>JAQPPZ010016879.1:10000000-12750000 GCA_028583015.1 Wollemia nobilis | reverse complement strand
TGTTCATGGTCTCTTAGACCAAGGCGGCCCCGCAAGGGGTTTTTTGTTTAAAAAAAAAAAAAAAAACTATGACTCAACCCTAATCTAATATTTACAAGATGTACCATGAAGGCACCACGGGGGTATATTAGGATGTACCAAATAATGTAATATAGTCCAACATAAGCTAAGGGGGACAAGTAGAGAAGACATTAGAGGTAATACCTCCCCCCATAATGGATTATCTTGTGGGCCTCTACTTTACCATATTCATCATAAAAAATCTTGTGTCCAACCATCAAAAAAATTCCCTCAATTTTCTTTAGCCTTGTAATGTAATTTTTGATGGAGTGTCATTCTTTTTCATAATACTTGCAAGTATTTGTATTCTTTTAAGACTTGGACTTTCCCTTAGGAAACTAATATTTATATTCCATTTATTTAAATTCTTTTGTATGAGCTTGTGTATGAGAAATAGATCCATAATTCTTCATTGCAACTTCATAACGGATTGGAAGTTTGAAAAGTCCTTCAAGAGACATAAGTTGTGGATCCTTGATAGTCACCACATTCACAAAAAAAATGGAGTTAATTGTATAAAAGGAAGGATAAATATTAGAAGTAATATATTTGACATACACTTCATCACTCTTTACCTTACCTCATATTGTAGCTAGATAATATTTTAGAGCTTTGAAGGGAGACATGTAATCTTCAATATTATTAAAAAAACAAATATTGAAAAGTTTTATCTCTATTATGTTAACTTCATTAGCACTTAATTTTATATATAGATATTTCAAATCAAACCATACCTCAATAGGATCAATTTTATCTTTAATGTGGTAAATTACATCAGGTTCCACTAATATGAAAAAGAATCCAAGAGCTTATTTCTTTCTCTTACCAAGTTCATGATTACTGAGATCTTTCTTTTGATTTATTATTAAATATGAACCTGATATTTGCTTCTAAGTAATCCTACCATTTGAAATATCCAAGTGCTATAATTTCATCCATTGAGACAAGTAACATACCCTAAGAAATCTATTTTACACTCACAACCCTAAGCAAAACTATAACCAGTCTATAAAGTGATATCACCACTATGTAGAACTTAAAAAATCATGCTATTTGGAAAACAAAGTCTCTAAATGCTTCCATATGAAAAACTTATTGCCTCAAAAATATTTGGTTTATCATCACTTGAATCAAACAAAAAATAAAACTACAAAACCTTAAACAATGATTGTCAAATTAAAAAAGTGTCAATTGGCACCGCTAGATTGGATGTTGCACTTTCAAACGACGAATCAAGATTTGACAAGTTGATGAATATAATTGGTTGTATTTTCTCATTTGGAATATTTTTTCTTCTCCTATCCATCCATATTTGTGTACTACTTCATCCTCAAAAATATTTTAAACTTCTTGTTGGAGAATATTACATTATTTTGTAAAAATGACAATGTACCATGTGGTACAATGGTACAATGTAAATATTAAAATGAGTTTGATTCTATAGTTTAGAAGTGTAATTTATATTTTCTCTTTATATGTGTTTCTATGTGTAGGATGTACACAAGTTCCATGTAACAATGTGTGCAAGTGTGCAAGTGTCATATAGTAAAGTGTTCAAGTGTGCAAGTAGGAGTGTGCAAGTGTCATAGAGTAAAGTGTGCAAGTAGATAGAGATTCAAGAGTCATGTATACAAGTGGTAAGATGAGAAGCCAAAGGACATGTGAGGTTTATCTTATGTATGGAATAGGAAAGGTTGCAACTCCTAGATATGTGAGGAGTGCAATAGTCAAGTATTGAAGAGTCACCTTTCTAAGGTTATATAATGGAGACAAGGCTCCATGTTTTGTATCAAATGATCAACAAATAATATATGTATTTAAAGCATCAAAATTAAAAATTTTGTATACAGTTTTATCAATATTATTGTAAGTTTTCTTCATGTTATTTCATGAATTATTTGGCCATTTATTTCATATTATTGTTGTTATTTTCATGAATGTTATGTTCATTGACATTGGCCATTTATATTGATTGCTCATTTGTTGGTTGTCATATTTAATACTAAATATTGGGATCTTTGATAATCTAGCTAAAAATCGGTCAGTGGTATCAGAGCTACCACACTCTATCTATTTATTGTAAGATATATTTTAAGGTTAGCATTAGAGAAGGAATCCAATGTAAATATTTTTATAAATGGGTTGCTATTTGCACCCAAATTGAAGATATTTAGCTAAGGATGAGGCTATAAGCCAACATTGAGATTCTATATTTGAGATAGAAGAACATAAGTGTGAAGATAAATAGAAGTAGCAATATTTAGAAAAAATATATTGGAGCAACAATAATTAAAGGGAAAATATTGTTGTAAATTGGGGTGGATAGATGTGCTAAAAAGTACAAATGAAAAATTGTTAGAATTAGAAGACCAACAAACATTTAAGCAAAAGAACCTGACATAGAGCAACACAGTCTGTAAGCCAAAGTCTAGAAGAACATCACAATGAATTCTATGAGCTAAAGTCTAGAGAATTTCATGGTGAATTCTGAAGAGTTGATACTTGGAGGACAATATAGTCAATCCTGAGAGCCAAAGCAAGGGAACATCTTCAAATCTCTAAAGAACCAAAAATCGAGTAGATCTTGACATAGCCTGAGGAATTGCCTAAGGTTGTACAAACAATATTGCTTAAGGAACTGCCTGAGATCATCCAATCATTTGCAAAAGTTTGGCATTACCTAGGGAATTGCCTAAGGAGAAAGGGAGTGCTATTTAATGGAATAGGAGACAAAGCAAAGTTACCTGAATAAGACCCCTAAATATTGCATGCAAAATATCTACCTGTGATGTTGATTTACCCTGACACATGCCCTGATGAGTCTTGACAAACATTGACTCATTAAAGAAGTGTCTAATATTCCAAGTGTGAAGACCAAGCATGTGTGAAGTAAGGTAAGGGCTACAATTTGAATTTTTGGATTATCAAAGCTTTATTTTTAGAATTTAGTATTTAAACTTTGATTATTGAAAATAACTTTGGTCATTAAAGAGTTAATTGAAGTGATAAGTAATTAAAAATATTTAAATTTAATTCCATATTAGATTTTTTTTTAATAATGACCAATTAGGGAGTCAAGGAATTCCACTCAAATTTTTTTTTGAAGAATTTAAAATTAAATTTTGAAACATTAAATCAATTTTATTGCAATTTGAAAATTTAAAATTTGGAGAGTTAAGGTCTTCTACTCCAAAAAGAAATTTGAAAAAGAAAAGAAATTTGAAGATATGATTAATTGAAGAATTTGTAAATTAAAATCATTTATTTTTAAATTTGGAAGCCACAAGGTTTCCTACCTCAAAGAGACTAAGTTTTATTGATTATTTAATTTGTACACTTATCAATTTAAGAATTTGATTTTATTTATTAAATTTAATTTTTGATTTATAAATACTTCAACATCAAAATAATTATCATGGATAGAAGACAAAGAATGAATGGTCAAGAAAAAGAGAAATAATTAATAGGACATATTCAATTTATTCAAAATGAAGTTGAAAATATCATTTTTATGATTCTTAAGCAATGCATGAATGAATATATTGAAGATGCTTGTAATGAGGAAAGAAAATATTATGAATCTATTGTGATATCAAAGAGAATTGTAAAACCAAGAAATTAGTTTTATGTTCCCATAAAAATTTATCCAAAAACAAATTACACTCAAAAGTGTAAATAATGTAATAAGCCTGGACATAAGACTAAATATTGTTGGAGACATGTTCATTGTCAAAATTGTGGGAGTCATAATCATACCCACAAAACATGTTGGTATAAAGGAAATGATGTTCATGAATGGAACACTATGAAAGAAATTTTACTAATGGTATTGGATGAGGTGCTTAAACAGGTTATTACAAAAGCAAATCTTGAAATAGTTAGGATTATAGAAAATACAATACTAGCAATGATACAACAAAGAAAGTCATAAAATGAAGATCAACATCGAAATTGAAAGCAATGACAAGCACCAGAATCTCAAGAAGTGGTAAAGCCAAAGCATATGAAGCAAAAGCTAAAAATAAATAAGATCAATATGAAGAGCTAAATATTGAAGACTAAAGTCTTCAATAAATAAATAATAGAATACAAGGGGGTGTTAGAGAATGTTACGATATTTGGTAGAAATATAAGTGTACCATGCGATACAATGGTACAATGTAAATATTATAATAATATTGAGTCTATATTTTAGGAGTGTGATTTATATTTCCCCTTTATGTATGTGTCTATGTGTGGGATGTTCACAAGTGTCATGTAACAATGTGTGCAAGTGTCATATAGTGAAGTGTTCAAATATGCAAGTAGGAGTCTGCAAGTAGATAGAGAGTCAAAATTTATGTATACAAGTGGCAATATGAGAAGCCAAAGTACATGTGAGGTTTATCTTATGTATGGAATAGGAAATATTGCAACTCCCACATATGTGAGGTGTGCAATAGTAAACTATAGAAGAGTCACCTTTCTAAGTTTATATAATGGAGATAAGGCTCCATGTATTGTATCGAATGATCAACAAAGAATATATGTATTTCAAGCATCAAAATTAAGAAGCTTGTATATAGTTTGAGCAATATTATTGTAAGTTTTCTTCATGTTATTTCATGAATGATTTTGGCCATTTATTTCATATTATTGTTGTTATTTTCATGAATGTTATGTTCATTGGCATTATCGATTTATATTTATTGTTCATTTGTTGAATTTTATATTTAATCCTAAATATTGGGACCTGTGATAACCTAACTGAAAATCCATCACTTATTGTTGAGGTACTTCCTACAAAACAATGTTCAGTAGTAGATTAAAATTACATGTTGGTTGTATAACTTGATGTCTCCTTAGTTTTACTTGTCTACCTATTATTCTAAATACTAAGCTTGAATTCTAACTACTTTGGTCTTCCTCCTTACCACTTGAACTCATCAAGGACACACTATTCAATTCATTTTCCATGTTACCAATACTTGTCACTTCACTTGGTAATGTTTTTCAAGGTACTTCATGAATATTTCACCACTCAACTTCTCTTGGTGATATTTTTCTCTTAGAATTAGAATTTTCCTTCCAAAAACTAAACATTATTTGCATAGTCATTAGAAATTTCCAACAACCGCTTGTATGTTGTCCACCTCTGAGATTCTCTTTTACACTTGTCTCTTCTTTGGAAAGTTTCTACTAGTCGCTTGAATATCTTGTTATGGATTCAATAATTCTTGTGCACACTATCATTATAATTCCACTATTTTGATGTTCAACTATTACCTTCTTTCATACAATTATTGTGTTTAATCATGTATTCTTTGTTGTGTACATTTAATGGCTACTATTGAGTTCATTCCCTCATACTCACTTTCATCACTCTTGGAATTCACCATATTTTCTAGAAATCAACTAAAACAAACCATGCACTCAAATCTTACATAAAGAATGAAAAAGAAAAAGAAGAATTTCATGGGCATATGTAGGAACCATACATAATTACTATTTGTAGATATTATTGCACAACACTTTGATAAAAAATGAGAAGTGAGGGGGGTATTTATAGCAATACCAAAGCCCTAAATACATCATAAATTTTGACATAATTTGACATAACAAGTGAGCTTTAAATTAATTATAAACATTAAATGAGATATAACCTCAACAAGGTTAACCTTGGTCCATTGGGCTTACATAATAAATATTATAAATTAATAAATACATTGCACAATGAAATGCCCTTAGGCCTATCTAATACATCATATAATGTCAACCCTTGGCCATGAATCATATTATAAATTCAACACCCCCTATAATTTAAATTGAGGGGCCAAGGAGAGAAGATATTAGCAATAATAATATCTCCCCCCATAATGTATGATCTAGTGGGCCTCTATAGTTTAGGTAGATCCATATGAATCTCCCTTATCATCTAAACTATGTCCACCTTGCTTCAAGAACTTAGATTTAGTCTTCTACTAGCTTCAACAAGCAATTCTTTGTAGGATATCCATCCCTTGTATAGTATCCATAAGTGATATTTTATCTCTTTGAATACTTATCCTTGCTTGTGGGCCCTTGGGTATTAGCCTTCTTAGATTGGAATTCCTTTGTATTAGCCTATATTTGAGGAGTTCCACCACCACAATTTCATATTGCAACCTAAAAGTGAACTAGAAGAGAAAAAAGTTGATCAAGAGTAAGAGTCTTTTGGGATTCCAAGAACATAAGAATCATATAAATCATTAGTTTTAACATCCAAAAGGAGGGAGATATATTAGCAAGGACAATGTTAACATATTTTGCATTATCATTCTTTTTTCCTCTATAAGATCCAATATCTAACCTCAAAGCCTTGAATCTCACAATATAGTCCTCAACGTTATCAAAATAAACTAACCTAAGAGAAAGAAAGCTCTAATTCCAAGTAGCTTACATCAGTAATATTAACCTTTCCAAAATATTCTAGGATCATTCTCTTCTTTGATATGGAAAAGCAACTCTATTTCAATTAATAAAGAAAATAAACTTAGAGCCTCTTCTATCTATGGTGATGAGCTTCATCATCAATAATTATTGCTTTGTCCTCCTAAAATATGCACCATAGGTTCTTGATTTATAGGAGGCTGACCATTTGATTTGATCAAATAGTATAGTTTTACCCATTAAGGTGAATAATTAGGGCTTTGTGGTCTATTTTATACAATCCAATCCCAACACCAAATCAAGTTTGTGAAATGATACCATTAGTGTTAGAAATATATAATAGATTTATGTATTATTATTATTGATATGATATATGTATATATACATATGAAATCAAGAAGGTACAAATTTGGGAGATACAACTACTTTCTAACTTCTTGATGCAGGAGCATCCGATGGCAGCAGTGCAATCTTGCATCAACAAAAAATTTTCTAAGTTTTTGCCACTCAAGAAGGGGGGAAAGAAAGTGCAGAGCAAAAACTGTCATGATTTCGTGACATGTTGCAAAATCATGATAGTCAATAGGAGAAATAAATGCCATTGAAAAATGTCACGATTTCACGACGTGTCACGAAATCGTGACCGTCGTGAAATCATGACAAAAGAGCAGTGAGAGGGGACACTGTTGGAAATGTCACGATTTCGCAACATGTCATGAAATCGTGACTGTCGTGAAATCATGACAAAAGAGCAGCAAGAGAGGACACTATTGGAAATGTCACGATTTTGTGACATGTCGCAAAATCGTGATCGTTCGCGACTGTCGCGAGATCGCGACAAAATGCAGCCGAGAGAAGACGTCATTGGAAATGTCACCATTTCGTGACATGTCATGAAATCATGACTGTCACAAAATTGTGACAAGGAGGCAGCAGGGGGGATACACCAATAAGAATGTCACGATTTCACATGTCACGAAATCGTGACCGAAGCGAATAAGTGTGGGCATCCGAAGGAAAATGTCGCGATATCACGACATGTCACGATATCGCGACCCAAAGGTAAGAAAGGCAGTGGTGGAAGAGAAAATGTTGTGATATTGCGACATGTCATGATATCGCGACCCGAAGGCGAGGAAGGTAGAGATGAAGAGAAAACGTCGCGATATCGTGACATGTCACGATATCGTGACTCGAAGGCGAGGAAGGCAGAGATGAAGAGAAAACGTCATGATATTGCGACATGTCACGATATCGTGACCAAAATGAAGAAGGAGCGCAGGGAAGCCAAAATTTCATGATATCATGACATGTCATATTTTTGCATCGAAAGACGAGCCAAAGATGAAGATTTGGAAAGGGAGACGTGTTGAATTTTTGGACGACGAAGTGACACAAGGAGGTGAAACGAAAGGTTTTGGAAGAGGAAACGAAGGACCAACAGCTGGAAATGGAGCGTCACCTGAGAACCTTTAAAAAGGAGAGCAAAGGCATGCACAGGGGATGGCTAGAATGATTTTTTTTTTCAAGAATTAAGAAATTCGATAAAGGCGCAACTCTTCTGCGACTTCTGTAATATTCTGTGTAACTGTAATTCTTTGCTGCATTTGAATAAAATAAAACTATTTTTCTTCTCTATAAATTTGGCTCGCTATCAATTGGTATCAGAGCTAGAATTTCTTGAGTGTGCAAACAGAGCGCCGAACGTGAGGCAGTTTACACCAGGATCTATGGAAGGCTTCTGAGAAGAGAGAGTGAGGGTCCCTAAGTGTGTGAGCGAATCGTCGAAAGTGAGGTGGCTACACCAGGACCGTTTGAGATTTGCGAGAGAAGTGAGCAGAATGCCTCCAAAAATAAATTATGGTCATGAGAGAAATGTATCACAGGATGATATTTCAGAGCGTTGCAGAGGCAAGTGCAAGCCCTGCATGAAGAGTTGCGAAAAAGGGTCGAACCAAAGGGAGAAGACCAGAGTGACAATGAAGCTTGGGAAACTGAGGGTCCATCAGATGATGAAGAAGCATTAGATCCTTCTGAAGCTAGATTGTTGAAAGATCTATCTCAGGCTGGGAAGAGACCGAAGTTTGATGTCTCTACATATTCTAAGAATCTCAACCCAGAAGAGTTGATTGACTGGATCAACGACATGGAGGAATACTTTGAGTATGAGGAGATTGCAGATCTTGATAGGATCAAATTTACGAAAACAAAATTGAAATGCCATTCTAGTTTATGGTGGAAAGGAGTACAACTCGAAAGAAATAAAAATGGAAAGGAGAAAATAACCAAATGGGACCGAATGGTGGAGAAACTGAAGAGGTAATTTATTCCTGTAGATTACAAGTTGGACCTGTTGAGGAGGATGCAGAGTCCGAGGCGATCGGCAAGTCTGTCCAAGAATACACGGAAGAATTCTACAAGATCTCCATCGAACCGGCCATTTAGGGGCTAATAAGGAGAAAGTAGTCGAGATACATCAACGGGTTGAGAATGAACATTCGGGAAGAACTCGAGCTTGATCATAATAGCCACCATAGAAGATGCATACCAGTTTGCCTTGAAGGTAGAAGAGAAACTGAACAGAAGATTCAAAGGCAAACAGAGAGGAAGGGATCGTGGTGGAAGAACTGGTGGAAGAACCAGTGGAGAAATAGATAGAGGACGAGATGAGAAGGAATCTGAAGCTAGCAGCAGTCAGGACCAGAAGGGAGATAATGAGTACAGACATCGTAATCAGAATAACTACCCAAGAGGAAGAGGTGGATTTGGTCGAGGAAATGGAGATAGAAGGTTTTGTGGAACCTATTTCCAGTGTGGGGAAGTGGGACATCTGATGTATGAGTTTCCTGAATGCCAAGAGAGGGCGAACATAAGGCCTGAGGGCCTTGCCCAAGCTGTAGTCATTGATGACAGTGTTGCATCGGAGCACTCTAAGGAGGCAGAGAGAGGAGAAGTCATGATTGCAAGGAGAGCCTTGTTGAATGAGGAGGAGAAACCAGAACAAAGGAGAAGCCTGTTCCGCACGAGGTGCAAAAGTTCAAGCAAAGTCTGTAATGTTATTATAGACAATGGTAGTACTGATAATTTAGTCTCCGAAGAGATGGTTACTAAGTTATAGCTGGAGAGGAGGAGACACCCGCATCCATATCGAATTGCGTGGTTGCGAAAGGACCATAGGGCGTGGGTCTATGAACAGTGCTTAGCCACATTCAATATTGGGAGATACCAGGATGAGGTCCTGTGTGATTGGTGTGTAGTGCATGATGGTCATACCAACACGTACTCTGTGACAATGAATGGAGTTCACCACAAGTTAAAGCCATTGCAGGCAGTGGAAGAGAAGGTGTGCAGCAACGCCAAAATCTGTTTGGTAAAAGGCAGAATTTTTTTTTGCCAAGAGACGGGGTTTAAGCAGACTGCAGAGGCAGGTGCACATTTGGAGATGTTGCAGAAAATGGTGACTGAATAGCATAGAAGTGAAGGTCACTTCTCCATCAATCCTGGGTGTCTGATGTAGGAGCATCCGGTGGCAGCAGTGTAATCTTGCATCAAAAAAAAAATTTCTAAGTTTTTGCCACTCAAGAAGGGGGGAGAGAAAGTGCAGAGCAAAAACTGTCGTGATTTAGCGACATGTCATGAAATCACGACAGTCAGCAGGAGAAAGAAATGCCATTGAAAAAGGTCATGATTTCATGATGTGTCACGAAATCGTGACCGTCGTGAAATCGTGATGGAGAGCAGCTAAGGGAAGACGCTTATGGGAATGTCGTGATTTCATGACATGTGAAATCGTGACTATCACAAAATCATGACAAAAGAGCAGCGAGAGGGGACACTATTGGAAATGTCATGATTTCGTGACATGTCACGAAATCGCGACTGTCGCGAAATCATGACAAAATAGCAGCGAGAGGGGACACTGTTGGAAATGTCACAATTTCATGACAAAAGAGCAGTGAGAGGGGACACTGTTGGAAATGTCACAATTTCGCAAAATCGTGACTATCGCGAGATCACGACAAAAGGCAACCGAGAGAAGACGTCGTTGGAAATGTCGCAATTTCATGACATGTCATGAAATCATGACAAGGAGGCAGTAGGGGGGAGACACCAATAAGAATTTGTGATTTCATGACATGTCGCAAAATTGTGACTGTCACAAAATCATGACCAGAGCATATAAGCGTGGGCATCCGAAGGCAAATGTCGCGATATCATGACCCGAAGGTAAGAAAGGCAGTGGTGGAAGAGAAAACATCACGATATCATGACATGTCGCGATATCATGACCTGAAGGCGAAGAAGGCAGAGATGAAGAGAAAATGTCATGATATCACGACCCAAAGACGAGGAAAGCAGAGATGAAGAGAAAATTTCACGATATCGCGACATGTCGCGATATCACGACCCGAAGGTGAGGAAGGCAGAGATGAAGATAAAACGTCATGATATCATGACCAAAAGGAAGAAGGAGTGCAGGGAAGCCAAAATTTCATGATATCGTGACATGTCGTATTTTTGTGTCGAAAGACGAGCCGAAGACGAAGAGTCGAAAAGGGAGATGTGTCAAATTTTTGGACGACAAAGTGACACGGGGAGGCAAAACGAAAGGTTCTGGAAGAGGAAATGAAGGGCCACCAGCTGGAAATGGAGAGTCACCTGAGAACCTTTAAAAATGAGAGCAAAGGCATGCACAGGGGATGGCTAGAACGATATTTTTTTTTTATTTCAAGAATTGAGAAATTCGGTAAAGGCACAACTCTTCTGCGACTTCTATAATATTTTGTGTAACTGTAATTCTCTGCTGCATCTGAATAAAATAAAACTATTTTTCTTCTCTGTAAATTTGGCTCGCTATCACTTCCCATTATGCCTATAACCATTGTTGGAATATATTACATTATTTGGTACATTCCAATATACCATCATGGGTACATCTATAGATTAGGAAAGAGTGTCTTAGATTAGGATTTACTTTATGCAATGTAATGCACAAGTGTGCAATGATATTTTGGCAATGTAAATGTGCATAGTTATCCCTATGTACATGTGTCAATAGAGTAGGAATATGAAGAGTCATAGGAAGAGTGAGGGCCAAGAAACCTCCATATGAAGAGTCACATTCCATTCTATATATATGGATGTATTGATGTAAAAGAGATATGGCAAAGGAGAAAGAGTCACCTATGTAAGCAATGGAAGGTGATGTAGTATGATGTATTTTGAGCTCTTCATTCAATAAATATTTCTTAGTATTTTTGAGCATTTGTCATTAGCATTATTTGAGTTATTATATAGTAGATTCTGAGTTTATATGCTTGATTGATCAACATTATCATATCTTTCATATTGCAATTATATTATTGATCTTGAGGTAATATTATTCTGAGTATTTACTCATCAAAAGCTAACAGTGGTATCAAAGCCACAAGGGATCACCATTGCTACTATCAATCTAAATCCCACTACGTCTTTGCAAACTAGATTAGCCTTTGTGTGTCATTGCATGCAAACATCGTTGTTTTGGGATTGTTTGATAGAAGTTATAATATAGATCAAAAGCAAAGAAGATTTCTACTAGTTAAGAAGAGACCAATAATGATAAAGGAATTACCTCTGGAAAAAGAACCAGAGAAGATAAAGGAATTACCTCTGGAAAAAGAACCAGAGAAGATAAAGGAATTACCTATGGAAAAGAAAACCATAGAAGATAAAGGAATTACCTCTAGAAAGAGAAACCAGAGAAGATAGCATTTCTCATTGTGTTGAAGAAAACCAAGTGATATTTAAGAATATACCTATTCCAAGAACAAAATTGGAATAGAAGGATATTGAAAGGTCTTGAAGATAGACCTTATCATTGAAGATATTAAGAGGCCCTTAAAAGAGGTCCTATTTATAAGCTTGATAAAAAAAGGATTCCAGATTATTATCTGGCTAGAATCTTTCCACAGGGTTGAAAGGAAAACCCATGAAGACTAGGATTCAACATAGATTTGATTCCACTAGTTTTTTAAGATAGCTAGTGAAGATTATTATTTCTAGAACATTGAATACATCTGATTATTATTGTCTAAGTTTTGTTGTAGAATATTGGTTCTTAGAAGTTGAGAAGCTTCCTACAATAGATAGAGAATAATTTCATCTTCGATTACCTAAAATTCTATGTGCTTTCCTAGTGCATGGATTAACTCTTTTGTTGCAGAAAAGTAGACATTGAAGGATGTCCAAGAAGGAGATATTTTTGAATATTGAGAAGAACCAAGAAGAAGGTTCTCATTTCAATATTGCATATTGAAGATAAATATCCAAAAAGAGGTCACATTGAAGAACTTTCATGTTTTGGAAGATTGAATATTGAAGACCCAAGAAGAGGTCACATTGAAGAACTTCCAAGTTTTGGAAGATTGAAGATTTAAGACTGAAGATAGAGACCCAAGGAAAGGTCATATTGAATAAATTTCAAGATTGAATATTGAAGATAGAATATAAAAGGACTACATAAGGTCCTATTGTAGACAAAAGCAACAAAATATAGAGATCCAAGAAAGAGATCTCATTGAAGAATTTCCCATAGTTGAAAATTTTGAAGAAACTAAGGTAAGGTTTCATTAAAGCATTTACTAAGAGAATTGAAGGTTGAAGGATTAGAAGACCCAATAATAGAGGTCTAAATAATATTTTGAAGAAAGAAAATAAGACTACAGAGAAAGCCTTATTGCAGAAGTTGAAGCAATGATCATTGGAAGAGATTTGAAGCAAAGTTCATGGTAGAATATTGCAAGTAGAAGGAGCACCTGACTAGAAGAAATTGGGATAATTATTGCCATCCGATAACAAGCCCAAAAGAAAAGAGGATTTGGCAAGAAGTTTATCAAATTTTGAGAAGATTTTGGAGAACTCAAGACATTCAGATTCTTGAGAGAGAAGACAAAGATAGAGGTTAGAGTTGAAGTCAGAATTCAGCAAGAAGTTAGAAGAAAGCAAGAAGACTGCAAAGGTCATAATTTAGAGAGATTTGGAGATAGCCACATAATTTTTGTAGGTTGATTTGTAGAAGCACAAGTTGCTGATTTTTAGAAGAGAAGTTGAAAGGTCAAAGGACAATAAATAGTAGAAGCAGAAAGTTGCAGTTTAGAAAAATCTTTGGAGAAGCTTTCAGAGAATATTTGGACAACCAACTAAGAGAAGGCTTGACTATAAAGAAATACCAATAGATTTGAATATTAAAGGACATCACCAAATCAAAGGCTATAAGCAAAAAATAGAGGGGTTTTAAGCTACAATTTTGGGAAGCATTATAAAGCAAAGAGAGTTGCATTTTGGATAAATTTTGGGATAGTTATGAGATAGATTTGGAGAGAAAATCACAAGGATTATTATAAGCATCTAAGGAGGATATTGATCACAGATTTTTATAGAAAAAAGGTACCATTTGAGGTTGGAAATTTCAGAGATAGGTAGCACCCGTTTGAAGGAGAAGAAAGGAGTTTTTGAGCAGCAACCATAGCTACAAATTGAAGAGTCTACTAATAGCAAAAGAAAGGTGTATTAAAGAAAATACAAGATAGCAAGCTATAAATAAAGGAGCTACAAGAAAAATGTGTCTTAAAATTGATGCCATATAAAGTATTATTGCAGATATTTTGAAGTTGCTTATTAAGAAGTTTTTTAGAGCATCAAATTTTAGAGCTATTAAGAGCTAGAAAAAGAGAAGTTTTTAGAGTGTCTTTAAGCCAAGAAAGAGACACTATTACACACCATTATATTTAATAAAATTTGCAAGTTATAAACAACATTATTTAAGTTCTTAAATGGAGTTATAAGTGAATAGTATATGTTATTTTTTAAATAAATTTAAGAGCAAATTTACTCTACGTTTGTGAGGTAGAATATCCCTCATTTTATAGCATTATTGAAAGCAAAGAGTTCCCAAATTTAGAGGTATATTTTAGGTGTTTAAAAACACCAGACGTGCAGTGAAAAGTGGTAAATAAAACCACTAAAGGAGTGGTGAGAACAACCACCATATACAATATTATTGAGCAACAGAACACAAGGGGCAAGATCTTCACCAAAAGTCCACCCATTAGCAGGAAAAAGCACTAACTAGAGTGCTTAATAAAAGATCCATTAGGGCTCAAGAATCGACCAACCAAGGAGCTAGAAGATATCAACTGCAACCTACAAGATAAAGTCCTACGTAAATCCTATGTAGCCTAGCAATAAGAAAGTATCTTATCTACAAAAGGAAGGCATATTACAGGGATAAACAGACAAGAATAAAAAGTGTATTATCAAGGAAAAAAAAGGAATATTACCTACCAAGAGAAAGCATCATAGAGCCACCATTGAAGAGCTCTAACGTAGTCACAGCTAGAACCAACCATGGGTGAATTTGTCATCGACCAAAGAGAGAAGAAACAACACCAATTGTTGTTACAAAGAAGCAAGAATATGTTGGAGGAATAACAAGGAAGAAATACGTTGGAATTCCATACGTTGGAGAAGGGAGCACATGCATAGAAGACTATAACACTTGTCCTGAGCAAGGAAGATAAATAGTGCCATTTGGCACAAGGGTGAGAATTGGTACAAAGTCATAACGTACATCTCTAGGAAAGAAGAGTGTTCAATTCTCTAAATCATCACCTAGCACTCAAGGAAGGATTAGTAACACCCAAATAACACAAGGAATATTTTTCCAAGTATCCATTCATCTTACAAGAATATTAGCACCACCTAAAGGGAGTCAAGAAGTCTCCATAACGTATGCTACAAGTGGCACATTGCACAAGAGGACAAAAGCACTCATATAGCCGCCAATGTAAGAGAGTAAAGGCAGATACATAGCAAGTGTGAAGGAAGAGCATTGAAGGCACATTCAAAGCACCTATTATCAAGTCCAAAAAAAGTTGACCAGAAGGAGGAGCACCCAACAAGTCAAGGAGGAGTGCTTGAATAATTAAGGTAACATTTACCATAATATTTTTATATTAAAGTTTATATTGGTAGGAGGAATAAGGAATAAAGTGAATATATTCTAAGGTTAAATATTTGAAGATTTTAGTGGAGTGATAAGTATTTTAGAACCTTAGAAAAATATGAATATTATTATTTGAAGAATATTTTGGGAAATTGAAGAAGTATTATATTTGAGTTTTGTAAAATTGCATATTTAGATTTACAAAACAAATTAAATATTTGCAAAATTAATGAGGTTGGAGAAATAAGGCATTCTACATCAAACTAGGACTACAAAAATATTGCAAATATTATTTTTCTAAATTTCTAAAGTTGGAGGAATAAGGAATCCTACTTCAAAAATAGTTTATGAAATTTAGAGTTAAAATATTTTACTCATAAATTTGGGAGATAAAAGGAATTCTACATAGAAATATTGCATTTGATCTCTAAGTTCAAAATTATTAGATATTTGAAGATTTGTAAAGGATTGAAATCACACATTGATTGATAGAATTGATATTAAAATTGCATTATCTTTCACACATTAGGGAGATAAAAGGATTACTACAAAACATAAAAGTGAAAAGAACAATATTAGACTTGGGAGTCATAAGGAATTCTACTCCAAAAAAAGATATGGATAATATTATAAAATAAGTATTCAATGAAAATGGTGAAGAAATGTTACAAGCACTTAAGTTCTATTCTCATAACTTAATATCAAATATTGATGAAGATCAAGTATTCAACATTCTAAAAGATAAATTGACTATGTTCTTCAAAGAAGCTAAGGAAGGAAGATTTACTACTTTTATGGAATTTCTTCATGGAAAAATTTTTAGGTCCTCATGGGAATCTCAAGACATTATTATTTCTACAAAAGAATGTCTAATAATGTATCTGTCATTAGTCATCTTTGAACTCTTTCAAGAAAAGGTGAAAAATAAAAGAAACAATTCATATGATTATCCCAATGAAGAATCATTGACTTCAAGTCAATATTACTATGATGATCTACTAACTCATCTCATTGAAGGAACATCACAAATAGAAGTGCAAGAATAGATAAAGAAAAGAAATCAGATGAAAATAGAAGAAGATGACTATTTGAGGCAATCAAGGCAAGAACCAGAATGGTATCACTCTAATGATACACCAACACAATATCTAGAAGGAAAATCATCAATGAAGATACAAAAATAAAAGAATAGGAGCAGAAGAGGACACACCAGAATAGTCAAATTGGAATCATTCTATGCAAATCCAAGGAATGATCTCATTGAGATAGATTGATGAAGACCATATTGAAGACTAAAGTCTTCAATAACCAAATAATGTAATACAGGGGGTGTTGGAATATATTACATTATTTGGTACATGCCAATGTACCATCATGGGTACATCTATAGATTAGGAAAGAGTGTCTTAGATTAGGATTTACTTTATGCAATGTAATGCACAAGTGTGCAATGATATTTTGGCAATGTAAATGTGCATAGTTATCCCTATGTACATGTGTCAATAGAGGAGGAATATGAAGAGTCATAGGAAGAGTGAGGGCCAAGAAACCTCCATATGAAGAGTCACATTCCATTCTATATATATGGATGTATTGATGTAAAAGAGATATGGCGAAGGAGAAAGAGTCACCTATGTAAGCAATGGAAGGTGATGTAGTATGATGTATTTTGAGCTCTTCATTCAATAAATATTTCTTAGTATTTTTGAGCATTTGGCATTAGCATTCTTTGAGTTATTATATAGTAGATTCTGAGTTTATATGCTTGATTGATCAACATTATTATATCTTTCATATTGCAATTATATTATTGATCTTGAGGTAATATTATTTTGAGTATTTACTCATCAAAAGATAACAACCATAAGGTGAATATATAATATTCACAACATTCCCCCTTATTAAATCAATGCTCAATGAAAGCACATATTTTTTTTTAACTTTACACTACAAGATACTTTGTAAAAATGTTTACATGTTGCTCCTCTATAAGATAAAATTGGAGTTTTATGTTATGTTTTTGAACATTTTCATAATGAAATGGTACTAAAACTCAATGTATTTTGTGTGCTTATAAAAACTAGATTGTGAACAACATTTAGAACTCCTTGATTATCACAACTCAAAATTATTGGTTTCTTTTGTGGAATATCCATTCGTAACAAGATATAACATAACCATATTGCCTTATAGACAAATGCTCCTATAGCATGATATTTAACCTCTATGGAAGAACAAGCAACAACATGCTACTTATTAATTTTCCAAGAAATCAAACCAGATTTTAAAAAGAATACATATTTAAAAGTGGATATCCTATCATCAATGGATCTTGCATAGTCCACATCTATGAAACCTACCAAGAAAAATTGATCATTTTTCTTATACTCTAGATGTTCTTAGTTGTACCATAAATATATTTGAGTATTGCTTTGCTACTTTCCAATGATACACTTTTGGTTCTTGCATAAACCATGAGGTCTGGTGTATGTCAAATAGTTGATATCAGGTCTGGTGTATGTCAAATAAATGAGACTTTCAATCTAGTGATAGAAAGTCCTATTCACCTAAGGATATGGATAATAGCATGATAGTTGCAATCCTACTTCTATTGGTGTGTCCATGGGATTGTTGTCTATCATCCAAAACTTCTTAAACAATGTCCTGGTATACTTCATTTGTAAAATTAACATATGGTTCTTAGTTTGCCACACCTCCAAGCCAATACAATAATTCATTATCCCAATATTAGTCTTGTTGAATGAATGCTTCAATACTTTCTTCATATTTTCAATCAACCTCACCAAACTTCCAATAATGACAAAGTATTTGACATACACAATGATGATTATGACCTCTCTTCCTTACCTTTTTAAGTAAAATTATGAATCATATGGACTTCAATGGAATCCATGTCATAGAATATGCTTATCAATCTTCACATACCAAGATCTTGGTTGCTACTTTAGCCCATAGAGATATTTGATGAGCATACATACCTTTTTATTTTGACTAGGTATGATGAATTCCTCTAGCTATGTTATAAAGACATCTTAATTGAGATTATCATTGAGAAATTCAATCTTCATATCCATTTGATGCAACTTCCATCCAAACTATGGGAAACCATACAAACGGTCATAATCTTTGTTGTTGGTGTAAATTTTTGATCATAGTCAATTTATTCCTTCTATGTATAGTCCTTTGTACTAGGTATTTATATTTTTTAATGCTCCCATCAACTTTGTATTTGATCTTGAATACCCACTTGCAACCCATGGGTTTCTTGCCAAGTGGAAGATCAACAAGTTGTCATGTATTATTCTTCACCAATGCTTGATATTTTATGTTCATGAAATTATTCCATTCCTTTTATAGAATAGCTTCATAAATCATTGAATATTCATATGCCTACACCATAGTTCTCAGTAGGGATAGGTTGACATCATTTCAAACTCTACTTCAAGTTACTAGTCTAGAACTATATATATTTAGAATAAGATCTAATTTTGCATTACAAACTATATTGAAATACCACTTGGGTCTACAAGTGGTACTCCAAATAGATGGTCCTAAATCATCAACTCCATCAAGTACATTAGGAACATCTCCTTCATCTTTATCAAAATAAACATCCTCTCTCTCTCATAGGTTTTATCATCATCATCAAAAGGAAAAATAACATGTGCTTTATCAACAACACATGGCTTAGAAGAAGAGGTACACTCATTCTTCTCATCAAACATAACATCTCTATTGATATACAAATTTTTGGTGTTAAGATCTATGAGATGGTATCTCTTCAACTCATTGCTATATCTAATTAAGATACACTACTTGGATTTCTTCTTAAAATTCATCTACTTTTGCATCAGAATGTATATGAATGCAATGCATCCAAACATGTAGATATGTGGCAAAGAAGGTTTATTTCCTATCCATGCATCTTTAGGTGTGACAATATTCAATGGAAGTGTAGGTGCATATTTTAACAAGTAGAATATAGTACAAATAAATTCTACCTAAAATTTTAGATCCAAATTGGTATCACTAAACATGCATCACACCATATCTTGAATATTATAATTATACCTCTCTACAACTCCATTTTATTGAGGCATGTAGGCATTTATCAATTTCTACTTGATTCTATTTTGCTTTAGAAAAGTAAAAAACTGATTACTCGTGCACTTTATTCCTTGATCTAAGCCAAGTGTATGAATAGGATGACCAATAACCTTCTCCACATGAGCTTTGAACCCTAGGAAATAGTAAAAAGCTTCATCCTTTGTCTTTAGGAAGTACACCTACATTCATCAAGTATAATCGTAAATGAACAACTAAAAATATCTACAACCATTAAAACTTGAATCCATGGGTTTGCATAGATCAGTATGCACTAGGTTGAGTGGACCAGTCGTTCTATGACTGCTTGAGGTAAATGGAGCTCAATGTTGCTTTTTGGCCAAACAACTCATACAAAGGTCATTAGGCTTCATCAAAGATGAAAGATCATATACCATATCATGATGTACAAATGACTTCAAATGGCCAAAGCCAAGATGTTTAAATTGCCTATGTCATAGTGGTATAACTTATTTTACTTTTATTATGAATGTTTGGTTGTCTCGCATTACAAATGCAATATATTACATATACCAATAGCACAGGAAATGATTTTTTAACCTCTATATTTTTCTTGAATGATATAGAGCTTTTTTCACCTAATTTAAATATTCAACACATAAATTATGATCATGCAATCAATCCACAAAAATCAAGTTTTTTATGAGGTCAACCATGTAAATAACTTAACTCATGTGATAGGTATGACGTCCAAGATACAATCAAACATCATTGATTCTAGTAATGGTGTAGATTAAATTATTTCCAAG
The DNA here is from genome assembly GCA_028583015.1 of Wollemia nobilis. Lineage (NCBI taxonomy): Eukaryota > Viridiplantae > Streptophyta > Pinopsida > Araucariales > Araucariaceae > Wollemia > Wollemia nobilis. Next base: position 12,729,651 of record JAQPPZ010016879.1, on the reverse strand, counting down.
TGATACTTACCCATGGTAATATGAATTCTCAAAGCTCATGAACCATTCCTTATGGCTTTTCACATGCCTAGTAGATCCTAAATCAACATACCAAACTGGGCTTGATTTTGAAATAACATCAAGAGATTGAACTAAATAGACATAATTGTGTTATTCTATATCAAAATTAGTGTCCTTAGGTACATTTCCAAGTTGACATTAAGGTGTAATCCTTATTTTCTAATGAGAACTCTTTTGCTTACCTCCTAATAAATTTGTTGATAGATTCTTGGATTATCCTTATGAAAATGTGTTGTTCCAATACTCCTAAAGCATTGTCCTAGTTTCCTATAGATCATGCATATGAAATTTATTTGTCCTTGATTTTTTTAATTTTGTTTTTTCCTTTTTTCTTTTTGTTGATTTTTTCTTGTTGGGTGTAAAGGCCCATCTTGGCAGGACTCTCCCTTGTTGCTTGATTGATGTATTGGTGTGTTGATATTTAATACATGATCATATTTTATTCTATAAATATGAGTTGATAGTTGTACTTTATGCTTTCTAAAGTTGGATTATACTATTTTTAGAATATGGTAATACTAATGAATTTTGTAGCCTGAGGACCAAGTACTCTCACAGGTGGATTGGTATGGGACAACCATCAAAGTTGAGAGAAAATGGAAATGATGGATGAATTCTCATCGACAACCATAAGGGTAAAACCATCATGTAGATGCATTTACATGTGTGTATGTCTGGTTAAAATGCATCATTGGGTAAGGAGGTTGCTATAAAAGCAAAATAACCCTTACCCTATGCTTAGGGGATCCTTTTGTAGGCGAGTGATAACCTTGTAGTTATTGTAATGCCACCTGCTTAAGGAAAAATATTGTTTGTGCATATTTTTTATTTACATCTTAGTCCAGGCAAGGACAACTTTTAGCAAGAGCCCTTGTGTTGTTTAGACTTATAATTTATCATTAGGATACATTTATGCATGTGTTCTGAAGCATGGAATTTTTTTTACTAATAATTTATCAAGGAATTAATAATAATGCTAGTATAATTAATACTTAAAATATTAAATATCGATGTTAATGGTTAATATTAACATTTGGTATTAAATAAAATTAATTCTATGAAGTAATTAATTTAATTATTATTATCTTGCTTTATATATATATATATATATATATATATATATATATATATATCGCTAATGTCAATAATTAAACTAGCATTAGAAAGCAATAATAATATTAAATTAATGCTATGAGATGAGTGAATGATTTAATTATTAATACCTTGCTTTAAGAGTATTATTAGGTTAAATTTTACTTTGATAAATTAAACTTTATATAGGGGGGCACACTTTATAAATATTATTATTAGAAAGAATTTATATTAATGAGGAAGAACATGGAACATAGCTAGAAGAATAATTTCTGTGAAATGGGCAATAAAGGAAGGAGTTACATAACATTTGTTGGAAATTTGAGCAATTTTTGTTGTCATTGATGTCAAGAGGTTTGATGTCCAGTTTTATCGTCATTGATGTCATAAGGTTGTTTTTCCAAAAGGTAAGGAAGTGGTTAAAAGAAAAAGGATATAATATTTATTTTTAATATTATATGCCTAAAGAGGCCTAAAAGGTTGAAGACCCAAGGAAAGAGAAGCAAGTTTAAAAAGAAATAATAATATTATAATATTTGGGTAAAAGGAAGAGGTGAAATAATGAGGTTCAAGGAATCATTAAAAAATGTATATCTCCGACAAGACCCATTGAGAATATTATAAAGTTTCTAATTTTATTTATTTAAATTAAAATATTTTAACCTAAGGTTAAAATTTTAATTTAAATAATTAAATAGCACCAAGGTTTAAAGTTTAAATTCGAATTCAAAATTTGAAATTCGAAAGGGCCAACGTGTTTAATGCAAAGGATAAAGTATAAATAGGAAATGATTTTCATTTCCAAATAACAATGCAATTTGAATGCCAAAGTGACTATAATATTCGTGCATTGCATTGTTGAAAAGAAAAATATATTCATGAGGTTTTAATAAAAGGAGGTAGACTTGTATTTGGGTGGTGCGACAGGATAATCCCAAGGCACTGGGTAGTGCATACGGTGGTCGAAGGCTAGCTAAGATGCTTGTAATGAGCAGGTCGTGTGCAATGATCTTTCTATCTATTGCTTAAAGAACTTACACGGATAAATACAGTGCAAACCGAAAGACGAAATAAAATGAATAAGCAGTGAACGAATGGAAATAACGAGCCACTCCAGGTGGGCACACCCTCGCCGTATAGGCTAAATGCAGAACGCAGATGAAAGAGTATAAAATATAAGATGATGCTATTCAAATCAACTATTGTGAATATATATACTAAATGTTAATCTCTTGGAAAAACATAGCCGACGCTGCTATGTTTGGACTGCAACATGACTCCCCTCCTCGGAAAGCTTTGTCCTCAAAGCTGGAAATGTCTGGAAGATACTTTCAGGTTCCCATGTTGCATCTTCCTCTGATAAATCTTGCCATTTAATGAGAAATTCGTGAATCTGACGTGATCTCAGTTTTCGGACTCTATGTTGTAGTATATCTTCCGGTTGGAGATGTATGCGTCCTTCCTCATCGAGCACTGGTAAGTCCGATTGACTTTGTACTTTCTGACCAATTACTTTTTTGAGACATGAAACATGAAATACCGGGTGTATTCGTGAAGATGTAGGTAGCTCTAATTGATAGGCTACTTCTCCAATGCGGCGCACAATTTGGTAGGGACCATAGAATCGTGGGGCCAATTTCTGGTTGGACTTTATCTTTAACGAGGCTTGTTTGTAAGGTTGCAACTTTAGGAACACCCAATCACCAATATTAAAAGTTCTCTCTGATCGGTGTAAGTCTTGTTGTTGTTTCATACGATTCTGTGCTTGGACTAAATTCTCTTTGAGGATGGTGAGTGTAGACTACCTTTGTTGGAACCAATCATCCACTTTGGCTACTTTGGATGAGCCCTGTACGTAATCGACGACTTTTGGAGGTTTGGTGCCATACAATGCTTCAAATGGAGACATCTTAATTGAGTAATGGTAAGAAGTGTTGTACCACCATTCTGCCAATGCTAACCAATGGCTCCATTGGTATTGTTTATCTTGAGAAAAACATCTTAAGTACGTACCCAAACATTTGTTAACTACTTCTGTTTGACCATCTGTCTGAGGATGGTAGGCTGAAGACATGTTCAATTTGGTACCACTTAATCGAAATAATTCCCGCCAAAAGTTACTAGTGAAGATGGGATCTCTATCACTTACAATATTTTTTGGCATACCATGTAATTTGAAAATTGAATCCATAAATACCTTTGCCACCTTGCTTGCGGAAAATGGATGTTGTAAGGCCTGAAAGTGAGCGTATTTGGATAACCGGTCTACGACAACGAAGATTACTGTCCTGCCTTCTGACTTCGAAAGACCCTCAATAAAATCCATGGATATATGTTCCCACTGTCGTTCAGGGATGGGTAATGGTTGTAACAATCCCGGTGATTTGACTGTTTCTCCTTTATTGCGCTGGCAAACTTCACATTCTACTACCCATTGTTTGACTTCTGCTTTTAATCCTTTCCAACAAAATGATTGTTTGGCCCTTAAATATGTCTTCAAAAATCCTGAATGTCCTGCTGATGGAGAGGCGTGTGATTCGTCTAGGATCTTTGATTTGAGTTCTAAATTGTGGGGAACATAAATGCGGTTTTTCTTCCGGAGGATTTCATCTTCATAAGAGAACAAAGGGTATTTAGAGGACCCTATAGATAATTCTTGAATTATCTGAGTAGTTTCGCTATTGGACAACCATTCATCTTGTAATTGATTCACCCATTGGGAGCAAGGACCTGAAATAGCGTTAATGACTACTTCATCTTCATATTTCCTGGACAACGCATCGACAGCTATATTTTCCTTCCCCTTCTTGTATTCGATAACAAAATCATACCCCAATAGTTTGGTTAACCACTTATTTTGTTCCGGATAGGAAAACCTCTGCTCAAGAAAATGTTTGAGACTACTATGATCTGTTTTGATAATGAAGCGGCTGCTGATTAGGTAGTGTCTCCATTTTTCTACGGCATGAAGAATAGCCAACATTTCTTTTTCATATGTTGATCTTCCCAAATTTTTCCCGAAGAGCTGTTTACTTTCAAATGCCAAAGGATGACCTTCTTGCATTAATATAGCCCCAATTCCTCGTTCTTGATGCATCACATTCGATAATAAATGGTTTGTGAAAATTGGGGGTTGCTAATACTGGAGTTGTACACATGGCCTCCTTAAGAGCTTCAAAAGCTAGAGTAGCCTCTTCCGACCAACGAAAAGCATCCTTTTTTGTGAGTGCCGTGAGAGGTGCTGCAATCTTACCATAATTCTGTACAAACTTGCGATAGTAGCCTGTGAGACCCAAAAAACCACGAAGTTTCTTGATGGTTTTAGGTAAAGGCCACTCTTGAATTGCCTTAATCTTATTGGGATCCACTTTGACGCCTTCGTGTGAAACTATATGACCAAGATACTCGACTTCTTGAACACCAAATGAACATTTGGAACGTTTAACAAATAATTTTTCTTTGTGTAAAATGTGAAGGGCTTGATCCACATGATGTAAATGGTCCGTCCATGTTTTTCTGTATATGAGAATATCATCAAAAAAAACTAACACAAACTTCTGGAGGAGTGGACGAAACACTTGGTTCATGAGGCTTTGGAATGTGGATGGTGCATTAGTGAGACCAAAAGGCATGACCAAAAATTCGTAATGACCTTCATGAGTACGAAAGGCTGTTTTGGGAATATCTTCTTCTCTAACACGGATTTGGTGAAAGCCAGAGCGAAGGTCTAATTTTGTAAAAAATTTGCACCATGCAACTCATCTAATAGGTCATCTATGACAGGGATAGGAAATTTGTCCTTGATAGTGAGTTTATTGAGAGAACGAAAGTCAGGACACATACGCCAAGAGTTATCTTTTCGTCTAGCCAGGACTACAGGTGAGGAATAAGGACTAGTGCTGTGACGAATGACTCCATGATCCAACAAATCCTAAACGATCTGTTCGATTTCTGTCTTTTGTGGTTGAGGGTAGCGATAAGGATGACTGTTAGGTGGGACACTCCCTGGCATCAAATGGATGGCATGATCATGAGATCATTTAGGTGGTAATCCTTGAGGTTCTTGGAAAACCTCTTCGTAATGTGTTATGATATCTTGTAACTCAGGTGCAATAATATCCGAAGTTGTCGAAGATTGTTTTTCCAAACAATTAATTTGAGCTATAAACCCATATCCACCCTTTTTTAACATCTTCTCCATACTATGAGAGCTCACCATTTGTGATGGAGGAGTAGTAATGCCTTGTAAGCGAATGACTCGTCCATTTTCCTTCCATTCCACAAATAATTTTTTGAAGTTGAAGCTAACCGTGTCTAATGTTTCCAACCATTCAACTCCCAAAATGACATCAAAGTTCCCTAAATTCATGACAAAAAGGGATCCTAACCCGGTATAAGTTCCCATATTTATGGAAACTTGAGATGTGCGACCAACACATTGTGCGTTCACCCCGTTGGCCACTAGAACCTGGAATTTGTCTTTGTTGGAAGAGTTAATGAATAAATTCAAAGCTTTTGCTGTTTTGATGTCGATAAAATTGTGGGTGCTACCAGAATCAATTAGCACATTCACCTTTTTCTCGCGGAGAAAGCCTCGGTACCTTGATGGTATGGTGGGCGGTTAAACCCATGAGAGCATGCACTCGAAATCGCCATTGTATCCTCTTCTTTTTCGTCTATAGTACATGGTAGGTCTTCTGGCATAGGTTCTTCTGATTGGTAAGGTTCATCCTCTTCTCCTTCACATTGATCACCTTCAATATGAAAGTTTTGTTTTTGGGCACATGCTTGTTCCCTGGGGTGATGAGTGCGACATTTATAGCAAAAATATCTTGATGGTTGATCATTTCTATGAAAGGAATTGTTGCGATAAGAGGGACGACTATACGTTTCCCGTCGTGCAGACAACTGATGTCTCTTCTCGGCCAACTTGGCTATTCTTATACAACTGTTCAACAAGGTTGGATCGTGCATGTCTACCTCCACTCGAATACTTTCTTTCAAACCATTGCGAAAGGCACCTACCACTGTGTCGGGACTGAGGTCTGAAGTGTATGGTAGTAAATTGGTAAACTCCGAAACGAATTCACTAACTGACCCTTCTTGTTTAAGAGATAACAATCTTATTGTGTAGGATGATGTAGCTCCGTCATCAAATCTTTCTAAAAAAGAGGTAGTGAATTTTCTCCAAGTAATAATAGCTTCATTCTCTCGTTTAAGCCATACAAACCATTGGTAGGCCTCAGTGCCTAATTTTGATGCAGTGAAAGGAACTCTATCAATTTCCTTAATTTGATATAAGTCAAGGATGCCTTCCATTTTGGCTAACCAACCACGAGGATCATGACCTTCAAAAGTGGGCATATCAATTCGTGGAAAATTAATATTAGGGCCTCTTGGTTGGTGATAACCCGTGTCCCTTTCTTGGTTTTGGTTATACCACTGTCTTTGATAGGGATCCCTGTAATTATCCGAATCACCTCGTTGTTGTTGCCAATCATCATTAGGATCGACATTTTCTTCATTCCTTTGGGCATGGGAGTGATTTTGGGGATTAGGATTGGGATTAGGCTATTTTTGTGCTTTCACAAGGTCTTTTAGGAGGAGACTAATTTCGTCCATACCATCTAGTAAGAGTCGAAGAGAATCCCTATCGAAAATGGCTGAGTTACTTGAGTTTCCTTGTGTGATGTTTTCGTGAGTTGGGGAAGGATTAGTAGCCATAGGATCTACTAGTGGATGATGTGGATTATAACTACCAATTTTAAAAGGAGAAGGAGAATTTTTTGTACCTGGGCTTCGATTTGGTCTTCTTGCGTTGTTATTGGTCGTCTCCGAGCTTGATAATCGACCGTCAGGCCCTTTGATCCAACTTTTACTCATGCACTGCTCAAAATTGTTTGCTTAGTAGTTCTTGAACTTCAAAATTTCTTGCTGGGTAGTGTCCTTGAACGTCAAAAATTTCTTGCTGATTAGTGTCCTTGAACGTCAATTTCTGCAAAATTGAGCTATGGCAAAAAGGAACAAAATTTGTTGTCCGCTTTACTGCCACTCCAACTGTGACGCGGAACAGGATGTGGTGGGCTCCGTGAGGACAACTTCAGAGGCGACGGACACGATGCGACCCTACTAGACACGGACACGACGCAACCCTACTAGACACGTGACAGCGACACCAACGATAACCCCAAACGACACGATGCGGACACTCGACACATGGAACGAGAGACTGTGACACGATACCAAGTGACACGGAGGACCAGGACAGGACCGGACGCGAAACAACGAACGGAGGACAGGACGCGAAACAACGAATGACACGGAGGATAGACCAAACACATGACACGGAGGACAGACCAACGTGAAACAATAGACGACACGAAGGATAGACCAAACGCGAAACCACGAATGGCCAACTGAAATGTGGCGACGGTGACAGAAGGACGCGAGAAGATGAAGCAACAGGACTGAACGCGCGTAGGAGCCGGACGTGACCGTAGTCACGCTGAATAAGGCGTGCTAACTAATTTTTAAACACTTTCCCAACCAAAGCACTGCCAATGTGGGATAATGCACGATGCCGAATTTAATTAAAAATTGGACACTGACGTCAGCGTAATTAAAAATCGAACAAACCTTAGGTTGTGGAAAAAATTAAATTGAATCGCGAGATCTGATTGGTGTATTGGCTGCGAGAGACTGGCAGGGATAAACGATGGTTTTGTGAAGGATTTGCGAAGGATTTGCGATGGGGAAGATTTATAGTAGCCGTCTGCGGCTGACTATAACCGGAGAATACTGCGGAACGCTTGATGGCGCTGGCTGCAGTGGAAAACGCCCTATAAAAGGAATGCCTACGGAGTGCTTCGAGACGCCGGTGGAAGTTTTTAGAATGACGTTGCGAGATGGCGGCGGCGCTTCAGAATCGAAAGACAACTGATACCACTTGCAATGATCTTTCTATCTATTGCTTAAAGAACTTACATGGATAAATACAGTGCAAACCGAAAGACGAAATAAAATGAATAAGCAGTGAACGAATGGAAATAACGAGCCACTCCAGGTGGGCACACCCTCGCCGTATAGGCTAAATGCAGAATGCAGATGAAAGAATATAAAAAAATAAGATGATGCATTCAAATCAAATATTGTGAATATATATACTAAATATTAATCTCTTGGAAAAACATAGCCGACGCTGCTATGTCTGGACTGCAACATCGTGGTTTCGAATCCCACGTGATTTGTTTTTGCAAAGGAAGAGAGGTTTTTCATTTTCATCAAAATCCATGGGAAGCAGATAGTGTATAGGTGCAAGAACATTGTCATTCATGTATGGGCATTTAGCCCAGGTGGTAGCTTAGCCTTGGGTTAAGGTGCTACAGTGGATTTGCTTGTGGATTTGATTTTGAGAGTAGTCAAAATCGTCCACAATATTTTGGTGACATGGGCCATTATTAAGGTATGCAACATTTAAATTAATTTGCTAAATTTTTTGAATACGGAAAGGTTGTTGACACCACTTGAAAATTAAAAGGCATGTGTGAAGTGTATAGGGAGTCATAAGGGTTGTTAAAATAATATTTTATTTTGGTGCTTTGAAAATATAAAGATTGGAGATTATAAGGTGTTAACAAAGGAACTTTGTTTTTATGTGTTGAATGTTATTTTGAGAGTATTGGATATTATAAGGTGTTAACAAAGGAACTTTGTTTTTATGTGTTGAATATTATTTTGAGAAGTATTCGAGATTATAAGGTGTTAACAAAGGAAAAAAAAAAGTATGTGTTGAATGTTATTTTGAGAGTATTGGAGATAATAAGGTATATTGAAACTTTGACTAGGGATGAGTTACATGGAACTCTCACAGCTTTTGAGATGATAATAGGAAAGGATCCTATCCCCAAGAAAGAAGAAACCTTTAAAGTAGCAAAGAAGACAAATGATGAGAAGTCAGATTCAAGTGATAAGTCATCTAGTGATGAAGAAGCAAACTATGGCAGAAGTAACAAGGACTCAAGAAAGCACAAAGGTACGAAAAAAGTTAAGTGTTTCAATTATGGTAAATATGGTCACTATGCATCTAACTATCCAGAAGCTAGAAGTAGCAGTAGTGAAGAGAAACAAGATCATAAGAACATGGAAGCAGGAAAATCCAAATTTCAAAAGAAAAATAGGTATGGATAAAAAAAGCATAAAAATAAGTTTTTCAAGAGGTATAAGAACAGTTTTTAAACAGATAAGACATGCAAGAGATCAAGTGATAGTGATGGAATATCCTCAAATAATGAAGAAGAAATTCTCTTCTTGGCAATAGAGGAAGAAGGAAGTGCTTCTATTGAAGATAAATATGAAAGGTATGAAGATGCTCTTGAAGACAAAAGGGTAGAGGAAGAATCAGAAAATTAAGAAGAAGGAGTAGTTGATCTAGAAGGTGAGCTTATTTCTGCTCTTAAAGAATTAAAAAAAATTAGAAAGTAGAATTCAAGACTCAAGGTTCAATTTTAAGAATTTTATGAAGAGAAAGGAAAGCTTATACAAGATCTGACAAACTCAATATCTAAGACAAGGATATTTAAAGAAAAGTTAGAGGTATAAGTCTTAGAATGTGAAATATTAGAGCATGAAGTATCTTTACTAATAAAGGAAGTGAAAGAGTCTAAAGACAAGCTACATAGATTTGGAAAAAGCTCAAAGACCTTGGCAAGGATTATTAGTGTACAAAGATCTTCATCAAACAAGACAGAACTTGGTTTTGAAGAAGGACAAAGAGAACAAGGAGAGGGATCAAGCTCAAGCTCCAAAGAAGAAGAAGCTTCAGAAGAAGAGAGTAAAGGAGAAAATGAGACTTATGAGGATAAGTTGAAAAACAAAAGCTTCACCAAGGAAGGAAACAATGCATAAACAAGGAAAAAAGAACATCACAAGGAAGAAAGGACTCAGAGACCAATGGATCAAAGGAAAGGTTTCTTCAAAGTATATTACTTCTCATATCACAGGTTTGGTCACAAGGCTATGCCGTGCAAGACACATGAAAAGAAGGAATATGGTTTCACCAAGAGAAATTTCAGAAATGGGTATCTCTTTCAAGGGTATTGCTACTCTTGTAATCAGTTTGGTCATAAAGCAATTCATTGTAGGGTTCATGACAGGAATGGATATGGCTTAACCAAGAGGAAATTCAATATATTTGCACCTTCAAGGAACCACAATATTAAGTGTTATAAGTGCAATAACGTTGGGCATATGGCGTAGTGGTGTAGAACATAATTTCAAGAGACAAGTAGGAACATGGATACTCAAAAGAATCAGAAGGATCAGTTGAGGAAGGTGGACAAATAAAAAGATCATTGTATGCTAGGATTAGAGATACTCCCACCCCAAAATTAACCACCTCAAGGAGAGGAGGTGGGAAGGGGGATGAGCTAAGAGTCTTATCTTTAGCCCCAAAGGTGGTCCTTTGCTATTGATGTCAAAGGGGGAGATATTTGATTTAGGGGGAGAGCATTCAGTCAGGGGGAGAATTTTCTTAGGGGGAGTAGAACTGAAAAAAGGTAAAATAAATGCTTAAAGGAAAAAGGGTTGCCATCAATGACAAAGGGGGAGATTATTGGAAATTTGAGAAAGTTTTGTTGTCATTGACGTCAAGAGGTTTGATGTCCAGTTTTGTCGTCATTGATGTCATAAAGTTATTTTTCCAAAATGCAAGGAAGTGGTTAAAATAAAAATGATATAATATGTATTTTTTATATTATATGCCTAAAGAGGCCTAAAAGGTTGGAGACCCAAGGAAAGAGAAGCAATTTTAAAAATAAAAAATAATATTATAATATTTAATATTATAATATTTAGGCAAAAGGAAGAGGTGAAAAATAACGAGGTCCAAGGAATCATTAAAAAATATATCTTCGACAAGACCCATTGAGCATATTATAAAGGTTTTAATTTAATTTAAATAATTAAATAGCACCAAGGTTTAAAGTTTAAATTCGAAATAAAAATTTGAAATTCAAAAGGGTCGACGTGTTTAGTGCAAAGGATAAAGTATCAATAGAAAATTATTTTCATTTCCAAATAACAATGCAATTTGAATGACAAAGTGACTATTTTATTCATGCACTGCATTATTGAAAAGAAAAATATATTCTTAAGGTTTTAATAAAAGAGGGAAGACTTGTATTCGGGTGGTGCGACAAGATAATACCAAGGCACTAGGTAGCACAGACAGTGGTAGAAGGCTATCTAAGACGCTTGTAAGGATTAGGTCATGGTTTCAAATCCCATGCGATTTGTTTTTGCAAAGGAAGAGAGGTTTTTCATTTTTGTCAAAATACGTGGGAAGTAGATAGTGTATAGGTGCAAGGACATTGTCATTCATGTGTGGGCGTGTAGCCTAGGTGGTAGCTTAGCCTTGGGCTAAGGCACTGTGGTGGCTTTAGTCACGGGTTCGAGTTTGAGCGCAGTCGAAATCATGTGCAATATTTTGGTGATGTGGACCATTATTAAGGTATGCAACATTTAAATTAATTTTCTAAATTTTTTGAATGCGGAAAGGTTGTTGAGGCCACGTGAAAATTAAAATGCTTGTGTGAAGTGTATAGGGAGTCTGAAGGGTTGTTAAAATAATATTCTATTTGAAAATATAAATATTGGAGATTATAAGGTGTTAACAAATGAACTTTTTTTTTATGTGTTGAATGTTATTTTGAGAGTATTGGATAATATACGGTGTTAACAAAGGAACTTTGTTTTTATGTGTTGAATATTATTTTGAGAAGTATTGGATATTATAAGGTGTTAACAAAGGAACTTTGTTTTTATGTGTTGAATGTTATTTTGAGAGTATTGGATATAATAAGGTGTATTTGAGACTTGATAGTTTATTGTATTTTTTGAATGGTGAAATAATAATTAAGGAGAATAATTGTGTGGAGATTTTGAGATAGACTATTGCTATCTAATCTATAAATTGGAAAAGAGGTTTTATTGTGAGTAAAACAGGTTTTGAAGACATATCTCCATCAAATAAAAAAGGTATGGGCACACTATATTTTTTTTAGAGTGTTTGAAATGAATGTATGAAATATAAGGTGGAGTGAAAAGGATTGATGAGTATTTTTGGAAATGTGTGAGCAAGTTTAAGTGCATCTTGTTGATGGATGATTTGATTTGATTGAGAAATATTTGAGTTAGAATTTGAGACCACATGGTGCTTTTTGTTTGAAGATGTTTGAAAAAACTTGTTTAGATTTTGTGAGCAAGTTGTGTTTTATTGATTGGATGATTGAGTGAAATTCTTGAGCATTAAATTTGAGTGATATTGAAAGTGAATGTGCAAACATTAGAAGCCAAATTTGTGAAAACGATAGACTAAATGATTGAGTAGAACATATTGAGTTTTTGATATAATACATCATTCTCCATATGTTCCAGAGGTTAAATGAATTCTGAATGGAATATGTCTAAACTACTTCAAGTTAAAGGAATTACTTTGAATATTAGACAAAGCAATTGATAGCATTGTGTGCAATATTTGAGATTGATTGAGCATATCTTGTGATCTGTATTGAGCATGTGTTTGAGTAGATTTGAGTAAGATTTTGTTAAAGCTTAAGGACAAATTTGAGTAAGCTTTTGTTAAAGCTTAAGGACAGCTTTGAGTAAGCTTTTGTGAAATCTTAAGGATAGAGTTGAGCAAGCTTTTGTTAAATCTTGTAGGTAGATTTGAGCAAGTCTTGGTGAAGATTTGTAGGTATATTTGAGAAATTCTTGGTGAAGACTTGAGAACAAATTAGGCAAGTCTGTGAAGACTTGAGAGTGGATATGATTGATTGATTTGTTCAATTTTTATGTTAAGGCTTGGGAAAAATTTAAGCAGATTTGAATTGTGATTGGATCAAGCTTTGTGTTAATTCTTGAGGACAAATTTGAGGATATATTTTAGTGCAGATTTGAGAGCAAATTTTTGCTAGACCTAAGATAAAATTAGAATAGATTTGTACTACACTTGGGACAATGTTTTATGCAGATCTGAGATAGAGTTGAGAGCAAGCTTTGGAGATGATAGAGCATAGGATAGTAGTATCCAGTGGATAGAGATCTATTAGCCAGGGTAGTGAGGATATAGGTCTTATGAGTGAGGAAAAAGGTCTTCTATGGAGAGATATCCACAAGCCAGTGTAGTTGGGGCAATAGTCTTCTAGAAGATCATCAGCTAGAGCAGAGGGGAAAGAGTTCTCTTGTGGAGAGAGATCCATGAACTAGAGCAAGGGGAAGGAGTTCTTTTATGGAGTGTGATCTATGAACCAGTTGAGAAGATAGAGTTATTTAGTGGAGAGAGATCCACAAACTAGTTAAGGAGAAATATTTCTCCTGGGTCAAGTTCCACAAACTAGAGTAAATGGGAAAGGTTTCTCTTGTGGAGAGAGATCCACAAATCAGAGCATTAGGGGATTGGTGTCTCCTTTGAAAAGAGGTCCATAAATATTGTAATAGGGAAGTGATTCCCAAGATATTTTTTGAGAAAATTTTAGTGGAAATATTTTCTTCATGGAGTAGCCCACATTGGGTGAACCACGTTAAATTGGTGTCTCTATTGTGTGTGATGATTTATGCATTGATTTGATTACTGCTATTGATATTGCCATTGATTATATTGGATAATATTGGGAAATAAAAGTAAATTTTGATCTTATATTGTTCACCCCCCTCTCAGTATAAGCTTGTGTTCTTCAAAATTTGAGTACATCTTCTTTCCTCTACAATTTTTTTTGGGGAATTTCGTGTGGGGAAGTTTTTTTGGTTTTTGGCTGGAGAATTTTAGAGTTTCTAAAGGAGAAGAAGACAAGAAATATTGGGATGGTGAGGAATAAGCCATGATGTGAAGTAATAGTAAGCTTTATGAATGCTTCATTCAGGTTGATTGAGATGTTTTCTCATGTTTAATTTTATAGTTGTGATTTTCTTCTATGTTATTGTTTGCTCAAAACAAATACTAGAGATTGTTATATTTTCTAAAACTAAGGTAGTTCTTTTAATTGTTTTTGTGTGTATAATATTTTTAAAACATATATTATAAATAAATAAGAAAATAATAAATTGGTTATTATGTAATGTTGATGTAGGAGAACCCAACATGAAGATAGTTATGAGTGAGCCAATTTAATAAACTATCAATCCAGTTGTAATTTTCAACCTTGTGCATATAAATGAATGAGAATAGGAAGAGGAAACAATAGTGTGCATAAAAATATAAGATAAGAGGAAGAGGGAATAGCATATGGAGTGAAATAAAAAGAGTGCATAGATGTTCCTAAAAAAGAGGGACAAATGCAAAAATATTAGATGTATAGTCATTTAATATTATTCACCTCATATTTTCTTCTATGTGTGGGTTGAAATGATAAATGTATTATGTTATTTGAGTTGTATGTTGTAGATCATATAGTCTAGTGTGTGTAGGGTTACAAGTGAAAATAAGGTGTTAAAGCAGTCTAAGTGAATATCTTATTGAGTGGAAGCATAGTTCAAACAAGAGCATGTGAGTCTTATTAAAAGGGGTGTCGTATAGTGCATTCCATCTTGGAAGTATCATTATGGTAAGTATCATCATGCAGTGTGTGCTATCTTGGAAGTATAATTATGGTAAGTGTCTTCTTGGAAGTGTCATCTAGGAAGTGTTATTGTGCAAAGTGTGTCATCTAGGAAGTGTCGATGTGGTCATCACATAAGATTGTCATTATAAGAAGTTGTCATGAAAAATTTGTAGGAGTATTGTCATAGGGTATTATCATGGAGTGTCAACATATAAAAATCTTAGGAGCTTGTCATCTTGTGCCGACATGTCAAAAATTTGTATTGCTTACAAGTCCTTTTATGGATTCCCTTCTCCATATGCATCATTTGGTATTAGATCTAGTTTGTAATACATATTGGAGGAAGATAGCACAATGATAAAGAGAAAGACCTTATGGTTTGGGACCTCAATTGATGAACATAGCATAAATATTGAGAGGAATCACTTCAAGACTTAATGCATTTAATATTGTGCAAAGGAGAGGCATTCATCTTGAGGATATTAATGACAATGAGATGAGGAAATCGGTCATGTGAAAGCTCAATATGAAGAGCAAGGAGAGAAACCAGAGCAATGGTTGATTCAAGAAATATCAAGTATAGGACATAAACCAAATATGGATACTCTCATTTTTAATGGAATTTTAAACCTAGAAGAGCTAATAGATTAGATAATAAACATGGACATATTCTTCAACTATAAATCTATGGAGGAACCAAAATGGGTCAAATTTGCATGCACACAATTAAAGGAACATGCTTCAATTTGGTGGGATCATGTCCAAACTAAGAGGCAAAAAAAATGTAAGGATAGAATTCGAACATGGGAAAAGTTTGTGTCCAAGTTGAAATCTAAGTTTTTACCTATGGATAATCAAATTAAGTTGTTTAGAAGACTTCAAAACCTTAAGTAAAAAGAGTTATAAGTAAAAGAATATATGAGAGAGTTTTACAGACTGACCATAAGAGCAAGTCATATAGAAGATGATGAGGATAAGGTGGCAAGATACATAGATGAACTAATATTGTCCATACAAGATGAGATTGGTATGATTTAAATCAAGACTATTGAAGAGACATATTAGTATGTGCTCAAGGTAGAGAAAAAATTGTTTTAAAGGCAACAAAATAATGCTAGAGAAAGAGGATGATTTACTCGAGGAAGAGGACAAACCAACAAGGGAAGAGGATAAAAAATGTAGGAATGAGAATCTAGTCCTCATAATAATAGAGAAAATAGATATTTTTCAAGAGGAAGAGGAGCTTATGTTAGAGGAATGGGTAGAGGATTCCCCAATTGTTTTTATAAATATGGAGAAGCTAGCCATCAGGCATATGAATGCCCTCAAACATAATAAACTAGTTGATGTGGAAAGGAATATCATAGCCCTATTACACAAGTAGATGAAGAAAGTGTAGCCTCACCAAAGCACTTGGAGAAACCAAAACAAGGCGAATCTATTATGATAAAAAGGGTGTTGTTGAAACCAGCAAAGGAGGTGCATGAACTTGAGCAAAGAAGAAACCTATTCAAAATAGTTTACAAATAAATGGGTAAGTGTTGCAAGGTGATTGTGGATAGCATAAGCATAGACAACTTAGTATCAATAGAAATCATAGAGAAAACTAGCTTGAAGAGAAATGAGCATCCAAATCCGTAAAAAGTATCATGATTACAAAATGGGCATCAAATTTTGGTAACCAAAAAATATATGACAAATTTCCAAATTGGCTCTTATAAGGATGTTATTCTATGTGACATCATGTCAATGGATGCCTGTCATATTCTATTAGAGATACCATGGCAATTTGACATAAAAGTAGTACATGATGGTAGACTAAACACTTATTCAAGGATGAAAAAGGTTATGCATTAATTCCAATGAAGAAGAAAGGAAAAGAAATGTGTAGTAGCCTAATCTTTGAAAAATAAATTTTGAAGGAGATGAAGAAAGAGGAAGCGTATTTTTCTTTCCTTTATAAACCCATGTAAGATGGGACAACAAATAATATGACCGAAATTCCACATGAAGTGAAGGATTTGTTGGAAGAATATGTTGAGTTTATTTTAGAAGAATTACCAAATAGGCGACCACCTATGAGAAGCATTAGTCATCAAATAGACTTCATATCGGTAGTAAGTTTACAAAATAAGTTAGCTTATAAGATGACACCATAGAGAATGAGGAGATGAAGAGACAAATCCAAGAGTTATTGGAAAATGGGTTGATCAAGGAGATATTGATCCCACGTGTAGTACCAATTGTACTAGCACCCAATAAAATAGGAGAATGACATATGTGTACAAAATCGTGAGCAATCAATAAGATTACAATAAAATATAGGTTTCCATTACCTCGTATGGATGACTTGATGGATTTTTTAAGTGGAGTAGAGTACTTCACAAATACCAATTTGAAAAGTGGTTATCATCAAATTCAAATCAAAGGATATGAGTGGAATATTGTGTTTAAGACTAAAGTCTTGTATGAATGGTTGGTCATATCATTTGGGTTGATGATGCCCATAACATTTTTTTGAGATTGATGAATGGAGTGAAGCCTTTTGTTGGTAAAGTTTGTGGTGGTTTACTTGGATGATATTTTGGTTTTTATGAATATGAAGGAAGAACACCTAATGCATTTGAGATTAGTTTTGGAAATATTAAAGGAGGAACAATTGATAATTAATTTGAAGTGTAGTTTTATGAAGAAGGAATTAGTATATTTGGGTTTTGTCATATCCAAGAATGGTTTGCGAATGGATTCAAAAAAGGTAAAGGCTAGTGTGGAGTGGTTGTCCCCAAGGAGAATGTTTGAAGCCAAAAATTTTCTTGGTTTGGCAAGTTTTACATAATTTTCATTAGAAATTTTAGTGGAATTTGTGCTCCATTCATAGAAATGATGAAAGGAGGAAGACATGAGTTTAAATGGATGAGTGCAATAGAAAGGAGCTTTCAAATATTGAAATATAAAGTCATGAAATAATTTTTTTAAGCATTTTTGGACTTTAACGAGGTATTCTAATTAGATTTTGACACAAGTGGAACAACCATCGGAGGATTTTTAAGTCATGAAGGTAGACCCATCATCTATTTTAGTGAAAAGTTATAAAAGCTAAGAAAAAATATTCAATGTATGATCAAGAGTTTTACTCCATTGTGCAAGAACTAAAAAAGTGGAGAGATTACCTATTATCAAAGGAATTTATGCTATTTATGAATCATTATGCTTTGCATTTTATTAATAGTCAAGGAAAATTAAATGAAAGACATATCTTTAAAGTTACTCATTTGTGTTAAAACATAGAAGTAGAAGTTCAAATTGGGTAGTTGATGCTTTAAGTAGAAGAAATTTATTGATGAATGCAATGAATGTTGGGCAAAACATTGGTTAGTTTTCTACAGTTCAATTAATTACCTCCATTTAATTGTCAACCTAGGGTAGCTCATAGACTTGTGAGCATCACGCACAGTATATGCCTGTAGTGCGAGGAATGAGTCCCTATGTGCCTATTGGTTTGGGGGGTGTTTGATGTTCATTGAAGTTTTGATTCTAAATTCCAAACCAATAATCTATCCTACGTCTATGAAAACAAGACTAAAATGCATACAAAAATTAAAATGGTACTTTGCTGGAAATGACAGAAAATAAGAAAAATAATAGGAAATAAATAATCTAAAAAAAATAGTAAATAAATTAACTACAGAAAGCAAGGTAAAAGGGGGAGGAGTACTGTTTAGAGTGGGCCCAAGCTCCAGCAGTCTTCCGCCCAATCAATTCATTCACCGGATGCTAGTTTGAGATTAATAAAAACACTCAAATGAATATATTGCAGCTTTAGAAAATTACAGAATAATTCTCATGTCCAGGATTATCTTTATCAGGGGTGGCCTGCATATTTATAAGATATGCAGCCATGCCCTATTACATTTGAGAGCAAATAAATTCTTGATTTTTTGGTTACAACAAATATGCATAAATAATGGAGATAAAGCAAAAATATTTAATTTCAGACTGATTTAACGTATTCTATTTTTATCAGAATAGAATACGTTTTAATATTATGCTTTATCTATTTACATTGTTGTTTACGTATTGCTAAAAAATAGATAACACATGGTCTTTGATATTGTCCTTCATCTTCATATTTGCTAAAATATCATCCGCATCCATCGCTGAAATATCTGTTCTGTTCTACCGACCATAGAGTCACGTTGTAATTTTACGTCAACAAAAATCATGCTTGTAATTCTGCGTCACTGGGAAGTAGGCGCCTTATTTTATATGGGAAGCAGACACCTTATTTTATATGGGAAGTAGGTGCCTTATTTTATATGGGATGCAAGAACCTAACGGGAAGTAGGTGCCTAACGGGAAGCAGACGCCTATCAGTTAAGCATCAAACGGGAGTCGGGTGCTTCAAAGGGAATCGAGTGCCTGACTTAGTGCTTCATACTGGTGTACTACAGATGTTTTACCTTCATCAAATTGAAAGTGCCAGGTCCAAGTGGGACCTTGATGTAAACATGCTAAAATATCGTAAAAACCACTAAATCTGCACACAATTCACTTAAAAACAAATATTAGATAATATACATAATTTACTATTAAATATATATAAAACTTTCATAAAACATACATTCTATAATAATAATGTCGCATAATATGTTAGAAATCCATGTATAAATATGAGCATTTTTGGTGCTCATCATCCCCCCATGCTTAAAAGAGTGGCACGTCCTCGTGACACCCCCCATGCTTAAAGAGTGGCACACCCTTGTGACACTCGATGCTTATAATTTCCAGTTTTAGCAATGATTGTCCAATAGGCTCTATTTTTCTTTCTCCTCTTTCTAGTTGTGCAGCTCATTCTTTTTCAGCAAATGACTTGTGGATTTCCCCCATGGTAAATCTCTATGTTTTTTCCACTTTTTGATATTTTTTTAATCTGGCAACTCTGTTATTCTACACAGATTCTTGCTAACTTATAGTTTTTCTGAACCAACTACATCCATGAATGCAGGCAGTCATTTACCATAATTAGAAATAATTAAAGTTATCTGTGCAAGATATCTTTAAAGCATGTGCTAGATTTTAAGTGGATGATGACCATGAGTGTTCTCCCAATAGAATATTTGCATGTGGATAAAATACCAAATGGGGCTAAATGGTTGGATGAACAATTTAATGAGGATCATGCTAGCACTATTTTATAAAAATATATTTCTATGAAAACTATATATATACAAAACAAAAAATTAAGTACACACCTATATTATGTTTTGTGCATGTATAATGCGCAAACGTTCATGGTGCACTTGTATTAGCTATTTGATGATGACCATGTGTACTGGAACAAAGAACAACATGCTTATTTCCCATGTGGAAAATTTTTCTCCATATGACTGGTTCTTGATTACTGCAATTTATTCATTTGAGGTTTCCTGCACAAATTCAAGAAAATATTAGAAAAAAACATGTCTTCGTGGGATGACACACATCCCTTCCTCGAAAGTTATTTGCTGACAACTTTTTTCATTTTTGGAATGTGCATAAATCTCTAATGGAAAAATTAAGATAATTTTATCCATGAGAGATTTTGACTTTATGCATATGGATGAGCTATTGACATGGCACGGGCCACTTCCCAATGATGAAGATTATTCACACGTGGCACAAGCATCCATTGAACTATAAAGGAGGTGCATTTGACATGGGAATCAGGCACCTTATTTTGGTTCATGGGATGCAAGTGCTTGCTAAAATAGGATGCAGACACCTTTTGCTTGCAATCGGGCACCAAACTTAACAATGGAAATCGGGTGCTTCTTGCTTGCAATTGGGTGCCTTACGTAAAGCAAACTTTATACAAACTATTTTTTTAATATGTTCAGAAGATTTGGTGTCGGTTTCTCAAAAATGGAAGTCGGGCGCCCTCCTGGAGAAACCAGGAATCAAGTGTCGGTCTGCCAGAAGACGGGATGCAGGCACCATCTCCTTAACATACTGGGAGTCAAGTGCCTTGTACCGTGTAATGGGAGTCAGGTGCCTTTTGCCATACAATGGGAATCAGGTACCTTTTACCTTACAATGGGAATCAAGTGCTTCTCTTTATTCAATGGGTGCTGACTTTTCCTCGTATATGCATTGTCAGGTTGATCAGGCCCTTCAGTGCTTCTACTTGATGAACAAGAACAAAATCAGCATCCACCCCTGAACCAACAGTTGAGTGTTTTATTGTCCATAAAGACCAATCCAAACACTCTTGTGCAGATTCAAGTTTAGTATTCCCCTTCTAAGGGATGAGCTACTCCTACTCCTAGAAAGCTAGAAATGCGTAGGTTCATGGATCCTGTGCCCGTTAGGCCTAGGTTTCCCAAGCTACCTAAGGATTGCACTCAGGGCATCGTTCCTACAAAATAAAACTTTAAAGTAGTAAAACATAGGCTCATGGAGTCTATGCCTGATAGGCCTAGGTTTCCCAGGCTGCCTACAGATTGCATCAAAGTACGATACCTACAAAATAAAAACACAAATAAAAGAAAATTTATGTTAAGCAAAACAGGTCCATGTCATCTTTCCTTTTTTTTATGATGAATACGTGAACATTCGTCAAATGGCTGGTATGGATTTAAAAATATGGAGTCTCCCCCATGCTTGCGTTTGATTCAATCTCACAAATGTGAGGTGCATGGCAAGGCTGTAAATGGAGCCCATTGATTGTTACTCATGTTGTTTCATCGTGTGCTGTTATGGACTCCCTATAAAAACCCCTCACTTTGTGAAATCTTCATAGCCAATTTTTTTTTTTTTTTTTTATGAGCAGAGATGTGTTGCTCAATAGAGTATTGTGAACCATCTGAGCTCATATTTTATCCACCACAACTGGTGTTGCCATGGTCGAGTGTTGCACATCTGCCCGTGGTGCCAAACCATATGCAACATATGTGTTTTATTGAGTGCTTAGTAGCAGATCCCATAAAAACTCTAAAGTTAAGCATTATGGCATGGAGTAGAACTGGGATGGGTGACCACCTAGGAAGTCCCATGGATTGTGCCTTTTTTTTTTTTTTTTTTGGAAAATAGAATGGAACGACACATGTTGGTAGGTCGGATTGCCTTGGATGCCTACAATCTGCACTGAGCCTCTTGTTGTCTGCAAAACATAACAAAATAAAAATAAAAACCTAAACTAATGGCGTTAAAGAAAATTCTAATTAATTTTTTTTTTTAATTGAACGTTGTAATAGCGTTCATCGTGTTGTGGGTGATAACATTGAAGGTGGGGTCTCCCCCATGCTTGCAATCGAGCAAGCCTCTAGAATTTGGGGCTTGTGATAAGATCTTAATTTGTGTCTAAAATTTGATACAATTAAGACTTCATTTGTCCCATCCCCTTCTTTATCCAGTTTTATGATTCTTTGTAGCATGGGAAGAGAATCTTCCTGGATGACCTCAAAACCAGATTCATCCAACTCATTGGCAGATTGTGCAAGCAGGTGGATGACTATTGTTTTTACAATTTTTTCATTAACTATCATTTTTCCTATTCTGCATCTAATATTGAATTTATAGTTTTTACCATCTATTCTGGTCTCTTGAGGCATACCTCCCTAATGGCTTTAGTGTAAATAGGCACATCCTTGATAGTTTGAGGAATGATATCAGTAAGATTTCTCAACTATTTCATAATATCAAACTTAGGTGGTGTCATTTCTCTGGTTTTCCATAACCTTTCGGGATACGATGGAAGTCCTTCATTACTTGATTGTTCAACAACATGATTTATTTCTACACTATTATGGCACATTGGGTTTATTCCCGTAACTCCTTGATCAGCTAGTGAATTTAAATAGTTGCTACTAGGATTCGACTCTGGTGGTGCCAACAACTATTTTGGCCTGGTAGAAGGTGAAACTGGTAAGCTAGGATTTTTTGATAGTTGTGTCTGTGGAGGTAGATCCACGAAGTAAGTTTCTACTTCTTCTAGATTTTATTTTATAATTTTTGGACACAACCTGGTCTGATGATCCAGGTGACAGTTTTCATAAACTTCTATTGTATTCTTCGGATATTTATTTTTTTCATGATTTTCTCTACACCTTGAACAAAAAAAGACAAACATTGCTTCAGATTCTTGCTTCTTCTTCGGGAATGTGTCTGACTGTAAAGCAAGAGATAAAATTTCACTCTTCACACCATTAAACAATGTTCCTATTTCTATTTTAATTGTGGAGGCTATTCCTCGTATTGGCAGTTTTTCCTTTTTGCTGGAATACTTCTGAAATAATTGTTGAATTTTCCCCATCCTAGTCACTAAAATATTCTGTATAATGTGATGACTCAAATGGATGGGATTTTCTCTTTAATAACTATTTCCAGAATATTCTAAGCTTGAGGTGTTTTCTATTTTTTCAATAAATGATCCGTTGGATTTTTTAGGCTCTTGGTGGACTCATGCTTCGTAGGTAGATGATCTACAGGCAAGGAAATCTGAAATTAATTTTCAAACTAATTGACCTATGGATCATACACTACAGTTGTGACACTCCCCGACAACGATGCCAAAATGTTGGGCAAAACATTGGTTAGTTTTCTACAGTTCAATTAATTACCTCCATTTAATTGTCAACCCGGGGTAGCTCGTAGACTTGTGAGCATCACACATAGTATATGCCTGTAGTGCGAGGAATGAGTCCCTCTGTGCCTATTGGTTTGGGGGGTGTTTGATGTTCGTTGAAGTTTTGATTCTAAATTCCAAACCAATAATCTATCCTACGTCTATGAAAACAGGACTAAAATGCATACAAAAATTAAAATGGTACTTTGCTAGAAATGATAGAAAACAAGAAAAATAATAAGGAAATTAAATAATCTAAAAAAAATAGTAAATAAATTAACTACAGAAAGCAAGGTAAAAGGGGAGGAGTACTGTTTAGAGTGGGCCCAAGCTCCAACAGTCTTCCGCCCGATCAATTCATTCACCGGATGCTAGTTTGAGATTAATAAAAACACTCAAATGAATATATTGCAGCTTCAAAAAATTACAAAATAATTCTCATGTCCAGGATTATCTTTATCAGGGGTGGCTTGCATATTTATAAGATATGCAGCCATGCCCTGTTACATTTGAGAGCAAATCAATTCCTGATTTTTTGGTTACAACAAATACGTAAAAATAGGGAGATAAAGCAAAAACATTTAATTTTAGACTGATTTAACGTATTCTATTTTTATCAAAACAGAATACGTTTAATATTATGCTTTATCTATTTACATTGTTGTTTACGTATTGCTGAAAAATAGATAACACATGGTCTTTGATATTGTCCTTCATCTTCATCTTTGCTAAAATATCATCCGCATCCATCGCTGAAATATCTATTCTATTTTATCGACCATAGAGTCGTGCTATAATTTTACGTCAACAAAAATCGCGCTGTAATTCTGCATCACCGGGAAGTAGGCACCTTATTTTATATGGGAAGAAGGTGCCTTATTTTATATGGGAAGCAGGCACCTAATATGGGAAGTAGGCACCTAATGGGAAGCAAGCGCCTAACGAGAAGTATGTTCCCATTAGTTAAGCATCAAACGGAAGTCGAGTGCTTCAAAGGGAATCGGGCGCCTGACTTAGTGCTTCATACTGGTGTACTACAGATGTTTTGCCTTCATCAAATTGAAAGTGCCAGGTCCAAGTGGGACCTTGATGTAAACATGCTAAAATACCGTAAAAACCACTAAATCTGCACACAATTCACTTAAAAACAAATATTAGATAATATACATAATTTACTATTAAATATATATAAAACTTTCATAAAACATACATTCTATAATAATAATGCCGCATAATATGTTAGAAATCCATGTATAAATATGAGCATTTTTTGTGCTCATCAATGAAGATTGAAGTTGTAGGTTTTGATGCTATGAAAGAACTTTATATTGATGATTGGGACTTCAAGGAAGCTTGGACAACTTGCAATGACACTACTACAAGAGATAGAATGCCATGGCTGGAATTTTTATCCAAGAGAGATTATTGTTCAAGGGACAACATTTATGCATACCACGAAGTTCAATGAGGGAGAACCTGATAAGAGAAAAACATAGTGGAGGACTATATGGATATTTTGCAATAGATAATACTTTGAAATAGCTTTGTGAAAGTTATTATTGGCCAAGAAAAAGTGTAAATATGCGAATATTTGTGCATATTTATCAAGTCTATCAACATGCAAAAGGAAATAGCTAGAACACTAGGTTGTATCATCCATAACTGATACCAAAAAGGCTATGGTAAGACATAAGTATGGAATTTATCCTTGTATTACCTTGAACATAAAGGAGAATGATTCGTTCTTTGTTTTTGATAGATTTTCAAAGGTGACACATTTCATACCTGGTAGGAAAAGAATGATGTAACTCATATTGTTGATTTATTCTTTTGAGAATTTGTAAGACTGCATGGTTTTCTGAAAACTACTATGTTGGATAGAGATACTAAGTTTGTAGATAACTTTTGGCTCACTTTATGGAATAAGTTAGGTACAAATTTGAGTTTTAGTCAAATTTATCACCCACAAATAGATGGACAAATCGAAGTGGTGAACAAAAACCTTGAAAAATTGTTGAGGTGCTTATCGACACCCAAATTCACACATTGCCACTTCTCCCATCATCACAGATGATCAGTTAGTAAATATCATGAAATTTGCATAAATTAGCCTCAAAACACTATTCATTTATCAAAAATACTATTCATCTCCATAAGCTCCCTTGGGCTACTTAAGCCCCTTCCTATGCTTAACTCTAGGTCCTCATGCGGCCACCATCATGGCTTAACCTTGGTCAAATTTGTACCCTATGCAAAGTCACTTTATGGTCAAAATCCATCCCATGTGTTGGCAATTTTGGGGACTTTGGGGTACATTGCCTTTGCTCAAGTGTATAAGTTGTCATTGATGTCAAGAAGCTCTTGTAGGAATTTGATTTGGTGTCAAATAATTTGTTTTGATGAAGGTTACGGCATGACAGTTTCAAAGGTCTTTTGTAAACCCCAAGTTGGCAAGTTTAAATATTAGAGGTGGATGCATTAGTTTAATGCATTTGGGTCCAGGAGGAAGTATTTATTTAAATAATTAAAAACCTTGTTAAGGTTTCCTTTAATTATTTTTAAATAAATATTAAATTATTGTTTGCAATGGGTTCTCCTAACCCATGGCGTAAATTTCTTAACTATGTGGGCGCTATGTTTTAAGATTGTGGGCACTAGCCAAGACAATCGTCGACGTGTTAAACTCCTCGCCGACGTCAAGAGCTTATGGTAAAAATGCATATAAATCTCCCTCGATGAAAATCAAGAATTATCGCATCTGCATTTTTTAAAAGAGTTGCTCGCTGTGAATTCGTGATCTGCTATTCGATTTCTTTCTCGCTGTGATTTCGTGATCTGCTGTTCGACTGTGTCTTCGCCATTTTTGTGAATCCGTTGTTCATTTTTTTGTACTCATCGTTTGTCGTAAATCTACCGTAAGGTTTTCGTCTTCGTGTTCACATCAGAAGAAAAGGAGGCACTGTTGTTTTATTTAATCCCTGGCGCAAAAGGAACAAGGCTAACAGCGTGAGGTTTAAACCTCATCGGGTGCCTTTGGTGCATCGGTAGCGGCTCGGCTATCGGTGCGCTACTCGAACGGGAGGTTTCGCATTCGAATAACGTGAAAGGGTTTTTCATCGTGAAGTGGACGCAGTGGGTGGTGTTCGAATTCGTGCGTAATTTTTCCATAGCATGATTTTTGATGTTGGCCAAGGTATTTTCAAAATTAATTTTTGCTAAGTGTATTTTGTAGATGGAGGAAGTTTATTAGAGGGAAAAACAACTTAGGAGTTATAAGGAGTTTAAAGCTTGTTTTATTTTGATAAAATATTCTTTTGAAGGTGTTGTTTGAAATATCTTATTGCATTCTTATGAGAGATAAATTTTATTTTTGATAAGACTATAAGGGAGAAATAAGGTGTATAAGGGATAAATTTTTCTTGTAATGTTGAGAGTGCTTTTGGTTGATTATGGAAATGAAAGCATGATGTTTTAAGGTTAAAATTGCTTCTTGTGTGAAGTTGTGAAACCTTAAGTGGGCAGCTTTGATATTGACATTTGCTTTCATTAAATTGGTAATAATCAAGCTATTCTTTACTTGGTTAAAGTGTTGGGCTTACTCCTTTGTTGATGATTTGAAAATTTGTTTTGTGCTATTGTGATTTGAGTTGGTGGATGCTTTTTGTTCAAACAATATTGGAGAGAAAAGGAGTTCTACTTGTTTCCTTTTCTAATGTTGATTGTGAAATGCTTCAAGGTTGTGTTTTGAGCTGAATGGTGTTGATTGAACCTTTTTTGATGAGCATTGTTGTTGAAGCCCTAATTGATGGTGAAAAGAACATGAGTATCATTGTTATGTGATTCTTTGCATAGTTGGCAATTGTTGGGGTTTCATGTTCTTGAAAGAAAGTCTATCCTATCCATTTCAGATATTGAGTTGAGTTTTCAGATTTGAGATTGAGTTTGAGCTGAGTTGATTTGAGTTGAGTTTTGAGATTGGGAGTTGAGTATAGAACATATTGAGTCTCTAAAAATTCTCTTTATGCTTCTATGAGTTTGAAAATTCACATTGGGTCTCTAACAATTCACCTTGTGATTTCCTACTAAGAAATTTTTTTTCTTGGTGAGCTTGTTGAGTTTTGGACAGGTTTCGGTGGGGACTTGTGAGCAGTTTTGGATAGGTTCCGGTGGGGACTTGTGAGCAGATTTGGATAGGTCCTAGCAGAGGACTTGTGAGCTCATTTTGATAGTTCTATTAGAGAACTTGAGGACAGAGGTGCACTGGTTCTTTGAGAAGAACCTGAGGACTGATTTGGCAAGTCTTTGAGAAGGCTTGTGGGCAGAGGATTGATTTGTTCAAGCGTTGGACAGATCTGACAGACAGAGGAAGACTTGTACTAGACCGAATGACTATGTTTGGTATAGGTTGTTGAGCTATTGTGGACGTGATCATAGAAGGCAGAGGTCTCTTAGGCTAAGCATTGAGGACAGGAGGTCTTCGATGGAAAGGAGTTCCACGTGCTGGCAAGAGGTAGAGGCAATTGATCTTCTGAGGGATCATTTCTAGAGCAGAGGGGAAGGTATCTCCTTTGAGTAGAGGCTCATAAATTCTCATTAGGGGAAGGTATCTCCTTTGGGCCAAGGCTCATATATAGTGTAATTTGGAAGGAGTCCCAAATAACTTTGAGATAACTTTTAGAGAAAATTTTTGTGGACGTAGCCCAATCATTTTGGGTGAACCACGTTAAAATTTGTGTCACTTTGTGGATGATATTGTGCATTGCTTTGATATTGCTTTGGGTATATTGCTTTACTATTTTGAGGTATAAAGAAAAAAGTAAAAAGAGGTCTTATACTGTTCACCCCCCCTCTCAGTATAAGCTTGTGTTCTTCACCATGGTCAATATAATTCATGGCCACCTCACCTAGTCTACTCTTTGACTAGCCTAGGTGCCACCTCACCTATTTGACCTTGGTCTAACCTAGGGTCAACCTAATCAAGGTTAAATTTAACCCTTGCTCCACACATCTTCCTGTGCACATTTAAGGCCTTAAATGTCATTTGGAGACTTTTGTACCCCAAAGCATGGGTCAAGGGTGAGTCACCTTCCACCTCACCCAAAAAGTCAACTAACCTAGGGTCAACCTAACCCTAGTCACAATTAACCCTTGCTCCATTTCAAATCCCCATGTGGGTTTGAATTCATAAATGACTTTTGAAGAATTTTTTATTTTCAAAGCATGGGCATGGATGACTCACCTTCCACCTTAGCCAAGTCAACAATTAACCCATAATTAACATTACTGTAATTAGGGTTTAACCTCAACTTCACTTCACATCACCATGCTCATTCATGATAGGTAGATGGGTGAGGGATTTTCTCAACCAAATGCACTTATGAGACATGCCATATCAGGGACACTTCACATGGGACACCTCACAAGGGACACCTCAGGGGGCACCTCATGGTACACCTCAACCCCCCTTGACCTCTCCAAATTATGTGAATAGAGGGTAATTTCCTCTATTCAAGGGATTCACCATTTTTCATAACTAGAATCTACTGGAATAAACCTAGAGGCCACTTAAACCCTCTCCTTACATTAACCACCATGGAGGCTACATAAGCCCCCTTTTTACACCCTTTTTGTATTGCAAGTTGCTCTTGTTTATAGGTTTTGCAGATGGTTCGATGTGTATTAGAAGCTCCAATAGAACCATAGGGACCTCCATATCATCAAGTTTGGTTTTTGTAAAACACAATCAGATTTGCACCCCAGGGTGTGAATTTGGAGGTCTGTCAGATTTGCACACCAGTGTGTGAATCCAGCCAGACCTGCCCTCACTGTTTTTGGGTATAACTTCTTCATCTGAACTCAGATTGCCATGAAATTTTGAGGGTAGCTTTATAAAAACTAAAGGAAGGTTCCTAAAAAAAATTATCCCATTCACATAGTAAGGTGTGAATCCCAAGGCACAATAAAATTTTCACACCAGCATGTGAATCCCATTTTCAATAGATTTCTAAGATTCGAAAGTCTCCCAAAGCGCCCAAGAATAGGTAAATATCCTTATTTCATCTTTTTTCATCATTTTGTGCACTTTAATAATGCTTTAGGCTTAGCTTCAGATTCTTTATCTTTGTTAATATTGGGTCTGATCAAGACAAACCCCCAAACACTAATAATTTTTTGTAGGGTTATGCAATATTAGAGGACCTGTGTAGCTAACAATGGCACACAAGCAAGAAGCCCACTCACATCAAGGAGTACAAGAAGATGCATGTGCAGTTATTGACCAATTCCATTGAAATAAGGCTTCCCTTGTGGAAGAGCCCATTTTTTAGCCCTTAGAGGTACTTCTGTAAAAGGTCAAATCCTATAACCCCCTTTTTATTATCAATTTACAAATAATTGGTTTTCTCGTAATTCATTCTAGCATTCCCAGTGGGACAAACATTTGATCTGATATTAGGATTCTAATATTTACCTCATAGATACATCTCTAGGATACATCTAGCCATAACCTTAATAGGCTAGTGTAAACAGATTTGTGCCTAAGAAAATATTAGAATAGCTCGCTAAAATTAGGTAACCTTTTTATTGATTCTTAGCATAATTTTTTTTTATTTAGTAAAACACTACTTGCTAAGTTTCTCTTACATTATTTTCATTCCAAAAAAATATTCCTCTTTCCCAAAATCAAAAATCCAAAAATAAAAGTGCCTTTCTTTTGCTTAAAATAGTTTCTTTCTTTTGAAAGTATTTATAGCTTTCTTAAGTAACTTTCACACACTTGAACTTTTCATACATATTGGTAAGGTTGGATTTTATCACCAACCCCCAATCGAGACCGGTTATGTTGAAATTCATCTTCTTCCACTAGCTCACCCCCTAGACACCATATTAGTCTTTGTGACTGATTTTATGGGCTTCATCACCAGAGGATCCCCTACTCTTGAGAGACCCTTGGAGTAGGTTACGATTAGACACCCCCACTCATAGGGTTTTGCATAATTTGTGAGTTGGTAACTATTTTTCTTGACTAAGCCCATCCAAGGATGAAGTGAAAGCTTGGGTAGGTTGGTAGCAAGTCTTAGATAGTGTCACCTCTTTTATAAGAGGTCTTTTAGAGTACCCCCTTTTGGTCACCTCTCATTGTGCCTATAATTAGTCACTATTCACCCATTGTTGTAAAATTTTCCCTTGTGCACCTTTGGGTGTTGTAAGGACATGTGCTTCAACATACCTTCATAGCATCCATTTCCCACCTACCTTCTTGGTTTTAGGTTGGTCAACATCATCAGAAACACATAAAAATACAAAAATATTTGCTTACTATTTGGCATAACATTTTGTTGCATCTAACTGATTTTTGTTACAAAACCATCCAAAACAACTTCAAAATACACTTGCTATTTTTTAATATTCTATTTTTACAAAACCCAACATTGGTTGTCTATTTCATACAAATTTGCATAGTACTATGCGAATCTAATTTTTAGGCCATAAACAGGTTCATAAACCTTCACAGAGTACACAAAAAAAAGTCAAATTCTTATTTGAGATGTTCTAAAAGCTCCATTTCACACACAAACATAGTTGTTACTCATAGTCAAGCTCACAAGAAATATCATCTTGTTATGGAGGCTTCTTGTGCAACCTTCGCTTTATTTATCACTTCTACAAAAGTTGGTACTATCACCCCATCAATATTAAAAACTCATACTCTTGATTCATCTCGAAAAATTGTAATTTCATCCACTATGGTGAATGTCACTCAAGACATTATTCATCACCCCACTGATACTTCACCCTCTTAGTCTTTGAATGAATCAACCCATGAAGTGGCTTCCTTCTTGAGTTTCATCTACTTTTCATTGAGTGACTTCCAACCTAAGCTCACTTATGAGGATGATGTTTCATCACTTTACTCTAATTCGACACACCCATTTCTACAACACAAATTGGAACACAATTTGGATGGTGATGATAATCTGACCCACACTCAACCAACCGTTAAGGCCACCATCCAATTTGACACCATGGGCTTCACCACCATGACCCCCTCTAAATCAATTGCCTTCTTCCTTCTTATCTTCATTCGAATGCTTTTCATCATCAATTCTTCATCTTCTTCACCTCAATTTGAGTTACTGGGGGAGTTTCTCTCCTTCCAACCCATTTTTCACAATAGAGGGAATTAATTTCATTTCAACTAATTTCTCCTGACTAGGGGATTTCCCTCTCTTTTAAAACACCTTTTTGTCTGGGGGAGTTACTACTCCCCCCAATCAATTTCAAGACAAGGGGATTCCATCCCATTTTCACATCAATTGCTTGATTAAGGGATTTTACCCCCTCTTACACAATATTTAATAACAAGGTAAGTACCCTCTCTTTCAAAACAATTCTACATATATGAGAGCTAACCCTCCCTCCACATTCAAACGCCACCACCTCTCATCTACTCATGATGGTACCATCCAATATTGCAATCACAAATAAACTACCATCAAGATTCAAACTGTTAGGTTCTCAAAATGTTACATCCATTTGTCAAAGGTTGCAACCTTTACCTTGCATTCACGTCTCAATCAACAAATCCATTGATAGGTTCTCAAAAGGTTGCACCCTTTTCCTTTCATTCACATCTTAATAAATAAATCCATCACTAGATTCTCAAAATATTTCATCCTTTTGTCAAATGTTACACCCTCTACCTTACTTTCATATCTCAATCAACAAATCCATCACTATATTCTCAAAAGGTTGCACCTTTTGCCTTGGATTCATATTTCAATTGATAAATCAACTTCTAGGCTCTCAAAAGGTTGCACCCTTTTTTCAAAAGTTGTGCCCTCTACCTTGCATTCACATTTCAACATAAATCAACTTCTAGGTTCTCAAAAGGTTGCACCCTTTACCTTGCATTCATATTTCAACATAAATCAATTGATAGGTTTTCAAAAGGTTGCATCCTTTGCCTTACCATCAAGCATCAATCGCCAAGTCCTCAAAAGAGTTTGCCCCTTTGTTAAAGGTTGTACCCTTTGCCTTGCATTAATTTTCAATATAACAATAGCAAGTACCGGTGCAACAATACATACTAGTCCTACCACAACAATTCATTCAATAATAGGTTCTAATGCAATAACAAGCATTGGTCTTGCAATAATAGCTCATTCAACAATAGTAAGTACTAGTGCAACAACAACAATTATTGGTCTCATAAAAACAACTCATTCAACAATAATATGTACCACTTCAAAATGTTACATCTTTTTATCAAAGGTTGTGTCCTTTGCCTTACCTCTAGCATAAATATTTTTCCACAAGCCTCAAAGCATTTGGACCTCAAAAATCAATCACCAGGTTCAAAAGGTTGCATCCTTTTGTCAAAGGTTGCACCCTTTGCCTTGCCATCACAATAAATTACCAAGTTCAAAAGGTTGCAGCCTTTTCCTTACCTTCAAAACAAAGGTTTTGCCATAAACCTCAAAGCATTTGGTCCTCATAAGTCAATCACTAGGTTCAAAAGGTTTCACCCTTTTCCTTGCCATCATAATCAATTACCAGATTCAAAAGGTTGAGCACTTTGCCTATCTTCAACTCAAATGTTTTACCACAAATATCAAAGCATTTGGTCCTCACAAATTAATTGCTAGGTTCGAAAGGTTGTATCCTTTTATCAAAGGTTGTGTCTTTTGCCTTGCCATCACAATCAATATATAGGTTTAAATGGTTGCACCCTTTGCCTTACCTTCAATTCAAAGGTTTCACTACAAACCTCAAAGTATTTTTCCCTCACAAAACAATCGTCAAGTAAAAGGTTGTACCCTTACCTCACCATCACAAATAATCCATAGTCTCATTATACACATTACTTCCAAGTTCATTTGATTCCACTCCATTATATTCCAAAGACCCAAAATCCATGTGATCCTAAAATTTTGAAGGCACAATTCCATTCTATTACATTTCAAAATATTAGTCTTTCTTAGAAAAGGCACCATTCATTTGGTCAGGTTTCCTAAGACCAATAAATCTAGTTAAAAATATCTTAGCAAAGGCACCACTCTTTTGGTCAAATTTCCCATGCTCTTAGCTTAGAAATTCATTTCCATGTCCCTATCTTAGATATCCATTTCCATATCCCTAGCTTAGATGTTTATTTCTATGCTCTTAGCTTAGACATTCATTTCCATATCCCTATCTTAGGTGTTTATTTCCATGCTCTTAGCTTAGAATTTATTTACACATCCCTAGATTAAACAATAATTTATGTCCTCTTAGCTTACACATTCATTTCAATAAGCATAGCCTAGTGTATGCATAGTGATACACATAGCATAGCCTAGTGTAGGCATAGTAATACACATAGCCTAGTCTAGCATAAACATAACATAGCCTAGTGTAGGTGTAGCAATACACATAGCCTAGTCTATCATAGATATAACATAGCCTAGTGTATGCATAGCAATACACATAATCTAGTCTAGCATAGACATAGTATTGCATAACTTTATTATTAAAAACATAAATCATTCACCAATATGTAAAAATATCAAATCATTCATCCACAAATGAGAGAGATAGATA
Organism: Wollemia nobilis; assembly: GCA_028583015.1. Lineage (NCBI taxonomy): Eukaryota > Viridiplantae > Streptophyta > Pinopsida > Araucariales > Araucariaceae > Wollemia > Wollemia nobilis. The sequence goes on along the minus strand of JAQPPZ010016879.1, from coordinate 12,695,721 downwards.
ATACCCTTAAGGTAGGGAAACACCAATAATACTCCTTAAGGAAGGAATCACTCCACAAGTTCTCCCAATATGAGAGGCCACTAAAGTAGGGCAAAGTCCCATAAGCCACTTTGTGGACATAGACGATTATATAAGATTCATATCCAATGATAATTACAATGACAAATATATCTTCTATATATATTTATATTCTTATTCTACTTTGGGGATCCTACTACTAATATAATATTATATTATAATATATATAATATTATAATACAATCAACCTTGGGTTATGGGTGGCCCATGCCAACCCTTATACAATATAATAATATATCCCCAAATATCTATTCATAGGTACCCTACCACATAGCATAGCCTAGCATAGGCATAGCATTAAACATAGCCTATTCTAGCATAGATATAGTATAGCCTAGCGTAGGCATAGAAATACACATATCCTAGTCTAGCATAGACATAGCATAACCTAGCAAAAACGTACCAATGTACATAGCCTAGTCTGGCATAGATATAGCATAGCCTGGCATAGGCATAACAATACAAATAGCCTAGTCTAGCATAGACATAGCATACCCTGGCATAGGTGTAGCAATACACATAGCATATTCTAGCATAGACATAGCCTAACCTAGAAATAGACATAGCATAGCCTAGAAATAAGCATAGCCTAGCCTAGCATAGATAATGTAGGTATAGCAATACATATAACATAGCATAGAGTAGGCGTAATAATACACATAGCCTAGTCTAGCATAGACATAACATAGCCTAACATAGATGTAGCAACAAACATAGCCTAGCATAGGTGGAGCAATACACATAGCCTAGTCTAGCATAGGCATAGCATAGCAATTCATTGTTCACATGCTCTTCCCTTAAACATTTCATTTATATGCCTAGCATCAAAGCAATTTTCCATTTCAAACATTGCATCAGATAGCAATTTTTTATTTCAAACATTACTCCAAATGAAAATTTTATATTTTTGGTTCATTGGCTTGTCTTTGTAGAGATATTTCTCCAAAAACACATAATTTGCTTTCTCATCTTATTCTACCAATGCAAGTTCTCAAATTTTTGTACATTAAACATTAAAAACAAAAAAATCCAAAAACAATAACAATAATAAAAAGCAAAATAGATTCAAAACCACCCATGCCCATCAATAACATATTTGTACTCTATTTTTCTCTATCTCTATTTTATTTCCTCTCTTCCCTCATTTCATTCTAGGTCAATGTTGTATGATCACGCTTTGAGCAACTACATACCTTTTATTTGGTCCTATCTTCTTATTTTTCCTTCTTCCCTCTACTTTTTATTCTTTGTTAATGTTGTATGGTCATGCTTCGAGTGGCTATATACCTTTGATAAGCTACCTTCATTTATTTATTCTATTATATCTTCCATTCTTTCTTTTCCCTTATCTTTCTCTTACCATATTTCATCCATTCCACCTATGCATTTTCAATGTTTTTCCATCACCAATACACATCCATCAATCATGTCGATGCCGCCAAACATTTGCAATTTCATTTCGCACTCATATCCACACATATATTTCTACACTTATTTAAATCACCCTTTTTGTTTTGCATATCATCATGGGGTAATATTTTATAGTGATTTTTTAGTAATGACATGCTAAGTTGTATTAGTTTTGGCAAAATTAGTTGCATTTTTTACAATCATGTCACCATTATTGTTAGTATATTTCATGTCTCATTTCATGTTACAAGTATAGTGTATATGTCCACCATACATACATACATTCATACATGTCTCATTTCATGTCCACATGCATACATACCCATCTTAAAAAGCAAAACTGAAGGGTTCAACACAAATTTTAGTGCAACTATTGTGATGTCCAATCCTCTTTTCAAGATATTGGATCATGGAAATATTTCAGTGATTTGACCATTTATAGTTAATTTAATCAACCTTCATCCAACATTGTCAAATTCTAAAGCACTTCAAATCTTCCCTTGGCTAACTTGAGTTCTTTCATGGCCACCAGCACATTTCAAACATCAAGTAAATTTTGAGCATAGGAAAGGTAACACCTTGCATACACTAGACACCTAGTGAAAGTCACCTCACTCATCATATCATTTGCATGATACAAAATTGAGGATTGACAAAAGGATAAGCTACAAAAAAAAATAGAAAACAAAATCAAATACCAAAAAAAGAATCAAAAAGAAAATAAAAGAGCATCATCAAAAATCTTGAATCCCTGAGGTCCTTAGATCCATACATCATTGGGCTAATCTCTATCGGGGCTATAGATGCTTATCTAGAAATGGAGCATATCTTCCAAGTGGTGATATGTCTATCACATTAGTTATCTTCTTTTGTATAGACCACTACGTGTTTATGGATGGGCTAACTTAAATGGCTAAGTTTACAATCGGTTAGTCCAAACTCATCCAAAATGGATAAATGAACATCACTTTACACATACTGGTCCATGATTGACTTAAACTTAGTTAGGATAGTTGAGATTTTTGTAGGATATTGATCGGCTACTAGATGGGTTTGAGTTCTCAAACTATAGTTTTTGACTTCCTTGAAAGTCATGTCCAACATGTTTGGACCAATGGAACAAATAGCATCATAGCTAATTTTACCAAAATACAAGTACTCTTCATTAGAATTTCACATCTTCATCATTCAGTTGTTAGCTTCGCTCATTTGGATTTATATACATAGCCTTTCATTGCATTTTCATATACCACTTGCATCACCTATCAACTTATTGCTTGCTTGGTATTCATAACATTCATTGCATGTTTTATTGTCTCATACTCATAGTATTTTACGTAACTACTCATCATTGCTTAATTCACACTCTATAAGATTATCCAAGTCTTATTACACATCTTTTCACATTTGTTTATACATTCACCTGTGTACATATAATTCACACATTCTTACCATACATGTCCATCTATCTATATGCTCATACATATACACAAAATCATCCATCATCAAAGCATACGCATGTCTATACTACATCTACACAACACATTCACACAATGATTCATATTGTAGACACCTAAAATATGTTATGTTGAGGAGGTTACTCATGTGGACACCTTTTCAGACCATATGACTCACCTTGGATCTTTCCAAGATCCAACAATGGTTCTAACCATTCAAATAGGCCAAAATAGTCCTATTCATCCTAGGTCATTGTCTTTTCTAGTGGTGGCCTCACGACCACTAATATTTATGATGGTTGTAGGCAGGATTTTCCTGTCAATAGCAGCTATATATCGAGTTATGCCTATAAAATATGATCATATTTGTAACAAACTCAGCTACTCAAGTCAAGTAAAATTTGTTACAAGGTAAGCAGTTACTCCCCATAAGCTTCCAAAAGCATCACCTCACCTACCTCAGCCCAACCGAATCTTGATTCTTGGCTTGTTGAGCAAGCTAGGATCCTAATTTGGGAAGTCTATTTAAGGCACCCAAAAATGAGAGAAAATAGAGAGAATTGATCATCCATAGATCATAATGAAGTGCTGCCCTTTTGTGAATAGAGAGTGCAATCTCTCATAAGCATCACGGTGCTACCAAATTTGCATCATGGATCTCACATCAATAGCCATGGAGTACAATAAAACTTGAAGGACCAATTACATCACTATTCATCATCAATTTGCCATCAATTTTGAGCTAATTTCGTGATCCAACTGTGTTTCTAGACACAATGATCCTTGAACATCAATTTGGCATCCAAATTGACTATCACCATTCATCGAGCTCAGAGAATAGAGTCTCTTTTTGGTGGCCACTATTTTCAACAATGGCCCACAGGAACCTCTGCCAACCCCAAAGATGGCCAACAGAGCTAGTCATTTTGATTGAGGATGGCCTTGTAGTGACATTTAATTTGCCTATATTTTCTAGTTTTATTAGTCTTAGATGCTTTTCATTTGATTTTTGACATAGATTAGCAGTATCTTTTCTAGTATTTTACGCATTCTTTCACTATTTTTCATGCATTTTCTTATTGCTTTATGCATTTGCTTCATAGTTTGCACTTATCAAGAAATAGAGCCTCATCTTGAGAGGCTTTCATTGCTATTGATCTTTTTGTAGTTTCTTTGTGTGTAGGTTACAGGCCTAATCAGGAGCTATACATCACCAAGATCCTCTTTCTTGGCATCATAAAGTAGAGGTCGCTAAAGTAAACCCTCTATAATCAGATATTGAAAGAGCAAGAACCCTACGGATTGCATATTTTCCCCTTGTGGGGTTACATATTGTAATTGTGTATCAAATTGGTGAATCCCTAAGAGGGATCTATTGTAACCATGTTTCACATTATTAATAAGAAGAGCATCCCATTTTCTTTATCTTGTTATCTTGATGGTTACTTAATTTCATTTTTCAATTTGTTTACATTGTTACATAGTTAGATGCATGGTTTTTACTGCTTTATAGTGGCGATCACGTGCGGGACCATTCCTAAATTATTGCTAACTTGAGTTTTCTTATTATTTTTGCATTGTAGGTACCATCATTCTAAGTAGGCATGGCTAATAGTGGCCACCACCATCGGCTCTGATGGCTAGCATAATTGCCACTCTGATCTCTAATGGCCTCAAAATAGAACATAGAAAACCTAATTTTGTGACATCTTCATCGAATGAGGGCTTCACCTGTAAGTGGTTCTCTCCCTATTTTCTGTTGTGTTTTCCCTAAAAATTTAAATAGCAATTTAATTAGACAATATAGAGAAATTTAAAGGTAAAAATTTAGATCTCTATTTGTTTTCTGGCCACCACTACTGGGAACAATGGCCTCTGTTGCTCGTCACCCCAGAATCCAATGACCAGATTTTTGATCGACTCTGTGTCTGACGACCACTGTTGTTGACCATTTTTCATAGAGATAGCCCCTTATAGATTATGTGTTAGGGTTTACCTACTTGTAGCCTACTTAAAGGTTGTTCTCATTTAGATCTACATTACAAGTTTCTGAAAGATAAAATATTTTTACTTGCATATTTTTGAATTTGAAACATCTTTTTCATGCATGTAGTGAATATCATGGAGTGTTGTATCTTGCATATTTGCTTTTGCATCAATTAAAATGAACCACACACACTTCACACTATAAATTTAACATCATGAGTTGGAAGTGACATCCAACCACTGATCAAGACCAACGGTGGCCTTCATCACCACCTATTTGGCTTGCATATTGTGATTTTTGAACCCGACCATGGCCAAGGCCAGCTCCAAGAACCATCATAGCCATAAAAAATTGCACGCACTCTTCTTTAGAAGGTGTATCACTAATTACGATGAACTGGGTGAGGACTGGTAGGACCTGTGCTCCCTCATCGGATATGGGTTTCATCTCCATATCTTGGTGGGTTTCACAATCTGAACTTCATCATCGAATTAGCATGTGAGAGCGTACAGGTGAAATCCCTTAAACATTTGAGAATTACATCAACAATTTTTCAAACTCATATAAGAAAGTGGTAAGATATTCAATGCATCAAAACACACAAGCCAATTTTCTAGGAAACACAATTAATCTTTAAAAGAGATAATCACTTGTATACATTGTTTGTTTCTTAATTACATACAAGATAATAAAAATAAATGGTCACTACATGGAGCCACACCCAGGTAATAATTGAGGTGGCAGGAAATGCATGAGAAGGTGCAGACCACCTTAGACATAGCCCACTAGACCAACCTTTACCTGAACGACATTCAGGTAGTCTCCATGGAGATAATTCCACCCATGGGAGATCTCATCGAGAAACCCCTACTAGGAGGACTACTGTGAGAACTCCTAATGATCATGATGAGGGTACTTCTAGACCTCAATCATCCCATGATGTTGATAGACAAAATCCACCCAATGAGGGGCACACTAGAGGGGTTGCGCACATTTGCATACCCAATAGATCTTCAAATCCCTTCGAGCATGGAGTGGAATACATACCACTTCTTGGCATTGGTGAAAGAGGTACTCCTCCTAGCCAACCTTGGAAAATGCACAAGCTAGATCATTTAGATAGGTATGGTCAAAATTCAACCCATAGATCCCCTTCATCCTCTCATTCTCATTCATAGAGTGCATGTAGTGAAGGGATAGCACATCATACATATGCTCACGATGAGTGTTCTACATGAGCACACAATACACCCACACCATCTACACATGAGGGCAATACACCTAGGGTTGAACATGGAGTCAATGCAACCTCAATAGAATGAGGTAAGAGGGTAGCTATACCTTCAACAAGAACAAAAATCACTAAATCCCCTCGTATAGAGTTGTAAAGTCAGTGACCCTATATAGCAGATCACATAGATCGACTGCCCAGGCCTGATGCTCACCAGAGAGAGCAATTACTCTAATCCTAATTGGAGGATTTGCATCATGAATATGAAGAACTAGATCATAAACATGAATAGGAACAAAGGTTACACCACCAACGGATGTATGAACATCAATTGTACAAATAAATAATCCTTGAGCAAAATCTATGTGAAGAACAATCTCGTAGAATAGCTCAAGAAGAAGTAGCTATGCCTAGTACCTATAGGTAACAACACACCATGAGGTACTTTGCATTTCATCAAGAGTTGCTTAATAGGCCAATAGAGAACCATCCTCTTCACACTTCAATGCATAATTCTTGGTAAAGATAGTGCTTAGCACCAAATCCATCAGAATATGAGGGTTATCAAGAGATGGAAGTAGAGGAGCAGGATTAGGTGTATCCTGAACCATATTTTGTAGACTTGGCTGATGATCACAATCGACCAACTCATTCTAATCGAAACCTCCCACCTATTGCTCCTAGGAGACCTCTTCGAGAGGATGAGATCATCTCATCACAAGCTTATAAAGTGCTCATGAAGTGAATCAAATTGCTCAAGAAATAAGGTGCGGTTTACCAAAAATCCACATTGAGCAAGATACATAATCAACCCCTCAATCCATCAGTTCCTAGTCTAGCATACCCCGAACATTTTGAAATGCCAAAGTTGGACAAGTTTAGGGGAGATGAGGATGCATAGGAGCATGTCACAAGTTTTATGAACTTGTGCTTCTAGCTACAGAATAATGATGCCTTACTATTGTGCACATTTGTGATCACACTCTCTGGCGTTGTCCTAGAGTGGTATAATCAGTTACCTAGGCATAGTATATCTAGCTTCGAACAACTAGAAAATGCTTTCCTTGAATGCTTTTCTTTTAGCATCAAGAAGAAGGTCAATCTATCTAACTTGTCAAACCTACGTCAATATGATGATGAGCCGATTATGGATTACGAGAATAGATGGTAAAAAATCATGTCAAAATTACCATTTACCATTCCTATTTTTGAATTAACTCAGATGTTCACAAAAAGTTTCTCTAAGCATATCTCGTTGCTACTACAATTGCAATAGTATCAGATATTCGAGGAAGCTTTGGTGCAAGCCAAAGTAATAGAGGACATCAAGGTCCAAGAGGGAGAGCTAAAACTCTACAAGAAATATTGGAATAAGAACCAACGTAACAACAACCATCATCAGGCCAAACCAGCACTTGTGAACTAGGTGGTTATAAATATTCCAAAAGTGGAGAAAGTGCCCCAATAGCCTAACTATCAGGCTCAACCCCCTCTAGCACAAAATAATAATCAATTACATCAGAACCAGGTGCAAAAATGACAACATCATACACCTCACACTTACACACCATTGCCTGAATCTTTGGTATCACTTTTCAACCGCCTATGTGAGGCTAAGGCTATTATCTTGCCTGAGATTCGTACCCTTGATCCTAATCACCCAAAACCTAAAGGGTATAGGGAAGACTTATATTGTGTATATCATCGGCAAAATGGTCATGATATCCAAGATTGCATTTCATTTAAAAACTTGGTGCATAATATGTTGGACAAAGATCAATTACAAATCGACAACCCTCTTGCTATCAACAATCAACAAATCAGCATATTCAAATATCCCTTACCCAAACATGATGTCAAGGAAGATCAAATAGAGCATGTGAATGAGGTGCATATAGCCCTACCTAATGAGGGTTTTATCGACATGATCAATATCACAACAGGGAGCAAGAAACACCTTGATCAGTTTACATCACTGATAAATCCAATCAAAGCTAATCATGTATCACAATCCTCACAACAATTGAATCCTATTCAATCATACAAGGATCCTATGATCACATTCTGTAAGCAAGAGATTAGGCCAGCCCCTAGTAATGAACTCGATCCACCATTGCATATCATAGCTAGCATCAATCAGACTCCGTATAAGTGAGTTTTGATTGATATCGATTCATCTATTAATATCATCACTACTACTGCTTTAAAACATCTCAACCTTCCACCTTCACATATTACAGAATCCACATTCACATTACGAGCCTTTAATGATGCAATATCCCCTACAATTGGTACAATAGTCCTACCTATTTAGGTTGGGATAAATATTATGCCTACATTGTGCCACATTTTAGAGGGTGAAAGATAGTACAATATACTATTAGGTAGACCTTGGATGAGAGATATGGAATGCATCCCATCCATAGTACATCAACACCTCAAATTCATACACCAAGGTCAAGTATATGTGGTACACACCGATCCAGATCCCTTCAAGTATTACAAAATGATCGATGAACCACATGAATCTCCTTCACCATGCAAGCACCAAGATATCCACTCAGATGAAATCATAAAATATTCAGCTAGAGCATGCATCAAACCATCACCACCCATTGCATATCCACCATCATTAGTGATTCCTCCTTATACCCCTTTTACAACGTCAGGATCTCTTAAGGGAGAACATTTGAAAGGGCCAATCAAGGAAATTCCTCCATATATTCCCATAAGCGTAACACAAGATATCATCATACCTAAGGATGAAGAGGAAACCACAGTTTTCCCAACTAAAATAGAACACCCAAGGCAAGTTGATGAGCCATCCACAACTTGTCCAAGTGCCAAAACATCTTCCCATGAGTTTGTGGGAATGATCAATGTCAAGATAGAGAACCAAGTTTCTCTAAATCACTCTACACAATTGGTAGCCCCATAAAACATCTCTGCTACATCAAAAGTGCTACCACCACCGAAACTAGTCACACCTAGTTCATTTCACACAACACCTTCACAAGGAACAAGTGTATCCCTTACACCAAAATGGGGGTACTCCAGCTATCATAGTTAAACACTCCAAAGTGGGACAAAAGCATGAATTGAGCCAAAAACAAGAGCATGTGGATGCAATCACTAAAAGAGATCATCAAGAGACATCCACATCTTCTCATATTATGGATATTGGTGATCCACAATTACCCAAGGGTCCTCTTGCACCCACTTTAAATTCACCTCCATCATTGGTCAATTGTCATCTAGATCCATCAACAATGATGCAATCATTATCCCCATTAGTCTTACAGCACATTCTAGATCACCTAGATAAGATAGAGATACAAATGGGTCAACAAAATGAGGCTTTGCAACAAATCATGCACCAGCTCATGAATATTGAGCTACAGAAGCAAACCACCTCTGAAACCAAACCACCTCCTATGCAACCATAGGAAATGCCTCAACAAGATCAAGCATAGAGTCGGCCATGCCAATTACCTCACATTTATACACCTCTTCCCAAACCTATGGTATCGATTTTCAATCGATTATGCGAAGCAAAGACCATTACTTTACCTGAGGTTCACCCTTTAGATCCAAACCATCACAAACCCAAAGGATATAGAGAGGATTTACATTGTCTCTACCATCGATTAGATGGCCATGATATTCAATCATGTTGCGGCTTCAAGAAAACAATACAAAACATGCTTGAGAGGAATCAACTTTGAATTGATAGCCTTCTCAATACCAAAATCCAACAAGTGAGCATAGTTAAGGGTACTTCACCTATGATAGAAAATCGAGGAGAGCCTCCCAAGAAAATGATTGAGATACCTGTATCTCAGCCACCACATCAAATGTGGCCTCAGCATCCTCCTCCTCACCAAAAATGCCATCAATGCATATGGACTCCATTAACCGAACCCATGTCCACCATATTTCATAAGTTGTAAGAAATGAAGACACTCATCTTTCCAGACATACCCCTGTTCAACCCATATAGGCCTAGGTCTAAAACTTACAGGGAGGATCATTCTTGCCTTTATCACCGAATGAGGGGTCATGACATTAGCGATTGTCATGTCTTTAGACATGTAGTCCAGGACCTTATCGATAGGAAGATTATATCCATAGATGGGTCATTTATATTACCCCATATGGATAATGATAGTGCACAAAGTTTCATGCCACAATAGGGGGAGTCGATTTTCATCACTCTTCCTAGTCGAATCGATTATATTATAGTAGAAAAAATGCACACTGGGGTTCTTCAAGGTGTCACACCTTCCCCACCATCCACATCACAATCGATGAAGCAAAGTGAGAATTCAAAAGGTATCGCACCTTCCCCGCTTTCATCAAGTAGTGCACACACTGAGGGTACATAAGGTATCGCACCTTCTCCCTAAAAATCATCAAAATTCCAAAAAAATACAAAAATATAAAATCCAAAAACAATTCAAAACATAAAAACAAAAATCTACATTTGCATTCCATTATATGCATCCATTAGTTGCATTGCATTAGGTATCTTCATCCATTGCACTTGCATTAGGATAGGTTGTGTTTACATTCTTATGAATGACACCATGTTTGTATGTCAATCATGAATCCTCATAATCATTATCATTCATATTTCCTTGTGAGTAAATGTGTTTTTCAACACAACTTATGAGTTGCTATCAGGTGTATACTAGGGTTTTCCAGTCATTCAGCCATCCCTAGTTATCTTTTCAGATTTTGTAGAAAGCTATCTTGGATTTTGAAGATGAGGTCTAGTTTTGATAGTACCTTGTATATCTCAAAATCCCATCACAATTTTAAACATTAACAATCCTAGTTTGAACAAGGAAGGATGACACTACAAAGTGGTCCTGGTCACCTTAAGTGAAAGGTTTTCCTTGCTCATATTATTATGTGCATGGTCTAGAATGTTGATCATTGACAAAAGGACAAGCTCCCCCCTACCCAAGAAATCCCTTGCTTTTATACAAAATGAGCAAAATTCCCAAAGCAAAGCAAAATAAATAATGATTTTCATCACTAAGCAAATCCCTTGCTCCAAAATAAAATAAAATGTAAAATAAATAATGATTTTCATCACTAAGCATGAGCAAGTATCCCAAGAAATAAAAATAAAATAAGGGGTAACGAGCTTGAATCCCTAGAATCTTTAGTATTCAAATGCCATGGGGTGATCTCCATTACAACAATGGGTTGAATGAAACCTACCTAGAAATGGAGTATCCTTATGCATGGTGATATGTCTGTCATATTAGCGACCTTATTTTGTATAGACCAATGTCAGCTTATGGATGAGCTAGCTTTAGGTGGCTTGTATTGCCTAGTAGTCTAGTCTAACTGCATCCAAACTTAGGATCATGATGACCATATGGTGATCCTCATTACAGCAATGGGTTGAATGAAACCCACCTGGCAATGAGGTAGTCTTATACCTCATCTAATATATTCACTTTGCACACATAGGGATAGTGAATATCTTGGTCTTCTTAATAGGCTTGTATCTTTCAGGAGTCTTGTGTAGTCATTATACAACTTTTGATCAATCAACTAGGGTGTTTGAGTCTCATGGAAAACCTCAAAAATACCCTATAGCAACAAATCATCTCATCAAACATTCACAGTTTTCCTTATGAACTTTTGTTTATTAAGGGGTGTTCATAGTATAGGATAGATACCGGATGGATATCAGAAATGATATTTAGATGGCCACTGACTATTTTATGCATATCTTTTAGTTTGCAGAAGCTTATAGGGAAAGCCCCTACATCTCACATCATCTCATCTCACATATGGATGTTTAAATGATTAATTCTTATGATAAGAGTTACCATTTCCATTCATGATTTTCATACATTATATGGTGTCTGCCATTATTTTGTTAAACACATATTAGATTCATTCCTTATGTTTTAAGTGATTAAAGCATACAGGTACATTTGCATTAGACCATCCTCATGAAATTAATGCATTACATACACATTACATTCACCATATCATATAAACATAGATTAAATGCATAAACAATTAAATACATTTAAACATGCATTTAACATTAACCATTGCATCCATATAAGCATACATAGTAGAGCATCTACACATCTAGATCACAACATCTAATCATACATCTATCATCTACATATTGCATGTCATCATTACATCGCATACACATAGCATAATCAAATCATCATATAGGCATTACATCCACTAATCCATCCATAAACATAAATCAAATCCAAGACTCCCCAGTCCTTTGGTCAATATTAAAAGGCTTCAAAAACTCCTAGTCTCCTTTGGTCAAATTTCAAAAGATGCCCGGTCTCCTTTGGTCAAATTTCAAAAGGCTCCAAAGATGCCCAGTCTCCTTTGGTTAAATTTTAAAAGGCTCCAAAGACTCCTAGTCTCATTTGGTCAAATATAAAAATGCTCCAAAGACTCCTAGTCTCCTTTGGTCAAATTTCAAAAGGCTCCAAATAACCTAGTCTCCTTTGGTCAAATTTCATAAGGCTCCAAAGATGCCTAGTATCCTTTGGTCCCATCTCAAAAGCTCCAAAATATGCCCATATCTTTGGTCAATCAATCCTAGCTATCTTGGTCAAGCGACTCATCACTTTCATCATTTTACATCTCCTCATCGATGTGTCACTTGAGGGGGTAGTCATAATCATAAAAATCATAATAAAAATCAAAAATTAAACACTTAATCATGCAAATTGCATTTTTCCATGAATCATTTCTAACAACTATCATAAGCTTACCCTTTTACTGGGGAAAAAGAAAAAATATCAAACCAAACCTTGGTATGCTTGAATCATGATGTTGGAGACTCTAGGTCCTCTTCATGACTAAAAAGTTTATCAAAATTATTAAGCCTTCTCTTCTGTTGGAGGAATGATTCATATATGTGTTCTTTTTCTATGATTGGGATATCTAACATTGACCAGATCAATGAACATTAATCAACCTACAATGTGGTGTTAGGTTGTTTTTTTTCTCAGCGTTGTGTTTTCCCACAACGCATCCCAAAAAGGGGCATCTATAGACACCTAAAACATGTCATGTTGAGGAGACTACTCATGTGGATACCTTTTTAGGCTATGACTCACCTTGGATATTTCCAAGATCCAACAGTGGTTCTAACCGCTCAAACAAAGCAAAACAATCATATTCAACCAAGGTCATTGTCTTTCCTAGCAGTGGCCTCATGGTCACTGACATTGATAACAATTACAAGTGGGTCGTGCATATCAGTAGTAACCATAGATCTATTCATACCTATTAAATATGGTTGTGTTTGTAACAAACTTAGGCTACCCGAGCCGAGTAAAATTTTTTACAAGGCAACGATTGTTGAGTGGTTACTCCCAATAAGATTCCAGAAGTGTCACCTCATCTACCTCAGCCCAACAAAATCTTGATATTGGCTTGTTGATCAAGCTAGGATCCCAATTTAGGAAGTCTATTTAAGGTACCTGAAAACAAGAGAAAATATAGCAAATTGATCATCCATAGACCGCAACGAAGTGTTGCCGTTTTGTGAACATAGAGTGCAATATATCATAAGCATCACAATATTACTGAATTTGTGTCATGGAGCTCACATAAATATCCATGGAGTACAATAAAACTTGAAGGACCAATTATATCGCTATTCATCATCAATTTTCCATCGATTTTGAGCAAATTCCATGATCCAACTGTGTTTCCAGACACAACGATCCTTGAACATCAATTTGACATCCAAATTGACTATCACCATTCATCGATATTAGACAATAGAGTATCTATTTGGTGGCTACTATTTTCAATAGTGGCCCACAGGCATCGTCACCGATACCGAATATGGTCAGTAGAGCCAGCCGTTCTGATTGAGGACGATCTTGTGGTGACATTAAATTTGCCTGTATTTTCCAATTTTATTAGTCTTAGATGCTTTTTATTTGATTTTTGACATAGATTAGCAGTATTTTTTTCAATATTTTATGCATTGTTTCATGCATTTTCCTTTTGCTTTATGCATTTTCTTCATAGTTTACACTCATCAAGAAATGAGCCTCATCTTGAGAGGCTTTCATTGTTATTGATCCTTTTGCAGTTTCTTTATGTGTAGGTTACAGGCTTAACCAAGATCTATACATCACCAAGATCTTCTTTCTTGGCATCATAAAGTAGAGGTCATGAAGTAAACCCTCTATAATTAGTATTGAAAGAGCAAGAGCCCTGCGGATTACATATTTTCCTCTTGTGGGGTTACATATTGTAATTGTGTATCAAATTGGTGAATCCCGAAGAGGGATATTTTTCTGGCAATTTTGGGTACTTTGGGTACATTGCCTTTGCTCAAGTATATAAGTTGTCATTGATGTCAAGAAGCTTTTGAAGGAATTTGCTTGACAGTTTCAAAGGTCTTTTGCAAACCCCAAGATGACAGGTTCGAGAGAAAGAGCTCGCAGTGAAAAAGTGTCGTGATATAGTGACATGTTGGGTTTTCGCAACCCAAAGAATAGAAAAGAGGTAAGGAGGAAAAGTGTCACGATATCGCGACATGTCGCATTTTCGCGACTTAAGTAGGAGAGAGAAAGCAAGTTAGAAAAGTGTCACGATATTGCGACATGTCGCATTTTCGTGACTTAAGCAAGAGAGAGAAAGCAAGTTAGAAAAGTGTCGCGATATCGCGACATGTCGCAATTTCACGACTCAAAGAGCAAAGAAAATGTATGAAATCTGAAAGCGTCGTGATTTCGCGATAGGTTGCAAAGAAAATGTATGGAAAGTTGATAGCGTCGTGATTTTGCGACGGGTTACAAGGAAAGCATACGGAAGTTGAAAGCGTCATGATTTCATGACGGGTTGCAAAGAATCAGTACGGATGTAGAAAGTGTCATGATTTTGCGATAGGCAAAAAAGAAAGCAGACCGAAGCAGAAGTGTCGTGATTTCATGATAGAAACTAAAAGCAAGTATTCTATAGGAGAAGTGTCATGATTTCACGACAAAAGCAGAGAGAAAGGTTATGAAGACAGATGTGTCGCGATATCGCGACAGAAGTGAAGACGAAGTCTGCAGAGGCAAAAGTGTCACGATTTCACGACAAAAGCAGAAATGAGGTCGACGAAGGGAGAAGTGTCATGATATCACGACAAAAGCAAAGTTGATGCTGACAAAGATAGAAGTGTCACGATATCGTGACAAGAGCTTAGTTGAAGTCGACAAAGGTTGAAGTGTCGCGATATCGCGATAAAAGCCAAAAGAAATTATACGGTTGAAAAGGTGTCGCGATATCGTGACATGTTGTAGTTTCGTGGCAAAAGCTACAGAAGAGTTACAGAGGCAGTTGAAGCCGAAAAAGTTAAATGTGAGCCGACGAATATTAGGGTTTGCAGTCGACAAATTTTAGGGTTGTGCAACCGACTAAAGATCAAGGTTACAGTCGACTAATATTAAGGTTTTGATCTTGAAAGTGTTATTATAAAAGGCAAGCTATTTTGAAGAGTTGGTTGAGTTGTTAGTTGCGACGTTCATAGATAGAGTGCAGAGTGAGAAGTTCGATCATCGAGAGCAGAGTGCAAAATTCAATCAGAGTGCGTAGAGTGTGCGAAGATAGTGCAGAGTGTGTGTAGAGAGACGATTGAGAGAAGACGAAGTGCGGCTGTAAGAGTGCAGAAGATGTGTATGTTTCTTGAGCAGATTTGGATAGGTCCTAGCAAAGGACTTGTGAGCTAAGTTTGATAGTTCTATCAGAGAACTTGAGGACAGAGGTGCATTTTTTCTATGAGAAGAACCTGAGAATAGATTTGGCAATTCTTTGAGAAGGCTTGTATGCAGAGGATTGATTTGTTCAAGAGTTGGACAGATCTAACGAGACGAGTAAGACTTGTACTAGATCGACTGATCGTGTTTGGTATAGGTTGCTTGAGTTGTTGTGGACGTGATCATAGAAGGCGAGAGGTCTCTTAGGCTAAGCATTGAGGAGGGGAGGTCTTCGGTGGAAAGGAGGTCCATGTGCTGGAAAGAGGTAGAGGCAGTTGATCTTTTGAGGGATCATTTCCAGAGCAGAGGGGAAGGTATCTCCTTTGGGTCGAGGCTCATAAACATTGTAATTGGAAAGGATTCCCAAAGAACTTTGAGATAAATTTTAGAGAAAATTTTTTGTGGACGTAGCCCAACCATTTTGGGTGAACCACATTAAAAATGGGTCTTCAATGTGTGATGATTTCTGTATTGATTAATGTTGTGTTGATGCCACTTCTATCTAAATTTTAAATTATTAATTGGTTAATTCTTATACTGTTCACCCCCCCCCTCTCAGTATAAGCTTGTGTTCTTCATATTTTGTAACTGTGTTCCATATTATTAATAAGAAGAGCATCCCATTTTCTTTATCTTTTTATCTTGATGGTTACTTAATTTTATTTTTCAATTTGTTTACATTTTTACATAGTTAGATGCATGTTTTTTGATGCTTTACACACACATATCATTAACACTGCATTATACACATATCATGTTAGATTAATTTGTTACTAAAATATATTTTGTCCCATATATATTGGCCTTGCTTCGCATACATGCATATACAATATATAAAAAATACAAAATGGTGACATGATTGCCATCCTGAAAAATATATCAACCCTACTGTTAACTGAGAGTCTTTCCACTCCCCTCATGTGATATCCACTACTCATGATACCATCTCTTGTATGTACAAGACATCCAGGTAATTCTACAATTGATGTAATCTCTACATATCAACACCATATACCCTCAAATGCTCCATCTACTTCCATCGGCTTATAATATTAGAGTAGCTCTCATCTCCTCTCCTATTGTAAGTGGATAGCCTCTCCCATGGATCCATCTCTCTCTAATACTAGAGATGCTCTATCCAACATCCATCCTGATACCCAAATCTCCTAATCCACCCTCTCATCCATCAATTCACCCTCTTTACTACCATCATTGGTTACTCTGAGGTCCAAGCAATTCCTCTAACCAATCATTGCCAACTTTTCCTTTCAAAAGGTCTAAAATTGCACATTCATCAATTCCACAAGGAGGGTCATATTTGACCCAAATTTTATCCCACCAAATATTCTCCAAATTTTTCAAAACCACCACCATTGGACTGAGCTCAAAAAGATATTTCCAACATTATAAGTTTTTTTCCAATTTTGACATCATTTGGTCCTCCAAAATGCAGAAACACTAGACATGGGTCACATAGTCATATTTGCATAGCAAGGTGCAAATATCGAGGTATTCCATATTTACACACCACCCTACAAATATAATTTTTCAAGTTACATTTGTACCCTCATGCCTAGCCTTTTCCAAATGTACTAAAATATTTTATTTTCTTCAAATTCTTCTTCCTTGTTTTTTCTCTTTTCAATCAATTTGTCATTGTCTTTCACTTCTTCTGCCATCAACTCATATATTGAGGGGGTAGGTATTCAATAATCAAAATCCACCTTGAATGTGATCAATAATCAAACATTCAATCTTAGAAATTGCATTTATCCAATACCACTACCTAAGACTATTATAGCCCCTCACTTGCTGGGGCAAACAAAAGCAGAATCACTCTTCTCATAAAACTCCAATTCAAAACAAACATTTGATAGGCCCAATGCCTAAGTATGTAGGTTAGTTATGGATTTCCTTCCTCTAAGTGGCAATCATAAGACCACTTGGGAATGAAGCACTTGACACAAATCTACCTAGGGCTGAACGGTTTGTCAAATAAAACCAAGCTTAAAAATTTATCAAAGGTAAAGTTCCAAAGACATGCATCCCTTCCACATTTGGGATAGCTTACGTTGATCATAAAATAATATGATCATGTGTCTCCTCTTAAAGAAATCATTGCAACACTACAAAGAGTCGTAATCAATCACAAATCATTTGCTATCAATCTGTCTCTCTCATCCACAATCATCCATTACAAGTTCTTCAAAATCAAACCACCCATCTAGTATCATCAATTTTTGCACTACATGTAGGCAGGAAATCCACCTCCCAAAAAATAAGTGATCAAAGAGGATTTGCTCAGTTTTGAAAGTTTTTATAGTTTACCAAGTTTTGTAAATCATACAGGAGGGGAAAACTGTACAGTCAAGAACCAAACCGTATAATTGTATTGATAAACCACACAAGCTAATGGCAAATCATACAAGGTGCACTGAAATTCATCCAAATGCATGGGAAATGTAATTTCATGGTAAAGTGATGCATAGATTTACCAAATAAGGTGTTATACTTAGTAAAAGGCTAAATTAATGAAATCAGTTGTACATGGGTAGTTTTAAATAACTAATTGCCTCAAGAACCACTTTGGAATGTCTTGGGCAATGTTATATAAGGCCCCATTTTCAAAATTGTAGGTCTGGTTGCTAAGAGGTAGAATAGAGTACTTGTTGGTTGTAATAGCTAACTTTTATTTAAGTTATTGCAAGAGATTGATAGAATAACCTTGTTGTAATGAAATTTATACTATAATGGAATGGAACTACATTATTACATATCATGTACAATCCTGGCAATGATGATTGATGATCTATATTGGAATCTTGATGTATGTGTGTTTTCTGGTTATTGTTTTAGCTTAGTTTTATGCATTGTTGTAACTCCTTGACAGAGGTTAACACTAGTGGAATCTGATGAAAAATCCATGAGTATGGATATGTGTAGAATTATGTTATGAGTCTTGTTGTACAATTTTTGTATGCAATTGGATAGATGGAATCTCTTCCGAACTCCTTTGCGATGGTTGGCACAACCCGAAGAATGGATTAATCAGCATAGTAAAACCTTATAAAATATACTTGAGAGAGATTGAGGTATTAGAGCATCTAATTTGGCACCTGAATGTACCATCATTTTTTTTCAATTGTACACCAGAGTCCGTATAAATCGTACAAGGTTGACTTACCCGATTTGGAAAATTGAACCACAGAGAATGACTTACTCGATTTGGCAGTTTGAGGAAATCGACTAGAACCATTAAAAAACTGTGTACAACAACTTCCAAAACAAAATATATCAGTTTTACTAAGTGCAAAAGCATAAAATCCATCTCCTTTTATGATTTATAACTGTACAATGTGAGATTTTGGCATTCGTACAAGTTGTTTAGCTGTCACAATGGATAGTTCGGAGGATGATACGATTGTACGATTTGGTAGTCAAGTTGGAAATTATATTTTTATCATTCCTAACCCTAAAATATCACCTCCCCACCCATAAATATTGCATCCCTATGCTAAATTTGGTGTCGTTGCCTTATCGAATCTGGCATTTTTTTTAAAATGGGTCAAATTGACAAAGTGTGATACTACAAGCTAGAGTTGAATGACAGAAACCAGTGCATGAAACTATGGGAGATGATAAGCATGATAAAACATCCTAGTAAGAAGGAGCACAAGGATTTATTAGAGAGAAAACACAAGTAACTCATACCAGAGTACTCATGAACTAAAAATAGAGTATGTCTGGACATCATAAGGAGACTTTGAGGCGTTGTTGATAGAGACGAAAGACGAGGAAGTAGAACCACCAAGTGTAGCATTAAGGGTTGACAAAGGAAAAGTGCAAGAGGAAAAAGAGTGGATGGTGACACCTGAGAAAGTGGAAGAAGATTTGCAAGGGAGTGCAGAGGACAGGAATCAGGCACCAGAGCAACAGGACGTGAGGTCTTAGGAGGAAATACCAAGACCATCTCCCTCACATCAGTGAAGGAGGTTGCTAAGTGAATATGCATGGGATTTTGGTCATTGAGTGGCAGTACAAAATAAGATACATCAAATTGACACTTCTTATGACAACGGGAGTAACACACCCCCAAAGAGGAATCAGCCAGAGATTCCATGAGACACCTCAAGTGAGAATGATGACTCTTCTAAGATGGCTAATAGGGTAGCCAAATAGATATGTCCACCATTTTTAGGTGAGGGTAAGGAAGACCCCACATAGCACATAGGAAAATGCATAACCATTTGGAGAGCAAATGGAGTGGACAGACCAAAATATTGGGTAATTTTATTTCCTGCTACCTAGAGAGAATTGGCAATTGATTAGTATTTGAAGAGAAAATACTATAGATTTTCAGACTTGGAATTAGATAAAGGAGAAGTTCATCAAATAATTTTGACCTTTCAAGAATGATGGATACATTGTTATAGAACTTTGTGTGACAAAGAAAAAATATGATGAATATGTGAAGTCCTATAACCACAGACTAAAGAAATTAGTCGATAAGATACAGATACCTCTGGCAGATATTCTAGTAAAGCGATGGTTTGTAGACGGATTACTTCCAAAATATAAGAAAAATATGAAGGCAGTATCATCAAAAACATATGAAGAAGCACTGAAGCATGAAAATAATTTTGGGAGTGAATCAAAACAAAGTATACAGGAATTTTATCTCATCCCAAGTTGAATGATTCAAATAGTGGATAAGACGACACTATACAGTGAACAGTAGTACCATTTTGCAAGGAGTTTGATAAACTAATAAAATAACAAAAGATCAAATAGGACAGAAAGGATATGTGGTGCACGAAATGCAAAATATAAGGCTATACAAATGTGAACTATCCAAGGAATTACTATTACCATATTTGTAATGTGATAGGGTATGAAGTAATGTTATGCTCGTATAATGCAAGAGTACACCCACAAGTATTGTCAATCCAAGAGTAGGAAGAGAAACCAAAGGCCCAAGGAGGTGGGCAACAAGCAATGAGTGGCAGTTATAGAAACAGTAGATGAGATAGAAAATTAAATCAAGGTAATCGGCAAGGAGGATAGAGTCATTTGCAGTATGACTTAGAAGGAAGATCGATCATGCAGTGTTGCAATTGCCAGGAAAGGGGGTATTTTGTTGTCCTACACCTCAAATGCAAGAAACACCACAAGAAAGTACTACACATATGTGTATATGGTGTGGGCCGGGGAACCACAAAGAAGAGAATTATCCAAAATAGGTGATTTCGAGTAACCCGCAGAATGTTAGTTATTTGTACATAGAGGTTCCTCTAGTTAAGGAGGATATCCAAGAATTTTTAGCCATGACAAGGAATCAGGACAAGAAGGATAAGTATTCAGAGCCAACAAAGGAAAAGCAACGCTGGCAAGTAGAAAATAAAGTATTGCAAGAGGAAGTTGAAAATACTAAGCAAGTAGAGTCAATAGCTAGTAAGGAACTAAGGAAACCATCAGATCAGGAGACAGTTGTGCAAAATATGGCAGCACAGGTTTTGGATACCATAGTAGAAGTTAAAGTATCAAACCTACTGGAAGCTATTCCAGCATTGCAGAAAGCAATGGTGGAATAAATACAACCTCATAAGGTGATGGAATTGTAGAGCCAACCGATTCAGGAGAAGGAGCGAAAGGATAATTTCATGGATCTAATTGCATTAATGATTGATGTAGGAAATAAACCTGCATTAGTTCATATGGAGATCCTATGGCACAAGTTGACACAAGTTATTGTGTATGGAGGACCCATTATCAATGTGTTACCTAAAATAACATGGCTATAAATAGGTGCTCCATCTCTATGGGCACCGAGCTTCTGATTATATGGTGCTAATCAGAATAGCATCGAGACAAAGGGAGCCTTGAACGAATAATAAGTGGTGATAGTTGAACAAGAATTTTTCTTAGATTTTGTTGTGATTACAATGCATAAACCTACATACAATGCTCTTTTGGGGAGAGGTTGGCTACGAGTTTCCAAAGTCAATCACAACTGGAAGAAGAATCAGATCACTTTTAAGAAGGGATGACAAAAATACATGATTAATCTAGCTAATAAAAGAGTTAGTGAGGATGTAGCTACGATGGATGAATCAAAAAAATCCTCAGAGGATGAAGGGCATGAACCTGACAGAGAAGGAATATTGTACCTAGAAGAATGTAGCGAAGATGAAGCTCGATCTGATAGCAAAATTTTTCATTGTAAAATGGAGGAGTTCAAAATTTTTCAGCCCAATTGCCTCTGTATTGAATCAAAGGAGATCAAGAAAAAGTAAGACAAACTATAAGTTAGACAAGAACCTAAGAAGGAAGCAGAAGAGAAATGGACATTTCCAAAAAGTTTTGCAGAGTATGCAATAGGCGATGCAGATATTGATACAAGACTAGCACACCTAGAGAATGTAGAGAAAGCTACAAGTGAATCGAAAAATATCAAATATGAAGGACCTCGAATAGTGGACATTAATCTAGGAATGGAGGAAAAACCTAGGATGATTCACCATGAAGATGATTGAAATTGTATACTTAAAGTGATAGCTTTTAAGATATTCTTGGAATATAAGGATGTCTTTGCATGGACATATAAGGACCTGAAAGGAGTACCACCATAATTGTGTGTCCATAAGATTATGCTAATACCTAGAACTCAACCTATGAGAAGTAGATCATATAGGATGAACCCAAAATATGCAGCATTAGTAAATGTGGAGATAGAAAATATGCTGGAAGTAGGAATTATCTTCAAAGTGATAAACAGTGAATGGATTTCACCCATAGTGATCACCTTGAAGAAAGAAAAATACAAGATCAGAATATGCATGGACTTTAGGAGTCTCAATGTTGTAACTATTAAGGACCTCTTCCCTATCCCTTTCATAGATTCCATCTTGGAATAAGTTGCAGGACATGACATTTACTCATTCTTGGACGGGTTCTCGAGATATAATCAAATTAGTATAGCCGAGGAGGATAAGCTAAATACCATATTTATTTTAAATAATGGCATCTATGCATACAATTGAATGCCATTCAGGCTCTATAATGCCCCAGCTACATTCTAGCGCATCATACTGTATATATTTGATCAATTGGTAACAGGGAATTTTAAAGCATTTTTGGATGATTGGTCCATTTACAGGAAGATCAAGGAACATCTTCCCGCCCTTAGTGACTGTATGAGTAGGTGCAGAAATGCACAAATATCATTAAATCTAGCGAAATGCTTTTTTATGGTACCATATGGGAAACTATTGGGACATATTGTGTTCAATGAAGGATTGAAGACAGATCCTGATAATATCCGTGTGATATTACACATGGAGGAACCATTTGACGTGAGTTCACTAAAAACCTTAGATCGACAGGGTACTACCGAAGGTTCATTAGGAATTATGCACATGTATCATACCCACTTGATTCCTTGATGAAAAATAATGTTCCTTTTAGATGGACAGAGGAGCACCAAGGGGCCTTCAAGGAGCTAAAGGCTAAGCTTATGAGTAGTCCAATTTTGGTGTTTTCAAACTGGGATAAGGAATTCCATGTCCATATTGATGCTTCCAATTTTGAAATTGGATGTGCCTTAGCACAATAAGGAAAATTTAGGCTAGATCAACCTACTTTCTTTGCTAGTCACCTTTTTTCAAGGCCAGAGAGGAATTATAGTACAAAAAAAAAGAGAATCTTTAGGAATGGTATATGCAGTTCAAAATTTTAAGTATTACATATTGGTCAATCCCTTATCACCAAGTATTGTTGTACTTGATAAATAAGTCGATGATACAACGACGATTCAACAGGTGGATCGTCACCCTTCAGGAGTTCATATTTTGAGTAGTGGTGATACCTGGTAAGAAGCACGTGATTGCAAACTAGTTGTCTCGGATACGATCATGGGAACCTGCAGGAACTAGAGTTCCTAATGAATTCCTAGATACACAACTATTTGCCATCAATGTTGTAACATCATGGTACAAGTTGGTTGGCCAATACCTATCCACAAAATATTTGCCACAAGAAATGATGGTAACTAAGAAGAAAATAATAATTACGTCAACACCTTTCTAGATAATAGCAAGATTACTGTATAAAATGGGAAATGATGGTGTCTTACAGTGATGTGTGATGGACAAAGAAGTCAAAGTAGCATTGAAGTAATCTCATGTAGGTTTATTAGGAGGGCATATGAGACCAGACGCGATTGCTAGGAAGGTATTTCTAGTAGGGCTATGGTGGCCCACAATATATAATGATGCAAAGGAGCATGTGAAAGCATGCGATACTTGCCAAAGAGCAGGAAAGCCGATAAATAGGGACTTTATGCCCTTACACCCATCACAACCACAAGAGTTATTTGAACGATGGGGATTGGACTTTGTAGGCCCATTAAAGAAATCTTAGTGAAGGAAATGTAGATACATCATAGTAGCAATAGAATACCTGATGAAATGGGTGGAGGCGAGAGCATTACAAAATAACTCGATGAAGAGTACAACAAGATTCTTGTATGAACAGATAATCACAAGGTTTGGTATTCTACTATGGATAACAAGTGATCGAGGAGGAAACTTTGTTAATGACATTATAAAGATGCTAACAACAAAGTTCAATATTTTACACTCATTATCTAGTTCGTATTATCCCAGAGCAAATGAGCAGGCGAAGGCAACGAATAAATTCCTAGTTTCTACTCTGTATAAAACCTGTGGAATAGAGGGAGTAGAGTGGGAGGAAAGGCTATCATCCATTTTATGGGCATATAGAACAAATTTTAAACCTACAATAGAACATACACCTTTCCAATTAATGTATGAATAGGAATTAGTGGTGCCAATCGAATTCTTGATACCAAGTTTGAGAGTCGCGATAGAGCATCAATTGGGTGATCAAGAAATTTTGGGAGAGTGATTGACAACACTGATCAAGTTAGACGAAAGAATATTCATGGTAAAATGGGCAATTGAGGTAGCTCAAAAAATATGAAAGGCATGGCATGACGAATATTTGAGGAAGTTGGAACTTGTTGAGCAAATTGCAGCAAAAGTATTGTCATTGTTGTCAACACAGTCAGACAGATCAGTGGGGGAGATTGTTGAGCAAGTTGCAGCAAAAGTATTGTCATTGTTGTCAACACAGTCAGACAGATCAGTTGATGAAGTGTACAGGCAGTCAGACAGATCAGTTGATGAAGTATACAGGAGTTAAGAGGTTCTTCAGAGTATGTACAGTGATTATCCAAAAAATTTGAAGTGACCCATATGCTAAAAATGATCAAAATCAAAAGACAATCACAAGTAAGAAAACTGTCGCGATATCGCGACATATATGCTAAAAATGCTCAAAATCAAAAGACAATCACAAGTAATAAAATTTTCACGATATCGTGACATGTTGAGCAAGAAAGAAAAACTATCGCGATATCGTGACATGTTCGAAGACAGAGTGCAAGAAAGAAAAACTATCGCGATATCGCGACATGTTGAGAAGAAAGAAAAACTGTCGCGATATCGCGACATGTTTGAAGAGAAAGAGCAAGAAAGGAAAACTGTCGCGATATCACGACATGTTTGAAGAGAAAGACCAAGAAAGTAAAACTATCGCAATATCATGACATGTTCAGAGAAAAAGTGCAAGCAGGCAAAACTATCGCGATATCGTGACATGTTGGAGAAAAAGCGAAGGAAAAAGTGTCACGATTTCACGACATGTTCGGAGAGAAAGCGCAAGCAAGCAAAACTATCATGATTTCGCGACATGTTCGGAGAGAAAGAGCAAGAAAGCAAAACTGTCACGATTTCGCGACATGTTTGGAGAGAAAGAGCAAGAAAGAAAAAGTGTCACGATTTCGCGACATGTTGGAGAGAAAGAGCAAGAAAGAAAAACTATTGCGATTTCACGACATGTTGGAAGAGAAAAAGACAAGTACAAAAAGTGTCACGATTTCGCGACATATTGGAAGAGAAAAAGGCAAGTAGAAAAAGTGTCACGATTTCACGACATATTGCAAGGAAGATTGTACGGACGAAAAAGTGTCACGATTTCGCGACATATTGCAAGGAAGATTGTATAGACAAAAAAGTGTCATGATTTCATGACATGTTGCAGGAGAGAGAGTCCGAAAGAAAAAGTGTCATGATTTCGCGACATGTTGCAGGAGAGAGAGTCCGAAAGAAAAAGGTGTCACGATTTCGTGACATGTTTCATTTTTGCGGTCCAAAGCGAAGAGAAAGAGGAGAGAGAAAAAGGTGTCGTGATTTCGCGACATGTTTCATTTTCATGGTCCAAAGCGAAGAGAAAGAGGAGAGAGAAAAGGTGTCACGATTTCGTGACATGTTGCATTTTCGAGAGGCCAAAGCAAAGAGAAAGTGTCGCGATATCGCGACATGTTGTATTATCGTGGGCCGAAGCAAAGAAAAAGTGCAAGGAACAAAAGTGTAGCGATATCGCTACATGTTGTATTATCACGGGTCAAAGTAGAGAAAAAGCGCAAGGAGCAAAAGTGTAGCGATATCACTACATGTATTTTCACGACCCGAAGGCAAGAGAGAGAGTCCAATAGAAAGAGGGTCGCGATATCATGACATGTCGCATTTTCACGACTAAAGGAGGAGAGAGAAAGTAAGAAGGCGAAAGTGTCGCGATATCGCGACATGTTGTGTTTTCGTGGGTTGAAGCAAAGAAGAGTAGCAAGGAGGCAAAAGTGTCGCGATATCGCGACATGTGTTTTCGTTGGTTGAAGCCGAGAAGAGGACAAAGAGATAGAAGTGTCACGATTTCGCGATAGGTCGCTTCGGTGCGAGCTAAGAAGAGAAACCAGTTGAAAGAAGATATGTGACAGTTAATTGAAGTCGATACGACAATTACAGGTGCAGTTACATAAGAAGTCGATACGACAGTTATAGGTGCAGTTACAGAAGAAGTCGATACAATAGTTACAAGTGTAGTTAGAAGAAGTCGATGACAGTTATAGTAGTATAAGTGCGATTGAAGAAGTCGATACGACGGTTACAGGTGCGCTGAAGAAGAAATATCATGCGACTAAAATAAGAACATAAACTAAAGTCGATAAGACGATTACAAGTTGGGTTGCATGCGAATATGGAAGTTAAAAATAGAATCAAAACTTTGTTATAAAAGGAGGTCTGCATGGAGAATTAAATGTACACTGAAATAGAGTGAAAGCGCTTGGGATTAACGCGAGGCGGATTTAATCTTGCGAAGAGAGCAAGAGGAGAGTGAGAGAGGTGTGCGGTATGTGAAGCACGAGGAGAGTGCACTGGAGCCGAGCGAGCATAGTGTGTGTTGTGTGAAGAGTAAGAAATGTTGAGAAAGCAATAGACCAGTCAGGGTCTTGTAAAAGTGAAGGCATCTTTATGTCAATATTCTAGTTTCAGAACAGAAGTCCAAGTTGGTGCTTGGCATAAGGGGTTGATGCTCCTTCCGGTTGGTGCTGGTAAATCGGGGGTTGGTGCTCCTTTCTGTTGTTGCAGATAAATCAGGGGTTGGTGCTCCTTCCAGTGGGTGCTGGTAAATTGATTGTAAAATTGGTATTTTGCAAAGGCTGGATTTGGATGGGAGTCCAAACGAGTCATTTTTGAGGAGTAGCCAAAACTGGTGAACCTCGGTACATCTTGTGTTGTGTGATGCTCTCTTGGTATATTTGCTTTATTGAGTTTTAAGCTTTCATTGTTTAGGCATTAAGAATTGAAGATTTAAGTTTTTAAGAGCTACACTGATTCACCCCCCCTCTCAGTGTCATTGTGAGACTATCAATTGGTATCAGAGCCAGTTTCCCTTGTCAGGCTAAATCAGCTAGGGTTGATCTTGGATTAGTATGCAATGGGTAAGAAGAATAGATCTTCCTCCAATAAGGCATCTCAATCAGTTTCAGTTCTATGGAAGAGAAAATTGAACCAAAAAAGATAGAAGAAGTGAATTCTGAAGTATGTGATGAAAACCTTGAGCCTGAAGTAGATCTAGAAGGTGAGTTGATCGCTGCACTTGAAGAGTTGGGTATAGAAAAGAAAAAGAACAAAAGACTATCCAAGAAGTTGGAAGAATATGGGGATAATATTGAAGATCTCTTCTTACAAATTTAGAAAGCCAAGAAAATAGAAGAAGCCTTGAAGTCACGCCTGGATGATAAAGGCGATGTATGTAGCAAACGTGAAGAGGAATCTAACAAAGTTATTAGTGATCTAAAGCTGCAAGTAGAAGAGTCCAAAAGGATTGAAGAAACTCTCAGGTCACAGATCAATGAGAAAGAGATTGTTTGCTGCAAACAAGAAGAGGAGATTGTTTCATTGAGGAAACAACTAGAAGAGGCCAATACAAATCTCAAATTTGAGAAGAGCACAGAGTTGCTAGATAAAATGATAAGGCAACAAAGAAGCCCAATGGTTAAGCTTGGTCTTGGATGTGAAGTTGAACAACCTTCATCTTCTAAGTCTGCAGAGAAGAAGAAGTCCACTCTTTGAAGGATCAAAGCAAGAAAAGCTTGAAGTTGAATCTTCAAAAGGAAGAAAATCTCAAAGGAGATCTACAACAAAGCAACCACAACAAAAGAGGTTCTATCACTCTCACTCTATTCATAATAATGCTTTTAATGGCTATTGTTTTAGATGCAACCATTATGGTCACAAGGCAATTTATTGTGGATTGAATAATAGATCAAAGAGTTATGTTGGTAGAAATACATCTGTTATTCCGGTTGAACACCATGTGCAATGTTTTAAATGTAATGGTCATGGGCACATAGCAAGGTTTTGTCCAAGAATTTTTGTATCTAATCTAAGGCAAGACAGTAGATTTCATCAGACACAAAGAATGCAACACAGACAGGGAAGAAATCATGTGCATCAAAGAAAGGAAAATAATCATCCATCAAGGATGCACAAGAGACAACCACCCAATAGAAATGGTTTTTCACCTTTGATGGATTATGCAATAGAATGTTATAACTGTCATAATTTTGGGCACACTGCAAGAAATTGTCGAAGTACATTTGCATCTAATCAATTTCAGGGAAGAAAATTTCAACCAAATGGATTGAGACAAAATAGAAGATTTTTTGAAAAACATGCACAAGCTACTGAAAAAGAAAAGTCAAAACAAGAGCCCAAAAATGTAATCAAACCAGAGTGGAGAAAGAAAGAAGAAAGGGAATCGTATCTCCTTGGACTGAAGGAGACTACTCCGCTATTGCACTAAGCAACTCCAGGTAGCACATCCTCAGGGGGAGCAATCTTGAAGTTTCATTTTAATGCTCCTATGTATTTGTTTGGTTATCTGAGGATGAAAGGCAAGTAGTCAGGGAAGTTGTCGTATAGTTGTTGAAGTGTGTTTTCAGTTCATGTAGTTGTTTGTGGAAGTGTCGTGAAGGGTGGTGATTAAATTGAGAGTTGTCATTATTGGAAGTATTGCTATATGTCATTGTTGTACTTGTTGATGGTTCTTACTGCCACTATCCAAAGTTAAGGATTATAACATTTCAGATAATTTGGTTAGTGAAAGAATGTTGCCCTAGCCGCATATATGTGTTTCGATAAAAGCAATGTGTATTTGAACTACACATTGATGTGAAGATTGTTAGATCTATTATGACGTTGTGGTGAAAAATATTGAAGTCTGATTATTGATTCATGTTTAAGCTCATCAAGATGAGCAACTTTGCTTTGTAAGGTCCAGAAGTATGAGTTTGAGTAAGGTGCACTATAGTTGGCTATGAAGTGTTTGACAAAATGTTGTCTCCTGATTCGAACAGTTGAAAGTAAGGTGTGACCAGCGGTGACTATAGAAAACATAGACCAAGTTGAAAATGCAAAAAGGGATTTGGTTGGTGTTGTGGTACAGTGTTTGATGCTTGCACAGAGTTGGCAGTAAAATTGCAGTGTCGGTACAGTGTTGGACAAAATTTGGTACAAGTGTGAGTCACTTGACAATTTTTTTTAATGGGAAGCTTGAAGAAGAAGTTTTTCGATGCAGCAGCTGATAGGCGTTATCTGAGATAGAACATGCAGCACAGGTCGACGAGTCATGGAAGCATAAGCTGGCAGGTGCTGGTTTTGAAGCCTGTAACATTCCCAATCTGTAGATAAAATAGAATCCGTGTTGTGAGTACATCTCAATTCATCTACCAATATCGATGGAGGACTATGGTAAAGATCTTCATGATCGTTATGAAAATTACTGCCAAAGTGTAGGTGGAAAGCGTGAGGTTCTTAACCAAAAATACATCACATCGTTTGGTATAAAAGAGCATCAATTTTCTCTAAAGAAGTAGTCATTATCAAAAAGATGCCAGAGTCAAAGCAAACAGTGGTACTAGCACCCAGTTGGTCAAGAGTGCCAAGTGGCACATGCAAGGCAGAGACGTTGAGAAAATAGCGCCCAGGTGGTGAAGCGTCAAGGAGGACAAGATGCCTATGCAACTAAGAAAGTCTTGCATTATTTGAGAAATGCGAGATATTGCCCAAGGAATCCCTTGATCGCAGCGAGGAGAAATGCTCCGAAGAACATTCGTCTAAGACATTGAGTAGCCCTGACATATGCCCTAGCAAGAAGCAGAATATCGAGAGTTGATGACTGCACGTAGATTGAGGTTCCAACGCTAGATATAACGGTCCACTATCAATACCTGCGTAGACGATGAAAACATTCATGGCAGCCGTTAGAAACCAGAGACATTGAGCTGCACAATGGATGCGAGGCAAAGTTGTTAGTCACGGAGGAGATGGTAGTCAAGAGGCTAAAGAAAATTGTGAAGATTGTCGATGTTAAAGTTGATGAAGGTAGGGAACGAGTTATAAGCATAGTGGTTGAAGCCCATTGGTTGTGAAAGAACTTGAGTTAGAAAATAACGTGAGTATCATTGTTATGTGATATTTGTGGTTGAGCATTGTTGGAAATGATTGAGTTGGTTGATACATACTTGGACTAGGGTTGTGTGAGAGAGAGTTGTCCCTTGTGATGATTGGTTGAGTTGAGATTGAGGTTAGAACATTTTAAGTCTCTAACAAATCTCTTTATGCTTCTGTGAAGTGGATTTGATTTGAGATTGCCATTCATTGTTGAGTTCATTTTGAGTACTACTTGAGCATGATTGATTGAGCCTTTGAGAAGGCCTTTGGGAAATATTTGAGGACAATGTTGGGACAGATTTCTAGAGTAGATTCGGACAAGTTCTGTGTGAGCTTGTTATTCAGCATTGGACAAGTTCTATGTAAGCTTGGTAAGCAGGTTCTGTGTGAGCCTATTGACAGTGCAGCAGAGTGATAGAGTCTTCTATAATATAACAATTGAAGAGAGGTCCACCAGTCAGTAGCGGATACCTTCGCAATAAATTGGGAGTGGTCATGC
Organism: Wollemia nobilis; assembly: GCA_028583015.1. NCBI lineage: Eukaryota > Viridiplantae > Streptophyta > Pinopsida > Araucariales > Araucariaceae > Wollemia > Wollemia nobilis. The sequence continues at coordinate 12,664,416 of JAQPPZ010016879.1, read as the reverse complement.
TTCCCAAGCATTGACTAGCAATCAGGACCACATTCTCAGGGGGAGCAATTATATATTTCATTATCTTTTTGCTCATATTTGTAATTTTTTGCTAACTGTAATAATTTGTGCCTGAGAATGTTGTGCATGGACTCAGGGGGAGTCTGCAACAGCCCTTTGGTATTATTGTCAAAGGGGGAGAAGAATTACAGGAACTACAGGAGATTGCATGAGTGTTGCCAACAATTCCAAAGGGGGAGATTGTTGAGCAAATTGCAGCAAAAGTATTGTCATTGTTGTCAACACAGTCAGACAGATCAGTGGGGGAGATTGTTGAGCAAATTGTAGCAAAAGTATTGTCATTGTTGTCAACACAGTCAGACAGATCAGTTGATGAAGTGTACAGGCAGTGACAGATCAGTTGATGAAGTATACAGGAGTTAAGAGGTTCTTCAGAGTATGTACAATGATTATCCAAAAGATCGAAGTGACCCATATGCTAAAAATGCTAAGACAATCACAAGTAAGAAAATCAGAAATAAAGTAAGAAAATTGTCGTGATATCGCGACATGTTGAGAAGAAAGAAAAATTGTCGCGATATCGCGACATGTTTGAAGAGAAAGAGCAAGAAAGGAAAATTGTCGCGATATCGCGACATGTTGAGAAGAAAGAAAAACTGTCACGATATCGCGACATGTTTGAAGAGAAAGAGCAAGAAAGGAAAACTGTCATGATATCGTGACATGTTGGCAAGAAAGAAAGAAAGAAAGTGCGCATATCGCGACATGTTGGAGAAAAAGCGCAAGAAGGGAAAACTATCACGATATCGTGACATGTTCGGAGAAAAAGTGCAAGCAGGAAAAATTATCACAATTTCGTGACATGTTCGGAGAGAAAGCGCAAGCAAGCAAAACTATCATGATTTCGCGACATGTTTGGAGAGAAAGAGCAAGCAAGCAAAACTGTCACGATTTCGCGACATGTTGGAAGAGAAAGAGCAAGAAAGAAAAAGTGTCACGATTTCGCGACATATTGCAAGAGAAAAAGGCAAGGATGAAAAAGTGTCACGATTTCACGACATATTGAAAGAGAAGGTTGTACGGAGAAAAAGTGTCACGATTTCGTGACATATTGCAAGGAAGGTTGTACGGACGAAAAAGTGTCACGATTTCGTGACATATTGCAAGGAAGATTGTACGAACGAAAAAATGTCATGATTTCGCGACATGTTGCAGGAGAGAGAGTCCGAAAGAAAAAGTGTCATGATTTCGTGACATGTTGCAGGAGAGAGAGTCCAAAAGAAAAAGGTGTCACGATTTCGTGACATGTTTCATTTTTGCGGTCCAAAGTGAAGAGAAATAGGAGAGATAAAAAGGTGTCATGATTTCACGACATGTTTCATTTTCACGGTCCAAAGCGAAGAGAAAGAGGAGAGAGAAAAAGGTGTCACGATTTCGTGACATGTTGCATTTTCACGGCCAAAAGAGAAGAGAAAGTGCAAGGAGAAAAAGTGTCGCGATATCGCGACATGTTGTATTTTCATAGGCCGAAGCAAAGAAAAAGCGCAAGGAACAAAAGTGTCACGATATCGCGACATGTTGTATTATCACGAGCCGAAGCGAGAGAAAAAGTGCAAGGAGAAAAAGTGTCGCGATATCGCGACATGTGTTTTCGTGACCCGAAGCAAGAGAGAGAGTCCAAGAGCAAAAGTGTCACGATATCGCGACATGTCACATTTTCGTGACTAAAGGAGGAGAGAGAAAGCAAGAAGGCGAAAGTGTCACGATATCGCGACATGTTGTGTTTTCACGGGTTGAAGCCAAGAAGAGTAGCAAGGAGGCGAAAGTGTCACGATATCGCGACATGTGTTTTTGTTGGTTGAAGCCGAGAAGAGGACAAAGAGATAAAAGTGTCACAATTTCGTGACAGGTCACTTCGATGCGAGCTAAGAAGAGAAACCAGTCAAAAGAAGATATGTGATAGTTAACTGAAGTCGATACGATAGTTACAAGTGCAGTTATAGAAGAAGTCGATACGACAGTTACAGGTGTAGTTACAGAAGAAGTCAATATGATAGTTACAGGTGCAGTTACAGAAGAAGTCGATATGACGATTACAGTGTAGTTAAAGAGAAATATATGCGATTATAATAAGAAGTCAATAGTGACGTACAGTGTAAACGAGATAGAAGAACATGTAGCATGAAAATATGAAAGTTAAAAGATTACATGAATCACAAAGAACTTTGTTATAAAAGAAGGTCTACGTGGAGAATTAAATGTACATGCTGAAATAGAGTGAAAGCGCTTGGGATTAATGCGAGGCGGATTTAATCTTGCGAAGAGAGCAAGAGGAGAGTGAGAGAGGTGTGCGGTATGTGAAGCACGAGGAGAGTGCGCTGGAGCCGAGCGAGCACAATGTGTGTTGTGTGAAGAGTAAGAAATGTTGAGAAAGCAATAGACCAGTCAGGGTCTTGTAAAAGTGAAGGCATCTTTATGTCAATATTCTAGTTTCAGAACAAAAGTCCAAGTTGGTGCTTGGCATAAGGGGTTGATGCTCCTTCCAGTTGGTGTTGGTAAATCAGGGGTTGGTGCTCCTTTCTGTTGTTGTAGATAAATCAGGGGTTGGTGCTCCTTCCAGTGGGTGTTGGTAAATTGATTGTAAAATTGGTATTTTGCAAAGGCTGGATTTGGATGGGAGTCCAAACAGTCATTTTTGAGGAGTAGCCAAAACTGGTGAACCTCGGTACATCTTGTGTTGTGTGATGCTCTCTTGGTATATTTACTTTATTGAGTTTTAAGCTTTCATTGTTTAGGCATTAAGAATTGAAGATTTAAGTTTTTAAGAGCTACACTGATTCACCCCCCCTCTCAATGTCATTGTGAGACTATCAGAACTTAGTCCAGGAGACTTAGTTCTAAAGTTTAATGGGAAAATGGAAATCAAGCCGGGTAAGCTGAAGATATTATGGCTTGGTCCTTATAAAGTAGTAGAAGTAATGAATAATGGAACAGTCAAGTTGCAGAACTTGAATAGGACAAAAGTACCCGATACTGTAAATGGCTCAAAGTTGAAGCCTTACAAGGTACAGTGTTTATTCATTTCTTTAGAAGAAGTGGAACAATGAAGATGAGCAAAAACCTAATATGAAGCTTAGAGTGAGCTAGATCCATCATAGGAAGAACCATACATAGGACTCGCACACTTATTTATAGAAGGGGAGGAACTACAATCAACCATAGAACAACAAGAGTTGGTACCTTGACCCATAGAAAGAAGAAGATAACGAGTACATGTCAGATTTGCTGATGGAACTAAAAGAGTTGAAGAAGAATACGGGGAATGGATTCCCCCAGATGAAAGATAACATCAATAGATAGTAATGTTACCTAAAAATAGGATTTTCCCCCAGGTTGAACGAAGGGAACTACCCCAACAAATGGAAGGTCAACAAAGGATACGACTAACAGTACGATATGAAGATAGAGTGGACACATTTGAAATGGAAGTTCTAGAGGAAGAATGGAATGAGACCATTGATCAATAATTAGTTGGACTTACTCCACTGGCTCAAATAGGGCTATTACAATAGAGAATGTGGTTACATACTCAAAAATTGCAAGAAGAATATAAAATGTTGAGGGGTCATAATGAAATGTTGAGAGAGCAAATCATCCAGGAGTCGGATGGCACAATCCATAGGTTGAAGTAACAAAGGGTAGATAGGTGACAAGAGATTGAAAGGGAACCTAAGAAGGTCAAGGAATTAATCTTGAGAATTTATGGAGGAAAGGGTGGTGCAAGCACTAGCTCACAGATACCACCAAGTGAACCACCTATGACAAACAAAGATGTGAAGATGATGTGGTGAGATATTGAAGAGGCAACTACATCACCCGAACCACAAGGTAATACACTGCTATATTTGACAGACTCTAGTAGTGAAGGTATACCTTGGCTCGTAATGGAATCTAGTACAAGAAGTAGTGAGGAATATAATAGCCCAGTGAATCTTCAGAACCCTCAAGATAACAGTGATTCCCTAGCATGTACAATATGATAGCGATAAATAAGGCAATCACAGGGACATAAAAATAAACATGGACCGCAAGAATATATAATATCCTATCGACGGTTAAGAAGACAAAGGAGAGAAGTACGAAGATTAGAGAGGATGATGATTTTACCAACAAATTGGGCAGAACAGAGAGAGGAGAATCAAAATCACTCAAGATCTGAGATGGACTTTTCTAATGCATATAGAGAAGTTTTGGCAATATCATCCCCACAAAGAAACTTCGAGAAAATAATATGGAGATGTCGCCTATCCCATGTGAATCAGATAATCAGAGCACTATGACAATTGTCACCAAGTAGAAGGAGAAGTAGAAGTCCACTAGCCAATATTGAGTTGGTAGAAATAACTCTTGATACCCAAACAATGGGAGGAAGAGATAGAGAAAGACCCCTAAGGCTTCAGCCAGGAAGGGGGGGAGGTATTCAACTATGAAATGAACAAAGACAAGGTGATGTTAAAATTAGAGGAGGAAAAGGGCGAGGAAGATTTTGACCCCCTACTCCAAGATGGCCAGGAGATACACCCTTAGCTTATTGGAACTGGATAAGGAATCTATGAGGATTACCAAGAATTAGGGGTATGTTACCAAATCCCGTAAGGCAACGAACATGGGGACAACCATCTCAACAAGGGAGGGGTGTTAGAGTTTTACTCTAGTGAAGGGAGGAATCACCATTTACATAGGGAAACCCAATGCCAAGAGAAATAGGATGGGGGAGACACTCACATGGAAGAGGCCTTGCCAGTAGGGGAAGAGCACAGTGTGCAGATAAAAGAAACTAGGGACAACTGAGAACCTGATCACCAAGTCTGGAGCTAGAACTGATCTGAGGGGATAGGCAAAAAAGTCGCTCGAATGATAGTAGGGTAGTAAGGACACCGCTACCAAGGGATCAATCACCTATGTAGCAAGGGGAAAGGACACCAGGTGAAGATACTCTAGCTTGCAATTGTACAATTCCAAACTGTACACATGGAAGAAGAACGCTAGGGAATTTGATAACATCACAAGTGGAGATGAATCGGCCTAGGGAAAAAATACCAACGGGTGACACAACCACTTTGAACGTTGTAGTTGAATCCCCAAGAGAAGAATTTGATGGGATCATACAAGTGAATATCATTGTAGATTGCCTAGAAGGTAAGTGTAAATAAATTAGGATTGAAAATAAAATAAAATAAAATAAAGTGCCTTAGTTGTTAAAATCCCTCAGGATGCAATTAAGAAGGAAGTGGTTGAAAACCGAAAATGCGGCCTCTTCGGAGAAAGAAAATTTGAAAAAAATTCTAAGTATAAAGATTGTACAAGTAAAAAACTTGAGGATGAAACCGTACAAATTGGGAGATCGTACAAGTAAAATCAACACAAAGGTATATGAAATCATACAAGATGACATGTAAGATTTGGATCGTACACTGTACAATTTCAAGAAGGTTGTACGATTTTCAACTACCCATTTAATGTGACATGCACGGGAGAAAGCAGCAATTGGAGGAAAAAGCAGGGGAAAATAGACGAAATTTAAAAATTTGCTGAGTTTTCAATCATCCACGCAAGATGTAAGGGAATTGTGCAAAGTGGCACAATTTAGGGTTTTTTCAAAATGCTTTAAATAGAGAGTAGATCTAGCAATTTCATTAAATCGTACAAGTGGATTTGAATTTCTCTGGAGTACGAAGGTGGAAAGCATGCAATTGAACAGAGAATACCATATGGGCAGCCAAATTTCATCAACAATCTGCAATTAGAAGGACCCATCCTGATTAGAACCAAGGAGTACTTTTCATTTTTAGAGAAATTAGCTCGAAAGAGAGTGAAATTAGGGTTTTTTTACTCCATTAAAAAGGGAAAATATAAAATATGAAGAACACACAACCAAAAACATCTAAGTATGAACTCAGAGGCAATAAATGATATATTAGAGTTTGAAGAAGTGATAAATTGGAGTTGGGCGATGGAAATTACAGGAAAAGAGAAGATTTAAACCCTAGAAATAGAGGAATCAGAGCTGGAAAAAGCAAGGAATGGAAGGTATAGTCCGTACAACCATAAAAGTACAGCCAAAAATTCATCAAGGGGAAATAAATTACGTCAGAGGTGAAGGAATTGGAAAATTACTATCGAAAAATATCGAAACGAAGGAACGAGGCAATTCGACAAGTGGGTTGGTGAAGGATTCAGCAAAGGGGGCCAAAATTTGGAATTTTTTACAACCTAGGGTTTGAAAAATTATGTTGTACAATTTTAGAGGAGTAATTTACTATTTCAAAGGAGAATAGCATAGTTCGGGGTATTTTCAGACCATTTTTGGTAGTTTTTAGCAAATTATATGGAATCGTATGGAAGCGTATAGATTTATGAGGAGGAAGGTATTCCAAAAACAATATCGTATGGAGTACTACCATACTATATAATTTTATATTATGGATGTACAATTTGGAAGAAATATGACGGTTTGAATACTGACATGCTGGAAATTGAACTAGGAAAAAAAAAGGTAGTGTACGATCTAGAAGCGGTTGGGAAGGTAAGAACCGTACAAGGGTACAAAGAACTGTACATCGTACGATTTACAACAATTTTTACAATTTTTGGTATGCTTTTGATTGTAGAAACGGTGATGGTGGATGTTAATTTAATCGACGAGATGTTGAAGGAATGATCTCAATAGAAGAATTTGGACATCGATTAAGGTGGATTGCAACCAATAGCGTGGAGAGGTCACCAGGTCCCTTGCATGAGAGATAAGCACACCCATAGCAACACCAATGGCAGCAATTTTAATACTATGAGTGGCATGGTAATCGTCCTTGTAGGAGAGGAGGATATAGGTCATGGAGGGAGTAGAGACATTGGCCGGCTAATCTGAGAAGAACACCATCAAGGCACAGAGAGGGAAGAATGGCACAAGAAAGGACCTCACAGAGGGAAATGAGAAGTAATGTACACCTACCATATTATGAGGAGAATCTGAGTAGTGGACAGGAAGAGGGACAGCTTGAGGTCGCAAATATCACATTTGTACAGCATGGGGTAGATACCTGTGGGAAGTGGTGGAGTGATGAAATAAATAAGAATCATCCTTGGAGGAAGACATTCGAGTATGCTTGTGTAGCATTAATTGCACAATTTCCATCATTTCACAAATCCTTCTTCCATAACTATCTATTGCAGATAGTTCAAGCATATAACCCTACAACCCGAACTACCTATGTTAATGTGGGCAAGAGGTCAGTGAAAGTGGATATTTTGGTAGAGGTTTTTCGAAAGACATTTGGCTTGTTAAAATATGGTATGGAGGTAGTAAAGAGATTGGTAGATCCAATAGAGGCATACTTCCTTGTCACTACACTCACCACTATCACTTCACTGACTGAGGAAAAGATATTAGGTGCAGGAACACGTAGAATTAAACAGAGCCAGTTGAAAGGGGAACATTGGTCGTGTGCAATAAATACAATGGGTTGCTTAGTTTTGACACATTTGTGAAAGTAAATATTTAGACAGGCATATACAACAAGCTTAATTGGAAGAATATTTGACCTTGTAAGGTTTTGAAATCTTTTATAGCAAATGCCTATGAAATTAAACTCTCAAAAGAAGTAGACATCTCACCAATTTTTAATGCATAAAATTTGTACCCTTATTATAATAGATTTATGTAGGAGCATCCTAACGAACTACCATTGCGAAAGTTGAACCATCATGGAAGTGGAAATCTAACTACTCGATCGTTATGTAACTACTTTAAAAAAATTATAAATTGGTATTTTATCATAGGAAGAAGGGTTGGCTGAGAGAGAGATATGGAGTAAAATAAAAATAGCCTTGTATTCCCAATGAATAAATGAACAATTATTTTTCTAAATCATCCTAAGTCTTTATTGTTGTTGGATGCATGAAATTCAATCTGTTATATTGTGTGTGTTGCTTCTTGTATGTGTAAGGACTAAAAAAATTCAAAAGCTCTTGAGCCAAAAAAAGAAAAATAAGTGGAGAGCACCATTCAAGTGAATTCTAAGAATAATAAATTTGGACGAAGGAATGATAGAAATAATTGTTCATCATCACCTTTGTAATACAATACCTAATTCCTTTTATGCAAGTGCCCACGGGCGTTTACCCCTTCACCAAGTTCCCACGGGCGTTTATTAAGTGCCCACGGGCGTTTACCAAGTGCCCACGGGCGTTTACCCACAGCCACAGACTCAGACCAGCGTCTGTAATCCAGATCCAGAAGCACGCAGGCGTTCGGCGAGTGCACCAGGGTGCCTTCCGCAGCCATTCTGACAACAACATTACTTCCGTGTGTCGCCTGGTCTAGTCACGTTAACGAGAACAGGTATAAATTAGTTTAAAGCAAGTAACCGTATTTTATGTATTAATCTGTTATTGATTTCCTACATTCCATTTTTATAGGGTTTTAGATTGTTTCTAAGGGCTCACGCAGTGGAGCCCTCTCATTAATTTCTAACTCCTTGATAGTGTTAATGTGTGCAGGTTTTTGATAACAGATCTAGTTTATTGATGGCAGCTGATTAAGCTGGAGTGGTCCAAGCAAGGGATACGACAAAGCCCACTCACTCTGTTGGGATTGAAGATACACTCTTCGGAAACGCCACCATTTGTGCCAGCTAGGGTTTCGGAGAACCCTAGCATAATTTGTAACTGTGTATCACAAATAAAGGGTTACAGGCCCAGTTGTATTCAAAAAGGAGTTTTTAAACTCCATCGATTAATAGAAATCATTTGTTTTTGTGCAACTATTCTGTACTCTGTCATTGTGATTATTTATTTTTGTTTGGCGTGTATTTTTAATCTACAAATGGCGATCACGGTGGGACCCCCTAGGGTTTCATATTTTTAAATACTTGCTTTACTAATCTGTTCTTGTTTTTTGTTTCATTTTGCAGGTTCCAGAAATCGTGAAATTTGCTGTTCCAGCGAACTAGGGTTTCTGAGCTTGCAAAAATGCAGCAGATGCAGAGGGGCGTCTGGAAGTCCAATACGAAACGCAGAGGTGCGTTTCAGCTCGTGCGAACTCCCGTGGGCGTTTGAAGTCGCTTTTACGAAAAAGCGTAGGCTTCCAAGTAAGTGTTGTACTTTTTACGTTTTTGGTTTTTTCGCCATATTTTGTTTCTTTTTCGGATCATTACTTTAAAATGAACAAAAACTAAGTAATCTAGAAAAGAACAGTTATTTTTAATTACATTTTTCTTTGCATTGCATTATTGATTGTTGCTTGCATTTAAAAAAAAAAATTTTGCATACCTAGCTGCATATTAGAATAGCTACGAATTATTTGTTTTAATTATCTAAGTAGGACTATTGATTGGATGTCAATAGTACTCCTGCCATTGGGTGATTCTAGGCAGAGAAGTGGACGAACCTTCCGGTTGCTCCTTTGATATTTGATATCATTGGTAGGTAGGGGGTTTTAAACGGTGTACTCCACTTCTTCAGAGGAAATGACATGTTTTCAGTAGCCTCTTGCTTAGATCATTAGAACTTTTGATTTATAGCCTTGTATGTACACATTAGATAACTAAAACATTTAAAAAAAAAATTCATTGCATTTTCATATTGCATTTAAAACAGTAATATCTGGATTTCATCACCAGGTATTGCTTGAAGTTTAGTGACGATGGAATTCATCTCCATCCATTAAAATTCTGCCTTAGACACCATAGGTCACCCCCGAGCAAACTTGCTGGATTTCATCACCAGTAAGAATCTCGTTGTCCTTTCCTAGCCATAGTTTTTACCTTTTTTGTGAATAATTCAAGATTAGATCACATGCAAAACTCATAAACCGGACACTTAAAATTTACTAAAGATTAAGATCAAAAAATAATTAATTAACCGCAGGTAAGACACATTGGTTGAAACCTAGGTTGTGACTGTTTTCTGATAATTTCTTTAGTGTAAATTTATCATTCCAGTTTTGCATTTTTCTTTTCTAAATTTGTTTAGATTTATTGCTTCATGGTCTTAACAAGGAATCAATCTAAAATGTTAAATCTAAATAATCAAATGGGAAATTCACAGAACATCCCCACCACCAACATAGCCACTTATCCTAGTGAATTTCAGGCAGGTTCGCCTGCAGGTCTTTCACGTCCTTCTACCGTCTATCGCATGGCCATGCCCATGGAGGAAGACAATTCCTGTCATATTACCCACATTGATATGGCCCAAGTGCAAACTCACTTAAGAGATGGCACTGGTTATGTCCTTGAGCCAATCCAAGATTCCCCTATGCAAGATTCTATTTTTCAACAGGATATTGCATCAACCATACCCGCTGGTTTCACTTAGGTCTACACTAACCCTTTTTTTGAGGCTAATGTGGTATCTGTTCAGCCGGCTTCATCTCCAACATCTTCCCGGATGCTCAATTGTTCTCCTTTGGAGACAAATGTAGTGTCTTCCCAACCACTTTCTCCTCCATGTACCCGGGTGTACACCAATTCTCTTTATGAAGTTGGTGGAAACTCTTCTAGCCATAACCAATTTCAACACTCTTCTTCCCAAACCATTTATGGTTTCACCCTACCTGGGGCACAGTCTAATGTTTCTTCCCAGGTACCGCCTACTTCAGCCACCTTCATTGCCCCTGCTATGCGCCCCTCGTGACTACCATGGCAGCCGCCCTCCACCTTCATCCAATCATCCCACCTCCCTTGGGTTAGAGATTAATAAGGTTAAGGAGTATCTCGACAAATTGATTTTGCAACAACAAGCAACAAAATGCTCAACCACCTGTCGTAGTAAATCCTACACCCCAACCAATTTCTACCCAGCCAGCTTTTATTATCTCAGGCCCCACCTGGGTACCCCAATATTCGGTGGTGTCCATTCCTACCCCACCTTTCTCCCAACCTAGTCCAGTTCATCATCTACCCCAATCACCTTCTTTTCGGTATCATCCATACCAACAACCTGTCCATTCCACACCGCCTAATTCAGGCAATTTCATCCCATCTCATCAATTTTCCACTCTTCCATTACATCCTCATAATCATCAAACAAGTCAAAATTTTAATGAAGATCCATCGACTCCATGCTATGCAACAACAGATTGACAACCTTATGCTCAACGCGCCCGGCTCATCTAGTCGAAACCTACGCTAAGGTCATTGATCAATCAACCAATTCATCCTTCGCTACCTTCACCGCCATATCCGATCGATTTCACATTACCGAAGTTTGACAAATTTTGAGGAACTGAGGATCCTCATGAACATGTGAGCTCATTCATGCATGCTTGCTTTAGAATCCAAAATAATGATGCTCTTATGCTCGGAACTTTTCCTCAGACATTAGGAGGAGATGTTGTACAATGGTATAATCATTTAGCTCACCATAGCATTTATGCTTACGAGCAATTGATTAATCTATTTTTAGAACGATTCTCCCTAAATGTACAAAAGAGAGTTTCATTGTCCGACTTATACAAGCTCAAGCAACATGACGATGAGACTGTTTATGACTTTGGAAACCGTTGGAGGGCTATCATTAATAAACCGCCATTCTCCCTACCAATGGAGGAGTTAACCAAAATGTTCACCCAGAGTTGTCTAAAACCTATCTCTTGGTTACTCCAATTACAACAATACAGGACTTTTGAAGAGGCTTTGGCCCAAGCAAGTATCATAGAAGACATTAAAGTCCAAGAGGGTGTTTTAAAACCCCGTAGAAAAGAATGGCAACAAAAGGGCCAACAAAAAAATAATAATTATGGCCAAAACAAACAAGCACAGGCTAGTACAGCCTCAAATGTTAACCAAGTTAATCAAGTGGTGGCGAGCCACCCGTAATGGCTCAACAACAACAAGTAATGCAAAGTCAACCGCAACCAATTGCTTATCATGCGGTACCCGCCCCTACTCAACCAGATCCCAATACTGGGCCAACCATGGAAACTCGACCTTGGCAAAACAATCGTCCCAAGCGACAATTCACACCTTTAGATGAACCATATGCGGTCATATTCAACAAGTTATATAGCACAAATCAGTTAACTTTACCCGAGTTTAAACCTTTAGACCCATCTAGAAGGGGGAAGTATTACAAGGAGTACCTATTTTGTCCTTATCATAGGCAAAATGGGCACGATATCAATAATTGTACAGATTTCAAACATGTGATCCAAGATCTTATTGAGATTGGAGCCATTAAATTGGATAGCCCCTTAGCCCAACAAAATCAAAATCTTGGTATATTTCAAACACCCCTTCCACATCGGGAGGAAGCTCCAACAACTTGAGGGGGAGTAACTCAGGTAACTCCTCCTAATCAAGTCAACCATGTACAACAATACCAAGGTTTTGTGGGTACTATTAACGTAGTAACCCGGGGTCAAAGGGCGAACCAACCAAATCAGGCTGAACCACAGCCACTTGTACAAACCCCCAGTCCACCTCAAGTAACAGTGACCCAACGACGTGCTAGTACTTCTCAACAATCGCTAAATCATTCTACTCAACGCCAACGACCCATCATGTCATTGAGTAGCCGGTTAACTACCAGTTTAAAAATGGCTTCTGCCAAGTTATCGATCTATGACCTCATTCAACAATCTCCCCCGCATAGAGAGGCATTAATGGAAATATTAAAGTCAATCGAGCTTCAAACTCAAGATACTAATGCCTTCAACAACTTTGTGGGGAGTATTCAAACATGCATGGAGCCCTCCATCACTTTCTATGATTTTGAAATCAAACCTATGTCAACAGAAAGTATAGATCCTCCACTACATATCATGGCCAAGATCGATAACAAGCCATTCAAGAGAGTCTTAATTGACACCGGTTCCTCAATCAATATCATTACAACATCGGCGTTGAGTCATCTAAAGTTGTCGCCATCCCTTATCACAAAGTCGACTTTTACTCTTAAAGCATTCAATGATGCTTTATCTTCCACGGTTGGCATAGTTATCTTGCCCATTGAGGTAGGGGCCCGAACTTTGCATACCTTGTTTCACATCTTGGAAGGGACCATGGCATACAATGTATTGCTTGGACGGCCTTGGCTTAGGGAGATGAGATGTGTCCCTTCTATACTGCATCAATGTCTGAAGTATGTATATGAGGGACAGGTTCATTGTGTACCTGCTGACATTGAACCCTTCAAACATTGCAACTATGTCTCAAATCCTTATGAGATTGTGTTGCCATCCACTCATCTTTTCTTGACCCCATCTATTTCTTCTATACCATCTTCTTCTAAAGCTCCCATTCTTGAGGAGCTACCCATCATATCGCAACCATCTTCCTCTTCCGCTATTCCATCTCATTCACCACTTTCTTCATCAACTAATCTTCCTTCTTCTTCATCAGTGACCACATGCACATGTGGCCATGACCAATCATCTCTTTCCACGTCATTACCCCCTTCTTCTACACCTTCTTCAACATCACCTATTATTCCTCCATCTTCCCAACCATCACCAGGTGATGTTTCACAAGTTAGTGAAGCATCAACCCAACCAAATCCTTCCAATTCTTCTATCCCACATTCTTCTATTCCATCATCAAGTCCATCTCCCTCCCAAGTCAAGGTCCATCTCACTGATGCAGGTATTGGTGAGTATGCCATTCAAGATGTCCACATCACACCGTTCAATGTGCAAAAAGTTAAAGATTTTGGTCGTCCACATGACCAACATTTATCCATTGGATCGGTTTATAACATGGGTTCTATGCCAAATTCCATTAATTTTGTATATGGGGGAATAGAGTCATCTTCTAGTCCTACCACCATACTAGAACCTAAGCATCCAGTCCCTACCAATATCGAAAGGATGGAGGGTTTTCCCTCTCGCTATTTCCACAGACATAATTGGCAGCAATTTGGCCTAGGTCGATACGAGCAAGGGGTAACTGAACGCATCGATATGCCATATCAGAGACCCACTGAGCATTTTGGTCTGGGCTACCAACCACTTCCATCCCTTTCTTCTTTTGAGCAAGCTTTTCAAAGCATTAATCTTAATTCAGAAGAAGAAATCCTCCACCCCGACGAATCCGAAGATGAAGCCTATGAAGAATTTGACGTCATGTCAAATGGTGATGAATCTGAAGAAGAGTCGGTGCCCATTGTTCCCCTCACTAAACAAGACGAGTTTTATCTCCAATTGTTCCCTCTCCAAGAGGCCATATTTCGCTTGCTTCTTCCACAAGAACGAGGTGAACCACCCCCTCCGCCACATCCATAAGCCATAATCCAAACCTGTATTATATGTATATACTAAAATAGTGGTTTTCACCACTACAAAAAAAAAAAAAACATTCAAACTACAAAAAAAAAAAACTCAAACTACAAAAATAAAAAAAAATAAAAAACTGAAAAACTATGTTGTTTTGCATTTCGAGTCTTCCGAGGTCTTCACCGGTTTTCCCTTCCATTCCGCCCATCCTTTCTTCCATAAGTCGACAATGAATTTTGAAGACTTATTCACCCCGCTCCATAATCCATATGATCCGGATAAGTCAATCCCGATCAACCCAAGCCTGATTGACATGGATCGGATTTCATCCCCTCCATCTATTTCGGAGTTCATCCTTTCCGAGGAATTGTTAAGGGCTTCCACCAACTACATTCCTCCTTCACCTCCACATTCACCTTCATCTTCTAAGCCAGAGGTCTTCCAGGCAGACATAGATGAGAGCAAGGCACAGGAGCTTGATGACATTTTAGATGACATAAATCTGATCCCTACTCCCCATCAGCTTGAGGAAGGTTCCCACATGTCTATTGAAGAAACTATCGATGTAGACCTTAGTCCAGACCAAGATGGCACCCAAATTGTGAAATTGGCTAAAATTCTATCATCAGAGGAACAAGAGCAAATGATTGCTCTACTCAAGCGAAAGAAGGAGATATTTGCATGGTCTTACAAAGACATGCCAGGCCTAGACCCTAATTTGGTTGTCCATAACCTCACCTTACAAAAAGATGCTAAACCTGTCAAACCGAAACTTAGGAAAATGCATCCTACCGTGGCCCTCATAGTTAAATCGGAGATTCGAAAACTTTTGGATGTTAAATTTGTCGTCCCGATTGATTATCCTGAGTGGCTTTCTAACATGGTACCCGTTCACAAGCCTAACGGGGGGATACGTGTTTGCACCAATTTTTGAGATCTAAATAAAGCGTGTCCTAAGGATGACTTTCCTCTTCCAAAAATTGATACTCTTGTCGACACCCGCGCTGGTCATGAAATGCTTTCATTCATGGATGGATTTTCGGGATACAACAGATTCGAATAAACCCTGAAGATCAACACAAAACAGCATTTACTACACCTTGGGGAACTTTTTGTTACAGGGTGATGCCCTTTGGCCTTAAGAACGTAGGTGCAACCTATCAACGAGCCATGACTTATATTTTCCATGATTATATGCATAAGATTATCGAATATTATGTGGATGATTTATTGGCAAAATCTAAAACTCGACAAGAGCATTTTGATGTATTGGAAAAAAATTTTGATAGACTTCTAGAGCATAAAGTAAGGTTGAACCCTAAGAAATGTGTCTTTGGTGTTACCTCAGGCAAACTCCTAGGTTTTATTATCTCTAAAAGAGGTATTGAGGTGGACCCAAACAAGGTCAAAGCCATTATGGAAATGTGTCCCCCAACTAATTTGAAGGAGTTGCGTAGTTTACAAGGAAAGATTAATTCAATCCGTCGCTTTATTGCACAACTTTCTGATAAATGTAGGCCATTTTGCCACCTACTACAAAAGGGGGTACAATTTTCATGGACAGATGAGTGTCAGAAAAGCCTTTGATGACATCAAGCAATACTTAGCATCTTCGCCAGTCTTAGCTCCGCCTCGTCCAGGGGTCCCTTTGAACCTTTATATCTCAGGACAGCATACTTTCATCATTACAGCCACTGAATACTTCACAAAGTGGGTTGAAGCTATTCCTCTAACCAGTACGACGAGTCCTAGAATTGTGGAGTTTATACTTCACCATATCATTTGTCGTTTTGGTATTCCCTCTAAAATCATTTCTGATAACGGCAAGTCTTTTAAGAATAAGGATGTTCGAGCTCTTTGCGAAAAGTATAATATCCAACATAGTTTCTCAACTCCTTACTACCCACAAGCCAATGGACAAGTGGAAGCTTCCAATAAGACCATAATTGCTATTCTTAAAAACTTGTTAAAGAAAATCATAAAGATTGGCATACACAAATCCCCTTGGCATTATGGGCTTACAGAACAAGCATCAGAACTCCCATTGGGGCAACGCCATTTTCTTTGGTCTATGGAGCTGAAGCAATCATGCCTCTTGAGCTCGAGATCCCTTCCTTGCGAATTTCTTTGCAGGAATTTATCGATGATGATACCGCTAGACAAGCACGTCTTGATCAACTCACACTCATAGATGAAAAATGAATCAATGCTTTAGAGCATTTGCGAGTTTATCAAGACCGATTGAAACGTGCTTACAATGCCAAAGTTCATCTAAGAGAATTTCAAGTAGGGGATCTTGTCCTTAAAGAGAATCAACAAAACACCAATGCATTGCCGCATCTTCGAGATAAATTCGTGGCTAATTGGTTAGGTCCATATATGGTCACCGAAAGAGTGGGTAATGGAACTTATAGACTTGCCAGTTTAGAGGGAGAGGAAGAACCCGAACCACTTAATGTTATACACTTGAGGGCATTTTACGCATAGTTTGAATTTTATATGTACATATATACATGGCTTGTAAAAAAAAAAAAAAAAAACAAATAAAATAAAAAGAATTTGCATTTCATTGTTAGTTGCATACATCTCATTCAAAAACATTGCATTTCATGTGCATACATCTCATTGAAAACCATAACATTTCATTTTCAGCCATAGTTGCATATCATGTTAGAGACCATTCTATCTTTTGGATATAAAATTTGGTCAAGCAAAAGTCATGTTGCCTTAATCAGGGGCACCTTCATAAAATCCATCAAACCGAATTGTCATTCGTACACCCATTTTCCATTTGCACATATTTACATTGCCAAAATGTTTTCAGTCACTCAGCCATTTCTAGTGTTTTAAGCAAACTTTGAAATGCATGTCAAAGTCCTCTAGGGCCATATCACAAATTACACTAAATAAAATCTTGAGTATTGGGAAATGATTTCAAAAGCGGTCTTGAACCTATCACATTTTCACATCTTAAAAACATCTTGTGTCAAAGAGAGATAACACCATCCTTGGGTTGTGCCTTGAAGTGAAAAGGGTAATCCTCGTTTGTCCTATCATGCAAACATAGTCCATAAAACAGTGGTTCTTACCACTATCACAAGCAATCACAAAATATAAATATAAACAGAGTAGTAAGGATAGGGTAAAATTCTCATCATACTTCGGTTGAGAATCCGATTCCCCAAAGCTCTAAGGAAATGAACATTTTTCACACACCACCGATCCCAAATAAGTTGTAAGGATCGTACTACTTGTCCAATCAGACGGATAGGTAGTCATCCCCAAGGCTTACAAAGGTCAAAAACAACATGGACTATGGAGTTAACCTTCACCGGGGCTATAGACGCTTGACTCGGCAAGTGGAGTATACTCATTGCGTGGCGACATGTCTCTCCTCAAAGAGAGACCTCTCGAATGCTCATACGGACAAACTAGCTTCGGGGTCTTCTCCATAACAAGGTTACCTAATTTATGCAAGATGAGGTTAATGAACACACTTGCACACACAGGTTTTTGATTGCCTAGAGTCACTACCATGCTTCTGATTTGGTTAATGAACTCACATGCACACACATTTGGTCCTAGTTGAATTAGGCAGTATTAGTAAGTTTGTTTGATACCACTAGCATGTTTGAGTCTTTGTAAAACAGTCTTCCTCCATATTTTCTTCCATATCAACCTCCATATCTTCTTCCATATTCATGTCATTCCATACGTCATTCATTCACAAGCTACCAAGTTCGGTGCCCCTGATTAAACAATTATGATAACAGTTGGCTAAATCTAACTATCTAAAAGTATGAGTGCTTCTTAGTGCATATTTCATTTACTTAGTCTCGCATTAATCATCTATAACTTTGCATTCCATTCCATCACATATGCATCAAACATTAAAACATATAAAAACATGCATCACAAAAACATAGGCATTCACACAAAAGAAAGTAAAACACTAAAAATAAAAGCCATGTATATATATATATATGTATAAAGATCAAAACGTACAGTGAATGCCAAAAGGCTACAAAATACAATAGAGCACCAAGGCTCATAAAGAGTGCATCTAAGCACTAAGCTAACCATCAAAAGAGGACCCCTGTGACCTAGTAGGAGCCCTAGACCTAGTGGTGTGCCTAGACTCACTACGCCTAGAGACAGAGGAGGATGGAGGATCAGGCAACACAATGTGATGCCTAAACAATGTGTCCTCCAGAGCCTCAATATAACGAGTCCTAGACCTAAGTCTAGATATGTCTATCCCGTGTCGTCGCTCTCGCTCCGCTAGCTCTTCCTGGAGTCTCGTCACCCTGTCATCCCGGGGCACCCTAGTCGCTCCATCCAAGTCCGCCTGCATCTAGGCCATCCTCCCCTCCTGAAAAACTATCAGGGCATCCCGCTCTATAACCTGTTGCTCTAGCCGAGCTATCCTCTCATCCCGGACAGCTAGCATAGCATCGCGCTCTGCTATCTGCTGCTATAGCTATGCCAGATCATCCTCGTGCCCGCTAGGGGGTACCTCCCTAGTCTCTCCCATGGCCTCTCCTAGGCCCTCGCCATCATCCTCCTCGTCATCTCCGCTCCCCGGTGCCTGCCATACCATCTTCCCCTTTCGCCTTCGACTGTCAGCTCGAATGCGGGGACCCTCCCTATGCTTGGGAACCTCTCTGGTTCCCTCGTCCTCTCTAGCTCCAACAGCCACCAATGGTGGCTCCCACCTCGGCTCTGCAGCCATCCATGCTGCATACTCAGCTGTCACCCCGACGTCGTCCACGTCGAGGATCTCCATGTCCTCATCGTCCTCTATCGCCTCCCTCCATGGCTCGGCACATGGCAAATCCCCCTCTGATCTGTGCCTCCGGTAGCGCACTGGCTCACCGGGGACATCCTGTCTCAATCCGACTCGGCGGAGCACTCGAGACATCTGTATGTACTCCACCTCGCTGTGGCCCCGACCCACTACCCATCTAGCCTGTCGCACCCGTCTCAGATGCTCTCCATCACCGATCCACCTTGCCTCCCGCCAGGGCCTCCAAATGACTTGGGCATCTATCAAGTCCGCCCATAAACTCCTATACCATTGCCCCGATCTCACGGGGCGGCTCGGCTGTCTCTCCTCTGCCACTAGCCATCTCCTACCATAAGCCTGGCTCATGTCCCAGTAAGCACATGGCAACCCCTCCGGTCGGGCCACTCTGAAGTGCTCCCAGCCCCAGCACTGGAGAACCAAACTATAGCCTAGGCCCTTCCGGCCCCGTCTTCGAACCTCATACAACTCCCGGTACACCTGCACCAATAAAGCGGGTGCCCAGGCATACACTACCCTATTAGTGAGCATCTCGCTCACTACACCCATCAGGTTCCATGGAAACCTACACCCGGTGCTGTTCGGGGCCACAATGTTGGCCAATACGAACATCATCAGAGCCTCCACCGCTACCAACTCCTTGGCCGTATACATGGCCAAGTAAGGAATCCCCCCGCTCTCCGTCCGGATCTCCCTCCAGTCATCCCCAAACAACTTGGCCATCTTCGTGGCCCTATCTCGTCCAACCTCCACCCGTGCCCCCTCCACGGGCACCTTGAGGATGCGGTATACATCCTCAAGCGTCACCGTCATCTCTCCAGCCGGGAGCTGGAACGTCCCCGGATCTGGATCCCACCTCTCGGCCAAAGCCGAGAGGTACCCCTCATCTGCCCGAACTACCTCCAACCGGGCTGCCTCCGCTAGCCCTACTACTTCCAATATCTCCCAGTCTTCCTGGGACAATGACCTCCTCATCCCCGGAATGATAGGGGAGAATCGGTGTCGTGCCTCTAACACCCTAAGCTGCAAAACAACAAAACAAAAATTGGTTACAAATTTTTTCCCAAAAAAAAAAAAATAAACCGAAAAAAAAAAAAAAAACAAATAAAAGTACTTGCTTAAATAAACAAATACCTCAGCTGGCTGCACTGGCGTGTCCGCTCCCATCTCCGCCATAGCTCCCGCGTGCTTCACTCTCCCACACAACCTTTCACTTCACTTCACTTCATTCCACTCCCTCAGACGCACTTCTCTCAAGCTCGAACGCACAAATGAGCGAAATTCTCGTTGAAATTGTTTAAATAGCTGGTTTTGGTGCCCTAAAATGTAGTGGGGCGTTTCATGGTGCATTCAGACGCAGTGGGGCATTTCATGATGCATTCAAACACCGGCGGGCGTTTCTGCCACCTCCAAATGCATACCGACGTTTGGTGTCAATATTGAATAAAAGAACAAAACTTACAAAATTGAAGCTTACCTCCTCCAAATTTCATAAAATTGCATCCATCCATTCTTCTTATCATAATAAAACATTTTGTGAAGGTTACAACAGTTTTGGAAACAAATTTTGTCATTTTGCTCAAAAAGCGCATCATTCATCATTGATTTACAAATTGGGTTAAAAACATTCAAAACCTTCACAAAATTAACAACATTCATCAATTCTTCCGATCTATCGTCAATTTCATTCATTCTTCTTTCATCATGCATATTTTTGCCAAATTAAATTAAAGTAAACCTCGTATCTAGTGGTATATTCTATCACCTTGGCGATTGCAGCGATTTGCATCCATGCAATTCGATAAGAGGATTAAACCACCATAAGGACACTTACCATTTATCATCATCAATTATTTCACTGTTTGAAAATTGGAAATCAATTTTGGGTATCCTACTTTTCAAGTGACCTCATACCAAGATTAATTTGCTCAACAGTTGTCATTGATGGCCTAGTTCATGGGGCCTTAAACATGGACAATCTTCAATATCATCATTATTTTGAGTCTTGCTAGAGATTAAGGCTACCTAGGTTGATTGGTTCCGACCCGAGGAATTATCCATACAGTCACTAGGAGCATCTCTGAAGTTCTGGACTCTTTCATATTGCATCTCTGCATATCAATGGTGCCAACAAGGCAATTTCATCAACAGTATGGATTCACCCACAGGAGTTGGGGCATCCGTTATCAATTTCTAACTTCCCTATAGTGGAATTCATCTTACATGATCATGGAATTTATAATTTGGCAAAAATCCCTTTATAACCGTTGGGGCAAAAAACGGTTCATCTTTCACATCACTCATATCGTCTTCAATCATATTCTTTTCTGGTTTGTACACCAACCCCTTTTCTGTTGGGACATAAACAGATGGTTCATACACCAACCCCTTTTTCACCGTTGGGGCAAAAACGGTTCATTTTCTTCCGAATTTCTTCCAATTGGCTTGTGAGAACCATTCTCGCTCGCCAATTGAGGGGGTAAGCTGATAAATTTTAAATATTCTTTTATTCTTTGGTCTTCAAAGTTGTGCTTTAGTCTTGAGAGAGAGTTGCGTCTGATCCAGCTTTTCAGGTGTCCTAAGTTTTTGTGTTGCATTGTGTCTTCACACAAAGCAGCTCAAAAAGGGGCATCTGTAGACACCAAAATCTAGCCACTTGCAAGTCATCTATACCTTCCTGTCAGCCACGTGTCGGTCATCCACCTTCCCGCCATTATTTGGCCCAAATCCACACTTTCCCGCCATTATTTGGCCCAATTTCACCTTTCCCGCCATTTTTCATCCCCAAATTTATTTAAATTAATATTTATATATATATTTTATTTTTTTATATTATATAATATATATATATATAATATTTTAGTGATTTAATTCGAGCCATCCATCCTTCATTTAATCTCATCCGTCCATCCATCTTAATCCATTCCACAACCTAGATTTATTCTCTACCCTTGGATCCACTTTAATCTTAGCCACACGTTCAAAGTGTCGTTAAAACCCTAAAGTGTGCCCTAAGAGTGGATTATAAATTGAGTCACTTTGATGGCTCAAACCCTAGGTCTTTTGCTACTTCTATCTCTTATTCTAATTCTTCTACTGCTATCTCCTCTCTTCTGCTACCCTTTTCGCCGCATCTATCGCCATTTTCGTCGCCGCTTTCGCCGCCATTCCTTCTGCAACACTCTGTAGAATCTCCCATTCCTGTCGCAAGTGCCCACGGGCGTTTACCCCTTCACCAAGTGCCCACGGGCGTTTATTAAGTGCCCACGGGCGTTTACCAAGTGCCCACGGGCGTTTACCTACAGCCACAGACTCAGACCGGCGTCTGTAATCCAGATCCAAAAGCACGCGGGCGTTCGACGAGTGCACCAGGGCGCCTTCCGTAGCCCATTATGACAACAACATTACTTCCGAGTGTCGCCTGGTCTAGCTGTGTTAACAGAGAACAGGTATAAATTAGTTTAAAGCAAGTAACCTCTTTTCTTTATTGATCTGTTATTGAATTCCTGCATTCCATTTTTATAGGGTTTTAGATTGTTTCTGAGGGCTCACGCAGTGGAGCCCTCTCATTAATTTCTAACTCCTTGATAGTGTTAATGTGTGCAGGTTTTTGATAACGAGATCCAGTTTATTGATGGCAGCTGATTAAGTCGGAGTGGTCCAAGCAAGGGATACGACAAAGCCCACTCACTCTGTTGGGATTGAAGATACATTCTTCGGAAGTGCCACCATTTGTGCCAGCTAGGGTTTCGGAGAACCCTAGCATAATTTGTAATTTGTGTATCACAAATAAAGGGTTACAGGCCCAGTTGTATTCAAAAAGGAGTTTTTAAACTCCATCGATTAATAGAAATCGTTTGTTTTGTGCAACTATTTTGTACTCTATCATTGTGATTTTATTTATTTTTGTTTGGCGTGTATTTTTAATCTACAATTAGAAAGTAGATTGTACAATTGGGAGTAACTATACAATTGTAGGTTAAATTATACGATTGTAAAACTGAAGGTTGGAAATCATTATACGATAGCAAAGGTATTATCATACAAAAAAGGGTGTAGTAATTTGTTACTACATCATTTGGTATCAAAGCTAGAAGATCTCTGAAGAGCAAGGAGTGATATGTGCGTAAGGAGAGATAGCACAAAAAGGAAGAGGTAGACTGCAAGGACCTTTAGTTGTAGATGTGGTGGAGATGATAAGAGGAATTATTTCTTGGTTGGGTGCACTGGGGACCATCTAGAAGAGGGGCACCAAAGTCAAATATGCAAGTGATAGTGAAGAAGAGGGAGTGGACCAAATAGAAGTTCCCAATGAGGAAGAAGAAAGGGACCCAAAGGAAAGGTTACTCTGGGAAATTGCTAACATTAGAAATAATCCAAGGTTAGAAACCCCAACATATAATGCAAGTTAAAACTGTTAAGATCCTGCTATAAAATAAACTCAAATAACACACTCTCACACAATTGCTTGGAAATAACTCACATAAACATCACATTAATATAACAGAAATTTGCATAAAGAACAATCTCACAATAGAACTGAATCGCAGGCCTCTTCGAGGGGGCAACCTCCTTCAATACTTCATTAATTTTGCAAAATATGGTTACATTGGTGCCCTTTCGGGTATTTAAGGAGTTTCCTTCCAAGGTTGGCTTACATGCAAAATGCCACCTGGATTACATGCATAATGCCACCCAAATTACATGCATAGTGCCACTTTGAATTACATGCACAATGCCACCCGAATTACATGCACAATGCCACTCGAATTACATGCACAATGCCACCCGAATTACATGCACAATGCCACCTATCTACCATGTGTTACATAAAAAAGGGTGCCATTTGTCATAGGAACTACCTAAGCTAAAACTTAGAACATTACAAAATATTAATCATGGGTACTACCCACGTTCACTAGGAATTATTACATCAAGGAAGTTATTACATTAAGGGTTAGGATGAGATCCTAACATGCCCTTCTCCTTGAAGAAGCTTTGTCCTCAAAGCTAAAAATGAGGAAACCGTTGTCTGGAGTTGATGGAGGGACTCCCATGTAGCATCCTCGAGGTTGAAGTCCACGCCACCGAACCAGGACCTCTCGTGATGGTACGGTTGCGAGTTCGACGATACAGCAGCTGCTTTGGTGCAAGTAAGATGGAGCCTTCTTCATCCAATTCGGGAAGTGTTGATGGAACCTGTACCTTGGAGCTGCCCAAAATGTATGAGGGAGACATGAGTGGAGGGTGCCCGTACTCAACCTCTGGTGGCGGTATGATAGGAAGTGTTTGATGAGTGTCGTTTAATTCATCATTTGATCATTATTTATCAATCCGGGCAGGTGTCCTAAGGCTGTTTATGATAGTCAATTCAAGCAGGTGTAAGACACTCCATTCAAAAAATGGCTTTATTGGTAGAACAGTTAATGTTTGCTAGGGGTTCTTCTGTCACTCTAAACCCTATAACTTGAAAGGAAACTAAATTATGCTTGCTGAAATAAAACTACGTAAATGAAATGACAGTGAAAGAAACCTATTTACTCTTCTCTGAATCCGAAAATGCACTCAAAAACTGAAGTAAAATTGCTGAAATGAAAGTTGCTTGAAATTGGAATTGCGGAAAATAAACTTAACTATCTTGCAAAATAAAAGAACAGATCTAGAAATAAACTCAGAAATGAAAATGTAACTACAAATTCTGAAGCTGGAAATAAGTTCAACAAAATAAGAAAATGCAGAAAAATGACAGGTTTCTGCTATTCTACCGTGACATGAATTAAACAAGAAAACTTGATATGAACCTTCTTCTGCTCCTGGGAGTGGCCCTTGCTCCCTGGTTCAGAAGAAGGTGAAGAAGTAGCTCTGGTGTTCTACCTAATCACTCCTTCAATCATAAAATAAAATTGATAAAAAACTGCACTTTTTATTGATTTAAAAACATGCGAAAAAATTCTGCATATTATTGCTACGTAAATCTGATTTCACAATATTCGAATTACACTAATTGCAATCCTAATTCTTCCTACATAGCTCAACCCGGATGGGAGCCGGTTATTTATATTAAAAACAGCTAAATCGGATGTGGAATGATTCAAATTCGGGCATTTTAGGAATGCTCGTTAAACCGCATTCCTAAAATGCGGAATATGGTTACATATGAAATCTATTCATTGCACACTTGCTAGAGGTCTTCTGCGTTGAAAAATATGCATAATAGATTTACATAGCTATCCCTCTCATTCGCCTGCAATTTTCTGTCTTTCCTGAGTCGTTTTGGTCAAAACTGTGCATTTCCTGTTATTCCGGAGCAGTCCTGTTATTCCGGAGCAGAATCCCTATTTTTTCTAGAGCAGCGCCAGAATGATTGTTTTCAACACTGTTTGCGGTTCTTTTGCCGAGCATTGGGTGGACCAGACTTATAAGTCTTTCAATAACCTGGTCACACACTTTCCTAAGTTGAATTTGACCAAATCCCAAGCCTTGCAAATCTGGCTGGAATTTGTCCAAGTCAAAACAATCAAAAACAGTTTTGCACAGCTTGCAGTTTTGACCTATTTTTAGTGCTATTTTTTGCATTTGACAACTTCAGAGTGCATGATATGAATGATATATATTCCACACGTGATTTCACTTAACATATTTCACAATAAATCATTATTTATCAACAAAAATTATGCATAAAATACAGAAAATTAGTAAAAACAGAATATTATGCTTCTAAACAGTCAAATATGTAAATAGTAGTAAATATTGCATTTCATCAGCAAAATTAACATTAAAAAATATCAAAAAGGTCTACTAAGGATGTCCAAAATAATCAAAAAATGAGGCAATATTTGGCCTCATCAGTGTTGTACCACCATTCGGCCAAAGAAAGCCATTTTGCCCAATGAGTAGGATGATCGGAGGCAAGTAGCAAAGGTAGGTTTCCAAGTAGTTATTAACAACCTCTATTTGACCATCCGTTTGCGGATGGTAGGCTAAACTCATTGTGAGCTGAGTCCCCTGCAACTTAAACAACTCTTGCCAAAAATTGCTAGTAAGGCTGGGATCACGATCAGATACAATGGAGGTTGGCATGCCATGAAGGCTAAATATGGAGTCAAGGAAAATTTGGGCAATAGTGAATGTTGTGTAAGGATGGGCTAGGGCACAAAAGTGAGCATACTTTGAAAGGCGGTCCACTACCACAAAAATAATAGACTTGTCTCCAGATTTAGGTAGCCCTTCTATGAAATCCATAGAGATGTCAGTCCACACCTGATCCGGTATCGGCAAGGGTGGAAGAGTGCCCGAAGAGTGCACTGTTTCTCTTTTCATCCTTTGACCTGTGTCGCAGTCTGCCACAAAAGAGCGAATGTCCTGTTTCCTACCTTTCCAAAATAAGGTGCGCTTGAGTCGCTCATAAGGTGGTCTAGTATTGGGAGGTGTACTATCCGGAAATAATGGAATGGCATGGTCATGAGAGCGATGCAGTGGTCGTGTGATGGGTTCTAAAAAGATGGCCTCATGTTTGTGGAGAATCTGTTGCATGTCGTGTGGGATTTCACCCATTGGAGATGTGGATGGCTGGATGGAGAATAGTTGTGCAATGACCCCACGTGATGATTTCTTTAGCAATTTCTCCATGTCGTTTGAACTGATAATTTGAGGTGTTCCTATCGGGGAGCCCTTGATGATGTGTGTTTGTCTGTTCTGGAAGAACTGCATCCAAATTTTAGCAAAGTTCCAACTAATAGTGCCCAACGTACTCAACAATTGGCATCCCAAAACAATATCACATCCACCCAAATGGAGGGCAAACATGTCCTGCTTGAGTTCATAATCCCCTATCTTGATTTTAACATTGTGACACTTTCCTTTACAAGATAAGGTTCCCCCATTGGCTACCATGACCTCAAAGGAATTACAATTATGGATATAGCAATTTGCCCGTTGAGCAACTCTAGGGTCAATGAAGTTGTGCGTGCTTCCCGAATCCAAAAGGATGGAAAGATGTTGGCCCTTGAAACATCCTGTAACCTTCATGGTTTGAGGAGTAGTAATGCTTGCAAGGGCATGGATTGTAATTGATGTCTCAGTGTTCCCGTTTCCCTTCTTCTTGTGGGGGAGGTGTTTCTGGAGGGTCCTCATCCTCATCACTCTCGTCAACGGTATCAGGTTCTCCAACATCTATCAAGAACAATTTTTTGTGTGCACACTTATGCCCCTTGAAAAACTTTTCATCATAATTGTAGCATAATCCTTTGGCACGACGTGCATCCATCTCTTCGGTGGTGAGGCGCTTGGGTGCAGCGGGTTTATTATCATCTGGGTGTTGGGCTCTCGGGGGAAATGAAGGTCTATCTTGAGAAAACTTTGATGGGCGTCTTTGGGTAGAGAGTTTAGATTCGACCAGACGGGCCAAACTGATAGCTTCCATCATAGTTCATGGTTTCAACATTTTGACTTATGCTTGGAGTTCCATCTTCAACCCACTGATATAACAACTCTAGAACCCTTCACTCAATCCTCTTGTTCGATTGGCCAATTTTTCAAATTGAGCTTGGTACTCTCGAACTGACCCTGTTTGTTGTAGTTTGGATAAGGCTCCTGTGAAGTCCTCAAACTCACTAGGACCAAATCGAGTGAGTATTTGGGATTCAAAATCCTCCCAAGAGAGATTTGGGTAGGTAAGACGCAACCATTGAAACCAGTGTAGAGCCTCAGATTCCAAGTTAAAGGAAGCCATCTGGACTCGATGAAATACTGGTACATTATGAAGTCGAAAGAATTGGTCAACCCGACATAGCCACCCATCAACATCCTTCCCACCGAATTTTGGAAAGTCCAACTTGGGCATTCGCAAGGGTGTATCATGGTCATGATTCCTTGTAGAACTCTCACTTGGTATTCCGATTTGGGTGGTTCTCTTCTCGCTTTGTTGTCCACTTCACCAATGCTTCTTCTAAGTGATTGCTAGTGGCCTCATGCTCTAAGCGAAGACCTTGGACTTCTTCCCTTATGGAGTGAAAAGCCGAGTTCAAGTTCTCAATGGCTTTTGTTAGGGAATCCAAGTGTTCTAGTTCTTTCTGGTGTCCACGAGTACCCTGGGCCATTTTTTGACCTTTTGTGACCAGTTACTAAAAATAGAATTGAATTTTTTTGACTTACTATTTTTAGTAAGTGCCCAAAAAGTGCTTGGGTGCTATATATCAAAATTATCAGCAGGAGGAGGTGGTCACAATGAGATATATCTCTTAACACTACTTTTTGGCACCCCAGACTTTTTTTTTTTTTTTTTTCTCCTGTTTTGCTAAGTCTAACAGTGTTTACAGATTCTGATTCTGAGCTACTGAGCAAAAGTTGGGTACTGGAGCACTATCTAAAACTGGTCGTGTTTCACACTCAAGATTCTCTGTATTTTGCAGGTGACTGATATGACAGTTCTGTTCTGACTCTGAAGACTGTGAATTCTCGCCTCGACCGTGTCTGACCTCTCCGACTCGATCGACTCCGATCGTGGATCGCCATCGTGTAAATTTTACTGTTACTCTCCAGACTTTCAACTTAAGTGTCACCCTCATGGCTTATCCCGAATGCATGTCCCTTTTGTTAATTTTTTGGTAGAGGACTCCTTTCTCATATGCTCACTTTTGAAATGTAGGTTTACGAATGGGGGTGTTTGGATTCTTATTTTGATTTTTATTTTTGTATTTTTTACAGGTTGCAGTTTTAATAGAACCAGGGAATGCTAAGTATAGGAGTATTTACCACCCATAGGCCCTCTAATATACCGACAGTGACGAACAATAGTGCTCGGACCAATATTTTAGGCCACTACTCAAGGAGGATTCCACACATACCCTTGAGCACACTACCTGCCTCTCTGACAATACGGGAGGGTAATCGTCCAGGATGCTGTGTCCCGTAGACTATGAGTAATACAATGCCGAAGAGCTTCCTAATGGCTAAAAGTTTGTTTAATCCTAGATGGTCTCCCGATATACCCGAAGATACATGGGAGCTTAAGTCCGTGCGCGAGTTCTGTTTGAGGCCTGGGTATTGGAGCCTGATCGCCCCTCACTTCACTAGACGCTTTATGGGCTATCTAGCTTAGCCAATAACGACAGATCCTTCGCGATATTTTAAAACCCCCTGCATGTGGTTTCTACCTACTCAACTAATAATATATTTTTTTGTTTTTGGTCTGGAAAAAAAACACTGTTTTTTTTTTTTGATTTTTTTAATAAGGAAAAATAGAATGGAGAAAAACACACGGAATTTATACCTAACAAGCGGATTGGATGGCAAGAATCGTTGCAGTTGCAGCAGAACTTGGCCCTGGAAAGCGCTCTGATACCACTTGTTAAGATCCTACTATAAAATAAACTCAAATAACACACTCTCACACAATTGCTTGGAAATAACTCACATAAACATCACATTAATATAACAGAAATTTGCATAAAGAACAATCTCACAATAGAACTAAATCGCAGGCCTCTTCGAGGGGGCAACCTCCTTCAATACTTCATTAATTTTGCAAAAGATGGTTACATTGGTGCCCTTTCGGGTATTTAAGGAGTTTCCTTCCAAGGTTGGCTTACATGCAAAATGCCACCTGGATTACATGCATAATGCCACCCGAATTACATGCATAGTGCCACTTTGAATTACATGCACAATGCCACCCGAATTACATGCACAATGCCACTCGAATTACATGCACAATGCCATCCGAATTACATGCACAATGCCACCTATCTACCATGTGTTACATAAAAAAGGGTGCCATTTGTCATAGGCACTACCTAAGCTAAAACTTAGAACATTACAAAATATTAATCATGGGTACTACCCACGTTCACTAGGAATTATTACATCAAGGAAGTTATTACATTAAGGGTTAGGATGAGATCCTAACAAAAACCCTAAAGAATTCATCGATTAGATTGTAGATATGGAAAAGTATTTTGATTTTTAATCAATTGTAGACCCCAACAGAGTGAAATTTTCTTGTACAAATTTTAAAGGGTATGCGCTCTTGTGGTGGGACTATGTTCAAATGGAAATACAAATAAAATAAAAATAGAATATTAGTACATGGGATAAAATGATCACCATATTGAAGGTCAAATTCCTCTCGTCAGATTACCAATTGGGCCTTTTTAGAAAGCTGAAAATTTTGAGACAAAAATAAATGATTTTGAAATATTATACACAAGAATTATATAGGCTCACCATTCAATCCAGTCATGTGGAATATGAGGAGGATAATATCTCAAATTATATCAATGGACTATGATTGTCCATACAGGATGATTCAACATGATAAGGATAAGGATGGTAGAGGACGCCTACCAATATGCCTTGAAGGCTGAAGAAATATTGTTGTGAAAACAACAAAATAATAAAATATGAAGAGAATAATCCTCACAAGGATGAGGATAAGCAAGAAATGGAATAGGAAAACAAAAACAAGAAGAAGTCAGTACTTCTCAAAGTGATTTTTATCAAAGCACCTGGGAAAAGGTGAATAATCGAGAGGACATGAATTTGGTAAAGGAAGAGGACATAGTTTTATTTAAAAGTTCTATTGATATTTTCAAGAAGTACATAGGGTATGTTAACGTCCCCAACCATAGTAGATTAAAAATACATAGAAGAGAAGCTAGTAAACAAGTTGTACAAGTATATGAAGATAATATTGCTTCACCAAAGCACATGGACAAACCAAAATAAGGAGAATTCCTTATGATAGATAGGGTGTTATTGAAACCAACAAAAGAGGTGCATGAACCTAAGAAAAGAAGGAACCTATTTAGGATAATTTGCAAATCAGGAGGAAAATATTGCAAGGTGATTATGGATAGTGGAAGCACAAATAATTTGGTGTCAATAGAGATGGTGGAGAAACTTGGGTTAAAGAGAATGGAACACCCAAATTCATATAAGGTGTCATGGTTGCAAAAGAAACATCAAATTTTGGTAAAAAAACAATGTATGGTAGATCTCCAAATTGGATCTTATAATGATGTGGTTCTATATTACATCATGTCAATGGATGTGTGTCATGTCTTTTTGGGTAAATCATGGCAGTTTGATAAAAAGGTAGTGCATGATAGTAGGGATAACACCTACACCATTGATAAGGATGGTAAGAGGTACGTGTTAAGTCCATTGGAGGACAAAGGGAAATAATTGGATAGCAATCCTACAATGTGACAGGTTACATAAAGGCAATCATTGAAGGAAAAGAAGAAGAATGAAGGTTTCTTTGCTTTCATGGCTAAGACCACAAAAAGGAGATAATGGAAGAGATGAAAGAAATCCCACATGGTGTGAAGGATTTATTGGGAGAATATGCAAATATTTTTTCAAAATATGGGTTACCACTGATAAGGAGCATTGGCCATCACATAGATGCCAGTATCATATTGGTATTAAACGATAAGCCGACAATAATGGAAAATTAGGAATGGATAGAAATAAAAAGCATAGGGAAGAGTCATATAACCCAAGTCATAAATAGTAAGGGTTATGAAACCAAGTTGAATGGAGAAGAGCTAGTGTTGAAAGAGGTTATGAAACAAGTAGAGAAAAATGTGGACACATGTAAGAGGCTAGGCATGGGAAAGAGGTCGATGGTCCAAGTCACCAATAGTAGTGATGACAAAGAAGATAGTGCAATGACTCCTACAACATATAAGGGGAAAGAGAAGAATAAAAAAAGTGATAAAGAGATAGTGGAGGAAGATGAACCTCATTAGGTCATTTTTAGCAATGACAAAGTTTGTGTTGTTAGAATTGATAGTGATAATGGTACTTCAGAGTGTGGTGAAGGATATTGTGTTTATAACCAAGGTTAGAGTGGTGATGAATATTTTAGGTGCTTTGAAAGGCACATCATAGGTATTGGCTCCAAGTTGATGAGAAGAATAGGGTACAATGGAAAAGGATTGAGAAGATATAGGCAAGGTGTGAAAACACCCATAATGCCAAAGATAAGGTCAAAGAATGAAAGCCTTGGCTATGAAGGTCCAACAAGAAGTAGTGGGACTAAATTTATGAAGGGTTAGAGTAGTACAAGGAATGAAGGTTTGAGAATGAGTTTTTGCAGTCAGTATGGAAAATCTAGACATATAGAAACTAGGTGTTGTAATCTACATCATTATGGGAGTTTTGGAGGATAAAATCACTACACACACAAGTGTTGGCACCAAGATAAAGTCATAAACAAAGTGCATGTTTATTGTAGTTGGATGGAGGTGTTACAATAGGACAAGATGAAACTATAGTGTATTCTATACAAAGAGGTTTGACCCTCAAAGGAAGGCCAAGACAAGACAACAAATTTGGCCTTATGTAGGAAGCTAAGTTAGAGTGAAAATAGCTTGGAAGAACACTTCATGAACTAGAGCTTATGAAACATATTGTTACTCGATGAGTTTGATGTAGGAGCATCCTAATAACCTACCATTATGGAAGTTGAATCATCACGAAAAATGGAAGGCCAACTACTTGGTTGTTATGTAACTACTATATTATTTATATATATATATAGATAGATAGATATATAGATATATATTCGTATTTTTTCTAAGGAAGGAGGGCTATATGATAGAGAGAGGAAGGAGTAAAAACAATGCATCCTTGTATTCCTGATGAATAAATGAATAATATTTTTCTAAATCATCTTAAGTCTTTATTGTTATTGGATGCGTGAAATTCAATCTGTTAGATTGTGTATGTGTTACTTCTTGTATATGTAAGATCTAAGGAAACTCAAAAGCTCTTGAGCCAAATGAAGGAAAAATGAGTGGAGGGCACCATTCAAGTGAAGGCTAAGACTGAGAAAGTTGGACGAAGAAATGACATACATAGTTGTTCATCATCACCTTTGTAATGCAATACCTAATTCCTTTATTGTTGCTACATATTGGAATTATGGTATGATTGCACTTATTGTACAAGGGATTTAGGGTTATATAGATAACCTATGCTAATTGAATGGTTGAGAAGAATGTGAATCCAACCATTAAATGGAGCATAAAGGAAGGAAAAGATAAATTGGAATGCAAAAAAACCTATCGTACAAAAGAGAAATTATGCCATTAGGGTTGGAAAGATGTATGACAAAACAACATCATTATGAAGTGATCATACAAGTGTACAATTGGGAGGTATAATTGCAAACTGAATAATCATACAATTAAGAGTGATTTGATTGTATAGTTTGATAAGGGAAGATTGTACGATGATAGGTCAAAAGTCATATAATTTGACTTGAAGTTGTTCAACAAGGTTATAGTTTTCTATTTTTGCCTCATTGAGAGTTGATTGAATAAAGAGAAAAAGGATCGTATAGTTGTACGACATAAGGAAACCATATAAGATCCTAGGCATTGTAGATGATTCATACAATTGTACGATTGAAAGAATAATTGTATGATTGAAGGGTGTAGTTTTGCAAATACTGCATTATACAATTATATAAAATTGTACAGTTACCAAGGAATCGTATGTAGGCAGCAAATCCACCTCCTAGAAGAAGAAAAAGTGATCTCTGGATTTGCACATTTTTGTGTAGTTTTGCTCAATTTTGACTAAAATGTACAAGTGTCAAAACGTACAAGCAAGAGCAAAATGTACAAGGTTGTAATGAGTGTCATTATTTTCATCATTTATTTTTAATATTTGTCAAATCTAGGGCGGTGTCCAAGGCTATCTATGATAAAAGGTTTTGGCAAGTTACAGTTCAGGAAATTAGTTCACAAGCATTTGTTCGGTGAAACAGGTGGTTTTGGATCACACTAATCCTAAATTGCAGAATTTAAAACTACTTAACTTGCAAAATTGAAATTACTTCTAATTTGCAATAGATGTTGGTTTAGCCTGTCACACTAAACCTAATCTATAAAATGGAAACTAACTTAAATTGTAGAATTGAAATTGCTGAAATAAAATCTAATTTATGCTTGCTAAATTGAAATGACATAAATGGAAATTGCTTAAATTGAAATAAACTAAATTCAACCATGCTAAATTAAAAATGCTAAAAACTGTTACAAAAACTATTGCAAAAAGTTAACAGAAAAATATTGTTGAAATCAGAAAAAAATTACTAAAATAAAACAAGGGAAATGCAGGAAATGAAAACACACAACACAGGGGTCATCTGACTACAAACATCTCACACAAACCACTCTTAAAACATCAAAATAAATAATACATAAAAACAAAGTTAATACTGCTACACAATTTTTAACAAGAAATTGTTGTAGCAATTAATTGTCAAAAACCTGCTAAGTTAGTTTCCTTCCTCTAGTTCTGAGAGTGGGCCCTTACTCCCCATTCTAGAGGAAGGTAAAATCACACCAAAACTAGATCCTAATCACTCATGCACAATTTTAAATCAAAATATTTGAACTCTACACTTTATTGAAAGTTGTCAAAACCAACAACTGTTACAACTTTATATCAATTTTTGATTAACTCCTATTTCTCTACTCTTCTACTATTACTCTATATGGACCTAGCTCAACCAATTAGGGAGCTCCTATATATACTACTTCTTACATGAATATTTTACAAATACAAAAATAACCTCTTTTGTGTTGTCTGCTTTTAATGTGCCTATTTTACTTCAAAGACCTAGTCTAATTTAAGACATATGTTGTTGTTGCCTTTTTGTTCGCACTCTCCAACTAGTGGAATGGTTCAATAATAGTGAAAGAATATTTGGAACACCTTTCCTCACCTGATTCTTCTCCCTTCCTTCCAAAAAGGATGTATTTCTACCTTTTTTGTCTAAACAGTTCAATTCTGCCTTCATTTCATAGTAGCTTCGGAATATAAGGTAGAGTAATAGATTTGAACTGTTGCTGTCAATTCTGGTTGGATAGGAGCATATTCAAACATGAAACTAATATTTTCTTGCTTTTTTATACATCTTACTACCACTTACATGTGTCTCCCTTGATCGGGTGTGTGACCTCCTTAATACTTATGCAATTCTGGTTTTTACATGTTTTCTAATTGTACCTACAATTTTGCTCCTATGTCCTATTGCCTTCGTTTGGACTGCTTGGAAATGCTTCCATATGGCTTAGGAGTTTTCCTAAGTTTACCTTAATAGTTCTCCATTGTTTCCATTTACTGCATTTGACAAATTCCATGCCTCCCTTTAATATGACAGGTGGCTAGAATTTATATGAGACTGCTGTTATAGCCGGAATGTCTTGTTTTTAGCAAAAAGGTGGATCTGGTGCCAAATCATCTTACCAGTTGTATTTGGAGTGGGAAAACATTCAAATTATCTTATGCAACCACAAACCTTAGCACACTTTATTGGCTACCAATTTTATTATGCATTTTTCACTAACTAATCATGCAAAAATAGAGTAAAAATGCTAAAAAACAGTCAAAAATAGGGGTAAGTGTTCCTAAACATTAAATCATGCAAACACTTAACAAATAATGCATTTAATCACATAATTGGCATAAAATAATATCATATTTGGTTTTTAAGGTAGTATTTAAGTGTTCAAAACATGACAATAATGAGGTATTTTTGGGTCTCATCAGGTTGCAAATATACGATGTGAAATAAAATGAAATTAAGGTAAAATGTGCATTTGGGGTTAATTTGATAAAAATTGAATTAGACCTTAGTAAAACCTTGTAAAAGATTTATTTTAGAATTAGTTTGGGAATGGCAGTTGTAAATATTGTGATGCTTCAGAAACCACTTTGGAACGGTCTAGGCATGCATTATATATCCCCCCCATTCATTTTTTTATGGTTTATTCATGTTGGTTCATAGTTCATTGTTGTTCATTGTTGATATATAATTCATGGAGTATTGATTGTGGAGTTACAGACTATTCATTGTGATAATTGTGAACAATGTCAATGGTTATATTGTATAGGATTACTCATAATCTATATATTGTAGTAATTTTACTTATTTCCTTGCCCTTGTGAATTCTACCATACATTCCAATTGTTGTAGGTTGTGTATTTAATGCATATCTTGACATGTTAGATAGATGGAATTACATTGTGAATGATCTTGGTTACTTTTTGTACTTGGTGTGAGTAATGGAATTTATTATATGAATAATTATAGTTGTACCTTGATGTCCCCAAGCAGCTGTACAATTTTTGGAATTGTCCATGGTGAATACAATTCAATACTAGTGAATTAGAGTTTACATGTTATGGATAATTGGAACAATTGACACATAGAAACTTTCCAAAACCTATATTAAAAGTATTTATGATGCAAAGTGATAGATCTAAATATTGGTTGCAGCAAGGGTTAGTACAAATTGTATAAGTATTGTACCAAATCATACAATTTGTTTGTTTACCCGATTTGGTAACAAGGTTGCAACCCAAAACCTTCCAAATAAGGAAATATTGCTAGTTTGGAGAAATCGATTACAAAAATGATCGATTTAACTTGCAAAACATGTTCCAGTGAATTGGTTGAGTACCAAATCATACAAGGTATAGTTTTTTATAATTTTTATTATACAACTATACGATTTGGTGATCCTACAAGCTATTTTGGTAATTTGACATAATGTATGATTGAGACCGTACGAGTTGTATGATTTGTGCAAGCTAGGTTTTGAGACTTTGGTGATAATTCTAGAGCTTCCAAATCACATACCCATTAGGAATACTACATCGCTAGCTCTACATTTGGTACCGTTTCCTTATCAAACTTTGGAATTTTTGTTAAAACTTTGGTGATAATTCTAGAGCTTCCAAATCACATCCCCATTAGTAATACTACATTGCTAGCTCTACATTTGGTACCATTTCCTTATAAAAATTTGGCATTCTTGTTAAAATGGGTCGAAATTCTTGCAATTAAGAAGATTTTGCAAAAGTGACAAATTGGATGTGAATGACAGACACAAGTCTACGAAGGTGTAGGATATGGGATCAAGGAGAGAAAATCCCAGTTAGGAGGACCATGAGAATTTCTCAAAGAGGAAATGTGAACAGTGTTGAACACAATACATATGACCCAGTAATAGAGCAAGTGTGAACATCTGACAAAGCAGACATTGAGAGGTTGGATATATTTTTTATCAATACGAAGAGAGAGGAATAAGAAGAACCCAAATTCGAGGATTCCATTAACGTAAGAGAAGGAATTAACAAGGAAACTATGAGAAATTAAGGTGAGTGGATGGTAACATCTAAGAAAGTGGAAAATAGGTTGCAAAGGTGTGCGGTGTATGGGAGTCAGGCACTAGAGCAATAGCACACAAGGTCTCAAGAAGAAGGACCAAGGCCACAACCTACACACTAGTGAAGGAGGTTATAGAGTGAAGATGCATAGGAGGTTGGTAGATGACTGTTTGGTGAATACAATATTCCTTGCGTAGACAGTTTTGACGAGGACCAACAAAGTGATTCACCTATAAAATGGAATCGATCAAGGATTCCACATGATACTTCATCAAGTGAAGAAGAAAAAACACCACCAATGGTCCATGTAGGCAATTACACAGGAAAGTAAATATGCCCATATTTTATGGGGGAAGGAAAGGAAAACCTGACAAGACATATCAGGACATGTATAACCATTAGGAGAGAAAATTGTGTAGACCAACTAGATTAATGGTTGCATCTATTTCCTACCACATTACAAGGACTAGCCATATATTGGTACTTAAAAAGGCATAATACACCAAAATTCTAGGCTTGGAATATAATGAAATATGTATTCATTGAGGAATTTTGCCCTTTGAAGGACAATGGAGATATCGTAACTAAACTTTGCACCACTAAGTAGAAATCTGATGAAGATGTGAAGTCACACAATCTTCAATTGAAGTATCTTATGGATAGGATGCAAATACCCTTGGTTAATGTGCTAGTAAAAATATGGTTTGTTACCCAGATACAAGAAGAATATGAAGGCAATACCATTAGCCACATATGAAAAAGCCTTAAAAATGAGAATAATTTTGAAAGTGAGGCTAAAAAAAAAATCGTTGGGATGATAACACATGTGAGACACGATGATTCAGATAGTGAGGAAGACGATACAATCCAACATATGGTATAGTCATTTCAAAAGAAATTCGATAAATTTATCAAAGAGGCAAAATGAAAAGTCAAGAAAGATAGAAAGGACATTTGATGTACAGATTACAAGTTTGAAGGTCACATGAATGTGACTTGTCCTCACAATGATTATTGTCACATTTGTAATGTACGTGGACATGAAGTAATACAATATCCATTTAATGCAAAGGTGCACCCACAAGTTCTCTCTATCCAAGAATAGGTGGAGAAACCAAAACCTCAAGGGAGAAACCAACAAGCCACCAATGGCGGTTATAGGAATAGTCTCAAAGGGGAAGACAATATCAAGGCAACTGACAAGTAGGACAGAGCCACTTATAGTATGATTCGAATGGAAGACCAATCATACAGTATCACAATTTCCAAGAGTGGGGGCACTTTAAGAAGAATTATTTGTCACCCCATAAATAGGATATACAACATACAAATACTACACACATGTGTATATGGTGTGGTCTAGTGAACCACAAGGAAGTGAATTTTCCAAAATAGATAAGTTCTAGTAACCCATAGAACATGATTTTTTGGACATAGAGGTACCTCCAGTTAGTGAGGAGACCGAAGAAGTGCTAGTCGTAACAAGGAATCATGCTATGAAGGACAAGTATCATGAACCCACCAAATAAAATAAGCGATGGCAAGTATCAAATAAGGTACTTGACGAAGAAGCAAATAAGGCAAAAGAATTGAGAATAACAAGAGAAAAGAGTTAAATAAACCATTGGAAGATAAAGTGGTTGTGCAAAATCCAGCGACACAAGTTTTGAATACAACAGTCAAAATTAAGATGGCAAGTTTGCTAGAAGCCATCCCATCATTGAATAAGGTGATGGTAGAAGATATAAAGTCTCATAAGGTGATGGAGGTAGAGAGCCATTCAATAAAGGAAGAGGAAAAAAATAATTACTTTATGGACCCTACCATATTGATGATTGATGTTGGAAAGAAACTCGTATTAGTCCATATGGATATCTTGGGGCACAAGCTAACACAAGTCATCGTGGATGGAGGATCCAACATTAATGTTCTACCTAAAAAGACTTGGTGAGAAATTGACACTCCATCATTATGGACACATAACTTTTGATTATATGGTGTTGACCAGTATGGAATAGAGATAAAGGCTGTCTTAACTATACAAGTTAAAATAGCTAACCAAGAGTTTTTCTTGGATTTCATTGTGATTACAATGCAGAAGTTGGCATACGATACCCTGTTTGGGAGAGGATGGCTAAGAATAACCAGATTTAATCACAACTAGCAAAAATATAAGATCACCTTTAATAAGGGATAGTATAAATATATGATCAATTTGAATACCCAAAGGATCAATGAGGATATGTCCACGACTGATGAGTCAGGAAGTTATTCTAGTGACGAGGGGTACAAACTAGATGAAGAATGGATGTTGTACCTAGAGGACTACAATGCAGACAAAGCTTGATCTGATAGTAGACTGCTACATTTGTAAATAGAGGAGTACAAGGTTTTTCAGCCCACCTACCTCTATATTGACATAGAGGATATCACAAAAAAATAAGATGAGACAAATGTTAGCCAGGAACCTAAGAAATAAGAGGAGAAATGATCATTCCCTAAAAGTTTTGTATAATACACAGAGATATACTAGAATTGATGCGATACCAATGCATCCTATGAATACGGAAAAGGTAGTGATAAAGCCTGCAAATATCAAGTATGAAGGACCTCAAATAGTGGATGTAAACTTGGGAACAGAGGGAGAGCCTAGGATGATCCACTATGGTGATGATTGGGACCTAGTACTGAAAGCAACAACTTTCAAGATATTCTTGGAGTACAAGGATGTCTTTGCATGGATGTATAAGGACCTGAAGGGGGTACCACCAGAGTTATGTATCCATAAGATTACACTAATGCTCAGTGCATAGCCAGTGAGAAGAAAACCGTATAGGATGAACCCTAAGTATACTGCATTGATAAACACTAAAATTAAAATGATGTTAGAGGTACGTATCATTTTTAGATTCACTACTAGTGATTGGGTTTCACCTATTGTGGTCACCCTAAAGAAGGAAGTGGATAAAATACGAATATGCGTAGACTTCAAGATTTTTAATGTAGTGACGATCAAATATCCCTTCCCTATTCCCTTCACAAACTCAATTTTGGAAGAGGTCGCAGGACATGAAATCTATTCATTCTTGGATGGGTTTTATGGGTATAACCAAATAAGCATCACCAAGGAGGATAAGTTAAGATCACATTCATTATGGAGAATGGCATATGTGCATATAATCGAATGCCATTCAGGATATTCAATGCCCTAACCATATTTCAACACATTATTCTATATATCTTTGATCAATTGGCCACAAGAAATTTTAAGGTATTTCTAGATGATTGGTCCATTTACAGTAAGATCAAAGATCATTTACCTAGCCTCAATTAATGCATGAGTGGTTGTAGGAATGTACAAATCTCCCTAAATCCAGTAGTATTTTTTTATGGTACCATATGGGAAACTGTTGGGACATATAGTGTGCAGTGAAGGTCTGAAGATCGATCCTGACAAAATCCATGTCATACTACACATAGAGGAGCCATATGATGTGATCTCTTTAAAAAAATTCCTTGGATCCATGGGATACTATAGGAGGTTTATCAAGAATTATGTGCACGTGTCCTAACCACTGGATTCTTTAACTAAGAAGAATATTCCCTTCAAATGGACGGAGGAGCACCAAGGAGCCTTTGAGGAGTTAAAAGCTAAGTTGGACAGTAGTTTTGTGGCTGATCCACAACACACCCCAAAATTGGGGGCCCACCTTTTTGCATGCTTTCAAAGAAGAAAACAGTGACCCAGATGCTAAAAAAAAAAAATCAAGGAAAAAGGCAAAATTTCACAAAAGAGAAAAGTTGTCGCGATATCGCGACATGTTGCTCCGTCGCGGCCAAAAATGAAAAATTGTCGCGATATCGCGACATGTCACAAAATCGCGGTCAAACCAGTCAAACAGGGCAAGCCACTAAAGTTGTCGCGATATCGCGACATGTCGCGATTTCGCTATAGCCAAGTTGTACGGAATGAAAAAGTGTCGCGATTTCGCGACATAAAGCAATGGACAGCCGAAATGAAAAAGTGTCACGATTTCACAAATAAAATGATTGGAGTTGCATATAGCCCGAAAGAGAAAAGCGTCGCGATTTCACGACAGGTTGCAGCGAAATGGTACGGAATGAAAAAGTGTCACGATTTTGAGATAGGTTGCAGTGAGATGGCCCGAAAGAGAAAAGCATCGCGATTTCATGACAGGGCGAAATGGTACGAAATGGAAAAGTGTCACGATTTCACGACAGGTTGCAGCGAGATGGCCCGAAATAGAAAAGCGTCGCGATTTCACGACAGGTTGCAGCGAAATGGTACGAAATGAAAAAGTGTCACGATTTCACGACAGGTTGCAGCGAGATGGCCCGAAACAGAAAAGCGTCATGATTTCGCGACAGGTTGCAGCGAGATGGCCCGAAACAGAAAATTGTCACGATTTCGCGACATGTCTTATTTTCGTGGTGCATAAAGGCGGACAAGGCTGTCGACAGGAAAATGTCACGATATCGCGACATGTCTCATTTTCACGACGAAAGTAGAGGAGTGAAGCTGCACGCATAAAAACGTCGCGATATCGCGACATGCTATTTTTTTGGTCGCGATTTACATGGGG
This sequence comes from Wollemia nobilis, assembly GCA_028583015.1. Taxonomy (NCBI): domain Eukaryota; kingdom Viridiplantae; phylum Streptophyta; class Pinopsida; order Araucariales; family Araucariaceae; genus Wollemia; species Wollemia nobilis. The sequence continues at coordinate 12,622,544 of JAQPPZ010016879.1, read as the reverse complement.
CCGTTACAGAACATGCAGAAAAGCGCTGAACACGTGGCACAAAGGCATGAGGGTCATGATAACGCTTCAGATCGACAGTTACAGTTAGCAGAGAAGACCAAACGTTTCAGGCTCGAGCAAAAGGTCAAAACACCAAAGAAGCGGGAAAATGAAACGAAGCGATCTGGGAAATGAAACGAAGCATCACAGAGCGAAACCGAGAGCCGCAATAGAAAGTTTAAAAGCAGAAGTGAAGGTAGATACAGGGGCTGGAAATTGTAAGAAGAAAAGCATTATTTTTTTGGAATAAAAAGGAGTTTATTTGGCAAGAGTAACTTTTGTGTGTGAAACCAAAAGGAGATTGAAGGCTAAGACTACTGTTATCTCTGTAGATCTTTCCCTTGCATTATTCTTTCTTGTATCTATTCGTTTACACCATAATGTGGGTTACGATAGGTGAATGATAGAATGTTGCAATTATTTATTTCCTTAGAGTCTTGCATCTGATCTGATTCGACTGTGTTTTATTGCAGGTCTGTTAGGTCAGGTTGTTTTAGAGTTTCATCTCATAACTTGGGGTTTTGCAGGGAGGAGATTGCTAACCAAATTAACGTCCTGTTTCAGTTTTTCCAGCTGATTCTCATAAAGAATCTTTCTGTTTTGGTTTCTGATATTATATTTTTAATCTTACTCGAAAATCTGCATGTTGGATTCTGGTACATTCCGAATACTTTGCTAATTTTACTAACACCAAAAGCTAACATAGAAGTAGCAGAACAGTGTTAAATAAAAGATAAAACGAACCCGTTAACTATTAAAATGAACCTCATGTTAAAGGCACGGAGCTTAAAATGAAGTGGTGTATACCACGCATTTTCTCATTTGAAATCTTTTTAAGCCGAAAGATAAAAGAGGTCACTAGCTTATTTTAGGGTAGATTTCATTATTCTCAAGAACATTAAGAAAATATTTTTACGCGGTTGATTAATTTAAGAGATTACGGTTGCAAAGTTTTCTTTGAATCAACAAAGGCCCCTTGTTAATAGTTACTTGCAGGGTTTAAGTTATTCTAGCATACATTCATTTATTTGCGTTAATTCTTAACCGGTTATATGCATATGAATGTTTGTTCCACAAGAACCTTGGAGAAATAAAAAAATAACAAATTTTCTTTGCAAGAAAGAGTTTCATGTCTGAGACTCTAGTTGCGTGATCATTTTGTTACAGGGCAAAATATTCACTCAACATTTTGGCGCTAGAAGGAGGGCCTTCTTTATTGCTTTGTGATTATGATCTGTTCTAACGATTAACGTGGGTAGTTTTGTTTCCACCTATTGTGCTTGCAGGTATAACATTTAGATACTTTATTTTGCAAGTAAGTTGAGAGAAGTCTTTTAGAGTTCTAGAGTTTTCAAGCTGGCCCAACCTGAGTACATAGCTACTAGGTCCAAGACCACAGGGGAAACTATTTTCCAAAGCCTTTCTCCCACTGCTAGGAAGCCAAAAAACAAAACATTAGAGATCGAAATACCACCCAAGTATACTTGAGTTAGGGATTTCTTTAGACTCAAGTACGTCTAGCGGGCCTGAGCCCTTAATTTCAAGTGCGACAACAACACAAGGTGTATCTGTCTCCATAGTTCCAAGCGTTTCCATTGTTCCCACAGGGTTAACACCTTTGAACAACATGGCCCAACAACAACAACAACCACCTGCCCTTTGGTATGGTGCGCAAAGTTCCCCCTTGGATATTCCTAGGGCAGTCCATGACTTGCCTAGAAACATTGAAAGGGGATTACCCAAATTCATGCACGATGGTCCCACAACAACCGAAGATCATGTCCAAATCTACAAGGATTACATGTTTAGACAAGGGGTTACTCACGAGGATGTTGCTTGCCGAGTTTTCCCCGCTAGTCTAGACAACACGGCCAATGAATGGTATAGGAATCTTCCAAGCAGGGTCCATCACTTCATGGGCCCAATTAGAAACCGCCTTCATTAGCCAATTTAGAATGTTATTGGATCCCTCCATAATTTACAATTTGTTCGTATCATGCAAAAGATTACCCAATGAGCCCATACGAACATTCAATCAGAGGTTCCAAAAACTATACACGAATGTGACTCGTCACTTTGCGGTAGATCCTGCGGTCGCCTTGCAATTATATTTCGGAGCCTTAGATCCTTTAACATCTTTGTTGACTAGAAGGAATCCTCAGGTTACGACGCTTCCTTTAGCCTATGCAGAGACAATGACTCTCGAACAACAAATGAACTTACCAGGAGCAGGATTGTCTCAATTGACTGGGATGGGACAATACGGTCCATACAGTCAATTCGCCATGATGAACCAGTTAATGGCACCACAGGTTCCTATGATGAACAATTTCCAAACACCCACCCAAGTGGCGTCATTTCCAACTTATCCTAATGCCTCCGTTCAAACGCAGGGATTAATTCAAAATAGCCCGATGGGTTTGCTTGGGTTCGGCATGGGCAGTAATTTGTTGACCATGCCGGGGTTTGCTCCGATTAGCATGCCAAGCCCAATGACTTATCCAACAATCACTCCGATTCAAAGTGTGAATCCAGGATGGAATCCAACTGCCCAAACCCAAGCCATTGTACCTATTCCAGAGGTGGCTAATGCAAGCAAACACAACTGGACCCGGAATTACCGTGCCCCAACCACAAGGGTCCGAATCCGCGATAGAAAACATGAAGGAAACCTTGGCCAAAGTTTTGGTTACGGTGGGAAATGTCAATAAAAAGGTTGACCAAGCCATGGGTCATAACCGACCTCATAACCATAGAGGAAAAGGAACATACAACACGCAGCCGAATAATGGGCGAGTACCCAATCCCGTAGCCAATCAAGCAGATGTCTCGAAAGATTTTGGAGAATCAGGACCTTGTGACAACGATTGCCTGCACTGTGGCCACGGGAAGCATGAGTCTATACTGATTGAGGTTATACATTCCCAAGAAAGTGAAGAAGAGGAGGATGTGGAATTTTTTGGAAACGAAGATGAAGAAACATTGGAAGTTCATGCCAACAAACGTTTTGGGAAAGGAAATCACAAATATTACACTAGGAGTTCTAAGGAGCCCAAAACTTCCTCTACTCCTCCAAACAACCAATTACTCCCTCCTGATTTCAAAGGAGATGTCAATCCCTCTCCTCCATCCTTGGTGGAAAAGTCTAAGATGGTGCAAAACATGTCAAGTTCAGAAAAACCCACTTACGACTTGGTAGAAGACATGAAGAAAACTAAGGCCAATGTCTCAATGTATGATATGTCCCGATTATTAGGCCAAGAAGTAAGTCCACCAAAAAGTTTAGATCCACCTGCCCAAGTTCATGAAGCTAAAAGTGTTGAGTCCCGATTGGTTTTGAAAAAGGAAAAATGAGATATACCTCCTTTTCTGATAACCATTAGAATTGCGGGTAAAAATCTGCACAATTGCTTAATAGATTCAGGGGCCTCGGCTACCATTATGCCCCTAGAAATCTATCAAAAATTGGGACTTACACCAAAACCTTCTAGAAGCAGGGTGGTGCAGCTGGATAGATCAACCATGGAGGAAGTGGGAGAATTGGGTGATGTTCTTATTCAAGTCAATTCAGAACCTAGGGTTCAACATCACATAGATATATTGGTGCTCGACATTCCTATCAAATATGGCATGGTGTTGGGAAGAGATTGGAGTAAAAACCTAAACGGTTACATTGTGATAGATTCTTCACATATGTGGTTGCCTTGGAGGGGAGTGGCCAACCAAATTCGGATTGATAGTGAACCTAGGCTCAAGGAGATGATCACAGAATACAACAAACCTAATGAGATCCAATACATTGAAGCTGAATTAGGAGCATATTGTTTGGACATAGAAACACCTAAAAATTCCCAAAATGAAAGGATTGGATGCAACGTTACTTGAAGGACATCAGGACATTTGGACTTTAAGATTTGATGGATCCAGGTCCAGAAAAGGGGTAGGAGCCGGTATTGAATTGTCATGTTCGGACAGAGAGCCTATGTTCGCTGCATATAGACTACGCTTCCTCGCCACCAACAATATGGCGGAATATGAGGCCTTGATTCTCGGACTTCAATTGGCCCTTCGAAAGAAAGTTAAGTGTATCAAGGTCCTTGGTGATTCGGAACTGGTGGTAAAACAAGTGAAGGGACAATACGTATGTAAGAACAAGCGGCTCAGACTTTACCGAACCAGGGTTAGAGATTTAATAGATGAGTTTGATGCTTTTAACATATCTCTGATCTCTAGAAAAGGCAATCGTCTGGCAGACTCTCTAGCCGTAGCCGTGAGTATGTTGAAACCAGTGGATCACAAGAAATGCAAGAAATTCTCCATAGAACTGGTCCCTTGCCCCTCGATACCGGATAATGTCACGAATTTCCAAGTGTTTGATAGTGACAGGCACATATTCCATTTTGTCACTAATTCTGGTATCTTTGAAAAGCAGGTTCTAGATGAAGACGAGAGGGATCTAGAAGAGGCAGATTTGGAAGAAAATATTATTGGAAAATGTAATAAGATGCCAAATGAGATGGCTTCATTAGAAAAAACTTTCGATATCGGATACCAACCAAAAGAAGGTAGAAAGGTTCCACCTCCCAGAGAAGCCTGTGACTTGGTTAATATTGGAAGTGCGAGAAAACCCTCGAGAAGTATTCATAGCAAAAGCATGTACCAAACAGGAGAAGGATTCCATTGCCAATACATTAAAGGAATACATAGATTGCATAGCTTGGAGTTATAAGGAGCTGAAAACTTATGATCGAATGTCATAACGCATACGATTCCTTTAAAGCCAGACTCCAAACCCTTCAAGCAAAGACAGAGGCCAGTCAATCCATTATTAGAACCCTTGATAGAGAAAGAGGTAAAGCGACTGTTAGAAGCTAAAATCATCTTTCTTGTTAGGCATTCCACATGGGTTGCTAACCTGGTCCCCGTGAGAAAAAAGAGTGGAGAAATAAGGTTATGTATCGATTTTAGAAATCTTAATAAAGCCTCACAAAAGGACAATTACCCTTTACCCACCATTGATGAAATACTTCAAAAGGTAAATGGGTCGGAGATGATGTCATTCCTGGATGGTTATTCGGGATATAATCAGGTCCTTATCCATCCTAGTGATAGGATGAAAATCGCCTTCACCACAAAGTGGGGCACCTTTGCATACAGGAGAATGCCTTTCGGACTATTGAACGCAGGTGCCACATTCCAACGAGCTATGGACTTTGCTTTTAAGGGGCTCATAGGTAAGTGCATTATTATCTATGTAGATGACATTCCTGTCTTTTCTAAGAACAGGGAAAACCACGTCGAGGATCTAAAGAAAGTCTTTCAAAGATGTAGGGAACATGGCATTTCACTCAACCCAAAGAAGTGCATTTTTGGGGTAACGAAAGGAAAATTATTGGGACATGTAATATCTAAAGATGGAATTTCCATTGATCCTGAAAGAATAGAGGCCATACAACAGATTCCTTGTCCCAACAACAAAAAGGGGTTGAGATCATTTTTTGGGAAGATTAATTTCGTCAGAAAATTTATTGCAAATTTTGCAGAAATAGCAAAACCTTTGAACGACATGTTAAAGAAAGAGGTCCAAATCAAGTGGACAGATGAAAATAGAGATGCTTTCAAAAATATCAAGGATGCGATTTCTAAAGCCCCGATTTTAGTGAGTCCCGATTATACGAAGCCTTTCTATATTTACACATTTGCTTCAGATCACTCCTTTGCGAGTGTTTTAACTCAGAAGAGTGAAGGCAACATTGAAAATCCTATTGCCTTCCTGAGTAGTCCTCTCAAAGATGCAAAACCGAGATACTCCATCTTGGACAAGCAAATGTATGCTCTAGTCAAGACCGTTAAGAAATTCAGGCATTATATAGTCCACGGTAGGGTGTTTGCTATAGTCCCAGATCCTGCAGTCAAAGCCATGTTTATACAGAATGAATTAGGTGAAAGACGAGGTAAGTGGATTTCAACTTTGCAAGAGTTTGATCTTGAGATTCAATCCATGAAGATAGTGCGGGGACAAGGGTTGGTTAAGGCTATAGCAGAAAAGGATCTCGTAATTTCATGTCAACATTATGAAATCGCAGATATAACCAAAGATGAGTGGTATGCAGATGTTGTGTATTTTTTGCTAAATGGTAAATGTCCACCACATTTGAATTCTACTCAACGAAGAGCCTTGCGCTTGAAATCTGCTAATTTTCTAATTAGATCCGACACGTTATACAAGAAAAACCATGAAGGTATTTACCTTCGTTGTGTTGATCAAAAAGAGGCAGCGCAAATACTCGAGGAATTTCATGGTAAACATGGGACAGGACATGGGTCCGCTAATGCCACAACCCATCAAATCCTTAGAGCCGGTTATTATTGGCCTCGACTGTTCAAAGATGCCCATACTCATGTGAGGTCATGTCATACATGTCAAACTGCAGCCAATAGAGACAGGGGTGCTTCCATGCCATTACAATCTGTAATTGAGTCTAGACCTTTTGCGCAATGGGGCCTGGATTTTGTTGGGATTATCAGTCCCAATTCATCCGATTCCCACAAGTACATTCTAACGGCTACAGATTATTGCACAAGGTGGACGGAAGCTATCCCCACAAAGAATGCTACTTCGGAGGTTGTTATTAAATTCTTAGAGGATAATATTGTCACTCGGTTTGGAATGCCTAACTCCATTGTAAGTGATAATGGTTCAGCTTTCTCCTCTCTGGAATTTGCTAATTGGGCATTTGACAACAGTGTGAGTTTAAAATTCTCTTCCAATTATTATCCGCAAGGTAATGGATTGGCTGAATCTTCTAACAAGAATTTGTTATGCGTCATAAAAAAATTGTTGGAAAGAAATCCTAGAGATTGGCATAACAAACTTAAGTTGGCTCTTTGGGCTGACAGAATCAGAGTCAAAGAATCAATAGGAACATCTCCTTACCATCTGGTTTATGGACAAGATCCCATTTTTCCTACAAATCTCAAGTTACAAACACTCCATTTCATGAAAGATTACTTCGGAACTGATGATAAACTTGAGTCTAGACTAACACAATTAATGCATCTGGATGAAAAAAGGGATGAGGCTATGCTTCATTTCAGTAAACACCAGGATGTAGTAAAAATATGGTTCGACAAAAAGTCTAGAGCCAAGGCTTTTAAAATATCAGATCTAGTGTTGTTATGGGATAAAAGACATGAGAAGAAAGGAGATCATGATAAGTTTGACTACTTATGGTTGGGTCCTTACCAGATTTCAGAAGTCCTAGGGGAAAACAGTTTTAGACTAAAAACCTTGGATGGAAAGGATTTGGCATTACCTGTCAATGGGTTGCACTTGAAACACTATTTCCAGGCCTGAAGCGGCTGGGTTTTGTATTATATGTAATTATGCCATGCTTTGTTTCTTTTGTGTGTGCAGATTTGATGTTTAAGTGGTGTGTTTGTTTGACATGTTTAGGTTTTGTATTATATGTAATGATGTCGTGCTTTGGTTCTTTTGTGTGTGCAGATTTGACGTTTAGGTGGTGTGTTTATTTGACATGTTTTGGTTTCTTGAAAAAAAAAAAATTGAATAAAAATTTGAGATGTTAACTCATGCCTAAGATCAAGAAAATATGAAACATTGGAATTGTGTTGTAAAAGCTCCGCAGGTAACACAAACAGTTTAATAATATCGTTTGCAACTTGTGATGCATGAAGTAGTCAGTTTTACAAATTATGACAATACTTTATCTGCAATTCAAAGGGCAATGCATTCATATTACATCTCACTTTGCATATACATGCCATCTTAGTTGCATATGCATTTCAGATACAAATCATTAAAGTGTGTCAAATCCTCTTAGGGTTATGCTATAACATAAATAAAGAAAAAATCCTAAGGTTGGAAACTGAGCCCCGAGATATCTAGAACCAAGCACATTTTATACACATTAAAAAGGATCTTGAGCAAAATGATCAAAACCTTGCTTGGAAGAAAAGGTCAGGCGAAAGAAGTATTTCATGTCTATCCTATTATGCAACATGATCCTTAAAACAAATGGTTTTTACCACTTCCATAAATCTTAAAGCCTAAAATCAGAGTAGTAAGGATAGGGTTAAATCCTCATCGAACTTAGGTTGAGGATCCAACTCCCCAAAACATTGATTTGACCTACATGGAGTAGTAAGGATAGGGCATAATTCTCATCTCGCCTAGGTTGAGAATCTGATTCCCCAAAGCTCCTATGTCTCATTTCATGATAAATCTTGGATTGGAAGGATCGTACTACTTGTCCTCTACAAAGGATGGGTAGTCATCCCCAAGGTCCAAGCAATAAAATTAATATTCTCCATTTACATCTAAAGCTTGGATTGGAAGGATCGTACTACATGTCCTCTAGCAAAGGATGGGTAGTCATCCCCAAGGTCCAAGAAGTAAAAAATTAATTTTCCCATCTCATCTTTATATTGGATTGGAAGGATCGTACTACTTGTCCTCTGCAAAGGATGGGTAGTCATCCCCAAGGTCCAAAGAAATGAAGCTAAGTCATGGATTATGGGGTTAGGTATGCCCATGCATGGCAGCATGTCTTGTCTAAAAAACAAGACCACTGACTGTTCAAAGGGTTAGACTAGCATGACCATTTCTTCCATAATTGGTTAAATTATTTTGCTCAAAGTGAGGTAATGAATTCCAAATCAGAGTAGTAAGAATAGGGTTAAACTCCCATCTCGATTAGGTTGGGAGTCTGATTTCCCAAAGCTCTGATTTCACTTTCACTTACACATGGGTTCAAGATAGTAGTGACTCATAACCAACTTTGGGATCTAATAAAACAATTCATTATACATATGGTTGATCCTAAGAGGGTTTGATAATCTTGAATGTTTGTGTATGATACTAGAAGGTCTATGCCTTTATAAAAGCAAAATCTCTAAGCATATTTATTAGGTTACACAAATCATTCACAGTCTCACATATGCATGCATGTAAAACTGACAATGGAATGTTGATCAAGTTCAAGCGATATGGAATGAAAACAAATAGCACACACCGAGCTGATACTAATGATTCTTATGTTTCATGTACTTCTGATCTGTCGGTATTTGTTTATCTTTTATGTGTTGACGCCTGTATCTAAGCTTGTATATTTCAGGTTGGGTTCTCACCAAAATGCTCTGGAGCATTTGACAGCAGAGTCGCCATTTGTTGTGGCTGATCCACAACACACCCCAAAATTGGGGGCCCACCTTTTTGCATGCTTTCAAAGAAGAAAACAGTGACCCAGATGCTAAAAAAATCAAGGAAAAGGGCAAAATTTCACAAAAGAGAAAAGTTGTCGCGATATCGCGACATGTTGCTCCGTCATGGCCGAAAATGAAAAAGTTGTCGCGATATCGCGACATGTTGCTGTCGCCGAAAATGAAAAAGTTGTCACGATTTCGTCGACATATTGCTGAAAATGAAAAAGTGTCACGATTTCTATTGAAAATCTGATTTGAGAAATAAAAAAAGTGTCACGGATTTCAGAGAAATGGAAGAGAAAAGTGTCACGATTTCGTGATAGGTTGCAGTGAAATGGTACGAAATAAAAAAGTGTCACGATTTCGCGACAGGTTTGCATGAGATAGCCAAAAGAGAAAAGCGTCACGATTTCGTGAGGTTGCAGCGAAATGGTACGAAATGGAAAAGTGTCACGATTTCGTGACAAGTTGTGAGAGATGGTCGAAATGAAAATTGTGCAGATTTCGTGACAGGTTGCAGCGAGATGGCTCGAAATAGAAAATTGTCATGATTTCGTGACATGTCTTATTTTTACGGTGCATAAAGGCGGACAAGGCTGTTGATAGGAAAATGTCACGATATCGCGACATGTCTCATTTTCATGGTGAAAGTAGAGGAGTGAAGCTGCATGCATAAAAACGTCGCGATATCGCGACATGCTATTTTTTGGTCACGATTTACATGGGGCCATTACAGAACATGCAGAAAAGCGCTGAACACGTGGCACAAAGGCATGAGGGTCATGATAACGCTTCAGATCGACGATTACGAGTTAGCGAGAGAAGACCAAACGTTTCAGGCTCGAGCAAAAGGTCAAAACACCAAAGAAGCGGGAAAATGAAACGAAGCGATCTGGGAAATGAAACGAAGCATCACAGAGCGAAACCGAGAGCCGCAACAGAAAGTTTAAAAGCAAGAGTGAAGGTAGATACAAGGGCTGGAAATTGTAAGAAGAAAAGCATTATTTTTTTGGAATAAAAAGGAGTTTATTTGGCAAGAGTAACTTTTGTGTGTGAAACCAAAAGGAGATTGAAGGCTAAGACTACTGTTATCTCTGTAGATCTTTCCCTTGCATTATTCTTTCTTGTATCTATTCGTTTACACCATAATGTGGGTTACGATAGGTGAATGATAGAATGTTGCAATTATTTATTTCCTTAGAGTCTTGCATCTGATCTGATTCGACTGTGTTTTATTGCAGGTCTGTTAGGTCGGGTTGTTTTAGAGTTTCATCTCATAACTTGGGGTTTTGCAGGGAGGAGATTGCTAACCAAATTAACGTCCTGTTTCAGTTTTTCCAGCTGATTCTCATAAAGAATCTTTCTGTTTTGGTTTCTGATATTATATTTTTAATCTTACTCGAAAATCTGCATGTTGGATTCTGGTACATTCCAGAATACTTTGCTAATTTTACTAACACCAAAAGCTAACATAGAAGTAGCAGAACAGTGTTAAATAAAAGATAAAACGAACCCGTTAACTATTAAAATGAACCTCATGTTAAAGGCACGGAGCTTAAAATGAAGTGGTGTATACCACGCATTTTCTCATTTGAAATCTTTTTAAGCCGAAAGATAAAAGAGGTCACTAGCTTATTTTAGGGTAGATTTCATTATTCTCAAGAACATTAAGAAAATATTTTTACGCGGTTGATTAATTTAAGAGATTACGGTTGCAAAGTTTTCTTTGAATCAACAAAGGCCCCTTGTTAACAGTTACTTGCAGGGTTTAAGTTATTCTAGCATACATTCATTTATTTGCGTTAATTCTTAACCGGTTATATGCATATGAATGTTTGTTCCACAAGAACCTTGGAGAAATAAAAAAATAACAAATTTTCTTTGCAAGAAAGAGTTTCATGTCTGAGACTCTAGTTGCGTGATCATTTTGTTACAGGGCAAAATATTCACTCAAGTAGTCCCATTTTGGTGTTCCCTAATTGGGATAAGGAATTCCATGTTCATATTGATACCTTGAACTTTGCAGTTGGATGTGCATTGGCATAGGAAGGACAGTTTAGGTTGGATCAGCCTATTTTTTTTGCAAGCCACCTATTATCACGGGTGGAGAGGAATTACAGTACAACAGAGTGAGAAGCCTTAGGGATGGTATATGCTATGTAGAAGTTTAGGAATTACCTATTGGTGAACCCTTTTGCCTTATACATCAATCATTAGGTTTTATTGTACTTAATAAATAAGCTTGTTATACAAGGATGAGTCAATAGGTGGCTCATCATTTTACAAGAATTCATATTTTGAGTAGTAGTGCAACCTAGTAAGAAGCATGTGATTGCAGACCAGTTATCTCAAATACGATCAGGATAACCTACAAGATCAGGGATTCCAGATGAATTCCTTGATGCTTAGTTATTTGTAATCAATTTTGTTCCATCTTGGTACAAGTTGATTGTACAGTACCTATCCATAGGGGAGTTGCCACAAGATTTGATGACAACAGAGAAGAATAAAGTAATCATAAAGTCAGAACCTTTCCAGTTGATAGTGGGATTGATGTACAAATTAGGTATTGATGGTATCTTAAGAAAATATGTAATGCATGAGGAAATTAAAGCAATAATGAAAGAAGCTCATGAAGGATTAGTAGGACACATGGGACCTAATGCCACTGCTTGGAAAGTTCCCTTAGCAGTACTGTGGTGGCCCACAGTGTATAATGATGCAAAGGAATATGTAAGAGCATGTGATACTTTCCATAAAGTAGGAAAGTTGATGTGAAAGGAATTTATGCCATTACACCCATCACAACCCCAGAAACTATTTGAGAGATGGGAGTTGGACTTCATGGGACCACTAAGAATAACATGCAGGTGAGAGTGTCGGTATATCATGGTATCCACTGAATACCTAACAAAATGGGTTGAGGCACAAGTACTACCATATAGCTCAATAAAAGTACAACATGATTCTTGTACAAGCAAGTAATTACAAGATTCGGCATTCCACTACAAATAACGAGTGATCAAGGAGGTCACTTTGAGAATAAGATCATCAAAAATTTGATGACTAACTTCAGAAATTAGCACTCCTTATCTATCCCATACTATCCAAGAGATAATGGGTAAGCAAAAGTGACTAACAAGGTATTAGTGTCAACATTGTACAAAACATGTGGAATAGAGGGAGCATATTGGGAGGAAATGTTACCATCTATTTTTGGGCATATCAAACTATCCAATAACAAACCATACACCATTTCAGCTAATGTATGATCAACAGGTAGGAGTGCCAGTGGAATTATTGGTACTAAGTTTATGGATAGCTATGGAGCATCACTTAGGTGACCAAGAGAGTATAGAAGAAATATTAATGGCACTAATCAATCTAGATGAGATAAAATTCATACAATGGGAAATCAAAGTGGCCCAGAAGAGAAGGAAGCTATGGCATGACAAGCACCTTCAAAAACTAGAACTTAGGCAAGGTAACTTAATTCCAAAAAATAATGAAAAACAAGAAATCAAGCTAGGTAAGTTAAAAATCTTGTGGCTTGGTCCCTTTCGAGTCATAGAAGTGAGGGACAATGGAGTAGTTAAACTGTAGAACTTGAATGGGATAGAAGTACCAGATACTATAAATAGTTCGAAGTTGAATCCATATAAAGTACAGTATTTGTTTGTCACTTCAAAAGAAGTTGAATGAAGACAACAAGCTTAGTTCGATGAGCAGTAAAGAAGAATTCAAGGCCCACCATAGGAAGACCTTGACATGGGACTCACACGCCTATTCATAGAAGGGGAGGAGATAAGACCAATTATCGAACAAGAAGAGTTGGTAACTCAACCCGGTGGGAGAAGAAAAATGTGAGCACATGTAATATTTGTAGATGGGACTGAAAGGCTTGAGGAAGAAGATGGAAGAGGGATTTCTACAAGGAAAAGAAGGAATCTAGAAGAACAAGGAATGGTGTACCCACAGTTGAAGTATAGATAATTACCACAACCATCAAAATATCAATGAAGAGCAAGACTAATGATCCAATATGTGGATAGGATGAAGTTCTAGAAGGCATAGGAGGTGACACTATAGAGGAAGAGCTCACTGAATTATGTCCATTATATTAGATTGTATTGTTACAACAAATAATGTGACACTAGATCCAGCAATTGTAAGAGGAGTATGAAATGTTACAGGGGCATACTACAATACTCCATGAGCAAACTATCCCAGACTTGTATGACACGATGAAAATGATGGATGAGCAAAGGGTAGTGAGGTCACAAGAATTAGAAGGTAAAGAAAAATAACATGAGACGATACCACAAGTGATTCGTTCATGCCATGATGGTGCAAGTACAATTAGGGGAGACAACTGACAAATAGAACCCCATGGGATGCTCAATGGTCCATCAATAGCAAAATAATATGAGGGAATAGCTTGGAAAGATATTGAAGAAGACATTATAGCACCATAACCACAAGGTAATGTACACAAGGATTCAAGTGAATCTAGTGATGGAGAGTTGTCTTGGCAATTAGAGAAGAGAATTCCAATAGCGGTGATGATGAATTCTTAGGGAAACCACCAAAACCTCATGTTCAGCCTGACCCTGAGACCTACGCAATAGCCTATCGATAGTTGAGGCAAAAAAGGAGAGAAGTACGAAGACTACAAATATTAATGAACTTACCAGTAAATTGGTTAGAACAAAGGGATGACAACCGTAATGATTCCAGTTTTGAGTTCAATTTCTTAAAACTATATAGGGAAAATTTAGAAAATGTATCTCCACAATAACACTGGTAGGAAAGACGATGGACACACCGACTAGTATGTGCATATTTTCAAATGCAAGTACTTTGACAATTGTCACCTAGAATGCAAAGAAATGAAGGTCACTTGACCAACATAGAACTGGTGGATATAACCTCAGTAAGGAATCAACAAGAACCCCCAAGACACTATAGATGGGGAGTACACCTACTAAATACTGGGAGAGGTAGAGGAAGAGGACGAGGAAGGATTAGACCCCCTACTCCTATATGGCCAAGAGACACGCCATTGGCCTATTTGAATTGGACCAAAAACTTGTAAGGTATCCCTTGTTTGAGAGGGATTATACTAAACATCAAAGGAAGACAACCATGGGGATGACCTCCAATGATTTGACCAGGACCAAGAAGAGTGGAAACTAGAAGAGGATTACCTCAGAAGAAGGAAGTTCCATGGAATGTTCATAGAGGTCCTGCATCAAGAGGATTGGGTCGGGGAATAACTATGCAAAGAAGAGGCCTTATCGGCAAAGGAAGAGTACTCTTCATCGATTAAAGGAGTTAAGGACTAAAAAGGACTTGTTCACCAAGATTGGAAGATGATTTGATACAAGGAGATAGGCATAGGAGTCACTCAAATGATAGTGGACCAATAAGAGTGACCCTACCTTGTGGTCAATCAACAAATCGAAGGGATGAAGTACTACCAATTGGAATTCTTGCAAGTTGTAATTGCACAATTCCAAACTACACACATGGCAACCCAATATAAGGATATCGAATATACGGTCGGTTGGCACCCAATGACACGATTACCTGCAATATAGAAGTGGGCAACCCAACTGACAAGTCAACAGATGGAATCATGCAAGTGAATGTCATTGTACGATTTCCATGACAGTAAGTGTCAAGATATTAATGAAAAAATAGAAAAATATCTTAATTAATAAAAAAAATTTGGATGCAATTAAGATGGAAGGGGTTGAAAACCAGAAACGATGGCCCCTTCTGAGAAAAAAAAAAGAAAAGAGAACAAGAAAAACTATCTTAATTGTGAAAATCCCTCATGATGCAATTAAGACAAGGCATGGTTGAAATTTGAAAATGATGGCCCCCTGTGGAAAAACAAAAGAGAAAAATAAAAGAAAAAGAAAAAATAAAATAAAATAAAAATAAATAAAAGAAAGGCAAAGAAAATGATAAAAACAAGAAAAAGATAAAATCACATGCACTAGAATGGTGAGTTGTCACTCATCCGTACAAGAGTAAAAAACCACATAAAGAGGAGGTCAAGGTGGCATAATTTTATGCATTAAGACATTAGGGTTTGAAAATTATATAAATTCAAGTGTCATCCAAAAATTTTCTTTCCCACTTGCAGATTGTACACATGCAACACTGGAAATTTGAAGAAGTTGAAGGTAAAAAGGGTGAAACTGAAGAAATTTTTCATATGGGAAATTGAAATCCACTATATTACTTAATTTTTGTGACCCATTTTAACTTTGCACCACAAGATTTTTTATTTTCAAAAAAGCAAACCCGATTGGAGGAAAAAGCTGCCAGATTTAAGGTTTTTACTCTAGAAGAAGCCAAGTATTTTTAAAATCGTGTTGCAAGTGAAGAAAAATTATTGTACGAGTAATATTTTGAGGAAAGAAAGCACCCAAGGAAACTTGTATTACAGAAAAATCAAAGGTAGGGTTTGATTTTTCCATAAATAGGGAAATGGGGAAGTGAAGAAGGGCAAAATAGGCAAACCCTAGTACATAAATTAACCATAAAATCATGGAAATGATTTGTTAAAGTTTGTATGTGTGAAAATTTTGGAAAGGATAGTTGTATAATGTTGTCATATTACAGGAAAAATCTGTTTTGGAGGAATATTGCACTAAGTGAAGGAGAAATTGCATAAACCCCACCGAAATTGCACCAAAAAGAGAGATTTGAGGTTTTTGACAAATGGGTTTCGTAAAAATTGTACCAGTTGAAGAAAAATTAGGGTTTTTGACCAAGTGAAATTCTTTATGGTTGCATATATGATTTGAAGTCGTGATTGTATGATTTTGAAACACATTGTATGATTTCCAAGCTCCTAAAGACCCATTTTGTGCAGTTTTGAAGAGGTTGTACGGAATTTTTGTAGTTGTACAAAATCTAATGAGGTACCCTTGTATGGTTTTATAGAAATTAGTATGATTTTATATCAAGGTTGTACAATTTGAAACACCATTTGTATAATTTGTTGCAATTGTATGGAATCGGGTGCGATTGAACAAATCCAACTGGAGTTGTATGATCTAGGTAGGATTGTACGATTTGGAAACATAAATGTACGACCTTGCTAAGGCCTTGTATGATCCTAATATTTTTTGTATATTTTTGAATTAGCTATATAGACTTATGAAATGATTTTTTACAAAATTGTCCTGAATTACTGAATTGAGGAAAGAGTGTGCAAAAGAGGTTTTCACTCAGCGATGGTAGAAGTATGATCTCCAGGAAAGAATCCTAAACTCATTCTGATTGTATTGTAGCATCTAGGTTAGATATATCACCCAATACATTGCACAAAATAGAATCATGATACAGGTGATCTTCCTTATTTTACCCCATTCAAGACCAAGGACGTCGATTTCAATCACCTAAGAGGCATGGTAATTATACTTGGAGAGGGAGAGTATGGATGTCATGGAGGTATCAGAGATACTGATGTGGTGGTAGAGGAGGATCCCTGCTACAATATAGAAGGAATGATATGGAGCCACTCAAAGCACATAGAAGGAAACTTCGCAATGAAGTTTATCGAGAGAGGACCCCAGAAGAATAAGAAGAATTACCCAGTGAACCGGAGGAGGAGCAAGTGGACATCAAGGATATCACTTTTGGGTAGTCAATAGGAGACTTTTGTAGGAAATGGTGGGAGAAACATGATGCCAATCATCCAGTGAAGTAGGAACTAACTATAGGATAAAGTATTCTTCAATGAATACTTTTGGCAAATTCTCCAGTCATATGAACCGTTGAGAATCGCACAGTGGTACGAATGGATAATAGGTATGTCAAAGTGGAGTTTTTGGCAGAGGTATTATGATGGACATTCGAATTTCCCAAGATCAAAGCTCTATTTTTGAAGAAGATAGTAGACCCAATTAAGACTCACAGGTTGATCACAGCACTCGCATCTATGAAGTCACATATCATAGCCAAGATTTTGGGTATTGGTGTTGGACATTTTGAGGAATGTTATTGTCATTTATGTCAAAAGTATTGTTGAGCAATATTAGTCATATTTGAGGACATTAGGAAAGCTCAGAAAATGAATATCCAAGAAGAAGTCAAATTAAATAATAATATTTTTTTATTATTTTCGGTCCCAAGATCAAGTTAAAAGAGATCAAGGTCAAGGTTGAAAAGACCCACATGTTGATTTAAATTAAAATATTTTAATCCCTAATTAAAAATTTAATTTAAATATTGATAAGTAGTAAGGTTAATTTAAATATTTATTTAATATTTAAAATTAACTTTAATACAAATCTAATTTAAATTAAAGTATTTTAATTATTGATTAAAACTTTAATTTATTAATGTTGGGTGCTAAAGTTAAGTTAAATATTTATTTAATATTTAATTCTAACTTTCCAAAGCAAATTCGAATTGGAAATTCGAAATGTGTCGACGTTGAAGAAAGTAAAACCCTATGTATAAATATGCCAAAATATTGGCATTTGAAATCATCCATGCGACTTGTGTTGGCTCGTGAAAAGAGAAAGAAAATTTACATGTGCAAATTGAGCAAGGGAAAGAGATAAAGTTTGGCATCCTCCAAAATCAACACAAAGGGCTTGTAGCTTGGTTGGCAGCCAAGGGCTACGAAAGATGTTGTTGTGGAAGTTGAGGCAGGTTCGAAACCCGCACACGTGATTTTTGGGAAGAAGGACAAGCATTTTGTTTGTGCACCGATCGAGGGGGAAAAGTAAAGGCACCCAAGTGCCTTTTGGCTCTTGTGGAGCCATGCAGCCTAAATAGTGGGTGATAGCACTGTGAAGACGCTTGGGGGAGAACCAATATGGGTTCAAATCCCACCAAAGCCTTTTGAGTGCATTGAGGTATGTGATTTGAGTTGGTTGTCTTGGCCTGCAAAAAGTTAAAGGGAAAATAATATTTTTATTTTTCTAAAGTAATTTTTTTAATTAAAGTTCTTTGCATGTTATTTGGAGTGTAAATTGTTTAGGGGAGTTAAAAGGAAGTGCAAAGCTTTAATTTCTGAATTGGAATTTTAGAGGCTAAGGAGTTATAAGGAAGGTTGAATTTTATATTTTGAAATTGAAGAATGTTGAATATTATTTATTTCAAGTTGGAGATTATAAGGAGTAATTAAGTGCTAACTTGTGTATTGAAGAAAAGTTTTGAAGAAGAGTTAGAATGATATTTTTGTCATCTAACCTTGGTGTTTGGTAAAGGAAGTGGTTATACTTGAGATAGGTTTTAAAGACTATTCTTCATCAAGAAAAAGGTATGGGCACATTCTTCCATAGTTGAGTTGATTGATTGTTTTCTGAAAAACAAGTTTGGAGTGAAAAGGATTTAATTAGATTTCCTTATTGAATTGTTGAGCTATATGTGAGATTGGTTTATAGGCATTGTTGTTAAAGTGATTGAGTGAAGAACTTGAACTAGGGTTTGCAAAGATCATGAGTATCATTGTTATGTGAGATTGGTTGATAAGAATTGTTGGAAACATTTTGAGTGAGTGTTCATATACTTGGACTAGGATTTGTAAGCAAGGATTGTTTCATTGAGTGATTGGTTGAGTAGAGTTGGTTGAGCCTAGTCAAGTGAATGTGTGAAGTGATTTTTCAAATTCTATAAAATAAATTATTCTATATTTTGAATTGATTTGAGAAAAGGTTGAGAGTTGATGAGTGTGAAACATATTGAGTCTCTAACAATTCTCCATATGTTTCTATGATAAAAGAGTGAGTGAAAGTGTTTGAGCATTGAAGTGAATGTGAAGCATATTGAGTCTCTAAAAATTCTCTATATGTTTCTAAGAGAGTGATTGAAAGTGTTTGAGCATTGAAGTGAATGTGAAGCATATTGAGTCTCTAACAATTCTCTATATGTTTCTAAGAGAGTGATTGAAAGTGATTAATCATTGAAATGTGTGTAGATAATATTGAGTCTCTAACAATTCTATTTATGTTTCTATGAGATTGGACAAGTTCTAGTTGGACTTGTTGAGCATATTTGAGGTAAGCCTTAGAGAAGACTTATGGACAGATTTGTGTGAGCTTTTGTGGAAGCTGACAATACAGATTGAGAGCAGATTTGTATAAGTTCTAGTGAGAACTTATTGAGCAGATTGGATAAGTTCTAGAGAGGACTTGAGGATAGATTAGTGTGACCTTTTGTGAAATCTTACAAGGCGAATTTGAGGTAAGTCTTTGAGAATACTTGAGAGCAAATTTGATTGATTGATTTGTTCAAACCTTGAGTTAAGGTTTCGAGAAGATCCAGCAGAGTTGATTTGAGATAAATTCAAGCTTTGAGTTAAGGCTTGAGGACAGATATTGAGGATAGATTTGTGCTAGACCGAAGGACTATGTTTAGTATATTTTTAAGGATAGATTTTGGTGTAGATTTGAGGATAGGTTTGTGCCAGACTAGAGATAGATATTGAGGACAAATTTGTTCTAGACCAAAGGACTGTGTTTAGTAAAAATTTGAGATAGAGCTTTGGAGGTAACAGAGTTAAGGACAGATGTCTCCAGCCAGAGCAGGGATGACAGGTTTCTTCTATGGATAGAGTTCCATTTCCTAAGGGTAGTGGATGCAGAGGCCTTCTAGAGGATCACCATCCATAGAGATTGGTGTCTCTTGTGGATAGAGATCCATGAACTTGATTAAGGGGATTGGTGTCTCCTTTGGACAGAGGTCCATAAACATTGTAACAGGGAAAGGATTCCCAAGAGATTGATTGAGAAAGTTTTAGTAAAATATTTTTTTCGTGGAGTAGCCCACATTGGGTGAACCACATAAATTTGGTGTCTCCATTGTGTGTGGTGATTTATGCTTTGCTTTAATTACTGCTATTGATATTGGTATCTTTACATTGCATAATATTAATTGAAAAGAGAAGACAAAGTGGTCTTATACTATTCACCCCCTCTCTTAGTATAAGCTTTTGTAGACACCAAATTACAACCATTCATCCACCTTCCTAGTCATCCCACCTTCCACTTGTCCTCCATCCCCCTTTCTCGCCTTCAAAAGGCCCATTTTCCCTTTCTCGCCTTCAAAAAGGCCCATTTCCCCCTTTCTCGCCTTCAAAAGGCCCATTTTCCCTTTCCCACCTTCAAAAAGGCCCATTTTCCCCTTTCTCGCCAAAATAGGACTTATTTTAATATATATTATATTATTTTATTATTTTAATATTTTATATAATATTTTATATTATATATAATTTATTTAATATTATATTATATAATTATAAGTTCATTTAGCCTCCACAGTCGGATCAGATTAAATCCCCACCATCCATCCCACTCAATCCATGCCACTTCCATCATTTAATCTTAGCCCTAGGATATGACTTAATATTAGCCACATGAACAAAAGTGTAAAGTTAAGAACCCTAAGTTAAACCCTAAAGCTAAGTTATAAATACAAGTCCCTCATATTGCCCAAACCTGACTGAAATATTGAAAGAATGGAATGTTGAAGAATCTTGAGGTCTCTCTACTGAAGAATACCCTAAGCACCTTTAGCATACCCTAGGATAGATTCCAACCAGCCCCATTCATTCTGTCACCACTGTTCGCTTGTCTGCCACAGCCCAGAAAATCATTGCACTATTTTTTGCATCTATTAGGGTTTAATAAATCAGCCTGGTCAAGTCACATCTACTTTTGAGCAAGCTAAATCACTTCTATGAGTTTTTATTGTTAAATATACATATCTGTAAGTGCTACTTTTTGTTTCTTTCAATTAAGGTTTTCAATCATTATTTGAAGGTCTCACTCTGTGGAGCCCTCTCATGTGCTACTAACTCCTAAATTGTTTCTCTCACTTATAGTTTTGTAGATCATCAGGCTATTAGATACAGAGTGGTCTAGCTTCAGATATTCAAAGCCCACTCATCCTGTTGGGATAAAGGCGCAATCTTTGGAAGACACTATTTTATTTTATTGCTAGGGTTTCGGAGAACCCTAGCCCATTGTAATATTGTATCAAAATACTCTTGGAGAGTAGCATTATTTTTTATAAAATGTAAAAGTCATCACGTGCATCACTAGGGTTTCTAAAGCATTCTGCAGTAGTTCTAGAGATCGCGTAGGTGTCCTTTCATTTTACGCATGCACTCTCCTGCACCTGCATAGGCGGCCAACTGTATGTGGCATTAATTTGAAGTAGAGCTAAGGCTTCCAAGTGAGTTCTGCAACCCTAGTTGGTCATTTAACAATTTACATATTTTGTTTTCTACTGTTGTTTTTCATTGTTTTTGGGTTTAACATTAAGTAATCTAAGAAAGAATCTGCAACAAGTCATATCTAGGGTTTGTGTGTGTTTCAATATTTCAAATTCATTTCTTGTCCTAAATTCATAGATCTAGGTGATTGTTTGCATTGTTCAGTGCATGTGAAGTAGAAAAGCATCCTAGATTTTGCATTTTAGGGTTAAATATCGCTTAAATTTTGCGTATCTAAATAGGAACAATATTTGGACACTTAAAGTAATCCTACCCTAGGCTGGCCCCTTTGGCAGAGAGGTGGATGAACCCTCCGATGCTCTTTTGATATCTTCGGGTATCATTTGTAGGCAAGGATTTTAAGGGTGTACTCTATGCTCTTTAGATGAAATTTGTGTCTTTGTGTTGGATTCTGATTTAGATTAGTGAAATTAGTCATCTTTAACATTGTCTGCACACCATAAAGAACAAGAAACATAAAATTAACATCACACACTGCATGCTCCACTTTTTAACAGTAGTAGTTGGATTTCATCACCAAATATTGCTTGAGGTTTGGTGACGATGGCATTCATCTCCATCCATCAAATATCTGTCCTTAGACACCATAGGATTACCCCCGAGCAAACTTGTTGTTCATTACCAACAAGAATCTCGCAGCCCTATCCAGCCATAGATTTTTCATTTATTTCATTTAACAAAGATTAGGTAACATCAAACACACCAACCACACAATTTTAAAAGGAACCACACATTAATGAAGAAAATAATACGGAATGAGGTAAGCCACACAAGGTGAAACCTAGGACTGATTGTTTTCTTTTATATTTAAATTTTTGTACAAGTTTTTATAGTTGGTTTTATTTTTATAAGCTTTAAATATTGGGTTTAAGTACTTTATGGTATTAACAAGACATCAGAAGAAAGTAATAAACCAAAATAGCTTAATGGAAAATATATTTAACTTGGCTTTACATTAACCATTTCATCATTAACATGGCTCAACCTTAGCCATTTCATCATTAACATGGCTTAATATTAGCCATTTCATCATTAACATGGCTCAACCTTAGTTATTTGATGCAGGAGCATCCGGTGGCAGCAGCACAATCTTGCTTTAAAAAAAAAAAAAAACCAACAACAGGGCAGAAGTTGCAGGGTCGCGAAATCGTGACATGTCGCGATATCGCGACCAAAAGAGGGGCAAGCGATGCAAAAGGCGAAAGGGTCACGAAATCATGACATGTCAAGAAATCGGTGTCGCGATATCGCGACGTCGCGATATCGCGACAAAAGCAGGGCAAGCGGTGCAATAGGCGAAAGGGTCGCGATATCACGACAAAAGCAGGGCAAGCGGTGCAATAGGCGGAAGGGTCACGATATCGTGACATCGCGATATCGCGACCAAAAGCGGGGTAGGCGATGCAACAGGCGGAGGGTCACGAAATCACGATGTCACGATATCGTGACCAAAATGTAGGGTCGACGATGCAGCAGGCGAAGGGTCATGAAATCGTGACATGTCACGATATCGTGACGTCGCGATATCGTGACCAAAATGTAGGGCCGACGATGCAGCAGACGGAGGGTCACGATATCGCGACATGTCGTATTTTCATGCCGAAAGACGAGCCGAAGACGAAGAGTCAGAAAGGGAGACGTGTCGAATATCTGGACGACGAAGCGACACGGGGAGGCAAAATGAAAGGTTCTGGAAGAGGAAACGAAGGGCCACCAGCTGGAAATGGAGCGTCACCCGAGAACCTTTAAAAAGGAGAACAAAGGCATGCACAAGGGATGGAAAAATTATTGGAACGATAATATTTTCTTGTTGTATTTCCAGATTTGAGAAACTTTGAAAAGGCGCAATTCTTCTGCGACTTATGTAATAATCTGCTGTGAATGTAATAATCTGCTGTGAACGTAATATTATGTGGTGACTGTAATATTCTGCTGTGACTATAATATTATGTTGTGACAGTAATTCTTTGCTGCATTTGAATAAAATACAACTATTTTTCTTCTTAGTAATTTTGGCTCTCGATCAAGTGGTATCAGAGCTAGAAGTTCCTGAGTGTGCAAACAGAACGCCGAACGTGAGGCAGTTTGCACCAGGACTAGTTTGAGATTTGTGGGAGAAGTGAGCAGAATGCCTCCAAAAAGAAATCATGGTCATGGGAGAAATGTGGCGCAGGATGAAGATTTCAGAGCGTTGCAGAGGCAAGTGCAAGCCCTGCAAGAAGAGTTGCGAAAAAGGGTCGAACCAAAGGGAGAAGACCAGAGTGACGATGAAGCCTGGGAAACTGAGGATCCATCAGATGATGAAGAAGCATTGGATCCTTCTGAAGCTAGATTGTTGAAAGCTCTATCTCAGGCCGGGAAGAGACCGAAGTTTGATGTCTCCACATATTCTGGGAATCTCAACCCAGAAGAGTTGATTGATTGGATCAACGATATGGAGGAATACTTTGAGTATGAGGAGATTGCAGATCCTGATAGGATCAAATTTGCAAAAACAAAATTGAAAGGCCATGCTAGTTTATGGTGGAAAGGAGTACAACTCGAAAGAAATAAAAATGGAAAGGAGAAAATAACCAGATGGGACCGAATGGTGGAGAAACTGAAGAGACAATTTATTCCCGTAGATTACGAGTTGGACCTGTTGAGGAGGATGCAGAGTTTGAGACAGTCAGGCAAGTCTGTCCAAGAATACACAGAAGAATTCTACAAAATCTCCATCAGAACTGGCCATTCAGGGGCTAATAAGGAGAAAGTAGCTAGATACATCAACGGGTTGAGAATGAACATTCAGGAAGAACTCAGCTTGATCAGAATAGCCACCATAGAAGATGCATACCAGTTGGCCTTGAAGGTAGAAGAGAAACTAAACAGAAGATTCGAAGGCAACCAGAGAGGAAGGGATCATGGTGGAAGAACCGGTGAAGCATGGAGGAAATTACCGAGACCAGAAGAAGACTGGTGAAACAAGCAGACCCCAGGAATAGAAAAAGGAGAATACCTACCACCCGCGTGATCAGAACAATGACTACCAGAGAGGAAGAGGTAGACCTGGACGTGGGTATGGAAGAGGGGTATTCCGTGGAACCTGTTTCCAGTGTGGAGAAGAGGGACACCGGTCATACGAGTGTCCTCAACACCAAGAAAGGATGGACAAGAGACCTGAGGGTCATGCCAGAGCTGCTGTGGCAGATGAAGGTGCAGAGTCAAAACACTCTGAAGAGGCAGAAGGAGGAGAAGTGTTGATGATGAGAAGAACACTGTTGAATGAGGAAAAAGAACCAGAACAGAGGAAGAGCCTGTTTCGCACAAGGTGCAAATGTGCAGGGAAGGTCTGCAATGTTATCATTGATAATGGTAGCACAGACAACTTAGTTTCAGAAGAGATGGTTACTAAGTTGAAATTGGGAAAGAGGAAGCACCCGCATCCATATCGGATTTCGTGGTTGCAGAAAGACCACAGAGCACTTGTCAGTGAACAGTGCTTGGTCAAATTTCACATTGGAAATTATCAAGATGAGGTCCTATGTGATGTTTTGCCGATGGATGCTTGCCATTTGTTGTTGGGAAGACCATGGCAATTTGACAGACGTGTAGTGCATGATGGGCATGCAAATACGTACTCTCTGACAAAGGATGGAGTACGTCACAAATTGAAGCCACTGAAGGAAGTGGATGAGAAAGTGTGCAGTAGTGCCAGAATCTGCCTGGTGGATGGAAGACAGTTTTTGGATGGCCTGAAAAGGGATTCAATGTGTTATGCATTAATCCCTACTATTAAGAAAGAATAGTACATAGATGTTCCAGTAGAGGCCGAACACCTGTTAGAAGAATTTCCAGACATCATATCAGATAATGTGCCTGAGGGTTTACCACCGATGAGGAAGATCAGTCACCATATTGATTTGGTACCTGGATCTAGTTTACCCAACAAGGCAGCCCACGGAATGACTCCTGTGGAAAGTGAGGAGCTGAGCAGGCAAGTCCATGAGTTGTTGAAAAAGGGACTGATTCGAGAAAGCTTGAGTCCATGTGCGGTACCTACAGTACTAGCACCAAAGAAG
The DNA here is from genome assembly GCA_028583015.1 of Wollemia nobilis. Lineage (NCBI taxonomy): Eukaryota > Viridiplantae > Streptophyta > Pinopsida > Araucariales > Araucariaceae > Wollemia > Wollemia nobilis. The sequence continues at coordinate 12,596,951 of JAQPPZ010016879.1, read as the reverse complement.
GATGGGGAGTGGAGGATGTGTACGGACTCCCGAGCTATAAACAAGATCACCATAAAATATAGATTTCCATTACCAAGGATGGATGATATTATGGACTGTTTGAGTGGAGCCAAGTACTTCACCAAGATTGACCTGAAGAGTGGCTACCATCGATTCGGATCAGAGAAGGAGATGAGTGGAAAACTGCTTTCAAAACCAGAGAAGGTTTGTATGAGTGGTTGGTCATGCCATTTGGGCTAACCAATGCACCAAGCACATTCATGCGGTTGATGAATGAAGTGCTGAAGGAGTTCTTAGGCAAGTTTGTTATTGTCTATTTGGATGACATTTTGATATTCAGCAGAACCCTGGAAGAGCACCTGATGCATATCAGGAGGGTTTTTGAGAAGCTGAGGGAAGAACAGTTGTTGATCAACTTGAAGAAGTGCAATTTTGTGAAGAAGGAGTTGGTATACCTGGGATTTGTCATCTCAGTTGAAGGTCTAAAAATGGACCCAAAAAAGGTGAGGGCTATCATTGAATGGCCTACTCCAAGAAGCACTTTTGAAGTGAGATCATTTCATGGTTTAGCCAGTTTTTACAGGAAATTCATCAGAAATTTCAGCAGTATTTGTGCACCCCTTACAGAAACAATGAGAGGGGATAGGAAAGACTTTAAGTGGACCTTGGGAGCTGACAAAAGCTTTGATATGTTGAAGAAGAAGGTCACTGAGCAACCTATTTTAGCACTTCCAGATTTTAATAAGGTATTTCGGTAGACTGTGATGCCAGTGGTAGTGCCATTGGAGCTGTGTTGAGTCAAGAAGGTAAGCCTGTTGCTTACTTCAGTGAGAAACTCAATGATGCCAGGAAAAAGTATTCAGTGTATGATCAAGAATTCTACGCTATAGTTCAGGCCCTGAAGAAGTGGAGACATTATTTGCTGTCGAAAGAATTTGTGCTATATACTGATCATCAGGCCTTACAGTATATAAATAGCCAGGGAAAACTGAACCAGAGACACTTGAAGTGGGTTGAGTTTCTGCAGAGTTATTCCTTTGTGTTGAAGCACAGGAGTGGAAAATCCAATAGAGTTGCAGATGCCTTGAGTAGAAGGCAGAGTTTGCTGACAGAAATGAAGGTGGAAGTGTTGGGATTTGATGAATTGAAGGGTTTGTACCCTGAAGATCCCGATTTTGCAGAAGCTTGGAAGGCTTGCTTGGCACCAGTTACCTTGGACAGAACCAAGTGGCTGGATTTTCTGATCCAAGATGGAATGTTGTTCAGGGGAAACCAGTTATGCATTCCAAGAAGTTCCATGAGGGAAAACCTAGTCAAAGAAAAACACAGTGGAGGATTGGCTGGGCACTTTGGTCGAGATAAGACCATTGCCCTTGTGAGTGAGAATTATTATTGGCCGCAACTACAACAAGATGTGCAAAAATTTGTGCAGATCTGTAGAGTCTGTCAGATGGCGAAAGGTGTGAGACAGAACACTGGATTATATCAGCCGTTACCCGTACCGGAGAAACCATGGGAAGATGTCAGCATGGATTTCGTTCTTGGTCTACCAAGGACACAGAGGGGAAATGATTCCATATTTGTGGTAGTTGACAGGTTTTCAAAGATGGCACATTTTATTCCTTGTCAAAAAACTAATGATGCAGTTCATATTGCAGGTTTGTTTTTCAAAGAGGTGGTACGGCTGCATGGTCTACCAAAGAGCATCATTTTCGACAGAGATACCAAGTTTGTTGGGTATTTCTGGAGAACCCTGTGGAAGAAACTAAAGACAGATTTGAAATTCAGTTCAACATACCACCCACAGACAGATGGGCAAACAGAGGTGGTAAACAGAAGTTTGGGTAACTTATTGAGGTGCTTGATAGGAGATAAGCCCAAAGGATGGGATCTGATTTTTCCGCAGGCGGAGTTTGCATATAACAATTCTGTCAACAGGAGTACCAACAAATCTCCATTTCGGATAATATATGGAAGCAGTCCAAGAAATGTTTCTGAGTTAAGGAAGCTGAATACAGGGGAAAAGTGCAAGTGCCGAGGTCGAGGATTTTGCAGAGCATCTGAAGAACCTGCATGAAGAAGTGAAGAAGCATATTGCTAAAATGAATACGCAATATAAGACGAAAGCAGACCAGAAGCGACGGTTTAAGGAATTCGAAGTGGGAGAGGAAGTGATGGTCCATCTGAGAAAAGAAATATTTCCTGCTAAAACCTATAACAAGCTAAAGATGAAGAAGTTTGGACCGTGCAGAATCATGGCAAAACGGGATTCAGGCAATGCCTATGAAGTAGAATTGCCAAGTGGGCTTAACATATCACCCGTCTTTAACATTTTAGATTTGGTGAAATACCATGAGGGGGATAGTAGTGAGACACCAAGCGCAGAGTTGTGGAGTATTCCAGCATCTACTCCAACCGCAGATGAGATTGAGGAAATACTGGACACTCGAGAAGGCAGAAGTACCAAAAATAGACAGTATTTTGAATATTTGGTCAAGTGGAAGGGCAGACCGGTAGAAGATGCAACTTGGTTGTCTAAAATGGAGGTTGACCACCTGGGTCTCCCTCTAACAGTTCAGAAGTGAGGATCACTTCTCAATCTACCCCGGATGTCTGATGCAGGAGCATCCGATGGCAGCAGCAATCTTGCTTCAAAAAAAAAAAAACCAACAACAGGGCAGAAGTTGCAGGGTCACGAAATCGTGACATGTCACGATATCATGACCAAAAGAGGGGCAAGCGATGCAAAAGGCGGGAAGGGTCACGAAATCGCGACATCGTGATATCGCGACAAAAGCAGGGCAAGCGGTGCAATAGGCGGAAGGGTCACGATATCACGACGTCGCGATATCACGACAAAAGCAAGGCAAGCGGTGCAATAGGCGGAAGGGTCACGATATCGTGACCAAAAGCGGGGCAGGCGATGCAACAGGCGGAGGGTCACGAAATCGCGACGTCGCGATATCACGACCAAAATGCAGGGTCGACGATGCAGCAGGCGGAGGGTCACGAAATCGTGACATGTCACGATATCGTGACCAAAATGCAGGGCCGACGACGCAGCAGACGGAGGGTCACGATATCGCGACATGTCACGATATCGCGACATGTCGTATTTTTGCGTCGAAAGACGAGCCGAAGACGAAGAGTCGAAAAGGGAGACGTGTCGAATATCTGGACGACGAAGCGACACGGGGAGGCGAAACGAAAGGTTCTGGAAGAGGAAACGAAGGGCCACCAGCTGGAAATGGAGCGTCACCCGAGAACCTTTAAAAAGGAGAACAAAGGCATGCACAAGGGATGGAAAAATTACTGGAACGATAATATTTTTTTTCTTGTTGTATTTCCAGATTTGAGAAACTCTGAAAAGGCGCAATTCTTCTGCGACTTATGTAATAATCTGCTGTGAATGTAATAATCTGCTGTGAACGTAATATTATGCGGTGACTGTAATATTCTGCTGTGACTATAATATTATGTTGTGACAGTAATTCTTTGCTGCATTTGAATAAATACAACTATTTTTCTTCTCTGTAATTCGGCTCTCGATCATTATTTCATCATTTCATCATTAACATGGCTCAACCTTAGCCATTTCATGATTTCACCTTTAGCCTGGCTCAACCATGTTAGAGTTACTATGGTAACTTTATAATATTACCTCATTTGGTAATACTCTTCTATCCTAGGTTAGTTATCCTAGGTTAGTTACGCTAACAACTACTATTAGCATATATTACATTAGGCCTATTATTACTTAGTTGTTATAATCTATTCTAGGTTAGTATTGTACTATTTAATCATTTCATCTGATTAATGAATGTGCTCCGTGTTTCTAAGTTGGTATCAGAGCAAGGATCAGGAGACTGCCCACAGTAATTCGGCACAATCTTCGAGGGCCCTGCTGACCCTCAAGCCCTACAAGGATTTCGAGGTGGGCCCTTGCCACGAGGTGGCAACGGGAGACAGCCCGTAGGCCTACGCGGATCCCTAGGCCACCACGGGAAACGGGAAATGGCCTGCAGGCGCGGTATCTCCCGCCACAAGGTGGCTCGCAGGTCTGACCCTATCAGACCTAACAGGCCGACTACGACAGTCTCACCGCAGGTCTGACCTAACAGGAGCGTCAGACCTGACAGCAGTCTTCTGTCAGGCCTGACAAGCCGACTGTGGCCGCCGACACAGATCCGACGATCGGGGTCAGCGAGGGCAGGCGTGCCCTCTGACCCCGACGACCGTGATCGGCGGCCGCTATTACTGGCCCCCTGGGGTCCAGTGCACGGTCGGGAGGGCAGGCGCGCCCTCCCAGGCGGACAGAGGACCCAAACCCGAGGGCAGGAGCGCCCTCGGGTCAGACCGACTCTGACAGGGAGACATCCCTGTCAGAGGTCCTACCCCGACAGTCTGGACCGGTCAGCGAGGGCAGGCGCGCCCTCCGCCGGATCCAACACTGGACAAGACCCAGACCCGAGACAGGACACGTGGCACCTAACCGACCACGCAGACCAGAAGGACCCAAGCGACCTCGGGCACAGATCCCGAGGCGCTGACGTGGCGGATGACACGACTGGACCTCGGGCACGAAACCCGAGGCTGACCAGATGTGGACTTGGACCAGACACGTGGCGGACAGCCACTGGACTCGGACCGGACGACCTGACACGTGGACGCCACGTGGCGGACTGGCCACGTGGCACCTGACACAGCGACCTGACACGTGTGGGCGACGCGTGGCGGACAGTCCACGCGCCACCCGACCTTGCCGCCACATGGCGGTGACCAAAAGGGGGACTGGTGTGACTGCCCGAAGGCAGTCACTAACCAAAGGGCTTGAAAGCCCTTTTAAACCCCCCGCCATCCCCCGCGCGGGCAATGTGGGATAAATCCCACATTTTTTCCCCGCCCGCGCGAGGGGTGAAGGGAAAGGGAAAGTGTTCCCTTCCCTTCACGTCGGGCCAGCTAGCCCGACTGGCTGGGGAGGTCCAGCGCCTTAGCACTGCCCGACGGGAGGTCGGGAGTTCGACTCCCGTCGGGGTTCGAGGTAATAATTTTTTTTTTTTTATATTTCTTATTTTTTTTAGTATTTTTTTTTTAATTATTAATCTTAATTTAATAATATTTTTTTTGTTTCTTTTTTTTTAATCATTTTTTTATAAAAAATGGTTTTTAAAAAAAAAGGGACTTAAATATTATTTTATTAAGTTAAATTAAAAAAAAAAATTACTAAATTAAATATATTATAATAGAAAATTTTTAATACCTTAGGACTATTTCTGATTCTGTTTCTGGTTCAAAGATAGCACTGGGAGTGCTAAAATTGCTAAAACGGTTTTGTAGAGGGAAAATACATGTGTCCCTTGGGCAACAACACCACCTTCTCTCTCTCTCTCTTTTTTAGGCTTCATAAATAGCATAAGTATTTTGTTTGAAGACCTTACAATAAGGGGTGCTTGTATCTCTTTTAGGCTTCATAAATAGCAAAATCTAGGTGTTTGAAGTACTTGTAACAAGAGGAGAGACTTTTTGTGATGTAAAATTGTCTAGGAGGCTATATTTGTAAAATCCTTCACAACACTCTTGAGTTGCATACTTTTTGCAATTGAGGGGGGATATCCATTTCTTTTCTTCACTGATTTTTGTAAATAGGGAAGATGACTTATAAGGGTGTATTTTCGGCGTTGACCGACACCTTAGTCACACTTCCTTCAGAAATTAATTACACTATGTTTTGCAACAAGAAGGGGGGAACTTATAAGGGTGCATTTTCGGCAGTTGTCCGACACCTTAGCTACCTTATCTTTTGCAAAATCATATTGTAGATGAATGAACCTTGTATGAAGTGATCTATTCTACTACACCTAGCGATTGCAGCGGCTGGTTACCCATGCAAATTTGGTTGGATGATGTGATTACCATAAGGACATTTGTTGACATGAAGACAAAGCGAGGAATGACCCATCTTTTGCTTAGGAGCAGCCAGAGCACTGTGACAGAGCAAAGAACCAGCAGATCAACATCGTTTTCACTGTATTGGGGCAGTTATATACTTTACCCAAATATTGTTGTATAGGGGATATGTATGTATTACCCAAATAATGTAATAAGGGGGGATGTTAGAGTTACTGTGGTAACTTTATAATATTACCTCATTTGGTAATACTCTTCTATCCTAGGTTAGTTATCCTAGGTTAGTTACGCTAACAACTACTGTTAGCGTATATTACATTAGGCCTATTATTGTTAGTTGTTATAACCTATTCTAGGTTAGTATTGTACTATTTAATCATTTCATCTGATTAATGAATGTGCTCCGTGTTTCTAAGTAACCAATAGCCATTTCATCCTTAACATGGCTTAACCAATAGCTATTTCATCATTAACATGGCTCAACCTTAGCCATTTCATAATTTCATCATTAACATGGCTCAATCTTAGCCATTTCATCATTAACATGGCTCAACCTTAGCCATTTCATCATTAACATGGCTCAACCATATCCATTTCATCATTTCATCATTAACATGGCTCAACCTTAACCATTTCATCATTGCATCATTAACATGGCTCAACCTTGGTCATTTCATCATTAACATGGCTCAACCTTAGCCATTTCATCATTTTATCATTAACATGGCTTAACCTTAGCCATTTTATCATTTCATCATTAACATGGCTTAACCTTAGCCATTTTATCATTTCATCATTAACATGGCTCAACCTTAGCCATTTCATCATTAACATGGCTCAACCTTAGCCATTTCATCATTTTATCATTAACATGGCTTAACCTTAGCCATTTCATCATTAACATGGCTCAACCTTAGCCATTTCATCATTTCATCATTAACATGGCTCAACCTTAGCCATTTCATCATTTCATTATTAACATGGCTCAACCTTAGCCATTTCATCACTAACATGGCTCAACCTTAGCCATTTTATCATTTCATCATTAACATGAATTAACCTTAGCCATTTCATTGGCTCAACCTTAGCCATTTCATCATTTTATCATTAACATGGCTCAACCTTAGCCATTTCATCATTAATATGGCTTAACCTTAGCCATTTCATCATTAACATGGCTCAACCTTAGCCATTTCATCATTAACATGAATTAACCTTAGCCATTTCATTGGCTCAACCTTATCCATTTCATCATTTTATCATTAACATGGCTTAACCAATAGCCCTTTCATCACTAATATGGCTTACACAATAGCCATTCCATCATTCCGTAATAGGTGGATTTGATGTGTTTTCCATTAAGTTGTTTTGATTTATTACTTTTGTTTGATTTCGAGTTAGTACCATAACGTGAGTAAATCAAATAATAATAAAAAGGAATACATTTTAAATAATAATGAATGAGGCCACACAAGGTAAAACCTATGACATTGTATTTTCTTTTACTTTTAAAAATTCCTACACATGATTGTTTGGTTTGGTGTTATTTGGATTTAATTGCATATCTTTTGTTTACGCACTTCATAGTTCAAGCTAGAATGCAAAAGAAAAAAAGTAACTTAAATTGTGTAATGGAAAACATACCCCACTCCCCAATCACTTTGGTGGCTGATAAATTTCAAAAGGCTCCAAAGGTCTCAACCCCTTTGGTCACAACCAATTTCAAAATGCTCCAAAGGTCTTAACCCCTTTGGTCACAACCAATTTCAAAAGGCTCCAAAGGTCTTAACCCCTTTGGTCACAATAAATTTTAAAGGACTCCAAATGTCTTAACCCCTTTGGTCACATCAATTTCAAAAGGATCCAAAGGTCTTAACCCCTTTGGTCACACATCAATTTCAAAAGGCTCCAAAGGTCTTAACCCCTTTGGTCACACATCAATTTCAAAAAGGCTCCAAAGGTCTTAACCCCTTTGGTCACACATCAATTTCAAAAGGCTCTAAAGGTCTTAACCCCTTTGGTCACACATCAATTTCAAAAGTCTCCAAAGGTCTCAATCCCTTTGGTCACATCAAATTTTCAAAAGGCCCCAAAGGTACCCAGCTCCTTTGGTCATAAGCTTACTATGTTAGTGGGAGTAGACAAACCCGAGATGATGAACATCATACACTTGAAAGCGTTCCATGCTTATTGTGATTACTATATATGTACATACATGGCTAAAAAAAAAATCAAAACAACAAAATCAAATTGCATTTTCATAAGCATGCATACATATAGGCATTTGCATATACACTTCCACATTCACATTCATAAGCATTTTTCACATGCATTTCATTTTCGCTTGCATTCATACATCTAGATTCATACATTCATAATTGCATATTTCATATACATTATGCTATAGTCATTCATAATTGCATTCATCCCATCCCATGTTCGAATGATCTTACTTAGTAATGATGATATGGCCATAAACAAAAAGTCAAGTTATAACGATTGGGGGTACCTAGTTTGAAACACTCATGCAACTTTCACAAAATTCATAGGTCAACCACATCATGTGTCAAAAAAAAAATCATAAGCCCTAGATTTTCAATCACTCAGCCATTACTAGTGTTGATAGCAGTCTCCAATAAGGATGTCCAATTTTCTTTAGGACCAAGAACACTTCCACCACATTAAGAAAGTCTTGAGTATTGCCAATTGATTTCGACACAATCCTGAACCAACCACATTACATCACATCTTAAAAACATTATGAGTCAAGGAGGGTTAGTTCCATACTTGGATAGTACCTTGAAGTGAAAAGGGATAATCCTCGCTTGTCCCATCATGCAACATAGTCCAAAGCAAAAATAGTTATTTTCACCACTACCTCAATTACTCTTCAAACAGTAGTAAGGATAGGGTCAAAATTCTCATCACACTTCGGTTGAGAATCCGATTACCCAAAGCTCTATACAAAATTAACAAATAAAATTCTAAATACCCTTGATCCCTCAAGTTGTAAGGATTCATACTTCACATCCCTAGCATGGATGGGTAGTCATACCCAAGGACTAAAAGATCAAATCCCATTGGACTATGGAGTGAATCTTCATCGGGGCTATAAATGCCTAGCTAGCAGTGGAGTAAGCTCATGCAGGGTGACATGTCTCCTTGAAGACCTCTGACCGCACATAAGGACAGGCTAGCTTCGGGTCATTTCCATAATAGGTCATGCCTAATTTACTCATAGTGGTTCAGTGAACTTCACATGCACACACTAGGTACTTGATTGGATAGGGTCATTGGCATACTCAAGATTTGGTAATTAAACCTCACTTGCACACACATTGGTCTTAAAGAAGGTTAGACAACCTTTAGTGGGTTTGGTTGATAGCACTAGTACATCTTAGTCTTTGAAAATTATCTAGTTTCATATCAATATCCATATCTTCTTCCATATCAACTTCCATATCTTCTTCCATGTCAACATTCATGCCTGCGTCTTACGTCAATTTGCATAAAGTCGTTAAAATTGGGTACCCCTAATTACAAAACAGTGGACATCAAACATGGCCAATAAAATTTCTGAACTATAAAAAGATCATTCGAACACCATGCATCCCTCTCATATAGCTTAGGTTCATTACACATTTACTTGCATCAATAATATATCATTTAGCTTGCATGAATCATCCATATAAGCATTAGGCGCATACATCATTTAGCTTGCATTAATCATCCATAAGGCATTTCATAAAAACATTTTCATTAAACATGCATTGCATTCACATTAACATATTAACACAAAAGCATAACACAAACATAAAAGCCATGTACATATATATATCAAACTCGCATATGCAAAGATCGCTAGAAATTTCAAACATCATCATAGCTTGGGGGTGTTCAAGGTTTCATACCTTTCCCCTAATAAAACATCATCATAACTAGGGGGTGCTCAAGGATTCACACCTTCCCCAAATCAAGCAAGCAGCATCACAACTAGGGGGTGTTGAAGGTTCGACACCTTTACCCTAATCAATCAACATCACAACTAGAACTTGGGGGTGTTCAAGGTTTCACACGTTGAAGAATCTTGAGGCCTCTCTGCTAAAGAATACCCTAAGCACCTTTAGCATACCCTAGGATAGATTGCAACTAGCCCCATTCATTTCATCACTATTGTTTGCTTGTTCGTTGTCTCCCAGAAAATCGCCACACTATTTTCTGCATTCATTATGGTTTAATCAATCAGCCCGATCAAGTCACATCTACTGTTGAGTAAGGTAAATCACTTCTATGAGTTTTTATTATTAAATATGCATAACTATAAGTGTTGCTTTTTATTTCTTTCAATTAGGGTTTTTAATAATTATTTGAGGATCTCACTCTGTGGAACCCTCTCATGTGCTACTAACTCCTTAATTGTTTCTGTCACTTGCAGGTCTGTAGATCATCAGGCCATTAGAGCCAGAGTGGTCCGGCTTTGGATATTTAAAGCCCACTCACCCTGTTGGTATCAAAGGTGTAATCTTCAGAAGACATTATTTTATTTTATTGCTAGGGTTTCGGAGAACCCTAGCCCATTGTAATATTGCATCAAAATACTCTTGGAGAATGCATTGTATCAAAGAGTTCACTTGGCTTCCCCCTATTGGCAATATTAAAATTGGAACATTTTGTGCAATATTTGTCTCTTTGTGTATTTACTTGTAATTTCATTTTTAGTGTCGTGTCTTTGCATCTATAGCTTGTGTTCTTCAATTGGTATCAGAGCCAGGTTCCTTCGAAAGAGTTTAACAGCTTGAAGGAAAATCTTACAAGAACACAATGGATTCTAATAATGGATTATTAGATAATTCAGCACTAGTATTTGATGGAAGTGACTATATATATAGGAGTATGAGAATGAAGATTTACCTTATGGTACTTGGCAATGATATTTGAGAAGCAGTTGAAAATAGATACGACCCCTCATTTGATCCACCTATAGATAAGGAAGGTAAGATTCTACATAATTACAATTCAAAATTAATGAATGCAATTTTGAGAGGTTTGCATAGAATAGAGTCCATAAAAGTTATGCATTGTCAATATGCAAAAGGAATGTGGGATAAGTTGCAAAGTATATATGAAGGAGATAAAGGTGTCAAGAAAGCAAAGATACAAAATCTCAAATGATAATTTTGAAGAGTTAAGAATGAAGGATGATAAAAACATTAGTACTTATATACTTCGAGTTGATGAGGTTGTTAATGCTATGCAAGGACTTGGACTTAACGTTGAAGAATCGGATGTTTGTGATAAGGTCTTAAGATCTCTTCCAAAAAGATTTAGTGAAAAGATTTTTGCTATAGAAGAATCAAAGGATGGTGATTCATTGATAAGAGATATGTTGCTTTGTATTCTTACAACTTTTGAGTTAAGAATAAAAGAACCTAATCCCCAGAAGGAAGCAGCCTTCAAAGCAATCAAGAAGAAAAATGTTAAGAATTTAGAATCGAGCAAAGAATCATCTAGTGATGAAGTAAATTATGGCAGGACTCAAGAATATTCAAAGATACAAAATCTATTAAATTTTTCAATTGTAGAAAGTATGTTAATTATGCAACTGATTATCAAGAAGCTAAGAATAACAATGAGGAAGAAATATAGGATCACAGAAATAGGGAATTAGAAATATACAGGCCCCAAAATAAAAGCAAGGATGGACAAAGCAGACAAGGAAAGAAGTTCTTTCAAAGGCAAAATATGAGCTACTATGTAGACAAGGCAAGTAAGTACTCAAGTGATAGTGATAACAGTTTTTCAGATAATGATAAATATGAAGTCTATTTATGATTGAAGAAAAAAAAGTCAAGAAAAAGGTCACCAATAATTCTCAAGTGTTTTAGATGTGGTAATTTTGGACATCTTGAAGATAGTTGTACAATAAATGGTTTCAGTTTTAGTGAATATGAATATGAAGATACACTTGAAGGACCACGAAGAGAATATTTTAATGGATCTAGAGAAAGAAGAAAGTGATCATATAGAAGACAAGTCAAAATAAAATGGAGATGTGGACAAATCCAAACAAATAGAGGAAGAATCAGATAAATAAGGATATGATCTTAAGGCAGAACTTATTTATGCTCTTGAAACAGTAAAGAAGGTAAGAAAGCAAAACTCTAAACTTGAGTTTCAATTTCAATAATATGATGAAGAGAGAATAATGCTTATAGAGGATCTATACAAATCAAAGGCTAAGACAAAGAATTTCAAGGATAACCTAGAAGCAAAAGTTTTAGAATGTTAAAATCTAGAACAAGAAGTAGCCCTACTAAGAGAAGATGTAGAAAAGTCCAAGAGTAAGCTATACAAGTTTGTAAAGAGCTCAAATATTGTGGATAATATGATCAAGGTACAAAGAAGGTCAAAAAACAAAAAAGTTCTTGGTTTTGAATAGGCTCAAAAAAACAAGAAAAGAATTCAACCTCAAGTTCTGGAGAAGAAGAAACTTTAGAAGAAGATAGTAGACAACTGAGGATGAGTTGGACAACAAAAATTTCAACAAGGAAAGGAACAATGCACAAAGGAGAAATAGATGGAACAGCAATTAGAATAGATTAAGAGAGACTAAGAGACCAAGAAGGTCAAGACAAGGAAACTTCAATGGAAGATGTTTTTCATGTCATAGATTTGGGCACATGGCTTCACAGTGTAGGACACATGAAAGATAGTAATATGGGAACAAATATATTTTCCATGGGTATTGCTACTCATGTAATCAATTTGGTCACAAGGTAATGAATTGCAGGGTTCATGATAGAGAAGGATATGGCTTCACTAGGAGAAATTCCAAGACTTTTGCACCTCCAAGGAATAATAACATTAAGTGTTATAAGTGCAATAATTATGGATACACAACAAAGTGGTGTAGAGAAGAAATTCCAGAATCAAGTATGAATGGGAACAGGAACAAGAACATAGATATGAATAGGAACAAGAACAAGAACAGGAACAGGAATGTGGACATCGACGGGAATAGGAACATGGACATGGAAAGGAACAGTCAAAGAAATCAGAAGGATTAGATAAGAAGAAAAGAGGATAAAGGTAAAGACCAATACTTACTAGGAGTAGAAATACTCCCACCCCAGAATTAACCACCTCAAGAGGAGGTGGGGGAGGGGCTAAGCTAAGAGACTCATTCTTAGCCCCGAGCCCCAAAGGTGACCCTTTGCCATTGATGTCAAAGGGGGAGAGATTTGAGTAAGGGGGAAAGATTTAGTATTTGAGTAAAGAGGAGAGATTTGAAGAGAGCATTAAGCCAGGGGGAGCAATGTCCCAGGGGGAGCAGAACAAAGAAAAATTTTAGTTTTTAGTAAAAAGAATTTGGGTTTCCATCAATGACAAAGGGGGAGATTGTTGGACATTTTGAGGAATGTTATTGTCATTGTTGTCAAAAGTATTGTTAAGCAATATTCGTCATCTTTGAGGACATTATAAAAGCTCAAAAAATGAAGATCCAATAAGGAGAAGTCAAATTAAATAATAACCCAAGTGTTGTAGGTGAGTTGGAGAGGAGAGGGCAATCCTCCAAGGGAGGTCCCAGGTTCGAATCTCCACCCTACCAAAAATCTGAATTGGGTACCCAAAATCCAATTGATAATGTTGGTGCGAGCAGGGCTAGGTGCGACTCCCGGGTGACTTTGACGATGTAGAACCCCCTGTTCATGGTCTCTCAGACCAAGGCGTCCCCACAAGGGTTTTTCGCTTTAAAAAAAAAAAATTAATTAAATAATAAAATTTTATTATTATTTTTGGCACCAAGATCAAGTTAAAGGAGATCAATGTCAAAGTTGAAAAGACCCACATGTTGATTTAAATTAAAATATTTTAATCCCTAATTAAAATGTTAATTTAAATATTGATAAGTAGTAAGGTTAATTTAAATATTTATTTAATATTTAAAATTAACTTTAATACAAATCTAATTTAAATTAAAGTATTTTAATTATTGATTAAAAATTTAATTTATTAATGTTGGGTGCTAAAGTTAAGTTAAATATTTATTTAATATTTAATTCTAACTTTCCAAAGCAAACTCGAATTGGAAATTTGAAATGTGCCAACGTTGAAGAAAGTAAAACCCTATGTATAAATATCCCAAAATATTGGCATTTGAAATCATCCATGCGACTTGTGTTGGCTCGTGAAAAGAGAAAGAAAATTCACATGTGCAAATCGAGCAAGGGAAAGAGATAAAGTTTGGCATCCTCCAAAATCAACACGAAGGACTTGTAGCTTGGTTGGTAGCCAAGGGTTGTGTAAGATGTTGTTGTGGAAGTTGAGGCAGGTTTGAAACCCGTGCACATAATTTTTGGGAAGAAGGACAAGCATTTTGTTTGTGCACCGATCGAGGGGGAAAAGTAAAGGCACCCAAGTGCCTTTTGGCTCTTGTGGAGCCACGCAGCCCAAACGGTGGGCGCTAGCGCTGCGAAGACGCTTGGGGGAGAACCAACGTGGGTTCAAATCCCACCAAAGCCTTTTGAGTGCATTGAGGTATGTGATTTGAGTTGGTTGTCTTGACCTACAAAAAGTTAAAAGGAAAATAATATTTTTATTTTTCTAAAGTAATTTTTTTAATTAAAGTTTTGTGCATGTTATTTGGAGTGTAACTTGTTTAGGGGAGTTAAAAGGAAGTGCAAAGCTTTAATTTCTGAATTGGAATTTTAGAGGCTAAGTATTTATAAGGAAGGTTGAATTTTATATTTTGAAATTGAAGAATGTTGAATATTATTTATTTCAAGTTGGAGATTATAAGGAGTAATTAAGTGCTAACTTGTGTATTGAAGAAAAGTTTTGAAGAAGAGTTAGAATAATATTTTTATCATCTAACCTTGGTGTTTGGTATAGGAAGTGGTTATACTTGAGACAGGTTTTAAATACTATTCTTCATCAAGAAAAAGGTATGGGCACATTCTTCCATAGTTGAGTTGATTGATTATTTTCTGAAAACAAGTTTGGAGTGAAAAGGATTTAATTATATTTTCTTATTGAGTTGTTGAGCTATATGTGAGATTGGTTTATAAGCAATGTTGTTGAAGTGATTGAGTGAAGAACTTGAACTAGGGTTTGTAAATATCATGATTATCATTGTTATGTGAGATTGGTTGATAAGAATTGTTGGAAATATTTTGAGTGAGTGTTCATATACTTGGACTAGGGTTTGTAAGCAAGGATTGTTTCATTGAGTGGTTAAGTAGAGTTGGTTGAGCCTAGTCAAGTGAATGTGTGAAGTGATTATTCAAATTCTATAAAAGAATTTATTCTATATTTTGAATTGATTTGAGAAAATGTTGAGAGTTGATGAGTGTGAAACATATTGAGTCTCTAACAATTCTCCATATGTTTCTATGATAAAAGAGTGAGTGAAAGTGTTTGAGCATTGAAGTGAATGTGAAGCATATTGAGTCTCTAACAATTCTCTATATGTTTCTAAGAGAGTGATTGAGAGTGTTTGAGCATTGAAGTGAATTTGAAGCATATTGAGTCTAACAATTCTCTATATGTTTCTAAGAGAGTGATTGAAATTGATTAAGCATTGTTATGTGTGTAGAGCATATTGAGTCTCTAACAATTCTCTTTATGTTTCTATGAGATTGTACAAGTTCTAGTGTGGACTTGTTGAGCAGATTTGAGGTAAGTCTTAGAGAAGACTTGTGGACAAATTTGTGTGGGCTTTTGTGGAAGCTGACAATATAGATTGAGAGCATATTTGGATAAGTTCTAGTGAGAACTTATTAAGCATATTGGACAAGTTATAGAGAGGACTTGAGGAAATATTAGTGTGAGATTTTGTGGAAGATTACAAGGTATATTTGAGACAAGTCTTTGAGAAGACTTGAGAGCAGAGTTGATTTATTGATTTTTTCAAACCTTGAGTTAAGGTTTGGGGTAGATCCAACAGATTTGATTTGAGATTAAGTCAAGCTTTGAGTTAATGCTTGAGGACAAATATTGAGTACAGATTTGTGCTAGACCGAAGAACTATGTCTAGTACAGATTCAAGGATAGATTTTGGTGCATATTTTAGGACAGGTTTGTGCTAGACCAGAGATAGAGATTGAGGATAGATTTTTTCTAGACCAAAGTACTATGTTTAGTGTAAATTTGAGATAGATATTTGGAGGTGATAGATTTGAGGACAAAGGTCTCCATCTAGAGCAAGGAGGATAGGTGTCTTCTATGGATAGAGTTCCATTTGCTAAGGGTAGTGGAGGAAGAGGTCTTCTAGAGGATCACCAGTCATAGCAGAGTTAGGATATTGGTGTCTCTTGTGGATAGAGATCCATGAACTTGATTAAGGATATTGGTGTATCCTTTGGACAGAGGTCCATAAACATTGTAATAGGGAAAGGATTCCCAAGAGATTGATTGAGAAAGTTTTAGTAAAATATTTTCTCCGTGGAGTAGCCCACATTGGGTGAACCACGTAAATTTGGTGTCTCCATTATGTGTGGTGATTTATGCATTGCTTTGATTATTGCTATTGATATTGTTATATTTACATTGCATAATATTGATTGAAAATAAAATATAAAAGTGATCTTATATTGTTCACCCCCCTCTCAGTATAAGATTATGTTCTTCAATTTGGGACCCATGAAATCAAATAGAGTCAGTTGAAGACCGATGAGTTGGATTGTACGATGAATGTTGTTATGGTTCGACTATATAGAGAATCATGAGCTTCAAAAATATCAATTTGGATGGCACAGTACGTGGAAGGTGTTAATTAAGGCATGAAGTATGATTGGGGAACATATTTACAGGAATGGATGTAGCAGTCGCTAACAGTTAGGAAGAAGATGTTCTCTATGAATTTTCATGTCATTGCACTTTTATTAGACACAGTACTAAAAATGGGAATTCAATTTCCTGGTAGGACCCAACCACATGATATAGCACCAAATTAGCCTACCATACTACGATGGGTAAAGACTGTCTCTATCAAAGGCAACTTCAAACAAATCAAAGGTCAATAAGAGCACAAAGCACCCAACACCATCGATGTAGAAAGAGGTTGAGGTTGCATCAGATGAAGATGTGAATCCATGAAGAAAGAGAAGAAGACAGTTGTAACTAGCCTTAGAATAGTAGGCCCAAGCCCAATAACTGCAATAGTAACCTATCTCTTTTTAATAGGAGGATAGGGTGTAACAACAATCCAATCCTATAAGGATTCAAACATGAAGGTAATGGGAGAAATAGAAGAAACCCATGTAGCAAGGCAACCCGATTCAACGATAGAGGAAGGGTACTCTAACTTGGAGGACTTAAATTTGCTAAATTTTAATATTCTAGGTCTTGAAGGGATGGGAAGAGCAATGGGATCCCTGAAATTGCTCCAAACCTATGATTTTAAACTTTTGGATTTACCCAGATATTTTATTGGAACAACAGTAGTACCACCATTTTCAAAAGTAAAATTTATGATAGAGGTTCCATTGGAGGAGCCCAAGGGAACAAAGAAAATAATAAATATTATGATGAGAGGTGGTAATATCCACTGAGAGTAGATAAGTACATAGGTACCACAAGAATATTTTTCTCCTTACCAAACAGTTGTAACTCTAAGGGGAGTGCACCCGAACCCGCAAGATGAAGGGTTGACAACAAAGCAACAGGAGGACTTGCCTAAGTCACAAGAGGAATTTCAAGTACCAGTGGAAGAGAAACAGTCTCAAAAAGGAATCATTGATGTCGAGGAGACACAATCATCAAAAACAAAAGAGACAAGTGAGATAGTAGAACACAACTCACTTCAAGAAGAAAAAGTAACCAGTATGACCAAAGAGGTTGGAGGAAGTTCTCATCCACAAGTAGAAGGAGAAGAAGTTCAAACTCCATTATAGGACAATATCGAGGAGCTTCATACAATATTTCTAATGGAAGTACCTCACTTTTATAATGCGGAGGATGTGGGTAAAAATATTGATGAGTAGGTGGAGCACTTCTTCTTATAGGCCAGTGAAATATTTTCTAGTGCCAGGTTACAGTTTTGCATTGGTGGCATTGGGTAGTTGAAGCAGTGGAGGGAGTAAACCTTCATTGAATTAGAAAATATTGTGGAGTGGGTGTGCAATGAGGATCACACGATGCATATAGCACACATCCATGCATAACATCCATGGTTGTTCCCTGGGGGAGATGTAACCATGAATCTTGGAAGACAGGATTTATCAGAGGGAGTAAAGACCAATTACCGCACAGTTCCAAGTGTGTATTTGGATAGGACAACCTATCATATTTTTCCATTGAATATAGTAGGTACAAATTTTTGAATATTACCTCAAAAATGGCTTTAAATTTGATAAAATTGAATTTCTAAACTTACTAGATCGAGTGGCTCGGCTTGGATCTAGAGCAGATTTATCAAGCCAATAAAGCACGGCTAGAGGAAGTAGAAGCTAATCAATAGGATATGGTTGCAATGGAGGAAGAATTAACATGCAACAATACAATGGTCAAGGGAAGAATGAAGAAGGCAGAAATGGAGTTAGCTAGCATGAAGCAGGTTTACAAGGATAAGCTACACTCACAGGAGGAGGAAAAATAACTTGTGATATAATAGGCAGAAGAGCACATGAAGCAGTGGGAAGCCCAACTAGCAACACAAAATAAATAGTTGATTGCATAGGAAAATTAGTTGAAAGTAGTAGAGGAACAACTAAAGGAAAAATATTATAATATTGAAGAGATGACGAAGGATGCCACACACTATAATAAAATAATTATGGATCATAAGGTTTGGATGATGGCTAAGGATGAGAGCATGGCAACTTACGAAGCTGATATTCATCAAAATCTATAGGTCATTATCGAGAAGAATGAGTAATTAGTCATAGCAACCAGAATGGAAGCTCAGTTGATAGAAAAGATATGCAATGGAGCATTCGAGTGCAAAAAGGAGCTAGGAGCACTGCTGGCTATTACAGAAGAGAAAGCTAATGAGTATGGGTTGAAAGCCTTGGAAGTTAGTTAATATGCAGCTTGCTTGAAGGATGAGCATACCGCCTTGTAATTTCAACTTGCTAAGTATCATAAGGGTGCGTTGGCCAAAACAAAGAAGACCGAGATAGTGAGGACACCGCCTAATTTAAAGGGGAGGGTAGATGCATGCAAGCAAATCCACCTCCCAAAAGAAGAAAAAGTGATCTTTGGATTTGCACAGTTTTGTGTAGTTTTGCTCAATTTTGACTAAAATGTACAAGTGTCAAAATGTACAAGCAAGAGAAAAATGTACAAGTTTGCAAGATAAAATTAAGGTGAATGTGCATTTGGGGTTAATTTGATAAAAATCGAATCAGACCTTAGTAAAACCTTGTAAAATATTTTTTTTGGAATTAGTTTAGGAATGGCAGTGGTAAATATTGCAATGCTTCAGAAACCACTTTGGAACGGTTTGGGCATGCATTATATAGCCTACCCATTTATTTTTTTGATGGTTCATTCATGTTGGTTCATAGTTCATTGTTGTTCATTATTGATATATAATTTATGGAGTATTGATTGTGGAGTTACAAATTGTTCATTGTGATAATTGTGAGCAATACCAATGGTTATATTGTACAGTATTACTCATAATATATATATATTGTAGTCATTTTACTTATTTATTACCCTTGTGAATTCCACCATACATTCTGATTGTTGCAGGTTGTGTATTTAATGTTTAATGCATATCTTGGCATGTTAGATGGATGGAATTGCATTGTGAATGGTCCTGGTTAATTTCTATACTTGGTGTGAGTAATGTAATTAATTATATGAATAATTATAGTTGTACCCTAATATCCCCAGGTATTTGTACAATTTTTAGAATTGTCCATGGCGAATACAATTTATTACTAGTGAATTAGAGTTTGCATGTTATGGAGAATTGGAGCAATTGACACAGAAATTTCCCAAAACCTATCTTGGAAGGATCGATGATGCAGAGTGATAGATATGAATATTAGTTGTAGCAAGGGTTCGTACAAACCATACAATTATTGTACCAAATCGTACATTCAATTTGTTTACCCAATTTGGTAACAAGGTTGCAACCCAAAATCTGCCAAATAAGAAAATATTTCTAGTTTGGAGAAATCAATTACAAAAATGATTGATTTAACTTGCAAAACCTATTCCAATTAATTGGTTGAGTACCAAATCATATAAGGTGCAGTTTTGTATGATTTGGATCATACAACTATATGATCTGGTGATCATACCAGTTGTTTTGGCAATTTGATAGTGTACGATTGAGATCGTACGAGCTGTACAATTTGTGCAAGCTAGGTTCTGAGACTTTGGTGATCATTCTAGAGCTTTGAAATCACCTCTCCATAGAGAATACATTGCTAGATCTACATCATATAGTTGTGAGGCATTGTATGATTACCAAGGATTGTACAATTATGAGTATTTCATTGTATGATTGCAGGAATCTTGATGTGTAGCAAGAAGTTTACTATTGGAAGTGTTTGTTGTTTCTTACTATATCATTAAGAATCTATGTTATGTGATTGGATACAAGGTTGTATGGTTGAAAAGCATATTGTATGATTGGGAGTAATTGTACAACTGCAAGATAAATTGTACGATCGTATGATTGTAAAATTGAAGGTTGGGAATCATTGTACGATAGCAAAGGTATTATTGTACAAAAAGGGGTGTGGTAGTTTTTTACTACATCATTCAAAGGTATTATTGCACAAAAATGGGTGTGGAAGTTTTTTATTGCATCATAAATCCCCAAGTAGTATTGAAGATACTAACAACTAATTTTCCAATAGAAGATTGGATAATGCAGTTAACAAAAAATGAATGGGATGAAATAGAAGCAGTGATAGACTCCAAAGTGATCAAAAGAACAAGAGATAAATATATTATGAATATCTAATCAAGTGGAAGAACCAAGTAGTTGACGTTGCAACATGGATGAATGCTTTTAATATTTCTAGGCATGACATCTCGGTTATAGATTTTAAAAATATTCATGAGCTTCACTCATGAAACATTTCCTCTTACCCAACGAGTATGATGCTAGAGCACCCAACATGAAGACAGTTATGAATGAGTTGTTTTAATAAACTATTGATTTATTTATAACTATCAACCTCATGTATATAAAATAACAAGAATAGGAAGAGGAAAAGATGGTGTGCATATAAATATGAGTGTAGCACCCTAAAATTGGCGCAGTAAAACCTTAATAATTACAATTACTCTAAGTAAATATTCAAATTCAAATTTCAACCCCCAAAACCGCTCCCAAACCACCGTGCAACCCGTTTCCTCCTTTCCCATGCCATTTTTAGAGTTTGTTTTGACCGTTTGACGATATCGTCGCCGATCAAACGATATCGCCTCATATCGGATGATTTCGTCTGGACTAGGACGTCCGGACGATCTTGTCCCAAAACTAATTTTTCTCAATTAGCCTCTGTTCCAACGACGTCTCTAATCCGGGCATAAGCGTGTCTGCGCCGTTAGAGACCCTCCCCGTTGGAGATCTCCCAAATTGGGATGATCTCCAACCTCCTAACCTCCCTCCTAAGCCTATTTAAACTTAGGCCCTCCCCTTAACCTTCCCCTCGGCTGAATTTTCCTGTAAATCGACCTTCACACGCATTAGAATAATCTGTATTACCATCTACATTTGTTGCATCCAATTTTCTTGCAGGAACCTTGTCATTTTTCAGCCGGAGCAAGCTTACATCGTCGCAGACGATCCTGTTCAGATCGGAGACGATCTTGTCAAATCAGAGATGATTTCGACTGCAATCATCATTGGGGGCAATCAGTGCCTAGAGTTTGCATTTTCCTCTTTTCATCTGCTATTTTATTCTGCAATTAGCTAGTTTATTTATTATTTTTTGCTATTCTGCATTTTGGAGTTCACCCATGTAGCTTTAAATGCATAATTAAGTCACCAATTGTCATCAAATCATTGTAGTGCACTCGTATTTTGCTTATTATCATCATTTTAATGTTATTGCTGTTATTCTACATCATTGCCCTCTATTAGAATAGTTGCATTTTCTGCATTTTGTGTCTACTTCTCTGATTGCAGGTCTCTAACGAATTCATCAAATCTCAGATGATCTTGTCTGATAGCAGATGATCCTGTCAAATCAGAGGCGATCCTGATCGCTTCAAGAATCAGAATCTCCATCAGACATCCGGATCAGGTATGGTTCTGTAATTTAGCTCTTTCTCTCTGTTTCTGTTCATATTTGTCTGTTGTATTTCATCTAGTCTGCATTTTCATAATAGTATAACTTAGATTCATTTGGCCAAACCTAGGACTCGAATGTTTAAAGATAAAATTGAACACATAAAACACATTCCCAACCTAGGCATGGAAACTGCCATTCAAACGTTTCCTGGTGAACCCACCATCCATCGAAAAATCACCATAATACACCTCCCCGAGAGGCGGGACCTTCGCAAGGCCTCTCAGTCCGAGGTACCACGCCATCCTTTTCCCATCCTCCTTCCGGGCATGGATCCTATAGCCTGAAGGTAAGGATGCAAAAAATTTGGAGCGATACATTTTGGTGAACCCGACGTGAAACTAAAACCTTTTGAAAACAATAAAAAAAAACAAAAAACAATAGATGCATTTAAAAATCATTAGAAAACTACTAAGTTGCATATCATGTTTAGATGGTAGCTCCTAGGAAAATATTAGCAGTTATTATAAATGTTGAAAACCAATTGGCTGCCATAGAAGTTAATTCTGTGCTTAGTGTGCCTGAAATAGATAGAAATCAACTTTTGTGGGACGAACTTGATAGAAGACTAGGTGTCATTTCATC
This sequence comes from Wollemia nobilis, assembly GCA_028583015.1. Taxonomy (NCBI): domain Eukaryota; kingdom Viridiplantae; phylum Streptophyta; class Pinopsida; order Araucariales; family Araucariaceae; genus Wollemia; species Wollemia nobilis. Next base: position 12,574,197 of record JAQPPZ010016879.1, on the reverse strand, counting down.
TAGGTCAACCGAACTTAGACAAATCAAAAGGCTTGTCCTAGATAGAATCCTGGATCCTCATCAACTTGTCTTTTATCATGAACTTCAGAGAGCCTGCCATAGATGGTTAGCTTATAGGAGAGCTCTTGTGTCTTCAAAATTGTTCACCTTCGAGGAATACCTCGAGAACGCAGCCACTATACACCAGTTCCTAGGTCGTATAGAAGACCAAGAGGTCGTTCTTACGGATAGAGAAAGATGGAATAGAGTTCCTCGAGCTGTGTTATATCGAGAGTATTGCCACGAGCTTTACTTCTATCAACCAGAATCTGAGACAGATAATATCACTATAGCCCTTTTCATTAAATTCTTGAAAGAAAATTTTCAATTTGAAGAAGAACACTTCATGACTCCCGAAGAACTTGAGCCCATTAATGACATTTATAAATTATTTATAGAAAACTAGATCATTGCTTTCATTATTTCTTGCATTTATTGTGTTGTTTCTTATCTTTACAATATTATTACAAAAACAAGAAAAACTAAAAAAAAAAACATAAAAACCAAAACATTTCATTTTAAATATTGTAGTAGGTATATAATTAATATATACCTCTTAAGCTTGTTGCATATATATATATATATATATATATATATATATATATATATATATATATATATATATATATATATATATTTGCTGAAATCTAAGTTAAGCACAATGCCTAAACTTAGGAATGGTAAACAAACCGAAGGAGAAGAAGAAGATTGGTTAGAAGATAAAACTAGAAACCCAAATGTCCTTCCCGAGGATCCAATTCCAGAAGGAGAAACTCTAGATCAACCAGAAGATGACCTAGGTGAAGACAATGAACAAGAAGAAAATGTTAAAGAGGATGGATCCTCATCCCCTAGAGTAGCTCCGGATGGAACTATTGCTTTTGATAACCTAGATCATTTCTGGAAATTTTTCAATAATAACATTGGCGCTCTTAATATGGCAGTTCGTATTGATAAAGGGCAAATTAGTGACACTCAAGCAGCCATGGAACATATGTTTGATGTGCACACTAATCCCTTGTCTTTCATTGATCAAGAAAGTGATAAGGCTGGACCATCCAATAGAGATATGGTCACTATGATTCAAAACATGCCAAAACAACAGAGTTACCCAACCTCCTAAGGAACCTGTTATTGAGCCTAAAATCATTCCCACACAAAAGAAAACTTCCTTCACTGCTTTACTTCGCCAAACTATTGATCAATATGCTTCAAGTAAACAAAAATCTAAAATGAAGCCAAACACCAATTTTCAACAATCTGGAATACAACATAATACAACTTCAAAATTCCTTCATAACACCTTTCCTACCAACAATTTACACAATAGCAATATAGCATCTAATATGCATGTCCCTCCATCATATGCTCACAAATCCCATATCAATGCCCTACCGAACCAATATGGTGGGCAAACTAGTAATCTGGAAGCCATGGTGAAACAGCTTAGCTTCGCGTATGGACCGGATAGATCCCTACCGTCCCTCGTACAATTATCGAGAGATATGTAGTCAACCTTTGGATCCCATAGTTGTAGCACAACCGTACCCTAAGCATTTTCCCATGCCCATCCCGCCTATATATAAAGGAACCGAAGATCCCATAGAGCATCTTCGCATGTTTAGGATAGCATGTCATGATATATCACATGATGACTTGCTATTACTAAAAATGTTCCCAAAAAGTTTAGGTGGAATGGCATTAGAGTGGTACTATCAATTGCCCACTCATTCTTTGAGAAATTTTGAAGAAACAACTGAATCTTTTGTCCATCAATTTAGTGCCTACATCGAGAGGCATGTCACCATTAAAGATTTATACAACTTAAAACAAGACAAGGATGAATGTTTTGCTGATTTCTTAGCTAGATGGAGGAAGTTGACAGGAAAACTGCACTTTGTGCTACCTTATAGAGAAATGTTGGACATTTTTATCAATAATTTGCAAGAACAAATATCTTATGAGTTATCAATCGCTACTTTAACTACCTTCGATCAAGCTATAGATTTAGCTCGAAGAGTAGAAGATGCCCTCATTAGGAGAGGCCAACTTAGGAAGAAGGATGATGAGAAAACATCCAGAAATCAATATAAAAACAAACAAGTCGTAGGTGACGGAGTCACTGACAGCAGAAATGTTGCTAATATCAATGCAACGAAGACAACAGAAAAATTTATATTGAAACCTCCTGATAAACCTCCTCGAGAGTTTACTAGATTGAATCAACCATTATCAACTATTTTACCTCAATTACTCGAAAGAGGTTTGATTCAATTACCAGCTATCCGGGAACCTAATCCAACCATACCCGGATACAGAGTTGACTTACACTGTGATTTTCATAGAGGACCTGGACACTCTACCAACGCTTGTAAAAGGTTGAAACATAAAATACAAGATTTGATTGATAATAATGAAATGGAAGTGCAAGCTTTCCAACCTAAACAAAATACTCCTAATAATCCTCAAAAGACCATTCCCCAAAATCAAAATCAAAATGCTAATCAATCATTAGACATATTTCAACATCCTTTACCAAGACATGGTAAAGAGGTGGCCAATCAAATCGAACATCATAATGTTCCCCCTCCTACCCGATATGTAGGGACTATTAGCGGACAATTACCTGTTCAGGATCCTCAAATATTTGACACAACCTTATCCCTGGTCACAACCAGGCCCCTACATAATTTTCAAACTCCCGATCCTAGTGATGTAGAATCAGATACTGAAAGTGAAATAGACATCACTTCAAACCAATCGAATAGTTCTAAAAATGAATCAGATCCTATTCAACCTATCACAGATGCTATGGTTCCATAAGAACCATTTCCTAGAAGAGTTACTACTCGACCCTCTTCTAATCAATTCCTCTCTAATGAACAAGCCATAAACGCTCAACCGAGACCAGTTTAGCGTCTTCAATATAACATTGTAGGTACCATCGGAGTCGTTACCCGACAACAGGCTCAAAATTCTCAACAAGAACCAAACCGGAATGATGGATCAGCTCCATTTGTTTTGAAAAATCCCAATAAAGGGAATCATGCTCCTAATGTTCAACCTAAACCCCCTTACAATATTAATGAGCAATTATCTAATACTACAGCCATAATTTCCCTTTTGGATTTATTAAGATCTTCTCCTACCCATAGGGATGAGTTGATGCTTACATTAAGCCAAATGATGGTACCTCAAAACATTCAACCTGAAGCCATGGCCAATACTATCATCACTAGAGAAGTCGATTGTATTGACTTCCGGGATAAAGATATCCCACAACACAGTTTACATAAGGATAATCCCTTATATATTACTGCTCTAATTGGAGATGTAGTTGTTAAAAGAGTCCCGATTGATAATGGTTCATCTCTAAACATTTGCACTTTTGACTTCTACCAACGATTTGGCTTTAGAAGTGATGAAATGAAGAAAACTGACATGATCATAAAAGCTTTCAATGACGAAACACAAGAAACGTGTGGAGTTATTACCATCCCATTGCAAGTTGGTCCTAGAACCCTAGATACAACCGTGTTTATTGTACATTGCCCAGCATCGTACAATATACTTTTGGGTCGTCCTTGGATCAATGCAATGCGGGCTGTCCCATCAACTTTACACCAATGTGTTAAATTCGAATTTAAAAACCAGTTGGTCACTATCCATGGTGACCCTAGACCCTTTGATATGTGTGCTTTGGCAGAACCTGTTGGAGTGCAATTTTGCCCCGCTCCGTCATCCACACATCCTAGTTCTTATTTTTCATCTAAACGTGTGAAACACACACACATAACATCATCTACCCCATCAACTACACCTATACATTTAACTCAACCATCTTCTGAACAAATCACACTAGAACCTCAAAAAGATCTTAAATCTACAACCAATTCTTCATGTTCCATCCCTATAATCTCAAAACCTATAGACCCATTCATTAACACTTCCACATTATCAACATCTATCATACCTTCCACATCTAAAGATATAGGGAATGATCCTTCTACATCTTACGCTCTTTCTGATGAACTTTTACCAGATTTATCCACAATCTTAATATCAAAAAAAACAAATGCTTTCATGCAAGATTCAATTATTTTCAATAACTTGCCACCATCTCCTCGTACTTTGGGCCTCCCACAACCTATGGGAAGTACTTACCAAGTCGGGAGTTGTGCTTTTATTTATAAAGGATATGACTGGGGAAGAATACCTCGGAATATCAAAACTCATCATGATGGATATGCTCGGTGTTATTTTACTAATGAGTATATTAAAGCTAAACCCATAATGCTTAAAATGGGATATAAAGGGAAAGGCTTGGGACCTTTCCAAAATGGCATGAAAGAACCTTTCGAGGTAGAACCGTGGCCCGCCCGATGTGGTGTGGGCCTATTTCCTAGTAAGGGTCAACCCTTTCCTTTTGAAGATGATGATCAACTCATATGTTATCAAGATTATTTAGATAGGCGTGATGATTTGCCTCTAAAAAATCAGCCATTTACATGTAACATGCTATCCATAGCTTACCCTGAATTGATTGTTGACTCCGATGAGGAGTTGGAAGGAGATATCTTCCACGATGTCTCCGTTGAAGAGATGTTACACAATGGATTTTATTTTGATGGTTCTATACCAACTATAGCCCAGCTTGAGGCCACTAATCCTCAAGATGAATTATCCAACTTAACCTTAAAATAATTACAAGAATTGGGCGTCTCACCCGCCCCACCTAATTTTGAAAGAGATCTACACATGGAAGTCGAAAACGTCATTAAAGTTAACATTGGAACCGAGGATAATCCTCACATAATCAATATTGGGTCAGAATTAAGTCAAGAAAAACAAGAGCAATACATTGCATTCCTTAAAGAATATGAAGATGTCTTCGCTTGGACATACGAAGATATGCCAGTGTCCCGGACCCTTCCGTAGTCATGCATCATCTAGTAGTCCATCCGGATGCTAAACCCGTTAAACAAAAACTTAGAAAAATGCATCCCAAAGTGGCCCCGCTAGTCAAAGGGGAGTTAGAAAACTCCTAAATGTTGTTTTTATACAAGCTATTGATTATGCTGAATGGATCTCAAATGTAGTTCCAATCACCAAGAAAGAAGCTACCAAAGTTAGGGTTTGCACAGACTTTAGAGATATTAACGCTGCATGCCCTAAGGATGATTTTCCTCTTCCAAACATGGATCAAATCATTGACTTTACTGCCGAAAGTGGAATGATGTCCCTAATGGATGGATTTTCTGGCTATAATCAGATCAGGATAGCTCCTGAAGATCAGGCTAAAATAGCCTTTATTACCCCTTGGGGTACCTTTTGTTGGAAAGTGATGCCATTTGGCTTAAAGAATGCAGGTGCAACATATCAACGAGCTATGACTTATATTTTTCATGATATGATGCATGATATCCTACATGATTATGTAGACGATATTATAGCTCGCTCTATTAATGAAGATAATCATTTAGATGATTTGAGAAAAGTTTTTAATCGCTTAAGAGAATATCTTATTCGATTAAATCCAGCCAAATGCATATTCGGAGTTAAGTCCGGTAAACTATTAGGGGTTATAGTTTCTTTACGTGGTATCGAAATTGACCCTCTCAAGATTGCGGCTATCACTGATATGCCCGCACCTACCAATATATCTGAATTACGAAGTTTACAAGGTAAACTTCAAGCTATCCGTCGCTTCATCGATAAGTTGGCGGACAAAACCGGTCCCTTTCTTAAGCTCCTTAAGAAGGATGTCCCTTTTAATTGGGACGACGAATGTAAAGAAGCTTTTGAACTTCTCAAACAATACCTCCTTACCCCACCCGTGCTTTCACCACCTAAACCCGATCGCCCATTTCTCCCGTATATTTTAGCTTCAGATTCTGCCTTAGGAGCTATGTTAGCTCAGCTTGATGATGCGAAGAGAGAACGTGCTAATTATTATATTAGCCGAACCTTCATCAGTTATGAAACCCGCTACACAGCGTTAGAAAAACTATGTCTAGCAGTTGTTTTTTCTACGCAAAAATTATGCCATTATATGCTTAGTCAAAAAACTTATGTCATTGCTAAATATGATCCCTTGAGGTATCTCATGAGTCGACCTTATTTATCGGGTCGTACAGCCAAGTGGGTTCTTGCTCTAAGCGAGTTTGACCTCACATTCATAGGACAAAAGTCTGTTAAGGGTCAAATCATAGCAGATCAATTAGCGACTGCACCCTTAGAGTCTACCCATCCCCTCATCATCGAGTTTCCTGATGAATGCCTTCAATTAGAGGCAGACCATATTGAGCAATGGTCCTTATACTTTGATGGAGCCCGATGCATGAGTGGGGCTGGTGCGGGTATTATTTTAATATCCCCACAAAAACATCTTATTCCTCTATCCTTCAAATTAACATTTGCTTGCACCAATAACACCTCTAAATATGAAGCTCTCATCCTCGGATTACGATCTACCTTGGCGCTAAAAATTAAACATCTATTAGTTTTTGGTGATTCTCAACTTGTCATAAACCAAATTAATGAATTTTATCAGACCAAAGATGATAAACTGCACCCATATAAAGCCTATGTTTTACAATTAATGTCTCTATTTGATCAAGTTACCTTGGAAGCTATTCCTCGAACTTGCAACCGTGCGGCTGACGCTATGGCCGCAGCTGCATCTCTTCTGCCCTTGGAGTTAGATGACGAATATGCCACTATCATTATTCGTCGACTCCAAGAACCGGCTTCAAATAAGTCATGCTTAGAACCTTTGGATGTGTTTCTAATCAATGAAACTACTCCTGAACCTTGGTATACAGATATATTTGATTTTCTTCAAAATGGGACTTTCCCCGCCAATTCTAATAGAAACCAAGCATCGGTTATTACGTCGACGCGCAAGTCGATTTGTAATCATTGGCAATACTTTATATAGGAGATCTTTTGAAGGTATCCTATTAAGATGTTTGAATCTAGAAGAATCCAAATCAGCCTTGAGTGAAGCCCACGATGGATCTTGTGGAGGACACTTCAGTGGTAGTGTCATTGCTAAAAAGCTCCTTAGGATAGGATATTTTTGGCCTACCATGGAGAATGATGCACATGAGTATGTGCGCCATTGCGACAAGTGCCAAAAACATGCCGACCTTGTCCATGCCCCCCGCACAAGAGCTGCAGGCTATTTCATCTCCTTGGCCCTTTTCAAAATGGGGCTTAGACATTATTGGCAAAATCAATCCCGTGTCATCCGATGGACACAAATTCATCATAACCGCCCTCGAGTATTTCACGAAGTGGGTTGAAGCTATGCCTTTAGCTTCCCGCACTGGCACACAAGTTTCTAAATTTATTTTTAATCAAATCATTTGTAGGTTTGGAATTCCTGCAAATCTCATCTCTGATAATGGAACTTGTTTCAAAAATAAAGATGTCAAGAAATTATGCCAAAAATATAAGATTCAACATCGCTGGTCCACTCCCTATTATCCTCAGGGTAATGGTCAAGCATAAGCATCTAACAAAACCTTAATCAAAATTCTCAAAATATTGGTCAATAAAACCGGCCGTGACTGGCACATTCAATTATATCCAAGCCTTGTGGGCCTATCGAACTAGTGTTCGAACTCCCACTCGGAACTTCACCTTTTGTTTTGGTTTATGGTGTCTGAAGCCATTTTTCCCTTTGAATTAGAAGTTCCTTCTTTGGCTCTACTACTTCAAGATACCGAAGTAGGAGATGAATATCGAAATGTGCAGACTCGACCACTGGAACTCCTAGATGAAAAATGCATCAATGCTTTGGAGCATCTCCGTGCCTACCAAAACAAGCTTAAAAGATCATATGCTAAAAAAGTTCGTCCTCGATCCTTTGAGATCGGCGACCTTGTTTTAAAAGAAAATCAAAAAAATACTAATGCAACTAAAGACCTTAAAGGTAAATTTGAGCCCAACTGGCTTGGACCATACATTATCACTGCTAAATTTGAATCAGGAGCATATAAATTATCTACCTTAGATGGTAAAGAACTTAAAGAACCCATGAACATTTTGCATCTTAAACGTTACTATGCGTAACAAAAATTAATCATTTCATCATTTGTACATATTTCGCATGTTGTTTTATTTTAAAAATATATATATCAAATTGTTTACACAAAAACAAAAACAAATAAAAATAATAAAAATAAAAACAGCAATACTCTTGACTCTTTCGAAACCAAAACCAAATAAAGAAGAAAGAGAGAGTCAACATTCTCAAACTTCTCAAAAAAGTATTTGTATATATTTCTTCTTACAAATGTTGCAGTTATATATTTCAAATTATTTTGGATAAATTAGCATTTATTTGGAATCTCTCACTTTTGCAAACACAAAAATAAGTATCTTGATTTTATCTGGCATGATTACTAATCTCTCTTATATCAAAGTCCACAAAATTCAATTAAATAAAGTTTGAGCACAGAGAATTGATCTTGTTATTTACTTAAACCAAGCACATCCTTTCACAATAAAATGATTATATTTGTAATGTCCATGCTATGCTACATAGTAGAAGTGGTTTCTTGAGCGAAAAGTTTCCCTTGCTATCCTATCATGCACATGGTCTAGAATCTTTGAGAATTGGCAAAAGGACAAGCTCACCCCTACCTGAATAAAAATCCCTTGCTCTACAGCTAATCCGAGCAAGTATCCCTAGCATAGAAAAAAAAAAAAAGAAAAAAAAAAAATGTTATTTTATATCATTACAGCAATGTTCCAAGCATTATCAAGCAAAAATACAAAAGAAAAGCAAAAGAAATACAAAAGAAAAGCAAAAGCAATAAAATCCCTCTCCCTACCCTTTGAAAAGAAAAGAAGGGTTGATGAGCTTGAATCCCTGGAATTCTCAATTATTCGAAAACTGTGAGGTAAGCCCCATAACAGGTGGTTTGTGCCCAACCCGCTTGGCCTTGGGTAACTCCTAGCGTGGTGATATGTCTGTCACATTAGCGACCTTCTTTTGTACAGACCTATGTCTGCTTATGGATTAGCTAGCTCTTGATAATCCGACTTACATAGTAGTCTGGTATGGTTATATGCATCTCAATCATGGTTAATGAACATTTATTTGGTTCATTCAAATCACTTGTATCATGGTATCTTGCTCAAACTGGTAAATGAACAATGCAATTGCACACACATTTTGTATTTGAGAGATTTTGTGTATCATCATGATAAATCAAGATTGGAAATGAACTCACATATGCACATGGGATTCCTTATAAATCTAACCTTTGTCTTTAAGATACTTTGAAATATTTCTGCAAAATGTTTGGAATAAATTCATTTTCTTCTTTAAAGTACAGTTGTTTAGTATAAAGACAACTACATGCATAATCAAAAAAATCAAAATTTCTTTCAAACCATACAATAAAAATATACATATATATATTGTCGACTTTCGCGACGATGGTATAGTTCCAAAACCAAAATTGGAATTTTATGCCTAGCGCAAGTCCTCATCTTCATATTTTCTGTTTATTAAAAATCAACCATGCAATAAAACTATCTCTTTTTGGATTTCGCGATGATGGTATAAGTCTATACCTAAATATTCTATGCCTAGCGCAAACCATTATACCAATTTTATTCTCCATTTATTTAAAAATCATAAAAAACCATATGACTTAAATCATTCTGTTACACAATTATGCTTTAAAAACAAACAAACACCTATTCTATTTCATGTCATCATGTCAAATTGCAAATTTGCAACCATGGTATAATTTCTAAGGAATTATTCAACATTTTATCACACTTAGGAATTTATGCCTAGCAAAAGCCATTTTAAAATATTTCATGCATAATATTTTCATGAAAAGTCTGAAAACAAAATCATCATCATCATCATTTGCATCCTCACAACCAAAGTCTTAAGACAGTCTCTTAAGCACCCTTTTACTTTTAACAATATTTCTATACTGGGATTAGCTTGACGACCGAGTGAGCGGCGACTCCATGAAATGGTCTATAATAGCGACAATGTCCTTTGAAATTATTGTTAAAAGTCTTTTTATTTTTTATCAAATCACCTCATCACAAACAACCAATTTGTTCTATCAGATTATTTCATTTAAATTTTAAAGCATTTATTAAAAACCATACATATTTCCAATGACATAATTACATGAATCATTAAATCAATCACACCAAAACATTAAAAGCATCATACAAACGCATAAGACAAGTCATATGATCAAAAAAATATATCTCATCTATATATATATCAAATATATGTACATCATCTCAAAAATAGATTGGTATGCCACAATCTACATCTTGGCATACTCAATCCTCTCAAATCATACAATCAATCTGTATAGTGCAGTAGCCTAGCCTCGAGAACCCCTCGAGCTCTCAGCCTCATCTCCTCCCCCACCCTGAGGTGGACGAGGTGGCCCCATCGCAGTATGTGTGGTACTACGAGTCCTAGTTGTCGATCGAGAGGAAGTCCTCGATGACCCAATCCTGATCGGGTCAGCAATGTCGACTGGCAGCTGTACCCTCTGACCCTCTGGCACCATCTGGAAGTAGATGCCCTGGTAGAACGTGGTCTGAGCAATCGACCGTGCCAGCTCCTGCGTGCTCGCTCCTCCGCCCCGTGCTCTAAGGCATGCAATCTCATCTCTGAGCTGTGTAACCTCAGCTCGATGGCATGTAGCCTCATCCTGCAATGTCTGCACCTGTGCCTGGAGATGGACTGTCTCCGCTCGGAGAGTCACTGTCTCGCTGCTCTCCCTAGTGTCAACACCCTTGCCCTTATCAGCGATGGTGGCCTCTCTCTCTATGGAGAAGGGGGTCTCTCCTCCCTCCTCTCCCACCGTCGTGGCCTCTCGCTGCCCCGTGGTCTCCTCTCGCTCTCTCCCATCGTGACCCCGTGCCGCCTCAATGGCCGCCTGGCGTCGCCTCCCCATCCGACGCACAACCACATGGATTGGGCCCCGAGCCCTCGTCATCCGAGGAGGGCGGATGCCTCGTGTACCAGGCATCGTAGCCATCGGCTACCCCAACGTCGTCCCCATCCACCGGCTGAATGGGGGCATCATCTACGTGTCCCGACTCCAGAATCGCCGCATATCCGGAGCCCCGCTAACTCGTAGTGTTATCCCGGACAGTCTGGGAAAACTCGTAGTCTCTCGGAGATGGAATCCCCTACCGTAGACCGAACTACCTCAAAACTCGGTCGTACCGATGGAGCTCCACCTCTCCCCTCTCCATCCTCAGCCAGTAGACTTGCCTGATGCGAGCCACCTCCCGTCCATCCTCGGCCCACCCTGGATGATCTCTCCAAGGCCTCCAGGTGATCTGGTCGGAGACGAGGTCATCTAGTAGTCTCCGGGACACTGGTAGATCTATCCGCCACTATGCCCCTCTTCGAAGCCACCAATAGAAAACTCGGGGCCTCTCCCCGTCAATCCCTATCGCTGGAAGCCCTACCGGCCTCCGCACCGTGATGTGCTCCCAGCACCAAACTTGTAGTAGCGATGTCATAACCAGACATCGACCGCCCTTGTACACGACCCCATGCAGGATCTTGTACAATCGACAGAGCACGAAGCTCCCCCAAGAAAACCCGTATCCGTGGTCTCTCATGTCACGCCCCCCCCCCCCCCCCCCCGATAAGTCCACTACCACATCCGACCAAAACTCGTGTGAGGCTAGATGCCCCAAGCATCTGGCGCAGCGACTCGATGTTCACTCCGCCCTTCTCCAGGGTGAAGCTCGGATCGCCACACAACCGCATCATAGCATGACCCTAGTTGGCCGTAGGAGTGATCAACCATCCTTGTATGGGGATCCTCAATATCCTCCATACATCCTCCAGTGTGGGAGTCATCTCCCCTATCGGTAACCAAAAATAGGAAGAACCCGGATACCACCTCTCTGCTAGGGCTGTCAATAGCCCCATATCTATAGATACCTGTGGCATCTCTGCCACATGCTGCAAGCCGACCTGTGCCAGCTGATCTCGCTCTGCCTGAGACAGGGCGGCCAAGTCATCCCTCAACCCGCCATATTTCCATTCTCTGCTCTTTAGTAATCCCCTCTGCAACATAAACAAAATCAACAATAAAAATCATTACTAAATCATTAATTAAAAATGCAAGTTAAAATAAGTTCAATTTCATAAATGATGATATCATCCACAATTGGACGATATCGTCCTCAATTTGAGCAAATTCGTCTCCGATTTCTCCAGTCGAAATCGTCCCCTTTTTGATGAAATCGTCCCCCTATCGCTGATTTCGCCCTCAAACGAAATCGGCGATATCGAGACGATTTCGACGAAATCGAGACGATTTCGTCTCGACGACGTCGACGGCCCAAAAATGGCCGCGATGCTCAAAAATCAAGCAAATCTAGTCTAAAAAGCATTAAATTCTAAAGTAAAGCATTCTAAACTAAGTTTAGACCCTTACCCGTAGCCCGCGTCGGACCTTTGTCGATCTATGCACTGTCTCGACCATTTTGTCTGCAGAGCTCCAGAAACCAGAAAACTAAAAAAATGAACAAGAATAATGAATTAGGGTTTTACCCTATTTTTCTTAATTTTATTCAAAAACAACTAAAAACATTTAAAAATTTTGCTTTTCCGCGTTTTTACCTCAAACGTTCGATTTGGGTAAAAACACGGAGGGGGCACCATAGTAAGCTGTCGTACGATTCGACCTAGAATCATCACCTAAAAATGGGAATAATTTTTGCTTTCTCGTAGATCGAGAAGAACTCATCTTTAACGCATTTTCTTCAAAAAATTCGCTAAAGAGGGGGCAAAATGTAGCACCCTAAAATTGGCACAGTAAAACCTTAATAATTACAATTACTCTAAGTAAATATTCAAATTCAAATTTCAACCCCCAAAACCGCTCCCAAACCGCCGTGCAACCCGTTTCCTCCTTTCCCGTGCCATTTTTAGAGTTTGTTTTGACCGTTTGACGATATCGTCGCCGATCAGACGATATCGCCTCGTATCGGACGATTTCGTCTGGACTAGGACGTCCAGACGATCTTGTCCCAAAACTAATTTTTCTCAATTAGCCTCTGTTCCAACGACGTCTCTAATCCGGCGTAAGCGTGTCCGCGCCGTTAGAGACCCTCCCCGTTGGAGATCTCCCAAATTGGGATGATCTCCAACCTCCTAACCTCCCTCCTAAGCCTATTTAAACTTAGGCCCTCCCCTTAACCTTCCCCTGGCTGAATTTTCCTGTAAATCGACCTTCACACGCATTAGAATAATCTGTATTACCATCTACATTTGTTGCATCCAATTTTCTTGCAGGAACCTTGTCATTTTTCAGCCGGAGCAAGCTTACATCGTCGCAGACGATCCTGTTCAGATCGGAGACGATCCTGTCAAATCAGAGATGATTTCGACTGCAATCATCATTGGGGGCAATCAGTGCCCAGAGTTTGCATTTTCCTCTTTTCATCTGCTGTTTTATTCTGCAATTAGCTAGTTTATTTATTATTTTTTGCTATTCTGCATTTTGGAGTTCACCCATGTAGCTTTAAATGCATAATTAAGTCACCAATTGTCATCAAATCATTGTAGTGCACTCGTATTTTGCTTATTATCATCATTTTAATGTTATTGTTGTTATTCTACATCATTGCCCTCTATTAGAATAGTTGCATTTTTTGCATTTTGTGTCTACTTCTCTGATTGCAGGTCTTTGACGAATTCGTCAAATCTCATACGATCTTGTCTGATAGCAGACGATCCTGTCAAATCAGAGGCGATCCTGACTGCTTCAAGAATCAAAATCTCCATCAGACATCCGGATCAGGTATGGTTCTGTAATTTAGCTCTTTCTCTCTGTTTATGTTCATATTTGTCCGTTGTATTTCATCTAGTCTCGCATTTTCATAATAGTATAACTTAGATTCATTTGGCCAAACCTAGGACTCGAATGTTTAAAGATAAAATTGAACACATAAAACACATTCCCAACCTAGGCGTGGAAACTGCCATTCAAACGTTTCCCGGTGAACCCACCATCCGTCGAAAAATCACCATAATACACCTCCCCCGAGAGGCGGGACCTTCGCAAGGCCTCTCAGTCCGAGGTACCGTGCCATCCTTTTCCCATCCTCCTTCCGGGCACGGATCCTATAGCCTGAAGGTAAGGATGCAAAAAATTTGGAGCGATACAATGAGAGAAGAAGAAGATGGAATGGCATTTGGAGTGAAATAAAAAGAGTGCAAATATGTCTATGAAAAAGGGGAACGAATGCAAAAATATTGTACGTATAGTCATTTAATATATAGGCAATACCATTGTTATTCACCTCAAAGTTTCTTCTATGTGTGTTTAATTGATAAATGCATTGTGTTATTTGAGTTGTATGTTGTAGATTGCATGTTCTAGTGTGTGTGCATTTCAAACAAGAGCATAAGATTCGTCTAAAAGTGAACATCAGCATGCAAGGTTTCATCTAATGTGTGTCATCTTGGAAGTATTTTTATACAATGTGTTTCATATTGGAAGTGCCATCGTGGCAATTATCATTGTGTAACATGTGTCATCTTGAAAGTGTTACCTAGGAAGTGTTATTATGCAGTGCATGTTGTCTGGAAAGTGTCGATGTGGCAAGTATCATCACATAATATTATCATCATAAGAAGTTGGCATGTAAAGGTTGTAGGAGTGTCATCATGAAGGAGCACCATCACAAAGGAGTGTTGATTTATAGAAATCTTAAGAGCTTACCATCTTGTACCTATCTGTCAAAAATTTGTACTGCTTGCAAAGGTCATCCTTTAGTGGATTATCTTTGTCCATCTACATCAAATGTAGTAGAAATTTAACTTTAGATATCAGGATTCAAAATTTGGTTATAAGTTACTCCATTTATCATCATACTTACTTTAAATATCATCACACTAATAAGTACCTAAAATATTCTATAGAACAAAGTAATAGTCCCTCTTTTAAGGGATATTCAAAAATTAAATTATAACTAATATAATTCAATGAAATATTTATCCTTTGCGAGTTTGGTTTCTTCTAAATCTCATAAACTAAAGTCTTATATGGGTTCTTTCAACCTTCTTCTAGAGGATACCTTGTTGAGGTTTTTGTGGGAACGGATGTGCCTAACTATGGATGAAGGAGCCTTCAACCTGGTAGGTAAATTCATGGGAACCCACCCTGATATTGATTCGATTAGGAAATGGGCTTCCCTTAAATGGTCTCCTAAGGGTTTCATGGAGTTGGTCGCTCTTCCCAAAGGATTTTTCCTCATAAATCTCAATGAGGAAGATTCTTTGCACATCTTGGAAGGGGGTCCATGGTTCTATGGATGGAGGAGTCTGTTTCTCAGGAAATGGGGAATGAATTTTGATCTTGATTTGCAAAATATTAACATGGTCCCTCTTTGGATTAGACTCCTTGGTCTCCCTTTCCAATTTTGGCATGAGGATATCTTGAGAGGAATTGCTAAAATATTGGGAGAGCTAGTTTCAATTGATGTTGCCATAAGGTATAAATCTAGAATGGTGTACACTAGGATGTGCATGAATGTGGACCTAACATCTAATATCCCAGACTCAGTCAAGCTTATTTTATATTTTAGAACCAAAACTCAACCTATGGAATATGAAAACATACCTTCTATCTACTCTGATTGTAATAGAATGGAGCACGTGACCATCCGTTACCCAAATCCATATTATAGCCCTTAAAAGATTGATTTGGTTGGGAAGTTCACCTCCCTAACACCTTTTATTTATAGGAAGTAAAGGCATGAGCCAACCCTCTTTCTTATGGACACTGCTTATAGTTTACTCCAAAGCAGGAGACTACAAATCCGAAAGCTAAAGATCAAAGGTCATTTCTTGATTGAAAGCTCCACCCACCTTTAAAAAAGCACTTGACCAAAAAAGCAAGCTCTTTTAAGCACTCTTAATTCCAATAAACCAGCAAGTCATCAATTGTGAATCATCGGTGAAGCTAAAGATCAAATGTCATTTCTTGATTGAAATCTCTACCCACCTTTAAAAAAATACTTGACCAAAAAAACAAACTCTTTTAATCACTCTTAATTCCAATAAACCAGTGAGTCCGATTGTGAATCATCAATGGCCTAACCCATTAAGGCAGCTCAATACAATAAGGTGAGTCAACCTAAGAATCAATCTTGGATAGAAAAGAAAAAGTTGGGCTCACAAACCCTTGGGAAAGGAAAATCTCTGGTCTTGAACAACTTCAACCATTCTTCTGCAAAGATACCCTATGTTGAAAGAGTCCCACTAGTAGAGGAACTAGAAGCATTGGTAGATCCTATTATTCAGGTATGTAATATGGTACCCTCCTCTATTCCTCTCTCTTCCAATCCTTTGGTGGGTAATCCATTTGAAATTCTAGCCTTAGACCAATATTTTTTTGTTGGGGAGATTGATTTCTCTGACTCGGTTAACCTGACTTTACAAGCCTTGATGATGGAAGCCTCCTTGACTAGGTAGAATAGCATGTCAAACATAGTTATGATAGACCCTCTGAACCTTTTGGTGGGAGATTCCCCTTCTAAGAAGATTAAAAATCCAATCTCCAAAATTCTTCTAGGATCCCCTTCCAAGGGGAAAAACTATAGTGTCAAGGGAAATGGGTCCCCTAGACCTGTCATAAGTAATCAAAAGAAAGGGACTATGGATGTGGGCTCCGAAATAAAAGTGGGCTTTGAAAGAAAAGTGAGCAAACCTTTAAACAAATAACTTAAGAAATAGGTCACTAAGTTAGATATTATGAATGGAAGTTAAGAGACTTTGAAGCTAAAGATAAAGAGTCAACCAGTAAAGCATGAAAGAACGGAGAGCAGAGTACCAAACCAAACTGGGGTTAGAAATTATTCTAAAGGGTCTAAGTGGTATACTTTGTTCAAAATATGGCTAGAGCTAGGATGCAAGTGTTCAAGATGCAAGAAGAAGGTGTAGAGGGGGAAAACTACCCTATCACATATGATTCTTGGCTAGATCTGCTGGGAGTCGAGGTGAATTGCGAGGGTGTGTTATATTCTCTACACTCAAGAACACAAAGGGACGGGTTCACTAGGAACTATTTTATGACTCGCTATAAGTTCGGGGTGGAGGTGTTTAATTTATTCAATTAAGCAACCACCTATGTTTGGTCTTTCTAAACTAAACTATGCAAAATAAAAGAACGGTGCAAAACACACAATATGCAAGAAAGCAATGTCTAACCCTAGTATGCTTCTTAGATTCAATTATTTCTAACCCTAGGTTGCAAGAAATGAAATTACTTTTTTTATTTAAGCAAGGGCACAAGTGAAATGCACAAACAAGGCTAAACCCTAGATGCACACTATATGCTCTTTTTCTTTCAAATGCCTAGAAAGCAATCAAATATTTTCCTTTTAACTTATGAGCCTAGGTTTTGATAGAAAAGATAAAAACAAATAGCACACAACCTAATAGTTTTACTTAGGGTACTTATATGATCCAATGTTTGACCCAAAGCTTTATCTTATGTCCAAAATATCCCACAGCTTCAAATCTACAAAATAACTTCACCAAACACTAGAAAATACGATCAATGTTAGGGGGTTTACTTAGGTTGTTGTATGATAGTGCTTGAAGGTACAACATTCAAACCCCTAGGTCCTTTTAGCTGACCTTTCAAAATTAAAATGATCTTTGACCTTTGAAACATACATAGCGAAGTATGCAAGCATGAATAGTAAATGATATGTAGCAACAGAATGAAAATAAAAACTATAACAAGGATGCAATCTCTAAACTAGGGTTTGAGAACAAATGGTTGCCCCCAAGCTAATATGATATGCAATGTAAGTAAAACAAAATTACGAAAGACAGAACAAAACATAAACAAAGAGATAATAGCTTAGCATAGGAAAGCAAGTCAAAACCCTAGGATCTTAAGACAAACAATCACTCCAAAGCCTACCTAGATCGAATTTGTACCTTATAAATTATTGAGCATGGATTCAATAGCAAAAAACAGATGGGCTCAAAGCGTCCAATGGGTGAAAATAGAGTTTTCATAAAATTTGTGCCTTGTAGGAGATAGGGTTTGGATTCGCACAAGAGGGTTAAAAACCCTGAAATAGAGATCAAAAATACGATGGAAACACACACAATGATGAAATTAAATGAACTTATGAACACAAATAAATAACCTGGCGATCTTGTGGAAGAAGCAAGAGAAAATGTGGAAGACCTCTCCTCCTCCAAGAAGACAAATTATCGTCAAGGTTTTCTTCACTTGCAGATCACAAGGAACACCAGCAACATAACACTAAAAGCACCAAGAGCACTGAAATATCACAAGAAGCAAAAGAATATTATTTTGCATTAAGAGCTTATTAATATCATTCGGGGTCCCCTCTCTAAAAAAAATATCCAATCCTTGTATTTATAGAGGGTTTGGAAGGGGAAAATGAGGGAAAACAAAAGGTTAACCTTGATTGAGTTGACACCTTAAAATATCGGCCTAAAATTTAGGGTTTATCCACAAAAATTCTAAATTTTCCAAATTTGCATCCCCTTGAAAAACAAGAAAAAGACAACAGAAAATGGGCTAAACTTGACCCTAGCAAGTTTGATGGCCTCCTAAAGGATTCTAAGGAAAAATGACTCATTTGGGTGGGTCAATTTTTCATGTCTACATAAGGCTTTGGAAGAAGGCTACTAGAAGACTCAAATTGAAGGTAATAAGCACTGCCCTCCCAACAAAGAGAGCAAGGCCTCAAGCCAAACTGATGATCCCTCCTTGGATTGCAAACTTCTTTCTTCCATGAAGAAAAACTTAAGGCGAGGCAAAAACTCTTAAGGCGAGCTTCGTGCTTCAATTTCTGTTGGATGAATTCAAATGAATTTTGGGTCTAAATAAGGTAATGAGTTCTCAAATTCTCCTAGCTTACCTTTGTCTCTACTTCCTTTATTCTCTTTTGTTGTATTTTGTCTATTGTGTCTTGCTTCTGGCTCTTCTTGTTCATCGTCTAAAAGTTAAAAATGAAATGGATAACTTTGTCATCCCTATCTCATAGATGTCTAGAGAGCCTAGGCCCATTAAGAAATTCAAGATGAATATGGATAGTCCTTTTGAGAAGCTCTTGAGAAGGCATGCAAAGTTTCCTTTGATCTTCTTGGCTCCCTTACCAAATCGATCAATTTGGTTGCCTCCCCTATTGAGGAAGTTTCTTGGATGGTGATTCTTTATGGTCATTCTTGAAATTTTTGAGGATTAGGTGTCCTCTGCTTCTTTTTGGGCTTCAGGGTTGTTGGGCCCTTTTTGTTGTTTTTGTGCTTCTTTGCAGCGTCCTTTCTCAGGATTGGTTCCTCTTTGTTCGGTTGGGTTGCAGGTTGGCCTTGTTTAGTCTAATTTGTTTGTTTGTGTTGTTAGTTTGTTAAAAGGTTCGAGGACCCTTTCAAAACCCCTTCTTTTTCATCTTATAAAAAATATATATTATTCAATGAAAAACAATGAATTAACCATTATGTGGTATAAAATTAAATTTAGACATCATTTTTTAAAAGTATATTAGTGTTCTTTATTCAAATCACAATTTCAAATATTTAAGCTTAACCTCCTAATGATGCCCATATTTAAAGTTTATAATTTCAAACATGAAATTAAACCTTTTTATGAGTAATTTGAAGTTACAAACATACAAGATTACTTATTTAAAAGATAATACAATCAAATTTATTAAGATAATACAAAGATGAACAAAAAAAAATTGTAATCTTAAGAGGCCATAAGTTATAATTTATTATAATAAATTAAATCTTGGTTAAAGTCTATAATTAAAAATGATTAAAGTTATTTATTAAAAAGGACATATGTTCAAATCCATGTTGATTATCCATACATCAAATAATTAAACATGATAATACTAAAATAAATTTATCTCATAATTTTCTCTAACCATAATTTAAAACAAGTTTAGTGGCACAACAAATGCAAAATGGAGGCAAATAGAAAGGATTCAAAAATATCTAATCACAAACTTTCTCAAAATTAAGGCCACAACCCCTTATGAAATTATTCTAGCTGAAACTGGAATGTTCCCTTTAGAAGCAATTGTTATGACCAAGCTGTTATGTTACTTGAAAAAACAGAAAACATGACAAATGATATATGGCCTAGGGAAGCTAGGGACAAAGAGTTGCATAGGCGAAATAATACATGGATGAAACAAAATCAAAAATGGATGAAATGTTGAGAAATCAACATAAATGAATGCCCAAATGTCAACAAAGACATAATTTTATGAAGAGTTGCATAGGCGAAAGAATACATTATTGAAACAAAATCAGAAATGGATGAAATGTTGGGAAATCAACATAAATGAATGCCCAAATGTCAACAAAGACATAAAAAATTATGTGAATGAAAAGTTCAGAAGTGGAATGTGGAAAAATGCAAGCAGGAAAAGACAATATTATATTGCAAATTTTAACCCAACGTATGACTACAAGGAAAAAGCGTATATAGGTGTTGAAATCAAGTGGAAGGAAAAAATACTCGTTGCTCAGATAAGGACTAGCTCTCATAGGCTTAGATGTGAAAAAGGGAGATGGACAACGCCCAAAGAACAATGGGAAGAAAGGATATGTACTCTATGCAGCACAGGGGCAGTAGAGACAGAGGAACACTTTATCTATAAATGCCCGAGTTTTTCAGATATCCGTGACAAATACAAAAAAACACTTGGGAACGAGTTTATGGCAGATTTATTTGAAGACAATAAAATTAAAAAAGTTGGGGAATTGCTAACACAAATCAGCAGGAGAAGGAACAACCTTCTCAAAGATATTAAAGATCATATAATATGATTTGAATAATTGTACTTCCATATTTGAGGTCCCATAGACCATATTTGGGTCTCACGGACGTAATTAAAATCTTTCATTTCATTATACCAAAAAAAATAACAAATTAATAACAATCACATTAAACAAAAATTAACAAATTAATAACAATCACATTAAACATGAGTACACTTGCTTGAAAAAATAATAATTATTTTTTTTTGTAGAGGTTTGAAACATGATCATAAAACATGAATAAAGTCTTATTTAAAGAAATGGAGTAGAATGCAAAATATATCTTACCCTATAGATGTGGGTTTTTTACCCATTAAATTGAAAGTATTAAGTAGTTTAATGTTTTTTGGTTGGAAAAAACCAGTATTGATTAAAATATAATAATTTTAAAAAATTATATGTATATTTAAATAAATAAAATATGATTTGAATATTGAAAAGAAAACATTATTAGTATTGTTATTATAAATTTTAGTTTATTAGGCACCTAAAACAGTTAATAAACACTCAATGTTAGCCTATCCCCTTATGAATAAACCGTAGTTTAAACCTTAAACCTCTCCAAAGAAAAGTCAAAATTCTAACCACTACCAAACAAAAAAATTATAACATAAAAAAATAAGATACAAAATAATTTTTAAAATAATAGAAAATTGTATAGTATATTAAATTAAGCTGTATCCATCTCCTTGATAAGCTTAATAAGCGTAAAGAAATTTTAACAATCAAATTAAAAACCAGTTCACATAGACAGACATTAAACTAAAATAAATATGCTTGGATAATTAAAATTAAAACAGTTCAGGTGGAGTGTTCTCTACCCACGCATCATCCACACTCTTATACTAATTTAATGTAGCAATAAATAATTGCTAATTTTTATTTTGACCTTATTCTGAGTTTTTGTTTTCTATAATTTTTAATTTAAAATAGGTTGAAGTTGATTTCAAAACTTATTCCCATACGCATATAAAAGTTGACATTTTATAATTGAAAAATAATATTAGGAATATTTTAAATTTTTGAAAATAAAAAACTCTAAAATATGTCCAATTTTATTTTTTGGATTGGACAGATTTCAGAGAATTTCAAATAGCCACGTCTTTCTTTATTTTTAGATAAGATTTTAACGTTATCTCTTGGACATCCCATTGTTAGGTGACAAGTAAATTCGTGCTGAGTTTTTAACCTCTATGTGTACTTGCATTTTAAATAAGGTTTATAGAAAGGACAATAATTGCCTTCCAAAGTAAGCATGTCTTTTCTAGTCGTTTGATTAGTTTATTTTTTATTTTTTCATAGAATTAAAACATTCTCATATTTATTACAATTTTATTATATAATATCACTATAATAATTTAATTTTTTGTTTTTATAAATTTTGAATATTAGTCTTTTTAATTATGATATTAAATTAGTGTATTTTTTAGTTTTTATTTAGAAAATTCAAGTTCAAACTAAGGAAAAATAAATTATAAAAGTTGAACCTTTTAAAAATAAAATATCACTTATAAAATATCACTTTCTTTTTAAAGTTAAATATACTGTACTAACACCCAGGTGTTGTATGTGAGTTGGAGAGGAGAGGGCAATCCTCCAAAGGAGGTCCCAAGTTCGAATCTCCACCCTACCAAAAAGTTGAATTGGGTACCCAAAATTCAATTGATAATGTTAGTATAATGTTGGTGCGGGCAGGGCTAGGTGCGACCCTCGGATGACTTTGACGGTGTAGAACCCCCTATTCGTGATCTCTTAGACCAAGGCGGCCCCGCAAGGGGTTTTTCGCTTATATATATATTACTAATGTTATTTAATAATTAATATAATTTGACGGTGTAGAACCCCCTATTCGTGATCTCTTAGACCAAGGCGGCCCCCGCAAGGGGTTTTTCGCTTATATATATATATATATATATTACTAATGTTATTTAATAATTAATATAATTTGACGGTGTAGAACCCCCTATTCGTGGTCTCTTAGACCAAGGCGGCCCCGTAAGGGGTTTTTCGCTTATATATATATATATATATATATATATATATATATATATATATATATATATATATATATATATATATATATATATTACTAATGTTATTTAATAATTAATAGAATTTGATGGTGTAGAACCCCCTATTCGTGATCTCTTAGACCAAGGCGGCCCCGCAAGGGGTTTTTCGCTTATTTATATATATATATATATATATATATATATATATATATATATATATATATATATATATATATTACTAATGTTATTTAATAATTAATATAATTTTTTTTTTTAATCTAAAGTATATCTTCTTAATTTTAATTTTGTCACTCTTTTCAATGTTGTTAAATGAAGGTAAATACAATTCAACTATTTACTAACAATATTGCACACTCTTCAACAAATAAAATTTTAATATAAATTTTCAAATTTGTTATATTCCTCAATCTTTTTAAAAAAAAACTCTTATTTGAGACTTACCAAAAAATACATCCATAATTATTATGTTATTATATATTATAATATCTTATCATTAATATAATATAAATAAAAACCATTTTTCTTTTACATAAATAATTAAATTATATATATTAATAATTTTATTATAATTATAAAAATTAGCTATTCAGTTATAAAGGGTAATGTAAGATCTTCCCGGGGTAATCCGGGTAATGCTGGTATTGGTGGTGTGGGGCGGGATAGTAGTGGTACTATCCAATTTTTTTTCTCTTGCTTTAAGGGACATCATTCTAATAACTTCATTGAAGCACTCGCAATTTTATATGCTTTGGAGCAAGGGTATGCTTTGGGTTGGCGTCGGATTGTTTGTGAATCTGATTCTCAGATTGTTATAAATTTGTTAAATTCTGGAGATAGTCTTCATGGTTGTTGGCGGTTGAGTTGGGTTGCTCGGCAAATTCTTAATATCTCTGCTCACTTGGAATTCATTTCTTTTGTGCATATTCCTCGGGAGTGGAATAGGGTAGCGGATTTGTTAGCTAAATGGGCTTCTAAGTTTCAAGATGGTTGGGATGTTCAAAATTGGTCTCAACTTTCTTCTGATTGCTCTCAATCTCTCTCTTCTTTATTGAGAGCTGATATGTCTGAATAGCTTCTGCTTTTTCTTTGTATCATGAATGTTTTGCTGAGTTAATAAATTTTTACCCTCTTTTAAAAAAAAAAAATGTAAGAATTTAAAAAATAAAATCAATTATACTTATATGTGGAATTAAAGATATTAAGATTTCAGTTATCAATTCATATACTATGGATTGCCTTTTTTTAAAAATCTTGTGTCACAAAATTTTAAAAGATATTTAAGAATATTGTTTAGTTAACAATTTTAGTAGTATTTTTAAATAATTGATAGTGATATGTAAGTACAAATTATTATTAATTTTTTTTTATTGGACCTGACAATTGTTAATTTTGAAATAAGATTATTATATTGATTTTGTTTATTTTGTTTTGTTTTTAATATTTTTTGTTTTTTATTTTGTTTTCAACCATATTTTAATGTTTATGTTGATGGTTTTCTTGTACATTATGTTGATGATAACTTTTATTTATAATAAATATTGTATTATTAGTATGAATATAACTAATGTAAATTATTATTATTATATATCTTTAGGAGAATTTGTTACATTTAGAGTCCTTTTCAACTAGCAAGCAAGGTTCAAATCCTAGGGTTACCTCCAACAACACCTAATTTTTTTTTATCGATATACTTTTACATTGATAGACTATCTTATTGGCATATATATCCATAGATGTAAAAAGACATTTTAAATTAAAATATTAATAAAATATATTTGCAATTGATATACTTTTACATTGATAGATTATTTTATTGGCATACATATCCATAGATGTAAAAAAACATTTAAATTAAAAGATTAATAAAATATATTTACAAAAAACAGACAAATAAACAGGTCATGTGACCAACGCCATCAACCAAAAAACCATTATCCTTAAAACATTACAAAAAATCAACTAATAGCTAACCAAAACTGCTTAATATAACTAACATGCAAACACTATCAACTAGCTAACATAATGGAATGAATACATACTATAAATGATGGTTGAACGCATGCCACAAAAATAAAAGCAAAAAGGGAATCCCTGTATGGTGATGATCCATTATGCGGGTTAAGCCATCACTAGGACCGAATCCCACCCAACATTATCATAGGAGATTTTGGCATCGAACCCCATTCTTGCTTGGAAGAAGTGTCAGGAACATCTTCCTAGCCGCGAACAAACAGATCCTAGTTGGCAACAAACACCGAAGCACTTGACTTGTCTCAGGAATCAAGCCGAGAAGCCAAGAGAGAGAGGAACAATCAACCAAAGAACCAGGAAAGAGAGAAGTAATCAGGTTGTCAGGGCCAACTCTATAAGGAAGATAACCTTAAGCTAGGGTAGGAATGATTGACTTAAATATTTAAGTTAATAAAGTAATAAAATCCTACAAATATTCAAATAATAATGTAATAAAGAGTATACTTGAAAATTATTTCTAGAAAATATGGTTAAATAAAATAAAGTTAAGTTTTTTATTTTACATTTTAAACTTCAAGTGTAGTTTAAGGTTGTTTCACAGTTTAAAGATATAATGCAATGTTCAAGGGTTAATTCTAGTTTAAGATGGTCTATTTAAAATATCATAAATTCATAAATATAAATATATTTTTGGAGGGTTGCATCTACAAAAGTTTAAGATGGTTTATTTAAAATGCTCAAAGTTTATATTTTTTTTATACATAGAGGAATCGACAACTACCTTTCTTTTTGAAAAAATAGTTATTAGGTCAAGTTGTATTGCCTCTAATCGTAGCGTCAAATCATTTTAACCCTTATCTCATCTTCGTAAACATGACCCGAAGTGAGGAAGACCCTCGATGGCTCGGGGTTGGTATTGCCATCATCAAGCTGACACACACTCAACAAACTCAGATCAAACTCCTTACTACCTTTACCCAAATTGAACATGCCCTCGAAGTTTGGACCTAGGTCTCCTCTTGGTAAGTGCCCAAAGTCTTACCAATCCACCTAACTCTTTGGCGACAAATGTTAGAAATTTATATATATAAATATAATTTTCAAGGGTTGTATAAAAGTTTAACGAGTTTAAAATTAGTTATGCAAAAGTTCATAAATTCAAATATGTCAGATATTAAGTAAAATATTATGTCAAAGTAACTAAATTTTAGGACCTTACAATTGGTAGTTATGTTGAAGTTAAATAAAATTATAATTTAAATTTATAATGAATATGTTAATGTTTAGAATAATTTACTCTAAAAATTAAATGCCCAAACTTATGTATGGTGAATAGTGATTATTATATATAAAAGGTAAAGAATATCCTAAGGATAAAAAGATCAGCCTTTAAATTTAGAACTATTTATCTAATTGAGATTGAATCGACAAACATTCTAATGAAGGGTTACGGCATAGTAAGATGGGACATTCCATGCGAGCATAGAATTTTTCAACTAATTTTTTATTTATTCTTTTATTATTTTCAAAGTTTTATATGTGAACTATTATAAGTTTATTATAGAGGTATTATTATTGAATGTATTAAGTTTTGAAAGATGTAAGCTCTAGTTCAAATAATATATTCGTTATCCATTGATTTATAACTAAATCATTCATCCCCATTAAGAAAGGCAATGGAGGTAATAAGGTTTGAAACCAAATTTAATGTTTTACAAAATGTTAATCGCATTCAAGGTAGTACTTGCTTGTTTTTTGTATTTTTATTTTTCTCTTGTCCTTAAACCTTTTACTTCTTTTTTCATATTTATGTGAACACTTATAACACAAAAATAATAGGATCATAATATAAACGGTTAATTATTGCTATTTATTCATGTTTGGAATTTTAATGCAATGAGATTATTGTCTCAACAATTATGTGTTATATATTAAGATTTTGTGCTTAGAAATTTAATTCTTGGATTCATGTTAGCAAAGACCTTTTGAAGGAACAACTATCAACGACCTCTAATATCCACGATGACCAAGACCTTACCAGTCCCCAAGGACTAGGTGGATTGATGAAGGCTTGACTAACCAAGTAATTACCAAGAAGAGACCTAGGTTCAAACCTTGGGGGCACGCTGCTAGCTTTTTCAAATGTAGTAGTACGTGCTAAATCCTCTGAGTGCACGCTAGATCAACGACGAAGGTACGAATTCCGAGCAATTGATGGTCTCCATATTACACTGAGTCAACAACAACGAGATAAATAGGTTGTTGGGAGCAGTCCCTGTGGTTTCAATCTTGTGCTTACCAGTTACTAAAAATAGTGGATGTAACCAACTCCTCTATGTAACAAAAAAAACTGACCACACCTAAACCTTGGGAAAAAATAAAATTCCTTTTCAAGAGAGAATAGATTTTGTTCCAAGTAAGTTGGTTTGCCCTTTATACACCAATAGTTAGGCTTCTACCTCTTCATTTCCAAGAGAATCGGCACAAGTGAAAAGTGAGAGTGCATCATTTGAATGCTCAACATTATTAAATATGGAGGAATTTGTAATTGTCTAAGGACCCACTCAAAACCTTTATATAATTAAAAAATATATATTTTATCAACTCTTTCAATGTTTTTTTTTGTTATACAAGGAAGTCGACAGCGTCTCCATCATATTATCTCATGGACACAACAAAATTTTACTCCAAGTGAGGAGGATCTTGGAGGGGCTCGGGATTAAAACCGCCAACCTCAAGTTGGTAAACACTCAACGAAAACAAGTCGGTCTACTACCTCTGCCCATCTACTCTTTCAATGTTATAAAGCTACACAGTATTTTCATATTTTTAAAAAAATAACCTAGCAATATACATAATTTAATATGAATAAATAAAACAATAAAAAAATACAAGTTTTAAATAAAAATGCGTAAAAAATTATAATATAAAGTGCTCTTTCAATGTTGACTAAGCTACATAAAATATTTTCATTTTTTTTTAAATGTATCCTAACAATATACATTATTCAATATATAAATAATTACAATAATAAAAATATATGAAAAATTATATATAAGTATTTTTTAATAAGTTATATGTGGTTTCTACTGGGCCACTTTCATTAAAATATCAAAATATTATATTTGTTGGAGCATCCTTTTTATCACAATTTTTTCATTTCTTTTTTCTCTTAAATATATTCTTCAACTTCCTCAAAGTGCTATATTTCCACAATCAACTCCTTGACATCATTTTGATTAAGACATAAAATCTCACTTGGCCAATTGTCTTCTAAAATTTGAATTTTACTTGGGATGAAGATCAACACCATAATTTGCTAATTTATTTGCTACTCGATTTCCTTCTCTATAAATATGCTCACAGTGCCAGGAGATTACCTCTAGTAATAGATGATGAACTAAACAGTAATATAATTTTTTATCCAGTCTTGACATCCATTTTTGTTAATAGCATTAATGATAATTTGTAAGTCACCCTCAAATAAAATATATTTCCATATTTTTTCTACAATAATTTTAATCCTTATAAGAAGTGCCCTAGCCTCTGCATAGTTGTTAGTTGAAGTTCCATACGATTCTGAATAAGTGAGGAGAATTTTATCTTTAGTATTTCTAAAAACACCACCTTCACTAGCTTTTTTTGGATTTCCTTTAGAAGCATCGTAAAAATCAATTTTGATAGACCTAATTTCTTGACATTTCCATTTTACCATAGATCGAAGTAGATCCTTTGTTTTAATTTCGTTGTCGCAGATCACTCTTCCATGTTTGTTCAAATCTTGTAACCAAGTTATTAGCACCTATTTTTGTGCAGTTGAGACTTCTCGTGATGAGCACCACATTTGTAGATATTATGTAAGAGAGGCAATAATACGGTTCCAAACTTCAACATGATTTTGAGATTTATTTTAAAAAAATTATTATTCCTTTCAAGCCATAAATTCCAATAAATAATGGTAGGGACAATTCTCTAAAGAATAGATAATGCTTTAGCTTTGAAATAATTCATCCAACATTTTATCAACTCTTTAAATGTTGGAGCTACCTGTTGGTCACAAATCTGCCTAAGTACAATATTTCATCACTTGTGCACCCTAGACTCGGCCAACATTGAAAGGCCGAGAGAAAGAGAAGTCTCTCGGGCCAATCTCCAGAGAGGGCTGGCTCCCAAACTAATCTAAACTTGTTTCAAGATAAGGGTGCGGGAAAGAAATGGAAAATACAAAAAGAAAGGGAAATAACATAAAGAGATGGAAATATGGCCACAGGCCGAAGTGTATAGTTTGGGGCAGACTAACAACAAAATTCCACCAAGTTTTATAATAGCATCTAATAAAAGGAAAGCAGCAGAATTGAACCCACACCTTTGTAGAGATAACCCCCAGATCGCATTTCAAAATCTCCTCACTAACCCGCAACGTTCGAATTCAGAATGCAAAATTCAAAACTTAACAAAGAAGAGCATGAGCATAAACAGAAATGACTTTAAAAATAGAAGGAAATCACACACATAAGAATGCTTGCAAATTTTAGAAGCCGAGTCTCTTCTATTGATGCAGAGAACTTAGAGAGTTTTCTTGCAAAATGTCTAACCTTCTTTCTTTAGATATACATGAGTATTTATAGAGGTCTTCCCTCTCTCTTTTGCATCACAGCATTTAAAACATAAAACAGATTTTGAAGAGGAGATCCACAAAATATGCACTTGAAAAGAGAAACAATCCCCCTTGGAGAAATCACATTCCTGCTTTTATGGATCAAAACTAAAAATCAAACAGAAACAAGGGACCATATTTCTTCATTAAATGACCATTATCGGGGCATGCTTGAAGTTGTTAGGAGATCACGAACAAGAGCTTTTAATACTGGAGGCATCTTTAATTTTGGTGGCATCGAAAACTACCTCATGTTCTTCCATCTTGCGCACATAGGTAAACAACAACATTTAATCTTGGAGCCTCTTTGACCACGATCTCAAAATCAGTTGGAGAGCTTTTATTTTATCCTTATCTTCTCCTCACGTTCTCCTATGCAATTTTGAAGGAAAAATGTGGACAAAACTATATCGGGCCTTTGTTGTTGCTTCTGTCACGAAAATGTGACAGGTCGCGAAAATGCGACATGTCGCGAAATCATGACACTTTTACCTTACTGCTTTCTCTTCTTGCCACTAGTCACGAAAATGTGACATGTCGCGATATCGCGACAATTTTCTCTATTTGGCTTTGTTTGCTGCTCCTTGTCACAAAAATGTACCATGTCACGAAATCGCGACATCTTCCTCTTTCTTGGCCTTCATCTTCTTGCAAGTGGCGAAAATGGGACATGTCATGAAATCGCGACATTCCGTACTTGGCATTGTCCTTCCCGCTTGTTCACCGTGAAAACGCGACATGTC
The DNA here is from genome assembly GCA_028583015.1 of Wollemia nobilis. NCBI lineage: Eukaryota > Viridiplantae > Streptophyta > Pinopsida > Araucariales > Araucariaceae > Wollemia > Wollemia nobilis. The sequence goes on along the minus strand of JAQPPZ010016879.1, from coordinate 12,543,900 downwards.
ACGATATCGTGACAATTTCTCTCTGCCTTGTACTTTTTAGCTTTCGTTTCACGAAAACGTGATAGGTCGCAAAAATGCGACATGTCACGATATCGTGACGTTTTCTTCGTTTTGTCCTTTCGTCTTCAACAAGTCATGAAATCGTGACATGTTTCTATCTTCTTGTACTTTGCACTTTTGCCCCGCAAAATCATGACATGTCACGAAATCGCGACAATTTCTTGCCTTCTCCGTCGTTGTCGCTTCTTGTCGTGATATCGCGACAAGTTTCTCTTGCTTGGCTTCGTTTCCAAAAATGTCATGATATCGTGACATCTTTCATCCGCCTTGTGTTTATCTTTCATCTCTTTCACGATAACGTGACATGTCACGATATTGCGCCATTTCGTACTATCTTGCTCCTTCCTCGCTTTCTGTCGTGATATCGCGACATTTTTCATTGGCACTCCTCTTTGCTGTTGTATGTCACGATATCATGACATTTTTCTATCACTTTGCTTTGTGGCCACTGCAAGTCATGAAAATGCGACATGTCGCGATATCATGACAATTTTTCATGTTTCACTTCCTCACCGCAACAAGTCGCGAAAATGCGACATGTCGCGATATCACGACATTTGCCGTTACTGCTTCCTTTGTTGCTCCTAGCGTGAAAATCCAACATGTCGCGATATCACGATAGTTTTACTCCCTTGCTTCCTTTGGCTGCTTTTAGCCGTGAAAACGCGACAGGTCATGAAAATGCGACATGTCGCGATATCGCGACATTTTCTATACTTAGCTCTTTTCTTCATCGGACGTCGTGAAACTGCAACAGGTCGCGATATCGCGACATCTTACACTTACTTTGCTTTCACACAAAACTTGTAGAGATTTTTGTATTTTCCCTTTCAAAGTGCTTGGAGGGACAAACAGAGGAGTGAGCATCTCTACAATTTGTGCATTCTCTTGCATGAACAGTAACAACAAAAACAATGTGGCAAAAATGCCAACATTCTTGGCGGCTCGCGGGGTATACAGTTTTGCTGTATGCACGAACCTCAGGCCTTTATCCATTGGGAAACAGAGTCAAGAAGCTGGAGGAGCAGAAGAAGTGAGTGTTGGTTGATGTTGGACGTCTCGACGGGCTGCTGCAACAAGCTCTTGCTGGCGCTCGACACTCAAAAATAGGACCTTCAACAAAAATTTATGGAAGAGCAGAACTTCCCTTATTTCTAGAACTACTGCATTTTGCCTAGCTCGGTTGAGCTGGGTAATCACCAGGTGTTGTGCAAGGATCTCCATGGCAGTAGTGAGAAGCACCTAAGTTGAAAAAATGGAAATGAATGGAGTGATGACCAGCAGATGTGCAGGTCGTGGAACGGGAATGGTGAATGATGGAATGGTGGAAGATGGAGGAGTAGAAGTGGTAGATACAACAACTGAAGAGGGTGCTATTGTGCTACCAGCTGCTGGGATTCTATGAAAATAGATAATGAAATGGGAGTGGATGGGATGGAGAAGGTGGTAGGAACTATGGAGAAGTGCTCAAAAGACAAAGGACTAGAAGAAAGGGAAAGTGAAGAAAAGGGAACATCAGAGAGGGGAGTAGAAACAACAGTAGTGGCTTGATTATGTACAGTGGAAGAAGGAGTGGGAGTGGAAGAAAGAAGTAGAGGGGAAGCCACTTCCTGCTGGGAAGGAAAAGAAAAAGAAAGAGAAATAAACATACCTACGGGCTCGTGTGCAAAAGGAGCCGAAGTTGACGAATTTTTTTGTTTTTCTTTTTTCTTTTTTCTTTTTTCTTTTTCTTCTTTTTTTCTTTCCTTTTTTTTTTTTTACTGATAATAGGCCTTCAAATGAAGACCATTAACTAGAATTAGCAGTGCATGACCATCCATATCTTGCAAATAAAAAGAATTAACCTGATTGGCACTTGTGATTTGAAATGGACCTTCCCATATTGCCTCGAACTTGTGATGTTTGCCAGGCTTTGATTTCTTTTCATTCCACTTCAATACAAGATCGCCAACCTTAAAAGTCCTTTCAGAGACCTTTTTACCGAACCATTTCTTTGTCATCTCAGCATGTTCTATAAAATCCTGGTATGATTTCTCCCATTCTTCTTCCAACTGCAAAAGTTGAGCTAATCTCATGTTCATTGAATCAGATTCATCATCCTCATCATCAATCAAATGCCAAGTCTGGAGGGCCGGTAATTCAATATGAATTGGCAAAACCGCTTCTTTTCCGTATACCAATGAATAAGGGGATGTCTTGATAGATTTTTTCATAGAGATGCGATCAGCCCACAATGCTTGATTCAAAAGTAGGTGCCAGCTCCGCTTATTGTCGCCAAGGGTCCTCTTCAAAATTCGAAGCAAGTTCTTGTTTGTAGATTCGGCCAAGCCATTCCCCTGCGGATAATAATTAGATGAAGTTTTCAAATAAATTTTGTACTTACCCACAAATTCACTGATTTTGGCACCTATGAAAGGAGTTCCATTATCTGTTATAATCGCATCCTGGGATACCAAAGCGAGTGATCAACCCCTCAAGAAAAGTGATGACCGTGGCTTGATCCACCTTTTTAGTTGGAATTGCTTCAGTCCATCTAGTGAAATAGTCGATTGCAGTCAAGATGTACTTGTGACCAGCAGATGAGTTAGGATCAATGACCCCGATAAAGTCTAGGCCCCATTGCTGAAATGGTGCTTCTACTTGAATCGGGTGAAGAGGTAATGATGCATTCCTGGTTCTACCGATGTATCTTTGGCACTTATCACATTTTTGACTAACTTTGAAGGCATCTGCAAAAAGAGTAGGCCAAAAATAGCCTACTCGAATAATCTTTAATGCCATGGGTCTACCCGCATAATGACCTCCCGACAATCCATAATGAAATTCTTCTAAAATTTTCTCCTTCTCTGATTCTTTGACACATCTAAGAAGAACCCCATCAATATTCTTATGAAACAAGCCATTTGGTAGCAAGACATACTTGAGGGCTTGCAGTCTAAATCTTCTTCTCTGTGAGGCATTCAGATGTGAAGGACATTTTCCAGAATAAAAATATTCCATCAGCTCCTCTGTCCAATCTTGATCCACTATAGAATGATTGTCAAAATTACAATTATCTACTACATCCTCATAATCATGAATTGTGGATCCAGAGGAAGCATTCTTTGCAAGCTCTTGGCACAATGCTCGACCTCGAACAAGCTTGGTCGGTCGGATCTCAACATCAAATTCCTGAATTTTAGAAACCCAGCCAGCTCTCCTATCTCCAAGTTTTCCTTGTATAGTAAAATTTTGGACATCCGGATGAACAACATACACTATTGTTTTACTTGTGAAACAAAGTGCCGAAACTTCTTCAGAGATTTCATTACCGCATACACTTGTTTCTCAATGAAGTTATACTTCTCTTGATGTGGTTGGATGACTTGGCTTAGGAAAGCAATCGGACGTTCATTTTCATCATCTCCCTTCTGTGTAAGCACCGTTGCATAAGCTTCTTGTTCACCAACGGCATAAAGGATAAAATCCTTGGAATAATCAGGGTTCACCAGGACCGGAGCTTGAGTGATCCTTTCTTTGATCTCCTCAAATGATTGCTTCCTCTGCTCGGTCCATTTAAATTCAGCATTTTTCTTTAAAAGCTCTGTCATTGGCCTTATTACTTGAGCGAAATCTGCAACAAACTTTCGAACAAAATTAATTTGCCCAAAAAAGATTGCAAATCCTTCTTATTGGCTGGCAATGGAAGCTTCAAAAGAGCTTGGGCCCTAGATGGATCAATAGCTAGGCCATTTTCTGAAATTAGATGTCCTAGGAGCTTTCCCTCCTTTACAAAAAAAATTGACTTTTTTGGATTAATAGATATGCCAAATTCTCGACATTTTTCAAATACCTGCCTTAAATGAGATCCGTGCTCCTCCCTATTGTGAGAAAAAATAGTCATATCATCCAAATAAATCACAATAATGTGATTTAACAACTCACCAAAAGCCACATCCATTGCCCTTTGAAAAGTTGCGCCAGCATTTGAGAGTCCAAACGACATTCGTCTGGTAAGCAAAGGTTCCCCATTTTGTGGTGAACGTTGTTTTATGTTGGTCCTCATCCCTGACCCAAATCTGGTTATACCCGGAGAATCCATCCAACAAAGAGAATCTCTGAGCTCCCACAACCACGTGAAGAATCTGGTCAATCTGAGGCAGAGGATAATGATCTTTTAGCGAGGCTTGATTCAAATTTCGAAAATCAACACATAGGCGAATATCTCCATTCTTTTTTCGTACTGGGACCAGATTTGCCACCCAAGTTGAATGCTTGATGGGGTAAATGATTTTAGAATCCAACATTTTAAGAAGCTCCGCCTTCATCAGTACTTCAATCTTGGGATTAACTGGTCTCTGCTTTTGTCTGAAGGGTTTCACCCCATCATGCAACTCAATAGTATGCTGGATTACATCTTTGTTATATCCCTTCAAATCATGGTAACTCCAAGCAACTGTGTCAGGAAATTCATGACATAAATCTCTGATTTGTTCTAACTCCTCGGGAGTACAATCCGTCCCAACCTTTATCGATTTTTGGGGACCTATCTCCAGTTCAGTATACTCCTTCTCATCTACTTTGATCCTGTGCTTCTCTGCCCTATCATTTTGATCAAAAAGGCTTTCAAGTGTAATCAATCCTTTGGGGATATGATTATTCCTTAGTTGAATAAGCCCTTTGGCTTCCTCCTCATCAAGCGTTCTCTCTTCCATAGTACTCGCTTCTCTTATCAAAAAATCTACAATCTGCTCATCACTTTCGAATACTTGCCAATACATGTTCTTGTCCGGGATCGAAGGTCTGTAAACTAACCTTACGGTCTTAGGTTTCCTCACTACATGCTCAATCGAAGAGAAGTTTGCTCCAAGAGATGCTAGAAGATCAGCATGCTTATTCAGCTCTCATGAAATGGATTGAATATTCAATGTTGTGAAAGCCTCAAACAGGTCCCAAAATTTGTTGTGATACGCCTTGAGATAATGCTGCTTGGAGATGCACTTGTTTGTTACTTGATTCACAATCAATTCAGAGTCACCAAAAATCTACAATTGTTCAATCCCCAATTTTTTTGCCTTCTTCAAACCTAGGCACAACGCTTCATACTCAATAGCATTGTTAGTACAACTCCAGGTCAGTCGATATGAATATGTTTTCTGTAGGCCAGAGGGAGAAATAAGAACAATCCCTGCTCTCGCACCATTTTTACATCTTGCTCCATCAAAATACAACTTCCATAATTGATCGGGCATAGAGTCTTGACCAACTTGATCAAGAGGCATCTTTATTTCAACCTCTTTAGGCTTTGTAATGGAGTAACAACCAATCTCAGTTTCCACCATGGCATTAAAATCGAGCATTGAAAACTCATCCTCTAAGTGAAGCTCATCCAGGACTTCATCCATCAAGTCAGGATTTTCCAATTCTTCAGTTATCATGTGAACAGAATGTGTGGACTTTTCTTCTTCTTCCATCTTCTCTATATGAAAAGTAGAAGGCTTCTCATTGTAGATCCGGATTCTTCTTCCTTTGAAAGGAATCTCCAAGTGAGAATAATCCAGAGAAAGGTAGCCTCCCAACTTGGCAGTGAATTCTCTTGACAAACACATACTGAAATATGGTTCCAAATCAACCACAACTACCTCCTGAATTACTGTAATTTGAGGCATACTATGTAGAACAATAGGAATATCCTTGATTACACCCACTATTTTCACGGGAGTCCCATCCAACTGCAAGACACCAGGGCTACTTCTTGTATACTCCATACCCATGACTTCACAAACTGCCTTTGGCATGACAAGTTGTCGCAGCACCAGAGTCAATCATGCAATTGTGCACTATCCAACCCTCCATCCTGAGTGACAAATAAAATGGGGGTGGTCTATTTTTTCCAGTGGCTGAAGTAGTTAATGTTTGAGCAAAAATCGTCTGGGTAGGATTCTTCTCATTATCTTTCATAGACTTCAATGATTCTTGTAACAAATCAACTTGCCCAGGTAATTGTAATGCATCATAGAGACTAACCTTGGCTGGAATCTTCTTCAATTCTTCAACAATATTGTATGTAGATGCACCGGACTCCCTCTTTTCAATAGTGTCTTCATATTTGCTCCGATATTGTTGAGTGGCTTCTACCCTCAGTATTTTAGTCAAAGATGGGTACTTGAGCTTTTCTCTGGCTCGTTCCTCTGTTTCAGCTCTTGCCTGCGAAGCTGAGGCTTTTTCTTGCAATATTTCCTTTGCTCGTGGTGGCAAAAGATCTTTTAATAGAATAGGTGAATCTGGATTTGGTATTGAAACAGGAGCTTTCACTTGTACTTGTTTCTTCTCATTTTGCATCTTCGGATCAGCCGGTACCCTTAATGGTTCCATCTCTGTTGGATCTACAGTGACTGGCTTCTTCCCAGTTCTCGTGAGAACTGAGACTTGTTCTTCAGATGGAACCATAAAATTATGATCTACCTCAGTAATCATATTAACTTGTCCTCCAAAAGAGCTTGCGGCCAATGTTTGTACATAGTTCAAATGAACCATACAAGTCTCCTCACCGTGTGGATCATTACATGTAGAGCACCAATATGTTCTTTCTACAAGGCCAGCTTCCTCATTCGTCAACACAGTCGGGTTCTTTTCAGGCACTTTGCTTGTTGAAGCCGCTTGTTCTCTAGTGATCGACGGAGGTTGAAATCTCTTGGGTTGGAAATCTCTCTCGGCCTGCTTTCTTTCAATAATTGTGATTTTATTTCCCATCGCTCTTATAGCTGAATTAGCAAATTTTACCTCTTGTAATAGCATTGTGTAAGGATCAGGATTTGAGGGTGCAGGAGGTGCCGGTATAGGTAGAGGTGTTGGCGGTGCAGGCAATGCTGGGAATGAAGTGGGAGCTGGTAATTACGGAATGCTTGGTGCAGGCAATTGTGGAATAGTTGGAGTAGGGAGCTGGGGAACTGGAATGGGTGCGATCTGAGGCGCACTTGAGCTCCATGATGGAATAGGATACATGGAAGGCATAGGCTATGAAAATGAACCGGAATACAAATGCTTAGGAAGATCAGGTAAGATAGGCATTGTTACCTTTGGGGGAAGCCTACCTATGGCAATCAAGTCAGCTTCCACCTTTTGCGCTTGTTCGAACAGCTCTGGGAATGTATTCACGTTGGACTGTCGGATAGCCAAGCCAATGTCTGTGTTAAAAGCTCTCAGATAATAGAATGCAGCTTGCTCATGAGTGGGCCGAAGACCTTCAGGAACTCTCTGCCGACTTCGGTAAATCTGACATTGAAGTCCGCTATCTCCTCCTACGGGTGCCTTTGAATTGCATTAAATTGATGCAACAAGGAGTATGGATCAGCTTGTTCATGAAATTTTTTGATTAACAACTCTCCTAATTGATCCCATGATGCAATAGTGCCTGGTTGCAATGATCGGTACCAATACAACAATTTCCCTCTCAATGACAACACCAACAATTTTATCATCACATCTTCATCCGTTATGTCATGGATGGCCGCCAAAGAGGCTACATCTTGAATATGCTCATAAGCAGTTTTACCAGTACCATCATAGGTCGGCAAAGCTTTCAAAGCAGCTTGAGGGACTGGATTTTGTGCCAGTAAATTCAAGGCTCCCAAACTATTCCATGCCGAGAACTTCCTTGGTGGAGGATGCTGGGCCATTTGGACTGGTGCGTGTGGCTAAAGAGGTGGAAAACTAGTAGCAGTACTAGATGAATTTGAAGGAACAGAAAATACACCAACAATTTGTGAGGATGTTGCAGAGGATGTAAGTGGTGGGGAGACCAACTTAGGGTGTCCGCTTAATTTTTGGTTGTCAAGTTCAAAAAACTCAACGGGATTTTTAGATTTTTTGGCCTTCGATCTTGTGATCATGAAGTACAACTCTCACTGTATCCACGTTCGAAGGCTTCTGGGTAGTGTTGAGTCACCAAATGTTCTAACTATACAGCATGAAGGTGAACATTAAACCTTAATACTATTGGAAGTGAAACTTTTAGGGTCCCACCGGGCATGCCAAAAACTGTTGGCACAGGTGGGTTTGTCAATTTGGAATAACACTTGTCCCACCGATTATGGATCTTTCTGAGACAGAAATAGTCTGTCCCATCGGGCGTGCCAAAAAATGTTGGTCACAAATCTGCCTAAGTACAAGATTTCATCACTTGTGTGCCCTAGACTCGGCCAACATTGAAAGGCCGAGAGAAAGAGAAGTCTCTTAGGCCAATCTCCAGAGAGGGATGGCTCCCAAACTAATCTAAACTTGTTTGAAGATAAGGGTGCGGGAAAGGAATGAAAAATACAAGGTAGAGAGAAATTGTCATGATTTCGCGACATGTCGTGTTTTCGCAGTGAACAAACGGGAAGGACAGTGCCAAATACGAAATGTCGCAATTTTGCGACATGTCCCATTTTTGCCACTTGCAAGAAGATGAAGGCCAAGCGAGTAGAAGATGTCACGATTTCGTGACATGCTACATTTTTGCAACAAGGAGCAGTGAACAAAGCCAAACAGAGAAAATTGTCGCGATATCATGACATGTCGCATTTTCGCGACTGGTGGCAAGAAGAGAAAGTAGTAAGGTAAAAGTGTCGCGATATTGCGACATGTCACATTTTCGTGACCTGTCTCATTTTCGTGACAGAAGCAACAATAAAGGCCCGATACATTTCAGTCTGTATTTTTCCTTTAGAATTGCATAGAACGTGAGGAGCAGATAAGGATCAAATAAAAGCTCTCCAAATGATTTTGATATCGTGGTCAAAGAGGCTCCAAGATTAAATGTTGTTGTTTACCTATGTGCGCAAGATGGAAGAACATGAGGCAGTTTTTGATGCCACCAAAATTAAAAATACTTCCAGTATTAAAAGTTCTTATTCGTGATCTCCTAACAACTTCCGGCTTGCTCTGATAATGGTCATTTAATGAAGAAATATGGTCCCTTGTTTCTGTTTAATTTTTAGTTTTTGATCCATAAAAACAAGGAATGTCATTTCTTCGAGGCAGATTAAGGGGGATTGTTTTTCTTCTCAAGTGCATATTTTGCGGATCGCCTCTTCAAAATTTGTTTTATGTATTAAATGTTGTGATGCAAAAGAGAGAGGGAAGACCTCTATAAATACTCATGTATATCTAAAGAAAGAAGGTTAGACATTTTGCAAGAAAACTCTAAGTTCTCTGCATCAATAGAAGAGACTCGGCTTCTAAAATTTGCAAGCATTCTTATGTGTGTGATTTCATTCTATTTTTAAAGTCATTTATATTTATGCTCATGCTCTTGCTGTTAAGTCTTGAATTCTGCATTCTGAATTCGAACATTGCGGGTTAGTGAAGAGATTTTGAAATGTGATCTGGGGGTTATCTCTGCAAAGGTGTGAGTTCAATTATGCTGCTTTCCTTTTATTAGATGTTGTTATAAAACTTGGTGAAATTTTTGCTGTTAGTCTGCCCCAAATTATACACTTCGACTTGTGGCCATATTTCTATCTCTTTCTGTTATTTCCCTTTCTTTTTGTATTTTCCATTCCTTTCCCGCACCCTTATCTTCAAACAAGTTTAGATTAGTTTTGGAGCTAGCCCTCTCTGGATATCGGCCCGAGAGACTTCTCTTTCTCTCGGCCTTTCAATTTTGGCCGAGTCTAGGGCGCACAAGTGATGAAATCTTGTACTTAGGCATATTTGTGACCAACACTACCCAATATAATTTCATATTTTTTTAAATAACCCCAAATGATGTTAGAAAATGAACAATGAAGAAGTAAATGATCTAATGTTTTTAAACCCTTCTCACACAAAGCACATCTTAAGGGTCCATACTATTCTCCTCTTCGTAGACACTCTCCTATAAGAATCTTACTTTGAACTGCTAACCAAAGAAATGTTGAGGCCTTAGAGAGAGCCTCTAATGACCAAACGTTCTTCCAAAGAAAATATTTGGAAGAAAGAAATTTTGATTGTTCTAAATCCTCATATACCAATTTGATCGAATATCCACTATCCTTTGATAAATTCCAAAACAACTCATCCTTTCGTGTAAAAAGCGTCAAATAAAACTCTCAAAGCATCTTTTGAAGTTCATATGCAATTTTTTTGAGTTCCTCTCCTTCAACTAGGTTACTAAAATAAATTCATGATTTGAAGTTTTTTCTCATAATAATATAGTCTTTGACCTTTGGACCTTTACATGCTAGGCATGCTTGAGCCAATGGTTACCATTTTTGAGTCAAAGATAAGAGGATAAGGCTTCAACCAAACATCAGTCCAAAAATTTGCATAACTCATCTCATTGACTGACCATGTAATATATTTCTTTATCAATTGCAAATTCTCTTATATAAAGTTCCATGTTGACGATCCTTTGGGTAAAGTTATTTTCCTAAATAATTTCATTGCATCAAGAAAACCTATATATTTTTATAGTAATATTTTTGTCTAATTCTTTCCTTGATCTCTAAATAATCTCAACCCAAGCTTTGCTCCTAATGCCAAATTCATAAGTTTGCAATTCCACAAGTCTGATCCTCCAATATTCTTTCTTTTGCAAACTTTATCCCACTTACAAAGAGGAAATTTAAAATTTTTCTCACAATATTTTCATATAAAGTCTCTTTAAATTTTATCAATTTTTGATATAATACCTATTGGCAGTTGAAAGTGACATCACATAAATAGGAATGGATTGCAATGTAGTATTTATGAGTTGTACCCTTTTTGCCATGATTAAAAACTTACTTTTTGAACCTACCAAGAAAGATTTCATTCTATATAAAAAAGAGATCCAAAGGAACTTTTTATTTCCTTTATCTAACAAAGAAATATCCAAGTAGGTTGATGGAAAAGTTTCAATTTTAAACCCTAAAATATTCACAATAATTTGTTGTAAATCTAGGGCTATATTAATGAAAAAATCCTAGATTTTGTAATTATATATTATTATTATTATTATTGGTTGGTGGATGGGGTTTTGAAAGGGACCCCAAAGCTTTTACAAAGAGAGAATACCTTCGGAGACAATCATCACTAAAAACAGAATAGGGGTCCCACTGAAGAACACAAGCTTATACTGAGAGGGGGGTGAACAGTATAGCGCCCACTTTTTACTTTCTTTCCAAACCAATATCAATTAGTGTCCTTAATTGCAATAACCAAATATAGCGAGTGTGCATTAATGACATAGATAGCAATAGTAAACAAGTGCACAAATCACCACACATAATTGAGACACAAGATTTAACATGGTTCCCCCAATGTGGGGTACTCCACAAGATAATATCCTTATAATATTTCACATAGAAATAAGGATCCTTATCCCAATACAAATGATTACTTTGATCTTCTCAAATCTAGGCAATACACTGATCTGCTCAGGTAGGCAATCCATTGATCTACTTTAGCAAGCTCACCAAGAACTTGCCCAAAACTGCTCTAGCAAGCTCACTAAGAACTTGCCCAAAACTAAGCTCACCAAGAACTTGCCCAAAATCTGCTCTAGCAAGCTCACTAAGAACTTGCCCAAAATTTCTACAAGCTCACCAAGAACTTGCTCAAAATCTCTAGCAAGCTCACTAAGAACTTGCTCAAAATCTGCTCAACAAGCTCACTAAGAACTTGCTCAAAATATGCTCAACAAGCTCACCAAGAACTTGCTCAAAATCTGCTCAACAAGCTCACTAAGAACTTGCTCAAAATATGCTCAACAAGCTCACTAAGAACTTGCTCAAAATCTGCTCAACAAGCTCACCAAGAACTTGCTCAAATGTTGTCCCAAATCTATCCACAAATCTGTCCCAAAAGCCTTCTCAAAGGCTCAATCAATCATACACAAAAATTACCACAAATCTGTCCCAAAAGCCTTCTCAAAGGCTCAACCAATCATGCTCAAGTAGCACTCAAATCTCATCCACAAATCTATGAAGGCAAGGCTCAATGATGAATTCAACAATGAATGGCAATGCACTCTACAATGGATGACAACAATGATCCACAATGATCTCAACTCAAATCAATCTCAACTCAACTCCCATTTCTCTCAAATTTTTTTTCAATATATAACTCCAGTCAATCTTAACTCAACTCAAATCTTATAGAAGCATAAAGAGAATTGTTAGAGACTCAATATGTTCTAATCTCAAAGCTCAATCTCAACCCAAATCAGAATTATAGAATTGTTTGTTTCATGGGACTTGAACAATCACCTCACACAATCACTTGACTAGGCTCAATCAACTCAACTCAACCAATCACCACAAGGGACAACTCTTTCTCACAAAACCCTAGTCCAAGCATGTATCAACCAACTCAAATGTTTCCAACAATGCTCAACCACAAATCTCACATAACAATGATACTCATGTTCTTTTCTAACTCAAGTTCTTTGCATAACCAATGGGCTTCAACAACTATGCTTATAAAACAAGGTTTAAACACAACTCTCAAACCAGAAAACCTTGAAGCATTCAACCAACCACTTTCGAAAAGGAAACCACAATCAATCCTTTTCTCTCCAATGATATTTCAGAAATCAACCACCATAAACAAAGTCAATGGAGAATATTGCTCATACCTTTTGATGCCTTATTGGATGTCCACTAAATCTGCCACACTCAACAAACTTCTTTTTCAACTTTCAACAAGGGTTAGATATCATGATTAATATCACAACAATAATATCCAAATAACACCTTATCACTCCTACTCAATAAGATACAACATGTCCCCTCATGAAAGAATTAATCACCTTTGAAAAAGAACAAAACAACCTTCACTTTTGAAACCCTTTACAAAAATAGAAATATCTCTTTACATACACCTTATTTCTCCCTCTAAGCAAGTTAATCAAATAGCCCTCGAAATAAGCTTTCCAACGATATATAATATGATATACTTTCAAAAGGAGAAACACCAAAAATCTCTCTTTTTCTAAACATGCATCACAACCCTTATTCCTCCTAGGGCAACTTTAGAAAAATAAAATATATTAAAAAAATTATTAACTTGCCTCTGTCCCTGACGGGATTCGATCTCGTGACGTCTCCTTGCTCAGTGCTTTAACCATAACCAACCTGCCATTGGGCCACACGCCCTCACGTGTCCAAAGGGACACGAACAAAAACTTATATCATAAACTTCTGCACCCTTCGAAAAACTTAACAGCGCTTCGAGCGCTTCAACAAAGCAAATAACCATGGCGGGACTCGATCGCAGGACCTCCTGCGTAACACACAATACATGAACCGCTAGGCCAAAGATGCCTATGCATCTTATTAAACTCCATGAATGATTTTTCAATAGACCAAAGTCACACTTCTCTCTCTTTTCGCAATTCGTTCCCCAATCGAAGGCATTCAAAAAATAAGCGTTGGGGTTCATGAAGTCTAAGCTTTTGTTGGCATATATATATGCCTTTCCTCTTTCTTTAGACATCGGCACTATAAATTAATATAGCCTTTCCTCCTTTCTTTAGTCAGCGCTAAAATTAATATATTTAATTTTAAAATTTAAATTTAAATTTTAAATAATTTAAAATTTAAACTAAATATTTAAAAATAAATATCTCCATCATCGGGGCACCTTTTTCGATGAAACAAAAAGCCAATCTGGGTTTTAAGAAAAACCCATTTCAAATCTGCCATCCATGGTTTTAAATAAAACCTTTTATTTTTCCTACCTTGGTTTTCACAAAAACCCTGTATATATCCATGCTCTCCAAAATATCATAAATGCTTATTTATGAAATGCTTTGGCCACCAAAACTCAATGTGATCCATGTGACATCAATGACAACATAAAATAACTCAAATTGCCAACAATCTCCCCCTTTGTCATTGATGGCAACACCTCTAATGCAAAAACCACAATCATTGCAAAAACCATCTCTGAGAATCAAAGTTGCTCCCCCTAACTCAATACTCTCTATGGAGGCTGCTCCCCCTAACTCAATGCTCTCTTTGGAGGCTTCTCCCCCTAACTCAATGCTCTCCCCCTTACTCAAATCTCTCCCCCTTTGACATCAATGGCAAAAGGGACACCTATGGGGCTAAAAGATATGACTCTTAAGCTTAGCCCCCTCACCACCTTCTCTCTTGAGGTGATTAATTTTGGGGTGGGAGTACTTTTACTCCCATATTACATTGTTTCTTTCCTCTGTCAACTTCCTTCCATATTTTTTTGATATCCTTCTCTTGATGAATTACTTGATCTTCTTGTCTTGAACCTGTTTGACCTTCTTTTCTTGAACCTGTTTGACCTTCTTGTCTTGAACCTGTTTGGAATTGAGTCCTACACCATTTTGCAATATGTCCAAAGTTATTGCAATTAAAACACTTGATATTGTAGCCTTTGGATGGTGCCCATATCCTGAATTCTTTCTTGAAATAATTTCCATATCCATTCCTTTCCTGAACCCTCGTATTGTGAAGTTTTGTTTTCATGACCATTATGACCATGACTTCTGATTTGTGTAGCTCTAAAACCAAAACCATGTTGCTCATTTTCTTTGCATTGAGAAGCTCTATGACCAATCCTGTTGCATAAGAAGCAATGTCCCTGAAAACCATACCTTCTTCCTTTGAAGTTTCTTCTAGCAAAATCAAACTTCTTTGATCCATGGATCCTGCAGTGTATAGCCCTGTGTCCAAATCCATTACAAGAAAAACAATGTCCTTGAAAAGCCCTTTGTTCATGCCTTGGTTCCTCATACCTTTCTTGACCATTATCCTTATGATCATTTTCAACTTGTGCATTGCATCCTTGAACCTTCTTTGTAGTATCTAAATCCTCTTCCTTAGTTTCTTCCTTGCTTTCCTCTTCAAGAATTTCTTTTCCTTTTGAACTTGATTCACCTATCTCAAAACAAGATCCAAACTGAATATTTGGAGCCATAGGAACTTTGGAACTTTCTTCATAAAACTTAGGTGCTTCCTTGCTTTCATCTGTTAGAACTTCCTTTCCTTTTGAGTGTGATTCCCCAAACCTGAAATATGAGACCTTTGGTGCTTTGGGACCTTCCTCTTCTTTCTCTTCATTTGTGTCAAATAGCAAATTGGCATCCATATTTATTGTCTCTGAAATACATGTTTCCTTCTTAGTGAAAATATCTTGACCTTTTGAGTCATGTGATGGATCAAACTTCTCAAGTATGGAACATCTCAATTCTTTTAGATTCTCCTTAACCTCTTGTAGTTGCTCATGGATATCATTGAAGTCTTCCTTTAGATCAATTGAGACATCTATCTTTCTTACAATGTTCTCTTGCTTAACTTCTTCTGTTTGGAGTGAATGTTCTTCTTCTACTTCTTTTATCCCATAGAAAAACCCTTCTTCATCTTCACTGTCACTAAGATCATTATAATCTTCTATAGCAAACAAAATTTCATGATTTCTTTGACCATGCCTATTTCCTTGATGTGTCATCTCATCTTCACTATCACTAAAACCATTGCAATATCCTGATCTGTGATCTCTTTGACCACACACAAAGCATTGTTCTCTTTCACCCTCTATTCCTAGGAATAGATGTTCTTCCTTTTCATCATCTGACTTGTCTCTATCACTGTGATCTGAGCTATCACTTGCTTCTACAATGTAGAAAGTTTTCTTTGTCTTACGAAAACTTTTCTTCTTCTCATACTTGCTTTGCTTGTACTTGTTATCTTTGTCATGCTTATACTTTCCATCTTCTTTTCTTCTATGACCCTATTTTTCATCATCACTATTTTCTTCATGTGGACACTTGTGTGCATAGTGACCAAAATCACCACACTTGTAGCATTTGACTTTCTTCATATCCCTGTAATTTCTTAAGTCCTTTTTCTTTTTGATGAAGTTAGCTTCCTCATCATTATCTGAATCTCTATCTATCTCTGGAACTTTCCCTTTATTTTTCTCTGAAGCCTTGAATGCAATCTCTTTTATTGGAACCTGATGCTTACTCACCCTCATCTCATAAGTTGTGAGAGTTCCTTGTAGTTCTTCCATTGTTAGCTTGTTGATATCCATTGTTTCTTCTATTGCTGAAACCTTTGCATCATACTTCATGGGAAGTGATCTCAAAACCTTTTGAGTAACTTCTGATTCTTTCATCTCAAATCCTAGGCCTCTCATGGTGTTAGTAATCTCATCAACTCGAAGTAAAAACTTTGCAATATCTTCAGAATCTTCCATTTTCAATTCCTCAAATATTTTTCTATGAGTTTGTAGTTTTGCCAACTTTACCTTTGAATCTCCTTCATAAGTATTCCGCAACTTGGTCCACATTTCATTAGTTGAATTACATACCATGACCTTTGCAAAATCTATTTCATGTAGCCCACTCAAAATACAATTCATTGCCCTTGCATTGATCTCAACCAATTTCTTGATAGTCTTATCTGCCTCGGGATCACCTTCAACCTTATACTCTTTTTCAACCATCTGCCATACCTCATATCCTTGTGATATCAAGTAGTTCTTCATTCTCATGCTCTAGAAAGCATAATTGTTACCGTCAAACAGTGGAGCCTTATTTGTAGATAATCCATTCTATGAAGCCATCTATGTTCTTGTAGAATCTACCCTCAAGTTGTTAGCCTTTTCTAAGGAACCCGCTCTGATACCAATTGAAGAACACAAGCTTATACTTGAGAGGGGGGTGAACAGTATAGCACCCACTTTTTACTTTCTTTCCAAACCAATATCAATTAGTGTCCTTAATTGCAATAACCAAATATAGCAGTGTGCATTAATGACATAGATAGCAATAGTAAACAAGTGCACAAATCACCACACACAATTGAGACACAAGATTTAACGTGGTTCCCCCAATGTGGGGTACTCCACAAGATAATCTCCTTATAATATTTCACATAAAAATAAGGATCCTTATCCCAATACAAATGATTACTTTGATCTTCTCAAAGCTAGGCAATACATTGATCTGCTCAGGTAGGCAATCCATTGATCTGCTTCAGCAAGCTCACCAAGAACTTACCCAAATATTCTCTAGCAAGCTCACTAAGAACTTGCCCAAAATCTGCTCTAGCAAGCTCACTAAGAACTTGCTCAAAATCTCTCAGCAAGCTCACCAAGAACTTGCCCAAAATCTCTACAAGCTCACTAAGAACTTGCCCAAAATTTCTCAACAAGCTCACTAAGAACTTGCTCAAATTTGCTCAACAAGCTCACTAAGAACTTGCTCAAATTCTCAACAAGCTCACTAAGAACTTGCTCAAAATCTCTCAACAAGCTCACTAAGAACTTGCTCAAAATCTCAACAAGCTCACCAAGAACTTGCTCAAATCTGTCAATCCCAAAACTGTCTCAAAATCTCTCAAAAGCTCACCAAATCTAAAATTTCCACAAATCTATCCACAAATCTGTCCCAAAAGCCTTCTCAAAGGCTCAACCAATCATGCTCAAGTAGCACTCAAATCTCATCCACAAATCTATGAAGGCAAGGCTCAATGATGAATTCAATAATGAATGGCAATGCACTCTACAATGGATGACAACAATGATCCACAATGATCTCAACTCAAATCAATCTCAACTCAACTCAAGTCAATCTTAACTCAACTCAAATCTTATAGAAGCATAAAGAGAATTGTTAGAGACTCAATATGTTCTAATCTCAAAGCTCAATCTCAACCCAAATCAGAATTATAGAATTGTTTGTTTCATGGGACTTGAACAATCACCTCACACAATCACTTGACTAGGCTCAATCAACTCAACTCAACCAATCACCACAAGGGACAACTCTTTCTCACAAAACCCTAGTCCAAGCATGTATCAACCAACTCAAATGTTTCCAACAATGCTCAACCACAAATCTCACATAACAATGATACTCATGTTCTTTTCTAACTCAAGTTCTTTGCATAACCAATGGGCTTCAACAACTATGCTTATAAAACAAGGTTTAAACACAACTCTCAAACCAGAAAACCTTGAAGCATTCAACCAACCACTTTCGAAAAGGAAACCACAATCAATCCTTTTCTCTCCAATGATATTTCAGAAATCAACCACCATAAACAAAGTCAATGGAGAATATTGCTCATACCTTTTGATGCCTTATTGGATGTCCACTAAATCTGCCACACTCAACAAACTTCTTTTTCAACTTTCAACAAGGGTTAGAGATCATGATTAATATCACAACAATAATATCCAAATAACACCTTATCACTCCTACTCAATAAGATACAACATGTCCCCTCATGAAAGAATTAATCACCTTTGAAAAAGAACAAAACAACCTTCACTTTTGAAACCCTTTACAAAAATAGAAATATCTCTTTACATACACCTTATTTCTCCCTCTAAGCAAGTTAATCAAATAGCCCTCGAAATAAGCTTTCCAACGATATATAATATGATATACTTTCAAAAGGAGAAACACCAAAAATCTCTCTTTTTCTAAACATGCATCACAACCCTTATTCCTCCTAGGGCAACTTTAGAAAAATAAAATATATTAAAAAAATTATTAACTTGCCTCTGTCCCTGATGGGATTCGATCTCGTGACGTCTCCTTGCTCAACGCTTTAACCACATCCAACCTGCCATTGGGCCACATGCCCTCACATGTCCAAAGGGACACGAACAAAAACTTATATCATAAACTTTTGCACCCTTCGAAAAACTTAACAACGCTTCGAGCGCTTCAACAAAGCAAATAACCACGGCGGGACTCGATCGCAGGACCTCCTACGTAACACACAACGCATGAACCGCTAGGCCAAATATGCCTATGCATCTTATTAAACTCCGTGAATGATTTTTCAATAGACCAAAGTCACACTTCTCTCTCTTTTCGCAATTCGTTCCCCAATCGAAGGCATTCAAAAAATAAGCGTTGGGGTCATGAAGTCTAAGCTTTTGTTGGCATATATATATGCCTTTCCTCTTTCTTTAGACGTCGGCACTATAAATTAATATAGCCTTTCCTCCTTTCTTTAGTCGGCGCTAAAATTAATATATTTAATTTTAAAATTTAAATTTTAAATTTTAAATAATTTAAAATTTAAACTAAATATTTAAAAATAAATATCTCCATCACCGGGGCACCTTTTTCGACGAAACGAAAAGCCAATCTGGGTTTTAAGAAAAACCCATTTCAAATCTGCCATCCATGGTTTTAAATAAAACCTTTTATTTTGCCTGCCTTGGTTTTCACAAAAACCCTGTATATATCCATGCTCTCCAAAATATCATAAATGCTTATTTATGAAATGCTTTGGCCACCAAAACTCAATGTGATCCATGTGACATCAATGACAACATAAAATAACTCAAATTGCCAACACCCACAAGTGGGGGACACAAAGATCATTAGCAAAAAAGAAATTGAGGCCCGCATAAGAGGCACCACACCAAGGCGAGAAGGCCCGAACAAGTAAAAAATAAAAAAAAATGAGATTCTTGTCTAAAAAAGAGAATTTGCTCAAATTAAAATTTGAAATTTTCACTCCTAATCCTGATCTCAACCAGAAGCCACCAATCAGGTCTGCAGAGGAGCCTCGACCATAATACTACAGATTACGATTTTAAACTTTGAAATTATCCCCTCTATTAGGGATCTCCCAAAGCACATTTAACTAGTAAAAACCAAGAGAAGCAAGGTAACTAAAGTCTTGGACAATCCCGAAGTTGAAGCCCGCTCAACATTATATATAATTTTTTATAAATATTATAATTAAACATTTACTAATTAACTCTCTAAAATATACCTTTTTCTTTTTTCTTTTAATATAAAAGAAAAAATAAATTAAACTTGTAATGTAGTAAATAAGCCTATAAGTTAGTTGAACTTAGGTCTCTTTTTATGAGAACTCAAAGACATATTAATTCGGTGTCTAATTAGTTGAGTTTATTGTTATGATATTTAGGCTTAGTTCGTTATGTTAATGTAATTTAATTAAAATAATAATTGTTTTTTTATTGGTAGTAGAAGGGGTTTTTAAAGGGTCCCCGAACCTATTACAAATAGGGTTTTGAAAGGCACCCCCAAACCTTAGATCTAACAATAAGATATCAAGAAAAACTGAGCTGGATTCCATGAATCCAACCCGAAAATCCAATGAAGCAACCTCCTAGAAAATAAGTTGCATATTTTTATCAAGCAAATACAAGAGATTATCACGATCAAACATTCAGATGGCAAAAGGGGCCAACATAGGATAAACCCACACCCAAAACAATATTCAAATTCGAGATTTAAAATTAGAATTTAAAAATCCCACCCAAAGCTGCATTCAAATTCAAAGTTCAAAATTTGAAGATCTCGTCCACCACTAGGGCCTTAAATCTGGGAACCAGACCTCACCACTGGAACCTAGGGGTGCTCAAAGAACCAGAGAGCCAAGAATCCCATTTAAAACCAGAGCAGATATACAACAACAACATCCGGCCTGACAAACAACTGAAACAAAAACAACCAAAAATCACTTGTTGGAAGCGTGTCTTAGCGAGGTCTTAGGAGGCTTGCCAACCTTTGTTTTGACCCCCAAAGAAAGAAATCATTTTTTAGGCCGCACTCCTGAACACATTTGTTCTAAGTCTCCATGATTGGAATAACCTCATATTCTCCAGGATGCAGAGCCTCAAAATTGTTCGTTAGAAGGGGTTGTACTCCGTTAGCAATTTCAGAGTCAATCTCCCTTTTCCTGAGTGCTTTGTTGCTAGGTCTCCCCACTTTCCTTTCAATCCCTACATCAATACGAGCTTTCTTGTGACTTCTGGTCTTCGTACCTGGAGAGCCTTTCTCAAACATAGGTTTTGAAGAGGCTAGAGAGCTTTCCATTAACTATTGAATAGTCGAATCATTCATGTCAATATGGTCAAAGGGACTTACCTCTTTTTTACTCTCCCCAAATTTAGGAAGTTGAACAATATCCCCGCTACTAGGCTCACTTTCCTTCTCTTCGTAGAACCCTGTTCAACTCCTCTCTATCAAACATGTTTGATGGAAGAAGGGCTTCCTCCTGTAATTCCTCACTGAGCCCAACTTGAGAAATAGAAATCGGATATTTTCCTTTCAATTTTTGAGGGTTTCGCTTAGGCACCCACTTTTCACTGAGATTATTATTGTTTTCCTTACGACTTACCAAAGTACTCAAAGCTTTAGGATGCAGAGGGTATATGCTCTTATGGTGCCCTTCCTTACCACACTCCTGGCAAACTTGGGGTTTATTTTCATATTCAATGTTTTGAACCTAGGTGCCAAGGTTAGAAAACAACTCAATAGAGCTTGGCAGATCCTTCTCGATATCTGCCATCACACACATTCTAACATAGAGCATTCGAGATTTGGAACTGGTAATTTGATTGAAGGAAATCAAATTCCTAATTGTCTTGGCAATATCTTGGAAGATGCTCTCATGCTAGATATGAAGTGGGAAGTCTGGTACCTTGACCCATAGTGGTACAATATTAATGCTCTGTGGTAGGGGATTAAAATATGGGGCCCATTTATGCAAAAATAAACCTCATTTGCTAGAAAACCATGGACCTCCTTCCAAGATTCGCTTGGAATCCTCCTCACAGTTGAGCTTGATAAAGAAGAAATTTCTTAGGATGGCCAAAATTTCAAGAGAACCGATAGGTCTCCATCTTGCCAAAGTCCATATCCTCAGAGTATCAATATCCGGCCTCCTACCTTGGAATTTTTCCACAAGATTCCACAACCTATATTTCAATATATTATCAATCAAGCTATCGGGGATATGGATCTGGTTTGACATAGGAGAAATATCGAAGAGGGTGTTAGATCCTCCATTAATGCCAACGACCACTTTTGCATATGAAGGTGCACTAGGGGGGATGGGGTACTCCCCACAGGTTCTACTCGTCCCACCTTTGAGCTTACCAGGATCTCACTCCTCCCATTCAAATGAAAAGGAGGGGTTATGAGAGTCAAATAGATCCACCTTCACAGACTTAGTTTCTTCAATAATGGGGTCGAAGTTGTCTGACCAGGCATCCACCTTCACCTTCTCTGCAATGCTTATATGCCTCCTCTGCGATGCTATTATCTATAATACTATATAGTTAATTAATTAATGAGTTATATAAGATCTATATAAATTAATTTTATTTGTATTCACACAAAAAATTGAAGAAGAATCAAAAAAATAAAAATCAAGAATTTAGACATTTTATAAAAATGATGTAAGTATCTAGCTATAACATCTCAATTGAGATGAATATTGAATCTGTTGCAAACTCTCAAGCTTTATAGAAGAAAGTTGTGATTTTTCAAGAATGGGGAACCCAAGTACAACCCCTTATTCTACAAAGAAAAATAAATAAATTTATATATATTAAAATTCAAAGTACACGTTAAATTTATATATAAATATATATATATATATATATATATATATATATATATATATATATATATATTAAAAGTCAAAGTACACGTTACCTTCCATTTGAAAATTCAAAATTTCCTCTTTCTCTTCCCAATTAAGGGGTAAATTGTAAAAATTAATTATTTTTTAAGAAGGTTAATTTATTTTTATAAAACCAAAAATTACATGAAATTATTAAATACAACCCAACATACACAAAGTTACATGTAGGAAATACATTGCAATGGAATTTTGTCTGACTTAATACTACTATGTAAAATATTAATACAATTTTATATTTATCTAACAACAATTTTTGTAAATTATTTCTTTTATAATAAGTCTACTTAACATAATATAAAAAATACAACCTCTATATAAAACAAATATAAAATATAAAATTATGGTTATATAAAGTTAAATTAAAAACTATAACTTAAATTGTGCATAGTTTAAGGTTTATTTCATTTAAATTTCAAATCTTTTTATTTGAATAAATACTACTTATATTACTAAAAAGAATTCATAATACATCGCAGATACAAATATTACAAAAACCTACTCAAGGACATCCAACAATCAGATTTGTCCTGAGTATAACAATCCTTAATGTCTTTCATCATCAGCCTCTTAAACGCTCTACATTGATCCTGGATATCAATAACATCCCTAGAAGCAATCCCCGAAGCACTGAGTGCTTCATCCTTGAAGATCAAACTGCACGTGGCCCTCATAATTTACATCAAAATCCTCGTAATAATAACAACATATTTAATCCATGTAAAAATGTTTATTCGTCCAAGCGGGAAAGACAACTATGAAAGGATATGGACTACAAAAGGCGGTGGAAAGGTTGATTTTGGAGTGAATGGTGGAAGGAGGAGGATTCAATGGGAACAAGACCTATGCAAAATAATTCACATGATGTGGATTTCAAGAAGGACCAAAATAACAATGAGCATATGCAAGTGGAACAAGAAATACAAGCTAGTGATTACATCCCACTACAAGAAGAGAAATCTGAAAAAAAATTATCCAGTTCACAACATCCATTCCCAAACAAGGGCAGAATCAAGAGCACAAACACACAAGAGTCAAAGAACCAACTTTAAAACAACAAGCTAGGGTTGTATTGCAACAAGTAGAAATGCCTAAATAGGGGACCAAACTTGGGCTGTTGGAAAGTAATTAAGAATGGGCTAATATTGTTGGTCATAGCAAGGAAAACGTGTTGATCCCCACTATGGGAAGATAATATCATGAAACATCATCAAAAATAACCTTTTGAGATGCCTTGAGAGGAGGACAACCTCAAAAAAATGTAGTTAATAACACCAGGATTGATGAGCAATCATATAAAAAATAAATATAGGTAAAAATATATATTTTTTAATGTAACTTTCTAAAAAGATCTAGTTGAGCACATTCTTCTAGATATTTCTAACCTTCTAGATTCTCCTATCTGCCTTCTATAATTGTCTCCTTTGAGAGGGTTTCATCTCCTTCTCATGAAGGATTGGGTGCATAACTTATGTCCCTATTGATAGCTCTTGGGTTTATTCTTATTTTTGCAACTCTGAATATTTTTTGACCATAAGGCTTGGGTTTCCTTTCTAGTTTGTGGTTAGGATCTAAGATTATAACATTGCTTTTTGCTCATGGTAAGATTTTAACAGTTGTTGTCTAAAGTTTTTATTTCTCAGTTGTCAAAAACGATCCTTTTGGCACCGTGTTTTTTCTCGAGGCTGGAGTGGCATCTTTCGTTATGCAAGGTCACATCCTCATCTTGCACAGCGTGGACTGTGGGTATTCTACATTTTTTTCCTGCATTGTGAAGGTTTAGCATTTTTCTTCGTTGCCAGCATTGGTTTTCCTTGTTCATTGCGAGGGGCTTCATTTTTTTTAACTAGAGAACTCTACAAATTTTTTCTTTTGACTACAAATTGTGTTGCATTCTTTATTTATTTATTTTTGTCGTGCACAATTAAACAAAAACTTTGTAAGGCCCATCCTTAGGGTTTATAATTTAAATAAATGCACGTCGTGTATGGACCCCTGCTTTTTGTCCCCTTTATTGCATGCTCCATGTATTGCCCTCCCCTTCCCACATTCGAAGTGCTATCACCATCCATATAAACTACTTTCTCGTTTGCTCTAGGGAAATAAACTATTCCTCTTTGTCATCAGTACAAGATCAGCTATTAATTGTGATTTTCTTCAACATTTGGAAGAGCACCACACCAGACATTTTTCTTGAATCTATATCACCATTGCTGCCATTTCTTTGCTCTACTAGGTGTCTCTTTGTACCTGCCCTCCCTATGGTCATTACCCTTGTATTACCCTATGAACTATTTTCTATCATTCTAAAATAAAAAAACCTTCGTCATCTTGTGATTCATCATATGCAAACTTGCTTCACCTGTTATTTTTAGAGCTCTTCCCATTTGTGCAACCGCCACATAAATATTCTTCCCTATATTATGGAAGGAAATATCTTTCGGGTTACTCTATAACCGTAACAATGAATTCAGATCCAGCAATGTACACGATAATAATCAATTAACAAGAATTAAATAACAAGAAATATGCAGCAGAATTGAGATTGGAAATAAGTGAACGGATCGCCACTTAAGGTGGGCTCACCCTGTGCGAGGAACGTAAAGGATAAATTGAGAATATAAAAAGTGATCCTCAAATCCTACACTTGGAACTATCTAAATATGAAAAAAAATGAATTTAAATTTTAACAAATATTATGGCCGACTGCTCATAATATTTGTATTGTAACATGACTCCCCTCCTCGGAAAGCTTTGTCCTCAAAGCTGGAAATGTCTGGAAAATACTTTCAGGTTCCCATGTGGCATCCTCCTCTGGTAGGTCTTGCCATTTGATGAGAAATTCTTGAATCTGGCGCGACCTTAGTCTTCGTGTTCTGTGTTGTAAGATTTCCTCAGGTTGGAGATGTATGCGTCCTTCCTCATCAAGTACTGGTAATTCTGATTGACTCTGCACTTTCTGACCAATTACTTTTTTGAGACACGAAACATGAAATACCGGGTGTATTCGGGATGATGAGGGTAGCTCTAACTGATAGGCTACTTCTCCAATGCGACGCACAATTTCGTAAGGACCATAGAATCGCGGAGCCAACTTTTGACTGGTCTTTATCTTTAACGATGATTGTTTGTAGGGTTGCAACCTTAGGAAAACCTTGTCACCTACATTAAAAGTTTGCTCGGATCGGTGCAAGTCTTGTTGTTGTTTCATGCGATTTTGTGCTTGGAATAAATTCTCTTTGAGGATGGTGAGTGTAGACTGCCTTTGTTGAAACCAATCATCCACTTTGGCTACTTTGGATGATCCAGGTACGTAATCCGCTACTATTGGAGGCTTGGTTCCATATAATGCTTCAAAGGGGGACATCTTAATTGAGTAATGGTAGGAAGTGTTGTACCACCATTCTGCCAATGCTAGCCATTTGCTCCATTGATATTGTTTATCTTGAACGAAACATCGTAAGTACGTACCCAAACATTTGTTAACTACTTCTGTTTGACCATCTGTTTGTGGATGGTAAGCTGAAGACATGTTCAATTTGGTACCACTAAGTCGAAATAACTCCCGCCAAAAGTTACTAGTGAAGATGGGGTCTCTATCACTTACAATATTTTTTGGCATACCATGTAGTTTGAAGATTGAATCCATAAATACTTTTGCCACTTTGCTTGCGGAAAATGGATGTTGTAAAGCCTGAAAATGAGCATATTTGGATAACCGATCTACTACTACAAAGATTACTGTCCTGCCTTCTGATTTAGGAAGACCTTCAATAAAATCCATGGATATATGTTCCCACTGACGCTCAGGGATGGGTAATGGTTGTAACAACCCTGGTGATTTGACTGTTTCTCCTTTATTGCGCTGGCAAATTTCGCATTCTGCTACCCATTGTTTGACTTCTGCTTTTAATCCTTTCCAACAAAATGATTGTTTGACCCTTAAATATGTCTTCAAAAATCTTGAATGTCCCGCTGATGGAGAAGCGTGTGATTCGTCGAGGATCTTTGATTTGAGTTCTGAATTTTGTGGAATGTAAATGCGGTTCTTCTTCCGGAGGATTTTATCTTCATAAGAGAATAAAGGGTTTTTAGAGGACCCTATAGATAATTCTTGAATTATCTGAGCAGTTTCGCTATTGGATAACCATTCATCTTGTAATTGATTCACCCATTGGGAGCAAGGACCCGAAATAGCGTTGATGACTACTTCATCTTCATATTTCCTGGATAACGCATCAGCGGCTACATTTTCCTTCCCTTTCTTATATTCGATAACAAAATCATAACCCAATAGTTTGGTTAACCACTTATTTTGTTTCGGATAGGAAAACCTTTGCTCAAGAAAATGTTTGAGACTACTATGATCTGTTCTTATGATGAAGCGGCTATTGATTAGGTAGTGTCTCCATTTTTCTATCGCGTGAAGAATTGCCAACATTTCTTTTTCGTATGTTGATCTTCCCAAATTTTTTCCCGATAGTTGTTTACTTTCGAATGCCAATGGATGACCTTCCTGCATTAATATAGCCCCAATTCCTGTGCCTGACGCATCACATTCGATAATAAATGGTTTGTGAAAATTTGGAGTTGCTAAAACTGGAGTTGTACACATGGCCTCCTTAAGAGTATTGAAGGCTTGAGTGGCCTCTTCTGACCAATGAAAAGCATCTTTCTTTGTGAGTGCTGTGAGAGGTGCTGCAATCTTACCATAATTTCGTACAAACTTGCGATAGTAGCCTGTGAGACCCAAAAAACCACGGAGTTTCTTGATGGTTTTAGGTAAAGGCCATTCTTGAATTGCCTTAATCTTATTGGGATCAACTTTGACGCCCTCGTGTGAAACTATATGACCAAGATACTCAACTTCTTGGACACCAAATGAACATTTGGAACGTTTGACAAATAACTTTTCTCTGTGTAAAATGTGAAGGGCCTTATCCACATGATGTAAATGATCCTTCCATGTTTTGCTATAGATGAGAATGTCATCAAAGAAAACTAACACAAACTTACGGAGGAGTGGACGAAACACTTGGTTCATGAGACTTTGGAATGTGGATGGTGCATTGGTGAGACCAAACGGCATGACCAAAAATTCGTAATGACCTTCATGAGTACGAAAAGCAGTTTTGGGGATATCTTCCTCTCTGACACGAATCTGGTGAAATCCTGAGCGAAGGTCTAATTTTGTAAAAAAATTTGCACCATGCAACTCGTCTAGTAGGTCATCTATGACAGGGATAGGAAATTTGTCCTTGATAGTGAGTTTATTGAGGGAACGAAAATCAGGACACATACGCCACGAGTTATCTTTTCGTCTGGCCAAAACTACAGGTGAGGAATAAGGGCTAGTGCTGTGACGAATGACTCCATGATCTAGCAAATCCTGAACAATCTGCTCGATTTCTATCTTTTGTGGTTGAGGATAGCGATAAGGACGACTGTTAGGTGGAACACTCCCTGGAATCAAATGGATGGCATGGTCATGAGATCGTTTAGGTGGTAATCCTTTAGGTTCTTGGAAAACCTCGTCGTAATTTGCGACGATGCCTCGTAAATCTGGAGCAGTAATATCCGAAGTTGCTCGAGATTGTTTTTCCAAACAATTAATTTGAGCTATGAATCCATATCCACCCTTTTTTAACATCTTCTCCATACTATGCGAGCTCACCATCTGTGATGGAGGAGTAGTAATGCCTTGTAAGCGAATGACACGTCCGTTTTCCTTCCATTCCACAAATAATTTTTTGAAATTGAAGCTAACCGTGTCTAGTGTTTCCAACCATTCAACTCCCAAAATGACATCAGAGTTCCCTAAATTCATTACGAAAAGAGATCCATACCAGGTATAAGTTCCCATTTGAATGGAAACTTTAGATGTTCTCCCAACACATTGAGCGTTCACCCCGTTGGCTACTAGAACCTGGAATTTGTCCTTGTTGGAAGAGTTAATGAATAAGTTCAAAGCTTTTGTTGTTTTGATGTCGATAAAATTGTGGGTACTACCGAAATCAATTAGCACATTCACCTTTTTCTGACGGAGAAATCCCGGGACCTTGATGGTATGGTGGGTTGTTAACCCCATGAGGGCATGCACGGAGATAGCCATTGTATCCTCTTCCTTCTCTTCTAGAGTACTTGGTAGTTCTTCTTGCATAGGTTCATCTTGGTGGTAAGCTTCTTCCTCTTCTCCTTCATATTGATCGCATTCAATATGAAAGTTTTGTTTTTGGGCACATGCTTGTTCCCTGGGATGATGATTGCGACATTTATAGCAAAAGTATCTTGATGGTTGATCATTTCTGCGAAAGGAATTGTTGCGATACGAAGGACGACTGTAAGTTTCACGTCGTGCATATAACTGAATTCTCTTCTCAGCCAGCTTGGCTATTCTTATGCAATCGTTCAGCGAGGTTGGATTTTGAATGTCCACCTCAACCCTAATATTTTCTTTCAATCCATTGCAAAAAGCTCCTACCACTGTGTTGGGGCTGAGGTCTAATGTATACGGTAGTAAACTGGTGAATTTCGAGACGAACTCACTAACCGACCCTTCTTGTTTAAGAGATAACAGTCTTACTGTGTATGACGATGTAGCTCCTTCATCAAATCTTTCTAAAAAATAGGTAGTGAATTTTTTCCAGTTAATAGTAGCTCCTTTCTCGCGCTTAAGCCATACGAACCATTGGTAGGCCTCAGTGCCTAATTTTGATGCAACGAAAGGGACTTTATCAAAATCCCTAATTTGGTACAAGTCTAGAATGCCTTCCATTTTGGCTATCCAACCACGAGGATCATGACCCTCAAAAGTGGGCATATCAATGCGTGGAAAATTATTAGGGCCTCTCGGTTGGTGATAACCCATATCCCTATCCTGATCTTGGTTATATCTCTGTCTATGAAAGCGATTCCCGTAATTATCCTGATTGCCTCTTTGCTGCTCCCAATCTTCATCTTGGTCGTCATGTTCTTCATTCCTTTGTTCATGGGAGTGATTTTGGGAATTAGTATTGGGATTAGGTCGGTTTTGTGTGCTCAACAGTTTAGTTAGGTTGACATTAATTTGGCGCATACCATCTAGTAAGTGTCGAAGAGTTTCATCCGTGGTAATGGCCGAGTTGCTTGATTCTCCTTGTGTGACGTTTTCGTGAGTTGGGGGAGGGTTAGTAGCCATGGGGTCGACCAGTGGATGATTCGGATTATAACTGCCAATTTTGAAAGGAGAAGGAGAATTTTTTGTACCTTGGCTTCGATGAGGTCTTCTTGCATTTTTATTGGGGGTCTCCGAGCTTGTTAGTCGACCGTCAGGTCCTTTGGTCCACTGTTTGGGCATGCACTAACCAAAATCTCCTGTATAAAAGTACTTGAGTTTCGAGTTCTACAAAAAATTTGTATTCCGCTTCAACTGTCGCTCCAACTGCGACGCGGATTTGATTTTGGGCGGCCTCTTTGATAGCAACTTTCAACAATTTTTTCAATTTGGATAATTTCAGCAATTTGGAGAGCAAGTTTCTAGCAACTTTTCCAACTGAACTGAGACTAACACAACCGAGGACTAAGGCTGACCGGACTGATACGACAGAGACAACGAGGATCGAAGTCGGCTGACGCAGGGACGGACACGACAGCGAGGATCAAAGTCGGCTAACGTAGGAACTGACGCGATAGCGAGGATCGAAGTCGGACTGACATGACATAGGGGCTGCTGGACTGAGAATCGAAACGGATGAACGGAGGACGGCTACGCGCGGAGGCACTCCCGACGTGTGACCGAAGTCACAACGTAGAAGGAGGGCGTAAGTTATTTAAACCCTACTATACTCCAAGCACTGTAAATGTGGGATAAACTAGAAGACCGACGTGCACAAAATTTAATTTAGCTGACGTCAGCGCTGCAATTTAAAGAAAAAACCTTAGAGTTGCCGGTAATTTTAAATAAATCATGATTTTTTGATTGGTTGACGACGTCGGAAGGGAGTGCAAAGTTGTTTTCGTCGGATTGTCGAGGGATTGGGTGATGGAACGATTTCGGACGAGCGTTTTAATTTCCGCGGTGGAACCGCGGCTGTCGGTGAACGCCTCAAGCCTGTAGTGTTGTGGCCAACGAAAAAAAATAGGCAGTGTTGTGACCACGAACTGTGTTTGAGATGGAGGAACGCCGAACGGAGATGCAAAGGACGCCTGCGGATGCGGTTTCTACAAGATCGAATATGGAGACTGATACCACTTGGAAGGAAATATCTTTCGGGTTACTCTATAACCGTAACAATGAATTCAGATCCAGCAATGTACACGATAATAATCAATTAACAAGAATTAAATAACAAGAAATATGCAACAGAATTGAGATTGGAAATAAGTGAACGGATCGCCACTTAAGGTGGGCTCACCCTGTGCGAGGAACGTAAAGGATAAATTGAGAATATAAAAAGTGATCCTCAAATCCTACACTTGGAACTATCTAAATATGAAAAAAAATGAATTTAAATTTTAACAAATATTATGGCCGACTGCTCATAATATTTGTATTGTAATATATTATGCCCAAGCCCTTGGTATCGTTTATCCTCGATCCTAACATAGCTTCGTTCCTCTACTACATAAACTTGTCCAACTCTATATTTTGAACACGTGAGCTAGATCCCTCTTCTGCTCACCTCTCCATCATGGTCACTTGGGCCTTCCTAGGCTCTTACACACCTGGATTTTATTTCATTTAGTCATCCCTAGCTTTGGTGTCATCCATTTAGCAGGTCATATTTTTGTATCCTTTCAAACATTGTAAGGTTTCAAACCTTCATAGGAATATATAAACCCTAGGTCTGGTGTCTCAACTCATGTAGCTCTAGATCCTTGTTAAAAAAATCATCAGTCTGATCCCATATTTTATGTTGACATCTCTCTTTGATCTACATCTCTAAAAAAACTAGCTCACGAGTCAATGTTGGAATCTTCGCTCACTTCTTTTTCCTTGGATTGCACGTAAAATTTTCACAGATGTCCCAATTGCTTTCAAATATATGGCAGATCTCATACGTGGTGGAGACATTGACATTACCTTCAAGATAGGCATGTATTATCACAACATTCTATGTATGCTTCAAGTTGATGTGTGCCCTCCAGATGCATGAAATAGATGGATGACTCTCTTATAGTCCAACTATAGATGTCAAACATACATACTAGGATCAATACTATGGAATGTAGAGGATTAATTTATCCATTTATGGGTCTTTGTTCAACTCTCCTTGCTTTCAAGATGTGGGCTACTAGACAATGGAGAACTAGAGATTTGTTAAATAATTATGCTTATCCCAATGGTTACTTTCTAGTTGTTTTTGCTAATGAGGAGTATAGAGAACATTTTTTCCAAGGGGTCCTTGGTTTTTAGGTAGGGCATGGCTTTTCATGAAGCCCTAGTATACCAAGTTCAAGGTAGAAGAGGAAATGCCCTTAGTAGCCCTAGTCTGGGTGAGACTTTTTGGGTTACCATCTAAGTTTTGAAAAAAAATTATCTTTATGGCAATAGGAAATACTTTAAGATATTATATGATGATAGTAAATAATACAAGCTGATTTTAAAAAAAAATCTATGCTAGAATTATTCTCATCGACCTTGAAAAATCCTTGTCAAAAAATATTACTCTAGTGTTTGGGAGGATATATGGGAATAAGATATGGGCTATGAGAACATCCCCTTCAAGTGTAGGATTTTCCTAAATATGGTAATCTAGCTAGAGACTACAAATATTGGATCCCAAAGCTGACACAAGAGGAAACATCCCCTAGAGGTTTCCAACTGCCTAAATAGAAGAACATACAGAGGAAGCAAACAACTAAATAATAAGTAATCATATTAAGCAATAAGTTTGCTAACCTCCTAATGTATAATGAGGAGAACCATTAGTTTAAAAAATAAATTGCAAAACCAAGTCAATCCTAACTCTACCAAGTAGCCCACAAGAGAACCCAACCCAATAGTCGAAGAGATCCCAAAGAAAAAATGAAAGAGAAGATAGAGATAATAACTCAAGCTAATAAAATGGAGGAATTTATAAAGGAATAGATAGTGGAGATAACACCCAGGAATATTCTGACATGGCCATGGTGGTATACTCAACTATGCCAAGTTTGGATTCCATCCTAGAACCAATATGAGTGATTCAAGAGTCTCCTAAAAATATGAAGCTAGACACAAACCAAAGAGCATGCAGGAAGACTACTAAACATCAAGTAGAGAAAGAAGATGTAAATTTTATGGTTATGGGTAAGGCCAAGGATCTTAACCACATCTTCAGTACCTGTGCTTGATGAAGTGCATCACCTAGAATATTTGAGGGCTTAAGGGTAGCTTGATAAAGCATAATGAAGTATGAATGATACAATAACATTGTCCACAGATGGTCTTCATCCAAGAAATATAAATGTTGATAGAATATATGGAAATATTTACAAAAGAAATCTAGCTTGAGTGTAGGGTGGAATCCCTAAGCTCATAAGAAGCATCTGGAGGAGTGGCCTATCTTTGATATCTAGAATATGTAGTGATACACCAAGCAATAGGAATCTAGAGGATTTTGGCATTACTAGCCTAGATTAGATGTTCACCTCAACATTGGTATGTCTTAATGTATACACACCTATCAACCTAGATGAAAACAACAACAATAAAGAAATGCAGCTTAAATTATTGATCATTTTCTCAGAGCTTGATCACATCTAGGTGGATATTTTAGCATTGTCCTCTCATTGGAAGAGAATATAGGATGAAATCACAACCTAAATAGTAGTACTAACCTCATTATGGATCATATTAGATCTCTTCATCTGGTAGACATCAAACCAGACAGCAATATGATAACCTAGTCTAACAAAAGGTAAGGCCCAACATGTATTCTAGAAATACTATACATGTTTATATTATCGACGAAGTTTCTAAGAAATGGATACATTCCAAGAGAAAAAAATTTAAATAATACAAGATTATATCATTGGTCAGTGCTGGTAGAAGTGTGGAATACCAAACCTAGTCATGCTTATTTTAGACTCTAGCTAATGTGGTTTTGAGACAATAGTTTTCAATATAAGATTTAGTAATGATGGCAGGAGGGTAAACCCATGCATGACACAAAGATGTACAAATTTGTTAGGAGGATACAATACATCAAATTCAAATTGATAACATGGAACTGAGAGGAGCTTGGTGATATAAATGAAAATAAATGAAATATCTTAATCAAACTCGAGGAACTACATGAGAAAATATGATCATAGTGCACTACTAAGATCTGAAGTGAGGAGGAGGCTAAGCTTACTACTCAGTTGGAGAAATGGGGTAAAAGATAAGATATCCTATGGAAACAAAAATCTAAGATCCAGTGGCTCTAGGAGGGTGATAGGAACACTAGCTTTTTCCATAAATCTCTCCTAGCAAGGTAGTCGCACGATTTTATCTCATCCCTAAAAACAACAGGTGATTCAATACACACATGGGTGTGATCAAAGACATAAACAAGAGAATACTTTTCCTAACTCTTTATGAAATAACCACTGAAACAAGAGGCACAACAAAAAGTACTCCAAGATATTCCTTCTCTCATCACAAAGGAAGATAATGTAACTTTCATTGCCCTAGTTATTGCCAAATAACTACAATAGGTGGTTTTCAATATGTGGAAAGGAAAATCTCCAAGCTTGAATGGATTTCCCATAGAATTCTATCAAGAATTATAGGATATCCTTAAGGAAGAACTATTGGAAGTGGTAGAAGAGGCTAGGATAGCCAAAGTGGTTCTCAAAGAGGTGAATAAGACATATATAGCTTTGGTTCTGAAAACCTAGGAGTTTGAACACATATCTAAATTTTGACCAATAGCCCTTTGTAATGTCTTATATAAAATTCTCACTAAGATCATGGAAGAAAGGGTCCAAACCTCTTCATGAAATTATTTCTCTAAAATGGAGCGGTTATATAGAAGGAAGGCAAATTTTGGATGAGATAGTCTTGGATCATGAGGTCATCCACTCTATGAAAGTTCAAAAAATACCCCCCATGTTTATCAGGCTAGACCTCTCCAAAACATATGATATCCTCCTAAATGTGTTGAGATAATTTGGACTCTTGATGGATTGGATAGAGTGGATCAAGGTATGTATTTCCTCAATATCCTATTCAATTCTAGTAAATGGAGCTCCTACCCAACTATTTTCAACCTCTAGAGGTATCAGGAAAGGAGACCCCTTATCCCTATACTCGTTCATCATATTGGCTAAATGTCTAGGCTAAACACTATCTACGGATAGGGAAACCAATTTTTTTAAGGGAATAATAATAGCAAATGGAGCTAAACCAATTACTCACCTATAATTTGTTGATGACTCTACTTTATTAGGAAAAGCAACAAGGGAGACCTCCAGGCATAAAAATATTCTATTACGGTTTACAAAAGTGACTAGACAACTTATAAATAAAGAAAAATCCAAGGTAATTTTTTTCATTGCTCACCTAGGCAGGAAATGATGTTGTTGGATACATTTAAATACAAGGAGGTATCTCTTCCAATCACCTACCTAGGAATTCCACTTATAATTAGGAGGCAAAAAAAAGAGAAATGAACTTGACTATTAGAGAGAGTGAAAGCTAAATTGGAAAAATGGACTAATATGTGGTTGCCTACAGGAGGTCAAATGACCATGATAGAAGCAGTCCTACACACCATACCTATTTATGTTTCCTCGGCATAAGAAATACCTAAGGTAGTTCTTAAGAATTTGATCAAATAAGCCATAGATTCCTCTAGAGTGGAGTCAAGGAAGAACTAAAATAGGCATTGGTGAATTAGGATACTTTATGCCTTTAAAAAAAGGAGGGATGACTAGGAATTAAATCAATAGTCAAGAATATCAAGGCACTAGAGGCTAAGTTATACTAGAGATTGCTAAATCCTCTAAGGAATTGTCGGTTCAAATTTTGAGGGCCAAATATACCAAGAATAAAACCTCGTTAGAGTTTATCTGATTCCCGCTTCCTAGCAGAGGATCTCCCATCTTGATGGGACTCATAATAGAAGAGAATTT
Organism: Wollemia nobilis; assembly: GCA_028583015.1. Taxonomy (NCBI): domain Eukaryota; kingdom Viridiplantae; phylum Streptophyta; class Pinopsida; order Araucariales; family Araucariaceae; genus Wollemia; species Wollemia nobilis. The sequence continues at coordinate 12,508,369 of JAQPPZ010016879.1, read as the reverse complement.
GATCAAGAAATTTTTGTTCTGGATTATCCATAATGGATAGAAAGCTAACTTTTGGATAGATTCATGGAATGGTCATCCTCCTCCAATAACAAAATTTCTAACTTGGAGAATGTTGATGGAGAATCTACATAGAAACAACTAGGTTAAGGTAGCCAATTATTGTAAGCCTCAAAGCAAAAGTTGTTGGAATTTTCCAAGAGTAGATATGCAAAGCATTACAAGAATTTGAAGAGAAGAATAGAACTGATTTATTATTCCATGGGATCAACTTTGTATAAATAGCAAAGTTGATCAATGTGAGTCGTTGGATTACAACAACTCAACACATCTGAACTAGTCTAGACTAAGAGTTCACCTGACTCATGGAAGAGTGGTAACTCAAGTTAGACTATCCTAGTAGAACTTAAGAGAACAAATATTTATTCTAACACCCCCCTTAAGTGATACTAGGGGTGAATGTAACTACAGGAGATGAGTCCCGACAACAAGGCCTGATGAGGTACTCATGTACAATATTGGTGCTACCCAAAAAAAATGAGTCCCGACAAAATGGCCTTATTAGGTACTCATGTACAATGAACTTACTTATAGGAGAGATGGTGAAAAAACCACATGGGAAAAAACCATCTTCCTAGAAGAAAAAAAAAGAAGAAGAAGAAGAAGAGAGAGGTGAATGAGGCATGTCCTCGGATGGCGAGGATTGTCCTCTTCTAAATTGAGCCTCTCAAAGATCTTTAACTGAATGAGCACCCTTCTAATTTAACTGCCTAACCCCAAGTTTCTCATGCAACTGAATGTAACGCGGAGAAGGAAAGGATTTGGTGAAGATGTCTACAATTTGATTTTCTGTGGGAATGTACTCCAAGTTTAGATCCCCTTGCTGAATATGCTACCGAATGAAGTGCATGTGAATCTCAATGTGCTTGGTGCATTGATGCTCAACTGGATTGCGGGAAATATGAATTGTGCTCTGATTGTCACACCAAAGGGTAATAGGTTGGTCATGAAAAAAACCAAATTCCTTCATTATCTGACGAAGCCAAAGAGCTTCCTGAGTGGAAAAAATTGCTGCCCTGTATTCTGCCTCTGTAGATGATAGTGCTATTGCTTGTTGTTTTTTGCATGACCAAGCAATAGGTGAAGAACCAAGACAAAAAACATAGCCAGAGGTGGAACATCTATCTTCAACTGAACCTGCCCAATCAGAGTCTGTGTAACCAATGATATCCATGGATCCGCCCTCATATAAAATCCCAAAGTGAGTTGTTCCTTGTAAGTAGCGGAGGATTCTCTTTGTTGCTTGCCAATGGCTGAAATGAGGTTGATGTGAGAATATGGATATTAAGCCAACAACATATGAAATATCTGGGCAAGTATGAGTGAGGTATAATAGACTTCCTACAAGCTATCTGTAGAGAGTAGCATCACATAGAGGGGACTTGCAGGAAGTAGTTAGAGTGACTCTAGACTGAAAAGGTGTGGAAGAAGGCTTACAATCAGTCATCTTAAACCATTGAAGAATATCTAGAGTATATTTTTGTTGACACAATGAAATTCCTACATTTTTTTGAGTTATCTGAAACCCAAGGAAGTAATGAGTCAAACCCAGATTAGCCATCTCAAATTTCTCAGAAAGGGAGTCTTTGATAGTCTGAATGTGAGAAATGGCACTACCAATGAGTAGTAGATCATCAACATAGAGAACAAGTATGGTGATGTATTTATCATCCCTCCAGATGTAGATTGTTGCATCAGACTCACAATGAGAAAACCCTGAGGAAAGAAGGAAGGAGTCCATTTTTTCATACCAAGCTCTAGGAGCTTGTTTGAGACCATAGAGAGATTTCCTTAGTCTACAAACAAGGGAGGAGTCTTGAATAAATCCAGCAGGTTGTTCCATGAATATTTCCTCTTTTAAGTCACCATGCAAGAAAGCACTTTTAACATCCATTTGAAAAACTGGCCACTTTTGGGAAGCAGCAAGTGCAAGTACCAACCTAACATAATCCATTTTTGCAACTGGTGCAAAGGTTTCAGAATAATCAATGCCTTCAATTTGTGAAAAACCTTTAGCTACCAAGCGAGCTTTGTGTTTGTCAATTTTTCCATCAGGTCCATACTTAGTTCTGTAAATCCATTTACAATGAACCAATTTTCTTCCTTTAGGTAGAGGGACTAGATCCCAAGTTTTGTTTTTGATTAAGGAAGAAAATTCATTCTCCATGGCATCATCCCATTCTTTTATACCAGTTGCTTCTTTGAAGGATTGAGGATCTATGGAAATGGATTGACAGACAAGACCAAAACCCATGGAGTTGCTTAATCTGGATGATGGAAGATTTTGGATGTAAGGAGTGGCCTCTTGAACAATGGTGCGGGCCCATTTTGGCATTGTGGAAGGAGTAATGGGTGTGGCAGGACTTTGAGTTGGAGTTTGAAGTATAGGATCCTCATTTTTGTCATCTAACTCAAGGATGGGATCTTCATTATATTGAGGCTCAAATATTGGAGATGGCTCAAGAGAATCAATGTTGGAAGAAGATGATTGAGGATCTTTATAAGGGAATGTTTCATCAAATTGAACATTTCTATGAAAAAAGACCTCATGAGTTGTGGGATCAAGGAGCCTGTAGGCTTTCATTTCCTCACAATAACCAACAAATATGAGTTGCTTGCTCTTTTTTTCTAGAGCCTTCCTCTTTTTCTTTGGGATATGTGCCCAAGCAGTACACCCAAAAAATTTGAAAAAAGAGACATCAGGTTTTGAGCCAGTCCATGCTTCCTCGAGAGTCAAATGGCCAAGAGCTTTATGAGGTGTGCGGTTTTGAATATAATTTGCATAGTTAATTGCCTCAGCCCAAAAAACTGTTGGAAGATCTCTTGAGTGGAGCATACAGTTTTCCATTTCTTTTAAAGTCTTGTTTTTCCTTTCTACAATGCCATTTTGTTGTGGATTATGGGAGACTGAATGTTGATGAATTATGCCATGAGTTGAGAGAAATATGGAGAACTCATTACTGAAGTATTCCCCCCATTATCTGTATGAATTTGCTTGATTTTGCAAGTGGCTTGATTTTCAACTAAGGCCTTGAAGATTTTGAAGTGGGATAGAACATCACTTTTGTATTTTAGAAAGTAGACCCAAGTTCTTCTTGAAAAATCATCAATGAAGGTTAAGGCATATTTTTCTCCTTTGAAAGAAGGCTCTGGGAAGACCATCAAGTCACTATGGATTAACTCTAGAGGGGATGAGGCTCTTTGAGAACCACTTGGGTGAAAAGGATCTTGATGTTGCTTTCCAAGAGCACATCCAGGACATACTCCATCAATAGAAGAGACTTTTGGAAACCCTGTTACCATTTCATGAGTATTCAACTCCTTTAGATAGCTATAACTGAGATGTCCAAACCTCTCATGCCAAATTTTGCTTTCAAGATCTCCATGTGCAACAAAACAGGAGGCCCCATCTAAATTTTTGAATCCCTTGAAGTGAAATAGGTGAGTGTTATGATCAATATCTCCTTTTGCTATGAGAGAGTGTGGTTCTTGAAAGTCTCTTATCTCAACTCCTGTTGGTGAAAATAGAACTGTTTTACCCTTTGCAGAAGTACAAATATGATAGATGGAGAGGAGATTTGTAGCTATATTTGGGACATAGAGAACATTATTGATATAACCACCATCAATGGATATGTCACCTTTTCCTTTGATTGGGATAAAGGATGAGTCACCAACTTCTATGCTACAAGTTGAGCTTGAGGAGATTGAAGTGAATGACTCATGTGAGGAAGTCATATGATGAGTTGCCCCTGAATCTAGAACCCAGTATTTTGATGAAGTTTTTATAGCTTTACCTTGAACATTTAAGGCTTTTCCTATCTGCTTCTTAATGTCTATTTTGTGATCCTTTATTGCTGCCTCTAGTTGTTGTAGTCTTTTCCAACATTTGTTCACAGAATGACCATCCTTTTTGCAATGTGTACAAGTTATAGGGCCTCTTTCTTTCTTTTTGAATTTTTCTTTAGTGGAGGTGGATGCTACTAATGCTTTTGAGGAAGAGGGAGAGATCTCATATTTTGCAAGTTTCGTTTCCTCTCTAGTTAGCCTATCACAAAACTCCTCTAAAGAGGGCATTTTAAAACTTGTACCAAGTGCATCTTTTGTAGACAAAAAGGTGGTTGCAAAAATTTGAAATACTCCATTTAACTTAGAAAGAATAAGATAGATGCATTCTTCTTATGTTTTATTCTTGCCACTACCTTTTAATTGTGTGAGGACTTCTTTAAATTTGGTGAGAAAGTCAACAATATTGTTGAAGTCTTCAGGAGATAATGTTGTTAACTCTGCCTCTAGCTGCATTGACCTTATTTGATCCACTTTACCAAACAAGTTCTTTAGTTTCTGCCAACTCTCAAATGGAGTTTTACATTCTGAAATGTGAAACCATAAGCTTTCATTTACATTTGTGCTTATAATACCCATTGTTTCATACATCTTCCCTTTATGAACAAATATTTCATATTCCTTTTCAAATTCAGGTTGCTTCTCTTCTAGCAAGTGTGTGAGCCCTTTTTGAGAAATGAGATTTAATATTTTTGGTTTCCATGTGTGATAGTTATGAGGGGTGAGTGGGTCAATTGTATTCATTTTTCCAAAAAAAAAACTGCAGTGAACCAATATTCCCCCCTTTAACTGCAAGAAACTTTGAGAAGACAATGATGCACCCCCCTTTCAATGAGTGTGGTGCAAGAAATCAACATATAGCAGAGAAACTCCTTTTGAAATAAGGTAGTAGAAACCTGGCCGTTATACTGAACTCTTCAATTTACCCACCCTTACGTGAGGGAAACTATAAGTAAATGAGGAGAGCGATACGTGGAACATAGGCGATTTGAAGCAAGAATAACCTGCCAGACCTTTATACCGAATCTTCTCAATGACCCACCCTTACGTGAGGGAGACTATAGGTAAATGAGGAGAACGATACGTGGAACATAGGTGATTATTAAAAGATATGGGCCAAAGTTTTGTTGTTCTGTATGAGAAGAAGTTTGTTAATGATTGATTGTTTGAATGTTCATATGATCAAGTGCTTAGAAAACCACATGGATGTGCACCTAGAACATGTAGAAGATGCTGAAAGAGTGAGATGCAAGCAACAACACCAAGTGGCCAAGAGAGTGCCACAGAATGACTACACCACCAAATTGTCCTCCAATATCTGCCCACACAAGGAATGCAGCAGTAGCAAAAAGGAACTCCCCTGAACAAAGCCAAAGACCAAAAAAGGTGCAAGAAATAGGTGCATGAAGTAGCACCACCAAAGAAAACCCCCCAATTTTTTTTTATTTATGATCATACAAGGAGGCCCATCACTTGAGTTGCCTTTATATAGTAGGCAGAGAAATAGTGAGAGGGGCTCAAAAAAAAGAGGTTTTGATTACAATGTTGTTTAAAGTAATGTAGGAAAATAAATTTATAATTTTTTTGAATTCACCCTAATACCAAATGGAAATTGTTTCCCTTGAAAAATGATAGCGGTGCCACCGATTTTAGTCTCACTATGATTGGAAAAAACCTCAGGCAGCATCCACTGGAAAAACAGGCAGTGTTCTCTGGAAAATACAGGTAGTGTTCTTTGGCAAACACACAGGCAGCTTCTAAAAACTCACAGGCAAGGCAGTGTTCTCTGGAAAATACACAGACATCTTCTTAAAAATCACAGGTAAGGCAGTGTTCTCTGGAAATCGTAGGCAGTGTCATCGAGCCTCCTTTTGGAAAATGCACAAGCAGTATCTCGTGGCAACATCTTTCGATGAGAACGCAGGGAGCATCTTCAAAAGTTATGTTAGAATGGTTTCAAAGTTGTAGCTATCATTCTTTGCTTTCTTGCTCACTGCATATCCCTGTGCGAAGTACGCAAACAAAAAAATGAGAGAATTTAAATATTCACGTCGCCTCTTGTCCTCCTGCTATTGCATGTGGCTATGACCCTACGATTTCAGAGAACTACTTTAGGTCATGCACAGGAAGAACACGGGAAAGAATTTTGGAGAGCGCAAGATACACAAAGGGATGAGATAAATAATATTTTTGGCCTCCTTATAAAGATAAAAAAATCGAGTGTCTTGATTGTCGCTCGGCGAGAGAGGATCGAGAAACTTTAGTGCAAACTGATGTTCCTTTTGACCGTTTTGGATGGTCGTTAGCTCACTGGAGTGGACACTCGTTACACTGAATGTTAACTAAGATTTTTGTTCTCAAAACAGTGACACGTCACTGGACAGCTTCAACACGTGCTTAGGATGATCGAGGGACTTCCGTATGCAGTGCAAATAAGTGGAAGTCAATCAACAAAATAAAAGTATATTGCGCCAATGACTGTAGGTGGTCGTCGAGGAAGGCACCTGCACGATGGGAAGAGGAGATGACTAAAATTTTGACACATTATGAAGATTTGGCTCACACGTAATGGTCGATGAACTTGTGCAATGGAGTGGAAGTCAATCGACCAAATAAAATGAGACTGCACTGAGGACTTCAGGTGGGTTTGCAGTCATGCACCATAGTCCATCGAAATGCCTCAAAAAAGGAATTGCATATGTCATCGAGGAACGCACCCGCTCTGATACCAGAGAGGCGGCAGTCTTGGAAAAAGGAGAATATAATGGCAGCATTGAGAGATTTCCTGTGTAGCGCAGTAAGAAAGAGAGGTTAAGAAAATATGAGGCCAATTTACAATTTTACCTTAGCAAATTGGACAAAAAAATATATAATTTATATATATTTTTTTTATTTCACTATGAATACACACTGCAACGCTTGCCACAGTAGCAAGTAGCAACAACAGTGAAAAAAAATATCACCCCCTTTTATCATCTGCAGACTTGTAAGAAGAATAATGCTATCATCTAGTAGAAAATTTTACACAATATTGCAAAAAAATATAATTCTTTAGAAAGAACTATAACCAATTTGCCAAAAAAAATTGTAGACTTGTAACTAATGTAGTGGGAGTGGTCTACAAGAGATATGTCAAAAAAATACAATGAACCAGTTCCTAGAAGAGCCTTCAAGAGAGAATGCTTAACAAAATCTATCCTTCTCTGATACCATATTGGAATTTCCCAAGAGTAGAAATGCAAAGCATTACAAGAATTTGAAGAGAAGAATAGAACTGATTGATTATTCCATGGGATCAACTTTGTATAAATAGCAAAGTTGATCAATGTGAGTCGTTGGATTACAACAACTCAATACATATGAACTAGTCTAGACTAAGAGTTCACCTGACTCATGGAAGAGTGGTAACTCGGGTTAGACTATCCTAGTAAAACTTAAGAGAACAAATATTTATTCTAACAAAAGTTGAGAGGTAGGAAGGCAATGGATCCCAATAGAGGAGTGGCCAATCCAAGTTTTAGAGGATTAGAGAAATGAAATATATAGGACCATCTAGACAAGATCACTCTCATGGTCTCAAGAGGAGGATACTCTTGGATGGAGTAGGAAAAAACAAAGTGAATATACAATTGCTTCTAGATACTTTACCCTCTACTAGAGTACCTTGAGTCCGTTAAGAGATATATTCATGCAATTGTGGGCACAAAATATTTGGTCCAAAGTGAGATTCTTTATTTGGCTTCTACTTCATAGAAGGGTAGTGACAAGGGAATAATTTATGAAAAGAGAAATACATGGCCCTTTTAGATGTGAGATGTGTCAGGAAAACGAGGAAATGATCTCTCACCTATTTATAAAATGTCCCATCACAATCAAACTATGGAAACATATGATAACTCTTCTAGGCATCCACTAGTCTAGGATATCATCTATAGAACAACTTTGGAGGGAGTAGCCTAAATGAGAGGAAATGGACCAACCCACTTGATAATTTTTTTGGGTGGGGACAACTCTCCTTATGTGGAATTTGTGGAAGGAGAGAAATAATCGTATCTTCAACCAGGAGTGCAAAGACAACACAACCAATATGATGAAGTGAATATAATACCTATTAAAAGGACCCTAGAACCTCAACTAGAAGTGGATTTAGTTAATATTACAAGTGCCTCCAATGGTGATAATATAAAATAGGGTAACTCCAAATCGCACACAGTTAATTCACACTAGGAATTGGAAACCTCCTCTAGAGGGACTGAGTAAGATTAATTCAAATGGAGCCTCAAGGAGAAATCTAGGAAGAGCGAGTATGGGGGAATTTTCCTAGAGCGAGTATGGGGGAATAGGTCACCTCTCAAATGGCGTCCCTACTTTTATCTTTGCAAAAAACCTAGGTATCTTATCCCAAAACTTGATAGAGGGATATGCCATCTTAAGAGGATTACATGAGGCTCTAAAGGTAGGATGAAGGATAATTTAGGTGGAATCAGACTCTCAAATTATGATTAACCGTTTAAAAGGACCAGATAGGTAAAATAACACAGACTAAAGAATACAAAGAATAATTGAGCAAATACAAATGACCCAACCATGCTTTGAGATAGTGGAGTTCATACACGTATTTAGAGATTAGAATAGGGTGGTAGATGCGTTGGTTGATTGGACTCTTATCTGAAACGACCTTAATTGCTATGAATATCCTCCCAAATGATGGACTCAATGGACCAGGGAAGCTCTTGTTTCCATTCTTACCATTGATGATAGTACTACCTATTGTATATTAGGATTTAAATATCATTGTTTTACATGGGTACTCTTATACCAAAATAGTTATAATAGATTAGATGTGTGAGAGAGCATAGTCCTACATCCTTTATAAAAACTAAACTTTAAAACCTTCAAACAAAAAATAAAAAATATAATCTAATTCTCAAATAAATTTATTTATTAATTTTTTTTAGAAAAAAAATTATTCATCCTATAAAAGATATATGAAATATTATTTTAACAAAATGTGTAACCAAAGACCATTGTGTTGTGTAAAGTTTAATTCATATGCTATTGTTTAAAAGTGGGTTAAGGTTTACTCCATTAGCCCTAAAACTTTGTGTAAAGATATCTAGTATCTAACGTAGTTCAAACAACAGTTGTCCCTCTAATTGAAAATGATTTGAACACAGGTGATTTCATGAGAAAGTAATGAATTGACCATTATGCAAGGTAAATGAAAAGATAATAAATTTAATATTATGTAAATGAAAAAATAATAATAATGACAGGGAAAAGTCTCTTCCAGATGGCACAGTGTGGATTTCTAATTTGATAAAAAATATTGTTGAGGTGGCAACAAATGACAGTGAGCCAGTTCTAATTGACAAAAAGCTGATTGAGAACACCGATCCCAATCAAATGGGTAAATTATTGATTTCTCTTGTTTTGCTTCTACAGCACTACTTTCTATTGGAGCCAATGAGGAATAAGGCCTTAAAATTAAAAAATATTATAAAAATAATATTAAAATTAATAATAAATTTTTTTATATAAGTATAAAATTGGGTTATAAAACAATAGATTAAAGTTAGTTTAGATTTTATCCTATACTTAAATACTTAAAGTGATGTGTTTTTGTAGTTAAAGGGAAATCGGTAAGTTGTTGCTCTTATTTAAAAGAGATTTAGATTTAAATTATGGGGTATGTTTGTTTATGTAAAGTAGTAGTATGATCGGTGCTCCTCTTCACGTTGGTCAATCAAGTTTAGATTCATATTTGAGTGAGTTGGTCAATCGCTGGTAAGTTATCGCTCTTATTTAAAAGAGATTTAGATTTAAATTATGGGACATGCTTGTTTATGCAAAGTAGTAGTATGATCGGTGCTCCTTTTCACGTTGGCCAATCAGGTTTAGATTCATATTTGAGTGAGTTGGTCAATCGCGAGTTCCGGTGTTCCTCTTCACGTTGTTATACGTTGGGTTAAATAACAAGATGGAATAAATGTTGTTAAAGGCAGCCCTAAGATTTAAATCCATTATCAAAATGATTATGAATACAACCAACTCTTTTATAAATAAAAATAAAAATAAGAGGAGACCTAGGTCCAAACCTCGCGGGCATGCCCTCTCTAGGGCAAAGGCAGTAGTCTGACTAGAATTTGTTGAGTGTGTGTCAGTTTGATGACAACGGTACCAACCTTGAGTCACCGGGGATCTCCCTCACTTTGGGTTGTGTTTACCGAGGCGAGGTAGGGGTTATAGTGATAGCTCTATGATTTGATGCTACGATCGGAAGCAATGCGATTTGATTCTGTGACCAATTGTTCAAAAAGGAAAGGTAGTTACCAATTCCCCTATGTATCAAAAAAATATATATTTAAAATAATGCAGTAAATAATATACTTTACAGATGACTTAACAATTATGATTTACATCTTAACAATTATGATTTAATAAAAATCTTAAATTTACCATTAAGTGGTGCAAAGTCAAGTCTACTAAAATGCATGCAACAAGAATGCCTGAAAATTGGTTTTAATAAATGTGATTTAATACTAAGAAATATATAAAAATTAATGTTATTAAATATAATTTAATAAAAAAATAACAAATTGATTATTATTAACAAAATAAAAAATATAAATGGTGATATTTTTTAGCATCATGTTGTTTTTTGTGTTTACACTAGGGTTTGGTCTTCTTTGGAGTGGCTCCCTTTGTTTAGTTATTATGTTTATTCACTTTTTTAGAGGATATTTTTGTTTTTGGCCTCAGGTCTCTATGATGTTGATTGTTTGGGTGGCCTTGCGCCTCGAGCTATGATTTTTCCAGCTCCTTTTTTATTACGCTGATAAGCATCCTACAATGGCAGCCAAGAAGGTCAGCCACGTCGTAAACAATATTAATATTTTATTAAAAAATCCGACATTAAGAAAATTATCTATCACACCCCCAAGAAATGAGATAGGCGCCTCGATATTGATAACTGTCAGCGTTTATATATATATATATATATATAATAAAAAATGAATTTAAAAATAATGATTTAGAAATACTAACAATTTAATATTAAATATATTAATTATGATGCAATGGAAAAGTGGAGAGAAAGGTCTCTCGCTTCGGGCGGGAGGATGTAGTGTTCCACCCCCAATATCTGGATCAAAAAAAAAAAATTAGTGTGGTTTTGGTTTGTCTTTGCAAAAACTATGGATTAATTTGTACATGCAATAATACCCAAATGAAAGAAGCCAATAAGAGCAGCATGCAATGATATCCAGATGGAATTAACACTGAATAATCGATTTTTATGCAGCGCCCATTATCAAAAATAGCTTATTAATTCATATCAGCAAATTAACAACAATGTTTAGAAATTCCAGATGGATAAATGTCTTCAGAATATCATTATAAACATACCAATTTGTTATTATCTCAAACTGATGGACTATAAACCTCTGAATCTTTGATTGAATCACATAAACGTGAATCCTGAGTAAATTCACTAGTCAAGAACTCGGTTTTCGTCTAGCTCCCTTCTCCAATACTAAGGGTTTTCGTCCTCAAAACTTCAACAATCTGCACACTGTTGATCCCTGAAATGGAACCGATCTGCCCTTCGAGGTTTCATCCGTCGGGTTATCGATTGGGGTTTGCATCCCTTTCGATGAAGAAATATCAGTCGTCGGCCTTAATTTCCAAGAGAAGAAATAACATAAACCAGAATGTCTAAAATGAGACCAAGTCACTGAATAAATATGTTCCTCCTTGGCAACTCTTTTTTTCGCGCTCAATGTGGGATAAACATATTTCTTCCCTTTTAATTATAATATAAAGTTTTAACTTTATAAAATGAATTTAATAATTCACTTAATAAAGCCAAGCTTTGCGCTTTAAAAACTCTGCCTTATGAAACTTTGAATGACCAACTGAAACCTGTTCTAGATACCCATTTCGTTGTAGAACAACATCCCCCTATCCGCTCGGCAAGAAACCCTAAAACCTGACATTGTTAAAAATAGTAATTCCAGCATCCTAGCTTCGTTTGACCCCGAACGACCACCAAAACTGAGCTCTAAGAATCCAAAAGTTGTCTCAAATATCTCCAAAGGCTCTCATCCATATGACATAGCCTACGGGAACCCGTGTATAGGCTAGTCTCTATGTGCTCCCACTAGCTAATTAGAAGGGAACATTACAGTCCGCCCTTCCCAAATATTGCTTGTCCTCAAGCAATATTATCTGTATGCCAGGATCCCAAATAAATCTGAATAATGTCTCATGATGAAGACACTGCCCTGAACTGTTATCCCAAAAACTGAAAACATTGTCAAGCTCTGTCACCAAACTGATATCACTGAAGATGCAACACTAACAAACTTTGTCATCAATCTGATACAACCGGCCCCGGTAACTCTGTTAAGCTCTTCCACTCTATAAAAAAAATCCATCCCTCAGAGAAATTCCTGGATCCCATAGCCAAATAGGGATTTTGTCATTCCCAAAATTTGATCATTTATATTGTGCCACTCTGACTACAACTGAATTATTATGTAGCTCAACGGAGAACCCATTCTGGACTGACAAACGAGGAACCCAACAAGAAACTAATTCTACAACTATAGGGAAGAGCACCTCGTGCCAAGGTGATACATATAACTCCTTATACCAACCCTTATTTCCATTCATGTATGACATGGTCAAATCAACATGTGGACTGAAAGAAAAACTATGAGCATACCTCACTATACAGTCCATCTGAACTTCACCAACTGGTTCCATGGAAGGGTCTATACAATCACCTATGCTACAACTCTCAACATTCTGCACATAGAATTCAAGAGATGTTTTGCCAATCATAACACAAGGAAATGAACCTGCATCAGTATCATACTCGGGCTGATCCTTCTGAGTGGTTTTAACAGTTGATCAATTTTCTTCTTTGTGAACAAAACTTAACTCAAGGTTAAGTTTGTTAATTATATTCTCATTTTTGGTGAGTTTTTGGTACATATTTTTTGCAATTTGGATAGCCAAATCCCTATCAGATAACAATTACAAGTAATCAGATTTTATTTTCTTCAAAGCATGCTTGATAGCTTCTACCTTAATAGTTTACACACTTTCAACAAAGGAGCCATCAATCAACCCTATCTGCCTATCTTTGAACTGAGCTGTCCACAAAAGATATTTGACAAAGTTGTGTGTTATCCAAATGGGTTAATGTTTGGACAATCTTCTCTTCTGTAACCTGCAACTTATCCTTCCAACTTTGCAATGTATCAAGTTTTGGATTGAGATCAGCAGCACACAATAAAGTTTTCGATTTACCATCTTTGGCATAATGATCAGAATCAGCATTCCTTTTGACACTACACTCTCCAACTTCGTGCATTGAAGTTAGAACTGACTCATGCTCAACCCAAGAATTATCAACTGCATGCACATCCTCACCAGCTGTTGATTTAACAATGTCAGAATCAGCATGCTCTATGATCTCACCACTATCAAGAAATTCAATATGCACCTCACCAAAATTAGATCCACAAAATGAATTAACTTCATCTTCATAAATTTTGTCCTCCTGTACTTCCACACAAGTTTCTTGAAGAGGTGGTATGTTTATATTTTAAATTTCAACAGTCTGAATGTTTAGGTCAGCACCCTGATCAAAAGGAATTTTGTCTCTATTAATCTTCTCATTTACTTCATCAGCATAACTCTCCAACTCATTAGGAAAGCCACCATCCAACCACTTGCCGGTATGTTTTGTTTCTAACTTTAACCAGGAGACATCTTCATCGACATCGATCTCCTCATCAAATTTGGAGTCTTCACCATGAAAAAAAACATCATGCAACAATGAATTGTTGCCAGGAAAAATGCAAGGCTCATCATACCTTATGTCCAAGGTCTCACAAACCTCACTAGATTGCTCTGGAAGCAATTCCACAACTATTTTCCTATCATTACCCTTGGTACTATAGTTGTCCTGGGACTTGTGGGTTATGGGCCCACATATATGTCCAAGTGACCACTCTTCTTGGCAAGTGAAGCAACGTTGTTCTCTTCTCAATTGATTCTTGCTTTTGAGAGGTAGTCCTGACATCTATAAGTCACTCGGTCTCTTTTCCTTCTCCTGTTCCTCCTGTACCAAGAGAGGTTTCAGCTTCTTCTCACACTGCTTGGAAACATTTTCAACTAATTTACGTGCAACTGAAGAGGTAATTTATCCTTGCCTCAAAACATCCATCAACTTGGGCAAGATGGGCTGGGTAAAGTCGTCACTTTCCTCAATGATGTGTACCATGATGGTTTGCATGTAAGAGGATATTATGTCTTCATGATCTTCACTGATAGAAGCCATAAAATTTCAAAACATCTGGAGACTAAGATCAACACAATCTAAATCAAGCAAAAATATATATATTCTAATTTTTGCCATCACTTCCAAAATTCTAACCTTCTTACCATAGGATTGGTCCCTGATGTTATTCAAACCACGAAAACTGTCAACCATCAACTGCAATCCCTCCATGATGTCGTCATTGTAGGGTGCTTTTGGAGTTGTAATCCTTATGATCTCATTGAGACAAGAGGTGACTGCAAGTCTCACGTCCCTATTTGCATGTCTCATAATCCAATGTTGGCCTAATGCAACTATAGGTACTTTCCCTGCCTAATTCAAAACCTCACGATCAAATTGATCTAGTCCAACTAGACATGTATCCATTTTCTTTAGACTGTTAAGAAGAACATCTTTTGACAATTTTGGGGACTCAAGTTGTTTTCCCAAAGCATAGAGCTTACAACTTACATCCATTCTTTTACTGAAATGTTCTGTAGATTGAATCTATTTTCTATTATTGGATGTGTGATGCTCAACCTAAGCCTTAGAGGGAACCATAGGTGTTGACTTAAGCGACATAGCAGCTGTAATCTGATTGAGAGTTTGCTGCAACTCTCATTGACCCTACCAAAACTCACATTGAAACCTAGCTCAATCACTGAGTGGCTCCATCTTAACACTGAACTAACCCACTCTCAGCTGCAACTCACATACCAGATAAATAACCCTATAGTATCCCCTATGAATAAATTGCCTATTTTGCAACCTCCCTTTTATTGATGCTACTAGACAATACAGAGGGTCTGATATAACAATCAAAAAATGCTTCAAATAATGCCCAAGAGGCTACTGCACATCCAACTTATATGGATTGATGATTTTACAATGAAGTGGTTGTGTGATAGGTATTGGAAATCTCTATTTTTATTTCATTCATGGCCAACTCTAAAGAGTCGTGATGATGAATTAATCTTATGACAAATTTAATTGATTGGCAGCTACAAATTGCTCCTTTACTGACAACGCCTGAGAAAAGAGAAAGGAGCTATTGAACAACTAGGAGCCCGTGCTTTCTGGAAATTGTTGAACATTATATTTGGCCAAACCTGCTGAGATAATATCTTCTCACAACAATCGATTCTCTTGAAGTATGAATTATTAATAATCCGCGACACATACTAAACCTTCAGTCAGGATTCCTCAGTAAAACCCTATCGTCTGCTAATCTTCTATACTCCGCAAATTTCAAGCAATATAATTTTAGACAAAAAAATATTTCCACCAAATCAAACCTAAGAATTTTGTCTTCGATAGAAGACTTCACAAAATTCGCAATAAAACCCTGAACATGCTGGCAGGAAAAACCTGCTCTAATACCACTGTAGTGTTCCACCCCCAAATCTAGAAAAAAAAAAAAATTATCGTGGTTTTGGTTTGTCTTTGCAAAAAATATGGATTAATTTGTACATGCAATAATACCCAAATGAAAGAAGCCAATAACAACAACATGCAATGATACCCAAATGGACTTAACACTGAATAATCATTTTTTATGCAGCGCCCATTATCAAAAATAACTTATTAATTCATATCAGCAAATTAACAACAATGTTTAGAAATTCCATATGGATAAATGTCTTTAGAATATCATTATAAACATACCAATTTGTTATTATCTCAAACTAATGGACTATAAACCTTTGAATCTTTGATTGAATCACATAAGCGTGAATCTTGAGTGAATTCACCAGCCAAGAACTGGGTTTTCGTCCAGCTCGCTTCTCCAATACTAAAGATTTTCGTCCTCAGAACTTCAACAATCTGCACACTGTCGATCCCTGAAATGGAACCGATCTGCCCTTCGGGGTTTCATTTGTCGGGTTATCGATTGGGGTTTGTGTCCCTTTTGATGAAGAAATATCAATCGTCGTCCTTAATCTCCAAGAGAAGAAATAACATAAACCATAATGTCTAAAATGAGACCAAGTCATCGAATAAATAGGCTCCTCCTTGGCAACTCTTTTTTCGTGCTCAATGTGGGATAAACATATTTCTTCCCCTTTAATTATAATATAAAGTTTTAACTTTATAAAATGAATTTAATAATTCACTTAATAAAGCCAATCTTTGCGCTTTAAAAACTTTACCTTATGAAACTCCGAATGACCAACTGAAACCTATTCTAGATACCCATTTCGTTGTAGAACAACATCCCCCTATCCACTCGAAAAGAAACCCTAAAACCCGACAGTGCTAAAAATAGTAATTCCAGCATCCTAGCTCCGTTTGACCTCGAACGACCACCAAAACTGAGCTCTAAGAATCCAAAAGTTGTCTCAAATATCTCCAAAGGCTCTCATCCATATGACATAGCCTACGGAAACCTACATATAGGCTATTCTCTATGTGCTCCCACTAGCTGATTAGAAGGGAACATTACAGAGGACCCCATTTCAAATTCCCTTTGCTCTCTTTGCTCAAGTTATTTAGATCTCCAATTGGGTTGATCTTCTTGGGATATCCCTGCTATTTTTCTAGGACCTCCACGGGAGATCCTTTTGGGGTCTTTCAGGATGTGCCTTCCCATTTTTGACGTGATTACGGTTGCCTGGTTGGATCGAGCCGTAGATTATTTCCTTGGCGACCTTTGGTGGTGGTTAGCTTTTGACTGGCTCGGCTTGGGAGTTGGAGCTTTGAAGCCTTCCCTAGTGAACCATTTTAGTCTTCAGGAGGGACCCATGCTTTATCATTGTCCATAGGGAGGGCTTCCTCCATTTCTCTCCAAAGCTAGGCTTTCAAAATCGGGATCTCGCTTTCCAGTTTATCCGTTGTGGTTGCAGTCTAGGGTCTTCTTACTGCATTTTTCTTGGTCTTGGGGGAGGATAGTGTTTTTATCATCCGTAGCTGAGTGGCTCTTGTGGTTGTTTCTAAAATGGGCTTTCTGGTGTGGGTTCGAGATCTTTTGATATATCTTTTAGAAGATCGATTTTTTTTCTACTTCAGAGTCTTCCTGTGGAACATTTCTCGGTAGCTTCTTTCTGGTCTTCGGGACGAGGCCCTGTGCTTTCTTAATCAGTTGCAGTTAAAGGTGCCCACAGATTTCTTTCTAAATGGATAGTTGGTGGGAATGGGTGGTGATCTAGTACGGATGACTTCCTAACGGGCTTCTTCTGCCATTTTTTGGTCTTTGGTCGGGAGCCCTATGCGTGCTTGTCTACTATAGAAGATGGTCTCCTGATGGTAGTCCCTGTGTTAGATTTTTCCTTCCAATCATGAGGTATCGTGGTGGATATAATCTTATCAGGATAAAATTCTTCTATGACCTACTAGCCAAACAAACATTTTGACTTTAGGAATGATCAGACTATCCCAATTATCTCTCCATATTCTTGCAATATTTCTAATCTTATGGTGCTTTATATTATATCCACTTCTTGTTGTGTATTCTCTTTAGCTATTCAACTCCCAAATCAACTTATTCTTGGCTCCCCTCAAAATAATAATTGTTGTTATCTTTCTACTCAGCTGCCTCTTAGCATCAATGTCTTGTACACTTATAAAATATTATTCTTTCTATTTGTATCTTCCTTCATGATCCTTGTACAAAATGTTTGAAATCCTATCATCATATTTATCTTGAAGTAATCTCATCCATGGTTTCAAAATTGGATCTAGATTGAGTGGTTTTTTATCACACCAAGTATCCATCCAAATATAAAAATTTTCTCTAGTTTCCACCACCCATCTTAAACCTTTAATCACTAGATCAATTATTTTTTTTAAACCATTCCATAGTGAAGAACCATTTGGTAGAGATAATGCAATAAATATTAAGCTTGGGTCATTGGGATCAACATACTTAGAATAATTCTTACCCATTGTCTTTGACTCTCTTTGTACAATCTCCAAATTACTTTTGCCCTAAGAGCTAAGTTTGCATCCATAGGAACTCTTAAACCGATACCTTCCCTAGCATCACACACCTTGCTCCATTTCACCAAAAAAATTTCCCTTTTATCATGTAATATTGACCACAAAAATGATTGCATTAAAAAGATTAAACTTTTTCTATCAATTTTAACATAGTATACAAGAACATATAATATGCTAGAATGGCTTGTAAGAGTGATTTAATTAGTTGCACTCTTCTTGCTAATGATAACCATCTACATTTTCATACCGGTAGTTTATTCTGAACTTTACTTATAACTGGATTCCATAATTCTATCCTCATTCTCCCATCAAATAAGGGCATCCCTAGATAAGAAGTTGTAAAATTTGCCTCCTCCATTTGCAGTAACCTACATCTCCTTGTTTTGGTTTTAGTTGGGGTGTTTAGAAAGTAAATTTTAGATTTTAACCTATTAACTTTCTACCCTAATGCTCTTTCTTATTCCTTTAATAAGTTATTCAAAGCTTTGGCCTCATTTATCCTTGCCCTACCAAAAAGGTTTGTATCATCTACAAATTGTTGATGGGTGATGTTGTCGATGTTATTACTAGCCTTAATTCCACTTATAAGCCCATATTTGTAAGCTTCCTTCAAGTTCCTACCCAAAATATCTACCATAATTATGAACAAATATGGTGATAAAGGATCTCCATGTCTAAGGCCTATCTTGGCTTTAAATTATTTTGTTACTAACCCATTGATCAAAAATGAATATGAAATTGTAGAGACACAATATTTAATCCATCTAACCCATTTCTTCCCAAATTCAAACTTTTCTAATACTACAAAATGAAAATCCTATTTAACCCTATCATAGGCTTTACTCATATCAAGTTTTAAGATCATTGTTTTCTCTTTTCTTGAAGATTTTGAATGTATAACTTTATGAGCTACTATGATCCTATCTAGAATTTGTCTCTCTTTCACAAATCCTCATTGCTCTTCTAAAATTATTTTGTTTAACAATGGTATTAACCGATTAACCGTCACTTTGGAAATAATATTATATGCCATATTACATAGACTTATGGGTCAAAATGAATCAAACAATTCTGCATCCTTCTTTTTTGGAATCAGGGTAAGATATGTTGCATTTATTTTATAAGGTATATATTGTTTTACCCTAGATTGTTCCACTACCACCAATAAAGAATCCTCCACTATATCCCAATTATGTTGATAGAATGTTGCAAAGATCTCATCCGGACTTGGGGTTTTATTCTTAAAGAGCTAGATGAACTTCTTCTAAAGTAATAGGCTCCATTAGTTTCCTATTGTCTTCATCTGTTATAACTGAAGGAACTTCTTGTATAAGTTTATCATTAAGAACTTCAAACTCCTATGATCCTAGAATATTATGATAAAAATACCTTACCTCCTTTCTGATTTCACTTTGGTCTTCAATCCAAACCCCTTCTACTGATTTAATTCTACTAATTTTGGATGTTGATCTCTATACTATTGTCATCCTATGAAAAAATGTATTTTTATCTCCTTTTAACCAAGTTTGTCTTGATTTTAATCTTCAAAATTTATCTTCCTTACTCAAAATATTATGATATTCACTAAGTAACTCCTTTTCCTCCGAGCTTGGATTATTATGATCACCTTTTTAGAATTTTGAAAGTTTATCTTTTAGTTCTTCTTTCTTCTCATTTTTTCCCAAAAGTGTTCTTGTTTCATTCTTTTAATCTAGATGCCATTGATTTAATTTGTTTTGGAAGTGTATATAACCCACCATTTCCTAAATAATTATATGTTTGTCCTATTATATCAACAAATTGAGGATGGCATTCCCACATCTGCTCATATTTAAAATATGATCCTTTTTTGAATTCATTTACCATCATTTTAACTTTTATTGGCCAGTGATTTAAACCAATCCTTATCAAGGTGTTAATTTTAGCACAAGTTCCTTCATCTAGCCAATGATACGAGAGAATGCATCTATCTAGTTTTTTTGCTATTAGTTTCTAGCCTCTCCTGTTGTTGGTCTATGTATAGTTGTCTTCTTCAAACTCATGCATCATCGTCCATTCGCCTAGCCTAGCCATAGTAATCCGTAGCGCTTGTTTCCAAACCTAATTTCTTCATGTCCTTGTCCAATCAGAGGTGTCGTGCTCTCGATTTGCATTGAGTCTTCTAGGGTCAATTGTGTTATCCTTGTCCAATTGAGTGTGTTCTGCATCAGTTGAGTCAGTTGGCATTCATTGGTCTTGTCGGTTCGGGTGTCTTCATCTGGTCTATTTTGCATCAGTTATGCCAATTGGTATTCATTCATCCTGTTTGTTCTATATTAGTTGTGTTAGTGGCATTCATTGGTCCTATCAATTTGGGTGTCTTCGTCCTGTGGATTATGTTCGTGTTGAATCCAATAGTCCTCAATAGGCTTAAATCACAATGTGTCTACAATCAATTTCCTGTTTGAGGCATATAGTCGTTGAAGCCTCCTTACAATATTCATTGAAGCCTCCTTACAATAGTCGTTTGAGTCATATAAGTCATTGAAGCCTCCTTCAAATAACCGTCGAAGCCTATTCAAACAATACAACTAACCAAAGAGCAGTAGGGCCAAATTCTAAATTAGTTGCACCAAATTTTTAGTTTTGCTTCCATAACCAATTACTTGTTTTACAAAAATTAATTAGCTAAATAGTAAATTTTGTGGACTAAAGAAGCAAAAGGAGCAAATAGCTAGCGCATGAGCAGAAGCTGGACCAAAGGACCAAACAATCGATTATCAAGAACAAATAATCCAAATGAAGGACTCCTAAGATCACCAAGAAGACCTCCACAAAACAAAGGTACATAATATAACTCTCCTTTACGCATTAATAGTTTTGATCCCAATCATCCTACTATCAACCCTATGGCTCCTTCCAACCCATCTCATGAAAATATCACAAATGAGGAAGTGGAAAACACCAATGCAAATAACCAAGATCTCCAAACCAGTATGGCCCAACTAGCAAATAGTATGGACACCATAACTACAATGTTACGACAATCTTTAGAAATATAAAACCAAGAAGCCCCTCATTCCCCACATAACTACCATAGAAGACGTACTAGTGAGGATAGGGATATAGATGAAGATTATCACCAAATAAGATGGCCTACAGATGTGAATATTCCATGAACTGATATGTCTACCTTTGAGGGTAGTGACCCACGTGGGTGGTTAGCTAAAATGGAAAGCATTTTAGATTTATATCGGATCTCCAAATTCGAAAAAATTTTGTATGCTTCCTCCAAACTAGGTACTGAAGCTTACCAATGGTTTGCTTGGCAAAAATGTGAGCATAGTCGACCCATCTTATGGGATGAATTCAACACACTTTCTCTCAAGAGATTTGATGAGAGAACATCATATTCATACATGGTTCGGTTGTTGGCACTTAAACAAACAGGTTTAGTAAGGGAGTATATTTCAGAATTCACTAGTTTACTTTCTTATGTCAGAAACTTACCATCTGATGTGGTGGTATCTACTTTTAGATATGGGTTGAAAGAGAATATTAATACTGAAGTTAACTTACATGATCCATACTCTTTAGATGATTGTATAAAGGTTGCCAAGTTGGTTGAGAAAAAGGTGCAATATGGGATATCATCCAGACGAGATTCCTATAATTGTCCTCAATATCGCAACAACTCCTTCCATAGAAATGATCAACTGTCAATATAATACTGCTATAAATATCGCAATCACCATCCAAAATATCAAGCATGTGTACCAAGACAAAATTTTCAAATAGAATATGATTACAAGGAGGATGAAGAGAAAATAGAAGATATCAATTCACATGATTCTTCCATGGTCAAAGAACAAGTTGAACACAAGGAAGCAGTAGGTGAAGAAGACACTATGGAAATTTTAGTACATGCTCTTATGGGATTATCATCTCACCATACAATCAAGATATCAGGATTCATTCGGCAGAAGAAGGTAAATGTGTTGATCGACTCAGGGAGCACTCATAATTTTATCGATATAAAAATTGCTAGGGCATTAAACTTACACATTAACTCCTCCAATCAAGATAAGTTTCAAGTTATAGTTGCAAATGGAGGAAATGCTCAATGTATTGGCAGAACGTCTCCAATTTCATTATAAATGGGAAGTTATACTTGGCATGGCACTCTCTTTTCTATGAATTTAGGGAATTCAGAGGTTATTTTAGGAGTTGAATGGTTAGAACAATTGGACACAATCAGTTTTAATTTTAGGCAACGCTTTGTGGAATGGAAAGAAAATGGAAAGACCATTCACCTCCAAGGAATTCCAACCCCTCCATCAAGGGTAGTAAGTTCTCACAACATGGAAAAAATATTAAGGAAATGTAGTTACGGATTCATAGCTCAAATTAATTGTATGAAGAGGCAAGCACATGATATTCCATAAATTCACTCAGAAGATCTTCAAAATATTGTGGCTAACTATGATGATGTCTTCCAAGAACCAAAGGGACTACCTCCCAAAATATTTCATGACCATGCCATACACCTTGTCCAAGGAAGTCTTCCTCCTAATTTTCATCCTTATTGTTACCCCCAACCTCAAAAAAAAAATTGAGAAAATTGTCCAAGAACTTTTAGAACATGGAGTCATCCGTCACAACACTAGTCCTTATTCTTCACCAGTAGTGTTGGCCCTTCGCAAAGACAATTCCTAGTGTATGTTTCCTAATTTTCATCCTCTCAACAAAATCATCATCAAGGATAAATTCCCTATTCCTATATGATTTATTAGATGACTTACATGGTGCAAAAGTTTTTACAAAACTAGATTTACGCTCTGGTTTTCACCAAATTAGAGTTAGAGATGAGGACATTCCTAAAAAAGCTTTTCATACTCATGAAGGTCACTACGAATTCTTGGTCATGCATTTTGGTCTCACTAATGCCCCATCCACATTCCAAAGTCTCATTAACCATGTTTTTCGTCCATTCCTTCGTAAATTTGTCCTAGTCTTTTTTGATGACATACTCATATATAGTAAAACTTGGAAGGATCATTTGATGCATGTGGGGAAGGTTCTTCATATATTACACAAAGAATTTTTATTTATCAAATGCTTTTATGGTGTTCAAGAAGTTGAGTACTTAGGTCATATCGTTTCTCATGAAGGTGTTAAAGTGGATCCTAATAAGATAAAGGTAATTCAGGATTGGCCTTTACCTAAAACCATCAAGAAACTTCGTGGTTTTTGGGTCTTAGCGGCTACTATCGCAAGTTTGTGCATAACTATAGAAAAATTATAGCTCCTCTCACAACTCTTACAAAAAAGGATGATTTTCATTGGTCGGAAGCAACCACTCAAGCATTCGAGGCCCTCAAAGAAGCAATGTGTACTACTCTAGTTTTGGCAACTCCAAATTTTTATAAACCATTCGTGATTGAATGTGACGCTTCAGGAACAGGTATTGGGGCAGTACTAATGTAGGAGGGACACCCCTTGGCATTCGAAAGTAAACAACTTGCGAGAAATTTTTTGGAAAGGTCCACAAATGAGAAAGAAATGTTGGCTATTCTACACGTGGTTGAGAAATGGAGACATTACTTAATCAGTAGCCGCTTTATTATTAAAATGAATCATAGAAGTATTTTCTAGAATAAATATTTTTTTATCCAGAGTAAAACAAGTGGTTAAAAAAATTATTGGGATATGATTTTGTTATCGAGTATAAGAAAGGGAAAGAAAACATGGCAGCAAATGCATTATCGTGAAAATATGAAGATGAAGTGGTTATCAATGCTATTTTAGGTCCATGTTCCCAATGGGTTTCTCAGCTTCAAGAAGAATGGTTGTCAAATACAGAAACTGCTCAAATAATTCAGGAATTGTTGTTAGGATCATCCAAGCATCCTCTTTTTTCTTATGATGACAAGGTATTAAGAAGAAATAATCGTATTTACATTCCTCACAATTCTATCAAATCTCAGATTTTGGATGAATTGCATGCTTATCCATCAGCAGGACATTCAAGTGTTTTGAAAACATATACGCGGGTAAAATAATCCTTTTATTGGAAAGAATTAAAATCAGAGCTTAAAAAATAGGTGGTCGAATGCGAAGTATGCCAACGCAATAAGGGTGAAACAGTCAAATCACCAGGATTGCTTCAACCATTACCTATTCTAAATCGTCAATGGGAACATATTTCAATGGATTTTATTGAAGGTCTTCCTAAATCAGAAGGCAAAACATTAATTTTTGTGATAGTGGATCGCCTCTCCAAATATGCTCACTTCCATGCTTTACAACATCCTTTTTAGCAAGAAAAGTGGCTAAGGTATTTATGGATTCAATTTTCAAATTGCATGGAATGCCTAAAAATATTGTAAGTGATCGTGATCCCATATTTACTAGCAATTTTTGAAAAGAATTATTTCGTCTTAGTGGTACCAAGTTGAATATGTCTTCTACATATCATCCACAAACAGATGGCCAAACTGAGATAGTTAACAAATGTTTGGGTACCTATCTAAGATATTTTGCTCAAGATAAACAGTATCAATGGAGTCATTGGCTTTCCTTGGCAGAATGGTGGTACAACACTTCGTACCATTATTCCATTAAGATGTCTCCATTTGAAGCATTGTATGGAGTCAAACCACCAACAATAGTAGATTATGTTCTAGGTTCTTCCAAAGTGGCCCAAGTAGACAATTGGTTCCAACACCAACATTCAATGCTCAACATTCTCAAAGACAACATGGTCCAAGCACATAATTGCATGAAGCAGCAACAAGTCACACACCATTCTGAAAGATAATTTAATACAAGTGATATGGTGTTCTTGCGTTTGCAACCCTACAAACAGTTGTCATTGAAGATCAATATCGGTTAGAAGTTGGCTCCACAATTTTATGGTCCTTACAAAATAGTGCGTCGCATTGGAGAAATGGCATATCAACTAGAGCTTCCTCCCTCATCTCGTATATATCCAATATTTCATGTTTCCTGTCTCAAAAAGGTGATCGACCAAAAAGTACATTCTCAGTGAGAATTACCAGTACTCGATGAAGAATGACGTATATATCTCCATCCTGAAGCAATTTTACAAAGCATAACACGTATGTTGAGATCCCATCACATCAAATAATTCCTCATCAAATGGCAGGACCTACCTGAAGAAGATGCTACATGGGAATCATAAAGTATTTTCCAGTCATTTTCAGCTTTGAGGACAAAGCTTTTCGAGGAGGGGAGCCATGTTACAACCCCAATATATAGCTAGTCGGCTATATGGATTCTTCCAATTATTCACTCATTGATTTATTATTAATTAGGGTAGATTGATTTGTATTTTGATCATCTTTCATTTTGAGAATTCATTTGCAATATCCACAAGGACTGTGCCCTCCTAGAGGTGAGGACGTGGCCCTCCTTAAGTGGCGATTTAAATATAATTGATTCATTCATCTGTATTTTTGTTATTGCAAGATTTGTCGTCCTTTCGTTATATATATATCTACATGATAAATTATTAAGGTAGAAATACCTTAACAAAAATCGTCATTGCCCTTGTTTTGGATGGCTGACTTCACATGATCGTATTTCCCTCAATATTGCTCGAATTTCTTCATATAACCACTCATTTTAAAGCTCTTCAAATTATGCACAAAATTGTCCAAGAATCAGCTAAATCAAACAATTCTTCACGAAGATTATTATATTTATTTAGTTATCATAATATAAAGATACATCATTCTAATTCTTCACGAAGATTGTTATATTTATTTAGTTATTATAATATAAATATACATCATTCTTAACAAATGTAACCATGTAGGTCCGAGGTGTAGACCAATTGGTTCATCCAAACCCTATAAGGGGGCGGAGGTCCAAGGTTCAAATCTCGGGCCTCGTCGAACTGAACGCTTGTCTCTTTCCTGGTGCTTTTAGCAGCGTAAAATGTTTAAAATGATTGTGGCATAGCGATTATAGGGGCAGACTGTGCGAAGATCTGTGTGGCGGCTTCCGGGGCGGATAACGCAAAATACTATGGCGGCCATAAAAAGTCGGACAACCTGCCCGAATTCGTGGCGGCTACCGATTCCACCATGTAAAAAGAAAACAAATGTAACCATGTGAATGTGTTTACTTTAATTAGAAGGTTCCTAACATATTTGTTTTGATTAAATACTTCTTATACACATCCACCATGGGGATTGAACCCAAGGCACATCATCGATAATGCAAGTGGCATCCTTGTCGGTAGACCACACTCACGGGGATTAGAAGGTTCCTAACATTAAGAAATGGAGTGAAATAAAACATATATCTTGTCGTGTTCTAGTCATAAAGGTAGGTTTGTTACCTATTAAAAGAAAATATTAAGTAGTTGTGTTGGAAGAATGCATTATTTTAAAATATATTATTATAAATATTATGTCATTTTAAAATAATTATATTTGATATAATTTTAATTAAAAAATTTAATTAATAAAAGTATTTAAATAAATGATTACAAATTTAAACATAAAAATATGGTGTAACAATGGACAAACATAAATATTAAAAATTAATAATAATTTTTAAAATAACAACATAATTTATAATATTTTAAATTAAGTTGTATTAATCTTCTTGAGATTATTAATATTAAAACAAATCAAAATTATATTAAAAAATAATTTACTTAAATAGTTAAAATAATTATAATTTTTTTAGTTGAATACACTCACACACCTATCTTCTGGTTTGAACTTTGGTCTTTTAGATGAGAATTCAAAGTCATACCAAATGTATTTAAACTTAGGTCTCTTAAATGAGAATCCAAAAAACATACTAATAAAAAACATAACCATATAAATTTAAAAATAAATAAATTTAAATTAACACTTAAAACATAACTTCATTATAAACATATATTTTAATAATTATTAAAACAATTAAAATTATTAAATATATGTTTTTTTAAATGAAGTTTTGATAATTTCAAACATGGCTCACACCTTTATACAAACCTAATATAGGAATAACTAACTATCCTACGCCTATGACATGTGTGCTTTCTATATGATTTTAATTGAAAACATAAACTTTACATCATTTTAAGACTTACTCGTGAGATTTGCACTACAAATTTGAAAATGGATGGAGTGAAACTTTGAAAACGACATAGCTAAAAAAAATTTTAATAATCTTCTTTCAGACGAACATGGGAAGTGTAAATCTTGAAATTAAAAACTTTGGAATACGTGTAAAAGAATAGATATATTTTAATAATTTTGTTTTAACCATCTCACAGGATTTCACAGAATTTTAACATATTTAAAAAAAAAATAATCGTAACATTAAGTTCCGTTCCTAAAAACTGAGTGGACATATGGTAAGTAGCCATCAATTCTGGCCATACGTTCTTATCACAAATTGCTGCATATTTCTACTTCTGTACTTGCATAGGGTCCCCATGCCATATACAGGAAGGACAATAATTAACTGTCATGTCATACTACGCCAAAAGAAAATAAATAAATAAATACAGATGTTTGCAGTCTTTACTAATCTAAATAGGAGAGTTGCGTCTGAGTTTCTTGGTTTTTTAAACCAAAAATATTATGTTTATATTATCTAGTTTTAAATTCTAGTTAGTTAGATTAGACAAGTTAAAAAGATTTCAATTTTGTAGGCATATAATTGAGGTAGTCAAAATCATTGAGTTTATTTTTTTAAGATAAGTTATATGTAAGTATTTAGTTTGAATTTTAAATCTTATTAAAATTATTATTTAAATATATAATAATTTAAACTTTAAATTTTACCAAATCTAATTTTTCAAATCACAAATTTAAAAATTAAACCAAAGGAAAAAAACGTGGACGTACGTTCAAAGGACAGAATTGAGGTTATTTTAAGTATATAATTTGTTAGGTGATATGTAATTGTATGGTGTCTTAAAATAAGAGCTATATTCTGTAGTCAAATGACTGGATAAAAGGACAGCATTAAGGTTATTTTAAGCATATAAGGATACAATTTGTTAGGTGATATGTAATTGTATGGTGTCTTAAAATAAGAGCTATATTTTGTAGGTAATGACTGGATAATGATTTTGATTCCAGCTATATTTTAAATATATTAAATAATTTTAAAGTGAAAATAAATTATAATATAGTTTGATATTATTTAATAATTATTTTTTTATTAATTTTAATAAAGTTTTAAAATATTTAAAATGTTTTTTTTTAAATTAATTTGGTTTTTAATTATTTTATAGTGTAGATTTAAAATTTAATTTAAAATTATTTATTCATAATGTTATAAGTTATAAAGATAAATAGATAACATAAACAGTATGCTTTTTGAAAGGTGAATTTAATTAAAATTGTTTATTGAAAATATTATATGTTTAAAAATGTAAATATAATTTATAAAGGTTATGTTAAAATTGTTTATATAAAAAATCATAATTCAAATATACATGTTAGTTAAATTTTTAAATTTTACTTTTTTATATGTGGAGCTTAAATAAACTTATAGTTTAAAATTTAAAATTTTACTTAAAAAGTTTATGCCTAAACTAGTAATTATACATTAGAACTAAACTTCAAAAAATATTACAAGGATAAAAGGTCAACCTTTAAGTTTAAAGGTACTTATTCAAGGGGACATGATTTTAAAGTTGCATGTCAAGGTAATTGTTAGATGAGATTTCTATATTTAAAACTACCTATGAAAAAGGTTATAAGTCTAAGTTAATTGTATCAAGGTAATGTTTAATAACTATGTTTAGGTTTAAGATTAGTTTAATATTAGGTTTAAGATTAATTACTTCAAGAATTGATAATTTTTTCAATTGATTATATAGGATTGAAACGGGTCCCACCCCTATTACATCATCACCACATAGTGGTATTACAACAAAGCTTGGATATTATCAAACTACCTATTTTAAAGATCACAAGTTCAAAGTTATATACATGGATAGAATTAGTTATTCCAAAAGTAATAGTACAAACTTATAATATTAATAGAGATATATTCAAATTTCTTTGAAATTCTATATAAAGGTCTAAGATTCACATCTTATGAGGCTATCGTTCACCGACAAACAAACAAAAGTATGGTTAGATAACCATATATTAGGCAAAACAAGGGTTATTTAGGCCTTGGAGACTTTTAAAACTACATTATATTCAAATTTCTTTAAAACTTTTAGTATACCATATATTAGGTAAAAAAATGGTTATTCAAAAACTACATTATATTGTCCCATGGGAGACAGCCCAACGGTTAGGGCTTTGGCTCTTCTTTCGGAGATCTAAGGTTCAAATTGTTGTGTGGGCGAGTGTGTGAGGTGTAGGTGTGTGATGGCTGTGTGTTAAATTTCCTATTGATAAGCATAGCTCCTGGTTATAGGATATCTCGCACTAAACATATTAAAAAAAATGAACTTTAAATAAAGGTTCAACATGTAGATTAAGGTTGCACAACATGCTTTAACAACTTGAATATGGTTAAATTAAAGATATAATCTCCTATAACCTATGCCTTGTAGGTTTTAAAAGCTACTTTAAGCTTTTACAGTTCAAAATTAACTCAGAAGATCATCACTCATTCTCAAAATCATTACATTCCAATAAACATTGATTTACTCCTGCATAAAATATAAAAGTTATTGTTTATATAACTGTTTATAAATTCATCTTAAATTATTAATTCAAGATATTAAATAAACTTTATTAAATTTAAAATTATTTTAAAATCAAATATGTTTAATAGTTAAATATCATATACTATGTAAAATAGATAAAATATGAATTTGAATTTGTATTAATGTCCATTGGTGACCAAAAGAGGTCAATAGGACTGTAAAGTAAGACATATACAAAGCAACGGGAGTGTCTAATGCAATTCCAGATAAAATAAAGTAAGAAAAATAGTAAACATGATGACATATGATATACAAGATCTGTGGATCAAGGATTACTCCCAACATTCAAGGCTGAAGAGAAGTGAGTGATGTAAGAGTTGGATGTCATCGTAGATGTTCTTTGTTGGAGGCAACGACGAATTGATCTTTTTGTATCTTTGTGATCACCCTGACACTTCCTATTTGTGGTCTCTGGAGGCTAGAAGAATGAAGCGATAAGTCGAGATCCTGTTATCTTCTGCAAATTGTTACTAAGTAGTTCTTTCCTTAGATTGAATAATTCTCAGATGAAAAGGGCAATGCATCTCTAATATTCATAATTAATCCAAGATTTTAGTGTATGGGTGTCTCTGAATAAGCAATAATATCTACCTCGTATCTCATAGTAGACAGGACAAGTGAAAATGAAATGCTCCTCGGATTCCACATCAAGACTGCACAATCTGCAAATACATTGATCTCTGGGAAGGTGATGATCTATCTCAATATGCAGCTGGTGGGAGCAAACTCGTAGTTGAGCTAGAGGAAACCTGAGGCTGTGTGACATTTGTATCAAGTTATAATTTGGAGTAGTGATCAATCCATGCTCTAGTTGGAGATAAAAGTGAGAGTAATGGAGCAGTTTTGGTGAAAGAGGTTCATTTGGATCAATCAAAGTAGTTTTTATATGATATGATTTGAGTAATTGTACTTCCATATTTGAGGTCCCATAGACCATATTTGGGTCTGAGATAAAAGTGAGAGTAATGGAGCAGTTTTGGTGAAAGAGGTTCCTTTGGATCAGTCCAAGTAGTTTTTATATGATATGATTTGAGTAATTGTACTTCCATATTTGAGGTCCCATAGACCATATTTGGGTCTCACGGACGTAATTAAAATATTTCATTTCATTTCATACATGCTGAGTAAATCTCATCTCGAATATCCTTATTGAAGTATGGTGCATTGATTGATGCTTTAGTAGGAGGAGGTCTCATGATGTCTAGGCCAAGAGATTGAAGTAGAGTAGTAGTATGAGCATACTAGCAATTCCTGACCCCTTGATTTGTCAATCGTATCGAGGATTGTAGTAATAAATATGGATATCTTCTCATGTCCGACATACAATGAAATCCACGCAGTAAAGAAACAACAAGAAATATTGCTGATGTAAGCGATGGACAAGCACCAAACACAACTAGAATGATGGGATGTGGAACAGTTCTTTTGGAACGAATGAACTTTGACAACATTGAGATGAGGACCCTTTCAATACGAGACCAACCCAACTGTCTGAGGCTAGGGCCCAAAACTTCACAGTCATAGAGTAGTGTAGGGGTAACAAGAGTGTGGAAGAGTCTGATCTTCGTACTGATGTCCTGAAACTGGATCTGAAAGCATTGCTTATCCAGAGAGGCTAGAGCAGCATAACCTTTGTTTTACCTTGCTTGAGATGCAAGGATCAAATTGAAGGTAGGTCTTGTGAAAAGAACTCCCAAGTATGTGTACGATGTGACAATCTCAACAACCTTCCATTTATATGTGATGTGAACAGAAGAAAGATCTTTCTTGGGTAGGTTGAATATCATGATTTTTGTTTTCTGGAGATTAACTTCTAATCCATGCAAGTCAGAGTATGTGCCAAGTATGTCCAACTACTGTTGAAGTCCTCCTGCTGTGTATGACATTAGGGAAAAATGGCAATAACACTACCAAAAAGTAGGCAACCTGTACTCTTAGCCAGAGAGTCCATAATGAGCACCTCCAATTCATCAATATATAGTCCAAAGAGTGTAGGTGAAAGTGGGCAGCCGTGTTTAACCCCAATAGTACTATGAACATCTTTTGTTCTGAGAGATCCAATTTTAACTTGTCGAGTGACTTTTTCATATAAGGTCATAACCAACAAAATAACCTCCTCTAGAATTCCTAAATCCTTCAACCTCTGAAGCTGAAGCAGTAACTGTCTGGAAACAATAGTATCAAATACTTTTTTGTAGTCAACAAAACAACAATAGACCCTTCGTTTATTAGAGTAAAATAGTAAAAATTAAAAATTTGATATTAAAGTAAAATTTAGTAGTGTTCACTTAGAATAAATTAAATAGTAAAAACTGAAACTTACAAATTTGGAGAATTTTAATTCATTAATTAAAACATCCCAATTCAAACATCCGAGTTCAAACCTATTGTAATTATGCCGAGTTTTATAATTGCTTAATATATTATGTTAAAGGTCACAATGGAGCTTAGCTTTACTTCTCACGAGATCTTACAAAATCAAACTATGTAGGAGCGGGATAGCTCTTCCTCGATCATTTCGCGGTAATTGTCGTCTTCGTTTAACAGAAATTGCATTGCGTATTAAATTAAATTTGCTTTGGGTGGTTAAACGAATGGAACAACAATAGCCTTTCTAAGGCCCAGTGGCCTACCCACGACTTAAAAGAAATTTAAAAAACAAATAAAGAAAATAAAATAAATTCTTGGATGGTTAACAAAAATATACGGTGATACAGAGCCCATATGTCTCCGTTGGCTTTACCTTAAACGAATGCAACGTAATCTTTTAGAGCGTCTTTGGTGATGGTAGACAACACCATCAGATCTAAAAGCAAAAAGATGGACCTGAGATTCAAAATCGAAGTAATGATGTAGACAGATGCAGACACCACTGAAACGGACAACGATTAGACCATAATCTCGTACAACTTAACCCATGACATCGAAGCAAAGCAGCCCATGCTCACACTCATATAGCTCATGCCAACTCATTCTGGTTGGGAAAATGGATAGGAAAAATAAAAAGTATTTGTTGGGAAAAAGCGGTATGTTTGGTGGGAGACGGTGACCTCGTAGAATGTGCACACTGACAAGAACACTAAATCCAGGAGAAAGTAGGAGACGGCAGATCAACCCTAAACCTAAAGGCGGAATGGAATGGAATGTTTCGGAAAATTTAATTCTTTCTGCGCTGACCAGAACCAGAACCACAACCACAACCACAAGTGGGCACACGGGTTTGGGTAGGGATTGCTACAGTCAAACCATGAGGATTGGAAATGGACTAAAATTAAAATTTATCATCATGGTATTGTGGAGTGGAGTGGACGAAAGCATCATGACGGAACGTGTGCCACATAAACAAGGCTGAAAACACAAATCCTCACTCAACAGTCAGAGCCAAATCAGTATATTAGGCCCGAGAGAGGGGAGAGCTTTACTGGAAGGAAGCCCAAAGAACGACAATGGCTACCGCCTGCGTTATCACGGCACTGCTGTTGCCGTTATTGTTGCTGACGACTGTTTATGCAATTAATGACACCCAAGCGCTGCTGGAATTCATGGCGCTGACAGATTCTCACGGAATTTTGTCAAAGAACTGGAGCACCGCCGACGCCTGCAGCGGCCGATGGCAGGGCGTCGCCTGCAGGAGCGGTAGGGTGTTTTATGTGTCGCTCACCGGCTACGACCTGCGCGGGCCCGTGGCACCGCTGGGGCGCCTCGACCAGCTCCGCGTTCTCGACCTCCAGCGCAACCGGCTCAACGGATCGCTGGATCCGCTCACCGGCTGCCGCAACCTGAAGCACGTCTACCTCGGCTCCAACGAGTTCTCGGGTTCGATTCCCGCGGGATTCGTGGAACTGAAGCGCCTGCTGAGGCTGGACATCTCGGATAACAATCTCCGGGGGCCCATTCCCGCGGGGCTCCGGAATCTGACCCGACTTGTGACCTTGCGGCTCCAGGACAATGTTCTTTCCGGGCCGGTGCCGGACCTGAGCTTTCTGGTGGACTTTAATGTCTCCAACAACCAGCTTTCCGGCGAGGTGCCCCGCAAGGTGCAGGAAAAGTTCCCGACTTCGGCGTTCACGGGGAACGCGGGTCTCTGCGGGGCGGCGCCGCCGTTCCCGGCGTGCGGCGCACCCCCGCCGCCGGTGGGCGGAGTGGTGCCGTCGAATCCGAGCTCTAACCCGGGTTCGAATCTCCCTACGGGCGAGGAGGAGAAGAAGAAGAAATCCCGGGGGCTCAGCACCGGCGCCATCGTGGCCATCGTGGTGGGTGACGCTGCCGTTCTCATACTCATCACGCTTGTTTTTCTGTTGTATTACTGGCGGAAATACGCGCGGGAGGCGCGGCTCTCCCGCAAGGCGGCGGCCGAGAAGCCGGACTTTTCTGGCGGGCAGACGCCGGAAATGGAGCGGAGCAAGCTGGTGTTCTTCGACCGAAAGAAGCAGTTCGAGCTGGAGGATTTGCTGCGCGCCTCCGCGGAGATGTTGGGGAAGGGGAGCTTCGGCACGGCTTACAAGGCCGTGCTCGATGACGGGTGCGTTGTTGCTGTCAAGAGACTGAAAGATGTGAGTCCCCTGGGGCGAAAGGATTTTGAACAGCATATGGAGATGATAGGGAAGTTGAGGCATCCCAACATTGTGAGGCTTAGGGCTTATTATTATGCCAAGGAGGAGAAGCTGCTCGTTTACGATTATCTCCCTAATGGCAGCCTCTATTCGCTTCTGCATGGTATATAGATCGGTTTCCTTTCCCCTTTTTCTTTTGGGTCAATTTTGGTTACAGATTTGGCAACCTGAGTATAAATTTTTTTCTGGTAAGAATGCAGGCTACGTTATGAGTTTTTTGGTATTTTTTATTCGTTTGTTGTTCTCAGTGTTTTGGATTTTTTTTCTTTAACCTTCTCTGGATCTCACATTCTAAATATGTATTTTTCTACTTTTATTGTACCATAGTATTTATTTTTTGTTGTATTTTTTGTTTTGTTTGTTTTTTCGGTTTTATCCTCTGCTGTTTTTAGATAGTGTACTTGGGTTCTCTCTCTGGATTTTCTGTCTTTCTTTCATGTGGAGGGATTCTGTTCGAGCAATAAAGAAAGTTGTTTTTTTGCCTTTCGGGTACTTTGATGCATTTTTTTTTTTCCTTACTTTTCTTCTTGTTCCAAAAAGACGATAAATGAAGAGCTGTTTTGCCAGTTAAATGCCGCACTGTCTTTTACTTTAGTTGGGTGTGTTTGCAAAAAGGTCTGCAAGTGTTGGCAAAAATGGATTTTATCAACCATTATTTAGTTTTTTCCTTTCATTTTTGCCTCCATTTGCTGATATATTAAAGACAAAAACTCTAATGTGACAACTATTATTCGATTTACATGTTTTATCTTTACCGCCGTTGACAAGTTGTCTTTCTATCAGGGAACCGAGGTCCCGGAAGAACACCTTTGGACTGGACTACACGGATTAGTTTGGTTCTGGGAGCTGCTAGAGGACTTGCTTATATCCATGAGGAGTATGGATCTCTAAAGATCCCACATGGAAACGTCAAGTCGTCCAACATTCTGTTGGACAAAAATGGTAATGCATGCATTTCTGATTTTGGGCTCGCTCTCCTCCTCAATTCCTCTCACGTGTCAACTAGATTGGGAGGGTACAGGGCACCAGAGCAGAATGAGACCAAAAAGTTATCACAGAAGGCTGATGTGTATAGCTTTGGTGTTCTGCTGCTTGAGATCTTAACTGGAAAGGCCCCTGTGCATTATCATTCTCAAGAAGAAGGTGTTGATCTCCCCAAATGGGTCCAGTCCATTGTTCGCGAGGAATGGACTGCTGAAGTGTTTGATATTGAATTGATGAGGTACAAGAACATTGAAGAAGAGATGGTTTCTATGTTGCAGATTGCTCTGACTTGTGTCTCACAGTCCCCCGAGCAACGCCCCAAGATGAGTGAAGTTGTTAAGATGATTGAGGACGTAAGGGTTGAGCAATCTCCGATAGGTGAGTGGGACGAGTCCCACTCTGTTTCTCCTTCTGTTTCAGAAGATGTTGTAACCAGCTACTGAAACATGATCTAGCTTGATTTGGGGTTCTGTCATGGTTTGTTTCCCATTTTCTTGTTTAGTGTTGAGAGCATTTCATATCATGTATCACAAGAGTCTGGCTGTGATTGCTGGGGCGAGAATTTCATGCAAGGGCTCTTAGTTACTGAGCGAACATTTTTTATTTTTCAAGTATTTAAGGATTGGGGTCACTTATATGGTGGGTGTTTGCCGCAGAATTTGTGAAGTAAAGATTTCTAGCCAGCTGTTCCTAGTACCGTGAAAAATGTACTTGCTTCTAATTGCTCCTACCTAGAAGCAAAAAAAAAATGTACTTGCTTCTAATTGCTCGCTCGAATATATTTTAAGAGTGCAAGCCATTTTATAGTTGATGGAAAAAACTTACTTATGTTAGTACATGTTTTTGTCTTCCACGTAGTGAAGAGAAAATTTCGAATCCTCCTAGTTCAAAAAAATGTAGTCAGTTATATGGAAGCTGTCAGTATTCAACTGTAGAGGTAATATAGAAGGAAGTTATCAGAGATTGGGCTTTTGTAGTTCCAGCAAAACAATAAAAAATATTCATCCTAATTTCTAGTATAACAATGATGTAAGCGAGCAAACTAGCACATGATTGATTCTCTTTGACTTTATTTTTAAGAAGTTCACACATGTCTGAGCATTTTGAGGTGCTAGAAAGCATTATGAATGAACATAATGAGATTAAGTTAGGGTTTATAGGTTTTGGGTGGGAAATTAACCAAAAATTGTGATCTTTATGTTATTGTTTGATTTTGAGAAAACATCAAGAATGTGAGAAATTCAGTGATTAGCTTGTAACAACGTCTTGGTGAGCAGAGATTGTATTTTTTTCTCCAGGGCCATGTTCTAGCAATAAAATAATAGAAGAGAAAGGGGATAGAGGTTGGTCTGGATCTTTTTTTTTTTCCGTAAATGGCCATCACCCATTTGCTATCCAATACAGACAAATGTTGATTTGCAACTTAAAAAGGTCCGAGCTTTCAAACTCATTGATTATTGCATGTCTGGTTGAAAGTGTGTATTTAGTATATTGAGACCTTACATTTCAAATTTGTAGCATGTTTCTTTGGATGTTAAATATAAACAGGTGGGAGCAGAAGCAACACAGATTAGAGGCCTGGGTTTCATTTTTTCCAACTTTCGGTCGGACATCTTTGTTAATTCTGGTTTATGGGACCAACTGCTATTCATGGCCACAGACAAAAGCAAATGTAACGTACTATGTGAAGATGTCCTCTTGCTGGCAAGAGAGCCCCACCTATGTCTATAATGTAATGTGTTCCGATGGGGGTAGAGTTCTACTCTAGATAATTTGGTCTTGTTGAGGGGCTGATTTCACAACTTGGTACGACCCATTATATGTTTGGGT
Source organism: Wollemia nobilis (assembly GCA_028583015.1). Lineage (NCBI taxonomy): Eukaryota > Viridiplantae > Streptophyta > Pinopsida > Araucariales > Araucariaceae > Wollemia > Wollemia nobilis. Next base: position 12,471,084 of record JAQPPZ010016879.1, on the reverse strand, counting down.
TGTTTAGGCATTGCCTTAGTGGAAGGTGGGGGCTTTGCGGCTGACGCCATAATGACGTGCACCAACTATGGAGATTGATAGTCGACTTAGAGCAAACCAAAGTCATAATATGAAATGTCATTATCTGTCTTGAAATGGTTAGACTGAATAGGAAACGGTGAACGAGCATAGATGAATAGAGGAGAGCAGGCCACCAACTTCAATAGGTCTGATGGCGGGATATCGAATAGGACCCTCCTTTGTCTTCTAAGTCGGACATAATTCTTTTTCATTCAAAAGGTAAATATGGTTGGTTATCTGTCAAAGAATTCAAAGGTAAATATGGTTGGTTATCTATCAAAGAATTCTATATTACTTTTGAAATTTATAGTTCTATATACCATTAGTCACTGTTTTGAAACTATTTTCCACTCATTTGTGTTAATGCATTAGGAGGTGACGCAAAAAGTAGGTAGCAATTCAACAAATTATAATATAATAACCATATAGTTTTTTATAATACTAATAATTTATTTACGTTGTTGTTGGGTGGTATGATCCTCCATTGTTGCAATCTGACATGAAATCAGAGTTTGAGGCCATATTTGGAAAATGAAATTGATGATACACTCTTGTACTGCAAGAAAGTGAGGTATTTTTTACTAGCTAGTCTTAATCTCAAAAGAAATCAAGTTGAGATTATAGTTTCAAAATAATTCTACAGTAACGTGAATAAACTTTAAGAATATGGTTGAAGTGTGTGGTTTGGGTTGCATAAATTCCTACATGAACACAAAAAGCGGGAAGGATGGCTTAAGGCAGCAAGTCAGTGCATGAACGGCACTTCTAAGACTGGCTTAAGGCCAGCAAGTCAGTGCATGAATGACACCTCTACATTCTACGGGGAGCTTGTGCCATAATGTTCCAGTGTTTATAAACTTAATGTATTTCATGTATGAGCACATGGTATGGCATACAGTCAATCCAAACATAAATCAACCAATGGTCACATATATGGCAGCAGGAAAAACTAGTTAGTAGAGGTAAAATGTGTAATTAACCGGGAACTAGGAACTAGGAACCAAGGGGCAATCAATTCCCCCAAGGGTTAGGTGGATTGGTAATTGTCTTTCTGGTCAGGAACGAACTTAGTTAGTAGAGGTAAAATGTGTGTAATTGACATGGAACTAGGAACCAAGGGGAATTGATTGCCCCCAAGGGTTAGGTGGATTGGTAATTGTCTTTCTTGCCAGGAACGAACTTAAAAGAGACCTAGGTTCAAACCTTGGGGGCATGCTTGTTTGCAAAGGTAAGAGTTTGTTCCGAATCTTTTGAGTCAACAACGGTACTTGAGGGTGATGTCAAAAGTCACCCATAATTATTAAATTAATATCTGAGTTGTAACTAAAACACATGCAAATATATCTTAAATTGGGTGTTTTATTCATGCCAATTAAGAATTTTAGTTAATTTATAAATAAATAAAAAACATTATTCAAAGTGGCATAATAAAAGTTGTTCTTTTAAAAAGCTAGTTTTTAGTCTTTTTGCATGATCAGGGTTTGATTGATTTTCTAATTGGACTCTTTTTGAAAAAGATAATTTTTTTCCTTTTGTGGAGTTTTTATGTGGAGCTTTTTAAAAGTTTATATTTGTGCGTTTTTTTTTTCAATTCTAGATCTAATTTTTTGGTTTGGATCAACAACATAGTTTGCTTAAATTGAAGCTTTTGGTTGAGGATATTTCATTGTTTGGTATTCATAATTGGTTTAGCTTAATCACTAAACACTTATGGATTGTTCTTGGGTGATATCTACGCTCCATTAATGTTTTTTTTGTCTTAGATCAGAATTGCTTTAATGCTGTTTTTTTTTTTTTATCTCTCCGACTTAAGAACTTTCATTTGGTATTAGAGCAGAGTTTTCTTGTGTGATTTCAGAATTTGCAAGTGAAACTACAACAAGATAGGGTGAATATTTCTGATTTCCAACATCTTTTACAAGAGTTTGGATAAAAAATACTTATGATTGTTTGTTTGCTATCATGGCAACAAATAGCACATCCTTAAATATGTCTACATTCAAAGGAGACAACTTTGAGTATTGGAGGGATCAAAAGAGGAGGATATTTGTATGGAAGGGAGATTGGAAAAGTATAGTTCAACCATATACTCCTAATGATTGGAAAACTCTTCCTCAAGATAAAAAAGAAGACATTGGAAGAAGAAAAATAGAATGATGCTCAAGCTTTTTTCTATCCAAGCATCTATCCAAGGATAGTTGGTTGTAAGAATGCCCATGAGGCATGGACAACATTGGAGATCTCATATCAAGGCTCAAAGAAGGTAAGATCAACAAAGCTCTCCACATTAAAAATCAATTTTGAAAACATGAGAATGCATGATGATGAGATTGTTGGAGACTATTGTATTAGAGTAAATGACAGTGCATAGAATGAGAGTGTATGATGAAGTCATGGCAGATAAAGTAGTAGTAAGAAATATTTTGAGATCCTTAACTCCGAAGTAGTTGCATATTGTCATAACACTTCAGGAGTGTAAAGATATGGACCAAATAAAGGTTGAAGAGTCGGTTCTTTATTGTCCATGAGGATAAAATGAAAATTTACTCAAATGAATTGAATCATGCACTAGAGTCTAAAGTATGGGTTTCGAAACCAAATACAAAGCCCTCAAATCAGAAAGCAATTATTTCTCAAAGTTCAGATCAGAAAGGGAAAAATCAATCAAATTCAAAGTGGAAGGGTAAGAAGGTCATCACTTGTCATTATTGTAAGAAACCAAGTCACATGATAAAAGACTGCAGGAAACTAGCAGTCAAAAATCAAGCAAACCAAGATGAGGGTGAGAAAAAGGCTTACCAAGATGAGAATAATGATGATCAAATTAATTATTCTCTTTCATGTAATTCAGGTTTAAAAGACAAAAAGAATAAATGGTTTCTTGATTCAGGATGTTCTAACCATATGTCATGTTTTAATGATTGTTTTGACAAGCTAGATGGTTCATTCAAGAGCCAAGTTCACTTAGGAGATGAGAAGGTGATTCATGTAGAAGGGAAAGGGAGTATGCCTATCACCACAAAGCATGGGAAGGGTGATATTAACAACATTTATTTGACTCCAAATATGAAACACAGTCTCATGAGTGTTGGACAATCAATATAGAAAGGATTCAAGCTACTTTTTGACAATGGAGAATGTTTGATATATGACAAAAAACAAGGTAACAAATTGATTGGAAAGTCTATTATGTCAAAAAATAAAATGTTTCCATTGAGAATAAATATGTTAAATCAAAATTCTTGCTTTTCTACCATTGAGGAATCAACCATGTTGTGGCACTCTAGATATGATCATTTCAATTTCAAAATTCCGCATGTTCTTTTTAAAAACAAGATGGTTGGTGGTCTTCCAAGGATTGAATCCAAATTGAAGGAAGCATGCAAGGCATGTATACTTGGAAAACACCATAGAGAAATATTTTCAACTAGCAAATGGAGAGCTACCAAAAAATTGGAATTGGTACATTCATATGTGTGGGCCTTGTTTTGTCCTACTACTAGACTAATGTGGATTTTCTTCTTGAATATCAAAGATATGGTATTCTCAACCTTCAATATCTTCAAGGCATTGGCTGAAAAGGAATCATGTTGTTCTATTAAGGTGTTAAGAATTGATAGAGGCGGGAAATTCTAGATTTTTGCTCTTTGCATGGAATAAAAAGGCATTTTACTGCTCCCTACACACCACAACAAAATGGTGTTGCAAAGAGAAATAATCGGATAATAATGGAGTCAGCAAGAACCATGTTGGAGAATTGGAGAAGAAGTTTTGGGTCGAAGCAGTGCAAACAACCTACATCCTCAATAGAAGTCCCACAATGGTGGTGAAAAACAAGACACCCTATGAAGCATGGTATGGTAAGAAGCCCATGAATGGTATCTTCGCATACAATCAAATGCCATTCAGGCTCTATAATGCTCCAACTATATTTCAGCGCATCATACTATATATTTGATCAGCTAACAATAGGGAGCTTTAAAGTATTTTTGGATGATTGGTCCATTTATGGGAAGATCAAGGAGCATCTTCCTACCCTTAATGAATATATGAGTAGGTGTAGAAATGCACAAATATCATTAAATCCTAGAAAATACTACCCGATGGTATCATATGGGAAATTTCTAGGACACATAGTATGTAGTGAAGGATTAAAAATAGATCCTGATAAGATCTATGTGATATTGCACATGGAAGAACCATATGATGTGAGTTCACTTAAAACCTTCTTGGATCGATAGGATATTATCGAAGTTTTATCAGAAATTATGCATATGTATCCTACCCATTGGATTCATTGACGAAGAAGAATATTCCTTCTAGATGGACAGAGGAGCACCAAGGAGCCTTTGAGGAGCTGAAGGCTAAGCTTGTGAGTAGTCCAATTTTGGTGTTCCCAAACTAGGATAAGTAATTCCATGTCCATATTGATGCTTCAAATTTTATAATTGGATGTGCTTTGGCACAAGAAGGATAGTTCAAGCTAGATCAACCTATTTTCTTTGCTAGTCACCTATTGTCAAGGCCAGAGAGAAATTATAGTACAACAGAAAGAGAAGCTTTGGGAATGGTATATGTAGTCCAAAAGTTTAGGCATTACCTATTGGAAAATCCCTTTGCCTTCTGTTTCGATCACCAAGATTTATTGTACTTGATAAATAAGTCGATGATACAAGGATGATTTAGTAGGTGGCTCATCACCCTACAAGAGTTCGTATTTTAAGTAGTAGTGAGACTTGGTAAGAAGCATATCATTGCAGACCAGTTTTCTCGGATACGATCAGGAGAGCCTGCAAGAATGAGAGTTCCAGATGAATTCCTAGATGCACAATTATTTACCATCAATGTTGTTCCATCATGGTACAAGTTGATTGGCCAATACCTATCCATAGGTGAGTTACCACAAGAAATTATGGTAACCAAGAAAAATAAAGTGATCATGAAGTCAGCACCCTTCCAGTTGATAGTAGGATTGTTGTATAATATGGGAAGTGATGGTATCCTACGAAGATGTGTGATGGAAGAAGAAGTCAAAGCGACATTGAAAGAAGCTCATGAAGGCTTAGCAGGAGGGCACATGGGACCAGATGTGATAGCTAGAAAAATATTACTAGTTGGACTATGGTGGCCCACATTGTATAATGATGCGAAAGAGTATGTGAAAGCATGCAATACTTGCCAAAGGGTAGGAAAGTCGATAAAGAGGGACTTTATACCTTTGCATCCATCACAACCCTAAGAATTATTTGAGCGATGGGGATTAGACTTCGTTGGACCATTGAAGACATCTCGATGAAGGAAGTGCAGATACATCGTAGTAGCAATGGAATACTTAACAAAATGGGTCGAAGCAAGAGCATTACTTAATAACTTGACAAAAAGTACAACAAGATTCTTGTATGAGTAAGTAATCACAAGATTTGGTATTCCACTACAGATAATGAGTGATCGAGGAGGACACTTTGTCAATGAAATCATCAAAATGATGACGATGGAGTTTAGGATTTTACACTCATTGTCTAGTCCGTATTATCCTAGAGCTAATGGGCAGGTGGAAGCAACGAATAAAGTCCTGGTATCTACTTTGTATAAAACCTATGGAATAGAGGGAGAATATTGGGAGGAAAGGCTACCATATGTTTTGTGGGTATATAGAACAACTTTTAAACCTACAACAGAACATACACCTTTCCAATTAATGTATGGATAGGAAGTAGTGGTGCCAGTTGAATTCTTGATACCAAGTTTGAGAGTCACGGTAGAGCATCGCTTGGGTGATAAAGAAAGTTTGGAAGAGCGACTGACAAAACTGATCAAATTAGATGAAATAAGAGTCATGGCACAATGGGTGATTGAGGTAGCTCAAAAAATATGGAAGGTATGGCATGACAAACATTTGAGGAAGTTAGAACTTAGTCCAGGTGACTTGGTTCTAAAGTTTAACAGGAAGTAGGAAATCAAGCCCGGTAAGTTGAAGATGTTATGGCTTGGTCCCTATAAAGTAGTTGAAGTAATGAATAATGGAGCAGTCAAGTTACAAAACTTGAATGGGATGGAGGTACCCGACACTATAAATGGCTCAAAGTTGAAGCCTTACAAGGTACAATGCTTATTCATTTCTTCAGAAGAGATTGAATGAAGAAGATGAGCAGAAGCTCAACGGAGAGCTCAGAGTGAGCCAGGTCCATCATAGGAGGAGCCTGACATAGGACTCACACACTTATTTGTAGAAGGAGAGGAGACATGACCAACCATAGAATAACAAGAGTTGGCACCTTGGCCAGGAGAAAGAAGAAGATTGCGAGTACATGTCAGATTTGTGGATGGGACCGAACGAGTAGAGGAAGAAGATGAAGATTGGATTCCTCCAAATGAGAGAGGACATCAAGAGATAGTACTATTACCTAGGAATAGGGGAAGGTAAGAAGAAGCACCCCTAGTAAGTAGAAATATGATGTATCCTTAGGTAGAATGGAGGGAACTACCCCAACAAGTGGAAGGACGAAGAAGGATATGGTTAACAGTACGATACGAGGATAGAGTGGACACCTTTGAAATGGAAGTTTTAGAGGAAGATAGGAACGAGACCATCGATCAAGAATTGGTTGGACTTACTCCATTGGCTCAGATAGGGCTATTACAGTAGAGAATGTGGTTACAGACTCAACAACTGCAAGAAGAATACCAGACGTTGCGAGGTCATAATGCAAGGTTGAGAGAACAAATCATCTAGGAATTGGATAGTACAATATGAAGGCTAGATGAGCAAAGAACAACTAGGCTACAAGAGCTAGAAGGAGAACCTAAGGATGATGAGGGGATAACTCCAAGGAGCAGTGTAAGAAATGATGGAGCAAGCACAAGTTCGCAAGTACCACCAAGTGATCCACCAATGACAAATGAAGATGCAAAAATGTTATGGTGAGACATTGAGGAAGCAACCACATCACCTGAATCACAAGGTAATGTACGACTAGATTTGAGTGACTCCAACAATGAAGGAATACCTTGGCTAGTAATGGAACCTAGTACAAAAAGTAGTGATGAGGATGATTGCCTAGAGAACCCTAGAATCCTCGAGATAATCATGATCCCCCAACATGTACAACAACACAATGACAACTAGGGAGATCATAGGGATGTCAAACCAACCTTGACCTACAAGCATACATAATAGCCTATCAATAGTTGAGAAGACAAAGGAGAGAAGTACGAATATTGGAGAGATTGATGAATTTACCAATAGATTGGGTGGAATAGAGAGAAGAGAATCAAAATAACTCAAGTTCTGAGATGAAATTTTTTTGATGCATATAGAGAGGTCTTGGCAACCTCATCTCCACAAAGAAGCTTTGAGGAGAGAATATGGAGATATCACCTAGCATATGTAGATCATAGAATTAGAGCACTATAATAATTATCACCAAGCACAAGAAGAAGTAGAAGTCCACTAGCCAATATTGAGTTGGTAGAGATAACTCCTGATAACCGAGCAATGGGAGGAAGGAACAGAGAAGGACCCCTAAGGCTTCAGCAAGAAAGGGGAGGAGGTATTCGACTACGAAGTGAGCAAGGACAAGGTGATGTTACAATCAGAGGAGGAAGAGGATGAGGAAGGTTCCGACCCCCTACTCCTAGATGGCTAGGAGATACACCTTTAGCTTGTATGAACTGGATAAGGAATCTATGAGGGTTACCACGGATGAGAGGAATCTTACCTAGCCCCATAAGGTAGTATCCATTAGGATGACCACCACTAATCTGACGAGGACCTCAAAGAGTGGTAGGTGGCATAGGATTACTCCAAGAAAGGGAGGAATCACCATTGGCATAAAGAAACCCGATGTCAAGAGGAATAGGATGGGGAAGACACTCATGCGGGAGAGGCCTTACTGGTAGAGGAAGAGTGCATTTTGTAGATGAAAGAAACTAGGGACAACTAAGGATCCAATCGCCAAGTCTAGATCTAGAATTGATCTGAGGAGATAGGTGGAGAAGTCACTTGAATGATAGTAGAGTAGTAAGGACACCACTACCAAGGGATCAATCACCTATGCGACAAGAAGAAAGGACACCAGGTGAAGATACTCTAGCTTGCAATTGTACAATTCCAAATTGTACACATGGTAGGGGAAGGCCAGGAAATTCAGTAACATCACAAGTGGAGATGAATCGGCCTAGGGAGCAAGTACCGACAGGTGACACAACCACTCAAAATATCATAGTCAAACCTCCAAGAGAAGAATCTGATGGGATCGTACAAGTGAATGTCACTGTATGATTTCCACGATGGTAAGTGTAAATAGGCTAGGAATGAAAAAAAATAAAAAATAAAAAGTAAAAAAAAAAGAAAAAAGGAAAAAAATAATAAAAATGCCTTAATTGTGAAAATCCCTCGGGATGCAATTAGGAAGGAAGTGGGTTGAAAACCAGAAATGGTGGCCTCTTCAAGAGAGAAAATAGACAAAAGTTTCTCTAAGTGATAGATTGTACAAATCAAAGATGAAAAAGCACAAGTACTAGATCGTACAAAGCCAGTTTTTGAAGTCAAAAAGCATAAAAGAAATATTGTACAAGGGAAATTGGCAAAAGTACATGGGAAATCGTACAAGAGAGCATGTTGTATGATTTAGGTCATATAGTGTATGATTTCAGGTGCAATGTATGATTTTCAACCGTCGCATTAAATGTCGCATGTGTGGATCGATGAGTTATCGAAAAAGAGCGAGAAAAAGTTAAAAATCACATGAAAAGTGATGAGTTGTCAATAATCCAAGAAAGGAAGATGAAAAGACATGTAAAATGGTGCAATTTCAAATTTGGAGCGGTTAGGGTTTGGAGATAGTTTAAATAGAAGGCTTACCTTGCAATTTTTTAAATCGTACAAAAGGAGAATTCAAAATTTTTAGGAGGACGAAGGTGAAAAGCATGCAACTAAATGGAGAGGACTACATGGGCATTAAAACTCATCAGTAACCTACAAATAAATTATGACCCATTTTTAATTCACACCAAGGAGAACTTTTCACATTCGGAGAAATCAAACTCGAAGAAGAAAAGGGAGAAAAAGCAAGGGTTTGACTCCATTGAAGGGAGAATTCGAAGTTCAACCAAAAAGAAATGAGGGTTAGTAGTAGAAGGCATCCAAGCGAGAACCGGGTGGTGGAGAAACGCACATTAGGGTTCGAAGAAGTGGCAAATTGGAGCCGAGTGGAAAAATTACAAAGAAAGGGAAATACAAACCCTAAATCAAACAAAAGTAGGCCAAAAAAAAAAGGAAGAAGATGGAGGAAAGGAAGGAGCAATCCGTATGGCCATATTTGACAACCAATTTTTTTTGTGTTCGGGGATAAATTGCACCAAGGGTGAAAGAATTGATAAATTTCTCCCGAAAAGCATTGAAAAGGTAGATCGGGGCATTTCAACAACTGGGTCGGAGAGAAATCATAGAAGGAAAGTGCAAAAATATGATTTTTAGGTGAATAAGGGTTTGAAAATATGTACTGTATGATTTGGTGGTGGAGTGTACGATCTTAGGAAAATGTTTGTGCAATTTTGGGCAGTTGTTGGGTTATTTTTAGCCATTTTTTGAGCAAATCGTATGGAATCATATGGATTCAATGAAGAGGAGTAGTTGGAGAGAAATACCTTATGGAGTAGCATAGGCTTGTATGATTTCATGCTGCAATTACATAATTTTAGGTAGATGGAGCATTTTTAATACCAAACAATGATAGTTGAAGGATTGTACAATCTATAAGGGTTGCTTCTAAGGAAACCATACAAGAGTGAGAAGAAGAGTAGATTGTACGATTTGCAACATATTGTACGATTTGTAGTAGTTTGTATGATTTCCAACACACTTCCAATTATGGAATTGGTGATGTTCAAGTAGCAATACAATCGAAGGTATGGCAAGAAAATGATCTCAGCAGAAGAGTTTGGATACCGGTTAAGGAGGATTGTAGCCAATAGGGTGGAACGATCACCAAGACCTCTACATGAGAGAGAGTCATGACCATGGTAGTACCAAGGGTGATAGTCTTAGTCCTATGATTGGTGTGGTACTCATCCTTGGAGAAGAGGAGGATACAGGTCGTGGAGAGGTCAGAGGTACTAGAGGGCTGATAGAAGAAGAACACCACCAAGATATCGAGAGGAGAGAATGGCACAAGAAAGGGTCCCAAGAAGGGAATTGAGGAGTGAGGTACATATTCTAGATCAGGATGAGGATCTGAGTAGTGGACCTAAGGAAGGTCAGGTGGAGATAACAAATATTTCATTCATACAACATGGAGGAGAAACATGCAGGTGATGGTGGAATGATGAATAGAATAAGAACCATCCTTGGAGGAAATGGTTTGAGGAGGTTGGTGTAGCTATAATAGTGCAAGTGCCACCACACTAGAAAATCTTCTTCTACAACTATCTATTGCAGATGGTTCAGGCATATAATCCTACAACTAGAACTACCTTTGTCAATATGGACAAGAGGTCGATGAGAATAGAAGTTATGATGGATGCATTCAGGAAGACATTCAGATTGCCAACATACAACACAAAGATAGTTAAGAAGTTGGTTGATCCGATTGAGTCATATCGTATCATCACTTTGTTAATTGATGTGAAGTCATCGACTACTACAAAGATCTTGGGTGTAGGGACTCGAGGAATTAAATAGAGCTAGTTGAAAGGGGATGATTGGCCATGTGCTATGAATACAGTAATGGCTCAACTGTTAGGGGATACATGAGCTATAAAGATGCCAATCTAGATGGCTCAGTATGTAGAAGGTATCACCCAGGGAATCAAGTATGATTGGGGTACCTATCTGGAAAGAAAAATGCATGAAGTACTGATGAAAAGATCAAAGAATTTTGGAATGAATTTCCATGCCATTGGACTATTATTAAATGTTGTTATAGAGTTGGGAATCCACTTTCCAGGTTTGATAGAACCTAGGAATGTGAAGGTAGGACAACCAACCATTTTGAGGTGGGCAAAGTTAGTACCTATTAAGAAGGAGACTCCAGAGAAGTCTCGAACAAGGAAGGAGCAGCAGGCCATAGAGGTACCAGAAGATACTCCTTTAGATGATGAGGATGTACATCCCTAGAGGAAAAGGCCAAGGAGATTAGAACCTGAACTGGAACAACAAGCAATGCAACAATGGTAGTAGGAGTAGCCATCAGTTCAAGAAAGGGAGGAAAATATGGAGAGACAAGTAAGCCCAATATGAATAAGAATGAGATGACAATGGGAAAGAATGGCAAAGAATCCCATCCCATAAAAACAAGATGAGCCTGCATAGAAGGATCAGTAGGAGGAAGAACAGTCAGATTTAGAGAAGATGGATCTAGATGACTAGAGTTGGGCAGAAGCAGAGAAGATGGTGGTATCTCCACAAATTTTCCAACATAATGAATTTGAAATCCTGGATGCTTCAAATTTTTTGAAGGATATAGAGATGGGGTAGATAGCACAAGAAGTGGCAGCCACCACTCAGGAGGAAAAAGAGGAAACTAAAGTGAGAGTGGAAGCCTCAGAGGAAGAGTCTAGGAAAAGGAAGAAGCCCCATTTCAAATTTGTGATGGGAGGAAGTTCAAAATAAAATAACCCAAGTGATGCGCAAGAAGAGGCGAAAGCATCACAAGAACAAGAAGAACCTATTGTTGAAAAAGTCACAACAATGGAGACACAACAGAATCAAGAGGAAGAATAGGTGACTAAAGAGCAATAGGTGGGCTCCACTAAATATAAAGAAGCCCAAGAATAGATGAAGCAGCAACAATCTCAGTAGGAGATTGTGAATATACAAGATAATGTGGAGGAGGAGAAGATTGTAGAATAGACTCCACCTCAGGAAAAGATAGACACATAGAGAGCACTTCAAGAGCTTGGGGGAAGCTCTAGCCACCACATGGAGGAAGAGGAAGAATGAACTCCTACAGAAGAGGAACGACGAAGAATGAGAACAAGCTACCTTTTGAAGGTACCACAGTTCAGCAAGATCAAAACTGAAAGAGGAGGTGAAAGGAGTAGAAGATGATGTGGAACATTTCTTCTCACAGATAGGTGATGCCATAGCCAACACCAAATTACAGTTTTGTATTGGATGCATGGGAGAATTGAAGTTATGGGAGGAACAAGTGTCTCTTAAATTGGATAAAATAATAGAATGGGTGAGTAATGAGGAGCGTACAAGGAGAATTGTAGACATTCATGTACAACACCCATGGAAGTTACCCAGGGAAGAGGTAACCACAATGTTGGGAAGAGATGACTTTCCAGAGGGAGTGAGAACCAACTACAGGCAGCATCCGAGGTTGTACTTGGATAGAACCAATCACCCGACTTGTCCCATGAACATAGGGGAATTGGAACACAAGAGGGTCACTACAGATTTGGCTATCACTCTGAGGAAGTTGAACTTTCTCACACATTGGATAGAGTGGTTGAGCATCGGATTGGAGCAGATTTATCAGCTCAAGGAAGCTCAAAAGGAGGAGATAGAAGCCACTCGAAAGGAAATGATTGTAATGGAGGAAGAATTGCAAAAGTGTAAGGCTACAACAGAGGAGAAAATAAAGAAACTGGAGGAAGATCTGACAAGCATAAAGGTTGAGTCTAAAACTAGACTTAATTTGCTTGAAGAAGAGAAGTGACAGATCTCACAGATAGTAGAAGACAGGATTAAGGAGTTGGAGGCACAACTCAAGGCAAAGGATGAATAGATGACAACATAGTTGGCTGAGAAAAATGAGCAAGTGGTGACATAGGCAAAAAAGATAGAAGAACTTCAAAAGGACAACAAAAGATATAATGATTTGGTCCTAGAGAAACAAGCACAGTTGAAGGCCAGGGAAGATATTGTTCGTGCCTTGGAGGCTGATATTAATCACCACCTGGAGACCATTACTAAGAAGAATGAAGAGCTTCAGGTGGTGACTCGAATAGAAGCTCACTTGTAGGAGAGGTTGAAGAGGAGTGCCACTGATCAAGAAAAGCAAATGATGGAATTCTTGAAGATTGTTGAAGAGAAGGCTAATTTCCATGGGGTGAAAGCAGTGGAAATGGGAAGCTATGCAACCAAGTTGAAGAATGAACGTGCAATTATTCAAACCAAAGTGACTGACTTGCAAGAGTTAGTTGCGGACTACGAGGCACAACTAAAGCAGAAAGGTCAGTCGATGAGGACACCGACCAAAGTAAAGGGGAGGGCAGATGTAGGCAACAAATCCACCTCCCAAAAGAAGAGAAAGTGACAAAAGGGATTTGCTCAATTTTGACAATTTTGATAGTTTGTACAAGTTTTGCAAATCATACGTGTAGGAGTAAACCGTACAACCAAGAGGGAAAACCATACAAGGCAAAGACAAACCGTACAAGGTGCACTAAAATGCAGTGAAATGCATGGGAAATGTAATTTCAGGTTGAAATGGCGCATAGGTTTGATAATTAAGGTGTTAGACTTAGTAAAAGTCTTAATTAATGCATTCCGTTATGCATGGGTGGTTGTAAATAACTAATTGCCTCAAGAACCACTTTGGAACGGCTTGGGCAATGTTATATAAGGCCCCATTTTCAATTTCGTAGGTCTGGATAATTGTTGGTTGTAATATGACGAAGTTATGCTATTATGTTCTGAGTTCTAGCTATAATTGTTGTAGATCAGCCATGTTGTAAGGGAAATCATGACAAAATAATATACACATGAGCACAATTATGTTTTCTAGGTTGTGTATGATTCTGGCATGGATGAATGACAATTGATGGCTTAATGATGTTGTATGTACTTTCTAGTGAATGTTTTGGCTAGTTTATGCCTTGTGGTGATAGAATGGATTAATCCAACACTGGTGAAGCTTTGTAGAATGATCTGTGATGATGGTAGCATTATTGAGGATGTGGTGAACCCTGTTGTATGATTTTTGGATGTAGCCCTTGGATTTGCATCTCTCTCAAGCCCCATTGATATGTTTTGCATGTTACAGGAAAAGGATTAATTGGCATATTAAACCCTTACAAAACCTATCTAAGAGAGATTGGACCATTAGAGTATCCAATTTAGCACTTGGATGTACTTTCTTTCTGTACATATCGTACACCAGAGTTCGTACAAATCGTACAAAGACAACTTACCCGATTTGGCAATTCAGGTGATTGAAGGAAACTTACCCGATTTGGCAGTTTTGGGAAATCGACTTATTGGTTACAAAACTATGTACGACAGCCTGCAAAACTAAATATGAAGGATTGGTTAAGTGTAGAATCATACAAGCCATGTCACTGTATGATTTTGGATCGTACAATGTGTCGAACTGACTTTCGTACAAGTTGTTCATTGGGCATAAAATGGTAGTTTTAGGGACTATACGATCGTACGATTTGGTAGATAAGTTAGAGATAGTACATTGATCATTCTAAGGCACTAGAAACCACCTCCCCACTAGGAATACTACACCCCTATGCTACATTGGTTTTTCCAAATAATATGGATTAGGGAGCGGGGTGAATAAGTCAACAAGATTCATGTTGACTTAAGGGCAAAAAGAGAAGGTTAGAATGGATGGGATGAATGGATCCTAAGAACCGATTCTAGGAAATTGATAAACCTAGACAACAACAAGAAACACAAATAAATACACTTAACTAAATGCTATATACATGTAATATACAAAATAAAATATTTTTGTTTTGTAGTGGTGAAAACCATTGTTTTTGTTTTTTTGTGTTATGTACATATATTACAAGTTTGTCTAATGAGATGGATTAACGAGATGGATATGGTGGTTCACTGGTAGGTGTGGCTTGCTCTTGTGGAAGAAATAAGTGAAATATGGGCTCATGAATGGGAAATATTTTGAGATAAAACTCATCCTATTCGGTGTGGGAAATGATGGGATCTGATTCTTCTTTAGATTCATTAGAAATTATCGACATGAGTTCAAATTATTCATATATTTCATTATTAGATTCATCGGGGTGGAGATCTTCTTCTCCTAAATTTATATTAAGCCTTTGGAAGGTTGTTGAAGAGAAGAGGTGGTGGAAAGTGGAGTATACCCTAACCATAAATGGTCATGCGTTTCTTGATATGGAACATCAATAATGTCATGCATTCCCTGTTCATGCAATCCTAAACCATGTTCCTATTGGGCACTAAATTGACATCAAGTTTTACTTGATACTGCAACTTTCTATATTCCAATTCTCTATCCAAGATTACACCTGATAGTCATAGCTCAGCACTCAACATTGGATGGACCAAAGGTAACTTCAATCCAACCCCCAGAGTAGGTTGGTTCCTTGTCAACTTAGTAATATGTTGACTCAATTAAGCTCAATAAGGGTTTAAGGAATAGGGTTATAAAAAGGTTTAGGATTAGAAAAGTATGCATTAAAAGTGGATGGATAGGCTAATAACATAGGCATCTATAACAAAAACCTTCAAAGAAACTATTTCCAGTGTCCCATCACTCAATATTAGCAACACCCAAAACCATGAAATATGCATACATTAAAGCATAAAAAGAGATGTGTTACAAGAAGCAATTCCAATATCCAATATACTGATAATCCAATTTATAAGAATAGACCAATAATCATATTTAATAGAAATAAACTTCCTATCAACACAAATCTAACTATGAACAGATTTCAACTACCTTCACAACTAGTAATCCAACAGAAATGGAATGAACTAACCATTACAATATTGATATAAATACAATTCACAGCTTCAAACCTCTTAATCGAAAGATAGTAAAGATAATACGTCTTAAGTAAAAAATCAGAGTGATGCTCCTTCCATTAGTTTGTAGAATGTATTTACATAGTAGGGCAAGAAAACACACTAGATTCAACCCTAAAAAATGATGGTTCAACCTCTATTTATAGTTTACAAATGAAAGAATTAAAGGAGACATTACAAATATTATAATTTTAACAGCTCAATAGAGAGCTTTGTTGGCATCATCTCATTTTATTGTGGAGTCCGAGAAATCCACTAGAAACAATCCACCATGGAAACTTGGCTTTGTGACCTGCTAGTCCAGTAATGGTAGTTGGATTTTAGACCATTGGAAACTGCATCTGATCCATTCATCATTCTTTAAAACTTCACTCCATCATAGATCTACAACTGCTCTAGTTCTTGTTTCTTGGAAACCCTTAGACGCTTCACCTTCCCACCTCAAACTGATAGTTCTAAAAAAAATTGGCCTTTGTATGCTTCGAATAATGTCAACAAAATTTCAACCATTGATGCTCTCAATTAATGGTGATGATTAAATCTCATAAAGGCTTTGTAAAGTAGTAGGGAGAAACAACATGCCATTTCACATTTTATAAATTCTAACATCATATTTAGTGGCTTCGGCTAGTGGAATCAATTTTTGGTGAGAAATCCATTGAGTTGCGAGTTGAATCGAGTCTTTCGTTAATATGCTCACTGAGCCTTCAAAATGACTAACTTATTTCTCATATCCATGACATACAACTTTAATCATAATCTGCTAAAAAATAATGCTAACATCAACTTTGACTTGGTTGGACTCTGGAATCGTCATTCTGCTCTACAAGCGATAAAAATAACCTTTGTTGCCATTTCATTCACTTTACTTCCTTTCCAATGCCTTTGGACTTCTTGTTGCCATTCCACTCTAAAATACTCTTGGAACTTAGTGGAATCGAGCTCGTCAGCACTTAGTCATTGGAGCGTGCAAAACAAAGAGAAATTATTGTTCCACACTTTTTATCATGCTGACATCATTCAAGCTCAAAAGATTTTTGGAATCATGCCTCATTGGAATCTGTTACGAAATATACTAGGCACCAGGTGGAATGAAAACTTAGCTCGTTATGGCAAAAAATACTAAGTGTTGAGTGGATTAGAGAAGGCTTATCACAGATCTGCTCCAAAATACTTGATGACCTCAATGGAATAGAGATTTCATGCCTTAGAATAAAATTTTCAATATTTTCTAAGGAGGTGGCCATTTTAGGCTTATGTTCTGGTGCCTCCTGGATGGATTTAATTGCAAAGCCATCAAACTTAGAGTCTTATCCATTGGGTATGAAGAGTCAAATCTTCAAAAGAATACTTCAAATAATAATTTCCATTATAACACTACTATCTAAAAACTTTATGGACATATTAGAGGATAAACGTTCATATCGAGACCATGCTGGAAACATAGATATCTCTACTACTCCTTCAAAAATTGCACCAATTCTTTAGCAAAAAACACAACTATGTTCTTTTTATAAAGTCTCTGCAAAACAAATGATATGAATGCCTTCCCAAAAAATTGTTGTT
Source organism: Wollemia nobilis (assembly GCA_028583015.1). NCBI lineage: Eukaryota > Viridiplantae > Streptophyta > Pinopsida > Araucariales > Araucariaceae > Wollemia > Wollemia nobilis. Next base: position 12,453,704 of record JAQPPZ010016879.1, on the reverse strand, counting down.
CTTTGTATCTCTCTGACCTCATACTTTTATTATTTCCTTTTGATAATGTCAGAGTAAAAAAAAATCAAACAAAATATAAAACTTTTGCATGACTACAAAAATGTATAAAACAAAAAGATTCTACTCTTGTGTCCCTTCAGGGTCTATAATAACTCTATTTGGTTCTTCCTCTTCTTGTTGAGCCTCCTCTTCAACATTATCTTCTTGCTCTTGATCAACTTCTTTCTCAGGTGAAATTTACTCTTTATTTTCCTCTTTAGCATCCTTTCCAAACAACTGGACCATCAGCTTCAAAGTTTGCAGGGCCTATTTCCAAACTATTTTAGAGGGTTGGAAGTTTATTTGAGCTGCTTGTGAATGTACTATAACTCACCAATATATTTATAATTTGCAGCACTTTGTATTTGGTTGTTTATCATTTGTTCACATTGATGATGCTAAAAGAAAAAATTAGACCCCAAGAATGAGCCTCACATTTTTACATGTTATAGTGATGGTAGTAAGACTTACAAGTTTTTCAATCCTGTAAGAAAATTGTTGTTTCTAGGGATTGTAAATTTTTTGAGAATGATGTGTTTGCTGATCATAACCATAATAATGTAGAGGTTATTAGTGAAGGGGGTTGGAATTTTGATGGACAAATGGAGGTCAATCAAGATATTGCACAAGTTCCCAGTGTTAATGGTAACAATACTAGTTCTTCCCAAGAGACTAGTTTACCACCAACTTCAATCCAAGTAAAAAAAAAGAGGTTGTTGCTTCCACATCCAGCAAGTCAGATGTTATATCAGAACTATCAAAGGAGAGCAACAAGACTTCAAGCTCAATTAGGTAATAATTTTAAAGATATGGAAGATGAAATGACTTACTATGCCTTATATTGCATTTCTAGTGAACCAAGGAACTATGCAGAGGCTATTAAAAGGAACGAATGGGATGAGGCCATGAATGTTGATATGGAGGCCATTGAGAGAAATGAGACATGGAATCTCATTCCATTGGTACAGAATGGGTCTACAAGACCAAGTTCCATAGTGATGGAACAATAGACAAACACAAAGCTAGACTAGTAGCAAAAGGGTATGCACAAACATATGGAGTAGACTATGAGGAGACTTTTGCTCTTATGGCTTGCCATGATACTATTAGATTTATGCTTTCAATTGCTACTCAAAAATGATGGGGAGTTCCTTAAATGGATGTCAAGAGTGCATTATTGAATGGTGACATTGAAGAAGAGGTATATGTGGAGCATCCACAAGCTTATGAAATAAAGGGTAAAGAACATTGGGTATACAAGTTAAAAAAGGTACATTATGGGCTGAAACAAGCTCCAAGAGCTTAGTACTCAAATATAGATGGATGGTTCTCTAAAAATGGCTTTGAAAGGAGCAAAAATGAGCCAACTCTTTACATGAAAATTGTTGACACTAACGTGTTGTATGTTTATCTTTATGTTGATGATCTCATTTTTACAGGAAATTCCAAAGTTATGATACAAGACTTCAAGGAGAGCATGAAAAGTAATTTTGAGATGTTTGATCTTGCAAAAATGAAATAATTTCTTGGCATATAAGTACAACAAAGGGAATATGAGATCTTCATATGCCAAGCCAAGTATGCCCAATATATGTTGAAGAAATTTTTATTTCTAGACTGCAAGGCGGTTGATACTCCTATTGCTAGTGGGGAGAAGCTTATGAAAGAGGATGGGAGTCCTCTTGTTGATGAGAAGAATTTCAAAAGTATGGTGGGTGGATTTATGTACCTTACATCCACAAGACCCAACATTACCTATGCAGTTTTACTAGTTTCTCGATTTATGAGCTTGCCAACTCAAAGACATATGCAAGCGGTGAAACAAATATTTAGATATGTGAAGGGAACCTTTGATCATGGCATACACTACAAATCAGCAAAATCTTCAAGGCTGGTTGGGTATGTTGATTTAGATTGATTGATTTTTCTCTTTTTGATAATTTATAGATCTTCAAGGCTGGTTTATCTATAATTTACAAAAATTATCTATAAATTAAAAAATGATACAAAAATTGGAGACCAGTTTAGTAGTAGTACTAGGTAAATATATGGAAGCAGACCATGAACTCTATGGACAAATACAAAGCAAAGTTAGAGCATAAGTAGGATTATCAAAATGCTTTGGAGGCAAATAATGGGGTGAAATGAGGTTGCCCACTCTCTCCCACATTTTTTAGATTCTACATAGATATGTTAACATGGATAGAAAAGAATGGAGGTGTATATTTAGCCAACTATATAGTGAAGCTTCTCTACGACGTTGATATCACCTTAATTCCAAAAATAATGCAAAGTTTAAAGAACCACTCAAAATATTTGGAACTATTTTGAAAAATTCAAATGTAGACAAATATTCACAAATAAAAAGCCATGGTATTTTCACTCAACACATCAAATAGGTAGTTATACATATATTTTAATGGAGATAACTTGGAATGTGTAACACAATACAAGTATCCAAGATTGGATTCCAAAATAAGCTTAACTTGGAAACACACATAATAAAGAGGGTTCATGGCAAATGGATGGTATTTTACTCATTACAAAATAAATGCAAAAACATAAAATTTTGGGATTAAAAAACTAAAGGGATCTTACTCAGACTCCTTGTTAGACTAGCAATACTCTATGGTTGTGAGGTTTTGTCTAGCGATGCATCTAGGATGAAGTGAAGGCAAATGGAAATAATTCAAAAGTGTAATCACAAACATTACAATCAAGGTATACTTCCTATATGAGATGTTGCTAACAGATACAAACACATTCCCCTTAGAAGTGATAAAAATGAGTCAACTAGTCTCTTTAAAGAAAACAACATATCTAACATTAGATACAAAGTTAAACAAAATATTAGGTGCATGTATGAAACAAAATAACAAGTGGATGAAGACAAAAGATATTAGTTTACACAAATGTGCAAACGATAATCAAGAAATGAAAAAGTATGTGAAAGAAAAGTTCAAAATACACAAACATTAAACCTAGAAAGGAAAAAATGTTACTATTTCATTGAATTTAACCCAACTTAAGGGCACCAATAAAAACCATACATACAAGTAGAGTTGAAATGGAAAATGAAGATGTTTATAGCATTATTGAAGACTTGATCACATTTTCTCATGTGGAAAACAAGATGGACGAAATCCTAAAAAGAATGTGAAAATAGACGATGTGTATTTTGTTCTTCAAAGGTGGTAAAAATAAAGATATTTTAGGTTAGAATGTTTGGTTTACAATGACACATTTTAGAGGCTTACACTACAATAGCATTGACTAAAGGGTAGATGCTAGCAAAGATGGAAGAATTGTTGATAAACATCAAAAGAGAATAACCATCCAAAAGAAGGTAGCAAAGGTTTAAAATGTTCTTTATTATCTTAAGTAAATGTGTATATATTATAACTTACATGATTATAAAGTGTTTTTTACATCCTTGTTGAAGTTCTACCAAAAAAAAGTAAAAAATATTAGTGTATTTTTAATACTATTAGCCATTTTATTTATAAGATTAATGTAGAATGTTATTCTAGACTATTGTTGGACACAATCTGAAAAGTTCTATGACAAAAATTCATTTAAGAAGCAAGGAGTTCTTGTAGATATTGTAAAATTAAAGGGCAATTGATATGGTGCAAGATTTGATCCATTCCCTCAAAAAACATGGGTAAGCTTGGAAAATTAGTTGCATCGAAATTTTATCCTTGAATATCATAGTTGTTTATAATGCATATTTTCCTAATCAGTTTTAGCCAAAAATGGGTGGATTGAATTGTTAAAGTTTAACCAACAATGCTTTAGTTATTGTTGTGTATAAAAGTTATCAAAATCCTTTGGTGCACATAACTAACACATTTTAATGACAACTAATTATAATTATATTATAGTAGTGTAGTGATAGCTAAAGTTTAAATTGATATTTTGATTTTGATTTATTTTTAAAGCATTTAAAAAATCATTATATTTCTTAAACAACACAACTTGTTAGGATAAACACAATACTATGCATAGGGTTTAAATATTTTCATATATGCTTATTATATTCATTGAGTGTTGGTAAGATTTGTGCTTACCAGTGAAGTCCTAACTTCAATGTGTAAACTTTTTTATAATTCTAAATATTTAATTTAAAGGTTGTGGCTTGCGTAAATATATATATGGTATTAAAGCCCAAATTCACATTGCTCCCAAGTTGCTTGATAGACATAAGGAGCTAGATCTATAGATACTCTACATTGTCACAAGAAAATTCATCTTGAGAGGCACTTTATGGGGTTGGTGTCTATTTCCTCATAGATCGAAGGGGTTCTGCGATTCTATGGTGATTCAAAGCGTTGACATTTCTCCCACATTGTAGAAAGCTTGATGTAAATCATGAAAATATTTGTTAGATTCTACATTTTTAGAATATTCCAAGCCCATATCATTGAATGCATTTGACATTGATGAAATGCTTTAATCATTTTCATTGATAAGTAATATTTAAATGCAAGTTATGTTGTCCAATATAGAGCAACACCACTAACCATGTGATTTTCTTAAATGGTGGAAATCATGACTTAGCATCTCATAAATCATACATGAGTGGTTCTAACCACTCAATATGATTTATCACATGATGTAATAAATTCTAATATTTCCCCTTATTACATCATGATACAAACATGGGTAGGGATACTCACAACAATACAAATAACCATATGATGAACTAGGATACACTCAATAGTTCATCAAGTACACTTAAGAGTGCAAATAGGGACACACTCAACTTTATAATAAGCAACACTAGGAATGACTTCATTATGCTTCTTTAGTGGGAATGACATCACTAAAATCTTAACCATGGATAGGGACAAACTCATCCATCCATTATTATTCAACAAAACTAGATAAGGACACACACACTATCCAAACATCAAAGTTGTAAATGGAGACACACACTACTATTCACATTAATTGTGATTGGGGATACACAACCAATCACAAAAAATCAGTTGGACTGGGCCTTATTGAATTACATCATCTTGTGAAAACTCAACCATTGACCTTGAATGTGGCATGTGCGTTCACTTATTACACCAAAAAATTATGATTTGAGATACACACAACCAATTATAGATAAATATGGCATGAGACTCCACTTAATATATCAAACACAAATTCAGTAAGTATTATAACCACACTGAACACCCCCTTGTGAATAGGGACACACACAACTATTCACAAAGATCAATCTTGAATCAATTTAATAAATATATTTCTCCTCAATATCTTCATGGGGAGGGCCTTCAACATGTGCTACCATGCATCCTATGCTGGTGGTTGTAATGACCTATTACCATTTCTTATATTGAATATTGCTCGCTATGGTGAGGTTAATCACCTTCCTCTTTCTCTTCTGCATCTTGGCCTTGTTCATCTTAATAAGCCATTGCCTATGATAAGCGATGTATTTGTGCTTCCTTTGTCTTATGGTGCAGTTTGCTGCTAACAAAAGCAATCTAATGCTGAGTGTCTTATGTGAGGACTCTTGGTCCTTCTCTTTGGACTCCATTTCTATCCCATTTAGATAGGAATCTATATATGAATAAGAATCATATTAAGAATGGATGTATTTGACTTCGAGTTGCTTCATGTCAAGCACTCGAATCTATTGCTTTAGAATCTCCGACTAGTTTAGTTTATTGACATCACTGCTTGTGCTTAAGCACGTGTGTGAGTGGTTTTCAAAGTATAAAAATTTAAAAGCAATATATTAAAAATTTAGTGTCGGTTATTGTTGAAATGCACTTTTTACAAGAAAAAATACTAAACCCCTTAATTTTGCAAAATATATTTTTTTTCTTGAGAACAAAGGGTTGTTATTTGGATCCCCCACCCTTGAAAATTTACAACTCTCTCCTTTAGATCTTGAGAGTTTACAAACAAATTCAATTCTCATCTCAACTGAGTTGCTATAATTAGATACCTACATCATTTTTCATAAAAAATATGAATTCTTGATTTTCATTTTTTGGATCTTCAATTTAATGTGTGAATAGAAATATTCTAAAATTCAACATCCTTCTTGACATTTTCTTACAACAACATTCACAATACCAAAATTCCACCTCTATTGTCTATGCATTATATCTTAGTAGAGTAATATATCTAAAATTTTATGCTATCATAGTTTGTTTTATCGGATCTGGATTGCAAGTTTTCTTCTTGAAGCATAAGTCCAACCACAAGAATTGTAATAAATAGTTTACATAAAAACATATTAATGTTATAAAATAAATAAAATATTAGCAATGGAAACATTTGAGTAAATATTAATAATTATTTAGTTAAGGCAATCAATATTTTCTTGTCAACTTCATCTAAATTTACTACTTCTTCTAACCATGGAAAAAAAATTAACTTCACGATCCTCATCTAAAACCCCTTTAATGGCTAGCCTATCTACACAATTATTCCTTCCCTTAACGTATGTGTAAACTTGGTTTCTTCGAACTCTATAGCAAGATCTTGTATTTCCATAATTATCTCTTGTATGTTCCATGGAGCCTTTATTTTTCTCAAAATTACATTTATTATTATTAATGAATCACATTCCATCCATACTCTGTTCCATTTCATTTGCCTGCATATTTTTAACCCTTTGAAAGTTTCCCAAGCTTCAACTTTATTATTGGTCTTAAATCCACTATTGAAAGTGTAATGAGACAAAATATCTTCCCTATTATTTCTAATCATTTCTCCTTCTGATGGTCCTAGATTCTAATTAGATGCTCCATCAAAATTCAATTTGATCAACTCTACTTTTGGTGGTTTCCACTTTATAGTCTTTGCCTTCTTTTTATTTCTTCTAAACCAACACCATAATTCCATTGATGACTTGACTCCATCTATCAAGGCTTTCTGCTTCAATATTAGGGATTGGGTTAGTTTATAGGGTTGGTTTAGACTCCTCTATGGCTAAACAAATATTCAATTTAATTACCTCTAAATTATTATTTTTTTCTTTAAATATTATTCTACTCCTTTCCAACCATATAGTCCAAAGTATTGTATCTTTTGATATATCCTAGAATGTATGTAAAGAATCACTTTTAAAAGTGCTCAACCATTGCTTTAATCATTCTTTAATTCTTCCATTCATCACCATGCATTTACCAAACATATTAAGAATCCATTGCCATAGTTTATAGACTACTTATTAGTGTCCCAAGAGATGGTCTATACTTTATTTCTTTTTACATATAACACATTGTGAGGGGCCATGAAAAACATTTTTATAAGAATATCCCAAGATTAAATTCTTCTATGACCTACTAGTCAAACAAAAATTTTGACTTTAGGAATGCTCAGACTATCCCAAATATCTCTCTATATTCTTGCGATATTTGTATTTTGTTGGTGCTTTACATTATATCCACTTCTTGTTGTGTATTCTCCTAAGATATTCAACTCCAAAATTACCTTATACTTGACTTACCTCAAAATAATCATTGTTGTTATCTTTCAACTCAACTGTCTCCTAGCATCAACGTCTTGTATACTTGTAAAAAAATATTCTTTCCATTTGTATATTCCTTTTTTATCCTTGTATATAATGTTTGAAACCCTATCAACATATTTATCTTGAAGTAATCTCATCCACAGTTTCAAAATTAGATCTATCTTAAGTGGTTTTTAATCACACCAAGTATCCATCCCAACAAAAAAAATTTCTTCAGTTTCCACCACCCATCATAGACCTTAATCACTAGATCAATTGATTTGTTTAAACTGTTCCATAGAGTAGAATCATCTGGTAGTGAGAATGCAGTAAATATTATGCTTGGATCATTGGGATGAACGTACTTAGAATAATTCTTACCCATTGTCTTTGACTCTCTTTGTACAGTCTCCAAATTACTTTTCCTCTAAGAGTTAAGTTTGCATCTATAAACAGGGTTATGCATAAGGGGTCGGACCTAAAATGTACTTGTAAAAAATTGGCGAATCCGTTTCGAAACCTTGGCAAATCTTGGCCAACTTCATGTAGGAGGAAATGGTGAATTACCTTATTTTTCAAAAAAATTGTAAAAAATTGGTGAATTTGAAAGTTCTGGTCGGACCGAGTGGAAAATGAGATCCAACCACGAGTCTGTACAAAATATGGTCCGACCTCGAATCGAGTGTAGAAAATGTTTCGGTCTCATATCAGGTATAAAACATGGTCTGGTATCAGACCAAGTGTAGAAATTGGTTCGATCTCAGATCAGGTGTAAAAACTGGCCCAATCTCGAACCAGGTGCATAATATGGTTTGGTCTCAAATCGAGTGCAAAAAATGGTCCGACAAAGGACCGGGTGCAAAAACTGGTTCGATATCAGATCAGGTACAGAACATGGTTCGATCTCGGTATGGATGCAAAATATGGTTCGATCTCGGACCGGGTGCAAAAACTGGTTTGGTCTTGAATTGAGTACAGAACATGGTCCGATCTTGATCTGGATGCAAAGTATGGTCCGATCTCGGATCGGATGCAGAATATGGCTTGATCTCGAATTGGGTGCAGAAAGTGATCCGATCTCAGATCGAGTGCAAAATATGGTCCGATCTTAGATCGGGTGCAAAAACTGGTCTGATTTTAGACTGGGTACAGAAAATGGTCCACTCTCGGGTTGAATGCAGAACAAGGTCCAACATCGGACCAAGTGTAGAACAAGGTCTGGCCTTGGATAGGGTGTAAAACAAGGTCCATCTTTGGACCGGATGTAGATAGTGGTCTAACATTAGGTTGAATGCATAACAAGGTTTGACTTCGGATCGAGTCAAAATTTGACCTTGGATCGGGTGCAGTCAATGGTTCAACCTTGGATAGGGTGCAAAATAAGGTTCGACTTTGGACTAGATGCAGATAATGGTCCGACCTCAGACCAAATGCAGAACAAGGTCCAGCTTCGGACCGTGTGCAAAAAATGGTTCGACCTTGGACCGGGTGCAGAACATGGTCCGGCCTTGGAAACATTCCCCCATGGACCGGTTGCCATGTGTCTCATGATCGGTCACCCATATTGCATGTCCAATACCATGCTACCACGTGTCAACCCCATCTATTCTATCTATAAAAGGGCATCAACTATCATTTTTCTAGTTTTATTTTCTATGACTACACCCGACCAGAGTGAACCATTACCCAACAACCTTCCCAATCCAATTTCTCCTCCTAATTTCTAGTAATGGCCACCCCTTCCACCCCTACTACAAAATTCAAGAACATTTCTTGCACTACAATTTTAGATTTGTTAACAACCCCAGGTTTAGAATTTTTGTGGGTAAATGATGCAGGTTTCACGAACTTGCTTTCAATACCCCATTTCAAAATTGATAAAGTCCTCCTACACACTATCATAGCCGCTTATGACCATGACCATGCCATAGTCAACATGCAATTACGGAATAGAAATCTATCATTCACAATCATACCTACAGACATTCAGATATTGACAGATCTTCCTTTCAAGGATTGTCCTCCAGTGTCAATGAAGCTCACATTGTCTGTAGATGATAGAGCATACCTCGAGACAATGTACCATCTCGATACATAATTGTTGCAAGGTATAATTCTTGTTACTTAGATTCTATTAATGTTCAAAATTTCAAATTTGTAAATTGTTATCTAATTTTTTTGCAACTTCCACCGCTAAGTCAAAAAGAGGGTTAACAATCATCGATGTTCAACATCCAACTCTGAAGGCCATTATTGAGTTCTTCCAGGCAAGATTGATTCTGCTTGGAAGATCAAAAATTTTGTATTGGGCACTGGCCTATGTTGTTCACTGTGAGAAGCATGAGAAGTTTGATTGGTGCACATATATTTCATATCGGATCAGAGTAGAGTTGCATGGCATGCAATTGCAAACCAACAAGACACAACCCATTGTGGGCACCGTTAATTACATTTTAGCACTCTATTATGAAAGTTTTCATAATTTACAAAATACTCCTGTACCAACTGTAGTGCATGCAACACTACAAACCATTGCCATGACACCCCAGGAATTGAAGGTAATAAGTCCATCTTTGACCATCAAATAGTATTTTATATTTTAGCAGGTTTTCATTTTTTAATTTTCTTTTCATCTAAATGCAGAGTAGGGCAGCCACCACAAGGAATAAATAGGATGCTACCTTGAGGGGTCACAGGCTAGAACAAACTGGTGATTCTGAAGACACTGGATCACAAGTGTCACCATTGTAGAGGCCACATAAATATTTGAGGCAAGCTGCTTCTCCTGGGGGTTCTCGTGCACCTAGGTTTGCACAAAATGTGTAGGCTAAATCTAGTGCGGCTAACCCCAACCCCATCGACACCCAAATTCAATAGATTTCATCATCCTTAGGTAAATCAATGTGTATTTACTTTGAATTAAGATTTTTTTCTATTTTATTTTTTGAATAATTCTAATAAATTTTTTTGACTATTTTTAGGCACCTCTCAACTACAACCTATAAAAATGAGAGGCCATATGCCACCACCACTTCCACCACAACAATGATAGCCATTGCTTCCACCACAACAATGATAACCTATGCAAATGAGAGGCCATATGCGGGTTGGAGGTGGAAAACAACTTTTTTCATAGAGATCATGGGGGCAGCACCAAGTTCTGGGCATGGGTTCTCATATTTTACATTTAACACAACTTCACAGGCACCAGAAGTTTCAACTATGGGATTGGATAATATCCAACTCGATGATGATTTTCTGTTGTAGGGCAACATTTTAGGCTTCAAGGAAATGGATGTGCTTCAAGATCCATAGGGTGAAGCACAACAAATAGAAGCCCCTATAGTTGAGTAGACATCATTACCATCTTCTCAAGGAAATGACCCTCATCCTCAAACTGAGGATGACATTATAAATTTTGATGAAAATATTTTAATGGTTGAAAATACTGAAGCAACCGTAAAACAAGTTGTGCTTAGAGATTTGGAAGTGATGAAGGATTGGGAATATCGGGCCAAGGTCCTTATAAAGGAAATTAATGCCCGGTATAAGAATTTTTCAAAAAGAGAATCATTTTTTCTTTGGTTCAGTATGAACTAGAAAAGCTTGGTGGCCTGCTAGATCAAGCCACATCAGGATCAGTGAAGTCAACTATTTTGTATGATGATGATGTTTTAAATATTATGGTTAGTAGAATAGAGAATATTAATGTGGAAGCCCAAGATTTTTATAACCAATGGGCTTCCGATAAGAAAAAAGTTGCACTCATTGAGGCTGCAAGGGATGTGGTTGAGGTAAGAAAATATTTTTTTATGTTTTAATTTTCTTTTGTAGTAAAATTTTAATATTTTATTAAAACAAGTAAATTTTTTTATATAACTCTTTTGAATTATGTTTTCATTTTCTTTTTGTAGTCAAATTTTGATAACTTAAAAAGACAAGTTAAGAGCATGGAAGTTAATATCAATGTGGCGAAGACATTTCTAAAAAATGCAATGGAAATGAAGAAAAAATGCAATCAAAAGTGGTGGATAATAATCGTTTAAGAAGATATATCAGGGAAAATCTCAATGAAGATCTGGACCTTGTACTACAGTAGCAGAAAGTGAAAGAAACACTTCCAACAGTACTCGAAGATCCAAACCAAGAAGAAGCCGCATTGGTGGGGAGTATTGAGAAAGTACAGGAAAACCTAGTCAGATCTGGAGCACTACCAGCACAGGGTGTCAAGGAAGGAGATAAAGGAAAAGAAAAGGCAACTCCAAGCAAAATTGAGGCAACAAACCCCCAATCAGATATTTAACAAAGTGTGAAATATTTTCAAGTTGACTGTAGTCAACAATTTTGTACAATGTAATATATTTCTATTTGAATTAATGAAAAAGATATTTACTAATTTTGTGTCTTCCATCATTCAAAGGTTGTTTGCATTTATAATTTTGTGTTGCTTTTTTAGTTTATGTCTATCCAATATTATTTACTATGTTCATCTCAAACAACAAAAGAAATATTATTGTTTGTTAATAGTTATTTGCAAAGTAAAACAAAACAATACCAATATTCATACATTAACAATACTATGATATAAAACATAACGATTTATCAATGAAGGCAATTGAGACACTATGATATAAAACATACAATTTTTAAAACAACAATGTGATATAAAACATACAATTTTAAAAGCACAATGTGATATAAAACATACAATTTTTAAAACAATAATGTGATATAAAACATACAATTTATGAATAAATAATTTTTTTGAAATCTTATAAATCTGAAACAATATTGTGAAATCTGATAACAAAGAAAGTCAAATTTATCATTGTTGTGAAATCTTGGAATAATTACATTTCAGGTAGCTGAAACAAACACTTGTCAGCTTGTCCAGAATCACTATTAAGCATAGCGGATATCTATGTCTCCACCATCTGATCATTGAAAGCATCATTATCCTCCTTATCGTTCGTATTCATGGTACCCCTTCTTCCTGCAAGGGATTTCTAGTATGCCAATGCTCTATCATAGGGAAATTTGTCCAGCTGATACGATGACACATAAATTCTCAAACAATTTTCTAAATTTTTGTCCAGCCTATTGCGGAGCTTAGATTTAACAAAATATAGTGCATTGAAAACCCTCTCATCTTCCATAGATCCCAAAATCATTGTTTGACATAATTCATATAAACAAAAGTATTCACTAATCGTATCTTGTAAGACACTACTTGGATACAATTTTTGCCACAAACGTGCAATGGAACCAGTCTCATGGATGTTACTCAAAAGTGACGTTTGCTCAACCATTGTTCTTCCAAAATGAGATGATTATTATTTTAAAAGATCTTTGTTGAGTATACCTTTGATTTCAACACCATTGACTTCCACACTTTTATTGAAATGCTTAATAAGGATGCCCATATATTTAATAAACAACTCATGTGTAGAATTGTAGTCAATACAAGGACCCCAAAATAAAGGGTTAACCACACCCATGGCCTCAAGCAACTCATCTCTTTGAAACTGATCTCTTATCTCACTTGTCAATGATTCTGCTATTTTTAACAATTTTGTCTTAGTATTGTGTAAAACAACTTCAAATCTATTGTGTGTTACACGAACTTGTTCAACATCATCCGTAACTATACTTGACTACCTTTCATAACAATATAGAGGTATCATCTTTCCACGAACATTAATACAAAGATGATCATTGATGTCAAACTTCAAAAAGCTTTTTGGATCGTTCACGTTTGTCAATGTATTCCAACTATCAAACAAGGGATCTATAAAATCTGCTTTGGACACATATAACCTATCAATAATCATACATATTTGCTTTCTCATCCTCATGAAATCAATGATATAGATGGATCTCTCTTGTGCAAGTTTAATCAATCTATTCATTTCTTGTAACATTGGAAGAATACCACATAATGTTAAAAGGGTTTCCAAGTCAGTCAAATGGAACAACAAATATTTTGCCTTATCAACTGCCCTACGATTTGCATACATAAACCCCGTTAAAGATTGATATTCTATAAAAACTCTGTGTGCAGGTTGATACAATGAAATCCACCTTGTATCCACATCTTTTAACAATTTTTTTCCTTCTGTAACTCCTAGTGCAAACTATTGAAACTCTCCAAACCTTTTTGGACTGCAAGAAAAATAAGAATGTATTTCATGAATGAGGTCTTCGACTCTCGCAACATTTTCAAAAGTGCTCATGATTTTATATGCAAGATTCACTCTATGAGCCATGCAATGAATGGGTATCATGTATGGGGCAACTGAGGTTTGGATTCGAACACAAAGACCATTCTTATGCCCTTGCATTATAGCAACACCATCAGCTCCAATGCATATTAACTTTGTGGCTATGTCTATATCATTCATTCTCACAATATCCTTTAAACTAGTTACAACAACATTATAGATGTTTTCTACATTTGAAATTTCCACCATCTTATGTAATCCTAGCAAACTAGGTTGCCTTACATGATTTTGAAATGTGTACACATGCATGCAAATCCAGGATGTGTTGTCCACAACCATCACCTCATCAATAGAAAGTGAAATGAATCTGGCAAGTTTTACTTTCTCCCTCAAGTCATCCTTCTCAACTAATGATAGATATTTTACCATTTTCCAACCACTTCGATCTGACCAATGGGAACTAGGAAGGTTTTGCACATCAACTAGTTGAAATAGGTGCTTATAATCAATAAAATCGAACATGGGTCTACCCTTTTTGAGAATACTATATACAACAACAAACTACAAACTTTTTGAAGCTAAAGTGGTCTTATGAATTTTATGAAATTGGGCTTCAATCGTTCCACCTTTCTCAACAAGAGATTGTTGTTGCTTCAAGTGATTGTCATATTCTATTGCATATCTAACATGCATACATTCTGATGCATCCTTCCACCTAACTTCTTTATTAATTTTACCATCACTTCCTGTAACTTTTACATAAGCTTTGCCAACATGTTTTTCTATTGTATCTATCTTATTTTGCAGCATGTGATCCTTACCTAGTTTCCAACTACAAATTTTGCATCTACATACTTTTAGATCGACTTTGTTGTCCTCAGTCAAGATTGGCTCTATAAAGGGAATTTTTTTGCCCATTCAACCTTAAATGCCCTTCCAATAGCCCAGTTAGATGCCTTTCTCTTTTTAGTATTTTTTCTTGAAGATTCATAAGAAGTTTGTAATGTATTTGATTTATCGCTTTCATTTTCAACTGGCATGTCATTTTGAGGAATATCTTCAAGTGTTTGTTGGATGTCATTGTTAAGAGAATTTTCATTAGAAGGCATCTCTTGGTGAGGAATATCTTCAAGTGGAGGCATATCAGGGTCAATAGGGTATTCTGCATAGTAGCATACAATAATATTCTTTATCATTTTTGGATTTAACAAAAAAACTTACAAATAGAAAAAATATTCATATCGTCATGCACATACTGAGAATTAATTGTTTGAGGAAGAAAGTAGTATTTAAAATAATTATAGAATATACAACTAATTGTTTAGAAGTCAAAAATCATTTGTACCTTGAATTTGCATGGATGTCGATGGCTCATTGGATTTTGACATATGGCTAAAATATTTGAGGATACTCTTTTCAATAAAATATTTGACCCCCTTCTTTCCATCGCTAGTAGGTGACATTTTACTTGTAAAGAAAATATTTTTCATTTTTAGAAAAGTAATAAAATGTTGAAGAGATCTTACTTCTGTTAGGCCTCAAGATAATATTGTAACTAGAATAAACAGATGGTTGGTTGGTAGAAAATACATACATGTTTCCTACCATGCTTTATTGTGATTTTTAGTGTATGCCACTACTCTATTTTTTGGTGATAGCACTTGTAATTGATAAGAGCACAAAACTAATCAATATACAAATTCAAATCAATTTAAGAAAAAAATTATGTGTATGCAAAAAATAATTAGAGATACATATGTGGAAAAATATCATATTATAGTACAAAATGGACTAGAAATAAAGAATCACAATGTCTTTAGAGAAATAGAGCATCATAATGTCTTTAGAGAACCAAAGCATTTACCTATTTATAATATTATAATAGAAAAGTAGATCTCAATAGAAATAGAGAATCAAAGAGTTTTAATAGAAAGAGAGAAAATAGGGGACAACATGTAGAATATGGAAAAATAGAGAAAAATATGGGAAATAGAGCATTGACCTATTTTTAATAAATGATAGAAAAATAATAAAAGAAAAACTTATAATTAGTTGATAGAAAAATAGATCTTATTACTACAATTGCTTCAACTTATATTCACAATGTCTTAAGAGAAATAGAGAATTGAGTGCAAAACCCGGTCTGATAGTCTGTTTGGGTGCATAAAAAGGTTTGAAAGTTGGTTCGGATGTAAAATAATGTCGATCAGTCTGTTTGGATGTAAAATAGGATTCAAATATCGATCCATGTGCAGAATTGACTCCGGTAGTCCGTTCGTATGTAAAACAGGATTCAAATATCGGTTCATGTGCAAAATATGCTTCGATAGTCCATCTAAATGCAAAATAGGGTTTAGATGTTGATCCGTGTGTAAAACTAGGCCCTTCACTTTGTTTGAATGTGGAACAAGGTTTGGTAGACCGTTTGGATGCAAAACAATGTTTGGTAGTCTGTTCAGATGTAAAACGAGATCCGAATGTTGATCTATGTGTAGAACTAGCTTCGATAATCCGTTTGAATGTAGAACATGGTTCAAATTTCGGTTCATGTGCAGAATATGCTTCAATAGTCTATTCGAATGCTAAACAAGGTTTGAATGTTGGTTCATGTGTAAAACTGGGTCCTTCACTCCGTTTGAATGTAGAACATGGTTTGGATGTCGATTAGGGTGTAGAACAGGGTTCGACTACTGTTCTAAGTGCAGAAAAGATTTTGAATGTTGGTCTAGGTGCAGAATAGGGTTTGACTACTATTTTGAGTGCATAAAAGGGTTCGGTAGTTGGTCTATTGTAGAAAAGAGTTTGATAGTCATTCTGGTGCAGAAAAGAGTCCCGATAGGGTTCGACTATCATTTTGGGTGTAGAATAGAGTCTGATAGTCGATCTGGTGCAGAAAAGAGTTCGATAGATATGGGTCTAATTTCGGTTCGAGTAGAGTTTTATTCTGGATCAACTGGTTTTTGCACATGATCAAAGTTCGGTGGAATTCTCGATTTTCTAATAGTTTGAATGTTTTAAATGAAAAAGTATCGTTGGCGTGTTAATTATATATAGTGGTATACTTGGCGAATTTGGTGGGATAAGTTAAAAATTTAAAATTTTAAGGTGAAAAGGGTCCTCGATTTAGGTGGGAGTGCTGGCGAATTTAAAAAAAAATCCATAATACTATTATCAATGCACGGCGAACCGACACCTAAAAATTTTTTTCCCAAAAATTTTGGGTGAAAGGGCCGACGTCTAGGGTCCCCCAAAATTCACCAATTTGCATTTTTGAAAATGCTAATATTCACCCAATTTGCGAATATTCACCATTGTGCATAACCCTGTCTGTAAGAACTCTTAAACCGACACCTCCCCTAGTTTTATCATCACACACCTTCCTGCATTTCACCAAAGGAAAATTTCTTTTATCATGTAATTTTGACTACAAAAATGACCATATAATATAGATTAAACTTTTTTCTATCGATTTTGGCATAGTATACAAGACATAATATGTTGGAATGACCTATAAGACTGATTTTAATTACCTGCAATATTCTTGCTAATGATAACCATATACCTTTTCATATCGATAGTTTAATCTGAACTTTACTTATAACTGGATTCTATAATTTTATCCTCATTCACCCCTCAAATACGGGTATCCCTAGATAAGTTGAGAGAAAATTTACCTCATTTTGAAGTAACATGCATATACTTGCTTTGATTCTAGTTGGAGTGTTTAGGAAGTAATTTTTGGATTTTGTCCTATTAACGTTTTGCCCTAATATTTTTTCATATTCCTTTAATAAGTTATTCAAAGCTCTGGCCTTGTTTATCCTTCCCTAGCAAAAAGAGTTGTATCATCTACAAAATATTAGCGGGTAATATTTTCTATTTTATTACTAGCCTTAAGACTATTGGTTGTTTAAGCCTCATTACCACAAAATATCATATGTTATCACACATGTCCCAATATAAAATAGCCATAATATTAAAGGTCAAAGTAATAATAATGAGTAGAGTAATATGAGCAAATTAATATGTATATTAAGGATTATATAATAAAAAAATAACATTCATTTATATACTGAAATATAAATATAAATAACTTGAATCATTCATGAACTATGCATGAAGAAAACTTACAATATTAATTGCTCAAAATGCATACATGCTTTATTACTCCTCTTTTTCTTACAACTAGATAATGAATATCTAATATTCTTATCTCCTTATTATTGCTTTCCTATGGAGCATTGTATCCATAATATAACCATAGTAATATGACTCTTCAAGTACTTGACTATTGCTCTTCAATTGCCAAGTCTCATAACTCTTGGTTTATCAACTTACCACTTGCACACTAGATGGACACTTGAATCTAAGACACTAGCACACACAACCCTTACACTTATATATGCACTCCTAATATAGGACACTTGTGCACATCCTCACATTACATATTTGCACTCTTATGTACAAGAAACCTGTGCACATTCTCTCAATATACAATTGCACTCTAACTTACATGACTCTTATGCATTTCTTGCACATTGCACTCTCACATGACACTTGTGCATTTCCTGCACATTAACATTTACATAAAGGGAGAAATATTGAAGAGAAATAAAGAGCCCCAATAAACTAAAACTAGAAAAACAGTAATTGCAGAATCAAAGGAAGAAGATAGCAAATTCACACATTACACAATATTCATCTTGGAAACCCTCAATCGGGAAAACCAGCACAGTATTATCTTATTATTGCATTAACTTGATCGTCTTTAATACAATAATATTCTCCTTATATCTCTCCCCAAATCCTAATGCAAGTGCGTTATATATAACAAAGGCACATGCATGAATTTTACAATATCATGGGTGAGTATATTGTACACAGCATCCAATACCTTTTAGTGTTAATCCCACCAAAATGACATGGAAAATATTCAACATATTTCCAACAAATATAAATCATACTCTAAACTATAGACTCAACCCTAATCTGTTATATATTTACAATTGTACCATGAAGGTACATTAACATGTACTAAATAATGTAATATATCTCAACACCCCCTTGTATTACATTATTTGGTTATTGAAGACTTTAGTCTTCAATCTTGGTCTTCGTCTTTGTCTTCAATCTTCAAGTTACCTTCCATTATTCACAAGCATATAATTCATCTTCAACTTATTTGAGTTTTGTTCCAAGAATATCATCGAGAGTATCTTCAGACTTTGTATCTTCATGATCTGGATCACGATCTACTTGAGCTCTTCTTTGGTTTCAGGTTCATGTGTGTGGATGGATTGAAATTTTTCTTTATCTTTGATTACTTTGTAAGATAAATTTGGACCATATTTGATCCATTTTTATTCTCTAAACATTTTATCATAAAAAAATTTCTCTTCCCGTGTTTTAGAAATTGAACACTTTGCACTATTGTTAGAATTTGCTTTAGAAATAAGTTTTTGAAAAATATTGCCTAATATGAACATACTGTTCTTTCAAATCTTCCACAATATTTTTCTTTGTACCAACAAAATGATGGAGAATGATATTTTCTTCCACAATATTTACATGGATAAAGATTCCAACAATTAGTTTTTTCATGACCAATTCTATTATAAGAATTGCACTTCAAATATATTTTTTATTTTATGCTTCCTTGTTAGTGCTTCAAGTTCTTCTGTTTCTTTAAGAAAATAATGTAACCATTTATGCACAACCAAGGCTACTCTTTATTTATTTTCCTTATAAATAAGTTGCAAGATTTGATAATCTATGACCTTCTGAGTAGATATAGGTTCTGTGATAGAATATATTTTTGATGTTCTATCAAATTGAGATTTAGTAGCAACAAGATCTAATTTTGAGTTTTCAAGAGCATTTGGTGATCTTGTTATTTTCTTCTTATCAAGATCATCTATCAAATTTTGAAAACAAAGCTTTAACTTGTTCACTATTTCTTCACTATCCTCATTGAATGCATTTCTAATAATATAAATCAAATATAAATTTTGCAAATTTTAATTTTCTAAATTTTGATGTAGAAAACCTTTTAACTCCCAAATATTAAATTTGCAAAATTTTAATAAATAAAATTTCTTCAAAGACATTTAAAATAAGAACTAATTTCAAAAAACTTCAAACCTTATAACTCCACTGAGAAATCAAATCACAAAACTTTAAACTTTCAAAAAACCTTATTGCTCCAATGTGCTAGTCTTCAAAAATAATTCAAAACCTAATTTCCCTCTAATTATCAATTAGCTTATGCGTTGAAAGAATAATGTTAAAGGTTAACTTAGAATCCTCAATTATATTCTTGCTACGTTCAATGTGGCATTACATAGGGTTTCAATGCTCCTTAATGTTTCATTTTCTCTATGCTTCACCTGCTATGAATGATGCTTTTCCCCCCATATTCCAAATGTTCACCTGCTATCTCCCTTAGGTGTTGCTAGGCTAGAAAATATTTAAAGTTGTTCGTTGCTAGATTATTTTGGTCTTGCTCTCCGACGTTTCATCTTTTAAGTGCTCTCCTAGCTTGTGAATCCATAAGCATTTTGGTTTGGATAGTGCACTCCTAGCACTTGATATTCGAATGGATGTTGTAAGAAAGCACTATCCTAGTGCTAATGGTTGTAGGGAATGTGGAACTCTCGATTATATGGTGGATGGCACTCACCAATGCTTAATACCAGATGAAGGGTTGTGCTCTTCAGATTAGGTGGTATGTATCCTAGCATAGTCATACGTATAGATAACAATGTTCTTCCATGTTGATTATGGTGCTTTAGTTTCACTGTACTTGTTACACTACACTATGGCTTGGTTATTCTACACTACTGCTTGAATATACTGCACTAATTGGTTATACTACATTGCACTATGACTTGTATTATAGTCTCTCTTTTAGCTTTCCTTAGCTGCATTAGATTACTTAGCTTTTTTTTTCTGTAGTTAAGCTTACATTTCCATTATGTTGGCTGCTTTTCTCTATATCTCTATTCAAGCTGGTCGTTGGCTACTCTTTTTTATCTCTTTTTTATCTTTGTTGTATTCTATATTATATTTGGATAATAGCTCCACAATCTTATTTCTTTCTCTATACTTTACTTTCTTCTTTGTTCTCTAGATCTATATAAGAAGCTTTAAATACTTTTTAATCTCAAGAAGCTAAAATTCTTCTCTATCTCTGCAAGAAGCTTCTCAAACTTATGAATTAATCTCTGCTACTCCTTTAATATCAATATAAAAACTTTAGTCTTAGGTCGCACCTAAGAACAAAATATGATTATCCTCCTTACTAGAGAACCAAATATTAATGTCAAGGTGGCATGAAATATCCTTGAATGATAAACTATCTTCTAAGTTGATTCTGCCTCAATCTTCAAACTGTAAATCCTTAAATATTCAAAAAAATCAAATCAATGTCAATATGGCTCTATTCTTGAATGACCAACTTCCTTCTGGGTTGGTTTAACCTATCAATGTCCAAATTTTCTTCTAATTTTACCATTTTCTTCAATATAATTAAGTCCTAGTCTTCATTGGATTTTCTTCAATCAAGTGGAAAGACCCTAGGCCACTCTACTTAATAAAACCTTTAAAAAATAGAGTCCAAGTCTACACTGCCTTTAAAGTGGATATACTCAATTAAATTTATCGAAAAAATGGACAAATATAATTAATAATGGTGGATAATAAATAACTCTATCAAACTAGATAGAGTCAAGTGGTAGCTTTGATACCATTGTTGGCTTTTTAAGCCTTACTTCCACAAAATATCAAAGGTTATCACACAGGATTCAATATAAAATAGCCACAATATTAAATGTCAAAGTAATAATAACGAGTATAATAATATGTATATCAAGGCCTATATAATAAAGAAAATAACTTCTTTTTTGGTTTATGGAAAACACCCCTTTTGGGGTGCCACTTTCATGTAAGTCCTAAGGAGGTAGGTGTATCTGTTCCACCAAAAATGCCCATGTATCACACTTGTCCTGCCTCCTTCAACACACTCAAAGAGCATGCCTAGCCCAAAGTAAATCAACCAACAAGTCGTGCATGTACCAACTAGAAAGGTCAATAAAAAATAAATTACTCAAGGCTGATGCAAATTGGAGTAGTCATAATGCTTTCTCTAGTCTGCTTTCAACATGATTAGCACTAGTAATGCCCTCATTATATTTATTGATCAGATAATTTATTTTATTCTTGCTACCCTTAGGAGTATCCATGTCAGTAAACTAGTTGATCTAGGTGATCTCTCTCAAACCTCTATCCACTCCCCAATTAGCAATAGCATCAGCCACCTTGTTTGCAGATATTTGCACATGAAAGTACTCCAGGGACTAAAACGAGTGATAAAGTTATTTTATAGTCTGAATAATATCCCCCAACCTCTAGTTAGAGAGTGAGGAAGACCATTTTGGTCTTTTAATTGGTTGATGATCACTTGGGAATCCCCTTCAACATAAATATTCTACCAATTTTGTTTAAGGGCCCACATCAACCCTTCAAGGAGGGCCTGTGCCTCAACATGATTGTTAGTGGTATCTTCAAGGCTAAATAAAAAACAGCCTCTCATATTCCCTTGGTCATCACGAAAAATGCCATCCCTCGTCAACTTTACCTAGGTTTCCTTGAGATGCACCATCAAAGTTGAACTTGATAAACCCTTTATGGGGAGGTTGCCAACTAATTTTAGTATGATTCTTAGAGTTTTTATTTTTCTTGATTGGGAACCAAATAATTATGTCATATAAATCTTGGTCCAACCATTAATTCTTGATATCTCTAAGATTTTTATCCAAGGGTTTATCCCAATCCTCCCATTGCTTAACCAAAATGGATTCAGCCACCACTGTCTAAACAGAAACCTAGGTTTGGAATTGAAGGATTCTTTTGTTAGGAATCTACTATTAAAATTAAGAAAACTCACACAAAATATTGAAATTAAGCAGAAACTCATGCAATATCACAATGTGAAAAGTAAATGTAAAATTAAATACTCTCACAATAAAAATTGAATCATAGGCCTCTTCAAGGGGGCAACCTCCTTCAATATTTTATTCACTTGCAAAAATATACATTCATACACGACTTCATAGCTTTTAAATAAAGACTTCATGCAACCCTAACCCTAAGCTCAAGAGTTGGCTTAAATGAAAAATGCTACTCGAGCTAGAATCTTCTACCATACGTTGATTACAATTTTGATAACGGTTACATAAAATGGCCCCACTTGGCTAGGAGCCTAACTTACCACATACATTACAAAATATTATAAAATAACATTATAGATGGGATCCCCATGTTGGAAGTGGGTCATTACATAAGCAATGAGAATTACAAAATAACATTAGGTTGGGATCCTAACATGTCCTTCCCCTTCAAAACGCTTTGTCCTCAATGCAAAAAATGAGGCAACTGGTGTTGTAGTTGATGGAGAGACTCCCATGTAGCATCTTCTGGCTGGAGTCCACACCACTAAAAAAGGACCTCAGTAATGGTGTGATTGCGGAGAGTGCAAGTCCAATAATCCAACAATTGTTTGGGCTCAAGAAAG
This sequence comes from Wollemia nobilis, assembly GCA_028583015.1. Lineage (NCBI taxonomy): Eukaryota > Viridiplantae > Streptophyta > Pinopsida > Araucariales > Araucariaceae > Wollemia > Wollemia nobilis. Next base: position 12,430,393 of record JAQPPZ010016879.1, on the reverse strand, counting down.
ATAGAACCTTCTTCATCTAACTCAAGGAGTACATATTGAACCTGTACCTGAGTGCCCACCACATTTTTGAGAGAGGAAACATGAAAAATAGGATGGAGCTTGGATGTAGGTGGAAGGGCCAATTTGTAGGCTATGGCACCAATCTGTTGTAAAACTTGGTAGGGCCCATAGTATTTCACAACAAGTTTTGGGCACCTACAAAGTTGTAGGGACAACTATTTGTACATTTGCAAGCAAAGGAACACCATATCACCCATATAAAAGTTGTGCTCAGAATAGTGTTGGTCAACCTGTTGGTGCATCCGGTTCTAGGCCACATACAAATTTATCTTTAGTTGACGGAGGACATCGACATGCTGACTGAGAGTAGTGTCAACTGCATGGACCCTAGAGCTACTTGGAATGTAGGAGGAAGGCATGAGTGGAGGGCACCCATAAACTGCCTCAAAAGGAGTAACCTTGGTTGTTGTGTGATAGGAAGTGTTGTACCACCACTCGGCCAAAGAAAGCCACTTCACCCATTGCATAGGATGATCAGAGGTAAAGCAACGAAGGTATATCTCCAAACATTTGTTGACAATATCCATCTAGCCATCCATTTGCATATGATAAGTTGAACTTATTTTGAGCTAAATTCCTTGTAAATTAAACAATTCTTGCTATAAATGACTAGTAAAGGTTGGGTCACGATCAAACACGATGGAGGTGGGCATACCATGAAGGTGAAAGATAGAATTGAGGAAAATTTGGACAAATGTGGAAGTTGTGTAAGGATGGGAGAGGGAACAAAAGTGATCATACTTCGAAAGACGATCCACTACCACAAAAATAATGGATTTACCTCTAGACTTAGGTAACCCTTCAATAAAATCCATGGAAATATCGATCCAAACCTGGTCAAAAATGGGTAATGGTTGGAGAGTGCCTAGAGAATGCACTATTTCACCTTTCATTCGTTGATATGTATCACAAACTGCTACAAAATTTTGAATATCCTTTTTCATGCCCTTCCAAAAAAAAGTGCACTTAAGTCGTTTATATATTTTAAGGAATATGGAGTGGCTAGCGTTTGGGGTGGCATGTAGTTCCCTCATTAGAAGTTTTGAGAGGGATGATGTGTGAGGAACAACAAGGTGTTGGTGGTAACACAAATTATGGCTATCCCAAGCGTAGCCAGGATATAAAGTAGAGTCAATGTGTAGAGAGGCAATCAAAGTCTAAAGGTTTGAATCCTGAAGTACCTCTTGTCATAAGGAATCGATCCATTGTGGAATGGACGATAAAATGGCGCATAACATACTATGATCCTCAAATTGGTGAGAGAGATCATCAGCCACAATATTCTCCTTGCCCTTCTTATAAGTGATATCATAATCATAGTCCATGAGCTTGAAAACCCATTTTTATTGTTCGGGGGTGGCAACCCGTTGCTCCAAAAAGTATTTGAGACTTTGATGGTTAGTTTTAATGGATAAATGATGCCCAATGAGATACGATCGCCAATGGGTTACCACATGCAAAATTGCTAGCATTTCCTTAGCATAAGTAGATTTTTCCAGATTACGACTAGAGAGTGCTTTACTAGTGAAAATAAAGGGTCTCCTTTCTTGCATCAACACTGCACCAATACCACGACCAGAAATGTAGCTTTCAATAACAAAGTGTTTGGAGAAATTCGTCATGGCTAAAACTAGCATAGTGGTCATAACATGCTTCAATTCTAGGAAAACTTGTTTAGCGAGTCCCATCCAAGTAAAAGAGTCCTTTAACATGAAAGTGAGGGAAGTTGCAATTTTACCATAGTTATGAATAAATTTATGGTAATAACTTGTAAGCCCTAAAAATCCTCGAAGATCCTTGAGAGTGCAAGGTTTCGACCATTCCTGAACTGCTTGGATCTTCTTGGGGTCAACTTTGATGCCATGCTTGGTGATAATATGTCCCAAATACTCCACTTATGTCAACCCAAAAGAACACTTGGATATCTTAGCATAGAGTTGATGTTGTGCCAATAGTTATAGATTCCGATCCACATGAACAAGATGCTCTTCCCATGAGCAATTTCTATACACCATAATGTCATCAAAGAAAACTAGGATGAATTTTTGAAGGAATGGGTAAAAAATGTTGTTCATGAGTCTTTGAAATGTGGAAGGAGCATTAGTCAAGCCAAATGACATCACTAAAAACTCATTGTGACCTTCATGAGTATGGGAAGTAGTCTTGGGAATTTCCTCATCCTTAAGCCTGATTTGATGGTACCCAGAGCAAAGGTTTAATTTGGAAAAGTACATAGTCACATGTAGTTCATCCAGTAATTCATCCACCACTGAAATAGGAAACTTATCCTTGGTGGTACGTTTATTGACCTCACGATAATTGATAAACAACCACCAGGACCCATCTTTCTTGCGCACCAGTAAAACTGGAGAAGAGTAAGGACTATTGCTTGGTTGAATGATGCAGGATTTTAACAATTCCTATGCTAACTTATCAATTTTTGACTTAAGAGCATGAGGATATCGGTATGGTCTAATATTGGGCGATGCATTGCTAGGTAACAAAGGAATATCATGGTCATGAGAGCAACGTGGCAATAATTTTGATGGTTCACCAAAAACAAAATTATGCTTGGCCAAAATAAGTTACAAATATGCATGAACAGAATCCTTCTCAGAAGGGTGAGATTGGATCGCAAATATCTGAGCTATAACACCCCAAGATAATTTTTTAATAATTTATGCATCTAGCTTGAACTAATAATCTATGAAGGCCCTGCTTTTGAGCCATGGAGAGTGTGGGACTGTCCATTCTATGAAATTGTATCCAAAGCTCAAAAAAGTTCCATGAGATGATTCTAAATATGTCCAACCATTGACCTCCCAATATGATATCACATCCCCCTAGTTGAAGCATAAACATATCTTGTTTGAGCTCAAAGTCCTCAATTTTTACCTTAACATTATGATATTTACCTTTGTAAAGTAAGGTCTCGCCATTGGCTACCATAACATCAAAGGAATTACATGTATGTACGTAAAAATTTACCTGCTTGGCAATGCAGTGATCAATAAAGTTGTGTGTACTACAAAAATCAATCAGGATGGTAAGACATAGGCCTTTGAAATAACCCACAACTTTCATGGTTTGGGGAGTAGTAATACCAGCAAGAGCATGAACATAAATTTTAGCTTGTGGTTCTTATTGGCTTTCTTCCTCTGGTTGGGATGGTTCCTCTATTGATTCCATATCGTCATAAATTTGGTTGCTAGTGTCAGACTCATCAGCATTTTTGAGGAACAAGTTCTTGTTGAGTGGAAATTTTGCCCAATTGCAAAATCACCATCACACTTAGGATTTTGATTAGAAAACCCTCTTTTTCAAAGAAATAGAAATTTCTCCAATGATCCTTTTACTTATTGTGTGTTTGTAATCTTGTGAAGATATAACAAATAAGTGCTAGGAATACCTTAGTGATTTGCAAGTAACTGTTAACAATGGACTTGTGTTGGTATTATTTTATTGTTATGCTAGTGATTATTCATGAAACTTAAAAGAAAAGAAAATGTGATTGGCCCTCATATGACCACGATGTAAGGTGAATTAATCTCTTTTATCTTGAAGTGTTTTAGGTAGATTTTATCTTCTTTTGATTAAGCAAACTTTAAACAAGTTTTATCTTGCATTATTAAATGTTGCTTTGAGCATAAAAGAGAAGACTAAAATCTATCTTTTGAAATGCAAAGTTTGAATGATGATTGGATTTATTTAATATTTCTTTGAGCATAAAAATACATGAATCACTTGGTAAATGTAATAGCCTTTGACATATCATATAAATTACCCCTCTTTGATGAAATTATAATTTTCATAAAGAGAAGTTAATTTATTACTTTAAATATAGTAGCCTTTGAAATGCCATATAAATTAACCCCCTTTAATGAAATTGCAATTTTCACAAAGGGAAGCTAATTTATTGCTTGAAAAACAAAATACAAAGCATGAAATGTGAAATCATATAAACGTTGAAATTAAAAATCTCATTTAAAAATAATAACTTTGAATAATTTTTATAATTTCAAATTTGTTTCAAAATAAGGTCGAAACTATTTTAAATGAAACATTAAATCTTATTCTAAGGTTGCGTACAATTATTTTTGGAATTTTATTTTTTTATGTTTTTTTATTTTATTTTCAAAATAAAATAAAAAATGCAAAAGTGAAGGGTTAGAAAAATAAAACTAAAATCTAGAAAATGGACGAGAATGTTGAATATGTTAAAGGTAAACTACCGTCAGTCTAATGCTACCCTATCCTGTAAAATCGGAGATGTGAGACTTTCTGCATGTAACCTAATTTATTCGAAGTTGCATTTGCACAATCTGAAATAAACTAGGTGCAATCTTCAAAGGAGCAAAAATAAATTCCCTATTTCTAAGCATTCAATAGTGCAACTGGTAAACTGCATTTAACACTATCTATAAGCCAAGAAACATGGAAGGGACAGATAAACAGTTAATCCAAACATGCAGAAAAAATCTCCTCCAATCTTGTTTACAAGGTGCAAGTTTTTGCTGTGTTTTACATTAAAACATAAAAGATACAATCCCTATTTTACATAAGATTTTCAGCATCTTCCAAAAAAATATCAACCCCTGTATCATTGGCTTCAATGGGTATTTAACATTTTCAAACCAACTATATGTTTTTGTTTGTTGCAGACTCTTCGTTTTCCTCTTTCTGGCTCCATTTGTAAAGACTATGCTTAATGGATCGCATACCTTTCATCACATATGGGTAACGCTACTATTTACCATGTTCTCCTTTTGAGTACACACGGTCATGCGATACACGTAACTATAATGATGAATAATGTGGAGGTAATACTAACACTTGTTGACCTTTTCCACTAATAATAAATTAAAACGAATGAGACTCATGCATATGACTAGCTGGTATCATATGTAGGAAATCCCCACACACTACCATTGTGACCTATTAGGTATTTGCTTATTCTGCTAACAAAACACCTTTTGCCTCTACCCATCCAGCCTACCGTCGACCAACAAGTCGTTCCCACGTATCATGATATGCGTCTAGTATCGTTACATTTTTTTTATCACATATCTGCCTTGGTGCTGCCATTATGGTTGCCTTAGTGACTGTCCTTGAAATCGTGTCTACATAATCATCTTTGACACACAGTCCATTTCACTATTCTGACCTTCGAAGTCACTGCTACCGTGGAACCCCATATATTCTTGTTAAGAGATCGTTGTTGTCGTCGTCTATCCAGTTTATCCGCTACAACATCTTACCGATGAAGAATCACAAGAGTAACAAGTACAACCTAACATCCATCTTTGCATAGATTTTCGACGTCTTGGAGATAGAATTATCTGGATTTATACCTCGGGTATCACAGTCTTCGGACGAAAATTTTATACGATTGAAGGAGCTGGTCTATAAACAATGTTGGCATGACAGTTTTCGTCATCATACTATCGTTTATCTTCATTTAAAATAGTCTGAAAACTTGTGTGATATCCACTCTCATTTTTTGATTTCATAACATTGGTGCTCTAGAACCGCTCACCATTTGTCAACCATGCTTATATAGGGAGAAAAAAATTATTGCCTGTACGTAACTATTTTCAAACATCCTTTTAATTGGAGAATCCGTGGTATTAAGAAAACTACTGAATCCTTTCAGCGGATATTTGTTTCCCCCTTTTTTGATTCATTTCTCTCCGCTGATGTATAGCAAACAAAGACTAATTTTAGCAGGCCATTTTCAACCATACAACATCATCTACTTTGATTCACGACACAAATATTTCTCGTTCAAGACCTTCGTAACATCCTTTTCTAACACCACATGATAGCTCTAGTCCTAGCTTACTTGTGTCTGATAGTCCGTTCGTAACTGCGAGTCCATATCACCAATGCTGGTGCACGTAACTGCCGTCTAATCATCCATGTAACCGAGTTTTCTGTCGATGTACCAGCTAGCCCCAATTACGTCAATACTCATCAGCTACCGAGCTATCACCGCATCGATTTACCTATGATTTGCCTTGCTTACACCCTAGCAATCCTGACGACGTCTGTTGTTCTACAAGTTTCTTGTGGACTAGTATGACCCACCACAGTTTTGTCTACACTTTTGCATCATTACTATCACCTCTCCAAAATATGTTAGAGCTAACTGCCCGAATATCACCATTGCTATCGAACCATCGTATTCGTCAGCACCACATAGTCTACATTGTTGCATTATTCTCTTCCACCATGTCTTCGCTACACCATGTGTCTTGTATAGCTATCCAGTGGGGTCTACGTCATCGCCCAACAAATCTTCATGTATACACCAATTCAGGATTCCATGTTCGGTTCCACGTCAGAAACCTTGGCCACTCACCGCATCATCCATAGTCCTATTAGTATCATTCGTCGCACTCCAAGCCTGTCGTGTCACCGCGTCCATGTGGTCGGTAGTTGTGGTCACATTTGGTTGTCTACCAAGTTTAATCTGCAAACTATCTCTTCGCCTTGTTTTCCTGCCATGTGTGTCGTCTAGTTGCGTCTCAGGTCTCGGCATCATGCCTTCGTGTCCACGTCCGCATGGGTCCACGAATCCCACACACCTATTCTCCTTACTTGCGCATATAAACATTAGCCAATTAATTAGCAAGAACAACAATGTTAATTTCCAAAAGAAATCACAATATTTATAGTTTAAAGGTTTATTGAGAATAAAGACATGCGCTGCTTTATATATATTTTATTTTTATTTTCATTTTTTTTTAATTTATATATATACACATATATATATATATATATATATATAATTTATTTAAAGGATTTTTTAATATATATATATGTTTTTTGTCTTTTTATTTTGCTTTTATCGACAAAACATTAAATTCAATCAACACACTACGAAATCGAAACAACACTCAAAACCCTTTAAAAGAACACAAAGGAGACACTAACCCATAAACGAACTACAATGCAACCGCAATAATAGGGACCTATGGAAACTATCAAAACCAACGCTCAAAGAATACTAAAACTCTCAAAAGCTCAAAATTTAAGGTGGGTCCCCAATTTTGGGGCTAGTTGTGCAATGGCCACAACACTTCTTTTGGGTGCACCTATACCTGCGAGTAAAATTTTCATCATAATTGTAGCACAACTCTTGGGTGCGTTGCGCATCCATTTTTGCAGTAGTCAGACGTTTGGGTGTTGCAGATTTTTATTCATTCTAATTTTGGAATCTAGGAGGGAAGGAGGGTCTAGTCTGTGGAAATTTTGTAGAAATTTACATATCTGCCTCTAAGCTAAAAATTTGGATTCAGCCAATCGAGCCAACTTGATAGCCTGCAACATGGATTGTGGTTTAAACATCGTGACCTCACTTGGAGATCTTCCCTCAAACTGCTAACAAAATAACTCATAAAGAACCCTTCATTCAATCCATTAGTTTTGTTATTTTTCAAATTGTATTTGGTAATCGCGATCTGTCGAGGTTTGTTTCAACTTTGTCAATGCTCTTGTAAAATCATCATACTCACTAAGGCCAAAGCGAGTGAGTAATTGAGACTCAAAGTCTTCCCAAGAAGGATTAGGGGTAGTGTTTTGCAACCATTGGTACCACTATAAAGCTTCAAATTCCAAGTTGAAGGAAGCCATTTGAACTCGATAATATATAGGAACATCATGGAGTTTAAAAAATTGAGCAACACGACATAACCACCCATCCACATCCTTCCCATTGAACTTAGGAAAGTCTAATTTAGGCATCTTAAATCTAGGATCACGATCATAGCGAGGGTGAGAGTCATTTTTTGCCCTTCCTTTACCTTTGTTAGAATGTGATTGTTCAGTACGATACTCAAACTTGCTTGGACCACCTTGCAATTTGGACTCAACATCTACAAGTTGTTCTTCTATACGGGTTTTGGAGGTATCATAATCATCTCTAAAATTTTGAAGCTTTGGCATCATGGTTTGATTTGCTATTTGCATGCTATCAACAGTGCTTTTTAGGGATTCTAATAATGAGGTGGTTTGATCTCTCTTTTTGATGTCCATGAGTGCTAGCAGCCATTTTGGACAGTCTTGAACCTTTTTATTGAATTACCAAAAATAGAAGTGTGGTTTTAGGAGTTACCATTTTTAGTAAGGAGTCTGAAAATGTTCTTTGGTGTTATATATCAACATGATCAGCTCGAAAAGACGATCACAATGAGTTATATCCCACAACATGGATTTTGGGTACCCCAGACTTTTTAATCCTTTGTTTTGACAAGACTATTGATGTGGTCGATTTTTTATTTAGAGATACGGTTCAAAAGTTGGGTACTAGATCGACTATCTCTGATCTATGCATTTTGTCTACTGATCCCTATGTCCTTGTCCTATCCCTGTCCCTGTCACCTGTATTGTAGTTACTGACATTGTTCACTTGACCTCAGGATTCTTTGTTTTGTGGTTACTGACACTAATAGTTTCATTTCTAACACTGACAACATGTAGTATTTGATCGGTATAGACAGCTATTACTACCACTATCACTTTGACTAATATTGTTACTGACTCGACTGTTACTACCACTGAACTGAACGGTATTGAAATATTGTTTACTCTCAGATATTTTGTAGACTCTGTCCTCATCATTCGGTGCATGTAAAAATTTGTGTCTTCGGTGATAAGGAAGTCCTTCATATGCCCACTTTTTTGGGTAGTAAATGTAGGTCTAGCAGAAAAATGAGGGTTTTTGTTTTTGCAGGATGAAGTTTTGACAAAACCAAGGTATGCTAGGCAGAGGAGTATGTAATACCCATAGGCCCTCTATTATACTGCAGTGATGAACAATAGTGCTCAAACCAAAATTTTAGGCCACTACCCAAGGAAGATTCCACACATACCCTTGAGCACACTATATATCTCTTTGACAATACAGGAGGGTAATCGTTCGGGATGTGGTGTCTCGTGGACTATGGATAATACAAGGCCAAAAAGCTTCATATTGGATAAAATTTTGTTTAAGTCTAAATGGTCTCTCGATACACCCGAAGATACGTGGGAGCTCAATTCAGTGCATGAGTGCTATTTGAGGCCTAGGTATTGGAGCCTGATCGCCCCTCACTTCACTAGATGCTTTATGGGCTATCTAGCTTAGCCAATAACGACAACTCCTTCGTAATATTTTAAAACCCTTGGCATAGGGTTTCTAACCTACTCAACTACTATAAAAAAAATTGTATTTTTTTTTGTTTTTCTATTTTTTGCGATTTTTTTTGCTTTTTAAATAAAGGAAAATGGAAATAAAAAAATATATGAAAATTATATCTAATAGGTGGAACGGATGGGCAAGAATTGTCGCAATCGCAGCAAAAATCGGCCCTAGAAAGTGCTCTGATACCACTTGTTAGGAACCTACTATTAAAATTAAGAAAACTCACACAAAATACTAAAATTAAGTAGAAACTCATGCAATATCACAATGCGGAAAGTAAATGCAAAATTAAATACTCTCACAATAAACACTGAATCGCAGGCCTCTTCGAGGGGACAACCTCCTTCAATATTTCATTCACTTGCAAAAAGATACATTCATACATGGCTTCATAACTTTTAAAGAAAGACTTCATCTAACCCTAACCCTAAGCTCAAGAATTGGCTTACATGCAAATTGCCACTCGAGCTAGAATCTTCTACCAAACGTCAGTTACAATCTTGATAATTGTTACATAAAATGATCCCACTTGGCTAGGATCCTAACTTGCCACATATATTACAAAATATTGCAAAATAACATTATAGATAGGATCCCCCACGTTGGAAGTGGGTCATTACATAAGCAATAAGAATTACAAAATAACGTTAGGATGGGATCCTAACATCTTTCCTCCTTGAAAATAATTTTATTTCTCCATAATCAAATCGCCCAAATAATACAAACAAGGGTCCACTCCTAGATGGCTCTAATAAAGTCATATTAGAGTTTCAGCCAAACCATTCCAAAATCAGATCCCTTATTATTTGAAAATTATGGAGAGGCTCTCACCAAGTGTTTGCAAAGTCCCGCCAAAGGGACTGAGCAAAGGGGTAAGAGATGAAGAGATGGTTGATGGTTTTAGTATTAACTTCACAATTAGGGCATCTAAAGGGGCCATAGTAGCCTCTCTTCATCAAGTTATTACCAATTAAGATTTTGTCTTGCACCACCAGCTAGACAAAAATTGAGATCTTGGACCAAACACCTTTCCTCCATATTATCTACCGGATTTGATTTCTATCCCCATTGAAGTTTACCTCCATAAGAAAATTATAAGCTTTCTTGGTAGTAAATTTCTCGTCTCCGCTTTCTTAGCTTAACAAGTCTGGGCCCTTGCAGTAGGAAAGCTTCCTGTTGGAGATGATTCCCCAATTTCATTTATCAGCTTCCCTTATTTGACCAGGATAAAACCGAAGTTATTTCCAAAAATGAAGCACCACCCTACTAGTCTCATGGGGAATGGGATGGTCTTGAATGTAGTCCTTGACTTGGCTCCAACCCTCCTCTTTGAATGCCTCCTTCAAACCAATCAAGAAATTATCTTCTCTTAAAGGTTCATACTCGTTTCACACATCCTCCCAGAAGAGAGCATGGCTACCATCCCCAATCTTCCAAAAGATTGCAGAATTCATCTTTTAACCATGAGAATTCAAAGCTACATTGTGAACCCCACCTCATGCGTTGACCTCATGAGATTGTAAGAAACTGGCAAGTCCTTATGCATTTCATCAGTGGCACCACTCTTTTGATTTGCTAAGTGAATGGAAATTGTAGCATAGCCCTTATAGTACATCTTGTCATTCACTCATCAACTTCATAATCGAATGAATGGGTGGACATAGATTTTTGTTTGCTTCTCATGTTGATCGATCACACTCTTTGTTCACTATGGTTTAAACTTGTATTAACTTTGAATCACTTGCATCCTTAAACTTTCATGCATTTTTATTTCTATATTATACTTTTCCACACTTTACTTTTAATGCAAGTTAGTGTAAACTATAGCATAGGAGTCTTTTGCAAGGAACAGTAGGGAGTCAACCTAAATATGGAGGTTGGGAGAAACCATTGGCAATCCCTTCCAACTTTGTTACAATTAGAATTGGGGAGCAAAGATTAATTAGGACTCTAAACAATTTTTCGATTCAACAATTAGGCTTTTTGGACTTCCATACCAGCTTATCAATAAGAATGTTTTGAGGAATATTGAAAATACCCTAAGCGAATTCATCGAGGGAACAAATACTAAGGAGCAAAAGCATGCTATATATACCTGGATGTGTTACTATGGATATTTCAAAACCTTTGTCATAGTGCATTAAGATTGAATCTGAATCAAGAGAATGGGATCAAAAAGTGAATTATGAAAACATTGCATTCCTATGCTGCAACTTTTATGAGACTAGACACATGGCAAGAGATTGCAAAGTGAAAACGATGAAAAAAGAGAGAAAATTTTGGTCATGAGACAAACTTCAAGATGAAGCAAGGAAATCATTATACAACACAATTTGGATTAGATCAAGGATATTCCACTCCAAAAGAAGATTCAAAGAAAACCTATATGCAACATCATATGGCAAAGGCCACAATAGTTCACTTGGATCAATTGTTACAAGAAACAAATAAAGATGTAAGTTCCAATTCAAAAGGAATTAAAGGTGCAAAGTAAGATGTGGAGGAAAACTTTAAAATAAAGGAGGCAAAAGAGGTCAACTTTATTCCAAGCAAATCGTCTTCAATTTTCCTCTAGTATAGAATCGTCTCCTAGCACTAAAAATAAAAATTGTGTAAAGGTTATTCCTTGCACTTTAGGGTTTCAAGAGTAACATAATAAAGAAATAAGGATGGAGGAAGTCATCCGTATTAGATTAGAGTGAGTATTTACTTTATGCAATTTAATAAATGCACAAGAATTATTAATGTGCAAAGTATTTTATAATGTAAATTTGCATAATAGTCCATGTGCACGAGTCCATAGAATAGGAAAGTGAAGAGTCTTAAGAAGAGTGAAGGTCAAGAGTTCTCCATATGAAGAGTCACATTCTATTATATGTATCTATGAGTGAGAGTAATACACAACAATGTAGAGTGTCACAAGACACAATGTAGAGTGACACAAGTCACAATGTAGAGCAAGAGTGTATGAAGTATGGAGTATTTGAGATCTCCATTCTATATCAAATACTATTTTCGTGAGCTTTTGTTAATGGCAGTTTTATGAGTAGTTGTAGAAGTTATTCATGAGTTTTACATGTTTAGAATGTTGTCATTATTTTATATTTGATATAGCACTCTTGTTTTTAGATCTTGCATTTATTTTTCATTAAGTATTTAGCATCAAAAGATAACAATTTAGAGTTTTTAGGGCAACATAAAAAGGTGATTGCTATGGGACATCCTTGGACTTTAAGGTTTCTAGGACAACATTAAAAAGAAAGTACTCTTAGATTATTTCTTACATGTAAATCATTCGGAGTATCGCAAAACTCTAGATATGATAAGTCTCACTATAAATAGTATAAAAAAATCGAAGAGATTGATGAAGATTAAAATATTGGTGGAAATGAAAAAAGAGAAAGATCCAAGAAACAAAAACAAAGAGAAAATGAAATTAAGAGGGATGTTGATATGGGAAAACCAAAACAAGTTAACAAGAAGTGGGGCTAAACCCACAAATATAAACAAAAAGTGATGATGGAAATTATATCTTGGAATATTAGGGGCATGAATAAAACTCCCAAATAAAAAATGTATTAAGAAGTTATAGACATCATATTTATTGTTTTTAATATTTTTTTGTCTTGGGACAATGGGAGGGCGTAAAGATAGAAGAGAAGATTAAGCACAAGAGGAGATTTACAGAAGAAGAGATTACTAGAGGAGAAGATTACTAACAAGATTACTAGCAAAGAGAAATGATTTGAGTTTCAACTACAATATCTTGTTTATCAGTAAAATAATTTTCCAGCATTATCATTGCTGCCATCGAGAAGAACCGTGCCACCATCAAAGTCGTCCACGCCTCTTTGAAATAGTAGTAGCAGTCTGTGCAACAATGTTGAACCCTTTGAAGGAGAAGCTTGGTAATGGATTAATGCAAAGTCATAATAGACGGTTGCATTCCTTCTTTATGTCAATTATATTGCATTTAAATTTTTTTGTTGGTGATAGCAAGGATTAGCGGAGTTTTAAAATAAAAATAAAAAATTGAAAAGCCCTAGTTTTGTTTTCTTTCCAAAACCTTGGTTGCTTTTGAGATTTTTTGGGTTAAGATCGTGGAGTTACCAATTTTCACTAGAAATAATGACATTGATGCTCGAGAATGGTTGAAGAAGAACCGCGCCACCATCAAAGTCGTCCACACCTCTTTGAAATAGTAGTAGCAGTCTGTGCAACAATGTTGAACCCTTTGAAGAAGTTTGGTAATGGATTAATGCAAAGTCATAATAGACGGTTGCATTCCTTTTTTATGTCAATTATATTGCATTTAAATTGTTTTGTTGGTGATAGCAAGGATTAGAGGAGTTTTAAAATAAAAATAAAAATAAAAATTTGAAAAACCCTAGTTTTTTTTCTTTCCAAAACCCTAGTTGCTTTTGAGATTTTTTGGGTTAAGATCGTGAAGTTACCGATTTTCACTAGAAATAATGACATTGATGCTCAAGAATGGTTGAAGAAGTCAAGATCTTATATTTTGGTGAGATTTTTCGGAATTGCAAACTTTTTAATCTTTTTAAAAGAGGAAACTCATGATTGGTGAGATATGCTAACTAAGGAAAGGGTTGCTAAGGAAAGAATTTTTAACATGGGATGAAATGGAGCATGCATTCTTGAGTCAATGGAACCCTTATAAAAAGATAACTGGTTTGAAGGTCACCATCAATGAATATAAAGAAGAAATAAAAAGGCTTTAGAGGAAACTGAAAGAAATGAATAAAGAGGAATAATAGAAGGAAAAAATACAGATGACAACGTGCAAATTTATGGTCGCATTTAAAAGGAAAATATTAAGAAGCAAGGATCAAAGAAAAAGCAAGAAGCAGTTATGGTAAGGGTCACCATCAAAGAATATAAAGAAGAAATAAAAAGGCTTACGAGGAAACTGAAAGAAACGAATAAAGAGGACATAATAGAAGGAAAAATACAAATGAGACGTGCAAATTTATGGTCGCATATAAAAGCAAAATATTAAGAAGCAAGGATCCAAGAAGAAGCAAGAAGCAATTATGGTAAGGGAACAAGTTGAAGAACCATTAGAAAACTCAAAAGTTGAATTTACAATAACAATAGAGTCCATGGAAGAAGCAACAACAAAGTCCAAGGAAGCCTTGTCAGAAGTGCACCAGGATGCACCGAAAGAAACATATAAGAGAGAATATTGTGAAGAATTTAAAATAAATAAATAAAACAAATTGTTGAAGAATCAAAGGGAACAAAATGTCAGGTTAAGGTTGCGGCATATCAGCTTGAGCGGCAACAATCTTGGTTAAGGCATCAATATTTTAGATCTACATGGAGTCAAAAAGGCATAAAGTATGGCAGTGATTTGCAAGAAAAACATAGTGTTTCTAGATTTCAAAGGGGTGCAACACCATCAGGGAACAATAGGACCAACTGTTTGAAATATTAGAGCAAAAAGCATAGAGCCCACAGAGTTGTTATAAATACTCAAGTGGCACAACGGCAGCTCGACATCATCAAAGATCATCACTAATCAAGATTTCACTTGGATGGATGGATGAACAAGATTGAAAATTCTCAAGAAAAAAGATGTTGAATATTTGTATTTAAAAAAAAAAATTGAAGATCCAAAAAATGAATATCAAAAGTTCAAACATTTTATGAAAAAATATGTAGGTCTCTAGCTATAGCATCTCAATTGAGATGAGAATCGAATATTTTTGTAAACTCTCAAGCTTTACAAAAGAGAGTTCTGATTTTTCAAGGGTGGGGGACCCGAGTACAACCTTTTTTTCTCAAGCAAAACAAAATAGACATCATATATATATATATATATATGGAAACCGGATAGAATATGTTTTAGCCATTTGCAGTGTCGACTTTCATCTTGGCAAAATTCAAGTTTTAGAAAGCAACTAGACAAGTGAAACCATGGAGTTCATTGCACAAATGTAGCAGTTTGAAAAAAATGAGAAATATCTTTGATAGAAAGGCATATGAAGAACATCTTTGATAGAAAGACAAGTTGAATATGGTTTTATTAACCTAATAGCAATGTAATGTTTTGTTATTTTAATAGGAGTGACCCCTAATAGAAGCCATACACAGCTTATTAAAAAAATAATAATGATGTATTTTTTGAAATTTTGGTAACTTAATATATTATGTTTTATTTTTAAAAAAAATATTACTAATATTATTAAAAAAAAAAATTCAAATATCAATGGCTAAGATCATTTCTATCAACAATACCGATAAAACCTCACAATTAGCATGAGAAGTATCATAACCATACTACTCACATCATCTTCAATGGTTTGCAACTACATACTTATTTTGATGAGATTGAAGATTTCATTAACTTAATAGAATAAGGTCGAAAACTTATTTTAAACAATACAATAAAAGGGGAGCACTAGTTGTCCAGCAATTTTATGCTCTCTCGATGGCCATGGAATTCTTCATGGATGTATATGCTCGGCTTAAAATATGTTTCCTTCTGGATTGACAATAGTTAAAATTATCCTCAAATCACGTGAGCAAACAGAATTGAGGCATGATGTCTGTTTCTTGGTCCCCAATATGTTTTGCAGGCTATTGAAAAAAATCAATCCTAAATTTGTTGTGTTAATCTGGGTTCTAGTCGTCAAAGCAACCAACTAGGCAGATCGCAGTTCCACATAGTATGTATTATGTACTCTCTTTGGAGCAAGTTACTCCGCCACACAAATTTTATTAAAAAATCAGAGTACATATAACACTCCAAGAATTGCATTACAAAATCCTTTTGGTTCATCTCATCCCCTGTCAAATGCACGTCTATCATTCCATAACAATATTCTCAAGCTTACAAATCAGCTTGAAAAAAATTATATCCCTGAATTTATCACTCATTGTAAGTAAATTTTAAAAATGTGTGAAATGGTGAAATTGGAAGTTAAATGGCAAAATTGTTACCATGGTGCAACCTCGTAAACAAGCACCCACAAACACCTCTAATCAATATCAAGCTAATCCACTCACTCCTTGGGACTTTGAAGGCTAAAACCTTGAACAGGAGGCAAGAGGTGTGGACTGCTAGCAGATCTTGAATCCTCACTTGTGCTATCTGACAAAGAATCTTCTTGTCTAATACGTTGCTTTTGAGAGCCATCTTTCTGCTGTGTACTCTTCTCTTGAACATTTGTAACTGTACCTTCCTGACCACCAGGGAATTTGTTTCCGAGCAAACTTTTGTAAATGGATAATGCCTGTGCCATCATGCTAGCAGGATTGGCAACATTACTTGGAAGCAACATTGTTGTTCCCTACAATGTCGCATAACCATATTAGCGGAATAAACCTATCTGTCAGATGTTATAAACCACTTATAACAATTTGAAAATTTACAAATAGAAACAATGTAAACTTTCTTTCACAGTTCTTCATTTCTCATGGTTCAAATTTTCTGATAGCCATTGTCCTACAATGGCAAAATCTATTTAGATGCTTCTGGTTATTTCTATTGTACTTTCATTCAATTCAGGGAGTTAAGGAGCTACCTCCTTTGCAATCTTGCTAAATGCTTGAATATATTGTTCAGCAATTCTCAGACTTGCAGCCTGCCCAGAACATGATCAAACCATGTCAATTGACTTCACGGTTAATAATTAAAACTCAGTGGTAAGAAACTAAACTTAGACGACCACTATATTTAATTTATAAAAGAAAAGGTTAGAAGATAAGCTATCAAAGAAGGCAAACACTATCTAGAAACATAAGACACCCCTCAATGTTTATAATTGGTATTACAACCATCTCTTACCAACAGACAAGTAGTATACAATCCAAGCTCATGAATGCTTGTGCTAATCATAAAGGCATGACTCCTACAGTTTACCTACTCAACAAACAGCTGAAATCCATCACCAAAATTTCATTGAGACACCAACCTCTACTCCACCATTTGATTGAATAGATTCCGAAAGCATTTGAATTCCCTTAGCTGTTGCATCAGCTCTTGCCAAAATAGCCTCAGCTTCTCCTGCAGATTTAAATAAAAAAATGGATTAACATTACAACTGTGAAATCTAAACACAATTCTCCATGCATACTTAAGCAGTGCTCATATTATATTTCAGAGGAAATATGAAAATCTCAGGCATTGAACTTAATGTGAGCAGCCCAGTTTGTTGCCAGTTTCTTTCTTGAATTCTTCAAGTAATTTAGATGCGACATAATCCTCATGATTTCCAATGGATGCAATTATTTACATTGAAAAAGTTATTAAATACTGAGAACACATCATTCAGATAATAAATCTCAATGAGGATAGCAAGGGCCTTCCCATGTTTCAGAACTTCAAACAACAGTCTAACGCATCCTAAATAATCTGAAAATGGTAACAAAATGGACAATCCCACTGTTGAAAACCAATTGAAAAATATCTTGAACATTATTTTGGAGCACTCTTCTCCCTTAGAAGCCCCCTCCCATGTGAATATCTAGTCCTGGGTTTCCCATGCTAATTCTATATTATTCCAGGACAGCCCACCATCCATATCTCTTCAACCCACCCCCCACATCATGTCACCTCTTCTCTTCACGGAATATTAAAAGAGAAAACATAAATTACACAGTAGAAAGATTGCTGATTTTAAGGGTTTTCAGGCTCAGTTCCTGAAATATGGTGCTAAAGCTCTTGGCTATTCCATTGCAGAATTATTCAATGAGGTTGTTTGTTCCGGCTTCCCTTCCTCTGGGTCACAGCATACAATTCACCGCCTCCACCAATCTGGGGACCACTCATCAGTTAATCACTACAGAATTATCATGATTGGGTACACATTTGCTAAGCTTTATGCCACAGTTGTGAATATCAAACTCTCAGAACTACTAGATCAGGGCAAGCTGGTTTCAGAAGTAATCATCAGACTACTAATCATGTTTTCACTCTCAGGGCTAATATTGAGGAGGCTCATCAACAGTCTTCTAAAGTCTTCTGTTGTTTTGCATATTTTTGAAAGGCCTTTGACACTGTTCCCAAAAATCTTTTGTTTCAGAGACTACATGACACTGGCATCTCAGACCTCTTTATCACTGCCATTAAGAGACAGTGCGAGGTAGTTGGTCATTTTAGCCAGCTTTTGATTTTTCACAGGATGTCCAAAGCGCCGTTGGCATCAAAGAATAATGTCCTCTTTCTCCTTCACTCTTTGGAATCTGCATTGACAAGTTCGAAGAATTTATTTGTCAAAACACATGTTGACAATGGTTGCCTTCTAAATCGTGTCTTGACAGCTATATTGTTTTCTCTGAACGACATAGTTCTTCTTGCTCATACTCCTGAAGGCCTGCAAATATGGATTACTGTGATTTCAAACAGTTGACAATCAACCTTAGAAAGACTAAAGTGATCATCTTCAACAAATCAAAGAGCACCTTTCTAAGTTTCAATTCTCCTACCAGGTTAAGTCGATTGAGAAGACCACTGCTTACACATACTTGGAGGTTCAGTTTATAGGTCGTACCCTTAATCTTCAGCCAGCTTCATAGTCAAAGCTTTGCAAGGTATGTGCCTCTATCTGTCTTGGAAAGCCTATGCTTCCGATGAAACTTCCAAGACATACCTACAAAATTGTGCCTCTTTGATCACATCAGCAAACCTACGGTTCTTTATGAATTTGAAATTTGAGGAAGAAGTCTAGGATGTGTTGATTGGGCTCTCAACGAAGGATCCAATCTATTTTGCTTCTATGATTTTTCCAATGTAAAAGAACAGTTCAACAATGTATTGTTCAGGCTGAGTTTGGCACTCATCCTCTTTGCCTTGACAGCATCTTCAGAATTATTTTCCAGCTTCATCGCCTATTTTGCTTCAATGACTTATCTGATGTAAAATAACAGTTCCTTTGCTGTGAAAGCATCCTCAGAAGTATTTTTCAGCTTCATTGTCTTATATCCATGAGAGATTGTCTCAAAACATCGACAGGTATGTAATATTCACTCTCTTTGATAACATACCTGTCCCGTCAACATGCTTTAGATCCATCAGGAGTATATACGATATTCACTCTCTCCGACACGTGTAGGCTGAAGAACATTCCATCTTCAAGCGTCCCATTTATTATGAGATTCAAGGGAGGTGCTATTGCTTGTATAGGTCTCTTAGGTGGATCGCTTGCCACATTTTTCAATTATCCTGACTTGAAATGCTTGGCTCTTTACCTTTGGGAGGCTATTACTCTTCGACGTCAATTATTACATGGAAAATCAAATTCTACTCAAAGTAATCACCTCATTATTTCATTCTATATCTACCATCAAAATTAACAGGCATTCATTTGAAGCTACGGCTCTCCAAAATGTTAATGACAGACCTGTGCACCCTTGTCTGCATATGAAAGTGGCTACTAGGGCTTCAGTTCTTTCTTCTTCTTCCATGTGTCGGGACAGACTGAAGTTCTCCAGCATCAGAATTTGGCCATCCCTAAGGTAACCAAGAGTTGTAGACAGACATTCTATTCAGTTTCACTACCATGGATGCTAGAAGAGTCTTGCAAGGTCAAACTCCATGTCCTCCCAAAGATTATCCAACGAAGGCTCCTTAGCCCTGGTCATTTTCCTAAAAGCATCATTAGATCTTGTGTTGACCATTTTGTGATGGATGTTAATGGTGACGATGGCTTCTACTTTACATCCCACTACAGATTAGTGTCGACAGTTGGATGCACTAGAGCACCTCTCCCTCTCTCTCTCTCTCTCTCTCTCTCCACGCACACCCACCCACCTTCATAGTTGGCTCTCTCTTCATCATTACTTTTAGCATGTTAAAAGTTTTACCCATTTTGGGTCCAACCCGTGAGGCTGTAAATTTAATGTTATACAGTTGTTTAACTTTAATACTTTACGCTAGCTTTTTTATCCTAGTTTAGTTTTTTTTTTTTTGGTTACTACAGCGCATTGTGACAGATCTTTTCAACAACTCCCATTGACCTACTTTGGTCATCCATAGACATAAAATAAAATTATCTTATTATCTCATGTGATAAATTTAGTAATTCTCACAGTATATTCATTTTAGAGAATATATACAAGCCATTTGATATGGACTTAATTAACAAGAGTTTCAGATTTTACTTTGTGGAAGAAAACTACACGTTTTCCATCTGTTAGGTTAATCATAAATCACAAGAACACAAGGACATTGTATACCTGTGTATGGGTCGCTGCATTTTCTACTAAGTTTGTGTGGAAATACATGTATGTAATACAAATTTGCTCCTACATGTAGAATTTACAAATCAAAGCAAAGAATAGTATATCTGTCAATATATAAATATATAGCAGTCACAACTTTGCAGAGTCGTTCTCTTCTATTGTTAGCAACATCTCACAGAAATATATTGTGCCCATAGGAATTTATGGAAATATGTAATGTTTGTCTTGAAAGTAGAATCTGAAATTTTCCTGAATTTTTACTTCCATCATTTCGAAAAGAGTCTATAGAGTTACCATTTTACCATCAATGTCTCTCTCAAGCAAGAACTGAGCTCGTTTTCAGTACTGAAATAAAGACATGAACAGCATTCATTAAGAATGGCACAGAACAGGAACGAGCATCACATTTTTCTTGTTTTAGAAAGTAAACAAGTGTTGCGAGTGTGAGCAGGAAGCAAGGTGCGAGCAAGGAGCAAGCGCCACTTTCTTGTTCTAGATATCTTAGGAGAAATTCAAAAACTAAAGGATTCTTGTGAAGAAAATCTAGGTAGCATGGCAGGAAAGTCATTTTTGAAAGTCCTAACTGGAAGTAAGGATGCCCTAGTTGGAAGTATGGATGCCCTAGTTAGGGACAAGAGGAAGAGTGAATCTATGGCAAACCCTATCCAGGTAGCAGATATTACACCAGAAGTGATTATCAAGGATGAGATGATCGAGCATGATATAATGGTTCTTAAAAGCAGAGGGTTAATATGTAAGTTCCATGGATACTGGCCAAGTTTTTCAAAGATTCAAAATTGGATCAAGTGGAAGTGGGGATTGAATTCAAATTACTCCATGACTTTTCTTCCAAAAGGATTTTTCCTCATCATCTTCTCCAGTTCGAAAATCAAGGATAAAATAATGGATGGTGGCCCATGGTTTAGGGGCAAAGATGCATTATATTTAAGACCATGGAGTGAGAATTTTTTTATGGAGACAGAGACTATTAAAAGGCTTCTAGTGTGGATTAGGCTTTTTGGACTTCCTTATCAGCTTATCAATAAGGAGGTTTTGAAGAATATTGGCAATACTCTAGGGGAGTTCATCCAGGAGGGACCAACTACTAAGGAGAGAAGGCATGTTGTATACACTCGAATATGTGTTGCCATGGATATTTCAAAACCTTTACCACAGTCCATTAGGATTTGAATCAAGAGAATGGGATCAACAAGTGGATTATGAAAACATTGCATTCTGATGTCACAAATGTTATGAGACTAGACACATGGCAAGAGATTGCAAAGTGAAAATGATGGAGAAAGAGATGGAAAATTTTGGGCATGAGACAAACTTCAATATGAAGCAAGGAGATCATATCATAGTAGAAGTTGGGTCAAATCAAGGATTTTCCACTCCCAAGAAAGTGGCAAAGAAAGCCCCTCTGCATCATCAAATGGCAAAGGCCATTACAATTTACTCGAATCAACCATTAGAAGAAAAAATTGACACAAGGGATGAGGAAGTACAATGCACAAGTTCAAATTCAGGAGTTAAAGGTGCGAAGGAAGATGGGGAGGCAAATTTTAAAGCAAATGAGGCGAAAGAGGTCAAGGTTAATCCAGGTAAATCATCTTCATTTTCCTCAAGTAGCATAAAATCCTCTCCTTGCAATAAAAATGAAAGTAGTATAGAGTGTATCCATTGCACTTTAGGGTTTCAAGAGCAGCATAATAAAGAAATGCATATGGAGGATATCCATGGAAATTTAGGGTTTCTAAGGTAGCATAAGAAAGTAATTACTATGGAGGATCATCCTTGTACTTTAGGGTTTCTAGGGCAACATAAAGAAGAAAGTGTTTATGAGGCTATTCCTTGCATTTTAGATTCTCTAGGGCAGCATAAATCTTTAGAAGATAAGTCTCATTATGAATAGTATGGAAAAATAGAAGAGATTGATGAAGATGAAAGTGTTGGTGGGAATGGAAAAAGGAGAGGAAGACCCTCAAAGCAAGAACAAAGAGAAAAGGAAACTCAAAGGGATATTGATTTGGGAAACCAAAAAAAATATCACAGGTGTTAACAAGAAGTGGGGCTAAGCCCACTAATAAAAATAAAAAGTGATGATGAAAATGGTATCATGGAATATTAGGGGTATGAATAAGACCCCTAAAAAGAGTTATTAAGGAATTAATAGGTTGTTATAGTCCTAAGTTTATTTTAATACAAGAAAAAAATTAAGTAGTGAGGAATGTAAGGATGCTTTCAAAAAGATTTGGAAGATGGGGGATTGTCTAGCAGTTTCTTCTATAGGAGCTTCTAGAGGTATTGCAACAATATGGGACAAACGCAAATGGGATGGACAATTGCTAGAAGCAAAAAGTAATTGGGTTGCTAGACTATTTTGTAGGAAAGAGGAAAACATCAAAGTTGGGGTTATAAATGTATATGCTCCAACTATAGTTACTCCTCGTGAAAGATGTTGGAAGGACCTTAGCATATTTTTGTCAAATACAATGATGATTCATAATTGTGATCTATGGATTCTTGGGGGTGACTTCAACATAGTTCTATCTCCTTTGGAAAAGAAGGGTGGTACTCCTAGATGGTCTAAATCAATGCAAGATTTTGCTTCATTTGTCAATTCAAATGGCCTTTGGGATGTTATTCCTTCAAGTTTTCAATATACATGGGATAATAGACGCATTGGGCAAACTCATATAGCAGAAAGATTGGATAGATTTTTGTTATCCAACACATGGTTGCAAATAGAGTATACAATCTCTTCAGACATTTTATTATGAGTAGGATCAGATCACAAACCCATTCTCTTGAGTTGTGATTTACTCAATAATGGTCATCCAAAGCCATTTCGCTTTTAATCTATGTGGCTCCAAGACCCTAATTTCTTCCAAATGGTTATGTTATGGTGGGATGAAGCAAATTTTGAAGGATCATGTATGTATAGGTTTGTTCAAAAGATGAAATATCTAAAGGGGCAAATGAAGATTTGGAATGCCAAATATTTTGGTAACATATTTAAAGAAAAAGAAGAAATTGAATCCAAGCTCAAAAATTTATAAGAGATAGTAGAAATCAATGGAATGGACCAAGATTCTTATGTGCAAGAAAAATAATTACTTTTTGATTATCATAATGTATTGAAAAAGGAGTCATATTGGTTCCAAAAATCTAGGGAGAGATGGCTTAAGGAAGGAGATAGAAATACCAAATTTTTCATGCTACAGCAAAAACAAATTTTCTTTTCATTACATCAAAAATATTTTAACTCTAGATGGAAGAAATATTGAGGAAGAAGAAGATATCAGGAAGGAAGCAATTAATTATTTCAAAAATATTTTATCAGATGTTGGGCAAGATAAGGAGGCTCAAGGTAAGCTTTTACAAAATATTCCATCAATTATCACATAGGAACAAAATGAAAGCTTGATGAAGAAGATATCTATGGAGGAGCTACATGAGGCAGTTTTCTCTTTCCATCCTAACAAGGCACCTCTGCCTATGATGGATTTTCAATTTTCTTCAAAAAAATTGAGATTTATTGAAGAGTGATATGTTGGCTGTAGTTGAAGAGGCCTAGAAAGGAAGGCTACAATAAGTGAGATCAATGCCACCTTTATTACATTGGTTCCCAAGAAATGTGAGACAAATTTTTTGATAATTTTTATCTAATAAGCCTTTGTAATATGATTTATAAGATCATTTCAAAAATATGGCAAATAGGTTGAAAAGCATTCTAGATTGTGTTATCTCAGAGGAACAAGGTGGTTTTGTTCATGGTAAACAAATTCTTGATGGTGTAATCATTGCATAAGAGGCCATACATTCTCTTCATTCCATGAAAAAGCCAGGTATGCTTATGAAATTAGATATGAACAAAGCATATGATAGGGTTTGTTAGAGTTTTCTACATGATATTCTCAAAAAGTTTGGTTTTGATCAAGGTTGGTGTGAATGGATTAGATGTTATAGCACTCCAAAATATTCTATTTTGATCAATGGATCCCCTGTTGGATACTTTGAGTCATCCCGTGGACTCCACCAAGGTGATCCACTATCTCCTCATCTATTTATTATTCTTGTGGAGGCATTAGGGAGAGCTTTCTCAAAGGCAAAAAATGGAAAGAAAAAACCAAAGACTCATCTCCAATTTGTTGATGATACTTTTCTTTTGGGTCATCCCTCAATCAATGAGGCCATGGAGTTTAAATCAATATTATCATGCTATGAGAAGGCTACTTGGACAATTGGTTAATACTACAAATTCTAGGATTTTTTCACTACCTCCTAGATTTACAACAGATTATTGTGGACATTTTAGGGTTTAAAATTGGAAAATTTCCATCAACATATTTGGGTATTCCTTTGTCTCATAAAGGAAATAAAAGGAGCTTTGGGACTCAATTTTGGATAGAATGAAATCTTGTTTGGCAGGTTGGAAAGGTAAGTTCTTAACCATGGCTAGAAGGCTACAACTCATAAAGACTACATTGCAATCCATCCCTATATATATGATGTCACTTTCAAGATTGCCAACAGATATAGCATCCAGAATTTGATAAAATTCAAAGAGATTTTCTTTGGAAAGGATGTGAGGAAAAATTTAAGGTTTCCTCTTTGTAAGTGGGATAGGGTTTGCAAAGGAAAGAATATTGGAGGAATAAGCTTGCAAAATTGCAGACTTATGAGTTTGGCCTTAGGGGCAAAACTTGGCTGGAGATTATTCAAAGATCAAGGAAAGAGTTGGGCGAAAATGTTACTTCAAAAATATATAGGTTCTCTTGATGCAATGAAATTATTCAAGAAATGAACCCTACCCAAAGGATCGCCAACATGGAACTTCATATCAGATAGTTTGCAATTGATCAAGAAACATATTAGATGGTCAATCAATGAGGGGGATTATGCAAATTTTTGGTCCGATGCTTGGTTGAAGCCTTATCCTCTTATCTCTGATTCAAAATGGCAACCATTGGCTTGGGCATGTCTAGCTTGTAAAGGTCCAAAGGTCAAAGATTATATTAATGTGAGCAACAACTCCAGATCATGGATTTCTATTAGTAACCTGGTTGAAGGAGAGGAACTCAAACAAATAGCAAATGAGCTTCAAAAGATGCTTCAAGAGTTTTATTTGCCTATTTTTACACGAAAGGATGAGTTGGTTTGGAATCTATCAAAAGATGGTGGATACTCGGTCAAGTTGGGATATGAGGATTTAGAGCAATCAAAATTTCCTACTCCCAAAGATTTCCCTTGGAAGAATGTTTGGTCACTAGAGGCTCTCCCTAAGGCCTCAACATTCCTTTGGTTAGCAGTCCAAAGCAAGATTCTTACAAAAGAACCACATGAACGAAAGCTCTAAAAGGGAAAACTAGGGCATCAACTAGGTAGACAAAGTACTTTCTTATTGTTGCGGAATCAAAGACAAGATTGCTGCCCCAGGAGGGACCAATGGGGATGCCTTTAGATCCTCTTTTAGATAGATAGAGTTCATTCGCAGATTTGTTTAAGGAAAAATCTCCAACAAAGACTGAAGAAGCACAAAAAGCTGCACTAAAAACGCTCTGTGCGGCTGCTAGAAAAGGATCAACATCTCAAAGATTCAATGTATGCTTGCCACAGTCGGAATCAAGGCCAAAGATTGTCATTGAGCAGAGGATAGTAGAAGAAACAGTCTTATATAGAGCCAATCATGACCTGGTTTGTAAATTCATGGGTATTCGTCCTACCCTGAATTTTTTGCATTCATGGGTTCAGAAGAACTAGGAGCCTCTTGGTAAGTATTCTTTGCGGTTTATTAGTAATGGATATTTTATAGTTAGCTTTTCCTCACTTGCCAATAGAAATAGGGCTTTCGAATCAGAAAAAAGGAATCATGGTTCGGAAGGATTATTTATTCAGCCCTAGAGAGTGGGATTCGATCCCCGAATTGAACCCACTACTATCCTGGTTTGGATCCGTTTGTATGCACTCCCAATGGAGTTCTGGACTGAGCAGGTATTGGAAATCATTAGTAATTCCCTTGGAAGATATTTGGGTGTTTCTAGAGACAATGGAAGGAAACATAGTTGTTTATGTTAAATTATACGTGGAAATGGATCTCAACCAGCCTTTGTTGGCAGAGGTGGAGCTCGAACTTGTAGGACCATCTTGGATTCAGCAACTGGATTATGAGACGTTGCCCTTTAGGTGTAGAGTTTGCCACAAATATGGGCATTTGGCCCGTGTGAAAGGTGAGTGATTACGGAAAAAGGAATTATTGCATTAACCTTCAAACTTAGGTTACATAGATTAAATAGGCGGTAAATAACCTATTCGAGAAAGAAAGGGAGAAAGGAGAAATTGGGGGAAAAGAAGGATGGAAGGAATTCTCTTGCCGCCCAAATGTTGCCGTCCACTGCCGTCCAGGTAAGGTAAAAGGTAAGTTACCTTTACCCCAGTTAAAATCAATTTTTTAACCTTTTACTAATGGTAATTTCCAACATTCTCCCCCTTAAAGTTGAGAGGACTAACTATATAGTCTCTCAGCTTTATAAATTGAGCTTTAGCCATGCCTTTGGTGAAGATGTCTGCTAGATTATCCAAAGTGCTACAATATTGAAGCTCAACTATCTGCTTTTCCACCATATCTCTTATGAAGTGATACTTCATATCAAAATATTTTGACCTTTTGTGGTGGATCGGATTATATGCCAATTGTATGGCACTAATATTATCACAATTCAGTTTGGTTGGACCAATTTGTTTTTCGCCAATCTCTTCAAGGATTTTCCTCAACCAGAGGATCTGAGTACTGGCATGAGTAATGGCTATGTACTCAGCTTACGTAGATGATAATGCTACAACAGATTGCTTCTTGGAACTCCAAGTTATTAGTCCTGAACCTAGACTAAAACAGGTTCCACGATGTAGATTTTTTGTCATCTATATTACTTGCCCCAATCGTTGTCACTATAACCAAATAACTTCACAGAGTTAGACTTGTGGTAATGGATTCCAAAATCCAATGTACCTTTTACATATCGTAAAATTCGTTTGGTTGCTTGAAGATGCGGCTCGGATGGGCATGCCATATATCGTGATACAAGAGAAACAACATATTGTATATCTGGCCTAGTGTTGGTGAGAAACATTAAACTCCCAACCATGCTTCTGTAATTGGTCAAGTCAACTTTTGGTGCTCCATCTTCTTTGCTTAGCTGGATTCCATGTCCGGTTGGTGTTGCGACTGATTTGCACTGCTTGCATAGCAAATTTCTTGATCATGTCATGAGCATATTTTTGTTGACATATGAAGATCCCATTCTTTGATTGATGTACTTCCATTCCTAGAAAGTATCTCATTAATCCGAGATCCTTCATCTCAAAACTGATTCATCATGGAGTTTTTGAACTCCATATTCATTTTATCATTAGTACCCATGAATATTAGATCATCCACATATAAACAAACTATGAGGATATCTACTCCATTTTTTGGGTAGTATAATGTTGGTTCACTCTTGCTTTTTGTGAAACCATATTTGCTGAAATAGCCGTCAATTCGTGAGTACCATGCTCTTGGTGCTTGCTTGAGGCCATAAAGTGCTTTTTTCAATTTATAAACAAGGTTCTCTTTTCCTGGTTCTTGGAAACCTTGAGGTTGTTGAACATACACCTCTTCTGTCAGGTATCCATTTAAAAATGCACTTTTCACATCCATGTGTTGAATTTTCCATCCTTTATGGGCTGCCAAGGAAAGAACGGTTCTAATTGTTTCTTGTCGAGCAAGCTGGAGCAAAGGTTTCCTCATAATCTATTCCATATTTCTGAGTAAAACCTTTAGCTACTAATCTCGCCTTGTGCCTTTCAATGCTCCCATAGGCATTGAATTTGGTCTTATAGACCCATTTACATCCAACACATTTTTTTCCCTTGGGAAGCTTCACAAGCTTCCAAGTATCATTCTTTTTAATTGAGGATATTTCCTCTTCCATGACATCTTGCCATATATTTTCGGTGCATGCTTTTTCATAGCTAGAAGGTTCTAGGCTGTGCGGCGACCAACAAAGCATAATTGACTACATCACCCCTTGGTTCATGAGACTCATCATCCCATGACATTTGAAGATTTTCAAGTCTTGACAAAATGTCATCCATCTCACTAGCTTGACTCCTAGTGTATCTTTGTTGGAAATTCCTATCCAACATTTGAGTAGATGGATGACTCTGCAGTATGCGCTTTCCTCTATTTGTCTCTTTCCTTTGAGAAACTGAATCAATATCCATCGGGCTTGGAGCGCTTACAGATCTTTGAAATCGTTTTGGAGAATTTGGGGGTGCCAACAAATTCCTTCTTGGACTTGGTGTACCACTTGATGTACTTGATGAAGTTTCCTGATGTGGAATTTGTGGAGGAGGACTTTTTACATTGCTTTTCTTGGGTTGTACCAATGTGGGAGGTACTAATGTAGAACTGTCCGAATTAGAGTCAAAATCAACAAATTTTTTATGACCCCATTCTCCCCCTTCATCAAAAATTACATCCCTGGAGATAATGATTTTATGTGTCGTGGGATTGTACAATCTATACCCTTTGGTTGAATCACAATACCCTACAAAAACACATGCTTGACTCTTTGGATCAAGCTTCTTTCTATTCTCCTCAGGAATGTGTGCATATGCTAAAGAACCAAATACTCTGAAATGTTTGACATTTGGTTTCTTACCGTACCATCCTTCATAAGGAGTGATACCATCTAAACTAGAAGTCGGACTTCTATTTAGAATATATGCACTTGTTCTCACTGCATCTGCCCAATAGTTGTTTGTGAGATGTTTTGCTTGAAGCATTGTTCGTGCCATTTCAACAAGGGTGCGGTTCTTTCTCTCAGCCACACCGTTCTGTTGTGGGGTGTAGGCAGTGGTGAACTGCCTTTTTATCCCATTTTGCTTACAATAATGAAGAAATTCATTTGAGGAGTACTCTCCTCCTTTATCAGTGCTGAAGACATTTGACATAGTAGTCACTTTGCTTTTCTACATTATTTATGAAGTCTATGAAGCAATCAAATGCTTCATCTTTGTGTTTCAGAAAATAAAGCCAACACATTCTAGAATAATCATCTATGAATGTTAGAAAATAAGAATTGTTTCCAAGGCTCTTTGTTTGCATTGGACCACAGATGTCCGAATGTACTGGCTGAAGAGGATAGCTTGCTCTCCACGCTCGGCCTCTTGGAAACTTCGTTTTGGAGTGCTTTCCCAAAGCACATGCTTCGCATACCTTTTTATGTTCTGGAATTTTTGGTAGTCCTGTCACCATAGCTTGTGATGTTAACATTTTCAAGCTAGCGGAATTGAGGTGACCATATCTCAAGTGCCACAATTCACTTGGATTTGTAATAGCAATGTTTGCAAGTTGAGCTCCCCCTGGCTCACCAAATTTTAGAGGGAACAACCTATTCTTTGTCATAGGTACTTCGGTGATGACCCGGTTACAATTGTTTTTATCAAAGATTGTACATTTTCTTTCATCAAAAACTAATTTGTAATGCTTCTCCATCATTTGGCCAACACTTAACAAATTGTGTTGTATCTGTGGAGTATAGTATATGTCATTCACATTTTTAAGGCCTTCTTTTGTTGGAACTTCCATAGCTCCTATGCCTTCAACTTGCAAGGATTTATTATCCCCTAACTTAACATGAGATTTGTAATTTGAATCTAATGTAGCAAAGAGATTTTCTTTGCCACTCATGTGGTTGGAGCAACCAGTATCCAAAATCCATGTATCATTTAGATTTTGATCTGGCTGTCCATAAGAGAGAAAAAGGTTTGGTGGACCTTCTTCTTCTCCGTAGAATGAGCCATATTGACTGCTTTGATCTTTTGTAGACTTTGACCAGCAGTCCCGAGCGAAGTGGCCTTGTTTCCCACAATTGAAACAAGCTGTTTTAGTCTTGTTACTTCCTCGTCCTTGATTTCCACGGCCTGCATTGCCGCTTTGGTTCTGATTGGCTCCTCTGTTTTGATTTCCACCTCTGTTTTGATTACCTCCTCTGTAGGAGTTGCTTTGGCCCTTGCCTCTTTGTTGTTGTACCTCCTGCCTCGGCCTCTTCCTTGTCCTCGTCTTGCACTTTCATTCGAAGTGAAGGCTTTGTCATCACCTCCATAGCTTGTTGAAGGTGCACCTTGAAGTCGCTCTTCATGTGATGTTAATGATCCAATCAAACTATCAAATGTAAGAGTAGAAAGATCTTTGGATTCTTCAATTATGATTGCAATGTGATTCCACTTAGGAAGAAGTGTTCTCAACACTTTCTTCACAATTGTTTCATTTTTTGTGTCTTCACCTAAAGTTTGCATCATATCAACTATTGCTTTAACTCGAACACAGTAGTCTCCAACTCTTTCATTTTCCTTCATTATGAGATTTTCAAAATCTCTTTTCAAAGTCTGAAGCCTGACTTGCTTTACTTTATCACTTCCTTGGAATCCTTCTTTCAAGGCATTCCATGCATCTCTTGCAGTTAAGAAAGATGCAATTCTCGGAAAGATACTTGGATCTAATGCTGATTGAAGATGGTATAAGGCAAATGAATTATTTTTCTGTGCATCTTTGTAGATCTTTTTATCATTTGCACTTAAGGTAGTCCAATCTGTTGGAGCAATGTAACCGTCTTCAATAATATCCCATAGTCCTTTTCCGATGAGTAATGTCCTCATCTTGATGGACCAGTACTCATAATTATCCCCTCTGAATTCGGGAATTGGTAGATTATTATGTGATCCCATTTATCTACTAAAACAAGAAACCTCTCTTTTATAGTCTTATTGCAAAAAAGACTTTACAAACTATCAAGCCTCGCTTGATTTAAAATCATAAACAACTCAAACTTGTTCAGCCATTACAAAATTGTCGACGACTTGTTCATCATCGTCACTGATCAATATTATTTCAGGAGAAGGAGGTTGTAGGATTTCAATTGAATTACTATAATGAGTATATTCTGATCCTTGTGGAGCAATTGCAAGCGTGTCAGATTGTTCAAACTTGCTGCCAAAGGAGTTATCTTCTGAATACGCTCGTATCCTTGATCGGGATTTCTCCGGTGTGCAATAACCGCGTT
This sequence comes from Wollemia nobilis, assembly GCA_028583015.1. Classification (NCBI taxonomy): domain Eukaryota; kingdom Viridiplantae; phylum Streptophyta; class Pinopsida; order Araucariales; family Araucariaceae; genus Wollemia; species Wollemia nobilis. The sequence continues at coordinate 12,398,833 of JAQPPZ010016879.1, read as the reverse complement.
TTGCAAGCTGTGAAAAAAGCTGTATTAAGTCCTAGTGTTTTCACGTGCCTATCAAAGTTTTCAGGAGTTGTTCTCAGTAACAACTTGCAGAGGGCATGATAACAACCTTCCGATCTTATCATTTAAGAAAATTTCCCAGAAATTTTCTTTTACAAAGATTTCCTCTTAGGAAATAGTAATAAAAAAAAATTAACTTTCTAAGTTTTTTATATAAAAAAACTTTACAATTATTTCCTCTTAGGAAATTTCATTTAACTTTGAAAGAAATTTTTTTTTGAAAAACTAATGAACAGAAATTTCCTCTTAGGAAATTACACACAAAAAAAAATATTATATATTTTTTTTAAACTATTCATTAGTTTTTTTTTTTTTTTAAATTAATTAAAAAAAAATTTAACTATCTATCGACCCCGCCGAGAGTCGATCCTGCGACCTCGCGGGTGTCAGGGCTGAGGGTAGCCGCTGCGCTACCGGGCTGATCCGGGAGCAATGCGTGCTCCCCGCCCCTTGGCTTCCGCGTCGAGCGCGAAGCTAGTGTTGGCTTCGCGCTTCGGCGCGAAGCTTAAAAATTGTTGGGACTAATTGTCCCACATCGCCCGTAGGGCGATGTTTTAGTTATTTAAAAATAACTAAACACCTACTGTACTTTGACTGCCTACGGGCAGTCACGAACATGCAAGTTCCTTTTGCCACGTCACCACTCGGGCCGCGCGCCAGCGCCACGTCAGCGCACACTTTGCGGATCGCCACGTCACCCTCCTCGGGCCGCGCACCAGCGCCACGTCACCACACCTCGGGCCGCGCACCAGCGCCACGTCACCACACCTCGGGCCGCGCGCCAGTCACACGTCGCCACGCGTCGCGCCACGTCAGTCTCGTGCCTCGGGTCGCGTGCAGCAGATCGCCACGTCAACAGCGCCTCGGGAATCATGTCGGCGCCACGTCAACAGCGCCTCGGGAATCGTGCGGATCTGCTGCTCCTGCGGGCCGCCTCGTCCAGCTCCTCCAGCGCCTCGAAAAGCGTGCCGGACTGCTCCTGCGGGCCGCCTCGGGATCCGTGCCGCCTCGGCTCCTACGGGCTGCCTCGGGAATCGCGCCGCTCTGATACCAAATGTGAAAGGTGAGTGATTACGGAAAAAGGAATTATTGCATTAACCTTCAAACTTAGGTTACATAGATTAAATAGGCGGTAAATAACCTATTCGAGAAAGAAAGGGAGAAAGGAGAAATTGGGGGAAAAGAAGGATGGAAGGAATTCTCTTGCCGCCCAAATGCTGCCGTCCAGGTAAGGTAAAAGGTAAGTTACCTTTACCCCAGTTAAAATCAATTTTTTAACCTTTTACTAATGGTAATTTCCAACAGCCTGGTCCTGCTCAAACAATATGAACACAAAAATGGAGGCTCCTCTAGGAATGTCGAATCTTCGTAAGGAGGGTAAGTCAACAGTCAATAAAGAAACAGCCAGCATTTCTCAGAGTGGAGAAGCATAGGGAGATGGTTTTGAACAGCCCAAAAGAAGGAAAAGGCAAAAGAAAAAATATGGTAAAGAGCAAACCCAGCTCAAGCCCTCAAATAGGTATGAGATCTTCAAGACACTAGTGGAGCAAGAAGAACAATTCATGGAAGGAGTGGATGGGAATAATTAAAACAATAACAACCATGTTCAAGCCCCTCTTTCAGCTCCTCCTATCCTAGAGCAAGTAATAGAGTGCAGTGAGTTACCACAATTAGAGATTGCAGGGGCATTGATAGTGCATAACCAAGAGTAGTCGATAATAAAGGATGTCATCATGGGTGTGGCAGAAAAGAACAAAGAAAAACCAACTCTAGGGATAAGCCAGGTGGAGAAGAGATCAAAGAATATCAGCTCTCAAGGAGTGGGCAAAAAATCAAATAAGATATTGATAGCAACTCAAGTAGACAAACTGATCATTGGGGGATTGGTGAGGCCTATAGACTCTTTTGGTCTCAAGGTAACCAATGATTATACAATCATGGAATATTAGGAGTTTAAGCAATAGAACCCATCAATCTATTGTTTGAAGACTCTTAGGAAAAAGAGTCAAACAGATTTTTTGCTTATCCAGGAGACAAAAATGTCGCTAGATCTTATGTGTAAAACTAGTAAATAGACTTTGGAGGGGTGTTGGTAATATGGAAGTGGCTGCCAAAGGGGCCTCAAGGGGGATAGTTACCTTCTGGAATTCTCTTGAATGGACGACAATAGAACATATAGCTTGGAGGGGTGTCCTCATATAGATTGCAGAGGCATTGATAGTGCATAACCAAGAGCAATCAATAATAAAGGATGTCATCATGGGTGTGGAAGAAAAGAACAGAGAAAAGCCAACTCTAGGGATAATCCAGGTGGAGAAGAGATCAAAGAATATCAACTCTCAAGGAGTGGGTAGAAAATCAAATAAGGAATTGATAGCAACTCAAGGAGACAAATTGATCACTGGGGATTGGTGAGGCCAATAGACTCTTATTGGTCTCAAGGTAACCAATGATTATACAATCATGGAATATTAGGGGTTTAAACAATAGAACATATAGTTACCTGCAATAGAACATATAGATTGCAGGAGCATTGATAGTGCATAACCAATGATTATACAATCATGGAATGTTAGGGGTTTAAACAATAGAACCCATCAATCTATTGTTCAAAGACTCTTACAAAAAAGTAAAAAATATTTTTTGCTTATCCAAGAGACAAAAATGTCGCTAGATCTTATGTGTAAAACAATAAAATAGACTTTGGAGGGGTGTTGGTCATATGGTAGTGGCTTCCCAAGGGGCCTCAAGGGGATAGTTACACCTTTTGGAATTCTATTGAATGGACAACAATAGAACATGTAGCTTGGAGGGGTGTCCTCACATCGCATTTCAAGAACAATATGACAACTGAGCAACTTTAAATCACACATTTTTATGGGGCTCAAAACTAGAGGGTCGAATTCATCAATGGAAAGCAGTGCATAATATGAGAGTCTCAAGGGAGGAGCTACACTGGATTGTTGTTGGGGATTTTAATGCTAAATTATCATCCAGAGATCAGGAAGGGGATTACCCCAATTTTGGACCCAAGGGATCGTCTTATGATTGCCCAGGTCCATGCATTACACTTGGTGAATATTAAATGTCCTCAAACCAACTATACTTGGACTAATAAGAGGAGGAAGCCACAGAGCAGGAAGGTGAAGTTAGACCTTTTTTTGTTTCAGAGGAGGCGTTTGTCAAATGGAATCTAAAAGTTCAGATTTTGGAGGGTCTAGTTTCGGATCACTTTCTCATTTTGTTGGAAGGGGGGATCAAGACAAGGCAGCATCGCAAACCATTCAGATTTAAAAACTTTTGGTTACAAAAAAAGGAACTTCAAAAGAAAATCCCACAATGGTGGGAAGAGGGACGCCCGACATATGGGACAGCAATGTTTAGATTCCACAAGCAACTTCATTATGTCAAGGATCAACTGAAACAATGGAGGCGAGCTAACAAGACGAACTTCCAAGTCCAAAGAGCTCCATTGGTGGTCAAATGGGATGAGGTGCAAAAACATTTCAGGGAAGGAACAATTACAGAGCAGCTCAAAGAAGAGGATGATGCATTGCATAAAGCGGTTGAGGACATTGACAACCAAGAGGAGATCTACTAGAAACAAAGAGCAAGAACCACTTGGTTATTGGAAGGTGACAAAAACACCAAATTTTTCCATCGGGCTGCTTGCGCTAGGAGACAGACGAACAAGATGGAAGCTCTTCAAGATGAGAAGGGGCACTCCTTTGATACAATCCCAAGTATGCATTTCCATTCAATGGATTATTTTGCTAAATTGTTTAAGTATGGTGCAAGACGAAGAGGCTCTGAAAGATGTTCTTCCTATCATACCCTCTATTATCTTTGAAGAAGAAAATCAAAGCCCTGCTTAAACCCATTGATAGAGAGGAACTGAAGAAGGTAGTCTTTGGAATGAGTACGGGAAAAACGCCAAGTCCATATGGCTTCCCAATTGAGTTTTTTCAGACCTTCTAGGACAACTTGGAGGAGGATGTAATGGTTGTTATAGAGGAGTCCAGAGGCAGTAAAAGAATGCTTAAAGCATTAAATCATACATTCATTGCCTTAATTCCGAAAGAGGAGGAGGAGGTGCATATTTCAGATTATAGACCTATTGCCTTATGCAATGTCATATATAAAATAAGCATGAAGGTAATGGTTGAGCAGCTAAAACCTCTTTTACATAGAATTATCTCCTTGGAGCAAGGGGGTTTTGTAGAGGAAAGGCAGATCTTGGATGGTGTGGTTCTAGCTCAAGAGGCAAATCCACTCAATGCAAAACTCTGGCAATAGAGGAATGTTCATAAAACTACATATGTCAAAGGCTTATGATATGGTGGAGTGGAGCTTCTTGTCAAGGATGATGGCATGGTTTCTCTAAATATTGGATAGAATGGGTCATGAGCTGTGTTTCTACTCCAACATACTCAGTGTTAATCAAAGGCCTTCCCTTGCAACTATTTGGAACCATTCGAGGCCTTCGTCAAGGAGATCCTTGTTCCCTTATCTTTTTCTCATATTGGCTAAAGGCTTGGGTAGACTCATCTTGAGGAGAAGACAACAGGGTTTGCTAACAAGTATCAAGGTGGGTGAGGAGGTTTTGACTCACCTACAGTTTGTGGATGACACAGGATTTGTGGGTGAGGAGGGAAGTAGAAATGATCAGAGATACTCTTAATGTTTACCTTAGGGCCACAAACCAAGTCATCAATGATAAGAAATCCAAAGTGGTCTTCTTCAATTTTATCGAAGGCTTCAAGACAGAATTTTAGATATCTTGGGATTCACGAGGACTTCTCTCCCAATGGTATATTTGGGGGTCCCTTTGCATTTTAAAAAACTGAAGATAGCTATCTAGAGGAATCTTTTGGATTGTATCAAAAAAAAATTAACCATTGGTCTCACAAATGGTTAACCTTTGGGGGTAGATTAACTTTTTTGCAATCAGTCATTCAAGCCATGCCAATTTATAAATTTTCTATCCTTGCTGCCCCACATACCATATGGAAAGATTTGGACAAGATGGCTAGAAAATTTTTATGGGGAGGAGTAAAGGGAGAGAGGAAATGGGCCTTGGTAGGTTGAGAGAAAGCAAGCCAGCCCAAGGTAAAGGGAGGTTTGGGACTGAGGAGATCAAAGTTAAATAATAAAGCTTTGGCTCGAAAGTTTTACAGGAGGTGGATTTCCCAGCCAGCTTCTTTATTCAGTAGAGTTTTAACTAGTAAATATTTTGGGCAGGTGAACCTGAATGAGGTGAGTCATTTCCCTTTGGATGGTAATGGTCCTTAGTGTAGTAGGCTCTAAAGTTAGGATCTCAGGTAGTGAAAGATGGATTATTTTGGAAAGTGGGGAGAGGGGAGAAGGCATGATTTTGGACAGATTCATAGGATCAATACCCACCTATCATTGTTGAATTCCCAGAACTGCAACCAGTAAAAACAGCCATGGAAAGCAGGGATTGGATCCAAATTGAAAGTTATTTCAACACTAGTTAGTTGGGGGATTATAGGTTTAAGCAATTTAAGAAGTTGGATGAGTGGCCAATTCCAATCCCTCCAGAATTGACACTCATCATAACTAAAATCTTGGCAAAAAGATTTCTCATAGGTAGAGATGAGGAGGATGAATTAGCTTGGGGCTATGGGAGCCTTGGAGTCTACACAGTGAAGGATGGATATGATAAGATCCTTCCAAAACCTCCTCCTCATGCATATCAAGTTGAGAATTGGAGAAAGATTTGGCAGTCAAGGATTGGCCGAAAGTAAACTTCTTTGCTTGGCAGTTCATGCACAATGGAATTCTTACTTTTGATAATCTGAGATGTAGGGGAATCGTTGGTCCATCCCAATGTGTTTTATGCTACAAAAGCGAAGAACGTCTGACCACTTGATGTTTGAGTGCCCATTCACGCACCAGATTTGGGAGCAATGGTTTTTAGCTTATAAAATTCAAGCCAATGGTGATTTGAATCGGAAGCTCTTCGTATCGGGTGGAAGCTTGGATTAAACTTTATTTGGTGGCAAGTGTGGTTGGCAAGAAATGGCAAAATTTTTAGAGAATCCTTTTCATCCTTGGATGGCATCTAGCAAGTCATTTAGAGGAAAGTAATGAAAGCTATGGCAATGTATTAAAGACGAAACTCGGGCTGATATAGGGACGATGGAAAAGGAAGCCCAAGTGCAAGAGGGGCAGGATAGAGCTAGTTGGAAACCACCCCTAGAAGGTTGGATTAAAATTAATACTAATGGAGCTGCAAAAGGCAATCCGGGTAGAGCTGGAATTGGAGTGGTTTGTAGGAATCATGTTGGGACAGTGCTCTATTGGGAACTACAAGGCCTAGGCAAGGCCACGAACAATAAAGTAGAAGCCTTAGCTATCAAATATGCTTCTATCTAGGGAGTAAGACAAGGTTATAGGAGGATAATAATAGAATCAAATTCTCAAATCTTGGTAGGAGCTTTGGATTGCATGAGGAACTTTGCTTTGGAGACATGGAGGTTGAGGATTCTTGTCACCCAAATTAAGGAATTGTGGAGGGAATTAGATGATGTGATTCTGATTTATGTGGGTAGAGCTCTGAATAAAGTGGCAAACTTCCTGGCTAAGATAGGTACCGAGAAGGAGGTAAGGGTTCAATGGCATAGTGGCATGGCTATTGAGGATGAGAGGATAGGCAGGTTGGTGAGCAAATCCAGTGTTTAGCTAATTTGGACAGCCATTGCAGACATATGGTTTAGGAGATTTGGCTCCAATGCAGATCTCCTTTTACTGTTGTAAACAGGTGTTCTTGTTAGCTAAGGTTGGGAGGAGTCTCGTCCCAACATGTAATTAATCTTGTTTTAATATAATTTTTTCATGTTCTTTTTCAAAAAAAAAAAAATCTTGCAAAATAAAGTCTACAAATCTATGGTAAATTGGGTTTGTCAAAATTAATTTTAATGGTGCTTCCAAAGAAAATCCAGGAAAAAGTTGGTGAAGGTAGTGTGTTTCAAAATAACAAAGGCAAAATTTTCCTTACTCATAATCATATAGAAGTTCAAATAACCACATGTAGACGTTAGGGCACTTCTTACAGGGATTAATATTGCAAATGAAAAAGGATGGAAATATATTTCAATTGAGGGGGATTCACAAATTATCATTGATGCTATCAATGAAAATGAATGTAGAGAATCAAATGGCGTTAGCTCAACCGGTTAGATTCCTCAACATTTAAGTAGGAGACCAAGGTTCAAATCTTGCCAAGCGATACATGGATAATATCCAAGCTTTGCTGTAATACCACTATGTGATGATGATGTAATATGGTTGGGCCCGTTTCAATCCCATATAACAAATTGAAAAAAGAAAATGGATGTAGAGAAGGGATAAAAAATAATATTATTGTTGATGTTCATCAACTATTATTAGAGGCAATCTCTTGGAAATGTAAGCATATCTATAGAGAAGGAAATTGGATAGTAGATAATTTAGCCAATTGTGGCATTGATCTTTATCTTGGTGAAATTCAAATTTTAGAAGGTGGCTAAGTGAGATTTTATCTCTTAATGAAAATGATGTCAAGGAGCCGACTATGGACACATAGCGCTTTGAGGAAGGTGAAGAATATCTTCGATAAAGGGGCAAGTTGGATATGGTTTAATTGACCTAGCAATAAATGTAATATTTTGGTATTTTGATGGGAGCGGACCCCAATAGAAGCCACATATAGCTTATTACCCAAAAAAAAAATGACATGGAACAAAATTAAAATAATTATGCAACACAGTCATCAGAAAGATCCCAGTGACTTCACCTTGGAGCTTGACATAACAAAGAATATAAACATGGGACAAATACTATTATCAAATCACAACATTATAGTAATGCAAATATGCACTTACGATTAAAAAATGTTTTATGTTAAATTCAAAGAACTCAAACATGGTAAACAGATTGCAATGGCAACAATTTTGGAGACAAAGCAGAGAGGAACTGCCAAATTTGAAATCTGTCAATACTTGCAGACAATTCATGCCAAGACAAGATAAAAAACACTAGAAAAAGATCCCATGGAAATATGTAATATTACAACCCAATTGCATGGAATCAATGTAACAACAATAGATCCACTTAGAAATGAAATGAAATATTATTAATGTTCGTCGTGGGCCAAAACAAGACACAAGGGACTATAAGAAGGCCAATAATGACTGCCAGCTAGCAGGCTAAAAATCCCGACAAAGAAAAGAACTAAGATAAATACAAGATGAAACCCGAAAAATGGGCTAAAGAGAAAGGGAAAAGAAAATAAAAGGGATAGCAGAGGGGGGAAGGGTTGCAATCCAACAGAGAGGAGTGCACGCCAAAAAGAACGGAGAGAGAGGAGGGGGAGGGAGCAGCCCAGAAGGGGCAAGCTCCGAGAACCCCCCAGAAACTAATCTCTCCTAACGATCGAGGCCGAAGTACCGGAGCTGAAGAAGTCCATGATATGTCTTCGCCCATTGCTAGTTTGGAACCCTGACAAACTGTTGCTGCACTGTCTAGTGACCCTGCTTCTGTTCGAACTGGATGATGTGGGGCGTTAGAGGAATGACTTGGAGATAATGTGAATTTAAACAGACATCCATAAATAAATTGTGTTAACCTTTCATTCACTGCCTGCAATATGTTGACGTTTAGTGTTACACTACTTCCAAAATTTGCAATTAGCATAAACAATCCAATAATGATGCATAAATAAATATTCAAATCCAATTGTCAGAAAATTAAACAAGCAATGATCAAAATCCAGATTCCAATAAATGCAAATCCTTAGCCACTCCAAGAAGGCAAAGTCTCATATACGCAACAAACGCCGCAACATAAATCCAAATATCAAAGATGATTCCAACTATCAAAAAATTCTTCCTATTAATATATTAAATCAGCAACAACCATAACCCTAATGCTCAAGGGACGACTAACAATTTTGGAGACAAAGCAGAGAGGAACTGCCAAATTTGAAATCTGTCAATACTTGCAAACAATTCATGCCAAGACAAGAAGATAAAAAACACTAGAAAAAGATCCCATGGAAATATGTAATATTACAACCCAATTGCATGGAATCAATGTAACAACAATAGATCCACTTAGAAATGAAATGAAATATTATTAATGTCCGTCGTGGGCCAAAACAAGACACAAGGGACTATAAGAAGGCCAATAATGACTGCCAGCTAGCAGGCTAAAAATCCCAACAAAGAAAAGAACTAAGATAAATACAAGATGAAACCCGAAAAATGGGCTAAAGAGAAAGGGAAAAGAAAAGAAAGGGGATAGCAGAGGGGGGAAGGGTTGCAATCCAACAGAGAGGAGTGCACGCCAAAAAGAACAGAGAGAGAGGAGGGGGAGGGAGCAGCCCAGAAGGGGCAAGCTCCGAGAACCCCCCAAAAACTAATCTCTCCTAACAGTCGAGGTCGAAGTACCGGAGCTGAAGAAGTCCATGATATGTCTCTGCCCATTGCTAGTTCGGAACCCTGACAAACTGTTGCTGCACTGTCTAGTGACCCTGCTTCTGTTCGAACTGGATGATGTGGGGCGTTAGAGGAATGACTTGGAGATAATGTGAATTTAAACAGACATCCATAAATAAATTGTGTTAACCTTTCATTCACTGCCTGCAATATGTTGATGTTTAGTGTTACACTACCAGAATTTGCAATTAGCATAAACAATCCAATAATGATGCATAAATAAATATTCAAATCCAATTGTCAGAAAATTAAACAAGCAATGATCAAAATCCAGATTCCAATAAATGCAAATCCTTAGCCACTCCAAGAAGGCAAAGTCTCATATACGCAACAAACGCCGCAACATAAATCCAAATATCAAAGATGATTCCAACTATCAAACAATTCTTCCTATTAATATATTAAATCAGCAACAACCATAACCCTAATGCTCAAGGGACGACTAACTAAACCTCGGGCCCGAGCAAATAAAATAAAGATAGCCGACACAGCTATATTGGAACCATTACATGGCTCCCCCCTCCCCAGAAAGCTTTGTCCTCAAAGCTGGAAAAGATTGGAAAATGCTCTCAGGCTCCCACATAGCATCTTCTTCTAGGTGGTCCTGCCACTTGATGAGGAAGTCTTGAATTTGTTGAGACCGAAGATGAGAAATTCTGGACCACAATACTACTTCAGGCTGAAGAGTGATTCGACCTTTTTCATTGAGTATTGGAAGCTTCATCTGGGACTTCACCTTTTGGCCAATAACCCGTTTGAGACAAGATACATGAAAGATTGGATGGATGTGGAAAGATCGTGGAAGCTCCAACTGATATGCCACTTCACCAATGTGACGAACCACCTTTTAAGGCCCATAAAAACAAGGAGCCAACTTCTAACTAAACTTGGTCTTCAAGGACAATTGTTTAGAACGGTGTGAATCCTATTGTTGCTTCATACGGTTCTGGGCTTGGGTCAAATTATCTTTAAGAAGCTGAAGCACAAGTCGTCATTGCTATAATAATTCATCTACTTGGGCAACCTTGGAGGATTTTGGAACATAGTCTACTATTGATGGAGGTTTTTGGCCATGCAATGCTTCAAATGGGATCATCTTAAGGGATGAATTGTTAGAAGTATTGTACCACCATTCTGCTAATGGGAACCACAACTGGTTACACAGATAAATTGCGTGACAGTCATCGGAAAAAGGCATAATTTTTTTTTTTTCCAAACTGCCCTCATTTTTGTTGTTCCCACTTGCAAAGAGAGCAGAGATAAGGTGAAATCAGACCAACAAAAACACTCATTTGCATCCTAAATCCAAACTTTTCTTAGTTTTAAAGAATCTAACAACCACCCAACATTTACATTTGAGGTTAAAAAAAACAAAGTTTCAGCTGTCAATGCTTAAACCCTAGGGCTTTCTTTTTCTTTTTGAAGTTTCTAATTACCTGCTTATTGTTTCCATGTGCAGCCACATTCAAATAAAATGATGGAAAAAAGAGACCCAGTGTGGAAGTATGCAAAGGATGGAGCAAAGAAAGGGGAGATCATCTATAATTTTTGTAGGAAGAAAATTCATGGAGACATAAACCGCCTCAAATACCACTTGGCGAGGTTATTAGGCCATGATGTCAAGCCATGTCCAAAGGTGGAACCTGAGGTTGGAAGAAATTGCAATGCCCTCCTAATAAACTATAGTGAGAAGAAAGAACTAAAACAAAGAACAAGTGATGCCATGGTTACTCCTCCTTCTCGACCTCGTATAGAGGGTACCAGTAGCACCTTTAGCCGTTTTCAGCAGCGCCGGAATGAAAAATATAGAAGACTGTCAAAATACTCGGCAATCGTATTCATGTGTGATGCAGGTATAAATACAATCTCGGGGTGGTTCGGTTGGTTGAACCACCGAGTTGGTTTGAGAAAACCAACTCTCAAATAAGAGCGCTAAACACCCTTTTAATAACCCGCCCAATAATGAAATACATGTGCATAAGAATATGCTAACATCCCCCCTTATTACATTATTGGCAAATACCAAGAGTTGTTGCGAAACAATTCAAATTTGATACGTGCAAGTGCCTTGGTGAAGATATCTGCAACTTGCTCATTAGTGGGAATGTATTGGAGCTGTATATTGTGCTTTGGAACTTCATCACGAATAAAATAACAACGAGTGTCAATATGTTTGGTGCGATCATGAAAAATGGGATTCTTGACAAGGTTCAAAACACCTTGATTGTCGCAAAACAAATGCAATGGAAGATTCTTTGGAAGGCCCTTATTTGTAAGAATGCGACTTAGCCATATTATCTCGCAGACTGCTCCACTAGCTGCGCGATATTCTGCCTCTATAGAAGAAATAGCAACCACCTGCTACTTCTTGCTATGCCAAGAGATAGGACCAGACCCAAGATGAAAGATGTATCCAGAAGTTGATTTCCGATCATCAATGGATCCAGCATAGTTGGAGTCCGTGTATCCTTGTAGATAGAACTTGTTATTCTTTTTGTATTCCAAGTCATAATCTGATGTACCACGGACATAGTGTAGAACTCTTTTTGCTGCTTTCCAATGAGTTACCTTGGGTTTCTGCATGAACCTTGAAAGATAGCCTACAACAAAACTAAGATCTGGCCTGGTATTTGTCAGATATAGGAGACTCCCAATTAGCTGGCGATAGAGAGTACCATCTACCTGAGGTGATTCATCATATCGTGATAACTTAAGTCCTTGCTCCATTGGAGTTGCTTTAGACTTACAGTTAGTCATCCGATATTTTTCGACCAATGTCTTGGCATACTTCTTTTGTGTTACTCTGATATGGTGCTTTTTCTGAGTCACTTTCAAACCAAGACAATAGTGAAGAAGTCCTAGATCTGTCATTTCAAAAGATTGTTTCAAATCATTTTTTACTGCATCAATCATTTTCTCTGAACTTCCTGTTATGATCAGATCATCTACATATAACACCAGAATCACTATATCAGAACCATTGTTCTTAATATAGAGATTTGCATCTGAAGGACTTATTTTGAATCCATGTTGCACTAGGTGACTGTCTATCTTGATGTACCAAGCTCGAGGAGCTTGTTTGAGCCCATACAAGGATTTGATCAATTTGCAAACTTTTTGTTCTTGCCCTTCAACCACGAATCCTTTTGGTTGGGTCATGTATACTTCTTCTTGTAAGTCACCATTCAAGAAGGCACTATTAACATCCATCTAATGCAACTTCCACCCAAACTGAGCTGCCATGGCACAAAGTACTCGAATGGTATTCATCTTTGCAGTAGGGGCAAAAGTTTCTTCATAGTCTATGCCTTCTTTCTGAGCATAGCCCTTTGCAACAAGACTGGCCTTATGCTTATTGATAGTACCATCTGCCTTTATACTTTACTTTGAATACCCATTTGCAGCCAATGGGCTTCTTTCTCGTAGGCAGATTGACTAGCTTCCATGTATTATTCTTCATGAGAGATGTGTGTTCTGCTTCCATAGCAGCCTTCCACTGAGGCTCACTAAGTGCATCCTGAACTGTTTCAGGTTCATTTTCATCCAATGTTGTCATATAAACCTGTTCATTATCCATATCTGTGTCTCTGTCTTCCTCTGCATCTATAGATACATCATCAAACTGTTGGTAAAGTTCATCAACCTCTGAAGATGATGCCTCTGCTCTTCTCTGTTGTGTCATACTCCGAGTGCAAGGTCAATCTTGAGTTACATCTGGAAGTGTATTTAGTTTAGAATCTCTCAATGTACTAGTATACCATTTTGGAACCTTCTTCTTTGGAGGTGAACTTTCTTTCTTAGGTTCCTCTTCTTCTCCAAGGTATACATCTATAGATGTGATATCTGATGTGGAAGCTTCATCAAATACCACGTCTCTACTAGTGTATGTTTTCTTGGTTGTTGGATCTATCAATCGATATCCTTTTGAATGCTCATCGTAACCAAGAAAAATACATTGCAGAGTTTTCTCATCTAACTTCTTCCATTTTTGTTTTGGTATGTGCATGAATGCTTTACATCCAAAAACCCTTAGATGAGAAATGGTGGGTTTCCTACCACTCCATGCTTCTTGTGGAGTCTTGCCTTTTAGAGCCTTTGTGGGGGCTCTATTCATAAGGTACACTACTGTATTTACTGATTCTTCCCAAAACTGTTGCTCAAGATGTGCTCCTGTAATCATACGACTCATTTCCATGATGGAACGGTTCCTTCTCTCAGCCACTCCATTTTTTTGGGGAGTATAGGTTGTAGTCAGCTGTCTTTTAATCCCATGTTCTTTCAGGAATGATGAAAATTCATTGGAGGTATATTCCCCCCTGTGATCTGAGCGGAGAGTCTTGATGAAACATTCAAACTCCTTCTCAACTAGCTTCTTGAACTGCTGAAAGTAGAAAAATGCCTCAGACTTCAATTGAAGAAAGAAAACCCACATCTTCCGTGAGTGATCATCAACAAACAATTGAAAATACCTCTTTCCACCATAGTTGGTTGGCATAGGACCGCACAGATCGGTGTGTACCAACTCCAATGGTCTCTTAGCTCTTGAAGAGCTAGCTTCAAAAGGTACTCGGTGTTGCTTCCCTGCTAAGCAATCCGAGCATACTGGCAATGTGTATGAAAGGTGGGGGAGACCTTTCACCATCTCATATTTGCTCAACTCGAGCAAATAACCAGAACTTAGATGCCCATATCTCCTGTGCCAAAGAGAAGTAGCCTCTTTTGTGGTAGCTGCCATGGCTACATGAGGCGTTGAAACTGCATCTAAGATAAACAAGCCATGCTTGTAGGAGCCTGTGGCTACATGCTTTCCTCTGTTGGTGAAAAAACATCTCTTTTTGCCATTCTCAACTCTGAATACAACATTCATTTGTCTATCCAACATCTGGGGAACAAACAACAGATTATTGGCTTCCGGGGACACAGAACCTTCTCGATTTGACAGTTACCATCTGGAAGAGTGATAGAAACATTTCCTTCACCTTTTACTTGGTAAACTTGATTGTCAGCAATGGTGACTGGTTTTCCCTCTTTCTCTTCAAATGTTTCAAACCATGATTTGTCTCCAGTCATGTGTTTACTAGCTCCCGAATCAATGTACCATACGACATCTATCTGGGAAGACGAAGTATGGGTCATGAGCACCTTGTGTGCTCTTTCAAAGTCGGAATTTGAATCGGACCATGAGGAATCTGAATCTGAGTTGGAATCAGCATAAGTAACATGTCCCTTAGGTTGCTTATGGTTCTTTTTATATATCTGTTTCTGTTTCCCTTTCTTCCTATGGGATTGATCATTTGGTTGCTTGTTTTTGAACCAACACCTGTTGATGTCATGGTTATTCATATCACAAATCTTGCAAAATTTATCGTTCTGTTGATTTTGCTTCCCTTTTCCCTTGGAAGAACCTCCTCTTTGAAACTGCCCTTGTTGTTTACCCCTCTGTTGGGTGGAAAGGGCATTATCTGGCATCTCATCTTTATGAAGCTGATTCGCCTCCTCAGCCTGAAGTAAGTTTACCAACTCCACAAACGTTGAGGGAAGTGATCAACATTTTATAGGAATATGGTAATGCTCTCAAGATGATAGAGTTCAAGACATCATCATCCACTGGTTTCCCCATAGCATTCAGTTTGGCTTTTAGTTTTGCCACTCTGCAGAGGAATAGGTCAACTGTTTCCCCAGAATTCATACTGAGGGTGTGCAGTTGAGTTTGAAGGTGTAGAATGGTAGATTGATTCTTTCCTTCATACACAGTAATCAACGCATCCCAAGCGTCCTTACTGGTTTTGGCATCACAGATATGAGGTTGGACCTCATCTGTGGTAGCAAGCAAGAGAAACATGAGACCTTTTTTGTCCTTTTTATCAAATGCTTCTTGATATGCTCCTGCTGTTTGAGGGCGTTTTGTAGTGCCAATCACTACATCCCATAAATCTTCCACCTAAAGAATTGCTCTCATCTTTGTCTTCCATGGAACGAAATTCGGACCCTTCAGCAATTGAGAATCTGAGAGATACTTGTGAATAGTGGCCATTGTGAGGGTTCCTTATGTCACCAGATGGTCCCCTTTTCTATATACCTTTGCCAAGCCTTTATACCAAACTTTTCAAAAAAATACCCGCCCTTACGTGAGGGAGACTATAGGTATTTTAGAGATCAGAACGATAAGTGGAACATAGACGATACTGAAAAGGAATCGTCTCGTTGATGGCACCTACCATAGAAAGTCGTCAATCCTCATGTGTGGGGCGTAACTTCCCCTAAACACTTTGGATTTCAAAACATTCGTCAAGATTTACGCCTAAACACAAGAACGATTAGGGTAGTGAAATGGAATAACAAAATAGAACTGGTTTTCCTTATTTCTCCCCGATGATTGATAGAGAACAAGCTCAGACGTCGTTGTTGCAGCTATATTAGGCGGCGGATACAGTAACCCAAAGCACGACAACATTACCTGTAAGTGTGGGTCAGAGGTATCACAAATACCGAACGTTGTTGTGCAATAAATTGCACATATAGGTGTATAAATTTGGGGTATTTTTTCTTTTGCTAATGTGATTATTATTTGCAGAAATAGGAAAGCAAAAATCACATATACCCACAAATTTTTAAAGCTATGTTAGGTGTCGGATTCCACCGAAAATACACCTATTACAATATCAAAAAAAAAAATTCAATTTTATCCCCCCTTTGTCTTTGATTTTTGCAAAAAGAAAGTTCTTTGAAGAATTCCCCCCCTTTTTGTTTGCAAAAAAAATGAGAAAAGGGAAAAAAATGCTTCCAAACCTAGTAGACACAACTTATCACTCCAAAAAAATGAGGGAAGAAAACATGAAGTATACTCATAAAATAACCCCTCCTTGTGTCTTGGCAGCGAAAAATAAGGATCGAGAAGCCCTCCGTTGTGAAAAAAAACTTCGTTTCCAATGAGAACAAGTTGGAGCAAGATTTTGCAAAAAGTGAGCAACTTTTAGCAAAAAAAAACAATTTTTGAGCAAAAAATTACAACTTTCGAAGCAAAAAAAATTTGCAAGTTTTCCCGAGCAACGCGGGCAGCAGAATGGGAGCGAGGGCAGCACGAGCAGCAATCATCAAAAGAATTTCGTCCGCGGCGGCATTCGAACCGCGGTTCTGGCCTCCACAACATAGTGTCGAGTGCCAAGTGGGCTACAGCCCGCTTTGAGAGTGGAAGTGGGCACGCGACACTTTACTTCCAAGTCGCGCGCGCGAGGCCAAAAAAAAATTTGGCCCTCTTTTATCCCACATTCACTGTGGGATGGACGTTGTGGTATTCAAATACTACAATGCGCAAGATAAAGGTCGACTGCCTTCGGGCAATCACCGCCCCTTTTTGCCCGTTTTTCCACCACTGTCACCGAGAAACCCTCTGCCATGTGTCCTTTGCATTCTGCTACCACGTGTCCTCTGCGTCTTGCCCAGTCAGCACTTCTGCATTCTACTGCCACGTGTCCTCTGCGTCTTGCCCAGTCAACACCTCTGCCACGTCAGCAGTCCAGTCAGCATTCGGTCAACAGTATCTCCAGTCTCCTCGGGTCCCGTGTATGCCACGTCAGCCAATCTCCTCGGGTCGCGTGTTTGGGCAAGTGAGCCTCCTCAGGCCTCGTGCTCGGATCGCCGCCTAATCAGATCTCCGGGTCACGTGGCCTCCTCGGGCCTCGTGCTCGGGTTGCCGCCTGGTCAGAACCTCAGCCTCCACGCCTTGCTTAGCCCGCCCAACGTCCTGCTCTAGTACCATGAAAAAATATAGAAGACTGTCAAAATACTCGGCAATCGTATTCATGTGTGATGCAAGTATAAATACAATCTCGAGGTGGTTCGGTTGGTTGAACCACCGAGTTGGTTTGAGAAAACCAACTCTCAAATAAGAGCGCTAAACACCCTTTTAATAACCCGCCCAATAATGAAATACATGTGCATAAGAATATGCTAACATTGTATCAAGGCCATTTGTGGCAAACCCAAGGAGTGGGACAGAGGAGTCTTTTTTCGTGGAGTGTTCCACACCAAGGTCACAACCCACGCTTGAGGGTATGACTACATGTAACGAGCAAAGGCACAAGGCCGCGAGGAAGACTTGTGCAAGTTTTTAGTATTTTTCCGATATTCCCTCCAATGGGAAGAATCGGACATTGATTAATTTTTTGGTTGCTTCTACAGGAGGAATTGTGCTCCTCAAGTCAATCGATGCATCGACACAAATTAAGAGTGCCAAAGTGCTTGCTAGGTTGTTGGAGAAGGTTGTGTTAGAGGTAGGGGAGGAAAATGTTGTCCAAGTTATCACGGACAACGCAGCAACATATGTAGCAGTTGGTAGGATTTTGGAGAGATTCCCCACCTTTTTTGGACACCATATGCAGCCCATTGTATCGATTTGCTTCTCAAAGACATTGGGAAATTACCTTAAGTGTCTAAGGTTGTACAAAAGGACAAATGTATTACCAAATTTATCTACAACAATACATGGGTCCTGTTGCCACATTTTGCACGGGGTGCAATGTTTTCATTTTTTGTAATAGGGCTGCTCTTCTCTTTCCCCCTTCCTCTCTTTCCCTTTCTCTCTTTTCCCTGCATTTTCATTCTTCCCCCTTCCTCTTGAATCCCTCAGTCAGTTTTCCAAAATGACAGCAGTTGCCCTGAAAAAATTCTAAGTGTTCAGGGCGCCACCCGACTTCGCAGCGAAGTCGGAGTGCGCCCTTCAGTTGGAGCGCAGCAGGAATGCAAAGTGCGCAGTGCGACAGACAGACAGGAAAGAGCAAGTGTCTGGGCGCAACCCGACTTCGCAGCGAAGTCGGACTGCGCCCTGCTTTCTGGGCGCACTTGGTAGCAGGCTGGCAGGAAAATGATTAAGTGCTGGGGCGCAACCCGACTTCGCAGCGAAGTCGGAGTGCGCCCCCTTTCCAGGGCGAAGTCCGAACAGCAATGTAAATCAGCTTCCACCGGTGCGCAACCCGACTTCGCAGCGAAGTCGGAGTGCGCCCTTTGACCGGTGCGCAGTAGGGAGACAAACTCAGAAGTTGACTAAGGCATGAAAGGCCTCCCCAACTGCGCTGTTTTTCACCTGCGCAACCCGACGGCGCTCTGATCCTGGGCGAAGTTGGATAAACTGCCTTTCAAGGCAGACACGTGTCAAGCAACATCATCCGACAAGTGTCCAACTTTGGGATCCGAGCCGAGACGTGCCGAGCACAAGGACAAGCATGGGATGCACTACTTATGCCGGCTACCGCCTTTAAAGCTGATTGGAGGTTCTACCGCTTCGACTACCCGCCTTCCCGCCGATGAGAAGTTCTACCTAACGCGCTGCCACGTATCCGTACAGCCTTCGGGGAGACCATGCTGCGAGTACAGTCCTGCCCGACAAAGGTCAGCATCAGCAGCTCCATGGCCGCTCTTGTCAGCTAATGTTTGTCTGGGACTTTGTGCCCATAAATTGTAACGGGAGGGACTTTGGGCTATAAATACCCACCACATTTTCATTGTAAGGGGGTGGAAGGGGAATGTCTGTTAGGGAACCATTGTAGCTGTGCTTCTGCTTCTTAATATAAAGTATATACCTGGCTCTGTTTTACTACTTTTATTTTGTATGCTGCCTCTCTTTGTCATATTTCTTGTGTCATTGCTCGCTGTTGTGCTGAACTTTGAACTCCAGCATTTGATGGCCAAGTACTCCCGGACTTCATAGATCAGAGGATACATAGGATAAATTAGGTAGCAGTTCCTGCAGTTGTGTGTTATGTTTATGTTGCTGTCCGTAGTGGTGATTGATGCATTGCCGTGCTGTTAGTTCTCCTTGTAGGGAGAATGTCTGCTAGGGGACCATTGTAGTCGTGCGTACACTTCCCTGCATAACACATATACTTGGATCTGACATTTCCTGGTTACGTTTTGTATTTATGTTGCTGTCCGTAGTGGTGATTGATGCATTGCCATGCTGTTAGTTCTCCTTGTAGGGAGAATGTCTGCTAGGGGACCATTGTAGTTGTGCGTACACTTCTTTATATAAAAAGTATACTTAGATTTGGCAGTTTCTGGTTATGCTTTGTATTTATGTTGCAGTAAGTAGTGGTGATTGATGCGTTGCCGTACTGTTAGTTCCCCCCACCCAACTCCAATCACATTTGTAAATTCTTTCCGCATTTTTATCTCTTTCCTGCACTCTCATCCTAAACCATAAAACCCCCACAGGAAGCCGGCCTTCTCCGGAGATTGGCACGGAAGGCATTCCTTCCTTCCGGCCTTTCAATCTGGTGGGCGAATCTGGGCGCATTAACACAAAATCCTTTCCTCATGGCAGATTCGTAACCAACAGTTTCTCTGGCACGCCCGGTGGGACCTAGAGTCCCACATTTGAAAAATCTCAAGCTCGTCTTCACTCGGGCTGACAGTTCGTTCCGAACACTTGGTGGGACAAGGAAGTTTCCCACCCCCAAACAGAATCGAAGCATTGGTGCTCGCTTCATTGCTGTTCAAAATCAGAGCACCTGGCGACTCTGCACGAGCATATTCTCTGAGTCCAAAAGACCGGTCCCGAGACCTTCATGCAAACGAGAAGTTGGCGAGCGAGGAATCCGGCAAATCCGCCTGCCCTGTACGAACTAGATATTAACGCTCGAGGCGAGATCGTCAGGCTGGCTGATCAACAAGCTCGCGAAGCCGAGGCCGAAATCCGAGAAGAAGCCGAAGCTGAATTAGAAGAGGTCGAGGAAGAAGAGGAATCTACATCCTCGGAAAGTTCCGACACTGAGTATACAACCGACGGAGGAGAAGAAGAAGACATGGCTGCCCAGCAGCAAGATGATGATGATCTCTTCCCGGCGGTAGACTCTACGGGGCCCTTGGCCCTGACCGGACAGCAAGCTGTGCCCCCTGCCGCATTAAAATCCATCCCGACGTATGACGGCTACGGCAAGACGGCGTACGAACACATCCAGGACATCCTTGCCCTGGCTGCATTACACTCCATTACCGATGAAAGTGTGAAGACCCGTCTGCTGGCCCTTTCCCTACGGGGAAAGCTTCTCTACTGGTGGAGATCACTGCCAGAGGGATCAATCACGGGGTGGCGCCAGCTCGCCAGTAGACTCGCGAAAGGATGCAACGAGTCTGCTGATCCTACTTCTTTGCTGCATCAGTTCCAAAGTATCCAGAGACACCCCCAGGAGGAGGTGTCTGACTTCAACATCAGGTTTGCGAGATCCTGGAAACGGGTACCTCGCGAACTTCGGCCTTCAGCTGGCATGGCTGCCCACTACTACCTGAGATCCTTCAACTCAGACATATGTCTGCTGCTGAAGATTGCCAGAATAGACTCGTTTCCTGCTCTGTACGATGCTGCCCAGCAAGCTGAAGCAGATATCATTTCCATTGGCAGACTCCCGTCCAGAGTGCAGGAGCCCATTCGTCCCGACTTTCCCAGATCCCAATATCCATCAGCTTCTGGTGATGCGCCGTCCACATCAGGGCAGCAACCCCAGCAGCAATGGAATCCGGCGCCGGTCATAAACCCTTACGGCCCGCCGCAAATACATTATCCTCACCCGCCCCTTCCTCCTCCGCATTTCCCAACACTTCCTGCTCCCCCGCAATATGCACCTTATTCCAATCCTCCCCCATTAGCTGCATTGCCTCCACCGGCAGAGTTGCCGCCTCCTGACAATAACATTCAGAATACAATCCTCCAGGAGGTACGGGCTTTGGCCTCAGGGTATCACGCTATGTCTAATGACATGACAGCTCTGAAAAAGAAGCAGGCCCAGATGGACCTCGCCCCTAGGAGGCCATATCCGCCCCCGGCGCTGACAAAAGACAGACCTCCAGAACAACAGCTGCAGAGGCGTCCGCCTCCGAGAAATGCTGCTATAGAAGACCAACCTGGTCCTTCTGACCAGGTTAACTGGTGCACTACGTGCAATGACCCGCATTCGGAGGATGACTGCACACTGCACCAGCACTACCTTCAGACCTTGGCTGGCAGCGCCATTGAAGATGACGAACTCTACATGATCCTGGATGGTGAAGGCAACTTCGCCCTCCCAGAGGAAGACCCAGTGCCGCCACCTGCCAAGGAAGCCGAGAAGCCCGATGATGCTGCGGAAAAACCTCTGAAAGTATACACCAGAAGAGAAAAACCGCAGCCTGGCGGGCTGCCACCGTACAAACGGCTGTGGCCTTACACAGCTCAGGAGAAAGCTTCTCCAACAAAGGCTCCCGCAGCCAAACCCCCGATCGCAAAGCCCCCCATAGCTAGGGCGGCTCCTGCTCCTGCTCCGGCAAAGGCTCCCGTACCTCAGCCTCCAGCTGAAACCAAAGAACAAGCTCAGGAGAAGCTGAAGTACCCGTCGCTGACAAAGAGACAGCGAGTCGAGGCCACCCAGCAGTACCGGACAAAGTATGAGCCGGCAAAAGAAGCAGAAAGAGCTAGTACCTCGGGCTACAGCATAGTAGACGAGTTGAAAAGAACACCCGCTAGAATCAGCATGTACGATGCTCTTCTGCTCCCAGGCCAGGTGGATCTGCTGCAAGAATCTCTGAAAAGCATGAAGAACGGCAAGCGGTATACGACCCGCTGTCCTGGTCCAACCTCTAACAGCCTCAACCACTGGGAAGAACAGACCACCTCCCTTCTATCTGTCATTACGGATGCAAGGGTACATAGTACACAACTGTATGGTGGACTCTGGCGCTTCCACGACCGTTATGCCAAAAGCCGTCTGCGACGAGATCGGGATGGAGTACACAAGAAGCAGCCAAGGCGTGCTGCAACTAGACGGCACTCCTGTCAAGACAGTTGGTGTCATAAAGGACATCCCTATTCGGTTGCATAAGGCTCTCGACATCGTGGTCATTCAAGAAGTCGTGGTTGTTGACTTGGCTCCCTACTTCGGCATGTGTCTCTCCAGGGAGTTCACTGCGAAGCTGGGCGGGTACCTATCTCTAGACTACTCACACATGGAAGTGCCCTTCAAAGGAAGAAGAGTGAGAATCTTTAATGAGAAGCCTTCCACCTTCCTAGTAGAGAAGATACCCGGAGAAGAGTCGCAAGACTGCATGGTCCAGCTGACTGAGGAAGAACTGGTGACTGTGGACCTGACCGAGCAAGCCCTCGAAGTGCTACAGCTTGAAGATGAGTTCTCATTGCGGGATTTCAATGCCGTAATCGAGACACAGCAGGGCTGTTACACCATTGTACAGCCCGAGAGGCTTGACAAGTCAGCTGAAAAGGAAGTGGGGCCTGCACCTGAGAAGCTGTGGAAGCTTTTCTTTGACGGCGCGCGATGCAAAAATGGCGCCGGTGCAGGAGTACTTCTGGTTTCTCCAACCGGGATCCAGAAAGACTATACCTACAGGCTGGCCTGGAGCTGTACCAACAACGCAGCGGAGTATGAAGCCCTATGCTTGGGTTTGCGAAAGGCGGAGAGGCTGGGGATTAAACACCTGCAGATCTTTGGAGATTCAGAGCTGGTGTGTCACCAGGTTACGAACAAGTGCGCCTCCAGAAAGCACTATCTCAGGGCATACCGTAACCGGGTGTGGGACCTGATGGAGTCGTTTGACTCATTGAATGTCAAGGCGATATCGCGTGAGAAAAACAAACACGCTGACATTCTGGCGTCTGTTGGAGCCAGGTACGTTCCGGCTGACGACGTTGTCCAGAAACCAAAGCCGGTTCGCACCATCTACAGGCCTTCTGTGCCTGATAAGGACACCCACTGGCAGGTGTTCGATTGTGACGAGGAGATCGTCACATTTTTGGTAAATGAAGCATGTTCAATCGAGAGTAGAGACCCTGATGACGAGCAATATGAGGGGTTGATACAGTTAAAAAATAATCATGTCCCAAAAGGACTGATTACATTGGAGAGTCTATTTGATCAAAATGACAGAGCTATATCACACAGGATCAAAGTAGACCCAAAGCAGTATACCGACATGGAACTTGAACCTGGTAAAATAATCAAGGTCGGGACAGACTGCACTTCGGAGGAACTTGAGCAGATCAGATCACTGTGCCGAGAGTTCCCCGACATCGTGGCCTGGTGCTACGAGGATTTGAAGGGGTATGACAGAGATGTAATCCAGCATACCATTGAGCTAGAGGATGGCGCCAAGCCATTCCGACAGAAGCAGAGGGCCGTAAATCCGAAAATTGAGGCCATGATGAAAGCCGAGCTCCTGAAGATGCTGGAGGCCAAAATCATCTACCCCATCAAACATTCATCCTGGGTTGCGAATTTGGTTCCTGTGAGGAAGAAGAATGGCGACATCCGTCTCTGTGTCGATTTCAGAAACTTGAATCAAGCCTCCCTCAAGGACCACTATCCGCTTCCCCAAATTGATCAAATTCTACACATCGTTGCTGGAGCCCAGAGATTCTCACTTCTAGATGGATTTTCCGGCTACAACCAGATTTGGGTCAGGGATGAGGACCAGCATAAAACGGCGTTCACCACCAAATGGGGGACGTTCGCCTATCAGCGCATGCCTTTCGGCTTATCCAATGCTGGTGCCACATTCCAAAGGGCCATGGACCTCGGCCTTCCCATAGCTGCTCAACAAGATCATTGTCATCTACCTTGATGACATGACTGTTTTCTCTCACCAAAGAGAGGACCATGTTTCCCACTTGCGGCAAATATTTGAGAGGTGTCGGGAATTCGGCATTTCTATAAACCCGAAGAAATCTGTCTTCGCGGTAAAAGAAGGTAAGTTGTTGGGACACGTCATCTCGGAGAAAGGCCTCGCCATTGACCCTGACAGAGCAGAAGCTCTCCTTCGCTTGCCAGCCCCAATCGATAAAAAAGGGCTGCAGTCCTTCTTCGGCCAGATTAACTTCGTGCGGAAGTTCATCTCGGACTTCGCACAAGTTATCAAGCCCATGGCCGAATTACTGAAAAAGGATACAGTTTACGAATGGACTGATGAGAGAGAGCAGGCCTTCGAGGAAATCAAGGCCCGAATTGCGCAAGCTCCGGTGTTGATAAACCCGGACTACTCCAAGGACTTCATCCTCTACGCGGTGGGAGAACCGGAAAGTTACGCCGCAGTCCTAACACAGAAGGGAGACGATGGCGAGGAGCGCCCCATAGCGTTCTCGAGCCAAGTGATTCAACCGCATGAAGAAAAGTACAACTTTATAGAGCGGCAAGTTCACGCGGTCATGAAATCCCTCCGAAAGTTCAGGCACTTTGTCTCCCAGAGCAAAACAACCGTCTTTGTGGTTCACCCGGACGTTCGAAGCTTCATCATACAAGGAGAGCCGGGTCACAAGAGGGCTGGATGGATTGCTAAAATCCAGGAGTTCGACATCGAGGTACGGCCTACCAAGCTTATCAGAGGCCGAGCCTTGTGTCAGGAGCTGGCCCGAAGCGCTGCAGCCGCAATCTCCGCCTGTAAGTGGGAGGACACAGCAACAAGCATCAACCTAGCCAACTCCTTATCGGAGGAGAGTGATTGGACAGATGAACTGGTGAGATACTTCTGTACCGGGAGATGTCCAGATCACCAGAACGCCTCACAAAGAAGGAGGTTTCGGCTAGGTGCACTCAAGTACACTCTTCGCCCCGAGGGGCTTTACTTCAAAAATATTGACGGCATCCTGTTGCGGTGCGTCAGGAAATCAGACCAGTCCAGGGTCCTCGGAGATTTTCATTCCGGGATGCCTGGAGGTCATCATTCTGCAAGGCCTACGGCCTTGAAAATAATCAGAGTTGGGTACTATTGGCCCACTCTATTTACAGACGCTCATGCAGTCTGTTCCAGGTGTGATCAATGCCAGAGGTTTGCTGGTAGAAACAGAAAAGCACCCCTGCCCCTTCAACCGATCCAAGCCGAGACTCCGTTCCAGCAGTGGGGTCTAGACTTCATTGGGGTGATTTCGCCTAGTTCCTCTGCCGGACACAAGTTTATTCTTACAGCCACCGATTACTTCACACGGTGGGCAGAGGCGATCCCCACCAAAAATGCGGACCAAGAGACGGTCGTCAAGTTCCTTGAAAGCCTGATTACCCGCTTCGGGGTCCCAGAATCAATCGTGACGGACAATGGCCCGGGGTTCGCAGGCGCTGTACTCACGGAGTACACTGGCAAACTTGGCATTTATCACAAAATGTCCTCAAATTACTACCCGCAGGGGAACGGCCTTGCCGAGTCCACCAACAAGAACCTTCTGAAGATCATCAGGAGGATGATTGAAAGGAACAAGCGAACTTGGCATTCCCTCCTGAACCGGGCACTGTGGGCGGACAGAGTTTCGTTCAAGAAGTCCATTAAAACGTCCCCCTATGCGCTCGTCTATGGTAAAGAGGCTGTCATGCCAGCCCACATCGAAATCCCTGCCCTATGGATGTTGGACGAAGACAGGAGCAGTGGAGACCCGGTGGATGACAGACTGTGCCAACTTCTGCAGTTAGAAGAGGACAGAGAGAAAGCATACCAGGCCTTCACCAAGCACGCCGAAGCTACTCAAGACTGGTTTGCGAAAGGCACCACTGCCCGAGTTTTCGAAATCGGGGACCTGGTGTTGAAGTGGAACTCATTTAAGGCGAAGCCGGGCAACCACGGAAAATTCGATGCTCTCTGGGAGGGCCCCTATCAGATTGCCCGGGTGAACCAGTTCAACGCTTTCATGCTTCGGGATATGGAGGGTCAGCTCCTGCCTATTCCCGTTAACGGGTTCCATTTGAAAATATACCGCTGTTGAAGGTGCCCAATCGGGCCCTCCCTTGTACAAATTTCCCTTTTTGCATTTTTAATTTTCAGTATGTACAGTTCTTGCTTTCAGTTTTTTCGTTTTAGAAGAGCCCAAGTCGGACAGAAGGAGAAAACACTGACTTCGCGGCGAAGTCAGGTATCGCCCCTGAGAAAGAGCGAAGTTCGTAGAAGGGACTGACCAAGAAAACAGTAAAATCTGCTGTCTGGGTGCGCAACCCGACTTCGCAGCGAAGTCGGGCTGCGCACCACCCGAAGGGCGCAGTTGGAGAAGGAGCATTAAAAGGAGTTAAACAAGAGTTCGGACTGCGCCCGGTTTTCGGGCGAAGTCCGACTTCGCGCGCGAAGTCCGAATGCACCCGGCTCTCGCGCAGAGTTCAAGGCGCGCCCAACCCTCGGGCGAAGTCCGAGTGCGCCCCGTTTTCCGGGCGCATCTCGGGTGTTCCGACCGAGGAAAAGTAAAAAATAAAAAGAGCAGAAGGGGGGGGGGTGGGCGTTTTGGGCGCAGCTTGGATGATTTTAAATAAAAGATTTAATACTCCCAAGTGTGGGCCCAGGGCGCGCAACGGCTGTGAAGGTTGGGTTTCCGAACCAAAAGGGTTTTTCCTTGAGCAATGCGCCCAGATTGTGGCAATGACGTCAGCCATGGCGCAGCAATCAAAGTCAAATTTAATGATTGCGCAACCTTCAAGGAAAACGCAATCAAGGAGGCATGGCGCGGTAACCAGGATACATCTTTCAAGACGTTCTCCTGCGCAGACACCAAAAAACATAACGTCTTCACTAGCCGGCCAACCTACCCCCTCCCGCGCACCATTAATGACGCTGTCATTATCTAGAAAAGGAGGTCTGGTGCACCCAGACATGCCAAATCGTGCAGATTATTCCTGTGACTGCGAAATCTTGTGCAGACGTCCAGAGGTCATAATTATTGTTGTTTCGAAGGAATGGACAAAGGAAAGTTGCCAATGCCAGCGCAATCCAGCGAAGGGCGCGAACTGGGAGATTTACCGCAGTCAAGTACTTTTGAGGGTAAAATGCCGCAGGACCTGAAAGCGAAGGGCCGGACAAAGAAGGTACAGCGAGGACAAGCTCTACCACCACCCGTTAATCACTTATCCGGGTACAAAGACGGCTCGTTCTCTGTCAGTCTTACTAAACTGCGGCCAAGCATAGAAAGTTGGGCTGATAAGGTTTCACCCTCACACCATTTCGGAGCGGCGTACAAGTCGAACCTTTATCGGTTCTTGTGCCCTCCTGTCCATCAATGCCCGGAGCTGGTCGACCTAATTGTCAGACATTACAGACCAGCTACCCGGCAAGTCTGTGACTGCAGCGGAAAGCCCTTGTTCACACTTCGCAAAGAGACCGTCCAGCCGGCCTTCGCCCCAGGGTTGCAGTATGACTCCAACACGATTGTTAGAAAGATAAATCTTAAGGAGCAAGCGGGGCGCTTTACGCAATCAAAGAGGACGAGGGATTTCCTCAATTCAGAGCTAATCGTCCCGCTCGCAGCTGGACATTGGCCAACCGGCCCCATACCCCTGGAGAGATTTCAAAATAAATACATATACGCCATTCTGGCGTGGGTCCTCGGCCGTGACTCTGACGAGCTGGTACAGCCGTACCGCACTAGCGCTGGCAGAATGTCTCCTATGTGGAGAATCTTATGACCTGGCGGCGCAGAAAAGCGGGAGGCGCCCAATCTTCTTTGACTGGGCAGACTGGCTAGCTTACGCCATTCACTCCAGCCTGGTGAGGCTACAGAAAAAACAGACAACTGAGTTCCGGTTCAGTTCCTTCTTGGCTTGGCTATGTTTGTATCACTTGCACCCCCGTATGCAAATTCCAAATCTGAAAAGGGTGAGTGAGAAAGGAGAGCCGCAGCCTGTCTATAAGTGGACGGATGACCTATACCGGAAAGGGTCTTATTACAGGTTCAACTTCAACTTTCTGGGCATGGTCATGGCGGTCTTCAATGATGGCGAAATGCCTCGCCCCCCGCAAGCAATGACTAACTATCTGCTGAACCACAGGCTTGGGGACGTCTTTCGACTGACGCAGGGGATTGTGGTTAGAATCTACGGATTCAAGGGTAAACCTTATTTGCTGCCCTACTGGTGTACTGATCATCAGTTTGGGATGGAGGTTGCGCGGCAGATGGATTATGTTGAAGAAGAGTTCGGCCAGGGAAAGAAAAAGGGGCATATCTTTCAATATCCGCTTTCCTGGGCGAACACCGAACTGTCAGAGATAGGCCAGCATGTCTATCTCGAGCGGGAGCTCTATGACATTGGCCTGATAATGCTGCCGCAGCGCTGGAAGTACGACCCTCATGGGATAAGGGGAAAGTTTTCACATGTCTGCCCCCGGGCGGGGATAGAGGAAGACAGATGCGACATAATCAATGTTGACCTCGACTGGAGCGTTGATTTAATGACATCATGGCCTCCATGGCATGAATTCTATTGCGAGGAGGTGACATACGATCCAGACCGAAACCCAGATCACAAGTTCTCTTCTCCGGGTTTCAAAAAACTCATCACCAAGCTGACGGGCCTAGATTGGCCGAAGAACAAAGTCATTGAGTGCTGGAAGATGAGGTGTCGCACGCAGCACGACAAGTCTGCCAGGAGGAATCTGGCCGTTGATGATGAATTCTCGGCCTTATACGACCAATACATTGATGGCTGGCAGCCTTTCGCTTTTCGAGATTACGTTCCCCGAGGTCCCTTCGAAGAGTATAAAGGGGAGTCTTCCCCTCCACAGTTGTACGCTTCTGCAGCTTCCAGCGCAGCTCCAGTAGTCCTTCAAGAGGGCCCAACGCAGCCTATGGCTCCCAAGGCGGTGCCCGAAAAGGCGCAAAGATCAGCAAGGTCAACCCCTGAGGTGACCCCTCAGGCAGAAAAGGCGCCAGCGCTGCCGGCTAGTAGGCCAGCCGCGGCAGATCTTCCGTCAGTCAAACCCCGGTACAAGTTTACCGTGGGAACATCAGCGCCTGCCGCGCCCACTTCATCTCCTTCTTCTGGACCAGCCAGTGCCTCAGAAGAGAAAAAGAAGAGGAGAGTTGAGAAGTTCAGACGGCCTAGTCTGACGTTGCAGCAGTCAGTCGCCGAGCCGCAGCCGCGTCCAGCCGCTCCAGAGGTTGTTTCTCTGGATAGTCCTGAGCCAGCCGCCGGAACCAGAACCGAGGACATCCATCCAGCGTCGGCTCAGGTGGAGCCCGCAGGTACGTTCGCTGCCCCGCTCCCTCAGATCTCATCCGACCCTACTCCAACTCCATCCCCCGCTCAATCCGAGCAAGCCGTGGCCGTATCTTCCTCCCAATCTCCGCAACCTTCTAGCGGCCACCACTCTTTCGACCAGTTTGCGCAGGATCCCAACGCCTTCCTGTCCTTGAGTCAAACCCCAAACCCTTCGCCCGCAGCTAGTGCTGAGGCTGCTCATTCTTCCCTACATTCATCCCCTCAGCCGCTTGAAACCCTTCCAGCGTCACCCACTCCGCTGTCCGCTCCCTGGTCGCCCTCAAAAGCGGCCGCTCCTTCCGAAGTCCTTCCTGTTTCTCCTGTCTCCCTGTTCGCAGGGGAAATGCCACGACAAAACCCTAGACTGGAGGAACCGGACTTCATGGATGACCTCCAAAGCACAAATGATTTGCCTCTGGCAACAAGGGCCGTAGAGTATTCTGCCTCTTTTCTCCAAAACTTGAAGCGGAGGAGACCTGAGGAGATTGCCGCCCCGGTAAAACGCACCAAGTTTGACTTCGAGAGGAGAGTGCTCACGTCAGAAAAGATAACACCAAAAGTGAAGAAGCCTCTCCGAGAGATGACCAGGGCGGACTACGAGTTTCAGAGGAAGGAGAAAAGCTTTGACGATATCAACCAGCAATACGTGATTCATGGAATCCATCGTCAAGCGGATAGTCTCCTGGTCAAGCATCTCGAGGACCAAGAAGAGCTTTTTCGGCTGCAGGACAAGACAAGGCAGCTTGAGGAGGACCTGGCTGGGGCCACTGCGCAGCTGGAATCAGCGCAGCAAGAGATAGAAAAATTAAGAACCCGGCTGGCCACTTCTCAGCAAGAGGCCGCAGTGGAAAAGCAGGCCGTCTTGGAGCAAGTTTCTCAGCTCCAAGAATCTTTGAAGCGGGCACAGTCGCAACTTGCAGAGAAAGCATCACAAGCGACGGCCTTTTCAAAGAGCAAAGTTAAGGGGATGCGGGCTGATCTGTTGAGGGGATGCGCGCCCCACGTTTGTAAGGCCATGCCGGTCCTGGATTTTGCATCCAGGATCCAAGAAGTTTCTGCCCAGGGAAAGCCTGTGGTAGAGGAGGCCGAACGCCAGGCGAAGCAGTGGTTGAACCTGGCTATAAAACTTGAAGAACATGAGCGCAATGGCCTCCAATTTTCTCCTATGTCCCCGTTCGCTGCAGAATGGGCAGATGCAAGGGTAACCTTGCATAAATATTTCAAGAAAGCAGAAGAGGTGAGAGCTGCCAGGCGAATGCTGGATGCATTCGAACAAGAAAAAGACATTTGCCTGGCCCCCTTTCGCGCTCTTTCCGAATTAGGGTGCCCGAGCTATATCGAGAATGGTGAGTTTCTCACCCTTAAGCAGGTGAGAGAGAATTGGCTGGCCTTTGAGACAAATACAGCAGAAATCGATAGCTGGGCCGAGCCAATTCAGGAAGCTCAGGTCGCTCAGATGGTGTCCAAGTGCTGCAAGATCAGCTCCTACTTCCAGGAGCTGGGAAAACGATATCTCACCATCGACCTGCACGCTGTCGCTGCATTCCACGCAGCGTTAGAAGAAATCACCGACCTTCGGCCCTTCCAAGCAGAAGTCTGGGATCTGGCCCAAATTACATATGAGCGCATCTGCAAGTCAGAAGCCGACGATGGAGAGCATTCAGATCCGGAAGGCGAATCCGAGGAGGCAACTGCCGGAAGCGAACCTAAAAATGAACAGTTGCCGCAAGGGGAACAGTCAGAGCAGCAGAAGGCAGGGGAAGAAAGTTCCTCTGCACCCAATGGATGAAGGCATGGATTCTTTGCGCCGAGGCGAGCTCGACACCCCGCGAGCCGCCAGAAATGTTGCCACATTTTGCACGGGGTGCAATGTTTTCATTTTTTGTAATAGGGCTGCTCTTCTCTTTCCCCCTTCCTCTCTTTCCCTTTCTCTCTTTTCCCTGCATTTTCATTCTTCCCCCTTCCTCTTGAATCCCTCAGTCAGTTTTCCAAAATGACAGCAGTTGCCCTGAAAAAATTCTAAGTGTTCAGGGCGCCACCCGACTTCGCAGCGAAGTCGGAGTGCGCCCTTCAGTTGGAGCGCAGCAGGAATGCAAAGTGCGCAGTGCGACAGACAGACAGGAAAGAGCAAGTGTCTGGGCTACGCCCTGCTTTCTGGGCGCACTTGGTACCAGGACTGGCAGGAAAATGATTAAGTGCTGGGGCGCAACCCGACTTCGCAGCGAAGTCGGAGTGCGCCCCCTTTCCAGGGCGAAGTCCGAACAGCAGTGTAAATCAGCTTCCACCGGTGCGCAACCCGACTTCGCAGCGAAGTCGGAGTGCGCCCTTTGACCGGTGCGCAGTAGGGAGACAAACTCAGAAGTTGACTAAGGCATGAAAGGCCTCCCCAACTGCGTTGTTTTTCACCTGCGCAACCCGACAGCGCTCCGATCCTGGGCGAAGTTGGATAAACTGCCTTTCAAGGCAGACACGTGTCAAGCGTCATCATCCGACAAGTGTCCAACTTTGGGATCCGAGCCGAGACGTGCCGAGCACAAGGACAAGCATGGGATGCACTACTTATGCCAGCTACCGCCTTTAAAGCTGATTGGAGGTTCTACCTGCTTCAGCTACCCGCCTTCCTGCCGATGAGAAGTTCTACCTAACGCGCTGCCACGTATCTGTACAGCCTTCAGGGAGACCATGCCGCGAGTACAGTCTTGCCCGACAAAGGTCAGCATCAGCAGCTCCATGGCCGCTCTTGTCAGCTAATGTTTGTTTGGGACTTTGTGCCCATAAATTGTAACGGGAGGGACTTTGGGCTATAAATACCCACCACTTTTTCATTGTAAGGTGGTGGAAGGGGAATGTCTGTTAGGGAACCATTGTAGCTGTGCTTCTGCTTCTTAATATAAAGTATATACCTGGCTCTGTTTTACTACTTTTATTTTGTATGTTGCCTCTCTTTGTCATATTTCTTGTGTCATTGCTCGCTGTTGTGCTGAACTCTGAACTCCAGCATTTGATGGCCAAGTACTCCTGGACTTCATAGATCAGAGGATACATAGGATAAATTAGGTAGCAGTTCCTGCAGTTGTGTGTTATGTTTATGTTGCTGTCCGTAGTGGTGATTGATGCATTGTCGTGCTGTTAGTTCTCCTTGTAGGGAGAATGTCTGCTAGGGGACCATTGTAGCTGTGCGTACACTTCCCTGCATAACACATATACTTGGATCTGACATTTCCTGGTTACGTTTTGTATTTATGTTGCTGTCCGTAGTGGTGATTGATGCATTGCCGTGCTGTTAGTTCTCCTTGTAGGGAGAATGTCTGCTAGGGGACCATTGTAGTTGTGCGTACACTTCTTTATATAAAAAGTATACTTAGATTTGGCAGTTTCTGGTTATGCTTTGTATTTATGTTGCAGTAAGTAGTGGTGATTGATGCGTTGTCGTACCGTTAGTTCCCCCCACCCAACTCCAATCACATTTGTAAATTCTTTCCGCATTTTTATCTCTTTCCTGCACTCTCATCCTAAACCATAAAACCCCCACAGGAAGCCGGCCTTCTCCGGAGATTGGCACGGAAGGCATTCCTTCCTTCCGGCCTTTCAATCTGGTGGGCGAATCTGGGCGCATTAACACAAAATCCTTTCCTCATGGCAGATTCGTAACCAACAGGTCCTCCAAATAATGAGGCAATTCACTAATGGGAGGTAGCTTGTGTGGCCTGGAGTTACATGATTCACCACAAACTTCATTACATTGCAGAGCCTCTTTGATGCAAAGGGGGCATTGAAGAGGATGTTTGTGAGTGAGGAGTGGATTGCAAAAGATGCTACTAGATATCGACTCTCCAGTGAGAGCCAAAAGTTGTAGGATTATGTCTTTGAGGAGGCCATAAGGTACAAGAATATTTTTTTTTTTATAATTATTTTTGCATTTGCAAATTTTGAATTGTAGTCCACATTTCAAATAGCTAAGTTGCTAACAATTACTAAAATCTCTCATTTGGCTTCAGGTATCAGAGCCTTTGGTGAGGGTGGAGAAAAATCACAAATGGGATATGTATATGAGGCTATGGATAGGACCAAAGAGGCAAATGCCTTCTTTTATAATTATTTTAAACCCGAATGTTGGACATTTTGAGCTCATTTAGTTGTCATTGATGTCAAGGTAAAAAGTTGTCATTGATGCCAAAGTGAACACATGAAGTTGTCATTAATACCATGGAGTACACCATCATTAATACCAGGAAGCAATGCAAAGAGATGGAGAAAAGTTGTCCAAATATGATTTTATAAGGGTTTTTGTTAAAACCATGGTGGCACATTAAAAGGTTTTTTATTAAAACCATAATGATAGTTCCCTAATATTGTGATGGTAGAATTAAGGTTTTTATTAAAACCAAGGTGGCGAAATTATTTTTCATCATTCATCAACCCAGTGAAGTGCAAATGATAATTTGATATTAAGTCAAAGAGGGCTTTAATTTTTTATTAAAGTCTAAAGTTTATAAATTAAATTTATAATATTTAAATTCTTTTATATTTAAATTTATAAATTATAATTTATACAAGACGACATCATCAAGTCGAATCATCCGCCGACGTTGTATGCAAAGTAATTGAAGGGTATTTAAACCCTAGGACAAACCTTAGGGAAGTGTGAATTCGAATTCGAACACAGCGAAAAATCCAGAGCCTCCGAAAATCATGAAGTGAGGTATTGAAGAAGCAAGGCAGCGCATCGTGTTCGAGCGAGGAACAAGGCAGAGGGAGTAGCGCTCGTGGTCTAGCTTGGCCCTAGACGTAGGAGAAGGCCAAAGGCTTTGAAGCCTTTGTGAAAAGGCTTAAGCAACCTTAGGGCTTAAGCTAAGCACGTGGAGCGCTTAGCTCACACGGCTAGCTAGCCGCAGCTAAGGCGCCAACCGATGGAGAAGGCGCGGGGTCGAAACTCCGAAAAACGCGGAAGGGGGATTCACCAAAGGTTTTTATGATTTAATTTTGATTTTTGCATAATACTAAGGTTTAGGAGGCATAAGGGAATATTTGTGATATTTGATCATTGTGCTAAGGTTTTAGAGGTGTTTGTGGAATTTAATTAATTGTGCTAAGGTTAGGGAGTTATAAGGTGATATTAATTTATTTACCTAAGTGGTAAATAGGTGATTCATTAAGGTAAATATTATTTTACCTTTGGAGATAGAAATTGAGTTGGAATATCAATTTGGTGAAATTGAGAAATTGAAGGTGTGTTTTGAAAAGGAAATTTCTGTGAAGATATTATTGTCAAATATTGCTATTGAGAAGGAGATATAAGGTGTATCATGAAATTGAGCTATTCTTGTATTTTGTGAAGTATAACACTTGTTATCTAACCCTTGGCACTTGGCAAAAAATAAGGTATTCCCTGAAGGCAATTTTTGAAGATCATTCTCCAATCAAGAAAAAGGTATGAGCACATTCTTCCATAGTTGAATTGATTGATTGGTTTTCTGGAAAATAAGTTTGGAGTGAAAAGGAATTGATTAGGGTTTCCTATTGAGTGTGTTGAGTGAATGCTTCAAGGTTTTTTGGAATAAAGAAGTGTTGTTAAAACCTTGTTTGATAAGCATTGTTGAAGCCATTGTTTGAGTGAAGAACTTGAACTAGGGTTTGAAAAGAACATGAGTATCATTGTTATGTGAGAGTTGTTTTATAAGCATTGTTGTTGAAGCCATTGTTTGAGTGAAGAACTTGAACTAGGGTTTGAAAAGAACATGAGTATCATTGTTATGTGAGAGTTGTTTTATAAGCATTGTTGTTGAAGCCATTGTTTGAGTGAAGAACTTGAACTAGGGTTTGAAAAGAACATGAGTATCATTGTTATGTGAGAGTTGTTTTATAAGCATTGTTGTTGAAGTGAGTTGTTGAGTAAAGAACTTGAACTAGGGTTTGAAAAGAACATGAGTATCATTGTTATGTGAGATTTGTTGTTGAGCATTGTTGGAAACATTTTGAGTGAGTGATCATATGCTTGGACTAGGGTTTGTGAGCAAGGATTATTTCATTGAGTGATTGGTTGAGTAGAGTTGGTTGAGCCTAGTCAAGTGGATGTGTGAAGTGATTGTTCAAGTTCCATAAAACAAACTATTCTATATTATGAATTGAGTTGAGAAAGTGATTGAGCATTGAGTTGAAATTGAAGCATATTGAGTCTCTCACAATTCTCCTCATGTTTCCAAGAGAGTGATTGAAAGCAATTGAGCAGATTTGAGGCAAGTCTTTGAGGAGACTTGTGGACTTGTTCAGCAGATTGGACAAGTTTTGTGTGGACTTGTTCAGCAGATTGGACAAGTTTTGTGTGGACTTGTTCACCAGATTTGAGCAAGTTCTATGTGGACTTGTTCACCAGATTTGAGCAAGTTTTGTGTGGACTTGTTCACCAGATTGGACAAGTTCTGTGTGGACTTGTTGAGCAGATTTGAGGACAGAGTTTGGTGCAGATTTGAGGACAGATTTGTGCCAGACCAGAGATAGAGATTGAGCAGATTTGTGCTAGACCGAAGGACTGTGTTTAGTATAGATTTGAGACAGAGCTTTGGAGGTGACAGAGAGGAGAGGACAGTAGTCTCCAGTGGATAGAGATCCATCAGCCAGGGCAGTGAGGACAGGTCTTCTGAGTGGGGACAAGAGTCTTCAGTGGAGAGAGATCCACAAACTAGTGCAGTGGAGGCAATAGTCTTCTAGAAGATCACCAGCCAGAGCAAAGGAGAAGGAGTTCTCCTGTGGATAGAGATCCACGAACTTGATTTAGGGGATTGGTATCTCCTTTGGACAGAGGTCCATAAACATTGTAATAGGGAAAGGATTCCCAAGACATTGATTGAGAAAATTTTAGTGAAAGATTTTCTCCGTGGAGTAGCCCACATTGGGTGAACCACGTAAATTGTGGTGTCTCTATTGTGTGTGGTGATTTGTGCATTGCTTTGATTATTGCTATTGATATTGCTATCTTTACATTGCATAGTATTGATTGGGAAAGAAAAAGTAAAAAGTGGTCTTATACTGTTCACCCCCCCTCTCAGTATAAGCTTGTGTTGTTCACCGAATACAATCTCATTTGGGAATTGATTAACCGACGATGGACTTCTTAGCTCCATAGCTCACTACCTCAATCCCAAATTATTTTATGATGATTCATTCGAGGCCGACTATGAGGTGATGTTCGGCCTTCAACAATGCCTTGCCCGGATGGTGCCAGATGAGCACACCCACAATTTGATACAAAATGAGTTGCAGGATTATAAGAGATGCGAGGGCTCGCTTTTTACATCCCCACAATGCATTTGAGGAAGGGCAACTTTGAGGCCAAGTAACCCTTATGGATCAAATTATTATTGATTTTGTTTTCAAAAATAATCTCAATTTACGATTTTACATAAATTATTAAATTTCTTTTTTCTTGGCATTTTCTACATTTATGGCGGGAGAACTTTGATGCGTATACACCCAATCTTCAATGCTTCACCATGGAAATTTTATGTCAACCATGCAGCACTTCAAGTTGTGATCACAGTTAGAGTACGTTTGAGCACATTCACTCCAAGAAGCGCAATAGACTTACATAGAAAAAGTTAAATGATTTTGTATTTGTTCATTACAACCTTCGCCTCCACCATAAAAGAATTGCGGAAACAAATTATGAAGCCATTGATTTAGATGAGATTGATCCATCACCTGAATGGATCACAAAGCCAGAGGAGCAGCAGCAAGAGCCTCTCTTTTCAATAGATGAATTTGAAAGTATAGCAGAGGAGTTAGCGGCAAAGGCACAAGAAGACCCACCGGCACAAGCACAAAGGGAGAGGACTAGAGTTTCACCTAGGGCAACAGGCAAAGACATTGCAAGACGCTAGATAGTAGGCCTATTGAGGCATTTTGACACATTTTGTAATTTGTACCTTTTTATATTATAAGCAATATAAGAATATTTGAATTTTGGATGCATTAAAATTTCTTTAATTGAAGTGTGTTTTGTCACTTTCAAGTGTAGTTTAAGGTTGTAAAACTTACAGTATTACTTTTGGATTTTGTATAATGTTAATTTTTTTTTTTTTTTTTTTTTGAATAATACTTCTTATAAACATCCGTCGTGGGGATTGAACCCGGGTCACATCACCGATAATGCATTTTCTTTGGGGTTTTTTTTGGACGAGTTTTTGCCAAGTTTTTTTCTAATTTTTTGTTGAGTCCGAGTCCGAGTCCTGATTCGGCCTTGCCAAGTACACATCGAGTCCAAGTTTCTCTACTATGATCCACACCATAGTTGGAAAGCTCACAATTCACGATAAACTCAGCAGCCTAATTTTGGAGATTTTATCGGCAACTCGACAAAACTCCACCCCAAAAAAAAAAAGGAAGAAACTTTTTGAACAGAAAAAATACATTTTAAACAAAAATTGGAGAACCAGAAAGTTGATTCCATATTAGCCTGCCAATATAATAACTTTGAATTTGTTTGTTGAAATTTTACAACTATTTAAATTGCATTCAATTTTATTTGTTTTATTTCATATAAATTAAACAGACACGATCAAGTTGTTTTATAAAATAAATAGTTGCGTGGCCCACAAGAGCCATTTTACCGTTCACCGCTTTTATATTAAATTTCAATTTTCTTTTATGAAATAAGTGGCCACCTGCTAAGCTCCACTTTGTGACAAGTTTAGGAAAATTTAAGTGTGCAGGTGTCCGGATTTTGAATTCAATTTTGTACGGGATCTCTCATCCGAATGCGAAATTCAGAATTTCAGATGTTGATTTCAGTAATTGGAACAGGAGAAAAAAGTAAATTATGTTTAGATGTTCAGACATTGATTTCAGTTTTGTACCAAAAGTATGTGAAGCTGAATAACACTCAAAACACCCCAGGAGTCACATAAAAAGTCTTACAGTAAAACTAAATGCTTCATCGGCCACCAATGTCACATTGTCTCCTAGTGGGATTGCTGCAACATATTCAAAGGTGGATTCAAGTGCAGCTTACCCCAGCGTCTATGGCACTGCACGGATCTTCACCACAGCGGCCAATTACAGCTTTAAGGCTAGCTCCGGCCGCCATTGGCTCTGCGTTTTTCCTTTTTTTTTGTGCCCACGGTCGATTTTCTCGCAAGAAATCAGCGAGAAAATGGCATTAAACTCGCCATGAGTTGGTGAGTTTCTCGGTGCCAAGAAATTAAAAAAAAAACTCATGGGCCAAAAATTCTCTAGAATTTTGCGAGAACTCGCGATATCCTGGTGAGTTTTCTAACACTGATCCACACCATTCATAGCATGACATTTCTGCATAACACATTTCACTTCTGAGCCAAGCAAAGAAAAAAAATTAAAGAACGGTTGAACAGGATGAGAAGCTTCAAATTGCTAGTTCTTCGCAGCATAAATAGCCAACACATGATTTCACAGGCACACCAGTGCGTGATAATCCATTGTAATGGCAATCCCACTTTAGCCTAGACTGACAATATTATGTTGCTAGTATACTCAAATAACCCAATCACAGCCATGCAGTAAAACAAAGTATTTGGTCACCAGTCGCTAAATCCATGCTTCTTGGTTCCTGTTTTAAAGGTAGTTTCTTGGACAATCAAACAAATGCCCTTCTACAAATTTAAGAGAAGAAAACATCAAGACAGCTGACCTCGGGCTCTATTTACTTGGTCCATCATGGCAGCTTCTGATTCCAGTATAACTGCACTTTTCTTTCCATCTGCAATATTGATATTTGATTGACGTTGTCCTGTTTAGATAAAGCAAGCATGCTTTCAGTGACAATTTTGATAAATATTTTGCCTCATAAAGGCATAAACGTTACAACTATATAAGCTAAAATTCTAACACTTAGAAACAAGATTTCATAAGCTTAATAATTTCATCTCCATTCAATAGAAATGAGATTTCATAAGCCAAAAAATTTCAATTCCAACCAATAGAAATAAGACTTCATAAGCTAAATATTTCCATCCCAACTGATAGGAGGTTGTCGAGAATAAAATCAATCTGCAGTCTACTAGTTTGAATCCAAGAATTAAAATAAAATCAAAACTTTATTTTGACTTCTTGGTACCCAACCTTATTCTACAAGATCTAGTTTATTTTTTTGACCTCTCGCTTGATCCTGTTTGACTAAAATGCCCTGGTGACAAAGAAGAGAGTTTGGTTTTTCACTTGCATATTGTAGCCCATTCTTTGACATCATAAAACTAGATTTAGTCTTAGTCTTTATTTTTCATCAAAATAAACTAACACAATATATCCATAACAATCAACCTATATATCCATACCAATCAACCTACCTTCAGACTCCAGCACTTGGGCCCGTTTTCTACGTTCTGCCTCTGCCTGCATCTCCATAGCTGCCCTGACACCTGGTGGTGGAGATATGTCCCCTGCAGATATCATCGCCATCCATAACAGGTCGATCAATGGTTTTTTGTGGAGAATGTCAGGAAACATTTCCAACTTTAACAATCAACAACTCATCTGAAGTTTCCATATAAAAATAACATAAGCCCTTACTTATCTCATATCTTAAACACTGTAAACCCCAGTCCCTTGCAGCTTCATTGATAGATTTCTGTAAAAGAAAAGTTACATTGTTACATAATATTATTTATTATTGGACTGGCTAGAGGTCAAGTTTATTTCCAATTGGCACACATTTTATATCCAATATTGGAATTTAAAAAAAAGCATTTATAGATAAAAAAGAACAAACAATTAATGCATTGAAGTGTGCAATAATAGAAACATAAGTCATTTATCAGATAAGGACCAATAAAGTATTTGATTTTCTCAAATTAACAATGTTCTAATTATCTGATCAAAACAACACATTAGATTTATCATGGGATATGGCAAACAACTTCACAAGATGTCAATTATAGGTAAAGAAATCAAAGATGTTGTAAAGGTTATAGGAATAATAAACATAAATAACAACAATGTACAAATAACTAATGCGGAAGCTTGGATGATGACAGAAAGACGTGTCAATTTGCATTGTGTAATCATTAAAGTGTAAAATGATCTCTTCAAATAATAAACGGCATTTAAAAAGGAAAGGAATTAATCTCCATAACTGACCAAAATTAGATCAATAGGACTAGAAAAGAAAACCAGCAATTATAGCATAACTGACCAAAATTATGTCAAGTGGACCACCTAAAGTATCTCCAAAGTGATATAGGTGAGGTATCAGGAATATTTTAAACTGTACAAATAAGTTAAGCCATTATAGAATAAAAAGAAAACACATCCTTAGATGCAAGATTGCAATTCTAATGAAACATAAAAATGAGAAATGAATTGTTTGAGGTTTTCATAGTGTTCATACATTCTGCTAGGAGTTTCCAGGTACACCACAATGAATTTTTACCATCTCACTAAGGCTTCTCAAGGTCTAGGAGTACAAGACCCCAAAGCATGTAATTAGATTAACAACTTAGTAGCAGAAAATATCAAGCTCTTGACCCATTCTCCAAAAAAGAAGTGTACTAGAATGACCAAGAAAAAAACATCAAAAATGACAATAAGCAAATGGAAGGCGGCAATTGGCTAGGTTCTAAATGGAAATGAAGACCAATCAACATAAGGCAGTAATGTTTTAAACATTTAAATAGCATTAACCAAATGGGTAAACATTCTTAGCCCCATTACTTATCAGTGATACAGCTAGGAAAAAGATTTTCACATGATAGGCCATTAAAGCTTCCTAACTTCAAAATGTCCTATGCCTAAGTTTTATTCAAATCAGTCTACTGCCCCATGTCATCTGGCAAGGTACTCCTTCTGAGATTTTAAAGTTCAACAAAGAAAACAGAAGACAAATCAGATAGCTGAACTCTGGCACTATTTTGAGATTAACATGCATTGTTAGACCTTCAAGTCAACGCATGCTAGCAACCAACCTTCCTCACAATCAGGGCCCTTGCCACTAAATTTATGACCTCTTCCAGGAAATCAGTGACCCTGGTTGTTATGGAGAATGCAAAGAACTCTTTTCTTCAAAAATAGTTCCAGTGGCTCCTGTCTGTCCAGGACACATTCCATATTGATAACCTTATAGTGGTTGATAATTCTATAAAGAGATATTCCGCTGTTGATGAAGATTAGAGTTTTTGCTTTGTTATACCCCGTAACAATTGAATTAGTATGCTTATTGCCTTGTATTCTTCCAATGTCTTAGGTGTGTATGTTTTCTTAGTAGATCTGGTTTTTATTTTTATTTTATCTATTTATGATAGTGCCTTTTATGAAAGGGGATGCATTCAGCCTTCCCTTCTACAGGTATCACAACCAGTTATACTTCAATTTTTATGGACCCATTTTTGTCATAACTGGACATTTCTATAATTTTTTTCTCTTTTTTAATATCTGTTCTGCTTGAGCATCTTTTGCTATTTATCTTTCTAATGGAACGGATATAAAAAAATAAAGATGGAAGTACAAATCTATCCCAGGATAACACTCACACGGCATAGCAATTTCCAAAATTAAACCAATGTCACCATATCATTCCACCATAACCAGAGCAGACAACAAGATGCACACAATGATTAAACAAATTAAGATAATCCCAATGCAATACCAATAGCAAATGACAAGATGCAAATACCAATTTTAATATTGAACCCTTTCAAGGGGGCTACCTCCCAAATTCCAATCCTATAACAGACGATCCAAAGAGATGACAAAAGAAGAACACAACCAATTCCTAAAATGAAAAGTCTTCTCTAATAACTACAGGACTATCATAATCGGGCATATATTTGCCAAGCTCTATGCCACAGCATTGGATGTGCTTCTCTCCCGAAGGTTGGAGGAGGAGGGTTTCAGGGCCCTTGGCCAAGCTGGTTTTTGACAAGATCACTAGACCACAGATCACATTCTAGTCCTTAGAGCTATTATTGAGGAGGCGCGTTCCAGGTCCTCGAAGGTTTACTGTTGCTTTGTAGACCTCAGGAAATCTTTCGACACAGTGCCTCGGCATTTACTTCTTGAGAGGCTTCGGTTAGTTGGCATCTCTAGACAGCTTTTGACAGCAGTTACACGATTATATGAGACGGTGAAAGGTCGGTTTCGCTCCCCTCAAGGGCTTTCATCCAGTATTCTTAGTACCATAGGAGTGAAACAGGGGTGCCCCCTTTCCCCAACACTTTTTGGGATCTTCATCGACGGGCTTGAGACTTTTATAATGGAGAACGCTCACCCAGAGTTTCCTTCTTCATTATGTGGTGATTTCTATTCTCCTCTTTGTTGATGATGTTGTTCTTTTGGCCTCATCTCCTGAGGGGCTTCAGCATCATCTGGACACTCTTGCCGCTTTTTGTGACTCGAAACAGTTGATGGTGAATCTCTCTAAGACCAAGGTTATGGTTTTCAATACTACCAAAGAGGTACTATCCCATCTCCACTTCTTTTTCCAAGGTCGGGAGGTCGAGATCACCACCTCTTATATGTACTTAGGGATTCTTTTCACCGGTCCCACTTTTGGTATGAAACCCGCCGCCCAGGCCCGGGTGTGTAAGGGGTATGCAGCCCTGTCTTTGCTAGAGAGGAATTGCTTCAAAGCACATTTTTAGGATATAATTGTGAAGATGAGGATCTTTGACGCTTGGTCAAGCCAACTATTACTTATGGGTCGGTGGTTTGGGGTCCTAGTCTTGGCCCGACTGAGTGGTCACGGGTTGAACGAGTCCAGACACTCTTTCTTTGACGGTTCATTCGTTGCAAGGGTACAGTCGCCCGCTCTATTATTTTGGCAGAGTTTGGGGCTTCTCCTATCCAGCTTGAGATTATCTTCTTGATTATCGGTTATCTTCACAAGATCCATACTTTAGGAGATACCCCTACGGGTTG
The DNA here is from genome assembly GCA_028583015.1 of Wollemia nobilis. Classification (NCBI taxonomy): domain Eukaryota; kingdom Viridiplantae; phylum Streptophyta; class Pinopsida; order Araucariales; family Araucariaceae; genus Wollemia; species Wollemia nobilis. The sequence goes on along the minus strand of JAQPPZ010016879.1, from coordinate 12,355,419 downwards.
CAGGCGATACCCTTATCTCACCCTTCACTCCTCAATGGAACTCTCTCTGACGAGGAGGCCGGAGGAGTTGGTATTTTCAGGTTTTTGCCCTCCTGGCCAGCATTCAGATACGGATGGACAGGCTCCCCCCTTATTCTTTGGGTGTTCTCCCCCCCTCTCGGCTTAGTAAGGAGAAGATGCTCCACGAGATCCGGAAGGATGTTAGTCTCCAATACACCAAATGCACATGGATCTCTCTTGTTGCCCCTCTTTCCCCCAAGTTGTTTTTCTACCATGAGCACTTCCTACAGATATAGAAGGGCAAAATAGTTCCTCCACATTACCTTCAGCAGCACACAATGCATAGTCTTCGGATCACTATTGGGCAACTCAGGGTGTGTTCTCACCAACTCCAAATCGAGTCAGACCACCATCTTCCGACGGAGGAGTGGATTTGCTTGCTTTGCTCATTAAGTGAAGTTGAAACCCTTCATCACTTTATCTTTTGCTGTCCCATTTATTATGAGATCCGGGGTAGATTCCATTGCCTTTTAGGGACAACTCTCGATCTGTTTCTATCTTCTTCAGATACCCGGACCAGCGGTGTCTCGCCCTCCTTTTTAGGGAGATAACTTAGCTTTGACGACATAAAAGTTCTCCTCTAGATGGATCTCATCCTCCTCAACATCGGCTCATCACAACATACTTCACCCGCTCCGACGGCTCGGGTGACTCCGAATAGAAACGCCCCACTTCTTCCAGTTCAGATGGAACAAGGTCACTATACAGCGCACCCACAGCTTGTCAGGGTTACAAACCAGCAATGGAAAGAGACATATCAGAGACTTCTTCAACTCCGGTACTTTGGCCTCGACTGTTAGGAGAGATTAGTTTTTGTGGGGTTCTTGGAGCTTGCCCCTCCTGGGCTGCTCCCTCTCCCCTTCCTTCTCTCTCTCCGTTCTTCTTGGCGTGTACTCTCTTTCGGACTGCAGCCCTCCCCCCTCTGCTCTCCCTTTTCTTTCTCCTTTTCTCTTTGGCCCGGTTGTCGGGTTTCATCTTGTATTTATCTTAGCTCTTTTCTTTGTTGGGCTTTTTAGCCCGCTAGCTGGCAGTCATTATTGTCCTTCTTATAGTCCCTTGGGTCTTTTTTTGGCCCACCAAGGACATTAAGAGTATTTCGTTTCATTTCATTTCATTTCTCTATTTTTCTGACACAATTAGGCCGGAGTAAATCTAAACCCAAATATTTGGCCCATAATAAACTAGAACCACCCTAACTAACACACATGAAAAGAGTATGCTACTACTAACCCTAATGGTGCCATTATGTAGGGTGTTACATGTCCCCCCAACCTTCCAAAAAAGGGTTGTCCTCAACACTTTGCCTATTCTTCATGCTTCTACGTGTAGAACTTATTCTTGTAGCCTTATCCTCCAATTGTTGTGCTCACAACTTCTTTCAAGAAGGGCAGTGTTTTGGAATAGCAAATGAATATGTGGTTGTTGGATTGCACCATTCAAATTGGGGAGGTGGAACAGTTGTACTCCTTTAAGATTTGACTTTAATAGATCCGTCATTTTGTCATCCAAGATGTCATATCAACCGTCATAACCAATCTTACAAATTCCTTCATATGACTGAACAAATCCTATTAGCTTCAATTTGGTAAGTTCTGAAAAGGAGTTGCGTGTTGCTTCAAAGTTTTTGAAGAGCTCTTGTATAAAGACCTCCCATGAGCTTGTGAAGGAGTCGCCCACGCACTTGTGAATCTTCAAAAGCTAATATTATTGTGGATTCCCCTTCTATAAAGAGGACCAATGCACCCAATGGCTTTTAAGTTTTAACAAATTATTGTAAAAGCGGAGGACGTGGAAACAAAAGCAGCAAGCTCCAGGGAACAATAAACAATTATCCCACAAGCAACGAGCTTCGACGTTTTGTATTTTACTTCCAATGGAGGAAAGATTATTTAATCCTTATTTGATTGTGTTTTGCCCTTTTTGAATGGAATTGAAAAAGTAAAGGCCATGAAAAATTTAAACACTAGAATATTCTCTCAAGATTCTGCTTGGAGGGAAAAACATTCTTATCTTTTTGCTACCCCAGCAAGACTGTTTTTCTTGCAAATCGAGGCACCTCTCAAGGCTTATATATACTTTTCGGAAAGCATTTTTCGAGGCCAATCCATTGGAACCAAAATTTTGTTAGCGTACTATTTCCTATTTTGTTTTATTGCACGCATTTGTTATTCCTGTTGTAACAAATGCTATTGTTGCTACACTGTTACAACGTAACAGTTCAGTTACGCCGGATGTTCTATTCCCGGCACTGTAACATATTATTTAAACTCTGATGAATAATACAATAGCTAGTTCCGAATTCTTACATGGCATCAGAGCCAGTGGCGTGAAGGGAGCAGCGCAGCGGCAGCAGAGAAGCGTGGACAACAAACGGATTTTTTTTTAATTAGCCAGACGGGAATTTTTTTTTCTCCGGGTTTGTTGTAGCAGAGGATTCCTCCGGCGAGAAAAAAAAAAAAAAAGACGCGCAGAGCTGTGCGCGTCGTGACACGGGCCCCGTGCGCAGACGACCGGGAGTCCGGTCGACGGCCAGGACGTCACGCAGACGTCCATTGGCGCTGCGTCCGAGGAGGCGCGTCCCCAGAAGAGGATGCAGCCAGGTCGCAGTCCCCTAGGCAGGACGCGTCGGCAGGAGGAGAGAGCGCCCGCGCGGGATTTTTTTTAAATCCCCGCCGCGCAGGAGGTGGCCCCCCCCTCCCCACTCCCCACTCCCCGTGCGACGTGCGCGCTCCCCGAGGGCACCACCCCCCTCTCCCGGTCGGCGGAGCGGGAATTCAAATTCCCGCCGACGCGGGAAATCGGAGGGGGTATAAACCCCCCCCGCGCAGGCCGCGTTTGCGCACAGCCGCGCAGGCCCTCCCCCCGCAGCCGCGCTTGCGCACGCCGCGCAGCCCTCCCCCCCCCAGCCCTTTGCGCAGCGCGGCCCTCCCCCGGCGCAGCCCTCGAGAAAAAAAAAAAAAATTTGCCGCTCTTTTTTTAAATCGCCGAAAAATCGAACGCCCTCCCTGGAACGAAAAAAAACAAAGTTCGGCTCTCTTTTCTTCGCGAAAGTCGCCGCGGGACTCGACGTTTTTTTTTTCGAGTGCCGATCCGGTCTGGAAAAGAAGGCAGCGGTGATTTTTTTTCCGAAACGCCGGAGCAAGTGGGGAGCAGTGGTCGTGGTCGCAAGCCGAGGCCGAATTTTTTTTCGAGCAAGAGTCGCGGCCGCAAGCCGAGGCCGCTGCAGAGGAGGAGACGAAGGAGGGGTTGAAAGAGGAGCAGTCCACCGTTCCTTTCGGATCACCCGCCGGCTCACGTGGTCGTGAGCCGTGCGGTAAGGCTCGGGGAGCCCGCAGGTTGGGGGTTCAAATCCCGCCGACCCCCCCAAGGTATATTTTTTTTTCAAAGTTTTTTTTTATAATTATTAATTTTTAATTAAAATTTTTAATTTTAATTTATTTTTAATAGTTTTAAACTTTATAAATTAAAATTTAATTTTAATTTATTTTTCCTAAAGTTTTAAAACTATATAAATTAAAATTATTTATTTTAATTTTAAATATATAATAGTTATTAAAAATGCTTTGTTAAAAGAATTTTTTTAAGGGGGGATATTTTTTTCAAAAAATCAAAGGGGGATGTTGAGTAATTTTTTGAAATAGCAATTTGGCATTGTAAAAGGTGCATTTTCGGCTGTGACCGACACCTTGTGGGTTATTCTAGTGGGCATTTTTTTTGTTGTATGTTGCATATTTCATTTTTGCACTATAACATTAAAAATTAAAATCAAACACTCCCTAAGTCCCCGGAATATAAAACCCATCTCGGGCAATTTATTTGCACTCGCAATGTTCGGTATTTGCGATACCTCCGCCAGCACTTACAGTAAAGCCGTCGTGATTTGGCTACTCGTATCCGCCGCCTAACATAGCCGCTATAACGACGTCCGAGCTTGTTCTCTATAAATCGTCTGGGAGGAATAAGTACGCCATTTTTGCATTTTTTTACTCCATCCACTACCCTTTATCGCACTTGTGTTTAGGCGTAAATCCCGACGAAGTATTCTTCATAGTGTTTAGGGGAAGTTACGCCCCACGCATGAGAAGAATCTTCTATGGTAGGTGCCATCAACAAGGCGATTCCCTTTTAGCACCGCTTATGTTCCACGTATCGTATGATCTCTAAAATTCACCTATAGTCTCCCTCACGTAAGGGCGGGTGATTTTTGTTGATCTTTCTAAATACCTATAGTTTCCCTCACGTAAGGGCGGGTATTTTGTACGGTATATTGGCCTAGCAAAAGGTATATCGAAAGGGGGACCAATTTGGTGATATAAGGAACCTTCACTATGGCCGCAGTTGCAAAATTGATGACCGATCCGCATCGCTTATTGAAAGGTCCAAATTATACACCATGGAAACATAAGATGAAGGCTATTCTCCAAATGGAAGATTTGTGGGATATTGTTACTGGAGTAGCAACAAGGCCTTCACCAACAGCAGGATCCACAGGTCCTTCAGCAGATCAGATTGCTTTTGACAAGAAAGACAATAGAGCAAAGGTGCTCATTTTGTTTGCTGTTTCGGATGAAGTGCAACCTCATATAGCCGATAAAGCAAGTGGTAAAGAGGCATGGGATGCCCTTAGAACCATCTATGAGGGGAAGAATGAATCCACCATTCTTCATCTTCAACAACAACTTCATAACCCGAGTTTGAGACAGGTGAAACAGCTTGAACTCTTTCTGTGCAGAGTGTCTGAGTTGAAAGAGAAATTGAGTTCTCTAGGAGATACTGTGGATGAAAAGCTTCTCATTTCACTTGTGATGAGAGCTTTACCTTCTTCATTTGACATGTTGATAACCTCCATCCAGGTGTCCCAACGACAAATTACCTACATCGAGTTGGTCAATCTGCTTCAACAACAGGAGGCACGCCAACTTCACAAGGATGATTCTTCCAATACAGCCCTATACACCAACATAGGTGGTTCTAGGAAGAAAGGTAATGGGCAAAAAGGAGGCAACTTTCATAAAGGAGGAAATTCTCAACAGGATACGAAAGGAAAAGGCAAGCAACCTCAACAGAAGAAGAGGTGGTGCAAGATCTGTGAGAAAGACAACCATGACACCAACAAGTGTTGGCATAAGAACAAGCAAAAAGGCCAAAACAAACCACAAAATAAGAACAAGCAACCCCAGGTGAATGTTGTCGTTGAAGAATCCGACTCGTATTCCGAATGGGCACACAAGGTGCTCATGACTACCACGGATTCCACTCGTAGGGATCCTATTTGGTATGTCGATTCTGGAGCTAGTAAACATATGATCGGCGATAGATCGTGGTTTGAATCATTTGTGGCCAAGGAGGGCAAACCCGTCACCATTGCCGATGATAAAACCTACAGTGGTTCAGTGGAGAGGGTACGGCTTCAGCCACTCTTCCCCGATGGCAAGTGTCGATTGACAAGGTCCTCTATGTTCCGGGATTGGCCAACAATTTGTTGTCGATGACACAAATCCCGGACATAAATATGGTTGTCAACTTTCGTGTTGAGAATGGAAAGAAGTGTTGTACAATTACCAGGAAGGGTAAGCAGATTGCAACAGCTTCATATAAGCATGGCTTATTTGCACTAGATGCTATCTCTACTCCACATGTTGCCATGACTGCCTCTACCAAGGAGGCAACTTCCCTATGGCACAAGAGATATGGGCATCTTAGTTCCGGCTACTTACTTGAGCTCAGCAAGTATGAGATGGTAAAGGGTCTTCCTTCCCTTTCTCGCCACATTGCCGTTGTGCTCGACCGCTTGGCAGAAAGCAAAGATAGAGTACCATTTGAGAAGAGCTCTACAAGAGCACGAAAACCTCTCGGAGCTAATTCACACCGATCTATGCGGTCCTTTCACACCCAACAGGTGTTGGAGGGAAGAGGTACTTTCAGCTATTCGTAGATGACTACTCACGAAAGATGTGGGTTTTCTTTCTCAAACCGAAATCGAAGCTTTTGCATTCTTCCAAGCAGCTCAAGAAATCCGCTGAGAAGGAGTCGTGGGCTTCTATCAAAACCCTCCGCTCGTATCGAGGGGGAGAGTTTACCTCTAATGAATTTTCTGCATTCCTAGATAAACATGGGATCAAGAGACAGCCTAACAACTCGCCTATACTCCTCAGCAGAATGGAGTTGCTCGAGAGAAGGAACCGTTCTATCATGGAAATGGTTCGTTGTATGCTCACTGAGTGCAACTCTTGGGCAACAATATTGGGCAGTAAGCCGTCACCACCGCAGTTGTATCTTTTGAATAGGGCACCCACAAAGGCCCTAAAAGGAATGACTCCACAGAAGCATGGAGTGGTCGAAAACCCTCCATATCTCATCTACGTATTTTCGGGTGTCAAGCTTTCATGCACATACCGAAAGAGAAAAGGAAGAAGCTAGATGAGAAAACACCGAGATGTATTTTTCTTGGATATTCTGAGCACTCTAAAGGATATCGGTTGATAGATCCTTTGACCAAGAAAATTCATATCAGCAGAGATGTTGTCTTTGATGAAGCTTTCACATCACAGAGCACATCTACAGTACACCAGGATATTGTGGAACCAAAGGAAGAGGAGATTCCTTCGTCAACACAGACAGGAGGTCCTTCTACATCTTCTTCACCACCACCGAGCGTAATCCTAAATGGTGTACAAATACAATCATAGATGCAAATTTATCCACTCCTCCCAATTTGAATTTGGATAGACCTCGTACACGCAGAGATGGCTCAAAAGGAAAGAGAAGCCGAGAAACCGGTGAGGTTGATGATCTTTGTCAATCTTTTGAGGAACTTTCTGTGACTCCAAGTAGAGAAGTTGAGGATATGGATATTGATGATGACAGGGCATTCATGTCTACCATAGATAGTCTTGAACTTGCATCAGTGCAAGATGCTCTTAGTGAGCCTCAGTGGAAGGCCGCTATGGATACAGAGTATGAGTCTCTGATGAAGAATAAAACTTGGAAGCTTGTTGATCTGCCGCATGGAAAGAAACCTATTGGCCGCAAATGGGTATACAAAGTCAAGTACAAGGCAGATGGAACAATTGATAAGCATAAGGCCCGTCTTGTTGCAAAGGGCTATGCTCAAAAGGAAGGCATCGACTATGAAGAAACTTTTGCACCTACTGCTCGGATGACCACAATTCGGGTTATGTGTGCTATGGCAGCACAATATGGGTGGAAAGTTCACCAAATGGATGTCAAAAGTGCCTTTCTTAATGGTGATCTCCAAGAAGAAGTCTATATGACTCACCTCAAGGATTTGAAGTGGAAGGCCAACAAGCAGTAAAGTTTGCAAATTGGTTAAATCCTTGTATGGTCCGAAACAAGCTCCTCGAGCTTGGTATATAAAAATGGACAATCACCTAATGCAACGATGGATTTAAGAGATGTCCGTCGGATGCAAACCTCTATTTCAAGAAACAGGGTTCCGAGATAGTGTTGCTTGTACTCTATGTGGATGATCTCGCTCATTACAGGAGTTCGAAGATATGATCTCTACTTGTCAAAAGAAACTTGTGCAAATCTTTTGAGATGACAGATCTCGGACTTCTCCATTACTGTCTTGGTCTGGAATTCAGCCAGAAGGAGCACACCATCAAAGTGTCTCAAAAAAAGTATGCCAAGACATTGCTCGATAAATATCGCATGACTGACTGCAAGCCAATGGCAACTCCTATGGAGAATGGACTTCAGTTATCGCGATATGATGACTCACCTCGGTAGATGGCACTCTCTATCGACAGCTGATTGGGAGTCTCATATATCCGACCAATACTAGGCCGGATCTCGTATTTGTCGTAAACTATCTTTCGAGGTTCATGCAGGAGCCTAAGATTACTCATTGGAAAGCAAGAGAAACGTGTTCTTCACTATGTCCGTGGTACTATAGAATATGGCCTAGAATACAAGAGGAACAACAAATTCTTCTTGCAAGGATACACGGACTCCGACTATGCCGGATCATTTGATGATCGCAAGTCAACTTCTCGGATACATTTTTCATCCGGGATCCGGTCCTCGTCTCTTGGCACAGCAAGAAGCAACAGTGGTTGCTATTTCTTCAACAGAGGCAGAATATCGCGCCGCACGTGAAGCCGTGTGCGAAGTGATATGGTTACGTCGCATTCTCGACAAGTATGGGCCATCCATCAAAATCTCCAATACACTTGTTTTGCGACAATCGTGGTGTTCTGAACCTCGTCAAGAATCCACCCATCATGAAAAAACAAAGCACATTGACACACAATGTCATTTCATTCGAGAGGAAGTTCCAAAGCACCGAATTCAACTTCAAAGACATTCCCACCGATGCTCAAGTTGCAGTACATTTTCACTAAGGCACTTGGACGTGTCAAATTTGAATTGTTTCGCAGCTCACTTTGTATTGCAAAATAATGTAAGGGGATGTTAGTATAGCTATTAGTTATTACATTACCCAAATAATGTAATAAAGGGGGATGTTAGCGTACTATTTCCTATTTTGTTTTATTGCACGCATTTGTTATTCCTGTTGTAACAAATGCTATTGTTGCTACACTGTTACAACGTAACAGTTCAGTTACGCCGGATGTTCTATTCCCGGCACTGTAACATATTATTTAAACTCTGATGAATAATACAATAGCTAGTTCCGAATTCTTACAAATTTTCTAGTTTTGTGAAGATCTGCTACAGCTAATGCAGCGTCAAAGTTCCTGCTGTCACCTTTCAGCTCCTCTGATCCTCATCTGTTTCTTCCTCCTATTTTGTAACGCATTGGAGTCCAATGCTTCTATTGTTGGGAGGAATTATAGGGATTAAATATTAATTAAGCATTAGGTTTATAATTAGGTTTTAATTAAATAATATTCCTAAGGTTTCAATTTAATTCGGTAGGTTTTTAAAAAACTTCTGACAAATATCTGTCAGGCCCATGTGGCCTTATCTGACAATATCTTATCCTGCAAGATTTAACCAATCTTAGGGGCTTCAAATCTGATCTTGTAAGGGCTAAACTTGCCTATAAAAAAGTTTTAATTATCAATAAATATTAGGCATAGTTTGTGTCCTCATCAAAAGTCCTCCAATATTTTTGTCCATATAAGAATTGAAAGCTTCAGCAATGTTTTGGCCAGTGATGATCCAATTCATGAACAGTATACTTTCCCTTCTTGCAATTTTGTTGACTGAGTGGATCAAAGCACCAAAGACAGTCTAAACAAGTTATTTTGATTTGATACAAAAGCTAGGCAATCAATCTCAATTATCTTATAGGTTCTTAGACACAAAAGAGAAGATATTGGAGCACTTAAAATCAACATTCCTCTACAACAAAAGAAGCCTTTTAATCGATTTTGACTCTATCAAATATGAACAGATTTCATTTTCATGTTGGTGTACTCTCTAATACAATTGACCTCTATTACAAAACTCGACAAATTTTTTACAAAATTGCCAAGTCCAAGTCCGAGTCAACCATGCCAAGTCACTCGGGCTCAACTTGGCGAGCTTTTTTGAGCTCGCCGAGTCCCAAACAAAAACTTGGCCTCCAACTCAATCTTCCAGCTCGATCTCCAACAATATTTTTAGCTGGGCTATGCAATGATGTGATCAGATTTACAGACATGTTTCGTCGGAATGATTAAATTAAAATATTTGGAGTTGTTTAAATCACGAGTAAGCAATACCTTCATATACATAGGATTATTTAAACGACGACTTGACTATACCTCTCAAGTTCTATCGTTAACACATACCAAGTGTGACATTAATTTATTTTATTTTCTCTTTAAAAATAAATCCATTATGTATAATTCAACAAGCAGAAGCTGGCTTGCAGAAAGGTAATATGGCTGGAAGTTGTGTGGTTTTTCTAAGGCAGGGGAAATAATGTTTTTAACCTACGGCTCCATTTGTTGGGCTAATAAGATCCAGGTTGTATTTATACATATGAGAAACATAATTTAAATGTAATTTAATTTTTCAAGTACGAGGTATTGGGAATGTGTACTACATATTTATACCAGGTTCAACATTAATTTAATTTAATTTAATATATGGTCCAAAATGTCAACATCACCAGGTTGTAATATACTTTAAACCATGAGATTTCTAATATTTTTGTGAACGCAAATTATATCATAACTTTCACTTTCAACACCATAATGCTCTTGGACAGCATATAAGTTGTGTGCCCTGTGAGATAATATGTTTAATTCGGTCCATGTAATGGAGGGAACAAATATAATGTTTTTTTAACATTGTCCTTGCAACTTGGCAATGAAAAAGACGTAGACCTGTGCCTCATATTTCGAATGCAAGTATTAAAGAACAATTAATTTAATTTAATTTAAATATTTTTTATTTAAATTTAATTAATTAACATTGGGAATGTGTACTACAATTTAATTTAATTTAATTTAAATATTTTTTAACATTTATCAACTAGTTTAATTGGTCAAATTCTACAATTTTTAAGGTATGATTTAGGTTTATTCATAATTGTAACTGAAATTTAGTTAAGTTATATATGTATAATTGTCAAATTGTTATAAAATTACTATGCAGTAAATGATGTGTTACTCGTGGGACCTAATTCAATCTCATATAAACGGTTTCTTTTTAATCATTTTTCAATCTCATATAACCTTTTTTTTTTAAATATATGCAAATATTTTTATATCATAAGCAATACAAGAATATTTGAATTTTGAAGGCATTAAAATTTCTTTCACTAGAGTGTTTTTTGTCACTTTCATGTGTAGTTTAAGGTTGTGTCACTTACAGTATTAATTTTGGATTTGTATAATATTAATTAATTATGATATGCATGAAAAAAAAAAATATTCCAATGAAAAATTGCATTTTCTTCGTTTTTATTTTTTCTTTCCTGAGCTTTTTTGCCGAGTCCAAGTCCGAGTCCCAATTCAGCCTTTGCCGAGTCTGAGTTTCTCTACTATGTGATTGACCTGCTTTGGTTGTTTGCAGGCATTTATATAAGCTTATTCCATTTCATCTTGTTTCTAAAAAACATTTTGCAAGACAGATACAGTGAAAGTTAATGAAATTTTTTTACTAACCACAATATTCTCATTAAGAGTGTCTCTTTCTTCAAACGTTTTGTCCAATGTGATCTTGCCCAGTTCACTACGCATGGTTGTCTGTGCAAGCTGAATAACAGCGTAAATAGGATTCTCAACACCATATGATGCTCTAAAAGGATCCACTATCTGCAAGAACAATATCAATAAATCAAAACATTATATAATAACCAGTTGTTTGGATATTAGTCAAATGTAGGAAAAAACTTTGGCTTTTCTGGAATCTAAAACAGTAGACATACAAAACCACTTGAAGAAATGTACAAAAAGGGTATCAGATAATATTTTTCTTGACTTGGAAAAGCAACACAAAGGAAGTTCATGGGGTACAAAAGAGCATGCTCTGTTCTGGTTTTACATTAGTGAATCATTTTGTCCTGCACGAGGAACTCAATTGCTGATGAAACTGTGATTCAAAATCCTATTAGTATTTGCCCATGGGGTTTAGAGCAATTGGATGGAGAGACAAGTTTCACACCTTCAACCAAGGTTCAAATCTCATTCGTGGACCTTAAAATCTTCATCAAATGGTATGAGCTCAACTGATTAAATTCCTCAACTTTCAAAGAGGAGACCAAGATGCGAATCTTGCCAAGCAATATATGCATAATTGCAAAGTTGTTATAATACCATTGTGTGGTCATGATGTAATATGAGTAGGACCATTTCACTCCCATATAGCCAAATAATAAATAAAATATTTAAAATTAAAAAAATTTCCATTAGGATTCATTACCTTCACATAAAGCACCCCATCAATGGAAATACTGACATTGTCTTTTGTGATTGCAAACTGATCTGGAATTGGAATAGCTTCCTCTTTCAATGAATGGACATAAGCAATACGATCAACCAAGGGTATCAAGACATGAATGCCAGCATCAAGAGTCTTCACATATTTTCCAAATCGCTCTATAACATAAGCAATCTTTTCAGGCACAATCCGTATGCCCCAGTTGGTAGGTGGTGAGACTTCATACCTTTGTTCAACAAAATTCCATGAAAATGATTGTTATTTTGTTAGTGAAGTGACAAGTGCAATTAGAATATAATATAACATTTTATGTCCAACTCTGAAGAAAAAAAGAATACCACTAGCATTCCCCCAGTTATTTTATAAAAACTAAAAAGTATTCCACAAATGAAATTATCTCTTTGTTACATAATAAGAACATACAATACATATATGACAAATTAATAAAATTGAAAACAATGGATGGCAGCTTATTTTCCCACAAGCAGGAAACAATTGCAGATAAAATAAAAACAATTGCAGATAAAAATAAAGCAAAGCACGTTACAAAGCAAATTTCTACCAAAGGAATATGGGTACATTAGACTACAATACAACTAATTTCAACAATTATTTTTTATTTTCACTCAGACTGCATACGTAGATTAAACGAGTGTACTTTTTCTGATCAGCATTTCTGATACACATCTCTTCAGTGCAAGAATTTCATTATCATCTTCGCTACATCCAAAACATATGCTTCAAGTGCTAATGTAAGGTGTAGTTAAATGCTCCCTCATATTTGGTTTATACAACCCAGGGTAACCAGAGCAATTCATAAATGTCCATTGTTCAATTTAAGGGGAACGGCATTCCACATAGCATTGTGTTCCATAAATTCATTTTCTCTTTGAAATGCATTCCTTTATGCACATATCATCTCCCCAGAAAATAATATAAGAAAATGAAAATCATCCTTTTGTATTCTCTATTGTTGAAGATGCATAGCAACTATTCCAACAATCGTGTTGTTGCTGCCGCTGTCATCATTAATAATAATTTGGATTAAGAAACGTAGCAACTAGTATTGAATGGCCATTATCTGTTAATATGCACATTTTCTAACTCTCATGATGTCCTGTTTGGTTTCTTTATTTGGTTTAAAAATTTATAGGCATTCTTTGTTGTCCTGTGAGGATTCTATTTCCTTAAATATAAGCATTTTGAAAAGACCTGCAATTTCTATGTTCGCCATTGAGATATAAGCCCACAAGCCCACTGGAAACAGGCATTATTCATATTGAAAAGGTCTTAAAAAGGGCCTGGAAATGTTTCTATTAACAAGCTTTTGTCTTGGAAAATAGCCAGAGATTTTCCAAACCATTTTCAGAGATTTTAAGTACCTGAATGTTTCCAGGTGCCGAAACTCGGTTTCCCTAGGAGATTCTTGCAACACAGAACAACTTCAGGGTGTGTCACATGTTTAAAGAAATCCACAACCAACAAACTTTTGTCTTTGAGTGTCACTGTAATTAAGAAACTGCAATATGAAGGAATCAATCTTATAATTAGCCTAAACACTATTTTTGCATCACCCAGCCATGAAGGACTATACTTTAGAGTTTGGTTAAAGATTATTCTGTAAATTAGTATCATGATTTCCATGTAAAAATTGTTCTCTGAGGATCTCTGTCTTGAAAAATAGTTAAGGAAAAGAATTTTGTTATGCCTTTTATAAATTTACTGATAATTGCCTTCACTGAAACTAGGAATGTTCCTATCAAATGGCATTAGTTCAACTGTATTCCTCAATTTTCAAGGAGACCCAAGTTTGAATCTTGCCAAGCTATGCATGCATAATTGCCAAGCTGTTGTAATACCACTATGTGGTCATGATGTAATACAGGTGGGGCCTGTTTCAATCCCATATAACCGATTAAAAAAAAAACTAGGAATGTTACTGAACACCCTGCTGGCTATACATGTTATTCTTAGTGAATCATGTTGATACTGAAGCATCTGAACGGTTACAGGCAGGGTAACCGTCACACGTTTTGTAACTGCCATTGCCGCATAAGAAAGGAAGAACGACATGCAGAAGGAAGAAGTGGGAGAGGAAAAGGAAGAAGAGGAAAGGAAAAGAGAAACAGGGAAGATGGAACGGCACCTGGAAAGAGAAGAGAGAATGGCGTGAGGAAGAAGAAGAGAAGTGGAAGAGGAAGAGTCGGTTAGTGAATCATGTTGATACTGAAGCATCTGAACGGTTACAGGCAGGGTAACCGTCACACGTTTAGTAACTGCCATTGCCGCATAAGAAAGGAAGAACGACATGCAGAAGGAAGAAGTGGGAGAGGAAAAGGAAGAAGAGGAAAGGAAAAGAGAGACAGGGAAGATGGAACGGCACCTGGAAAGAGAAGAGAGAATGGCGTGAGGAAGAAGAAGAGAAGTGGAAGAGGAAGAGTCGGCAAGAAAAAAGAAGAAAGGCCGGCATGCACAATGGGGAGAGCGGATAGGAGGAAACATAGAGAAATGTCTGTGTAAGTCAGGCAAGAACAGCAATTGGTATAAACTAGAGATCTAGTGTTCTGCAAGTTGCAGACCATGTAATTGAAATGGTCATTTTGGCCAATGAATAATAGAAATAAATCCTTCTGAGCTATCCTATGTAAAATGTGAATACATCATGCTTGAGTTGTATGTCGTATAAGCTTGGCTGTGCAGGAAATGCAGGACAGGAGTGGTGTTACCGTCCAAAGGAAATGTTGTTTGGCTGAATGAGTCACTGCAATTCGAGGATGTGTTGTATGTGTGATTACCATACATGCACTTATCATACGACTAAGAATAGTGTGTCAATCAACCAAGATTAATATACCAATAAGCCAAACTATTATCGTTTGAGCAAGCACCAAGCCCAGGGTGTTGTTCCAACAACGTGTCGTTCAAATGTCTGGCGTTCAAGTGGATAGCATTCAAACTCGTTGTTGGCCAGATGATTGTCGTTCAACGAGTCGAGAATGAACTGGACGTGTGATTACCGTCCAAGAGAAAACAAGGCACCATTCGAGTGGAAAACGTTCAGGCAGAATACCGTTCAACCAAAAGATCGTGAGCTTCATTCGAGTGGAAGCATTGTTCAATCGAGAGTGTGAGTACCATTCAAAAGAAAGTGACATTGTCGTCCACTCACCCGTCGTACAAGTATAGGAAGTATACCATCATATTGTGTCATCTTATGCTTAAGTATGTCATCTCATGAAGTGGGTCATCATAGGAATGGTTGATTATGACGTACAAGCAATGTTAGTGTCATTGTGAGTCATAAAACATTGTCGTCTGAAGTATGCTGTCTTAAACCTTACTATCTTATGTATGGAACATTACCGTCACATTGAGTTGCCATCATAGGAGGAGTTGTGCCGTCATAGGAAAGTTCCATCGTCCATCATAGGAATGTGTCGTAAAATTGAAGGAAATTGCTGTACAATTACACTGTCGTACAAGTTAATCAACCGTACGATTGAACCTGCCATACAATTGAACGTTGTCGTACAAAGACTGCAAGAGTGTCGTCTTAAGTGTTTGTTTGCCATCTTGAGACCTTGATCGCATGTGTGATTACCGTGCATCTAGCGATCATAAATTAAGTTTGAAATTTGCTGCTTGAGAAGGCCGTCCTTAGGTGGATTTCCTTCACTTGTCTACATCAACAGTAGTTGTTGTATATTTAAAGCTTTCTGTTCACAAATGACAGTATAAGCTGCCCAAAGTTGGATGAATTATACCTTGTGTATTAACATAAGCCATGGCAAAAGGCATACCACTGAGGTCTCCAACAATTTTTAAGAGACCCTTCTCAAGCTTTTAAGGATTCTGAGACTACAATAACGGCTAGCCTCTGAGTATGCTGATGCTTAATATTACCTTTCTCAAGACTTTCATATTAACTAAAAAATCGTGAACTGTTATTTGCATTCTTCATTTGAATTTTCCGCTGTGAACTTCCAGCTAAATAAATGTTTGCTTTAGAATTTGGAAAAATGAATAAGTATTAGATTATTTAAAAAAAAAAAACAACGTAAACTAGATAAGATCAGATTTACTCTTCTAACCATAGAAGTGTAATCGCTCACCATAACTACCACTCACATTTCAGATTTGCAGGCTGTCACGCAATGAGTGCTTAAACTGCGTGCTCAAATTTTATTTAAACCCTAATTACATTCCTACCCACCTTCTGCCTACTGTTGCAGGCACCTATTAGTATGTTTCCTTGCAATTTTGTATCATATGATTGACATCTGTTGAAGTCAAAGATTATTGAAAATACACTATTTTCTTGAATGCAAGAATAGATGGAAATTTGAAGCCTGCCCAACTGCCCATAAAATTGTCTTTTATTGAATATGATTGTCAGATAAGGCCTTCCAACTGGAAGAGGATCGCTTCAAAGAGAAAAACTACTGTAAAACCCAAAATGATCCCCACAAAACTATTAAAAGATCAGACTATCAAATCGCAAAAGCTCAAGTGGTTACATATGTGGGCTTCCAAAGTGAAGACTCAAATTCAAATCTTGTCAGGTGATATACGATGTCGTGATAAAATGGTTTGTTGTAATAGCACTGTGTGGTTTGTTGAAATATTGTGCTAACATGGTCATGATGTAATACAGGTGGGGCTCTTGTCAATCCCATGCTAACCAATTCATATAAAAATAAATAAATATAAGAACAAAAAAGATCAGAAGAAATTTCAAAAAATCCAACAAGTTAACCCATAACACCAAATTACGCTCAAGAATTCACTTGTACCATGGAACAAATCAAATACTTGTCCATAAAACCTTACACCCACCTAAGTAACATATTTTTGAAACAGCAGTGCACACTATCAGGATTGGGGATAGTAAGTGAAGGTAGAAAATTTGGTAAATAAAGATAATTTTCATACCAGAAATCTCATTAGGCATGTAGCCGTGAGCATCACACAAAGTCTAAAGATAACTTGACAAAAATGGCTCGAGTTTCTATTTCTAAATTATAACCACTTACACCAAGAAAACCTACGAGACAATAATAGGAGCCTACATAGTTCAATCATGTAGTATCTCTTATGTTAACTTCCCTAGTTCGCTTGGCCTTTCAGTCATTGGTGGTCAAGAAGAGATGTTTCTAGTTATTTTTACTTCAAGTGCATGTTACAGCATGGGCACTATAAGAGCTTTTTATTTTTTCCTGAATTTGACTTCATAGTGGCATTTTTTTGCACATTCAATCTCCCATGGAGTTTTTCCAAGTTGCCTATCTTCCTAGTGTCACAGGCTTTCTTGATTTTATGCAGGTAAGACTCAGGGTCGAAAAACTAGCCCATGCCTATTACAACCCTTGCGTTCAAGCTTGGCTGTGAACAAATTCTCCAGCAGGAAACATGCACGGGTTAATGGAGGTAGGCAATTGTAATGACCAGGAAACTACACCTAATAGGAAAAAGAATGGCCTCAGCCTTGCAAACAGTGAATGTTGCATTGTCTCATTTCTATATTTCCAGTAAAAGTGTTTCACCTACTTGATTGAGCATTGTCTCAAATTTCGTGGAGAGTTCTCTAACATCCATTCATCAATATCCAACAAAACCCCATTCTACTCGTAGTAGAAAAGAGTGCTTATAGGGATTTTCTTGGCCAACTGCCCCTCCCTAAAAAAAAACATTCTAAAAAATAAAGAAATTACATCAATGTCCACAACTAACTAAGATAGGTCAATGGGGCTCAAAGTCATGTCAAGTTAGTGAAATCATATAGCATGGAATAAGTAGATCATGGTTCACAGGAAAAGTTGAGAGCACGAATCTTTTTACTAAATTGGGTAGTTGATAAGATACAAGCCTTGAGCCAAGGCTTGGGTATTCGAGATAGGAGTTCTAAGGCTCGTATGAATGCTCAATTGACGGATAGCACAACTGCCTCCTCCCACGGGGGTCTAATATGCTCCATGCTCATAAGCCTTAGAAGTTGCTGAGCTTTTACAATGCATAGGGAGAATGTAAATTAACTCAACTTGGAACTGTGACATATAAGAACTGGGTTCTCTTCTCACCCACTTGCTATTCATTCTCAGTGGCAATTTTCTAGGTTTAGCATTGAACACTTGGGACCTTAACTTGTTCCGTTATTTTTCAACATGTTTTGTACGAAGCTGGTCATGAGTTCAATTTCCTTCTACCTGAAAAAAAGAACAATACAATGCACCGCATAGAGTTGACCAAAATATTATCCTGACCTTAAGCTGAAATCATCTCGATGTCTTCCGCCTCTGAAATACCGAACAGAAAGAGGAATCCATTCAACTGGGTTTGGCTGAAGAAACGACTGCAACCGAAATCTGTGCCCTACAACAAGAGAGTTGAGTGATCGCAGTGAAGAAGCCCTCCTTATTGCTGCCATCCTTTGGGTTTGGGATTCTTGAAATGAGAACGGAGACGTATTAAAGATCTCTTGTGCACGGATTTTTTTTTTTTAAAACGTTGAGAGTTTGGTCAAAACTTGAACCTATGCCCTCAAAATCTTAAACCTCTTTTATGGCTTAAGATTTATCCGTGTTCAGACTAGGGAGCGCCTTCGCAGTAAATGAACTGGTTCATTATAATTAACAACGATCGGAGGACATACACGCATATGCCAGAAATGACAATAACAAAAGGGAGATGAGATTAATATAGGAACCACAAGAGCAGATCTTGTTCATCTTGTGTTCTTTTAAAAAGCCAGAAATGATAATATCAATGGCTAAAGGAGAATAATATGGAAACTATAAGAGCAAATGTTTAGCTATCACAAATGACAATAAGGAATAAAATATGATTTTATTTTTAAATATATAATTATTTAGGGTTTGTTTGAGGACAAGTTAGAAGAATGGATAAACAAATTTGGGGGAGAGGGTGTGCATTTAGCCAAATATGTGGTAAAACTCCTCATGTATGTAGATGATGTAATTCTTGTGGCCAAAACATCCAAAGATCTAGAAGATCACCTTCAAGCTCTAGAACTCTTTTGTAAAGAAGTTGGGATGCAGGTGAACACGAGCAAAACAAAAATTATGATTTTTTCAGCAAAAAGAAGAAGCAACAACTCAAATTTCAGTTTGCAAGAGAACCGCTTGATGTAGTAGTAGAATACAAATACCTGGGCATAGACTTTCATGGCAAACTTAATTGGAATACATGTAGGATGAAAAGAACTCAAAGTGGCTGGAGAGTACTATATACACTTCAAAACAGGTGTAGGAATGCCGAGTTGTGGGACTGGAAGACCACCATGGTCTTATTTGGCCTACTTGTTATATGGTTGCGAGGTGTGGGCTAGTGGCACAACAAATGCAAAATGGAGGCAAATAGAAAGGATTCAAAAATATCTAATCATAAACTTTCTCAAAATTAAGGCCACAACCCCTTATGAAATTATTCTAGTTGAAACTGGAATGTTCTCTTTAGAAGCAATTGCTATGACCAAGTTGTTATGTTACTTGAAAAAACAGAAAACATGACAAATGATAGATGGCCTAGAGGCGACTAGGGACGAAGAGTTGCATAGGCGAAAAAATACGTGGATGAAACAAAATCAAAAATGGATGAAACGTTGGGAAATCAACATAAATGAATGCCCAAATGTCAACAAAGACATAAAAAATTATGTGAATGAAAAGTTCGGAAGTGGAATGTGAAAAAATGCAAGCAGGAAAAGACAATATTATATTGCAAATTTTAACCCAACGTATGACCACAAGGAAAAAGCGTATACGAGCGCTGAAATCAAGTGGAAGGAAAAAATACTCATTGCTCGGATAAGGACTAGCTCTCATAGGCTTAGATGTGAAACAAGGAGATGGACAACGCCCAAAGAACAATGGGAAGAAAGGATATGTACTCTATGCAGCATAGAGGCAGTAGAGACAGAGGAACACTTCATCTATAAATGCCCGAGTTTTTCAAATATCCGTGACACTTGGGAACGAGTTTATAACAGATTTATTTGAAGACAGTAAAATAAAAAAGTTGGAGAATTGCTAACACAAATCAGCAGGAGAAAGAACAACCTTCTCAAAGATATTAAAGATCATATGATATGATTTGAGTAATTGTACTTCCATATTTGAGGTCCCATAGACCATTTTTGGGTCTCGCGGACGTAATTAAAATCTTTCTTTCAGTAAAACCGGGTTACAAAGTATAGTAACAAGGCGTAACAAGGGCATCGTCTCTCATTGATCATTGAGATGAAAGGTCAATTATATAGTGTTGGAGTGCTATTAAGATTGAAGGACATATTAATTTTTTAAAGCTTTTGTTAAGGTTTTATAAAAAAAATTATGGATAAGAATTTTAATAAGTTGTTAATCTTAAAATCTAATTTAATTATTTTATTTTTATTGTTATTGATTTTGACATGGAACTTTCTCTTCTTCGAATAATTTTTACAATGATTTTTTTTTTAAGTATTAAAATAGTTAGTTCAAATATGTTTATATGCCTTACATTAACTTCTAAGGGCTAGGTGGATTGGTAAGTGCACATGTGGTTGGGCACTTACCAAGAAGAGACCTAGGTTCAAACTTTAGAGGGAAGCCAACCTTTTGCAAAGGTAGTAATCTGCTCCAAATCTTTTGAGTGCATGTCAAATCAACGATGACGGTATGAACCCCGAGCAACCAATGGTTCCCATTTCACGTCGTGTCAACAAAAACGAGAAGGATATGTTTGTTGGGAGCAATCCTTACGGTTTGAATCCTGCGCTGACCAATTACTAAAAAAAATAGTGATTGTAACCAACTCTCTTACTAAAAAAAATAGTGGTTGTAACCAACTCTCTTATGTAATCATAAAATATATGTCTTTAATTCCAAAATAAAATATTATTTTCTCCCTCTTACCTCTAAAGTATAAAAGGTATATATATTCTCCTTGCATTCATCTTTCATATGTGCAATTCACATCTAAATTAGTGTTAGATAGTCCTCAATTGGACCATGATCATCTTCACTTTTTAATTCATGTTTTCTTTCTTATAAACCTTGTGGTGGTGATTATATATATATATATAAAATAAAAAAAATTCCTTTATTTTTCTATATAATTGTTTAAAGAAAAAATAATAAATGTTTTTATTTTTATTTGATTGGATTTGATTAGTGTGGCAAACCCTTACGATCAACACTCGAGGTTGGGCATTCTCATCCCACCATGACCTCTCATAAGGGGGAGACTTGAGCTTATCAATAGGGAATTTATAACAGGGCCACACACATCGCAGTATGAACTTAGACCTCCTGAAGAAGAATCAAAGCCTTGAACTTGGACCTCCTAAAGAAGAGTCAAAGCCTAAACGGTTGTGGTGTCCCCTTGAGACATTTTTTATATTTTTGTTATTATTTGGACATTTATTTAAGTTAATATTTCATTTGTTTATTTATTTATTGTTTTATGTCAGGATCCTATCCTAACATCATTATGTAATTGTTGTATTTAGTGCACATGGGACACTATGATGTAAATTATGCTTATGATGTAATTGTTTCTTTTATTAGGAGTTATTAGCTCAAGTCCCTCACTTGACCCTTAAGCTTTAGCATTAAGAAAGATAAAGAGTATTTATAAAGACAAGGGGGAAATCGAATGTATGAAGTCTTTTTCTCAAATTGTAATAGAGTTCTACTTCCAATGAGGTTGCTCTCTCGAAGGGGCCTACGATATCATATTCTCTTGATTAATAAAGTTGTTGCATTTATTTTCCATATTTCTCAAGCACTTTGTTATTTCTTTTCTTGCATTTTTTTGTTAATTTTTGCAATTATTATTGTGAATGTGTTTAATTTTAATTGAAGGTTCCTAACAAGTGGTATCAAAGCACTTTTAAGGGCCATGTGATGTTGTAGTAACAATAGTTATTGTCCTAAAGAACATAAGCTTATACTAAGAGGGGGGTGAACAGTATAAGACCACTTTTTACTTTTCTTTTCCAATCAATATTATGCAATGTATAGATAGCAATATCAACAATAATAATCAAAGCAACGCACAAATCACCACACACAATAGAGACACCAATTTAACGTGGTTCACCCAATGTGGGCTACTACACGGAGAAAATTATTCACTAAAATTTTCTCAATCAATCTCTTGGGAATCATTTCCCTATTACAATGTTTATGGATCTCTATCCAAAGGAGACACCAATATCCTAATCAAGTTCATGGATCTCTATCCACGGGAGAACTTCTTTCTTCTTAGCTCTGATTGGTGATCTTCTAGAAGAAATGTTGCCCCCACTGCTCTAGATAATGGATCTCTATCCACCAAAGACACATGTCCTCACTGCCCTGGCTAATGGATCTTTATCCACTAGAGACTGTCGTCCTCTATACTCTATCACCTTAAAATCTTTGTCTCAAATCTGCACTAAACACAGTCCTTTGGTCTAGCACAAATCTACTCAATCTCTGTCTCTAGTCTGGCACAAACCTATCCTTAAATCTGCACCAAACTCTTTCCTCAAATCTGTACTAAACTCAGTCCTTCGATCTAGCACAAATTAATCCTTAATCTTTGTCCTCTGATCTACACTAAACACGGTCCTTTGGTCTAGCACAAATTTGTCCTCAATATTTGTCCTCAAGCCTTAACTCAAAGCTTGACTTAATCTCTTATCAAATTTTCTTGATCTACCCCAAACCTTAACCTAAGGTTTGAACAAATCAATCAACTTTGCTCACAAGTCTTCTCAAGGTTTTATCTCAAATATGCCTTGTAATCTTTTGCAAAAGCTCACACTAATATGTCCACAAGTCCTCTCTAGAACTTGTCCAAATCTGCTCAACAAGTCCTCATTAGAACTTGTCCAAATCTGCTCAACAAGTCCTCATTAGAACTTGTCCAATCTCATAGAAACATAATGATAATTGTTAGAGACTCAATATGCTTCACATTCATCACAATGCTCAATCATTTTCAATCACTCTTTTAGAAACATACAGAGAATTGTTAGAGAATTAATATGCTTCACACTCACAAACTCTCAATCACTTTCAATCACTCTCTTATCACAGAAACATATAGAGAATTTTTAGAGACTCAATATGTTTCACACTCACAAACTCTCAATCACTGTCAATCTCTCTTTTATCACATAAACATATAGACAATTGTTAGAGACTCAATATGTTTCACACTCATCAACTCTCAACCTCTTTCTCAAATCAATTTAGAATATAGAATAATTTGTTTCATAGAACTTGAACAATCACTTCACACATCCACTTGACTAGGCTCAACCAATCACTCAATGAAATAATCCTTGCTCACAAACCCTAGTCCAAGCATATAAGCACTCACTCAAAATGTTTCCAACAATTCTTATCAACCAATCTCACATAACAATGATACTCATGTTCTTTCCAAACCCTAGTTCAAGTTCTTCACTCAATTCAATCACTTCAACAACAATGCTTATAAAACAAGGTTTTATTAACAACTCTTAATTCCAGAAAACCTTGAAGCATTAATTAAAAACACTCTCAACAATGCTTAACGAAACAATCATTTTCACTCAAACTTTTCATTCACAATTTTCAACAATCACTCACTAGGAAGAATATGCCCATACCTTTTGTTGAATGTAAAAGTACCTTTAGAAAACCTATCTCAATCACAATTTTCTTCATTTCAATTCCAATGGTTAGACACAACAATATTACTTCAACACTTTCCCAAAAATAATCCTTAGACACAGAACAATCACAACTCAATTTATGCCTTATTGCTCCCTTTTTAAAATAACACTCATCATACCATACATAAAAATAATTTCTTGATAACCCAGGTGTTGTAGGTGAGTTGGAGAGGAGAGGGCAATCCTCCAAGGGAGGTCCCAGGTTCAAATCTCCACCCTACCAAAAATCTGAATTGGGTATCCAAAATCCAATTGATAATGTTGGTGCGGGCAGGGTCGGGTGCGACTCCCGGGTGACTTTGATGGTGTAGAACCCCCTGTTCGTGGTCTCTCAGACCAAGGCGGCCCCGCAAGGGGTTTTTCGCTAAAAAAAAAGAAAATATAATTTCTTAATACACCTTACAAACTCCAACTTAAAATAATATCCAACACCATAAAACATCAACCAAACACCTTACAATCTTTTCAAAACATTTGAGCAAATAACATTAAAATTTAATTTTGCAAAATCCTTATAACTCCCTTTGCAACCTTAGAACCAATTAAAATATGCAAAAAATAATTTATAAATGCACAAACTATATTCCCAAAATTTTCGGTGCCCAAGATTAAAGCATACCTCTTTCTTCCCCAAAAAGGGGTTTTGACGAGATTCGATTCGCCGTCTCCTCAAGCCTAAGCACCTTAGTGCTTGGGAGCCCACCATGTGGGCTACTAATGCCCATGTGAAGGAAGGAAGAGTCCCTTCCTCTTATGCCTTCGTCGCCATTTGACTTTCCATGAAACTCGCACACTCTAACTCCACTTTGGACACAGCGCAATTCTTAAAGCTCGCAATTAATATTCGAAGGCATGGAAAGGTTTAGTAAGGTGGGAGTTCCCCTCTTATATACATGTTTTAATTTTCTCCTCACGTCGATACTTTGTAATTCGAAATCGAATTTCGAATTTTGATTTTAATAACCCACCTTAGGGTTATTTAACCTTAGCTTAAATTAATTTATAATTAATAATTAAATTAATTAGTAATTAATTTAAATAACTTTATAAGTTAAGTAAATTAACTAATAAAATAATTTGAAATTAATTTATAATTAATTTTAAACTTCCTTTGCATAATATTATAAAATAATATTATAATATTATATACTTGGGCTTTTTCTTGCACTTTGGACCTCATCTAACTTCCTAGAACCAAGTCTTGAAACTGAAACCGAATTATCCATTTGCATTTATTTGAGAACCTGAAACGGATGCTGTCAACTAAAACTGCCACTGATTGGTGTTGAAATTTCGACATCAATGACCACTCACTCTTGACATCAATGACAACTTATCACTCAAAATGTCCAACACTGTAGTCCATTCCCTGTTAAGTATATTTTCTTTCGTTCTGCTCACTTCTACCAAATATCCTACCAAAAAATAACACAGTTTTTTTTGTTTTAGTGGGTTAGGTTCAAAATCTTGTGTCGGGAGTTTTAAAATACCATGGAGGAGCTATCATTTTTTAATAAGCTAGATTGCTCATAAATCATCTAGTGAAGTGAAGGATGATCAAACTCTTATACATAGGCCTTAGTCAACACTTGTATATGGTTGTGAGCTCCCACGTACCTTCGGGTATATAGGGATGTCCCTTGAGAATATGATAAACCTTCACCCCTAGGGGGATATCAATCAATTGAGTTTTATGGTTACTGGAAAGTGGTTAGCCCTGAGAAGTTACTCACACAATACACTCAAAATTTGATAGTGTAGCTACAAGTATGATGGAACCCTTCGTAATTAGAGCTCTAAAATATTGGACTAGCCACTAATCACGACTAAGAGAGTATATAAGAGAGCCCATGGAACTATACACTCCTTGTCCTAGATTGTTGATGAGGATTAATAAGGGTATAAACTATAGAAGATAAATAAAAGCACATGATGTAAATAATACTATACCCTTCTATAATAATGTAACATGAAAGGCACATGATATAAATGCAACCGACTTTTAGATGCATCCTTAAATACTCATGATTGTTGTTAGTTGGTTGCACATGGTTTTGGGTCGATGGTTTTGCACCAACCATGGTTTGTAGATAGGCATATGATGTCTATAAATATGTTTAATGTTTAATGAAAAACCAATGCAGTTCAAAGCAATTTGGTTTCATATCATTGTTATTAAAGCTTCCTTAGTCCATCTATGGATTGGTCTGTTACTTTACACTAGAGTGTTTTGAATTGCTCTCTATTTAATTTCTTCTTGAAACGTAAAAGACCACAAATACATGCTCAATCAAGAGAATCTTGAGATTTTTTGTGTGCAAGATTTAAAGGTGATTTGTGCATAGATGGTTTTGATTGTGTCAAAAATGGACCACATTGACTCCACCTTTCACAACACAAACAACAACAAGCCCCTATGTGAATTGCTAGACAAGACATGGTCATCCAAGAACAACGCCAATCTACTCCCCAAGAGCATAATGTTTGTAGAAAACTCAGTTATGTGTACCAATAGAGGCTAAAATAGCATACACATGACTAAAGATTAATATTTGAACTCTGTGAATTATGAAAGCATGGGAGATTATGAAGGAGATGTCGATAACATGATCTCCACTCTCTTTAAACTCTCCATTGTAACAAACGGTTACACCATGGTGGGCCACTACAATAGGAAGCTCCTTTATCATCGCAATTGGCTCATCCCTCTTCGACTCCACCTTTCCTTATTCATAGTTATCCCAATGTCTATGTGCCTACACAAACCCGTTGGTCCGTACCTCTTCCCCACTTGTGATGCAACACATGTGTTTAACATGTACTGACCAACCTAGCCTTCCTCTCTCACGTGCACTTAGTTTACACATCTTCCTCCGTGTACATGCAAGCCTCCAACACCTGCTAAAATGTGCACCTTTACATTCGTCAAATCCTCACTCCACTTTTATTTTCATTTTGCTCATTCTATCTTCTTTGTTTTTTCGACCACCTCTTTGGTCGCCTGCCCATGGCCCCCACCTACTGCCTAGGCCTTGTCACTCCATTGACTTAGCCCCTCCATGGCTTTCGCTACTCCCCCATAGAGCTGATGGCACCCAAGTAGAAATCCTCCTACTTTTTTCCCAGATCGCTCTCAATAGATTTAATGTCGCATCTCTTCGAGGAATTATTGACATTAGATTTAAGAAAGGGTTTACCCTAGTGCTTCTTTAACTACTTTATGGGTATGATGGAGAGGCCCCACAACCTATCCTTTCCTTATGTACACCCCTCATTGGTGCTCATGAATAAAATATTTTTTGGGCTCCACCACCTGGTTGAATTCAACTTGGAGGGAATGGCTATTCAATAGATAACAGTCAAGATTCATGATATTTTTTTGTCAAATTATTCTTAGAGTTATAAATTCTACCTTGGCTAGTCACCATTCATGTTCTTGGAACACATTCTACTTAGTTTGATCACAGTGATGTTGTTTGTTAATGTCATATTCCATTTTGTTGTTATGGTTGGTCCATAGGCACTTCACGACTATTACTTGATTATTTTGTAAATCCATGCAATACACCTGTGCTTCCACAAGCCACAATACTCGTAAAGGTGTCTCTCAACAAGGTCATTTACCGGCTCATTTCAACCTAGCTAATGCTTTAACCATATTTAGCACCTGTCATGCATTGCAAGCAGAGACATTTAGCATTTATGTGACTACCCATCAATGTCTGGAATGAAGAGGACATGTGACACTTACCTCATCAATAACATCAATCAAATTGTCTCCTCTTTTATCCCACATTCATAGTGGGAAGGCATTTTTAGCCTCTTAATTATTTTACCTCCTATGTTTATTAAATGTATTTAAGGGAGAAGGTAGCAAGACGATAAATTTTAAAAGTCTAGAATATTCCAATGAATATTTCCATCAAAATATTCCTTGACAATTCTATTTGGAGAGAAACTCATCTCCACTTTCTTTTGTCTGATGCAAAACTATTTTCTCTTAAAACAAGGCATAGCTTATATATAGTTGTTGGAAAGCATTTTTTGAGGTCAATCTAGTGAAACCAATATTTTCCAGTTTTGTGAAGATCTACTTGGGCTAATAAAGCATTAAAGATTTGGTTGTCTGCCTCCCAACTCCTATGTTCCTCAAGCTTTTCTTCCTCCTATTTTGTAACACATTGGAGTCCAATGCTTTTATTGTTATGAGGAATAATGAGTATTAATAAGGGTATAAACAATAGAAGATAAATAAAATCATATGATGTAAATAATAATATAAAATAATAGCTTTCTAGAATAGTGTAACATGAAAGGCACATGATATAAATACAATCAACTTCTAGATGCATCCTTAAATACTCGTGGTTGTTGTTAGTTGGTTGCATATGGTTTTGGTCCAATAGTTTTGCCCCAACCATGGTTTATAAATAGGCATATGTTGCTTATACATATGTTTGATGTTTATGGAAAATCAATCTAGTTCAAAGCAATTTGGTTCCATATTAATTATTCTTATTAAATTTATTTTTTATCCTCGTCTAGCCAAACCCAAAGGTCATAATTGATCATATTGTAGAGGAAATTACAACCACCACAGATTGACGATGTTAAAACCATATGGTGAGATAATACAAAGGATATATAGAAACAATCAATAATATAACTAGAACAATTAATTAACAGTTGTTAAAACATACAAAAACAATCAAAATAATCAATTAACAATTGTTAGAGTAGGTAGTTGTTAGTTGTTAGTTTGATAGGGCAAAAAATACTCTATTTGGTTGTTAAAACACTTAGTCAAAGTCGACCAAAAGAAAAGTTTGGGGGTCAAAAATCACCATTTTGTGGTATAGCCCATTGTGATCCTCTTCGAGCTAGTTGTTTTGATATATAACACCCATAAGCATTTTTTAAAGGTCAAAATATGTCATTTTATGGTATAAGCCCATTTTGATCATCTCTTTGAGCTGATTGTTTTGATATATAGCACTCATAATTTTTTCAAGACCAAATTTCATCATTTTGTGGTATAGTCCATTTTGACCATCTCTTCAAGTTAATCATTTTGATATATATCACTCATGTTTTCAGGAAACTTAGGGTACAAAAAAAATGGTCAGAGCTACTAGAGGTGCCTAGATAGAGGAATTAGCTAACTGCATAAAGCAAATATGTGAACAATTGAATTATGCATTACAACAACATCAAACCTTGGTCAAAACACTTAATAGCAGACTACGTGAAATTGAGAGTTATCTATCGGGTTTGAATCATACATGTGACCAGTGAGGTAACAAAAGGTATGAAAGTAAGGAAGGCAATCCAAAAGGGTGGAACATGCAATACTTTTTTCAACAATAACCCTTATAAAATGCCCAAGCTAGACTTCCCAAAATTTGATGGAGGGGATCCCATCGATTATTTATATTGAGTTGAGTAGTGTTGTGGCTGATCCACAACACACCCCAAAATTGGGGACCCACTTTTTTTGCATGCTTTCAAAAGGAATCTCAGTGACCCAGATGCTAAAAATCAAGAAAAAGGCAAAATTGCACAAGTATGAAAAAGTGTCGCGATATCGCGACATGTTGCTCCGTCGCGGCCGAAAATGAAAAAGTGTCACGATATCGCGACATGTTGCGCCGTCGCGACCGAAAATGTCGCGATGGAAAGCTGGCAAATGGTACGGAACAGAAAAGTGTCACGATTTCACGACAGAAAGCTGCCAGAGTGAAAGAAATGAAAAGGCGTAGCGATTTCACGACAGGTTGCGGCCAAAAGCGTACCAAGTAAAAAACGTCGTGATTTCACGACGGGTTGCAGCCGAAGGCATACCAAGTGAAAAGGCATCGCGATTTCACGACAGAAAGCCGCAAGATAGCTCCGAATGAAAAAGCGTCGCGATTTCACGACAGGAAGCAGCCGAGGCGTACGGAGATGAAAAACGTCACGATTTCGCGACAAAAAGACAACAAAGTGTACGAAACAGAAAAGTGTCACGATATCGCGACATGTCGCCATTTCGTTGTGCATGAAGGCAAGAAAGGTTGTTGACAGAAAAACGTCGCGATATCGCGACATGTCGCGTTTTTACGGTGAAAGCAAAGGAGCAAAGTTGCATGCATAAAAATGTCATGATTTACATGGGGCCGTTATAGAAAGTGCATAGGAAGCACGAAACACGTGGCATACAGGTGTCAGGGTTACAAAGCGTTACATGAAAACAGAAAATATCGAACGTTTCGGCATCGAGCATGAATTCAAAGCAACGAAAAGGCGGGAATATGAAACGATGCATTCTGGGAGGTGAAACGAAGCGACGCAGGGCGAAACAGAGAGCCGCGCCAGATAGTATAAAATCAGAAGCGCAGATTGATACGAGGGTTGGAAATTGCTGCTAGCGAGTTGGAGAGACAAGGGCAACAGGCCATTCTGGACCTGCACTTGGAGCAATTTCCTTCACTTGTTCTGGATTTGTTAAACCTGGAACATTCTGTCAATGTAACTGATATATCATTTTAATACGAAATACGAGAGCTGACATCTCATTGATAAGAAAGAAGGAGTCATTTTTGCATGCAAGATTTAATGTTTTATCTTCCCTTTCGATTTCTAGGCTTCTAGGTGAAGTTTAATGCAAATGTTTTTGGTTGCTTCATGCGAATGCCTAAAATCTGAAATTACAGTTAAAACCCCAGAAACCCGCACCTAGCTTATCAGGATTGTGCGAATTTGCAGATTCAATAGGTTAGGTTGCATGCAGAAAACCTCATTATCTTCGGTTTTGTCAAATCGAGATGGCAACATTACGGACGTAGTTTAGTTTCATTTTTTTTTATTTGCATTTTCTTTTATTTTCAATCCTTTATTTTATTCTTGCATTTTTATTACCGTCATTTAAATAAATAACTGAAAATCCATCAAAGCTCGAGATCCAAATAGATTCATCTCTTAGATTTATTCACTTTGAGTCCATTGCAATTTCAAATTAAAATAAACCACGAGTGCCCCTTGTTAACATCCACTTGCAACCCTAAGGTATTCCCGGCATTTAAATTGAACAACATCATTGGTAAACAAAGAGCCAGCATAACGAGGAACCTTGGAGAAATTATTCCGTTATAATTTCTTTGCAAGCAGAAGGATTTTGGGACTCGGATCCTCACGGAGAGTGTGCTTTCACAAATGGGTGAAAACACCACTCAACAGATTGGCGCTAGAAGGAGGGCCTGATTGGTTTACTTTATTTTGATTTTCATACATAAGTAATATCTTTTTGATTTGATTTTGAAATCATCTCTTAAATCTCACAAACGGCTAAACTACAGCATTTGTTTTTATGTTGCAGGTTTTCTTGGAGATAACCGAGGGTTTCATCAGGCAGGTTGGACCCACCGTGTCGTATTGCGACTAGGTCCCAAACAACCGGGGAAACCATATTCCACGACCTTACACTCACTGGTACTCCCAAGAATAAAACCAAGCAAGTTGTAAGCTTACCGAGTCACAAAAGACCTTTTTGCTCCAGGGAACATCGAGTGGACCTACACCAGTAATATCAGTTGCCACTAGTGTTCCTATTGTCGATAATATTTCCACTTGCTCTTGTAGGGTTGTCCTCATCGATTTTGAGTCAAATGGCTCAACCTCCAGCAGACTCCTTGGTATGGAGCTAATAATATTCCTTTGAACATTGCGGGGATATCCATGAAATCCCTAAGAACATAGAAATATTTTTGCCTAAATACAAACCAGATGGCCCAAGAACAGCAGAAGAACATATCCAAGCCTATAGGGATGTTTTAATAAGACTGCAAGTCCAACATGAGGATGTGGCTTGCAGACTTTTCCCCATGAGCTTAGATCCAATAGCATATGAATGGTATATATGCTTACCAAGCTGGTTCAATCACTTCATGGGCGCAAATGGAGAACGCCTTTGTCAATCAGTTTAGGTCACCTTTGGATCCCGCAACCATTTACAATCAATTCATTACATGCAAAAGGGGCTAGGGTGAACCTATCAGAACATTTAATCAAAAATTCCAAAAGTGCTATAATAGAGCAGTTCGGCATTTTGCCATAGATCCCGCAGTGGCCTTGCAAATATATTTTGGGGCATTGGATCCCATGACAGCCATGTTTGCAAGATGAAATCCTCAAGTTACCACGCTCGCTCTAGCCTATAATGAAGCCATGACCATCGAGCAACAAATGACACCACAGGGCTATGGATTTCCCCAGATGCCTATGATGGGACAATATGCTCCATATGGTCAAGCTCCCTTGGCAAATCAGATCATGGCACCGCAAATGCCAAGCATGAATGCCTTCCCATATCAACAACCGTATCCACCAGCACTCGCGTATGCACCCATTCCAATCCAACCAATCACATCCATTCCACCTGTTCCCGCATTTTTGTAGAATAGTCAATCGACTATGCAAGGAACCGGCCAAGTTAATTCTCAGGCTATAGTTCCTTTCCCAAATCCAACTCCGATTCAAAGTGTCAATCCATACGGGAATCAAATTCCTCAAAACCCGACCCAAATGTTGAATCAAGACCCCACCAATTATGCAAATCCAACGGGGGTTAACAACAATGTGATTCCACCGAAGGAGATTTATTCGGAGGTCGAAGAGCTCAAGAAAATAGTTCATAAATTGAGCAATGACATGGTTCAAAAATAGAAGTATGAATCCCATGCCCCTCACTCAAATCAAAATTTTAACAATAGAGGGAGACATTGGAACACAAAGCCAAACAATGGGGGAGTACCCGCTCCCATTGCTAATCAACTAGATACTTCTGCAGGACCTAGTCAATCCAATTCCCTTTTGAATCTTTCCGATTTGGCGTGGGAAAAGGGGTGTAGGTTGCACAACACAAAAGAACACAATGAGAGGAATTGTCCTGAAATTGCTAGATACACTCATTGTCTTCAGGCCCAAGTTGATGATTTGGAACTGGTATCAAATGAGGGTCCATCGCAACATCAAGATGATAACATTATGGTGGTGGAAACTTTGTATCGTCAAGAAGGTGAGAGTGAGGAAGAAGAAGACGAAATTTTGGAACAGGAGGTGCAAGCTTTTCGAGATTTTAGAAAGGGGAATCATGGATACCATTTGAGAAGTAAATCTAAAGCCCCTAAAACCTCATCAACACCTCCAAACAACTCTATTCTTCCTCTCGGATACTAAGGCAGATAATAATCCTCCTCCTCCACTCGGAAGAGAAATGTCTAATGACGTGCAAAAGACAGTCAAATTCAAAAAACCAAACTATGACATAGTGGAGGATCTGAAGAAGTCCAAATCTAGCCCTTCGTTCTTGGACACGGCTAGATTGCACGGCCAAAAGGAGGCGTTGATAAAGGCTCTGAACTCACCTGATCAAATGTGGAAGGGAAAAGGAGTTGAGTCCCATCTGATTTTACGAAAGGAGAGACGGGATGTCCCGCCATTCTTATTGACTCTGAGAATTGCGGGTAAGAATTTGCATAATTGTTTGGTGGACACGGGTGCCACGAGCAACCTCATGCCTTCGGAGATATGTCAAATGCTAGGTCTGCAACTTGTTTCATCCAAATGCAAGGTCTTGCAATTGGACCGATCAGAGGTAAATGTGGTAGGGACCCTATATGATGTCAAAATTCAATTAAATTCTGAACCCAGGGTCCAACAGGGTTGTCGACATTCTGGTTGTTAATATCCCAAGTAGATATGGAATGCTACTTGCAAGGGATTGGATGAAAACATTGAATGGCTATTTTTCAACAGATTGCTCACATATGTGGCTACCCTGGAAAGGAATTGCAAATCAAATCAGAGTGGAAAATGAACCGAGGCTTAAAGAAATCATAACAAAATTTAACAAGCCGAATGAAGTTCAGTTTTCTGAGCCAAAACTGGGGGTTTATGCACTTGATGTTGAGGAAGCTACTGAAGAGCCTAAAAAGGAAACATGTCATGGTGGCTCTTCTGAGGAAAATGATTGCACATGGTTGCTCAGGTTTGATGGATCCAAATCTAGACAAGGAGCAGGAGCTGGAGTCGAGCTCACTGGTCCAGGAGGTAAACCATTATTGGCTGCCTATAGATTGCAATTTCCTTGCACGAACAATGTGGCAGAATACGAAGCATTGATCTTTGGTTTACGTCTAGCATTGAGCAAGCAAGTTAAATGCTTGAAGGTATTGGGAGATTCCGAGCTAGTAGTCAAGCAGATCAAAGGACAGTATACATGTCGTGACAGGAGACTAAGCCTTTATAGAACTAGGGTTATGGACCTCATTGAGGAATTCGACGCATTCAATATAGCCCTTATTTCTAGAAAAGGAAACCGAATAGCAGACTCTCTTGCAGTCATCGCGGGCATGTTAAATCCGGTTGACATAAAAAGGTGTAAAAAGTTCTCCATTGAATTGGTTCCTTGTCCATCAATACCCGATAATGTCAAGAATTTCCAGGTTTTTGAAAATGACAGACACATCTTCAAATTTGTCACGAACTCGGGTATTTTTGAAAATCAGGTGATTGATGAGGAGCAAAGGTGGCAAGATGAAACAGAAAATGAGATTGAAACCGCATGTCAATCCAACAAAATACCTAAAGACGTGGTTTCATTGGAGAAAATGTTCGACATGGGATACAAGACCAAGAAAGGAAAAAGGGTCCCACTCCCCAAAGATGCATGTGATCCAATTAATCTAGGGAGTGCGAGACAATCCAAAGGAAGTGTACATTGCAAAGGCATGTACAGATGAAGAAAGGAGCAACATAATACAAGCATTGAAGCATTACATAGATTGCATTGCTTGGAATTACAATGAGCTGAAAACATACAACCAAGACATCATCACACATACCATCCCTCTAAAGCCGGACTCCAAGCCTTTTAGGCAAAGACAACGAGTTGTTAACCCGCTATTGGAGCCCTTAATAGAAAAGGAGGTCAAAATATTATTGGAAGCGAAGATCATATTTCCTGTTAGGCACTCAACCTGGGTTGCTAACCTCGTTCCAGTAAGAAAAAAGAGTGGAGAGATTAGGCTGTGCATAGATTTTTGAAATCTTAATAAAGCCTCTCAAAAGGATAATTATCCATTGCCATCAATCGATGAAATTCTACAAACGGTAAATGGATCTGAAATGATGTCTTTTCTTGATGGGTATTCTGGATACAACCAAATTCTTATACATCCAAATGACGAGGATGAAAACAGCCTTCACCACCAAGTGGGGGACATTTGCCTATAAGAGAATGCCATTTGGACTGTTAAATGCTTGGTGCAACATTTCAACGTGCCATGGACTATGCATTCAAAGGGCTTATAGGCAAATGTATCATCGTGTATGTGGATGATATTCCAGTATTCTCAAAGAAGAGAGAAGACCATGTCAAAGATTTGAAGAAAGTGCTCCAAAGATGCAGAGAACATGGAATTTCCTTAAATCCCAAAAAGTGCATTTTCGGAGTAACAGAAGGAAAATTGCTTGGTCACATCATTTCAAAAGAGGGCATATCCATCGACCCAGAAAGGATACAAGCTATCCAAAACTTACCTCTCCCGGGTAGTAAAAAAGAATTGAGATCTTTCTTTGGGCGAGGTTAATTTTGTGAGGAAGTTTATCTCAAGCTTTCTTGAGATAGCCAAACCTCTGAACAAGATGCTCAAGAAGGATGTAGATGTCAAATGGAACGAGGAAAGTAGGGTGGCCTTTCAGAACATCAAAGATGCCATTTCCAGAGCCCCTGTCCTCATAAGTCCAGACTATTCTAAGCCTTTCTATATTTATGCTTTCGCATCAGAACACTCTTTTGCGAGTGTCTTGACCCAAAAAGGTGAGGATAGTGCAGAAAACCCCATAGCATTTTTAAGTGCCCCTCTAAAAGATGCTCAATTAAGGTATTCCATCCTTGATAAGCAGATGTACGCACTTTTTAAAACGGTAAAAAAATTTAGACATTACATTGTGCACAATAGAGTTATTGCCATCGTGCCTGACCCTGTTGTTAAGACCATGTTTTTACAGAACGAACTAGGTGAGAAAAGAGGGAAATGGATTTCCACCATCCAAGAATTTGATCTTGAAATCCAACCTATGAAACTAGTTCGAGGACAAGGACTGGTGAAGGCGATCGCTGAAAATAATCCGCAAATAACATGCCAATACTCGAATACATAATACATTTCTAAGGATGACTGGTATGTTGATATTGTGCAATTTTTATTGAATGGTAAGTGTCCTTCTAATCTGAATTCAACCCAAAGAAGAGCTTTAAGGCTTAAGTCTATCAATTATCTGATGAAATCTGGTGTTCTTTACAGGAAAAATCATGAAGGGATCTACCTGAGATGCTTGAACAAAGAAGAAGCTGCTAAGGTGTTGCAAGAATTTCATGGGAAACATGGAGCTGGTCATGGTGCGGCAAATGCTACAGCGCATCAAATCCTGAGAGCAGGATACTACTGGCCCCACATTTTCAAAGATGCACATGCCCATGTGCGATCATGTCACATTTGTCAAGTGGCCGCCAATAGAGAAAGAAATGCAGCCATGCCATTACAACCTGTAGTTGAGATGAGACCCTTTGCACAGTGGGGACTAGATTTTATTGGGGTTATTAACCCAAATTCTTCTGATTCTCATAAATTCATACTAACAGCTACAGATTACTGTACAAGGTGGACAGAAGCAATTCCTACTAAACATGCCACCACAGACGTTGTAATAAAATTCCTTGAGGACCACATTATAACAAGATTCGGAATGCCCGATTCTATTGTCAGTGACAATGGTAAAGCTTTTATTTCTACGCAATTTGCAGATTGGGCATATGACAACAAAGTGAGCTTAAAATTTGCATCTAATTATTACCCTCAAGGAAATGGTTTGGCCGAGTCTTCAAATAAAAATTTGTTGAACATCATTAAGAAATTGCTAGAAAAGAACCCTCAGGATTGGCACAGCCAATTAAAGTTTGCCCTTTGGACAGATAGGACCAGAGTAAAAGAATCCATAGGGAATACTCCCTATCATTTGGTCTATGGGCAAGATTCGATATTTCCTGGAAATTTGAAGTTGTAAACCTTGCATTTCATACAAGAGTACTTGGGGAGAGATGATCAAGTTGAAGCCAGGTTAAGTCATTTGCTGCACCTTGATGAAAAGAGGGAAGAAGCCATGAATCACATGAATAAACACCAGGAAGTTATCAAGAGATGGTTTGATAGAAGGGCTAAAATTAAGTCCTTCAGAATTTCAGATTTGGTATTACTATGGGACAAAAGACATGAGGAAAAAGGGAATCATCAAAAGTTTGATTGTCTTTGGTTAGGCCCCTATCAGATTTCAGAAATTCTCGGGAAAAATACCTTCAGGCTAAAAACTTTAGAAGGGAAGGATTTTATGTTACCGGTTAATGGGCAGATTTTAAAGCATTATTTTAGCCCTTAGGTTGTAAGAGTTTGATGTTATTCTTTTCGGTTTTGGTGGAGATTTTCAGATTTTGTTTTCATTTTTTTTAGGATTGTTAGTCTAGTTAGGATTTAGGTTGTGGGTTTGATTTCAATTGACATGTTTTGTTTATTTTTATAAAAAAAAAAAAAAAAATAAAATTGAGATGTCAACTTATGCTTAAGACTAGGAGAATATGAAATATTGGAATTGTCTTGTAAAAGCTCCACAAGTAACACAAACATTTTAAGTTATATCGTTTGAAACTTGTGATGCATGAAGTAGTCGGTTTTGTATGGCAAATATTTCATTTGCAATTCAAGAGATAATGCATTCATGTTACATCTCACTTTACATATACATTCCATCTTAGTTGCATATGCATCTTAGGTACAAATCATTAAAGTGTGTCAAATCCTCTTAGGGTTGTGTTATAACATAAATGTAAAAAAATCCTAAGGTTGGAAACTGAGTCTTGAGATATCTAGAACCAAGCACATCTTATACATTAAAAAGGATCTTGAGCAAAATGATCAAAACCTAACTTGGAAGAAAAGGTTGGGCGAAAGAAGTATTTCAGGTCTATCCTATTATGCAACATGATCCTTAAAACAGTGGTTTTGACCACTTCCATAAAGCTTAAAGCCTAAAATCAGAGTAGTAAGGATAGGGCTAAATCCTCATCGAACTTAGGTTGAGGATCCAATTCCCCAAAGCTTTGATTTGACCTACATGGAGTAGTAAGGATAGGGCATAAATTCTCATCTCGCTTAGGTTGAGAATCTGATTCCCCAAAGCTCTTATGTCTCATTTCATGATAAATCTTGGATTGGAAGGATCGTACTACTTGTCCTCTGCAAAGGATGGGTAGTCATCCCCAAGGTCTAAGCAATAAATTAATATTTTCCATTTTTATCCAAAGCTTGGATTGGAAGGATCGTACTACATGTCCCTAGCAAGGATGGGTAGTCATCCCCAAGGTCCAAGAAGTAAAAAATTAATTTTTCCCATCTCATATTTATATTGGATTGGAAGGATCGTACTACTTGTCCTCTGCAAAGGATGGGTAGTCATCCCCAAGGTCCAAAGAAATGAAGATAAGTCTTGGATTATGGGGTTAAGAATGCCCATGCATGGCAACATGTCTTGTCTAAAAAAACAAGACCACTGATTGTCCAAAGGGTTAGACTAGCATGACCATTTCTTCCATAATTGGTTAAATTATTTTGCTCAAAGTGAGGTAATGAATTCTAAATCAGAATAGTAAGGATAGGGTTAAACTCCCATCTCGGTTAGGTTGGGAGTCTGATTCCCCAAAGTTCTGATTTCACATTCACTTGCACATGGGTTCAAGATAGTAGGGACTCATAACCAACTTTGGGATATAATAAAGCAATTCATTAGTGGATCCTAAGAGGGTTTGGCAATCTTGAATGTTTGTGCATGACACTAGAAAGTTTAGGCCTTTACAAGGACAAAATCTCTAAGCATAGTCATCAGGTTACACAAATCATTCACAATCTCACATATGCACTCATGTAAAACTGACAATGGAATGTTGATCAATTTCAAACGATAGGGAATGAAATACATTGCACACACCGAGCTAATACTTGATGATTCTGATGATTCATGTACTTCTGATCTTTGGGGCATTTGTTTATATTGTTTGATGTGCTAACGCATGTTTTCGTGTTTGTATGTTTCCAGGTTGGGTTCTCACTAAAATGCTCAAGAGCATTTGACAGCAGAGTCGCCATTTGTTGTGGCTGATCCACAACACACCCCAAAATTGGGGACCCACCTTTTTTGCATGCTTTCAAAAGGAATCTCAGTGACCCAGATGCTAAAAATCAAGAAAAAGGCAAAATTGCACAAGTATGAAAAAGTGTCGCGATATCGCGACATGTTGCTTCGTCACGACCGAAAATAAAAAAGTGTCGCGATATCGCGACATGTTGCACCGTCGCGGTCGAAAATGTTGCGACGAAAAGCTGGCAAATGGTACAGAACAAAAAAGTGTCACGATTTCGTGATAGAAAGCTGCCAAAGTGAAAGAAATGAAAAGGCGTAGCGATTTCGTGACAGGTTGCGACCAAAAGCGTACTAAGTAAAAAACGTCGCGATTTCACGACGGGTTGCAGCCGAAGGCATACCAAGTGAAAAGGTGTCACGATTTCGTGACGAAAGCAAAGATAGCTCGAATGAAAAAGCGTCACGATTTCGCGACGGAAGCGGTGAGGCGTACGGAGATGAAAAGCTGTCGCGATTTCACGATAGAAAAGACAGAAAGTGTATAGAAAGAAAAGTGTCGCGATATCGCGACATGTCGCCATTTCATTGTGCATGAAGGCAAGAAATGCTGTTGACAGAAAAATGTCGCGATATCGCGACATGTCGCGTTTTCACGGTGAAAGCAAAGGAGCAAAGCTGCATGCATAAAAACGTCATGATTTACATGGGGCCATTACGGAACGTGCATAGGAAGCGCGAAACACGTGGCATACAGGTGTCAGGGTTACAGAAGCGTTACATGAAAACAGAAAATATCGAACGTTTCGGCATCGAGCATGAATTCAAAGCAACGAAAAGGCGGGAATATGAAACGATGCATTATGGGAGGTGAAACGAAGCGACGCAGGGCAAAACAGAGAGCCGTGCCAGACAGTATAAAATCAGAAGCGCAGATTGATACGAGGGTTGGAAATTGCTTGCTAGCAGAGTTGCAGAGACAAGGGCAACAGGCCATTCTGGACCTGCACTTGGAGCAATTTCCTTCACTTGTTCCGGATTTGTTAAACCTGGAACATTCCGTCAATGTAACTGATATATCATTTTAATACGAAATACAGAGAGTTGACATCTCATTGATAAGAAAGAAGGAGTCATTTTTGCATGCAAGATTTAATGTTTTATCTTCCCTTTCAGATTTCTAGGCTTCTAGGTGAAGTTTAATGCAAATGTTTTTGGTTGCTTCATGCGAATGCCTAAAATCTGAAATTACAATAAAAACCCAGAAACCCGCACCTAGCTTATCAGGATTGTGCGAATTTGCAGATTCAATAGGTTAGGTTGCATGCAGAAAACCTCATTATCTTCGGTTTTGTCAAATCGAGATGGCGACATTACGGACGTAGTTTAGTTTCATTTTATTTTCATTTTCTTTTATTCGCATTTCTTTATTTTCAATCCTTTATTTTTATTCTGCATTTTTATTACCGTCATTTAAATAAATAACTGAAAATCCATCAAAGCTCGAGATTCAAATAGATTCATCTCTTAGATTTATTCACTTTGAGTCCATTGCAATTTCAAATTAAAATAAACCACAGTGCCCCTTGTTAACATCCACTTGCAACCCTAAGGTATTCCCAGCATTTAAATTGAACAACATCATTGGTAAACAAAGAGCCGGCATAACAGGAACCTTGGAGAAATTATTCTGTTATAATTTCTTTGCAAGCAGAGGATTTTGGGACTCAGATCCTATCGGAGAGTGTGCTTTCACAAATGGGTGAAAACACCACTCAACAAGTAGTATTTTTCCCTTCATGATGTTTCCCAAAGTCTAAGGCTCACAATAGTATCCTTTAATTTTAAATTGGAAGTGCTTTAATGGTACCAATGGTTGCGGAATATGCATCTAGAACTCTCTTGGGACGAATTTGAGACCTATTTACTCATCTGCTTTGGACCCAATGAATATGAGGATTTCATAGGAGTCCTTACCAAATTGGAATAGACCACAATGGTCTAAGACTATAAAAAATAGTTCAAAAAATTGGCAAATCGTACAAGGGGTGTAAGTGATGATTTTTTTCAAAGTTGTTTCATTAGTGGGTTAAAAGAAGATATTCGAGCAAAGGTGAAGATGTTTAAACCAACAAGCATGATGTAAGTAGTAGGTTTGGCTAGATTGGAGGAAGATAAATTCATAGCTTTGTGGTGTACATCCAAACCCCCTCAAACTCAACCCCCACTTTCATCTCGATCAACATCAAATTTTACCTTTAAATGTTAGGGTACCTAGGAATAGATATATGGGGATATGATATCATATTGTATAAGGATTGGTATGGGCCACACATAACTTAAGATTTATTATATTATAATATTATATTATATTAGTAGTCGACTCCCTAAAGTAGAATTAGAAGATGGGTATATAAAGAAGGGATATTTGTCATTGTAATCATCATGGAGATCAATCATATGTAATCGTCTTTGCCCACAAAGTGGCTTATGGGACTTTGCCCTCTCTAAGTGGCACTCTCATTTTGGGAGATATTGTGGAGTTATTTTTCCCTTTAGGAGTATTATTGGTGTTGCCATACCTTAAGGGTATTAGCTATATTTATCTCATTGTGTGGATTGTTATTTTGGATAACTATTTGTGGATGAATTATTTAATATCTACATATTGGTGAATGATTTTTGTTAATAATAATAAGGTTTCATAATAAGTGGTATTAGAGCAATGATTCTGGCAAAGTGGGGATTATTTTTTGTGGATTGTAGAATTAGGGCAGATTTTTTCTAGGAAAACATCTCATATTCTAGGAGCCATATCTTTATGATTTTTTTTTTATTCAGATAATTATTGGATCATTTTGTGCAAAATTTGAAGAGCTTTAAAATGAGTGCTCATATGAAGGAATCCGGGTAGTATTGAGAGAGATTCAACCCTATGAAGTTAGTCATCCGGAATAAGGGTAGTGACAAATTTTCAAATCATGTTTTTTTTGGAAGATGAAATTTGTCAGATGGGGTAAGCAAATCATTTGCATTTTATTTTGTTTGAAGAAAATTTGTAGATGCAATAGTTTATGTGGAAATTTAGCTTTAAATCAGTAAGGAGATATATATTTTTATGAAACCCTAGTTTGCATTATCTTGGGGTGTGAACTTATGGAGCTAAAATATTTTATGGAAAAGATGATATCGGTGTTAGATAATAGTGGAAAATATTTAAATCCTTGTATTATAATTATTTTACTTGGAGCCTTATGCTTTCTCGTTACCTTGGAGGAGAAGCTCTCTCTTGGTTTTATAGTTTTCATAGTGCCTATAAGGGTAAACTTGTTGGAATATATTACATTATTTGGTACATGATAATGTACCACATTGGGTACATCTTTAGTTTAGGGTTTGAGTATTTACTTTATACAATGTAATAGATGCACAAGTAATATTAGAATGTGCAAAGTATTCAATAATGTAAATGTGCATC
Organism: Wollemia nobilis; assembly: GCA_028583015.1. NCBI lineage: Eukaryota > Viridiplantae > Streptophyta > Pinopsida > Araucariales > Araucariaceae > Wollemia > Wollemia nobilis. The sequence continues at coordinate 12,313,090 of JAQPPZ010016879.1, read as the reverse complement.
ATAGTGCATGTGCACACGAGTCCATAGAATAGGAAAGTAAAGAGTCATGGGAAGATGAAAGGCCAAGAGTCACATCCCATTATATATTGGCCTTTGTATGAACATAATAAAAATAATATTGTCATTTCATATGATAAGGTAGAGTAGATTAAAGTACAAGTTAGATACAATGTAGAACTTGTATGGAATATGGAGTATTTGAGATCTCCACATTTTGTATGAAGATACTATTTTCATGAGCTTTCATTAATGACAGATTTATGAGTAGTTACAAAAGTTTCTTATGATTTTTACATGCTTTGTATAATGCCATTATCTTATATTTAATATTACATGCTCATTTTAGACCTTATCATAGTTTTTCATTAAATATATAGCATCAAAAGCTAATAGTCGTATCAGAGCCACAAGGGAGATTGATAGGAGAAAGGGAGAGCCACAAGAGGAATTAAACAAAGATAGGGAGATATCATTTTTAGAATTTTTAAAATTTCTTTTTGGCTAGAGTCTTTCCACAGGGTTGCAGGAAAACTCGTGAAGATTAGGACTCAACATAAATCTCTTTCCACTAGATTGAAACATAACTAGTGAAGATTATTGTTTTTAGAGATCTAAATATTTAGACGCATTTGCTTGTTGCTATCTAAGTTTTATTGCAAGAGATTAGTTTCTATTTGCAACAAAAGAGTAGAAGATTGAAGATTAGGGAGACCTGATATTCACACAATGACACTGAGAGGGGGGGGTGAATCAGTGTAGCTATTAATTTTAATATCTACAACATTTAATATGAAATAAAGAGAACTTGAAAACTAGAAAAACAAATTGAACAAGAGAGCACACCACAACACTCAATATACCGAGGTTCACCAATTTGGCTACTCCTCAAAAATGACTGCTTGGACTTCAATCCAAATCCGAGTCTTTGCAAAATACCAATTTTACAAATACTTTACCGGCATCTCTTGGAAGGAGCACCAACCCCTTAATTTTACTTGCAACGAGATGGAGCACCAACCCCTAGTACCAAGCACCAACTTGGACTGCAATTCGATCAATTTAAAATGACATAAGAATGTCTTCACTTCATGCACGACCACTGTGATGTCGCAATTAACCCAACTCTGCACACTCTCACGGCTCTGCTAATTTTTCTCTTGACTCTTTTCTAACCCTCTTTTTACGGCAATTTCCCTCTTACGTGACAACTTTATTCTCTATATGATTGTTCTTTTATAACCTTCCTTTTCTCATCGGGACTCTTTGACTTCTATAGCGTTTCAATCCTGCATACAATCGGATGACATTCTCGAGCTGTTCGAATTCTTTTTCTCTTCCCAATAAGCGGTTGTTCGAATACATCAAATACGACCATTCGAATACTTTTTCTATTCTGCATATTTGGCTGTTCGAATCCATTCAATACGGCTGTTCGATTCCAAGCAATACAACTGTTCGAAACCCTACAAATTTGGCTTTTCGAATGCTGTAAAAATGTCTTTTAGAAAGCTTTTCGATCCTTCATATTTGATTCTTCGAATGCTTTTCCAGTCGTGCATATACAGTTGTTCTAGTGCATGACTAACACTTGTCAATCTGTAACTGCAGATCGACATCGATTACTTTTACGTAGCGCTGCATGATTTTCTGTCTGCTTTTTCTGACACGTGTCACCTTGCATGCTTTTTCGGCTTTTACCCGCCAAACTGTTACCTGTCGCGATATCGCGACACTTTTTGTAGCCGTACCCTTCATGCCCTTGTTGTCGCGAAATCGTGACCATTTTGGCTTTTGAAAGCTTTCCCACTGTTCATGTCGTGAAATCGTGACACTTTGAACTTTTTTGACGTCATCCTTAATGTTGTCATAAAATCGTGACGCTTTCGGCTTCCTGAGGCTTCTCTCGCAACTTGTCGTGAAATCGTGACACTTTCAGCTTTTGCTGACGTCATCCTCAATGTTGTCGTGAAATCGCGACGCTTTCGGCTTCCAGCAGCTTTCCTTGCACCTTGTCGCGAAATCGCGACACTTGAGCTTTTGACGTCATCATCATTCTTGTCATGAAATCGCGACACTTTCGACTTCAAGTGACTTTCCTTGCACCTGTCGAGAAATCGTGACAGTTTCAATTTTTTGACGTCATCCTTAGCTTTGTCGCAAAATCGTGACGCTTCTGGATTTCGTACAATCTTTGCTTTATGCAATAGCAAAATCGCTACAACTTTGTGCCTTGTGCTTTCGACTTGCTACATCTTTCAGTTTTGCAATTTTGATAGGTAGCGAAATCGCTACACCTTCACGTTGTGCATTTTGGACTTGTAGCGAAATCGCTACACCTTTGTTGCCATTCATTTTATCATGCAGCGAAATCGCTACACCTTTGTTGCCATTCATTTCAACATGCAGCGAAATCGCTACACCTTTGTTGTTGAGCATTCTCTCTCCTCTTCGGGTCGCGAAAACCCGACGTGTCGCGATATCGCGACACTTTCGTTGCAAGCTCCTTTCCTCCATTTATGTCATGAAATCGTGACATCTTTTCACCTTGCTTCCTTCTCTGCCAGCATGTCGCGAAATCGCGACAGTTTGCCTTTCACTTTCTCTCTCCTCGGCCATGTCGCGAAATCGTGACAATTTGGCATGCACTTTCTCTCTCCTCGGCAATGTCGCGAAATCGCGACAATTTTTCTTGCATTTTCTCTCTCCTCGGCAATGTCGCGAAATCGCGACAATTTTTCTTGCATTTTCTCTCTCCTCTATTTTGTCGCGATATCGCGACAGAAAACATGTCGCGATATCGCGACAGTTTTCTTCCTTGTCTTTTTCGCCAATTTTTGAATACGGGTCACCTCTGTTTTCCTAGAAATTCATTGCACTTGATCCGGTGACCTCTGAGCTGCATCAATTGCATCAATGCATTCTGTGTTGACAACAATGACAATACTTTTGCAATTCTTTTGCTGCACCTTGCTCAACAATCTCCCCCTTTGGAATTGTTGGCAACACACTTGCAACCTTGCTCAATTTCTTCTCCCCCTTTGCCAATAATACCAAAGGGCTGCTGCAGACTCCCCACGAGTCTATGCACAACATTCTCAGGCTTAAAAAGTTTGAATGCTCCCCATGAGAATGTGTTTCCCATAGCTAGTCAGTGCTTGGGTGGTGTGACTACTCCCAACTTCTTCCGAAGGTATTCAAATACTTCCTTTGGCAAAGGTTTTGTGAATATATCGGCTACTTGCTCTGTAGTTGGAACAAAATCCAATTTGACCTCTCCTTATGCAACTTTATCCTTCAAGAAATGATATCGGATTGCAATATGTTTGGTTCTTGAATGCATTATTGGATTCTTGGATATGTTGATAGCACTAGTGTTATCACATTTAATTGAAATTGGCTCTTTGAAATGAATACCAAGATCTTTCAACGTTTGTCTCATCCATAATATCCGAGTACGACATGTTGTTGCTTTGCAATGTATTCTGCCTCTGCGGTGGATAGAGATGCTTGATTCTTGTTTCTTGTTGTGCCATGCTACCGACTTGTCTCCAAGATAAAATGCTCCTCCACTTGTGCTCTTTTCGTCATCAATACATCCTGCCCAATCTGCATCGGAATATGCAATCAAAGTGAAATCTTTACCTTTTGGGTACCACAACCCATAATCCATAGTGCCCTTGAGATATCTCGAAGATCCTCTTTACAGTTTGTTACATGAGTTTCTTTGGGACTGGCACTGAAATCTTGCAACCATGCATACTTGCTTGTAATATATCCGGTCTAGTGGTACATTAAATACAGCGAGGCTTCCAATCATAGACCCGTACATTGTTTGATCTACATCCGGAGATTTATCATCCTTGCTCAACTTGCGACTTGTTGTCATGGGAGTGCTAACCTGGTTTCTTGTCTTCCATTGTGAACTTTTTCAGCATTTCTTTTACATATTTAACTTGAGAAATAAAAATGCCTTTTTCATTTTGATTGACCTGCGATCCTAGGAAATAAGAAAGTTCACCAATCATAGACATCTCAAATTCTTTCTTCATTTTAGTTGATATGTCTTTGCGGTATTCATCCATCTTTGCTACCAAATATTATATCATCTACATAAACAACAAGAACAATAAGATGGCCCTTCTCTGTTTTGACATATAAGTTGTTGTCCACCAAACCTTTCTTGAACCCTTGTTTAATTAGATAGTTATCCAACCTTGCATACCATGCTCTGGGTGCACTGTTTCAAACCATATAATGCTTTCTTTAACCTGCAAACAAAATATGGGTTGTCACCAAGTTGGAAGCCATCTGGCTGTTCAATGTAAACCTCTTCTTCCAGTTTTCCATTCAAAAATGCTGATTTTACATCCATTTGATATACTTTGAAGTTTTTATGAACTGCTAATGCCAGAAACATTCTGATTGCCTCTAGTCTGGCTACCGGTGCAAAAGTTTCCTCAAAATCAATGCCTTCAACTTTGAGCATAGCCTTTACTGAGACCAATCTTGCCTTATTTACGACAACTTTGTCCATCTTCATTTAATTTATTTCGAAAAACCCATTTAGTGCCAATTATGTTTTTATTTGTTGGTCTAGGTACTAATTCCCAGGTATTGTTTTTCTCAATCTGATCTAGTTCTTCATTAATTGCCTTCAACCAACTTTCATCAGTGCTTGCTTCAGCAACATTTTTAGGTTCAATGCTAGATAACAGAGAATAGTTCCGCACTTGCTTGCTCTTCTTGTCTGAATACCATCTTTGGGATCCCCAATAATCTGTTCACTTGGATGATTTTTTTGCCAGTTGCTTGTTTTAAATTTCTTGTTTTCTTCTTCTGATTCAGTTTTTACACCATCTGGATCAATTTTCTGATTCTTATCTGTTTCCTTTTCATCATCACCTTCAATGACTTCTTCATAGATGGGGTAGTTTTCTTGATAAGTAATTTCTTGTTCTCTACCTTCATCAACTTTCACATCGAGCACTCTCAACAATTTTCTTTAGCCTTTTGTTGTAACATGTGTAGGCTTTGCTTTTTGTTGAGTAACCAAGAAAGATACCTTCATCAGCTCTATTTTCAAATTTATCGAGATTATCTTCAGTCCGTTTGATGTAGCACTTGTTGCCAAATACTTTGAAATGTCTTGTTGTTGCCTTTACTGCCAAACCACGGCTCATAAGGTGTTTTGCTTTCATGTGGTCTTAGCATGCACCTGTTTTGAATGTAAAGCTGCGGTATGTCTTGCCTCTTTCCAAAATATGTCAGCTATTTTGTTCTCAGCCAGCATTGTCCGTGCCATTTCCTGCACTGTCCTATTCTTCCTTTCTACAACACCATTATGCTGAGGTGTTCTAGCTGCTGAAAACTGTCTTCTTATCCCATATTTTTGATAGTATTCTACAAATTCTTCTGAAATAAACTCTCCTCCTCTGTCTGATCTTAGGCATTTAATTCTTTTTCTGATTGATTCTCAACAAGATTTTTGAAGGTTTTAAACATCTCAAAGGCTTCGATTTAAGTTTCAGAAATAGTACCCATGTCATTCTTGAGTAGTCATCTATACACGGCATAAAATATTTGTGTCCATTTATGCTTTCGGTTCTCATGGGTCCACATAAATCGGTGTGAATTAGTTCTAATGGCTTGCTCGTGAAATATTCTTTTGCTTTGAAAGTGGCTCTGGTTTGTTTTCCCTTTTGGCATGACTCACAAATATTGTTTGAAGGTTTACCAATAGTTGGTATGTCTCTTACTGCCCCTTTTGAGCTGATTTTTACCAGATTATCAAAGCTTATGTGACCGAGTCTCTTGTGCCACAGCCAGTTTTCTTCTTCCTGACCAACCAAGCAAGCTCCTTCTGAAGTCTCTGAAAGTGTATACAGATTTCCAGAAGTTCTCAGTCCAGTGGCTATTAACTTTCCATTTTTTGTCTTTCTTACTTCACAGCCCTCCTTCTTGAAGATTACATCATGACCTCTGTCATAGATTTGACTTACACTCGGCAAGTTATGCTTCAGACCAATCACAAACAAGACTTCTTTTGATTTTATATTGCCATCATTGATCTTGGTGATCCCTTTCCCACAATCTTTGCTCCATCATTATTTCCAAATTTCACAGAACCACCTTCATAATTCTGTAAATTCTCAAATTTTTGCTTGTCACTGTCATGTGGTTGGAGCAACCACTGTCAAGTATCCAAGGTGCAGATTTGTTCTGAGCTTTAAAGGCGATCTGAACAATCAAAGATTCCTTTTCTTTCCATTACGGTTTGATAGCAGATTTGGCTACTTGTTTTGCCTTTGTCCTCTCATTAGCATGTGCTTGTTTTTCAAGAAATTTCTTGTTTTGTTTCAACTCACTTGGTTGAGATTTTCTACTCCGATAATTATTTGATGCAAAAGTGCTTCTAGAGTTTCTAGCAATATGTCCAAAATTATGACAATTATAACATTCAACTGCATAATTCATTAAAGGAGAAAAAACATTTCTGCTTGTGAAATTCCTTTGAGATACATTATGCCTGCAATCTGAAATCTTATGGCCATAAGCATTGCATTTAAAACAATAACGAGAAAAGGAATGATTAAACCTGGGTGCAGGTCTTTGCCGGTTTGAAGTAGGAGCCATGAATCTTCTCCTTCTTGGATGTGTGACTTTTGTGAAGCCATCTTTGTCGGTACTCTTCTTGAGTCCGGCATTGTTGCTTTCTTTGGCATGATTTGTTTTTTCTAGGTCAACCATGATCTTTTCTTCTTTCTTTATGGGTTCTACATTCAAGGCCTTTGAACCCTTTGATGATTCTCCTTCATCGAAGCCTAAACCAAATTTGATGCCGGAAGGCCTTTGGTTATTTAACATTTTATCCAGCTTTACAGTACTTTCTTCAAACTTATGAAAACAGTTCAATTTTCTATTCATCTCCTCTAGTTGCATTCTTAACTTAACAATGTCTTCCTCTAGCTTGCTTGCATTCAAGCTGTCTTTACGGTTAATTGTTCATCAAGAACTTCGGACATTTTCTTGAATTCCTCTGTACGTATTTTTAAAGCTGTTTATTATGTCGGTGGCATCTTCTAGTTTTCTTGAAAACTTTTTGTTCTTTTTCCTTTCAGCACTCAACTCTTCAAGTGCGGCAACCAATTCTCCTTCCGGGATAAACTTCAGCCTCATCTTTAAAGTTTTCATCACCTTCTCGATTTTCTTCTGTTCTTTCCTCTTCAAGTGCCATGAGCAGAGCTTCACCTTTTTCTTCTTCGGAATCCTCATCCGAGCTTTCTTCGAAGTGCTGACATTCTTGGATATGAAGCTTTTCTTCTTGAAGTTGTTCTTTCTGAAATTTTGTTTCTTCTTCCAGTCACCTTTTTCTTGGTGTGAGCCTTCACCATTTTTGGTTTTCTCATGCATTGGACATTTGGCTGCAAAATGACCGACTCCTCCACAATTGAAGCACTTAAAAGGTAGCTTTCCTCTATATTTTCCTTTTCCCTTTGTGAGTTTTCGAACAAAATTAGCTTCTGTTTCATCCAGGTGTCTCTTCATCCTCAGATTCATGTTCAGCTTTTATATTCTTGTGTGCTTTAAAAGCTACTTCTCTGTCTATAGACTTAGTTTGTCCTATTCTCATTTCATATGTTTGTCGAGGGAACCATGCATCTCATCCAAGCTGAAGTTGTTTAGATCTTTTGCCTCTTCTATTGCAGAAACTTTGGAGTTAAATCTTTTGTGCAGTGTTTTGAGAACCTTTTTCACAACAACTGCATCATCAATTTCTTCATCGAGTCCTCTGATTGCATTAATGATTCTGTTGACTCTCGGCATATAAGCCTCTATGTTCTCATCTTCATTCATTTGCGGTGCTTGAGCCGTGCTCGATGAGTTTGCGGCTTGGCTTCCTTGATCTTCTTGTCTCCTTCATGGATGCTCTTCGGTTTATCCCACATGTCTTTTGCTTGATTTACTGACTCATGACTCTTATCGGTTCACTTGTCAACAAGCCCACACATTATGGCATTCTTAGCTTTGGAGTTGTTCTCAAATTTTTTCTTCTCAGCAGTATCTGTTGGAGGAGTAGTGGGTCTTGTGTATCCACTATCTACAGAATCCCAAATATCATATCCCAATGCACTCAGATATGTTTGCATCCTGAGTTTCCAGAAAGTGTAATTTGTTCCATCAAATAAGGGAGCTTTGTTGGATGAGAATCCTTCACCGTTTGCCATTGTTTCTTCCAAGATCTCCTTAGGCGATTAAGCTTGAACAAGGCACCTTGCTCTGATACCAATTGATATTCACACAATGACATTGAGAGGGGGGTGAATCAGTGTAGCTATTAATTTTAATATCTACAACATTTAATATGAAATAAAGAGAACTTGAAAACTAGAAAAACAAATTGAACAAGAGAGCACACCACAACACTCAATATACCGAGGTTCACCAATTTGGCTACTCCTCAAAAATGATTGCTTGGACTCCAATCCAAATCTAGTCTTTGCAAAATACCAATTTTACAAATACTTTACCGAGCATCTCTTGGAAGGAGCACCAACCCCTTAATTTTCTGCTGCAAGAGATGGAGCACCAACCCCTAGTACCAAGCACCAACTTGGACTGCAATTCGATCAATTTAAAATGACATAAGAATGTCTTTACTTCATGCACGACCCTGACTGGTCTGCAATTAACCCAACTCTGCACACTCTCACGGCTCTGCTAATTTTTCTCTTGACTCTTTTCTAACCCTCTTTTTACAGCAATTTCCCTCTTACAGCAGCAACTTTATTCTCTGTACGACTGTTCTTTTATAACCTTCCTTTTCTCATCGGGACTCTTTGACTTCTATAGCGTTTCAATCCTGCATACAGTCGGATGACATTCTCGAGTGTTCGAATTCTTTTCTCTTCCCAATAAGTGGTTGTTCGAATACTTCAAATACGACCATTCGAATACTTTTTCTATTCTGCATATTTGGCTGTTCGAATCCATTCAATACGGCTGTTCGATTCCAAGCAATACGACTGTTCGAAACCCTACAAATTCGGCTTTTCGAATGCTGCAAAAATGTCTTTTAGAAAGCTTTTCGATCCTTCATATTTGATTCTTCGAATGCTTTTCCAGTCGTGCATATACAGTTGTTCTAGTGCATGACTAACACTTGTCAATCTAACTGTAGATCTGACATCAGTTACTTTTTACGTAACTGTTGCATGATTTTCTGTCTGCTTTTTCTGACACGTGTCACCTTGCATGCTTTTTCGGCTTTTACCTGCCAAACTATTACCTGTCGCGATATCGTGACACTTTTTGTAGCCGTACCCTTCATGCCCTTGTTGTCGCGAAATCGTGACCATTTTGGCTTTTGAAAGCTTTCCCACCGTTCATGTCATGAAATCGTGACACTTCAAACTTTTTGACGTCATCCTTAATGTTGTCGCGAAATCATGACGCTTCCGGCTTCGAGGCTTCTCTCGCAACTTGTCGCGAAATCGTGACACTTTCGACTTTCGACGTCATCCTCAATGTTGTCGCGAAATCGTGACGCTTCGCTTCCAATAGCTTTCCTTGCACCTTGTCATGATATCGTGACACTTTCGGCTTTTGCTAGCGTCATCATCATTCTTGTCGCGAAATCGTGACACTTTAGCTTCCAGTGACTTTCCTTGCACCTATCGCGAAATCGTGACAGTTTCAATTCTTGACGTCATCCTCAGCTTTGTCAGGAAATCGTGATGCTTCTGGCTTTCGTACAATCTTTGCTTTATGCGATGGCGAAATCGCTACAACTTTGTGCCTTGTGCTTTCGACTTGCTACATCTTTCGGTTTGCAATTTTGGTTGTAGCGAAATCGCTACACCTTCACGTTGTGCATTTTGGACTTGTAGCGAAATCGCTACACCTTTGTTGCCATTCATTTTATCATGCAGCGAAATCGCTACACCTTTGTTGCCATTCATTTCAACATGCAGCGAAATCGCTACACCTTTGTTGCTGAGCATTCTCTCTCCTCTTCGGGTCGCGAAAACCCGACGTGTCGCGATATCGCGACACTTTTCGTTGCAAGCTCCTTTCCTCCATTTATGTCACGAAATCGCGACATCTTTTCACCTTGCTTCCTTCTCTGCCAGCATGTCGCGAAATCGCGACAGTTTGCCTTTCACTTTCTCTCTCCTCGGCCATGTCGCGAAATCGCGACAATTTGGCATGCACTTTCTCTCTCCTCGGCAATGTCGCGAAATCGCGACAATTTTCTTGCATTTTCTCTCTCCTCGGCAATGTCGCGAAATCGCGACAATTTTTCTTGCATTTTCTCTCTCCTTTGTTTTGTCGCGATATCGCGACAGAAAACATGTCGCGATATCGCGACAGTTTTCTTCCTTGTCTTTTTTTGCCAATTTTTGAATCTGGGTCACCTCTGTTTTCCTTGAAATTCATTGCACTTGATCTGGTGACCTCCGAAGCTGCATCAATTGCATCAATCTGTCTGTGTTGACAACAATGACAATACTTTTGCAATTCTTTTGCTGCACCTTGCTCAACAAGACCTAAGAAGGAGGTCCCCATAGAATATTGAAGATTGCATATTGCAGGTTGAAGAAAGAATAAAACATCTCTAGTGAATATTGAAAAGGAGACCCAAGAAAGAGGTCCCATTGAATAACTTTCAGATTTGGAAGATAGAATATTAAATATTGAAGATAAAGAAGGACTAGGAAAAGTCCTATTGAAGATTTGAGGAGTTGCAGAATTTGAAGACCCAAGGAAAGAAGTCTCAAGAAAACTTGGAAGGAGAAAGAAGAAGAAGGCTAGAGAAGCTCTATCAAAGAAATTTAAGAAGTGGTTATTGGAGAATATTTTAAGAAAGCTCAAGGTAGAATATTGCAAGAAGGAGTAGCTCCTAAAAAGAAGAATTTGGGACAATTATCGCCATTCGACAACAAGCCCAAAAGGAAGAAATATTTGTCAAGAATTTTGTCAAAATTTGGAAGAATTTTTGAAGACCTCAAGACATTCATATTCTTGAGAAAGAGGATAGGTAAAGAGACTAGATTTGAAGGTAGAATTCAACAAGAATATTGGAGAAGAAAGAAGCTAGAATATGCCACCAAATTTGAAAGTTTTGAAGACAACCATAAAGGATTTGAAGATTGATTTTGTAGCAAAACTTGAAGGGTCTTAGGACAACAAATTGAAGAAGGCATAAAGTTGTAAATAGAAGAAGATTTGGGCAGGTTTTGAATTGCCCTTGAACAACCGATTGACGGAAGGCTTGATAGTAAAAGAAGGTAGCAATTTGGAGGAATTGGATGTTGTTTTTGGAGTAACAAATTAAGAGGTTTGGACTGTAAAATTGGGCAGCATTAGAAGGAGAAAATAGAGCTATGATTTGGAGAAATCAAGTCATATTTGAGAGAGCTTTGGACAACAAAGCGGAGGAGGAATTGGTAGCATTTGAAGCTGCAAAATTGCAAATTTTTAGACAGTAAGAGGGCAACAGTAATGACTGCAAATTTAAGAGTTTAAACGAATGAATTTGGAGGAGAATTAAAGCCACAAAAATCAGATTTTTGGGCAGCAAATTAAAATTTAAAAGGCAAAAAAAATGGGTAGCAATTAGAGTTGCAAAATTGATAAGGTCGAGGTAGTAATAGAGTAGAAAGGAGAGTTGCAAAATTCATAAATTCAATAAAACAAAAGGTGAATCAAATCACCAAGAAAGCTAGCTATGAAGGAGGCCAAAAAAGGTTTGAAAATTGGTGTTATTAAAGTATTTTATCCAAGTATTATTTAAGTTTTTGAAAAGCACCATATTCGAGTTTCTAAAATAGCAAAGGAAAGGTCTCAAGTTTATGTCTTCAAAGTTGAAGAAGATAGCATTCACATCGGATTAAAATCTACAACAAATAAAGGAGAAGTTAGATGTGATATAAGGAAAGATAAAATATCAACTCCTTACTATATTTTGAAAGAAAAATAAGCCAATATTTTATAGCAAAGATTGGAGGTAATATACTATTAAAAAAGACAACGGTTTTGACACAAATAAAGAACTTTAAAGTCACCAAAGAAGAAACCACCAAGCATAGAGCCGAGGAGGAGCCATTGTAGAAGAGTAGCAAATGAGGAGGAGCCATTGTGTAAGATAAAACATCGAAGAAGAGCCATTACCAAGCATTGAAGAATCACCAAGCACAAGCAGAAGCGTCACCATATTGAAGAAGGAGCCACCATATTCGAGAAGAGCCACCGTTTTTGGACAAAGGAAGACAAAACATTATTGAAAGAAAGTTTAAGCACCATAGAAGAAAGTGTTACTCAAGAAAAGTTGAGATGTTTAAGAGTAGAGTCTAAGCGCTAGAAATCAAGGAGCCACCAAAGCCAAGAGCAAGTACCGTTACAAAGAAGTGGAGAACACCAAAATCAATGAGTCATTGAGATAAATCCAAACACCAATTATGGTTATGTTAGAAAGAAGATATTGAGTATAGAGTGATGCGTGTCATTAATAGCATCATTTAATATTTATGATTTGTCAATCCAGGGTGGTGTCCAAGGCTATATACGAAAGAAGGTTTAAGCAGGTTGGAGATCAGCTCATTTAGACAATAAGATTTTATTGGTGAAACAAGTTTTGTTGGGGGTTTTAGGTCACTTCTAATCCTATTTTGCATGAAATGAAACTAATTACTTGCAAGAATTGAAAACTACTTCTAAGACCTAAAATTGAAACCTAACTATAGTTGCAAGAAATGAAATTGCAGGAATGTAAATGTTGTTGAATTGAAACCTAGTTTACACTTGCAGAATTGAAATGACAGAATTGAAATGTTGCTTGAAAAGGAAACACACATGCTAAAAACAACTATCAGTTCCTACTGTAGGAGGTTGTCAGGCTTCTACTGTAGTGGTTGACAATAAAATGAAAGTTGCTAAAAGACTTGATAAAAATTGCTAAAACATGAAAAATAGGGAAAAAAAAATAGGAAATAGAGGAATCACTGGTCTATGCTACTTAGTCAACTGACACACACAATTGCTACATAAAAACATAACTGAAAACATGAAGACATCACATTGATTCAAAATAGGGGTTAGTAATCAACAAGAAATGACAATTGACAAGCATCCTGCTAAATCTGTTGCAACAAAGTTTATCAGAAGAACCTATCACCAGTTAGTCCTCCTTCTAGGCCTAAAAGTGGCCCTTGCTTCCTGATCCAGAAGAAGGTGGGAAAGTGCTACTAACTACTTAGAATTCACACTCACTCATGAACAAAAGTTGACTAAAAGAACTGCACTTTTATTGACTGATGAAATGCATTACAATTCTGCAAGAAAATTCTACTTTTGACTATTCACTATTTACATCATCTATTTCCTATTAGCTATCGTCTACTAGCTCAACCAATAAGGGAGATCTATTATTTATACTAACCTATTACATTTCCCTCGTGCTCAATATCAGTTGTGTTGCTGTTTTACAGTGATTTGCTAATCAATTTTGAAACTGACCTAGTCTAAATTAGGATAGTTTATGTTGCAACAATGTTCATTGGTCCTTGGGATGCATCTCTAGTGGTGGGAGTGAGTTGGAGGAGGTTATAAATGGTCTTGTACACCTGTCTCCATATTCAAATATCCTTTCCCTATCATTTTGGGTGCTATATCCTCCGTTTGGCTAAAATTGGCTTCTTTTCCCCTCATTCTGAAGCTTCTTCGAAATGTCTGGCCGTGCAACTTACTTTATGCTCAGGTGCGATAAAAATGGCCAACAAAGTGGATAGGATGTCTGCCCTATCCCTCATAATATGATTCCAATAGGTTTCACATGCTTTGGTTGACAAATTCCAAGCCATGCCATTCATTGGCAGTTGGTTGGAATTTGTATGGCTAATTTCTGCATTTTCCAGATTTGTTGCATAGTCATAGGAATTTGGTACTCTTTTGCAATTCAAACCAATTAGAAAGTGGAAAAAGCATTTAAATACCATTATGAAGGGATATACCTTAGCACACATCATTCTGCTACTTAAATTACACATTTTATTCACTAAATATTCAAACAGAAACAATGCAAAAAATGCAAAAAACTATTAAAATAGGGTAATATGCTCCTAAACATTTTAATCATGCAAACACTAATATATAATGCATTCAAACCATCTAAATTAACATAAATAACATAACATAAGGTTTATAAGGCAGTTTATGATAATCCAAAACATGTCATGAATGAGGTAATTCTTGGCCTCATCATTTCCCCCAACCTAATCTAATGCATGCCCTCATGCATTCTGTAGGGCTATAGAGGCACATAGATCCATTTCTTGATTCCAGATCTCCCAAAATAATACATCCCCTATATAGTATCCTCTACTCTTCTATAGCTGCTTGAGCCAATCCTGGAACTGCTCATCCGGTTGAGGATCATTATCAAAATAGTAAGGGATAGGGGTTATGATGGTAGGCAATATGTACCTTAGGCCTATCCATTGATGTTTTAGTGTTAGGATGGCCTGCATTACACCCTCTGCTCTTCTTCTAGACCATAATAGGTTGTTTGGTGAGATGGGCTCTCTCTTCTGTAGTGACATTGGCAATTCTACCCACCTGGCCTTATAGGTTGATAAAGCATTTGTAAACTATCCTGCACAGAACATCTGGAAACCAATCATGCAATCCTTAAGATTGTTTAGGTAAACAACCCTAATTTTTGGTTTGTTCATCATAGTAAAATGTTGACTGGTGGGGATCTTATGATTTGGTTGGATATGTCTTATCAACAACTCAACTTTCAATTCAATCTCCTTATTCTGCCCCTCTTCTTGGTCCCAGTATATTTGATTTTGCAATGTGGACACAAAAGACCTTAATTGAACATCCCCTGTGAAAATATGAGGTAGGAACTCCACATCTCCTGCCATGAAAAATTTGTGCAGGAACAACTCACACATCAAATTTTTTTGTTCTTCTAGGCTATGCAGGTAAGCATCCAAAAATTCCTCAGTAGTGTTCAAGTCATAGGAGAGATTAGAATGAATCCTCATTATCTACCAATGTAGGTACTTCTCCTTAAGGATCAGACTATAAAATCTAGATGGCCTCCTACATTGTACTAAGTATTCTATAGCTTGATAGAGATATTGTACCTTTTCCTATAACCTATTCACTTTTGCAGTTTTAGCTTCAACCTGTTGTTCTAATGGTTTGAGTGTTGCAACTTGGGCTTCTAATTTTTGACACTTCAATGCCTAGTATGCAATATCCTCATTATACTTAACCAATGGAACTATTTGTGGGGGCCTAACTATCGGTTGGTTCTTTGGTAATAGATCAAATTGCACCCCAATTTCTGTTGTTTCAATTTTATGCAAATTTGATGGAAAAACTTGTTCAAGGAGCTGGTGCAGAATTGGACTTACTAGTAGTGCAACCTCCTGAATATCTGTGGCCTCCTTCTTAGGTGGTGTTTGTCCTTCCTACTACTGTGGGCTATCATATGGGTGCTCTACATTTTTTAATTCTATTTTGTTCTTTCACTCCATTGTCTGACTTCACCCGCATCTATTACAACCTCACTTCTGCACTTCTCGTACTATAGTTTCTTTTGTATTTACCTTCTTTCTAATTTTATTGTAACTCTAGTTCTACAAAATCTTATGATTTGAAACCTGTGCTTATGATTTTTGTGATTCGAAGCTATAGTGATTACAAGACATGACATTGAATTTTAGAGGCGCTTGAATCAGCTTTAGAAGGTGGTGTAAAATATGAGAAACCTTTGGTATGTTTTGATTGGATGCATGGTAGACTGTTATTCATTGCTTTTCCAAATTTTCAATTTTAGAACGTGCATCTTGGGTGATGGGATTGCTCAGGTGTTGATTACTTGTTGTTGGTTATGGGTTAGCTGAATTGGAAGTTTGTTATTGGTGATGACTTGGCTTGTTTCATGGAAAGAGAATGTAGATTATCTTGGTTGTCGTACCCTCATTTGTCGAGGCATCTTGATCGAATGGCCTAAATATTGTGAAAGAAACTGAGGCACATGTTTTCCATAAAAACCTTGATTCAACATCACTCGATTAAATGCAAACATGTGACCTTAGTTACTCGTGCCTTGACCTTACGTTGGTGTCAGATGATGTGGCAAAAAGAAATAATTTTCTTATTTCCTTTATGCACATGCCACGTGGAAATTCAAATTTCAAATTTCATCATGAAATCTGAATTTCAAATCTACCTTTTTTCATTTCAAAGTTATTTTTCATTTTGAAGCTCTGTTCATTTCGAAGCTCTACATTTTTTTACTATAAAACAAATAGAACAATATTTTTGTTCTAGATCTTGGTATCATTTCGAAGCTCTATGAAATCTCTAGGTATTCATGCCATCAAAGCTACACTTATTTCCATGGGTCTACAATTTTTCATCCATTCTCCCTTTTTTGCCCCTCAAACCTGTAATTTTTTAGAACAACAAGGAATTCCTTTTGTTTTCTTCTAGACAAGTTGGATGTTTTGGGTTTTCCAAACCCTATGAATGTTTCTATGCTAACTAGTGATTTTTATACACTACATACTAAATGCCTACAATGATAAAAAATGCAAGAAACACATACCTAATTTGAACAAGTATTTCACACTTTTACAGATGGTTGTTTCTACTGATTACTAGCTGATTTTTCTGCAATAAAAAAAAATAGGTGCAGTCTGATGAGATTTATACAATGGTGGGATAGGAATGGGTAGGTCAATTCAAGGTAAAGCACATCGAAAACCTGTTTTCATGCCAACCAATTCAGAAGTGCCTCCTAGAAGGTTTTCACTTTCTGAATTATTCATTTTTCTCTCTTTTTTTCATTCTTTTTTTCATCTCTCTTTTTTCATTTCTCTCTTTTCAATTTTGTTAATCTTGGTTGTGCCCATGAAGGAATTTCACAATTTCCCTAAAATTATGCCCATGAAGGAAGTTCACAACCAAGATTTATTCCTCTTTTTGTTTTCTTGTTTTTCTATTTTTTTTTTTCTATTTTTTCTTGAAACTCTTCATTGTTGTACTGAATCTATTGAATCTGTGATGGAAGAGGGAATCTCTTCCATCATGCATATGTCCAAGTTGTCAATTTTTTACAAGAACTCTTCTTTAGTTAGTGGTGCATGGTATACCCGAAGGTGATGCCCATTCACTACCAACTTCCTCCGTGAGTCATCGATGGGAGAAAGATGAACTACCCCATTTTTGAACACTTCTTCAATATGATAAGGTCCAAGCCACCTAGTCTACAACTTCCTAGGAAAATCCTCATAATGAGAATCAAACAATAAAGCCCAATATCCTTGCTAAAATTTTCTCTGCTGAATGTGGTTGTCATGCCACAACTTTCACTGCTCTTGAATCACCTTAGTTTGATGCAATGCATCCAACCAGAGTTCATCCAATGCATTCAATTATAGAATCCTATCCGTCTGTGCCTATGATAAATCAATTCCAATTTCCAAAGTCATCCGAAGTGTTAGTAGCTCAAACTCAATAGGCAAAAGAGGCTTCTTACCATAAACCAGTTCGTAAGGTGTGAAACCCGTGGTGGATTTCCATGTAGTGTTATAAGCCCAAACTACTTCAGGTAATTTATCAAGCCAATTTCTCCTATGAGAAGCTACTATTTTAGTCAGGATATTTTCTAACTCCCTATTTGTTACTTCAACCTGACCATTTGCTTGTGGGTGGTAGGGTGATGATTTCCTATGCTTAATCTCATATAATTCAGTAAAAGCTTCAATGACTTTGGATGCAAATTGGGGTCCATGATCTGTGGTAATAGACCATGGAGCTCCAAACCTCTAAAAAATCTGAGTATACAGGAAATCAGCAACCTTCTCTTCATGAGCATGTTTGAAAGCATGCACCTCTGCCCACTTAGTCACATAGTCAGTGCATACCAAGATATGCACCTTTCCTTGAGATGGTGGGTCAATAGGTCCCACAAAATCTAGCCCCCACCTCTCAAATGGTTCTAAAACCACTTGAGGCTGCAATGACATTTCATTTGTGTGGGTGGGTTTCCCCATCCTTTGACATGCATCACAATGTCTGATGTATTTTTTTACATCCTTGTGAAGAGATGGCCAATAATAACCTGCACCTAGAATTTTCCTAATTGTACTTTTTATCGAATAATGTCCACCTGATGGTTCATCATGGCAAGCTCAGAGGACATCATACACCTCATCCTTTCGGATGCACCTACGTAAAACATGGTCAGGACTACATTTAAAAAGTAGACCCTTAATCCATTTGAAAGAGGAACTCTATTTTATTAACTATTTCTTTTGTTTAGGAGTGAAATGTAGAGGAATTCTTCCTGTTACCAAGTAGTTAGCTATATCTGCAAACCATGGTGATTGGATAGATATAGCAAACAATTGTTCATCAGGAAAAGTATCCTCAACCAACTCTTCCTCCCCTGTGTTTTGTAACCTTGACAAAAAATCTGCCACTACATTAGCCTTTCCTGGTTTGTTGATTATAGTGATGTCAAATTCCTACAACAACAGTAACCAACGTATAATTCTTGCACTTACCATAGGTTTATTCATCAAATATTTAATGGTTGCATGGTCTGTATGGATGAATACTTGATATCCTATGATATAATATCTGAACTTGTTGATAGCATATACTACTACCAAGAATTCTTTCTCAGTAGTGGTATAGTTCTTTTCTTCTCTTGTCAAATTCTTGCTAATGTAGTATATGGCATAATGCTCACCATTTTCAATCTGCCCTAATGTTGCTCCAATTGTAGTATTGGAAGCATCAGTTTGGATGTGAAATGGCAGCTTCCAATTAGGTCCTCTTAACACAGGTGGGGTTGTCAGTTTTTCCTTCAAAGCCTCAAAAGACTCTTGGCATTTTGTAGACCAGGTAAATTCAGAATATTTAGTCAATAGTGCAAACATGGGGTTGGCTATTGTGCTGAAATTTGGAATAAACCTATGATAAAAGCCAATATGTCCTAAGAAACTCCTAACATCAGTTTGAGTTTTTGGAGGTGGAAGGTTCTTGATGATCTCAACCTTCTTGGGGTCAACTTTGATCCCATGAGAAGAGATGTGGTGACCAAGAACAATGCCTTCCTCCATCATCATAAAATATTTCTCAGGATTTAAGGATAAATGGTAGGTTTCACAGCATGTTAAGACCTTATCAAGATGTTCCAATGTAAATTCAAAGGTTTCTCCACACACTGTGAAATCATCCATGTAAATCTCTACACTTTCATTAGTTAGATCAGAAAATATTGCTAAAACAACCTATTGAAAAGTTGTTGGGGCATTACATAAACCAAAGGGTAATACCCTATAAGAAAATGTTCCCCAAGGGCATGTAAAAGTAGTTTTCTCTTGGTCTTCAGGTGCAACCTAAATCTGGTTGTACCCACTGAAACCATCAAGAAAATAAAAACATTTTTTCCAGCAAGAGTGTCTAACACTTGATCTATAAATGGTAATGGGAAGTGGTCCTTGTGTGTGACTTTGTTTAATTCCCTGTAATCTACACACACTCGCATTTTCCCATTTTTCTTTGGAACTATAACCAATGGAGAGACCCATCGACTATCAAAAATTGGATAGATGAACCCTACCTCTAAGAGTTTTTCAATCTCTTCTTTGACAATATCTCTCAAGGTAGGATTCAGTCTTCTTTGGGGCTGCCTCATAGGTTTAACATCCTCAGTATAAATTCTGTGAGTGCATACATCAGGGTGGATCCCTGACATATCCTTGTAGTCCCAAGCAAAGGCATGAACATGTTTTTGTAGAACAACAAACAATTTTGCTTCTTCTCCTTTAGTCAACCAACTATTAATATTCAAGAATTTGCCTAGCTGCACTTCAATCTGCTTTGTCCCTGGGAGGACAAAGTTTACTCCTTCATACTTGGTTATCAAGGAGTTTAGTGGACAATGGTGTGGTTTGAGAGAATGAAAGACTCTTGTCTCCTTATCAATAGTGATTCCTGGTGGAAGCATGTCTTGCATGGGATAGTGGAAAGAGGAGAGGAGGTGATGGTGCCATCCATGTGGTAGTGTAAAAGAACTATCCTGTAGTGGAGTAGATGACATATTTTTAGAACTTTGGCCCTCATCATTCCATAATAGGTGATGAACAACTACTGGTTCATCTTCCATTCCTTGCTCATGCAGAGCACTCACTAGGATGGTTTCATCCTCAAAAACTTCTCTTTCCTGGGAGTCTATCTCCTCTATGTGTTCCTTCACTACTAAAGTAGCTAGTGTGGAAATGGTCTCTTCTTGCTCTTCATATGAATCAAAAAACCATAACTGACCTGAGAATTTGGTTGAAGGTTTTGCAGGTGGGTAAAGAGAAATCTGCTTTAGGTCAATGCCATTGGAAATTATCATTTCTCCTGACCTACAGTTTATAAATGCAGCTGTAGTTGCAAGCCAAGGTCTTCCCAAGATGATGGGGTAGCCATTTGCTAAATTTTTGGGCTGTAAAACTAGGAAATATATAGGGTATTCCCAAGAAGAAACTTCTATGGGGATGTCTTCTATGATCCCTTCAGGTTTTGCAACTGACCTATCTACCATTTCTAAAACTGTAGATGTAGGATTTAGATGTTTGAGCTACAATTTTTCCATTGTTTCTTTAGTCATAACATTTATTGCAGCTCCTAAATCAACCAAGATATTTGAAATTGTTATTGACCTTATGGTGACTATAATAATTGGGCTCCCTAGGTCACTATACTTTGGGGGTACTAGTTTCCTTGATAGGAGATCAACTAGCTTCCCTTCAACTTGAATAGTCTTAGGAAATGATTTCTTCTTTCTGCCTGGTCTCTTAATACACAAATCTTGGATAGTTTTGTTAATCAAGGGCACATCCCTAATTGCTTGCAATAAGGGAAGTGATATGGTTAACCATTTAAGCTCTTTAACCAGGTCTGATTCAGGATTTTCTATAGAGTTTTTGAATCTTTTAGGGTATGGAACTATCCTTGAGGAAGGCAAATTCTTTGCTTGTACTTTCTCTATGTTTCCTCCTTTCTCTAGGGCTGGTTTTAGTTGGTCTGGATGAGAAGGTTCTTGTGTTCCATCAAGTTCTTCAATGGTAGGTGGAACCGGTTTAGGTAGAATATTTCCTGAATGTAATTGGATATTACTGTAGTCAAGAACATGAACTACAATATTTTCTTTAGATTTAGCCACATAGATAGGGGTTGCCTATCTTGTGTTATTTGGGTTAGTCATAGGTTGGGCTGGAAGTGGAGGTTGCTTCACCTATTGTGATGGTTGTTGTTGTGGTTGGTTGGATCTTCCTTGAAAATTTTTATTAGGGGTAGGCAACAAGTTTTGAGTTTGACCTTGATATCTTTGCTGCCTTGGATAAGGTGGATATTGTTATCCCCAACTTGATCCATAGGACTGGTTTTGCATCCAAGGTGGATTGAATTGATTCCAATATGGATTACTCCACCCATATTGTGACCAATATTGAGGAGATGTCCAAGTAGGGTGATTCCAAGATTGTTGGGGTGATTCTGAATAACCCCATGGCATATTCTAAGGATTTTATCCCCAATTTGTAGGAAAATGAGGGGCATTTTGATATTGTGAAAAGTTTTCCCCTTATTTTTGCCTAATAAAATTGAGTTCTTCAATTTGTGTTTCCAAAATATTTCTGAGTTGTGGAAGCAGATGGCATTTATCAGTAGGATGTTCCTTTGTACAGATGCTACAAATAGCTGAAATTGAAGTTTTATTCAAGGGATAGTCTTGCAAAGCATGTTTATTTCTGCATCTTGGGTAGTAAATAGCTAGGGGTTCCATAGATTTTGATTTTGCATTCATCTCCCCTAGAGTTGTATTTAACTGCACAAGAATGTCAGTTTTCATGTTTGCCAATTCTTCCATTAGATCTTTCACATCATTGCCATTAGTACTCCACTTTCATCTTCTTTGCCTAGTGCGGGAGTAATTTCTGCATAAGTCCAAAATTTCATCAATGTCAAGGGTATTTACATCCCCTTTACCCATTAAGTCCAATACCTCCCTGGAATCATCTTGTAATCCCCTCAAAAATATAGCCTTACACATTTTTGGCTCTACAGGTCCACATATTTTTTGAATAAAGGTAAACCTATCAAGATAATCCTCCAAGGTCTCATCCTCTTCTTGTTTAATTCAGAATAATTCATCTTTTCTATTTCTTACCCTACAATATTCTTGGTATTTATCCAAGAATACACTCTCCATATGTTCCCAAGTTTGAATAGATTCTGGTTCTAGACTCATAAACCAGCATAGAGCTGCATATTTAAGTGTGGAAGGGAATACTTTAAGCTTCTGATTATCATTCACATAGTCATAAGTCTGACATACAACCTTGAATTCAAACAAGAATTGATCAGGATCTTTAGATACAACCCCTCAAAAAGTTGGAAGTACTGAAGGTGAGATTGTTTTCATAGGAGAATTCTGCGTAGGATTTAATCGAATGGGATATTCGAAAGTCCTAGAAGGATGAGGATTATCTGCTCGATTATGGATATTACTATCCCCATCTAGGTTTTCTGGTAAATCTACCATAATATTGTTCCAAACCTTGGTGTAGATATGTCCAAATTGCCCTGGTGGTATGGTTTCAATAGGAGTAGATGGAGGAGTACTAGTAGATAGTTCCTCTAAAATTTCTTGTTCAGGAGATCCTACACTTCTTGATGATGAAGATGATTGTTTTTGTTTAAGTCTATCAGGAATTTCAAACATAAGCAATTCACCTCCTGAGCGTGAAGATCACCTTCCTATGGTAGGCAAAGGGGTAGTTCAGATAAATCTACCTTTTTCATCCCTTAGCCTATTCATTCATGCTTGTATCTAGATGGACTGAAATACAACTTTACCAAAAACTATTACTTGTACCAGTCATTTATCCAGATTTCACTCTAAAGTTCACAACTTAGCACACTTAACAATTATTGGGCTGCTTTCATCTTCTAACAACACCTTTCCTCGAAAATGGTACCAAAAATGATGCGTGTCATTAATAGCATCATTTAATATTTATGATTTGTCAATCCAGGGTGGTGTCCAAGGCTATATACGAAAGAAGGTTTAAGCAGGTTGGAGATCAGCTCATTTAGACAATAGGATTTTATTGGTGAAATAGGTTTTGTTGGGGGTTTTAGGTCACTTCTAATCCTATTTTGCATGAAATGAAACTAATTACTTGCAAGAATTGAAAACTACTTCTAAGACCTAAAATTGAAATCTAACTATATTTGCAAGAAATGAAATTGCAGGAATGTAAATGTTGCTAAATTGAAACCTAGTTTACACTTGTAGAATTGAAATGATAGAATTGAAATGTTGCTTGAAAAGGAAACACACATGCTAAAAACAATTATCAGTGTCCTATTGTAGGAGGTTGTCAGGATTCTACTACAGTGGCTGACAATAAAATGAAATTTGCTAAAAGACTTGATAAAAATTGCTAAAACATGAAAAATAGGAAAATAGAGAAATCACTGGTCTATGCTACTTAGTCACTGACACACATAATTTCTACATAAAAACATAATTGAAAATATGAAGACATCACATTGATTCAAAATAGGGGTTAGTAATCAACAAGAAATGATAATTGACAAGTATCTTGCTAAATCTATTGCAACAAAGTTTATTAGAAGAAACCTATCACTAGTTAGTCCTCCTTCTAGGCCTAAAAGTGGCCCTTGCTTCCTGATATAGAAGAAGGTGAAGAAGCACTACTAACTACTTAACACTCACACTTACTCATGAACAAAAGTTGACAAAAGAACTACACTTTTATTGATTAATAAAATACATTACAATTCTACAGGAAAATCCTGCTTTTGACTATTCATTATCTACTTATGCTATTTCTTATTAGCTATCACCTATTAACATCTACTAGCTCAACCAATAAGGGAGATCTATTATTTATACTCCCTATTACATTTCCCTCGTGCTCAATATCAATTGTGTTGTTGTTTTACAGTGATTTGCTAATCAATTCTAAAACTGACCTAGTCTAAATTAGGATAGTTTGTGTTGCAACAATGTTCATTGGTCCTTGGGATGCATCTCCAGTGGTGGGAGTGAGTTGGAGGAGGTTAGAAATGGTCTTGTACACCTGTATCCATCTTCAAATATCCTTTCCCTATCGTTTTGGGTGCTATATCCTCCGTTTGGCTAAAATTGGCTTCTTTTCCCCTCATTTCGAAGCTTCTTCAAAATGTTCGACCGTGCAACTTACTTTATGCTCAGGTGCGATTAAAATGGCCAAAAAAGTGGATAGGATGTCTGCCCTATCCCTCAGAATATGATTCCAATTGGTTTCACATGCTTTGGTTGACAAATTCCAAGCCATGCCATTCATTGGCAACTGGCTAGAATTTGTATGGCTAATTTCTGCATTTTCCAGATTTGTTGCACAGTCATAGGAATTTGGTGCTCTTTTGCAATTCAAACCAATTAGAAAGTGGAAAAAGCATTTAAATACCATTATGGAGGGATATACCTTAGCACACATCATTTTTCTACTTAAATTACACATTTTATTCACTAAGTATTCAAATAGAAACAATGCAAAAAATGCAAAAACTATCAAAATAGGGTAATATGCTCCTAAACATTTTAATCATGCAAACACTAATATATAATGCATTCAAACCATCTAAATTAACATAAATAACATAACATAAGGTAAAGAGTGAGAAACAATGGTGAAATTGTTCTATTGATCAACAATGCATTACATAGTTTTATAGTTCTTGAAAGAACTAAAAATAGACATGGTGGTTGAGAGAAATCCTCTTAAACTTATTACAACAAACTAACTTAAAGATAGCTCTTATCCTAACAACATGCTAATCTTGGACTATGGTCAAACATTGATCAACCAAGCCAAAACCTCAATGTATGCTAATCAAATTAACTAGAAATATGTAAATCAAAACATTAAACTAAAACTAAATACTAGGACTTAATACTTAGGACTAAGGAGGCAATGTTGAAAATATTCCAACATTCTCCCCCTTGATGCTAAAGACACTCATGCAAGAGTTCTTTAAGCATCACAGAGTTGGAAGAAAATTTTTCTCTTACGTTTCCTCCAATCTTGAATCAAGAAATCAGAATTTACAAAATACTTATGGTGGCACTCCTTCCACTCTTTATGTGGGATTTCCTGCAAATGCTTGAGTGCCTTCTTTTGTTGATTAGCTCCCCCTTCAACAAAAGTATCTCCTCTTGTGGTTTTCAACAACCACTCTCTTACATCTTTATCATTATGGTCTTTAAACCATGCTCTCACATTTTGATATTCTTTTACATATTCAACACTAAATAATACTCCACATGAGTATTTACAATTAATCATCTCACATAGATGATTATACCATACAACTCTTTCACATATTTTCACACAAAAAATCACAACAAATATGGCCATATAATGACCAACTACATATGCAACATAAAGTTGCTCCTCACACAAATATTCTCTCACAACAATGACTTTACAAGAATCCTTCTCCCAAGGAATTTTGAACACATCATTTTGATCCATGTGACCCAAGTTCTCCATCACTGTATTCTCTCCAAAAATATTCTTCATCAAAGTTGTCTCAATGAGACAATCACCTTTCTTTTCATTCCTGCTCACAAAAAACAAATCATTAATCATAAAAACATTACCTTTAGTATGAGTAGATTTGGTGCTTCCCATAAAGCTATTTTGTAGCAGTTCTCCTTCATTGTATGGTGCTTCAAGATCAACCATCAACTCTTCACTAATAGTTCTCCTCCTTTGTTCAATCCATGTTGGTGTGTTGAAACACCATTCATTCAAGCAATCATACATAGTTGCCTTTTCAAGACAACTCTCTTTCTGCAATGTAGTCACTCCAAGTGAGTGATCTTCATCCATGAGTGATGTTTCCTTTGCCATTACGATAAGAAAATCAGCAATCTCATTTCCATTTTCTGTTTCTATCTCATTTTTCACATTCTTCTCCCCTTTTAGAGGAACTCTAACAATTTTATCTTCTCCTTGTAGGAGATCTTCATTTTCTCTGTCAAGAGAGCATACATCCATTCCAAGTGAATGGTCTTCAAGACAATGGTCTTCCATAAACATTGCTTCTCCATCAACATGCCAACAATTTTGGTTGATCCTATTATCATCTTTATTCTCTCCCATGAGAATTTTAGGTGCATTATCCATAATACACTCTTCATTTATCTCCTCCATGAGATATTTTTTATCACTTTTTCTTCTATCAACAACAAATCCTCTTCTTCCTCCTCGTCCTCTTGAGGAATACACACCTCTTCTTATCTTTTCATCACAAAATTCAGCAACATATGCTTCCTCCATGAAGCATTCTTCATCTTGTTGGTTTTCTACATACGGGCCTTCCTCTGCAAGAAATAATTCTCCATTACAAAGCATGACTTCATATGAGTCTTTACAAGACTCTTCAAAAACTCCTTCAAAAGGATCTAATTCAGAATCTGCTTCAAGGAAGCAAGGCTCCTCCTTGCTTAAACAATCTTCATGATTGTCACTCATGGCTTTATGGGTATCCTCATCAAACCCATAAGCATCCTTTAACACTTGCCATGCCATTGTAGCTGATCTACAATTGGCTATGAGAGGAAAAACATTCTTTTCCATTCCTCTCCTCAAATCCATAAGAGCTAAGCAATTTGCATATTGCTGCTCCTTCTTCTCTTTTCTCTCCTCACCTTGTAGCTTATTCCAAGAGGGTTCCTCATAGCCTTCTTGAACTATATCCCATAAGTCTTGAGCCTTCAAGAAGGTCTTCATCATTATGCTCCAAATAGCATAATTATCTCCATTGAATTTGGGTACTTCCAATTCTTTATACATGGTGGCCATTAAGCAATCCACCATTCATCAATCTTCCACCTAGCTCTCAGCCACTCCTTTCCTGTAGACTTCTGATATACTTATCTGAAAATCCACTAAATTTCAGATCCAAATTCACACAAATGAGAAATATGTGATCAATTTACTTTTGCCCTTTCTAGATCTTAGAGTGTTTTTGAGACAACCTCAATGTTCTTCACATAAATCAATCCATACAACCCCAAAATTTCTGAAAATTAAACTCTGTATTCTTGAGACAATAATCTGAAAACCCTCTAAATTTCAGAAGAAAAATCACAAAGGTGAAAAATATGTGATCATTTACTTTTTCCCTTTTTATCACAATTTCGGATCTAGGATTGTTGAAGGAAAAATAAATATTCACATAAATCAATCAATACAGATCCCAATGATCTGAAATTTTGTCTGAATTATGATTTTATCGAAATAATATTTCTCCCAAAATTTGAGAAGCAAATACCCTGTATTCCACCTTATACAACCATTTTATTGAAAAACTAAAAATGCTAATAAAATCAGCAAATTAGCTCCAAATCACCTAAAATTTTTACTGCATCCTCTTGATACAATTACCTAACAACCCTCAAAATTTCATAATCAAATACCTCAGGATTTGTGAGATATTAATGATTTACTCGAGCTCTTCCTTGCAAATCTGTTGAGTGCTGGCCACTTGAGTTTCTCTGACAAAGTGTGTGTTTCAGATCTCTTCACACCACTCTCCATAGGTTTTGATCCATTTGAGAAAACCTGCTCTGATACCAAATGAGAAACAATGGTGAAATTGTTCTATTGATCAACAATGCATTACATAGTTTTATAGTTCTTGAAAGAACTAAAAATAGACATGGTGGTTGAGAGAAATCCTCTTAAACTTATTACAACAAACTAACTTAAAGATAGCTCTTATCCTAACAACATGCTAATCTTGGACTATGGTCAAACATTAATCAACCAAGCCAAAACCTCAATGTATGCTAATCAAATTAACTAGAAATATGTAAATCAAAACATTAAACTAAAACTAAATACTAGGACTTAATACTTAGGACTAAGGAGGCAATGTTGAAAATATTCCAACAAAGAGGAACTAAAAAGTAGGAGTGTTTGTGGTAAAGAATTATGTTACTGCCATGTGTAGAGGAAAAACAATGCATTACCAAACAAAGAGGAGTAAAGAAGGATTACAAAGAAATTAAAAAACACTACATAGGGGAGAAGCAGTGCGTTACCAAGAAAAAAAGAGTAGAGAAGAGTTACAAAGAAAAGGCATAGACATTATGTAGAAGAGAAGTGCCACCATTTGGAAGGACAAAATACATTCATAAGTGAAGTGAAGAGTTACATTGGCAAGTGTCATAGTGTAGAAAGTAATTTCAACTAACGTAAGGGAAGCAAAATGTATTCTTTGCATGAAGGAAAATTCATACAAGCATATTCTTGAGATAATAATGTAATGCCAGTGAGTAGAGCGCAACACATTTGATGGCTAGAGAAACCAACCAACACTAAGAGGACAATCAAAGTCTTAGAGAGTGCCATACATAAGGAAGAACATTAAATGCAATAAATAAAGATATCTTTTTGCATTGAAGTCTAAAAAGTGGATAGCATTTAAAATAGAGTGTGAAAGCCGAATGCGGGCTGACGGCGTGCCAGATTATGATGCAAACGAAATTGATATAAAAATGCTAAGTCCTACGAATGCGAGAAAAACAATGCATGAAGGAAAGATGCGAGATGTTAGAAAATAAAGAAAAATGGGGCCTCTTTTATTAATGATGCTTTTAAATCTAGTTACAATACATCTCCCCCCCTCTAGGGCTCGGAGCGTTTGATACAGTTTGTTACATCAACAGATGGTACGCTTCCAGTGTCCTCCGCATGCCCACATTTGAAATGGGCGGGCCAAACATTGCCGTCGCTTGCATCCATGTGTTTGTGTGTTCCTTGTTGACCCTAAAGTGTTCCTGGTGGTGAGATATTGCACTCAGAGAAACAACAAACAGTTAATAGCATATGCGGATAGAGGGAAAAACATGCGATCCCTAGGGCCTCCGGCTAGTGAATACATAAAATAGCAAAAAAATGGTCAGAACATGTCATAATGAACCCAAAATTTGACAGAAGCATAAAAAAATCATTAGAAACACATTGCAAAAAGAATAGTTAGGAAATCATGCATGGATTTCTAATCACTCCGGGGTGGGACGATTAGGACTGTCACAAAACATGCAAAATCAACCTTGCAAATGTCCAGCCCAGAGGCCTCCAAAACTCCTACAAACTTGGGGTTAGACAAAAAGGGGCATTTTGGGATGACCCAGAAGGTTAGATTTGGCAGATTTTTCCTAGATTGTCACATACCCAAAAGCGCTCCCTGTATTTTAGTAAACATGTAAAATGATAAAAACACAGTCAAATCAAGTCAGAATAACATGAAACTTGAACAACAACATAAGTAAACCAACTAGAACATAATGCAAAAATAACAATAGAGAAATTCTTCATGGATTTCTAATCACTCCGGGGTGGGACGATTAGGACTACAACAGTTTGGGGGGCACCCAGGGGCAGGACGCCCACCGTTTGGGGTTTCGTTTTGACACTAATCCACTTGGGATGGGTCCAAAAACTCCTAGGGGGTTGTGTCGATAAATTTGGTGTGGGATTATGGCCGATTTATTGGGTTTTGGGTTGGGATTGCATTCCTAGTGTTCACCCGATAACCTCTCTTCCAAAAGAGAAATTAGGGATGTAAGAAGCACAAAGGGGAATGTGGGTATAATTTGGTAGCACTCCGTTGCTCCAAATGTTGCAGCTCTATTCTTTTTTAAGGTGAGAAGACTCACCCTTTTATAGACCTAGGGTGTCCCTCTTTGAATGCGCATGCGAGGGCGCCACTTGGCTTACCATGCCTTTTTTTTGGGAGAGAATATTCCTCCTTGATTTAGAGTCTCCTTGCATGAGGCATCCATGATCAGGGCATGCTTGACTAAAGTCCCTCTCTCAGATTTGAAACCGTTCCTCGCAATTGCATGCTCTGAAGCCGCAGTTAAGTGGCGGACCTGTCGAGGTTTGAATTTTTTTGTCAGTCAAACCTGCTACTCCTCCCACCCTGGGACGATTGCTGCTAATCATCCCAGGGTGGAATGAATAGGATTCTAATCGTCCTAAGGTGGGACGAGTAGGGGGCAAAGTGCTTAAAAGGTGCCAAATTGACCTATGACCTTCAAAAACTGATTTAGAAGTGGTTAGGACCACTGTTTAACCTCTGGAGGCTGCCCTAGGGGGTATGTATGCCAATTCGGTCAGTGCTTGTAGTCACATAATCGGATTGGTGTTGTTTTAGTGTCTACAGATGCCCCTTTTTGGGATGCGCTATGCGTGGCACAGTGCTGAGCAAAAATAGATAACCAAAGCACTTAATGATTAGGATTTCTCAATAACCTAACCAAATTTTGATACCCCAAGTATGGAAAGGGTATGCATTCTTGAATCCTTGCTTCTGATGAGCTAAGGAGCTTACTTCAAGTGTTAACCTTTTTTGGTGAGGTGTACTTGATATTGGACATTGTTCAGTCATGAATAGGCAAAGGGCGCAACCTTTTGTCCGAGGAACCTTGTCTTCATGCTTCTAGAATACCAAGTGTTTGTTCAACTTGTGATTATTTCTTGTTTACTGCCCCAAGCAGGAGCGTGATTGTATTTGTTAATGATTCTTTGAATGCATGCCATTTCCTTGATTGGGTGTGTATTTGTTGATTTGGTGACTAAGTGTGACTAACCCCTCAAGCGACGAATCGATGAGGGAATGACCAAAATGAGAAAAGCGACGAGTCGCTTGACCCAAGATGACGTTTGTAAGGGTGCCTTCAGTTGTTTTCCGTTGAACACCACTGAAAGCCACTGAAATCCAAATACGGGGTGACGACATGCCAGATTATGATGCAAACGAAATTGATACAAAAATGCTAAGTCCTACGAATGAGAGAAAGCAATGCATGAAGGAAATACGCGAGATGTTAGAAAACAAAGAAAAGTAGGGCCTCTTTTATTAATGATGATTTTAAATCCAGTTATAATATGTCTCCCCCCATCTAGGGCTCGAAGCGTTTGATACAGTTCGTTACATCAACGGATGGTACGCTTCCAATGTCCTCCGCATGCCCACATTTGAAATGGGTGGGCCAAACATTGTCGTCACTTGCTTCCATGTGTTCATGTGTTCCTTACTACCCCTCCGGTTTTCCTGGTGGTGAGATCCTATGCTCAAAGAAATAGCAAACAGTTAATAGCATATGCGGATAGAGGGAAAAACATGCGATCCCTAGGGCCTCCGGCTAGTGAATACATAAAATAGCAAAACGATGGTCAGAACATGTCATAATGAACCCAAAATTTGATAAAAGCATAAAAACATAATCAAAAACACATTGCAAAAATAACATTCAAGAAATCATGTATGGATTTCTAATCGCTCCAGGGTGGGATGATTAGGACTATCACAAAACATGCAAAAGCAACCTTGCAAATGTCCAGACCAGAGGCCTCCAAAACTCCTACAAACTTGGGGTTAGACAAAAAGGGGTATTTTGGAACAACCCATAAGGTCATATTTGGTAGATTCTGCCCATATTGTCCTATATCCGAAAGCGCTCCCTGTATGTTAGTAAACACATAAAATGATAAAAACATAGTCAAATCAAGTCAGAATAACATGAAAATTGAACAAAAGCATAAGTAAACCAACTAGAACATAATGCAAAAAGAATAGTAGAGAAATTATTCATGTATTTCTAATCACTCCGGGGTGGGACGATTAGGACTGCAATAGTTTGGGGGGCGCCCGAGGGCAGGACGCCCATCGTTTGGGGTCTGGTTTTGACACCAATCCACTTGGGATGGGTCCAAAACCTCCTAGGGGGTTGTGTCGGTGAATTTTGTGTGGGATTGTGGCTGATTGCTTGGGTTTTGGGTTGGGATTGCGTTCCTAGTGTTCACCCAATAACCTCTCTTCCAAAAGAGAAATTAGGGATGTAAGAAGCACAAAGGGGAATGTGGGTATAATTTGGTAGCACTCCATTGCTCAAATGCTCCAACTCTATTACTTTTTTAGGGTGAGAAGGCTCACCCTTTTATATGATATTCACACAATGACACTGAGAGGGGGGGTGAATCAGTGTAGCTATTAATTTTTATATCTACAACATTTAATATGAAATAAAGAGAACTTGAAAACAAGAAAAATAGATTGAACAAGAGAGCACACCACAACACTCAATATACCGAGGTTCACCAATTTGGCTACTCCTCAAAAATGACTGCTTGGACTTCAATCCAAATCCAGTCTTTGCAAAATATCAATTTTACAAATACTTTACCAAGGATCTACCTGGAAGGAGCACCAACCCCTTAATTTTCTCACTGCAATGCATGGAGCACCAACTCCTAGTACCAAGCACCAACTTGGACTGCAATTCTGATCAATTTAGAATGACATAAAAATGTCTTCACTTCATGCACGACCCCGACCGGTCCGCAATTAACCCAACTCGCACACTCTCACGGCTCGCTAATTTTTCTCTTGACTCTTTTCTAACCCTCCTTTTACAGCAATTTCTCTCTAACAAGTAGCAACATATTTTCTATACGACTGTCCTTTTTATAATCTATTTTTCTCATCGAAACTCTTTGTCTTCCATAGCGTTTCAATCCTGCATGCAGTCGGATTACATTCTCGAGCCGTTCGAATTCTTTTCTCCTTTCCAATGCGGTTGTTCGAATCCTTCCAAATACGACTGTTCGAATGCTGCACATCCTTCTTCTCGAAAGCTTTTCGATCCTTCCTATTTTATGTTTCGAATGCTGCAAATACATTTATTTTAATCGGCTGTTCGAATGCATTTTCAATAGGCTGTTCGAATGCTGCACTGCGGCCGTTCGAATGCTTTTTCGATCCTTCCTATTTTATGTTTCGAATGCTGCAAATACATTTATTTTAATCGGCTGTTCGAATGCATTTTCAATCATGCATATACATCTGTTCCCATGCATGTCCGACACCTGTCAACGTGTAATTGTCG
The DNA here is from genome assembly GCA_028583015.1 of Wollemia nobilis. Classification (NCBI taxonomy): domain Eukaryota; kingdom Viridiplantae; phylum Streptophyta; class Pinopsida; order Araucariales; family Araucariaceae; genus Wollemia; species Wollemia nobilis. Next base: position 12,280,032 of record JAQPPZ010016879.1, on the reverse strand, counting down.
ATCTGACATCAGTTACTTTTTACGTAACAGGCTGCATGATTTTCCTGTCTGCTTTTTCTGACACGTGTCACCTTGCATGCTCCTCGGGTTTTACCCCGCCGATCATTACTTGTCACGATATCGCGACACTTTTTGAAGCCGTACACTTCATGCCCTTGCTGTCACGAAATCGTGACCATTTTGGCTTTGAAAGCTTTCCCTCTGTTTATGTCACGATATCGCGACACTTAGAACTTTTGTTGACGTCATCCTGTATGTTGTCACGAAATCGTGACACTTTCGGCTTCCAGCAGCTTTCCTTGCACCTTGTCACGATATCGCGACACTTTCTGACTTTGCTGACGTCATCATCATTCTTGTCGCGAAATCACGACGCTTCCGGCTTTTGCTGACGTCATCATCCTTCTTGTCGCGAAATCGCGACGCTTCTGGCTTCCGTACACTCTCCTTTGCCAGCAACAGCGAAAATGGAACATGTCACGAAATCGCGACACTTTGGGCTTCCGTACAATCCTCCTTGCAAACTTCAGCGAAAATGGAACATGTCGCGAAATCGCGACACTTTGGGCTTCCGTACACTCTTTGCTTCATGCAATAGCGAAATCGCTACAACTTTGTGCCTTGTGCTTTTGACTTGTTACATCTTTAATTTTTGCAACTTTGAATGGTAGCGAAATCGCTACACCTTTGTTTCCATGCATTTTGTCATGCAACGAAATCGCTACACCTTCTTGTTTGTGCTTTTTCACTTGTAGCGAAATCGCTACACCTTCTTTGCCCTTCATTTCAACATGCAACGAAATCCCGCACTCTTTCGCCTTGACTTTCAAACTTGTAGCGAAATCGCTACACCTTCTTTGCCCTTCATTTCAACATGCAGCAAAATCGCTGCACTCTTTCGCCTTGACTTTCAAACTTGTAGCGAAATCGCTACACTTCCTTGACTTAGTGCATTTTCCTCCAACATGTCGCGAAATCGCGACATCTTTTCACCTTGCTTCCTTCTCTGCCCACATGTCGCGAAATCGCGACAAATTTGCTTGCATCTTCTCTCTCCTCGGACATGTCGCGAAATCGCGACCATTTGGCGTGCATTTTCTCTCTCCTCGATTATGTCACGAAATCGCGACCTTTTGGCGTGAACTTTCTCTCTCCTTGGTTATGTCGTGAAATCGCGACAATTTTTCTTTCTACCAACGGACCTCTCAACCTGTCGCGATATCGCGACAGAAAACTTGTCGCGATATCGCGACAATTTTCTTACTTGGTCTTTTCTGCAATTTTTTGAATCTTGGTGACTTCTGTTTTCCTGCAAATTTACTGTACTTGATCTGACCGACTTCAAAATTCTTGTCCATTGCTTCAACCGCATCAATTGCTGTCCGTGTTGACAACAATGACAATACTCTTGTTGTACCTTGTTCAACAATCTCCCCCTTTGGAATTGTTGGCAACACTCATGCACTTTCCTGTAATTCTTCTCCCCCTTTGACAATAATACCAAAGGGCTATTGCAGACTCCCCCTGAGTCTCTGCACACCATTCTCAGACAAATGTTGTTATAGTTAGCAAAAATCATAAGTATAAGCAAAACTATAAGTATAGGCATAAATGCACCCCTTGAGAATGTGATCCCAAAAGATAGTCAGTTCTTGGGAATTGTGACCACTCCCAACTTATTTCGAAGGTACTCAAAAACATCCTTGGGCAATGGTTTTGTGAATATATCAGCTACTTGCTCTGTAGTTGGAACAAAGTCCAATTTTACCTCTCCTTCTGCAACTTTATCCTTCAAGAAATGATATCGGATTGCAATATGTTTGGTTCTTGAATGCATTAATGGATTCTTGGATATGTTGATAGCACTAGTGTTATCACATTTAATTGAAATTGGCTCTTTGAAATGAATACCAAGATCTTTCAACGTTTGTCTCATCCATAATATCCGAGTACAGACATGTTGTTGCTGCAATGTATTTCGCCTCTGCAGTGGATAGAGATACCAATTCTTGTTTCTTGTTGTGCCATGCTACCAGCCTGTCTCCAAGATAAAATGCCCCTCCACTTGTGCTCTTTCTGTCATCAATACATCCTACCCAATCTGCATCATAATATGCAATCAAAGTGAAATCTTTACCTTTTGGGTACCACAACCCATAATCCATAGTGCCCTTGAGATATCTCGAAGATCCTCTTTACAACTGTTACATGAGTTTCTTTGGGACTGGCCCGAAATCTTGCAACCATGCATACCGCTTGTAATATATCTCGGTCTAGTGGTCGTTAAATATAGCAGAGCTTCCAATCATAGACCCGTACATAGTTTGATCTACATCCTGGGATTTATCATCCTTGCTCAACTTGGCACTCGTTGTCATGGGAGTGCTAACCGGTTTATCGTCTTCCATTGTGAACTTTTTCAGCATTTCTTTTACATATTTAACTTGAGAAATAAAAATGCCTTTTTCATTTTGATTGACCTGCAATCCTAGAAAATAAGAAAGTTCACCAATCATAGACATCTCAAATTCTTTCTTCATTTTAGTTGATATGTCTTTGCAGTATTCATCCATGCTGTCGCCAAATATTATATCATCTACATAAACAACAAGAACAATAAGATGGCCCTTCTCTGTTTTGACATATAAGTTGCTGTCCACCAAACCTTTCTTGAACCCTTGTTTAATTAGATAATTATCCAGCCTTGCATACCATGCTCTGGGTGCCTGTTTCAAACCATATAATGCTTTCTTTAACCTGCAAACAAAATCTGGGTTTTCACCAAGTTGGAAGCCATCTGGTCGTTCAATGTAAACCTCTTCTTCCAGCTTTTCCATTCAAAAATGCTGAATCTGATTTTTTACATCCATTTGATATACGTTGAAGTTTTTATGAACCGCTAATGCCGTAAACATTCCGATTGCCTCTAGTCTGGCTACCGGTGCAAAAGTTTCCTCAAAATCAATGCCTTCAACTTGAGCATAGCCTTTACAGACCAATCTTGCCTTATTTCTGACAACCTGTCCATATTCATTTAATTTATTTCGAAAAACCCATTTAGTGCCAATTATGTTTTTATTTGTTGGTCTAGGTACTAATTCCCATGTATTGTTTTTCTCAATCTGATCTAGTTCTTCATTAATTGCCTTCAACCAACTTTCATCATTGCTTGCTTCAAGCAACATTTTTAGGTTCAATGCTAGATAACAGAGAATAGTTCCGCACCGCCGCTTCTTCTTGTCTCGAATACCATCTTTGGGATCCCCAATAATCTGCTCACTTGGATGATTTTTCCATCGCTTGCTCTGCTTTAAATTTCCTGTTTTCTTCTTCTTCCGATTCTGCTTTTTACACCATCCGGATCAATTTTCTCGATTCTTATCTCGTTTCCTTTTCATCATCACCTTCAATGACTTCTTCGTAGATGGGGTATTTTTCTTGATAAGTAATTTCTTGTTCTCTACCTTCATCAACTTTCACATCAACACTCTCAACAATTTTCTTTAGCCTCTTGTTGTAACATGTGTAGGCTTTGCTTTTTGTTGAGTAACCAAGAAAGATACCTTCATCAACTCTATCTTCAAATTTATCGAGGTTATCTTCAGTCCATTTTATATAGCACTTGCTGCCAAATACTTTGAAATGTCTTGTTGTTGCCTTTCTGCCAAACCACAGTTCATAAGGTGTTTTGCTTTCATGTGGTCTTAGCATGCACCTGTTTTGAATGTAAACTGCAGTATGTACTGCCTCTTTCCAAAATCTGTCAGCTATTTTGTTTTCAGCCAACATTGTCCTTGCCATTTCCTGCACTGTCCTATTTTTCCTTTCTACAACACCATTTTGCTGAGGTGTTCTAGCTGCTGAAAACTGTCTTCTTATCCCATATTTTTGACAGTATTCTGCAAATTCTTCCGAAATAAACTCTCCTCCTCTGTCTGATCTTAGGCATTTAATTCTTTTCCCTGATTGATTCTCAACAAGATTTTTGAAGGTTTTAAACATCTCAAAGGCTTCTGATTTAAGTTTCAAAAATAGTACCCATGTCATTCTTGAGTAATCATCTATACACAACATAAAATATTTGTGTCCATTTATGCTTTCAGTTCTCATGGGTCCACATAAATCAGTGTGAATTAATTCTAATGGCTTGCTTGTGAAATATTCTTTTGCTTTGAAAGTGGCTCTGGTTTGTTTTCCCTTTTGGCATGACTCACAAATACTGTTTGAAGGTTTACCAATAGTTGGTATGTCTCTTACTGCCCCTTTTGAGCTGATTTTTACCAGATTATCAAAGCTTATGTGACCGAGTCTCTTGTGCCACAACCAGTTTTCTTCTTCCCCGACCAACCAAGCAAGCTCCTTCTGAAGTCTCCGAAAGTGTATACGTATTTCCGAAGTTCTCATCCAGTGGCTATTATCTTTCCATTTTTTGTCTTTCTTACTTCACAACCCTCCTTCTTGAAGATTACATCATGGCCTCTCTCACATGATTTGACTTACACTCGATAAGTTATGCTTCGCACCAATCACAAACAAGACTTCTTTTGATTTTATATTGCCATCACCGATCTTGACTGATCCCTTTCCAACAATCTTTGCTCCATCATTATTTCCAAATTTCACAGAACCACCTTCATAATTCCGCAAATTCTCAAATTTCTGCTTGTCACCCGTCATGTGACTCGGAACACCCACCGTCAAGTATCCAAGGTGCAGATTTGTTCCGAGCTTTAAAGGCAGTCTGAACAATTAAAGATTCCTTTTCTTTCCATTCTGGTTTGATGACAGATTTGGCTACTTGTTTTGCCTTTGTCTTCTCATTAGCATGTACTTGTTTTTCAGGAAATTTCTTGTTTTGTTTCAACTCACTTGGTTGAGATTTTCTACCCTGATAATTATTTGCTGCAAAAATGCTTCTACAGTTTCTAGCAATATGTCCAAAATTATGACAATTATAACATTCAACTGCATAATTCATTAAAGGAGAAAAAACATTTCTGCTTGTGAAATTCCTTTGAGATACATTATGCCTGCAATCTAAAATTTTATGGCCATAAGCATTGCATTTAAAACAAGAACTAGAAAAGGAATGATTAAACCTCGGGTGCCGGTCTTTGCCGCTTTGAAGTAGGAGCCATAAATCTTTTCCTTCTTGGATGTGTGACTTTTATGAAGCCATCTTTTTCAAGTACTCTTCTTGAGTCTGGCATTATTGCTCTCTTGGGCATGTTTTGTTTTTTCTAGATCAACCCTGATCTTTTCTTCTTTCTTTATGGGTTCTACATTCGAGGCCTTTGAACCCTTTGATGATTCTCCTTCATCGAAGCCTAAACCAAATTTGATGCCGGAAGGCCTTTGGTTATTTAACATTTTATCCAGCTTTACAGTACTTTCTTCAAACTTATGAAAACAGTTTAATTTTCTATTCATCTCCTCTAACTGCATTCTTAACTTAACCATGTCTTCCTCTAGCTTGCTGCATTCAACTGTCTTTACAGTTAATTGTTCATCAAGAACTTCAGACATTTTCTTGAATTCCTCTGTCTGTATTTTTAAACTGTTTATTATGTCAATGGCATCTTCTAGTTTTCTTGAAAACTTTTTGTTCTTTTTCCTTTCAACACTCAACTCTTCAAGTGCAAGCAACCAATTCTCCTTCCGGATAAACTTCGACTTCATCTTTAAAGTTTTCATCACTTTCCTGACTTTCTTCTATTCTTTCCTCTTCAAGTGCCATGAACAGAGCTTCACCTTTTTCTTCTTCAAAATCCTCATCTGAGCTTTCTTCAAAAGTGCTGACATTCTTGGATATGAAGCTTTTCTTCTTGAAATTGTTCTTTCTGAAATTTTGTTTCTTCTTCCAGTCACCTTTTTCTTGGTGTGAGCCTTCACCATTTTTGGTTTTCTCCTGCATTGGACATTTGGCTGCAAAATGACCGACTCCTCCACAGTTGAAGCATTTGAAAGGTAGCTTTCCTCTATATTTTCCTTTTCCTTTTGTGAGTTTTCGAACAAAATTAGCTTCTGTTTCATCCAGAGTCTCTTCATCCTCAGATTCATGTTCAGCTTTTATATTCTTGTGTGCTTTAAAAGTTGCTTCTCTGTCTATAGACTTGGTTTGTCCTATTCTCATTTCATATGCTGTCAGAGAACCATGCATCTCATCCAAGCTGAAGTTGTTCAGATCTTTTGCCTCTTCTATTGCAGAAACTTTGGAGTTAAATCTTTTGTGCAGTGTTCTGAGAACCTTTTTCACAACAACTGCATCATCAATTTCTTCACCGAGTCCTCTGATTGCATTAATGATTCCGTTGACTCTCAACATATAAGCCTCTATGTTCTCATCTTCATTCATTTGCAGTGCTTCGAACTGTGCTCGATGAGTTTGCAGTTTTGCTTCCTTGATCTTGTTGTCTCCTTCATGGATGCTCTTCAGTTTATCCCACATGTCTTTTGCTGATTTACAGCTCATGACTCTTATCAGTTCACTGTCAACAAGCCCACACATTATAGCATTCTTAGCTTTGGAGTTGTTCTCAAATTTTTTCTTCTCAGCAGTATCTGTTGGAGGGGTAGTGGGTGCTGTGTATCCACTATCTACAGAATCCCAAATATCATATCCCAATGCACTCAGATATGTTTGCATCCTGAGTTTCTAGAAAGTGTAATTTGTTCCATCAAATAAGGGGGCTTTGTTGGATGAGAATCCTTCACCGCCTGCCATTGTTTCTTCCAAGATCTCCTTAGCTGATTAAGCTTGTACAAGGAACCTTGCTCTGATACCAATTGATATTCACACAATGACACTGAGAGGGGGGGGTGAATCAGTGTAGCTATTAATTTTTATATCTACAACATTTAATATGAAATAAAGAGAACTTGAAAACAAGAAAAATAGATTGAACAAGAGAGCACACCACAACACTCAATATACCGAGGTTCACCAATTTGGCTACTCCTCAAAAATGACTGCTTGGACTTCAATCCAAATCCAGTCTTTGCAAAATATCAATTTTACAAATACTTTACCAGCATCTACTGGAAGGAGCACCAACCCCTTAATTTTCTGCTGCAACAGATGGAGCACCAACTCCTAGTACCAAGCACCAACTTGGACTGCAATTCTGATCAATTTAGAATGACATAAAAATGTCTTCACTTCATGCACGACCCTGACTGGTCTGCAATTAACCCAACTCTGCACACTCTCACGGCTCTGCTTATTTTTCTCTTGACTCTTTTCTAACCCTCCTTTTACAGCAATTTCTCTCTAACAGCAGCAACATATTTTCTGTACGACTGTCCTTTTTATAATCTATTTTTCTCATCGAAACTCTTTGTCTTCCATAGCGTTTCAATCCTGCATGCAGTCGGATTACATTCTCGAGCCGTTCAAATTCTTTTCTCCTTTCCAATGCGGCTGTTCGAATCCTTCCAAATACGACTGTTCGAATGTTGCACATCCTTCTTCTCGAAAGCTTTTCGATCCTTCCTATTTTATGTTTCGAATGCTGCAAATACGTTTATTTTAATCGGCTGTTCGAATGCATTTTCAATAGGCTGTTCGAATGCTGCACTGCGACCGTTCGAATGCTTTTTTGATCCTTCCTATTTTATGTTTCGAATGCTGCAAATACATTTATTTTAATCGACTGTTCGAATGCATTTTCAATCATGCATATACATCTGTTCCCATGCATGTCCGACACCTGTCAACGTGTAACTGTCGATCTGACATCAGTTACTTTTTACGTAACAGGCTGCATGATTTTCTTGTCTGCTTTTTCTGACACGTGTCACCTTGCATGCTCCTACGGGTTTTACCTGCCAGACTGTTACCTGTCATGATATCGCGACACTTTTTGAAGCCGTACACTTCATGCCCTTGCTATCACGAAATCGTGACCATTTTGGCTTTGAAAGCTTTCCCTCTGTTCATGTCACGATATCGCGACACTTAGAACTTTTGCTGACGTCATCCTGTATGTTGTCGTGAAATCATGACACTTCCGGCTTCCAGCAGCTTTCCTTGCACCCTGTCACGATATCGCGACACTTTCTGACTTTGTTGACGTCATCATCATTCTTGTCACGAAATCATGACGCTTTCGGCTTTTGCTGACGTCATCATCCTTCTTGTCGTGAAATCACGACGCTTCTGGCTTCCGTACACTCTCCTTTGCCAGCAACAGCGAAAATGGAACATGTCATAAAATCGTGACACTTTGGGCTTCCGTACAATCCTCCTTGCAAACTTCAACGAAAATGGAACATGTCACGAAATCGTGACACTTTGGGCTTCCGTACACTCTTTGCTTCATGCAGTAGCGAAATCGCTACAACTTTGTGCCTTGTGCTTTTGACTTGTTACATCTTTAATTTTTGCAACTTTGAATGGTAGCGAAATCGCTACACCTTTGTTTCCATGCATTTTGTCATGCAACGAAATCGCTACACCTTCTTGTTTGTGCTTTTTCACTTGTAGCGAAATCGCTACACCTTCTTTGCCCTTCATTTCAACATGCAATGAAATCGTTGCACTCTTTCGCCTTGACTTTCAAACTTGTAGCGAAATCGCTACACCTTCTTTGCCCTTCATTTCAACATGCAACGAAATCGCTGCACTCTTTCGCCTTGACTTTCAAACTTGTAGCGAAATCGCTACACTTCCTTGACTTAGTGCATTTTCCTCCAACATGTCACGAAATCGCGACATCTTTTCACCTTGCTTCCTTCTCTGCCCACATGTCACGAAATCACGACAAATTTGCTTGCATCTTCTCTCTCCTCGGACATGTCACGAAATCGTGACCATTTGGCGTGCATTTTCTCTCTCCTCGGTTATGTCGAAATGCCTTTGCGTGATTTTCTCTCTCCTCGTTATGTCACGAAATCGTGACAATTTTTCTTTCTGCTAACGGACCTCTCAACCTGTCACGATATCGCGACAGAAAACTTGTCGCGATATCGCGACGCTTTTCTTACTTGGTCTTTTCTGCAATTTTTTGAATCTTGGTGACTTCTGTTTTCCTGCAAATTTACTGTACTTGATCCGATCGACTTCGAATTCTTGTCCATTGCTTCAACTGCATCAATTGCTGTCTGTGTTGACAACAATGACAATACTCTTGCTGTACCTTGTTCAACATTATAGACCTAGGGTCTCCCTCTTTGAATGTGCATGCGAGGGCACCACTTGGCTTGCCATGCCTTTTTTTGGGAGAGAATATTCCTCCCTGATTTAGAGTCTCCCTGCATGAGGCCTCCATGATCAGGGTATTCTTGACTGAAGTCCCTCTCTTATATTTGAAACCGTTCCTCGCAATTGCATGCTATGAAGGCGCAGTTAAGTGGCGGACCTGTCGAGGTTTGACTTTTTTTGCTAGTCAAACCTGCTACTCGTCCCACCCTGGGACGATTGCTGCTAATCATCCTAGGGTGGAACGAATAGGATTCTAATCGTCCCAGGGTGGGACAAGTAGGGAGCAAAGTGCTTAAAAGGTGCCAAATTGACCTATGACCTTCAAAAACTGATTTAGAAGTGGTTAGGACCACTGTTTAACCTCTGGAGGCTGCCCTAGGGGGTATGTATGCCAATTCGGTCAGTGCTTGTAGTCACATAATCAGATTGGTGCTATTTTGGTGTCTACAGAGTGCAAGTTGCAAAGTAAATAAATCACAAGAGAAGCATACCGAATACGTAGCATGTCATATTCAAGAAGGTACATTAAAATATTCAAATAAATTTGCATTTTCATAAAGGTCAAGGAGGTATAAGGAATATCAATACTAAGATTAAGCTTAGTTAATCTATTATGCTTGAGATTAATTAAATGAATGGAGATATAAGGAATTGCATTTATGAACTATAACTTTGGATGATTTTTTGAATGATTTGAAATCTTTTTGAAGTAAGGAGGATTTAATTTAAAAGCTTTTGGAATTAATTTATTTGAAATTCAAGCATAGAAATATTTACAAATAACTTGACTTGGAGAAATAAGAACTTCTACATAGAAATTGAAATATTAAATTTGCAAATATCCTTATTTTCTAAATTTCTAATTAGGGAGTTATAAGGAATTCATCACCATCATAGGTTCTTGAAATTTAGAAACTATATTATTGAAAATTGAAAGATATAAGAAGCACAACATAGAGTTGATAGAAAGTTGGAAAACTACATTGGAATTAGTCTCTTGCTCAAATTAATGAGACATAAGGAATCCAAATTAAAGTTCTTGAAGATAGAGAATTTTATCAATTGAAATTGCATCAAAATTATCTTTAGCTTTCTATTCATAAATAGGGAGAAATAAGGCGAAGACTAGAAGTTGAACATTAGGGATAAACAAAAGGGATTCAACTCAAAGGATAATTTAGAAAGCTAAGTATTCTATCAAAGGTATATTATATTCAAATAATTTGGGAGTCATAAGGTAGTCAACCTCAAAGGTTTAGAGATTTTAAAATTTTACCAAAATTATTCTTTTTAAACTAAAGAGTTACAAGAAATATTACTTTAAAAGGAACTATGGAAAATCTTATTAAGTATATAGGATTCAAGGAATCAAAATGGTTTAGAGACATACTTGATTCTAGAGATAATAATATGAAAAGTGTGATTAAAAGAGAAGAACCAATATGGGTTAGAAAGACTTTTGAGAATTCACAAGTTGATAGTTTGGCAAAAGTAGATTCTACAAAGACATCTTCCAATGATATGATGAAAGGAATTGATGACAACTATATTAATGGAAATATTGAGAATAAACTCAAAAACCATTCTCAAAAAGTAGCAAAGAATATTGGTCAGAAATATGTCCTACATATTTATGAAATAAGTAAAGATAGAATAGCTTCAGTTGTACACAAATGGTTTTACTATTTTATCAAGGAAATGGATGAACTTGAATTTTCAAAGACAAGTAACAGAGAAGTAGAGATATCTTCATGATGTACTTATTGCAATAAGACTGGTCATGAGAAAGCAAACTATTGGAATTTCCATCCATGTAAATATTATGGAGGAAAATCTCACTCATCTATTTTCTGTTACTATAAAGATAAGTACTATAGAATATTTGAAGAGATATTGATATTCAGATTATATTGTCTCTTTCAAGTTCTTATTTTTTAAGCATCTACTAATTATGTGTTAAATTTTGAAGTTTCTAAAGAACAATAAGAAAGGTCATCCAAAGAACAAAAGGAAATAAAATGGATCAATTCTTATCCACTTGTGACTTGCAATATAATGAGATCTCTTGTTCATCAAGGATACTTGAAAAAATTCAATAACAAAGATCTTATCAACCACTTTGAAATACAAGAAAATAGTGGAATGAAGAAGACAAGAAAATACAACATGAGCTCCAAGAATAAAATGAAGACTAAACCAAAAGAAGGATAGGAACTAGATCAAGTTGAAGAATATATGAAAGATGAAGATCCATATTGAAGACTAAAGTCTTCAATAACCAAATAATGTAATACAGGGGGTGTTGGAATATATTACATAATTTGGTACATGCTAATGTACCATATTGGGTACATATTTAGATTAAGAGTGTGTCTTAGATTAGGGTTTGAGTATTTACTTTATACAATATAATAAATGAACAAGTAATATTAGAATGTGCAAAGTATTCAATAATGTAAATGTGCATCATAGTCCATGTGCACATAAGTACATAGAATAGGAAAGTGAAGAGTCATAGGAATATGGAAGGACAAGAGTCACATCCCATTATATATTGGCCTTTGTGTGAGCATAACAAATATCATCTTGTCATTTCATAGGACAAGGTAGAGTAGAGTAGAGTACAAGTTAGATACAATGTAGAACTTGTATGGAGCATGGAGTATTTGAGATCTCCACATTTTGTATGAAGATACTATTTTCGTGAGCTTTCATTAATGGCAGTTTTATGAGTAGTTACAAAAGTTTCTTATGAGTTTTATATGCTTTGTATAATACCATTATTTTATATTTAATATTGCATGCTTATTTTAGACCATGTGGTCGTTTTTCCATTAAATATATAGCATCAAAAGCTAACAAAACTAATAGAGTAAGCATTCTTGAGTCAATGGGACCCATATAAAAAGACAACTAGTTTGAAGAATACACTCAAAGGCTATGCAGAAGAAATAGACATACTTTAGAAAGAACAAAAGAAAATAAAAAGAGAGCTAGAAAATTTCAAAGTGGTAGAAGGTAAAAAATATGTCAGTATGCAAATATAAGAAACTATACCTTTAGTAGCAGATAAATTAAAAAGTGGACAAAGGGGTTTGTTTGAGTATAAAAAATCTATTTTGCAGGTTTATGGTTGCATTCAGAAGGAAAAAGGTTATTATTTCCGTTAACCCTATCAACAAATATAATTTCATTAATATAACTTTGGCTAAGAGGTTGTCGGTTTAGAAAACAAAAATTAAGGGCATACAACTTGAGGGTGAGAATGTTCAGCTTTTTGAAGATTTGAAGATCACCATGGATAAATATGTTTTACATTTAGAATTTCATGCTATTGAGATGGATATTGTGGATATTGTTCTAGGTTATCCTTGGTTGGATTCTTTGGGTATAATTAATATTAATGTGCAAAATAATTTTATGAAGTTATGGTACAAGAAAAAGAAGATAACGTTACAAGATGTTTCTCAACATAAGGAGCAAGGATCCAAGGAAAAACAAGAAGTGGTTGCAAAGAAACAAATTGAAGAAAAAATAGAAAATCCTGAAATAGAATCCAAGAAGGAAGTAATAGCAATTTATTCCATTGAAGAAGCAGTAGCAATAGAGTCCATGGAAATAAAAGTAGCAAAATCCAAGGAAATTTTGATAGAAGCGCACAAGAATACACCATACAAAGGGAACATGAAAGAACATGTAGAAGAGGTTAAAACAGTGGAGCCAAATGTTGAGGAGTCAATAAAGGTAGAACATCAAGTTAAGGTTGTAATATATTACCATCCACACCACTAGTAGCGATAATAATCTTGGAGGTATGGCTTAGGGCAACAATATTATGGTTCTACATGGAATCAGAAGGGTGGCAAGTATGACAATGTTTAGCAAAGAAAGCATAGTGATCTTGATTTTCAAAGTGGTACATCAACATCAAGGAACAAGTGGACCCATCATTCAAATTATCAAAATAAAGCAACAGAGCATGGAGTCAACAAAGTGATTTTGGATACTCAAGTGGCAAAATGGCATACAAGCATCAACAAAGACCACCATAAATCAATGTTTCACTAGGATAGATGGATGATCGAGATTGGTGCCTGTTGCTAACATTTCTTAGAAAATAATATTATCTTGTTTCTTCATATATCTCGAGGAAAAAACATTTGTAATGAGGGTGGAATGTTAGGGTACCTAGGAATAGATATATGGGGATATGATATTATATTGTATAAGGGTTGTCATGGGCCACACATAACCCAAGGTTGATTATATTATAATATTATATTATATTATAATATAATATTATATTAGTAGTTGGCTCCCCAAAGTAGAATTAGAAGATGGGTATATAAAGAAGGGATATTTTTCATTGTAATCATCATGGGGATCAATAATATATAATCATCTTTGCCCAAGAAGTGGCTTATGGGACTTTGCCCTATCTAAGTGGCGCTCTCATATCGGGAGATCTTGTGGAGTTATTCCTTCCTTAAGGAGTATTATTGGTGTTGCCCTACCTTAAGGGTATTAAATATATTTGTTTCATTATGTGGATTGTTATTATGGATAATTATTTGTGGAAGAATGATTTGATATTTTTGCATGTTGGTGAATAATTTCTGTTAATGAGAATAAAGTTTTGTAACAACAAATCTCCCAAAATGAATGTTTGACTAGAGAAAATGGAGGCATGAAGGGCATAAGGTCTATGCTACAACCATGATGATAAATACTCCTCAAACCACAAGTTTATGTATCAAAACTTGTATTTACTCAATGTGGGAAATTCTTCCATTAGGAATCTCATGACGATGAGGGAGTTAATATAGAAGAAGATCCACCTATAGAAACTAAAGTGATAGAGGACTAACTACCATAGATTTTTATACATGCCTTAGCATAAATTTCTGTTGGACATTTTGAGCTTATTTAGTTTTCATTGATGTCAAGGTGAAAAGTCGTCATTAATGTCATGGAGCACACCATCAATAGCACCAGGAACAATGCAAAGAGTTGAAGAATAAGTTGGCAAAATATTGTTTTATGAAGGTTTATGGTAAACTCATGGTGGAAGATTAAATGGTTTTATTAAATTCATTATGAGGATATAAAAGTCTCCTCACACATTGAGATGGCAGTTAAGATTTTAAAAAGACCCACAGTGGAATAATTATTTACAAACTTAAAGGTTTAAGTTTAAACCCAAAGAAGGCTTTAATCTCCTTAAAGCTAAAGTTTAAAAATTTAAATTCCTTAGAATTTAAATAATTTATAAATTATAAAGGTTGGAAAGCACCGACGTCATCAAACAAGTGGGAGCGCCGATGTCTAAACAACAAAGGGAGTTCGTATATAAATAAATGCCAAAGAGGCATTCAAAACTTACCCCTCGACATTATTAATGCATGCGATAAGTTTGAAACATTTTTGGTGAAATCGTGATTGTTGAGGAAGAAGACAAGGATTTGCTTGTCTTTAGCGCTAGGTAAAAGACAAAAGGGAAAGATCTTTTTGGTTAAATTGTAAAGGACATGGTAGTCCATTGGCATCACATGTTTTGCAAAGGCATTGGGAGTTGAGGAGTCCACAATCGATTCACATGGATGATTGGTATGGTTGACTTGAGCGCCAAGGAAAAGTTTTGATCATGTTCGATTTTGAGCGCCAGGTGTGGTAGAAGGAGCACAAGGTGCTCGTGGAGTGTTAAGCGTGCGTCTAGTACACGTGGTTGCTAAGTCCACGGCTAGAGCGCTTGCAGGGGCAAAAATTGTGGGTTCAAATCCCACTAAGTGGCAAAGGTAATTTTTGATTAAATTTTTATATTGCCCAAAGTTTTTGCTAAGGTGTTGTTAGGAGTTATAAGGGTTTGTGGAGAATTATTTGTTTGTGTTGTTAGGAGTTATAAGGGTTTGTGAAGAATTATTTTATTGGAAATTATTTTGTGCCATTTGGAGTTAAAAGGTTTTTGAAAGAGTATTTTATTGAGAAGTGATTTATGTTATTTTAAGGAAAAAGGATTTGATTCTTGCCAAAGTTATTTTTGTCATTAAAATTGATTAAAGAGGTTTTTAATTATTTTTGTGGAAGTTGAAATTATTTTAGTTGGGAATTTATAAGGTGTTATTGAATAAATATTTTATGTATGTTGTTGGTTGTTTTTGAAAGGTGGAGTGATAAGGTGTAATTGAGTTTTTGCATTATATTGTGAGAAATATTTATCTTCTAACCTCTTTAAGTTTGGCATATAAGTGATTGTGGTTGTGATAGATTTACAAGATCCCTTCACCATAAAGAAAAAGGTATGAGCACATTCTTCCATAGTTAAGTTGATTGGTTGGTTTTCTAGAAAATAATTTTGGAGTGAAAAGGACTTGATTAGGGTTTCCTTGTTGAGTGTGTTTGAGTTAATGCTTCAAGGTTTTCTGGAATAAAGAGTTTATAAGCATTGTTGTTGAAGCCATTGGTTGTGTGAAGAACTTGAGTTAGAGTTTTGAAAAGAACATGAGTATAATTGTTATGTGAAGATTATTTATAAGCATTATTTTTGAAGTGAGTTGTTGTGCAAAGAACTTGAACTAGGGTTTGAAAAGAACATGAGTATCATTGTTATGTGAGATTTGTTGTTGAGCATTGTTGGAAACATTTTGAGTTGGTTGATATATGCTTGGACTAGGGTTTAATGAGAAAGGGGTGTTTTATCAAGTGATTGGTTGAGTAGAGTTGATTGAGCCTAGTCAAGTGGTTGTGTGAAGTGATTGTTCAAGTTTCTTAAAACAAACTATTCTATATTCTGTTTTGAGTTGAGAAAGTGATTGAGCATTGAGTTGAATTGGAAGCATATTGAGTCTCTAACAATTCTCCTTATGTTTCTAAGAGAGTTATTGAAAATAATTGAGCATTGTGATGAGTATAGAACATACTAAGTCTCTAACAATTCTCTTTATGTTTCTATGAGATTGTACAAGTTCTGTGTGGACTTGTTGAGCATATTTGAGCAAGTTCTCTATGGACTTGTTGAACAGATTGGATAAGTTCTATGTGGACTTGTTGAGCAGATTTGAGCAAGTTCTGTGTGGACTTGTTGAGCAGATTTGAGCAAGTTATGTGTGGACTTGTTGAGAAGATTTGAGCAAGTTCTATGTGGACTTGTTGAGCAGATTTGAGCAAGTTATGTGTGGACTTGTTGAGCATATTTGAGCAAGTTCTATGTGGACTTGTTGAGAAAATTTAATCAAGTCCTGTCTGGACTTGTTGAGCAGATTTGAGCAAGTTCTGAGTGGACTTGTTGAGCAGATTTAAACAAGTTCTGAGTGGACTTGTTGAGCAGATTTTTACTAGATCGAAGGACTGTGTTTAGTGCAAATTTGATACAGATCGTTGGAGGTGATAGAGCAAAGAGGACAATAGTCTCCAGTGGATAGATATCAATCAGCCAGGCTAGTGAGGATAGGTCTTTTGAGTGGGGACAAGAGTCTTCAGTGGAGAGATATCCAAAATCCAGTGCAATGGAGGTAGTAGTATTCTAGAGATTCACCAACCAGAGCAGAGGAGAAGGAGTTATCCTGTGGATAGAGATCCATGAAATTGATTTAGGGGATCAACATATCCTTTGGATTGAGGTCCATAAAAATTGTAATAGGGAAAGAATTCCCAAGAGATTGATCGAGAAAATTTTAGTGAAAAATTTTCTCCGTGGAGTAGCCCACATTGGGTGAAAAATGTAAATTGTGGTGTATCTATTGTGTGTGATGTTTTGTATATTACTTTGATTACTGCTATCGATATTGCTATTTATACATTACATAATATTGATTGGGAAAGAAAAGTAAAAAGTGGTCTTATACTGTTCACCCCCCTCTCAATATAAGCTTGTGTTCTTCAATTTCCACTCCCTAAAACATGAAAGTGGAAGGGCATTTCAAGGATCAATGCATCATAATCCTTGTTGATTCCATAAGTACACATAACTATATTGATCCTTGAGTGGCCAAAAAAATAGACTACTATATATACTCATGCAATTCTTTTGAAGTCTTAGTAGCCAATTGGAAGTCTTGCCTCACAAAGGAAAATACAAAAATTTAAAGGTGTAGATGGGTGACTAAAATCTCAAGATGGAAATTTTTACCCTTACTTGGGGGGGGGGTTGTGATATAGTATTGGGAACTCAATGGATTCATACATTAGGTTTGATAGTATGATTTTTTTTTTTTTAAACTTTGGATGCAATTCACCTTGTAGAGAAAGAAATAAACTCTCCATAGTATACCTATTGATACTACCCAACCTATCAGTTATGGTCAAATAGATAAAACTTTTAAAGAAGTCATATTAAAGGGAAATGGCATAGTAGACACCCCAACGTGTCAATTTTGTAACCACATAAACTCGTTTTGTAATCAATTTACCAAGATCCCTAATTTCCCTAAATCCTTCAAAAAATTTCAATTTCCCCTCTAATTCTTCTAAATCCCTCTATATTCCTATATTATCTCTCAAATTCTTCTAATTTCCTCTAATTCTCTCTCCAATTTTCCCAATTTCCTCTAAAATCCCTAATCCTTTCTCTAATTTCTCTAAATTCCTTCAAATATTCTCATTGTCCCTCTAATTTCCCTAATTCATCTAATTTCCTCTAATCCCCTCTCTAATTCCCCTAATTCATCTATTTTTTCTAATTCCCTCTCTAATTTCCCTAACAATAAATTCCTCTAATCCCCTCTCTAATTTCTCTAATTCCTCTAAATTCCTCTAATTCTTCTTTAATTCTTCTAAATTGCTCAAACTCCCACAATTTCCTTAAATTCCTAACAAAATCCCTAAATCATCCTTAAAAGTACCAAAATCCCAACCAATCCCTAATTTCCTAATCAAACTTCTAATAAAGCCCTAATTTTTTCCTAAATCCTAGTCAAATCCCTAATAAAATCCATAATAAATTCCTAAATCCCAAATAAAATCCCCAAAAATCCTAATTAGCTCTCAAAATCCCCACCAAATCCCCTAATAAATGCTTCTAATAAATCCCCAAGTCCTTCCAAATCCTCCTTTGCAATTTTGTATGAATTTAAAATTCCCCAAATCCCAAGTCAAAGCTCCTAATAAATATCCATAATAAATTCATAAATCATTCCAAACCCACCTTGCAATTTTTCATGAATTTAAAATTCCTCCACATCACCCAAGGTCTCCACATCCCCATGCTCCATCATCACTTCCCATGCCCATTTATGACACTTGGGTGGGTGAGGACTCTCCTCACCCAAGGTCATTAATGTTGGAAGGTGCACATTCCTCCAAATAGAAATCTTTAGATTTTTCTTGTTCTCCACACCTACCACATGGTTGCCACCTCATGCCACCTCACCTCCTAGTCACCCCCTCTCCCTTGCAAATTTCTATAAATACCCCCCTCATTTATTCATTTGCATAAGAGATCCAAGTTTACTAGCCAAAACTCTACCAAAATTTCCACTCATCCCCCTTGCTCCTTTATGTGTGCCTAACCCTTCTTGTGCAATCACCCCTTCTTTGGATGTAAAGTTACCATGGAATGAAGATGTCTTGGAGGATGTACTCTCTTTCCTTTTGAAGCTACTCTTGGACATAAGAGCCAAACTACACCAAATTGACACTAGAGTTTCCTAACAATCCATAGAGGGTCCACACCAAACCTCAGTGCCACCAGAGTAGTAGGGAGCCAACTTCTTGCCCTTTGTGGTTAGCAGACCCAAGTGCCACTCCTTGGTGGTCAACAAGGACCAGATTTCTAGCCAAAAATGCCCAAATTTTTGTGGTTATAACTTACTACTTCGCCCTTTGATTGACACCAAAATTTGAGGGTAGGTTCTTGATAATCTATACAATGCCTCCACAAAATTCCATAGCATTCTAAGCAACAGAGACCCAACTGCTAAACCCTTGGTAGTCAGTAGTCCCATCCACCACCCTCCAATGGTTGGGACTGTTGAGATAGTTTGGACCATAGAGACAAACCAACAACTTCTACCAACTCCACCAACAACATAGGACCACAAGTCAAAGGTTTTTCTCCTTAGTTTTTAGCCTAAATCATCATCATTGCTTTGCTTTATTTATCATAGTTGTTTTCAATTTCATATCTTAGTTATTTTTCCATACTTTAGCATAGTTGTTCAATACCTTAGTTAGTTTTCCACTCCCTTAGCTTAGTTGTTCTTTCCAAATCCTTTAGCATAGTCCTTTTTCATGATTTTAGTTTACTTATCTTACCTTTTCTAGCATAGGTGCTTTCCTCTTTCTTAGCTTAGGTGCTTTACTTTCACTAGTTTAGTTGCTTTACTTTCCCTAGCATAGTTCCTTTCATTTCCTTATAGTAGGTGCTTTTAAGTTCCTTAGCATAGTTCCTCTTAATTTTCCTTATAATTAGTTGCTTTTCATTTCTTAGCATAGTTGGTATTTCTTTCCTTAGAGTAGTTTCTTTTCATCTTCTTTATCATAGTTGCTTTTATCCTTCTAGCATAGTTGCTTTTCATCTTCCTTATCATAGTTGTTTTCATATTTTTAGCATAGTTGCTTTTATTTCCATAGCATAGTTTTTTCCATTTCATTAGCATAGTTATCTTCATTTACTAGCAAAGTTGCTTTTTTTTTATTTTCTTAGAACAATTTCTTAGCATAGTTTCTCTCATTGTCTTAGCATATTGTTCTCATTTCCTTTAACATAGTTGTATTTTAAGTTTCATAGCATAGTTATTTATTCAATTTTCTTAGCATAGTTGCTCTCTGAATTTCTTAGCATAGTAGATTTCATCTTCATGGATTATTTGCTCTTAATTTTCATAGATTAGTAACTCTTCATTTGCATAGATTAGTTGCTTTTCATTATCATAGAATAGTTGCCTTTCATTTTCTTAGCTTAGTTGCTTTCATCTTGCTAGCACAATTATTTTCATTTCCATAGAGTAGTTGCTTTTCACCTTCATAGATTAGTTGCTGAAGTAGGGGAAAAACGGTGCACCTAAGAATGCTAAACAATATGCATCTAAATCTGGTATTAATGAAGCATTACAAAAGGACATATTTAAGCAACCATATAAGCCAAATACGTGCAAAGAAAAGGTGTTCCTCTTTATTTCATTTGGTAATTTAGAACAATGTTTACATAGATGTCCCCTTGAGGGCTCTTAGTGTGATACAATTGTTTACAAAAATGGGTGCCCAAGGATCAAGTCCTTTCAAACAAGCTTGTGTGCACTTAAAATGTTCTTCCTCGTACCCACAATTGAGGTGGGTGAACCTATGATGCTGCCACTTCATTCTTTGTTGTTCTAATCTTGTATTCCTTCCTCGTTCATTGTAAAACCTACATCTGCACACAAGGAAACCAGATTTGTTAAATAATAAGTGCATAGAATGTGAAACATGCAAAAGCCATACATGCGACTATAAGCTACAAAGTGTAAATATGCAATGTACCTATCTAAAACAACTCCAAATGATCTGAAATTGCAAAGATATGTAAAATAGATGATTTTGGGAAGATCTAATCACAAATAGAACAGAAATTGCATCCGATGGCGTGGCACATTCGTAGTTTACCTACAAAGCCTACAAAACCCAAAATAAGCAATTTTTGGACCAAAACACATCCAAATAAAATGAAACTTGGATATTATATATAAAATATGATTTTAAGAGAACCCATATTAGTGGATTAGAAAATTAGTCACAGATCCATGTGCATCTTCAAATGGTCCCCGAAAGCCTATAAAACACTAAAAATGCAATATCTTGCTCAATTTGACTCCAAATTACATGAAATTTGGATAGGAGGTTCATATGCTACTCTAGAATATACCTAAAAAAGAAAAATAAAGAAATAATGCACAAATATTCCACCATAACTTGCAGGAATAGTGGTAACTATTACATATTGAGGACCGTCCTAGGGTGGGATGGCCACCAATAATGCTCTTATTTTACCACCAATTCCTCTGTGAATGGTTAGGAACCTCCCTAATAGTGTTGTCACCAAATTTGGTATTGAAATTCACTCAGATGATTCAGTTTTGCAAATGAATTGCACCTCCTAGATCACTCATAAACCTCCTTCGCTAGGTAAAGATTCCAAGGGAAAAAGGCACAAAAGGGTGAGGGAAAATCTTGGCAGCACTTCGTTGCTATATATCCAAACTCTTCTCTATGTTTTGTGTGGAAAATATATCCACTTTATAGCTAAATGAGGCCTTTGGGCAAATGGGAATGCAAGGGCAAGAGGTGCCACTTGTCTAAAACTGAGCATGCATTGGAGGGGGAAGAGAATCTCCCATTTTGGCCTCCATTATGCAACATGTCATAAGTATTCTATGCCCTTAGGTCATGCATGCTCACATAGGTGGGATAAATAGCAGTTTTTAGGTGCCATTTGTCCAAATTTGACTTTTTGGGAGTCAAACCTTGTGGCTGTCCCACCCAGGGACGACCGCTTTGCCACCATCCCTGGGTGGGACGACCATGAACTATGACCGTCCCAGGGTGGGACGGTCATGCCTATATGGCCCAAAACCTCCCAAAAGTGTGGTAGAGCCTTCCTAGAGTGGTTATGACCACTATTAAACCTCTGAGGGTTGCCCAAGGGGGCCATATGATGTCAATTAGCCAATGATTTTGATTGCCTAATTGGATTGATATGATTTTAGTGTCTATAAATGCTCCTTTTTGAGATGCATTGTGTGCAGCACAGTGTTGAGCAAAAATAGATAACTAAAATGTTGAATTATTAGGGTTATTTGATAACCTAACCAACTTTAGATGCCCCAATCATGGAAAGAGCATGCATTCTTGAATCCTTACTTCTAACTCAGTAAAAAAATTGGTCTTGGTTTCTCTTCAGCTTCCAGGTATGCTCGGGGGAATTATAACCCTAAGTGTTAGAGAATACCAAGTATTTTGATAAATTTTGAGGTATACCAAAAGGTAGGTTCATCTTCCCTGTTATGTGCTTAGTTGAAATGTTTGCTTGTTTGTTACCCCAAGTAGGGGTGTGATTATCTTTGTCAATGATTCATTGGACGAACACAATTTGCATGATTGAGTGTTTGATTGTTGATTTTGATTATGAATTTGTTAAGTATGACTACCCCCTCAAGAGATGAGTCGAATGACCAGTGATAAAAGAGATGAGTCGCTTGACACATATGACTTGAGTAGGGTTTCCTTCAATTTTACCGATTGAAAAATGGGGTATTTTTGAGAGGATTTTGGTGATTTTGTTGAGGTTTCATGGAAGAAAGGAATTGAATACCTCGTTCCCATGGGGCGGTCAGGCCGCAATGGCCTTCTTAGGGATTGAAGTAAATAATTTTCCATTCATCCATGAGAAATTTGAGTTTAATATTGATCCTGAGTGAATTCCATCATATTTGACTTGTTTTTGGTGGGTTTTGGACCATTTTCTTTGATTTTTGTGTTGTTTTTGATTGTTCAATTGTTTTTGAATTTTTGATTTTTGATGTCCTTTCATAGAAGAAAGGAAATGAATACCTCGTCAATGCTAAATTCCCCAATCATGGAAAGGGTACGCATCTCAAAATCATTACCTCTAACAAGTTAAGGAACTTGATTTTGGTTATCTTTGGAATATTGACAAATAAGCTTAAGTCTAATCTTAGCCTTGATGGCAATTAGGAGATAATCTTAAGTCAAATCCTAGCCTTTACAATAATTAGGAGATAATATTAAGTCGAATCCTAGCCTTGATGGCAATTAGTAGATAAGCTTAAGTTGAATCCTAGCCTTGATGGTGATTAGGAGACCAGGCTTAAGTCGAATCCTAGCCTTGATGGCAATTAGGAGATAAGCTTAAATTGAATCCTAGCCTTGATGGCAATTAGGAGATAAGATTAAGTTGAATCCTAGCCTTGATGGCAATTAGGAGATAAGATTAAGTCAAATCCTAGCCTTGATGGCAATTAGGAGAGAAATCTTAAGTCAAATCCTAGCCTTGATGGCAATTAGGAGATAAGCTTACTAGTTTGCTTGAATTTGCTTTTGATATTTTGCTTATTTTCACCAAGAAAGGAGGGTGCATGATTGTCTTCAACAATGATTCATAAGATGAACATGATTAACTTGATTAAGTTATCAATTGTTGATTTGGATTATACATGTTATTATTATGACCAATGTGCTTAGTGGATGTCGTTGGGGCATTTTGGGGTGACCTAGATGGTCATAGACTACCTAGGAGCATGTTGGGTTGACCAAGTAGTTTGGAGATACCCTTGGAGCATTTTGGGGTGACCTAGATAGTCGTAGACTGCCTAGGAGCGTTTTGGGTTGACCAAGTGGTTTGGAGATACCCTTGGAGCATTTTGGGGTGACCTAGACAATTGTAGACTGCCTAGGAGCATTTTGGGTTGACCAAGTGGTTTGGAGATACCCTTGGGGATTTTTGAGGTTGATTGCTTAGTTGTTTGATTGCTTATTAGGGGAGGTATGATACCAATAATGCCCCAGTTGATGTTTAAAATGTTTGTGTGATTTGCAATTGTGCGATTGTGGACCATTAGGTGCATTATGTGTTATGATTTATGGATGCATTAATGGATGTAATGCCTATTAATGATGCAAATATGCTATATGTATGATATGTACTGATGACATGCACTAGCTATATGATAAATGTATGATTGGATGTTGTGATCTAGATGTGTAGATGCTCTACTATGTATGCATATATGAATGCAATGGTGAATGTTCAATGCATGTTTAATTTGATTCAATTGTTATGCACTTAATTCATGTTGATATGATATGGTAAATGCAATGTATGTAATGCATTATTTACATGATGGATGTTGTATGAAATGCATTAATTACTTGAGGATGATCTAATACAAATGAACCTGTATGCTTTAGTCACTTAGAACATAAGGGATGCAATATAATATGTGTTTAATAATATAATGGATGACACCACAGAATGTATAAAAATCATGAATGAAAATGATAATTCTTATCATAATAATTAATCATTTAAGCATCCATATGTGAAATGATATGATTGTGGGATGTGTAAATGTGTATGATTAATCTAATGATTTATTGCTATTAGGGAATTTTTGAGGTTTTCCTTGACATTTAAACACCCTAGATGACTAATCAAAAGTTGTATAATGACTATACAGGACTCCTGAAAGACAAAATATTTTGTTATGAAGACCAAGATATTCATTATCCCTATGTGTGCAAGTGAGTTCATTGTATGATAACACATAAAGCTACCCCAGTGCCAAACAGGATTGATGCAGCCCATCTGTACTGAAGATCACCCTATGAGTATCATGATCCTGGGTTTTGCACATGGTTGGATTAGACCACTAGGTAGTATAGGCTACCAAAAGCTATCTCATCCACATGCAAACATTGGTTTGTACACACACAAAATTCTAATGTGATAGACATATCGTCATGCATAAGGATACCGCCATTTCCAGACAGGCTTGATGCCACCTAACCTGTAATGAGGATCATCTCATGGTTTGTCAAATGCTGAGAATTTCAAGTTCAATACTACCTTCTTTTCTTTTATTTGATTTTAGGGATACTTGCTCATACTGAGTGATGAAAATCACTCTTTATTTTGTATTTTGTTTTCTTTGAGCAAAAGATTTGTGTAGTGACAAAAATCACTGTTTATTTTTCTTTTGATTTTTGATTTTTGGGATTTCGCTTATTTATAGTGGTGAAAACCACTATTTATTTTGGGGAGTTGGGTAAGGAGGAGCTTGTCATTTTGTCAATTCTCAGCATTTTTGAACCATGCGCACAAGGGGATGAGCGAGATAGACTTTTAATTTAAGGTACCCTAGACCACTTCATAGGTTTCATATTTCCTTGTGCAAAACTTGTATTTAATTTTTAAAATGTGATAGGATTTTGAAAGATACAAGGTACTATCAAAACTATACCTCATCTTTTGAAAGTGAAGATAGCTTTCTACAAAATCTGAGAAGATCACTAGGTATGGCTGAATGACTGAAAAACCCTAGTATATTCCTTATAGCAATAGGAAGGGGTTGTATAGAGAGACAATTACTCACAAGGGTGAATGGATGATGATGATGAATAGATGTATGATTGGCATACAAACGTGGTGTCATTTGTAAGATTGTAAACATAACCTATCCTAATACAAATGCAGTGGATGAAAGTGCCTAATGCAATGCAATTAAATGAATGCATATACAAAATGTAAATGCAAATGTTTTTGTGTTTTTAATGTTTTTGAAAGTTTGATGTTTTCTAATTTGTTTGGATTTTTGGTGTTTTAAATTGTTTTTGAATTTTGAGTGCTTTAAATTTTATTTGAAATTTTGATTATTTTGAATGTTTTTGGATTTTGATTATTTTGAATGCTTTGTGAGGGGAAGGCATGATACCTTAGGCACCCCCAGTGTGTGTGCTACTTCAAAGAAAGTGAGAAAGGTGCGACACCTTTGGAGTTCTCACAATGCTTCGTTGGTTGTGATGTGGATGGTGGGGAAGGTATGCTACCTTTGGGACCCCCAGCATGTGTGCTACTCAACAAAAGTGAGAAAGGTGTGATACCTTTAGAGTTCTCACTATGCTATGTTGGTTGTGATGTGGATGGTGGAGAAGGTATGCTACCTTTTGGACCCCCAACGTGTATTTTTTCCAATGCAATATAATCAGTAATGCCCATGTTTCGATGAGACGATATGGGTGAAGGTGAAACATTGGATGAAATCATCGATTGGGTAGCTCAATTTTGATATTTTTGCTTCTCTTCTACAATACTGATCATTCCCACAAACTCTTTGGGATGTGGGTTGTTATGCACTTGATTGGGTTGCTCAACGTGGTTGGCAATTTTGGGTTTGAGATCCTAGCTCCTTGTCTATGAGTTGTCATTGATGTCAAAAGGAAATGACATTAATGTTAAGAGGATGTGTTGGCTTCAAAGGTGAAATATTCGAAGAGAATATTTTTAAGAGAATCCGAAGAGATTCCATTGGATAAGGTTTTTGGATAGGGTTTTTATTAAAACCAAGTTAAATGGTTTTTATTAAAACCAATGGAGGTTCTCTTTATTATTTAATTATTATTTAAAACCCTTCAAGGTTTTAATTAATTAATTATTTAATTAATTAAGGGAGAAATTATTTTTAATTTATTAAAAATATTTAAAGGTTTTTAAACCTTTTTTATTCTTAATTTATTAAAATTAATTAAGGGTTTTTAAACCCTTTAGAAAGCAATTTCGATTAAATTCGAAATTACGTTTCTCTGCCACCGACATGTTCTAAAGTCCATGATTGGACTATAAATATGGGAAGGATCCTAAGGTTTAACTGCTCTTGAGATTTTCGAATGCATTAATTTTTGGCTGCGATCGATGCTCTGTTGACGCCGCGGAAGAAGAGAGCTCGCGTTTGAAAAACTTACGAAGTGCTTGTTCGTTGAAGTGGTAGGAAGTCTGTCTTAGACTTCGTTAGCCCCTTGTGGGCTAGTTGCAGCATAGGCTATGTTTGGGCTTTGCGTAGGCGGAGGTCTGCTTGATTCCCGTGGAGGGAGCTGTGCATGGATTAAGTCACGTTTTTGTTAAAACGTATTTTGTGCCGCATTTTTTGGATTCGTCAAAGGTAGCCATTCCACGATTTTTGGATTCGTCAAGGGCAGCCATTCCACAATTTTTGAATTCTTCAAGGACAGCCATTCTAAGGTTTCGTTGGGGACTTGTGAGCAGGTTTTGGACAGGTTCCGTTGGGGACTTGTGAGCAGGTTTTGGATAGGTTTTTGTGGGGACTGGTGAGCAGATTTGGACAGGTCCTAGCAGAGGACTTGTGAGCTGAGATTGAAAGTTCTATCAGAGAACTTGAGGACAGAGGTACATTGGTTCTATCAAAGAACCTGAGGATAGATTTGGCAAGTATTTGAGAAGGCTTGTGGATAGAGGATTGATTTGTTCAAGAGTTGGACAGATCTAAAAGTCAGATGAAGACTTGTACTAGACCGACTGACTGTGTTTGGTACAGGTTGCTGAGCTGCTGTGGACGTAATCATAGAAGGCAGAGGTCTCTTAGGCTAAGCATTGAGGACAAGAGGTCTTCGATGGAAAGGAGTTCCACGTGCTGGCAAGAGGTAGAGACAGTTGATCTTCTGAGGGATCATATCCAGAGCAGAGGGGAAGGTATCTCCTTTGAGCAAAGGCTCATAAACATTGTAATTGGGAAGGATTCCCAAAAATAACTTTGAGATAACTTTTAGAGAAAATTTTTGTGGACGTAGCCCAAGCATTTTGGGTGAACCACGTTAAAAATGGGTCTTCAATGTGTGATGCTCTCTGTCTTGATTAATGCTGTGTTGATGCCACTGCTATCTAAAGTTAAAATAACTAATTGTTTAAGTCTTATACTGTTCACCCCCCGCTCTCAGTATAAGTCCATGTTCTTCAATTGGTATCAGAGCAGGTCTCTCCAGAAAGAACCTAATAGCTTGGAGAAGGATCTATTAGAGGAACATATAGATTCAGAAAGAGATGAAGAGTTTGAGTTCGATCTCAAAGGTGAATTATTCTTGGCTTTGAGAAAGCTTGAAAAATTTAGGGAAGAGAATTCTGCGCTCCAGCATCAATGTCAGGAAGAAGAGATAGCAAGATCAGAATTGTCTCAAAGTGTTATAGACTTCAAAATTCTAGCTAAAGAAGGGAAGAATATTGAACAGGTTCGATAGAGGTTCTCAAAGGAAAGGAAGTTGATTGCAAGAAACTAGAAGAAGAGGTTATGTCTCTTAGAGTGAAGTTGGAACAACTGGCTCTCAGATAGAATACTCCGTGTGAAAAGCAAAATAAGGATGGTATCACCATTCAAGAAACAGGGTCTTCAAGCAAGATCAATTTTCATCCTGAAGAGCGGTGGATTCCAGTTGGTCACAAGAAGGACAATCATCCAAAGCATCAAAACAAGTTACAAAATACTTTCCATGGCTATTGTTTTTCCTGCAAGAAATTTGGTCACAAAGCTATGTATTGCAATAAGTCTTTGAATAGCCATAGTAAGGAAAATGTTAATTCTTTTGCACCTCTTATGAATAAAGATGTCATGTATTACAAGTGCAATAATTTTGGGCATATAGCAAGGATGTGCAGTTTGGATAGATCTAGCCTTGAGTTCACTAAAATGAAAAATGAGATCAAATCTAAGTCAATGATAGCTCAAACTACTTTTCATGCTCTAGACAAAGTAGAGAAATGGTATCTTGATAGTGGTTGTTCAAAACATATGATCGGCGAAAAGGAAAAGTTTTTGATCTTAAAAGAAACAAACAGAGGAACAGTTAGTTTTAGAGATAACAGGTTAGCTAAAATCTGTGATAAGGGGACTCTTAGTTTGGATGGGAAATCCAAAACAGAAAATGTGCTTTATGTAGAAGGCCTAAGACATAATCTTCTAAGTGTGAGTCAACTTTGTGATCAAGGACACATAGTATCTTTCTTTTCGGATAGATGTGAGATAAGTAAAGAAAAAAATGGAAAACTCATTGCTAGTGCTACAAGGACTCCAAACAATCTTTACATGCTAAGTGAGATAAAAAAGGAAAAGTGTTTTCTAACTCAAGAAGATGAGAGTTGGTTATGGCATAAAATATTGGGGCATTTGAGCTTTGATAATCTTGTCAATATTAGTAACAAGGAAGCAGTTAGAGACTTGCCCAAAATAAAAAGGCCCCATAACATCATTTGTGGTCCTTGTCAACATGGAAAACGGACCAGAACCAGTTTCAAATAAAAAGGGTATACTTCTTTAAAACCATTGGATCTTATTCATACTAATTTATGTGGCCCTACTAGAACTCAGAGCATTCAGGGAGAAAGCTACTTCATGCTATTTATAGATGATTATTCTAGAATGACTTGGGTTACTTTTCTCAAAGAAAAATCTAAAGCTTTTGAAAAATTTAAAGCTTTCAAAGAAATGATTGAAAATGAGATTGACAAGAGAATCAAATGCTTAAGATCAGATAGAGGTGGAGAGTTCACTTCAAATGAATTTGTGGAATACTGTGAGCAACAAGGAATCAAAAGAGAATATTCAGCAACAAGAACTCCTCAACAAAATGGAGTAGTTGAAAGGAAAAATAGAACTATTGAAAATATGGCTAGAGCTATGTTAAATGAGTCAAAAATTTTAGATGGTTTTTGGAAAGAGGCAGTCAGTACAACAGTCTACATTATCACCAGGGCCCAAATTAGAGTCAACCATCATAAAACTCCTTATGAGTTGTGGAAAGGAAGACCAACTACGATAAAATACTTCAAAGTGTTTGGAAGTAAGTGCTTCATCAGAAGGGAAGATCAGAATTTGGGTAAGATTGATCCTAGGTGTGATGAGGGAATCTTTCTTGGATATTCCAAAGAAAAGCAAGGCCTATAGATGCTTCAACAAAAGAACCCATACAATTGTAGAGAGCATAAATGTAACAGTTGATGAAAAGACAGGGATAAGAGTGTAGACACCAAAACAGCACCAATCCGATTATGTGACTGCAAACACTGATCGCTTTGACAAACACAGCCCCCAGGGCAGCCCTCAGAGGTCAAACAGTGGTCCTAACCACTTCCATAGCAATTTTGTAAGGTCAGGAAGCAATTTGGTACATTTAGACACTTTGCCCAAGTACTCGTCTCACCCAGGACGATTACTAACTTGCAATCGTCTCACCCAGGGACGATTACTAACTTGCAATCGTCTCACCCAGGGACGATTGTTGTAATCGTCCCACCCAGGGACGATTACCAAGTTTAACGGGCAAAATGACAAACGACGCCAAGTGGCAGCCCGCAATCGCTCGCTTGATGACTCCCGCCTTGCACGCGTGTGTAGGTGGACAGAAGGGCCGTTAGAGGACTCGTCACAAGAAGCAATTATGAAAACACAAGTCAATGGAGGACTCCCCTCCCTCATGAGGAGACATGACCGCCACATGGCGCCTATGACCGACACATGGTGTTTGTGCTTCCTTCCCAAAGGAGACCCCTTGGGTCTATAAAAGGTGAGACTTTTCTCACCCAAAAGATACGAGGTTGAAGGAGTTTTCAAGCAACGAAGTGTCGCCGAGTTGAAGACCCACTTGCATCCCTTTTGGTTCACCTTCCCACATCCACCAATCTCTTTTGCAAGGGAGGTTGTTGGGTGGCCTTTGGAAGCTCGAACCCGACCCAAATCCAACACATGGACACCCGAACCAACCAATTCGCCGACCCCCCACTCCTAAGAGATTTTGGGCCCATCCCAAGTGGATTGGTGCCAAAATCAAGTTCCATCGGTGGGCTGCCCACTTGGGCACCCCGCACCTTTTGGATTTAGTTGTAGTTCATTTTCTGTCATTTGTTCATATTCCATGTTATTCTCTCATTGCTCAATAGTTCATAATCTTGAATCTTGATTTCAAAAGGTTTTCATCGAATATTATCATGCTTTTGTTATTTTGGTTGTCCCACTGACTTGCAGGTAACAACGTCCAATTTCTCGGTGATGGAGGCCAAATTGGGAGAATCCGACCATCTGGGTCGTCCCAAAATGGCCCCAATTACATAACCCCCTTGTTTGCAGGCATTTTGCAGGTCTCGGGAATCGACATTGGAGCAACGGCAGGTCGGCTTCTTCAACACAGTATCAATCGTCCCTGTAGGGGACGATTAACAGCAGCAATCGTCCTTCCAGGGGACGATTAACAACAGCAATCGTCCTTCCGGGGGACGATTAACAGTAGCAATCGTCCTTACCAGGGACGATTACCAGGTAAAAGCAGATTGGCCGATCGTCTCAGGGGCAATGGCCTTTTGGTAACATTTTCTGTCTTCTCGTCAAGTTTTCAAGCCATTTGGACTCACCGTATTTACCGTTTCAGCAGATGTTTACATGCATATTTCGTTGATTTTAGAGAACGAACCCCTTTCCTTTGCAGAGAGTGCTACCGACATTTTTTATTGTTTCTTTGATTGCAGGAAAAGCAATCGGAGGTGAAGAACTTATCCACATCGACGACGGCAAGATCTTGGCCCGCCCATTGCAATCGTGGGCACGCGGGAAGAGGAAGACTAGGTCACACATTGTAATGAAGACAAATTTAACGCTCCTAGCCCCCAAAAGGGGAGGAGACGTCTATGTAACCGAGGATAAGATATTTGAATAAAGAGGGCTGTGATTTCTTTACATCTTGTCTTTCGTTTCCAAGTTGTCTCCTTTCTCTGTTTTAGTGCATAGGATCAAAGCGTTACATTTTCGTCTTATGTTGCATAACTAGTGTTTCCTTTGCCCGAAATCTCGTGCTTTCAGTGGCGATCACGATGGGACCCTGTCCCTTGTTTTTAAAATCACAGAAACTGATTGAATTTTTGTGTTTGTGCTTGACAGGTACATTTTTTTTCTTGCAGACTGTTAATCGTCTCCCGCAAGGGACGATTTCTGTTCGGAAATCGTCTCACCCTCGGGACGATTGTAAAATCGTCTCCGCAAGGGACGATTTCCGTTCGGAAATCGTCTCACCCCGGGACGATTGTAAAATCGTCTCCGCAAGGGACGATTTCTGTTCCGTTAATCGTCTCACCAAGGGACGATTTTCTGTCTCGCAACTTTTCGTAGCAAAAATTCGGAGGCAACTCGAGCAGCAGAGAAGAGGTAGGGATTTTCATCATCTCCGTTGAAATTTTCTGTTTCTGTTTCTCGTTTCTTTGACTCGTTTTCATTTTTAGCTTGCATTGCTTAGGAAAAGTCATTCATGCATGTTTCATTTTCGTTGGATAAAATGAACCTCACACACTCCACGAAACAATTTTAAACCAAGGAGCCGGTCGTAAGACCCCAGCCCTTGATCAAGACCATTGGTGGATTTAATCACCACCTTGGCTTGATTTGCATACATTTCCTGATTGTCAACTGTTGTTAGGCGTAAATCCTGACGAAGATAGACCGAGCGTAGCCTGGGTGATTCCCATGCGCGCGAGGTTAAGTTTTCTATGGTAGGTGCCATTAACAGGACAATCCCCCTTTCCGTACCGCCTACGTACCACGTACCTTCTCGCTCTCACGTACCTATAGTCTCCCTCTCGTAAGGGCGGGTATATAGAGAGGTTGGTATATCGGCCTGGCCGGTATATTGAAGGGGCGACCTTTTGGGAGTTATAAGAGCCTACATGATGCATTTAAACGTTCTACAAAACCTACAAAGACAAAACAAAACACCAAAATACACTAAACCAGTCTAGGGCACACCAAGAATCCTTAAAAGAGATAATCACGGTTTTGTGAATGTGTGTGTTTAATTCTGTTTAGTGTAGACAAAAAAAAAAAAAATCATTAAAAACAAGATAAAAATCTACTTAGATAGTGTGGACGCACCGCAATGGTGTACACCCGCAGCCAAGCCCAATCAAGGGCAGCAGCTCTGGAAGGTACACAAGAAGCAGGCACAAGTCGCCTTCGCTTCAGTCCTGAGGATTTGGTCATACCGCCTTATCGGTCTAACCTACAAAAGAATCCAATTCAAAATCCTCGATGGGGTATGCCCATTCAAAGCAGCCCCTCTCGAAAAGATGCCCTACATGCAGACCTTAATGTAAACAGAGAATCGCCCTCTCAAGCTAGACATGAGTGGCCACAGCGCGATGAAGCGCTAACGGGGCACACTGTCCATTTGGAGGGACAACGTGGATATGGCGTCCCTTCTTTACCTCTCATCAGAACAGAGAGACCAAATCCAGAGCGTAGGGCTCCTTACACAGGGTGACCTAACTCCGCCTGCCCCTTACGCACCTATGAGAGAGAATATGAGGAAGATCATCGCATTCCTCAAGGACAACAACATACAACGCGGGAACCTTATGCTTCTGCACCAGCCGGATATCATAATCACCCCTTGAGGCCAGAACCTCGAGCACATACCGCCTACCTCGACAGAGGGAAGCGACCCCTTGAGATTTTAGAGCATCAAAACCGAGGTAAACCCATAGGAGGAACATTTGAACCTTCTGAACAAAATAGGGTAGATCAAATTGACCCGACTGTCGCCAGATATACCACCCGTCAAGCCCAAATCATGCGGCTTAAACAAAGTCAACAAGAGATAGAGTATCAATACCGCTTGGATAAAGAACGCATGCAACGTGAAGCGGATGAGTTACAATATGAAATACTTGAGAGAGGGCCAACCCCTCGCGTCCAAAGAGCCGAACAACATGAGAGGCATAACCCTTTAACGCAGGACGGGTCTCCACGACCTCGTCAAGCTTTGCCTCCGAGACCTCATAGACATGAGAGGGAGGCTACTCCTCGAAATGATGATGGGTACCTTCAGCGGGGACTCGATCAAGGTCAGAGGTTTCACCCAAAAACTCCTCAAGAATTTTATGAGGAGTACGAACCAGAGATAGAACATGTTGAAACTCTCCATCAAGGCAGGAGGGCTGCCATTCGGCCACCCCTCCATAGGCCCCCAGTTTATCATAACGTACAACGGGAGCAAGCAAGAGAGGAAGAAATAAAATCTTCCGATGCATACCAAGCGCTATTGGAGCGTTTGGAGTCTCGTGGAGACAAAAGTCGCTGGGCATCAAAAACCCACATTACGTCTACTCCGCAGTAATCCGGTGCATCCCTCAGTGCCTACACCTCTTTACCCCGAACACTTCAAGTTGCCTCAATTGGCAGTTTTTAAAGGTGAGGAGGACGCACAAGAGCACGTTACAAGATTTCTAAGCCAGTGCTTCGCAATCCAAGATAATGACGCGTTGTTGCTTAGAACATTCATAACCACATTCGTAGGCCCTGCCTCGGATTGGTTCACACAACCGCCCAAACACAGCATAAGCAGCTTAGATCAGCCTAGTAGATGCGTTTCTTGAACGCTTCGCCTTCAACACAAGGAAGAAGGCATCACTTAGTGATCTTGCTAGCCTTAAACAATTTGAGGAGGAAACAATGGCAGCATACGGGAACCGATGGAGAGCTTTGCTTTCTAAGTTACCCTACCGTCCTCCCATGTCGGATCTCACGCAAATGTTCGCAAAAAGTTGCTTAAAATCAATCTCTAGTCTATTGTTGCTACGACAATACGACAGCTTAGAAGAAGCTTTGGCCCAAGCCGGACTTATAGAAGAGATTAAGATAGGCGAAGGCGCAATTGCCAAGCCTAAGAAGAAAGAGTGGAACAAAACCACTAAAACCGGGACAACGCAACCACAACACGCTACAGTCAATCAAGTTGCAATAAATGTTCCCGCGCTCGTGCAAGAGACGCAGCCCCAAAGGGCTAATTACTAGGCCTCCTGCTTACGAAAGAGATAACAGAAGACAGGAGCAGTATCAGCAGCGTCGCCCTAGGCGACAATTCACCCCGTATGCGGAGTCTAGGGACTCCTTATTTGACCGCTTGTCAGCGGCAAATTTAGTTACTCTGCCAAAAATCCAAATTTTTGACCCTAACATTCCCAAGCCTAGGGGGTATAGGGAGGAATTGTATTGCAGATTCCATAGGCGCAGAGGACATGACCTAAATGGGTGCTAGAAATTCAAAGAACTAGTCCAGGATTTGATCGACAACAGAACATTGGTCGTGGACAACCCCATCGCACCAAACAACCAACAAATGGGGGTATTCAAGGACCCCTTGCCTGCCCACGAGGCACAGACAAAACCGCTCCAGATTAACGAGGTGTGACAAGATCTTCCCGCGCAAGGATTGGTGGGAATGATTAGCATTGTAACAAGGAACATAAGATACCCAACAGTTGCCCCCGAGGTAGCTGCGAGGGAAGTTCCGTCGACATCGCAGCCTCAACAACGCCCAACGCAGTTGCCTCCGCCTAGACCCGAGGTCACGATACGGACCAAACTCACGCAGAGTCTCGCGGACCACATCGGCTAGGCTGTCCATCTACGAGCTTATCCAACAATCAGCTCCCCATAGAGAAGCTCTTATGGACATTTTAAAAGCCATTGAAGTACAACCCCACGAAGCAAATTCTTTCAACGCCTTCGTGGGACATGTGAAACAATGTACGGAGCTCCGTCATCACATTCGGAGAAGACGAGGTCAAAACGATATCAAATGACATGGCGGATCCACCCCTGCACGTTATCGTGCAGGTCAACGGAATCTCATACAAGAGAGTGCTGATAGATACTGGCTCGTCCAGTAACATTATAACCACTGTAGCGTTAAAACATTTAAAATTGCCAGCCTCTCACATCACCGCTTCCACGTACACACTCGCGAGCTTTTAACGATGCAATTTGCTCGACAATCGACATAGTTGTTCTGCTTATCCAGGTAGGACAAAATTCAATACCCACACTGTGCCATGTGCTGGAAGGTGAAATGGCTTATAATATACTACTAGGGCGGCCTTGGATCAGGGACATGAAGTGTGTCCCCTCGATCGCACACCACTGCTTGAAGTATGCCTATGAAGGGCAAATACATGTAGTCCCAATGGACTTAGAGCCCTTCAAGTATTGCAATGCGGTACAATTCATACCTCAATCGACCCTCCCATCAACGCATTTGGATTTTCAATTAAATCCATCTAAACAGGGTCCGATACCGTCAGTACCACCGGTGGCCAACAAGGCAAAATCCCAGCCGTGTGAGACTTCATCACCTACTCCTTCATCATCAACGCCACCTATCGTGGCCCAACAGAAGGACAAGGGAAAGCAAATCATGGAAGAGGTTAAGCCTCTAGAAGAGGGGTTGCCCACGATTTCAACGATATCAACAGAGGAAACACCCAACACAACACAAACCAAGACTCCTGAACAACCAAACATGGAATGGACTCGAGAAGGACTACCGCTTCCTCCTACCCAATCATCAACAATCACTGTTGAGATGGCCAATACGGGCCTGGGGGAGTACTTAGTGCAAAACGTTGTGGCAACCCCCACATTGGAGTCAGTGCAGGACATGGGAAGACCTCGCCTTCCCATAGGGACAATTGTTCCACTAGGCTACCCTCCCAACCAGACGAATTTTGTGTATGGGGGCCTTGATCATGGTTCTGAACCATGCGAACAAAAGGAAACAGATGAAGAGCCTTTTGTCGAAAACATCAATTATCTGTCGAACCCAGAATTTGCCCTAAAATATCTCGAACAATGCAATTGGCATGGGTATGGGCTAGGCAGATATGAGCAAGGGACGCGAATCCTTTGCCAACCAAGATATCAGATGCCATACGACAAGTCAGGAGTGGGGTTCAACCACCCCTTGCCCTTAGACATCTTGGTTGAAAATATGCAAGGCCTAGAAATAGGCAACAAGGGGGGATTGGCACAAGACCCGTACGCCAATCCAAACACAGAATACACATTGGGGGACTATCTCCCATGGTCTACAAACACCCCCGGAAATAGCAATAATCCCTCTCCTTTGCTAGAGAGAGGTGAAAGTTCAGAGAGCAATCCTCAAAGAGAACAACAACGGCTTTCGGACACTTTTTTGAAGTTGTTTCCCCTAGAGATTCCAGATGAAACGACACAATGTCAAGAGAATCAGGTCCCTCCACCAAGAGTGGAACAACCACAATGGGACTGGATTAACTTATTGGAACAAGAAGAGTCCTCAACGTCACAAGCAACAGATGCTGAAGAGGATGAACAATTTTGGATCTATGAAAGTGAGTCAGAAGACGAGACTGAGATGGACTATCTCAGACATGCACGACGACATCACCGCGCTCTAACGCATGAAGATCTAATGGGACAAATGGGCATCCTATTAGGACATGAATGGCACGTAGACCCAGCGAGGTGGGACCAAGTGTTAGACCTATGGCTCCAAATTCAAGATGAGCATCGTCCACCTCGAGATCCCATCATGACAGTAGTACCGAGGGAAGACCCCGCCTTCCTTTTCACACATAGAGATGAGTTTGCACCTAGAGAGGATCCATTCGTGCCCGTTCCCGTAGAGCCGCATCCAGAGTATAGGGAACAACTAAAAGAATCAAGTCATCACACCCGCGGTTCTGGAGACCAAATTCATTCCATCCACATGATCTCCATTGATTTGACCGCACCCATCCGCAATCCGACCGATCCATCACAGCCATTGCATCTAGACATGGATGCCATCGATCGGGATCGCGTCAATTCACCATTATCACCATCGTAGTATCGGCCTTTCGGTGAAATGCTTCATTTTACCCCAAGGACAACTCGAGATATTTTTCAAGTCGAAGAGGGACCCGAGGTTCCAAACGTAGATCTTAACTCACTCGATGATATCCATTTGATCCCAACTCCACATCGCTTGGAGGACGGATCCCACATGTCGACCGAGGAGACGACTGACGTAGACATCGGCACAGATCCAATGAATCCACGGATTCTCAAGCTGGGGGTAAGTCTTTCCCCCGAAGAGCAAGCCGATTACATTGCCCTTCTTAAAGAAAAGAAGGAGGTTTTTGCATGGTCGTACAAGGATATGCCAGGACTAGACCCGCAGCTAGTCATGCACAATTTAACGCTTGATCCGACAATCAAGCCTGTAAAGCAAAAACTAAGAAAGATGCACCCAACAGTGGCCTTGATGGTCAAAGACGAATTGCAAAAGTTGTTGGATGCACAATTTGTCATCTGCATGGATTATCCGCCATGGCTGTCCAACATGGTTCCCGTCAAGAAGCCCGACGGGAGGATTCGCATATGCACCAATTTTCGAGACCTAAACAAAGCGAGTCCTAAGGATGATTTCCCCTTGCCAAGCATCGACGCATTGGTAGACGCTACAACAGGTCACGAAATGCTCTCCCTAATGGACGGTTTCTCAGGATACAATCAAATTCGTATCAATCCTGAAGACCAACTCAAAACGGCATTCACAACGCCTTGGGGGACATTTTGCTATAAGGTCATGCCTTTTGGCCTTAAAAACGCTGGCGCTACATACCAACGTGCTATGACTTATATCTTCCACGATTACATGCACAAAACTTTGGAAGATTACATGGATGATTTGTTAGCCAAATCTCTCTTGCGCTCGCATCATCTCGGTGACTTAAGCAAGATTCTCGATCGCCTCATAGAGCATAAGGTCGACCGAATCCCAAGAAGTGCGTGTTCGGCGTCACATCTGGAAAACTCTTGGGTTTTATAGTCTCAAAGAGAGGCATCAAAGTGGACCCAAACAAAGTCAAGGCAATCCTTGAAATGGCTCCCCCAACCACTATCAAGCAGCTAAGAAGTCTGCAAGGAAAGGTCACGTCGATTAAACGCTTCATAGCGCAATTATCTGACAAATGCCGACCAATGAACAAACTATTGCACAAGGGGGTCACATTTCATTGGGATGACGAGTGCCAGTCACCTTTGACGAAATCAAACAATACTTGGCTTCGCCGCAAGTATTGGCACCACCTAGACCAGGTGTGCCGTTCTACTTATACATCTCACCTATCGAGGTGGCACTCGGGCGCCATGCTAGCCCGAAGAATGAACATCACAAAGAACAGTGCTACTTACTATCTTAGCCGCACCCGGTCGGGCTACTTAACTTAACTATGCATACGTTGAAAAACTCGCTTGGCAGTGGTGTTTGCTACCAAAAGGCTACGCCACTACATGCTGAGCAACACTACGTATGTTGTGTCTAAGGAGAATCCATTGCGATACATGATGAGTCGTACTTATCATAGTAGTCGCACGGCGAAATGGATCATGTTGTTGACGAAATTTGACATTGAGTTTATTGGGCAAAAATCTATAAAAGGACAAGTCATAGCCGATCAACTAGCAGAGGCTCCTCTTGAAGACGATCAGCCTCTGGTCATAGAACTACCCGATGATGGGGTCTTCCATGTCTCAGAATCCCCAGATTCTGAAGAGCCTGAGTCTCAGGCCGACATAACCTTATTCTTCGATGGTTCTAAATGCGAGCAAGGTGGTGGCGCAGAATTGTATTCTTCACACCGCAGGGTGCTCCAATGCCCATGTCATTTAAATTAAACTTCCAAGTGCACCAACAACAATGCAGAATATGAAGCCTTGCTCCTAGGTCTTCAAACAAGAATCGCCATGAACATCAAAAGATCGAACATCTTTGGCGATTCGCCGTTAATCGTCAATCAAGTCAAAGGGGTATATCAATGCAAATGCCCAGCTTCGAAGGCCTATAAAGCCCTCGTGGACAAATTCCTGGCAAAACTTGAGTGGTATGACATCGAGGCACTCCCTCGATCATCGAATCATTTTGCGGACACAATGGCCTCCTTGGGGTCACTAATCCCGCAAGACCTTTCCGGTGATATGACAACTATTCAAGTCAAAACATTATCGCAACCCGCGATGGAGCGCGCAAGCTCAGACTTGACGCCAGGAGTCCACATGATCCAGATCGAACCATCCTCGGATAAGTTCTTTCGAATCCGAGATAGTCTGAAACGTGCCAACTGGGGGTCCTTATTTTCCCCCACTCCCATTGATAGCAACACAACGCTATTCTTACAAGTTCTATCCCAATCAGCATTTGTTAGGGAAGAACTTCAAAAGGGATTGGCTGTTCATACTAGTCGAGGTTTTCGATCAACAGGACTGGTATTTACCAATCAGAGACTACCTCAAGTTAGGTAATATTCCCTTTGGATTGACGCATGCCGCAAAACGGACATTCAAACAGAAAGCGGCAAAATATGTCTTGATAGGAGACATTTTGTATCGTCGCAGCTATGACGGAATTCTCCTTCGTTGCTTGGACCAGCAAGAGTCCACTTGGGCAGTCGCCCAAGCGCATGATGGTACATGTGGCGGCCACTTTAGTGGTATGGCCATTGCAAAGCGCATTCTTCGCATGGGCTATTATTGGCCATCTTTAGAGCAAGATTGTTGCGCGTATGTCAAGAGGTGCGTAAAATGTCAACATCATGCCAATCTGATGCACGTACCTTCCCGTGCCCTACAGATAGTCCAATTTGCTTGGCCATTTTTGCAGTGGGGCCTCGATCTAATCGAAAGATCTCCCCGCATCGTCAAGGCCGTCACACGTTTATCATAACGGCCACATAATACTTTACCAAATGGGTGGAAGCAATTCCGTTAACCTCTACGATAGGACCCCGCATTGCGGAGTTCATCTTGCATTACATCATATGTCGTTTTGGTATTCCATCCAAAATAATCTCGGATAATGGGCCATCATTCAAGAACAAAGACGTGCGTGCTTTGACCACAAAGTACAAAATTCAGCACAGCTTTTCAACACCCTATTATCCGCAAGCAAATGGGCAAGCAGAGGCATCAAACAAGACACTAGTTGCCATCCTTAAAAAGACCGTCGCAGATAGTCATAAGGATTGGCACATACAAATCCCACTTGCACTTTGGGCTTATCGCACTAGCATTCGGACGCCAACTGGGGCAACTCCGTTTTCACTAGTGTATGGCTCAGAGGCAGTAATGCCTCTCGAGTTGGAAATTCCTTCCCTCCGCATATCAATGCAGGAATTCATCGATGATGACACTGCACGGCAAGCCCGGTTAGACCAACTTACGTTGCTTGACGAACGACGCGTTAATGCTCTCGAGCACTTACGTATCTATCAAGAGCGGCTTAAGAGAGCTTACAACATGAAAGTTCACCTAAGAGACTTTCGGGTTGGTGATTTGGTTCTGAAGGAAAACCAACAAAACTCTAATTTGCCGTCCCATATGAGGGACAAATTCACGGCAAATTGGTTAGGTCCTTATGTCATTGATAGCAAAATAGGACCGGGAACGTACAGGCTAGCTTCTCTTGACGGTATCAAGGAAACATAACCCTTGAATATCAGTCATTTGCGACCATTTCATATCTAAGAAAGCCATATACCAAAAAAAAAAAAAAAACTCCAAGGATTATCGCAATCTCTTGGTCACCCAAAAAGCTCCAAGGATTATCGCAATCTCTTGGTCACCCAAAAAGCTCCAAGGATTATCGCAATCTCTTGGTCAAATACAAAAAGCTCCAAGGATTATCGCAATCTCTTGGTCACCCAAAAAACTCCAAGGATTATCGCAATCTCTTGGTCACCCAAAAAGCTCCAAGGATTATCGCAATCTCTTGGTCAAATCCAAAAAAGCTCCAAGGATTATCGCAATCTCTTGGTCAAATCCAAAAAGCTCCAAGGATTATCGCAATCTCTTGGTCAACCCAAAAAGCTCCAAGGATTA
This sequence comes from Wollemia nobilis, assembly GCA_028583015.1. Lineage (NCBI taxonomy): Eukaryota > Viridiplantae > Streptophyta > Pinopsida > Araucariales > Araucariaceae > Wollemia > Wollemia nobilis. The sequence continues at coordinate 12,238,623 of JAQPPZ010016879.1, read as the reverse complement.
TCGCAATCACTTGGTCAAACCCAAAAAGCTCCAAGGATTATCGCAATCACTTGGTCAAAACCCAACAAAAATACATCAAAAAAAACAACAAAAAAAAAATTTCAAAAACAACAAAATACATCAAAAACAACAAAAATTTGCATCTCATTTCTACGCATTCTCAAATTCATCAATTGAGAGTTTTCTCACATCTCATCTTCATATTCGCCAAACTCAATTCATCGAAAATACAAAAATATGTAGCCGCATTAAGCATTGCATTCATACAACCCATCTTGTTCCCCACCTGCTCCATTTCATAAAAACAACAGACACACCATGCATTGCTTCCACCACACTAGAGTCAATGGTCTTTTAATGTATCACGAGTTTTCGTAGTTCAGCCAAAATTTTCCTCTTTAGCCATGTAATGTATCAAGTCGAACAGATTTTACGAAGGTAGAGTCATACTTGAAATACACCTTGATACGTAACATCCCAACACAAACTAAACACATTAACAATTCCAGAGTTATGTGAAAGAAAGATGAACTGCACAAGTAATCTAGGTCACCATAAGCGAAACGGTTATCTTGCTCATCCCCTTGTGCGGATGACCCAAAGAATGCTGAGAGTTGGCAAAAGGACAAGCATCACCCCTACCCAATTCCCAAAAATCCCTACTCTCAATAGTTGCAAAAAAAAAATCAAATTTTTTTTTGCAAAACGTCAAAACATCAAGATTTGACATCCTACAGTGCACACATCAAAATGCACTAAGAAACAGTGATTTTTATCACTCCAATCCCTTGCTCAAAAAAAAAAAAAAAAAAAAAAGAAGAAGAAAACAAATCAAAATAAACAATGATCTTATCACTACAAACGAGCAAGTATCCTATTACAATTGAAGAAAAGAAGGGAGTTGAACTTGAATCCCTGGAACTCTCAGCATTCTAAAGGTCTTCTCGCATGACGATATATCTGTCACATTAACTTGCGTACAGATCAATGTTTGCATGTGGATAAGCTAGCTTATGACATCCTAGAAAACATCGCGGATTAATCTAACTAAACATAACAAAGGAGTTAGTGGAGCTAGTTAGGTGATCCTCAGTACAGGTTCGGTTGAAAGCCCATCTGGCACTGGCGGTATCCTGATAAATACCACATAAATGAACTCAATGGCACACACAGGGATGTGAAATAGCTTGGTCAAAAATAGGTCTGATTCATACCTTGTTCAAAAATCATGTAAGATAAAGTACAGTCATGGCTAGAGAGCTAGAACTGTCTGAGTCTCAAAAAAACTTAGCTACATTTCTAAACCAACTGCGCTACTTTTCGTCTTTGCAATACCATCAAAAAATACAAAAAAAAAAAAAAAGAAAAACCACATGTATACATACAAATTCATGCATCACAACAATCGCCTAAAAACAAAATAACAGTAGTTCTAAACAATCTATGGTGCCATAGCCAAACATCACAAATCCCATTCATCCATTTCATCTCCGCATATCACATATAAATCAAAAACATTTGCAATCATCATAGCATATGCATCCATCAAAATAAATCAACATAATACATCCATATTCATCAACCATCATGCACAAGATCAAAGAATATCAAAACAACAAAAACAACAAATAAATGCAACACAAAAACAAAAAGCAATAAACATTGCTAGACACAAGTGCTCTTGCACTTAACCTCTTGGCATAGCAAAACGATATCGAGGTTTACATTATCACTATCCTACTCCCTAAGAAGGCTACTATAGCCGGACCGCTCCACGGGAAAATGGATTTCAGACAATTAAATCCCCAAATGGTGTCACAAAACAACAAAAACATACAAAAAAGCAACACAAAAACATAGCAATAAACATTGCCAGACACAAGTGCTCTTGCACTTAACCTCTTGGCATAGCAAAACTGATATCGAGGTTTACATTGTCACTATCCTACTCCCTAAGAAGGCTACCATAGCCGGACCGCTCCACGGGAAAACGGATTTCAGATAATTAAATCCCCAAATGGTGTCACAAAACAACAAAAACATCACAAAAAAGCAACACAAAAACATAGCAATAAACATTGCTGGACACAAGTGCTCTTGCACTTAACCTCTTGGCATAGAAAATAGATGTCGAGGTTCAAATTATCACTCTCCTAATTCCCCAAGAAGGCTATCATAGCCGGACCGCTCCACGGGAAATAGGTTTTCGATGATTTCACCTCATTATGACATCACCAAAAGGGTTAACACCCACCAAAAATAGGTCCAAATGTTGGAAAAATTGCACACGCTTAACGGTAAACCCTCTAAAGGCACCCTTGCACAAGTCATCTTGGGTCAAGCGACTCGTCGCTTCTCTCACAAAGGTCATTCCCTCATCGATTCGTCGCTTGAGGGGGTAGTCACACTTAGTCACCAACCAACAATCACACACCCAATTAAGGAAAACGACATGCATTCAAAGAATCATTGACAAAGACAATCACGCTCCCGCTTGGGGCAAGTAAACAAGCAACAATCAAATCAATCAAACACTTGGCATTTCGTGAATCATGAATACAAGGTTCCCCCGAGGTAAAAACGCCCTTCGCCTATTCATGATTGATCAATGTCTAAGTTCAAGTCACACCTCACCAAAATAGGTTGACACTTGAAATCAAATTCCTTAGCTCGTCAGAAGCAAGGATTCAAGAATGCATGCCCTTTCCATACTTGGGGCATCAAAAGTTGGTTAGGTTACCAAGAAACCCTAATCATTAGTGCTTTGGTTATCTATTTTTGCTCAGGACTCGCGTCACCCGCAGCGCTTCCCAAAAAGGGGCATCTCGTAGACACCAAAACAGCACCAATCCGATTATGTGACTGCAAACACCGATCGCTTTGACAAACACAGCCCTCAGTGGCAGCCCTCGGAGGTCAAACAAGTGGTCCTAACCACTTCCATAGCAATTTTGTAAGGTCAAGAAGCAATTTGGTACATTTAGACACTTTGCCCAGTACTCGTCTCACCCAGGGACGATTACTAACTTGCAATCGTCTCACCCAGGGACGATTACTAACTTGCAATCGTCTCACCCAGGGACGATTGTTGTAATCGTCCCACCCAGGGACGATTACCAAGTTTAACGGGCAAAACGACAAACGACGCCAAGTGGCAGCCCAGAACAGTCGCTTGATGACTCCTGCCTTGCACGCGTGTGTAGGTGGACAGAAGGGCCGTTAGAGGACTGTCACAAGAAGCAATTATGAAAACACAAGTCAATGGAGGACTCCCCTCCCTCATGAGGAGACATGACCGCCACATGGCGCCTATGACCAACACATGGCGTTTGTGCTTCTTTCCCAAAGGAGACCCCTTGGGTCTATAAAAGGTGAGACTTTTCTCACCCAAAATATACAGGTTGAAGGAGTTTTCAAGCAACGAAGTGCTGTCGAGTTGAAGACCCACTTGCATCCCTTTTGGTTCACCTTCCCACATCCACCAATCTCTTTTGCAAGGGAGGTTGTTGGGTGGCCTTTGGAAGCTCGAACTTGACCCAAATCCAACACATGGACACCTGAACCAACCAATTCGCCGACCCCCCACTCCTAAGAGATTTTGGGCCCATCCCAAGTGGATTGGTGCCAAAATCAAGTTCCATCGGTGGGCTACCCACTTGGGCACCCCGCACCTTTTGGATTTAGTTGTAGTTCATTTTCCGTCATTTGTTCATATTCCATGTTATTCTCTCATTGCTCAATAGTTCATAATCTTGAATCTTGATTTCAAAAGGTTTTCATCGAATATTATCATGCTTTTGTTATTTTGGTTGTCCCACTGACTTGCAGGTAACAACGTCCAATTTCTCGGTGATGGAGGCCAAATTGGGAGAATCCGACCATCTGGGTCGTCCCAAAATGGCCCCAATTACATAACCCCCTTGTTTGCAGGCATTTTGCAGGTCTCGGGAATCGACATTGGAGCAGCGGCAGGTCGGCTTCTTCAACACAGTATCAATCGTCCCTGCAGGGGACGATTAACAGTAGCAATCGTCCTTCCAGGGGACGATTAACAGCAGCAATCGTCCTTCCGGGGACGATTAACAGTAGCAATCGTCCTTACCAGGGACGATTACTATGTAAAAGCAGATTGGCCGGCTGTCTCAGGGGCAATGGCCTTTTGGTAACATTTTCTCGTCTTCTCGTCAAGTTTTCAAGCCATTTGGACTCACCGTATTTACTGTTTCAGGCAGATGTTTACATGCATATTTCGTTGATTTTAGAGAACGAACCCCTTTCCTTTGCAGCAGGTGCTACTGACATTTTTATTGTTTCTTTGATTGCAGGAAAAGCAATCAGAGGTGAAGAACTTATCCACATCAGCGACGGCAAGATCTTGGCCCGCCCATTGCAATCGTGGGCACGCGGGAAGAGGAAGACTAGGTCACACATTGTAATGAAGACAAATTTAACGCTCCTAGCCCCCAAAAGGGGAGGAGACGTCTATGTAACCGAGGATAAGATATTTGAATAAAGAGGGCCGTGATTTCTTTACATCTTGTCTTTCATTTCCAAGTTGTCTCCTTTCTCTGTTTTAGTGCATAGGATCAAAGCGTTACATTTTTGTCTTATGTTGCATAACTAGTGTTTCCTTTGCCCGGAATCTCGTGCTTTCAAAGAGAACCAGTCAAGGAACTCAGTGATGAAATTTGTCAAGAAGAATTCAGAGAGGTTTCAGATGAAGAAGAGGAAAGTCAACAACTGCTTCTCAAAACTCCTTCACGATATGTTTAGAAACATCATCGCAAAGATTTGATCATTGGTGATCCAAATAGGAGGCAAACAAGAAGAAGAGTCATTCCCTCACATGATTCTACAAATGTTTCATTATTATCTCAAATTGAGCCAAAATATTTCAGTGAAGCATGTGCATATAAGTTTTGGGTAAAAGCAATGGATGAAGAGATAAATCAAATAGAGAAAAGTGAAACTTGGGAATTGGTTCCAAGACCTAAGGACAAGAATGTCATTGGCACAAAATGGATATTCAAAAATAAACTCAATGAGGTTGGAAATATTGTCGGAAACAAAGCTAGGTTAGTCTGCAAAGGTTATGCTCAAGTAGAAGGTGTTGATTTCGAAGAGACGTTTGCTCCTGTTGCTCGTCTTGAAGCTATCAGAATGTTTTTGGCCCTTTCAAGCTTCAAATCATTCAAGGTATATCAAATGGATGTAAAATCAACTTTTCTAAATGGGGTGTTGGAAGAAGAAGTCTACATAGAACAGCTAGAAGGAGTGTCTCTCTCAGAACAATCAGACTATGTGTGCAAACTGAAAAAGGCCTTGTATGGGTTAAAGCAAGCACCTAGGGCTTGGTACTCAAGACTTGACAAGTATCTTCATGAGCAAGGCTTCAGGAAAGGTGTGGCAGATAGCAATTTGTATATTAAGGATGAAGGTGATAATATGCTGATTATAGTTGTCTATGTTGATGATATTATCTTTGGGGGAAATAATACTCAGATGTGCAAAGTTTTTTCTAACACCATGCAGAAAGAATTTGAGATGTCTATGATTGAAGAGCTGTCATTATTTTTAGGTCTTCGGATTGCTCAATCAAAAGATGGTATATTTCTCTCTCAAGGAAAGTATATCAAAGAAATGTTGAAGAAATTTGGGATGATGGACAGCAAACCAGTGTGTACTCCAATGATTACAAGGTGCAAGATGAGTAAAGATGATGATTCTCCAAATGACAGATCAGAGGTTGTACAGATCTATGATTGGCAGTTTATTATATGTTACAACTACCAGACCAGATATCATGTAGGCAATTGGGTTAGTAGCAAGATTTCAGGCAGCTCCTAAATATTCTCATGTTATAGCAGTTAAGAGGATATTCAGATATCTAAAGGGCACTATGGACTTTGGGCTTTGGTATCCCAAACGTGATGATTTCACCCTCATTGCTTATACGAGATGCAAATTGGGCGAGCAGTATTGATGACAGGAAAAGCACTAGTGGTGGAGCATTATTTCTGGGAAAGAGTTTGGTTTCATGGCTAAGTAAGAAACAACCTTCGGTTTCCTTATCTACAGCAGAGGTCGAATACATAGCAGCGAGTGGTTGGGTGTACACAGGTTTTATGGATGAAAACCACCTTGGAGGATTTCAAAGTCAAGCATGAACAACCCATCTCCATACTTTGTGATAATACAAGTGCCATAAGTATTTCTAAAAATCCGGTAATGCACTCAAGGACAAAGCATATTTCCATCAAGTATCACTTTCTAAGGGAGAAAGTGCAATACAAGCAGGTCAAGGTAGAGTATGTGTCTACTAAAGAGCAGATTGCAGATATCTTCACCAAACCTCTTCCAAGAGATATGTTTGAGTATCTAAGGGAGAAATTGGGAGTTGTACTCCCACCCCAGAATTAATCACCTCATCAGGAGGTGGGGGAGGGACTAAGCTAAGAAGCTCATTCTTAGTTCCAAGCCCCAAAGGTGACCCTTTGCCATTGATGACAAAGGGGGAGAGATTTGAGTAAGGGGGAGAGCCTCAAGACAGGGGGAGTTGTTTATGTTGAGTTTTTGTTGTTGAGAAGCATGGTTTGCCATCAATGACAAAGGGGGGAGATTGTTGGAAATTTTGGGTTTGAGATCCTAGCTCCTTGTCTATGAGTTGTCATTGATGTCAAAAGGAAATGGCATTAATGTTAAGAGGATGTGTTGGCTTCAAAGGTGAAAGATTCCAAGAGAATATTTTTAAGAGAATCCGAAGAGATTCCATTGGATAAGGTTTTTGGATAGGGTTTTTATTAAAACCAAGTTAAATGGTTTTTATTAAAACCAATGGAGGTTCTCTTTATTATTTAATTATTATTTAAAACCCTTCAAGGTTTTAATTAATTAATTAAGGGAGAAATTATTTTTAATTTATTAAAAATATTTAAAGGTTTTTAAACCTTTTTATTCTTAATTTATTAAAATTAATTAAGGGTTTTTAAACCCTTTAGAAAGCAATTTCGATTAAATTCGAAATTACGTTTCTCTGCCGTCGACATGTTCTAAAGTCCATGATGAAAAGACAGGGATAAGAGAACCAGTCAAGGAACTCAGTGATGAAATTTTTCAAGAAGAATTCAGAGAGGTTTCAGATGAAGAAGAGGAAAGTCAACAACTGCTTCCCAAAACTCCTTCACGATATGTTCAGAAACATCATCCCAAAGATTTGATCATTGGTGATCCAAATAGGAGGCAAACAAGAAGAAGAGTCCTTCCCTCACATGATTCTACAAATGTTTCATTATTATCTCAAATTGAGCCAAAAGATTTCAATGAAGCATGTGCAGATAAGTTTTGGGTAAAAGCAATGGATGAAGAGCTAAATCAAATAGAGAAAAGTGAAACTTGGGAATTGGTTCCAAGACCTAAGGACAAGAATGTCATTGGCACAAATGGATATTTAGAAATAAACTCAATGAGGTTGGAAAGATTGTCAGAAACAAAGCTAGGTTAGTCTGCAAAGGTTATGCTCAAGTAGAAGGTGTTGATTTCGAAGAGACGTTTGCTCCTGTTGCTCGTCTTGAAGCTATTAGAATGTTTTTGGCCCTTTCAAGCTTCAAATCATTCAAGGTATATCAAATGGATGTAAAATAAGCTTTTCTAAATGGGGTGTTGGAAGAAGAAGTCTACATAGAACAACCAGAAGGAGTTTCTCTCTCAGAACAGTCAGACTATGTGTGGAAACTGAAAAAGGCCTTGTATGGGTTAAAGCAAGCACCTAGGGCTTGGTACTCAAGACTTGACAGGTATCTTCATGAGCAAGGCTTCAGGAAAGGTGTGGCAGATAGCAATTTGTATATTAAGGATGAAGGTGATAATATGCTGATTATAGTTGTCTATGTTGATGATATTATCTTTGGGGGAAATAATACTCAGATGTGCAAAGTTTTTGCTAACACCATGCGAAGGAATTTGAGATGTCTATGATTGGAGAGCTATCATTCTTTTTAGGTCTTCAGATTGCTCAATCAAAAGATGGTATATTTCTCTCTCAAGAAAAGTATATCAAAGAAATGTTGAAGAAATTTGGGATGATGGACAGCAAACCGGTGTGTACTCCAATGATTATAGGGTGCAAGATGAGTAAAGATGATGATTCTCCAGCAGTAGATCAGAGGTTGTACAGATCTATGATTGGCAGTTTATTATATGTTATAGCTACCAGACCAGATATCATGGAGGCAGTTGGGTTAGTAGCAAGATTTCAGGCAACTCCTAAAGATTCTCATGTTATAGCAGTTAAGAGGATATTCAGATATTTGAAGGGCACTATGGACTTTGGGCTTTGGTATCCCAAAGGTGATGATTTCACCCTCATAGCTTATACAGATGCAGATTGGGCAGGCAGTATTGATGACAGGAAAAGCACTAGTGGTGGAGCATTCTTTATGGGAAAGAGTTTGGTTTCGTGGCTAAGTAAGAAACAACCTTCAGTTTCCTTATCTACAGCAGAGGCTGAATACATAGCAACGGTGGCTGGGTGTACACAGGTTTTATGGATGAAAACCACCTTGGAGGATTTCAAAGTCAAGCATGAACAACCCATCTCCATACTTTGTGATAATACAAGTGCCATAAGTATTTCCAAAAATCCGGTAATGCACTCAAGGACAAAGCATATTTCCATCAAGTATCACTTTCTAAGGGAGAAAGTGCAAGACAAGCGAGTCAAGGTAGAGTATGTGTCTACTAAAGAGCAGATTGCAGATATCTTCACCAAACCTCTTCCAAGAGATATGTTTGAGTATCTAAGGGAGAAATTGGGAGTTGTACTCCCACCCCAAAATTAATCACCTCATCAGGAGGTGGGGGAGGGACTAAGCTAAGAAGCTCATTCTTAGTTTCGAGCCCCAAAGGTGACCCTTTTCCATTGATGACAAAGGGGGAGAGATTTGAGTAAGGGGGAGAGCCTCAAGACAGGGGGAGCTATTTATGTTGAGTTTTTGTTGTTGAGAAGCATGGTTTGCCATCAATGACAAAGGGGGAGATTGTTGGCAATTTTGGGTTTGAGATCCTAGCTCCTTGTCTATGAGTTGTCATTGATGTCAAAAGGAAATGGCATTAATGTTAAGAGGATGTGTTGGCTTCAAAGGTGAAAGATTCCAAGAGAATATTTTTAAGAGAATCCGGAGAGATTCCATTGGATAAGGTTTTTGGATAGGGTTTTTATTAAAACCAAGTTAAATGGTTTTTATTAAAACCAATGGAGGTTCTCTTTATTATTTAATTATTATTTAAAACCCTTCAAGGTTTTAATTAATTAATTATTTAATTAATTAAGGGAGAAATTATTTTTAATTTATTAAAAATATTTAAAGGTTTTTAAACCTTTTTTATTCTTAATTTATTAAAATTAATTAAGGGTTTTTAAACCCTTTAGAAAGCAATTTCGATTAAATTCGAAATTACGTTTCTTTGTCGCCGACGTGTTCTAAAGTCCACGATTGGACTATAAATATGGGAAGGATCCTAAGGTTTAACTGCTCTTGAGATTTTCGAATGCATTAATTTTTGGCTGCGATCGATGCTCTATTGACGTCGCGGAAGAAGAGAGCTCGCGTTTGAAAAACTAACGAAGTGCTTGTTCGTTGAAGTGGTAGGAAGTCTGTCTTAGACTTCGTTAGCCCTTTGTGGGCTAGTGGCAGCATAGGCTGCATTTGGGCTTTGCGTAGGCGGAGGTTTGTGTTTCGATTCCCGCGGAGGGAGCTGTGCATGGATTAAGTCACGTTTTTGTTAAAATGTATTTTGTGCCACATTTTTTGGATTTGTCAAAGGCAGCCATTCCGCAATTTTTGGATTCGTCAAGGGCAGCCATTCCGTGATTTTTGGATTCTTCAAGGACAGCCATTCTAAGGTTCCGTTGGGGACTTGTGAGCAGGTTTTTGACAGGTTCCGTTGGGGACTTGTGAGCAGGTTTTGGACAGGTCCTAGCAGAGGACTGGTGAGCAGATTTGGACAAGTCCTAGCAGAGGACTTGTGAGCTGAGATTGAAAGTTCTATCAGAGAACTTGAGGACATAGGTACATTGGTTCTATCAAAGAACCTGAGGACATATTTGGCAAGTCTTTGAGAAGGCTTGTGGACAGAGGATTGATTTGTTCAAGAGTTGGAAAAATCTGACAGACAGAGGAAGACTTGTACTAGACCGACCGACCGTGTTTGGTACAAAGTTGCTTGAGCTGCCGTGGACGTGATCATAGAAGGCAGAGGTCTCTTAGGCTAAGCATTGAGGACATGAGGTCTTCGGTGGAAAGGAGTTCCATGTACTGGAAAGAGGTAGAGACAGTTGATCTTCTGAGGGATCATATCGAGAGCAGAGGGGAAGGTATCTCCTTTGAGCAGAGGCTCATAAACATTGTAATTGGGAAGAATTCCCAAATAGAACTTTGAGATAACTTTTAGAGAAAAGTTTTGTGGACGTAGCCCAAGCATTTTGGGTGAACCACGTTAAAAATGGGTCTTCAATGTGTGATGCTCTCTGTATTGATTAATGCTGTGTTGATGCCACTGCTATCTAAAGTTAAAATAACTAATTGTTTAAGTCTTATACTGTTCACCCCCCCTCTCAGTATAAGTCCATGTTCTTCATTCTACAATACTAATCATTCCCACAAACTCTTTGGGATGTGGGTTGTTATGCACTTGATTGGGTTGCTCAACTGGTTGGTAGGTGTTGTTTTTACTTTGTGTGTGGACCAAAGGTCTTGGAAGTCTCCTATTGGTTGGTTGTTTGGAGCAAGAGGATTACCCATTGGAAGCTCTTGCCTCTCGATCATATCCTGAACTACATCTCTAAAGGGATAACATGTCTAGATGTCATAGCCTCTTTGTCAATGGTAAACACAATATAGATTTTTCCTGTGTGCCTTTTATCTACGCTTATTAGGTTTCAATGGATGGATCTCAAGAAGCATGATTGCTTTTGCCTTGTACAATCGATTGAAGATCAATGCTAAGGGCTCTCACAAATGAGTGAATTATCATGGTGGTCGATGCGGTTGATCTTGTCTTTGGTTAGTTTGATTGTTGTTGTCATAGTTTCTAGGTGTGGCTTGATAGTTGGGCTGCTGAGGCAGCATGGGTTGCGTAGACCTAGGAATACTAATAGCAACTTGATTGATTTATACTAGCTCTGGTTGTACTAGGTTGTTTTTGGCATTCTTAGTCCATTCTTTGCATGGCTTTGCAATTTCTCCCTCTTGAATTTTGATGTCTTCGATTATTATAGCTTGTGCTAGAGCATCTTCAATATTTGGATACTATTGGAGTTGCAGCAATAAGGAGATAGGCTCCAAATAGCTCTTAGAAAACATGTCATTCAACTCAAACATGGGCAATATGTATGGTAGCTTAGCAAGAAGCATTTGCCACCTATTTCCATAGTCGATGATTAACTCATCATAATATTGCTTCAACCCTGCAAGGTCGGGCTAGTGTTACCTTTCACTTAGTTTTGAAGGCAAAGCATTATAGGAACACGTCTATGAATTGGTCAAGATTGTAAATTCTATACTTTGAAAGTTGGTTGTACCACTCCACGGCTAAGCTAGATAGGATAGTCAAGAATATCCTCAAGAGTAAAGCATCATCATCCTGTATGCTAAAGCATTGGTTTAGGAATTTGATGACATGCTCCTGCGCATCTTCCTCCCCTTTAAAGTCAACCAGGTGAGGAATTTTGAACTATTCTAGATAGGAAGGGACATGTACAGAAGGATGGAGCGGTTGACATTGTAATTGGTGCAAAGTGGGCTTTTGAGACCCAGATCCAAAGGTCTTGTTTTCAATTGACTCCATGTGTTCTAGCAATGCTTTAAATGCTTCAGAGGACTCAAGCTCCTCATCTTTTTTCTGGCCCTACGGAGGAGGGCGAGGAATACCAAGCCTATTGCGTGGTGGTTGAATGTCATCCATCATGCCTCTATAGGGTGCTTCATGGTATTATTCCCTAGGTTCAAGCTTATTGTAGGCCCCATAGGGTGTTTCTTGAACTGGCCTATAAGGAGAGGTAAGTGCCTGTGGGAGGTGATCTATGTTAGGCCTTGGAGGTCTAGGGGGCGATACTTGAGATTGTATTGGACACCTTGCCCATTGTTGCATCTTATAGGTGCTAGGTGTAAGCACCACTTCATGTAATGCATACTGCAATTGCTCTTGTTGTATCTTTTATTGATACAACCTTTGTAGATGTGCTCATTGTGAGTCCACTCATTGTTTATTTATTTGTTGTTGATCCAATTGGAGTTGATTCGTATGTTGTTGTCTGTGAAGATTTGGCCTACGTTCCTGATGAATATGATATCATTGCTCAGTTTTATAGGGTTTGTGTGCCCTTGTATTTGAAATATGGATGGGTTTATCATGTCATTCCCTCCTAGTAGGATCTATTGCTTGTTTTCCACACTCCCTAAAGGTTGAATTGACATGAGACTCTGGTTTATGAATCGTATCTGTGTAGTCCGATGATGTAGAGCCATCATTTGGTTGCACCAAGTACTCTTCACGAGGAGGAGGAGGATGACTTGGGTCTTCTCCCTCATATTTGAGAAAAGACTCATATTCAATTTTTGATGTAAGCTCTATATATGTAGTCTGCACATAAGCATGATGTGTGGATGTTGAGTGCTCTCTGTGAGGAGTATGGGGGTGACTTGCTCGATCAAACGGGGTGGTTTGCTCATCCAAGCTAGGCCATGGTGTAGTCTCATGGTCATATTTCGATTGATGTATAGAGCAAACTAGGATGTGAATCCATGATATTTATCATGGATTATTTGCTATATAGAATTCCATCAGGGTATCCAAGTCAGGAAGGTTTCCTAGAGGATCTATGGGTACTTCCCTAGTACGGGTATCTCGAAGGTTTGCCCCCATGGGGATGGTATTCTTGTTATGATAAAACTTGGGATACCATTCAGGGATGGGCATATCCTCTGGAATTATTTGGAGATATTCACTAGTAATAGATCTTGAATCTCTCTTTGAATTGGAGGTCTTGTTTTCAACCGTATTTGGACGAAATTCGTAAAAGGGGGGTCCATCGACCATTTTTAGAAAATTTTGACTTTTTGAAAAAAGGTTATAAGTGTTATATATCAAAATGATCAGCGTGATGAGTTGATAACAATGGTATAGGGCTCCAAAATCCAAATTATGGGTCAAAAATTTGTATTTTTGAAATATTTGGCCCACCAAGGCCTATGGGGAAATGCCCACTTTTAGAAATTTTTGGGAAATTTTGAAGCATGAAGAGTTAGGACTCAAAATTTCTCTGAGAGGTGCAAAAGGAGCTAACTAAGACAAAAAAAAACAAATTTGGCAAATTTTGGGATTGTAGGGCTTTTTATGCCCGTTTTAGTGTAGTTTTTCCCAATTTTCGACTTCAATATAGAGTAATCATAAAACCAACATAACTTTTTCATTATAGCTCTGATTTGCATGATTCTTGATCTATTGGATGCATAATCAAAAAGTAGATTTTTACTTATTTTTTTTTAAATTAGGGTTTGGTCATAGATCAAGGATCTTATGTTGACTACCCAAACAATAAGGAAACACACAAAGTAGACAATATGATTATATATTTTAAGGATTAGATGTGTATGATTATCTCTTTTAAATCTTAAGAACACACAATCAAATGATCAAAGAAGCACACAAGCAAACAATGTGATTATCTCCTTTAAGTTTTAGATGTGAATCCCTAAGCTATTTTGTGTGTTTATATTTGTTGTTGCTCTTGCTTTCTTGTTCGTGTTTTGGAATTAGAATGAGGGAACTCAACCAAAGTGGTGACTAGGAACACTAGTGCCAAACATGAGGTCCTCAAAAGAGTCTAGGGTACACCGCTTAAAACCCACAATGAATGGAGGGTTCGCATAGCTCTTCCACTCTGAAACGACAAACGTTTCTAATAGTGGGAGGGATTTTGAACACTAGTGACCTATTCCATCTTAAGAGAGTGCCCTATTCTATATAAGGTGTCGAGTTGGCAAGCTGGTGGAATGAGATGAAATCCAAAATCATCGGTCTAAATTGGAGGTTGGTGATGAAATCCAACCTTACCAATGTTATTGTGATACGTGCAAGTGTGTGTGGTTCCTTTTATGCTTAAAATAAAGTAAAAAATGAAGCACTCGATGATATTTCACTAAATTAAAGAAGAAGGGAAATTTACTTTCATAAAATCTAGATAAAAAGCAACCTACAAGATGCATTTCCTAAATGATAACCTACCCATTAGGTAGGCTACAAGCAATCAAACCATAGAGGTGCATTTATACTTAGTTCCTTTTTGGTTTTCCATATTATTTTTGTTGTTTTTCAATTATAGAAGAGCAAAACCTATCTTCTACATTTCAAACAATCAAAAGAGGCAAGAAAAACCAGTTTTCAATAGTTTTGAACATAAATGAAAACATAGGGTTTTTATACCTACCTCAATGGCCTATAAGCCTGTTATTTTTGGAATTTGGAGCAGAAAAGCTCCTATTTTGTGACCATCCTAGGGTGGAATGGTGGCCATTTTGATGGCCATCCTAGGGTGGGATAGTTGTGCGACCATCCCAAGGTAGGACGATCAACAATACAACGATCATTTTAGGACAGAACGATGAGTACCTACAATAAAACAAAGGCAAAATTAGGGTTAATCATTTAACCAACTCAATAGGTAAAGGGCCCCACCATGATCACCACTGAAGTAGGGAAAAATGGTGCACCTAAGAATGCTAAACAATATGCATCTAAATCTGGTATTAATTAAGCATTACAAAAGGACAGATTTAAGCAACCATATAAGCCAAATAAGTGTAAAGGAAAGGTGTTTATCTTTATTTAATTTGGTAAATCAGAACAATGGTTACATAGATGTCCCCTTGAGGGCTCTTAGTGTGATACAATTGTTTACAAAAATGGGTGCCCAAGGATCAAGTCCTTTCAAACAAGCTCGTGTGCACTTCCAATGTTCTTCCTCATACCCACAATTAAGGTGGGTGAACCTATGATACCGCCACTTTGTTCTTCACTATTATGATCTTGTATTCCTTCCTCATGCACTGTAAAACCTGCATCTACACACAAGGAAACCAGATTTGTTAAATAACAAGTGCATAGAATGTGAAACATGCAAAATCCATACATGCAACTATAAGCTAGAAAGTGTAAATATGCAATGCACCTATCTAAAACAACTCCAAATGATATGAAATTGCATAGATATGTATAATAGATGATTTTAGGAAGATCTAATCACAAACAGAACATAAATTGCATCCGATGGCGTGGCACATTCGTAGTTTACCTACAAAGCCTACAAAACCTAAAACAAGCAATTTCTGGACCAAAACACATCCAAATCAAATGAAACTTGTAAAGTATGCATAAAACATGATTTTAAGAGAACCCATATCAATGGATTAGAAAAATCAGTCACAGATCCATGTGCATCTTCAGATGGTCCCCGAAAGCTTGCAAAACACTAAAAATACAATATCTTCCTCAATATGACTCCAAATTACATGAAATTTGGACATGAGGTTCATATGCTACTATAGAATATGCCTAAAAAATAATATTAAATAAATCATGCATAGATATGCCATCATACCTTACAGGGATGGTGGTGACTGTCACATATTGGGGACCATCCTAGGGTAGAATGACCACCAATTATGCTCTTATTTTACCATCAATTCCTTTTTAAATTGGTTAGGAACCTCCCTAATAGTGTTTTTTCCAAATTTGATGTTGAAATTCACTCAGATGATTTGGTTTTTCAAATAAATTGCACCTCCTAGATCACTCGCAAACCTCCTTCGCTAGGTAGAGATTTCAAGGGAAAATGGCATAAAATGGCGAGGGGAAATCTTGGCAACACTTCGTTGCTATGTATCCAAACTCCTCTCTATGTTTTTTATGGAAAATGGATCCACTTTATAGCCAAAGAAGGCCTTTGGGAAAATGGGCATGCAAGGGCATGCAAGGCAAGAGGTGTCACTTGTCTAAAATCGAGCATGCATTGGAGGGGGAAGAGAATCTCCCATTTTGGCCTCCATTCTGCTACTCTAGAATATGCCTAAAAAATAATAGTAAAGAAATCATGCATAGATATACCATCGTCCCTTGTAGGGACGGTGGTGACTGTCACATATTGGGGACCATCCTGGGGTGGAATGACCACCAATTATGCTCTTATTTTACCACTAATTCCTTTGTAAATTTTTTAGGAACCTCCATAATAGTGTTGTTACAAAATTTGATGTTGAAATTCACTCAGATGATTTGGTTTTACAAATAAATTGTGCCTCCTAGATCACTCGCAAACATCCTTCGCTAGGTAGAGATTTCGAGGGAAAATGACATAAAAGGATGAGGGGAAATCTTGGCAGCACTTCGTTGCTATGTATCCAGACTCCTCTCTATGTTTTGTATGGAAAATAGATCCACTTTATAGCCAAAGAAGGCCTTTGTAAAAATGGGCATGCAAGGGCATGCAGGGCAAGAGGTGCCACTTGTCTAAAACTGAGCATGCATTGGATGGGGAAGAGAATCTCCCATTTTGGCCTCCATTCTATAGCATGTCATAATGATTTTATACCCTTAGGTCATGCATGCTCACATAGATGGGATAAATGGTAGTTTCTGGGTGCCATTTGTCTAAATTTAACTTTTTGGGAGTCAAACCTTGTGGCCATCCCACCCAAGGATGATCACTTTGCAACCATCCCTAGGTGGGACAAGCATGAACTATGACCATCCTAGGTTGGTACGGTCATGCCTATATGGCCAAAAACCTCCCAAATGTGGGGTAGAGCCTTCCTAGAGTGGTTAGGACCACTATTAAACCTCTGAGGGTTGCCCAAGAGGGCCATATGATGTCAATTAGCCAATGCTTTCGGTCGTCTAATCAGATTGACATGATTTTAGTGTCTACAGTTGCTTTTATTTTTCCTAGAATAGTTGCTCTTCATTTTCATAGAGTAGTCACCCTTAATTTGCATATATTATTTGTTTTTCATTATTATAGAATAGTTACGTTTCATTTCTTAGCATGGTTGATTTTCCTTAGAATAGTTATTTTTCCAAGGGTCTTCCTTGTTTCCATAGGATAGGTTCATTATCATCCTTTTCTCCATTAGAATAGCTCTTTACCTTATTCATCTAGCATAGATTAGAATTAGTCACCAAACTAGTCGTAGTCCACCAATCACAGTCCCTTCATCATTATATCAAGTTGGCCCTACTTTTCTGTTCCTTGTAACCAGCCTCTAGGTCCAACCATCTACCCCTTGGTGGTTAACAATCCCAACCACTAGCCCCCTGGTGATTAGCCCTGTGTACTGGCTGACCCTAGACTGTCATGTCCAGGATCATTTTATAGCCTTCCTTTTTCATTTTATCCATTTTATCACTAGTTTAGATCTTTGTTCTTCTCTAAAAATACTCTTTATTTCCCTCATTCCTCCAAATTTAGGGTTTCACTTTCCCTCTTCTTTAGCATATATTCTCTTCTTCTATAGAATTGGTTGTTTCCTTCTCTAAGTATAGGCTTCTTCCTTTCATTTTAGCATAAGTTTTCTCCTTTTCTCTTTGCTTCTAGGATAGATCCCCTCTCCTTTATTAGTTAGTATCCTTCCTTATCACTCTTGCCTAGACTAGTTGCATCGTCTTCTTAGGGCAAGCCTCTCTTTTATTTTCTTAGTGATTGCATTAGGTAGTGATAGGTCATTGTAGGAATAATACTTATTTGCTTTTGCATATTGCATATTTAGGATTTTCTTTAGTTGTGCATTACAAGCAAGCATATTTGAAACATAAAACAACAAAAATATATAAATCACACACACTTTACACAATTTTGTAACACCAAATGATGACATTAGACTTCATCCCCAACCATCGATTGATCCCTTAGACACCCTAGTTTGGAATGTAGAGCTTCGTGGAATTCATAACTGAGAAACTGATTACCTTTAGGGCTAGCTTGGGGTAGTATGAGGTTAGACACCCTTGCTCATGGGGCTTAATAATCAGTGGGTGTGCAACTATCATTTTTGACCAAGCCCGACCAAGGGTGAAGTGAAATTCGATTAGGTCATCATAGGTTCTACACAAAACTGCCTATTTTTGAGGTATTTTTTTTCTTTAGGATACCTAGAGCCAACCCCCCCCTTGGAAGTCTTTCTTAGTTGTTTGTGTACTACTACTCATAGAAGAGCATGTATAAACATACCCTTGTAGATATCATACCATACCAATCCTTTTTGTAGAATCCAAGGCTAGGATACATCAAAACACATAAAACCAAAAAAAAAACCACCAACACAAACATCAATAAGCCGAACAACACCAACAACTTGCAAACAACACCAAACGCCAAAATTGCATTCACTTGAATGCATACATTATTATTGAATATTTGTTTGCTTGTTTGTTTCTTTGTTTGTATAGATAACATACTTCTTTCATGAAAACCATCAAAATCCACCAACAATCGAACCATTAGACATCCCAAAATATAGCCCTACTACCTTTCTACCACCTGTCACTTCCTTTATCTCTTGTGTACCCTATGTTTGGAATCAATGGTCTGACCCCTGATGGTTAACAATAGTGGTTGTATGATATTAGATGATCAACAATTGTGGTCATCAACCCTTAGACGGTCATACCTAGGGCATGTTTATAGATCCCTAACTCTATCTTGACCACTTCTCCACATCCTTTCCTATCCTTGACCATTTTATGGGTCAAACCCACAACCAAGCCTGAGATCAAGCGTACCATCCCATGGATCACTCCAAGCTGGTCCTTAATACCTTGGTAACTCCTCCAATCCATTTGGGGGAGATGCTTCTCACCCTGTTTAGTACCCTCTCCACCATTCGTCCTATCCCATGTCTAATTTCCAAGGCTTGTTCTCAACCCTCACATTTTTATCTAGGCCTAATATCTTAGGCCACCTCAACCACTCTAACCAAAACCTCTCCTAAGAGTACTACTTTGTCCTCTTTGCATCGATCCACCTCATCCCTACCACCTCTTCTTCCAACACCATCTCTTCCCCCTCTTCTCTCAACATCCTATCCTTTATCTCATACCCTTCACATGGCCCAACACCCACAACTTTACCACTCATCCCATCCTCTTCCTCCACTATCATCCTATCCATATTGTTATCCTTACCAACTTGATCCTAACCATATTGCCAAATCATTCAAACCTATTTAGTACACTCCAACTCCACCTCCAATTGATCTAAAACAAGTTATGGACCAACTCACAAATCTTGAGCTACAATTGAGTCATCAAGGAACTTCCACATCACCCTTAAAATCTTCCTCCACTCCCCCTTCTTTATCTTAACCTTCCAATCGACCTCAACATCCTTCTTATCCATTTGCACCTGGATGCACCTATCCTTCTTATCTCTTTACCTAACATTCATCCAGATAACAAATAGAAGCCCAAACCTAAATGGTATAAAGAAAAAACTATTATTTCTACCATCGTTAAAAGAGTCATGACATTGATGACTATCAACATTTCAAGCATCTAGTACAAGATATACCATATCACAAGGAATTAACCATATCCTTGACATGACCCCCCTCTAATGGATTCATTCTTCTTTAATTTCCTTCTCTTCATCAATTCATCTCTTTTGCCCATATACATATTGCACATAACTACCACTTGAATTCACATACCCCACTCACACCCCATCACAAATCACCTTATCGCTTGAGTTGGATGACACTACATTATCAATATTATCATGAATACCCACCACCAATTCTTGGAATCTATGTCTATCCTAAAACCTTGCCTAATACTATCATTAGCCTCCCCTCTACTGGGATAAAAGTAGGAAATTCTCTTTTCAAATCAAAACTCCAATCCAATCCTAATTTGGTACACTCTATGGTTATGTATTTAAGGTTACCCATGCCTATGCTGCATCGAGGTGGCAACTTAATACCACTTTTAATCGATTCATATTATCTTAAGATAACCTACCATATGGCTAGCCCGCTTGCCAAATCAAATGGCCTCAACAAGTTGTCAACGACAAGGTTCAAAGAAATTTTCCCCTTCCATCCTTGGGGTATGTCACATTGATCATGATTCGAGATAATATTATGTCTCCTCCTCAAGTGTCACTTTGATCCCCTTATCATCAACCATTGCCATCATCCCATAACTCATCGATTCCACTCTAGCTCCTCCTTATTCACCTATCCAACCTCTTTACCTCCTTCTTTGATTGGTTCCATGCCATGGTTGTATAGTCACACTTTGAGAGGCTATGCATCGATGGTTGTTTCCTTTCCTTCTTTCTCCTTCTCTCCTCCCTCCACATTTCTTCTATATTTCCCCCTTCTCTTTCCCTTCCTTTCCTCATCCTTTTTGCCTCCTCTAGCAATACTCTCTTTTTCATCTCTATCCCCTTCCTCAACTCACTTTTAGTCTAGGGGAATCCATCCTTTTTCAAAGCTATCCTCTAGTTTAGGGGGAGTTGTCCATCCTTCAAAACCAATTTTGTATCCGAGGGATGGTAATTCTCTCCATTTCCACTTTTTATGACATAACATGGATCCCAAATTTCCATTTTATTTCTTCATCATTCTACCAATTCCTCAAAATCCTTTAGTGTCTTCATCACAACTTATACAATGCACACTTTCAATATCCCATAAATTCTTCCCCGTGCTACCTTTCTTCTCTCCACCCTTTTCCCTCTTGTTCATTCCTACTATCTTGTTTATAACCATTCCTTCTTGATTGGAGGGGGATCGCCCCTCCTTCCATCCAATTTTATGCCTAAGGAAGTGCACACTCCCTCTATGACATCAATTTTTTGTAGTACATCCATTAATTACATTTATCCATACCATTCATCCATTATAATCCTACATAAGGCTTAGAGCATACTAACTTAATCTCCTTTTGGCTTTGCATAATGCATCTCCTAATTTTGATTGGTTTAATTAATCAATGACATCAAATAATTATACATATTGTATCTATTTCTGTGTCACATGTTATTTATTCTCTCTTTGTCCATCATGTCATCTTCAGTCATGTGCCATGTCATTTTATCCATTGTTTGGTACACATATTATGTCTCTTTCATTTGTTTGGTACACATATTATGTCTCTTTCATTTGTTTGGTACACACATTATTTATCTTTTGTTTTTTTGTCACATGCCCTACTTGATTCCATTGTCCCAATGTCTTAGGTTGCTCAGACATAGAGGTTATTTTAGTTATTCAGCCCTACCTAGTGTTCCACTCAACCTTTATTAAATGTCATCATGTCCTAAGGAGATTTTGGTCTCCCCTAGCTAGCTCAATTCCCTTATTGGACCAAACACATATCACACTTTAATCATATTTTGAGTCTAAGGAAGACAAAGCTAAGCGTAGCTCTATCCATAAAGAAAACAATTTCTCTTGCTCATCCTATCATGCACATAATCTGAATCTAAGTATCCACAATGCATGCATGTAAAAAAATCATCTTTATAATTCATCATAGATCCTTAAGCATTTTAGATGCCTCCATTAGGGCTTTAAACTCTCGATTGGTAGTGGAGCTACATTGAAGGATTATGGGGTTATCTCCATTGGGGCTATAGATGCTTGACTAATAGTGGAGTCTGCCCTCTGTGTGGTGATATGGCTGCCACATTAAAAATATTTTTTTGCATGGACCTCTGACCTCTCGTAGATGAGCTAGATTATATTAGCTTGCACTACACATGGTTAGTCCAACCTCGCTCAAAATTTAGAAATGAACCTCATTTCACACACATTGGTCCCTGAGTGTCTTGACTTATCCAATATGGTCTAAGTCTCAAAATATATTAGTTGACTAGTAGATGAGTTTGATTGGTGCAACTAGGGTTTTTGAGTTTCTTTAAACACTTATAGGATCTAAAAACCCTAAGATGTTTAGGGAAACAAAACCTTTTAGGTCCACACCATTCATTACACATACGTCTTAATGTCTCCATTTGTATCATATATCATATGTCACTTGTCATCATTATTAGGTTTACATATCACTATCCATACCTTATGTCTTATCCCCATTATGATTATCATGTCTCATGTTCTCTTTATGTGTCATTATGACGATTACTTTATCATTGAGTAATTAAACTAATTTTGACTATGAGATACATATACACATATCCAAAAATATGATCCAAAAAATACATATGAGTCTAAATCATGTAAATCCATAAACACATCATCATCCATAATATCAACATATCAAATCCATGTCATCTAACATGTCATATCTATCCAACCATAGGCATCTCTCAATCGTACACATCAAAAGTACCCTAAACACATGCATAACACCATCCATACATAACATCATATCATATCAACCATAAAATCATCATCATACCTCTATCATTAATGAATAAATATAGTCCATCACATATCCATATACACACATTATCCTTATCTCCTCAAAAAAGACTACGAAATTATGTCTCCTCGATCACACCCACCAGCATCCATCACTTTTGCTACCTTGTTGTCATCCCTCCACTCCCATCTTATCCATTGTCTCTATAAATACTATTAGTTAATCCACTTTTCATCAATAATTATCAATTTACCCTCATACATCGCCCTATAAATCATTCAAGCCAAATTCACCTTGCAAAGACCTAAAATTGAGCATTTATTTCTTCAAAAACTAAGGTCATATTTGACCTAATTGTTATCCTATAAAACCTTCTCCAAAGTTCCCAAAACCACCACCATTGTATTAGGCATGAAAAGAGAATTTTTACGAGTGTAGTTTTATCTAGTTCTAACATTATTTGGTTCCCAAACTACAAAAAAATTACACATGGATCACTCTAGTGACCGCTTTGATTGGTTGGTGACTACTTGGGATGGTTGCCAACCACCTGGGATGATTGCCATTACCAACCACCCACTCTATATAGTTTCCCACTGAACAATTTTGCTTCATTTAACCCTCAAATCTCACCCTCCATCTAATTCATCATATTTTTCTCCATCAAGCAATGACTTTTTATCAAGTGCCTCATTTTTCCTCTCACGACTCGTCGCTTGAGGGGGTAGGCATTACCCATAAAGTTATGTTGTAAACTAGGTCCATTGGAATTTATTAAGGGATTTTATGGGGAATTTGAGAGCTGATTAGGATTTTTAGAAATTTTATTTGGGATTCAGGAATTTATTATGGATTTTATTAGGGTTTTGACTAGGGGTTAGGAAATGATTAGGGATTTATTAGAGATTTATCGCTTTGGTATCCCTTCTAATATTATATTAGAAAATGGTCCCCCTTTTAAAAATAAGGATGTATACAAAATTTGCAATAAATATCATATTCAACATAGCTTCGAAACACCTTACTATCCCCAAGGTAATGGTCAAGCTAAAGCCACAAATATGACCATTTGTGGGATCCTCAATAAAATCATACAAAAAATTTATAAGGATTGACACCTTCAGATTCCTTCAACACAATGGGCCTATTGCACAAGCATTTGCACACCCATTTGGAAAATACCATTCTCCTTAGGTTATAGCACCAAATCCATCATGCCCCTTGAGATTAAAATTCTATCCTTATGTATCTCATTACAAGAATTCATGGATGATGGCACTGCATGCTAAGAAAGAATCAATCAACTTACCTTTCTTGATGAGCATCAAATCAATGCTCTTGAACATATTTACATTTATCAAGATAAGATAAAAAAGACCTATGAATATAAGGTCCATCCACAATAATTCCAAGTCGATGACCGCATGCTCAAAGAGAACCAATAGAACTCCACTCTCCCTAGCCATTGATGTGACACATTTACCACTAATTGGCTTAGTCCTTACATTATCAAGTAAAAATTTGGATCTAGTACCTATAAGCTTACCACTCTTGAGGGTATCAAGGAGCTCGAACCCATCAATATCCTTCACTTGTAGGATTTTTACACCTAAAACCTTTAGGCTCTATCTCCTTGGATATATTCTCTCATTAAAAAAACAAAAATCAAAATCACTAACACCAACACATCACCACAACTACATCATCACAATCATCCCACTTCTTCCCCACATTATCTCTTCCTAATCCTTCTTAGTATCCTTAAACCCTATTCCATCTCCATTTTATCTTTCTCTACATCTCACCCCACTCATGGTTGTACGATCATGTTTCAAGCAGCTACGTATCCTTTATGCGTATTTTATCTTCTTTCTACTCCTTTTTATTTCTTTTTCCTCTTATCCCATTCATGGTTGTACAATAATTATTTGAGTGACTACGTACCCTTGAATGGTTTCTCTTTGCCTGTTCCTCTCCCTCCCTTCTCCCATTCTCCTCCCATTCTCCTCTTACCCTCTCCTTTTTCTCTCTCTCTTTACCTCTTTTTAACTTTATCATATCACGTTCACATTATCCATCCTTCTCTTCCAAGTTTTAAATGTTACTTTTGATCACCATTTGGATTTATTTGTATGCTTTGCTCATCATGGTTCATTGCATTGATCAAGGGCGTTTATATAGTCATATAAGTCCCATCGATTTATATATTTCTATCATGCTAATAGTTCCTTTTGCACATCATCCATTTTATGTCATTCTGCTGCATCTCCTCTTTAGTCATAATCCTTCTTATTTTTGCCCCTCTTATGACATCTTATCCCCGCATTGTCTTTGTTTAAGGGAATCTTCAGGTTCTTTCGATTATTCAACCATACCTAGTATTCGAATCAACCTTCATCAAATGTCATCCGGTCTTTAAGTGCTTTAGGCCTCTCCTGGTTACCTCAAGTTCTCTCTTGAACCACGTACATATATCACACATTAATCACATTTTGAGTCTAAGGAAGATGAATCCAAGAGTAGAACTCACCATAAAGAAAATAGTTTCCTTTGCTCATCCTATCACAAACATAATTAAAACCTAAGGGTCCACAACACATGCAAAAAATAAATAAAATATATTTCTAATTCACCATGGATCCTTAGGCATTCTATATACCTCCATTAGGGCTATAAATGCTTGGCTAGTAGTGGAGCTATATCGAAGGATTATGGGGCTATCTCCATCAAGGCTAGAAACACTTTATTTAAAGTGGAGTATACCCTTCATATGGTGACATGTCTGTCACATTAGTGATCTTATTTTGTATAGGCCTTTGACTACTCATAGATTCACTAGCTTACAATGGCTTAAGCTACAATCGATCAGTCCAACCTCGTTCAAAATTGAAAAATGAACCTCATTGCACACACTTTGGTCCTTGAGAGACTTGACTTCCTAGGATGGTCTTAGTATCTCAAAGTATCTAATTGGCTATTATATTAACTTGGTTAATGTCACTAGGGTGTTTGACTTCCTTGAAAAACTTTTAGATTCCCATTTCCTAGGATATTTGAGGTCATAAATATCATCGTTACCCTCACCTATTCATACCATTAGCTCAGTTCTCTATCTCTTATTCCATTTTTATATCATTATGATTGTGACGATGCTCTTGATTAATCACTAAATCTTGATTGGTAATACACATACAAACATTTCTAGAATGGTTATCAAACACACATTTTTATATCTATCCTATCACATTATAATCATCACATCCAATGCCATCCATATCTATCCACAACTATCTAAATCATCTAACATATTCATCATTCATCACAAATCAACCCACAACACATCAAACACATCATATAAACAAAAGCCATATGTATATATCATCGTCCATAAATAACATAGTACATCATAGTGTCATACTTGTAGGCTATATCTTCATGGATCTCAAGCCTACAAAAATCATAGCTCACATATTGCCATGGTTCTCTCCACTCCCCTCTACCTCAGCTCGATGAGGCTATCCACCACCACTCCTCTACACCTATCTCTCGCATCCTCGTGAGGGTATTTTCCTTAATACCTATGATCTCCTCAACTCAACGAAGTGAGACATCGATGGTATGCTTATGCTCCACTTTTGTTTCTTTGTTGTGAATGGGAGACCAAATGAGCAGGAATTAATATGTCATGCCTAATCATCACCTCCTCTAATTCCCTCACCCTATCCTTCTCTTATCACAACTTCTCTAGTACTCTCTCTTCACTCTTGCATATCTCCACTAACTATGCCTGTAATGCTGCTATGGTGGCTTCCCCACCCAATTGTACCATCTATCACTACATATGTTCCACCTTCAATAGAAATCGATCCCTCTTTGCTATCACTGTTGACACTTATTATTGTAGCTTATCTCAATTTGCTGCTACCCTCACTCTCTCCTCTTGCATTTGCTCCATAAATCACATTAATCTCCCTCTCTCATATAGCATATGTTCCCTCTCCCATATCCACCACCAAATCTGCCACCCATCCTTGCAACTCATAACACTTTGTGGCCACCCTATCCCTATCCTCCCAAAGGCTATTTTACTCTACCTACAGGATCTCCCACTCCTCAATACCTATTGCTCACCTCCTCTCAGGCTCCTTTCCTCTCTCTTTCTTCCTTCCACACCATCTCCATAAAATCCTCATAGTCAAATGCCTCATCACCCGATGGGCCACCCTCCTCATCTATTATGAGTGCCCTCTCCTTTGTTGCTCTCACTAGGCCTATCCCACTATTTATGCATTGAAATACCTATTATGCTAATGGATCCTACTCCTACTCCCCTCACTTTGCATCCCCTCTCATAGCCTTTATTGTTGTCTCTCCTCCCATCTCCTTGATATTCCTCATCGGTTGCCCTTGTTGTTCCACCCATCATGCATCACACTCCAGAGTCATCTCATATCATCTATATTAGGTATTTGAATCACCTCATCACTCTCCTTCCTACTACCTCTACCCTCAACCATGCCAATGTCACCTCATACTTGTTGGAATCTGAATTGACATCAAGTGAACTTGATACTACAACTGTCTATCTTCCAGATTTCTGGCTAGGCTTGTACCTGCTAGTCACAGCACAAAACTCAACATTGGATAGACCAAATACTGCTTCAGCCCAACCTCCAAAATAGGTTGGTTCCTTGTCAACTAACAGAATGTTGACTCAATTAAGCTCAATAATGGTTTTGAGAGATAGGGTTAGAAAAGGGTTTAGGGTTAAGAAATTATGAATTAACAGTGGTCAGATAGGGCTAACAACATAGGCATCCACAAGGAAAAACTTTAGAAAACTATTTCCAGTGTCCCACACTTAGGATTAGCAGCACCCAAATAGAATAATCTTCATACAATAAAAGCAAAACAAAGATGTGCTTCAAGAAAGCAATTTCAATATCTAAGATACTAACAATCCAATTTAGCAGAATAGATTAGTATTCAAAATTCATAGAAATAAACTTCTCAATAACACAAATCTAACTATGAACAAATTTCAATTGCCTTACAACTAGTAATCCAATACAAGTGGAATGAACTAACCATAACAACATTGATAGAAATGCAATTCATAGCTCGAACCTCTTAATGAAAGATATTGAAGATGAAAAATCTTGAGTCAAAAATATGATTAATGCTCCTTCCATTAATTTGCAAAAGATATTACGTAGTAGGGCAAGCAAACACTCTAGAGTCAACCTTGAAAATCAAGGGTTCAACCTTTATATATAGTTTACAATGAAAGAAGAATAGAGAGAGATAAAACAAGGATTTATAATATGACAGATCAACAAAAAGCTATGCTGACATCATTTCATTCACTTGCAAGGTCCAAGAAATCCACTCACAGTCGTACGCCATGGTAGCTCGACTCTGCAACTTCCTAGTTTGGTAATGTCAGTTAGAATCCAGGTCGTTAGAAACTAGATCTAAACCACTCATCCTTCTTGAGGACTTCACACCACCATAGATATGCAACTACTCTAGTTCTTGGTTCTTGGATCTTGGCACCATGGACGCTTCATCTACCTCCTCAAACTGGTTGGTCTTCATTCGCTACGAATCTGCCTTTGTATACCCGTAAAATGTTAGCATAATATCTACCATTGATGCACTTAGAGGACGACTGTGATTAGACTTCAACAATGCTCTACAGTTGAGCGGGGTAGAACAAGTGCCCAATCCACTCTAAAAAATCATTAACATTAGTTTGGATGGTTTCGACCAACGAATTTCAGATTTAGTGAGAAATACACTAAGTGTTGAGCAAAACCTAGCTCATCGCTAATTTGATCGCTCAAGTATTCAAAGATTTTATTCCCTTCTCATATCTGCGACATAGGACATAAGTTATAATCTCCTCGATTCTTGCTCCACCAGCTTTGACTTGAATGAACTACAAAATAGAATATAACACCAACCTGCTCGAGAAGCAATGCAAAATGTCTTTTGTGCTAATCTGTTGCCTTATATCTCTTCTCAGGTGCTTAGACCTTCTTTCTCAGTTGCATGGAGCTTGTCACCATTCCCCTCTAAAATGAACATGAATCTCAACGGAATGAAACATCTCTACCACTTAGTCACTTGAGCATGCAGGATGAAGCCATGTCGCTAATCCACACTTTGAAAGGTGCTAATGTCATCTAGACTCGATTTGATTATGGATTGGGACCTTCTCGCCAGGCCGCTACAGAATACACTAAGTTTTGGGTGGCATAGAACACTTTGCTCATAGTTACAAAAAAAGACTAAGTGTTGATCGGATTGGAGAATTCTGTGCTGATCTACTCCGAAATACTCTATATATTCAACGAATTGGAGCCCTTTCATACCTTAGAATAATTTTTCAAAGTTTTCTGAGGATGTGGCCATTTTAAGCCTACAATACCCTCTACTATTATATATAACTAGCGGGTTTGATACCCCTGCCTGATATCAAACTATCTCAATACTCATGAGAACTAGAAGTACTTATGCTTGATCCCATGTCATCCAAACACCCACATCACCTGTCGCACATAAGCCAACTGTATCCTGTTCTTAACCCACATTGCTCCTCTTAGTCAGGGTCTCCAAATCACCTCCTTCGGCCTAAACTCAACCCACACCCTTCTATAATACTCCCCATTACCACCGTATGGCCTGATCTATGCCCCCTCTTGCTTCTATTGCCACCTCAATACATAGGGTACCTCTACCCCTATATATTTGTGTACCTCATACGATAATTTAACCGATCGACACACATGAAAATGATCCCATCCCCACACTTGGAATAATAGATTGCACCCTGATCCCACTTACTTTCATCGTTACACCTCATACAATTTGCTATACATTTAAGCCAATAATGTGAGAGCCTATGCATACACTATCGGTGTCTCAACTAAATCCATCACCAACCCCAATAGGTTCCATGGAAATCGTGCCCCTAATGAGTCTAGTAATATCACATTGAAGATAACAAATATGAGGGTTGTGTGCTACTAGGTGAAGGTCCCCTCAAACTATAATTGATACTGCACCTTACCACTATCAATGTTCACCTGCTCAACTCTCTCACCATACACCTTGTACATCACATCCTCCTCCTTCATTGCTAAGATCAAAATACTCTCCACTAGAAGCCAAAATATACTATACACATCCTCTAGTGTAATCATAATTTTATTAGTAGGTAGGTGGAATGTCTCAGTATTTGGATACCATATCTCTGCTAGGGATAAAATATATGCATTATCTATGTGCACGAGTTCTAATTGTGCCACTCCCTCCAATCCTATCTCCCCCAACCACCTCCAATCTACAACCGTTAGTGAATATATCACCTCTCGAAATATCCTACTAAAACTATGTTGTGGCCTTAGCATCTTCAACTGCAATCATCCCCACACAATCATTAATATCCACATCAATCCTATCTAAAACAACAACCTTCATATTTAAAAAAACCACCACAACACTACCCCCCCTCAACCCATCTCAAGCACAACTTACGACAAAATATTTTTTACTCGACATCATCATCACCATCCATTCAAAAAATAAATTGCCCCCCCTCTACAACACACACTTACATCATATAATCCGTAATTTCCCCACCCCTCATCTAACTCAACCATATTTCACATATAAAATTAAAAAAACAATTCTCCATCGTCCCATAATCAATAATTTCCCCACCACCATCTAAATCAACCACATTTCATATTCACAAAATAAAATATAAACACAAAAAAATACACCCATCAGACAAAAATAACAAACACCACCAAAATACAACTCATTGAGTACTTACCGGTCTTGCACACACTCCTACTCCCACTATCGTGCCATCCATTGCCATATCGACTGCAAATCTACACGAACTCTGCTTCAATTCTTCTTCTCTCCTTCTCTCTTTCTCTCTCTCTATTATTAGGCATGATTCAAATGAGCAATTCTCCCCTCAAGTGCCTATCTATCTCTAGGCATTGGTGACTACCTAATATGGTCACCAAATACCATAAGTGATCACCAACTACCACTAACGATCGCCTAGTGACCGCTAATCGCCAGCTCCCTGGCAGTCAAAAACTTACCCAAAATTTTGACCTCTAACGGTCTAGTTTGACCCTAAACAACTTAAATTTAATATCTATTCTTCCATATGCCCCTCTTGTGACCATCTATCATCCACATTTTGTCATTTGGTTGGTTATTGTCATCCATTCCTTCTTCCAACCATTCGTCACTTGAAGGGGTAGACAACATCCACAAAATTTCCACCCCAAACCGACCAAACGTTCAAATGCTCAATTTTGAAAACCACACTTACACATCACTAACCCTCTTCTATTGGTGTAAGAGAAGAACCGTCCAATCATCACTAACCCTCTTATGTTGGGGTAAAATCATAACTATCCAATCATCATTTTCCCTCTTCTGCTTGGGTAAAAGCAGAGTCTCTCATCTGACTAACTTGGTCTTATATATTTTTGTACCACATTATGTTTACACACAACATGGTACATGCACAACTATTTGCATATGCTATGGAATTATATATTATTATTTACTTTTATTTTTTTCAATTGGTTATATGGGATTAAAATGAGCCCCATCCATATTACATCATCACCACATAGTGATATTACAACAAAGCTTGAATATTATCCATGTATCACTTGGCAAGATTTGAACCTTGGTCTCCTCTTTAAATATTAAGAAATCAAACCAGTTGAGCTAATGCCACTTGATTAATATTATTAATTAGGTTTTTGTGAAATGTTCTACATGCTTTAATTAATAGGCTTTAAATAGTTTGTCATGCCTTATCCTACAAGTGTCAAGCCTTATATTTCACTCTGCTCCTAGTTTTGGGCCAATCATTTTTTCCAACCATGGTTTTGTAAATATCTATAAATATGTTTGATATCAATAAAAATCAACATGCAAGTTCTAAGGTAAACTTGATCCTTATTACTAGTATTAGAGCACCTTGATCCATCCATGGGTTGCTTACATCCAAGGAACCATGTTGCTTGGTCAAAATCCCCCTAAGGATCTCTCTATAAGAAATAGCAGAGCGATCCAAAGAGCTTTGTGCTGAGATAAAGTTGATCATAACTATAATGGCTAACAAGAAAGAAGATAACCTCACTATTGAGGTTGAAGAAGATGATTTTTATGTCAATAACATGTTTCCTAATAATTTAACACTGTCATTTGAACCATAATCTATGGGTCAAAAGTCTATCATCTTACCATTAGACGATATTACTATTAGTTTGAGGAAGAATGAGAAGACCCTTCAACTAAGGGAAGGGGAGGATTTGATGTCTCGTAAAGTAGATGTTTATGATATTATTCTGGCTAATATTATTTTAGTAGGTCAACTTGTTGTTCCCTCCTTCCACACGATCGAGTACAATCGAGGAGTGGTTTGAGGCTTCAAATGCTACTCTCTAAGACCATATTATTTGCTTGTCTTTAGCATTGGAGCTTAAAAATACAATAAATAAGGTGGTTGTAATTTTAGACAATACCTGTATTTGATCCTATGGTGAACAAAGAACTCTTGATCCTACACCAAGAAATGAAATGATAGAGGAGGTTTTAAAGCTAATGGTAGAAAATGATATTACAGTTGTACTAGTAACCTCTAATACCATCTTCCCATCTGTGGGAAGCTATATTTTATGGCCACCACCTGACACAACCAGTATTGACCTTGATGATCTCTACCAAAAATGATCATTGCACAAGATATGATGCCAAAAATATACCTATAGACTCATGCTCATTCTACAACTTGATCCCCTTGATTTATGGTCTCCATTGACTATCACTCTATAGTTGTACTGAAGCTAAGTCAAGCACCACCACCATGGTGACCCCCTGAACATCACCAAGCTCTTGCACCATCTCTACCAGAATGCATGGTCACCTCCTCAAGCGTCAATGCCCCTCTATTCTATGACATGCAACCTCATGGGTGTTCCTCCCTATGCATTGCTTCTCCTTAGTGTGAATCTTCTATCATAGCCTCTTGTCCCGTTGAGTGTTAATTTTACCCAATTGTGAAATTACACTCTTCCTTAGGGTTTGGACTCCAAAACCCTCTCTTGCAAATAAGTTAAACAAACAACTTCTCCAAGGTCTCCGCTATATTAGCATTTGCATATGTGTATTAGTAAAGATGTATCAATTCAATGCTAGGAACACCTTAGTGATTGCAAGTAACTGTAAACAAGGGGTAATGTTGGTTTATTTTACCATGCTACTTTAATGATTGTTCATGAATCAAAATAAAACAAATGTAAGTTGACCCTCATATGACCACGATGTAGTGCCTTAATTCCTTTTATCTTGAGGATTTTAAGGTAGATTTTATCTTCCCTTATTAAGTGGATTTTAATCAAGTTTTATCTTACATTAAATCCTACTTTAAGCATTGAAATGAAGATTAAAATCTATCTATTAATGTGAATCCGAAATGATGAATAGGCTCCTCAAATGTAGCTTCTTATCATGAAGATTAAGATAGCCTTTAATATGATTAATAAATTATCCCTCTTTAATGAAATTAATTTTCACAAAGAGATGATAATCCATTGCCTTTAAAATAGAGGCTTTTAAATGTCCTTTTTATGTAAATTATAAAATTCCCCCTCTTCCATGAAATCAGAATTTTCATGAAGAAAGGTGCATTTATTGCTCCCGAGATGCCAATTTGTGGAATGCCATAAACATAACCCCTTCAATGAAATTGAAGTTTTCATGAAGGAAATGTCATCATAGGCTCATGAATGAAATATAAAACTGAAAAAAATTAAATTTGGCCCTAAAATACAAATTTTGGAATTTCGAATTTTTAAAATCTGCAATAAAAACAACTACTTCGAGTAAATTTTAAAAATACGAAATGACTCCGAATAAAAAATTTCTAAGTGCAAAATGAAACTATGAAGTATACTCTACGCAGTCATACAATTATTTTTGGATTTTGAAAATTTTTTAATTTTTATTTTAATGCCTAAAAATTAAAAAAAAATTCTGAAAATAAAAGTTTAAAAACTAAGAAATTCTAGAAATGACCAGAATCAGAAAACTACAACTGAAATGAATACCAAAATTAACCTAAGTGCAAGAAAAGAAAAGCAGAAACAGTATCTACAAGGTTAGCTGGAAAACAAAATGGCATCAGATTTTGGTTAACAATCCCCTCCCTGCAAAACCCCAAGTTATGAGATAAATCTAAGACAACCTGACCTAACAGACCTGCAAAACAAGCACAATCATATTAGACCAAGTGCGAGACTCAAAGGATAAAACGTATTTGCATTATATTTGACATTCACCTATTGTAACCCATTTAATGACATAAACAAATAGATACAAGCCAAAAAAATGTAGAAAAGATACACCATAAAAGCAGTAGTTCCTTTGAGTTTTGCTCACAAAGGTTGCTCTTGCCAAAATGGAAGTATTATATTCTAAAAATGTTCTTATTTACACAATTTCCAACCCAAATGGAAGGAAACCCATTTCCAAACTAGGTCTGGTGGAAGCCTTTCAAATCTGCAACACTATTTCTAGAATAGTTTCCAACCCTTTTTCAGCATTTCGTTGCAGTTTTTAAAAGTTTTCAGATGTCCTTTGGGTTTTCGAAACCCTTCGCTTGGTTTATTACGCAGGCTGTTCATTTTCCATTTCTACCCTTTGGCCCTTCATTTCTTCTGAAGTTTCGTTTCTATTTCCTAAGTCTCTGTTTCATTTCACTTTTGTTTGATACTGAAAAGTTCCTTTTTGGCCAATGCATGGGTTTTCCTTCGAAATCCTATGATTTCCTTTCTGTTTAATTAATAATTCACTAGATTATTGAAGCTATACAATTAATAACATCTTTTCATAAAGCAATCATTCACCGTCCATGACTTTTTTATTTCCTTTTTTCTCTTCGTGAATCCTCAGAAGATGAAAGGCGTTAATTTTCATAATAAGACATAACGCCTTTATTCCCCCAATGAACCTACCATGTGTATGAGCATATACATGATAATGGGGTGGTTTCAACATTGCTCTAGCCTATAAATATTTCATCTGTGTGGGCCATGCTTGGCTATGTACCCGTGTTCACCTCATGCAGGACTTACCGCTACACGAATTCGTTGACGTGGAACCTTGGTTGTTCGTCTATTGTTTACATTCTGACCACCGTATTTTTTTTGTCCTCTGGTGAGTATAACCATCTGTACATCGAGCACTTTTGATTGTGTAATTTGGTCCACATTCGACCCTTACGCTCCCGTGTCAACCCAAAACTCGTCATCTACTGCATTGGCTGCCGTAGCCACTATCACTGTTTCCTTCTTCCAAGGTGGTCCCGGCGTCTCGTTCGCTATGTATCGTCAGGGAATCATCACGGTTCTTGTCTTTCTCGAAACCCTGGAAACAGATCCGCCCTTGTTGTCACCCACCTAGTCAGCTTTTAATCTGCCTCATCATTCTTCCATTGTATTATCTCCACATGCCGCGATGGATTAAGGTCTTTGTCTTGCATCGTCGACGTGGAAATATGTTGTCGACATTTGTCCTCATTTTCCAACGTGGCACAACTATCCCTTCCCTGTGAATGCCTTCGATGACTTCCCCATTTCTACATCGCGGTAACTGCTATTATCTTGTTACCATCGCTACGCTGCCAAACACGGTATGACTATCCAAATTCCAACACATCTGCTGCACAACCTGTCTGATGTGTCGTCAGGGTCTTCTGCCGCTACCTATTGTGCTCAACAAACCCTGTCTGACGATAAAAAACTATCATCAAATACTGCGTTGTCCAGTTTATCCTTTGAAATCATCATGTTGCTGCCACATCTCGTGTTTACATAAAATATTGGTGCCAAACCTTCCCTTTACTTTCCTCATACATATTTTCGTCATAGCGTCCTTCCCTTTACTGCCCGAGAGTGCCCAAACGAATCTCTGCGTAAACTCTATGTTCTT
Organism: Wollemia nobilis; assembly: GCA_028583015.1. Classification (NCBI taxonomy): domain Eukaryota; kingdom Viridiplantae; phylum Streptophyta; class Pinopsida; order Araucariales; family Araucariaceae; genus Wollemia; species Wollemia nobilis. The sequence continues at coordinate 12,203,148 of JAQPPZ010016879.1, read as the reverse complement.
CATTGGCGATTCATCCAAATGGTGCTTTGTGTTTTTCTTTGGCTTCGAGCCGTGTTCTCTGTTGAAAACGACTTCCCATTGCCGTCGTGCTATCTCTCCAGCCATGTCCCATCGATGCTTTGTTTTGATCGTTGTTTGATCGCCGAAGAAATTACATATATATACTTGCATTTTCCACACTGGACACTCTGTCCAACGGGTATTCCATTGAGTCTGCGACGATATCAGATTCATCACAACCCCGTCGACTCATACCTCTTGCCATGTTTGCTTTGGTGCGCAGTACCAGATTCATTGCCAAAGTTGTCTACGTCTGGCACTTGGGTCTCGACCACCTCACTGCATCAAATCTGCACTCACAAAAAACACCCATTGCAGCGCTTTGATTATCATAAAACTTCCCACTATATGCCGTAATGCTCGCCATGTTTTTGTCGTCTCTCACCTAGGTTTTTTGCGGCATCTCATGCACGTTTCATCTACGTTAAACCTTCATACTTGGTTTCCTCTGAATGCAGGGACGTCCCACTATTTTACCCTGCCGCACTCTCAAATCTGGCTATTTTCGTAAGAGTGACTGTCCACATCACACGAGTGTCTACATCCGTTATGGCCATCATTAATCGAGCTCCTTCCACTTCACGTACTCCTGCTCTGATGCAGCCGCCGTGACCTGCACACACTGTTCATCCTTTGATGCATCTCTGTTACCCGAACGTCCACCCATGATGCTGTCTGACCGCGTCTTCTAAAACCTATGTCACGCAGACCACCCCTTTGAGAGCTATAATCTTCACTTGTCGGGGTCCACCGTGGCATCACTTTGAGCCCTTTGTTTAGTTGGCTTTGCCATGCGTCGGACCTAATGGTGCCTTGTGGTCCTCATTTGCTATGGGAATATCCACTACCAACGCCATTGAGTCGTTCCCCAATGTGTTGCGTTCGCATTCTACTGGTGTTGAGGCGTCCACATACGTGATATGCCGGGAGCAAAGGCCACCACGTCGATGTCCACCGTATCATTCGCTTGAACTATGACTTTGCCAAATCACCTTTCGCACCGTCGTCAAAGCATAACACACTTCCACGTCCACACATGCCAGCTATGGGGTCCCGCGTCAGCACCATCGTTTTCATCCCTACTTCGTCAAACCTGCACATTGACCCACTTTACCATGTTATACTCCATGGGAAATATTTTATAAACATTAAACCCTAAGTTAAAACATTTTGAGATGAAGAAATCCGAAATGAAAATGAACCAACATTAAACTAGACAAATAAATACAAAACCACTCTTATTTTTTAATAAACCACTCTTATTATATATATATATAATCAACTCTTATTATATATACAAATATATATAATATGTATATTATATACATTTTATTTTATTGTTGTTTTTTTGTTATATATATATAATATAAATATATATCTAGAATTTATTTATTTATTATTATTTTTTTTTTCATTATTACCACACATGAAACATGTAGTAATATATTTTATATATATATTTTTTGGTATCTCACATATATAAATATATATAAGAAAGCCAAAGTATACATATATATAAAGATATTATTTTATTTATTTCACAATTTCATGTAAAATTTTGTTTTACATATTAATTTCAAAATATATTAAACTTATTAATAAATTATAACTCAATCATCATATATCTTTATATATATATATATATTTATATATATTAATATCATCCATAAGTATAAACACTCAAAACGAATTCCAATACCCAAATAACAAACATAAAGAAAGTAATGCAAGCAAAAAAAAAAATGAATGACTAAGGTACCCAATCCACAAGCATCAATCAAAGTAAAATTTGAGCAAACCAATCTTATAAAAATGCTTGGTAATCAAGGATATCAATTAAGACACTCATATGAAATTTGTGAAGAACATCTATCAAAGACTACAAACCACAACATCCAAACACAAACACAAAACTTTGAAGGATGCTATGAAATCACAAACTTTTGGAAAGCAGAGCCCATGGGTAAATTCCTTGTCAAGAAAAGCATCACTCGAAGACAACCAAAACTCTAAAAATAAAATTTTAAAGGTGGGTCCCCAAGTTTTGGGGCTAGTTGTGGAGCAGCCACAACAAATGGTGACTCTACTGGGAAATGCTCCTGAGCATTTCGGTAAGAACCCAACCTGAAATGAAAACACACAAGATTAGCGAAACATAATAATTTAGCAACGTCTCGAGAAGGTGGGGGTAAACAACTTCAGCATGAAACAACTAATCCATCTGCCTTTGCTCAGTGTGTGCAAAAGTGATTCATTTCCGCATTTCTGAAAATCCTCCAGATTCCATCATCCCTTTCTGCATTAGGCTATGAAGTACAACTCCTGAAGTGAAGACTTTTATAGATAGAGCCCCACTTCCAATCAGGCGTCTATAGCCCCGGTGAGGTTTATCTAACTCACCCGTGTGTTCGCTTAATGCTTTGCAAAGCCCATCTATCCTAGGTGGGTCAAGATTTCTATTGCTCACTCTCTTTTTTTCTCTCTTTCTAAGTATCAAGCTTTGCCTAGCCAGGGCCCCACAACTAGTCAGGCGTCTATAGCCCCGATGGAGTTTTCCTAAACTAGATGACAGATTTCAAGAAATCTGTTGCATCGCTTATACTAATGGAACTCTTGCAAAAGCATCAAGTCTCACTAGGTTAGAAAGCCAAAGTAGAGTGTTTTAGATTTTTGCCTAGGGTTGCATAATCAAGACAACTTCATCCTTCTTACTTTTAGAAACACCATTTAATGTGTGTGAGTCCCATGTGGAGCTTTGGCTAACTTTTCATCGTTCCACTATCTGCCATTTTGGTCCCCCAACATCTGAGCATGATCACCAAATAACTCATCCCCCTTTTCTCGGGTTCATCAGTTTTTCAAATCAGGTACTCTAACCTACTAAGCAAAGAAACACCCAGGCCACTTTTTTTTTTTTGAAAATAAACCAAAATGGGCCAAAGACCAAAAGTTAGTGGCCACGAAACATTACCTCAAAACAAGGGACAACCCAAAACACCAAACTTGAAAACACAAACCAAAACCGAAAAACCAAGATTTATATACAAATGTACAATATGGTACAAGATGGTGCAAAGTTTGACCTATCACTTCCTTGGATCCCAAACATGATTAGAACATTTCAAAAGACATATAACATGATACACATGCCAAATTTTGTAGGAATCCAACAAAAACAAGATAAGGCCAAACAATGCAACAAACTTCAACTTGCCTCTCTCTCCACACCAATTTGGTTTAGTTCCATTAATAATCCTATAGTGGAGTTTCAAATCATCAAATTGATTAGACAATAATTGATCTTCAATTCTTTCATGTCTATTCTTTAAGATGTCAATTTCACACTTCGATTCATGATGTAGAAATAAGCTTTCATTTTTAGATATGAGATCTTGCAAATAGGAACCTATTTCTACAAATTTTAAAGCCAAATAATTTTTCAAATCTGTAGGCCAATCAAATTCATGTAACCATTTGCAAGCATCTAGGATATTTATTAAATGAGCATCATCATAAGTTTTTATCCTAGATTCTGTTACTAATTGATTATGAACTTGATTTAACACTTCAAGCATATCAACTTCATTTTCATTCAATAAAGCAATATCATTAGTGGTGTGAGGAGAAATTAAGTCAAATTCTTTATCAACCACAAATGGCATTTCATCATTGATAGTATTTGAATCCATCAATCCATTAGACAAACCTTCACTTGCATTTCGAATGGTGGAACCTAAAAGGTGAGATTTTACCTTTGGCACATTTCCATTTACCATTACTTGAAGAGGATTTGAAACTTCCTCTTTTCTCTCATGACATTCATCATCATCATCATGTAGCACTTGTTCTTTCTCCATGACCTGTTTATCAAAGACACCAAAATTAGGCACCCAATTAAAAACATGTCCATCCTTTTCAAACCATAGGTCTTGTCTATCTAGGGATGGGTCAACTAACACATCTCCATGATCAATCACTTGGGTTGTTTCAGATAACGTGATATTTTCAATTGGATCATCGGTTATATCAAACCCAAACCATTCAGGTTCTGAAATTTCCTCATTTTGAGATGGCATAGACATTGTAGAACCAATAAGTGGATCAAGATTTTCAATTTCTTTTCCCTCAAAGGGATCTAAAGCAAATGATTCTCCTTCTTTATCCATGGTTGTAGAATCCTTATCACTTTCCAAAATTTGATGAGATTCGAATCCCTCTTCCAAAACTTTCTCAAATTGTACAGGATTTGTAATATCCTCATGCGAGAAAACAATCGTATTATCCTGCATATCAATTGACACAAAAAGTTCATTAGAAGATTTAGAGCGAGCATATTCTTCCCATTTCTTCCAAGAATCATAGTAATCATCTTCCAAAATCAAGTTGTGACGCTCAATTACTTCTTCATCATCTTCCGATTCATCAACATGTTTCTCATCCAATTCATCTTCACCTTCCTTAGATGGTTCAATTATTTCCAAAAGTGGGTTATTTCTTGAATTCAAATTTGTAAGGCTATCATAATCCAAATTGGTAACCCATGATTCAATTTTATCACAATTTGGAAGGTGTGGATCTTCTTGGCCATCAATTTCAACAATATCATCCAAAGTATCTTCCGAGAACAAGTGGTGAAATTCTGTTATGTCTTCAAATTCATTTATTGATTCTCTTTCAAATTCACTTTCAACCACTTTTGATGGCTTAGGAGCTTCTATAATGGGATCAATTTTTACATCTTGCTCCATATAGTTACCCCAATCTTCCTTTGCGAGTACACATGACCAAATCATATCCTCATAGGTTTGTTCATCCAAATCCTCATTTGTGGGTAATGATTCTAGATCTTTTCTTTCCAAAACAAGATGGTGATCATTTGATTCCAACTTCTTGTTACCCATCCATAGAATTTCTTCTCCAAAATCTTCATGCTCTTCAAGACATTCTGAATAGGCATTTACTTCAATGTAAGTCACATCAAAATCTCTTCTATCACCTGAAGGAGCATAACATGAAATATCATTAAGATTAGCATTATGAATTTTCTTCCTAGGATGATTTGGATGCATACATTGATGTGCTCATTTTTGTGATGGAACCACATCTCTACTTAACTTCTTAACCACCTTATTTTGCTCTTTTACTTTCGATACAAGCTTCTTGGGTTGAGTGGTAGAAGTAGTAGGATTAGTTGGATTGATATCAATAGATAAAGCCTGAACACTTGTTGTAATGGCTCCATGAGTGACCACATGATTCTCTAACCGTGGAGTGGTTGGATGGATAGATGTACTCGTATAAGCACATGTGGGAGCATAAGTGGGTATGGTAGGGTAAAATTGATTGTGGGGCAAAATATTTGATATCAAATTTTGTTGTGCCCATGCTTGATTTACCATCGAGGTTTGATTGCAAGCCCCTAGTTGTCCTACCATAGGTAATTGCTCCATCCCATAACCTTGTGGCCTCAATTGTTGATCTATAATCATAGCTTTCGTGTAGGCCGATGCAAGATTAGTGACCAAAGGATTTGTCCTAATGAACATGGCAAATAATGGATCCAATGCCCCAAAGTATATTTGAAGAGCACCGCTCTCCTCAATAGTATAGGGAGAAATTAATCTCGCATAGAGCTTTCAAAATCTCATGTTGAAAATTCTCACTGGCTCATTAGGTTCCCTCTTGCAAGAAGCAAATTGTTGATACATCGTGACAGGATCAATGGGCAACCTAAATTGATTGATAAAAGCATTTTCCAATTGGGCCCAGGATGTAATAGAGCTAGTGGGTAAATTGATGTACCAATCATATGCCACCTCATCTAGGCTCCCAGGAAACAATCTACATGCCACATCCTCATGTTCGACATTCCATCTAACTAGGATATCCACATAGGACTGAATGTGCTCCTCGGCTAATGTTGTGCCATTGTGCTTAAACTTGGGCAAAAGTTTCTCTATGTTCTTGGGTAAGTCATGAGCATCTCCACTAATGTTCAAAGGATTACCATGCACCCCATACCACTTTCCAGTATTTGTAGCCATTAGTGAAACTCAAAGGATAACTTCAAAACCAATTTGTTAGTCAAATAAATATTTCTTACAAATAAGCATAAAATGACTAACAATCTCAAATGTACAACATATGAATGATCATGTTAGCATCAACCAAGAGATATGTATCCATTAAACCATGAAATTGAAGAACATTCTCAAATTTGCAAATAGATTAGCATTAGCACATCATCAAAAATAGAGAATGTTAGAATCAAATGAAAGTAATCATATGGAAACAAAACCTCGTTAGTCAAGACCAATGTTTTGTAAATAAATATTTCAAGTAACATGAATAATTTAGCATCTAAATGGCAATAAAATAAATCAATTCAAATCCTCCTAGCTCCCAAAGTGTGAGTGTTAGAGGAAACCAAAGATGCTAATCAAATGAACTTGAAATATTTAGCAATTCAAAACTTTCAAAATTATATCAAATCACATTATTCTTGTATGAACAATCAAAAAGCGTTAGATCAATGAATAACAATTCATGTCCTCCTTTTAGCACTACAATGTTGTGTGTTAAAAGAGGTCTAAAGATAATAATCAATAGGGCATGAAATATTCCATATTTTAAATCCCTATAGCATTTAAAATCACAATAAAATAAACCAATTCATGCCCTCCTTCTAGCGCCAAAATGTTGAGTGTTAATTTTACCCAATTGTGAAATTACACTCTCCCTTAGGGTTTGGATCCCAAAACCCTCTCTTGCAAAGAAGTTAAACAAACAACTTCTCCAAGGTCTCCGCTATATTAGCATTTGCATATGTGTATTAGTAATCTCAAATAAAGATATATCAATTCAATGCTAGGAACACCTTAGTGATTGCAAGTAACTGTAAACAAGGGGCATGTGTTGGTTTATTTTACCATGCTACTTTAATGATTGTTCATGAAACCAAAATAAAACAAATGTGAGTTGGCCCTCATATGACCACGATGTAGTGCCTTAATTCCTTTTATCTTGAAGATTTTAAGGTAGATTTTATCTTCCTTATTAAGTGGATTTTAAACAAGTTTTATCTTGCATTAAATCCTACTTTAAGCATTGAAATGAAGATTAAATCTATCTATGAATGTGAATCTGAAATGATGAATAGGCTCCTCAAATGTAGCTTCTTATCATGAAGATTAAGATAGCCTTTAATATGATTAATAAATTATCCCTCTTTAGTGAAATTAATTTTCACAAAGAGATGATAATTTATTGCCTTAAAATAGAGGCTTTAAAATGTCACTTTAAATTATCCCTCTTAAATTATAAAATTACCCTCTTTCATAAAATCAGAATTTTTATAAAGAGAAGGTGCATTTATTGCTCCCAAAATGGTAATTTGTGAAATGCCATAAAACATAACCCCTTCAATGAAATTGAAATTTTCATGAAGGAAATGTCATCATAGGCTCATGAATGAAATATAAAACTGAAAAAATTAAATTTGGCCCCAAAATGAAAATTTTGAAATTTTGAAATTTTAAAATCAACAATAAAAAAACAACTTCGGACTAATTTTTAAAAATACGAAATGACTCCAAAGTAAAAACGTCTAAGTGCAAAATGGAACTACGAAGTATACTCTACGCAACCATGCAATTATTTTTGGATTTTGAATTTTTTTAATTTTTATTTTAATGTCCGAAAATTAAAAAAAATTATGAAAATAAAAAGTTAAAAAAATAAAAAACTCTGGAAATGACCAGAATCAGAAAACTACAACTAAAATGAATACCAAAATTAACCTAAGTGCAAGAAAAGAAAAGCAGAAAATAGTATCTACAAGGTTAGCTGGAAAACAAAATGGCATTAGATTTTGGTTAACAATCCCCTCCCTGCAAAACCCCAAGTTATGAGATAAATCTAAGACAACCTGACCTAACAGACCTGCAAAACAAGCACAATTAGATTAGACCAAGTGCGAGACTCAAAGGATAAAATGTATTTGCATTATATTTGACATTCACCTATTGTAACCCATTTAATGGCATAAACAAATAGATACAAGCCAAAAATAATGCAGAAAAGATACACCATAAAAGCAGTAGTCCTAGACGTAATCTCCTTTTAGTTTTGCTCACAAAGGTTGCTCTTGCCAAAATGGAAGCATTATATTTCAAAAAATGTTCTTGTTTACACAATTTCCAGCCCAAATGGAAGGAAAACCCATTTCCAAAATAGGTCTAGTGGAAGCCTTTCAAATCTGCAACACTGTTTCCAGAATAGTTTCCAACCCTTTTTCAACATTTCGTTGCAGTTTTTAGAAGTTTTCAAATGTCCTTTGGATTTTTGAAACCCTTTGCTATAATATTCGGATCAGGAGGCAATATTCTAAGTTAGAAATAATAATGCTTTATTATTATTATGCAGAGCAAAATACAACCATTCAATCGAACAAAGAATATAACCACTAATTTATAAGAAGAGAAAGGAGGTTAGGGGAGAAGCGGGAAGGGATGAAGTCGGAGGAGAAGATGAAGGGAGGTTGGAGGAATAAGGGGAAAGAGGGAATATAGGAGAGAATGGAGGGATAAGGAGGAGGGAGAGATAAGAGGAGGGAGAGATATTTGAAACAAAAAACATGCCGACTAACATAGCCGACAACTAATTAACCACTAAATAAACTAGGTGGTGTTCACACTTGCTACATTCTCCCACTAAATTAACTAGGTGGTGTTCACACTTGCTACATTCTCCCCCTTAAAGGTGAGAGGACTGACAAGACAGTCTCTCAGCTTTACAAATTGAGCTTTAGCCAACGCCTTGGTGAAGATGTCCGCAACATTCTCCAAAGTGTGGCAATAGTGAAGCTCAACAGTTTCAGTTTCCACCATATCTCTGATGAAGTGGTACTTCATATCAAAATGCTTTGATCTACTATGGTGGACAGGATTGTATGCCAACTGAATGGCACTAATGTTGTCACAGAATATCCTTGTTGGACCACTTTGTTGCTCTCCAATCTCTTCTAATACCTTTCGTAGCCATAGAGCTTGAGTACTAGCATGAGTGACCGCTATATACTCAACTTTTGTTGAAGATAGTGCTACTACTGTCTGCTTCTTGGAACTCCAAGTGATTAGTCCCGAACCATGACTAAAACAGTTCCCTGAAGTTGATTTCCTATCATCAATGTTGCTACCCCAATCACTATCACCGAAGCCTACAAGCTTGATAGTGTTACATTTATGGTAATGGATTCCAAAATCCCATGTACCCTTTACATATCCGAGAATTCTCTTAGCCGCTCGCAAATGCAACTCGAAGGGTTAGACATAAATCGAGAGACAAGAGAAACAACATACTGAATATCAGGTCTGGTGTTGGCGAGAAACATCAAACTCCCAACCATGCTTTTGAAAGTGGTCACGTCAACTTTTGATGCTCCATCATCTTTGCTTAATTGGATCCCATGTCCAACTCGGAGTTGCAACTCGGTTTGCAATGCTCCATAGCAAACTTCTTAAGCATGTCCCGAGCATACTTATGTTGACAGATGAATATCCCTGTATTTGACTGATGAACCTCCATTCCAAGGAAGTAGTGCATTAAGCCAAGATCCTTCATCTCAAATCGCTTCATCATGGAGTGTTTGAACTCCATATTCATTTTTTCATTACTACCCATGAATATGAGATCATCCACATACAAGCAAACTATGAGGATGTCATTTCCTTGCTGTAGGTAGTAAAGGGTGGGTTCATTTCTACTTCTGGTGAACCCAAATTCTTTGAAGTACCCATCAATGCGTGAGTACCAAGCTCGTGGTGCCTGCTTGAGGCCATAAAGTGCCTTCTTCAGTTTGTAAACAAGATGTTCCTTGTCTTTCTCTTCAAATCCTTGTGGTTGCTCAACATACACTTCTTTCGTCAAGTAACCATTTAGAAATGCACTTTTCACATCCATGTGTTGGACTTTCCATCCCTTATGTGCAGCTAAGGCAAGAACTGTTCTAATAGTCTCCTGTCTGGGCTACAGGAGCAAAAGTCTCTTCATAATCAACTCCATATTTCTGAGTGAATCCCTTTGCAACTAGTCTCGCCTTGTGCCTTTCAATGCTACCATCAGCATTAAACTTGGTCTTGTAGACCCACTTACATCCAACACATTTCTTGCCTTTAGGAAGCTTTACCAGCTCCCAAGTGTCGTTGTTTTTTATAGAGGTTATCTCCTCTTTCATGGCATCTTGCCAAATTTTTTGAGTACATGCCTTCTCATAACTAGAAGGTTCAAGTTGTGCACTAGTTAACAAAGCATAGTTAACTTGATCTCCCCTAGGTTCCTCGCTGGGAGACATCATCACCATACCAGTGCATACTTTCTAATCTGTGTAAAACAGAATCCATTTCACTAGCTTGACTCCTAGTGTATCTTCTTGAAAATTTTTTATCCAACATCTGATATGATGGATGATACTATAGAGTTCTCTTACCTCTGGATGGAGAATCAATGTCCATTGGTGAGGAACTTACGGATCGCTGTGGAGAAGGACTTGGTGAAGAAGTGGAATCAGAAGATGAACTTGGATCGGGAGGAGACTGCTTTCCTTTCTGTGGTGTCTGTTGTTGCACCCGCTTAGAAACTACATCAGTGGATTCAACATCACTCGAATATTTGGGGCTTACCCCATTCTCCCCCTTCATCAAAAATCACATCCCCGGAAATCACAAACTTTCTAGTCCGGGGATTATAGAGTCTCGTAAGCTTTTGTATTCTCACAAGTATCCTACAAAGATACATGCCTGACTCTTTGGATCGAGCTTCTTCCTAAGCTCATCAGGAATGTGAGAATAGGCCAGCGAGCCAAACACTCTGAAATGCTTAACATTTGGCTTTTTACCATACCAAGCTTGGTAAGGTGTCCGCCCTTCCAAACTTGAAGTAGGACTTCTGTTCAAGATATATACGCTGGTCCTGGCATGCATCTCGCCCAATATGAATTAGTCAAATGCTTCGTCTCAAGCATAGACCTTGCCATCTCCACAATGGTGCGATTCTTCCTCTCTCATGACACCATTCTCGCTGTGGAGTGTAGGCAGCAGTTGAACTCGCCTCTTAATGCCATGTTGCTTACAGAAATTCACAAACTCATTAGAGGAGTATTCTCCTCCCCTATCTGATCGAAGACATTTTACAAAATATCTACTCTCACTTTCAACTCTTGTTTTGAAATCGATAAAGCATTCATATGCTTCATCCTTATGTTTCAAAAAATATATCCAAGACATTCTAGTATAATCATCAATAAAGAGTAGAAAGTAAGAGTTGTTACCCGTAACTCGTGTCCGCATCGGACCACGGATGTCGGTATGCACTAGCTGGAGTGGATAGCTGGCCCGCCATGCTTGTCCATGAGGAAACTTTGATCTGGCATGCTTCCCAAGAGCACACCCTTCACAGACTTCTTTACTATCCTGAACTTTAGGAAGTCAAGTGACCATGGCTTGGGAAGTTAGCATTTTCAAACTAGCAGAATTCAAATGGCCATATCTCAAGTGCCATAGAACACTTGGATTGGAAATAGCAACACTTGCTAACTTATCTCCCCCTGGCTGGCCAAACTTTAAAGGAAACAATCTATTCTTTGTCATTGGCACTTGAGTAATGATTCTATTATTGTTATTTTTATCAAAAATAGTGCATTTACCCTCATCAAAAAGCAACTTGTAGTTCTTTTCTAACATTTGACCAACACTTAAAATATTATGTTGGAGATGGGGTGTATAATAGATATCACTTACTTGTTTGACTCCTTCTTTAGTTGGAACCGCCATAGCTCCAATGCCTTCAACTGCCAATGATTTATCATCTCCCAATTTGATGTTGGATTTGTAGGAGGAGTTTAGAGTAGCAAAGAGCTCTTCTTTGCCACTCATATGGTTTGAACACCCAGTTTCCAAGATCCATGTATCATTCATGTTCTGATCCGCTCGACCATATGAGAGAAAGAGATTTGTGGCCTCTTCCTCTTCTCCAAAGTTTCCAAACCGACCGCTTCGGTCGCTACTAGCTCCTTGTGAAGTCTTAGTCCAACAGTCACGAGCATAATGGCCAAGTTTGCCACAATTGTAGCAAGATTGTTTTGACTTATCTCCTCCTTTGCCTCTCGCCTCGATTGTTTCCCTCTATTTTGTTGTCCTCCTCTATTCTGTTGTTCACTATTGTTTGAGAATCCTCCTCTTTTGATTTCCTCCTCCTCTGTTAGGAGTTCCACCTCTCCGATTATTTTTGCCTCTTCCTCTATACCTTCCTCTCGCCACGACCTCTACCTCTGCCTTCTTGAGAAGCAAAGGCTTTATCATCTCCTCCATAACTTGTGGAAGGAGTTGGCTGTAATCTCTCCTCATGTGAGAGAAGTGAGCCAATGAGGGTTTCAAAAGACAGAGAAGTTAGGTCTTTAGATTCCTCTATAATTATTGCAACTCGAATTCCACTTAGGAAGAAGTGTCCTCAACACTTTCTTCACTATAACTTCGGGCTTTACATCATCTCCTAAAGTGACCATCTTATCTACTACGGCTTTCACTCGCACGCAAGTAATCACCAACCTTTTCATTTTCTTGCATTTTAAGAGTTTCAAACTCTCTTTTCAAGGTTTGGAGTTTAACTTGTTTGACTTGGTCACTACCCCTATAACTTTCTTTTAAAGCATTCCAAGCAGATTCAACTGTTGTAAAAGAAGCTATTCTAGGGAAAATACTTCTATCAAGGGCGGCTTGAATGTGATAAAGGGCAGAAGAATTATTCTTCTGAGCTTCCTTTTTAGCCCTTTTATCAGCAACACTCAAAACTGCCCACTCAACAATTGAAGGTTCAGTATATCCCTCTTCAATCACATCCCAAAGACCTTTGCCAATCAACAGAGTTTTCATTTTAATTGACCAATACTCGTAATCACCACCATTGAACTCATGGATTGGTAAACTAGTATTGGAAGCCATTTTAGAAAGCAAATTTTATTTCAACTTCAAACAAGCTGTACAAAGAAGTACAAAATAGATCATTGATTTAAATCAAATCTAGCTTTCTTAAAATGCTCATCGATTTGGCGTTCTTCTTCTTGAGGATTTCCCAAGACTGGAAAGGTGAAATTGTCTGCTTCGTCGTCACTGATTATAATGACTTCTTTTGTTGCTGCTATTGGCTCAAGATGCCTTTTGAGAACAACTCGTTCTTCAATTGCAGGTTTCACCTCCACTGGTTCTTTTTCCTCTCGCTTCGCTTCGCTTCTTCTGGTTCTCGAATCAGGAGAGCGAGGTGTATAGCTCTCACTCGTTTCAACTTCAGGCACTCGCAGGAGTATAACTTGTCACTTGATTGTCCTTCAGGTACTGTTTCAACCGTCTCGGATTCAACTACTCTTTGCCCGAAGATATTATCTTCAGAATCCGCCTCGTATCCAGAATCTGGTTTTCTCTGATGTGCTATCACTTGGTTTTCCAACTGACAAAACACTGTATGAAGTCCACTCTGCTGGACTTTCCTGTCAAAGGAATCAGGAGTCTCTCTTCTCAACAGAGAGAGCAATGCATAATAGCATCCAGATGATCGAATCATCTACCCAGAATTACACCGCATGAACTGGGTTACAATAATGATGCCAAAAAAAACTTTTTACCCTTTTAATTCTTTTTAAACAATTTTCCAAAATTTGTTTTAATAAAGCCCTTAAATTTTTTTTAACAATTTTCTATATATATATTTTAAATTATTCCCTTTTTTTTAAATAAAAGTTTATTTAAAAAAAAACATAATAAAAAATATATAAATAAAAATTATTAAATAATTTTTAAAACCTTAATTAAAACTAAATAATAAAAAATTAAATAAAAAGAAACCTTTTTTTTTGCGAAATCCCCGACGGGATTCGATCTAAGGACCTCCGCTTCCTACCCGCAAGGTCTAGCCGCTGCACCACGCGGCTCCGGTGAGAGGACAAGGGCAACAAGGATTAATAAATCCTTGATCGGCGACAATAAAAAAAAAAAAAAAATTGTATTTTTTTAACCCCGACGGGATTCGACCCCGGGACCTCTGTGCCGCAACCAAACAACTAAACCACCTGCGCTACCTGCTTCGGCTGGAGGAGGAAGGAACCGCCTGTTCCTTATACTGACTACGACGGCAGGTTTTTTAAAAAAATGATTAATCCCACATGCAGTGGGAGGGAGTAAAAATACTCCTTTTATATGCGCGCAAGCGCATGTAACATCGATTGCCTTCGGGAAATCACTCCCCAACTCTGTGCTTGCTCTGCTTCCGCCACGTGTGCGTACTCTGACAAAACTGCTTCCGCCACGTGGACAAACCAAAATTTTGCCACGTCATCGCACACCCGATGCGCCACGTCAGCTCGCCACCTCTGCTCGCCACGTCAGCGTCCACCTTCGATCACCACGTCAGCGTCCACCTTAGATCGCCATGTCAGTTGTCCACTCTACCACGTCAGCGACTGCTCCGCCATGTGTCACCTCGAAAATCGTGCAATCAATCGCCTCAAAATCTGTGCCCAACTCTGCGCTCTGCCACCTCCTCGATCCGATCGCCCAGCTCCTCGATCACGGTGCGCCCTCGGGATACGTGCCCAGCACGCTCGCCAGCTAGATCACCGTGCGCCCTCGGGATTCGTGCCCAACACGCTTGCCCGACCAAGCTCTGATACCAAATATAATATTCGGATCAGGAGGCAATATTCTAAGTTAGAAATAATAATGCTTTATTATTATTATGCAGAGCAAAATACAACCATTCAATCGAACAAAGAATATAACCACTAATTTATAAGAAGAGAAAGGAGGTTAGGGGAGAAGCGGGAAGGGATGAAGTCGGAGGAGAAGATGAAGGGAGGTTGGAGGAATAAGGGGAAAGAGGGAATATAGGAGAGAATGGAGGGATAAGGAGGAGGGAGAGATATTTGAAACAAAAAACATGCCGACTAACATAGCCGACAACTAATTAACCACTAAATAAACTAGGTGGTGTTCACACTTGCTACATTCTCCCACTAAATTAACTAGGTGGTGTTCACACTTGCTACATTTGCTTGGTTTATTACGCAGGCTGTTCATTTTCCCTTTCTACTCTTTAGTCCTTCATTTCTTCTAAAGTTTCGAATCTGTTTCCTAAGTCTCTATTTCATTTCACTCTTGTTTGATAATGAAAAGTTCCTTTTTGGCCAATGCATGGGTTTTCCTTCGAAATCCAATGATTTCCTTTCCGTTTAATTAATCATTCATTAGACTCTTGAAGCTATACAATTAATAACATATTTTCATAAAGCAATCATTCACCGTCCATGATTTTTTTATTTCCTTTTTTCTCTTTGTGAATCCTCTGAATATGAAAGACGTTAACTTTCATACTAAGACATAACACCTTTATTCCCTAATAAACCTACCACATGTATGAGCATATACATGATAATGTGGTGGTTTCAACATTGCTCTAGCCTGTAAATATTTCATCTGTGTGGGCCATGCTTGGCTGTGTACCCGCGTTCGCCTCATGCAAGACATACCACTGCATGGCTTTGTTGATGTGGCACCTTGGCTATTCGTCTACTGTTTACATTTCGACCATCGTATTTTTTCAGTCCTCTGGTGAGTAAAACCATCTGTACATCGAGCACTTTCGATCGTGTTATTTGGTCCACATTCGGCCCTTCTGCTCCCGTGTCATCCCAAAACTCGTCATCTACTGTCATTGTTTCCTTCTTCCACGATGGTCCTGACATCTTGTCCGCTACGTATCGTCAAGGAATCATCGTGGTTCTTATCTTTCTCAAAACCCCAAAAATAGATCCATCCTTGTCGTCACCCGCCTAGTCGAATTTTAATTTGTCGCATCATTATTCCCTTGTATTATCTCCACATGTCGAGATGAGTTAAGATCTTTGTCTTGCGTCGTCGATGTGGAAATATTCTATCGACATTCATCCTTGTTTTCCAATGTGGCACAACTGCCCTGTCTTCCCTGTGAATGCCTTTGATGACTTCCCCATTGCTACACCACGGTAACTGCTATTATCTTACTGCCATCGCTGCGCTACCAAACACGATATGACTATTCAAATTCAAACACATCTGTTGCACAATTTGTATGATGTGTCGTTAGGGTCTTCTGTCGCTACCTGCTATTCTCAACAAACCCTATATGACTGTCAAAAACTATCGTCAAATACTGCACTATCTGGTTTATGCTTCGAAACCATCATGTTGCTGCCACATCCCGTGTCTACACAAAATATTGGTGATATGTGCTTTTCGAACCAAACCTTCATAGATATTTGATTTCCTCATACGTCTTTTTGTCATGGCATCCTTCCCTTTACTTCTCGAAAATTCCCAAACGAATCTTTGCGTAAACTCTATGTTATTCGTTGGTTATTCATCCAAATGACGCTCTGTATTTTTCCTTGGATCCAGAATGTGTTCTCTATTGAAAATGACTTCCCATCATAGTCGTGCTATCTCTTCGACCACGTCCCGTCGATGCTTTGTTTTGATCATTGTTATATATATATATTTTTATTTGTGGAAAACATCCCAAAAGGGATGCCACTTTCGGGTAAGACCCAAGGAGGCAGGGGTATCCATTCCACCAAAAATGCCCAGGACTCGGACCTGGCCTACCACCTTTGACATACTCAAGGAGCAAACAAACACACAAAACCAATTTAAAAATAAGTAAATAACAACAAAAATAATAAAATAAAATAAAAAACATGCTCCTTGAGTGTGTCAAAAACAAAAGCACAACCAAACACGCACAATAAGATAAAAGAAACCACAACACAAACCACATAGAAAAACACAAGAACCACATAACAAAACACAAACAAGACAAAAACAACAGAACACTACAAAGACATAACCCAAAAAAAACATGAAAAATAAACACAACCAAAACCTAAAAAATTAAAAAAAATAAAATAAAAATAAAAATAAAAAACAACCAACAATAGACAATAAACAAAAACAAAAAACATAGAAAACACTCACACATAAAAACACGAATTAACACAAACAAAGAGAAACCCAAGAACAAGAACGAAAAAAACACAAGAACAATAACAAAAAACATAAAAAAAAAAAAAGACAACAAAAACACAAGAACAACAAAAAACACAAAGAACACAAAAACAAAACAAAACAAAAGAACCCACCCACCTTAAAAAACTAAACAAAAAAAAAAAGAAAAAAAAAATTGAACATAACAATGACCTATCTAGACCAGAAGACTATTAAGGCAAGAATCAACAGAGGAAACAAAATAAAGAATAGAATGAGCTAGGGAACTAAAAAAACTGAATGAACCAAAGAGAAGCAAAAAAAAAAAAGCAAGAAGAAACTAGGTACCTTCGAATCGGAGCCATCCAAAGAAATGATAGAAAGAAGAGCTTCCCTAATTTGAGAAGCCCACCATATAGGAGGGTGGCCATAACAAGTAAGATCACCTTTGTCCAAAGCCCAATTAGCTAAAGCATCAACACTCTTGTTTTGATCTCTCGACCACATGATTGTAATCAACTTTCAAAAATCCCATCCGGATTAATTGAATCTTCTCAATAATTCTTTTTATTCTCCAATCCACCTTATGATTCTTAGAAGGAGTCTTCAAGAGATTAATCATAAGTTGAGAGTCAGACTCAACTAACACCTTTTCCCATCCAACCTTAGTAGCCTCCTGAAGGCCTCTCGAGGATACCATACCCCTCAACAAGGTTATTGGAAAGAATACCCAAATTCTCTAGCAAAAGTAAAAACCAGGGAGCCATCTGAAAGTCTACCAATTCCTCCCACACTGGCTTTTCCAGGGTTCCCTCTAGAGGCTCCATCAGTATTGACTTTTCCAAAATCCTTAGGAGGAGGTTGCCAATTTCTAGTCCTATCCATCTTACTAATACTCACATTCCCTTTAAGTTGGTTGCCCTTAGAAGATTTAATCTTCAATATTTGCATCACTTGATCCCATCTTTGGTGGGAGTTTTGGGGGTGATTAAGGAGTTGATGGACTCATTCAACTAAGTTGGCTATGGTCTTTTGCCAAATATAGTGAATATCCTTCCTATCTTGATTAAAAATTTGGCTGTTCCTTTCATTCCAAATATTCCAAAGAAGAATGGTAGAACCCATCCAAACTACTCGCCTAATAAAATGATCAACACCCTCTTGATTAGGCCAATCCCTCCAAAGTTGTTCAAAAGTAAAAAAATTGGACCACTGTAAGCCAAGTAAAGTGGCCATTCTCCTCCATAGCTCGGAGGCTAAAGTACACTCAATAAAAATATGGTTGAGATTTTCTACATTCTCTTCACACATTTCACATCTAAAAGGGCCATGAAAACCACGCTTCATAAGTTGCTCACCAAGAAGCACCCTACGATGCAATAAAAGCCAAGTAAAGAACCTCACCTTAGGCCAGAGCTTTTGAGCCCACAATCGAGAAAATATGTCGAAGAATGGTTGGGATTATTATGGCATAAGGTCAAATAACCTTGAGCAACTCGAATACTCACCCTTAGTAGTGTTGTTCCATCCAAAACAATCTTTTTCATGGGACCAAGAGAGGGATCTCATATGAAGGATGCCTTGGATATCTTGTCTTTGCCTTTCTAGGATTTGAATAGGCCAGTCCTCAATAGGGATCCAATATCTACCAACCTTTGAATTACCAGTATGGTACCGACAAGTAATTAGCCACCTTTATCCAATTAGCTCGGTGAAGCTCCTCCATCCAAGGCCTCCAATCGGGAAACCGAGTTATCAAAGGCTTGTGACCATCCCAAGAATCTGTCCAAAAATTTGCCTGTTGACCATTATGAATGATCCAAAATAATTTTTTCTTTATCAAATCCTCACCAGTCTTAAGAACTGCTAAAATGGGAGAACCTTTGGTAGGAAGTTGATAGCGAACAAGGTCTTCAGGACTTTTGTTCTCAACATATTTAGCACGGAGATTATTGGCCCAAAGAGCATTGGGGTTATGCAACATCCTCCAATATAATTTAGCAGCTAAAGCTTTGTTGTTATTAATAGAAGACCAGAATCCTAACCCCCCTTCACTCTTAGGAAGACATAAAGTATCCCATTTCACCAAGGCCCATTTTCTTTTCTCCTTAGTACCACTCCAAAGGAAACGATGACCGATTTGATCCAATTCTCGAAGAACAACCTTTGGGATATTCAAAATGGAAGAAACATAAATAGGAATAGCTTGAAGGACTGATTTTACCAAGGTGATTCTACCCCTAGAAGAAAGCCACTTGTTGGTCCACTTTCCAATTTTCTTCTTGACTTTGTCCAACAACCAATTCCAATATTTATTTTTCTGCCTTTGAATATTTATGGGAATACCTAAATAAGTGATTGGAAGGGAGGTCTTCTTATATCTTAATTTATCCAAGACCATGGATTCCTGTCTAGCAGAGCAATGAAAGAAAATAACTTTAGATTTGTCTTCATTGATCAACCGCCCAGTAGCCTTAGAAAAATAGCTAATGATTTGCTTAATATTAGAAGCTTCCTTAATTGTAGCTTTACCTAAAAGAGTAGAGTCATCCACAAATTGAAGATGAGAGATAGGTCTAGCTCCATGAGCAATGGTAACTCCCTCAAGGGTTTTGTTTTCCCTCTTTTTGGTTATAGTCCTACCCAAGCATTCAACAAGAATGATGAATAAATAAGGGGATAGCGGGTCACCTTGCCTAATACCTCTGGAAGCTGGGAATGACCGAGAAGGCCTGCCATTGATAAGAACTAAGTAGGAAACTGAAGAGATACATCCCATAATCCAATCCATCCAATCCTTAGAGAAACCAAATTGCCTCAAAACTTTGATAAGGAAGTGCCAATCCACTCTGTCATAAGCTTTGGATAAGTCTAACCGAATGAACATGGAAGGAGAATTTTGCATATCCATGGAATGGATGGCTTCCTGAGCAAGAACTATCTCATCTACTATTTGACGTCCTTCCACATAACCCCCTTGCTCTGGGGAAATAATCTTATGCAAAAGAGGCTTCAACCTTTCTCGCCATGATTTTAGTAATGATTTTGAGAAGAACATTACATAAAGCAATAGGTCTAAAAGCTGAGATATGATCAACCTCTTGAGCTTTTGGAACAAGAGTAATATAAGTTTTATTGATAACCTTCAAAATTTCTTTGGCTTTCCCGGCTTCTTCCACCACCTCTAATAAATCAACATGAAGGATATCCCAGAACTCTTGGTAGAACTCAATGGGAAAACCATCAGACCTGGGGTTTTCCTTTTTGCATTTTAAAAACTACTTGTTGAAGCTCATTGATAGTAACAGGAGCAGTCAAAATAGAGTTCTCCTCGTAAGTGATAAGAGAAGGGATTGCTTGAAGAACATTTTGTTGTGAAGTTGAGTCAAGAGGAGTAGCAGCAAAAATATTGGAAAAGTAATCAACAACAATAGAGTTCATGCCATCCCAAGTATAAACAACATCTCCGGAATCTGATTTTAAGGAAGAAATAAAGTTGTGAGATCTTCGAGCTAGAAGAGATTTGTGGAAGAAATTTGTGTTTCGATCTCCTTCTTTGAGCCATTGAATTCTAGATTTTTGCTTCCATAAGATTTCTTCTCTTTTTTCCCATTCCTCTAACCGAGTTGTGAGTTTAATTTCATCTGCACTTCTCTTCTCTATGAGGCCATCTAAACGGATTTTCTTATTCAAATTTTCAAGATGAGCAATAACTTCATGTTTTTTTTATGAACATCCCCAAACTCTTTCCAGTTCCAAGTCTTGATTTTGGATTTAATGTATTGCAGTATTTTGGCAAAATAGAACATCTTAGTCCCATGCCTAGGTTTACCTTCCTTCCACCATTGTTGCACATGAGGTCTGAAGGAAATGTCTCTAAGCCACATTAATTGAAAACGAAAAGGAGAGAAACTCACATTGGTTTTCCACATTTCCACCATGACCAGCCAATGATCCGAACCAACATTATTAAGAGTCTTCACTTTAGGAATGTGACCATGGATTAAGAAATTTTCAGAGAGCAAAAACCTATCCAATCTCTCCATTATACAAGCTAAGCCTTGCCTTCTGTTAGACCAAGTCATAAGGCCATTATCTCATTGGATATCCACAAGATGGAGGTTTGCAATATATTCGCTCATGAGGTCGGTGCTTTTGTCCAAATTTCTATTTCCCCCCTTTTCTCATCCAGAGAGAGGATGGTATTGAAATCTCCTCCGATCAAGATCCAAGCTTTAGGAAAATGAGAGATAATATGAGTAATATCCTTCCACTGTCTTCTTTTTTCCTCCAAAGAAGTCGGAGCATAAACAGTAATGCAGAGCATAATCTGGTTGGAATGTCTACTTTGAATAGCTATAGCCAACAAACCCCAACTAGCCAACCATATGGTGAATAACTACCTCTTTTGGGTCCCAAAGACAAGCAATGCCACCCGAAGTCCCTTGGGAACCGAGGGAAACCACTTTTCCAGCTGGCCAAATTTTATCGGCAATTGAGTCCATATCCTCCATTGACATCTTTGTTTCTTGAAGGAAAACAAGATGTGGATGATTTATCCGAATCATTCTTCTAATTTCATTTTGTTTTGAAAGACTCCCTTTGAGTCCTCTAATATTCCAAGTGATGATCTTCATTAATACCAGGGCTAAAAAATTTGGGAAGGGCATTAATCTTACCTTCCTCTACAAGCTTTTCACCTTCTTTTACCATATGATATTGATTGGTCTTGCGACCTACTTTTTGATTAGAATCCATCTTCAATTTTTTTTCCCTGTTTCTTGACTTATTCCAATTGAATCTCGAGATGGCTTCTAACCTTGAAGAATGCTCGTACACAGCCAAAATTTTACTAGATGGTTCAACGGGGACTATATTGGGACCCCGCATTATTTGAAGTTTTGACATTTGAAAGATTGTTTTTCTTGTGTAAATTTTCTCCTTTTTTTTTTGTTGAAAACCTTTGATTTGTTGGTTTGTCTTCGAGTTCTTCCCTTCATATTTAAATTGTGTTTCTAAGATTTCAGTTTCCATTATTTCCTCTTCCTCACTTGGGACATCATTTGTGGAAAGGATTTCAAACATATTAGCAGATGACTTTGATTGATCCTTCATAACTGGTTTTTTTCGAGTGTTCTTCTTCTTAGGTATTTGGAAACTCGTTGAGTTTATATCTTCTTTCTTTTGATCAAGAATTTTATTTGGGCAAGCACCGGCCAAATGACCATATTCATGGCAAATTCTACAACGAAAAGGA
Source organism: Wollemia nobilis (assembly GCA_028583015.1). Taxonomy (NCBI): domain Eukaryota; kingdom Viridiplantae; phylum Streptophyta; class Pinopsida; order Araucariales; family Araucariaceae; genus Wollemia; species Wollemia nobilis. The sequence goes on along the minus strand of JAQPPZ010016879.1, from coordinate 12,180,768 downwards.
ATGTTCTCATAGTCCACTACTTGCTCCCAAGTGTCTTCCCCAAATTGTAATGTGATATTTTTAGGTAGGGGTTTGTCAAAATCCATTAAAACACAAATTCGAGCATAAATAATATGTTCAAAATTTTGAGTACAATCAACAATCATCATAAAAGTTCCTAAAGAGTTTCCAATTGAAGAAAAAATAGTAGGATTCCAAAATTCAATAGGGAGGCCAAAGAGTCTAACCCACACGGGAGCTATAGAAGGCATCTCTTCTTCGACTTTAAATTTAGTATGCCAGGGCTTCATGAAAAGCCCCGCCCTTCCAAAAAACCAAGGACCCCCTTGAAAAGTTTTCTCTCTATCTTCATTATTAGCAAATAAAACAAGAAAATAACCATTTGGATAAATAGAGATTTGTAACTCACCTTTAGTTTTCCAGCTTTTTGCAGCCCAGACTTTGAAAGCAGATAGACTCGGACGAAAACCCACGAACCGACAAATTAGTCCTCTTTTTTCCAAATCTTCAATGCCAAAAATGTTACCCATGTCAAGCTTAACAATAGGAGTTCCATCACCGCTTTAAGACATCCCGACTCCGTTTTCCTGGGATCAATCTTAGGCATTCTTAGAGGTTTATGGGAAGCCCTAAGATTGATATTAGCATTGGGCTGAGGCTGTCCACCATGAAGGGCATCCCTAAAATTCATTTTTGGGACTCGAGTCTTCGAAATTCTTACCCTTGACAGGGGTTTTCATAGTAGAATTATTTTGTGGGTGCACCTTAGCACCAGATTCACTTGAGATATGAGCCATTTTTTGATCAACTGCTTGAAACTTGTTTCGTGATCTCTTTAATCCTTGCCCTAGACGCCGTGGAAAGGTATGGTTTTCACTTTTCTTTTGTGCAGCAAATTGGAAGCCGTTGTCACTCAAGTTCATAGTATGATCTGTTGAAAGATAAATTTCTAACCCATCTTGGATCCCCTGCAACATTTCCTGCTAAAATATTGAGCATAAACCACAAAAATATTGGCCGCTAGGGCCCGAAGGCCCTAAAAACCAACCTCTGGAGCCGCTTGCACTCAACCCGGATGAAACCCTCGCATAGCCGCTTGCCAAATATCTCGTTCACACATAGGGATGCGCTAGGATCTGTGTTGCTCCAAATGATATGAAAATTGGTGGAGACGTTCTAGGGTTTTTCAGGCATCTACCCTCAAAATTTTAGCTCAATCCGAGTCCGGATGAGTGAGATATGGCCGAAACGAGTTCGGAAGTTTGGGCAGTCCTGCGAAAAACGTCCTCTTCTTGTTGTTTTGATTTAGAAGCAAGGCATCCCTCCGGATGGAAATATATTTCAATTGAGGAGGACTCACAAATTATTATCAATTCTATGGTATACATATACATATACATATATATATATATATATATATATATATATATATATATATATATATATATATATATATATATATATAATTTTATTTATTTCACAATTTCAAAATGTTTTAACATTAATTTCAAAACAATTAAACTTATCAACAAATTATAACCTCCAAGCACCATTAACTTCAAATGAAACATAAGCGCTGAATATACCAAAATCGCCCACAAGCCTATCAACACTCAAAACGAATTCAAATACCCAAATAAGCAAACATAAAGAAACTAATGCAAACAAAAAAAATTGAATGACTAAGGTGACCCAATCCACAAGCATCATCCCAAAGCAACAATTTGAGCAAACCAATCTTATGGAAATGCTTGCTAATCAAGGATATTAATTAAGACGCCCATATGAAATTTACGAATAACACCTATAAACTGACTATGAAACCAACACTTCAATCCAAGCACAAGCATCAACTTTTGCAATGATGCTATAAACTATATACAAATTGAGGACCTTTTAAAGTGCACAATGAGCCCATGGCTAAGCTCTTGTCAAGAAATCAGCACTCAAATACAAAAAATATTCCCAAAATAAAATTTTAAAGGTGGGTCCCCAAGCTATTGGGGTTAGTAGTGGAGCAACCACAACATGTCCTCTTAAAAGACCACATGATGGATTAGTGCTTATAAATTTGATGACTTCATAGAATACCAAGAAGGTTGGGATACCAAAATTGAGCTTGAGGGGATTTCATGTAATAAACAAAGCCAAAGCTACTACAGAAAATGTGTGTTCAAGTGTGGTTTCATGCATCGACATCATTTCCCTCGTTCCTACCCATTCCCATAGCTAACATCAACACCTCTACACAACCCAATGTGCACAAAACTAAAGGTCACTTTATCATACAACAACCAAGCCTTTTGCAGTAATATATTCTTCTTTACTATGACTTTGGTAGCCAATCTAGCAGTATTCCATTCCTTATTGGGAATAGGTTTAGCAGTCTCATTGAGCCTGCTATCCCAGCTTGTAGATTTGCTCTACTAGAATCACCATTGGTTGCAGCTCTTGAGTGAATTTATCCAGATCTTCTTGGGTATTCTAAAGTAGATGGCTGGCATCATCCATATAATCAATGATGGGCTGCAGCTCAGAGCATTTCTCCAAAACTTCGGACAATAGCTCTTTCCTTACCTTCTTTAGCCCTACTTTTGAGAAGCCTGAAGACTTGGCCTTTTCAATTTGAAGTTGGTGCTTCAAGTTCTGTATCTCTTTGGCTTGTTCTTCATTTTTCTTCTTTTGCTCCTCTACTTGATCTTTGAGCTTAATGGCCTCTTGGAATTTGCTCTACCAATTTTTTGCTTCACTCTTGATAGCTTTCTCTACCTATTTCTGGTTGTTGACTATCTTCTCAAGCTTTTCTATCATCCGCTCCAGCTTGTCAACTTTCTCTTTGTATATATCAACCTTGACATAGAAAGTTTCTAAGTGGGCTTTTTCTATAACCAACTCATCTTCAATAGGTAGCTACTCAATGTCTTATGTATACTCTTCCAGATGATAGTCTTGCATAGTCATTTCTATTTTAGGCTTACTCACCAAAGGAATAATGGACCTGGATGCTCTCTGCCTTGAAACTGGATCAACAGACATGGTACTTCTCTTTGTAGCCATCCTCTTTGAAGGCTTGGACAACTTCTCTACCCAGAAATCTTGAATTTTCTATGAAGTTTCCTTCTCCTTTTGCAAAGTTTCCAGTGTGGGATAACTTGTAGGAGGAGGAGAGGCTATAAGATAGGGAAGGGTAGACTCAGCAGTTGATGATGAAATGGTGGTAGTGACTATGGTTGAGTCTATGACTATTGTTGTTGTTACAATGGGAAAATTCATGGAAACTAAAGTAAAACTCATAGAAGGGTGAGTGGGTGTGGATGAAACAACTTGTGTTTTAGATGATGTGGGAGGTTGCAATGGCAGAGGTGGGATTATAGGGGATGATGAAGGAGGAATTTTAGATGATTGTGGAGGAGATGGATTGACTTGGCCCTCTGTATTTGCTGGTGAAATAGGTGGTGAATTATGAGGGGGAGAGGGCACTTTTATTTCAACTTTTTCTTTAGAAGGGGAAGGAGCTTTCTTTGGGGAAAGAGGAGGAGAAGAAGGGATAGAAATCATACCTTCGCCTATAGATGTAGGAATTTCTAGAGTTGCCTCTGTACTTTGTTGTTGTGTTGGTTGTACTAATTCTTCTGCAACTGAGATAGGGGTCTTCTCAACAATCTTCTCCTTATCCATATTTTGTTTCTTACAGACCTCCTTCTGAGTTATTTTCGGTGCATTTTTGGCTTTTCTCTTAAAAAATTGAAATACTATCGACTTATCATTCTCTGTATCTTCCCTAGAAAGTCCTTCCTATAATGGTTCTTCAGAAATAGGATTCAACTCCACTGTAGCTATAGTGGTGAAACTCACTGGTGTAAACATAAAGTTCTTATCTTTCTCATTCCAATATATTTCTATTTTAGGGGGCTCTCCACCCAGAGCTAGGCGCTTGGGCCTACTTACTATCTTGATGACTTCTGTGTTAATGGCCCTATCATCAGAATAATGCATTCTACTCATTAACTGTGCCCCTTTAGGGAAATTCTCCAGTTGTTCTATCGAGGGCTCAAATGTTTTAAGAGCTTCAATAGTAGTTAATTGAGTATCAGCCCCTTCTCCTTGAGTTTCTTCTTGTGAAGGTGGGGATGGAGAATCTGACCCTGGTTGTGGTTTCTTGTAAATCAACACTAGATTCTTTGGGTCCTTCGCCTTCCAAGTTTTGATATTCTTATCATATCTATCAGAAAAATCATTATCAATTACTCATCCAAGCTTAGATTTCTCTATGCCAGTTTCCACTCTCATCCTCCACTAGTCTACTATCTTACCTTCATCCCATTTCTTTTTATTCTCAACTTCTCTGATCTTAGACTCCTTCAACTGATGGCTTTCATTCTTATCTGAATCAAAATCAACTATCTGCTCATAGAAGTCTAGCCATGGGGGAAGTTGTTCCATCTTGGCAACATTCCAATCTAATGGGGCATTTTCCTTATTATTCCTACCCTTTTCAAAATGAGGCCTTGATGTCTTCTCAAACTTGTGGGCCTTCTCTCCATTAAGATCAATGTTCCTCTTGTGGAATTTATCATCTGGGTCATATCTCCACCTCTGAGGGATGTAAAATAGGCCCAACCTATCCAAATATTGGGTGATTTGTTCACCCTAGCCCTTTCTGGTGATAGTTATATCATCGACACTATGGTAGGTCAACAAACATTTTCTTTTCTTTCCAGAGCCATAGTTTCATATTGATAAAATCTGCTTGCCTCAAATATTCTAGAGCTAATAATCTATTTGTAATGAAATGAGGAAGCAGAAAAGGCTTACCAGTGAAGCCATACAGTCTAATAATTGTGCCTTCTATAAGGACGTACCAATCTCCTTTTTTGGCACCCTCTGTTATCAACAATTCTTTATCCAATGGTAGTAACCTAGCACATTTCCCATACATAATTTTTAGGGTTGGCCCTATGAATTCTAGGTTAAATCTATAAAATTACTTAGTACTCCTCAAATGATAAGTCCAATAGTACATAGGGATAGGGTCTCCCTTGTCATTCTTCTCTTTTACAGGAATCCAGGGCATCATCTGCCTCATAGCAACAAAGAACATCCAAACCAAACTCGAACAATGCTAGAAAGATGGTATCTCTGAATCCCTTTTCATTCTTACCAATTGCTCATGTATTCTTTTGGCAAGGAAAGTTGGCCAATCAAAGTAAATGGCCTTAATACCCTTCTTCTCTACTTTAGGTTCATACATTTTCTCATTCAAAATGTAGTAAGTAGTGGCTATTTTCCAATCCCTCACAAATTGATCTGAATCCAAACCCTCCAAACAAGCTAGCATGGAATACAATTCTGGGTTAGCAAATTGGTCAATGGGGATTGAGACTTTAGGCATCTCATCTTCCTCCTTTATACGTCTTGAATTGGAAATGAAGCCATTTTTCCATGACTTCCTTCTCATCAGAAGCCATTAATGAAGAATAAACCCTAGCTTGTTCCGCTATATCAAATGGTTTGGGTTCTAAAGGAGGGCCTACCCCTATGGCAAAAAAATCATGACAAGCTTCTTTGGTAATGGTAAATAGTGTTATGCCATTAGCTATTTTCACTACCCTTTTCTTAGGATCATAAAATTTAATGATTGCAAAAATTAACTTAGGATAATGGTGAACGGAATCATAGATATAAGAAAATAAGAAGGATTCTACAACAATGATACCTTGAGGTCGAATTGGTCTCCCTTCAAAGTATCTAAACTCAAAATTCCTCCTCAAGAAGGTTCTCCTTACTTGAGTCATTACAGTATCTGCCACTAATCTTGTCTGATTTACATAGCCATCCAATTCTGCCTCTCTTTGTTGCATATCCTTTGGAGCTTTCTTAGGAGCCATTTTCATAGAAATATTTAGAGTATTCTTTCTCTAGTGTTTGTAGATAATGCTTTGCTATTCTCTTGCTCTTTCTGCTTGGTAGGCTTTGCTTTCGATAAATGAATGAACTCTGTACTTTTAGCACTTTTAAATGCCACTGCATGTACACCTTCCACCATTAATGTGATTATTATGAGAACTATTTGTTTGCACACTTTTCAAATTAAACTCATGCATCTTGGCAGCTTGAAGATGTTACATCGCTCACTGATTGGTTAAGAGGCACTTGTTTGAGCCTGAGTGCTCTTTATTTTTTAAGTGATGTGGGAAGCTCGTGAAGCAATTTGTGAATATTTCTTTCTTTGAAAGTGGTGTGGTGCAATATTTTGGTTTTCGCTCAAAACTAGTCATGAACTCTAATGGATTGGAACATAGGTCGTGATCCACTACCACCTTAGTCTTTTTAAGAGTGGTGAGGAACACATGCGGTATTCCACTGCCATCTTAGTTCATTTGAGAGTGGATTGGGACCATGTTGTATTTCACTACCACTTAGCTTATTTTGCAACTCATCACTTTATTTTTTGAAGCAAAATTTTTTCTCTTTTTTAACATTTTATCAAAAAATGAAAAATTTGAAATAAAAAGGAAAAAAGGATATGATACAAAAATATGTACATATATTACAATGAATCTTTATCTCAATCAAAATAGAGTTTAAGGTGAAAACCATTGATCGGGATCGGTTGTATGTTTCCTTCAAGATCTTCAAGCTGGAAAACATTGGTTTCCTTAACTTCTACTATTTTGAAAGGACCATCCTAGAAGGAGTCAAACTTCTGATGGTGCCCTGGTTTAGCTCTTTCTACATTCCATCTGAGTATAGAATCTCCAACTTGGAACTTTTTGAATCTTGCCTTCTTATCAAACCATGCCTTGATGTCAAATGAATGCTTCTGAAAATCCTCATATGCCTGAGTTCTTTTCTCCTCTAGCTACAATAAATGTGTCAACTTGCTTTCAACTAGATTTTGTTTAGACTCATCCTCAGTATTTACCAACTTGAGGGCTAGAATTTCCAAGTGCATAGGTAATACTACTTCCTTGCCATATACTAAGGCATAAGGGGAGGTCTTGATGGACTTTTTGATAGTGATTCTATCTACCCATAGAGCTTGTTCCAGTAGTAGGTGCCAACTTCTCTTGTTACCCTTTAATGATCTTCTCAAAATTCTTAGCAGATTCTTGTTAGTTGATTCTGCTAATCCATTTCCTTGGGGGTAGTAGTTTGAAGTATTTTTTATGGTGATGCCATACTTGCTGGCAAACTCAATGTATTTATCCCCTATGAATGTTGGTCCATTATCACTCACTAAAGCTTCTGGAACACCAAACCTTGTAATTAAGCTTTCCATGAAATCTATCACCACCTCTTGGTCTGATTTCTTTGTAGGAATGGCTTCTACCCATCTGGTGAGGTAGTCTATTGTAGTCAGAATGTACTTGTGGTCAGTTGAGGAATTTGGATTGATAACCCCTATGAAGTCCAACCCCCATTGCTGAAAGGGTTCCTCAACTTGAATTGGCTTAAGGGGGAATGATGCATTCCTTGTTCTTCCCACATACCATTGGCATTCATCATAGGCTCTTGTAACTTTGAAGGTGTCAACAAATATGGTAGGCTAGTAATAGCCTACCCTGATGATCTTTAATGTTGTAACTCTTCCTGAGAAGTGTCCTCTGGATAGTCCCCCATGGAACTCCTCTATGACCTTTTGTTGTTGATCATATTTTAAGCATCTTAGGAGGACTCCATCAAGGTTTCTCTTGTATAGACCTTCTAGAAATAGAACATATTTCAAATCCTGAAGCCTATATCTTCTTCTCTATGATGGATTGATATTAGGAGGGCATACCCTAGTCTAAAAGTACTTAGTCATCTGGTCCACCTAGTCTGATTCTCCTGACTATAGATCTTCAGTTTGATCTTCTATTGTTGATTGATAGGCTATCACTTCTATTGAAACCGTTGCTTCTATCAAACCTTGGCATAGGGCTCTACCTCTAACCAGCTTGGTAGGATGGATTTCCACATCATATTCTTGGATCTTAGTAATCCAACCAGCTCTCTTATCTCCTAGTTCACCTTGTAAAATGAAACTTCTCACATCCGGATGAACCACATAAACCAGGGTTTTGCTTTGAACCAAGTATTACCTAAATTTTTTCAATGATTTCATTACTACAAATACTTGTTTCTCAATAAAATTATACTTGACCTAATATTCATGAAGATTCTAGCTCCAAAATAATATGGGGTGCTCTTCTCCTTCATCATTCTTCTGGGTGAGCACTGATGCATAACTCTCCTCAGCTCCATAAGCATAAAGAATGAAGTCTTTGTTGAAGTCTGGATTGACTAGCACTAGAGTTGTAGCAATGGATTGCTTGATGATTTCAAAGGCTTGCTTTCTCACCTCAGTCCATTTGAAATCTGCATTCTTCTTCAGTAGTTCTGATATAGGCTTCACCTTCTGAGCAAAGTCAGAGATGAATTTCTTGACAAAGTTTATCTGACCAAAGAAGGACTACAAAGCTTTCTTGTTCATAGGAAGTGGAAGGGCAAGGATGGATTTGATTCTATCTAGATCAATGGCCATACCTTCTTTGGAGACCACATGGCCTAGCAACTTTCCTTCATGAACTACAAAAAATGACTTCTTAGGATTAAGAGAGATTCCAAATTCTCTGCACTTCTGAAATACTTGTTCTAGATGTACCAGGTGGTCTTGCTTGTCATGGGAGAAAATAGTCATATCATCTAAGTAAATTAGAATGACCTTGTTGATCAACTCCCCAAAAGCATAATCCATTGCTCTCTGGAATGTGGCTCCTACATTAGATAGCCCAAAAGGCATTCTCTGATAGGTAAAAGTGCCCCATTTGGTGGTGAATGTTGTTTTAAACTGATCTTCATCCTTCACCCAAATCTGGTTATAGCTAGAGAAGCCATCTAGTAGTGAGAACCTTTCTACTCCTACCATAATCTGTAATATTTGATCAATCTATGGGAGGGGGTAATGGTCCTTTAGTGATGCTTGATTGAGGTTTCTAAAATCTACACACAAGCGGATATCACCATTCTTCTTCCTTACTGGGACCAAGTTGGCTACCCAGGTTGAATGTTTGATTGGATAAATGATCTTAGCCTTTAGCAACTTCAATAGTTCTTCTCTCATTATGGCTTCGATCCTAGGATTCATAGGCCTCTATTTCTACCTGAATGGTTTTGCATTTGGCTCTAGCTCAATTGTGTGTTGGATGACCTTCTTGTCATATACTTTAAGATCCTCATATGACCAAGCTACAATGTCTTGGTACTTTAGGCATAAAGCTTTGATATCCTCCTCTTCTTCTAGAGAACATCGGACTCCAACCTTGAGCTTCTTTTCTTTTTCAATTTCAATTTCTTTATAGATCTTCTCATTGATTTCCATGGATTTGATCTTTTTCCTGTCTTCATTGTCAAACAGGCTCTCTAGAGTAACCAACCCTCTAGGTATATGATTGTTCTTGAGTTGGATGACATCCTGTTGATCAATATCTTCTAGATTTTCCTCTTGAATAGTAGATAAATAGGCTTCTCTCACCAAAAATCAATGATTTGTTCATCACTTTCAAAGATCTACCAAAAAATCTGTTTATCTGGCACTGTAGGCCTAAAAATAATTTTGATCCCTTTGTCTTTCGTAACTCCTATGTCTGTAGAAGGGTTGAAATTAGCTCCCCTTACTGCTAAGGAATCTACCAAGGTATTATTTCTTCTAGGAATAAAATTAATGTTTAGGGCATCAAAGGATTCCATCAAATCCCATACCCTATTTCTATATACTTTCAGGTAATGGTGCTTATTGCTGCACCTCTCCCTTACCTGATTTACAATCAATTTAGAGTCACCATATATATTCAAGATCTTGATGCCCATGCTTTCAGCTTGCATTAGCCCAAGGTATAGAGCCTCATATTCTACAACATTGTTAGTGCATGACCATGTTAGCCTATATGCGAAACTCTTTGTCCCTTCTGATTGGGACTATAATAGCACACCGACACCAACACCATTTTTGCATCTTGCACCATCAAAGTGCATGGTCCAGGTTTCTATTTCTCTCAGGGACTGGTTAGATATAGCAGGAATTCTCTTCTCTATTTCTATGGAAATATTATATGTACCCATACCTATCCCAAATTGACTATAATCCTCTCTGAAAGGTAGTTCATCTTCAATCTCCAACTCTTCAAAGTTATCCACTAATTCAAATTCCTCTAGAGGAGTGAGATTGCACATGTCCTCTTCAATTTTTTCAATGTGATAAGACACAGGCTTCTCTGGTGTTATTCTTATCCTCTTTCCTTTGAAAGGAATCACCATGCTGGAATAGTCCATATACATGCATCCTCCCAACTTTATAGTGAATTCTCTTGAAAGGCATAAGATAAAATAAGGCTCTAGATCCACCACCACTATCTCTTGCACTATGGTTACCTCAGGTGCTCTATGTAGCCTCATCAAGACATATTTTATCACTCCCACTATCTTCACTGGTGTCCCATCTAACTATAGAACTCTAGGGTAGGATCTGGTATATTCCATACCCATCTCCTCATAAACTACTTTAGGCATAACTATGGTGGATGCCCCTGAGTCAATCATACAATTGTGGATAATCCACCCCTCCATCCTTAGAGAAATGTAAAAAGGAGGGGGTTTGTTCTTTAAAGTGGTAGGGGATATTTTATCCTTTTTAGAGGGGATGTTGAGGATTGTGGTGGCCTACTTTTCCTATGGATATTTGTTTAGAGAAGCTTTTAGTAGGTCTATTTGGCTAGGAATGAAGAGAGTATCATATAGGCTAGCTTTGGATGGTATCTTCTTCATTTCCTCCATAATGTTATATTCAGACTTGGTAGAGGTGGGTCTCTCAGGCCTTCTCTCTAGCTCACCATACTTTCTTTTATATTATTGTGTGGCCTCAATTCTCTACCTCTTGGTAATAGAAGGGAATCTAAGCCTCTCTTGGGCTTCATTCTTGGATCTCATTCTATCTCCCTCAGTTTCTTTCTCAATTATCTTGGGAAAATTGATCACCTTTTCCTGGCCCTTAGGAGCCATGTCTCTTTTTTATTGGCTTGGGGGATAGGGAATGTATCACTGCTTTGTGAAGGAGGATCCTTCTTCTTTTGAGAGGGGACCTAAAATTGACCCATATTTTGTGGATCAACCTGCAGTGTTTTCTTGCCTGACCTTGTCATGATAGAAATGGGTCCATCCTCATCAAGATATTTTCCAACCATGATCTGATCTGGTTGCTAGAGCATGTTCACTCTTCCTTTCTGATTTCTCTCTACTTTCTCCATAGCCTATTGTACATGGTGTTGGTACATAACACAAGATTGTGAATCATGGGGATCATTGCACACCAAACACCATACATTCACCAGACTTGTTTTAGAAGAACATTTAGGCTCTTCTTGGATTGCATTTACTCTAACCCTAGTGTTGTTGCTAGGACTAGGTCTTTGATCCTTGTTAACATAAGGAAATATCCTTTGTTGAGATCTCTCCATTTCTCTCTTTTCCATTGAATTCATCTTGTTGCTAAGAGTTTTCAAGGTATTCTGAATATCAAGGAGCATGGAGGATTCTTGGGGTATTTGAGAAGGAAGGGGAGGGAAAGGAACTATAGTAGGTGATACTTTTGAATGAGGAATGGGAGTCATCTATGGAAATGGGGATGACAAAGGAGGAGGGTCCATATAAGATGATGCAGTTGTCTGACCTTGGACATTAGGGGTTTCCAAATTGTAGGGCAACACAACTTTTTGGGGTAATCTTCCCATATTAATAAGGATATTCTCAGCATGAATAATTGCATTGTAAACTTGTGGAAAGGTCTCTACCCTAGATTGTTGGGTTTGTAGGCCTAACTCTGATCTGAGGGCTCTGATATAATACATGTAAGTGAGGCTTGAAGTTGGTCTAGTTGTAGGGGGAATCCTCTTCCAGGTCCTACTGAACCTCAAGTTGAAGTCTGAAATAGTTTCTTGTTGATGCTTTTGCATGGATGTGAATTGATTAAGGAGGGAAAAAGGATCAACAGATTCATTAAATTCTTCCACAAAGGGCTCAGCTAGTGCTGCCCATGAGGTAATGGTATTGTCTTCAAGGGTCCTGAACCAATGTAAAATATTTCCTCTAAAGGATAGGGCTAGGATCCTGATAATAACATCTTCATTTTTTATATTGTGGATTACTACCAGATTCAGAATATCTTGGCAGTGCTCATATGCAGTTTTACCAGATCCATCATAGGTGGGAATGGCCTTAGACACAACTTGGGGAATGTCATGCATTTGGGCTAGTCTAAGGGGACCAGCTGTATTCCATCTAGGATACTTTTGCAAGGGCTGATTTGGAACTACATTTTGATTCTGATTTTGGGCCATGTTCCCAGGTGTAGCTCCTATTGGAGGTGGCCTTGGGTGTACTGTAGGATTCTCCTCAGGAGGAGTTTCATCTGAATGAAAATCCTGACTCAAATCCCTTATGATAGTAGACCCTCTATAAGGTAGCTCACAGTAGAAAAAGGAGTCTGGGTTATTCCTTGCGGATGACCTAGTATTCATGAAAAAACTACAAGCTATAGGGATAATTTTTTGGATTCGTAGACCAGGGAGTCACTAGGTGAATTTGTTGATCACCACTTAGCAAGGTCAAGACAATTCACCAAATATTGATTCCTTCGAGAAAAGATAAAAATAATAAATAATATGATGGGTTTTAGTGTTTCTTGCAAACATGTCCCATCGAGCATGCCAAAATTATTGGGATCCGAATTGACATCAAGTAAACTTGATACTACAACTATCTATCTTCCAATTTTCTGGCTAGGCTTGCACCCACTAGTCATAACTCAAAACTCAACATTGGATGGACCAAATATTACTTCAGCCCAACCTCTAGAGTAGGTTGGTTCCTTGTCAACTAACATAATGTTGACTCAATTAAGCTCAATAATGGTTTTGAGAGATAGGGTTAGAAAAGGGTTTAGGGTTAAGAAATTATGAATTAATAGTGGTTAGATAGGGCTAACAACATAGGCATCCATAGGGAAAACCTTTAGCAAACTATTTCCAGTGTCCCACACTCAGGATTAGCAACACCCAAAATAGAATAATCTTCATACAATAAAAGCAAAATAGAGATGTGCTTCAAGAAAGCAATTTCAATATCTAAGATACTAACAATCCAATTTAGCAGAATAGATTAGTATTCAGACTTCACAAAAATAAACTTCTCAATAACACAGATCTAACTATGAATAGATTTCAATTACCTTACAACTAGTAATCCAATATATATGGAATGAACTAACCATAATAGCATTGATAGAAATACAATTCATAGCTCGAACCTCTTAATGAAAGATATTGAAGATGATAAATCTTGAGTCAAAAATCTGAGTAATGCTCCTTCCATTAGTTTACAAAAGATATTACATAGTAGGGCAAGCAAACACTCTAGAGTTGACCCTAAAAATTGAGGGTTCGACCTCTATATATAGTTTACAATGAAAGAAGAATAGGGGAGACATTACAAGGATTTAGAATATGATAGATCAATAGAAAGCTATGTTGGCATCATTTCATTCATCTGTAGGGTCCAAGAAATCTGCTCGATGTCACACACCATGGCAGCTCGACTCTATAACTTGCTGGTTTAGTAATGGTAGTTAGACTTTAGGTCATTAGAAACTAGATCTGAACCACTCATCCTTCTTGAAGACTTCACACCATTATAGATCTACAACTACCCTAGGTTCTTGGTTCTTGGCACCATTGATGCTTCATCTACTCACTCAAACTGATTGGCCTTCATTCACCAAGAATCCACCTTTGTATGCTCATAAAAATATTAGCATAATATCCATCATTGATGCACTTAGTGGATGACTATGATTAAACTTTAATAATGCTCTATAGATGAGTGGGGTAGAACAAGTCACCAATCCACTCTAAAAAGAACATTGATGTCAGCTTGGATGGCTTTGGCCAATGGATTGGAGACTTATGGAGAAATACACTAAGTGTTGAGTGGAATATAGCTCATCATCAATCTGCTCAATTAAGTCTTCAAAATGCTTTATTCCCTTCTCGCATCCACGGCATAGGACATAAGTTACAATCCGCTCCTCGATTCTCGCTCCACTAGCTTTGACTTGAATTGACTATGGAATAGAGTGTAATACCAATCTACTCAAGAAGTAATGGAAAATGACTTTTGCACTATTCCGTTACCTTTTACTTCTTCTTGATGTTTTAACCTTCTTACTCAGTGGCGTGGAGCTTGTCGCCATTCTGCTCTAAAATGAACATGAATCTCAGTGGAATGGGACACCTCCGATACTTAGTCGCTTGAGCACGCGGGATGAATCCATTGATAGATGGTGATTAAGGTTGACTTAAAATGCACAAAAACAAAATTAAAAATAAACACCTTCTTTATTAAATCGAATAGCACCACCACACTACAAACATAGCACAAAGCGTGCCTTATATAAGGTAGGTAGGGAGGGTACATGGAAGATAAGGGATGAGGGAGGAGGTGGAGGAATAAGGAGGAAATGGTGGCGAAAGAATAGGGAGGAAAGAAGACGAGGGAGAGAGAGAATATAGGAAGGGGTTAGAAAATATTTTAAAAAATCTTGCCGACATGTTGCCGACAATTTTGGACACATGTTCACATTGTGGCCAGAAATCAAGATATTTCTGAGCCACTTAGACAATAACCCTCTTCACACTTGCAACATTCTCCCCCTTAAAGTTGAGAGGACTGACTACACAGTCTCTCAACTTTATAAATTGAGCTTTAGCCATCGCTTTGGTGAAGATATCTGCAACGTTCTCCAAAGTGCGGCAAAATTTAAGCTCAACAATTTCATGCTCCACCATGTCTCGGATGAAGTGGTACTTCATATCAAAATGTTTCGTTCTGCTATGGTGGATCGGATTGTATGCCAACTGAATGGCACTGATGTTGTCACAGTAAATCCTGTTCGGACCACTTTGTTGCTCTCCAATCTCTTCCAACACTTTTCTTAGCCATAAGGCTTGAGTACTAGCATAGGTGATTGCTATATACTCAGCTTCTGTAGAAGATAAAGCTACCACAGTTTGCTTTTTGGAACTCCATGTTATTAGTCCTGATCCCAGACTAAAATAGTTCCCTAAAGTTGATTTTCTGTCATCAATATTGCTGCCCCAATCACTATCACTGAAGCCTACAAGCTTGATAGTGTTACATTTATGGTACTGGATTCCAAAATCCAATGTACCCTTCACATATCTGAGAATTCTCTTAGCTGCTTGCAAATGCAGCTCAGATGGGCTAGCCATAAATCGAGAGACAAGAGAAACAACATACTGAATATCAGGTCTGGTGTTGGCGAGAAACATCAAACTCCCAACCATGCTCCTGAAAGTGGTCACGTCAACTTTTGGTGCTCCATCATCTTTGCTTAATTGGATCCCATGTCCAACTGGAGTTGCAACTGGTTTGCAATGCTCCATAGCAAACTTCTTGATCATGTCCCGAGCATACTTATGTTGATAGATGAAGATCCTTGTATCTGATTGATGAACTTCCAATCCAAGGAAGTAGTGCATTAAGCCGAGATCCTTCATCTCAAACTGCTTCATCATGGAGCGCTTGAACTCCATATTCACTTTTTCATTACTACCCATGAATATGAGATCATCCACATACAAGCAAACTATGAGGATGTCGTTACCTTGCTTCAGGTAGTAAAGGGTGGGTTCATTTCTGCTTCTGGTGAACCCAAAATCTTTAAAGTACCCATCAATGCGTGAGTACCAAGCTCGTGATGCCTGCTTGAGGCCATAGAGTGCCTTTTTCAGTCTGTAAACAAGGTGCTCCTTACCTTGCTCTTGAAATCCTTGAGGTTGCTCAACATACACTTCCTCTATCAAGTACCCATTGAGAAAGGCACTCTTCACATCCATGTGTTGGATTTTCCAACCCTTGTGAGCAGCTAAAGCAAGAACTGTTTTGATGGTCTCCTGTCGGGCTACAGGAGCAAATGTCTCTTCATAATCAATACCATACTTCTGTGTAAATCCTTTTGCTACCAATCTTGCTTTGTGTCTTTCAATGCTTCCATCAACATTGAATTTGGTCTTGAAGACCCATTTGCATCCAACACACTTCTTTCCTTTAGGAAGCTTTACCAGCTCCCAAGTGTCATTGTTTTTTATAGAGGTTATCTCCTCTTTCATGGCATCTTGCCAAATTTTTTGAGTACATGCCTTCTCATAACTAGAAGGTTCAAGTTGTGCACTAGTTAACAAAGCATAGTTAACTACATCTCCCCGAGGTTCTTGGGAGTCATCATCACCATACAAATGCATATTTTCAAGTCTTTGCAAAATAGAACTCATTTCACTAGCTTGACTTCTAGTATATCTTCTTGAAAAATTTTTATCCAACATCTGATAAGATGGATGATGCTGGAGAGTTCTCTTACCTCTGGATGGAGAATCAATATCCATTGGTGAGGAACTGACTGACCTTTGTGGAGAAGGACTTGGTGAAGAAGATGATGAACTGGATGTAGAATGTCTGCTTGGGCTTGGAGGAGGAGACTTCTTGCCTTTCTGTGGCGCCTGTTGAATTTGTGAAGAACCTGCATCATGAGATTCAACATCACTATAAATTTGGGGATGTCCCCATTCTCCCCCTTCATCAAAAATCACATCCCTGGAAAGTATTATCTTTCGAGTCCTAGGATTGTAGAGTCTGTAAGCTTTTGTGGTCTCATAGTACCCTACAAAAATGCATGCTTGACTCTTAGGATCAAGCTTCTTCCTCTGCTCATCAGGAATGTGTGAGTAAGCCAGTGAACCAAACACTCTGAAATGCTTGACATTTGGTTTCTTACCATACCATGCTTGGTAAGGAGTTTTCCCTTTCAAACTTGAAGTAGGACTCCTATTCAAAATATACACACTGGTCTTGGTTGCATCTGCCCAATACATATTGCTCAAATGCTTCGTTTGAAGCATAGATCTTGCCATCTCTACAATGGTGCGGTTCTTTCTCTCAGCCACACCATTCTGCTATGGAGTATAGGCAGTAGTGAACTGCCTCTTTATTCCATGTTCTTTACAAAAATTCAAAAATTCATTAGAGGAGTATTCTCCTCCTTTATCTGATCTGAGACACTTAATAGAATATCCACTTTCATTTTCAACTCTTGCTTTAAAATCTACGAAGCAGTCAAATGCTTCATCTTTATGCTTCAAAAAATATATCCAACACATTCTTGAAAAATCATCAATGAAAAGAAGAAAGTAAGAGTTGTTACCAATGCTCTTGGTCTGCATTGGACCACAGATGTCCGAATGCACTAGCTGGAGTGGATAACTGGCCCGCCATGCTTGCCCTTGAGGAAATTTGGTTCTAGCGTGCTTGCCCAAGGCACAACCTTCACAGACTTCCTTATTGTCCTGAACTTTAGGAAGTCCGGTCACCATCGCTTGAGAAGTTAACATCTTCAAACTGGCTGAATTCGGATGACCGTATCTCAAGTGCCACAACACACTTGGATTTGAAATAGCAACATTTGCCAATTGATCTCCTCCTGGCTGGCCAAACTTCAAAGGGAATAACCTGTTCTTAGTCATTGGAACTTGTGTAATGACTCTATTACTATCATTTTTATCAAAAATGATACATTTACCCTCATCAAATAGCAACTTATAGTTTTTCTCCAACATTTGACCAACACTAAGAAGATTGTGTTGGAGATGAGGTGTGTAATAGATATCATTCACCTGTTTGATGCCCTCTTTTGTTGGAACCTCCAAGGCTCCAATGCCTTCAACCGCCAATGACTTGTCATCTCCTAACTTGATGCTAGATTTGTAGGAAGAATCCAGGGTAGCAAAGAGTTCTTCTTTGCCACTCATATGATTTGAACACCCAGTGTCCAAGATCCAGGTGTCATTCATGTTCTGATCTGACTGGCCATATGAGAGAAAGAGATTTGAGGTCCCTTCCTCTTCTCCAAAATTGCCATACTGACTGCTCTGGCTGTTGCTGCTCCCTTGTGAGGGTTTTGACCAGCAGTCACGAGCGAAGTGGCCAGGTTTGCCACAATTGTAGCAAACTTGCTTTGACTTGTCACTTCCTTTTCCTCTGCCTGGATGCTTTCCTTTATTCTGCTGACCACCTCTATTTTGACCTCCACCTCTGTTTGAAGATCCTCCTCTGCTTGGAGTTCCACCTCGTGGACTATTCCTGCCTCTTCCTCTTTGTTGACCTCTGCCACGACCTCTACCTTGGCCTTTTCCTTCTTGTGAAGCGAAGGCTTTGTCATCGCCTCCGTGGCTAGTGGAAGGAGATTCCTGCAATCTCTCTTCATGTGAAAGGAGAGAACCAATCAGTGCATCAAAGGAAAGTGTAGTCAAATATTTTGACTCTTCAATAATGATTGCTACATGATTCCACTTAGGAAGAAGTGTTCGCAACACTTTCTTCACCACAACCTCTGGTTTAACCTCTTCACCTAGAGTGACCATTTTATCTACTACGGCTTTGACTCGCACGCAATAGTCTCCTACTTTCTCATTCTCCTGCATTCTGAGATTTTCAAAATCTCTCTTCAATGTTTGAAGTCTGACCTGCTTCACTTGATCACTCCCTTGAAAACTTTCCTTTAAAGCCTTCCAAGCATCTTGAGTTGTTACACAGGATGCTATTCTAGGAAATATACTTTTATCTAGAGCTGCTTGTAAATGGTACAGGGCAAAGGAATTATTTTTTTGGGCTTCTTTCTTGGCTTTTCTATCGGTAGCACTTAAAGCAGACCAGTCAGTAGAAGAGGGTTCTGTGTAACCCTCTTCAACTATTTCCCATAAACCTTTACCAATCAACATAGTTTTCATCTTTATTGACCAGTATTCATAATCACTACCATTAAATTCAGGAATTGGGAGATTTGAATTTGAGGCCATTTCTACTACTTGAAAGCAAACTTTGATTTGACTAAAAATAGGAAGTACAAAGCAATTATAGATTCAAATCAAATCTAGATTTTTTAATTCTCTCACTGATTTCTTGTTCTTCTTGTTGTGGATTGCCTAGTACTGGAGGCCCAAAATTGTCTGCAATGGAATCCTCATCGTCATTGATGACGATGATTTTAAGAACTGCTACTGGCTCGACCTCTACTAGCTTAGGCTCTGCTCAGGCTCGCTCTGGAGAGCATGGGGTATAGCTCTCACTGGATTGTTCCTCAGGCTCAAATGCAACTGAATCGGACTCCTCCACTCGTTGTCCAAAAATATTGTCCTCTGAGTCAGCCTCGTATCTTGAATCGGGCTTCCTCTGGTGAGCTATCACTGAATTCTGTAATTGACTGAATACAATATGTATTCCATCTCATCGGACCCTCTCATCAAAAGACTCAATTGATTCTCTCCTCAGTAGAGAGCATAGGGCGTGGTAACATCCGGTTGACCGGATCATCTACTCATCATGGCAAAAATTTAGCTGAGTTGCATATGTCAATTTTTAGGTGCTCAAGAAATTTTGATCTTCAAAAATTTCAATTTCCCTTTCCAAAAAGTTTTAAAGGTTTTCAATAATTTTTTATAAAGTCTTTATAAAAAATTTAATAATTTTTTATATCCTTAATTATTTTTTAAACAAATTATATTTAAAAAAAATTGAAGAATATAATTTTAAAACTATTAAATTAATTAAAAACTTTAATAAAAATTAAAAAAATTTAAAAAAATTTTAATTTTAAAAAACCTTTGTTTTGGAGCGGAGGGGAATCGATCCCCCGACCTACCACTTTGCAAGAGAGGAGTTTAGCCGCTACACCATGTGGCGTATTTGAAGGCACAAGGCACCTCGTGCCTTATATTTTGTTTTCCTCGACATGCAAAAACAAAAAAAAATTCAACTTTTCAACCTCGGCGTGACTCGAACCCAACACCTCCGCCAAGCAACTCTTCCGTATTTTCCAACTGCGCTATGCGCTTGGATGAGAACTAAGGGCAAGAAAATTGTATTAATGTCATCGTGCTCTAAATGTTTTAAAAAAAAATAATACCTCCTTTATCCCACATGTACTGTGAGATGGGTGAGGGAGAGTTTAATAATGTGAAGTCGCGCGTTATGAGTCGATTGCCTTCGGGCAATAACGGCCAACCAACCTTTTGCCAATGAAGAGTCCAATCGGAGCTTGCCATGTGGCATCCATGCCACCTCATCGTGCCATGTCGTCAGCTACCATGTTGCTGCCAGCTCACCGTCCACTCGTTGCCATGTCAGTGCCTGCCTCACCACCACATGTCACCTCCTTGCTAGATCATATCCTCAAGTTGCACCCAATATACACCTGCATCATATGCCCAGTCAGTGCCACGTGTTGCCTTGAAATTCATGCCTCCCTACGTGCACCTCGGTCGTCATGCTCGATCTGTCTCTATGTGGACCTCCTATCCACCTCTCGACGCATCAAACTCCTGCCGCCTCCACTTTGATTTTCATGCCCCTGGCATGGAGCCCAACTCTGATACCAGTGATAGATGGCGATTAAGGTTGACTTAAAATGCACAAAAATAAAATAAAAATAAACACCTCCTTTATTAATTCGAATAGCACCTTCACATTTCAAACATAGCACAAAGCGTGCTTTATATAAGGTAAGTAGGGAGGTACGTGGAAGATAAGGGATGAGGGAGGAGGTGGAGGAATAAGGAGGAAATGGTGGCGAAAGAATAGGGAGGAAAGAAGACGAGGGAGAGAGAGAATATAGGAAGGGGTTAGAAAATATTTTAAAAAATCTTGCCGACATGTTGCCGACAATTTTGGACACATGTTCACATTGTGGCCAGAAATCAGGATATTTCTGAGCCACTTAGACAATAACCCTCTTCACACTTGCAACAACCATGTCGCTAATCTGCACTTTGGTGCTAATATCATCTAGACTCGATTTGATTGTGGATTGGGACCTTCGCGCTAGACCATTGTAGAATACACTAAGTTTTGGGTGACATGGAACACTTTGCTCATATTTACAAAAATAAACTAAGTGTTGAGTGG
Source organism: Wollemia nobilis (assembly GCA_028583015.1). Classification (NCBI taxonomy): domain Eukaryota; kingdom Viridiplantae; phylum Streptophyta; class Pinopsida; order Araucariales; family Araucariaceae; genus Wollemia; species Wollemia nobilis. Next base: position 12,159,702 of record JAQPPZ010016879.1, on the reverse strand, counting down.
ATTGGAGAATTTTGCGCTGATCCACTCCAAAATACTCTATATTTTTAGCAGATTAGATCCCTTTCATGCCTTAGAATAAATTTTCAAAATTTTCTAAGGATGTGGCCATTTTGGGCCTACAATACCCTCTACTCTTTATATCACTAGGGGGTCTGGTACCCCTGCCTGATATCGAACTATCTCAATACTCATGAGTACTATAAGTACTCATGCTTGATACCATGTCATCCAATCACCCACATCACCTATCATACATAAGCCAAGTGTATCATGTTCTTAACCCACATTGCTCCTCCTCATCAGGGCCTCCAAATCACCTTCTCAGGCCTAAATTCAACCCACACCCTCCAATAATTCTACCTATTACCATATGGATTACTCTATGCCCCCTCTCTCTTCCAATGCCACCTCAATACATAGGGTACCTCTACCTCTATATATTTGTGTACCTTATACGATAATTTAACCGATCGACACATATGAAAATGCTTCCATCCCCACACTTGGAATAATAGATTGCACCTTGATCCCACTTACTTTCATCATTACACCTCATACAATTTGCTATACATTTGAGCCAATAATGTGAGAGCCCATGCATACACTACCAGTGTCTCAACTAAATCCATCACCAACCCCAATAGGTTCCATGGAAATCGTGCCCCTAACGAGTCCGATAATATCACATTGGAGATAAAAAATATGAGGGTTGTATGCCACTAGGTGAAGGTTCCCTAAAACTATAATTGATATTGCACCTTACTACTATCAATGTTCACCTGCTCAGCTCTCTCACCATACACCTTGTACTTCACATCCTCCTCCTTCATTGCTAAGATCAAAATACCCTCAACTAGAATCCAAAATATACTATACACATCCTCTAGTGTAATTATATTTTTATTAGTAGGTAGGTGGAATGTATCAATATTTGGATCCCATATCTCTGCTAGGGATAAAATATACACATGATCTGCATGCACGGGCTCTAATTATGCCACTCCCTCCAATCATATCTCCCCCAACCACCTCCAATCTACAACCGTTAGTGAATCTCTCGCCTCTCGAAACACCCTACTAAACCTATGTTATGGCCTTAGCATATTCAACTACAATCATCCCCACACAATCATTAATATTCTAAAAAAAACACCCTTCACCTTTCAAAAAAACCACCACAAAACGACCCCCCTTAACCCATCTCAAACACAACTTACAACAAAATATTTTTTACTCAACATCATCATCACCATTGATTCAAAAAAATAAATTGCCCCCCCTCTCCAACACACACTTACATCACATAATTGGTAATTTCCCCACCCCTCATATAACTCAACCATATTTCACATCCAAAATTAAAAAAAAACATTCTCCATCCCCCCATAATCAATAATTTCCCCACCCCCATCTAAATAAACCACATTTCATATTCACCAAAAAAAATATAAACACAACAAAACACACACATCAAACAAAACTAACAAAAACCACAAAAAAACAACTCATTGAGTACTTACCAATATTGCACACACTCCTACTCCCACTATCGCACCATCCGTTGCCATATCAAATGCAAATCTACATGAAATTTGCTTCAATTCTTCTTCTCCTCCTCTCTCTTCCTCTCTCTCTATTGTTAGGCATGATTCAAATGAGAAATTATCCTCTCAAGTGCCTATCTATCTCTAGGCATTGGTGATTGCCTAATATGGTCACCAACTGCCATAAGGGATCACCAAATACCACTAACGATCGCCTAGTGACTGCTAGGGGTGATTGCCAATTGCTAGCCCCATGGCGGTTGAAATATTACCCAAAATATTGACCTCTAACACTCTGTTTATCCCTAAACAACTTAAATTTAATACCTATCCTTCCATATGCCCCTCCTTTGACCATCTATCATCCAATTTTTATCAATTGGTTGGTTATTGTCATCCATTCCTTCTTCCAACCATTCATCGCTTGAAGGGGTAGACAACACCCACAAAATTTTCATCCCAAACCAACCCAACATCCAAATGCTCAATTTTGAAAACCACACTTATACATCACTAACCCTCTTCTATTGGGGTAAGAGAAGAACCGTCCAATCATCACTAACCCTCTTATGTTGGGGCAAAAGCATAACTATCCAATCATCATTTACCCTATTCTGCTGGGGTAAAAGTAGAGTCTCTCATCTGACTAACTTGGTCTTATCTATTTTTGCACCACATTATGTTTACACACAACATGGTACATGCACAACTATTTGCAAATGCTCGGGAATTAAATATTATTTTTACTTTTATTTTTTTCAATTGGTTATATGGGATTGAAACAAGCCCCACCCATATTACATAATCACCACATAGTGATATTACAACAAAGCTTGAATATTATCCATGTATCACTTAGCAAGATTTGAACCTTGGTCTCCTCTTTAACTATTGGGGAATCAAACCAGTTGAACTAATGCCACTTGATTAATATTATTATTAGGTTTTTGTGAAACATTCTACATGCTTTAATTAATAAGCTTTAAAAAAAATTTCATGCCTTATCCTACAAGTGTCAAACCTTATATTTCGCTCTGCTCCTAGTTTTGGGCCAATGGTTTTTCCCAACCATGGTTTTGTAAATATCTATAAATATGTTTGATATCAATAAAAATCAATAGGCAAGTTCTAAGGTAAACTTGATCCTTATTACTAGTATTAGAGCTCATTGATCCATTCATGGATTGCTTACATCCAAGGAACCATGTTGCCTGGTCAAAATCCCCCTAAGGATCTCTCTACTAGAAATAGTAGAGCGATCCAAAGATCTCTGTGATGAGATAAAGTTGATCATAGCTATAATGGCTAAAAAGAAAGAAGAAAACCTCACTATTGAGGTTGAAGAAGATGAATTTTATGCCAATAACATGTTTCCTAATAATTTAACACTTTAATTTGAACCATTATCTATGGGCCAAAGGTCTATCGTCTTGCTATTATATGATATTACTATCAATTTGAGGAAGAATGAGAAGACACATCAACTAAGGGAAGAGGAGGATTTGATGCCTCATAAAGTAGATGTTTATGATATTGTTTTGGCTAATGCTATTTTAGTAGGTCAACTTGTTGTTTCCTCCTTCCACATGATCGAGTACAATCGAGGAGTGGTTTGAGGCTTCAAATGCTACTCTCTAAGACCATGTTATTTTCTTATCTTTAGCATTGGAGCTTAAAAATACAACAAATAAGGTGGCTGTAGTTTTAGAGAATACCTATATTTGATCCTATGGTGAATAAAGAACTCTTGATCTCTACACCAAGAAATGTAATGATAGAGAAGGTTTTGAATATAATGGTAGAAAATGATATTATAGTTGTACAAGTAACCTCTAGTACCATCTTCCTATCTATGGGAAGCTATATTTTATGGCCACCATCTGACACAACCAGTATTGACCTTGATGATATCTACCAAAAATGATCATTGCATAAGCTTTGATGCCAAAAAATATGCCTATAGACTCATGATCATTCTAAAACTTGATCCCCTTGATTTATGGTCTCCATTAACTATGACTCTATAGTTGTACTTATGCTAAGTCAAGCACCACCACCATGGTGACCCCTGGCCACCACCAAGCCCTTGCACCATCTCTGCTAGAATGCATTATCACCTCCTCAAGTGTCAATGCCCCTCTATTATATGATATGCAACCTCGTGGGTTCTTCTCCATATGTATTGCTTCTCCTTAGTGCGAATCTTCTATCATAGCCTCCTATCCTCTTAAAAGACCCCATGATGGATTAGTGCTTATAACTTTTATGACTTCATATAAGACCAAGAAGGTGGTGATCCCAAACTTGAGTTTGAGGGGATTTCATGTAATTAATGAAGCAAAATATGCTAAGGAAAATGTGTGTTCGAGTGTGGTTTCATGCATTGACATCATTGCCCTCGTTCCTGCCCCTTCCCATAGATAACATCAACACCTCTACACAACCCAAGACTCTGAATGAAACTAAAGGTCACGTCTAAGAGCTGTAGCATCTAGACCACATCACAAGAACTCTATTTGGTGACTCTTTCCCCCACCATGCCACCTCTATCTACTTTAACACTCTCATTTGAAACATAAAATACAACTTTGATGCTGATTTAGAGCCATCTTAGTCTACATTTTTCAATGTAGCCCTCCCTTGATCCATTGCCTTATTTTTTTGACACAACGTGCCAAGATTTTCTTATGATGGCAACTTCTCATTCTTGGTTATGTGCATATTCAAACTTGAAACTATGTTGTCATTTCTAGATATTAACTATAACTTAGAAGGACATCAAAATCCTAGGTCTCCATAGCTATTAACAAGGACAAATGTGGTTACCACATTCCTAGAGGACATTTCACAAAATTCTTTAACGTACGATGATTTTGGATTCAAATCTTGTTTTGCTCTTACTGGACGACGATTATGATTTGGTTTTCTATTGTGTCCTATGGTGGATTCCTTCCTACATACGGGCTTCTGAAACTTCTTTTAGATATTTTGTGGAGACTAGAAACTTTACACCATCAATGCTCTTCCATATTTACACCTTACATGTCATATAAATATGCCCAGAAGAGGTGTGAACAACACCTAGAACCCACAAAGGAGATGTGGCGAGCATGGAATTTTCTTCTAATTGATGTGTTAACTGTTTCCTCCAACTAGTGAGCACCCCTTCTATTCTTGCCATACTTGTTACTTATTCCACATGCATTGTGGGAAGGCTAGACAATTCCCTTTTATGTTATCTAGTGCTATGTAAATGATAAAATTAAAAATAAAGGAGGCCCATATAAAAAATTTAAAACAACATATATTACAAAAAATTCCATGGAAATACTCCACGATGGTTCAAGTTGTAAAGGAAAATATTTCGCTTATATTTTTGCTACTTGATGAGCCTGTGTTTTTTTTTGCAAATCTAGGCACCTATCCAATAGCAAGTATAGGCTTATTTATACTTGTTGGAAAGATATTTTCAAGCCATATCCAATGGAAGAAATATTTTCAAGTTTTATGAAGACCTATTCTGGCTACTAAAGCATCAATGTTCAAGTGGTTTGTCTTCTAGTTCTTGTGCTCTTTAATATTTTTCCTCTCCTTTTGTAACACATTGGAGTCTAATGCTTTTGTGGTTGGAAGGAGTGTTAGGGAATTAAATATTATTAATTAATTAAACATTAGGTTTAATTAACTAGTTTTTTATTATAAGTTTTATAAGATTTAATTAATAGGCTCTGAAAAGTTTGTTAGGCCTCATCCTGCAAATGTGTCAAGCCTATCTTGTTGTCAGGCCATATCTTCCACTCCACTCCTAGTTTTGGGCTAATGTTTTTCCCAAAAATAGTTTTGTAAATTTCTATAAATATGTTTGATATCAATAAAAAGCAATGGGTAAGTTTTGAGGTAGACTTGATCCTCAACAACAATCAAATTTTAGATTACCACTTATATAGTTTAGACAACCGAAGTACAAATACATCCTCAAAAATAATCCAAGCTTAGACTACCATTGATAGAGTTTAAACAATCAAAGTACAAATACTTGTAGAAAAATATGCATTTGTGTTTTCTGAACTACAAGGATTACTAAGGTTATTATTGCTCAAGAAATTGTTGGGATGTATATTTCTAGGTATTTTATCAAAGAGCCTCCAAAATGTGGAGGCAAAATAGTAATTATGAAGGTGCTAGATAGTATCTCTCAGTATGCTCACTTCTATTCTCTTTTGCTCACATGTCATTGGAATCCTCTTTTGCCTTCATTCCTACCCCACTCCATTGTTTTTCCATCTTCATCAATAATTTTTATAGGAATTGTACACACTACAAGACACACACCTCAAAATGAGCTTTGCATACTATCCCCCAATAGATGAATACATAGGATTTGTTAACAAGTACTTGGAACTAATTTTTGAACATCCTTATCCATCACTTTCTTCTTATATTCTAGCTAGTTCTAAAGTTCCAACAAAATATTCTACTTAATGGGAACGTGAACTACTTCTTAAATTCCTCAAGGATAATTTGGTGATGGCACAAAACTGCATGTGGCAATAAGCTAATCACCTCTACTCAAAGCATGAATTTAATATGCTATAATAGATTGAGTTCACAACCTACAAGCTCACATTGTTGCCCTCTTCTAAGATACATCTAGTTTTTTCATGTCTTCTTTGATATGTTTTTTTCCATGTCTTCTCATTGAAGAATGGTTCATGGTAGCTATCTATAGGTTCAAAAAACACATTCGAGTTGTATATAGAACAATCAATCATATTAGATCTCGAAAGTATTCTGGATTGATGGACACATACATTCTAAAAGTTGTTATTGTTAAGCAGAGATCTAACTCTTTATTAATCAAATGCAAGAATACATATATTAGTTACAAACAAATACTACCATAGAATAGGTTAGTAGTTGTGAACAATTAAATATCCTACATTCTAACTTAAGCTTTAATACATAACAAGAAAATATTCCTACTAATTATAGCTTGATTAGTTGATATATGTAAGCTTCTAGAATACTAACAATTATGACACTATAGGTCTTCTAGAATATATCTAGGAGATAATATAAATAATGTAATAAATTAAATTTAATGCTAGCATCCCCCCTTTATTAAATTATTTGGAATACAAAGCGAGTTGCAAAATAACTCAAACTTGACATGTACAAGTGCCTTTGTAAAAATATCTGCAACTTGTTTGTTGGTGGGACTGTACTAGAGTTATATGTTAAGATCCTGCTATAAAATAAACTCAAATAACACACTCTCACACAATTTCTTGGAAATAACTCACATAAACATCACATTAATATAACATAAATTTGCATAAAGAACAATCTCACAATAGAACTGAATCACGAGCCTCTTCGAGGGGGCAACCTCCTTCAATACTTCATTAATTTTGCAAAAGATGGTTACATTGGTGCCTTTTCGGGTATTTAAGGAGTTTCCTTCCAAGGTTGGATTACATGCAAAATGCCACCTGGATTACATGCATAATGCCACCCGAATTACATGCATAGTGCCACTTTGAATTACATGCACAATGCCACACGAATTACATGCACAATGCCACCTATCTACCATGTGTTACATAAAAAGGGTGCCATTTGTCATAGGCACTACCTAAGCTAAAACTTAGAACATTACAAAATATTAATCATGGGTACAACCCACGTTCACTAGGAATTATTACAAAAGGGGAGTTATTACATTAAGGGTTAGGATGAGATCCTAACATTATATCTTGTGCTTCTAAACTTCTTCTTAGATAAAGTGACACCGAGTTTCAATGTGCTTCGTTCTTTCATGGAACACTAGATTCTTGACTAATTTTAGAACACCTTGATTATCATATTTCAAGTGTATTGGTATATTTTTTTGAAGTCTTATACTTGAAATACTGTGATGTAGCCATATCACTTCGCACATAACTCATGCAATGTGATATTCTGCCTATGTGGATGATAGTGGAACAACCTGCTACTTCTTATTGTGCCATAAGATAGGTCTAGATACTATATGAAATATGTATCTGAATATTGACATATTTTCATCTAGTGATCCTGCATAGTCTAAGTCCGTGTATCCTTTTAAGAAGAACTTGTAATTCTTCTTATATTCTAGGCCATAATCTATTGTTCCACAGATACAATGCAATTCTCTATTTGCTTATTTTTAGTGACTAGCCTTAGGCTCTTGCATAAACCTTAAAATATAGCTCACAATAAAGCTTATATCTATCATGGTATTTATCAAATATATGAGACTCCCAATCAATTGATGATAGAAAGTTCTAGATACCTAAGGATATTTGTCATATCTAGATAGCTATAACCTTAGTTCCATTGGAGTTACCTTGGGTTTACAATCTATCATCCAATATTTTTCTATTAGTATCTTGGCATATTTTGTCTATGATATCTTGATATCATTCTTCCTTTTCCAGACCTCCAATCCAAGATAATAATGTAGAAGTTTTAAATCTATCATATGAAAGGACTTTTTCAAGTCACTTTTCATAGTGTCCACCATTTCATCTGAATTGCTAGTAATAATCAGATTGTCAACATACAACACATGTATCACTATTTTAGAGCTATTTTTCTTGAAATATAGATTTACATACAAGGAACTTACTTTGAATCCATGTTGCAATAGGTGGTTGTCCAATTTGATATACCAAGCTCTTAGAGCTTGCTTCAACCCATAGAAATAATTTGTAGTCTAAAACATTTTTTGTGCTTGCCCTTCAACAACAAAACCTTTAGGTTAAATCGTATACACCTATTCCTTGAGATCACAATTTAAGAAGGCACTCTTAACATCCATTTGGTATAGCTTCCAACAAAATTGAGCTACCATTGCATAGAAAACATGAATGGTTGTCACATTTATTGTTTATGTAAATGTTTCCTCATAGTCAATGCCTTCTTTTTAGCATAACCCTTTACAACAAGTCAGACCTTGTATTTATCAATTGATCCATCTATATTATATTTAATTTTAAATACCCATTTATAGCCTATGGGCTTCTTTCCATCAGGTAGATCAACCAGATCCCATTTATTATTTTCTAATAGACTTATATTCTATTTACATAGCTTCCTTTCATTGAGGTAAGCTAAGTGTATCCTTCATTGATGTGGGTTATGTATGCTCCATGATTTAAGACACAAATCACCTATTTACTTATTTATTTGCCATACTTTGAGTATGTGGCCAAGTGGAAGTAAGATCAAGAGGTGCATAAAGTTTGGCATCTCTCATAGTACTTGTGTACCATTTTGGAATTTTCCTTTGTTATAGGGGAGCAACTGCTTCAGGATCATCAACAAGTGCTTCATCAAATTCCAATTTCACAATAGGAAATATGTTCTTGCTAGACTCTTTAGAATCTACTATATTTTACTTGGGAGTAATTCCTTCATCAAATATCACATCTCTACTAATATGTATTTTCTTGGTGATGGGGTCAATCAAATGATACCCTTTGGGTTCATCATCATACCCAGAAAAATATACATTGTAGGGACTTCTCATCTAATTTGGTCCTTTTCTTCTTAAGAATATGCATATATGCTTTGTTACCATATATTATTAGATAAGCAATGGATGGCTTCCTTCTAGACCAAGCTTCTCCAGGTGTAACCCCTTGAAGTGTTTTTGTGGATGCTATGTTGAGGAGATACACTACATTGCTTATAGCTTCATCCCAATACTATTATCCAAGTGTAGCTCTAGTGAGCATACAAAAAATCATCTCCATGATGGAATGATTCCTCCTTTCAGCAACCCCATTTTGTTGTGGAGTATAAACTATAGTAAGTTGTCTTTTTATCCCATGATGTGTAAAAAACCTTGATTTTTTTTTGGAGGTATATTTCTCCCCTTGATCTGAGTGGAGGGTCTTAATGGAACATCCTGAATATTTTTCAACATGCTACTTGAACTATTGAAAATATAGAAATGCATCAGACTTTATCTACAAAAATGACACCCACATTTTTCTAGTCATCAAGAAACAACTAAGAGTATCTCTTGCCACTAAAATTGTTTGGCATGGATCCACACAGATTGGTGTGTATCAACTCTAATGGTGCTTTGGATCCAGTGGTTTGTGGTGCCAGTTTATGCAGTTACTATTTTTTTGGTTAGTGTTGTAGTACATTTTCTGTACTCTTTTGTTTAAGTGTTGAAGTGCACTATTTTGGTTTGCTATCTTCTTTCGGTTATAAAATATTTTGGGGCCCTTTCAAAACCCTCTTCCCTTAATTTTACCAAAAAAAAACTCTAATGGTGCTTTAGCTCTGGAAGTGCTCAATTAAAAAGAGAATTGATGTTGCTTCCTTGCTAAGCAATCTGAGCACACTTGCAATGTCAATGAGAGGTTGGGTAATACTAACACCATTTCATATCTACTTAACTAGAGTAAATATATTGAACTTAGATGTCCATAACACTTGTGCCACAAGGAGGTTACGTCTTTGGTTGTGGCAACCAAGGTAATATGAGGAGAAGTTAGGGAATCAAGAGAAAATAAGCTATGCTTGTATTCACCAGTTATTATATGCTTTCCATTTTTAGTAATGAAGCACCTCTTTTATTCATAAACAACTCTAGAATAAATCACTTTATTTTTATTTAGGAGTTGGAAGAATTTACAACAAATTATTGGCAAGTTTTGGTACATATAGTACCTTTTCAAAGTTGCATTTCCCATCTAGAAGAGTAAGGAAGACATCACCTACACCTTTGACTTGATAGGTTTTATCATCAATAATTGTCATTGGTTTTTCTTTTTTGGAATCAAAAGAATCAAACCAACCGTTATCCCTTGTCATGTGCTTACTAGCACTTAATCAATGCACCAAACATTGCTCTTTTATTTGGGTTTAGCCTAAGTCATTAGCATCTTGTGTGCTTGCTCTAAATTCAATTTTAAGTCTTCAATAGCAACATGCACTTTTTTTGGCTTGTATTTAGGATGTGGTTTGTATTATGCCTTCTTTTATGGTTGATAGTTTTTGTCACCTTTAGTTGAGGAATTGTATTGACATTATTTTGTTTCATGACCTTCTCGTTCACAAATGTGGTAGTACCTCTTTTGCATTTGAGGGTTCTTTTATGAGGAGATTAAGGTGGTAGAAACCTTGGAGGAAGAAGTATTTGGAAAAGATTTTGATGGTGGTTTCTTGTTGCCAAATTTCTTGGTAATGAGTGCACTATTGGACAATTGATCCCTCAAGTTGTTGGTGGCTTCTTCTTGTTGTAACAAATTAACCAAATCCTCAAAGGAAATCTTCCTACTGGAAACTTGGAGGGAGGTGATGACTAGTTTAAAGGAATATGGTAAAGCTCTAAGTATAATGAGGACTAAGAGCTTGTCTTCCACTTTCTCTCCCATTGCATTCAATTTTGCTTTCAAGTTAGCAATTCTGCAAAGAAATGCTTTTATACTTTCTTCATTTTTCATGCTCAAAGTGTGAAGCTGGGATTGAAGGTTAAGAATAGTTGCTTGATTCTTCCCTTCATAAATAGTGGTAAGTTTATCCCATGCATCTTTGGCACTCTCTGCTTCACAAATATGAGGTTGAATCTCATTAGTTGTGGCAAGTGTGATGATCATGAGGGCTCTTGCATTTACATCATCATATATTTCTTTAGCATCATCATAATATTTTGGTCTTGTGACTTTGCTAATAATGATGTCCCATAGATTTTCAACCTACAATATGGTCTGCATCTTTGTCTTCCATGGTGCAAATTTTGGATCTCTTGAGAGTTGAGATTCTATGAGATAGGCTTTTGGAATGGACATTGTGAGGGTTCCTTATCTCTCCAAATGGTCCCCCTTTTTATATACCGCTAGTTTGATATACCCACCCTTCCTAAATACCTGTCAGTATGTGGAAGAATCTAGTCCTCTTGTTATACACGACCATATGTGAGAGAGACCTTAAGGTACTATAAGCATAACAGTAAGTGGTACATAGACAATACTGAAAGGGATTCACTCTATATTTTATACCTACTTAAAAATACCTTTGCATATGTAAGACATAACTTCCCTTAAATACTTGGAGGAACTTAATTTTAGGATTTATACCTAGCGATAGAAGTGAATAAGGATAATTACAAAGTGAAAAATATTATTAGCTTTCCTTATTTCTCCTTGATGATTTATAGGGATAGATCTTAAATGTTGTTGTTGCAGTTATATTAGGCATTAAACACAGTAGCCCAAGCATGCCAACATTAATTATAAGTGTGAGTTAAAGGCATCGTAACTACCAAACACTTGGTCAAGTTGCACAAATTTAGGGTTTTATAAAATAATTGAGGTCTTTTCAAAAGCATGAAATATTTTTGCTAAACAAAAATGAAAACATGCAATCAAGACCATAATTTTTAAGTTGTCGCATTCGACTGAAAATGCACCTTTTTACAATGTATTTTTGCAAAAATATTTTATGAATATTTTGAAAAAAATAAACTAGTTGTTTTGGAGCATAATCCTTAAGCAACAAACAATTTAATTAATTAATTAACTATTCAATTAATTTAAAATAAATTAATTAATTACTTAATGAAAAAATAAAATAAAATAATAATTAATTAATCAATTAATTAATAAATAGAATAAAATAATAATTAATTAATTAATTTAAGAAAATTAATTAAATAATTAACTAAAAAAATATGCTATTAAGGAAAATAGTGGGTCTAAGTGTGATTTGTCTTGGTACCAAATTGATCTACTCTACAAATCTACAAACTCTAATTATACCACCTAATCAACATTATCTCTGCCACGTGTGAATTCAATCTCTAATGCATCACACCTAGTAGACTAATCTTATGGGCAGTTGATAAACGCAAAGCACATTGTTTTTGGGGTTTGCCATCTACCATCGTGAAATCTACTCCTAGGCACCTCCTCCATAATATAATCTCTTTTATCGCTAGTATTCTAAGGTAGATCTACCACAACTATGATTAATGGCATAGATTTTTGTTAGGTCATAACTCTGTCGTGAGGTCGTTGTTGCTGAAATCGATCCACTTCTATTAAGCACAATTTTAAGCCTTACTTCAGGATCTCACTCTAGCTAGCCAGGCTTTTTGTTCAACATTTTTAGCTTTGAAAAATCTAGGGTATCCCTAGAATCAACGATCTATTTATGCACTCAATTGCACACAATGCATTAACCTGCACTAAAAAATTGCTCGATCATGCAACACTTGCAATGTTTTTCTACAAATTAACATCTGCCAAAACATATCCTCTAGATGTTTTAAGAATATTCACCCTGGTTCAAAGTCTCATTTAGAGTGTTAAATATATTAGGCACAAACTCTCCAACATTACACCATTATAAGTATGCAAATATCAATCAATGAGTCTATGAGTCTATGTATATCACTCTATAGGATTTTCTAGGAGACCATGACTAATGGTATCTTTGGAAATGCCATGAAAGCCCCATTGGTCAAATAGTGAGAATAGGTTGACACTTTCCTCCTAGATCCATGACTCAACCATCATTCATTCAACGCAGGATACAACAAGGTAGTCAATTGTAACATAGTTTGCTCCTGCAATGTTTTAGGGGAAACATACACATTTCATGCAAGCAACTACACAAATTTTAAAAACATTTTTATTCTAACAGGAATACATGCTTATAATCATATAACTGCTCTGATACTAATTTTGATCATAGATATAACTCTTTATTAATCAAATATAATAATATATACATTAGTTACAAACAAAGACTAACCCAAAATAGTTTAGTAGTTGTGAACAAATAAATATCCTACATTCTAACTTAAGCTTTAGTACACTAAGAAAATATTCTAGCTAACTATAGATTGATTAGTTGATATACATAATCTTATGGAATACTAACAACTACAACACTATAAGCCTTCTAGAATATATCTACAAGATAATATAAATAATGTAATAAATTAATTTTATCCTAACAACTACTCCTTCAACTCGAGTAGTAATTTTCTCAAGCTTTGAGGAGAAAGCTTCTTGAAGAGGAAGGGCATGTTAGAATTCTATCCTAACATCATTGTATAATTTTTATATTTAGTATGCATGGGACATTATAATGTAGCCAATACTTATTAATAGATATGAATCAAATTATTTTATTAGAGTTATTAGCTCAGGTTCCTCACTTGCATGTGGGCTGATCCTTGAGCTTTAGCATTAGGGAAGATAAAAAGTCTTTATAAAGACAAGGGGAAAATTGAATGTATTGTTTTTTTCTCAGATTATAATGAAGTTCTACTTCCAAGGAGGTTTCCCCCCTCGAAGAGGCCTATGGTATCCGATTTTGTTGATTAATAAAGTTGCATTTATTTTCCATATTTCTCAAGCACTTTGTTGTTATCTTCCTCACATTTTTTGTTAAAGTCTACAATTATTATTGTGAATGTGCTTAATTTTAATTGAAGGTTACTTACATTTTACTTCATTCATGTTTCCTTTCTTTTTTTAGATCTTCTTCTATTATAGCTTTAGGTCATTTGTTTTCACTCATCTATTCAATTTTCATATATCTTAGAAGACAAACCATAATAGTTACCTTTATAAGGAAGGTACTTATTTTTGCTAAAATAATTTCATATAAAACCAACTATATTATTTGAATTTGTTTATGATTAGACATTTTTAAATCCTCTCTATTTACCTTCATTTTGAGTTTGATGCGTTGTTAGCCACTCTTCAACCATGATACTACCACTAATAGCTCAAATAAAACCTATATAATATTCTAGTTCCATAATTTAACCTCTTTACTTCTATTTTGTAATGCAAAAGTACTCTTCATCCTCTTAATGTTCTTTTCATTCTATATGAGAACCTCTCTACTTCTATTTTTAAAATGTAAAAGTACCCTTCATCCTCTAATGTTCTTTTCATTCTATATGTTTCTCAACTAAGCTTATTATTAAAGTCTATCCCAAGATCATTTTACTCTATTACGTCTTCCAAAATACCCCCTTCAAAATAAAATTTTTATTGATTTGGGAAATAAATTTTTTATTGATTTGGGAAATAAAAATATTATAAGAAATATAAGAGCTCAATATTGCTTACTTTGTATTCTTTTAAGTTGTGTTTTTATATAAGATGCTTCTAAATTTTATGATGTCAATATCTTATAGGACTTCAAAAATATGGTGTGTATATCTATATCTATCTATCTTTCTATATATGTTACTTTTCAAGATTCAAACGTAAGTCTCATAAGATTTAGAAAGGTGGGTGCAAAGCGAGATGGAAGGGAACTAGGGGTTGGTATAGCATTTTTCTACAGCTAAATATGGATGTCCCCATGAAGGAAAGTTTGAGCCGAGATACCAACGCATGAAGAAAGTTGGGTGTGGGAAAAATTATTGATAACTATTGTTGTTTCATTGTTAAAATATTCACTGATAATAATAAAAAGAAAACCTTGATAATAGTTAGAGTGTGGGGTAGCTTTTCTATATGGCTAAATGTGGACGTCCCCATGAAGGGAAGTTTGGGTTGATAAACCTATGCATGAAGAAAGCTGTGTGTGGGGCCAATACAAATAGAGCTAGGGCTTGGGGCAGATTATTTTTGTGGCTAAATATGAATATCCAAATGATGGAAAGTTCAGGTCGACACACCTATGCATGAAGAAAGTTGCATGTAAGAAAATTTATAGAGAACTATTATGGTTCCATTTATGAAATAGTCATTGGGTTAAAGGATGGAGGGGGCAAGGGTTCCAAAAATTAGCAACAAGCTAAAGAGAGATAGGTTGAAACTAGAGGTAGAGAAGGTTTGAAAAGGGAAAAATGATGGAGATACCAAATGAATAAGGTAGTCAGATTGTCATGACCCTCCCAGATGGACCTTTGAACATGGAAAAACAATGTATTAACAAATGTGACTAATACTCAATTTTGTGCAATTAAGTAGCCTCACAATAATAAATAGATAGTGAAGGATATGATACTGCTAATGAATTTCCAATGTGTAGGATCAGGTGCACTTGAGAGTGGAAGGAATTGAGTCATCCACCAGAGATGAGAGTACCTAAGGAAGGGGAAATGATGATAAGGCAAATCAAAGGTAACATGGATAGATACCTTCATATAGGCATGCATTCGGTTAGGGATAATCATCAATATCTAACCACCTTGAGCCCTATATTGATGGCCTAGTAGCTATCATAAGTTCTAGAGGCTGAGATAGGCAATTAGATTGATGGAAAGACTCCCTCTTTGTTTGATGCACTTGCATGATTGTCTTTTACTTCAGAATTATTAACCTTGATAACTAGTAAGCATGGAGTAAATATTTTTCCTTCACAACTTCACGTGTGCTTGTTTAAATAAATGTTTGATTTATTTAAAAAGTAAAAAGGATATTGTTTAAATAAATGTTTGATTTATTTAAAAAGCAAAAAGGATATTGTTTAAATAAATGTTTGATTTATTTGAAAAGCAAAAAGGATATTGTTTAAATAAATGTTTGTTTTATTTGAAAAGCAAAAGGGTATTTTTTAAATAAATGTTTGATTTATTTAAAAAGCAAAAATGATATTTTTTAAATAAATGTTTGATTTATTTAAAAAGCAAAAAGGATATTGTTTAAATAAATGTTTGATTTATTTAAAAAGCAAAAAGGATATTGTTTAAATAAATATTTGATTTATTTAAAAAGCGGGAAGATATTGTTTAAATAAATAATTATTTTAAGCAAAGATCTCATTAGAAATGAGCAGTCGATCATTTAAAATGACGTTGGTAGATGTTATTAGTAACAAAATGATTGATTTATTTAATAGCTCTAGTAAGCAAAGAAGTAATCATTTGCCAAATGATTGTTATTGGGGAACTTTCCTTGAAATATAAAAATAAGAAAATAAAAATAATTCTTTTGAAGCCCCAAGGCTTAGTCTTTGCCATGGCATGTCTAGGAAGTCACCACTCACCCGACGTTTGACCCTAAGGCGTAAATGCGACAAGACGACATTCGACAGAATGGGTCGGGTTGCCCTTTGAAGACCCGATTGGGTCAGTTGCATGAAGCTCCCTTGACATGAAGGGAAAGCTATTTATGGTGATCACCTTGGGAAGAGGGGGAGAGGTATGTCTGCCCTACCACCTATCAAAGGTGGTAGAGGAAGTAATGACAGGTAGGTAGGGGCATTGATCAAGGAGAAAAGAAGGTGTGTATGGAAAAAGTGGGAAGGAAAGGAAGAAAAACAGAGGAGCGAGCTGGGTAGAAGGAAGGAAAACAAAAGAGTGAGCTAGGCAGAAGGAAGGAAAATGAAGGAGCAAGGGGGTATGAAGGAGCAGAGGAGAACGAAGAGAGGAAGATCTCGAGGAGTGAAGAGCAATGAACGACGAGTGTCCATGTGAGCAGTGCAGGTGATCTAGGTTGGTTCATCGTAAATTGATGCTATATTTATTCTTGTATGTTGTGTAGCTACTACGTTGGTAGTGTGAAGCTACATCCTTATGCTGTGTAGCCACTACGTTGGCAGTAAGAAGCTACATACTTATGTTGTGTAGCCACTACGTTGGTAGTGTGAGATACATCCTTATGCTGTGTAGCCACTATGTTGGCAATGTGAGCTACATCCTTATGTTGTGTAGCCACTACGTTGGTAGTGTGAAGCTACATCCTTATGCTATGTAGCCACTACATTGGTAGTGTGAGCTACGTCCTTGTGTTGTGTATCCACTACGTTGGTAGTGTGAGCTACGTCCTTGTCTTATGTAGCCACTGCATTGGCAGTGTGAAGCTACGTCCTTGTGCTATGCCGTCACTACATTGGTAGTGTGAAGCTACGTCCTTGTGCTGTGTAGCCACTATGTTGGCAGTGTGAGCTACATCCTTGTGTTGTGTAGCCACTGCATTGGCAGTGTGAAGCTACGTCCTTGTGTTGTGTAGCCACTATGTTGGTAGTGTGAAGCTACATCCTTGTGTTGTGTAGCCACTACGTTGGTAGTGTGAGCTATGTCCTTGTGTTGTGTAGCCACTACATTGGTAGTGTGAGCTACGTCCTTGTGTGTTGTGTAGCTACTGCATTGGAAGTATGAGCTATGTTTCGTGTGCTGTGTAGCCACTGCTTGGTAACATGGTCTACATCCTTCTCTAGGAAGGATAGACACAATGGTGTCAATGCCCTTGCCACTACCATGGGCAGTAGGCTAGATGTATTAGGAGGAAGCTATTCAAGTAGCACCGTAGGTGAACCCTTCATTTTAGTTGCAACCCAATTTGGAAGTACCTTGGATGCCATCGACATCGAGGATGATCTATTGTGTCATGGAAACTAACGATGTCGTGGGTACATGAGTGCCATAAACCCTTTGAGCTACCGAGGTGGAAGTCACTTCTATCAAACTTTAGCCACCCCGTGCCTTCTCTCGCGATGTGGAATGCACTAGCCATCTGTTGGAGGTTGGTCGTCTTCTTGTCCATGGAAGTATAGAAGCTTTAAGTGTTGCTTATTATTTAAAATGATAGGTTTTAGATTAATGATGCGTAGAAGCTTTAAGTGCTGCTCATTATTTAAAAGATATATTTTATGTAATGGTTGTGTGAAAGCTCTACTCCTTGTCCATTAACTAAGATGGTAGATTTTAGGAAAATAAAATGGAATAATGGTTATTTTGTAATTTAAGGGTATGGGACCTTATGTTATGAAATAAAATGGAATAATGGTTATTTTGTAATTTAAGGGTATGGGACCTTATGTTATGAAATAAAAAGGAATAATGGTTATTTTGTAATTTAAGGGTATGGGACCTTATGTTATGAAATAAAATGGAATAATGATTATTTTGTAATTTAAGGGTATGGGACCTTATGTTATGAAATAAAATGGAATAATGGTTATTTTGTAATTTAAGGGTATGGGACCTTATGTTATGAAATAAAAAGGAATAATGGTTATTTTGTAATTTAAGGGTATGGGACCTTATGTTATGAAATAAAAAGGAATAATGATTATTTTGTAATTTAAGGGTATGGGACCTTATGTTATGAAATAAAATGGACTAATGGTTATTTTGTAATTTAAGGGTATGGGACCTTATGTTATGAAATAAAATGGAATAATGATTATTTTGTAATTTAAGGGTATGGGACCTTATGTTATGAAATGAAATGGAATGGTGGTTATTTTGTAATTTAAGGGTATGGGACCTTATGTTATGAAATGAAATGGAATGATGATTATTTTGTAATTTAAGGGTATGGGACCTTATGTTATGAAATGAAATGGAATGATGATTATTTTGTAATTTAAGGGTATGGGACCTTATGTTATGAAATGAAGAACAATGTTTATTGGGAATTAAAGTAGTTACTTTAAGTATTGAAATGTGTGAACCTAGTTGCTTAGAAATTAAGGGTATGGGACTTTAATTGTTGAGAAGGTTAGTTCATTTATTGCAAATAGAGCACATGAGCTAATGCATGGTTGATTGACTCTCTCAAGTTGGATGAGAGAGAAAATGGAAAGGGTAGTTTCTATGATCAGTGCTATGCATTAGTAAGTTGAATTGCTTGGGTTATTTGTATAGTTGCAATTTGGTAATGAATTAAGTAAGTGCATTTAGAAGCATGTCTATCCGGATCCATGAGTGTCCTGATCCCCTACTATCCTCACTTGATCGATGGAAGAGCGGGAAGGCCAAAGTCATGAGATGGACCAATTCACAAGTTTGCTCTCTACCTTACATCTTGTTATTTATGCAATAGATTAGATTGTGGGAAGATTTCCCCAATGAAATGGATGTAAAGTATTGTGGAAAGTATGGGGTGTACCATACTTACTCATGTATCTAAATAAACATTGTAACTACTATGTTTAGTACTTATTTATTTAGTTTCTTGCATTTAATTATTTTAATGTATGTTTGAATGTTGATTGTTCTTGTGCTTGATTATTCTTGCTTATGGTTAATTCATTTTTGTTAGATTTAGTATCTAGATATTTTATGCTCTTGTGATGTTAAAAGAATGAAACATTAGTAAGTTCTAGGTGAACTTAGAGGATACCCTAAGGGCTTGAGACCCCCTTAGGGAGGTTGGTAACTAGGTTTGGAAGATTGTACTAGAGTTAAGATAGCTTGTCAGTGGATAAGATTGATAGCTTAACTCGTAGTACACGTAGCATACCCACACATAACGACTTGTGTGGATATGGAGATGTGTGTACACCTTCTAACGATTGGAGGTGGTAAGTCTAGCTCATCAAGATTGATGAGAGGGATGGACTTATGTGCATAGCATAAGATAGGCTTACATAGATGAGACTTGCATGAAGGGAATCTTGTGTGGTATAGTTCTTGAGAAACTTAGGGGAAGTCAAACATTAAGTTGGTCTAAGGTTGGTTGAGGATTTATGAATCCTTCTCCTTAGTAAAAAAAAATATAAGTAAACTTTTCTTTTGTTTGTGTGTTTTCTTGTTTCATATTTTTGGGGTGTTACATTTGGTATCAGAGCTCTAGGTTTGAGGGTATAGAGCTTATTATGTGTTGTAAAAGAGATGTGGGGATCTCCAATAGAGGCTCGCTTGGGAATAAGCTGAAAGTTAGAGTAACCTAGAGTCTCTAATTATTAGGTTCTAATGGAATTGATTTCAAGAAAGGATGAATATTAAATATACCTTAGTATGGGCTTTGGTATTGATGATATATCCTCACCTTGGAACCTCATCCTAGTTAGACCTCTAATAATTAGTGAAATAAGGACAATGTATTGTGGTCAAGTTAGTGATTCAGTTAAGGGATAACTATAACCTAATTTTTTTTTGTGGTAATCAGATTAAGATGCCACCAAAGCCAGGATGGAAATGCCTCCACCTAGACAAAATCGACAAAGTAATGTTGAAGAGGATATCTAGAATGAGGATCTAGAGATTCCCAATGCGAGAATAGAGGAGCTTAATACTACAATTTTAGAGTTACAAGATCAGTTAAGACAAGTTCTGGAAACTATGGCAAATCAAAATTTGTAGGCTAGAGATTCAAAGGTCAACCAAGTTGAGGGGTTGATGGAGGAGCAAAAGCAAGCAAGAACCCTCTTAGAAAAAGAGACGGTGAGAGACCTAAATAATGTATGTATCTCCAAGTTTGGTGGAGAAGGGGAGGAGGATGCAGCTGAAGCTTGGTTAAGAGAGCTGAAAGTCTTCTTCACAGTAAAGGGGTGTTCATCAGGTACCCGAACGGTTTGGGCTACTATTTACCTTGAAGGAGCAACCTTGGATTGGTGGGAGACTTACTCTGAAGAAACTAATATTAAACTGATAGACATTCCATGGAAGGAGTTTATAGTCATATTCAAGAAGAGATTCCTCATGGATCACTTCTATGCATTGAAGTTTGAAGAGTTTGTTAGCCTAAGACAAGGGAGTAACTTAGTGGAGGTATACTACAGAAATCTGGTAAAGTTGTTGAAGTATATACCTACCTATAATGAGAAGATACAGATTCATAATTTTACCCATGGATTGCAATCTAGGATAAAGCATGACATAGAGATGTAAGAGCTTGTTAGTCTAAAAAGACTACCTCTAGAAGACAACAGAGATTTTACAACATGGTGCCATTTTGAGAAGCTCGATGCAGTCTATTTTTGAAATGCAGTAGAAGGAAAAATGGGCTAAGGAGAAACAATGTCGCGATTCCGCGACATGTCAAATTTTCATGATGAAAAGGCACAAAGAGGCCAAGAAGGTGAAAAGGTCACGATTTCGCGACATGTCGCATTTTCGTCAGTAAATCAAAAGACAAGTCTAAGACTTGGAAGATGTCATGATTTTGTGACATGCCCAACTTTCACCGAAAAGAAAAGAAGAATGCCCAAAGGATAGAAGACGTCGCGATTTCGTGACATGTTGCATTTTCATGGCTGTAGAGGGAAAAAAGAGTTGAAGAGATGAATACGTCACGATTTCGTGACATGTTCCATTTTCGTTGAAGCAGAAGTCAGATGAAGTAGAGGGCTCGAAGACGTCGCGATTTCGTGACATAACAGTTGTTCCTGACAGATATATTTTTAGCAACTAAAACATGCCCTTACACCAAATTTTTGATCTCTGAGGGTGTCAGATAATGGAGAAGTATCAAATCTATTAGAATCTAATTTACAGAAGATCTTTTGCTTATTATTAGAAACTGTAGCTAATTGCTTGTAATTGATTTGAAATCAAGGATGTACTAGTTGTAAAGATACCCATCTTAGGGTATATATAGTGGTAGACGCATTCTAAAAAGAGGTCGGCTCTTGGACGTTTACAAGATTGAATGTACATCTTTTGGATACAAGCAAATAAAGTCATTCTTCTATCTGGCTTCTAATTTTCTGTGTGCAAGTGTATGTATCTAATTCTTGACTTCTATTTACATTATTGAGTTCTATAATGTATCTGTTCTAAACCTGAACTGTACTTGTATGAATCATATTGTTGGAGTTAGGATTAAGTATGCTTATATGTGTTAGATGAAAGTCTAAATCACACTTAGAAAGTTATGATTTCTACATGAAGGTGTAAAAGAAAGCTTGTAACAGTAATATGTATGTTTTATCCTGGTTGTTGTCTAAACTGCACCGTGAGAAAAGCTTCTAGCCTCGGCTATATTTCCCTTTACAAGCATTTCCCTTATTTATGTTCTCTTTTCTCTAAACAAAGCAAAAAGGAACCAACCTACTCTGGAGATTAGACGGACATTCCCAAGCTAGATCCGTCTATTCAATGTTGGCAAGGTCTAAGGCGCAATACAATTAACCAAAGGTAGATTTTGTTCCAACAATTTTTGGCACGCCCAGTGGGACCCAAAATCCCATAGTATTCTATAAGTTTTGGTGTTTTTCTTTAAAGCCTTTTGTTTAAAACCTGAAGAAAGAAGAAAACCACCTGGCGACTCCATTCAGAGGATTTAGACCTAAGAAATACCTTGTCTAAACTATCTGGTTACAAACTCATGATTGCCTATGCGTATGATAACCAGATCCCAAGCAAGAAACTCTGAAGAACCCATCGAGTTCTTCGAGTTACACCTTGGTAGCTTGAAAGCACATCCGGTGCTAGCTGCAAGATCTAATCCACCTGGTACTAGTGTAAACTCCCTTGTACCTACTATTGGAGTATCCTCAAATAGCTCCATAGTAACAATAAATACAGTAGCCATCATGGCTGCTCCTCCCATCCCAGCTCATCTTGTATGGAATCAAACTGGCCCGCTAAACTTGGCAGCCCAGAATCAAGTTCCCCAGGCAGCCCTGAAAGCTTTGCCATCATATGATGGGATAGGTAAAATGGTAGATGAACATTGCCTAGACGTTTCGTCATTAGCAACAGTTTATAACATCACCCAGGAAGATGTGATGGTCAGGTTGTTGGTCATATCTTTAAAAGGAAAAATGCTCCATTAGTATAGAGCACTCCCTCCGGGATCTATCACTTCTTGGGCGATACTTGTTGGCCGTCTGGTTGATGAATTCAACGTACATGCAGATCCGTTCTCATTACTCAATCAATTCACAATCGTCAGGAGACATCCACAGGAAGAGATTATGGATTTCAACATTAGGTTCACACGTACCTGGGATAGAGTACCTATTGGGTTAAAACCTACCATAGAGCAAGCAATATGTTATTATTTGAGAGCTTTTGATTCAGATCTTAGTATGATTATACGACAATCACGTGTTTTAACTTTCCCTGCTATCTATTTAGAAGCAGCTAAAGGAGAAGCTGATCTTATTGCTACCGAGAAATATCCTCCAAAGGCTCCACTGCCAATTTTTCTAGATATTCCCCAAGCTCCAAGCTTAAATCCTTCAGCACCTCCCCTAAAATGGAATGAGCAACCAACCATTCCGATCATTCAGTTGCCTCAGAATCTGCTAGAATTACCTCCTACTCCTCTCCTTCCTGCATTGCCTGCTCTACCTCTCCGAGAAGTCCCCCAGGATAATCAGATGACAACCATAATAGACACGATGAAAACTTTGTCAAATGATATGTCATCTATGAAAAAGAGAGAAGTTGAGCGAAATTTCCAGCCAAGGAGATTTCCCTAGATAACCAGAGATGGGGCTTCGACAAGTGGTAGAGGACAGGAAAGAAAAAATGTCATTTATGCTAATGAAATAGGAGATAATGGAGAACCCTCTAACTCATATTATTGGTGTTCCACGTGTAATGACCCTCATGGAGAAGATTCATGTATGTTTCACCAGCATCATGTACAAAGTCTAGCAAATGAGAGGGCAAAAGAAACAATGAAAGGTCATGTAAACATGATCAGAGAAGTTGATCACAATTTGGCAATACCATCTGTAGAACACGTCGCAGTCCTGACAAGGTCGGGAAGGAAACCTATACAAGTTGATCCCCAAGAACTTCAGCCATTAAGTTTCCCTCCAGCTCCTAGAGCTACGCCTCAAAAGGATCAGTCAAGTGAAAAGGGACTCTCTAATCCTCCTCAGAGTTCTGTTCCGACACCAAGGAGAGAGTTTTCTCCTAGAAAGGAGAGCGAAACTCAAGATCAAGCAAGAGAGAAACTCAGATTCCCTTCGTTAACAAAAAGGCAAAGAACAGAAGCAACTCAGGGTTATAAGAATAAATATGATCCATCCACCAGAGAAAAGGAGAAAAGTGTCGAGACACCTTCATTCAATATCATCGAGGAGATGAAAAAGACTCCCTCAAAAGCTAGCATGTATGACGCTTTGCAGTTCCTAGGGCAGATTGACCTCCTTCAAGAATCTTTAAAAATGATGAATCGTAAGAGCAAAATCCCCTCTTTTTCAAATTCTATACAAGCTAATGCTACTTCTATCATAGGAAAAAATAGACCACCTCCTTTCTATTTGTCTCTTCATATGGAAGGGTGGGTAGTACATAATTGTATGATCGACTCAGGAGCAACTACTACAGTAATGCCTAAAGTAATATGTGACATCATGGGAATGGAGTACACCAGGAGCCATCTAGGAGTGTTGCAGTTAGATGGTACTCCGGTGAAAACCATAGGAGTAATCAAAGATATCCCCATACAACTCCACAGGATGCCCCAAATAGTTGTTATACAGGAAGTGGTGGTCGTAGATCTGGAACCATACTTTGGTATGTGTCTATCTAGAGAATTTACAGCAAAAGTGGGAGGTTATTTATCCTTAGATTATTCACATTTAGAAATACCTTTCAAAGGTAAGAGGGTCAAGATTTTTAATGAAAAGCCATCTACTTTTCATGTGGCAAGACTGGAAGAAACCAGTATTGTGAGTATGATGACCGAAGATATAGGAGATATAGATTTGATGGAGGAAACCTTGGAGGAACTCCAATCCGAAGATCAATTTTCTTTAAAAAATTTCAATGCCATGGTAGAAACAGAGATAGGGAGTTACTCTATTGAGAAACCAAAAAATCTATCTATCCCTGTCCCTAAAGAAAACACTTCCACTAGCCAGCTTTGGAAACTTTACTTTGATGGATCCAGATGCAAAAATGGAGCAGGTGTTGGGATAGTTTTAATTTCTCCTACAGGAAAGGAAAAAGTTTTTTCATACAGATTGACATGGAGTTGCTCCAACAATGCGGTCGAGTATGAAGCATTGTGTTTAGGACTCAAAAAGGCCAAAAAATTAGGTGCAAAACAAATACTGGTTTATGGAGATTCAGAGCTTATTGTGAAGCAGGTCACTGGAAAATGTATTTGTAAACAACATTATTTAAGAGCTTACAAAAATAAAGTGTTGGACCTCTTGGAAAATTTTGAAGCTCTGAACATAAATTCAATCCCAAGAGAAAGTAATACTCATGCAGACCTATTGGCATCCGTGGGATCTAACTTTTGTCCAGTCAGTAATGTCATCCAAAAATCCAAAATAGTGAGACTTATATACAGGCCTTCTGTGCCTGACAAAGATATCTTCTGGCAAGTGTTCGAGAGTGATGAACAAATATTAGATTTTCTAGTCCATGAAATGAACTTCTCCAGTGATAGGGCATTACAATATGAAGAGGAGGAAAGCTTAATCCAATTAAAAAACAATCACATTCCCAAGGGACTGATCACCCTTGAGAGTCTCTTCGACAACAATGATAGAGCAACGGGTCGAAGGATTAAAATTGACAAATGTTGGTATAAAGAGGTGGAATTAGAGCCAGGAAAAATGATCAAGGTAGGTACCAGTTGTATAGTAGAAGAATTGAATCAAGTTAAAGAATTGTGTAAAAAGTATCCAGATATTATAGCCTGGACGTATAGTGATTTGAAAGTATATAGGAAAGAAGTGATCCAACACACCATCGAATTGGAAGAAGGAGCTAAACCCTTCAGGCAAAGACAAAGGCTTGTGAATCCAAATATTGAAGCCTTAATGAAGCAAGAGTTATTGAAACTCTTACAAGCTAAAATAGTATATCCCATTAAACATTCTACCTGGGTGGCGAATCTGGTCCCAGTTAGGAAAAAGAATGGAGAAATCAGATTGTGTGTAGATTTCCAAAATTTGAATAGAGCTTCACTTAAGGATCATTATCCTTTGCCTCAGATTGACCCAATCCTTCATACAGTGGCAGGAGCAGAGAGGTTTTCTCTGTTAGATGGTTTTTCTGGCTATAACCAGGTCTGGGTAAAAAATGAAGATCAGTATAAAACTGCGTTCACTACTAAATGGGGAACGTTTGCCTACCAAAGAATGCCTTTTGGGTTATCAAATGTCGGAGCAACGTTCCAAAGAGCTATGGACGTAGCTTTTGGTGAGCTCGCAAATAATATCATCGTCATCTATCTAGATGACATGACAGTATTTTCTCATGATAAGCGAGATCATGCCACCCATCTACAACAAATATTTGAAAAATGCAGAGAATTTGGGATATCTTTGAACCCAAAGAAATCTATATTTGTTGTAGAAGAAGGTATATTGCTTGGCCACGTTATCTCTAAAGTTGGGTTGTCCATTGACCCTGACAGAGTAAAGGCACTCTTGGAACTTTCACTACCAGTCAATAAGAAAGGATTACAATCTTTCTTTGGATAGATAAATTTTGTTCGAAAGTTCATCACAGATTTTGCTCAAACTGTTAAACCAATGACTGAATTGTTAAAAAAGGATGCACCTTTTAAATGGACAGATCCAAGGAAAGATGCCTTTAAGAAAATCTTGGAGGCCATAGCTCGAGCTCCCATTTTAGTCAACCCTGACTACTCCCGAAGTTTCATTTTATATGTTGTTGGAGAGCAAGACAACTATGTTGCAGTTCTTACTCAGAAGGGAGCAGATAATGAGGAAAGACCCATAGCCTTTTTGAGTTCTACCATGCACAAGCACGAAGAGAGATATAGTTTTATCGAGAAATAGGTGTATGCTATCATGAAATCATTGAATAAATTGAAGCATTTCCTATCCCAAAGCCGCACCATTGTTTATGTAATTCACCCAGATGTTAGAAATTTCATAATACAAGGAGAGCTTGGTGAAAAAAGAGTAGGATGGGTAACTCGTATATAGGAATACGATGTAGAGATACATCCAACCAAGATAGTCAGAGGTAGAGCTCTATGCCAAGAGTTGGCTAGGCAAGCAAAAAAAGGGAATGTCGAAATTCAAGGGATGATGGTGAATACCGAACAAGACCAAGTTCAGACTGATTGGATTGATGATTTGGTGAGGTATTTTCAGACTGGGATATGTCCTAAAAATTTGAATGCTTCCCAAAGAAGGAGGTTTAGAATGCAAGCACTGAAATATACTCTTCGAACAGAAGGGTTATACAGAATAAACATTGATGGTGTACTATTTAAATGTATAGGTGATGATAAGAAGTAGAAAGTATTGGAAGAATTCCATGGAGGCCTCTCGGGTGGGCATTATTCAGGTAGAACAACAGCTTTGAAGATTCTCAGAGCCGGTTGTTATTGGCCTTCTATTTTTTTAGATACATATAAAGTGACTCAAAAATGTGAACAATGTCAGAGGTATGTAGGAAGAAATAGAAATGCTCCTATGCCTTTGAAGTCTATACAAGTTGAAGAACCTTTCCAATAGTGGGGGTTAGATTTCATGGGAATAATTGAACCAAACTCATCAGCAGGCCACAAATATATACTCACTGCCACGGATTACTTCACAAAATGGGCAGAAGTGGTTCCTACAAAGAAAGCCGACTCAGAAGTCATGATAGAGTTTGTGGAGGGTCTAATTACTAGATTCGACATACCTGACTCATTGATCATGGATAATGGATCTTCTTTCACTGGAGCCAAGATGATTGAGTTTGCCAGCAGGTATGGAATATTTTTGAAAAAATCTTCTAACTATTATCCATAGGGTAATGGTTTAGCTGAGTCTACCAATAAGAATATACTCAGGATCTTGAAGAGGATGCTAGAAGATAACAAGAGAGACTGGCATTCATTACTTAATCAAGCTTTGTGGGCTGACATAATATCAATAAAGAAATCCATTAATACATCTCCATATGCTTTAGTTTATGGTAAAGAAGTTGTTTTGCCTATTCATATGGAGTTACCAACATTGAAGTTACTAAATCAGATAGACGAAGAGGAAGGCCAGCCGATGGATGCCCGATTGATGCAACTTTTGCAATTAGAAGAATCCAGGGAACAGGCTTATGACCACCACCAAAAACACATAATTGACACAACAGGGTGGTTCGACAAAAAGACTACCTTCAAAAAATTCAAAGTAGGAGACCTGGTTTTGAAGTGGAACGTAAAGAAAGCAAAGCCAGGAAACCATGATAAGTTCGATGCTTTCTGGGAAGGTCCATTTGAAATCATTTCAGAAAAATAGTTCAATTCTTTCCAACTAAAATATCAACATGGATGGATTCTTCCTATCATGGTGAACGCGTTTCACCTAAAGCTATATTTCAAGTAAAATACAGTAGGGAATTATATGTACAGTATAATATATGCATTATAAAGTTTGTAAATATTATTGAATTTTTGGCTTAGTAAATATTTTGGTTGGATGCTCACAACCAACCGCAGTTTGACAACACAGTAGAAAATAGAGGGAAAAAAGCATTGTTTTGTCATTTCAAAATTTCAAATTCAAAAGTGCCACGTGGTCCTAAGGAACTGGTAGGAAGATATTAATAAAAATACTCCTCGAGAAGCATTATTTTCCTTCTCACGAAGGTTTCTAAATCGGTCACCAAAGAAATTTCTTGAGTGGACACGTGCCAAAAAATAAGTAGGCAGAAGTAACCGTTTGGTCAGGTGACACAGAGTTTGGCAGGTACTATTGCTATTTCCCACGTGAAATTAATTGGTCGGTTAGCGTTTCAAGAAAAAACATTCTAAGAAAGGTGGCAGAAATGAAATTCGAAGAAATCCCAACAGAATCACTTCCACCAACCATAATTAATGCAATTTATCACATGTTCTTCCCAAACGACGTGAAAAAGAAAAACTAACTTTTTGCCTAAGTGAAGTTTCATACTGTCACTTGCTATTTCCAACTCTCATAGAGAGAAAGAGAGAAAATTTTGACTGTGATATTCATAGTTCCTAGGTTTCTCAACAAGAAGATATTTTGAAGCAATTTTCAGTAGTATTTTCAGAAGTTAACCACCCATTAGTCTTCCATGGCTCTGAGAAAGAGTAAGAAGTAGGAAGCAATGGATGCATCACCTTCAACACCTTCGGTAGTAAGAAAAAGAGAAGAGATGAGTAACAAATTCATAGATAAGGATGCAAGAATAAGTGACACAATTGTGACCTGGAAGGACCCAGGAAAAATCCGGAGCAACATAGCAGACAGAGTGGCTACCAGAGTCTCGACGTCTTCCCCTTCTACTTTCGTCTTCCATTCATTTTTATACTGGTATGTATATATTCCTGTACATCCCTGCCCCGAGTTAGTAAGGGCAATTGCTAATTTCTATGATGAAAAGGGGAAGAATGTAAGAGATTGTAATGGGAGGGTTTTATTTACTTTAAGCAAAGATGCTTTTATTTTTGCTTTCGTCGTTGGTCATGTCCCTACTTTTGAGCCAAAAGCCTTTGACCCCGAAGACCAAGCTAAATACTTTGGCCCTTCTGAGAAGATAAAGAATTTTCTGGTTTCCCAGTTGAAAGACTTACCTGCAGGGGAAAACCCACCTGAGCCTCCCATCAATATCACAAAATTCAAAAATCCAGAGTTGTATTCCATATCAGCTATGATAGCAGGCCTCAAGACTGATGAAAAAGTCTAGAAATGGCAAATTGCCTTAGTTGAATGCTTGTCTAACCCCAAAAATTATGACTCTTCTATCATGGATAAAAGTGTGAGGTCGATATTCTTCGACTGGCCAGGTTTCTTATGTTCAGAGATTCACGAAGGTTTGGCTGCACTTAAGAAAGGGTCTCAATTCTCTTTTCGATTCTCTTCATACTTGATATGGTTGTTTTTCTTTTTTATGTCTAAAGAGTTAGCTTTTATCTCAGTGAAAGACAAAGATGAACAGGGCAGGGTTTTGCCTGTTTGTGAATGGACAAATGTGTTATATAAGATAGAATCATTTTATGATTTTAATAGGGAATTCTTAGGCCCTGCTCTGAAAATAATGTATGGACATATTAGAAGACTAACCCCTAAGGCAAAAAAGGTTCTGCAAACCAAATATGTTGAGGAGGGTGATTGGTTTATCCTCACCCAAGGGGTTTGTATTAGATTGTATGGTTTCACTCAAAAACCATTTTTACTCCCCCATTATGTTACAGATAGGTTATTTTCTTTAGAGTATGTTCGACAAATTGAATAGATAAATGTAAAATTTGGTTCTGGTATTGGGAAGACTAGCACTTGTAACATGCCCTTCAGTTTTGAAGGGATAGTTGTATCAAAAAGGGGTTAAAATGAGCAGATTGCTCAATATTTGAGAGAATTGGGGCTGATTGAAATTCCATAGAGGTGGAAGTATGACCCCTTGGACAGGTTTGCTGAAAAATAAGCTATTCTGAATAAAATTGAAATGAAAAAATATCATGCTACAGTCAAGCCAGACATAGAAGAAAAAAGAAATAATAGTGAAGATGATGCCTTGGAATGGCATATAGAGAGAATGGAACCTCTGCCCCCTTGGCATGATTTCTATGAGCAAGTAGTGAATTATGATCCTCTGAATAATACGAAACATCAGTTAACAAATGAAAAAATTAGTAGAATACAAAAGAGGGGGGCCGACTGGACAATCACGAAGATTCACGAATGGTGGTTGATGAGGGTACAAACAGATATGATTTCTTCAAGGTACCCATTGAAAAATGATAATGAATTTAATATCCAATATAATTTGCATCATGCATATTGGGAAGGGGTTTTTCCTGTAAGAATACCTCCCAACATTGGAGGTAGTAACAAGACCAGCCCTGAAGCACCACAGAGGCAAGAGACTGATAAAGGCAAGGGAAAACAAATAGTAGCTGAGCAAAAGCTATCCCTGACTCAGACAAAACCTAGAACTTCTAGGAAGCGGTCAATAGAAGAAGTTTTTACCAAGGAGCAGGGGCAGACCTATGGCAAAGCTGCTCAGATGATGCTAAAAATGGGGTACGAAGGAAAAGGCCTCGAAAAATGAGGGCAAGGAATGACCGAACCCATACAAGTAGAGATGAGGGAAAGACATCTGGCACTTGGAGCTGATGCTTCAAATAAAAAGGATTATACTTCTAAAGTTGTGAAGTTTGTTCCTCCCTCCGACTCAGCTTTCGAATCTGATGAAGAACCTGTAGCTGAGAGAATGAAAAGATTAAAGACTCTGGCTGATGGATAGAGGAAAGACAAGAATGTTACTCAAACTTCTCCTAGTGAACAAAGTGTTCAAGAGGTTCAAGATAATACAGTTGAGGATTCTACGGGAAATGAAAAAGATAAAGTGAATGAAGAGGATAATGTCATAGATGCTCAAGATGCTGGACAAGAAATTTCTCAGATTGAAGATACGAGTGGTTCACAAGACTTGGTTCAAGAGAACCAAAATGTAGATGTTGAAAAGGAAGTACTAGTGAAGCAGGAAGTTGAGGAAGTTGAGAAAACACAGCATGGGGAATTCCCCCAAAATGTTCAAATAATTGATCTTGATAAAAGCGATGATGAAAATGAGCAGGAAAAAGATACCGAAACACATGATGATGATGGAATTCAAAATGAAGAATTGTTAAACAACAATGATAAGAGTGAAGAAGAAGAAAGGGATCAACAACAACTCTAGACGGGACCAGGTATGTCTCCTTTCTTATCTCCTTCTTTTCCTTCTACTTATTCCTATTTTAACTCTCCCTCCTTTTCTAATATGAAAAAATATGTAACTCTCCTTTCAAAAAATGGTTTGCTTGCCTAGAAATGGCAACATCTTCCCATTCTCAGCTCGACATCAATGTTGCGTTGGTTCCCATCCCTTTCTTTCCCAATACCAATATCCCAACAATTGAATCTACATCTTCCCAGGTTGATGAAAGTCATCCAACTCTATCAAAGCTAAAAAATTTGAAAAAGGTCAGTAAGAACACTTTGGACTGGTGGATCTCTCACTCTATTGAAGACCCTAAGGCACCTACCAACGTTCATGAAATCATTGCCCTGGATCCTGCTACTATGCAAAGGAAGAAAGTAAAGTTAACCCCAGTGGCAAAGAAATCTAAGGGTGAAATGACTGTTGAAGATTACCAAGCAGAAGAAATCAATGAAGATATTCCTCAGTTGCCCATGCAAGATGAATGGGTAAAAGCTCAAGCACATTTAGGAACTATATATCTGCATGGGGGACATTACTTAGAGAAGTTTTTGAAAGAAAATGAAAAGAGGAAAGAATTAGAATCAGTTTTGCAAGAGCAAAGACTGATAGAAAAGGCTTTGAAATTGGAAATTAACAAGTGGGAAGATAAGTTTGGTATTGCTGCCAATGAGGCAGCTACATATAAGGAAAAACTAGAACAGGCGGATGCACAGATTCAAGCTTTGAATCTCCAGGTCCAACAACTCCAACAACAATTGATAGATCAACAAAATGCTCCGTCTAGATTTTCCAAAGAAAAGGTGAGAGAGATGAGAAAAGGATTGTTGAAAGATTTGTTGGTCTTAGGTTTGAAAGCATGGCCTTTATTGTTGTACCTAGCCAAATTCAAGGAGACAATAGAAGTAGTAGGTGAAGAGTTCAAAGCTGCAGTTAATTTTTTACAAAAAAGAGAAGATGCTGCTACTAAAATCCAGATATTATCTGAGAAGATGCCAGAGAGTATAGCAGCAAAAATACGAAGTGAAGCCTGGTCTCAAGCTAAGATTGCAGCCAAGAACTTCTTCAGGAAGTTTAAATTAGTAACCCAAGGGAATAAACTCTTGCAGGAGTTGGAGACTAAAGCAAAAGGGTTACTAAAAAATTTAGATTTGGCTATCCAAAGTGGACTCCCATATCTATGGGATGATAACTCAAAGGTCCTTGGTGAAAGTGCACTCTCCTCATCTTTGAAAACTTTTATTGAGGATGAATCTGAAATAGAAAGCTGGAATGAGCCCATAGAAGATACACAAGTAATGGAGATGGTTCAGAAGCTCACACAGGTTAAGACCTATTTGCAAGAATTGATATTAAGGCACAAAATGATCTCCTATGATAGAGTGGAAGAGCTTCAGTATATCTACCAGCTATTCATCGATTCCTCAGACCTGGATGATGGAGATTGGAAGCATGTTTGCAAGACCTATGAAGAGGTAATAGCTACAGTGGACAAGATCAAAAAATCAAAGCGTATTGGCCAGAAGCAGCTGATGGAAGCTGGGACTAGTGCCCAGAATTAAAACAAATGTTTAGAATTCCCTTCTGAAGTTTTTAATGTATTTTAGTAATAAGTCCTTAAGCTATAATAAGAGTTTTGACAAGGTAATGCTTACTTATTTGAAGTGCATTTTTCCTTACTCTTTGCTTTTTGTAATATCTTATTTTGTATTTTTGACTCCGTTTCCCAATGGATGAAGGGCCTGGATTCTAATATTTTGCTAGCAAAAAATCCCTCGAAAGGCACCAAGAATGTTAGTCTAAAAAGACTACCTCTAGAAGACAACAAAGATTTTACAACATGGTGCCATTTTGAGAAGCTCGATGCAATCTATTTTTGAAATGCAGTAGAAGGAAAAATGGGCTAAGGAGAAACAATGTCACGATTTCACGACATGTCAAATTTTCATGGTGAAAAGGCACAAAGAGGCCAAGAAGGTGAAAATGTCATGATTTCGTGACATGTTACATTTTCATCGGTAAATCAAGAAGACAAGTCTAAGACTAGGAAGATGTCATGATTTTGTGACATGTCCACATTTTTCCGAAAAGAAAAGAAGAATGCTTAAAGGATAGAAGACGTCACGATTTCGTGACATGTCGCATTTTCATGGTCGTAGAGTGAAAAAAGAGTTGAAGAGAAGAAAATGTTGCGATTTCGCGACATGTTCCATTTTTGCTGAAGTAGAAGGTAGATGAGGAAGAGGGCTCAAAGACGTCACGATTTTGCGACAAGATAGTTGTTCCTGACAAGATATATTTTTAGTAACTAAAACATGCCCTTACACCAAATTTTTGATCTCTGAAGGTGTCAGATAAAGGAGAAGTATCATATCTATTAGAATCTAATTTATAGAAGATCTTTTGCTTATTATTAGAAACTGTAGCTAATTGCTTGTAATTGATTTGAAATCAAGGATGTACTAGTTGTAAAGATACCTATCTTGGGGTATATATAGTGGTAGACGCATTCTAAAAAGAGGTCGGCTCTTGGACGTTTACAAGATTGATGTACATTATTCTGGATACAAGCAAATAAAGTTACTCTTCTATCTGGCTTCTAATTTTCTGTGTGCAAGTGTATGTATCTAATTCTCGACTTCTATTTACATTATTGAGTTCTATATTGTATCTGTTCTAAACCTAAACTGTACTTGTATGAATCATATTGCTGGAGTTAGGATTAAGTATGCTTATATGTGTTAGATGAAAGTCTAAATCACACTTAGAAAGTTGTGATTTATGTTAGAGTTACTGTGTTAGTAACTATAAATATTACCTTATTTAGGTAGATATAATTTACCTCATGGTAAAAAGTAAGGTGTTACTTTTTACCACTAGTAAATTTCTTTTACTAGTTAGTCATTGTAGTCATTTTGACTACGTTGGTTAGTAGGTTAGTTGTTAGCTAGCTTTAGGGTTAGATATCCTAGAATGCGCTATGTTAGCGTGGTTATAGGAATATTAGTTAAATTTCCTATTTTGTAACCTATTTAAACTATGTTGTAACCTATGCTAAGGTTAATAATTTAAGATTATTATTTTGCTCCTAACATTGGTATCAGAGCTCAGGTGGCCTAATACGAGCTTCGCTCGTTCCACCTGATCTAGATCCGTCATGATTCCCGAGGCGGTCCGTAGGAGTTGACTAGCTCGATTCCCAAGGGGACCCACAGGAGAAGGACCTGGACAAGGCGGGCAACGTCCCATTCCAGCTGGACCAGGGGCTCAAATCCCGACACGGGATCCTCTGGAAAAAACTCGAGACAGCAGCCTGTAGATGCACGGATCCTGAGGAGTGGGACCTGCTGACCTTGCACACAAACCGAGCGACCTCGGGAGAGGGCCCGCAGGCCCACGTCACCGGGCCAGCCCGACCACGACCGCCAGCATAGATCCGTCGACCGGGATCTGCAAGGGCAGGCGCGCCCTCCAACCCCAGTGACCGCAATTGATGGCCGCTACTACTACCCCCGAGGGTCCAGTGCACAGCCGGGAGGGCAGGCGCGCCCTCCCAGGCGGGAACCCAAACCCGAGGGCAGGACTGACAAACCCTGACAGGGGAACAACCCTGTCAGGCGGTCGGCCAACAGCCCCTACGTGGCCGACAACCGATGAAAGACCCGAGAGCCGTCCGACGATCGGGATCCGAGAAACCTAAATGACAGGACAGCGAGACGCGACCTTGGGCACAGATCTCGAGGCATTGAGGTGGCGAACAACCACTAGACCGGACCTCGAGCACGAAACTCGAGGCTGACCGGACTGCGAACACGTGGCAACTGCCACCTGGACTAGACACCTGGACAGACGCGACACGTGGCAGACTAGCCACGTATCTCGAGGCGCTGAGGTGGCAGACAACCACTAGACCGGATCTCGGGCATGGAACTCGAGGTTGACCAGATCGCAGACACGTGGCAACCGCCACCTGGACTGGACTCCTGGACAGACGCGACACGTGGCGAACTAGCCACGTATCCCGAGGCACTGAGGTGGCGGACAACCACTAGACCGGACCTCGGGCACGAAACTCGAGGCTGATTGGACCACGGACACGTGGCAACTGCCACCTGGACTGGACACCTGGACAGATGCGACATGTGGCGGACTAGCCACGTGTCATCGGACCTGACTCGGACATTGAAGACACGTGGCGGACAAGCCACGTGTCCCGACGCGGACAGTCCACGTGGCTGGCAGCAAAACCAGCCACGTGGGGGAGTGATTGCCCGCAGGCAGTCACGAAGCGCTTTATGCATGTTTGCTCTTTTATAGAGCAAAATTTGCCCTGTGGCGTCAATGTGGGACAAAAGTCCCATTTTTTTTAAACGTCGCAGGGTGGGCAAAGCCTTCTAAATAGAAGGCGGTCCCCTCCTTAAACCGTCGGGTTTGCTAGCCCGACTGGCGAGGGGACCCGGAGCTAAGGCTCCCGACGGGGCAGGTCGGGAGTTCGACCCCTGTCGGGGCCATTTTTTTTGCTCCAAGCTCTAGGGAGGGGAGGCTTCAACACGAAGTCTCCTCCCCCATATCTCCGTCGGGCTCACTAGCCCGACTGGAGAGTTAGCCCTCGCCAAGGCGTGGCCCAACAGGGACGTCGGGAGTTCGACTCCCGTTGGGACCGATTTCTTTTGCCCAAAGGAGCGGGCGAAGGATTAGCCCAAGAAAAAAAAAAAAGGTAAATTTTTTATTTATTTTTTTGTAAATTTTTAAATTATTTTTAATCTTTTTATTTAATAATTTAATATCTTTTGTTTAGAATCAATTTTTTTTCAAAAATTACATTGATTTTTTCCAAAATTAAATTTTATTATTAAATAAATATGATTAGATTTATTAAACTTTTGCATTAAAATAGAGAATTAAAAACCTATTTTTTGCAACACAAACAAATGAGTGCTTTTGTTTTTCCATAAAACGGAATATAAGACATAGAAGAGCAACTTTTTATTGCAAAATTAGGGAACCTTAATTCTTCTCAAACCTTGTTAATTTAGCATACAATAAAGGTTCAAACCTGAATTCTTTTTTGCCAAATTGTAACACAAGGAGACTGAAATTTTTTGTAAAATTCAAAGGCAAAGTGTGCATTTGTTTTCTCCAAAGGGGGATATAAGACATAAAATTGCACATTCTTTTTTGCAAAAATTTGAGAAGAAATTGTAACCTTGGGTCCATCAAAAACTAAGTCGTTTGTCGACTAGTTCTGGAAGCCTTCCAAATGCGGGTCGTGTGTCGACTTGTCTTGGAAGGAGTGCTCAAATTGTTAATTTTGCAAAATTCAGGGGGGGAAGACAACATTGTACTTCTTTTGCAAAATTGTAAAACAAAGTAGGAGACAAAAATATCATTTTTTGCACAACACAAAACACACATTTTGTTGCAAAAATTAAAAGGTGCATTTTCGATTTTACTCGACACCTTTATTGGCAAATTAGGTGCATTTTCGGTAGCATCCGACACCTAGGTGATAAGAATTTTGTGGGAATTCTTGTTTGATTATTGCATTATTTCTTTTGCAATTTTAAGTCATAGAATCAAGAACACACTAAACCCCAAAATTTCACAAATTTGTGTAAATCCTTGCACAGATTTAAAGCCAAAATTACTTGATATTCTCTCCTAAATCAACAAAACCCCTAATTCACTCTTATTTGTTTGGCTTAATTTCCTCCAACTTTTCATCCTTCTTGAAAGGAGTTAAGGCAGGTGCCATTAAATATCTGTTTGAGTGAATTATATTTTGGTACTCTTTTAGGGTAATCAAAAGAAAGAACAAGTTTTTTAAGGAACCTTGAAAGTAGCAATCCTTTGCACTAAGGGGGGATAATTCCTTTCTTCCTTCAAACACAGATCTTGACAAGAGGGAGATAAAACTTGTAAAGGCAATCAGAAAAGTAGAAGTCATCATACAAACTATATCTTTTCTTTTAGACTTCATAACAACAACCATGCTTGAAGTACTTGCAATAAGAAAGGACAAATTGGTGAACTTTTTTGATCAAATTGCCTAGAAAGCATAGTTTTGCACAACTTGTAAAAATGAAAACCAAGACACCATTCAGTGTTGGTTTCAAAACAAGCAAAACTAAAATGGCAAAGGCACAACACAAAAGCCATATTTCTTGTGAAGTGTCTCATTCTGATTCTGTTTCTGGTTCAAAGATAGCACAAGGAGTGCTAAAATTGCTAAAGACAGTATTGTAGAGGGAAAACACATGTGTCCCTTGGGCAAAAGCACCATATTCTCTCTCTCTTCTTTTAGGCTTCATAAATAGCATAAGTATTTTGTTTAAAGACCTTGCAATAAGGGGTGCTTGTACCTCTTTTAGGCTTCATAAATAGCAAATTCTAAGTGTTTGAAGTACTTGTAACAAGAGGAGCGACTTTTTGTGATGTAAAATTGTCTAGGAGGCAATATTTGTAAAATCCTTCACAACACTCTTGAGTTGCATACCTTTATGCAATTGAGGGGGGATACCCATTTCTTTTCTTCACAATTTTTTGTAAATAGGAAAGATGACTTATAAGGGTGCATTTTCGGCTTTGACCGACACCTTAGTCACACTTCATTCAGAAAATAATTACACTATGTTTTGCAACAAGAAGGGGGGAACTTATAAGGGTGCATTTTCGGCAGCGACTGACACCTTAGCTACCTTATCTTTTGCAAATTCATATTGTAAATGAATGAACCTTGTATGAAGTTATCTATTCCACTACACCTAGCGATTGCAGCGGTTGGTTACCCATGCAAATTGATTGGATGATGTGATTACCATAAGGACATTCGTTGGCGTGAAGACAAAGCGAGGAATGACCCATTTTTTGCCTAGGAGCAGCCAGAGTACTGTGACAGAGCAAAGAACCAGCAGAACAACATCTTCTTCACTGTATTAGGGCAGTTATATACTTTTCCCAAATATTATTGTATAGAGGGATATGTATGTATTACCCAAATAATGTAATAAGGGGGGATGTTAGAGGTACCGTGTTAGTAACTATAAATATTACCTTATTTAGGTAGATATAATTTACCTCATGGTAAAAAGTAAGGTGTTACTTTTTACCACTAGTAAATTTCTTTTACTAGTTAGTCATTGTAGTCATTTTGACTACGTTGGTTAGTAGGTTAGTTGTTAGCTAGCTTTAGGGTTAGATATCCTAGAATGCGCTATGTTAGCGTGGTTATAGGAATATTAGTTAAATTTCCTATTCTGTAACCTATTTAAACTATGTTGTAACCTATGCTAAGGTTAATAATTTAAGATTATTATTTTGCTCCTAACAATTTCTACATGAAGGTGTAAATGAAATCTTATAACAGGAATGTGTACGTTTCATCCTGGTTGTTGTCTAAACTACACCGTGAGAAAAGCTTCTAGTCTCGGCTATATTTCCCTTTACAAGCATTTCCCTTCTTTCTGTTCTCTTTTATCTAAACCAAGCAAAAAGGAACCAGCCTACTCTAGCTATTAGATGGACATTCCCAAGCTAGATTCGTATACTCAATGTTGGCAAGGTCTAAGGCGCAATATAATTAACCAAAAGGTATATTTTATTCCAATAGAGCCTAAGTCCTTACAAAAGGCTTATGATTTAGCAAATATAGTAGAGTCACATTTCCACTATAAGTATGAAAACCTGACTGAACAGGAACGTGTTGGGAACTAAATAAGAGGAATAGCAATGGGGTTATAAAATGGGAGGAAAAGCAAGAACGAAAGGCTAAGAACCCCCATAATACAAAGAAGAAATTCAATGGAAGCCACAATAAATTCAAGAATAACTTCTTTAAGAAACGTAACAAACCCAATAATGCTAAACCTCCCCCGCAAAAGCCATCAACTCCAGTATCGATGATTAAGGATGAGGAGTAGAAAATGAAAAAGAGACAAGGGCCCAAGGATGGATGTTACCATTGCAAAGGAATGCACTATGCTAATCAATGCTCATATTATCTAGGAACAAGCATGCCCAACAAAAAAGGAAAGGAACAAATACATAAGATCTACGCTGCAACTAGGAATAAAAAACTAGAGGGGCAAGCCACCCTGTTAATCATAAAAGGTAAGATTTTCAATAAACAAATAGATATCCTAATAGAAATTGGAGCCAATGATAATCTCATTTCTTGTGAATTAGCCAAAGATATTCTGTAAAGGCCAGGGTATTTGGCTCATGAATGGAAGGTTGAGTATGGACTTGGATAAACCTACTCTATAAACCAATGTTTCCCAATGATAGAAATTACTTTAGATAGTGGAACCATGGAAGGTTGCTTATATGTGACCTCACTTCATGCCTTTAATGTGGTCCTAGGAATGGATTGGCTATAGGACCATCAAGCGGTAATCAATTTTTGAGATAAATGGATTGAATATTCTAAGGAGAATAAAGAGAGGCTACAAATTTATAGCAAGTAGGGGACATTCAAACCTCAGATGTTGTCAGCTATGTAGTTGAAGAAAGCCCTCAAGAAAGGAGGGATTTTTTATGTTGTAAATATGAGCGAAGTTGAAAGAGATCAAAAGGAAGAGGTGATTGAGACACACCCAATTCTACAAGAATTTTAGGATGTATTTCCAAATGAACTACCAGGGCTTCCTCCTATGCAAGAATTTGATTTCACTATCGATATTATACCAAGAGCGAAACCCATCCACCGATCTCCGTATAGGATGTCACCTATTGAGATGCATGAGTTGAAGGCACAACT
Source organism: Wollemia nobilis (assembly GCA_028583015.1). Taxonomy (NCBI): domain Eukaryota; kingdom Viridiplantae; phylum Streptophyta; class Pinopsida; order Araucariales; family Araucariaceae; genus Wollemia; species Wollemia nobilis. The sequence continues at coordinate 12,119,108 of JAQPPZ010016879.1, read as the reverse complement.
ACAAGGGTTACTAGAAAAAGGGTTGATAAAAACAAGTGTGTCACCATGGGGTGCACTTATTTTATTTGTGAAAAAGAAGGATGGATCTCTAAGATTGTGTATTGACTATAGGATGCTGAATAAAGCTACAATCAAGAACCAATACCCCCTACCTAGGATCAAGGATTTATTCAACTATCTAAGAGGTACCATGATATTTACCAAGATAGACCTAAGCTCAAGGTATCACCAGATGATAATTTGAGATGAAGACACTCATAAAATGATATTTAAGACAAGGTATGGGCATTATGAGTTCATCGTCCTACCTTTCGGGCTGACAAATGCTCTCACTGCCTTCATGAATTTAATGAATAATGTGTTCAGAAGGTATTTGGATCAGTTTGTCCTTGTATTCCTTGATGACATCCTAATATACTCATGGAACAAGGAAGAGCATGATAAACATCTCAAGATCGTGTTGGAATTGCTAAGGAAAAATCAACTCTATAGGAATCTAGCCAAGAGCAATTTCTATGTTTCATAGGTGCGCTATTTGGGGTATATTGTATCGACTGATGGGATCACTATGGATATAGAGAAAATTGAGGCCATGATAAATTGGTCGTCCCCTACAAATATTACTGAAGTAAGAAGCTTCATGGGGCTGATGAGCTATTACTAGCATCACATAAAGGATTTCTCAAAAAATTGCCTCGGTGATAACTAATCTCCAGAAGAAAGGGAAAGAATTCAAATGGACGAAGAAGTGTGAGGCCACTTTCACCATGTTTAAGTAAAAACTTACTACTGCACCAATACTAAAAAATTCTATATCCTCAAGGATACTTCACAGTATGCATTGATGCATCATTGGAAGAGCTAGGGGGAGTGCTTATGCAAGGAGAGTCAGTAGTAGCTTATACTTCAAGGAAGCTTAAAAAGCATGAGGTTAACTATGCTACTCATGATCTAGAGTTAGCCGCTGTAGTTCATGCTCTAAATATTTGGTGCCATTATCTGGTAGGAAGATCCTTCGAGTTAAAATTAGACCATCTACCCAGGTGTTGTAGGTGAGTTGGAGAGGAGAGGGCAATCCTCCAAGGGAGGTCCCAAGTTCAAATCTCCACCCTACCAAAAAGTTGAATTGGGTATCCAAAATCCAATTGATAATGTTGGTGCGGGTAGGGTCGGGTGCGACTCCCGAGTGACTTTGACGGTGTAGAACCCCCTGTTCGTGGTCTCTCAGACCAAGGCAGCCCCGCAAGGGGTTTTTCGCTTAAAAAAAAAAAAAAATTAGACCATCAGAGTCTGAAGTACATATTTACTCAACCAATACTCAACACAAGGCAGAGAAGGTGGGTTGAGTTCCTCCCTGAATACAATTTTGAAATTGAGTATATTAAAGGAAAAGAAAATAAGGTTGCAGATGCCTTAAGTAGGAGGAGACACATAGTAACCATAACCAAGATCCACATAAAGCTCATGGCCCAAGTAAGAAAAGAGCAATATCAAAATGAATATTGTTAAGAAATTCAAGCCAAGTTAAGAAAAGACCTAGAGAGCAATAAGGAGTTTAGGGTAATTGATGACCTTTTATGCTACAAGCTAAGAATCATCATACCAAAATTAGGGGATTTAAGGAATATAGTTATGCAAGAAGCCCATAGATCTCCTTATATGGCTCACCCTAGAGGGGTAAAAATGAGAGAATCTAAAAAGAACCTTTTTGTAGGTGGGGATGAAGAGGGACATTACAGATTTTGTGGCCTGATACCTTGAATACCAAAAGGTCAAGGTAGAATGCAAGCATCCCATAGGATATTTGTATCCCCATAATATACCTACTTAGAAATGGTAGGTCATATCGATGGATTTTATTTTAGGCTTACCTAAGACCATGTACCAACACAATGTAATATTTGTTGTGGTCGAAAAATTGACCAAGATCACAGACTTCATACTTGGGAGCACAAAGGATGATGCTCAAGTGGTGGCTAATAGGTTTGTTAAAGAAGTGTTCAGACTGCATGGATTCCCAGAGGTAATTATATCTGGTAGGGATTCCAAGTTTACTTAAAAAAATTGGAGAGCCCTACATCAGGCAATAGGCACAAAGTTACATATGAGTTCAGTGTACCACCCCAAAACAAATGGTTAGAGGAGCGAGTAAACCAAGTTCTGAAAGATATGATCTACATGTATTGCATGGACCACAAGTATCGGTGGGAAGACTATCTACCATTGGTAGAATTTTCCTACAATAATGGATATCATTCCTCTTTGGGGATGGCACCTTTTGATGCATTGTATGGGAAGAGGTGTAGAACACCATTGTCATGGGATAACCTAGAGGATAGAGCGACGATTGGACCAGAAATGGTCAGGGAAATGGAAGAGAAAATCAAGGTAATTAGGCAAAGGATCAATGAGGTTGCTGATAAGTAGAAGAGGTATGTTGATTTAAATAGAACTCCTAGAGAATACTCAGTGGGAGATAAAGTGTTCTTATGGGTTAAACCAATAAAAAGTGTGATCAAGTCCACAAAATTGGATTCACAGTTTTTAGGGCCCTTTTAAATCACTAAAAATATTAGTTCGATTGCATACCAACTCACCCTACCTTCTAACTTATCAAAAATCCATGACACCTTCCATATATATTTTCTTACAAAATATATTGTTGATCCTGAACATGTGTGGGATATCTTTAACTTACAGATGGCAAATCCGAAGGCAATCGAAGTAATGCCAATAAGGATCCTCGAGTTCCACTTTAATACTATGAGGAATCAGACCCTTGAGTAGTGTAAGGTCCAATGGGACCGTTTCTATGAAAGAAATACCACATGGGAAACAGTGACAAATATATGGAAACACTTTCCTTTCTTGTTTGATAAACTTTAAAGATATTGTAATGAATTTTTTAATTGTGTATGCCATATGAAACTAAGAAACATCAAGGCCGGTGTTAGTTCTAGTGGGGGAGGATGTCATGACCCTCCTAGATGGACCTTTGAACATGGAAAAGCAATGTATTAAAAAATATGACTAATACTCGATTTTGTGCAATTAAGCAACCTCACAATAATAAATAGATAGTGAAGGATATGATACTTCTAATGAATTGCCAATGTGTAGGATCAGGTGCACTCGAGAGTGGAAGGAATTGAGTCAAAAACCAAATATGAGAGTACCTGAGGAAGGGGAAATGATGATAAAGCAACTTGAAGGTAACACATATATATACCTTTATATAGGTATGCATTTGGTTAGGGATAATCGTCAATATCTAACCACCTTGAGCCCCAAACTGATGGCCTAGTAGATATCATAAGTTCTAGAGGTTGAGATAGGCAATTAGATTGATGGAAAGACTCCCTCTTTGTTTGATGCACTTGCATGATTGTCTTTTACTTCAGCATTATTAACCTTGATAACTAGTAAGCATGGAGCAAATATTTTACCTTCACAACTTCACATGTGCTTTTTTTTGTGGAAAACATCCCAGAAGGGATGCCACTTTTAGGTAAGACCTAATAAGGCAGGGGTATCTCTTCCACCAAAATCACCCAGGGCTCACAATTGGCCTACCACCTTTGACATACTCAAGGAGCAAACCTGAAACAACAAAAAATAAGAACACACAAACACAAACACAAACACAAACACAAACACAAACACAAACACAAACACAAACACAAACACAAACACAAACACAAACACAAACACAAACACAAACACAAACACAAACACAAACACAAACACAAACACAAACACAAACACACAATAAGATAAAAAAACATGCTCCTTGAGTGTGTCAAAAATATAAAGCACAACCAAACACACACACAATAAGATAAAAAAAGCATAGTACGAACCATATATAAAAAACACAAAAACAACATAAAAAAACACAAACATGACAAAACAATAAAACATTACAAAGACAACCAACAAAAACATGAAAAATAAAAATAACCAAAACCTAAAAATAAAAAAAAACAACCAACAACAGACAAAATAAAAAATAGTAAACACTCACACACCAAAACACAAAAACACCAATTAACACAAACATTAATAAACACAAGAACAAGAACAACAAAAACACAAGAACAATAACAAAAAACAACAAAACAACAAAAACACGAACAACAAAAAACAACACAAAAAACACAAAAACAAAACAAAACAAAAAAACACACACACCTCAAAAAACTAAACATAAAAAGAAAAAAGAAAAAAATTGAACACAACAATGATATTTCTATACCAAAAGACTTTTAAGGCAACAATCAACAAAGGAAACTAAAGAAATATTAGTTTGAACTAGGGAACTAAAATACCCTGACCAAACCAAAGAGAAGCAAAAATAAAGCAAGAAGAAACTAGGTGCCTCAAGAACTGAAGCCATCCAAAGAAATGATAGAAAGAAGAGCTTTCCTTATTTGCGAAGCCCACCATCTAGGAGGGTGGCCATAGAAAGTAAGATCACCTTTGTCCAAAGCCCAATTAGCTAAAGCATCAACACTCTTGTTCTGATCTCTAACGACATGATTGTAATTAACTTTTAAAAATTCTATCTGGATTAGCTGAATCTTCTTAATAATTTTTTTTATTCTCTAATCAACCTTATGATTCTTAGGAGTCTTCAAAAGATTAATCATGAGTTAAAAGTCAGACTCAACTAGCACCTTTTTCCATCCAGCCTTAGTAGCCTCTTGAGGGCCTCTGAGGATATTGTACCCCTCAACAAGGTTATTGGATAGAATATCCAAATTATCAGCAAAAGTAAAAGCCAGAGAGCCATCTAAAAGTCTACAAATTCCTCCCGCACTAGCTTTTCCAGGGTTCCCTCTAGAGGCTCCATCAATATTGAATTTTCCAAAATACTTAGGAGGAGGTTGCCAATTCCTTGTTCTATCCATCTTGCAATTAGTCACATTCCCTTTAAGTTGGTTTCTATTAGAAGATTTAATATTCAATATTTGCATCACTTGATCCCATATTTGGTGGGAGTTTTGGGGGTGATTAAGGAGTTGTTGGATTGATTCAACTAAGTTGGCAATGGTATTTTACCAGATATAGTGAATATCCTTCCTATATTGATTAAAAATTTGGTTGTTCCTTTCATTCCATATATTACAAAGAAGAATGGTAGAACCCATCCAAACTAACTACCTAATAAAATGATCAACACCCTCTTGTTTAAGCCAATCCCTCCCAAGTTGTTCAAAAGTAAAAAAATTGGACCACTGTAAGCCAAGTAAAGTGGTCATTCTCCTCCATAGCTCAAAGGTTAAAGTACACTTAGTAAAAATATAGCTAAGAGTTTCCATATTCTATCCACACATATCACATCTAAAAGGGCCATAAAAACCATGCTTCATAAGCTGCTCACTAGTAAGCACCCTACGATGCAATAAAATCCAAGCAAAGAACCTCACCTTAGGCCAAAAATTTTGAGTCCACAATCGAGAAAAGATGTTAGATGATTTTTTGGGATTATTATGGCATAAGGTCAAATAACCTTGAGCAACTGAATACTCACCCTTGGTAGTGTTGTTCCATCCAAAACAATATTTTTCACGGGACCAAGAAAGATATCTCATATGAAGAACGTATTGGATATCTTGTCTTTGCATTTATGGGATTTGATCATCCAGTCCTTAATAGGGATCCAATATCTACCAACCTCTGAGTTACCAGTATGGTATCGATAATAATTAGCCACCTTTATCTAGTTAGCTCGGTGAAGCTCCTCCATCCAAGGCCTCTAATCGGGAAATTGAGTTATCAAAGGCTTGTGACCATCCCAATAATCTATCCAAAAATTTACCTGTTGACCATTATGAATGATCCAAAATAATTATTTTCTTTATCAAATCCTCACCAGTCTTAAGAACTGCTAAAATGGGAGAACCTTTGGAAGGTAATTGATAGCGAACAAGGTCTTTAGGACTTTTGTTCTCAGCATATTTAGCACAAATATTTTTGGTCCAAAGAGAAATCAGGTTATGCAAAATCCTCCAATATAATTTAGCAGCTAAATTTTTTTATTATTAATTGCAGATCAGAATCCTAACCCCCCATCATTCTTAGGAAGACATAAAGTGTCCCATTTCACCAAGGCCCATTTTTTTTCTTCTTAGTACCACTCCAGAGGAACCGATGACTGATTTGATCTAATTCTCGAAGAACAACCTTTGGGATATTCAACACGGTAGAAACATAAATAGGAATAGCTTGAAGGATTGATTTTACCAAGGTGATTCTACCCCCAGAAGAAAGCCACCTATTGGTCCACTTTCTATTTTTTTTCTTGACTTTGTCCAACAACCAATTCCAATATTTTTTTTATCTTCGAATATTGATGGGAATACCTAAATAAGTGATTGGAAGAGAGGTCTTCTTATATATTAATTTATCCAAGACCATGGATTCCTTTATGGAAGAGCAATGAAAGAAAATGACTTTAGATTTGTCTTCATTGATCAATTTCCTGGTAGCCTCAGAAAAATAGCTAATGATTTGCTTAATATTAGAAGCTTCCTTAACTGTAGCTTTACCTAAAAGAGTAGAGTAATCAACAAATTGAATATGAGAGATAGGTCTAGCTCCATGAGCAATGGTAACTTCCTCAAGGGTTTTGTTTTCTCTCTTTTTGGTTATAGTCCTACCTAAGAATTCAATAATAATGATGAATAAATAAGGGGATAGGGGGTCACCTTGCATAATACCTCTAGAAGCTAGGAACAATTGAGAAGGCTTGCTATTAATAAGAACTAGGTAGGAAACTGAAGAGATACATCCCATAATCCAATCCATCCAATATTGAGAGAAACCAAATTGCCTCAAAACTTCAATAAGGATGTGCCAATCCACTCTGTCATAAGATTTGGATAAGTCTAACTGAATGAACATGCAAGGATATTTTTGCATATTTATGGATTGGATGGCTTCCTGAGCAAGAACTATCTCATCCACTATTTGATGCCCCTCCACATAACCCCCTTGTTCAATAATATTATTCAAAAGAGGCTTCAACCTTTCTACCATGATCTTAGTAATGATTTTAAGAACATTACATAAAGAAATAGGTCTAAAATTTGAGATATGTTCAGCCTCTTGAGCTTTTGGAACAAGAGTAATATAAGTTTTATTGATAACCTTCAAAATTTCTTTGGATTTCCTGGCTTATTCCACCACCTCTAATAAATCAGCATGAAGGATATCCCAGAACTCTTGGTAGAACTCAATGGGAAAACCATCAGGACCTGGGATTTTTCCTTTTTGTATTTTAAAAACTACCTATTGAAGCTCATTGATAGTAACAGAAGCTGTAAAAATAGATTTCTCCTCAGAAGTGATAAGAGAAGGGATTGCTTGAAGAAAATCTTGTTGAGAATCCAGGTCAAGAGGAGTAGCAACAAAAATATTGGAAAAGTAATTGACAACAATAGAGTTCATGCCATCCCAAGTGTAGACAACATCTCCAGAATCTAATTTCATTAATTCTATATCATTTCTCCCTCCACCACCAGCTCATTACCTTTTCATTTTGCACTCATTTTTTTATTTTCCAATGCTACCTTGGTCATTGTTTGGTTAAGTTTGATGCACATCGTTATGAAGGATTTTGGTTGTACTAATCAAGGGTGTATTCATAGTTATAGTTGTCTAATATATTTACATGCATTTTTCCATAATATCCACTATTTCCACATTCATAGTTTGACATGCTTTGTCTCTTTTCTTTTATATATTTGAAGAATATTCCGGTTTTTTTGGCCATTCAACCATAATGTTTTATTCAGTCTTCATTGAAAGTCATGTATCACTTGAGTGCTACAAGCCTTCCTGGTTACCTTGGGTTTTATCTTAGACCATACACACATCTCATTTATTAATCATATTTTGAGTCTTGAAAAGATGAAACCAAGCATCCCCTAGGCCATAAAATGAATGGTTTCCCCTGCTCATTCTATCATACCATAATCCTATCCCAAGGATCCATTTTAAAAAAATAACAAAAAACAAAAAGATGCATCACCATCAATTGTATCAAATATCATGGATCCTAGGGAATTTTAGACGTCTCCATCAAGGCTATAGACGCTTGGCTGGTAGTGGAGCAACATCGAAGGATTATGGGGCTATCTCCATTGGGGATATAGATGCCTAATTAGAATTGGAGTATGCCCTCACGTGGTGACATGTCTGTCATATTAGCAATCTTATTTTGTACAGACCCATGTCTACTCATAGATGAGTTAGATTATAATGGCTTGAGTTAGAATTGATTAGTCGTACCTCTCTCAAAATTAGAAATAAACATCATTGCACACACATTGGTCTTTGAGCAACTTGAATCCCTTGGTTGGTATTAGTATATTCAAGTACCTATTTGATTAGTTTATAAGTTTTATCGATGTCACTAGGGTATTTGAGCTTATCGAAATCACTTATTTATCCTTCCCTCCTAGGATAGGTAAAATATCAAGTTATGTCATATATGCTCTCATAATCTATTTATCTCCTATATCCATAGTGTCGCATTCACTCCATTCTATTTTACAATTATGTTAGTACCATTGTGTTGATGCCCTTGATTAATCAGTCACTTCATGAGTAAACAATGCATGGCTAAGCATTTTTGAATGATAATCAAACATGCATTTATATTTCCATATTATTGCATTCATCATTTCATAACCATTATATTTCATGTTAGCCACATTTATCATTTCATAATTCAAACCATCTATCATGATTATTCATCACATGCATCTCATTTTAGTCACTATATCCATCCACACATCATCATACATCATACTAAATCCATCATCATAAATTCATAACACAACATCATCATTAAAAATATACATAAATTTTGTGCAAAATATGTATATATATCATATCGTAAGCATCTCATACATTATAATAATGTTAGACTTGTAGGCTACATCATCATGGCCTAGCAGCCTATAAAATTATAGTGACATCATCACCATATCAGACCTCAAGGTTACCCATCACTAGTCTTGTCCTCCCCCTCTTACTGTGATCCACTACCACTCCATTGTCCCTATTGCTCGTCCCCTCAAGAGGATCTGACACCTGAAGTTGATGATATAGATGGCTATCTGACCTGTGGCCCTACCATGGTACCTGAGGGTCCACTATCCAGGATTAATTGTGACCCTATAAATATCAACCATAGAGGGACATCCAATCCCTCCCTAATTAGGATATCCTCCATATCCATCAATCTCTTTGTCTACAATTGTTGTTATGCCATGGCTCTCATCGCTCTACTTTGAACCACTACCACCTCTAACCTTACTCCAACTAACTCAGCCTATAGTACCTCACTAGTCCTCCATGGTTCCTCTATCTCATTCACCATTCACTACCTCTCTACCATCACTACATCTAGCTAGTGGCGTAGTGACTCCCTCTCAACCAAATCCATCTCTACCTATTTAATACAACTCATCCTACTTGACAACCACTACCAATCTATCCTCTTGAAGTTGTGTCAGTATCTGCACTTGTCTATCCCTCTCACCTATCTCATACTCTCTCCCTCCTAGACACTCCTCCATCTTGACCACCAATAAAGCCTATTGTTGCTCCACCTACCCAAACCTCACTGCCATCCAACCTAGCTCCTCTCATAGGTTATCTCGCTCTTCCCAAAGTACTGCTACCTCCTCCTCCACCTCCATCGCTCTAGGTGAACCTCCTCCACTATCTATCCATTGTCATCATACTAGTGGATCCTCTACCTCCTCCACCTCCTTTACCTAACCTACCACATCCATCCCTCTCTCACCCCCTATAGCATCCTCACCATCCACCGTCTCCATCAATCCTTTAGACTCACATCATTGGATTGTCATTCAGGTTTCACATTGTTGTGTTGCCCACCAACCATCATACTCAAGGATCATACTAACATCATCCACATCTTTCACCTTAATGTCCTCATTTTTCTCATCCATGTCTACCTCTAACTATGACAATGGTAAGGTGACCTCATCGTACTATCTCCTATAGATGATAGGTGGCTCAAGAATCCCTTGTCTCAAACCAAACTATCATAGCACCCTAGAAAAGTAGAATAAATCATGCTCTTTCACATGTTGATAATCCTCTACCCATGTGGATATTTCCCTCCATGGCCTCCATGTCACTACCTCCAACCTTAGCTTTATCCATATCTATCGATAGTACTCCCCACCCTTCTTCCACGGTCGATCTCATGGTCCTTCCATATCGTGTCACCATCTCAACATATAGGTTTGCTCGATCATTGCCTCTCCATATAGCTCATATAGTAACCTTGTTGGTTGACATATATTGAATTACTCCCACCTCCAATCCTATAGAAATACATTGTAACCCAAGCCCACCCTCCTCTATTGATGCACCTCATACAACTTAATGTATAACTAGGTCAATAAAACTAATTCCCATGTGTATATTACTAGTGTCTTGATCAGCTCTACCAAAAATCTCTATAGATTCCATGGAAACCAAGCACCACTAGAAGCTAGAAGTATCACATTGGATATTAGAAACATCACAACCAATTGTCATGGTGATAAATTCCTCTCACCATACTTGACCAAATACTATATACCATTGTTGTTTGTATCCAATATCTTCCACTCCTCACTGTATATCTCAATTAGCACCTCTTCCCTATTCATGGATATGTATATAGGAATACCCTCCACTGATAGCTAGAAGATGTGTTACATGTCCTCCAAGGTCATCGTCATCTCATCTATCAAGAGGTGGAGTGTCCCCCTATCTGAATCCTATCACTTTGCTAAGGTAGAAATGTACCATCGATCCACATAGACAAGCTCAATCTATGCCACCTCCCTCAAGCCTATTACCCTCAACCATTGCTAGTTTACCTCCATCAAATAGTCCTTAGCACTTGAAAATATAGTTCCAAATAAGTGTCATGGCCGTAACAGCCTCAACTACAATAACCACAACAAAGTCATCAAATCACCATTTCCATTTTATATATATACCATAATAGCAAAAAAAAACATAACCACAAAAAGAAAAAACAAAAACTATTTTTTTCCCTGCATTCCATGTTGTTGCAATTTCAAAATTTCACCCATCATTTTAAAAATTATAAATTTCACAAAAAAATTTGCCCATCCCATCATGTCACAATATAAAACACAATTTCTAAGCTTAGAAAAAAAAAATTGCCTACTCTAGGGCATTTAAAATTAAAAAAAAATCATAAAACAAATTTAAAATGCAACAAAACAAAAGGAACTATGGTGCTTACCAACTCTGCACACCCTCCAACTCCCATCACCATGCTAGCTCCCACCATATTATCCTCCACTTTCTTCTCCTTCATTATCCTTCTTCTTTATCGTCCTTCATAGTTGCAAAAATAACTCCATAAGCCAAATTTATAGATTTGCACTCGTAACTGCCCAAACAGGTCACCAACTGCCCTGGGTAGTCACCAAGGTTCAATCCAACTACCCTAGGCAATCCCCAAGGTGTCAAGAAACTACCATGGATGGTTCCCCAAGTGCGTGAAAACCATCCCAAGTGGTTACCAAGGAATTTTTTTACAAAGCTTACAAATTTTACAACTAACCCTCAAATCACATCTTGTGCACCTTCCCTTCTTTCATGCTATCATTTTCATCCATATTTTATCAATTAGTTTGTGTTTATCATCCATTCTCACCATCCACTTGTTTCTTGAGGGGGTTGACAAATACCCTCCAAATTTTATCTCAAAATAGTTCAACATGCAAACACCCAATTTTGGAGTTATATGTATCCGAGAATCTTTGCCCAAGGCTATCATTAACCCTCCCTCTATTGGGGAAAATAGTAGAACTCATTTTTTTTCAAATTTCTAATCGAAACCCTGATTCTAAGACTCAAAATCTACTACTTCTATAACTGGGGTATCTTACATTGTTATTGAATTGAGATAATCTTGCATCACCCCCCTCAAGGCAAGAGTCACTTTCATCATTTACCATTCATTTCCTCTATCCATCATCAATCCAAAAGTCAGTGTCATTGATTTTTACACCATATTATGTTTTCACACAACGTGGTATGAAAAGAGCATTTAATAATTTGTGTAATTTTATCAATGGTTAATATTAGCATGTACAATAGTATCACATTTACAATGGTTAATATTAGCATTTAATAATGTGTGTAATTATTTTAATTATTATATATTGCAACCTTATGAATTATTAATTTTGACTATTCTAGCCCCTTTGACCCACTTATGCCCCTTCTTATGATTAATCACGATCATCATGAGACCACTCCACTATTTTTAACTCTAGTTCACATTAATTTTGATTGGCATTTAATTCCCCTCTTTCTTCCACATCCCAAGTGTATTTAATAAATTTGGGCGAGGATTCTCTCCACCTAAGCACATTGATAAGAAATGTCATTTTGGTGGATGAGGAATCTCTCCATAAAAATGGCATTAGTTAGGTGCATCATAATGCTTCATGGCATGTCATAAGGTATCATGACATGTCATATTGCGTCATAGGGAATCATAGCCCAAATAAGGAAAGTTGCACATTTGTCCACCCATGTGGAAAATCTCTAAAATTTCTTCCTTCCCTCACCCATGTCACTTGTCACCCATCTTCTTTCCCCTTATAAATACCCTAAACCCATGGAAGACTTTACAAATAGGTCCCAATTTCATTTTCATGGTGTGAACAAAATGATAATGAAACTCTGCCCAAATTTCATTCAATTTTATTGTGTATATGTTTGAAATTGTGATTGTAGGTATACCATTTGGAGACCTCAAAATCTTCAACCATGGAGGCTCTTAGAAGTATTTCCTAATCCTTTTTTTGCAACCACACCCACCATCTATACCTAAAAATATACTGAATCTACAACAAAAGCCTCAAAATAAATCCAGGAAGGCTTAGATCTAGGATTGAAACTCTTTGTCAGACAATAGTCTCAAGCACCCAGGGTGGCTACATAGGAGCTCGACCATCCAAGGTGGCTATATAAGAGTGCAACCACCCAGGGTGGCTCTACAATCACAACCACCCTGAGCAGTTGCACAGGAGAGCCAACCACCCTGGTTGGTTGAGCCTCAAGGTCAACAATGATTTCAAATCAACCATAGACTATACATAAATGTAAATTAGGTATTTTATTAGGTTTTTTAGGTATTTCATATAGTTTTGTAACTTTTGCACTTGATTTTGTAAAATTTTATAATGTTCTATTTGCTTTTGTAACCCTCTTTCATGGTTTTGGGCCTCATCTCAAAAGGCCCTACATATGTTATTGATGTTGTCATTATGAGCTTGTGTGCAGGTATTGGATACACATAGAGGTTTGGGAGGTCAAGCAATGTGCCTTATAAACCCCCCACAACCTATTGTGTGATCAAGGAGACAAGTTGCGATACCATAGATCTTACTTGTAAAGGAAAAACCTCCATTTTGGGAGGTTGATTATAATAAAAAAGGTTGATTTGTAAAAGATAACGCTTATTAATATCAAAGTTATTGATTTTTTATATTTTCAATTGTGATGGTGCATTTCCTCTTTTACAACAAGAGTAGTGGCAAACATGCAGGACCAATAGGTGTAGTTTGCATGGGGTACACATGTGCTGGTCTGCCTATACATGAAAACATTTTACAATATTGTGTACAAATGACATACAAGGCTAGTGTGTATGACCTTGATCTAGGTGTGGTGTTGGGAACACATGATAATTCAGAGGCCACATGCACTTCTAGGGCCATTGACCAACCTAGAGAATCCAACAGTATAAATATGGGCTAGAGACCTAAAGTGAGTCTAGAAGATGTACACAGGTATCCTACCACTAGGGAGTCAGGTAATATATGAGCTATGAAACCACATGATTATATGGTGACCATGACATATACACCCTATATGGGTAGAAAATGGCTATGAACCGACAAGGATTCACAGGATCTGATGGATCATGAATAAGAAGGGCAAGAGGGATTTATATTGATTTGATCAAGTATCGTGCTAGTTCGACATATTACAAGAGATTCCAAAACTTGGGAATTACTAGTTCAAATGGGTGTAGAGGGATTCATTAGGAGTCATAGGTGATATTTATGTGGGTAGATGGGTAGAGGAGGAAATGGAAATCCTACTATATGTTAATCCAAGGGTGGACGATGTTGAGGTGGCATTTAGGTACAAGGGTGGTATACCACCAAGGATCTCTCCACTAGTGTCAATTTAGAGATACTAGGTCATTGATTGGCAAGTGAATTTTGTGCTATTAGAGGTTACCCAATGTATCATTAAGCAACGACAGAGGGCTCTAGATCTACCCAGGTAGGTATGGATATAGGTTAGGATAGAGATAGTGATAGTGATAAGGATGACCATCATCCTCTCAAAATCAAGGGAAAGGGGGGCAACAAGAGTTTCCCCCACAATAGTAGAGGTTGGGTTAAGTAGGATGGAAGAGGGTGCCTCTACATTGGTGGCGATGGGACCTAGTAGGACCATGGATTACGGAGACCTAGAGATGGAGGTAAAGGTATTGTAGGCCCAGTTATGCAGAGGGAGATGGACCCACTCCAAGAGGATAGGTCCAAGAGGATACAGGGGTTGTAGAGTACCTTGAGCATGGCACTCATAGAGGAAGATATGGTGAGGCTTGAGGTATATCACCTCAGAGGAAAGATGAGTTTTTAGAGTAGTGTAGGCCCAAAATGGCCACATACTTGGTAAATTTTTGTGTGAATTTAACTAAGTGACAAAATCATCATTCCATAAACTTTGTGTAAAATGACGAACTAACAATTGTATTATTCATCAGAGTTTAAATAATACAGTGGCAGCCGGAAATAGCACATCGGCTGAACGGCGTAAACAGAGAATTGTTACAACAGTGTAACAGTACGCTAAAAAGTAAATACAGACAAAAGGTGGTTATAGTACGCTAACATCCCCCTTTATTACATTATTTGGGTAATGTAATAACTAATAGCTATACTAACTACTAACATCCCCTTACATCATTTTGCAATACAAAGTGAGCTGCGAAACAATTCAAATTTGACACGTCCAAGTGCCTTAGTGAAAATGTCTCGCAACTTGAGCATCGGTGGGAATGTGCGAAGCTGAATTCGGTGCTTTGGAACTTCATCTCGAATGAAATGACATTGTGTGTCAATGTGCTTTGTTCTTTCATGATGGACTGGATTCTTGACGAGGTTCGTAACACCCCGATTGTCGCAAAACAAGTGTATTGGAGATTTTGATGGATGGCCCATACTTGTCCGAATGCGACGTAACCATATCACTTCGCACACGACTTCACGTGCGGCACGATATTCTGCTCTCGTTGATGAAATAGCAACCACCTGTTGCTTCTTGTCGTGCCAAGAGACAGGACCGGATCCCGGATGAAAAATGTATCCGTAAGTTGACTTGCGATCATCAAATGATCCGGCATAGTCGGAGTCCGTGTATCCTTGCAAGAAGAATTTGTTGTTCCTCTTGTATTCTAGGCCATATTCCATAGTACCACGGACATAGTGAAGAACACGTTTTGTCGCTTTCCAATGAGTGGTCTTAGGCTCCCGCATGAACCTCGAAAGATAGTTGACAACAAATACGAGATCCGGCCTAGTATTGGTCGAATATATGAGACTCCCAATCAACCGTCGATAGAGAGTACCATCTACCCGAGGTGAGTCATCATATCGCGATAACCGAAGTCCATTCTCCATTGGAGTTGCCATTGGCTTGCAATCAATCATGCGATATTTATCCAAAGAATGTCTTGGCATACTTTTTCCGAGACACTTTGATGGAGTGCTCCTTCCGGCTGAATTCCGGACCAAGACAAGAATGGAGAAGTCCGAGATCCGTCATCTCAAAAGATTTGCACAAGTTTCTTTTGACAAGAGAGATCATAGTTTCGAACTCCCCGTAATGAGCAGATCATCCACATAGAGTACAAGCAACACTATCTCGTAACCCCGTTTCTTGAAATAGAGGTTTGCATCCGACTGGACATCTCTTAAATCCATGCCGCATAAGGTGATTGTCCATTTTTATATACCAAGCTCGAGGAGCTTGTTTCGTACCATACAAGGATTTGACCAATTTGCAAACCTTCTCGCTGTTGGCCTTCCACTTCAAATCCTTCAAGCCGAGTCATATAGACTTCTTCTTGGAGATCACCATTTAGAAAGGCACTTTTGACATCCATCCGGTGAACTTTCCACCCATATTGTGCTGCCATAGCACACATAACCCGAATTGTGGTCATCCGAGAAGTAGGTGCAAAAGTTTCCTCATAGTCGATGCCTTCTTTTTGAGCATAGCCCTTTGCAACAAGACGGGCCTTATGCTTATCAATTGTTCCATCTGCCTTGTACTTGACTTTGTATACCCATTTGCAGCCAATGGGCTTCTTTCCATGCGGCAGATCAACAAGCTTCCAAGTTTTATTCTTCATCGAAGACTCATACTCGTATCCATAGCGGCCTTCCACCGAGGCTCACCGAGAGCATCTTGCACTGATGCAGGTTCAAGACTATCTATGGTAGACATGAATGCCCCGTCATCATCAATATCCATATCCTCAACTTCTGTACTTGGAGTCACGGAAAGTTCCTCAAAAGATTGACAAAGATCATCAACCTCACCAGTTTCTTTGGCTTCTCTTTCCTTTTGAGCCATACTGCGTGTACGAGGTCTATCCAAATTCAAATTGGGAGGAGTGGATAAATTTGCATCTTTGATTGTATTTGTACACCATTTAGGATTCTTCTTCGGTGGAGTTGAAGAAGATGTAGAAGGACCTCCTGTCTGTGCTGATGAAGGAATCTTCTCTTCCTTAGTTTCCACAATATCTTGGTGTACTTTAGATGTGCTCTGTGATGTGAAAGCTTCATCAAAGACAACATCTCCGCTGATATGAATTTTCTTGGTCAAAGGATCTATCAACCAATATCCTTTAGAGTGCTCATAATAACCAAGAAAAATACATCTCAGTGTTTTCTCATCTAGCTTCTTCCTTTTCTCTTTCGGTATGTGCATGAAAGCTTGACATCCGAAAATACGTAGATGAGATATGGAGGGTTTTCGACCACTCCATGCTTCCTGTGGAGTCATTCCTTTTAGGGCCTTTGTGGGTGCCCTATTCAACAGATACACTGCAGTGGTGACAGCTTTTGCCCAATATTGTTGCCCAAGAGTAGCTCCTGTGAGCATACAACGAACCATTTCCATGATAGAACGGTTCCTTCTCTCAGCAACTCCATTTTGTCGAGGAGTATAGGCAGTTGTTAACTGTCTCTTGATCCCATGCTTATCTAGGAATGCAGAAAATTCATTAGAGGTAAACTCTCCCCCTCGATCTGAGCGGAGGGTTTTGATAGAAGCCCCTGACTCCTTCTCAACGGATTTCTTGAACTCGCCGGAAGAATGCGAAAGCTTCGGATTTCAGTTGGAGAAAGAAAACCCACATCTTTCGTGAGTAGTCATCTACGAATAACTGAAAGTACCTCTTCCCTCCACAACCGTTGGGTGTGAAAGGACCGCACAGATCGGTATGAATTAACTCCAGAGGTTTTCGTGCTCTTGTAGAGCTCTTCTCAAATGGTACTCTATGTTGCTTTCCCGCTGCAGCAGTGAGCACACTCGGCAATGTGGTCGAAAGGGAAGGAAGACCCTTTACCATCTCATACTTGCCGAGCTCAAGTAAGTAGCCGTAACTAAGATGCCCATATCTCTTGTGCCATAGGGAAGTTGCCTCCTTGGTAGAGACAATCATGGCAACATGTGGAGTAGAGATAGCATCTAGTGCAAATAAGTCGTGCTTATATGAAGCCGTTGCAATCTGCTTACCCTTCCTGGTAATGGTACAACACTTCTTTCCATTCTCAACACGAAAGTTGACAACCATATTTCTGTCCAGGATTTGTGTCACTGACAACAAATTGTTGGCCAATCCCGGAACATAGAGGACTTTGTCAATCTGACACTTGCCATCAGGAAGAGTGACTGAAACTGTACCCTCTCCCTGAACCCTGTAGGTTTTATCATCAACAATGGTGACAGGTTTGCCCTCCTTGGCCACAAATGATTCAAACCACGATCTGTCGCCAGTCATATGTTTGCTAGCTCCGTAATCGACATACCAAACAGGATCCCTCTATGTGGAATCTGTGGTAGTCATGAGCACCTTGTGTGCCCATTCATAATCTCGAGTCGATTCTTCAACAACAACATTCACCCGGGGTTGCTTGTTCTTATTTTGTGGTTTGTTTTGGCCTTCTTGCTTGTTCTTATGCCAACACCTGTTGGTGTCATGGTTGTCTTTCTCACAGATCTTGCACCACCTCTTCTTCTGCTGAGGTTGTTTGCCTTTTCCTTTCGTATCTTGTTGAGAATTTCCTCCTTTCTGAAAGTTGCCTCCTTTTTGCCCATTACCTTTCTTCCTAGAACCCTGCCCGTTGGTGTATAGGGCTGTATTGGAAGAATCATCCTTGTGAAGTTGGCGTGCCTCCTGTTGTTGAAGCAGATTGACCAACTCGATGTAGGTAATTTGTCGTTGAGACACCTGGATGGAGGTTATCAACATATCAAATGAAGAAGGTAAAGCTCTCATCACAAGTGAAATGAGAAGCTTTTCATCCACAGTATCTCCCAGAGAACTCAATTTCTCTTTCAACTCATACACTCGCACAGAAAGAGTTCAACTGTTTCACCCCGCCTCAAACTCAGGTTATGAAGTTGTTGTTGAAGATGAAGAATGGTGGATTCATTCTTCCCCTCATAGATGGTTCTAAGGGCATCCCATGCCTCTTTACCACTTGCTTTGTCGACTATATGAGGTTGCACTTCATCCGAAACAACAAACAAAATGAGCACCTTTGCTCTACCGTCTTTCTTGTCAAAAGCTATCTGATCTGTAGAAGGACCTGTGGATCCTGCTGTTGGTGAAGGCCTAGTTGCTACTCCAGTAACAATATCCCACAAATCTTCCATTTGGAGAATAGCCTTCATCTTATGTTTCCATGGTGTATAATTTGGACCTTTCAATAACTGATGCGGATCAGTCATCAATTTTGCAACAACGGCCATAGTGAAGGTTCCTTATATCACCAATTGGTCCCCCTTTCGATATACCTTTTGCTAGGCCAATATACCGTACAAAATACCCGCCCTTACGTGAGGGAAACTATAGGTATTTAGAAAGATCAACAAAAATCACCCGCCCTTACGTGAGGGAGACTATAGGTGAGTTTTAGAGATCATACGATACGTGGAACATAAGCGGTACCGAAAGGGAATCGCCTTGTTGATGGCACCTACCATAGAAGATTCTTCTCATGCGTGGGGCGTAACTTCCCCTAAACACTATGAAGAATACTTCGTCAGGATTTACGCCTAAACACAAGTGCGATAAAGGGTAGTGGATGGAGTAAAAAAATGCAAAAATGGCGTACTTATTCCTCCCCGACGATTTATAGAGAACAAGCTCAGACGTCGTTGTTGCAGCTATATTAGGCGATAGATACAGTAGCCCAAAGCACGACAGCTTTACCTGTAAGTGTGGGCCAGAGGTACCGTTTTTACCGAACGCTGCGGTGCAATAAATTGCACAGATGGGTTTTATATTCCGGGGACTTAGGGAGTGTTTGATTTTAATTTTTAATGTTATAGTGCAAAAATGAAATATGCAACATACAACAAAAAAAATGCCCACAAGAATAACCCACAAGGTGTCGGTCACAGCCGAAAATGCACCTTTTACAATTTGCCAAATTGCTATTTTTCGAAAAATTACTCACTATCCCCCTTTGATTTTTTGAAAAAATATCCCCCCTTAAAAAGGCTTTCTTTAACAAAGCATTTTAATAATTATTATAAATTTAAAATTAAAATAAATAATTTTAATTTATATAGTTTTTAAACTTATAAAAAATAAATTAAAATTAAAATTTTAATTTATAAAGTTAAAAAACTATTAAAAAAATTAAAATTAAAAATTTTAATTAAAAAAATAATAATAAAAAAATAACTTTGAAAAAAAAAATTATACCTTGGGGGTTGTCGGCGGGATTTGAACCCCCGACCTGCAGGCTCCCTGAGCCTTACCGCACGGCTCACGACCACGTGAGCCAGCGGGCTGATCCGAGAGGATCAATTGAACTTCTCCCTCTTCAACCCCGAATGATCCTCCTCCTCGGCTTCCCGGGTCGCGCGCTTGGCTCCGGAACTCCTTGTTCCCTTGCTGCGGGCCTCCGCGCGCTTGGACGCTACTCCCGAACAAAAAAATCCGTCTCTTCGAAGAATTGGACGAGTCGAACTCTTCCTTCTTTTTCTTTTTTTTTCAAAAAAAAAATTCCATCTCGAAAAAATATTTCGGGGGGGGAGGGGGAGTCGCGCGCGTTCCGCACAAAAAAGACGGGGGGGTTTATACCCCCGCGTGGCGCGGCGGGCGGGAATTTTGAATTCCCGTCGGCCGGGGAGCCGTCGGGGAATTTAATTCCCGGCGCGTCGGTCGTCGCGACCCGGGGAGGGGGAGCGCCGGGGAATTTCCCCGCGCGGGTGGCGCGACTGCTGTCGCATGCGGCCTCGATCGCTCCTGTCGCACGGGTGGTGCGACTGCTGTCGCCCGTGGCCTCCGCGCGCTGTCGCAATGTTGTCGCACGCGGCCTCCGCGCACTGTCGCAAGGGCCTGCGACAGCTTCTGTTGCACGGGCGCGCGCGAACGGGCCTGCGCGACAGTCCGTGCTTTGTTGCGGCAGTCGCGACCCTCTGTCGCGCTGCACAGCCCTGTGTCGCGCTGCAGAGCGCTCTGTCGCGATGCTGCGAAATTTTTTTTTTTTTTTTTTTTAAATCACGGTTGCGTGATTAAACGCGGCAGCCTTCTCCCACCTTCTCACAGCTTCCTCCAACTTGGCTCTGATGCCATGTAAAACGACGAACTAACAATTGTATTATTCATCAGAGTTTAAATAATACAGTGGCAGCCGAAAATAGCACATCGGCTGAACGGCGTAAACAGAGAATTGTTACAACAGTGTAACAGTACGCTAAAAAGTAAATACAGACAAAAGGTGGTTATAGTACGCTAACACTTTGTAGTATGCTTTTATCCAAAATCGGGTCAGAAGATATGAATCCGCTCAATAGTTAGTCAAGTTTTCTTGTTTGGAGCGATTTCGGGTGACTTTACTCCGGCTCCGGAATGAAGAGATATCTCAAATCCGCAAAATTTCCTAAGATATGATGACGTCAACGGTGGAAAAGTGCGGAATGGTGATTCTGGGAAGGTCCTTTTTGTTTTCGACTCCGGGATGAAGACAAATTTCAAAATCCGCAAAAGTTCCTAAGAGATGATGATGTCAATGGCTAAAAAGTGTGGAATGGCGATTCTGGAATGGACAAGTCTTCCCTTTCGGAATGAAGATAAGACGGGGTGGCGGAATAATGAAAGCGTGGATTCACGACAGAAGAAGTACGTGACTAGCTCCGGACCCGGATTGAAGGATATAATATTGAAGATTAATATCCCGGAGCGGATTCGAGGTTCAGAGGTCCGGATTGGAGATTCTGATGTTTTTGATAAGAAAGAGGACGTCATCATTTTTAAAGTGGATTGGCATTTAGCTTATGCCGGATTGAATCTGAATCGTGTGATGAAGAAGATCGACGGTTGAGGTTAAGCTACCAAATCTTGGTTGTTTTAAAGACATTGTTGTATCAGAATTGTAACAGTCTATCGGGAGATGAAGCATCGAGGGTTTCCAAGAAGATCAAACCAGAGGTGGTTACAGATCGATGATGGTAATTCACTCCCAAGAAGGATCGATGGAAATGCATGATCTTTAACGCCTGAGCTTCAGTTCCACTGAATGATCAACAAGTTGCAGAGACCCCGAGCTGTCATGGTGGATTTTCTTTCAACGGATTTCTTGGAGGACGGACCAATGAGCTGATGCCAGCTAAGATCTTTGTTGTACTATTGTAACAAGATTATGTGTATTGTTTCTTGATTATTGTAATAAGAAAACTATAAGTAGAGGTCGAACCCTCATTTTGAAGGGTCGGCTCTAGCGTGTTTGCCTGTGCTATTGTAAATATTCTTGAAGAGCTGAATGAAAGGAGCAATACATTGATCTTCACCTCAAGTTCGTGTTCTCATGCTTGATGTCAGAGGTTCGGATTTCATAGTTGCATTTCTGTAAATACTTAGATGGTTAGTTTGTGCCTATTTTGGATTACTAGCTATTGTGAGTAATTGAAATCTGCTTTGAGTTCGTTCTATGTTATTGGAAAGTATATTTCTATAAAATCTAAGTGTTTGGTGAATTTTGTTATTTGGATTATCATTCCTTGGGTATTGAAATTGCTTGCTATAACATTTCTCTGTTATGCTTTAATATATGAAATGATCTATTGTGAGATAAATGTTGATCTGAGTGTATGTCCTTAATATGGTTTTTTGGGAGCTTTTTATGATGGTGCAATGTTGTTAACCTATCCATCCATTGTTATCTACATCTCTCTAACCCTAACCTTCTCTTACCCTAAACTCCAAACCCTAAGTGAGCATAATTGTGTCAACAACTTGCTAAGTTGACAAGGAACCAACCTACTCTGGAGGTTGGATCGAAAACTCCTATTTTGGTCCATCCAATGTTGAGTGTTGAGCTGCAACTATCGGGTGCAAGCCTGGATAGAAACTAGGAAGATAGACAACCATAGTATTGAGTGAAAACTTGGTGCAATTCAGTGCCCAATAGTTTTTGGCATGCCCGATGGGACCAGTTCACAAGGAACATGAAACCCATCAAAAGAGTTATTGTTATCTCAACCTGAAGGAATCAAGATTGGGTGAATTGTATTGACCTTGTTAGCGGAGAAAAGAAAGTTCACCTGGTGACTCCCTAGTCAGAAGACCCTAAAAAAGTATTGTAGACCAATACCCTTTCATGTATACTAGGTCTTTCAAGAGGAACAACCCTGATTCTTTCTTTCATTATGAGTTACCTCAGAGAGGGGCTGTTGTTATCAAAATTTTGGATCAAGATTTTATTGAAGAAGAAGAGCTTCTGGAAGAAAACCCAATAGTTCCCCCAAGAAGACCTACAGCTAGAAACATGGCACATAATGTGGCTCCTAATCAGCCACTTCAGAAGTACCCTAATTGGGATTCAACTGGGCCCCTTAGATTAGCATAAATGGATGCCATTCCCTAGGTTGTATCTAAGGCAACCCCCACGTATGATGGATTTGGGAAAATAGCTTACGAGCATTGCCAAGATATCTTGAATCTGGCAACAATCCACAACATAAAGGAGGAAAATATTATTGTCAGAATTCTAGCCCTGTCCTTTCATGGAAAGATATTGCATTGGTTTAGAACTCTGGAAGATAATTCTATTACTTCATGGCAATCCTTGGCTGAGCCATTCATAGAAGAATTTAATGAATCTACTGATCCCTTTTCCCTACTGAATCAGTTTACAGCCATGCAAAAAACCCAGCAAGAAACTATCTCAGACTTTAATTTGAGATTTAGTAGAACATGGAAGAGAATTCCCCCACTGCTAGACCAACTGCATGTTTGGCTTATATGTATTATATTCATGCCCTGGGATCAGAGCTAGGTTTGCAAACACAACAATCTGGAGTAGAAACCTTCCCCCAAGTTTATAATGCAATCATCCATGCTGAAAATATCCTAATCAATGTGGGAAGAATTCCCCCAAAAACCGTGTTACCCTATAACTCAGAAACCAATAGTGGCCATGAGCAATCCACAAAGCCCTCCTACATGGACCCCCTTTCTTTACCATCTCCATCTCCACAAATGAATCTGATTCCTTGGTCTAAACCGATAGCCTCTACACCTCCTTTTCCTCCCCTTCCTTCCCAACCTTCTCAAGAATTGTCTGCTATTCTGGATATACAAAATACCATGAAAACTTTGAGTAATAGAATGAATTCAATGGAAAAGAGAGATCATGAAAGGTCACAATAGAGGAGATTCCCATATGTGAACAAAGATCAAAGGCCTGGTCCTAGTAATAGTACTAGGGTTAGGGTGAATGCAACATATGAGGAGCCAAAGTGTTCTGCAGATACCACTCTTGCAAATGTTTGGTGTTTGGTATGCAATGACCCCCATGACTCACAATCTTGTGTGATGTATCAACACCATGTTCAACAAGCTATGGATCAAGCTGAAAGGAATCAGAAGGGGAGGGTTAATATGTTATGGCACCCTGATCAGATCATGGCCAAAAAAGAGTTGGATGAAGAAAGCCCAATTGTTGTGATGACAAGATCTGGAAAGAAAGCTTTACAAGTAGACCCCTAGAATATGGGACAATTCCAGGTCCCTTCTCAAAAGAAAGTTGACTCCCCCCTCAAAGCATTGACACTTTTCCTATCCCTCAAGCTAGAGGGAAGGAGAAGACAGATAGTCTCCCTAAAAATCTTGAAAGAGAAACAGAAGGAGACAGAATGAGATCCAAGGGTGAGGATCAAGAAAGGCTCAGGTTCCCCTCTATTACCAAAAGATAAATATTAGAGGCAACCCAACAATACAAAAGGAAATATGGTGAGCCAGACAGAGGGCTAGAAAGACTATCCCTGACCAAGTCTGAGTACAACATTGTTGAGGAGATGAAAAGGATTCCATCAAAAGCTAGCCTATATGATACTCTTTTCATCCCGGCCAGATTGACCTGCTTAAAGCTTCCCTCAGCAAAAATCCCTAGAATAGACCAACCACCACCATCCTCAGTATACCACTATAAAAGAGAGAAATGACACCTACTGTTCTAAAAAACAAACCTCCCCCTTTCTACATATCCTTAAGAATGGAAGGATGGGTAGTCCAAAATTGTATGATTGATTCAGGAGCATCAACCACAGTTATGCCTAAGGTGGTCTGTGAAGAAATGGGTATGGAATATACCCGGTCTTGTCCTGGAGTGTTGCAATTAGATGGGACACCTATCAAAATAGTTGGGGTTATTAAAGATGTACTTATGAGGTTGCATAGAGCTCCCGAGGTAACAGTGGTGCAGGAAATAGTGGTGGTGGACTTGGAACCTTATTTCGGGTTATGCCTCTCAAGAGAATTTACTGCAAAACTAGGAGGATGTATGTACATGGATTATTCTAGCATGGTAATCCCTTTCAAAGGAAAAAGGATAAGGATAACACCTGAGAAACCAGTTGCTTATCATATTGAAAAAATTGAAGAGGATCTATGCAATCTTAATCCTGTGGAGGAATTTGAGCTAGTGGAAAACATTGAAGAGCTAGACATTGAAGATGAGTTGCCTTTCAGAGAAGACTATAGTCAATTTGGAACTGGTATGGGTACATACAACATCACAACTGAACTAGAAAAGAAACTCCCTACTATTTCTAATCAATCCCTAAGAAACAAAGAAACATGGGTTATGCATTTTGATGGTGCTAAATGTAGAAATGGTGCAGGGGCTGGTGTGGTTCTACAATCACAGTCTGAAGGGATAAAGAATTTTGCTTATAGACTGACATGGTCATGTACCAACAATGTTGTAGAATACGAGGCTTTGTGCCTCGTATTGATGCAAGCAAAAAGCATGGGCATCAAGATTTTGAACATATATGGTGATTCTGAGTTGATAGTCCATCAGGTAAGGAATAAGTGCAGCAGTAAGCACCATTACTTGAAAGCTTACAAAAATAGGGTATGGGACCTAATGGATTCATTTGATGCCCTGAATCTAAGTTTTGTGCCTAGAGAAGATAATCACCTGGCAGATTCTTTGGCAACAAAGGGAGCTAATTTCAATCCTCCTGTAGATTTTGGAACTAAGAAGACCAAGGGAATTAAAATGGTTTTCAGACCTGCAATGCTAGACAAGCAGATATTCTGGCAGGTTTTTGAAAGTGATGAACAAATTCTAGATTTTATGATAAGAGAAGCATGCTTCTCAACTGTCCAAGAGGAAGACTTGGAGGAAATAGATCAACAAGACTTTATCCAACTAAGAAACAATCATATCCCAAGGGGATTGGTCACCCTTGAAAGTCTATTTGATAATGAAGATAGAAAGAAGGTTGGAGCTATGAAGGTCGGTAAAAAGATCTATAAAGAAGTGGAGGTCGAAATAGGAAAGAAGCTCAATGTTGGGATCCAGTGTTCACCTGAGGAAGTAGAGGAGATTAAAGCTTTATGCTTAAAATACCAAGACACTGTGGCTTGGTCATATGAAGACCTTAAGGTGTATGACAAAAATATTATCCAGCATACTATCGAGTTAGAACCCGATGCTAAACCATTCTAGAAAAAATAGAGGCCTATCAATCCGAGGATAGAAGCCATTATGAGAGAGGAACTCTTAAAGCTACTGAAGGCTAGGATAATATATCCAATAAAACATTCCACTTGGGTAGCCAATTTGGTACCCGTAAGAAAGAAGAATGGGGATATACGCCTATGTGTAGATTTTAGAAATCTGAATCAAGCATCCCTCAAGGATCACTACCCCCTCCCTCAGATTGACCAGATCTTACAAGTTGTAGCTGGAGCAGAAATATTCTCACTATTGGATGGTTACTCTGGATATAACCAAATTTGGGTAAAAGATGAAGACCAATACAAAACAACATTCACCACAAAATGGGGTACATTTGCCTATCAGAGAATGCCCTTTGGGTTGTCTAATGTTGGAGCTACATTTTAGAGGGCCATGGACTATGCCTTTGGTACACTTATAAACAAAGTTATTCTGATTTACCTGGATGACATGACGGTCTTTTCTCATGATAAAAATGATCATCTATCTCATTTGGAACAGGTTTTTCAAAAATGCGAGAGAATTTGGTATCTCACTTAATCCTAAGAAGTCATTCTTTGTAGTACATGAGGGAAAACTATTAGGCCATGTGGTCTCAAAGGAAGGTATGGCCATAGATCCAAAAATAATTGGAGCAATTCTAGCTATTCCTTTGCCTACTAATCAGAAGACCTTGCAGTATTTCTTAGGTCAAATCAATTTCGTCAGGAAATTCATTTCTGATTTTGCACAAAAAGTGAGGCCTATATCTGAACTACTCAAGAAAAAGGTAGAGTTCAAGTGGACTCGAGGTTAGGAAGTAAGCTTTTGAGGTCATCAAGCAATCCATTGCAACAGCCCCAGTCTTGATAAATCCTGATTTCACTAAATATTTTATTCTCTATGCTTATGGAGTTGAAGAAAGCTATGCCTCGGTACTCACCCAAAAATATAGTCAAGGGGATGAGCACCTTGTGTTCTTTTGGAGTCAGACTTTACATGATTATCAGGTAAAATATAACTTTATTGAAATACAAGTGTTCACTGTAATGAAGTCGCTAAAGAAGTTTAGACAATATCTGGTACAGAGCAAAACCCTGGTATATGTGGTTCATCCAGATGTAAGAAGTTTTATTTTACAAGGTGACTTGGGAGATAAAAGGGCTGGTTGGATTACTAAGATCCAGGAATATGATGTGGAGATACATCCCACCAAGCTGGTAAGAGGTAGAGCCTTGTGCCAAGGATTGACAGATGCTTCAACATTGGCCGAAATGACCGCTTGTCAGATAATAGAAGAAGATCAAATAGAGATTGTACACACTCCAGATTCTGATTGGATTGAGCAAATGACCAGGTATTTCCAAACCGGGATCTGCCCACCTGATCTGAATTCTTCTCAAAGAAGGAGGTATAGACTTCATGCTCTAAAATATGTATTACTACCTGAAGGGTTGTTCAAAAGAAACTTGGATGGTATTCTCCTGAAATGTTTGAAGGAGGACCAACAAAAAAGAGTCATTGAAGAATTTCATGGAGGGTCAGCAGGTGGTCATGGCTTAGGCAGAATTACGGCTTTGAAGATAATAAGAGCAGGCTATTATTGGCCTACTGTGTTCAATGATGCTTTTAAAATTACCCAGGCTTGTGATAAGTGTCAGAGGTACGTTGGAAGAACCAAAAATGTTGCCTCTCCCCTGAAGCCTATTCAAGTTGAAGAGCCTTTCCAACAATGGGGATTAGATTTTATAGGAGTTATAAATCCTAATTCTTCAGTAGAGCACAAGTTTATCTTGACAACTACAGATTATCTTACCAGATGGGTAGAGGCCATTCCTACAAAGAAGGTAGACTAAGAAGTTGTGATCAACTTTATGGAGAGTTTGATTTCCATATTTGGAGTCCCGAAAGCTTTGGTGAGTGATAATGGCCCTACTTTCATAGGAGCCAAGTACATCGAGTTTTCCAGCAAGTATGGCATCACTCTTAAAAATACTTCAAATTATTATCCACAAGGTAATGGACTTGCAGAATCTACCAATAAAAACCTATTAAGGATTTTGAGAAAATATTTGGAAGGTAACAAAAGGAGTTGGCACCTATTGCTCAACCATGCTCTATGGGCAGACATGATTACTATTAAAAATTCCATCAAAACTTCTCCTTATGCACTGGTATATGAAAAAGAGGTGGTATTGCCGATTCACTTAGAGATCCCAACACTTAAGCTTGTCAGTACAGAGGAAGAATTAGAGGATGATCCAGTTAAAACCAGGTTGACACACTTGCTGCGATTGGAAGAGAGCAGGACTCAAGCATATGATCATTTTCAAAAGCACTCATCAGACATTAAAGCATGGTTTGATAAAAAGGCCAGGTTCAGAAAACTCCAAGTTGGAGACTCAGTTCTCAGGTGGAATGTTGATAGGGCAAAACCAGGCAAACATGAAAAGTTTGATTCCTTTTGGGATGGTCCTTTCAAAATAGTGGAAGCTAAAGAGTCTAATGTATTTTAGTTGAAGGATCCAGAGGGAAACATACAACCAATTCCGGTGAATGGTTTCCACCTTAAGCTCTACTATATGTAAGAAGTAAGCTCATTGTAACATATGTATATACATTGTACAAATATTTCCCCTTCCTTTCTGCACTTTCTATTTGATTTTCTTTCTGCACTTTGTAATTAGTTCTTTTTCAAAGAAATGCTAAAAAAAAAGAAGAGAGAAGAAATTTTGCAAGAAATGATTAAGTGTTGGCCAAAATGCATGGTAATGTTCCATTCCACACACGGTGTTGAGTACTCTTCGAAATGGCATTCCACTCTCAAGTCCGCATGGTTAAATCTAGATTTCTATGGAGTGGTCTATCAGTTTCTATCCCGCATAAAGAAGGACAAATAATGACACTAATCCAAGAACCTTTCAAAGCTGGAGATAGCCAGAGTGGAATCAAAGTAGTGTGCCATGCATGCAAGCTTCAAGTACCAAAGCGGACTCAAAAGGTTCTTAAGACACTGAGCGAAATCAGGCCAAAGCCGAACAACAAGTCCCAATCTGACATGTGGAGGCTAAAGAGTGCTCCCACATTTAATTCTAACAAACTCACGCATGAACCAAAGAGTAGCCGAAGGGATGCGATGAGCTGGCAACACAATTTCAAAATTCGACCAATAAAAATATAGGACGTCACCTTTGAGCCACCAAAGAAATAATGGAAGGATGGTGAAGTGTGCCAACAAAGATATCATGTAGCAACTGCATTTATGGTGGATGATACGCACATTCCAGGAGATAAAAAGTGATGAAGTCTTGTGCAGGGTTCATTTAGTGACCACGAGGCTGTAGCGGACATAAGCAACATTCTAAATTTCTCCTCACTTATTCCAGTGCAAAGTCCTACTACTGCAAGATGGCTCCTAAGAAATCACCCACAGAGGCCTCAAAAGATGTTCTGGAATTTGAAACTCTGGATGACAGGACGTCGATGTCGTACCTTGATAAAGTCGAGGCTGTAGCGGACATGGTGATGACCATCACTGAAAGGATGAGACTAAGAAAGAGTGTGAATGATAGATACAAAAAGAATACTGCTCTATCGATGGAAGGTAGATGCTCCATCCTTTCTTATTTATCCTTTTACATTTGTGATTTCGTTCACCCATGTCCTGAGTTGATAGCTGCAATAGTTAAATTCTATGACCCGCTAGCCAAGGCAGTAAAAACCTGTGAGGGTGAGACCCTTTTTAGCATCACTACCTCTTTCTATCATGAGATTTTTGCCTTAGGGTCTGACCCACCAATACCACCAAAACCCTTCAGAATTGTTGAACAAACTGGGTTTTATTCCACAAAGAAGCGGGCAAATGACGGTGAGTCATTTAGGAATTGGGTTTATAAGCAGTTGAATACCAAACCCCAGGAAGAGTTGCCTGAGGTCCCCATTTCTATCAAGAAATTTGTAACCCCCATTCTGTTCTCTATGTTGGCCTACATGGAGGGTTTGGACTCTATGAAGAGGTTCATGGTTGGCAAATTGTCGTTGCATACTGTATCTCTAATGAAAGGATGTATGAAAAGGAGGCGGCAAAGAAAGGGATAAGGGTGATTTATTTCTACTGGCCAACGTTTCTCACCCAAAGAATACATGAACAACTAGTAAGCTTGAAGAGGGGCTCCGACGCTCCTAGCTTTAGGCATTGCTCAAACTTGGTATGGATGTTTTATGCCATTGTTAAAGATAGAATGTCATGGATTCCAGTCAAGGATAAGACTGATAAAGGAGAACCTATGCCAGTTTACTATTGGACAAACCATTTAAGAAGCAATGAGTCTCACTATAGGTTCAATTTGGAATTTCTTGGACCGGCCCTCAAAATAATGTATGAAAATTTCCCTAGATTGCCACCCCTAGCCAAAGAGATTCTGAGGAATAAAGATGCAGAGGAAGGGGACTGGTATTTGTTAACTAAAGGAACGGTCATCATATTATATGGTTTCATGGGTAAACCTTTTCTTTTGCCCCACTTTGTCATGGAGAGACTCTTCGCCTTGGAATATTTGAGGCAGGCAGAGTATATTGACTCGAAATATGGTTCGGGGAGAAAAAGGAAGTCTTTGCTTTCCCACCGCACCTTGAGTGATATCACCATTACTAAGAAGGGGCAGAGTCAACAAATTGACCGATACCTGGATAGGTTAGGTCTATTTTATATTCCTCAAAAGTGGAGTTATGATCCTGATGATATTTTCACTACAAAAAATAAAACCCTGAATGGAGATAAGGCCTACAAATTTGAGAAAAGGCCCAGGGCTCATTTTGAACAGGGAAGAAACAATGATGAGACTACTCTTTTAGAGTGGAATGTCTCCAATATGGATCAGTTACCTCCATGGTTGGATTTTTATGAGCAGATTGAAGATTTTGATCCTGACCACAAACCCGGTCATCAGATTATAGAGGATATGATCGACAAGATTAAAGCCGAAACTACAAAGAAAAGTAGGCCCTCCTCCAAGTCAAAGTCGGCAAAGAAAAAAGACATGCCATCTAAAAAGGAAGTTACAGAAGAAGTAGAAGAGGAGGATTTTAAGGGACCATGGGAGGATGCCAAGATCATGGATTGGTGGCGTATGAGAGTTGAAATTGGGAAAGTTGAATCTAAATTTGGAATAAAATTTGATAAAGAGTTTTCAAAAATATATGATGAGAATATTGATACTTGGGGGCTAAAGGATGTGAGGCACATTGTATTAATAGTTGAAAAGCCCTAAGGGGATTCTGAATCTCTCCAACCTTCTACAAATCAAAAGGCTTCTTTAACAACCACTGGAGTATTGAGAACCTTCAGTCCTACTTCTGAGCAGGCAGAGAAATTCCCTAAAGGAGCTAGGATGATGAGCAAAATGAGGTATTCTAAAGAAAAGGTTGTTAGTACCCCTATTATTGAAACAAGATCTAGGCCTGCACATTTAGCTCTAGGGGTGCAGCCTCAGGACAAAGATATTAGTTGGAAGAAGAAGGATAAGAGTTTCGGGTTCAAGCCACTTTCTTTTGCTCCTGCAACATCATCTAAGCCGCAATCCATTACTGAACAATCATTACTTCCTAGGGAAGTGCAAGGAGATTTATTAGAAGAAGATTCTGGAGATGAGATGGATGCTTTTTGATTAGTTCATAAAAGGGCTAAGAGAACCCCAAAAATAGAAGGGAGAGAGCTTTCCAAAAGGTAATAATATGAGTATGGAGGAAATTGTTGAAGAGGTAGCTACTTTTAATACGAAGGGTTAGTTGAACAAGAACAACAACTTGAAATAGAAGTTGAACAAGAAGACCCTACATCTGTAGGTGAAGGTATGGTTTCTAATCCCTCTTCTCCTTCTCATCTCCATGAATCCCCAAAAGGATTTCCCTCCCTTTCTAGTCAAGAAAATGTGGTAAATTTACCTCCTCCATCTCACAGTTCTTCCCTCATCCCATCAATAGCTATGGAGGTACCAGTCAGTTCTATTGTGTCACAGTCTCCTCCAAACCCACCTTCCACTTCTGAGATATCCACTTCAATATCCACCATTGTTGCATCCTCATATCTTTCATTACCACCATCCATGGGACACTACGTTCCAAGTTCATCCATCCCTTCTACTGTCAGTTATGTCCTCGTTTCTCTGAATTTACCTATGTCTACAATAGCGGTAGTCACAGAATCTACCATTGTAATAGAGGCTGTTGTCAATGTATCTCCACCCCCATCAATAGCAAGTCAGTCCCCCTTATGTTTTTTATGCCATTATCTCCTTTGGTTGCTGATGTTTCAAGGTCTGTTGTTGTATCAAAAGAACAGGCAGCCATTCAGAGCATAAATGACTATTGGGCAGAGAAGCTTACCAGGCCTTCCAATAGAATGGTCGTGACAAGGAAAAGTATGTATGTTAACCCTATCACTAGGCAAAGGGTTTCAAGGTCTTTGATTCCACAGGTAAGCAAACCTGAAAATGAAATGACTACTCAAGATTATAAAGTAGAGGAAATCATAGAAGATATTGACAAGCTTCCTGTCGAAGATGAGTTAGGGATGGCCAAGGCTCACTTAGATACCTTTTATGTGAAGACTGATATAGCAAAATATAAGGTAGAAAAGTTGAAACAATAGGTTGAAAAGCTTAAGAAGAGCCTCCATGATAAAAAATAAGTAGAGAAAGTTCTGAGGAAAGAGGCTAAGAGTTGGCAGGAAATATTTCAAAAGGCTAATGAGTTGAAAGATCAGTTAGAAGAACAAAAGAAGTTGAATGAGGATCAGGCAAAAGAAATTCAAAATTTGAAACATCAACTTCAGATTGAGAAAGCCAAGTCCTCAGGATTTTCCAAAGATAATTTGAAAAGGATAAAGCAAGAGTTGTTTTCTGAAGTTCAAGAAAAATGTTCAGGTCTTCAACTCATAATCGACTACCTGAAGGATGCCATCCAATTATTATCTACCATTCAAAAGGATTTAGATCAAATCACTGGAGAGTTACAACCTATGGTGATTCTGGCAGAACAAATGTACAGGTTGGTTGGTAGTAGGCTCAGTGATGCTGCTAAACCAATTTCTAATAAAGAATGGAATCTAGCCGGGGTAGCCTCCAAGATAGTGGTGAAAAAGCACAGGGCAGTTCAGAGAGCCTGGTTGTTGTTTGATAGGATGGACAGGGGAATTAAAGATATTATTGAAATAAATGAGGAGATGGTTCATGTTGGTTTCAAAGGGCTCTAGAAGGAGGATCACAACTTGTTATCTATGGAAGAAGCCCAACAAAGCATCAAGGAGAACCTACAGGATGAAGCTGAAATTGATTCATTAGAAGAGCCACTATCCCAAGAACAAGCTGCCAAATTAATTATGGGTTACACCCGCTTAAAAGATCTCATGGAAGATCTGGTGACTAGAGGGAATGCTGCTAATTATGAGGATGTTGGGGAACTACAATATGTTTATAAGCATCTTAAAGAGACATCAAATCCCTCTGAGCAAGCCTGGAAATAGGCTCTTCGGTCTTTGGAATCAATGGTCCAAGTATTTGGGGACACCTCCGGTGAAGATAATCAGAGACTACAGGCTCCGAGAGAAGATGATAAGGAAGAGGCTATAGAAGGTGATGACGAAGAGGTTGTAGAAGAATGAAAATAGGATTGAGCAACTACAAGCCCAAGAGAGGCTCACACTTAAAATCATTTCATTTATGTTTGTACATATGCATGGTTTTTGTGTTCTTAATACATTAGTTTTGTATTTCTATTTTTCTCTGACAATTGTCAGAAACAAGTAATAAAGGCATGAAGTCTACAATGCAACATTTTTGTGAAGGCATTTTTGAGGTGAAGCCTTATAAAGGAGGTAGAGTTATGTATAGTTTTGAAGGCAGTAGTAATACTGATATTATGGATACAATCTCTAGTTGAACAAGTGAGTTCTATGATGTTTTTTGCATGGTTTCGATATGAACCTTTACCCTCTAGGCAGAATTTGAGCTTTCAGAGGGTAATGTTTGTATAGAAATTATTCCTTAAAACATATCTTTAAAGATAAGTCTTGTTTTGACTCCTAAGGCCCAATGGATAAGACTCTGGATTCGATTGGCTTTGCAAGAAAATCCACCCGGGAGGCGCTAGAATGTAGGCCCAAAATGGCCACATACTTAGTAAAATTTTGTACAAATTTGACTAAGTGATAAAATCATCATTCTGTAAACCTTGCAGTATGCTTTTATCTAGAATCGGGTCAGAAGATATGAATCCGCTCAACAATTAGTCAAGTTTTCTTGTTTGGAGCGATTTCGGGTGACTTTACTCTAGCTCCGAAATGAAGAGATATCTCAAATATGCAAAATTTCCTAAGAGATGATGATGTCAATGGCAAAAAAGTGTGGAATGGCGATTCCGGAATGGACAAGTCTTCCCTTTCTGGAATGAAGATAAGACGGGGTGGTGGAATAATGAAAGCATGGATTCACGATAGAAGAAGTACGTGACTAGCTCCGGACCCGGATTGAAGGATATAATACTGAAGATTAATATCCCGGAGCGGATTCGAGGTTCAGAGGTCCGGATTGGAGATTCTGATGTTTTTGATAAGAAAGAGGATGTCATCATTTTTAAAGCGGATTGGCATTTAGCTTATGCCGGATTGAATCTGAATCGTGTGATGAAGAAGATCGACGGTTGAGGTTAAGCTACCAAATCTTGGTTGTTTTAAAGACATTGTTGTATCAAAATTGTAACAGTCTATCGGGAGATGAAGCGTCGAGGGTTTCCAAGAAGATCAAACCAGAGGCGGTTACAGATCGATGATGGTAATTCACTCCCAAGAAGGATCGACGAAAATGCATGATCTTTAACGCCTGAGCTTCAGTTCCACTGAACGATCAACAAGTTGCAGAGACCCCGAGCTGTCATGGCAGATTTTCTTTCAACGGATTTCTCGGAGGATGGACCAATGAGCTGATGCCAGCTAAGATCTTTTGATGAAGAAGCATCCAACGGAAGGCAAAATACCGCAAGGAGAAAGAGTGGCGCGATATCGCGACATGTCGGCAAAGAAGAAAAAGTGTCTCGATATCGCGACATGTCGCATTATCGCGACCAAAAGCCGAGAGAAGGCTCAAGAGAGAAAAGTGTCGCGATATCACGACATGTCGCATTATCGTGACCAAAATCCGAGAGAAGGCTCAAGAGAGAAAAAGTGTCGCGATATCGCAACATGTCGCATTATCATGACCAAAAGCCGAGAGAAGGCTCAAGAGAGAAAAGTGTCGCGATATCGCGACATGTCGCGTTTTCGCGACTCAGGAAGGAGAGAGAAGGCGCGGAGCAAAAATGTCGCGATTTCGCGACATGTCGCGAGATCACGACCGAAAGAAGACAGGAAAGGTCAGAGAAGAAAATGTCGCATTTTCGCAACATGTCACGAAATCGCGACCGAAGGAGCAGAAAGAAAGCAAGGAAGGAAACTGTCGCGATTTCGCGACCCAAAACAGAGAGAGAAAGCAGAGAGCAAAGCTGTCGCCATATCGCGACATGTCGCGATTTCGCGACTCGAGAGGCGAGGAGGTAGAAAGGAAAGATGTCGCGATTTCGCGACCGAAAAGGAGAAAGAAGAGCCGGAAAGGAAAGATGTCGCGATATCGCGACATGTCGCATTTTCGCGACCAGACAACGAGAGAAGGCACAAGAGAGGAAAATGTCACGATATCGCGACATGTCGCATTTTCGCGACCAGAAGACGAGAGAAGGCACAAGAGAGAAAAGTATCGCGATATCGTGACATGTCGCATTTTCGCGACCAGAAGACGAGAGGAGGCGCAAGAGAGAAAAGTGTCGCGATATCATGACATGTCGCATTATCGCGACCAAATGCGAGAGGAAGCACAGGAGAGAAAAAGTGTCGCGATATCGCGACATGTCGCATTTTCACGACCAAAATGCGAGAGGAAGCGCAGGAGAGAAAAAGTGTCGCGATATCGCGACATGTCGCATTTTCGCGACCAAAATGCGAGAGGAGGCGCAGGAGAGAAAAAGTGT
Source organism: Wollemia nobilis (assembly GCA_028583015.1). NCBI lineage: Eukaryota > Viridiplantae > Streptophyta > Pinopsida > Araucariales > Araucariaceae > Wollemia > Wollemia nobilis. The sequence goes on along the minus strand of JAQPPZ010016879.1, from coordinate 12,082,692 downwards.
CGCGATATCGCGACATGTCGCATTATCGCGACGAAAAGAGAAGAGAAAGAGAGAAAGAAAAAGTGTCGCGATATCGTGACATGTTGCATTTGCGCGACCAAAAGAGACGAAAAGGCAGGCGGTTACAGGGGCCGTTACAGAGGAAATTATCGAGCGGTAGGTATACCGAGCGTCATCATTGGTTGACAGGCGGACAGAGTCTACAGTGGCAGCATTGGACAAGCACGTGGCACCAAGGTGCGATGAAAGCAGACGAAGATCAAGAGTCAGAAAGAAAGACGTTTCGAAAGCCAAGACAACAAAGAGGCACGGGAAATGAAACGAAGGGTCAAAAAAGGGAGACGGAGAGTCACGCCAGAGATTTTAAAAGGGGAAGCGAAGGCATGCACAAGGGGTTGGAAACGGTTGAGACAGAGTTGCAGACGTGAAGGCAAGAGGGCCATTTTGGACCTGTTTGAGCTGTTTTCTTCTAGTGTCGAAAAAAAACTGTCGAGACAATGTTGCAAACGTGAAGGCAAGAGGGCTATTCTAGACCTGTTGGAAATGTTGTAATAGAAAAAATAAAAATAAACTATCTTTCGGGATAAAGGAGTTTATTTGGCAGATTGTTGCCATTATTGTAATCTTTTTCTGAGTTTAATGAATGAGATTTGAGGATTTGGGCTGAGCGATTTTGGCGTGGAAGAGCGAAAGTTCCTGAGTGTGTGAGCAGATCGCCGAAAGTGAGGCAGTTTGCACCAGAATCTGTGGAAGAGCTTAGAGTTCCTAAGTGTGTGAGCAGATCGCCGAAAGTGAGACAGTTTGCACCAGGATCTGTGGAAGAGCTTAGGGAGTTCCTGAGTGTGTGAGCAGATCGCCGAAAGTGAGGCAGTTTGCACCAAGATCTGTGGAAGAGCGTAGAGTTCCTGAGTGTGTAAACAGATCATCGGACGTGAGGCAGTTTACATCAGGATCTGTGGTTAAGGGTTGTGAGTAGAGAGTGAGGAAGAATGCCTCCACGAATAAACCGTGGTGGTGGGAGAGATGGGGTACCTGAAGAAAGATTTCAGAGCTTTGCAGAGGCAAGTGCAAGCCCTGCAAGAGTTGCGAAGAGTAGTAGTCCCAGAGATGCTTCTGAGTTGAGAACGATGGATAAAGGAGAAAAGAGCAGTGCTGAGGCTGAAGATTTTGCAAGTACTGAGATGTTGAAAAAGAAGGTGACAGAACAGTACAAAAGTGAAGGTCACTTCTCAATCCACCCCGGTTGTCTGATGCAGGACCATCCAACAGAAGGCAAAATACCGCAAGGAGAAAGAGTGTCGCGATATCGCGACATGTCGACAAAGAAGAAAAAGTGTCGCAATATCGTGACATGTCAGAGAAGAAAATGTCGCATTTTCGCGACATGTCGCGAAATCGCGACCGAAAGAGCAGAAAGAAAGCAAGGAAGGAAAGCGTCGCGATATCACGACATGTCGCAAAATCGCGACCGAAGGAGCAGAAAGAAAGCAAGGAAGGAAACTGTCGCGATATCACGACATGTCACGATTTCGCGGCCCGAAACGGAGAGAGAAAGCAGAGAGCAAAGCTGTCGCGATTTCGCGACTCGAGAGGCGAGGAGGAGGCAGAAAGGAAAGATGTCGCGATTTCGCGAACGAAAAGGAGAAAGAAGAGCCGGAAAGGAAATATGTCGCGATATCGCGACATGTCGCATTTTTGCGACCAGACAACGAGAGAAGGCACAAGAGAGGAAAATGTCGCGATATTGCGACATGTCGCATTTTCGTGACCAGAAGACGAGAGAAGGCACAAGAGAGAAAAGTGTCGCAATATCGCGACATGTCGCATTTTCGCGACCAGAAGACGAGAGGAGGCACAAGAGAGAAAAGTGTCACGATATCGCGACATGTCGCATTTTCGCGACCAAAAGGCGAGAGGAGGCGCAGGAGAGAAAAAGTGTCGCGATATCGTGACATCTCGCATTTTCGCGACCAAAAGGGGAGAGAAGACGCAGGAGAGAAAAAGTGTCGCGATATCACGACATGTCGCATTATCGCGACGAAAAGAGAAGAGAAAGAGAGAGAAAAAGTGTCGCGCTATCGCGACATTTCGCATTTGCGCGACCAAAAGAGACGAAAAGGCAGACGGTTACAGGGGCCGTTACAGAGGAAATTATTGAGCGGTAGGTATACCGAGCGTCATCATTGGTTGACAAGGGGACGAGAGTCTACGATGGCGACGACTGGACAAGCACGTGGCACCAAGGTGCAGTGAAAGCAGACGAAGATCAAGAGTTGGAAAGAAAGACGTTTCGAAAGCGAAGACAATGAAGAGGCACGGGAAATGAAACGAAGGGTCAGAAAAAGGAGACGGAGAGTCATGCCAGAGATTTTAAAAAGGGAAGCGAAGGCATGCACAAGGGGTTGGAAACAACTGAGACAGAGTTGCAGACGTGAAGGCAAGAGGGCCATTTTGGACCTGTTTGAGCTGTTTTCTTCCAGGGTCGAAAAAAATTGCCGAGACAGTGTTGCAGACGTGAAGGCAAGAGGGCCATTTTGGACCTGTTTAGGTTGTTTTTCTTCCAGAGTTGGAAATGTTGTAATAGAAAAAAATAATAATAAACTATCTTTCGGGATAAAGGAGTTTATTTGGCAGACTGCTGCCATTATTGTAATCTTTTTCTGAGTTTAATGAATGAGAATTTGAGGATTTGGGCTAAGCGATTTTGGCTCCCCCATCATCTTTGTTGTACTATTGTAACAAGATTATGTGTATTATTTCTTGATTATTGTAATAAGAAAACTATAAGTAGAGGTCGAACCCTCGTTTTGAAGGGTCGGCTCTAGCGTGTTTGCCTATGCTATTGTAAATATTCTTGAAGAATTGAATGAAAGGAGCAATACATTGATCTTCGCCTCAAGTTCGCGTTCTCATGCTTGATGTTAGAGGTTCAGATTTCATAGTTGCATTTTTGTAAATACTTATATGGTTAGTTTGTGCCTATTTTGGATTACTAGCTATTGTGAGTAATTGAAATCTGGTTTGAGTTCATTCTGTGTTATTGGAAAGTATATTTCTGTAAAATCCAAGTGTTTGGTGAATTCTGTTATTTGGATTATCATTCCTTGGGTATTGAAATTGCTTGCTATAACATTTCTCTGTTATGCTTTAATATATGAAACGATCTATTGTGAGATAAGTGTTGATCTAAGTGTGATATCATTTGGAGTAAAATAGATCCTAGTGCATCCCTATGTGTGAATGATATATTTGGCAAACGGCTATGCGAAGGTTTCATCTGGGTTGAGTGCAAGCAGCTCCAGAGGTTGGTTTTTAGGGCCTACGGGCCCTAGCGACCAATATTTTTGTGGTTTATGCTCAATATTTTAGCAGGAAATGTTGCAGGGGACACAAGATGGGTTAGAAATTTGTCTTTCAACAGATCATACTGTGAACTTGAGTGATAATGGCTTCTAATTTGCTGCACAAAAGAAAAGTGAAAACCATACCTTTCCACGGCGTCTAGGGTAAGGATTAAAGAGATCACGAAACAAGTTTCAAGCAGTTGATCAAAAAATGGCTCATATCTCAAGTGAATCTGGTGCTAAGGTGCACCCACAAAATAATTCTACTATGAAAACCCCTATCAAGGGTAAGAATTTCAAAAAATCAGTCCCAAAAATGAATTTTAGGGATGCCCTTCGTGGTGGACAACCTCAACCCAATGCTAATATCAATATTAGGGATTCCCATAAACCTCTAAGAATGCCTAAGATTGATCCCAGGAAAACGGAGTTAGGATGTCTTAAAGCAGCTGATGGAACTCCTATTGTTAAGCTTGATATGGGTAAAATTCAGACTGGCATTGAAGATTTGGAAAGAAGAGGACTAATTTGTCGGTTCGTGGGTTTCCGTCCGAGTCTATCTGCTTTCGAAGTCTGGGCTGCAAAAAGCTAGAAAACTAAAGGTGATTTACAAATCTCTATTTATCCAAATGGTTATTTTTTTGTTTTATTTGCTAATAATGAAGATAGAGATAAAAACTTTCAATGGGGTCCTTGGTTTTTGTAAGGGCAGGGCTTTTCATGAAGCCCTGGCATACTAAATTTAAAGCCGAAGAAGAGATGCCTTCTATAGCTCCCGTGTGGGTTAGACTCTTTGGCCTCCCTATTGAATTTTGGAATCCTACTATTTTTTCTTCAATTGGAAACTTTTTAGGAACTTTTATAATGACTACTGATTGTACTCAAAATTTTGAACATATTATTTATGCTCGGATTTGTGTTTTAATGGATTTTGACAAACCCCTACTTAAAAAGATCACATTACAATTTGGGGAAGACACTTGGGAGCAAGTAGTGGACTATGAGAACATTCCTTTTCGTTGTAGAATTTGCCATGAATATGGTCATTTGGCCAATGCTTGCCCAAATAAAATTCTTGATCAAAAGAAAGAAGATATAAACTCAGCAGGTTTCCAAATACCTAAGAAGAAGAACACTCAAAAAAACCAATTATGAAGGATCAATCAAAGTCATTTGCTAATATGTTTGAAATCCTTTCCACAAATGATGTCCCAAGTGAGGAAGAGGAAATAATGGAAACTGAAATCTTAGAAACACAATTTAAATATGAAGGGAAGAACTCGGAGACAAACCAACAAATCAAAGGTTTTCAACAGAAAAAAAAATGAGAAAATTTACAAAAGAAAAACAATATTTCAAATGTCAAAACTTCAAATAATGCAGGTCCCCATATAGACTCCGTTGAACCATCTAGTAAAATTTTGGACGTGTACGATCATTCTTCAAGGTTAGAAGCCATCTCGATTCAATTGGAATAAGTCAAGAAACAGGGAAAAAAATTGAAGATGGATTCTAATCAAAAAGTAGGTCGCAAGACCAATCAATATCATATGGTAAAAGAAGGTGAAAAGCTTGTAGAGGAAGGTAAGATTAATGCCCTTCCCAAATTTTTTAGCCCTGGTATTAATGAAGATCATCACTTGGAATATTAGAGGACTCAAAGGGAGTCTTTCAAAACAAAATGAAATTAGAAGAATGATTCGGATAAATCATCCACATCTTGTTTTCCTTCAAGAAACAAAGATGTCAATGGAGGATATGGACTTAATTGCCGATGAAATTTGGCCAGCTGGAAAAGTGGTTTCCCTCGGTTCCCAAGGGACTTCGGGTGGCATTGCTTGTCTTTGGGACCCAAAAGAGGTAGTTATTCACCATATGATTGGCAGTTGGGGTTTGTTGGCTATAGCTATTCAAAGTAGACATTCCAATCAGATTATGCTCTACATTACTGTTTATGCTCCGACTTCTTTGGAGGAAAAAATAAGACAATGGAATGATATTACTCATATTATCTCTCATTTTCCTAAAGCTTGGATCTTGATCGGAGGAGATTTCAATACCATCCTCTCTCTGGATGAGAAAAGGGGGGAAATAGAAAGTTGGACAAAAGCACTGACCTCATGAGCGAATATATTGCAAACCTCCATCTTGTGGATATCCAACCAGATAATGGCCTTATGACTTGGTCTAACAGAAGGCAAGGCTTAGCTTGTATAATGGAGAGATTGGATTGGTTTTTGCTCTCTGAAAATTTCTTAATCCATGGTCACATTCCTAAAGTGAAGACTCTTAATAATGCTGGTTCGGATCATTGGCCAGTCATGGTGGAAATGTGGAAAATGAATGTGAGTTTCTCTCCTTTTCATTTTCAATTAATGTGGCTTAGAGACATTTCCTTCAGACCTCGTGTGCAACAATGGTGGAAGGAAGGTAAACCTAGGCATGGGACTAAGATGTTTTGTTTTGCAAAAATACTGCAATACATTAAATCCAAAATCAAGACTTGGAACTGGAAAGAGTTTGGGGATGTTCATAAAAAAAAACATGAAGTTATTGCTCATCTTGAAAATTTGAATAAGAAAATCCATTTAGATGGCCTCACAGAGAAGAGAAGTGCAGATGAAATTAAACTCACAACTCAGTTAGAGGAATGGGAAAAAAGACACACTCAAGAACCCCTATAGCAACAATGAGGTTGCCATCACCTACAACGAACTTCTTATGGATATCTGTACTTGATGGATGAGGTATGTGAAAGGTGCCATGTGGCCTTTTTGAGATTCCCATTCATCAAGAGACACACAAGAAGACAAATCACCAATTACATTTCTTGGAAATAGGTCAAATCCATGAGAATGGGTACTAAGCAAAACAAAGGGGAGGTGGGTCATTCATGGCCATAAAGCAAAATAGTGTAGAGCAAAGCAAAGCAACAGTTTTGAACACTAATATCATAAACATCTCTGAATCATAGGAAATGTACAATAATGCTTAAAAGTCACGATGAAGTCAATGACTCTTGTATTAACGCATTCTGCATAGTCTATTACTGCATTTCTAAAGCTTTAAGAATTTCCCCTTTTCAGGGTTTATTCACATATTAAGGTGTTGATCATCTTTCATATGTCCTGTTTCTCCTTCATGTATGTTGTCTCAATCTGTGCATAGACATAGGTTAAATGGCAACGTACAAACTTGGAAGGCAGAACCATTCATTGCAAGTGCACTAGTAAGCATTGTTTGCAGTAGTATAGATCCAAATGAATTCATAATAAGTCACTTGGAAACATCACAAAAGGATGTCAAGAATGACAAAAGTGAAGCTGACCCAACAAGCTGCTAAAACAGGCATCATCCTTGGGTTATAATTCCTTCAAATAAAGCAATAATTGAACAAACATCAAAGGGATCTTTCTGAGATCATAAAGAATGCTCATAATTAATTTGGGCTAAAAAAACATCATTTGACCCTAAAACAGTCCATACCAGCGAATTGAATATTGGGCATAAGTCAACCAAATGAAATCAATTCAAGTGTCCCCTTCTCCAAGTGAAAGAGGACTTCAGTGACTACATCTGGTATAAATTTCAGTTTAATATACATTCATTTAGCCCTTCACAATGGCAAAACTCAGTACATTGTGCTGTCCTTATTTCTCTCCTGCAGGCTCCAAATGAGATGAAATTTATACTAAAGATTCTTCACGTCGTTGCACATGTGCCTACAAAATTTTAGCTCAAAAATCATCCGTTTTGACCTGCAAAAGAACCAAAAACAGTCCAACCAACAAGCTGGCTGGGAATGGGTCGAGTTAGTATATGCAAGGTGGCCTAAAATTGAGCTAGGCAAGTGCCACAAGGAACATATGCAGAGTGAAGCACAACACATCACCTCCATGCATTTCTACTCTTTAAGGAACCCCAAGAATCTAGAAACAACGGTTGCACTCTGTTGGAATAAATTTAGTTAGTTTAATATGATATGCAAAACTGCATATCATATTTGGGTCTAAGTTAAACTGCCAGTTGAGATATGCTGTTATCAGGCAGTTAGCTATTCAGGGTATGTGATATGCTATATATTCATATGATATTGTAATACAAATTACTGCAATTTGATAAGTCATTTATGGTATCAGTGTAAGACAGTGATGGCTGGAGCAAGATGATCTTTTGAAGGGATGGTGAGGACATCCACCCACCCCGCTCCAAGCCAACATTTTTGTTGCAGCTCATCTCAATATTGAGCTGGTCACGGAATTCCCATTCCAAGACATCGTCAAATAAGTTTGGGAGATGAACAACATTTACAACTGCAGCACCAGTTTCGACCACAAAGCTCCCATCTTGTGGTTGAGGATTGGTAGGGGAAATATTTGTGAGGCTTGAGAAAAGTGTGAATCTCTTGCAATTGACGGGATTGGAAAATCATAGAATTTGTCCTAGTTTTTGTGAACATTTTCGCAAAAGAGAGATTTAAATTTTCGTGCTGAAATTCCTAAAAGATTTGGATTTGGGAAGGTTTCATTTTGTTACTTAAATGTTTTCAGCATTGAGAACAATGGTGTGCATGAGAACTGAAACAGAAACGCTTTTGAGGTGCTGATCGAGGATCCAAGCCACAGCAAGAGTAAGGATCATGGATGGCAGACTGTTGTTTACCCCAAGCAAAATAATCAGCTGGCAAAGGAACCAAACTCCATTAAGACAAACAGAGATGTGGTTTTCAACAGGGATGTGGTGAAGTCTGCTAGGAATAAAAAAGGCGAGCAATAAATAAAATGCAGAAATATAATGCAGAAGAACACAATACAAGAGAGACACAGATATACGTGGTTCACCCAATATGGCTACATCCACGGAGAAAATAACCAAGCCTTTGTTTATTCTGTCCAGCAAAATGAAGGGATACAACCTACAGCACATCTGCTGTAACCTCCTCTTCTTTCTCTCACAGTCTATTGCCATCACCAGCCGCCATTCAAAATCCTCTTACAAAAGAGAGTTACATTTTAGGGCAAAAACGCCAGCATAAAATCCTACCGTCCGATCTGTGACCTAATAATGAATGGTCCAGATTTACAAAGGGAAAAATACATCTATTTTTGGCTTTGGAGGCGCCACCCCCCCTAGACCCCCCTGGCGACAATAGTAGGGGGGCAAGCCCCCCCTACACACCCCCTTCGTGGAGTGGGTCCAAGTGCAACTGAAAACAAGACCTCCAAATTAGAGAGAGAATCAGGCTCCACAACCAACAATCTCCCACTTGGAGACTGATCATAGTAACTCCACCGCTACTGCACCTGCTGGACTATGCTTCAACTTTGGACTTGGAAAGTTTCTCACCTTTATTGTCATGCTTGAAGACCAACTAAAACTGAGCAAGAACTCAGTTTCTCCTTGGTTACTACCTTTGTTAACATGTTTGCAGGATTCTGGCTAGTGTGTATCTTTTCCAGCTTCAACTGTCCATCTTCCAAAACTGATCGTATGAAATGGTACCTGAGTTGTATATGTTTAGTCCTGGAATGGAAGGCTGAGTTCTTTGCAAGATGAATGGCACTCTGACTGTCATGAAGGGGGGGGGGGTAGGGGGGCTTGCCCCCCCTACTATTGTCGTCACCCCCCCTTGGACCCCCTTGGTGACAGTAGTAGGGGGGCAAGCCCCCCTTCATGGAGTGGGTCCAAGTACAACTGAAAACAAGACCTCCGAATTAGAGAGAGAATCAGGCTCCACAACCAACAAAGTCGTCGGCATATTAGTCCCTACAGCAGCATGTGGAGGAGCGGAGGAAGCAAGCGAAGGCATAGAGAGCTGCTATTGCGGAAAAATATGGCGGATTTGTCGATGGAATTGACTGAAAGGTTGCGAGGTCTAACAAGAACAGCAATGTGGGGGCCAATGCCACAAATGGAGCAGCGGGTATTGAAGAGAAGAAGCCAAAGAACCCTAAGGTGACCCTGGCTGATGCGGCTATGAAAGTTGATGCTGCAAATTTCAGATTTGCTGGTAGAAATCACGGACTCTTATAAAAAGGTTCTTGATGTTCAACTAATGCAATTTGCAGATTACTTTGCGAGAGTATTTAGTTCTCTTAGCCCTTTCCAGTTTTCTCTGAATAAGATATTGAAAGAATCTATCGTGGCCAAGCTTGCTGACGCACCACTTTGTTACCTTCCAGAAGTTGTACAAAAGACATCAGGAGACTAGATAAACAACAGCCATCAATGGCTCTCAATAACTTCACCTTGTGTGTACCTTATATGAATATTATATGGTGCTTGTGTGCTTGTGTGTTTGTGTGTGCCTGTGTGCTTGTTTTAATTCTTGGTTCAATTCCCACATGGACTTTTGAGGGTGTTTCTAGTCGAAAATAGTGCGGGAGGAAACATCGTGCACCACGTGGAAAGGTGGGCCACTATAAAGGAATATGAATTGGAAACGGAACCTTTGCGGGCGAAAGGAATGGTTATTCTATATTCCTGCTTCAAGGGTAAAGAACGCATGGCATCAGAACCCCAGGACACAGAGAGGGTTCAAATTTGGATGAATCAGACGCCATGTGGAGAGTCGCATTGCCCCCGGGAAGCGACAGGGACCATCCCTTTTGTAACCCGCTAAGCCCCCGGTCGCATGACGTTGGCTCTCTCGTCTTTCTTCCAATGCTTTTTGTGGTCAGAGACCGTGATAATTTGAGAGAGACTCCTACAATATTGCGAGGTTTTGAAAATGAACAGGAAGGATAAGATTTGAGTTCTTGTGTTCGAAGAGGAAAACCATGGCTTCACCATCCACAAGATGGCGACTCCAAACTCCCTTAAAGTCCTTCGTTGCATCTCTAACTTCATGGAAGAACACATTGTCGACAAAAATCAGAATATCCATATTTCCTATGGATGGCTAAGGTTAATATCATGAGTAGCACCAGACTTATTTGGAAACAACTAAATAATTGTAATAGTAGTTGTAATTTACATTTTATGACAATAAAGTCTGTTTGATTGTTAATTAGAGAGAGTGAAAAAAAAGAGAGAAGGAAAAGAAAGAAAGAAAACGAAAAAAAAATAAGTATAAAAACAAAGAAGTTGGGTTGTGGTTTTCTGTCTTGTAAGTATTCCATTGTTGAGGTATTTATAGCACTGGTTTTGCATATCATACTGAACTAACTAGCTTTATTAAAACACCCCCCAGATTTGGAAGAATATGGGACTAGAGGAACTTATTGAAGCCAAGACAAGATAAAGAAGATAACTTTTTACAAGTCAAGAACAAGGTCAAACAATTTGCAATGAACGGAGAGAAATAAACAACTAAGAGGACTTATATAAGGGTGCGAACAAGTGCATAGTATATGTACGTCTTAGCAAGGGTCAAGTTGATGGCAAATAACTCTTGTAATACCTCCATTTTACAAGGAATATGAAGCTTGACTGATTTATTAATGGGGTTTCTTCTCCAAAAGATTTTTTTTCCACTTTAAATCACTGTATATACGATCATGAGTGTTTATAAAGTATTTCATAAGTTTAGTTGCATTACACTTCATTCTATGATATTTGCATAGTTTCCTATGGTTTTCATGCTTAGAAACTACTAAGTTTTGAATAGAAGTGAGCACTAACTTGACATAATAGCAAATTATTGCATTCACAATAGAATTCAAGCTTCATTAACATTGCATCAAGATCTTCATGGACTGTCCGTATCTGTTCTTAAGATATAAGATTATTTGGGGGCATAGAAGAGTAGATTCGATGTCAAAATAGAGGGTTTCATTAGTGACTATTTGTGCCAATCCAAGAAAAACCAAGCCATGGAACACTTCCATGGTTCAAAAGGATCTGTTTTGGATTATATTTGTGCAAATTACAGGTCAAGTATCAAGCAAAATAGGACTATAACTTTTTGATAGTATTTTGTAACAGACTTAATGTAGCCATGTTAGCTATCTTTATTTGTTGGCTCGGGCCCTTAGGGTAAGATAGCCATCCCTTGAGCATTAGGTTAAGTTTTATTATTTGATTAACTATAAATAGGAGAGAATGTGATGTAGTTGGGCACCATTCATTCATCTAACTTCTATCACCGTTGGTGCACATTAAATACTTCTCCCTCTCTAAGTGGCAAGGAGGCTTTGCCCTCTCTAAATGGCTTAAATTGTTTCTGAGACTTGGAATATAGATCTGTAATAGTTTATTGGATTTACTGTTTTGGGATCTGATTCTGTTGCAAATATTTTGATGTATGTTGTTTTTGTTGCTATTGTTCTAAAACTTATTCTTGCAATTGTTGTTTTCTGTAAGTTGTTTCATTATAAGTGGTATCAAAGCAAGGATTTTGGCTCCCTATGGTGGTGGAAAAGGGCAGCAGAGTGGTGAGCAAGCTGGTTTCAGAACCTCTTTCATCCAGATTCACATCTTCCAATTGGGTAATTTCTAACCAATTTTTTTGCTGCCAATCTCTTTGCACAATTATCTTCTATAATATTGCGACTTAGGTAGAACCTTCAGTGTTCCCTAAATTGTGACCCTTGTGGGAGATCTATTTCATTTTGATCGTCTCGTTGACCTGATCAAAATATGATATATCTCCAGTAACCCTTTTTCCTGGCAGTTTTGAGATCTACTCAGGCCTTGTCGTTCGGCTAGTGTGTATGTTTGATTTGTCGTTTCAATCCCCAGCCTCAAAAGACAAAAATTGCAAAGCTGGTTCAAGATATGTTCGAGCAAGGTGTTATGTGCAGTAATACTAGTCCCTATTCGTCCCTAGTAGTCATGGTCAAGCACAAGGATGATTCTTGGTGGATGTGTCAAGTTTTCAAACCACTCAACAAGACCACTGTCAAAGATAAGTTCTCTATTCCTGTTATTGATGATTTATTGGATGAATTGCATGGTGCAAAGTTTTTTACCAAGCTAGACTTGTGTTTTGGGTTTCATCAAATTAAGGTTAGAGAGGAGGATATTTCCAAAACTGCATTTTGTACTCATAAGGGTCATTATGAGTTTTTGGTCATGCCTTTTGGTCTTACAAATGCCCCTTCCACTTTCCATAGTTTAATAAATTCTATCTTTTGTCCTCTCTTGCAAAAATTTGTATTGGTCTTTTTTGATGACATCTTGGTCCATGGTAAGTCTTGGGAATCCCATTTGCATCATGTCGGACAGTGTTCCAACTTTTGGAACATGAAAAATTATATGCCAAAGGTCCAAATGTTCCTTTAGTGTGTTTGAAGTAGAAAATCTTTGTCACATAGCATCAAATGCAGGTGTTAGTGTTCCAACTTTTGAAGCATGAACAATTATATGTCAAAAGGTCCAAATGGTCCTTTAGTGTGTCTGAAGTGGAGAATCCTGGTCACATAGTGTCAAGTGAAGGTGTCAAGGTGGACCCTAATAAGATCAAGACCATGCAAGATTGGCTAGTGCCTAAATCTCGAGTCTTAGGAGATATTTGGGTCTCATTGGGTATTACAGGAAATTTGTCAAGAATTATGGGAAAATTGCAGCTCCCCTAACGACTCATGTAGGAGCCAGTTTGTAGACAGGCAAATTGATATGTTTGTGTTTCGTAAATAAGTTTGTCAAATTGTGTTATTTTGTAGTTGTATGCAAAGTGTTTGACGAAATGTGCATACATATATTTAATAACGTTATAAAGTGGCAATGTAATAATCTGTAATGTTAGTATGTACGGCAAAGTCATAAAGAGTCATAGGTTAGTTTGTATTGTAGTGAGTTAGGAAATGAAAAGTAAATGCAAGTCACATGCACGTCAAATGCAATTTAGGAAAATGATGAGGTGTCGGGTAGTTGAGGGGTGAAACTAATTTTTGGTTGTATAAATAAGACCCTTGCCTCATTCATTCAGGTCATGTATGGTACAATGCAATCGTATGGTTGTGTGGTTGGCTGCAGCATGCGGTTGTTGTTGGCTGTAGATGACTATGGGCATGAAGGAGATTCTATGTAGGGTTGTAGATTGTATATGTAGTGCAAGTCCCATACAAGCTGCTATTAATACAAATATGCTTATATCACTTATCATTTGCTATTGTTGTTGTCATTGTATGTTTCCTCTCTGTATTGTCATTGGTAATTGTTGCAAGCAGATTTGTAGGTTTATTTAAGTAGAAATAGAATTGAGTTTCAATATGTTATATTTTATTTCTACATTTTGGCGTCGTTGCTTGTACGAGTTTTTTGGTCAAACCTAATGACATGGAGTTGTGAGAAGCATGTCACTTGGGCAAATGCACGACAGCAATGGAATGTAGCCAAAGAAGTAGATGAAGATGCAAATTTGTTTGTTGACACTGACAAAGGGCCATTCAACGGGACATGTACAGCAAACACACAGAAGGGAAGAGCACATTGGACTATAGAAGTGGTTGATGTTGACAAGGAAGAACATCAGACTATCGTTCAAGTGAACAAAGTATGGCAAAGTGTCATCCAAGATGAGTTTGTACGGCAGATTGTATTTTCAATGGAGTTTGTCATTCCAATTGTGTTTGCAGTTCCAATTGCATCTGCATTTCCTATTGAGTTTGTAGTTCTAATGGAGTTTGTCATTCCAATAGAGAAGTTTGTCATACGAATGGAGGGTACAAATGGTAGACACCAGGTTCAGTAGGAATTGTCGAAAGGCATCGGTGAGGAGTTGCATGCCGACGAAGAATGTTTGGTGTTGGAGCAATTGCAAGTGGAGGTGCCCGATAGTGCGCAAGCCAGGAGTCCGACATCGGTGCAAATGGAAGATGACGTGTCCAACAAGACGCGAGACGAGAGTCTGGCACTAGGGGAACTACAAATTAGTGTGCTCAATGGTGAGCAGGATGGGAGTTCGACATCAGAGCAACTGCAGGTTGGAACATTGCATAGTGAGAAGGACAGGAATACAATGGAAAAGAAATTGTGGTGGGAGAGGGAGAGATATGCAAACAATTGTTGCCAATGACAAGCCAACCTATCAAACCAAAGACTAATTTGGGCATATCGTGTGAGTGTCCATTGTTTCATGGAGGAGCAAAAGAAGACCAAGTCAGGCATTGGAGAACCTGCCTCACAATGTGGAAGGTTACCGAGGTGAATAATGACGCATACTGGAGGAGGTTATTCTCTACGACATTTTGTGGAGTGGCAATGGATTGGTACATGAGATTGCCAAAGGGCAAGTACTAGACATGGCAAGAGTTACATGATGCTTTGTGAAAGAATTCCGGTTATTCCATGATGACAATGTCATCATTGCTGAAATTTATCGAATGGAACAAGGTGAGAACAAGTCTGTTCGTTCATACAACTGGAGGTTGAGTGGGTTGTTTACCCATCTGGAGGAAGACCCATCAGACGCATTGAAGAGGAGGTGGTTCATAGAGGGACTTCTTCCTACGTACCAAAAGAAGATCAGGGTGGTCCCTCCGACATCATACCAAGAGGCCTTGGAGCAAGCCTTGAATTTGGAAAGTGATGCAAAGACATCACTAAAGTGTTGGGGTCATGTTAATACGGACGAGAGTGACCCTGACGATGAGAGTGACTCGAACAATGAGAATGATGTCAATGAAAGAAGTGACTCCGAGGATGAGTGTGACTCAGAGAATGCAAGATCATCGTTGCAAGTATACGCAGCACAAAGGGAAATTGTACCAAGGGGGGATGCAATAGCTAATGCGATCTATGACAATTGTCTGTGGAATAGAAGATGCAAAATTGAGTATGATACTGAGGGCAAATCCATGGTGCAATGTTGGCAATGTCATTTGTGGGGGCATTTAGCTTGTGAATGTCAAAGTGCTGCAAGGTGAGACAAATCAGTGATACATAGAGAGTTTGAAGAGCTGGAAAAGAGTCACAGCCCTTGTCAGGAAGCAGAGGAGGGGAACCTGATTGACGAGGTAAACTTGATGAACATGATTGGAATTAAGGAGGTGAACTTGATATCAATTGAGGAAGCAAAAATCCAGCAAGTAGTTGAAGTTGTGCAAGTTGCAGAAGTGCCAAGGCCATATGACGAGTTGTCGAAGGAGGAAGTGTTTTCTAAGGATCTATCGTCGGAGGAAGTGTCATCTGAGGAGCTATCGTCTAAGGAGCTACCTTCAAAGGACGTGTCGTCTGAGGAGCTACCTTCAAAGGACGTGTCGTCTGAGGAGTTGCCATTAGAGGAAGTGCCATCTAAGGAGCTATCGTCCGAGGAAGTGTCGACTAAGGAGTTGCCATTTGAGGAAGTGCCATCTGAGGAGCTACCGTCTAAGAAACGTCGTACCAATGAGTGTCATACCAGTGCATGTCGTACCAATGAATGACTTACCAATGAGTGTCGTACCAGTGCATGTCGAACCAATGAGTGACATACCAGTGAAGTCAATGTACAAGAAGAGGTGTCATTCCAGCACCTGTATTTCCAGGAGGTGTCGTTCCAATACCTGCCATTCCAATACCTATTGTTCTAGGTGTCGTTCCAGTACCTACCATTCCAAAAGGTGTTGTTCCAGTACCTGTTGTTCTAGGAGGTGTTGTCGAGGAGGTGTTCCAATACCTATCGTTCAAGGAGGTGTCGTACAAGGAAAATGAGTGCCATTAGAGGCTAAGTTAGCGGCCAAGAGGCAATCAATTGGAGCAAGAAAACAGTAATTTGGAGCAAGGGAAAGCTAGTTAAGTGGGTCGAGCAAAGGCTACAAAAGTGCAAACAAGGAGAAAAATTCAGCTTAGAAAGTGAAGGATTTAATGGGTTCATCGTTGAGGTTTCGGGGCACTACCCCTAACCCTGAGGGAACGCTACCCCTCAACCCTGCCCTATATCACAATAGGGTACGTGCGAAAGGCACTGCCCTTCGACCCCACAAGGGGTGCTGCCCCTTGACCTTGCAAGGGGGATCCCGCCCTCTTGACCTTGCAAGGGGGATCCCGCCCTCTTGACCCCTAACACTAGTGGTGATGAGCATCCGTCATGTTTGTCATGTTCATCATGTTGGTTATAAAGGTTATATTGATCAAGTTGACGATGCAATTGATTGTCGTTAGTGGACTGAGCAATCAGAGACCAATGTATGGTTGGAAGAAATTTGAAGAGATGTCAATTGAAGATGTATGGAATAGAAGAAAGCGGAAGGAGTGCGACAAGATATCCCAATAAGTTGTTTGATGCTTCTATCCCCAATGTTCAGCTCGTGTTGTCGAGGACGCCAACAAGTTTCAAGGAGGGGATAGATGTAGACAAATTGATATGTTTGCATTTAGTAAATAAGTTTGTCAAATTGTGTCATTTAATAGTTGTATGCAAAATGTTTGAGGAAATGTACGTACATATATTTAATAATGTTATAAAGTGGCAATGTAATAATGTGTAATGTTAGTATGTACGACAAAGTCATAAAGTGAGTCATAGGTTAGTTTGTCTTGTAGTGAGTTGGGAAATGAAAGGTAAATGCAAGTCACATGCAGGTCCAATGTAATTTAGGAAAATGATGAGATGTCACCTCTGGTAGTTGAAGGGTGCAACTAATTTTGGTTGTATAAATAAGACCCTTGCCTCATTCATTCGAGTCATGTATGGTACGATGCAGTCGTATAGTTGTGCGGTTGGCCACAACATGTGGTTGTCGTTGGTTATAGATGATTGTGGGCATGAAGGAGATTTTGCGCAGGGTTGCAGATTGTATATGTAGTGCAAGTACTATACAACCTGTTGTTAATATTAATCTGCTTATATCATTTATTACCTGCTATTGTTGTCATTGTATGTTTCCTTTGTGTATTGTCATTGCTAATTGTTGCAGGTAGATTTGTAGGTTTATTTAAGTAGAAATAGAATTGAATTTCAGTATGTTCAATTTTATTTCTACACAGTTTTGACCAGCCGACGTGATGTACATAGTAGTAATAAGTGTGAAATGTACACACATGAAAATGTAAATGTAAATACAAATGAAATGTAAATGATAGTGAAATGCAATTTTGTAGTGTGACGTCAAGGGTGATGACGTCATTGTTTGATTAATTGTAAATGTAATGTGCGGCTAATGTATGTAATGCATATGCGAATGGGGAAGTAGTTGCGGGTGCGGTGTCCATGTGACAATTATGGATAACTTCCAGCCCCCAAAGTTAAATAGGACCCCCCATTCATTTACATAGGGCCATCAGTACCATAGTGCTTCGAGACATCAAGTACGGGAGAGCATCTATGCTTATATAATCTGTGTCTATAAATCCATTGTAGCATTGTATATTGCTAGTGCAGATGTTCTGTAATGTGAATGTCGTACAAGCAGAGTTATACAATGATGATTCATCCTTCATTTGTATGATATATATATCCGTGTAATGCTATTGTTGCTAGTTGATTGGTAGATTGTGGTTGTATTAAGTTTTATGTGCAGATGTGAGGTAGAGTTGCAATCAGATTGTTGTACAAAGAGTTGCAGTCCAAGAGTGTCGTACAAGAGTTGTATGAGTGAAGCAATAGAGTCTCGTTCAAGTGGATTGCAAGGTTGTCGTACAAGTCACTTGCCAAGTGTCATACAAGTGAGCAAATTAGTTGTCGTTCAAGTGCTGCCATATAAATGCTTGACGTACAAGCACTTGTGGTACATGTTAAAATTCAACCTATCGTACAAGTGTGTTGTCATTTGTTTTTCGTTCAAATGGAATGATCAATCAATGTGAAATTATATTGACTACAATCTTGCTTGGCCTTTAAATCTGTCATTTTGTTCCTCCATCATTGGGATACTCATCACGTGCTACAACTCACACCAAGAAGGATGCCTTTGTTTTGTCCAGTGAGGCCAAAAGAGCCTTCAATGCCTTGAAGGAGGCTATGTGCACCAATCCTGTTCTAGCTAAATTGGGACTTCAGCAAGCCTTTCGTCAATGAATGTGATCCTTTTGGAATAGGTATCGATGTTGTTTTGATGTAGGAAGTTCATTCCCTCACTTATAAAAGCAAACAACTCTTTGGCGAGAATCTGGGTCATTCTACTTACGACAAGGAGATGTTAGCCATCTTGTGTGCGGTAATGGAAGCCGTACTTATTGGCCTGACATTTTATTATCAAAAACTAATTATAGTAGTCTCAAGAACTTCTTGGAACAACATCTCTCTTGTCCGAAGCAATACAAATGGTTGATCAAGCTTTTGGGCAATGACTTTGAGATTGTATATAAGAAAGAGAACGAGAATGTGGTAGCAGATGCCCTTTCTCGCAAGTATGAAGATTCTACAGTTGTCCATGCTATAACGAACCCCCACTCAACTTCAAGATGAATGGCATTCGAATCCTAAGCCTGTTTGTTTGATTCACGATGTTGAGGTTTATAACCCACACAATCCTTTGTTCTCTTGGTTTGACGAGAATCTGAGAAGAAGGACCGCATTTATCTCATTCAATCCTTCCAAGTCAAGAACAACGTCCTTCAAGAACCGAATGCTTCTCCCTTAGCAAGACATTCTAGATTTCTTAAAACTTATCAACAGGTTAAACAATCATTTTCTTGGAAAGGAATAAAAGTTGATATCAAACAAGTCGTGATAGAATATGAATTGTGCAAGAGGAATAAGGGCAAGTCTCCATGATTGTTGCAGACCTTTCCTATTCTAAATTACTAGTGAGAACACTTCTCCATGGACTTCATTGAAGAGCTTCCAAAGTTAGAGGGCAAAATAGTGATTTTTGTGGTGGTGGATCGCCACTCCAAGTATGTCCATTTTTGTGCCTTATAGCATCCATTCACCGCCAACAAGGTGGTCAAGGTATTACTTGATTTTGTTTTCCAATTGCATGGTATGCCCAAGTCTATTATCTATGACCGTGATATTATTTTTGCTAGCAACTTTTGGAAGGAGTCATTCACTCTCAATGGCATTCAGCTTGATACAAGCTCTTCCTCTCCCCCTCAGTCAGACGGCTAAACCGATATTGTGAACAAGTGCCTAGGTACACATCTAAGGTGCTTTGCCCAAGATAAGCAGTATCAATGGGTCTAATGGCTTCCGTTAGCAAAATGGTGGTACAAAACTTCTTATCATCTTTCCACTAAGATATCCCCATTTGAGGTGTTGTATGGGCAAAAAACCCCATCCTTAGCAAACTATATTTCAAGATCTTCCCATGTCGCTCAAGTGGATGATTTACTCCAACAACGTCAAACTGTCCTCCAACTCCTCAAGGACAATCTTTGTCAAGCCTAGAATTGTATGAAGCAACAGTAGGATTTACATTGCTCTAAACAGCACTTTGAGGTGGGTGATATGGTCTTTTTGTGGCTTTAGTCATTTAAGCAACTTTCTCTAAAGACAAAGTCCAGCCAAAAGCTTTAGTCATTTGTTGGATAGGGAACGTGGCATATCAATTGAAGCTTCCTCTTACCCCCAAAATACACCCTATTTTTCACATTTCTTGTCCTAAGCAAGTACTTGGTCAAAAGGTGCAATCAGAACGAAGCTTAAAGAGTCGGATGAAGAAGGGTTGACCCGAAGCCAAAAGTAGTGTTATAGTCACAAGTCCGTATTTGCGATCTTGTCAAATGCAAGAGCTACTCATCAAGTGGCAGGATCTTCCTGAAGGCAGTGCAACGTGGGAACCAAGGATCATCTTCCAGCAATTTCAAGCTTTGAGGACAGTTTTTTGAGGGGAGAAGCCATGTAACGGCCCCGATGTATATTTATTTGTTGGCTCGAGCCTTTAGAGTAGGATACTCAACCCTTGCACATTAGAATTAGGTTTTGTTATTTTGATTAATTATAATAGGAGAGAATGTGATGTAGTTGGGCATCATTCATTAGTTTAACTTCTATCGCGCACATAAGAGATTTCATCCTCTCTAAGTGGCTAGGAGTGTTTTTTCTCTCTGAGTGGCTTGGATTGTTTCTGAGACTTGGAATCTGGATCCGTGATACTTTATTGGATTTGCTACTCTAAAATCTTATTTTGTTGCAGTATTCTATTGCATGTTGTTTTTGTTGCTATTGTTCTAAAACTTATTATTGAAATTGTTGTTTTCTAGAAGTTGTTTTGTTATATATTCTAGATCCATATTTATATTAAGTCGTTACTATTTTTTTTGTTTAAATTCATTGTTAAACTCTAAGAGTGCTCTCATGTTCATAGCAATTATGATTGTGCTTGCATGTTCACATCTTAGCAATTATGTTTCACCCAATGAATCAATAGTATTATTTTGAATCAATACAGGCATATAAAACCACTTTTGGGTTCAAGACTGCTGCAGACAGCCACCAAAGTGGACGAGATTGGCCAAATCTCGTAGAGGTGTCATTTAGTGGAATCGACTTGTTTTATTTACCGGCCTCTGGTTCTGGCATGTGGGTCGATCCACGGTTGGGGTTATCCTCTAGGGCCCATAACACCTAGAGAGGAACGCTTTCTTTCCCCATCCCTTAGCATTTGTGAACCCACGACCTAACCGGTCGACTTGTTTTGAACCCACGACCTAACCAGTCGACTTGTTCAACATTTGTGAATCCATGACCTAACTGGTCGATTTATTCAAACTTTAAAATGCAAGAGATCAGCGTACATATGCCTCGTGTCTAGCTGATTGCCCCCTACTAGGAGTCAACTAGAGCCATGTCAATACCCTGACCTTGGACTTAATCTCTCATGCCCATTGTGACTCACGATAGTTTGTCCCATACCAAACGTTGTGGTTGATCCAGCTAAGTCAAATGAACATGGGACTTATCACAGTACTACCCGGCAGCAACCTAGAGGTGGCGTCCCATACCGCCCCTCGTTACTAGTTCTGATCGAGCCACTTATCCAGACCAATTCTGTCAGACTACAGTTGCTTCGAAACTTGCTCTGTGCAATATCCGCACCTTAGCAGCATTGGGTGTATCAATATCTTAATCATCTTTCCTAATGATTAATGTCAGTATTCTTACCAGAGTAAGGTCAAATTTACAATTTAACTTTAAGACTTGTTGTGCACACCCACACCTCAAGGAGTTTGCTCATCCTTCCCAATGAGTTATACCAGGAAAAGAACTGCAATTATAGCTAGCATTCGTCACTAAAGACTCCAGATGGAATCCAACAAAAGGATTGACATAATTTATTTCATTATCACATAATTTTCATGCTGAGCTTTAAACTGCGACTAAGTCCTTATTTACAAGGATTACTTCAATCTTTAACTTGGCTCTGAAGTTACATCTTCCCAAGTCTATGGGTTTAAAAATATCATAGCCATCTTTTTCCAATAAAACTATGGGTAGCTATACTTCATTGCTTTAATCCAATGTTTTGAGCTTGCTATAAAATATCTACCCAACTAGGCTAAGTTTAACCAGTTATAAGTTTGGGGCATAGTGAGAGATTTTAGTTTTGAACCCATTAGCAATAAATCAATTATATACTGCATATCTATTCTTCTCAATAAAATATACAGTTAAATATAAAGCCAATACCACTAGTTCATGTTGGTTACGAATCTGCCACTAGGATAGGATTTGGTGTAATGCGCCCTAGATTCGCCCAGCAGATTGAAAGGCCGGAATGAAGGAATGTCTTCCGTGCCAATCTCCGGAGGAGGCCGGCTTCCTATGTTTTCTCAATTGTTTATAAGCTCGAGTGCGGGAAAGAAATTATAAATGAGAAAGAAATGTAAATGTGTTTGTTATGGGTGGGGAGGATAAGCGACACGGCAACAACCAATCACCACTACTAACAACAATTAAACACGAGAATACGTTGCAGAAACTATCAATGCCATTCATCCTATGTATCCTCTACCTTTGCATTCCAGGGAATACTTAACTATTAAATACCGATATCCAGAAACGAGAATAACGAGTAAGCAATAACATAAGCAACATGAGGCAGAAATGCTAAGTAAAGGCAGCATACAAGATAAGAACAGTCAATAGAGCCAAGTGTATTTTGTATTCAGAAGCAAACGCACAGCTACAGTGGTTCCCTAGCAATATATCCCCCTTCCACCCCTTTACAATGATATTGCCGAGCTATTTATAGCGTAAATTTCCCCCCATTACATCATTGGGCACAGGATCCCAGACCTGACAATAACCGAAGAAGCTGACAAAGCTGACAAAAGCGGCAAAAAGCGGCTGATGTTGACCTCTGCCGGCATGGAATGTGCTTGCGGTAAGGTCCACCTGAAGGATTGGCAGCTACGTGGCGGTGAGGGGATGATGCTCCGAGTCAGCTTGACTGAGGGCAGCTTAAGTACAATAATCCAATTCACGCTCGCACACCACCCGTCACATCTCTGACTCGAATCCCGAGGCTGGACACCTGTCAGAATCTGATAAGGGACAAATCTGCCTTGGGATCTCGTATTTCTTTCTTGCCCGACTTCGCCCGGAATTGGAGCGCAATCAGACAGCGCAAGGGGGAAGTAGCGCAGTTGGGGAGGCCTCCGTGCCTTAGAAAATTCCTGGGCTGGCTTCAACATTCTGCCCGAGTGCGCATAAGTAAGTGGGCGCAGCCCGACTTCGCTGCGAAGTCGGGTTGCGCACCCAACACTTAGCCACTTTTTCAGCTGCGTCGCCCCGACTGCGCATGAACTTGAGGGCGCAGCCCGACTTCGCTGCGAAGTCGGGTTGCGCACTCAACACTTAGAATTTTTCAAGGCTCCACTGATGCCCAGGTGCGCACAAATGAGAGGCGCGCACCCCGCACCCCGACTTCGGTGCAGTCGGGGTTCGCTCTATACTTAGCAAAATTTTTGTTCAGCTCTCCGCACTTTGGCTCCCCAAGTGCGCTCAAACTCAAGGCGCAGCCCGACTTGCTGAAGTCGGGTTGCGCAATACCAATACTTAGTCAATTTTAGGGCCTTTTGCCCTCTTGGAGAAACTGTCGGGAAAAAAAGGAAATGAGAAGGGGAGGAATGAAGGGAATGAAACGATGGAAGGGAAGAAAGGGGATAGTGGAGAAAGGGAGAGAAGGAGGAGGGAAGGGAGAGCAGCATCCTTACAAAAAAAATGAAGACATGGCACCCCGTGCAAAATGTGGCAACATTCTTGGCGGCTCGCGGGGTGTCGAGCTCGCCTCGATGCAACGAACCAGGCCTTTATCCTTTGGGCGCAGAGGAACTCCCTTCCCCTGCATCCCGCTGCTCCTACTGCTGCTGAGTCCCCTTTTTGGGTAACTGTTCTTCTTCGGACTCACTCTCAGCAGTCTCTTCTTCTGATTCTCCTTCTTCTCCCCTCTCTGAATCCGAATGCTCACCATCGTCGCCCTCTCGCTCGGCAGGTTGCTCCCGCTCGCGGACGTGATTGTATGCAGTCTTGGCCTGGTCCCAAGCTGCTGGCTGGAAGGGCTCTAAATCGCTGACATCTTTCAGCGCTGCTCTGAATGCCGCAACCATGTGCACATCAATGGTGTCATATCTCTCTCCCAGCTCCTGGAGGGAGGTGTTAATCTTGCAAAACCTTGACACCATTTGGGTTACCTGCGTCTCCTGGATTGGCTCAGTCCAGCCGTCAATTTCTGATGTATCCGCCTCGAAAGATAGCCAATCCAACTTTACTTGTTCAAGGGACGAGAAACTCCCCATCCTTGACGAAGCTCGGACATCCGAGCGCGAAAGAGTGTTGAAGGGGGCCGAGCAAGATATTCATTTCATGGTTCAGTACGTCCAGCATCTTCCTGGCGGCCCTGGTCTTTTCCGTTTTTTCAAAGTAATTATGCAAGGTTACCCTTGCATCCGCCCAATCTAGGGCAATACGGGACATGGGGGGAAATCGGAGGCCCTTGCGCGCAAACTCTTCAAGTTTTATTGCCAAGTCCAGCCACTGCTTCGCTTGGCGTTCGGCCTCCTCTACCAGAGGCTTTCCCTGGGCAGATACTTCTTGGATCCTGGATGCGAAATCCAGGACGGACGGGGACCTGACCACATTAGCCCTGCATCCCTACAGCAAACCAGCCCGCATCTCCTTGATCTTGTTTTTCGAAAAGGCAGCCGCCTGGGACGCCTTCTCCTTCAGCTGAGATTGGGCCCGCCTCAACAAATCCTGCAGCTGGGATACATGTTCCAGTGCTGCCTTCTTCTCTTCCGACAGTTGTTCGGCCGTCTTCCTTTGTGTTGTAGCCTCCTGCTGGGACGCGGCGAGTTGAGCTTTCAAGTCTTCAATCTCTTTCTGGGCAGACTCCAGCCGCGTGGTGGCCTTGGCCAGATCTTCCTCCAGCTGTCTCGAGTTGTTATGAAGCTGAAACAACTTCTCTTGATTCTCGAGTCGCTTAACAAGGAGATTGTCAGTCCTGCGACGAATACCATTGATTTCGTATTCTTCGCTTATGTCATCAAAATTCTTCTCCTTGATCCGGTGTTCATAATCGGCCTCGGTCATTTCCCGGAGAGGCTTCTTAACTTTAGGGATCAACTTCTCGGTTCGCAGCACCCTCCTGTCCAAGTCGAACTTGGTGCGCTTCACCGGGGCGGCTATCTCCTCGGCTCTTCTTCGTTTGACGCCCTGGAGGAAAGAGGCGGAACACCCTACGGCCTTCGCGGCTAGAGGCTGATCGTCTGTAATCTGCAGCTGCTCCCCCATGAGGTCAAGTTCTGCTAGCATAGGGTACGCCGAGGCTAAATCCTGCTGCGGCATCCTTCCTGCAAACAATGAAGCAGGAGATATTCCAAAAGATGAGGTCGCTTTCAAGGGCGACTGGGTCCTAGGGGAAACGGGCGGTTGAGTAGGAGGTGGAGACGGGGTCTTGAATAGTGTGGGTGAGCGGCGCGGCGATGTAGGTACGGCTTCGACGCGGCCGCGGATGAGGGGTCTAGGGTTTGACCCGGGGGTTTGGAAAATGTTCAGGTCCTGGGCAAATGCGTATGCGAAGAATGGGGACTACGGAAGGATTGGGAGATAGGTGACAGGGAAGATGCGACTAAGGCTTGCCACGATACGAGAGGGGACGGTGTTACGGCGAGGACTAGCCGGGATTTGGGTAACCGGGGAAGAGGACGTACCTGCGGGCTCCGCCTGAGCCGATGCTTGGAGGACGCCTGCTGCCCAGACTTCTGCTTCTTTCCCTGGGCTATCCAGAGAGATGATTTCTGGCGCGGCTGCTTCTATTCGTGCCGCAGCCGTCTGCTGCGCAGCCTCTTTTTTCGGCCGCTTGGTCTTTTCGCTCCTTTTTCTCTTCTTTTCTCCTGGAGCGGCAGTTTGCTCGGAGGAGGCGGAGGCGGTTGGTGCGGCGGGCAATGGTGCTCCCACGGTAAATTTGTACTTGGGCTTTGATGGAGGGACGCCTACTGCCGCTGGCCCACCGGTTGACCCTTCTGGCGCCTTTTCCTTTTGAGGCACTGCTTCACCGGTTGACTTTTCTAGCTCCTGTTCTTTTTGAGGCGACGCTTCGGGAGCTGGAGACAACATCGGGCCCACCTGACTGCTTGTTGGCGTCTTGCTGGGAGGTTTTTGAATGGACAATTGCTGGGGTGGGGGTTTCCTTTTATATCTCTTCCTGGCGCCTAGGGGAACGCAATCTCGAAACGCGAACGGCTCCCATTTGCCGGCGTATTTATCATATAAGGCCGAAAACTCATCATCTACGGCCAATGTCTTTCGGTTAGACTTATCGTGTTGCGTGCGACACCTCATCTTCCAGCATTCAATGATTTTGTCTTTTTCCCAGCTGAGGGGCGTCACCTTTGAGAGGAATTTTCTGAAGCCCGCCGAGTCTAACCTGTGATCTGGATTGCGCTCCGGATCATACTCCACCTCCACACAGTAAAAGTCCTGCCATGGTGGCCATGATTGCATCCGCTCGATGTGCCATTCCAGGTCTGCGCCCGTTTTATTGCACCTCTCCTCCATGATTTCTGCTCGGGGGCAAATATGCACAAACTTTCCCCTGACCCCAATCGGGTCGTATTTCCAGTGCTGCGGTAGCTGTATCAAGCCCATGTTGAGGAGTTCCTGTTCGAGGTAGATGTGCTGCCCAATTTCATGCACTTGAATGTTCGCCCAGGTAATAGGATACTTGAAAATATGGCCCCTCTTCTTTCCCTGGCCGAATTCCTCTTCAACATAGTCCATTTGGCGCGATGTCTCCATACCGAACTGATGCTCAGTGCAAAAATAGGGCAGCAAGAACGGCTTCCCTTTGAATCCGTAGATTCTGATAACAATGCCCTGAGTCAACCGGAAGGTATCTCCGCATTTGTACTTCCTCAGGTAGTTCGTCATGGCCAGTGGAGGGCGAGATGCCTTGCCGTTGAACAGCGCCAGGGTCATACCTAAAAATTTGAAATTGAAGTCGTAGTAAGACCCTCTTCTATACAGGGCTTCCGTCCACTCGTACACCGGCAGCGGCGCTCCCTTCTCATTTACCCTTTTTAGATCAGGCACTTTGATTCGGTAGTGCGTATGGTAAAGGCACAACCATGTGAGGAATGAGCAGTGCCGGAACTCGGTTGTCTGCTTCTGCTGTATCCTGACCAGATTCGAATGTATGGCATACGCCACCCAATCCGCCCAATCAAAGAAAATCGGGCGCCTTCCGCTTCTTTGCGCAGTGGAGTCATAAAACTCTCCATGCAAGATACATTCCGCGAGTGCCAGCTGATACGGGTGCACCATTATGTCCGTGCCGCAGCCGAGTACCCATGCAAGGATAATATAAATGTACTTGTTTTCGAACCTCTCCAGGGGTATGGGGCCTGATGGCCATTGTCCTGTCGGCAGTGGGGACTTCTGTTCTGAATCGAGAAACTCTCTCATCCTCCTGCTCTGAATGAATCTGCCCGCTTGCTCATCCAAGTTAATTCTTCTGACAATGGCATCGGGGTCGTACTGGAGTCCCAGGGCGAAGGTTGGCTGGACGCTTTCTTTGAAGAGGGTGAACAACACCCTTCCTTGGTTGTCGCAGACTTGCCGGGTAGCTGGTTTGTAATATGTCACAATAGACTCAACCAGCTCCGGGCAGTGGTGGACGGGAGGGCACAAGAACCAGTATAGGTTCGACTTATACGCAGCTCCGACATGGTGCGAGGGCGAGACTTTGCCTGCCCACTTTGCAATATTGGGCCGCAGCTTGGTGAGGCTAATGGAGTACTCGCCATCTTTATACCCGGCCAGGCGATTGACGGGCGGCGGCGGAGGACCTTGCCCTTTGCTTCTCTTCGACCTGGATTTTCTTGTCTGCTCTTGTGGCACTTCGCTCTCATGAGCGCTGGACTCTGTGCGTTCCTCAGCCTCCTGTTCTGTATCGCTGGACTGCGGCTGCATTGGCGCTTTCCCCTTGTCCATTTTTTGTTCTCTGCTCGTGGTGGCAGAGACGGGAATTTTAGTCACCACAGTCTTTAATTCTGCGCCTTTCTTCCTCTTAAACGCGCAGCTCGGATTTACCCTGATAATTCGGATGTTCTGAGTACGCCAGGGCCCTTTTCTAGGAATGAAAACATAGCATTAATGGCGCGAGGAGGGGTTTAAAGTGATTTGCCCGAAGTAGGTAGAAAGCGTCGTTATTCCTTGGCGGCCGCGCGTGGGATTTTTCCTTGGAAGGCGCACCTTGTACGCGGTTGGTCCTAATGCGCTTTCTTCTTAATGACATCTGCTTCGAAATCCGCGCAATCATTCCTTAAAAATTTTGAACCTCGTGCTTCCAGCCCCCGCCCCCGCCCGGCCCCCCCGGCGGGGGGGGGGCGGGGGGGGGGGGGGGGGGGGGGGGGGCCCCCCCCCCCCCCCCCCCCCCGCCCCCCCCCGCCCCCCCCCTTCTTTTCCCCCCCCCCCCCCCCCCCCCCCGGGGGGGGGTTTGGGGGGCCCCCCCCCCAGGGGGGCAACCGGACTTCGCCCAAAAAATGCGCGCAATCCGACTTCGCCCGGAATTGGTTGCGCAGTAGGGATTCGACACTTAGGCGATTTTTTTCTTCTTCCTGCTGCCCACTGCGCTCCCAAGATGGTGCGCAGCCCGACTTCGCTGCGAAGTCGGGTTGCGCACCCAACACTTAGAAAAATTTTGAGGCTTTTTTGTTTGCTCTTTTCTCTCAAACTCCCGACATCGCACAATTTATGGAGCGACGCCCGACTTCGCTGCGAAGTCGGGCGATTTTCTGCCTTGGTCAGACTTTTGAGCAGCGCAAAATTTTGCTCCTTTTCTCACACTTAGCCCATTTCGGATTCAAAGACTAAAATTGAACAACTGAAGGAAATATTTACATTCTGACATAAACTGAAATGCAGGAAATAAATGAGAAAAATATGTACAAGGAAGGACCTCTCGGGCACCTTCAGTGGTGATAGGCCTTTAGGTGGAAACCATTGACAGGGATCGGGAGAAGTTGTCCCTCCATGTCCCTGAGCACGAACGCGTTGAATTGGTTTACCCGAGCGATCTGATAGGGGCCTTCCCAGAGGGCATCAAATTTGTCATGGTTGCCCGGTTTCGCTTTGAGTGAGTCCCACTTGAGCACTAAGTCCCCGACTCTGAAAACTCGGGTGGTGGTCCCTTTTGCAAACCAGCTCTGAGTCGCCTCGGCATGTTTGGTAAAGGCCTGGTATGCCTTCTCCCTTTCCTCTTCTAAGCTGCAACGAGTTGACAAAGTCGACATCCATTGGATCCCCGTCGCCTTTCTCTTCATCTAACAACCAGAGTGCGGGCATTTCTATGTGGGTAGGCAGAACTGCCTCCTTGCCATATACAAGCGCGTAGGGGGACGTCTTGATAGATTTCTTGAAAGATATGCGATCCAACCATAACGCCCGGTCCGAAGTAGGTTCCATGACCTCTTGTTCCTTTCTACTATTATTTTATAATCTTCAACAGATTCTTGTTAGTGGACTCGGCCGAGGCCATTCCCCTGCGGGTAGTAGTTTGAGGACATCTTGTGATAGATGTCGTATTTGTTGGTGAACTCCGTGAGTACAGCACCTGCGAACCCCGGACCGTTGTGTGTAACTATTGCCTCTGGGACCCCGAAGCGGGTAATGAGGCTCTCAAGGAACCCAATGACCGTTTCCTGGTCTGCATGCTTAGTGGGGATCGCCTCAGCCCACCGAGTGAAATAATCAGTGGCTGTAAGGATGAACTTATGTCCCGCTGCAGAGTTGGGCGTGATGGTCCCGACGAAGTCCAGACCCCACTGCTGAAACGGAGTCTCGGCTTGAATTGGTTGGAGGGGCAAGGGTGCCTTCCTATTCCTGCCGGCGAACCTCTGACATTTTTCACATTTTACACAGACTGCATGTGCGTCTGTGAAGAGGGTGGGCCAATAATATCCGGCTTTGATAATCTTTAAGGCCGTAGGCCTTCCTGAATGATGTCCTCCAGGCATCCCAGAGTGGAACTCTCCGAGAACCTTTGGTTTGTCTGATTCCTTGACGCACCGCAACAGGATGCCGTCAATATTTTTAAAATACAGCCCCTCGGGGCGCAGTACATATCTCAAGGCATTCAGCCTAAACCTCCTTCTTTGTGAGGCATTGAGATGATCTGGACATCTCCCTGTGCTAAAATACCACACCAAGTCATTCGTCCAGTCACTCTCCTCTGATAAGGAGTTGGCAAGGTTAATTTCCGCCATTGGATCCTCCCACTGGCAGGCAGAGATTTCAGCTGCAGCACTTCGGGCCAACTCTTGGCACAGAGCCCGACCTCGGATCAGCTTCGTTGGCCGTACCTCTATGTCAAATTCTTGGATTTTAGCTATCCATCCTGCCCTCTTGTGACCTGGCTCCCCTTGTATAATGAAATTCCTGACGTCCGGATGTATCACAAAGATAGTTATCCGGCTCTGGGAGACAAAGTGCTTGAACTTCTTGAGAGATCTCATGATTGCGTGCACCTGCCGCTCAATAAAATTGTACTTTTCTTCATGCGGCTGAATCACCTGGCTTAGGAACGCTATGGGGCGCTCTTCGCCATCATCTCCCTTCTGAGTCAGGACTGCAGCGTAGCTCTCGGGCTCTCCCACCGCGTACAGGATGAAATCCTTGGAGTAATCTGGATTTATTAATACTGGAGCTTGTGCGATTCCGGCCTTGATCTCTTCGAAGGCTTGCTTCCTTTCGTCAGTCCACAAGAATTCAGCATTCTTTTTTAGGAGTTCGGCCATGGGCTTGATCACTTGTGCGAAGTCCGGTACGAACTTCCTCACGAAGTTGATTTGGCCAAAAAATGATTGTAGCCCCTTCTTGTCAACTGGGATGGATAAGCGAAGAAGAGCTTCTGCTCTGTCAGGATCAACTGCAAGGCCCTTCTCAGAAATAACATGTCCTAGCAGCTTGCCTTCCTTTACCGCGAAGACTGACTTCTTCGGGTTGATGGAAATGCCGAACTCACGACATCTCTCAAATATTTGCCGCAAGTGGGAGGCATGGTCCTCTCTCTTATGTGAAAACACAGTCATATCGTCCAAATAGATGACAATGACCTTGTTGAGCAGCTCCCGAACGCCAAGTCCATAGCTCTTTGAAATGTAGCGCCGGCGTTAGAAAGGCCGAAGGGCATGCGCCGATACGCAAACGTTCCCCATTTGGTGGTGAACGTTGTCTTGTGTTGATCTTCGTCCTTTACCCATATTTGGTTGTATCCAGAGAATCCGTCCAAGAGAGAGAACCTCTGAGCTCCAGCAACTACGTGGAGGATTTGATCAATTTGGGGGAGCGGATAATGATCCTTCAGTGAAGCCTGATTGAGGTTTCTGAAATCCACGCAGAGGCGGATGTCTCCATTCTTTTTTCTCACAGGGACCAGATTCGCGACCCAAGATGAGTGCTTGATGGGGTAGATGATCTTGGCCTCCAGCATCTTCAAGAGTTCTGCTTTCATCATGGCTTCAATTTTTGGGTTCACCGCCCTTTGCTTCTGTCGGAAAGGTTTTGCATTATCTTCCAGCTCTATAGTATGTTGGATCATCTCTCTGTCATACCCCTTCAAGTCCTGGTAGCACCAGGCCACAATATCAGGGAACTCTTCGCATAAAGATCTGATCTGCTCTAGCTCCTTTTCAGTGCAGTCTGTCCCGACCTTGATCACTTTTCCAGGTTCCAGTTCCAGGTCCATGTATTGCTTGGGGTCCACTTTGATTCTGTGGGATATTGCCCTATCGTTCTGATCAAAGAGACTCTCCAGAGTAATCAGTCCTTTCGGGACATGATTATTTTTTAACTGTATCAACCCCTCGTATTGCTCGTCATCAGGGTCTCTACCTTCGATTGTACTTGCTTCGTTTATCAAAAAAGTGACGATATCCTCGTCACAGTCGAACACCTGCCCGGTGGGTGTCTTTATCGAGCACAGAAGGCACTGTAGATGGTACGAACCGGCTTCGGCTTACGAGACGGTGTCATCGGCCGGGACGTGCACTGGCTCCAACGAGACGCGAGAATGTCGGCATGCTTATTCTTCTCACGAGATATGGCTTTGACATTCAAAGAGTCGAATGACTCCATCGAGATCCCAGAACACGGTTACGGTACGCCTTGAGGTAATGCTTCTTGGAGGCGCACTTATTCGTAATCTGGTTGCACACCAGCTCTGAGTCGCCAAAGATCTGCAAATGTCTTATCCCCAGTCTCTCCGCCTTTCTCAAACCCAAGCACAAAGCCTCATACTCCGCCGCGTTGTTAGTGCAGCTCCAAGCCAGCCTGTAAGTGTAGTCCTTTTGGATTCCGGATGGGGAAACCAGAAGTACACCTGCACCGGCGCCATTTTTGCATCGGGCGCCATCAAAGTACAGCTTCCATAGCTTTTCTGGTGCAGGTCCAACCTCCTTCTTTACTGGTGGTCAAGTCTTTCAGGCTGGGTGACGGAGTAACAACCTTGCTCGGTCTCAATCATGGCATTGAAGTCTAGCAAGGAGAACTCATCCTCCACTTGTAACAGCTCGAGGGCCTCTTCTGCCATATCCACCTCTACCAGTTCTTCAGTTGTCAGCTGAACCATGCCATTCTGCTGCTCCTCTCCGGGTATCTTCTCTACCAGAAATGTGGAAGGCTTTTCATTATAGATCTTCAATCTTCTTCCTTTGAAGGGCACTTCCATATGTGAATAATCCAGAGACAGATATCCACCTAGCTTCGCGATGAACTCCCTAGAGAGACACATGCCGAAGTAGGGTTCCAAGTCGACCACAACGACCTCTTGGATGACCACTATGTCGAGGGCTTTATGCAGTCGGATCGGGATATCCTTGATGACACCAATTGTCTTGACGGGGGTGTCGTCTAGCTGCAGCACACCTTGGCTGCTCCTTGTATATTCCATACCAATCTCCTCGCAGACGGCTCTCGGCATGACAGTAGTGGAAGCACCAGAATCCACCATGCAATTGTGTACTATATAGCCTTCCATCCGCAACGACAGATAGAAAGGTGGCGGCCTATTTTTCCGGTAGCAGATACTGTCAAGGGCTGAGCTAACACAGCAGGCTGCGTCGGCTTTCCATCTTTCACGCTCTTCAAGGATTCCTGCAATAGGTCTACTTGCCCTAGGAGCAGAAGAGCCTCGTACATACTTATCTTTGTCGGGGTCTTTTTGAGCTCATCAACTATATTGTAGGTTGAAGTGTCGGCTCCCTCTATCTCTTTCGTTGGCTCATACCTGGTCCGGTATTGCTTGCGTGGCTTCGACTCTCTGTCTCTTCGTCAGCGACGGATACCTCAGCTTCTCTTGAGCTTGTTCTTTTGTTTCGGCTAGAGGTTGGGCTGCGGGAGCCTTCATCGCGGGAGCCTTGAGCGTCGGGAACCTCTCTTTGGCTGTAGGAGGCAAAGGTGACTTGTCAGGTGGTAGCCCAGCAGGCTGCGCCCTCTCTCTTCTGGCGTATACTTTCAACGGCTTTGTTTGGGCCGTGGCAGCCTCAATGGGCCTTCTGCCTTCCTTGGTCAAGAGCGACACAGGATCTTCTTCTGGGACTGCAAAGTTGCCTTCATCGTCCAGGATCATGTATGCTTCGTCCTCCATGGCGCTGCCCGCAAGAGTCTGAAGATAATGCTGATGCAGCATGCAACCCTCCTCTCCATGTGGATCGTTGCATGTGGAGCACCAGTTAACCTGGTCAGAAATGCCAGGTTGAACCTCATTGGCAGCATTCCTTGTCGGGGGCCTTTGCGCTTGCGCAGCTTGATCTTTTGTTAGCGTCGGGGGAGGATATGGTCTCCTCGGAAGGAACTCCATCTGGGCTTGCTTCTTCTTCATTATTGTCATATCATTGGAAATAGTATGATAACCAGAGGCTAGAGCCCGTACCTCTTGAAGGATTTTATTCTGAATGTCATTATCAGCAGGCGTCGGCCGGGCCGGCGGAGGTATTGCGGCTAATGGTGGAGGTGCAGAATACGCCGCGTAATGAGGGGGGGCTGGGAGTGCGGGATACTGCGGAGGTGGAGGTGGCGGATTAGGATAATGGATCTGAGGCTGACCATAGGGGTTTATAACCGGTGCTGGATTCCATGGCTGCTGGGGGTACTGATTTGATGAGGATGGCATTACACCAGACGCCGATGGGTATTGGGATCGAGGGAAATCAGGGTAGATGGGAGGCTGCATTCTATGTGGAAGTCTGCCTATAGAGATTATGTCTAATTCTGCTTGCTGGGCAGCTTCATATAGGGCAGGGAAAGTGTCGACCCGGGCTATCTTGAGAAGTAGGCAAATATCCGAATTGAAAGACCTCAGGTAATAGTGTGCAGCTTGACCCGTCGGAGGTCGCAGTTCGCGAGGTACTCTCTTCCAGGACCTTGCAAACCTTATGTTGAAGTCTGATATCTCCTCTTGCGGGTGGCGTTGAATACTCTGAGCGATGCAGCAATGAAGAGGGGTCGGCGGACTCGTTGCATCCCTTTACGAGCACTGCACGCTAGCCGGGGCCACCCCGTGATAGCTCCTTCGGCAAAGATCTCCACCAGTAGAGAAGCTTCCCTCTCAGAGAAAGAGCCAATAGACGGGTCTTAACACTCTCACTCGTAATAGAGTGCAGTGCAGCCAAGGCCAAAATGTCTTGGATGTGCTCATATGCTGTTTTCCCGGAGCCATCGTAAGTAGGGATGGATTTCAAGGCAGCGGGGGGCACAGCCTCTTGTCCAACTAGAGCCAAGGGCCCTGTGGAGTCAACTGCTGGAAAGAGGTCGTCATCGTTTTGTTGGGCAGCCATGTCTTCTTCCTCTCCGGTCGTGTACTCGGTATCAGTGTTGTCCGAAGTTGTAGGTTGCTCTTCAATTTCGGCCTCTCCGACTTCAGCTTCTTCGATCTCGGCTTCTTCAATTTCAGCTTCGAGTTCGTCTATGTGAGCTTGGTAGTCAGCCAGCCTTACGCGCTCTCCAGGAGCGTTGATGTCGATTTCGTAGAGATCAGGCTGGTTTCCCGGGTTCCTTGCTCTCCACCTTCTTGTATGCATGAAGGCGCTTGGACCGGTCTCACGGACTCGAGAGAATATTCGGGTACTTGCGAGTCGCCGGGTGTTCTGATTTAACAGCAATGAAGCGAACACCAATGCTTCGATTCTGTTTTGGGGTGGGAAACTCCCGTGTCCCACCGGGCGTGCCAGAGAAACTGTTGGTTACGAATCTGCCACTAGGATAGGATTTAGTGTAATGCGCCCTAGATTCGCCCAGCAGATTGAAAGGCCGGAAGGAAGGAATGCCTTCCGTGCCAATCTCCGGAGGAGGCCGGCTTCCTATGTTTTCTCAATTGTTTATAAGCTCAGAGTGCAGGAAAGAAATTATAAATGCAGAAAGAAATGTAAATGTGTTTGTTATGGGTGGGGAGGATAAGCAACACAGCAACAACCAATCACCACTACTAACAACAATTAAACACAAAATACGTTGCAGAAACTATCAATGCCATTCATCCTATGTATCCTCTACCTTTGCATTCCAGGAATACTTAACTATTAAATACCGATATCCAGAAAGCAGAATAACGGTAAGCAATAACATAAGCAACATGAGGCAGAAATGCTAAGTAAAGGCAGCATACAAGATAAGAACAGTCAATAGAGCCAAGTGTATTTTGTATTCAGAAGCAAACGCACAGCTACAGTGGTTCCCTAGCAATATATCCCCCTTCCACCCTTTTACAATGATATTGCCGAGCTATTTATAGCGTAAATTTCCCCCCATTACATCGTTGGGCACAGGATCCCAGACCTGACAATAACTGAAAAAGCTGACAAAGCTGACAAAAGCGGCAAAAAGCGGCTGATGTTGACCTCTGCCGGCATGGAATGTGCTTGCGGTAAGGTCCACCTAAGGATTGGCAGCTACGTGGCGGTGTGGGGATGATGCTCCGAGTCGGCTTGACTGAGGGCAACTTAAGTACAATAATCCAGTTCACGCTCGCACACCACCCGTCACATCTCGACTCGAATCTCGAGGCTGGACACCTGTCGAGAATCTGATAAGGGACAAATCTGCCTTGGGATCTCGTATTTCTTTCTTGCCCGACTTCGCCCGGAATTGGAGCGCAATCAGACAGCGCAAGGGGGAAGTAGCGCAGTTGGGGAGGCCTCCGTGCCTTAGAAAATTCTTGGGCTGGCTTCAACATTCTGCCGAGTGCGCATAAGTAAGTGGGCGCAGCCCGACTTCGCTGCGAAGTCGGGTTGCGCACCCAACACTTAGCCACTTTTTCAGCCACATCGCCCCGACTGCGCATGAACTTGAGGGCGCAGCCCGACTTCGCTGCGAAGTCGGGTTGCGCACTCAACACTTAGAATTTTCAGGGCTCCACTGATGCCCAGGTGCGCACAGAAATGAGAGCGCACCCCGACTTCGCTGCGAAGTCGGGGTTCGCTCTATACTTAGCAAAATTTTTGTTCAGCTCTCCGCACTTTGGCTCCCCAAGTGCGCTCAAACTCAAGGGCGCAGCCCGACTTCGCTGCGAAGTCGGGTTGCGCAATACCAATACTTAGTCAATTTTAGGGCCTTTTGCCCTCTTGGAGAAACTGTCAGGAAAAAAGGAAAGGAGAAGGGGGGGAATGAAGGGAATGAAACTGATGGAAGGGAAGAAAGGGGATAGTGGAGAAAGGGAGAGAAGGAGGAGGGAAGGGAGAGCAGCATCATTACAAAAAAAATGAAGACATGGCACCCCGTGCAAAATGTGGCAATAGTTCACCAACTAGGATAAGCTCTATTTAACATTTTTCATGTAGATCGTTTCTTCTACAAAATAAACAATATTAATTGTTGAGTATGCTTTCCACAATAATAGAACGTTCCTAAAAAGAGAGATAATTCTTTAATACAACAAGTTATATTGGGTGCATTTCGTTTTGAAAGAAATATGTTCTAAGTTTCGCCCCAAGAACACGCCTACCCGAGAACACATATATGTCCATGAACATTGACTTATTCACACCTTCAAATTTTATTGGTTTATTGGTCAAATTTGATTATCTATCTTTTTCAGAGTTACAACGCTAGACAGTGAGCTTGTGCTTCTGTTTTAAATAAACTTGTTTCCAATTAAGGGGTCGACTGAGAAGCTTAAAAATTTCCCATCATTTACTAATTATGATGCTTAATTTTTCCATTGGCATTATACGGCCGACCAAGGCAAATATTCCTTCCAAGAAACGTCCATACACTGCTTAAGTTTCCAATGCATTTTCGAGTCACTAGGATTTGGGATTAAACTTGTTCTATAGTCCCTCAATGAATGTCTTAAACTCAAGACAAGGTTTCCACTTATTTTTTTAGAAGGAGAGCTTGTTCGTCTTTAGCTACTATCAAATTAAACCAAATCATTTATTATAAATAAAAGTATTTCACATTTCCACTTATAAGGACCACACATCAAAGTGAATACAACTCACTGTCGTTCTGCTACTATATATATACCATAAAAAGAACTTTACTCAGCAATAAATATATATATTAAAATGTTTTAATGAATGTAAGTTTCCCATCCGGTAAGTATAATAGTATTGCATGCACCAGAGTGTTACACACTCCGCTTAAATTATTTTCTTTCACGCTACAGAGTTTTAAATCAACAGCGAACGGCTTCAGCCATTCTCTTATTCAGGTTGACGTCTCTCTGCCCAACAGTGTTCCAATTTCATCAGTTGGTCCCCACTGTGAGCTCCTGGCACCGTCTCCCAAGAATTTCAAGGGAAGAAACATTGTTTTAACGAGATTAGATACGACTCCCAACATTCTATGTCATGCCTAGATTTACAGTTCCTACATGCATGAATTTACCAAGCAAAACATGCAAACCATTCAAGTGAAGAGAGTTTGCCAGTTTTTCAAAACACACATTCCCAATTTTCATTTCCAGAATTCATATATTCACACCACTAATTGTGTTTTGGTACCTTTTGCAATTGTCACAATAATTACCAAACATAGCAATATTTCGTCTTCCAATTCATAACAGTTTAGCACACAGTTTCCGTTTAGAAGACAACGCACAGTGCCATTTACACACAACAATGGTCAATTTTCATATTGGTCCAACCAAGCATAAATTCAGTGTTAAAAATGCTTTCCCATTTTTTTTTAAAAAGAAAAGTAAAAACGAAAGGGATTAAAATATCCCAGAAATTTATCGAACATACAATTGTTGTCATCACACATTTTCACATACACGACAACCAGCATGAGCTCATTTCTCTAATAAATAAACACATCTTTATCAAAGGAACGTTTTCACCACAAAAGGAGACAGTAACAATTTCTTCACTGCAACACAAAAGATTATTATTCAATGGGAAAAAACCTATTTATCTTCACATGCACAATCATAAATTCTTCACAAGCACACCTGGAAGCGAAGTTCAATACTGCAATCTCCAATTCCAGCTTCAAACACACGTCAAAAGCAAAGCAAAGCAGTTTCTTTCAATTCATTCCCCAAAAGCACATGCAAAACTGGACCGCATTCCCTAAGAACAAAAACATTCAATAGTCTCCCTTCTCCTCGCAAAAGAGGTAAAAACCATTCTTCCCTTCCACGATTCACAAGACCCGGAACCACATTCACGCAGAGAGCATGCACAATGCTAGGTAAGCACGGAGTTGAAACAAACATACCACGAACATCCAAATTATCATTGCATATGCAAAAATCTGGTTTCCCTTTTGTAATCAAAAATTGAAAGCATTTTCAAGGTCCGCAACTAGCACAATTGATGTTTTAATTATCTTTTAAAACTTTAAACCTTATCTTTATTCTATCAACACACAAATCATATGTTAATCAATTGCTTCCCATTCCTTGCAATATAAGAATCATATAAGCATTTAAACTTAATTCCTAATTCACACAAGGGGTGGCTCCCATGTTTATAACACTTTCATTGCCACCTTGGTTGATTTGCAACCCTCATTTCATTACGAGCAACATACCCATATTTCAAATACAATTTGAACTCTAACTTAATAATGTAGCATGATGGCTCCCATGCACTTTGGCACTTTGTTGCCATCCAAAATTCATAATGAATCACTTACACAAACAGTAGCATATTTCCAAGTAAGGCAACACAAACACACAACAGATAAATCACTTATGCAATCCTACATGAAATGTAATTATGGGGCTTCTGTGTGCCCTTGAGCTGAATCATCATTTCCCTGCTCACCTTTTTCCACTGGGCAACTTATCCATCCAATGGACATACACGAACCTGCACATAATTTAGCATGAGCTCATTTCTCTAATAAATAAATACATCTTTATCAGAGGAACGTTTTCACCACAAAAGGAGACACAGTAACAATTTCTTCACTGTAACACGCAAAATATTAAATTTTAATAGGAATTTAATGGGAATAAACCTATTTATCTTCACATGCACAGTCATAAATTCTTCACAAACACAACTAAAAGCGAAGTTCAATACTGCAATCTCCAATTCCAGCTTCAATCACCCGTCAAAAGCAAAACAAAGCAGTTTCTTTCAATTCATTCCCCAAAAGCACATGCAAAACTCGACCGCCTTCCCTAAGAACAAAAACATTCAATGGTCTCCCTTCTCCTCGCAAAGAAGTCAAAACCATTCTTCCCTACCACGATTCACAAGACCCGGAACCATATTCACGCAGAGAGCATGCACAATGCTAAGTAAGAACGGAGTTGAAACAAACATACCACGCACATCCAAATTATCATTGCAAATGCAAAAATTTGGTTTCCTTCGTAATCAAAAATTGAAGGCATTCTCAAGGTCCGCAACTAGCATAATTAATGTTTTAATTAACTTTAAAACTTTAAACCTTATCTTTATTCTATCAACACACAAATCATATGTTAATCAATTGTTTCACATTCCTTGCAATATAAGAATCATATAAGCATTTAACTTAATTCCTAATTCACAGAAGGGGAGGCTCCCATGTTTATAACACTTTCATTGCCACCTTGGTTGATTTGCAACCCTCATTTCATTATGAGCAACATACCCATATTTCAAATACAATTTGAACTCTAACTTAATAATTTAGCATGATGGCTCCCATGCACTTTGACACTTCATTGCCATCCAAAATTCATAATGCATCACTTACACAAACAGTAGCATATTTCCAAGTAAGGCAACACAAACACACAACAGATAAATCACTCATGCAATCCTACATGAAATGCAATTATGGGGCTTCCGTGTGCCCTTGAGCCAATCATTATTTCCGTGCTCACCTTTTTCCACTGAGCAACTTATCCATCCAATGCACATACCCAATCCTACACATACAAAGGATATCAACAGTACCATGCTCCAAAAGATAAAGGTAAGTTTAATTCATTAATCAATCCATAACCAATGGTCATGTGGGGAGGGTCGTTACATCCTCCCCCACTTAGAACAAACACAATCCTTGTGTTTTATGCAGGATGAAGAAAATAAATTACATCATAACCATTCATATCACTACCAAAACTTTTCAATTGTAACTCATACATCATAGATTCATATTCATTTACAATCTTCACTCTTGCAATTCAATCACATGATACTTCATATTGTTTTAATCACATATACATTCATCAACCAAAAACATATATCATTTGCTAAAGCAAGCTACTCTACTTAGTAACTCAAAGCACACACATAAAGATGTTCTACTTAGTATCTAGTTTCATATCCATGTGCATATATATACATATATCATCAAATAAACAAAGTTACTTTACTCAACAACCCAAGACATACAAAAAGCTACTCTACTCAATGTCAAGTTACAACCAAAACATATTCTCAAACAGCTCTACACAACAGTTCACATATACATACATATATATTTACATTCGTAAATCCATACAATAACCAAAATTATTCATGTTGTTCAAAAAGGACAGAAAACTGTATTCTTTGAACTTCTTATATTTTTAGCCCTAAACCCTCGACATCCTGAAGGTGAAAGAAACTTAACACCTCTCAAGGTTGCGGCGTGGCCTCTTCTGCCTGGCTTGTAACTCCAGGTTTTGCACAGGTTGCTTCTTTGCGATCAAATCTTTGAGGGCATTTATTAGCATAATGTGCCTCTCCACAAACATAACAACCCATCTAAGGTGCTCAACATTTCTCTTTCTTGACTTCTTGAACACCTACAGGCTTTAAATTGGTTTTGCAACTCTTATACTTAACCAACTCCTTGGGTTTGATTCCAGGCTTGGTCCTATTAATTCTCTTCTTTACCTTGGATCTCTTTCCTTTCTTTTACTACCAAACTCTTGTTCAACAATATATTATAATAAAGCTCTTTTTGTGGTCAGAGGGAGATGGAGGACCTTGCAGCCACAATCAAATTGTTTCAAGGGCAATTGGAGCAATCCATATCCATGATGAAATTCTTAACGGAAAAGGTGGAATCTCAACAACAGACAATTGAACTTCTTGTTGAACAAGAGTTTGGAAGTAAAAAGAAAGGAAAGAGATCCAAGGTAAAGAAGAGAATTAATAGAACCAAGCCTGGAATTAAACCTAAGGATTTGGTTAAGAATAAGAACTGCAAAACTAATAAAAAGCCTGTAGGTGTTCAAGAAGTCCAGAAAGAGACATTTCGAGCACCTCAGATGGATTGTTATGTTTGTGGAGAGACACATTATGCTAATAAATGCCCTCAAAGATTTGATCGCAAAGAAGCACCTAGTGAGCAATCTCTTGCAACCTGTGCAAAACTTGGAGCTGCAAGCTAGGTAGAACAGGCCATGTCGCAGCCTTGAGAGGTGTTAAGTTTCTTTCACCTTGAGGATGTCGAGGTTCAGGGCTAAAAATATAAGAAGTTCAAAGAAAATAGTTTCCTATTCATTTTTGAAAACACATGAACAATTTTGGTTCTTGTATGGATTTACGAATGTAAATATATATGTATGTATAACTGGACATTGAGTAAAGTAGTATTTTGTATGTCTTGGGTTGCTGAGTACAGTAACTTTGTTTATTTGATGATATATGTATATATATGCACATGGATATGAAACTAGATACTAAGTAGAACATCTTTATGTGTGTGCTTTGATTTACAAAGTAGAGTAGCTTGTTTTTGCAAATTATATATGTTTTTGGTTGATGAATGTATATGTGATTAAAACAATATGAAGTATCATGTGACTGTATTGCAAGAGTGAAGATTGCAAATGAATATAAATCTATGATGTATGAGTTACAATTAAAAAGTTTTGGTAGTGATATGAATGGTTATGATGTAATTTATTTTCTTCATCCTGCATGAAACACAAGGACTGTGTTTGTTTTAAGTTGGGGAGGATGTAACGACCCTCCCCACATGACCATTGGTTATGGATTGATTAATGAATTAAACTTACCTTTATCTTTTGGAGCATGGTACTGTTGATATCCTTTGTATGTGTAGGACCGGGTATGTGCATTGGATGGATAAGTTGCTCAGTGGAAAAAGGTGAGTAGGGAAATGATGATTCGGCTCAAGGGTACATGGAAGCCCCATAATTGCATTTCATGTAGGATTGCATGAGTGATTTATCTGTTGTGTGTTTGTGTTGCCTTACTTGGAAATATGCTACTGTTTGTGTAAGTGATTCATTATGAATTTTGGATGGCAATGAAGTGCCAAAGTGCATGGGAGCCATCATGCTAAATTATTAAGTTAGAGTTCAAATTGTAATTGAAATATGGGTATGTTGCTCATAATGAAATGAGGGTTGCAAATCAACCAAGGTAGCAATGAAAGTGTTATAAACATGGGAGCCACACCTTGTGTGAATTAAGAATTAAGTTAAATGCTTATATGATTCTTATATTGCAAGGAATGTGAAACAATTGATTAACATATGATTTGTGTGTTGATAGAATAAAGATAAGGTTTAATGTTTTAAAGTTAATTAAAACATTAATTGTGCTAGTTGCGGACCTTGAGAATGCTTTCAATTTTTTATTACAAAAGGAAACTAAATTTTTGCATTTGCAATGATAATTTGGATGTGCGTGGTATGTTTGTTTCAACTCCGTTCTTACCTAGCATTGTGCATGCTCTCTGCGTGAATATGGTTCCGGGTCTTGTGAATCGTGGTAGGGAAGAATGGTTTTGACTTCTTTTGCGAGGAGAAGGGAGACCATTGAATGTTTTTGTTCTTAGGGAAGGCGGTCGAGTTTTGCATGTGCTTTTGGGGAATGAATTGAAAGAAACTGCTTTGTTTTGCTTTTGACGGGTGATTGAAGCTAGAATTGGAGATTGCAGTATTGAACTTCGCTTCCAGGTGTGCTTGTGAAGAATTTATGACTGTGCATGTGAAGATAAATAGGTTTATTCCCATTAAAATTTAATCTTCTACGTGTTATAGTGAGAATTGTTACTGTGTCTCCTTTTGTGGTGAAAACGTTCCTCTGATAAAGATGTGTTTATTTATTAGAGAAATGAGCTCATGCTGGCTGTCGTGTATGTGAAAATGTGTGATGACGACAATTGTATGTTCGATAAATTTCTGGGATATTTTAATCCCTTTCGTTTTTACTTTTCTTTTTTTTTTAAATGGAAAAGCATTTTTAACACTGAATTTATGCTTGGTTGGACCAATATGAAAATTGACCATTGTTGTGTGTAAATGGCACTGTGTGTTGTCTTCTAAACAGAAACTGTGTGCTAAACTGTTATGAATTGGAAGACGAAATATTGCTATGACTGGTAGTTATTGTGAAAATTGCAAAAGATACCAAAACACAATCGGTGGTGTGAATATATGAATTCTGGAAATGAAAACTGGGATTGTGTGTTTGGAAAAACTAGCAAACTCTCTTAAGTTGTATGGTTTGCATGTTTTGCTTGGTAAATTCATGCATGTAGGAATTGTAAACCTAGGCATGATATAGAATGTTGGGAGTCGTATCTGATCCCGTTAAGACAATGTTTCTTCCCTTGGAATCGTTGGGAGATGGCGCCAAGAGTTTGCAGTGAGGACCAGTTGACGAAATTGGAACACTGTTGGGCAGAGAGACGTCAAACTAGATAAGAGAATGGCTGAAGTCATTCGTTGTTGATTTAAAACTCTGTAGTGTGAAAGAAAATAATTCAAGCGGAGTGTGTAACACTCTGGTGCTTGCAACACTATTGTATTTACCGGATGGGAAACTTACATTCATTAAAACATTTTAATATATATATATATATATATATATATATATATTTGTTGAGTAAAGTCCTTTTTATGGTATTTATATGAGTAGCAGAACGCCAGTGAGTTATATTCACTTTGATGCTTGGTCCTTATAAGTGGAAATGTGAAATACTCTTATTTACAATAAATGATTTGATTTAATTTTATAATAGTTGAAGACGAACAAGCTCTCCTTCCATAAAAATAAGTGGAAACCTTGTCTTGAGTTTAAGACATTCATTGAGGGACTATAGAACAAGTTTAATCCCAAATCTTAGTGACTCGAAAATGCATTGGAAATTTAACCTGTGTATGGACGTTACTTGGAAGGGATAATGGCCTTGGTCGGTCGTATATTGCCAATGGAAAATTAAGCATTACAATTAGTAAATGATGGGAAACTTTTAAGCTTCTTAGTTGACCCTTTAATTGGAAATACGTTTATTTAAAACAGAAGCACAAGCTCACCGTCAGACGCTATAACCTTTTTAACTGATTTTGGATGAAAATCTGAAAAAATAGGTAATCAAATTTGACCAATAAACCAATAAAATTTGAAGGTGTAACAAGTCAATGTTCATGGACATATATGTGTTCATTTATAAAAATAAAAGTTTAAGCCCTAATAACCCTTGTATTCCCGGGTAGGTGTGTTTTTGGGGCGAAACTTAGAACATATTTCTTTCAAAACGAAATGCACCCAATATAACTTGTT
Organism: Wollemia nobilis; assembly: GCA_028583015.1. Lineage (NCBI taxonomy): Eukaryota > Viridiplantae > Streptophyta > Pinopsida > Araucariales > Araucariaceae > Wollemia > Wollemia nobilis. The sequence goes on along the minus strand of JAQPPZ010016879.1, from coordinate 12,038,128 downwards.
GTATTAAAGAATTACCTCTCTTTTTAGGAGCGTTCTATTATTGCGGAAAGCATATTCAATAATTAATATTGTTTATTTTGTAGAAGAAACGAACTACATGAAGAATGTTAAATAGAGCTTATCCTAGTTGGTGAACTAGTGGTATTGGCTTTATATTTAATTGTATATTTTATTGAGAAGAATAGATATGCAGTATATAATTGATTTATTGCTAATGGGTTCAAAACTAAAATCTCTCAATATGCTCCAATATAACTGGTTAAGCTTAGCCTAGTTGGGTAGATATTTTATAGCAAGCTCAAAACATTGGATTAAAGCAATGAAGTATAGCTATCCATAGCTTTATTGGAAAAATATGGCTATGAGATTTTTAAACCCATAGACTTGGGAAGATGTAACTTGAGAACCAAGTTAAAGATAGAAGTAATCCTTGTAAATAAGGACTTGGTCGTAGTATAAAGCTCAACATGGAAATTGGGTGATAATGAAATAAATTATGTGAATCCTTTTATTGGATTCTATCTAGAGTCTTTAGTGATGAATGCTAGCTATAATTGCAGCTAATTTCTTGGTATAACTCATTGGGAAGGATGAGAAAACTACTTGAGGTGCGGGTGTGCACACAACAAGTCTTAAAGTTAAATTGTAAATTTGACCTTACTCTGGTAAGAATACTAACCTTAATCATTAGGAAAGATGATTAAGATATTGATACACCCAATGCTGCTAAGGTGCAGATATTGCACAGAGCAAGTCTCGAAGCAACTGTAGTCTGACAAAATTGGTCTGGATAAGTGATTCGGTTAGAACTAGTAACGAGGGGCGGTATGGGATGCCACCTCTAGGTTGTTGTCGGGTAGTATTGTGATAAGTCCCATGTTCATTTGACTTAGCTAGATCAGCCACGACGTTTGGTATGGGATAAACGATTGTGAGTCACAATGGGCATGAGAAATTAAGTCCAAGGTCAGGGTATTGTCATGGCTCTAGTTGACTCCTGGTAGGGGACAATCATCTAGACACCAGGCATATGTATGTTGATCCTTTGCATATTAAAATTTAAATAAATCGACTAGTTAGGTTGTGGATTCACAAATGTTGAACAAGTCGACCAGTTAGGTCATGGGTTCACAAATGCTAAGGGATGGGGAAAGAAAGCATCCCCCTCTAGGTGTTATGGGCCCTAGAGGATAACCCCAGCCGTGGATCAACCCACATGCCAAAACCAGAGGCCGATAAATGAGACAAGTCGATTTCACAAAATGGCACCTCTATGGGATTTGGCCAATCTCGTCCACTTGGGTGGCTCTCTGCTGCAGTCTTGAAACTCAAAAGTGGTTTGATATGCCTGTACTGATTATAACTTTATATTAATGACTCATTGGGTGAAATATAATTGTTGTGCTTAAACAAAAAAAAAAACACTGAGAAAATGCTTGACTTATTTTTGTGGTACAACCAAGTGAGTAGACTTGGATTGTTACAAGTTACTTCACCCATATCAAGGATTTAGAAACAACAAGGATTGAAATGAATAATCAGCTTATTCAATGAGAGAGGATGCAGGGTCTAGTGATGTGAAGAAAAAAATCAAAATGCAAGAAACGGATACAAAACCAAGAAGAATACACAATAGTATCAAACAATTATTGTTTTTATACTTGTTCCATGCGCTAAACAACATAGATAACAAAAAGTATACCATCAAATTAGATTTTTCAATGTAAGGACAAAATATTATCCAAAGTGAAGGAGGATCATTGTTTTCGGATGGCTGAAGGAGCAATAGGCGACGCAGCAGTTCGAGAGGATGGAGGATCCATGGTAGGATCTGACGCAAGCGGTGCAGGTAAGGATCCGACCGATGGGGTTTTCTCCTTCCCATCGCATGGAAAGGAGCCTCCGGACAAAGGGGACCCGCTGGCTGGTCAAACCCTTGGGAAGGGTTTCGATCCGGACAAACCCGACGTTGTTTCCTATGCCCAAACGGTCAACCAAGGGCCCCTCCCTAAACCCCCGACCCAGAATCTAGTACCCAACGACACGGATCTGGTGATACCAAAAAGTTTGATGTCAAGCTACCTCACAATGGAAAAATTTTCTCTGGTAGGCAAGTTCATCGGAGGTCACCCAGACATGGAGACCATCAGGAAGTGGGCCTATTCCAAATGGAGAACAAGTGGGAACATGGAGATCGTTGCCCTATCCAGGGGTTTTTTTGCTATTAGGTTGAACAACCAAGAGGATGCATGTAGAATCCTAATCGGAGGACCTTGGTTCCTAGGTATAAGGAGCCTCTTCATCCATCGATGGGCTGAATATTTTGACCCTGACACCCAAAATATCAACGTCACCCCGATATGGGTTAGGTTGCCAAACCTCCCCTTTCAGTTCTGGCATGAGGACGTTCTCAGAGGAATCTCCAAAACTATCGATGAGCTAGTAGCGATCGATTCATCCACCAAAGTCCGGTCACGGATGGTCCATGCTCGCATTTGTATCAATGCCAACCTGGATTCTGAGCTTCCCACCTTTGTCAACCTCATTTATGGATCCTCCTACAGAAGGTGCCAACCTCTGGAATACGAGAACAAACCTACTTTCTGCGTGCATTGTCATTCCCAGGGACACCTAAGGAACCAGTGCCCCACCCTAAAAGCTCAGTCTCTAGCCTCCAAAGGGCCCGACAAGGGTGCAAAGCACAGCGCAGGCCCTCCTAGGGAGCAGACTCAAAACCCTCCTCCCCCAAGGAGTGCCCCTAGAGACCCTGGTCAGGCATCTTCAGCCATGACACCTCAAGGCAGTGAGGAACACTATGTCCCAACGCAAGGAAAGGAAGCTCCCTATGAAGGCAAAGGTAAAGGAATGGCCACTCCTCCTGAGGAGCCCAATCAGGTCCAGGTACCTCCTCTCTCTCCCATTGTTACCGCTAATCGTATTCAAGATGATTTTCCCACTGATGATTCTGGGAATCCGACCTCTTGCTCCCCCATCCCCTCCCCAACCAGATCAGGGCCATCCCTTACCCCTCTTGAGGCACACTACCTCCCTATTGAAGATATGGGAAGCCCTTTGGCTAACCACCAACAGCCTGATAGATTCAGCCCAAAAAACACCCGAAGCAAAAAATCCTCCATCGACTTTGGCTGCGACAAAAAAAGAGGAAGACCGTCCATCATCGAGCAAAGGAATAAAGAGACTGAGGAAGACATAGCTAATGGGACCCAAGCAACTCTCTTCTCTGGGAATCCAGATCTGCAGAAAGATGAACCAAAAGGAAACAAACCTCCCCTTCAATAGGTGAAGGGAGGCAAAAAATCCCAAAAAAAGTGTTAATGAAGATCCTCTCATGGAATGTGAGAGGCCTGAATGGAGCAGCCAAACAACGCCTCGCTGCTAACTTAAGGAAAGAGCGTAAGCCCACCATTTTCATTCTTCAAGAAACCAAAAATGATGATGCCTCCTCTCTCAAGTCTGCCAAAACAATCTGGAACAAGGGAGAAGTCCTCTGCAACCCTGCTCAGGGATCCTCGGGAGGGCTCATGTGCCTGTGGGATCCATCAAAGGTCGAAGGGAGACTCTTGTCATCTTCTAACAGAATCATCAACATATTTTTTCATTGTAAGACCAACAATTTCTCCTGGGTCCTTTCCAATGTTTACGCCCCGAACTCCCCCTTGAAAGAGCAGGCTTGTGGAACTCGATCAGCCAAATGAGAAGCACTTTCAGCACTATCCCTTGGGTCATTGCCAGAGATTTCAACACCCCCTTGTACCCTTCAGACAAGAGGGGAGGGCTCAATACCATAAACAAAAGCATGGAGGACTTTAGCGAGTTCCTAAATGATAACGAACTCCTCGATATTCAGCTCAAAGGGGCCAACTTCACTTGGAGCAACAGAAGAACAGGAAGTGGTCTCATTCAGGTGAAGCTTGATAGGTTCCTCATTTCCAAAGAGGTGATTCCCTTCTTTGGGGATGCATCCCTCCTTGCCCTCCCTAAGATCGGCTCTGATCATAGCCCCCTTCTCCTTGAAGCAGGCAAGCCTCCCTCTTTCAAGTCCCCCTTCCGCTTTGAGTCAATGTGGTTCCACCACCCCGACCTCAGAAACCAAGTTTCCCTCTGGTGGCAGCAGCCCTTCACCGGTTCCCCCTCTTTCCAAATTTCCCAAAAGCTCAAATTGGTCAAAGAAAAACTCAAGGTTTGGAACAGGGAGGTCTTTGGAAACATCTTCGAAAGCAAGAAGGCTATTGCAGAGAAGCTCCAAGCTATCGAAGGGCAAATAGAAGTTGGAGATCAAAGCAGAACCATCAGGGATGAAGAGCGGAACCTCCTTGCTGAGTACCACAATATTCTAGCGAGGGAGGAAACTTTCTGGAGACAAAAGTCAAGAGCCCTCTGGATCAAAGATGGTGACTCCAACACCAAGTTTTTTCACGCTTCCACCTTGAGACACAGAGGCTCGAACAAAATCTGGGAGATCACTCGCAGCGATGGATCCACCACCAAGGACATCTTCGAGATCAGGTCTGAATCTATCTCTTTTTTCAATCTCTTCTTGGCAGCCCCTCCGAGTGTGATGACCAAGCCAAGTCTGACCTTCTGGCCAATATCCCCCTCTCCGTTCCTTTGGCGTCTAACTCCATGCTCCTCAACCCTTTCACCCAAGATGAGATCAAGGAAGCCCTCTTCTCCATGCAACCTGACAAGGCCCCTGGTCCGGATGGTTTTCCCCCCATTTCTTTCAAGCCTTCTAGGACATCGTCAGTTCGGATGTGTGTGCCTCCATCAGAGAATTCCAGACCTCTCGATCCATCCCCCATGGGATTAATGCCACCTTCATAGCCCTCATCCCCAAGTCTTCCTCCTGCAGGTCCATGTCCGATTATCGGCCCATCAGTTTGTGTAATGTCCTTTATAAGGTCCTCACTAAAGTTATGGCCAATAGAATGAAGATGATCCTCCCTCTCATCATCGACCCCAGTCAAGGTAGCTCAGTCAAAGGTAGGAACATCTTGGATGGTGTCATTACGGTTCATGAAACCCTGCATTCTACCTCCCTCGCAAAGAAGCCTACTTTTTTCCTCAAGCTCGATATGAACAAGGCTTTCGATAGGGTCAATTGGGATTTCCTCCTTGACGTCCTCCTCAAGTTTGGCTTTCACCCGACTTGGGTCGACCTCATCAAAAGTTATTTCTCATCCTCCTGGTTTTCTATCCTTGTTAATGGGTCCCCTATTGGTTTTTCCCGAGTGCTAGAGGCCTCCGCCAGGGAGATCCACTTTCACCCATCCTCTTCATCATCCTGGCTGACTCTTTGGGTAGAGCCCTCAAAGCTGCCTGCCAAAGCTGAAGGATTTCTGGCATCCAAGTTGCATCAGGCATCAACCCTATCACCCATCAACAATTTGTTGATGACACTATTTTATCCACTCAAGCTTCTATCCTTCAGGCCAAATCCATCAAGCACATCCTCCTCCTCTACGAAAATGTTGTTGGGCAAAAGGTAAATTTTATTAAAAGCAAAGTGTTCTTCATTAATACTCCCATAGCCCAACAAACCAAGATAGCCCGGATCCTCGGGTGCACCATTGACTCATTCCCATCCTCCTACCTTGGCCTCCCCTTGTTCTTCGACAATCCAAAGGAGTCCATGTGGAACAATGTCATTGAGAGAATCCAAAAGAAGTTAGTTGCTTGGAAAGGAAATCTCCTATCCCAGGCTGCCAAAGCCACTCTCTCTATGGCTTACCTCCAAGGCATCCCTATTTACTTCTTATCTATCTTCAAAGTCCCCCAGGCAGTGTGCCACAAGATCGAACAACTGCAGAAAAGGTTCCTGTGGTCGGGAACTGATGAGAAGACTAGAATCCCGCTCGTGGCTTGGGATATTGTGTGCAAAAGCAAAGAGCAAGGGGGCCTAGGTTTCAGAAAAACCTCCAAAATGAATTTAGCACTACTGGAAAAACATACTTGGAGGATCCTCACCAATGACACAGCTGAGTGGATTCAGATTGTCAAAAAGAAATATCTTGCTAATCACCAAATCCTGGATGAGGGGGCCCCTCTGAGCGGATCGATCTTCTGGAAATCCATCACTCAAACTAGGCACTTGATCCAAAAAGGCTTACGATGGATTCTAGGTAATGGCGACAACATCAATTTTTGGAGTGACAGGTGGGTTCAGGATGATCCCCTGATTGACAATCCAGATATAGCGGGCCTCAAGCCTCTTACGGATTCAACTCTTGGGAGCAGGGTGGCTGACTTCATCACCCACTCCGACAGACACCCTCGATGGAAAATGATCAATGGCAACAACCTGGATGAGGCTACGAACTCCCTGTCCATCATCCTCAACTCAGCTACCATTCCCATCGGAGAAGGTCCTGACAGGCCTATTTGGAAAGGATCCGACAGTGGCATGTTCACAGTCAAATCAGCATATAGCATCCAAACATCCTCTCAGATTTCGCTCACTCCGTTCAACCTGGTCTGGAGGAAAAAATTGATTCCTAAGGTTAGTTTCTTCTCTTGGCTTGCTATTCAAAACAAAGCTCTTACTATAGAAAATCTGCACAAAAGAGGCTTCTCAGTCCCCAACAGGTGCTACCTTTGTATGGCTGATTGGGAGTCTACTGATCACTTGTTCTTGAGTTGTGACTTTTCCTCCACCATCCTAGGGTTCATCCTGGATTCTTTCCACATCCAATGGGCTCCCCCAAAGTCTATCAGTGACCTTTTTTCCCAGTGGTCCAATCCCTTCCGCAATCCCAGGCTTCGGTTCCTCTGGGAGGTGTGCCTTCACCACTTCCTCTGGCAGATTTGGCTCGAACGCAATAGCAGAGCCTTCACCGACTCCTCCAGGGATCCTCTCTCAGTCACCTCCAGGGCCATTGCTTTCGCCATCAAAAATGCTAAGCTTGCTCCATGCCCATCCGCTCCCTAGTCTACCATAGAATCCTCCATCTTCAAAACCCTCAACATCCCCTGCGAAGGCGAAGGCACTTGTTCTCATATCTCTGTCCACCCTAGAGCCAACATTCACTGGGAGCCCCCTCGAAAGGATGGATCAAACTCAATTTTGATGGGGCATCAAAAGGTAACCCAGGCTCTGCTGGTGCTAGGGGCGTCATCCGGGACCATCACGATGAGCTGATTCTTGCCTACTCAAAATTTTTGGGCATCCAGACCAATCATGTAGCTGAGGCTAGGGCTCTATGGAGAGGCCTCTGCCTCCTCGCAGAGGATCCCAGAAGGCTTCTCATTGAGGGAGACTCCATGAATGTCATCAATTACTTGAATAACTCTAAAACTCCATCTTGGAGGGTCAACAACACAATAACAGAGGCCAGAAAGCTCCTGCAATCCAGAGCCTCCTCGGTGGTCCAACACAGGTACAAGGAAGCCAACACCCTTGCAGATCGCATGGCCAACATGGGAGCCTCCCCCAGGTAGTTGACCGTGTGGCATCAGAACTTCCCCCATGACATCTTGGATGCAGCCAATTGCGAGAAGCCAAGGTGTAATGTCTAAAAGTGATGTGTCCCCCTGGGCCACGTCAAGTTTGGGTGAGGCTAAGGTTGCTCCAGTCTCGAACCCTTGTCCAAGATTTCGAGTTGTCCGATGATCCGAAGGAAGTCACCAAGAACTAGGGAGCAGAGGTCTCTGTTTTTTGAGGGTTTGAGTTTCGGCTGCCAAGGGAGGGCAAAGGTTTTACCAGTTGGGGTCTCTCTGATGTTTTTTGCTGATCTGGGCGTCCATATGCTACGGCTTCCTTACACTATTTTTCTTTGTTTTGGCTGTTTTTCTTTCAATTCTCTCTTCTAGGATCCTCCAACCTTTCTGGTTGACTGCAAGGTGCTATGACCCTTTTTGTAATGAGGTTTTGGGATCCTCTTTAAAAACCCGTTTTTTGTACATAAATTTTCAACTTACCAAAAAAAAAAAAAATTATCCAAAGTAAAGCTTAAGATAAGAGAATTCTATTATCGTCCATGGATGACTAAAGCAGGTCGATGGGACTGGCCAAAAAGAGTTGTTAGAATGGATTGTACGAACTGAAAAAGTACTACAGAAATAAGTTAAAGTAGACTAAGAAACTATGGTAAAACTACACTGAAGTTGAACAAATGCATGGCATCAAATTACAGCCTCGAAGGTTGGACCCAAAAATGGGTATACCCTAACATCCCAATAGTAATGATGAAGACAATAGAACCAAGTATTAGAGTGAAACAAAATTCTATCTTAAGAATATGCCACTAGAGACAGCTTGTAGAAGAAGAGCATCACAATGAACCAATTAGAAAAGCAAGAGGGCCAACCACCCCACACACACATGCTGCAACTCTATGTTAATAGGGGTGATGAATCCCACATGACCACCAAACCTAATTTGTAGTAGGATGTAAACTAGAAACAAACATCATCATCACGCACTGTCCCAAAAGGGGCAACATAGGATCTAAAGATGCTCCGAGGTAAATGGCCAAGACTAAGGGGGTTTGGGCATATGTCAGACCCCTCAAGACTCTTCTAGCATCCATGGTTGACAAACCAATGGAAGAAGTTAGGAAACTGGTAAGTTGCATCTATTTACCACTCCTGGATACTGACATAATGGTAGTAGGATTATTGTGTGATCAATGGACGCATATGAAGAGAATCGAATAACATTAGTAAGCTCAAATATGAATGAGATGTATGATAATAGAAGAAAAGGACTAACAAAAAGCAAAAGGACAGTGCCAAAATCACCATGCATTCCACAGATCAAAAAGGCAATGCCACAAATGATAAGCAAATGTCATGCACAGTTTTTCTATTATTCCAAAATGTGTTTGAGAGTACAAATGGAGTCTACAAAGTGTAGCTCTGATTTCCTCAAATGGCCAAAAGATAATACAATAGAGCCCATAGCTCCTCTTTATAGTAAATTATTAACCTAAGAAGTTACATAAGGTAAATACTCCTACGTATAGTAAAATCTCTAGTTTAGGAGCATCTTTAGCAAAATTATGTACCACTAAATTTTACATGCCTCTAGATTGCCTCTAAACATGCTTAGCAACCTTCTAACTCCTTATTGGCGCTATGTGGAGACAACATGTTGCTTTCTAGGCGGTTTCCTCAAATTCCGTGTTGACCCTGTCTTGTTATAAATCAAGAAATGGCAATTCACCATTTTCCCAAAGTTGTAATTCCCAATTTGCTAAAATGGTGATTTGCCATTTTATTAATCGCATTTTTTGTACTTAGACAAATTTGCAAGCCTTGTCCCACTATGAGTCAAAAATAGCAATTTGCCATTTTACCAAAATTGCGATTCACAATTATACTAAAATGGTGATTTCCCAGTTTACCAATCACTCTTTTAGTACATAGACAAATTTGCAAGCCCTACTTATTATGAGTCAAAAATGGCGATTCACCATATTACGAATCACACTTTTGAGGACGAGTCACACTTTTGGGACTTAACCAAATTTACAAGCATTTATTCCATTTTGAGCGATAAAGTGCGATTCATAATTTTCAAAATGAACTGCACTTTTGGTACAAGCCAAATTTTGCATTTTTGCTCAAATTTCCTGCCTACATTGCTGCTCCTGGGACTGCAAAATCGTTTTCCCTTATCATCCACAGCTGATTTCTTGATGGAATTCAAAGGTATTAACCAAGCTACTATAGTGGGGTATGAGCAGGATACTCACCTTAAAATTGAAAGTTTAATTTGTCCTGTTCTTTAAGACTGCTTACTTCTAAGTTGTGGTTTTAAAAGTGATAATTGTATATTATGTTCTTGTACCCTTTTGTTGCATGATTAAAAATGTAAGGAAACTATTGGGTGGTAGTTCTCATGGTTATGGCCATTTAAAAGGTCAGAGATATTTTATGAAATCCAAGATGAAGTTCTGTACTTTTTGTTTCTTATAACCAAAGCCAAAATTAATGAGCGCTTTCCCTATGAAAAAGAAGTCCATTCAAATGATAACACTTAAAAGTCATTTGTTTTCCTATTGTTTATTACAGCATTTATTTAACTAACTGAAGAAATATTTTCAGCCTTGGTGATGCCAATGTCAAATTTAAAAATAATATTTATCAAGCTCACGATATTGCCAAACTTGTTGAATGATAAACGACTCAAGCTCAAAATATTGCCAAACTTGTTGAATAATAAACAACTCTTCTCTCGTGTCAGATTTAGGGCCATGGAATTTGTTGTAAAGCTTTCCCCTATTCAGACTTGCAGAAAAAAAATCTTGATCTACAAGTTACTGTTAGGATATGCATTATTAGCTGGAAGATTATTATTAGCTGAAAGATTATTTTAATATTTCTTGCATGTAACGATCTCCTAAATCGAGAGTATTGATCTTCCAATTTGTAACCCTAAAGCATGTATTAAATAGGCTCTTGCCTCAATGAATGAATTGCTAATTTGTCATCCTTGGTATTAGAGCACAGAAATCCAAGAATGCTTTGAACCTGTAGGGTAATGTTGATCTAGTTTATCAGAAAGGATTCCTTGATTTGAGCCATCACCGAATGTGTGAGGTCTGTTAAGGGACAATCGTTGCCATCCGACAACAAGCCCTTCGATTTGTTTGATGTGTGCAGGTCTGAGTGTTTGTAGTTTCAATTCGTGGGAAAGATATCCATTGATAATCAAAGCCTATGCGATCGCAGCCTTGGATCTGGTCTTCTAAAAGATTTTGCTCAATCTTTACTAAATCCCTCATCTTGGGTTGCCAAAGATCTAGCCTCCTTAAGGGTTTTCGCATATTACCCTCGCTATACCTCTATTTGTTTTTTCTCTGAAAGCATCATTTTATTTGCAAGAGCTATATCTTTCTTTCTAGCAGTCAAATTCATAATATTCTTGCACCATCGTATAGATCGTTTCGAGTACTACAAAAACGAGTGGTCATATGCCAAATTCTGAGCAATATTGAAGAAGTTATGGCTGTTTGAAGTTGGGCTATCAATGCTGTTTTTTTTGTTGCACGAAAATTCAAGGAAGAAAAATTCATATCTCCCAATCTAGATCCAAAATTAAATACAGCCCCAAGGTTGCAGGTTTTCAAGATTTCTTGATTTTTTTTAAATACAAAAAAAAGCAAAACCTTTATTATTTTTTAAGTGCTTTATTATTTAAAAAAAAAAGAGCTTTTTTTTAGAAAAATAAAAAAGTGCTTTCTTTAAAAAAAAAAGAGCTTACTTTTAAGGGAAAAAAGCAGAGTTTATTTATTTTTTTTTTTTTGATGAGGAACCCTTTTATGTACAACATATCCGTAGCATGTGAGAGAGCTTATTTTTTTTTAAAGTGCTTTCCTAAAGAAAAAAAGAGCTTACTTTTAGAAAAAAGAAAATCAAAGCTTATTATTTTTAAAAAGTGCTTTAAAAGGGGGCTTCTTTTATGCATTTGATTCAACCGATTGTACAATTTGATTTAACCAATTGTGCAATTGTGATTGTAAACAAGGTGCATTATCGACGGAGTCCAACACCTTCATTATTTTTCTTCCACGTTTTCCAAGTTTTGCAGGTCATATTTTGTACCTTTGAACAGATGGCCTCTCCCAAAGTGTTTCTTATAGATTCTCAACTCCTAAAAGGACCCAACTTCAAAGCATGGAAGATAAAGATGTGGACTATCTTGATAGTGGAGAAGCTATGGGACATTGTGACAGGCATCAAAACACAACCTCAAGGCAAGGACCCAGCAAAGAAGTATGATGAAGCAGAGCAACAAGCATTGATGCTAATCACCCTTGCTACAGCTGATGAGATCCAACCACATATTTGTGATGCAAAAACTTCTAGTCAAGCATGGGATGCTCTTATGACCATTTATGAAGGAAAGAATCAATCCACTATTCTTAACCTTCAATCCCAACTTCACACATTGTGAGTGGGAGATGGAGAGACTATGGAGCAATTTCTTTGCAGAGTCGCAAACTTGAAGGGAAAATTGAATGCTATGGGTGAAAAAGTGGATGACAAGCTCTTAGTTCCCATCATACTTCGAGCTTTACCAGATTCCTTTCATGTGCTTATTACCTCCTTACAAGTCTCCAATAGGCAAGTTTCCTTTGAGGAGTTGGTCAATATGCTGCAACAGGAAGAAGAAACCAACAAATTAAGGGACCAATTGTTGAATAGTGTACTCATAAGCTATAAACCTGTAAGTCAAAAATCTGGAAAACAAAGAAGACAAAAGGGTTCTTTGAACAAAGGTCCTTTCTCCTCATCATCACAACAACAACCTCAGCACCAAAAGAGGTATTGTCATATATGTGAACATGATGGCCATGATACCAAATATTGTTGGTACAACGCCACCCCACAAGGACATCAGGTCCACAAACTTCAAAAAAAGCAGCCGCAACAGTACAGGCCACAAACCCAATAGAAGCAACAGAAAGAGCATGTTGCCATTGAAGTGTCAGATTTTATGATCAAGCACACGAAAAGTCAAATTCAGATTTTGAACAGGCACATAGAGTACTCATGACCAAAGTTGCCACCAAAACCAAGGATGATGCTTGGTATATTGATTTTGGTGCTAGCCAACACATGACAGGGGACAAAGACTGGTTTGATACCTTCAAAGCCAAAGAAGGGAAACCAGTGACCATCACCGATGATAAAACCTATGAGGTCAAAGGAGTAGGTGATGTTTTGGTTCAACTTCCAAATGGGAAATGCACCATCAAACAAGTCCTTTATGTCCCAGGACTAGCCAACAACTTGTTTTTTGTGCCCCAACTACTAAATAAAAACATGAAGGTTGATTTCAAAGTTGAGAATGACCACAAGAGGTGTTTTATCACTAAGAATGGTAAGCATATAGCCATTGGTTCCTACAAAAGTGGCTTGTTTGCCCTAGATGTCCAATCTACTCCTAATGTAGCACTATTAACAGCCAAGACAACTGCAATCTCCCAGAGGCAGCAGACCCAAAGGAAGGCCCAAAGGCAACAGACCCAAAGGCAGCAAACCCAAGAGATCCAGAGATAGCAAACCCAATGGCCAATCCAAAAGCAGCAGATCCAGAGATAGCAGACCCAGTGGCAAACTCAATGACCGACCCAAAGGCTGAGCCAGTGGCAAACCCAAAGGCTGAGCCAGTGGCAAACCCAAAGGCTGACCCGGTGGCGGAGCCAATGGCTGACCCAAAGGCAGATCCAGTGACAGACCCAAAGGTGGGTACCCAAGAGCCAAAAGAGCCAGAGCCAGAGCCAAGCGCAAGAGCCTAGACTCCTCTAAATTAAGGGAGGGTCCTAATATTTCCTAACCTAAATAATGTAATAAGGGAGGGATGTTAGGATATTTTATTACATTATTATTAAATCATGCATTATTAGCTAAAATATTATTTTAATAATTCTTGCATGTATCTCCTAAATTGGGAGTATCAATCTTCTAGTTTGTAATCCTAAAGCATGTATTAAATAGGCTCTTTCCTTAATGAATGAATTGCTAATTTGCCATCAATTACAATAACCTCATATATCCTAGGATAACCTTATGAAAAGGGGTTTTCATGGCCCCTCACAATGTGTTCTTTGTAAAAAGGAGGAGAGGATAGACCATCTCTTGGGACACTGCTCAATAGTCTGGAAACTTTGGCAATGAATTCTTAATATGTTTGGTAAATGCATGGTGATGAATGGTAGAATTGAAAAATGGTTAAAGCAATGGCAAAGCACTTTTAAAAGTGAGGTTTTACAGACAATCTGGGATATATCAAAAGATACAATACTTTGGATTGTATGGCTTGAAAAGAATAGAAGAATATTTAAAATAAAGGAAAGTAGTTTAGAGGTGATGAAATGGAAGAATTGTTTAGCCATAGAGGAATCTAAACCAACCCTATCAACTCACCCAATCCCTAATCTCGAAGCAAAGAGCCTTGATAGATGGAGTTAAGTCATCAAATAAAATTATGACATTGGATATAGGAGAAACAAAAAGAAGGCAAAGAATATAAAGTAGAAACCACCAAATTTGGAGTTAGTCAAATTGAATTTTGATAGAGCACTAAAGGAAATCCAGGACCAGGAGGAGGAGGAGGAACAATTAGAAATAATAGAGGAGAGATTTTGTCTCATTACGCTTTCAATAGTGGATTTAAGACAAATAATGAAGTTGAAGCTTGGGCGGCTTTGGAAGGGTTAAAAATATGCAAAGAAATGAATTGGAACAGAGTATGGATGGAAGGTGATTCACTAATAGTAATAAATGCAATTTTGAGGAAAGCGGGCTTCATGGAACATACAAGAGATAATTGTGGAAATACAAGACCTTGCTATAGAGTTTGAAAAATTCAGGTTTACACATACGTTAAGGGAAGGAAACAAATATGCAGATAGGCTAGCCAATAGAGGTGTTTTAATTGAGGATCATGAAGTTAAATTCTCTTTTCCATTGTTAGAGGAAGTAGTAAGTTTAGCTGAAGCTAATAAGAAAATGTTGACTACCTGAATCAAATAATGTTTAAGATTTACTTTAATATTTTCCATTGATAATATTTGCTTTATTTTATAACATTAATGTGTTTTCATATAAACTATTTATTACAATTTTTGTGGTTGCACTTATGCTTCAGGAAGGAAACTAGCAATCCAGATCTGGTAAAGCAGACTATGATAGTGTGATGTTTCGGAAATATTACTCTACTAAGATGCAATGCATAGATAGTAGAGGTGGAGTTTTAGTATTGTGAAGGTTGTTGTAGGAAAATATCAAGAAGAAGGATGCTGAATTCTGAAATATTTGTATTCACATAGAAAATTGAAGAAGATCTAGAAAATGAAAAATCAAGAAATCAAACATTTTATGTAAAATAATGTAGGTATCTAGCTATAGCAATTCAATTGAGATGAAAATTGAATCTGTTTGTAAACTCTCAAGCTCTAAAGGAGAGAGTTGTGATTTGTCAAGGGCGGGGGACCTGAGGACAACCCCTTGTTCTCCAGCAAAAAGAAAAAAACAATAACGTCAAATATCGAGGCTTTTCATGTCCTTGTCTTTATGCCAATCATAAAGACAATGAGGAATCAAAAAATCACCATCTTTCAAATATGGCAAACAAGGCTCTGCAATTACTCACTTCTAAGCAATTCCTTTTGCAATGGCCAAAAGCTAATACAGATTGGGATTATTCTTGACAAAGCCCTGGAATGTCTTTTGCTTAGTTCTCCAGAATCTATCCATGTCCAATAATATTTCTTATGCTAAGCATCACTTACGGAACATGATTAGAACAAACATTGCCAAGAGAGTAAGGTACCGCTACAGAAGTTTCCACAAACCAGGGCACTACACTCTGATGATTTCATTTTTGCTTTTTTATGACTTTGTTTCCAAAATCTCTTACAAATGTCATATCAGACTGTTGTTACCCTGCTACACTTTCTGATGAGCCTCGTTTATCATGTTACAAAAATATCAACTCAATGTAAAAGCTTAAGGGGGAAAACAGATTTCTAGATCTGCTAATCATCAGTTTCAAAGAACACAATTCTGCAAAAGTGGCATCTCTCCTGCGTAAATTCATTTTCTTTTCTCTTCTCTCCTTCCCCCCATCCCCCTGGAATACACACTCACACCCACTAGTGAGTGCACTATCAAGCTTTACATTAGGCCAAAGCCCAGTGGCCTATATGTAAATTTATCCTCCATAGCATGCATACATCCACCAATTTTAAATGCACCATTAAGCTTCGCTCACCATTAGGCCTAAAAGCCACCTCTGAATGCTTTAAATTCCTCCATATTCACCTGTGATGCACCCAGCCTCATTGGAGTGTAAACTAAATTACCATGGCTGCTTTAACATGAAAAGCATGTCCAATGGGATTTTACAAGGAATCAGAATTAACGTACCCACCAATTCTCTTGCCTAGATAACTGTATGCACATATCAGATAGGATATAAATAGAATGCTTCTCAAATACTATATCCAAATTCGTAGTTATGATATTTAAATGTGTTCAAATATACACCTTTATTTGGTCCATATCTAATACATCTTGATACGGCATAGACATATTTAGACTTGTAAAGTCGTATGATAACATAAAAAATTAGAAGTAAAATATAAAAAATTAAAATATATTTTAAATTTAAAAAACAATTATAATCCTTAGAGCTGTAAGTTTATTGCAGTGGTAAAAGCTTTCGCTTCTCTTTGAAAGGTCCAAGTTTCAAACCCCATAAAAACCTATGTAAATTCATTGAAAAAAATAATTAACAATCCCCGTAAAAATATCTTTTTTAAAACTTGTTTAAACAGAGTATTTCTTTTATATATATAATATGGTGTGTCCAGTCTATCCATAATAAAGTTTTTATCCATATCAGGGTCTGCACAATTTGTCGTACCCATATCCGAGATCGTATCCATATCCATATATGACATTTTATCCGTTCCCATGCAACATATCCTAGAATATCATTGTGACAATTGCCCGTTTTACTGCTGTAACATTGTCGGTTGAACCTGCTATATTCGATATTGTTCTTTACAGACATAAAAACGTTTTTTCAAATCGAAAAAAATAATTTAGTGAGAATAAATCAGTAGGAGATATTTCTACCCATTAGAAGAGGGCGGCATTATCCATGTTCTTGTAGTAGTTGGAAGAATGGCAAGGAATCACACGTTATTTGGAAAAGTTGGTTAATTCTTTCTAGATTGACCTGTTAATTTCGTATGTCAGTCATAATCTAACATGTATTATAGTTCTATGCATAAATTTGGCAATTTCTCAAAGATCAAAAATATTGTTTGATAGATGGGGACGAAAATATTCATGGGCAAAATGGTAAAATCAGCCCACGTTCAGAATTCCTGGAGTGTCAATTCAAGCTAAGGTCATCTCTATTTGTTTTGTGAATTCCAGATATTAGATAATGAGGTCTAAGATTGTTACGACCTTTGCAATAATAGATTGGAGCATTATCTCTAGACAAGCTACGTCTAGGTTTTTTCTTGGCTTCCAGGAGATGGTTCTCAAATAGATATATGGACTGATCCTATTCTTGGTCAGCCTCCTGTGTTAAGTACTTGTGGTCATAATCTTAGAGCTGAGTTTACACGATTGAAAATCTCTAAACTCAATGAAATTCTAATCTGGAGAAATAATAAAGTTGAATGGAGGAATCTTGCTCTTCTTCAACCTTTTTCAGCTGAATGGGAACAATTTAAATCAGCTAACAACAATCTAAAAGTTTTGAGACAACAGTGCTCAGATCAGCTCATTTGGGGAGAGATTAATAAGTCAGGTGTTTATACTGTTCAAAAGGGTACACAACTTCAACTATCTGGAACCCCTAACAAGCAGCTGGCAGCTATTTGGAACCTTAATTTACCTCCCAGAATCCAAGTCTTTGCTTGGTTAGTCTTGCAAAACAAAGTTCTTACAGGGGACAATTTGCAGAAGAGAAACATTTTGGGCCCTCATATTTGTGTCAGATGCATGCAGAACAATGATAACATGAACCACTTATTCTTCGAGTGCAAAACAGTCACCCCTATATGGCTTTTAATCGCCAATAGATTTGGATCTCCTATAACTGGTTTTTTGAATGCAGAAGAGTGCCTAATTAATTGGCAAAGGAAATACAAGTGGGGACTGAGAGGAAAGTCCATTATAAAATGCCTTTGGAAGACCATTCCATTCTTCATCATTTGGATAGTTTGGAAAGATAGAAACAGAAGAATCTTTGATAACAAAGGAGAGAATAATAGTACCCTTGCAGAAAGAATCACTGCAGGAATAATCAACAATCTGAGAGCTACCTTTAAACTCAGCCAAAATTTTCAAGGTTTAACTGATTCAAAATTGCAAATTATACACAATTTTCGCCTCCAAGGTCTTGTTTCAGAACCCAAAACTGACTCAATTGTCATGTGCCCAAGAATTCACTCTCTGCTTTGGGGCTTAGGCCAATCCTGGAATTGTAGCTGCAGGAAGAGTAATTGTGACAAAGGACAGGACCATAAAATATTGCATTAATCTTGGAATTACTTCTAACAATGTGGTTGAGGCGTTGGATTGTGAGATAGGATTCAAATTAGCAGCTGAGCAGCGACTACAATTCTTACATATTTATGGTGATTCCTCTCTCATTACTAATATCCTCTTAGGTGACAAAAAGATCAGCTATATTCAACTTCAAATCGTATTGGACAGGATAAAAGGTCCATTTAGTCATTTTATCCAAGTTCAACACTTCCATGTCAGCAGGGATTTTATCAAGTTAGCTGATGCTGAAGAGCCCTCTAAACTCAGAATCTTTAAAAGAAAATTCAGCAGAACCTCTTCATTATTGGCGAAGGATAGTTGGTTCCAATAATCTTCACACGTCATTTTGGCCTCTGATTTTGTTAATAGAGATATTAGAGAAGAGCACTTTTTAAGTAATATTTCTTATACACATTTACCATGAGGATTGAACCCGAATCACATATTGATAATGTAAGTGGCATAGTAAACCACACTCAGGAGGATAACTCAAAATCTTTAGAAGAAAATTCAACAGAACCTCTTCATTATTGACGAAGAATAATCTGTTCCAATAATCTTCACACCATTTTGGCCTCTTTGTAGTCAGCTATTACAAGCTGCAATATAGATATAGATATTGTGTAGATATCGTGTACTTCTTTTCTTAATATAACTTCTTTTTTTAAGTTTTATTTTGATTGTTTGTCTTTGAAACTTATTTATTGATGTTCGCCATGGAAGTCCCTCTTTAATAAGCTATAATTTAAATAATTTTTTAACATGAAAAATGAAGGCTCAATTTTACTCTTGAATAATCTGACAAATAAAAAAAACTTACAAGAATCTTTTAATTCTTAAAAATTATTACATTAATTAATGAATTACAAAATAAAAAGGCAAAAACTCGCCCTTTTTCAACCCATTCCAGTCAACCCCTAATTTGATGAAACAATAAATCTTATAGAATATGGAATCAGTTGGAAATGAATTACAAGTATGAATGAAGGATTCTTCAAATCATTTTAATAATAATAACAGTAGCAATAATTAAAGAAAAGAATAAATACCCCTACGAAATAACCCTAATTCTAAGTGTCCAGCTTGAGATTGAGCTTCTCCAATCCTGCAAGAAACTCCAAGAACTCTGAAGCTGACAATTCTGTTCCACACCAAAAATAACAAATCAGAACTCTAAGATATTTGAAAATCAACGATAGAAGGTAAAACATTTAAATTTAGAAAAAATGAAATGAAGTATGAAAAAACCTAAATAGAGAGGGCCATTGTCTAGGGGCAACATTATTTGTACAAAACATTCTCCCACCACTTTGAGCTCATCGTTGCTTGCCGTGACTGTAAGTTTCACATATGTAAATTATTAATGCGCAGTTGAAAAAATAAAACACTAATAATTTAGATTAGTGGTCGTAGTAAGTAAAAAATAATGTTACTTCCAAGCTTCCAACGCATGTCAAGGAGTGAAGGCACTTCTCCCACCTCCGCCATCATCGTCGGCCCCTTCTGCAAAGGTGAGAACAGACGAAAGAAAAAATATATTATTTGCATGAGTGTGGTTTCTCCCCAAGGATGTCATTTGCAATAAAGACGGAATATAGATACAAGTTCAATACTACAGCCAATGTTTTTAAAAAATATTAATAAAATATATATATATATATATATATATATATATCTTTTAAAAATATGAGACTACATAATTTTAAATTAAAAAAAAAACACATTTGTAATTAAGATTAGAGAGGCTCTTTAGAGTGTAAAAAGATCCAAACCTTTAAAAAAAAAAAAAAAAACTTTTATGATCCATCATAATCTTTTATAAGGTTAAGAGCTTAATTTATCAATAAAAACTAAATACACATTCATACATATACCCTCTCATACACTCTTACCAACCCTCTAAAAAAACCAAAATCTATACATATGTCGTAATCTAGCTTAAGTCTCTTGGAAGAAACCTCTTCGCCGTTCGCCGTTCGCCCTTAGCCGTTAACCCTTCCACTCACCCTTGTTCTTAAGAAAATTGATACTTTGCCATGCCCAAGATAAAGTAATTTAAATGGTATACAATTTAATTTTAAAATTTTATAACATATTTAAAACAAATTAAATTAAAATTTAAAAATTTAATGGTATTTTATAATTTATTTTATTTTTAATTTATGGTTTTTATAAATTTTATTTCAATTTTTTATAATTGTACAAGTCAATTTTTAGTAGGATGACTTTTTTACTTATAGTATTTGCAAGTAGGTTTCATTTTCTTTAGAGGTATCAAGGTTGTTTTATTTTTGTTTGTGTAAATTTGAAAGTTTTTGCATGAACTTATTCATGAGGAGACTCACTATAAATTCTTAAACCCACCTAAAAATGAATTAGAAGAGTGAAAATCTCATCAAGGGCTAGTTTTTTATGTTTTTTCAAGAACATATGAACAACATGAGCCCTTAGTCTAAGCATATAATTGAAGAAGAGAGTTTGGTAAAAATATTTTTGATGTATTCTATATTTTCTTTCTTTAAGCCTCTAGAAGATGCACAATATTGGTTCTAAATGCCATAAATCTTCCAATATAATCCTCAATGTTGTTGAACTTAACCATCTTAAGAGTAGAAATCTCTAGCTCCAAGTGACTAAATTTTGTAGTATTCATCTTTCCAAAAATTTTGTGGAGTTTATTCCACCTTTTGATTGGATCTCCTTTATCTTTAATGGAGAAGTAAATTTGACTCAATCAACAATAGGAACAATCTAAGAGCCTCCTAACCCTAGATTGAACAAGAGTGAAACGAAAAAAATAATAAGAATCCAATTTGTTCCCTTAAAGCTACTTATAAGCCCATACCTATAGGTTGGGATCAAATTGATGCCTTCTCCATTTGAGTGGAGAGTCATCATCCACCAAGCTAAACACAGGCTAATAAAAACAAAGGGATGAGGATTGGCCTTATGACCTCCCACAATAAAGAAACAAAATGTATGTAATGTGTCAGTCCAACTATTAACATTGACAAGAGGATAAATGATATCACTCCTTGAAGATGAATCAATACACTCACAAAATAATTACACACCCTTCTTTTAACACACTTCAAGAATTAGCCCTATGACCTCTAGAAATGGACCCACTTAAGCCACATATGGTGATCAATGCAACTATTCTTATTCACACAAAGGGATATGATTTGACTCATTGAATACCACATATTCCCCCTAAGTTCCATTATCGGGTGCCTCAAATGGCATAATCCAAATGCTCAAAAAAATAGGAGCTAGAGTCAAACACAAAACCTATAAGGCTACAGGTGATTGACGCATTCCCAAAAGACCATTTTGACAATAAGATCATATAGGGAGTATACATATGCTCCTTCTTGAATTCAACATGACTCGATGCCTTTATAGGCCACATCAAATGCCAAAAAAAATTGAGGGGGATTTGACCCCTTAAGTAATCAATGGTAAGGATTGAAGTGATAGTGGGGAAATCACTTTGCGTAGCCAAATTGTGAAGAAGAGGTAAGTAAAATTAACTTAATCAATGTTATCCCCTCCCCCAATATTTCCATGCTTTATAACACAAAAATAGTCTTGTGATGAGATTTGAACTCAAGACATCATGCATCCAAGAGAAGAAAAATACCAATTCATCTGTATAAAGTGTCGTAAAGAGGAGGATCCACACACCTTGGTGTGTGATTCTTCTTCCTATAGAAGCTCCTGTTGGTTGTTGTCCATCAACATATATTTAACAAGAGAATGAAAAATGCAAACAAAAAGCATCAAAACAACCTCTAGTGAAACTAAAATTTTGAATTTAAAGTATCCCTCCAAGTTATTCATTTTATCATGTTTAAAAAATCAAATGAAGGATAATTTCCAAAGAATTGTGTAAATTCCATAAAAATGCCCTTCAAATTATACTATAAAATAGAGTTTGCAAAATAGTCAATGCTTCCTCATCATGTAAAAAAGATCTTCATCTATAGTGCTTGATTCTACCTATGAATTTTTAATGCACTATGATGTAGTAAATATAAATTAGTAATCATTATCAAATGGCATTAGCTCAATTGGTTGAATTTCTCAAATTTCAAGGGGACCAAGGTTTAAATTTTATAAAAAGTGATACATGAATAATTGCTAAGCTATTGTAATACAACTATGTGGTAAAGATAAAATTTTTAGATAATCCTTTTCATCCTTGGATGGCGTCTGACAGGTTATTAGGAGCAAAGTCATGAAAATTGTGGTAGTGTATACTAAAGAGGAAACTTAGGCTGATATAGGGATGATGGAGAAGGAAGCCAAAGTGCAAGAGGAGCGGGATAAATCTTGTTGGAAACCACCGCTAGAAGTTTGGATTAAAATTAATACTAATGGAGCTACAAAAGGTAATCCGAGTAGAGCTAGAGTTGGAGTGGTTAGCAAGAATCATGTTGGGACAATGCTCTATTAGGAACTGCAAGGCCTGAGCAAGGCCACAAACAATGACCAAAAGCCTTAGCTATCAAATATACTTCTATCTAGGCAATAAGACAAGGTTATAGGAGGATAATCATAGAATTAAATTCTCAAATCTTAGTAGGAGCTTTATATTGCATGAGGAACTTTACTTTGGAGACATGGAGGTTGAGGATTCTTGTCACCCAAATTAAGGAATTATGGAGGAAATTAGATGATGTTATTCTAATTTATTATGGTAGAGCTCTATAAAGTAGCAGACCTCCTGGATAATATGGGTATCGAGAAAGAGGTAGGGGTTCAATGGCACAATGACATGGCAATTGAGGATGAGAGGATTAAGCAATTTGGTGAGCAAATCTAGTGTTTAGCTAATTTGGACAACCATTGTAGACATATGATTTAGGAGATTTGGCTCCAATGCAAATCTCCTTTTACTATTGTAAACAAGCATTCTTGTCAGCTAAGATTGGGAGGAGTCTCGTCCCAACTTGTAATTAATCTTATTTTAATATAATTTTTTAAAAATATTTTTAAAAAACTATGTGGTAATGATGTAATACAAGTGGGACCCATTACAATCCCATATAACCCATTAAAAAAAGGTAATCATTGTTTGTTATTCTATCATTTTAATAACTTGAAATGACTTATGAACACTAAGATGGCATGTTGATTTTGTAATATGATTCATGGCCAAGGCTGGCATTGTATGATGTAATATCAGATTGGCCTAAGGGCATTAATTGTATAATGTATTGAATTTATTGTAATATTTTACTATACAAACCCTATGAGCCACAGTTAACCTTGTTAATGGTTAAACCCACCTTATAAAATTGTAATTAACCTTAAATCCTTATGTCAACCTAAGGTTAAGATCATTTATGTATTTGGGATTTTGGTATTGGTTTAAATACCCTCACCACTCCTTATTTTATAAAGGATGGAAGAGGATAAAGTAGCTTTTAATATCTATTAGACCATAGGCAATATGAGATGACCCTCATAAAGGGTGTTTTTTACCCAATATATGGTTATCCAACCATACTTCAATTATCAAAGCATGGTGTACAACCTTACCTGGAGGATTTAAACCTTGAACCTCTATTTATAATTCCAAAGTCTTTGGTGTTAGGTCACTTAGGTTGTACACCATGCTTCGATAATACAATGATTATTTATGGTGCTTATAGGTGCCCTAAATTTATCTCCTTTTCTTTCTTTCATCATTTTTGCGCTTTATAACATTTGAGTGGATTGATTGCTTTTGTTTTTTTATGGAAAATAGTGTATTTTTTACGTGATATTAGAGCAGGTTTGGAGTGGCACTACTTAATCACGCAAAAACATTTTTAGAGCCTCAAATTCATCGTCTATATCCTTGGATGAATCTTTCTTCAAAGCCTCGTAAACATATTTTGTATAAGGATCAAAGAAGATCACATTTATTCATGCATCTTCAAAGTCTGGATTTTTTTGCCATTATCAAGGTATTTGAAATTATCCCTAAAAAATCAAATTACTTTTTGGCCTTCTTGGAAGATTTTGTAAACCTCCTATAACATTTCAAGAGTATGGAGAAGACATTGACATGGAATATTTAATTTGAATTTTGGTGCCCTTCCTTATAAGGAAGTGGCACTGGTTGGAAAGTGTCATGAGGATGCCAAGTTGGATGGCGTGAAGGTGGCTAAGGCATTTGAAAGGAATAATTCAAGGATTAAATCCCTACATCATCATTTTTTAAACACATTTTAATTGTGAATTCACCAATTTATTCTCTAAGACATGATGGATTTTAGCCAAATTAAATCATAGGTTCCAATATCTAGGATCTTAATTGATCATAATAATGAAGAATACAATTCTTTGATCAATATGAATTAATCACAATCATGAAATAATAACAATATTTTAGTAATAAAACTCACAATATTATTAAACAAATATACAATATCTTTGTTACAAATTTCTTCGATGCTCAAATATAATACATGGAGCTTTGTCTCCATAGTATAACCTTATAAACGACCTTTCAATACTTTGACTATTATGAAGTCTGTTTCGTGTCGACTGCAACTTCGTTTGCGTTTGGATCTTCCATAACGGTAAATTCTCACCCCACCAGGCCAATGTCTTATTCATTTTAGAATTCTTAGATGCATATGTGCTAATCGTATTCAATTTTCTTTATGATGTATTCTTGTTGATCGAGGGTCGTCATCATGTTAATGAGGCACAAAAGGTAAATTCTATAAAAGGGTTTACAATACAAATGTAGGTGTAGGTGTAGGTATAGATATTTTAAGTATAAACTAAGGGGAAGGTTGTTACCCTTAAAATTTGGGTAACTTCTACATAAGGTTTATAGTACAGTTGTAGGTGCAAGTGTTCCCTTTGGGCAAAGTGTTGTGGGTAGGCTGCAGAGTGGTCTATGGGTGCTAATGAGGGATTTTTTGGGTCCCCTCCTTAGCCCTCTCCCCTAATATATTATTTGTAGATAAAGGGAAACAAGACATGGAGGACATCTTGTTTAGAGACTCAGATCTTCATTTTATTTTCTTTGCAGTGGTCAAGAATCCAAAGCAACAATTATACTAGACAAGGGTTAATGGTTACCTCCCCTAGGTGGCCCTTCATCGTAAATTGGTGATAGATCAAGCCCTGGTGGCTGATAACATTCTCTATAGAAGTAAGCATGACCTAATTTGTAAGTTTATCATCATAATATCATCTTCAAGATTTATGTCCTCTTGGATCCAAACTAATTAGGAGACCCTTGGAGATACCTCAATCTCTCTTATTAGCAATGGCTATTATATTGTGAGTTTTATTCTCAAGCATATAGAGACAAACCCTTTGAATCAAGGAGGAGAACATATGGTGTTGCAAACCTTTTTGTTCAGCCATGGAAGTTGGGATTTGACCCTCATATGGAGCCCTCTACATTGATTTTTTGGGTTCATCTTTATGCCTTACCCATGGAATAATGGTGTGAACCAATTTTTGAGAAATTGGGCAACTTCTTGGGGTGATATTTATGAGTTTCTAAGGACACAATGAGGGGTGACTTTGTTGTTTATGCCTATATCTATATGGATATGGATCTCAACCAACCTCTTCTAGCTGAAATACAAATTAGCATGGGGGACTTATCTTGGATCTAGCAGGTAGACTATGAGGCAATCCCATTTCGATGTAGGATCTGGCACAAACGCAATCATCTAGCCTGCTTCTGCATAGAGGGCATCATGAAGAGACCCATCCCTCCAAATTAAATTATCACTAATAGCAAATTTGATGAGAAGAAAGAAGAGAATATACCCATAACCTCCAATGTTAATCCCTTTGAGGAGGGTTTTGAAGCTCTGAAGAGGAAGAAGCATAAAAAGAGCAAGACAACATGCTCCAACCAATTGGTAGAAATAAATTTCAACATGTATGAAATTGTTAATTCTCTCTTGGATATGGAGGAGGAGACCAAAATAATAGATGAACCTTAGAAGGATAACCTTCCCCTTGTAAGGGTTGAGGAAACTACCCATCATGTTTCTTTGAATTTAGATTTAGCGGTTGATCACTTAGAGCTGATAAATATAGGGAACCAAACCCTTGCAATGGTTGTGGTAGATAACGATGTTTCAATGAAATATAGATAAATGGACAAAGGAAAAATTGACTTTGGGATCCAACAAGTGGAGAAAAGGTTAAAAAACTCTCAAGCCAAGAGTGTAGGAAGAAAATTAAACTATGAGAAGTTGGCCAATGAGAGAGACCAACTAGTCATCCAGAGAAAGGTCAAGCAGATTAAGACTTATTGGAATCCAGGTTCCCAATGATTATCTAATCTTAGAATATAAGAGGTCTAAATAGCAAACCTCATCAAATTATTGTTTAGAGTTTTTAATTAAAAATCATCATTCTGACTTTATTCTCCTTCAAGAGACTAAAGCTTCCATTCAGAATATGGATATCATTGTTAAGAAATTTTGGATATAGGCTTAGTACAGGACGGTTGGATCCCAAGGGACTTTAGGGGGAGTGGTGACAATATGGAATTCTCTTCTCTGGATAACTTTATATCACTCCATTGGTTAGGGTATCCTCACTTCTCTCTTCAAGAGTAAGAACTCTGGGGAGATTTTATTGGTTTTCAATTTCTATGGTGATACAAATTTTGAGGAGCAACAACACCAATGGTCAATTTTTACAAGATAGTAGAACCAAAAAAGAAGAAGTGAATTGGATAGTGTTAAAGGAATTTATGCTAAACTTGATCTTAGGGATCAGGAAGGGGGAAATCCTTCTTTGGACCAATGGGATAGATTTATGATATCTAAAATTAATCAACTCAATATAATTGATGTTCAACATGCAAGGTCTTTGTATATATGGACAAACAAACAAGTAGGGCCGACAAGTAGGAAATTCAAGCTCGACAAACTTTTGGTTTATGAAGAGGCCTTTCTTAATTGGTATTTTAGGATGGAGATTCTTAATCTCACTAGCTTTGATCACTTTTTGATTCTTTTGGAATGGAATTTGTACCATAATTCTCCCCAAGACCTTTTTGTTTTGAGAATTATTGGCTAGAAAATGAGGATCTGAAGGAAAAAATCCCCTTTTGGTGGGAGGAGAATCATCCTTCCCATGGGAGAGCTATGTATGTTTTTTCCAAACAAATCCAACATGTCAAATATCATCTCAAATTCTAGAAAATAAGTAGCAAATCTAATTTTTAGTCCCAAAAGGCTCCTTTGTTGATAAATATGGAGGAGGTGGTCACCCACTTTAGGATTGGAGTAATCATAGAGGACCTGAAATGAAGAACACAAGCTTATACTGAGAGGGGGGATGAACATTATAAGACCACTTTTTACTCTTCTTTACCATACAATATTATGCAATATATCAATGGCAATATCAACAAAAGTAATCAAAGTAATGCATAAATCACCACACACAATAGAGACACCAATTTAACATGGTTCACCCTATGTGGGCTACTCCATAGAGAAAATATTTCACTAAAATATTCTCAAAAAATCTCTTTGGGAATCCTTACCTATTATAATGTTTATGGACCTCTGTCCAAAGGAGACACCAATCCCCTAATCAAGTTCGTGGACCTTTATCCATAGGAGATACCAATCCCCTTAGCTAATTTGTGGATCTCTATCCATAAGAGAACTCCTCCTCTACTTTGGATGGTGATCCTCTAGAAGACTATTGTATCCACTACACTGGCTTGTGGATCTCTATCCACAAAATACCCCGTCCTAACTTAGAAGATCTTTATCCTCACTGCCCTGACTAATGGATCTCTATCCACTAGAGACTACTATCCTCTACTTTGTCACATCAAAAGCTTGCTCTCAACTCTATATCAAATTTGCACTAAACACAGTCCTTCGATCTAGCACAAATATGCTCAATCTCTATCTTTGATCTATACTAAACACAGTCCCTCAATATAGCACAAATATACTCAATCTCTATCTCTGATCTGCACTAAACACAGTCTCTCGATCTAGCACAAATCTACTCAATCTCTATCTTTGGTTTGGCATAAACCTGTCCTCAAATTTGCACCAAACTCTATCCTCAAATTTTTCCTCATGCCTTAACACAAAGCTTGATCCAATCACTAATCAACTCTGCTAGATCTACCCAAAACCTTAACCAAAGGTTTGAACAAATCAATCAATCAACTATGCTCACAATTCTTCTCAAAGACTTACCTTAAATCTTCTCAACAAGTCCTCACTAGAACTTGTCCAATATGCTCAACAAGTCTTGACCAAGACTTACCTCAAATCTGCTGAACAAGTCCTCACTAGAACTTTTCCAATATTCTTGTAAGCTTCCACAAAAGCTCACACAATTCTGTCCTTAAGTCCTGTTGGTTACGAATCTGCCATGGAGAAAGGATTTTGTGTTGATGCGCCCAGATTCGCCCACCAGATTGAAAGGCCGGAAGGAAGGGATGCCTTCCGTGCCAATCTCCGGAGAAGGCCGGCTTCCTGTGGGGTTTTTATAGTTCAGACAAGAGTGCAGGGAAAGAGATTAAAAATACGGAAAGAAATTCAAATAAGATTGGAGTTGGGTGGGGGGAACTAACAGTACGGCAATACATCAATCACCACTACTAACGACAATATTATCATAACATATAAACATAAGAACTGATCCCAACAGCCAAGTAAATGCTTTGCATAAATAACCAGAAGCACAACTACAATGGTTCCCTAGCAAACATTCCTCACGGGAACTAACAGCACGGCAACACATCCATCACCACTACTAACAGCAATATTAGTACAAAGCACAACCTATAACTGCAACTAACTTTTATCTTATGTATCCTCTAATTAGTGCATTTCAGTAATTCCCGACTACCAAATGCCGGAGTCCGCAGTTCAAGACAACAACAAGCAATAGTACAGAAGAACGGGACAGAAATGATAAAGAGAGGCAGAATACAAAATAAAAGCAGTTAGAAGAGCACCAAGTATATATCTCGTATTATGTAAAGATCCAGAAGCACAGCTACAATGATTCCCTAACAGACATTCCCCTTCCACCCTTTACAATGAGAATGTCAAAGATATTTATAGACTGAATCCCCTCCCGTTTACAATCCATGGGCACAAGGTCCCGCACAAACATGGGCTGACAAGAGCGGCGGTGGAGCTGCTCAGGCTGACCTTTGTCGGACGGAACTGTACCCGCAGCATGGGCTCCCTGAAGGCTGTACAGATATGTGTCAGTGCGCTGAGTAGAACTCCACTAACAGCAGAACTGCAGGTAGCTGAAACAGGTAGGGTTTTTAATTATCTTCAAAAGTGGCAGCTGGTATAAAATAGTGCGTCCCATGCTTGTCCATGTGCTCGGCATGTTTTGGCACGGATCTCGAAGTTGGACACCTGTCGGATGATGCTGCCTGACGCGTGTTTGCCCTGAAAGGTAATCTGTCCAACTTCGCCCAGAATCAGGGCGCAGTCCGACTTCGCCCTGAAAAGGGGCGCAGTCCGACTTCGCCCTGAAAGGGGGCGCAGTCCGACTTCGCCCTGACACTTAGAATTTTTTCAGGGTAACTGCCGTCATTTTGGAGATCTGACTGAAGGGCTTAAGGGAAAGAGGGAAGAATAAAAATGGAGGGAAGAGAGAGAATGGGAGAACTGAAGAAAGGGAAAGAGAGAAGAGGGGAAAGATAAGAGCAGCTTACTTGAAAACATTGCACCCCGTGCAAAATGTGGCAACATTTCTGGCGGCTCGCGGGGTGTCGAGCTCGCTCGGCGCAAAGAATCCATGCCTTCATCCATTGGGTACAGAGGAATTTCCTTCTCCTGCCTCCTGCTGCTCTGACTGTTCCTCTTGCGGCAACTGTTCATTTTTAGATTTGCTTCCGGCAGTTGCCTCAACGGATTCTCCTTCCGGATCTGAATGCTCTCCATCATCGGCTTCTGACTTGCAGATGCGCTCATATATAATTTGGGCCTGATCCCAGATTTCTGCTTGGAAGGGCCGAAGGTTGGTGATTTCCTCTAACGCTGCGTGGAATGCAGCGACAGCGTGCAGGTCGATGGTGAGATATCGCTTTCCCAGCTCCTGGAAGTAGGAGTTGATCTTGCAGCACTTTGACACCATCTGGGTAACCTGAGCTTCCTGAATTGGCTCGGCCCAGCTGTCGATTTCTGCTGTATCTTTCTCAAAGGCCAGCCAATTCTCTCTTACCTGCTTGAGAGTGAGAAACTCACCGTTCTCGATATAGCTCGGGCATCCTAGTTCAGAAAGAGCGCGAAAGGGGGCCAGGCAAATGTCTCTTTCTTGCTCGAATGCATCTAGCATTTGTCTGGCAGTTCTCACCTCTTCTGCTTTCTTGAAATATTTGTGCAAGGTTACCCTTGCATCCGCCCATTCTGCAGCGAATGGGGACATAGGAGAAAATCGGAGGCCATTGCGCTCATGTTCTTCAAGTTTTATAGCCAGGTTCAGCCATTGCTTTGCCTGACGTTCGGCCTCCTCTACTACAGGCTTTCCCTGGGCAGCAATTTCTTGGATCCTGGATGCAAAATCCAGGACCGGCATGGCTTTACAAACATGGGGTGTGCATCCCCTCAACAGATCAGCCCGCATCCCTTTAACTTTATCTTTTGAAAAGACCGCCGCTTGTGCTGCTTTCTCTGCAGATTGCAACTGCGCCTGTTTCAAAGATTCCTGGAGCCGAGAAATCTGCTCCATGGCGGTCTGCTTTCCGTTGCGGCCTCTTGCTGAGAAGCGGCCAGCTGAGCTTCTAATTTGCCTATCTTTTGTTGCGCTGATTCCAGCTGTTCGGTGGACCTAGCCAAGTCCTCCTCAAGCTGCCTTATCTTGTCTTGCAGCTTGAAAACCTCTTCCCGGTCCTCCAAATGTTTGACAAGGAGAGTATCTGCTTGACAATGGATCCCATGAATCACATATTGCCTGGTTGATATCGTCAAAGCTTTTCTCCTTCCTCTCGAAATTCGTAGTCCGCCCCCGGTCATCTCTCGAGAGGCTTCTTTACTTTCGGCGTTATCTTCTCTGACATGAGCACTCTCCTCTCAAAGTCAAACTTGGTGCGTTTTACCGGGGCGGCGATCTCCTCAGGTCTCCTCCGCTTCCAGTTTTGGAGAAAAGAGGAAGAATATTCTACAGCTCTTGTTGCCAGAGGTAAATCGTTCGTGTTCTGGAGGTCATCCATGAAGTCTAGTTCCTCCGACCTAGGGTTTTGTTGCGGCATTTCCCCTGCGAACAAGGAAACAGGAGAAACAGGGATGACTTCGGAAGGGGTGGCCGCTTTTGAGGGCGACCGGGGAGCGGACAGTGGAGCGGGTGACGCTGGAAGGGTTTCAAGCGGCTGAGGGGATGAGTGAAAGGGGGAATGTGCAGCCTCGGCACTAGCTGCAGGCGAAGGGTTTGCGGTTTGACTTAAGGACAGGAAGGCGTTGGGATCTTGCGCAAACTGGTCAAAAGAGTGGTGGCTGCTAGAAGGTTGTGGAGATTGAGAGGAAGATACGGCCACGGCTTGCTCGGACTGAGCGGGGGATGGAGTTGGAGTGGGGTCCGATGAGACTTGAGGGAGTGGGGCAGTGAACGTACCTGCGGGCTCCGCCTGAGCCGATGCTGGATGGACGTCCTCAGTTCTGGTTCCCGTGGTTGGCTCGGGGCTATCTAGAGAAACTACTTCTGAAGCCGCTGGTCGCGACTGTAGCTCCGCCACTGATTGCTGTACCGCCTGACCAGGTCTTTTAACCTTCTCAACTCTCCCTCTTCTTTTCTCTTCTGGTGCAACGGCTGGTTCGGAAGGAGACGACAAAGAAGGCGCAACGGGCGCTGATGTTCCCACGGTAAACTTGTACCGGGGTTTGACTGTTAGAAGATTTGTCGCTGTTTGCCCGATTGCTGGCGGCGCTGGCACCTTTTGTGTCTGAGGGGCCACCCCGGGTGTTGACTTTGTTGATGTTGGCGCCTTTTTGGGCGCTGCTTTAGAGGTGAAGGGCTGCATTGGGTCCATTTGGATATCTGCCGGACCTGCGCTGGCAGTTGCGAAAGTATACAACTGCTGGGAGGAAGACCCCCCTTTATAGCTCTCAACCGGACCTCGGGGAATGTAATCTCGGAATGCGAAAGGTCGCCAGCTGCCAACGTGTTGGTCATATAAAGCCGAAAATTCATCATCAACGGCCAGGTTCCTTCTACCGGACTTATCGTGCTGCGTGCGGCACCTCATCTTCCAACATTCAACGATTTTTTCTCTCGGCCAGTTAAGGCCTGCTAGCTTGGTGATGAGTTTCTTGAATCCCGGAGAAGAGAAATTGTGATCCGGGTTCCGCTTGGGGTCATATGATACCTCCTCGCAATAAAATTCCTGCCACGGAGGCCAAGCTTCCATTAAGTCAATTTCCCAGTCTAGGTCAACATGGACTACATCGCACCTGTCTTCGGTTATATCTGCCTGAGGGCAAACATGTGTAAACTTCCCCCTTATTCCGTATGGGTCGTATTTCCAGCGCTGCGGCAGCATTATTAGGCCAATGTCGTAGAGCTCCCGCTCGAGATAAACATGCTGTCCTATCTCTGATATTTCGACGTTCGCCCAGGCAAGGGGATATTGAAAAATGTGGCCCTTTTTCTTTCCCTGGCCGAACTCCTCTTCGACATAATCCATCTGCCGTGCAACCTCCATTCCAAACTGATGACCCGTGCACCAGTAGGGCAGCAAATGAGGCTTGCCTTTGAATCCGTAGATTCTAACCACGATCCCCTGCGTCAGCCGAAAAACGTCCCCGAGCTTGTGGTCTAGCAGATAGTCTGTCATTTGCTGCGGGGGACGAGGGATCTCTCCGTCATTGAAGACTGCCATGACCTTGCCCAGAAAGTTGAGATTGAACTGATAATAAGACCCTTTTCGGTATAGGTCGTCCGTCCACTTATAAACTGGTTGCGGCTCTCCCTTCTCATTTACCCTCTTCAAATTAGAAGCTTGCATATGGGGGTGCAAGTGGTATAAACAAAGCCAAGCCAAGAAGGAATTGAATCGAAATTCAGTTGACTGATTTTTCTGTAATTTCACCAGGCTGGAGTGAATGGCGAATGCTAACCAGTCCGCCCAGTCGAAGAAGATTGGACGTTTACCACTTTTCTGCGCTGCTGGTTCATAAGATTCTCCGCATAGAAGACATTCTGCCAGCGCTAGCTGGTACGGCCGTACCAGTTCGTCAGAGTCACAGCCTAGGATCCACGCCAGGATGGTGTAAATATATTTATTCTGAAACTTCTCCAGGGGCATGGGGTCGGTTGGCCATTGTCCAGCTGCAAGCGGGGCGTTCAGCTCTGAGTTGAGGAAATCCCTCATTCTTTTTGTTTGTGTGAAGCGTCCCGTTTGTTCACTCAGACTTATCCTTTTAATAATGGCGCTGGAGTCATACTGCAACCCTGGGGCGAAAGTTGGCTGGACGGTATCTCTGCGGAGCGTGAACAAGGGCTTTCCATTACAGTTGCAAATTTGACGGGTAGCTGGTCTGTAATATTTGACAACGATATCAACCAGTTCTGGGCATAGGTGGACAGGAGGGCACAAGAACCAGTATAAGTTTGATTTGTACGCTGCACCAAAATGATGAGAGGGCGAAACTTTATCAGCCCAATTCTCCACATTTACCCGCAGTTTGGTAAGGCTCATAGAAAATGAACCATCTTTATACCCGGATAGGTAATTCACCGGTGGTGGTGGAGCTCGCCCACGCTGTACCCTCTTCGTCCGGGACTTTGACTTTGGGTCTTGCAGCGTCTCATTCCTGAAAACGTTTGACTGCGGAAAATCCCCACTTTCGTGCTCTTCGCTTGACTCGGGCCTCGCACCGGCATTTTCCCTTTTTCCATTTCTTCAGAAGGACAAGAATCACGACTTTCTGGATATTAGTACGGAATTTCGCTATCACAGGATCAGTCTGTACGATTTGAACTTTCTGGGGGCGCCTGACCTCCTTTTCTAGACAATGACTGTGCTATTAACGGTGTGAAAAAGGGGTAGGTCGGCTAGCTGGTGGCAGCGTAGCTTTTTCCGTTGGCCGTGCAGGGAATGTTTTTTGAAGAACGCACCCTGGACGCTGCGCCTTACTTTAATTATTGTTCGTTTTGTTGAAAACCGTGCGATGCCTTGAAACAGCCTTCGGAAGTTGTGCCCTTGCTGCCGTTACTGCCACCACCTGGGCACACCTTTTGAGATAAACCCCTTTTGGCACGCATTCCAACTTAGGGCATCTTTGTTTTCCGTGATGGCCCGTCCGAGTTGCGCCCGGAAAACGGGCGCAGTCCGGATTTCGCCCAAAAGAAAGGCGCACTTGGGTTTGCGCTTGGAACACGGGCGCTGTCCGAACTTCGCCCGAAACACGGGCGCTGTTCGGTTTGCGCGTCGAACTCGCCGAACGGCGCCGTTCGGTTTGCGCCCAAAATCGGGCGCCGTCCGTTTCGCCAAGAGGGCGTGTTCGACTTCGCCCGAACGCGGCGCTGTTCGGTTTGCG
This sequence comes from Wollemia nobilis, assembly GCA_028583015.1. NCBI lineage: Eukaryota > Viridiplantae > Streptophyta > Pinopsida > Araucariales > Araucariaceae > Wollemia > Wollemia nobilis. The sequence goes on along the minus strand of JAQPPZ010016879.1, from coordinate 12,003,569 downwards.
CCCAAAATCGGGCGCTGTTCGGTTTGCGCCCGGAAGACTTAACTTATTTTGCTTCCGCCCTTCATTAGATCGTGCCCTTTGGATGGTGCGCAGCCCGACTTCGCTGCGAAGTTGGGTTGCGCACCCAGACTTGGCCGTTTTTCTGCTCTTCTTGCCAGCGCTTCATTACGGACCGGATTTTTCTCTTTCCTGGGGCCGACGCCTGACTTGCCGCGAAGCTCGGTGTCTTCACCCTGTCTTACTTGGGCTCATTCAAAACGGAAAAACTGAAGGCGAAAAACTGTACATGCTTTGAAAAATAAAATGCAGAAGGAAAATTTGTACAATGAGGGGGCCCACTGGGCACCTTCAACAGCGGTAGATTTTTAAGTGGAACCCGTTAACGGGAATAGGTAGGAGCTGACCTTCCATATCCCGAAGTATGTAAGAGTTGAACTGGTTTACCCGGGCGATCTGATAGGGGCCCTCCCAGAGGGCATCGAACTTCCCGTGGTTGCCCGGCTTCGCTTTCAATGAGTCCCACTTCAGCACCAGGTTCCCGATTTCGAAGATTCGGGCGGTGGTGCCTTTTGCAAACCAGCCTTGAGTGGCTTCAGCGTGTTTGGTGAAGGCCTGGTATGCTTTTTCCCTGTCTTCTTCCAACTGCAGGAGTTGGCACAACCTATCATCCACCGGGTCTCCGCTGCTTCTCTCTTCGTCTAGCATCCAGAGAGCAGGGATCTCAATGTGGGATGGCATGACAGCCTCTTTCCCATAGACGAGTGCATAAGGGGACGTTTTAATGGACTTTTTGAATGAAACTCTGTCCGCCCACAACGCTCGGTTCAGGAGGGAATGCCAAGTCCGCTTGTTCCTTTCAATTGTCCTCTTGATGATTTTCAGGAGGTTCTTGTTAGTAGACTCAGCAAGGGCCATTTCCCTGCGGGTAGTAATTAGAAGACATCTTGTGATAAATGCCAAGTCTGCCGGTATACTCTGTGAGTACAGCGCCTGCGAACCCCGGACCATTATCCGTCACAATTGACTCTGGAATCCCGAAGCGGGTAATCAGGCTTTCAAGGAACCCAATGACCGTCTCTTGGTCCGCGCTTCTGGTGGGAATCGCCTCTGCCCACCGTGTGAAGTAATCGGTGGCTGTCAAAATGAACTTGTGTCCGGCGGAGGAATTAGGTGAAATTACCCCAATGAAGTCTAGACCCCACTGCTGGAACGGAGTTTCGGCTTGGATTGGTTGGAGGGGCAGGGGCGCTTTTCTGTTTCTGCCAACAAACCTCTGGCATTGATCACACTTGGAACAGACTGCGTAAGCGTCTGTAAATAGAGTGGGCCAATAATACCCGGCTCTAATTATCTTTAAGGCCGTAGGCCTTGCAGAATGATGACCTCCAGGTATCCCGGAATGAAAATCTCCGAGGACCCAGGACTGGTCTGATTTTGTGACGCATCGCAACAGGATGCCGTCAATATTTTTGAAATAAAGCCCCTCGGGGCGGAGAGTATACTTGAGTGCACCTAGCCGAAATCTCCTTCGTTGTGAGGCGTTCAGGTGGTCTGGACATCTCCCGGTACAGAAATATCTTACCAGTTCATCTGTCCAGTCACTCTCCTCTGGTAAGGAGTTGGCTAGGTTGATACTTGTTGCTGTGTCCTCCCACTTACAGGCGGAGATACCAGCTGCAGCGCTTCGAGCCAGCTCTTGACACAAGGCTCGGCCTCTGATAAGCTTGGTAGGCCGTACTTCGATGTCGAACTCCTGGATTTTTGCAACCCATCCTGCTCTCTTGTGGCCCGGTTCTCCTTGAGTGATGAAGCTTCGAACGTCCGGGTGAATCACAAAGACGGTCGTTCGGCTCCGGGATACAAAATGCCCGAACTTTCGGAGAGATTTCATGACCGCATGAACCTCGCCGTTCTATAAATTTGTACTTTTCTTCATGCGGCTGAATCACTTGACTTAGGAACGCAATGGGGCGCTCCTCGCCGTCATCTGTCTTCTGTGTCAGGACTGCGGCGTAACTTTCCGGTTCTCCCACCGCGTACAGGATGAAGTCTTTGGAGTAGTCCGGGTTTATCAACACCGGAGCTTGTGCAATTCGAGCCTTGATCTCCTCGAAGGCTTGCTCCCTCGCATCAGTCCATTCGTAAGTTGTATCTTTTTTTAGCAGTTCGGCCATTGGCTTGATCACTTGTGCGAAGTCTGGAATGAATTTCCGCACGAGTTAATCTGGCCGAAGAAGGACCGCAGCCCTTTTTTGTTAATTGGGGCCGTCAAGCGAAGGAGGGCTTCCGCTCTGTCAGGGTCGATGGCGAGGCCTCTCTCAGAGATGACATGTCCCAGCAGCTTACCTTCTTTTACCGCGAAGACAGACTTCTTCGGGTTTATAGAAATGCCGAACTCCCGACACCTCTCAAATACTTGCCGCAGGTGAGAAACATGATCCCTTCTTTGGTGAGAGAAAACAGTCATGTCATCAAGGTAGATGACAATGATCTTGTTAAGCAGCTCTCGGAAGGCCAGGTCCATGGCCCTTTGAAATGTGGCACCAGCATTGGATAAGCCAAAAGGCATGCGCTGATAAGCGTAACGTTCCCCATTTGGTGGTGAACGCCGTCTTATGTCTGGTCCTCATCTCTCGACCCAAATCTGGTTGTAGCCGGAAAATCCGTCTAGAAGTGAGAATCTCTCGAGCTCCAAACAACGATGTGTAGGATTTGATCAATTTGGGGAAGCGGATAATGATCCTTGAGGGAGGCTTGATTTAGGTTTCTGAAATCCACACAGAGACGGATGTCTCCATTCTTCTTCCTCACAGGCACCAAATTCGCAACCCAGGATGAATGCTTGATGGGGTAGATGATTTTGGCCTCGAGCATTTTCAGGAGCTCGGTTTTCATCATGGCCTCAATTTTTGGATTTACGGCCCTTTGTTTCTGCCGGAATGGCTTGGCGCCATCCTCTAGCTCGATGGTATGCTGGATCACCTCTTTGTCATACCCCTTCAAGTCCTCGTAGCACCAAGCCACGATGTCAAGGAACTCTCGGCATAATGATGTGATCTGCTCGAGTTCCTCTGAAGTGCAGTCTGTCCCGACCTTGACAATTTTCCCAGGTTCAAGCTCGAGGTCGGCATACTGCTTCGGGTCTACTTTGATCCCGTGAGATATAGCTCTATCATTCTGATCAAATAGACTTTCAAGAGTAATCAGTCCTTTTGGGACATGATTATTTTTCAACTGTATCAACCCCTCATATTGCTCGTCATCAGGGTCTCTACTCTCGATTGAACATGCTTCATTTATCAAAAATGTGACGATCTCTTCGTCACAATCGAACACCTGCCAGTGGATGTCCTTATCAGGCACAGAAGGCCTGTAAATGGTGCGAACCGGCTTCGGTTTCTGGACAACGTCGTCAGCCGGAACGTACCTGGCTCCAACAGACGCCAGAATATCAGCGTGTTTGTTTTTCTCACGCGATATCGCCTTGATATTCAGTGAGTCGAATGACTCCATCAGGTCCCACACCCGGTTACGGTACGCCTTGAGATAGTGCTTTTTAGAGGCGCACTTGTTCGTAACCTGGTGACACACCAGCTTTGAATCTCCGAAGATCTGCAGGTGTTTAATCCCCGCTCTCTCGCCTTCCGCAATCCCAAGCACAGGGCTTCATACTCCGCCGCGTTGTTAGTGCAACTCCAGGCCAGCCTGTAGGTATAATCCTTTTGGATCCCGGTTGGGGAAACCAAGAGCACCCCTGCACCAGCGCCATTTTTGCATCGTGCGCCGTCAAAGAAAAGCTTCCATAGCTTTTCAGGTGCAGGTCCCACTTCTTTCACAGCTGACTTGTCAAGCCTTTCGGGCTGTACAATGGTGTAACAGCCTTGCTCTGTCTCGATTACGGCATTAAAGTCCCGCAACGAGAACTCATCTTCGAGCTGCAGCACTTCGAGGGCTTGCTCTGCCGCTCTACCGTCACCGCTTCTTCCTCGCCGCTTGGGCCATACAGTCCTGCGACTCTTCTCCGGGTATCTTCTCTGTTAGGAAGGTGGAAGGCTTCTCGTTGAAGATTTTTACTCTTCTTCCTTTAAAGGGCACTTCCATATGTGAGTAGTCTAGAGACAGGTACCCGCCCAATTTCGCAGTGAACTCCCGGGAGAGACACATGCCGAAGTAGGGAGCCAGATCAACAACCACGACCTCTTGAATGACCACGATGTCGAGGGCTTTATGCAGCCGAATAGGGATGTCTTTAATGACACCAACTGTCTTGACAGCGGTGCCGTCTAGTTGCAGCACGCCTTGGCTGCTCCTTGTGTACTCCATCCCGATCACATCGCAAACGGCCTTCGGCATAACTGTCGTGGAAGCACCAGAGTCCACCATGCAGTTGTGTACTATGTGCCCTTGCATCCGTAAAGACAGATAAAAGGGAGGTGGTCTATTCTTTCCAGTGGCTGAGACCGTTAGAGGCTGAACCAAGACCGCGGGCTGTATCTGCTTGTCATTCTTCATGTTTTTAAGAGACTCTTGTAGCAGATCCACCTGGCCTGGGAGCAGAAGAGCATCATACATGCTGATTCTGGCGGGTGTTCTTTTCAACTCGTCTACTATGCTGTAGCCCGAGGTGCTAGCTCCTTCTGCCTCTTTTGCCGGCTCGTACTTCGTTCGGTACTGCCGGGTGGCCTCAACTCTCTCGTCTCTTGGTCAGAGACGGGTACTTCAGCTTCTCCTGAGCTTGTTCTTTGGTTTCAGCTGGAGGCCGAGGTACAGGAGCTTTATTCAGAACTGGAGCTCTTACCATAGGTGGCTTGGCGGGAACGGGGGCTACCTTTGCTGGAGGAGGCTTGACTGGAGTTTTGTCTTTGGATGCCTTCTCCTGGGCTGTGTAAGGCCACAGCCGCTTGTATGGTGGCAGCCCTGCAGGCTGCGCCTTTTCCCTTCTGGCGTACACCTTTAAGGGCTTTTCGGCAGGATCCGCAGGCCTCTTACCTTCCTTGGCAAGCGGCGACACCAGATCTTCCTCTGGGAGGGCAAAGTTGCCTTCGTCATCGAGGATCATGTAGAGTTCATCTTCCTCTACAGTGCTGCCGGCCAAAGTCTGAAGATAGTGCTGGTGCAGTGTACAGTCTTCCTCAGGATGCGGGTCATTGCACGTAGTGCACCAGTTGACCTGGTCGGAAGGACCAGGTTGGTCTTCAATAGCAGCATTTCTGGGAGGTGGACGTCTCTGCAGCTGTTGTTCTGGATGTCTGTCTCTTGTCAGCGCCGGGGGCGGATATGTCCTCCTAGGAGCAAGGTCCATCTGGGCCTGCTTCTTTTTCAGAGCAATCATGTCGTTGGACATGGTGTGATAACCCGAGGCCAAAGCTCGTACCTCCTGGAGGATTGTGTTCTGAATGTTGTTGTCAGGAGGCGGCAACTGCGCCAGTGGAGGCAATGCAGCTAATGGAGGAGTGGAATAATGCATATACTGCGGGGGAGCGGGAAGTGCTGGAAAATGTGGAGGAGGAGGTGGGTGAGAATAATGTATTTGCGGCGGGCCATAAGGAGTTATTACTGGCGCCGGATTCCATTGCTGCTGGGGTTGCTGCCCTGATGTGGAGGGCGCACCACCAGAAGCTGAAGGATACTGAGATCTGGGAAAGTCAGGATGAATGGGTTCCTGCACTCTGGACGGGAGTCTGCCGATAGAAATGATATCTGCTTCAGCTTGCTGGGCAGCATCGTACAGAGCAGGAAACGTGTTTATTCTGGCAATCTTCAGTAGCAGGCATATATCTGAGTTGAAGGATCTCAGGTAGTAGTGGGCAGCCATGCCGGCTGAAGGCCGAAGTTCGTGAGGTACCCGTTTCCAGGACCTCGCAAACCTGATGTTGTAGTCGGACACCTCCTCTTGAGGATGTCTCTGGATACTTTGGAACTGATGCAGCAAAGAAGTAGGGTCAGCAGACTCGTTGCATCCTTTTACGAGCCTACTGGCAAGCTGGCGCCACCCTGTGATAGATCCCTCTGGCAGAGATCTCCACCAGTAGAGAAGCTTCCCCCTCAGGGAAAGAGCCAGCAGACGGGTCTTCACGCTTTCGTCCGTGATGGAGTGCAATGCAGCCAGGGCAAGGATGTCCTGGATGTGCTCGTACGCCGTCTTGCCGTAGCCGTCATACGTAGGGATAGATTTTAAGGCAGCAGGGGGCACAGCTTGTTGTCCGATCAGGGCCAAGGGCCCAGTAGAGTCTACCGCCGGGAAGAGTTCATCATCAATATGCTGCTGGGCAGCCATGTTTTCCTCTTCTCCTTCGTCGGCTGTATACTCAGTGTCGGAACTTTCCGAAGATGTAGATTCTTCTTCTTCTTCGGTCTCTTCTAGTTCGCTCTCAGCTTCCTCGATTTCAGCTTCGGCTTCTTCTTGGATTTCAGCCTCGGCTTCGTCAACACGAGCTTGGCGATCGGCCAGCCTGATATTTTCGCCTCGAGCGTTGATATCTAGTTCGTAAAAAGCAGGCGGGTTTCTCGGATCCCTTGCTCGCCACCTTCTTGTTTGCATGAAGGTGCTAGGACCGGTCACTCGGACTCAGAGAATATGTTCGTGCAGAGTCGCCAGGTGTTCTGATTTTGAACAGCAATGAAGCGAACACCAGTGCTTCGATTCTGTTTGGGGTGGGAAACTTTCGTGTCCCACCGGGCGTGCCAGAGAAACTGTTGGTTACGAATCTGCCATGGGGAAAGGATTTTGTGTTGATGCGCCCAGATTCGCCCAGCACATTGAAAGGCCGGAAGGAAGGGATGCCTTCCGTGCCAATCTCCGGAGAAGGCCGGCTTCCTGTGGGGTTTTTATAGTTCAGACAAGAGTGCAGGGAAAGAGATTAAAAATACGGAAAGAAATTCAAATAAGATTGGAGTTGGGTGGGGGGAACTAACAGTACGGCAATACATCAATCACCACTACTAACGACAATATTAACATAACATATAAACATAAGAACTGATCCCAACAGCCAAGTAAATGCTTTGCATAAATAACCAGAAGCACAGCTACAATGGTTCCCTAGCAGACATTCCTCACGGGAACTAACAACACGGCAACACATCCATCACCACTACTAACAAGCAATATTAGTACAAAGCACAACCTATAACTGCAACTAGCTTTTATCTTATGTATCCTCTAATTAGTGCATTTCAGTAATTCCCGACTACCAAATGCCGGAGTCCAGAGTTCAGTACAACAACAAGCAATAGTACAGGAAGAACGGGACAGAAATGATAAAGAGAGGCAGCATAGAAAATAGAAGAAGTTAGAACAGCACCAAGTATATATCTGTATTATGCAAAAAGCCGTAAGCACAGTTACAATGATTCCCTAACAGACATTCCCCTTCCACCCTTTTACAATGAGAATGTCAAAGATATTTATAGACTGAATCCCCTCCCGTTTACAATCCATGGGCACAAGGTCCCAGACAAACATGGGCTGACAAGAGCGGCGGTGGAGCTGCTCAGGCTGACCTTTGTCGGACGGAACTGTACCCGCAGCATGGGCTCCCTGAAAGCTGTACAGATATGTGTCAGTGCGCTGAGTAGAACTCCACTAACAGCAGAACTGCAGGTAGCTGAAACAGGTAGGGTTTTTAATTATCTTCAAAAGTGGCAGCTGGTATAAAATAGTGCGTCCCATGCTTGTCCATGTGCTCGGCATGTTTTGGCACGGATCTCGAAGTTGGACACCTGTCGGATGATGCTGCCTGACGCGTGTTTGCCCTGAAAGGTAATCCGTCCAACTTCGCCGAATCGGGCGAGTGAAAGGGGCGCAGTCCGACTTCGCCCGAAAGGGGGCGAGCCGACTCGCGGGGGGGGCGACTTCGCCCTGACACTTAGAATTTTTTCAGGGTAACTGCCGTCATTTTGGAGATCTGACTGAAGGGCTTAAGGGAAAGAGGGAAGAATAAAAATGGAGGGAAGAGAGAGAATGGGAGAACTGAAGAAAGGGAAAGAGAGAAGAGGGGAAAGATAAGAGCAGCTTACTTGAAAACATTGCACCCCGTGCAAAATGTGGCAACAAGTCCACTCTAGGACTTACTCAAATCATCTCACAAGCTTTCACAAAAGCTTATTCAACTCAACTCAATCTATCATAGAAAACCTCTTCAATCACACAAACAAGCTTCACACAGAATCTTGTTTAATATCACATAAACATATAGAGAATTGTTAGAGACTCAATATGCTTCACACTCACAACAATGCTTAATCACTTTCAATATTTCCTTCAACTCAATCCAAAAATAAAGAACAATTTGTTTCATAGAACTTGAACTATCACTCCAACACTTCCAATCAATTAAGCTCAATCAACTCCACTCAACCAATCACTCAATGAAAGCTTATTCAACAATGCTTATCAAACAAACCTCACATAACAATGATACTCATGATATTTCACAAACCCTAATCATGCATATGAAGGCTCACTCAATATTTCCAACAATGCTTATCAAACAAGGTTTCTAGCATCAACCTTCATTCTAAAAAACCTTCATCAATCAATATTGGATATCTCAAAACCAAACTCAACAATGCTTATCAAACAATCCTTTTCACTCCAACTTAGCATTCACAACATCCAATCCAACAATATTTTACTCACAAGGAAGATGTACCCATACCTTTTATTTTTATGGAGATATGTCTTCAAAACCTGTCTTAATCACAATCAAATTTTCTTTGCCAACACTAGGGTTAGGTAGCCACAACCTATCTCAAGATCTCCACAAAATAATTTTCTCAAAAATTATTTTCCATACAAAATATCAAATCCTTTTGTACACCTTATAATCTCCAAACTCACAATATCTAACTCAATAATTTCATTATAACAAAATGCACAACAATCTCCCTTATACACCTTATAATCTCCACACTTTATAAAATAAATTTCAATCACCAAAAATCAAAATAAAATATTTTAATTTTTCCTTTACCTTATAACTCCCCCAAGCACTTAGAACTCACGTCAATCTCTAAGCAACTTTAATTTTCAACACTTTAGAGAATAAAAATGAATAGCATACCTTTAATTTATTCTGCCCATAAAAAATTTTTGATGAATTTGACCATGTGACCTTGCACTCCCCAACACCCTAGCTCAAGCTAGGCCACCAAGTGGGTTGCGTGCCCACATGAGACAAATGGTGCACGCTCCCCTAAAATATTACCTCATGAAAATCATCGAGCAAATCAAACGAAAACTTCTTCCTCATGCAAAATGTCGATCACGTGGATCAAACCACGATCTCCTCCTCGCAAGCCTTAGCACTCTCCCAACTATCGCCTGCGCTACCACCGTCGGTGGGATGTCAAATCACTTCGCTACCTTTATTGCCTCGTTTCCCTCCAATCTCTTTGAAATGTGAATCTTCTTCTTCCTAGGGTGCAACGCTTTTATTTTCTCTTCTATCTCGCATTCGAAGGTGTAAGTTCAACTTTAGGAAATGGAATTTATTTCCTATATAAATGCACATTATCTTTTGACTTCTCACGTCGGCCCATTTCGAATTTAAAAATTTGAATTTAGTTTTTAAATATTAAATTTAAAAACCTTTGCCTCCATTATTAATTTAAATTAAAATTTTAATCAAAGATTAAAATATTTTAATTTAAATTAAACCTTTTGTAAATTGCTCATGGGTCTTTTCAATTTGAACTTCGTTTTTCTTCACCTTGTTATTTGGCCCAAAATATTATAATAATATAATATTATTATTTAATTTAAACTTGCTTCTCCTTCCTCGGGTCTTCATCCTTTGGGCCCTTTTTAGGCATATAATATTAAAAATAAATATTATATCCTATTCCTTTCCAAGACCTTCTTGCTTTTGGAAAAACCACTTGATGTCCTTAATGACGACAAAATTAAACCAATATTCTTTTGACATCAATGACAACAAAACTACTCAAAATTTCCAACAATCTCCCCCTTTGTCATTGATGGCAACCCCTTTATTTTTACCATTCCTTTTTCTTTTTCAAAAGTTGCTTTCCTTGAGAAATTGCTCCCCCTGATTGAATGCTCTCCCCCTAACTCAAATCTCTCCCCCTTTGTCATCAATGGCAAAGGGTCACCTTTGGGGCTCGGGGCTAAGAATGAGACTCTTAGCTTAGCCCCTCCCCCACCTCCTCTTGAGGTGATTAATTTTAGGGTGGGAGTATTTCTACTCCCAACATACACTGATCTTTACCTTTGTCCACCTTCTTCCTCAATTGATCCTTTTGATTCCTCTGACTATTCTTGTTCCTGCTTGTCTCTAGAATTTTTGCTCTACACCACTTTGTTGTATGCCCATCATTATTGCACTTATAACACTTAATATTGTTATTCCTTAAAGGTGCAAATATCTTGGGGTTTCTCCTGGTGAAGCCATATCCATTCCTATCATGAACCCTACAATTCACTACCTTGTGACCAAACTGATTACAAGAGTAGCAATACCCTTGAAAAAGCTACCTATTTTTGAAACTTCCATATTCTTATCTTTCATGTGTCCTGCACTATGTAGCCTTGTGCCCAAACCTATGACATGAGAAGCATCATCCATTGAAACTACCTTGCCTTGACCCCATTGGTCTCTTAGTCTCTTTTACCCTGTGCTGGTTCCTGTTCCATCTGTTCCTCATTTGTGCATTGTTCCTTTCCTTGTTGAACTTTCTATTGTCCAACTCATCCTCAGAAGTCTCACTTTCTCTTACACTCTCTTCTTCTGAAGCTTCTTCTTCTTCGAAGCTTGATATTGACTCCTCTTCTTGTTTTCTTTGTACCTATTCAAAACCAAGTCCTATCTTGTTTGATGAAGATCTTTGTACCTTGATAATCTTATCCAAGTTCTTTGAGCTTCTCCCAAACCTGTGTAACTTGTCCTTAGACTCTTTTACTTCCTTCCTTAGTGAAGCTACCTCATGCTCTAACCTTTCACATTCTAAAACCTTTGCTTCTAACTTCTCTTTGAATCTCCTTGTCTTAGCTATTGAGTTGGTTAGATCCTCTATAAGCTTTCCTTTCTCTTCATCACATTCTTGAAATTTAAGCTTGAGTTTTGAGTTTTGCTTTCTTACCTCTCTTAATGCATCAAGGGCATGAATAATCTCACCCTCAAGATCAACTTCTCCTTTCTCTGATTCTTCCTCTATTTGTTTGCCTTTGGGATCATCTTCATTCCTTTCTGATTTATTTTCAATAGGATCACCTCCTTCTTCTTCTATTGCCATAAGTAAATTTTCTTCTTGGTCCTTCAAGTGTATCTTCATATTCATCTTCACTGAAACTAAATCCATTCCTTGTACAACTATCTTCAAGATGACCAAAGTTACCACATCTAAAACACTTGAGAATCATTGGTGCCCTTTTTCTAACATCATATTTTTCTTTTTCTAGAAATAGTACTTCATCTTGATCATTATCTGAGGAACTTTCATCACTATCACTTGAGCTCTTACCTACCTTGTCTGCATAGAAACTCTTCTTATGCCTTTGGAAAAACTTCTTTCCTTGCTTGCCTTGTCCATCCCTACTTTTCTTTTGGTACCTGTGTTTTCCTGTTTCCCTGTTCTTATGATCCTATTTTTCTTCATCATTGCTATTTCTAGCCTCTGGACAATCAGATGCATAGTGACCATATTTTCCATAATTGAAACATCTAACTGATTTTGTACCTTTATATTTTCTTGAGTCCTTGTTCCTTCTACCATAATTTGCTTCTTCATCATTGGATGACTCATTGCTTGAATCTGACTTCTTACCCTTTGTCTTCTTAGTAACTTTGAAGGTTGCTTCCTTTTGGGGAATAGGTTCCTCTTTTATTCTCATCTCAAAAGTTATGAGAATGCCATGTAATTCATCCCTTGTCAAAATTTCAATATCTTTTACCTCTTCTATAGCTGAAATATTTTCACTAAACCTTTTTGGAAGTGACCTTAAAATCTTATCACAAACATCTGTTTCCTCAACTTTAAGTCCAAGTCCTTGCATGGAGTTAACAACCTCATCCACACGAAGTAGATATGCAACAATGTTTTCCTCATCCTTCATATTTAGGTCTTCAAATGCTCTCTTGAAATTTTGCAACTTTACCCTTTTGACCTTTTTATCTCCTTCATATATGCCTTGCAACTTATCCCAAATTTCCTTTGTTGATGTGCAATGCATAACCTTTATAAACTCTGTTTCACGTAAACCTCTCAAAATTCCATTCATTGCTCTTGAATTGTGATGATGTAGAAGCTTACCATATTTATCTGTAGGTGGAGTTGTTGGTGGTGTGTATCCATTTTCAACTGCTTCCCATATTTCATTTCCAAGTGCCATTAGATGAAACTTCATCCTTGTGCTCCATAGTGCATAATTGTTCCCATCGAACAATGGTGTTGAATTCCTTGAAGATCCATTCTGAGAATCCATCTGTGTTCTTGTAAGATTTTCCTTCAAGTTGTTAAACTCTTTCGAAGGAACCCACTCTGATACCAATTGAAGAACACAAGCTTATACTGAGAGGGGGGTGAATAGTATAAGACCACTTTTTACTTTTCTTTCCCAAATAATATTATGCAATATATCAATGGTAATATCAATAATAGTAATCAAAGCAATGCATAAATCACCACACACAATAGAGACACCAATTTAATGTGGTTCACCCAATGTGGGCTACTCCATGGAGAAAATATTTCACTAAAATTTTCTCAACAAATCTCTTGGGAATCCTTCCCTATTACAATGTTTATGGACCTCTGTCCAAAGGAGACACCAATCCCCTAATCAAGTTTATGGATATCTATCCATAGGAGACACCAATCCCCTCATCTGGTTTATGGATCTCTATCCATAGGAGAACTCCTCCTCTGCTCTGGTTGGTGATCCTCTAGAAGACTACTACCTCCACTACACTGGCTTGTGGATCTCTATCCATAGAAGACTCTGTCCTCACTCAGAATATCTCTGTCCTCACTACCCTAGCTAATGGATCTCTATCCACTAGAGACTATTATCCTCTACTCTATCACCTCCAAATCTTACTCTCAGCTCTATCTCAAATCTGCACTAAACATAGTCCTTCGGTCTAGCATAAATATGCTCAATATCTATCTTTGATCTGCACTAAACATAGTCCTTTGATCTAGCACAAATCTTCTCAATATCTATCTCTGATCTGCACTAAACATAGTCCTTCGGTCTAGCACAAATCTTCTCAATATTTGTCTTTGGTCTGGCATAAACCTATCCTCAAATCTACACCAAACTCTATCCTCAAATCTATCCTCAAGCCTTAACACAAAGCTTGATTCAATCACAAATCAACTCTGCTAGATCTGCCCCAAACCTTAACTCAAGGTTTGAACAAATCAATCAATCAACTCTGCTCACAAGTCTTCTCAAAGACTTACCTCAAATCTGCTCAACAAGTCCTCTCTAGAACTTGTCCAATCTACTCAACAAGTCTTCACCAAGACTTACCTCAAATCTGCTCAACAAGTCCTCACTAGAACTTGTCCAATCTGCTTGTAAGCTTCCACAAAAGCTTACACAACTTGTCCTTAAGTCCACTCTAGGACTTACTCAAATCTGCTCACAAGATTTCACAAAATCTTATTCAACTCAACTCAATCTATCATAGAAAACCTCTTCAATCACACAAACAAGCTTCACATAGATTCTTGTTTAATCTCACATAAACATATAGAGAATTGTTAGAGACTCAATATGCTTCACACTCACAACAATGCTTAATCACTTTCAATATTTCCTTCAACTCAATCCAGAAATAAAGAACAATTTATTTCATAGAACTTGAACTATCACTCCAACACTTCCAATCAATTATGCTCAATCAACTCCACTCAACCAATCACTCAATGAAAGCTTATTCAACAATGCTTATCAAACAAACCTCACATAACAATGATACTCATGATATTTCACAAACCCTAATCATGCACATGAAGGCTCACTCAATATTTCCAACAATGCTTATCAAACAAGGTTTCTAGCATCAACCTTCATTCCAAAAAAACCTTCATCAATCAATATTGGATATCTCAAAACCAAACTCAACAATGCTTATCAAACAATCCTTTTCACTCCAACTTAGCATTCACAACATCCAATCCAACAATATTTTACTCACAAGGAAGATGTACCCATACCTTTTATTTTTATGGAGATATGTCTTCAAAACCTGTCTTAATCACAATCAAATTTTCTTTGCCAACACTAGGGTTAGGTAGCCACAACCTATCTCAAGATCTCCACAAAATAATTTTCTCAAAAATTATTTTCCATACAAAATATCAAATCCTTTTGTACACCTTATAATCTCCAAACTCACAATATCTAACTCAATAATTTCATTAAAACAAAATGCACAACAATCTCCCTTATACACCTTATAATCTCCACACTTTATAAAATAAATTTCAATCACCAAAAATCAAAATAAAATATTTTAATTTTTCCTTTACCTTATAACTCCCCCAAGCACTTAGAACTCACGACAATCTCTAAGCAATTTCAATTTTCAACACTTTAGAGAATAAAAATGAATAGCATACCTTTAATTCATTCTGCCCACAAAAATATTTTCGATGAATTCGACCACGTGACCTTGCACTCCCCAACACCCTAGCTCAAGCTAGGCCACCAAGTGGGCTGCGTGCCCACATGAGACAAATGGTGCACGCTCTCCTAAAATACTACCTCACGAAAACCATCGAGCAAATCAAACGAAACCTTCCTTCCTCACACAAAATGTCGATCGCATGGATCGAACCACGATCTCCTCCTTGCAAGCCTTAGCACTCTCCCAACTACCACCTGCGCTACCACCATCGGTGGGATGTCAAATCACTTCGCTACCTTTATTGCCTCATTTCCCTCCAATCTCTTCGAAATGCGAATCTTGCTTCTTCCTAGGGTGCAACGCTTTGATTTTCTCTTATATCTCGCATTCGAAGGTGTAAAATCAACTTTAGGAAATGGAATTTATTTCCTATATAAATGCACATTATCTTTTGACTTCTCACGTCGGCCCATTTCGAATTTAAAAATTTGAATTTAGTTTTTAAATATTAAATTTAAAAACCTTTGCCTCCATTATTAATTTAAATTAAAATTTTAATCAAAGATTAAAATATTTTAATTTAAATTAAATCTTTTGAAAATTGCTCATGGGTCTTTTCAATTTGAACTTCGTTTTTCTTCACCTTGTTATTTGGCCCGAAATATTATAATAATATAATATTATTATTTAATTTAAACTTGCTTCTCCTTCCTCGGGTCTTCATCCTTTGGGCCCTTTTTAGGCATATAATATTAAAAATAAATATTATATCCTATTCCTTTCCAAGACCTTCTTGCTTTTGGAAAAACCACTTGATGTCCTTAATGACGATGAAATTAAACCAATATTCTTTTGACATCAATGAAAACAAAACTACTCAAAATTTCCAACATGAAATATGAAGATGAACTAGTCATAAAAGAATCAGAGTCCATAGACAATCAGGAGGAAATTTATTGGAAATAAAGAGTGAGAATTGCTTGGTTGTTGGAGGGGGATCAAAACACGAGTTTCCTTTATCACTCTACATCGACAAGGAGATAATTTGACTTACCTTTAGGACTATAATGGAAAGGTGATGGACACCATGCCAAGTATGCAACATACAAAAAATAATTTATTTCAAAACCTTTTTACTGCCCCTGCTATCCCTAATTTTGTAGCACAACAAGATATACTTAACTATATCCCCTAGATTATTTCAATAGAGTAAAACCAAGGCCTTTTTAGTCTAGTGGATAAAGATGAGTGAGGAGCATATTTTTCAACATGAAATCGAGGAAATCCCTAGGGCTCGATGGTTTCCCAATTGAGTTCTTTAAGTCTTTTTGGGATGACATAGGATAGGATTTAACCAAGGCTGATAAAGAATATCATTCAAATAGAACTATGCTTTAGGCTCTAAATCATACTTTCCTCGCTTTGATTCCTAAAGTGGGACAGGCCGCCAACCCTGGAGATTTTTGTCTAGTTTCTCTCTACAATGTGACCTACAAGATAATCACTAAGTTGATGGTTGAAAGGCTTAAGAAGATTATGGACAACATAATCTCCTAGGAACAAGGAGGATTTGTGGAGGGGCATAAAATTATAGATGGATTTATTCTAGCCTAGGATGTTATCCACTCAATATAGCATTTTGGTCAAAAAGACATGTTTATTAAATGACATGTCTAAAGCTTATGATAGAGTCCCTTGGTAGTTTTTGAATCAAATGCTTGAGAAATTTGGCTTCTCTTAGGAGTAGAGAGAGTGGATCATGAGTTGTGTCTCGATGGTTTCCTTCTCTATTCTCATTAACGACTCCCCCTCGACCCCTTTCCTTGCTTCCAAGGGTATTTGTCAAGAAAATTCTATTTCTCCATTTCTTTTTATTATTTTAGCAGAAGGATTGGGCAAATTATTGTGAGTATTACATTATTTGGTCTAATGTATGTGTCACTTTGTGAAAGTGAAATGTGTCAAAAGAGAGAGGAGTATGAAGAGTCATATTGACATGTGGCATGTTGAGAGCTTGTCTTAATGACAAGAATGTGAAAGGTTGCATTTCTCGGATTTGTAGGGGAGAGCAACAGTTTGAGGACTGAAAAGTCATGTATTGTATTATATTGGAGATAACTCTCCATTATTGTATCATACCTTGAACATGAAAGTATAATATAGTGAGATCTCTCTTTTGTGCAATTTTTGTGTCAATATTTATGTGTACATTTCATGTGTGATCTTATCTTGTGATATTGTTATGTTTCAATGCATAATATTGTGATCCTGGTTTATGTTTTGTTAACATGAAATAGTGTCATGTTCCAACATAGATTCCTTTGAATAAACAAGCAACAAGGTCTTTTGGAAGGTGTGCAACTAGGTGAGGAGACGTTAACTCATCTTCAATTGGTGGATGATATAGGTATCTTTGGGGAGGCCATCATTTGGGAGGCTAGAACACTCAAAACCATATTAAAAACATATATCGATGCTACTGGTCAATAGGTGAATGCAACCAAATCTAATATTATTTTCTTCAATACGAATGGAAGAATCCATGATTAGATTCTATCCATTTTGAGCTTTGCCCAGGGTACCCTTATGCTTTATTACCTAGGGATTTCCCTTCATTTTAAGAGCATAAAGGTGACTTATTGGAAAGCTTTAATGGATAGAATCATTGCTAAAGTTAATCATTGGACTCATCATTGGCTTACCTTTAGAGGAATAATGGCTCTCATCCAATCAATGATCCAAGCCATGCTTGTTTATAAATTCTCCATCCTAGTTGCCCCTATGAGAGTCCTCAAAGAGTTGGATTTGCTTATGAGAATTTTTTTGTGGGATGGCCCAAGGATGGGTAAGAAGTGGGCTCTTGTTATTTGGGATAAAATATGTCAACCTAAAGCTCGAGGGGGTCTTGGTTTTTATAAAGTAACTTTAAACAATCAAGATTTTTTTGGGAAGCTTTATTGGAGATGTATCTCCAATAATTAGGCTTTCTTTAATAGAGTCATCACTAGTAAGTATTTGGGTTCTATCTCTCATCAAGAAGTTGAGCACATTCCTTTAAGAGACCTTGGCTCCATTATTTAAAAGGTCTTGAAAGTTGGGGAACAATTGGTTAAATCTAGACTTTTTTGGAAAGTAGGAACCGGAGATAAAGCTAACTTTTGGAATGATTCTTAGGACCAACATCCCCTCTTAATAAATGAGTTTCTAGAGTTCAGCCCTTACAACAAATCCTCAAAGATAGAGGATGGATAAATATGGCTTCATACATTAATTGGAGATTTATCTTTCTTTCAGTGGAAGAGGTTAGAAGAAAGACCTATTCTTGTCCCTCTTCATCAAAAGCTTCTTAATGATAATATCCTTAAGCAAAGGTGCCTTAAAAGGAAAGAGGAAGAGGATAGTATCAACTGGGGCCTTGAAACTCTAGGTGTCTTCACTATTCGTGATGGTTATAATTCTTTGCTCCCTCCATCATTGATCCTGTATAATACCCCATGGGATAGAGTTTGGGTGACTAAGGGCTAGCCTAAAATAAATTTCTTTGCTTGGGAAGTGATGCATATGAGTTGTCTCACCTATGATAACCTTATGAAGAGAGGTTTTTATGGCCCTTACAACTACATCATGTGTAACTCCTAGGAGGAGACACTTGATCATTTGCTTTTCCAGTGTGCATTTGTAAGAGAGTTGTGGAAAAGGTGGTTAGACCTCTTTAAGGCTCACCTAAACTTTTAGGTGACTTTTTATAATATCTAGGAGATTTGGAAACAAAGAAAACTCAATAATATTTCCATTCAACTAAGGTAGTCCCTAGGTCCAAGTTTCATCTAATGGCACATTTGGACGGAAAGAAATTCCAATTTTTTTAGAGAGGAGTTCAGTCCAATGGAACTGGTTTGGCATAAAATTGTTACCAAGGTTTTTGAAACTATTAGAGCTCACCTTAGGGACAATAAAACTTAGGAGAATGAGGGGACTTCCAAGCCACAAAAATTGGAACCATGGTAGCCCACTCCCTTGGGTTGGGAAATATTAATTTTGATGGTGCAACTAAGGATAACTTAGGGGCTGCAAGCATTGGTTTTCTTAGAAGATATTTCAAGGGGAAGATCCTCCATTAGGAGCTAGAGGGTCTTGGAAGGGCTACTAACAATGAATTTGAAGGACTAGCTATCAGATAAGACTCTCTCAATGCTTAGGATAATGGGGTTAGAAAGGTCATAGTTGAGTTTGACTCACAAATTATGGTGGGTCTTCTGTATATTATTAGAAATTTTAGACCAAAGGCTTGGAGGATAAGAAATATTATGATCCAAATTAAGTATATTTAGCATCAGTTCAAGGATGCATCCCTATCTATGTTGACAGATAAAATAATATAGTAGTTAACTTTTTGGCTAAACATGGTAGTGAAAGTTTGGTTGGGTACATGTTGAATTCTAACCAGGATAGGAACACTTATGAATGGCTTGAGGTGAACCAAATGGTTCTTAGTTTGGCCAACAAAGACTTAGGTAAGGATGAGGATAGGTCTAGAGTCCAATGAGCCTTGTGGATCAATGAAGGATGAATAATTATTTGTTGGGTTATTTTCTGCCTCTTGTAACACTCTTTGGCCCTTTTTGGGATAGCATTGGTAGTGTTTGCAAGACTATCAAGCTTGCTAGGTTACTTAGGATCAATGTAAAGCAAAAATAAGACCAGGTCAATTATACTCTTTAGATGGTACTAATTGTTTTGCTATTTTTAGAGATGTTAATATGAGTTTTATTTAGATTTTAGGGCTTGCCAAAAGTGGAAGACCTATGACTGTAATTTGATTCTTGTTCTATCAATAATTTTTCTTTTACCTTTGAAAAAAATACTTTGACTATTGCTCTTCTCACATATCCAAGAGATGCATCCTTTTATATTCCTCACATATAATAAAACTCTCATGTCTCTTTACTTGACACCTATACATATGACTTTTGACTTACATGACACATTGCACACTTTACACACTTTCATGCTTTATTAAATGACACTTGTATTCTTCTCACACATTGACACATGCTTTGGGAGAAATATAAATCGCACTCCCTAATATAATAAATACAAATGTTCAATGTACTACATGCTACCAAATAATGTAATATATCTAACACCCTCTCGTATTACATTATTTGGTATGATGATATTTTGGTGTACACAAATGACTTTAAAATATCTTGTACTTGTTTCATACAAGAGCTTTTGTAAAAATGTATGTACTTTGTTCTTCAGTGGGAGTATGTTTTACCTGAATATTATGATCTTGAACATGATCTCTAATAAAGTGACATTGAGCTTCAATATATTATTGTTCTTTTGTGAATCATAGGAATTTTTATTAATTTGATTTCTTGATTATAACAATTTAGTATTGTAAGAGCCCTTTGGATTCCTATATTTGGAAAAATGTATTGTATCCAGAGTACTTCACATACTGCATCTCTTGCTGCACAATATTATGCTTTTATTGATGAAAGAGCTATTCCAAGTTGTTTCTTACTATACCAAGAAATAGGTGCTGACCCGAGATAGAATACATATCTCGATGTTAATTTTTTTCATCTACAGATCCAACATAGTAAGAATTTGAATATCCCTATAAGTGAAATTTATCATTTATTTTGTATTTTAACCAATATTTTGTAGTTTTGCTTATATATTATAGTACCCTCTTTGTAGCTTTACAATGACTTTCTATAGGTTCTTGCATAAACCTAGAGAGATAATTTACAATAAAAACAATATTAGATCTGGTATTTGTTAAATATAGAAGACTTCTAATTTCTAGTCGATACATAGTAGTAGAGACTAGTGATGTCTTATCATATCTTGATAATTGCAGTCCTTGCTCCATAGGAGTGTCTTTAGGTTTACAATTTTATATTCTATATTTTTCAAGTAATGATTTTACATACTTTATGTTATTGTCTCTTTGACAGATTTATAAACCAATAAAATAGTGTAGTAGTCCTAGATCTATCATTTTAAAATCCTTTTCCAGATCCTTTTTAACTTAATCTATCAAAATATTTGAGCTTCCTATGATTATTATATCATCAACATATACTACAAGAATTATTCTTTTTGACCCAACCTTTTTTGTATAAAGATTTGAATCTGATGCACTCCTTTTGAAATTGTGTCATAGCATATGATCATTAATCTTAATATACCATGCTCTTGGTGCTTGTTTTAATCCATATAATGATTTGTTTAATTTATAAACCTTTTGTTCTTGTCCTTTGATAACAAAACCTTTTGGTTGAGTCATATATACATCTTCTTCAAGATCATCGTTAAGAAATGTGCTCTTAACATCCATTTGATGAAGTTTTCATCCAAGTTTTGTTGCTAATGCATAAATTATTTGGATAATAGTCATTATTGTTGTAGGTGCAAAATTTTATTCATAGTCAATTCCTTATGTTTGAGTATAACCCTTTGCAACTGATTATTCCTTATATTTGTTAAGAGAATCATATGCTTTGTATTGTATCTTGTAAACCCATTTACTTGTTTTCTTTCCTTGTGGTAGATCAACTAAATTCCATGTTTTATTCTTCATTAATGTTGCATATTCTGATTCCATGGTTGTTTTCCATTTTGGTTGTCTTATGGTAGCTTGTGTAGTTGTAGGTTTTGCTACTAAACTCATTAATCCCATATTCATTCTTGACATGCTATGAGTTTGAGGTCTTATGGTAGTAAGATCTGGTATTTGTTCTAGATTTGAATCCTTAAGAGTATTTATGTACCATTTTACCTCTTTTCATTGTGGTGATGTTATGAATTCTGATTTTTTAGTTAGCTCATTTAATTATGATTCTTCACTTGAAGATATTTCTTTAGAATAGGTATTGTATCGATCTTTAGATTTTCAATAAAATTTTTGTTTTCTTCATTAGAAACTACATCTCTACTTACATGCATTTTATTTATGAATCATCATCATAACCAAGAAATATCCCACATATGGTTTTACCATCTATTTTTGTCCTTTTTTTTAATTTTAAACCATGCATATATGCCTTGCATCCAAATACTCTTAGATGTTCTACTATATATTTTTTCCAGACCATGCTTCTTCAAGAGTAATATTTTTAAGTATTCTTGTGGATGATCTATTTTGTATGTATACTACAGTTTTAACAACTTTTGCCCAATATTGCCGATCAAGTCATGCTTCTTTTAGCATGCAACATACCATTTCCATAATGGAATGATTCCTTCTTTATGTTATACCATTTTGTTGAGGTGAATAAGTTGTAGTCAGTTATTTTTTTATACCATTTGATCTTAGAAATGATTCAAATTTTTTTGATAGAAATTCACCACCTCTATCTAAGCAAAGATTCTTCATTATTTTTCTTGTTTTTGTTCCACTAGTTGCTTGAATTGTTGAAAGCAACTAAAAGCTTAAATTTAAGTTTTAAAAAATATACCCACATTTTTATGGAATAATCATCAACAAATAGCTAAAAATATTTGTCCTCCAAGACTAGTAGTGTTCATTGGTCCACATAAATCTATATATTAATTCTAGTGGCTCTTAAGCTTTGTATTTATTGAGTTCAAAAGGTATTCTATGTTGTTTTCCTACAAGGCATTATGGACAAATTGTAGATTCTCATAATAATTTAGATAATTATGTTGTCATTCGATATCTACTCATTTCATTCAAAGAAGATGCACTTATATGTCCTAGCCTTTTATGCCAAAGTTCTTTGGTTTCTAATGTTCTTGTTGATAGAACAACATTTGATAATGTATCTAGGGAAAATAGACCATTTATGTAGGAACCATAGGCTATGAGTTTTCCTTGTTTAGTAATAAGACATTTCTTTTTGTTCTCAATAATTATGAACTCAACCACTAAATATTGATCCATCATTTGAGATACTAAGATTAGGTTAGCAGTTAATCTAGGCACATACAACACAATGTTTTTCAATTGGTAATATGGGGTTGAAACGGGCCCCACCTGTATTACATCATCACCATATAGTGGTATTACAACAAAGTCTGGATATTATCCACATAGTGATTTTTTTGGCTGGATAATAAGAGGTTGTACTTGGGTCTCCATCCTTGAAAAATTACAACTCTCTTCTTTAGATCTTGAGAGTTTACAAATAGATACACTTCTCATCTCAATTGAGATGTTATAGCTAGAAATATATATCATTTACATAAAATGTCTGAATTCTTGATTTTCATTTTTTGAATCTTTTCAATATTTTGTATGAATACAAATATTCCAAAATTTAGCATCCTTCTTGACATTTTTCTATAGCAGCCTTCACAATACCAAAACTTCACCTCTACTATATATGCATTGCATCTTAGTAGAGTAATATTTCTAAAACATCGCACTATCATAGTTCGCTTTACCAAAATTATCCACATAGTGAGATTACAACAAAACTTGGATATTTCCCATGTATCGCTTGGCAATATTTGAACCTTGGTCTCCTCTTTAAATATTGATAAATCTAACCGGTTGAGCTAATACCACTTGATGCATACAACACATTATTAATTATACATTTTGCATCAAATAAATTGATTAAAATATCTCCAACTTCTTTGACCTCATATATTCTATTATCAATTGTAGCAACTAGTTTCTCATTTTTTTTTTAAATATTAAATTGTTGTTTATTTCTAGTCATATGCCTGCTTGGCCCTAAACCGATATACCAATGATTTGTATCATAATATTGTTTGACCATTGTCATGACTTATTCCATTTATCTCTTAATTTATCAAATTAAATTATCCTTCTTAAATCTCCCAAAGCAATTTCATTTTTAATTCAAATTTCAAAATACCTTGTCCCCTTATAAATCCTATTTATCTATCTCCAAGGTTATACTTTTATAAAAATAAATTTCAAATTTCTTTTAAGAAACTAAAAATCAATTCCAAATTTCTTTTAAGAAACTTTATAACTCCAAATAATATCTAGCACCTAAAAATTTAAATAAAGTCACTTAAAATTAGGTAAAGTGTTAAGTACCTAAGTATATGAATGTGGGGATATAATATAATATTGTATTACAACATGGGTCACACATAAAATTATAATAATATTTAACATTGTGCCATATTATAATATTATGCACTTTGTAACTCATGGAAGGTGAACCACCACATGGGTGACCTTGTAACTCATGGAAAGTGAACCATCACATTCTTGTATAAAGAGAGATGTACCCCCAATTGTAGAAGATATAAAGTATTCTTTGTAGAAGTCTTGGCTTGTGGAGCTAGAGATCTTGTGGAGTGGTTTCCTTCCAATAAGGAGCATTGTATGATGTTGCCTTACCTTAAAGGTATTATCAATCTCTATTTTATTGTGTGAATTGTTATTATAGATGCATGTTTGATATTTTTGCATATTGGTGAATGATTTATTGCTAATGAGAAGAAAGGTACATAACATTTGGTATTAGAGCAACAATTCTGATAAAGTGGATTTTTTTTACCGATCTAGGGCATTTTTTTTATAAATGTGTCACATCTTACGAGGACCATATCTTTTTTTAGCAATCATTTTCAAAATATTTTTGTTCTAACATGTATCGTTTTGAGTACTACAAAATCTAGTGCTCATTTGTTAAGTTTTAATAAGGATTGAAAAAGTTATAGTTATTTGAAGTTGAGGTATTTATGTTGTTTTTTGGCTGTGTGAATTTATTTTCAAAAGAAAAAAATTCAAATTAAATTTTGTAGCTATCATTTTCATAATTTTTTTGCACCAGCATGTAGATTATTTTGAGTACTATAAAATGACTACTCACTTGATAAATTTCGATAAGTATTGAGGGAGTTATAACCATTGAAAGTTGGATTTTTTGTGTTGTTTTTGGGCTACATGAAAAATTCAAGTAAAGGGAAAAAATCATAACTCCCAATCCGGGTAAGAAAATTAGTTGTCGTTTGTTTTGTTTTGAAGAAAATATGTAGATTTAATTGTTTGAAGAAATAAATAGATGAGATCTCTAAAATTTTATTTTTTGAGAATTTTCAATTATTTAAAACCCTAGCTATTTTGAAAAAAATCATGGAGGTGTCAATATTTATTAGAGAGGATGACAGTGATGCTAGGGAACGTTGGAAACTTTATAAGTCTTCAAAATCTTCTAATTTTGTACGGATATGTGGGATTTATGATTATTTACAAGGGGAAGGCCCCCAAGCGTTAGGTGGATTGGTAAGTGCTTGTCTGGCCAGGCATTTACCAAGAAGACACCCAGGTTCAAACCTCGGGGGAAACCTAATTGTAAAGCTAGTAGTATGATCTGAATTCTCTGAGTGCACACTAGACCGATGATGATGGTATGAATCCCGAGCGATCGGTGGTCCCTGATAGTCAAAATACGACTAACCCCAAAAATGGCTGAAGCACTTTTTGAAGAAGACCGAAGCGGCCTACTTTTGAAGGAGCAATAAGAAAGCAAAATACGCTAAGGAAAGAAGGTGTCGCAAAATTGTGACATGTCGGGTTTTCGCAACGAAAAATAGCAAGGAGGCCAAACGAAGGAAAAAGTCACGATTTCGCGACGTTGTACATTTTTGCCAATTCTGCCAATGAAGGAGCCCAGTCAAGGCGAATGTCGCAATTTCATGACATGCTTCATTTTTTTTGGAAGAAAAGCCAAAGGGACTAAAGAGACGAAGAATGTCACAATTTCACGACATGTCCCGTTTTCGCGACTGAAAGCGGCAAGGTGAACCAAAGAAGAAGAAACATCGCAATTTCATGATATGTCTCAGTTTCGTGGTCAAAGATGAAGAATAGAGCTAAAGAGACGAAGACATCATGATTTCGTGACATGTCACATTTTTGCAACCTAAAAGAGGAGACAAAGAAAAAGGGACAAAAATGTCACGATTTTGCGACATGTTCCGTTTTTGTTGGGGGGAAGAGAAAGGAGCTTTGCAAAGGCAGAATGTCATGATTTCATGACATGCTAGATGTAATGGCATAAAAGGTATTTTTGACAACTGAGACATGCACTGGCACCAAATTTTTGATTCTTGGGAAAGGCCAGATGATTGTAATGTGGCAGGCTCGCTAGATAATTGTAATATGACAAGCTCATCTAAAATCTAATTTGTAGAGGATCTTTTGTAGATTTTTAGAAACTGCGGACAAATTGCTTGTAATTGATTAGGTGATCAAAATGTACATAGTAGAAAGATGATCTTTTTAGGGTATATATATGGGTGAGCGACCCACAAAAAAATGTCGGCTCTTGGACATTTACAGACCGTATGTACATTTTGTTGGAATACAAGCAATAAAGATACTCCTCCTTTTGGCTTCTAATTTTCTGTGTGCAAGTGTATGTATCTGGTTTTTTGAATTCTATTCATTTTAAGTTTATATTGTATCTGTTCTAAAATCTAAACTGTGCATATATGAATCTTGTTCCTGGATTTAAAGATTAAGGAATGCTTACATGTGTTAGATGAATGTCTAAATCATACTTAGGAATTCATGATTTCTACATGAGGGTATAAAGGAAGCTTGTAGACAGTGATATGTGCATTTATTTCTTGTTGTTGTCTAATCTATATCATGAGAAAAGTTCTAGCTTCAACTATATTTCCCTTCTTTCTTGTTCCCATTTTCTCTAAAAACCCAAAGGAACCAGCCTTCTCTAGAGATTAAACGGATAGTCCCAAGTTAGATTCGTCTATTCAATATTGGCAAAGTCTAAGGCACAACACTATTAACCAAAGGTAAATTTTGTTCCAACAAATTTTGGCACGCCAGGTAGGGGCATAAAAATCCCATAGTATTTTATAAAGTTTTAGTGTTTTACTTCAAAGCCTTTTGTGAAAATTCTCAAGCAAAAAACACTTGGCGACTCCATTCAAGAGGGTTTAGACTGAAAGAAAAACCTTGTCTAAAAACATCTTGCTATAAAGTCATATGATAACTAGATCATGAACTAGAAACTCTGAAGAACCCGTCGAGTTATTCGAGTTACACCATGGAAGCTTGAAAGCACATACCATGCTAGCCACATGATCTAATCCACCCAGTACTAGTGACAGTTCTCTAGTACCTACTATAGGGACATCTGCAAACAACCCTATAGTAACTGTAAATACACTAGCAATCATGGCTGCTCCTCCCGTCCTAGCCCATCTTGTATGGAACCAAACTGGTCCTTTGAACTTAGGAGCTTAGAATCAAATTCCCCAGGTTGCACTAAAGGCATT
The DNA here is from genome assembly GCA_028583015.1 of Wollemia nobilis. NCBI lineage: Eukaryota > Viridiplantae > Streptophyta > Pinopsida > Araucariales > Araucariaceae > Wollemia > Wollemia nobilis. The sequence goes on along the minus strand of JAQPPZ010016879.1, from coordinate 11,976,699 downwards.
GCCAACTTTTGATGGGACAGGCAAGACAAAGAAAGGAACATTGTCTGGATGTTTCATTGTTAGCAACCGTTTACAATATTACCCAAGAAGATGTAATGGTCATATTGTTGGTCATATCTTTGAAAGGGAAGATGCTCTATTGGTACAAAGTGCTTCCTACTGGATCCATTACTTCTTGGGCAACACTTGCAGGCCGTTTGGTCGATGAATTCAATATACATGCAAATCTATTCACATTACTGAATCAATTCACTATCATCGAGAGGCATCCATAAGAGGAAATCTAGGATTTCAACATCAGATTCACATGAACTTGAGACAGAGTGCCCCAGGGTCTAAAGCCCATCGAAGACCAAGTGATATGCTACTATATAAGGGATTTTGATTTAGATCTCAACATAATTATAAGGCAATCTCATGTAAACACTTTCCCTGCTATCTATCTAGAAGCAGCCAAAGGAGAAGTCGATCTCATCGCCACTAAGAAATATCCCTCAAAGACCCTATTGCCAATTGCACCAGAGCTTTCCCAAGCCTCAGGTCCTAATCTCCCTGTACTCCCATCAACGTGGGCTGTCCCCGCTATAGCCGTACCTCCTATACCTCTTGCACTACCTGTTCCACCCCTCGCATCGGTTTCCCCAGATAACCAGTTGACAACCATAGTTGATACAATGAAGACGTCAAATGAAATGTCATCCATGAAGAAGAGAGAAGCTGAAAAAAATTGTAGCCAAAGATATTTCCACAGATACAAAGAGACGGGGCTTCAACAAGCGATAGAGGACAAGAAAGAAAATATATTGTATATGCTAATGAAGTAGGAGATAATAGAGAACCCACCAATGCTGATTATTGGTGTTCTACGTGCAATGATCCTCATGGAGAGGATTCATGCATGATTCATCAACACCATGTACAAAGCATGATAAATAAAAGAGCTAAAGAAACTGGGAAAAATTAGGTGAACATAATCAGAGAAGTTCACCAGAACTTGGCAATTCCTTTAGTCGAGTGAGTTGCAATCCTAACAAGATCAGGAAAAAAGTTGTTACAAGTCGATCCGAAGGAACTCCAGCCATTAAATTTTCCTCCTGCCCCCAAGGCTACTCCTTAGAAGGATTAGTCAAATGAAAAAGAATGCTTTGACCCTCCTCGGACTTCTGTTCCAACACCAAGGAAAGAGTTTCCTCCTAGAAAGGGAGACAAAACTCAAGATCAAGCGAAGGAGAAACTCAAATTTCCTTCATTAACCAAAAGACAAAGGACAGAAGCCACTCAGGGCTATAGATACATATATGATGCATCAACTAGCAAAAGGGAGAAAAATTCCGAGGCACCCTCATCTACAACTCCTTCGTTCAACATTGTAGAGGAGATGAAGAAGACTCCCTCAAAAATGAGAATGTATGATGCATTACAAATTCTAGGTCAGATTGACCTCCTCTAGGAATCTCTAAAGTTGACTAAAGGTAAGAGCAAAAATCCCTCCTTCTCAAATGTTATACAAGCAAATGTTATGTCAGCTACTGGGAAAAATAGACCACCTTCGTTCTATTTATCCTTGCAAATGGAGGGGTGGATAGTCCACAACTGCATGATTAACTCAGGGGCAGCAACTACAGTGATGCCCAAAGTAGTGTGCGATATAATGGGAATGGAATATACCAAGAGCCATCCTGATGTGTTGCAATTAGATGGCACCCCAGTGAAATCTATCGGGGTGATTAAAGAAATCCCCATTCAGCTCCACAGGATGCCCCAAGTAGTTGTCATACAAGAAGTAGTTGTTGTGGATTTAGAACCGTACTTTGGTATGTGTTTGTCCAGAGAATTCACGACAAAAGTGGGAGGTTATTTGTATCTAGATTATTCACATTTTGAGGTACTGTTCAAAGGTAAAAGAGTTAAGATCTTCAATGAAAAACCATCTACCTTTCACGTAGAAAGACTGGAAGATACAAGCGTTGTCAACATGCTATCCGAGGATTTAGAGGACATAGATTTAATGGAAGAGACCTTGGAAGAACTCCAATCCGAGGATTAGTTTTCATTAAAATATTTTAATGCCATGGTAGAAACGGAAATAGGGAGCTATTCCATCGAGAAGCCAAAAAAGCTACTTGTTTCTGTCCCTGAAAAAGATGATTCTGCTAGCCATCTCTGGAAACTATATTTTGATGGTTCGAGATGCAAGAACGGAGCAGGTTCTGGGATTGTTTTGATTTATCCTACTGGAAAAGAAAAGGTCTTTTCATATAGGTTGACATGGAGTTGCACCAAAAACATAGTTGAGTACGAAGTATTGTTCTTAGGACTTAGAAAAGCTAAAAATCTAGGTGCAAAACAATTGCTAATTTTCGAAGATTCAAAACTTATAGTGAAGCAGGTTACTAGAAAATGCATTTGTAAGCAACATTACCTAAGGGCTTACAAGAATAAAGTGTTAGATCTCTTGGAAGATTTTGAAGCTCTGAACATGCAATCTATTTCAAGGGAAAGCAACACTCATGCAGACCTGTTGGCATCAGTTGGATCTAACTTTTTCCTAGTCAGCAACGTTATCCAAAAGTCTAAAACAGTGAGACTAATTTACAGGTCTTCTATGCCTGATAAAGACATTTTCTGGCAGGTATTCGAGAATTATGAACAAATCTTGGATTTTATGATCCATGAGGTGAATTTCTCTAATGATAGAGCACTACAAGAAGAGGACGAAGAGAGCCTGATTCAGTTAAGAAACAACCATATTCCCAAGGGACTGATCACCCTTGAGAGTCTTTTCAACAATAACGACAGAACTATAGGTCAAATTATTAAGGTGGATAAACGCCGATATAAGGAGGTAGAATTAGAACCGGGTAAAATGATCAAAGTAGGTACTGATTTTACAATAACAGAACTAGAACAAATAAAGCAGTTATGTAGAGAATATCCAGATATAATAGCCTGGACTTATAGTTATTTAAGAGTGTACAATAAGGAAGTTATTCAACATACCATCAAACTAGAGGAAGGAGCTAAACCTTTTCGATAGAGGCAAAGGCCAATGAATCCAAAGATTGAAGCTTTGATGAAACATGAGTTGTTAAAACTCCTACAGGCCAAGATAATATATCCAATCAAGCACTCTACCTGGGTGGCCAATTTAGTCTAAGTCTGAAAAAAGAATGGTGAGATCAGACTATGCGTCAATTTCAAAAATTTGAATAGGGCCTCTTTAAAGGATCACTATCCTTTACCCCAAATCGACCTAATCCTTCACACGGTGGTAGAAGCAGAAAGGTTTTCCTTGTTAGATGACTTTTCTGGCTACAATCAAGTTTGGGTAAGAAATGAGGATCAATATAAGACTGCGTTCACCACTAAGTGGGGAAAATTTGCATACCAAAGGATACCCTTTGGATTATCTAATGCAGGAGCAAATTTTCAAAGAGCTATGGATGTAGCTTTTGGAGAGCTTGCAAATAAGATCATTATTGTCTATTTAGATGACATGAATGTATTTTCTCATGACAAAAGAGACCATGCCAACCATCTGTGACAAATATTTTAAAAGTGTAGAGAATTCGGGATATCCCTAAATCCTAAGAAATCTATTTTTGCTGTAGAAGAAGGAATACTCCTTGGGCATGTTATTTTCAAAATTGGGTTGTCCATTGATCTTGATAGAGTGAAAGCACTTATGGAGCTGTCACTTCCAATTAATAAGAAAGGATTATAGTCTTTCTTTGGACAAATAAATTTTGTCAGAAAATTCATTGTCGATTTTGCCCAAACAGTAAAGCCAATGAATGAACTGTTAAAAAAGGATGCTCCTTTCAAATGGACAGAGCCAAGAAAAGAAGCTTTCAAGAAAATTTTGGAAGCCATAGTGCAAGCCCCTGTACTAGTCAACCCTGACTATTCTAGAAGTTTCATTCTATACGCTGTCGGAGAGCAAGATAGCTATGCTGCAGTTCTCAATAAGAAGGGAGCAGATGATGAAGAAAGAACAATAGCCTTTTTGAGTTCTACCATGCACAAGCATGAGGAGAGGTACACTTTTATAGAAAAATAGGTGTATGCAATTATGAAATCATTGAATAAACTGAAGCACTTTTTATCCAGAGTCGAACCATTGTTTATGTGATTCACCCTGACGTAAGATATTTTATAATACAAGGGGAACTGGGTGAAAAAAGAGCTGCGTGGGTGACCCGCATACAAGAGCATGATGTAGAAATATATTCGACTAAAATAGTCAGAGGTAGAGATTAATGCCAGGAATTGGCTAGACAAGCAACAAGTGGATATGGGGAAAGCCAGCCCGTGATGGCAAATACTGAGCAACATCAAGCCAGAGAGAGTACAGATTGGATCGAAAACTTTGTGAAGTATTTTCAGACTGGATTGTGCCCTAAAAATATGAATGCTTCCCAAAGAAGAAGGTTTAGAGCCCAAGCTTTAAAATATACCCTTCGAAAAGAAGGGTTGTATAGAATAAATATCGATGGTGTATTGTTGAAATGCATTTTCGATAATGAAAAATAGAGAGTATTAGATAAATTTCATGGAGGCCTCTCAGGTGGACATTATGCAGGCCAAACAACAGCTTTGAAGATCCTTAGAGCTGGATGTTATTGGCCTTCCATATTCCTATATGCATACAAAGTAACCCAAAAATGTGAACAGTGTCAGAGGTATGTAGGAAGAAATATGAATGCACCTATGCATTTGAGAGCTATACAAGTCGAGGAGCCTTTCCAATAGTGGGGATTGAATTTTGTGGGGATATTAGAGCTAAATTCATCAGCAGGCCACAAATACATTCTCACTGCACATAAGTAGTTCCCACAAAGAAAGCTGATTCAGAAGTAGTGATAAAATTTGTAGAGAGTCCAATTACAAGATTTGGCATACCAGACTCTTTGATTACAAACAATGGATCTTCTTTCACTGGAGCAAAGATGATCGAGTTTACCAGTCGATATGGGATTTACTTGAAGACTTCTTCTAACTATTACCCACAAGGTAATGGACTAGCTGAGTCTACCAATAAGAATATCCTTAGAATCCTGAAAAGGACACTAGAGGATAACAAAAGGAACTAGCACTCACTACTGAATCAAGCCATGTGGGCTGATAGAATTTTAATCAAGAAATCGATCAATACATCACCATATGCTTTGGTTTATGGAAAATAAGTTGTTTTTTCAATTCATATGGAGATACCAGCATTGAAATTATTGAACCAGATTAATGAAGATGAAGGTCATCCAATGGATGCCCGACTGATGCAACTTCTACAACTAGAAGAATCTAGGGAGCAAGCCTACGACCACCATCGAAAACATATGGTAGAAATAGTAGGGTGGTTCGACAAGAAAACCACTTTCAAGAAATTTAGGACAGGTGACCTGGTTTTAAAATGGAACGTCAAGAAAGCGAAACCAGGCTACCATGACAAGTTTGATGCTTTCTAGGAAGGACCATTTGAGATTATTTTAGAAAAGCAGTTCAATGCTTTTCAGCTGAAGGATCAAGATGGGTGGATTCTTCCTATCGTAGTGAATGCATTTCACCTAAAATTATACTTCCAGTAAAAAGCAAATAAAAAAGATTATATGTATAATGTAATATAAGTATTTTGAAAGTTTGTAAATATTGTTGTTTTTTGCAGCTTAGTAAGAATTTTTTGTAGCCAATCAGAGCCCGATATTTTTTGAATAAATTTAAGGGGAAAAGTTCGCCTTTGTTGTCTTATAATTTCAAATTCAGAGCTGCCACGTGGTCCTCGAAGAGCTGGCGAGCAGGAATAATTAAACAGACTCATCCAAAGATGTTATATACTCTTCCCAAGAAATATTTCTAAGGTCAGCAGTCGAAGCCTTATTTGAAGTGGCCACGTGCCAAGGGATAAGCAGGTGGAAGAATAATTAATCAGTCAGGTGGCATAATTTTTAGCATGAGGTAGTTTCCTGTTTCCCATGCAAAATTTAATGAGCTGGCGAATTTTTTTTAGGAAACTTTCTAAAGAAGGTGGCGAAAATGAAAACCAAAGAAAATATGAAGAAATCAAATCTACCAACCATCATTAATGCATTAATGTTGCATGTCCTCCCAATCTACGTGAAAGTAAAATTTCAAATCCTGAAAAGGTATTTTGTCATTTGCGAATCGCTAAGCTCCCACGGAGAGAAAAGAGTGAAGACTATCACTGTAATAATCAGAGACCAGAAGATTTTTGCTATCCCAATACTGTGACGCTGTAACTCAGTAAGAAAGAAGGAATTAGGAAGTATTATTAGAAAAAAATTAGTGCCCATATACCTGAGAATTCCTAATGTCTCCACGAAAAATGAAGGAGCAGAAAGCATCGACTTCGTTGCCCCCGACTACTTCGGTAGTAAGGAGAAGGGAGGAGAGTAGTGCCAGATTTATTGATAAATATGCCCGAACTGCAGACACAGTTGTGACATGGAAAGACCCGACAAATATTCGAAGCAATATAAATAACCGGGTAGCAACTAGGGTTTTAGCGTCCTCTCCTTCCACATTTGCATACCACTCTTTCCTATACTGGTATGTATATATCCCTGTTCATCCTTGCCCATAATTAGTAAGGGTAATTGCCAATTTTTACGATGAAAAAGAGAGGAAAATTAGGGATTATTCGGGAAGGGTTTTATTTTCTTTGTCAAAGGATGCATTTATCTCTGCTTTTGCTATGATCCATGTCCCTTATTTAGAGCCAAAACCTTTGATCCTTTACAGCAGACTACATATTTTAGTTCATATGAAAAAATGAGGAATTTCTTAGCTACTCAGTTAAAAGACCTTCCCGAGGGAGTGAATCCACTAGAACCTCCCATAGAAATTATAGCTTTTAAGGACCCTAAACTGTATTCCATCCTAGCCATGATTGTCGGGCTCAAAACTGATGAAAGGCTTAAAAAATGGCAAGTAGCGATGGTAGAATGTTTGTAAAACCCTAAGATGTCTGACTCTACTATCATGAATAAAAGTGTAAGGCCAATTTTCTTCTACTGGCCCGAGTTCTTAAGTTCAAAAATTCATGAGGGTTTGGTAGCTTTGAAAGCAGTGACCCAATTTTCTTTTTGCTACACTTCTTATCTGGTTTGGTTATTCTTTTATTTCATGTTTCAAGAATTAGAATTTATATCAGTAAATGATAGAGATGAAAAGGGGAGAGTTTTTCCAGTCTATGAATGGACCAATGTGTTGCATAAGTCAGAGTCCTACTATGATTTCAATAGGGAATTCTTAGGCCCTACTCTGAAAATTATGTATGGACAGATTAGAAGGTTGACCCCCAAAGCAGAAAAAGTCTTGCAAACCAAATATGCTGAGGAGGAGACTGGTTAATTTTGACCCAAGGATTATGTATCAGATTATATGGGTTCACAGAGAAACCCTTTTTACTCCCCCATTATGTCACTGATAGGTTATTTGCTTTAGAGTATGTTAGGCAGACGAAAACAATAAATATGAAGTTCGGGACTAGAATTCAAAAAACTAGTACCTGCAACATGCCCTTCAAATTTGAAGGAATTACTGTGACGAAAAAAGGGCAAAATGAGCAAAAAACAGAGTATTTGAGAGAATTGGGACTTATTGAGATTCCACAGAGGTGGAAATATGACCCCTTGAACAGGTTTGCTGAGAGGCAAGCCATTTTGAATAAAACCCAGATAAAAGATTATCATGTTAAAATCAGGGAAGATATTGAAGAAAGCAGAAATAATAGTGAAGATGAACCCCTGGAGTGGCATATAGAGAGGATGGAGCCTCTACCCCCTGGCATGACTTCTATGAAGTGGTTGTCCAATATGATCCTGAAAATGTAAAGGCCCATCAATTGACAAATGACAAAATTAATAGAATACTAAAAAATCGACCGGATTGGACTCTGGAAAAAATCTGAGAATTGTGGTTAATGAGAGTGCAGACTAACATTATTTCATCTAGATACCCCACCAAGGATAACAATAAATTTAACCCTAGGTATAATGCCAATCATGAGTCATGGACCGACAGTTTTCATGTCAGGATCCCTCCTAGTATTGGAGGCAGTCATTTATCCAGCCCAAAAGCACCTCAGCAGCATGAATCTGATAAGGGCAAGAAAGTGATAGTAGCCCAAAACCCTCCTCTTGTTTAGAAAAAACCTAGGACATCAAGGAAAATATCAATAGAGGAAGTTTTTACTAAAGAACAAGAGGAAACTTATAGTCAAAAGGTTGCCCAAATGATGTTAAAAATGGGCTATGAAGGAAAAGGGCTGGAAAAAGAAGGACAGGGCAGAGTTGAGCCCATTTAGGTAGCCAAAAGGGAGAAGTGCTTAGCGTTTGGGGTAGATACTTCGGTTGCAAAAAATTATTCTTCAAGGGTTGTGAAATTTGTACCTCCTGTCGATTTGGCTACAGAGTCTGATGAAGAACCTGTAGGCGAAAGGATGAAAAAATTAAAAATGATAGCTGATCAGAGAAAAGACAAGAATGTTGTCCAAGACTCTCCTAGCGAACAAGGACCTCAAGATGCAGAGGACAATCCAGGTGGAGAGGCTGAAGGAGATGGACAAGACCAAACAAATGAAGGAAATTATGATGCAAATGCTCAGGAAGCTTGAGCATGAAGATTCTTAGAGAGATGTCTCATGCGGCCTACCCAGTTCGGCTCAAGAGAGCCAAAATATTGAAACTAAAAAATAGCTTCCTGTTAAACAGGAAATTGGAGATGAAGGACAACAGCAGGGAGGATCCCCCCAAGATGAAAAAATAATAAATCTTGATGCAAGCGATGAGGAAGATGGACAGAAAAAAGATGTTGAAGTCCCTGATGAGGGTAATATTCAAGATAAAGAAAATGTTACTAGTGAGCAAGAAGAGGAGGAAGGAGACCAACAATGAATTCAACCAAGAGCAGGTATGTTTTCTTCACTATCTCCTTCTGTTTCTTCTACTCGTTCCCATTGTAATTCTCCTTCCCTTTCTGAAGTAAACAAAAATATAACATCCTTGTCAAAAAATTGGTTTGTTCCCCTAGAGATGGAAACATCTTCCTAGTATTTGCTTAATGTCAGCTCTGCGTTGGCTCCCATCCCTTTTCTTCCTAACATCAGTATCCCAGCAATTGGATCTACATCTTCTCAAGGGACTGACTCGCATCCAACGATGGCAAAAATTGAAAATCTGAAGAAGGTTAGCAAGAATGCCCTGGATTGGTGGACTTCCCACTCAGTTGAGGATCCAAAAGCACCTGCCAGTGTACGAGAGATTATTGCTTTGGACCCAACCAACATTCAAAGGAAGAAATTGAAATTGACTCTCATTACCAAGAAATCTAAGAAAGAAATGACTGTGAAAGATTATCAGGCTGAAGAAATAAATGAAGATATCTCCCAGTTGCCCATTCAAGATGAGTGGGGAAAGGCTCAAGTACATTTGGGGACTATATAATTGCATGGAGGGCATTATAAAGATATTTTTTGAGAGAACAAGAGAAAAGGAAAGAGTTAGAGTCTATGGTGAAGGAGCAAAAAACAACAGAAAAAGCTCTAACTTTGGAAGCCAAAAAATGGGAAGATAAATTCAGCGTCGTTGCCAATGAGGTAGAAAATTACAAAGAAAAATTAAACACAACAGAAGCACAGATTCAAGCACTCAATCAACAAATACAACTGCAACAACAGATAACGGAGCAACATAATGCTCCGTATAGGTTTTCAAAGGAGAAAGTTAAGAAAATATTTGTTGAAAGAATTGTTGTCCTTAGTTCTAAAAGCTAGGCATTTGTTGCTATATTTGGCCAAAGTCAAGGAAACTATCGAGGTAGTAGGGGAGGAATTTAAAGCTAGAGAAGCATTTTTGCTTAAAATAGAGGATGCTGCTACGAAAATTCAAATCTTATCAGACAAAATGCCAGAAAGTATAGCAACTAAGCTAAGGAGCGAAGCCTGGTCTCAAGCTAAAATTGCAGCGAAGAACTTCTTCAGGAAGTTCAAATTAGTAACCCAAGGAAACAAATTTTTGCATAAGTTGGAGGCTGAGGTAAAAGGGTTACTGAAAAATCTTGATTTAGCTATTCAGAATGGGCTTACATACCTCTAGGATGATAGTTCCAAAGTGCTGAAAGAAGATGTACTTTCATCATCTGTGAAAGATTTTATTGAAGATGAGTTAGAGATAGAAGGCTGGAATGAGCCTATATAAGAGACACAGGTGATGGAAATGATTCAGAAGATGACGTAGGTCAAAGCCTGCTTACAAGACCTATTTTGAGACAAAATAATTTCTTATGACAAGGTGGAGGATTTACAGTATATATATCAAATTTTTATTGATTCTTCTGATTTGGATGAAGAAGACTGGAACCAAGTGTGCAAAAATTACCAGGAAATGATAACAATAATGGATAAGATTAGAAAATCCAAGCATTCTGGGCAAAAACAGTCAACTGGAGCTGGGGCTAGTTCCCAGAATTAAAAATAATTTTGTAACCATTTTGTTTTCAAGAAGTTGAATGTCTTATTAGTGATAAGTCACTAAACTGTAGCAAAAGTTTTGACGAGGTAATGCTTACTTATATTTTAAGTGCATTTTTCCTTTCTTTTTGCTTTTCTAAGGTTTTATTTTCTACAACTGTGTTGTTGAATCCGTTTCCCAATGGATGAAGGCCTGATTTCAAATTTTTGCAAGCAAAAAATCCCTTGAAAGGTGCCAAGAATGTTAGTCAAAATACGACTAACCCCAAAAATGGCTGAAGCACTTTTTGAGCACTTTTTGAAGAAGACCGAAGTGGCCTACTTTTGAAGGAGCAATAAGAAAGCAAAATACGCTAAGGAAAGAAGGTGTCGGGAAATCGCGACATGTTGGGTTTTCGCAGTGAAAAACAGTAAGGAGGCCAAACAAAGGAAAAAGTCACGATTTTGCGACGTTGCACATTTTTTCCAAGTCTGCCAATGAAGGATCCCAGTCAAGGAGAATATCGCAATTTCATGACATGTTTCATTTTCTTCGAAAGAAAAGCCAAAGGGACTAAAGAGACGAAGAATGTCACGATTTCGTGACATATCGTGTTTTCGTGGCCGAAAGCGGCAAGGTGAACCAAAGAAGCAGAAACGTCGCGATTTCGCGATATGTCTCAGTTTTGCGGTCAAAGATGAAGAATAGAGCTGAAGAGACGAAGGCATCGTGATTTCACGACATGTCACGTTTTTGCAACCTAAAAGAGGAGACAAAGCAAAAGGGACAAAAATATCGTGATTTTGTGACATGTTTCATTTTTTCTGGGGGAAAGAGAAAGAAGCTTCGCAAATGTAGAATGTCGCGATTTTGTGACATGCTAGCTGTAATGGCATAAAAGGTATTTTTGGCAACTGAGACATGCACTGGCACCGAATTTTTGATTCCTGGGAAAGGATAGATGATTGTAATGTGGCAGGCTTGCCAGATAATTGTAATATGACAAGCTCATCTAAAATCTAATTTGTAGAGGATATTTTGTAGATTTTTAGAAACTGTAGACAAATTGCTTGTAATTGATTAGGTGATCAAAATGTACATAGTAGAAAGATGCTCTTTTTAGGGTATATATATGGGTGAGCGACCCATGAAAAAAAGGTCGGCTCTTGGACATTTACAGACTGTATGTACATTTTAAGTGTATGTATCTGGTTTTTTGACTTCTATTCATTTTAAGTTTATATTGTATCTGTTTTGAAATCTAAACTGTGCATATTTGAATCTTGTTCCTAGAGTTAAAGAAAGTAATGCTTACATGTGTTAGATGAATGTCTAAATTATACGTAGGAATTCATGATTTCTATGTGAGGGTATAAAGGAAGCTTGTAGACAGTGCTATGTGCATTTATTTCTAGTTGTTTTCTAATCTGTACCGTGAGAAAAGTTCTAGCTTCAGCTATATTTCTCTTCTTTTTTGTTCCCCTTTTCTCTAAAAACCCAAAGGAACCAACCTTCTCTAGAGATTAAACGGATATTCCCAAGTTAGATCCGTTTATTCAATGTTGGCAAAGTCTAAGGCGCAATACTATTAACCGAAGGTATATTTTATTCCAACAGTCCCCTTCATGCTAGGTCAACAATAACGAAGCGAAATAGGTTTGGAAGCAGCCCCTGTGGTTTGAACCCTACACTTGTCAGTTACTAAAATTAGTGTGGTTTTGACCAACTCTCCTATGTAATCGAAAAGAAAAAAATATTATTTACAAGGGGAAGCTTAATCTTGGTTTATAATTTTGCTAGTATCCATAATCTTACATACACATGGGAAGAATTTGAAGTTGTATTTTTAAGCAAAAGAAAATTAGAAGAAAATGATGATAATATATAGGTTATAGAAATCACACCTTTGGTGTTAAACAATGTTCAATTTGTTTGAATATACAATTTTTATTTTGCAAGTTCATGGTTGCATCCAAAGAAAAATATGTTATTATCTACATAAACCATAACAACAAACATAACTTCATCAGTGGGGACTTGGCTAACGGTTTGTAGGTGCCAATGAAAAAAATTAAAAACATAAAGCTTGAGGGTGAGGATGTTCAAATTTTTGAAGATTTGAAGATCACCATGGATAAACATGTTTTACATTGAGATTTTTATGCTATTGAGATATTTGTTATATTTGGTTGCATTCTTTGGATACTGTTAATATTAATGTGTAAAAGAAGTTTATGAAGTTATGGTATAGGAAGAAGAAGATAACATTATAGGATATTTCTTAGTGTAAGGAAAAACATGAAGTAAATATAGGATAACAAATTGAAGAACAAGTAAAAGAACCTAAAATCGAGTCTAAGGAGGAGGTAGTAGATTTCAAAGAAGAAGCAAAAGCAAAGGATGAACCAAAAGTAGAGGCACAAAATATTGAACATTGGACTAAGGTGTTGAGCAAGGTGCAGTGACAATATTGTCATTGTTGTCAACACACTCAGATGGACAGGTTGATGCAGTGGACAACTGTTCGAAGGTTTTTTGGAGTATGTACAATGATTTTCAATACTTATGAGGATATTTTTGATGTTCGGGTGAAGTTGTTACAGGTTGTTCGTGAAAATTTGCAAAAATTGCAAAAATCGTCAAGAAGTTGTCAAAGTGGCAAAAGTTGTCAAAAAGGTGGGCTCCTTGCTTGAAGTGCATGGTCGAATAGGTCAGAGCATATTGGCATGCTAGAAAATGTGTTAGAATGGTTTTGAAGGTGTCAGCTCAATTTTTGGATTGATCATTTGCATCGACGGTACTTGGTTGGACAATTTTGCACTTAGTTGGACAGTTGTAGAATATGCGTTAGAGGCCACTTTGTAGGAGGAATATTAAGAAATTCATGAGGAGTTAGATCTTGAAATTTTTACTAGAGGTAGTATAATGTACAGAGAGCTTATGTTTTAAATTTTAGCCCTAACAGAGACCTGATGAAGAAACGACAACAGTTGTAAAATGCCTCCGCAACACTTTTTCCAGTTTATGTGACAAGTGTAAAATCTGCGTTAGAGGTCACTTTATGGAAGTAATATTAAGAAATACATGAGGAATTAGACCTCAAAGTTTTTACTGGAGGTATATGGATATACTGAGAGCTTAAGTTTTAAATTTCAGCCCAAACGGAGTCCGGAAGAAGAAACGGTGAGCGTTGCAAAATGGCTCTGGAGCACTTTTTCAGTTTATGTGACAGGTATAAAATCAGCGTCAGAGGTCACTTTGTCGGAGGTACTGCGAATAATCCATGAAGAGTTAAAATCTGAAATTTAAACTGAAGGTAGTCGGTTTTTTTTTTGGTAAATAAAAGTCTTCATTAATTACCGGGTTTTGCAGGTTAACCCAAAACCTATTACAATATACCTTCTGCTGAGATTGTAGATCCTAGTCATCCTTGAAACTTTCTTACGAGAAATTGTGTTGAATCCCCTACAACACCTTACTAACAAAGCACACCCATACCTAAACATAACTGTAAACATTACTTACATTGACAAGAATTGAAGTTTGGAACTTTGCACTTGTGAAACCTGTTGCTTGCCTATTTCCTATTCTTTGTCGAAATCTTCCAAGGATTACACCCTGTTACCTTCATTTCCAATTTGGTATGATTTATAGGGAAACCCCATAGTTATTACCAGCTCCATGGGGAACGAACACCCATTCATCTCTCTCCTTAACGGGTAGGTTTCTTTTTATGACTAATAATGTTTTCCACTTCACGTGGCACACCTTGTGTCCATGTCACCAAACTACCAACATCAACACCTATGTTTGCTAATTTGTCAGCTGACCTGTTGGCCTCACGGTACATGTGACAAGCCCTCTTGTTCTGTATTGCCGCAAAAAGAATCCTCACTTCATGGATGACTCCCTCGATTCTCCATGGAGGTTTTTTGCCATTGGTTAACAGGTTGATGATGTTCATAGAATCACCTTCAATCATCAAGTTACCTTGAGTTGCTTGGGATACTTGCAACCCTCTCCAAAGGGCTCTAGCTTCTGCTTCGTTATTAGTTCTAATTCCCAATGGTTCAGCGAAGTCCTTGACAAGATTTCCTTGATGATCCCTGATTATTCCTCCAACTCCAGCTCTTCCCAGGTTCTCCTTGGTTGCACCATAAAAATTTAGTTTAAACCAACCCTGGGGGGGTGGCTCCCAAGAAATCCCATTTCTGGGATTGGGCAAAGGAATGGAAGGTTTGTCCTCAATACCTAAGGCCCGAGCTAATTGTTTTTCTTGGGGAAGAATTGAGTGGTTCTCATCCACTAAGGTGCTAAGATTTTCTTTCGCAAAGACAATAATCCTGTTGAGGATGGTTTTTGGGTTGTGAATGGTATCCTTAAAGACTCTATGGTTCCTTTCTAGCAAAATCTACCAGAGAAAATGATGCCAATAGATTTTACATAGGTACTTAAGTTTTAGGCTAACAAAGGGTTGAGGCCATTGATGGAACACTTCGGATATAAGAGCAGGCTTAACCCACGAGATCCTAAAGGCTTGGAAAAGTTCATCCAGGATGGACTCCGCTACCGGACACTCCAGAAACAAGTGTTGGGTTGTCTCCCATCCTTCCCTGCACATGCAGCAACGGTTAGCAATAACCATACCTTTGGATAACATATTGTCCATAGTGAGGATTTTTCATTGAATCACCAGCCATGAAAAAAAGGATATTTTAGGAATTAAGCCTTTGATCCAAACCAAACTCGGTTGAAATTGTTGACCTTCCAAATTGAGAAGCAAATTATAGGCAGATTTAACTATGAAGTCACCACTTTCAGTCTCAACCCAAACAATGTCATCTTCATCCTCTTCAGAGGGAATAATTTGCTGAGTTAAAATGTTATAAAGCTCTTCAGACTCCGCTTCAAAACCCTTTACTCTGATGTGTTTCCATATGCTCTTGAATCCTAGCCAAACGAGGATTTTGGGATAACTCCTCAGCTCTCACCCACCGATCCTTCCAAAAGTCTATTGTTTGCCCATTTCCTAGAATCCATCTAAGACCTTTCTTGACAAGATCCCTGCTCGTGAGGATTGCCTTCCAAAAAGCAGACCCCCTGCTTGCTAAGTTGTCATTAAGGAAGTTCACACCTTGGAGGTATTTCCTCCTAACTATGGCAGTCCATTTATTATCGACCTTAGTCAATAACCGCCACACTTGTTTGGCTAACAGAGCTGTATTGAGATGAGCAACTCTCCTCAATCCTAACCCCCCATAAGCTTTAGGTTTGCAAACCTTGTTCCAACCTACTAAATGGATCCTTTTCTTATCCTCGAGTCCCTGACCGGAGAATTTTTTTTGAAACTGCTCAATTTTGTGATACACCTTCTTTGGGAGCTCGAAGACTGATAGGAAGTAAACGGGTATACTTTGAAGTGAAGCCATAGTTAAAACCGCTTTGCTTGCTTGAGATAACAGATGTCCTTTCCAACCTGCTAGATTTTTTGGATCCTCTCCAGAACTATGTTCCACATTGATCCTTCAGGTTTCCTCGTAAATAGGGGAAGACCTAAATAGGAGGTGGGAAGGAATGAAATCTGACATTCTATGATCCTTACTATGTTGTTTTGCCTAGGAATGGGGGTATTGATGAAATAAAGTTTGCTCTTATCAAAATTCACTTTCTGTCCAACCGCTTCTTCATACATTATGAGAATATTTTTAATCCTTCTTGCCTCAACCACAAAAGCCAAAGTCAGTAGCAATGTATCATCAACAAATTGTTGATGTGTCACCGGGGTAGTTAGCGATGTGGCCTTGATACCTGATATGAGTCCAACTACCACTACTGCCTTAATGGTTCTTCCCAAGGCCTCAGCTATAATGATGAACAACATAGGAATTATGGGATCTCCTTGTCTTAGACCACATTTGCTTTGAAAAAAACCTACAGTAGACCCATTAACCAAAATTGAAAAACAAGGCTTAGAAATACACTCTCTTATTAACTTGACCCATTTCATGTTGAAGCCAAAATTTAAAAAAACTGCCTCTAGGAA
Source organism: Wollemia nobilis (assembly GCA_028583015.1). Lineage (NCBI taxonomy): Eukaryota > Viridiplantae > Streptophyta > Pinopsida > Araucariales > Araucariaceae > Wollemia > Wollemia nobilis. The sequence goes on along the minus strand of JAQPPZ010016879.1, from coordinate 11,960,190 downwards.
TTCCCAATTTATCCTGTCATAAGCTTTGTTCATGTCTAACTTTAAAGCCATGACTACTTTTTTGGTCTGAGTGGCTGTATGAAGAGCCTCATGAACAGTAATAACTCCATCTAAGATTGATCTTCCTTGTACAAAACTTCCTTGACTTGGATCAATTATAACCGGTAGAACTTTCTTCAAACGGTTGGCTAAAACTTTGGTCAGAATTTTATAGGATATATTACATAGGCTAACCGACCTAAAGTTGACCATAGTCTTGGGGTTGGGGCCTTTAGGGATCAAAGCAATGAAATTTGAATTGAAACCCCTTGGAATATGATTTGAACTTTGGAACTCCTTGATTGCAGCAATAACTTAAGCTCCAACAATATCCCAACAAACTTGGAAAAACCACGGTGAAAACCCATCCGGCCCAGGAGCTTTGTTAGGATCCATGTTAAACAAAGCCTCCTTGATCTCTTCATCTAAAAAAGCTGATGTAAGAGACTTGTTAGTCATTTCATAAATGAGTTGTGGAATGAATTGAAGGAGAGCGTCCTTTGCTTGGGCATTACAGGTCCGTTCTTCACCCAATAATGAACTAAAAAAATAATAGCCTCGTCCCTGATCTCCTGAATGTTTTGAGTTGAGGATCCATCCACCTTAGTTAAATTTCTAATATTATTGTTGCTTCTATTGCTCAATGTGGTAACATGGAAAATTTTTGAATTATAATCCCCTTCCTTTAGCCATAATGCCCTTGATTTCTGCCTCCAATACATCTCTTCACAAGCTAAAATACTATAAAACTCACAAAGGGTTTCCTTCTCTTCAGTCCTTGTCGCCTCATCATAGGTTCCATTTTGGATTTTGCTTTCTATTATTCTCAGTTTTTCCCCCACTGCTCTCTTATTCTAAAAAATATTTCCAAAGACTTCTTTATTCCATATTTTAAGGTTGTTTTTGAGATAATTTGAACGAAGCACTTCCCTGGATAGGCTGCTGCCACCATTCCTCTATTCGTTTCTTGAATTTCGTATGTTTAACCCACATTGACAGAAATTTGAATGGCTTTTTAAAGGAGTTAGCCTGAAATGCCTCCCACAGAATAAGATTATGGTCTGAAGCACATTTAGGAAGGGCTTGTAACGTTGAATCACCAAACATTGCTGTAGCTTCCTTGGATAAAAAAAACCTGTCCAACCTTTCTTGAATCAGTTGACTTCCTATCCTCTTGTTACTCCATGTATATTTGGCTCCTTTTAGTCTTACATCCATCAATTCATTTGTGTTAATGAATTCATTGAAGTCCTCCATGCTCCTTGAGGGTAACCCAGATCCTCCCTTCTTATCATATGGGTAAAGCGGGGTATTGAAATCTTCCCCAATCACCCAAGGAATGTCTTTAAAAGCTTGGCTCAAATGCCCCAAAAAATCCCATAGTTCAGACCGCCCTTGGAAAGAGGTGGGGGTATAAACATTTGACATAATCCAATTCTTATTAGTATCAAAATCATGAAATAAAACGCTTAAGACTCTTTCATTTGCCTGAATAATACTTCCTTCTATTTTAATAGGATCCCATAAGATCATGAGGCCCCCAGATGCTCCTCTCGCCTATTGAAAGGCCACTTCCCCTTGCTTCCAAATCATTCTAGCTATAAGTGCTGATTGTGCCGCATATGTTTTGGTTTCTTGAAGAAAAATGATAGTAGGAATCCTTCCTTATAGACTTCACCATCCTTTGTTTTGGTGGGCCGTTTAGGCCTCTCACATTCCATGAGAGAACCTTCATTTAGAATATTTAATATTTTTTCCCCGCCCCCTTCCCTGATCCAAAGGGGGTTTGTCAATTTTGCTATTATCCTAGCCAAGAATAGCTTGCTGTAACAATGTTATTTGCTTTCCGTTTGCAATTTCTTCATTGGTTCTCATTCTATAGTGCTATGATGTAGATATTCTCCCTTTCTTTATTTCACTTCCATAATATATCGGAGGCTTGGTAGTGCTTCTAGTATGTTTTGGACTGAAATGAGGGGGCATATACTGTGATAGTCTAGGGATTGAACCTTATTCCTCATTTTGGGGGTTTTCAATTCCCTCTTCATCCTCAGCCTTGTTTTGGTTCACCTCTCCTATCTGGTTCCTAAACAGGGGGCTTTCCTTCAAGGAACCTTTTACCGTTGGGCTCATCTGATAAGGGATAATTTGCTCCACTACCGGATTAGGAGCTACATTCTTGGCTCTTGTTTCCACAACTTCAACTCTTGACTCTATTTTTTCCATGTTTAAACTGAAATGACTTGGCAATTTTTCTTCATTTTGAGCATAGCTTTTGGGGCTTTTTGTCATAGCTGTGGATGGTCCCAATTTGGATGGGGAGTCTAGGGTTTCAGGAAACTTGACACTGATGGTATCATCCTTACTATTTTCTTTTTCAACTTCTAGATTTGCTAGGATATCAAACATGTTCAAGTCGGGATCTTTATTACAGACCTTATGATTTTTGCCTCCCTCATTATGTTGCTTTCCTTTCTCTTTGATTTTTGCCAGTTCTGTGTTGGCTTGGTCAGTCTGGTTATTCTTAACTTGTCTGTATCCTTCCAAGTTAAGACGTGGTCTTTGAAACTTTGGGATCTCTCTCCCATTAGCTTTCCCCAAAAAACCTTTGCTCTTGGCTTCCTTGTTTGTAGTTATTGTTAGACATTGGGCTTGAAGGTGGCCCTGGGTTTTGCACACGCTACAAAATGTCGGCTTGTTCTCATACTCCACAGGCTGAATCCTTAGAAACTCTCCATATGCTAGTTCCACCTGAGAAGGTAGATCAGAATCCAAGTTTGCATTTACATAGATCTTGGCATGCGTCAGTCTAGTCCTTGCCCGGGTTGAAGGTAGTCGGTTTATCCAATAATATATGTTTCAATGTTTAGCCCGTTTGGAAATTTGAGGAGGAAGTTATGACTGTTACAAAAAGCCCTATCAACTCTTTTTGGCATTTTTGATAGTTTCTAAGAATGTAACGGTTGAGTGGTACTTTTATGTAACTGAAAAAAGAGCTGCGTTTTTTAATGTGAAGCATATATATGTTTTAAAAGAAAAGGAAGAAGAGGGTTTTTTTGAAGAAAGGACTGTCGGTGCATGTTGTGAAGATTTTTTTTTTGACATTTTGATTGAAAAATATTCAAGGTGTGAGATAATCAATGTGCAGAGTTGAGAAGATTGAAAATGTTAGACATAATATTTTAGAGGAGAATATTTGTGAGCTATACCACTCAGGGTCTTTTGATGAGATTTAATACTTTTATCAGAGCTTTTTAAATTTGCCGGGTCGGTGCTTGGCAACAGGGGTCGGTGCTCCTTGCAATTGGTGCTGCTAAAGTCCAGGTTGGTTGGTGCCATTCCCTGCAGTTGGTGCTGTAAAAATATTGTAAAGACCAAACATTTTTTAGGCTGGATTTGGATGTGAGTCCAAACAATCCATTGGCACAATGGTTTTCCCACATCGGGTTTCCACTATAAATCTGGTGTTATGTGATGCATGTTTGTATGATTGCTTGTTTTGATTTGATTTCGTAGTTGGATTAAATTTTTTAAATTCACTGATTCACCCCCCCTCTTAGTGTTACACTTAGTTCAACATAAGGTTGGAGTATATTGCCATCCACACCACCATGAGAGGCAACAATCATGGAAACAATACATAAAATAACAAAGGAGCTATGATGGACATACATGGAACCCAAGGGTTAATTATGGATATTCAAGTGGCATAAGGGCATATCGACATCAACAAAGAACACCACAAATCAAAGTTTCACTAGGATGGATGGATGATCAAGATCGGTACCAATTCTCATCTTTGCTTAGAAGATCATATTATTTAGTTTCTTCTTATATTTCGAGGATAAAACATTTTTGTAAGGGGAATATGTTAGGTACCTAAGTATATGAATGTGGGGCTATAATATAATATTGTATCATGGCATGGATCACACATAAATTATAATAATATTTAACATAGTGCCATATTATAATATTATGTACTTTGTAGCTCATGGATAGTAAACCACCACATGGATGACCTTGTAACTTATGGAAGGTGAACAATCACATTCTTGTATAAAGAGAGTTGTACCCCCAATTGTAGAAGATATAAAGTATTCTTTATAGAAGTCTTGGCTTGTGGAGCTAGATATCTTGTAGAGTGGTTTCATTTCAATAAGGAGCATTGTACGATGTTTCCCTACCTCAAGGGTATTATCAATCCCTATTATATTGTGTGGATTGTTATTGTGGAATTTATTTGCGAATGCATATTTGATATTTATACATATTGGTGAATGTTCCATTGTTAATGAAAAGAGAGGTATATAATATAACACATACCTTAACATATCTCTCGATATTCTATGTTGCATAGTCTGACATGTCAGGGCTGAAATATGTTAGGTAACACTAGACACATTAACCATTTCCTTTCACCATGCAAAAAACTAGCCTTAACTTCAACTTTAGCGCTCTCAATGTTTGAACTTCTTCTACAATGCTTAATGATCCTTTTCCATTTTTCATGGCTCAGTATTCTACTACTATGCTTGGTTCTCACTTATTGTTCTTCATAGACTTTTATGCATGCTTTGGGAGAACCTCTCAAAATCAGATGACTTTTCTACACCAATTTTCTTCAAGCAAGTTTGTCACTGCTTTAGGCTTATTCTCAATGCTCTATTGTAGAATTTAATTAGGCTCTTCATTATTCTAGAGTATAGATCTAGTAATCAACTCACCTCGGATGCTCTAATTTTATTTAGGTACTTTTTCTAATGATTGTATCTCAAGTGGCTTCCACTATTTTGGACAACACTCATTCTCTTCAACCTTAAATCTTGCTTCTTGCTCTATGGTGGATTCCACCAATTTTCTACTCCTCGTTGTCAATTTTTGCTGACTTGGCTTCTATCTCTACTCTCATCCACACTTTTCTTCCAACAATAAAAGGGCTTCAATGATATTTTTGTCTTAGCAATCGAAGAGATTTAATGACGTCTCCATATTAGCTTGCTTCTATCAAGCTTTTAACAATCCAAAGTGCAATCTCCTCATGTCCTCGTAATCTTCACAAATAAGTTATTTTATCTTCTCAAATAATATTAAATATCCAAAGTTCAACTCTGGTATTCTTCACAATTTAATAATAACCACTCCAATCAATAAATCAATAATAATTTGGGCCTCCATCCCTCCAACAAATTCTTCCAAACTTTTAAAACTTCTCCACAAATCTTTAACTCCCAATTTGATCAGAGTGCAACTTTGATACCATTGATGGCTTTTTAGCCAGATTAAATCACAAGTCCCAATATCCAATATCTTAATTAGTCACATAAATGAAGCATACAATTCTTTTATTAGTACAAATCAATCACATTCATGAAATAATAACAATATTTTAGTAATAAAACACACATTATTATTGAAAAAATATATAAGATCTTTGTTATAATTTTATTTAATGCTTAGATATAATACATGGAGCTTTATCTCCATAATATAACCTTATAAATGACCTTTCAATACTTTGACTATCTCTCTCCTCACATATTTGAGAGATGCATCCTTTCCTATTCCTCACATATGATAAAAATCTCATGTCTCTCTACTTGACACTTATACATATGACTTTTGACTTACATGACACATTGCACACTTTACACACTTGCATACTTTATTACATGACATTTGTATTCTTCTCATGCATTAACACATACTTTAGGAGAAATATAAATCACACTCCCTAATCTAATAAATACAAATGTGCAATGTATTACATGCTACCAAATATTATAATATATCTAACAAGACGTGGTCTAATTGGACATGATGACTAGTTGGTAATCCAAACAAAAGGATAGACATTACATGTGCAAGGTTCAAGGTTTGAACCTCACTTTTTTTTAATTACACTTCATGTACAAAACAAGATGGGCTTAATGGAGGTATTATTTTTATGATCCAACAAAGTGCGTAACACGGTTGGTTCTCTCCTAGAAAGGCACTAGTAGCCTCAATAGAATAAGGTTTGATTTGAGTTTGGGCTATTATTTTGGTTTAAGCATTTTTATCTCAGTTCTTGATAGGGATTAGGTGTGGTACATTTTATGTAATAAACCGTTATATTTTAACGGTCATGTGTTTTTAATTATGGTTGTTGTAACGGATAAGGTGCACCAAAAATATTGAATGCATCCTTATCCAAAATATGTGATGTATTGCCTATTTATAGGCCTGTGTTGTCAATGAAAACTTAGTTTTTGGTTTGTCATTCTTTTCCTTGTGCTTGGGATTGCTGTTCCACATCATTTGGTATTAGAGTCGATTGTGGAATCAATGTTAGTATCCTCTTTCCCTAGGCCGAGATTAGTTTAGATGGGAAATGAGAACACATTTGTAGTCAGATCTGTGAAGTAGTTATCTTTGTTTCAGGCACATTGGCTATACAAATTGTCTCAAATCTATATGTGGTTTTGTCCCACCTAGGTCATGCACTTTTGACAAATCCAAAACCTACAATCGTCTCCATTTTAATTTTTCATACGAGTTTGTGATTTGGAACGATTCATTTGTGACATTGATCCATTTTTTTTAGGCCTCCATCTGATTTACGAAGTTTGTGCCTCTCACCGTTTGGCCAGATCTACCATTTCTGGTTTGTTGCTATAGTTTTTGGGGATAATTTGATAAATTTATGGTAGTGATCATCCATTTTTGGCCCCACTTTATTGTCTCACACACCCACATGAATTCTTTGTGTGTGTTTTTGGTAATTTACCTCCTTTGATCAGGTGATTCTAGCTTCTCTACGATGATCTGTAAGATCCTCAGCCTCACATCTCTCTCCTAGGAGCTTCGATGCATGCTCTATGACATTCCTCAATAATTTTGGCCTCAAATAATTACCGATGAGCAATATTTCACTTTCAAATGTTTTACCAAAAAAATTAAACATTTTTTGTGCTCATTTTTTGGTGGCATTTCTTTTTGCGACAAATTTTTGTCTATCGTCGATCCACCCAAACTATATCCTCGTCATCTTTTCACCTGTCATTTGATCGTTGCACCTATTTATATTCACTAGCCATTGGAATCCCTCTTGGCCATTGCACCCATTAAATGCTTGCCATTCAATACCATTCTAACTTGTTGTCATTACCTAGGTGTTGTAGGTGAGTTGGAGAGGAGAGGGCAATCCTCCAAGGGAGGTCCCAGGTTCAAATCTCTGCCCTACCAAAAAGTTGAATTGGGTATCCAAAATCTAATTGATAATGTTGGTGCGGGCAAGGTCGGGTGCGACTCCCAGGTGACTTTAATGGTGTAGAACCCCTTGTTCATGGTCTATCAGACCAAGGCGGCCCCATAAGGGGTTTTTCACTTATAAAATTAAAAAAATTACCGTCATTGGAATTTATTGCTATTGAAAATTAAATCCTAGTTGTTGCAATTAAATGTTGGCCCATAATTAATGTTGGATAATAGCCATTGGATGCATAACCATTGGCATTAACTCCTCCATTACTTGCTCCTTGGCCATTAATTATCATTATTGTTGCTATCCACCATTGGAGTTGCCAATCATTAATGCCATTCTAAAATAGTCATTGGCCTGCCACTAATTAATGCCATAGTCATTGGATGTTGTTGCTCATCGATAGCCATTAAAAAAAAATTAATGTCGTTGTCATTGAAGGTTATCTAATTCTCATTATTTAATATCGTGGATACTTGACAATTCAATTGACTGTTGAAAACTAAATTTTTACCAGTTTCTTATTCCGGGAGTCCTCTTGCAATTTTTATTTTATAGGGTCATTATTTTTCTGAGTATACCCTTCCATATACTTATTGGAAAGCTCTTTTTAAGATCTACACATATGCTATGGTAATTTTTCAATTTGCACCTATTTTGGAAAGCTGTTGGATGTTGTTGCTCACCAATAGCTTCTTCTTGAGCCTGCATCTTTGCATTTTTACTGCCATTTTGTCAAATTTCAATTTTTCTTCCTGGCTCACACTAGAAATATGGCCAAAAACATGGCCTTAGTAAAACAATTGGCTGAAATTTCACAAGTTTTTACCCAATTGTCTACCACATTGATCACAGTCTAAGCCCAAGTCACCTATTTGGCAGATAAACTTACAGATCTCACCATCAAGTCATCAACCCCTTCTGCTTCCCATGCTAAATGTGAGATCTACATCTATGAAGGTTCCCAAGATTCTAATGTTCTAAATACTTGGATCCTCAACATGGAGACATAGTTTGACTATATTCAAATAGTGAAAGATGACAAAGTTCCATTTGCCAAGCCAAAACTCTCTGGCATAGCTAAAGTCCTGGTAACTGAACATCAAATTATCACATGGGATGACTTGGTCAAAGCTTTGAAGGCCATATTTTATCTATCCAATTATGATATTGATTTGCAGATTTATTGGATTCATCTTCACTAGGGATAAAATCAGTCGGTTCAGGATTATGTGTATCAGTTCAACAGTTTACATCTTTTGTTGCACATTGCTAATCCTATTGATTCTAAAGTTTAAAAGTGGGCTTCTTGCACATTTTTTTCGTGAGTTGAAATATACTTCATGCACCACACTTGATGATGTGTTCAACCATGCTCAGCTTGTAGAGGAGAAGTTCATTGCACAATGTTGAGGTCCTCGATACTCGTTTGGTGGATCCACAAATGAGTCTCATCAACAACAACAAGCACCAAGGCACTCTTCTTCTTTCTCCCCTTATTCTAATAATCCTGCTTCTCATAATTCCCATGCTTCTAAGAAAACATTTCATTCTTCTTCTACTTCTCAACAATTTTGTCGATATTGTAAGAGACCTAGGCATGACAAATCTGCATGTCCCAAGTTACAAAATTCTAACAAGAAGAATCTCATTGTAAAGTCTAATGAGGGAACATTTGATAACCCCATCAAGGCTACTGGTGAGGTAGAGATATATGAGGAGTTGAGGGAAAAATTGAATGATGTCACATTGATGCATCATCATTACATAGCCCGTGATCGTGATCAATTGTTTGTAACACGTGCACATTTATTGCATAATTTTGTTGTAGACTGTATCATTTATAATGACTCACAATTTTTTTTGATTGCGTAGTCCACTATTGATAGGCTTAAAATTTCCACCAAACCTCATCTATTTCCATACACTCTTGGTCAAAAATATGATAACAACACTTCACAAATCACACACACATGCTCAATTACCTTTACTTGTGGTTCTAACTTCACATATAGGGTCACTTGTGATGTGACACCCATGGATTATTATGGGTTATTATTGGGTAAGCCATATCAGTATGATAAGCGTACCACTTATGATGCCTATCATAATACATACACTTTGCAGCATGAGAACAAATATTTTCTTGTTTGTAGTGTTCCACCCACTACACATCGGGCTTGCACTACTTTGCAGATGGCACGACCCATTACTTTGATTTTCAGCACACCACCACAGCAGGACGTTCAGCCATGAGTTCTTTTGTCCACTTCACAATACATACATCGAGCTCTTGTTCCTGTTGCACATGCAGTTCTTGTTGCACCTATTGTTGTTCCAATTCTTCTAGTAGTTGTTCCTATGGCTTCTACACCTGCTCTTGTCGTTGCACTAACATCTCTTCATCTTGCTCCTCCTCCTTCTCTAGTTGTAGTTCCTCCTCCAGATATTCATTTGGTTCCCATCACTTTACATCTTGCCTTCATCACATTGTAGGACTTTCAACATTTGGTGGTATATTCAAAACTGCCATTCATACACAGTCCACTTTACATCTACATGGAGCCTCATTTTGGAGCATCTCCATAGCCTCTGGGATTCACACCAGCTTCCTTTCATTTTGTACGTATTGGAGGTGAATGTTTCTATGGTGGGGAGGAATGATAGGGATTAGGTGTGTTAGGTGTGGTACATTTTATGTAATAAACCGTTATCTTTTAACGGTCATGTGTTTTTAATTATGGTTGTTGTAATGGATAAGGTGCACCGAAAATATTGAATGCATCCTTATTCGAAATATATGATGTAATATGTGATGTATTGCCTATTTATAGGCCTATGTTGTCAATGAAAACTTAGTTTTTGGTTTGTCATTCTTTTCCTTGTGCTTGCGATTGTTGTTCCACATTAGTTCCAGGTTTGAAGGCTTGTGCATAAGAGTAGGCATCTTCAATCATAAATGTGTGTTTGTGCCTTGCTTATCCCAAAGATCCCAACATCCAAGATACCCAAATTTGACTTCCACCTTGGGTAAACACAAATACTTGTGGATGCTATGAAGATTTAGTTGACGTGACACTTTCATATGCTAATATTTTTATATTTGTACCTATCCATCCAATTATATGCAACCAAATGAAAAAGCCACACAAATCCACACATGCTAATATGGTGAAAAATAAGTGGAAGACATCAATTAATTGTGAATAACCAAGTGGAAACAAACAATTGGACATCAATTTTCTAAGGTTTAGAACTTTACTTTTTAATTTTGGAGGTTTATTAAGGAAAAAATTTTAGAGGCCATAATTTTGCATATGGAAGCATCCTAAATCCATTTTTTCAAATCATATATTTTTTGAGCTCTATACACTAGCAACATCAATTCATGAACCTATTGCAGTATTAGGGGTTGAAATATGTAAGATGGATTACAAAGTCCTAGTTACTCATCTCAATAGATGAAATTACAATATATGCTCAATCCAAAGGATTAGCATTTCACATAGTAAATTATGGTGTATATTTCAATAAGATAAAGTAGCATCCCTTGATGAAAATACTCACCATAAAAGAGAAGAAGAGTCTCTTGGCCTATTTTTATTACTGATTAAACTAGAGTTATTTTTCCACATCAAAGAGGGGAGTGAACCTATATGGTCAAAATTGCATAAGTTATTTAGAAAATTTAATACTAATAAAGTAAGTTGCTTGGAATTAGAGCTCTTATCTCTTAAATTGGTTGAGTTTGATAATATTGAGGACTATGTTAAGAGATTCAAGTCATTGAGAGCAGATATTACATCTTCTAGAGGCATAAAGAAAATGATGCAAATGCATGAAAATTGTTCTTGCTAATATATTCACTTCTTTTCAGATGTTGAACCTCATGGTTCATATTATTACTATGTTTTTGGAATCTCAAAAGACTCTTACTCTATCAAATTTTCCCTCTTAGTTCATTTTCAAGTGGCAATGAGGAATTATGATTGCACTTGATAAATTTAGGATCATGCAAAGGAATTCAAAACTAAGGAGACTAAGACCTAGGGGTCTAAGGGCTAGGATAAGTCCTTAAAGAAGTTGAAGATCATTTATGGATGAGGGAAGGACATCCAATGAATAATTGCTTACTAAAATTACAAAGGATTGAAGTTGAGTTCTTGAAGATATGTGGACGTCTTCCAAATAATGAGGGATATTCTAAAGGATTTGCCTTAACTATAGAGGTCCCTTAGATAATCCATTATGGAATGAATATAATATTATCACTAATGTCTTCTCTCCTTAGCCCCTTAGTTTAATTGTAACTTGATTCACGGTCAAGGCTGACATCGTATGATGTAATATTGGATAGGCCTAAGGGTATCATTGTACAATGCATTGAATTTGTTGTAATATTTTATTTTGTAATTGCTATGGGTTAAATTTAACCTTGTTAATGGTAAAACCTACCTTATCAAAATGTAATTAAGCTTAATGCCTTTCTTGTTATGTTAACTTGATGTTAAGATTATTTATGTATGGGTTTTGGTATTGGTATGAATAGCCCCACCACTCCTCATTTTATCATTGGAGTATTGTGAATCTTATCTATGGATAATACAGTGATTATTTATGGTACCTATAGGTTCCCATAAATCTCTATGTTTATTTTCTTTTCTTCCATCCTTTTTATGCTTTTTGTATAAAATTTGAGTAGATCTATTGCTTTTGTTTGTTTTTGGAAAATATTGTGAATTCTGACATGGCATAATTTGTTTTATTATTTAAAATAAGAATGGAGGCTTTGGAAAACTCTTTTGCATAACCAAAAAATGGTGCTTTTTGATGAGGCATAAAAATACCTCATTTTTTAAAACTTTTGACCACCTTTTTTGCATCAATAGGATATGTATTATTTTGGATATTACATTAGTAATGTGATTAAGTAACATAAATACGAGGAAATATTCACTTAGATAGATAGAGTACAATCGTTTGCTAATATAGGTAATAAATGACTAATATGTTAGATTTTTTCAAGTTGATGCAATAAAAAGAAGGGTTTTGTAGCTTTATCACAACAAAGGAATTTGGTAGAATTGGAATCTTATTTTAGACCCACTATTTGCATAGGATTTTAGCTAGATGAAGTGTTTAACTATGACCTTGTTCACTGGGCATCGAACAACATAATTACCTACATAATACAACAATCCTATACCGATGCCAAACAAGACTAGGACCTGTCACTCGAATCTGAGGTGCCAAAATTGCCACGTGGCTGAAGTAGCTAGCTAGAAGTGTTGTGAAACCCTAAAGATGAATTGGAACTACATGACAATAATTTACTTGTCTAATATTCAACGAGACACCAATTTGGGCATAAAACAACTTTTTGTTGATTTTGATCAAAAATGTTTGACCGGCTAGTAGCAAACTAAGAAAGAAGACAAGGAATAAGATAAACTAAGAAAGAAGACAAACTACCAATTTCTAGGCATAGAAGTTAGGAATAATTTCTAATGTAATTTATCTATTTCCTAATAATTCCAAAGTGGTGATTGAGGTACACTAAGGCCATTTTACAAGCTGGACTACCTAGTGTAACTCTCATTTTGTCTTCACCTGCTGATTAGGGAAAATAACTGTTAGTTGAATCTTTTGTTATTACAACTATTCAACCACATAGGTATGAGAGGGCCTTGTCCTCCCCCTTATATATAGATCAACCTAGGACCTATATACGCATAGGATATGAATAGTACTATTATGCTACTAAATTTTTGCTATAATTTTTAAAAGCTATTTGTTGAAATTAGTATGCAATAAAAAATTGTTAAAAATTCGTTGTTGTGTTATCTATCTGTGAACTAAAGTGAGACATCTTACCTTACATGTTGCTAAGAGCAAGAGCTCACTCCTAGCAAGGTGCAAGGTACTTTCATTTATATTTTTATTTTGTTGCATTACTAGATTAGATTCTACTATCATTTTTCATGCATTCATAGTAGCTAATTAGCATATTTATTTCATGGGAAATGAAAATAAAAGAGATAATTAGTTGCATTAAATTCATATTTATTTCCAACAAATTTTTATTTACTTTTTTGCTATAATTTTCCATTTCTTTCTAAGTATGTTAATTAGATTAAACCTTTCCATTTTCACTTGTAGTTAGAAGTTTAATTATAATTCTGAATCACAGTATCTTAGAACTCCAAAACCTAACCTAAACCAGATACTTCCTAGTGTATATTACCCATAGGAAACCACCCATGGTTTGAAAAATTAAAAGTGACCTTAGTAAAGTGTGGTAATAATGACACCCATCACTTTTTGACATCGTTTTCAAGGAACATGGTGTTACTAGGAAACTGTGCAACATCCAATATCATTTTTGCTAGATTCTTAATCAGTTTTTCAAGTAGACTTGTGCTAAACCACATATTCCCAATTGACTGTCTTGTTCTATAGTTTATCCACATAGTCATGAGCAAATTATGATCCTAAAATTATGATTGCATGATTAAAGGCCTTGGAAGTTAAAGTGCTCAACCATATTTCCATTCCTCTTAGCCCAAAGTAATTTTAGTTGATCTATTGTTACCTCTATTTCCATTTTTTTAAGTGGAATCGATAGACTATGAATAACAATCATTGTGAGGTGGTCATAAGACTAGGTTATGACCAATATATTGACCTATGACACTAGGTGATCCTATGTTTATTCCAAATCAAAGGGAGAATAACTAGGTTAAAACCTAACAAAAGATAATGGTATTGAGAGGTAGTAGGTATTGGAGGTAATTAGGAAAGTTTCTTTGAATGCATAGACCTAGAGATAACAAAGGGAGGTTTATCAAAATGAACCCCCAAAAAGCCATAGGGGTAAATCAATCATGCTTAGAGGTTGCACAAGAATACCTTGTACCCATAATCGAGCCTTCAAATAATCCATTGAAATTAGATAAAGAAAACACTAGTGAACAATCATCATCCACTTCAAGATCTGAAGGATTCCCTAAATTAGAAGAATCTAATAGTGATATACACCTTTCATTTTGAACTCTTTAAGAACACAATCAGTTTCACAATGCTTTTTGGGAAAATAACAATACGGGAGATAAGCAAGAAGTTGTTAGAATTATTGAGTTGTTTGAGTTGTCATTGATGTCAAAGGTAGACTTGGTGATTGGTGAACCATGGTGTGCTTGAGAAAATATTAGTAGTGGAGTATAATTTATTATTAATGATGGTGTATGCTTTAATATTTAAATATTAAATTATTATAAAGGTTTGTTATATTTAAATAAAAAATATTTAAATATTATTGAAAATATTATTGAAAAGCAAGAAGGCCGACTTTTGAGTGCCAAAAGGAAAGTGAAACGTTTGCATAATATTATTGAAAAGTAAGAGGGCTGACTTTGGGTGCCAAAAAGAAAGTGAAATGTTTGCATATATATAAGAGTCTAGAATTCATTTTAATGTGAGTTTTTTTTAATAGAAAATCTTGAGCGTGGATATAGAAGACTCATGGCCAGTGAAACTAAAGGAGAGTGCGGATACATAAGATTTATGGCCAGCAAAACAAAATAATAGCACTGATAAAGAAGACTTACGACCAATAAGAGCACTGTAATAGAAGACATGTGACGGGTGAAACAAAAGAATGAGCATCGTTGTAGAAGACTTGTGACCAACAAATAAAAATAAGGGCACAACGAACAAAGATCTATAATCAAAGCTTGTGAGAACAAAATGGTAGCATTAAAAGATCTGCAATCGAATCTTGTGAGAACAAAGGTGCGGAGAATGAAGCTCCTGTGGGAGCTCATAAGACAAAGGCATAGAGAACAAAGCTCATGTGGGAGCTCGTGAGACAAAGATGCAATGAACGTACCTTGTGAGACAAAGACACAAAGAACATAGCTCTTGTGGATGACGGTGCTATGGAAGAGAACTTGGTAACTTGCAGCAGAAAGAAAATAGTGCTGTGAAAGGCAGTGTGGTATATTGCGCCATTTTTTTTTTTGAAACAATAAGAATCGAGATCCAAATCAAAGAAGAGAAAGGATGTCATCTAAAGCAATTGCGTTAAGCACAATGGTATGGTGATTTATTTAAATAAAATATTTCAAAATTGCTAAATGTTTAACAAATATATCTATTGGTGAGGATAACATTTGCCTGCAATTTTTGTTGGCTTATCCGGGAACGTTTGGCAAAAGAACAATTATTTTTCTTGATTGCACAATGAAGAGAGAAGACCTAGGTTTGCTAGTGTAAATGGCAACTACACAATAATGCAACACTACTATACTTTTTGCAACAACACAATAAGAGCATTAGAGAAATTTTAGGGTAGAGTTCATGGCAGAGAAAATTCAATTCATGTTGTGAGTGAACAAGCGGGTCACAAACATTCACGTAAGTTGAAATGAATACTCAAGAAAATGTGAAAGATATTAGCGGTAGTCAAAGAGCGCATGGTGTGTTGTGTGGTTGTTGATGGTTTTGTGACAGGGAGTGTTACAAAGGAAAACGTGAAGCAAAAAAGATACATCTCTATAAAGGCCCATCACCACATGATTGCTTGCTCTTGAAAGGTTGTTTTGCACACGCCATAAGAGGTACAAATTATTGTTTAATTTTATAAAAGTGTGAAGAGATAAGGAATCAATTTTGAAAAGGGAATACAAGGTATTATTAGATGCATTACAATGGAATGAGTTAGAAAAGGGTTTGCTATTTTGAGTTTCATATTTTGAAGCAAATATTGTTGTTGTTGTAAGTTGGGAGGTATAAGAAGTGATTCTTGTAAAAGTTTATTTTGTAATTTTTGGAGAAATAAGTATATTGAGTGTTTGAATTGAAGTTTGTATAAATAAGTAAAAAGGAGTATAGATTAGGTTTATAAAAAAATTTATGCATTGTTTATGGTTGAGTTTGGGACTATGTGAAGAGTGTCTGTAAGGAGGTTTTGAAGTAGATTTGAGAGTAGGTTTTTAAGTAGAGTTGAGAGCAGGTTTTTGAAGTAAATTTGAGTAGACTTGAGAGCAGGTTTTTAAGAATATATGAGAGCAGGTTTTGAGTAAAGTTGAGAGTAGGTTTTGGAGCAGACTTGAGAGCAGGTTTTTGAGCAGAATTGAGAACAGGTTTTTGAGCAGAGTTAAGAGCAGGTTTCAGAGCAAACTTGAGAGGGGATAGGTGTCTCCTGTGGGTAGGTGCCCATAAAATTGTGAGAGGGGATAGGTGTCTTCTGTGGATTGGTGTCCATGATTATTGTAATAGGGGATTGGTATCTCCTGTGGGTTGGAGCCCATGAAATTTATTGAAGAAATTTATATGCAATATTATTGTCATGGTTTTCTCCCGAGAGGGTGTTTCCATGTTAAATATTTGTCTCTTATGTGTGTGGTGATTTGTGCAATATTTTATTAATGCATTGATATTATTTGAAGTTATTGCTTTGAAAAGAAAAGAGAATTTTTTTTATCTTATGCTATTCACCCCCCTCTTAGTATAAGCTTGTGTTCTTTAGAAGTAAACAACCCTAAAGGTAGATAAAGTGTTATACATTATGGGAAAACCAACAATAGTGTTAGAAAATTTACATATCCTATCCAATTAGACCCCAACGTGCAAGCTAAAATGAAGAACATCTCTCCAACAAACTTACCTATCTTTAGGGGAACTACTTCGAATGACTCATGTCAATTTTTGTTTGAGTTCAAAATCATATGTCAAACCTATGACTATACAACTGATAACCATAAACTTAAATTATTCCCTTCCACACTCAAAGATGCAACTATGCGATGGTTCATGGGGTTATCCCCAGAATGCATATATAGTTGGGATGAGATGGAAACAATATTTTTAGAAAAATATTAGGAATATTGTCATGTCAAGGATTTTAGGGAAGAGTTATTTAGGATAAAGAAAGATGAGGATGAAAGCATTGAGGATTTCTTAGATAGGTTCCTTTTTGTCTGGAAAAATTGTGAGAAAAACATGGATCTTGAACTTGTAAAAGTGTTCTTATGAAGATTACAAGATGAGATAAGGGATATTTTAAACCTTATGGGAAAGGGAGATATAAATAAATGATATCTTTATGACATTATGGAGTTGTGTAGATATAAATAAACGAGATATTTATAATATTATGGAGTTGTGTAGAAACTACTCTAGAACAAGGAGAGGAACATGCAAACACCGAGTAGGAAAGAGTGGAAGTGACATAGGAGAACTACTAGAGGAATTTGCCAATTTTAAAACTAATATTCTTTTACATTTGAACACCACATTGGATGAAATCCAAGCCAAAGCTAAATCCAATGAACCATTGGCTATATACTATCCAAGTTGTAGGTAAAAGCACACCCTACAATAATGTCCTCTTAATAAGACCAACATTTGTAGTATTTGTGAGAAAATCCACCCCACAAACTGATGTGACCTTCTACTAAAAATAAAATCCAACCTCGAAAAGAGTCATCTCAATGTCGAGGAACTCAATTATATGGGACAAAAAAATAAATTTCTCCCATCAACAAAGAACACCATGGGTAAAAAACCTATGCAATGCTCCATGGAATATGTCCACACCACAAAAACAATGGGGCTCGTATCCCTAGAATTCATCTCCAAACTCGAGAAGTCAAGTATGGTTTAACCAACTATGGACACAACCAATGCCAAACTAGTCATGGTTAAACTAAAGACAAAAATGGTCAAGACCATCCCACTCCAACCAATATTATGAGGGTTAGCGATGATTTTAAACTCAAAAAGCATTGTTTCTAACACCCACAGGTGCCTTCCAACCTATGAAACTATAACCACACAAGCAACCTCCATTACTGACCCAAATTATGGCCAATCTAAATAACAATAGATAGATAACTCATGTCTATAATATAAAACATAGTGACACAATCAATATTAACGTCGTTGACTATGATAATATGCAATTTTTCTCAAGGAAGGTTTTGCCAAATCCAAAACCTCCAAAAATAGAATTATAGGAGGAAGAGCAACCAACTTCATTAAATATTGAGCCCATAATTAGAGAGGAAGAAGATCCTCCAAAGAGCATGCCTATAGAAACTCAAAAAGAACCATACCCCGAGAGATTAGAATCTATAGAAGAACATTCCAAAGGGTCAAATCTATTGGAAGAACTAAAACACTATAACATAACAACCCCTATGCTCTGAGACATCAAAGATATACCAATATTCAATCAGGTTATCTAAGAAATATTCATAAGGAAACCAGGGAGAAAATGAAAAACTTATTCCAAAACCATACAAGTAGATGGAAAATTAGTTGACCTCCTAGTAGGAAAGCTTATTCCACCAAAATATGGAGATCCTAGAAATTTTTTGATAACTATTTTAATTAGTACAACAAGTATAACTAATGTGCTAGTTGAATTAGGAGCAACAATTAATGTCATGATCACCAAAACCATGAATAGATTATCTTTGACAAATATGGGACCTACTTTTACTATCCTTCAACTAGTTGATCAATCAACAAGTCAATTTGAGGGAATAGTGTAGGGAACCATGAATATGAGTGGTTACAATAGGGAGGAAATATCTAGAGGGTTAGGGGACTTTGTTATATCATAGATGTAATAGAAAAATATGTATTAATGAAATACTAACTAATGATGCAATGCCAAGTAGTAATATAACATATGTAGGGATAATGCAATTTAAATACAAAAATATTGTTATAAACACTAAGCTAGAGCAAACTATGTCCTTAATCAATTGTATATGATAGAACAAAATATAAGTTAGATCAAAACACAAGATAAAGAAAACCCAAAAGCAAAGCAGGGATAAGATCACAACCTAAGCCTTTTGGAGTGTATATTTGTAGTTGTTATTCAATGGGCTTCTCGATGAATGTTGGAGAAGTTGATTGATGAAATTCTTTTACTTGATATACTATGTTAGGTATGATGCCTATGTGTTAGAGTTACTGTGTTAGTAACTATAAATATTACCTCATCTAGGTAGATATAATTTACCTCATGGTAAAAAGTAAGGTCTTACTTTTTACCACTAGTAAATTTCTTTTACTAGTTAGTCATTGTAGTCATTTTGAATATGTTGGTTAGTAGGTTAGTTGTTAGCTATCTTTTAGGTTATATCTCCTATAATGCGCTATGTTAGCGTGGATATAGGAATATTAGGTTTTTAACCTATTATGTAATCTATTTAACTTTAGGGCATTGTTCCTATGAGGTTAATGAATACATTATTTTTCTCTATCAAATCCTACTGATCCTCATGGCAACATTGGTACCAGAGCTGGATTAAGGGTTTGATCTGAGTTAATTTTTTTTTTTTGCCCTTAGGTAGGAGGAGGAGTAGGACAGTCAACAGGTATTTGAACTGTTGCTGTCTTGGGAGGATACGGCCTGTAGCATCGGGCACGGATCCCAAGTCAAGGATTCCAATACTCCACAATGAGGGCCTACGATGCAAGCCACACAAGGGATGCACGACTGACCATGCAAGACACACGATCGAACGACCAGATGGTCGACTGGCCATGTGATCTCATGCCTTCAACCACAAGTATCGAGTGATCGACCATTGTAATTGATCATCCCCTCCCGCTTCCCCTCTCGCAGGTCGACGAGTTAGCCACCTCGGGGCAAGGAGCCAAGTGGCATCCATAGTCAGGGAGAGTAACGAGGGCAAAAGTGCCCTCCCCTCCCAGCTGGATACCACATGGTCCAATCGACAAGATCTGAGAGAGCAGGAGGCCCTCCAATCCTTGATGTCGAAGGCCTATGCTAACTTGACTAGGAAATGACGGGCTAATCGATCGACATCGATCGAAATCCGACCACTAGAAGGACCCATGCGTGTTTGGGCATAGATATCGAGGTGCTGACTCAAACCTATCACTTGTTGTCACATGGCACTGCCAACTTATACTCGAATCTAAGTCAGTGCCCTAGCCAAACACTGATGCATGGTGAATTTTCACTAGACAGATCGACTAACATGACTCAATGTTGCACGTGGAAAAAAGCCACTTGATAGATTGGACAGGACCGACGACGCTGACACGACAGACTGGACCACCCCTGGTACCATGTGGCGACGTCCAAAAGTGCGGGCAACACTACTTGATTACCCGTAGGCAATCGACCAAAGATTTGCGGACTGGGGGTTATAAACCCCATTGCATCCCACACTGGGAAGCATATGGGATAAATCCCCATAGCCCTGTTCGCAAACAACGAATGGGCTAAATATAAGCCGCACCCCGCCAATGCTCAGCTGGCCCAATGGCTCGGTTGGCTAGGGCGGCCCGATAGCTCTGCCCCCACCACGGATCAAGTCCCCGCGGTGGACGAATGCAAGGAAATAAATTTTTCTTTGGTTTTTCTTAATTTTTGAATATTTCTATAGTTTATAAAGTTTTAAATTATATTTTTTTTGCATATTTTTTTTTATAATTTTGTATAAATTGGATTTAAAAATCAATTCTTAATATTTTAAGTTTGTTTTTTTTCCCCAATTTTCTTAATTATAAAAATTATTTGTCTTTAAAAGTATTTTTTTAGCATTTTAAACTTAGATATTTTTTAATTAAACCAAATTCTTTTGCAAAATCAAAGGCCTTCTTCAATTTTTTTTGCAATACCTACACAAAGTCCTATATTTTTCTTCACACATTATTTTGTTGGAGATAAAGAGACATAGGAACTCCAAATTCTATTACAAAATGAAGAGATAGTGATGATTCAGGAAGCATAGAAAGACATCTCATTTTCTTTCAAAACGACAAACTTTTGCTTTTGTTCTCTCCTTCATGAAAGGAGACATAAAAACATAAAATTGCAATTTTTTTTGTTGTCAAAATTTGAGATCCAAAACATTTTTTTTTGCTCCATCCTAAATTATTGAAGACAAAAACTGGGTCGTGTGTCGACTAGTTCTGGAATCCTTTCAAACACGGGTCGTGTGTCGACTTGTCTTGAAAGGAGTGCTCTAAATTATACAAATTGTAAACATTAAAGGGGGGATAAAATTCATTTTTTTTTTATTCTATTGTTTGCAAAATTGTAACGAAAAAGGGGGGATATTTAAGAGTAAGAAAGGTGCATTCTCGATTGTACTCGAGACATTTTAAAATTGCTTGTACTAGATGCATTTTCAGTTGCATCCGACACCTAGAGTGATAAAAATTTGGGTTTCTCTCATGTTTTGATTATTGTACTAACACTCATGTTTTTCTGTGCAATTAAACAATCAAATACAACATTGGTATGAGCATTTCTAAAAACCCAAACTTCACTCAAAAACCATGCTACACTTTGCATAGGTTAAAACAAGTCAGTTTTTTTTTTTTTTACTCCCCATCAAAAGGTCAAAAATTCAAAATCACCTTGATTCACTCTCTTTGTTTGGCTTAATATCCTCAAAATTTTCATCCTTCTTGAAGGGTGTTAAGGTAGGTGCCATTAAATGTCCTAGAGGGCAAAATCAAAAGTTTTACACAAAACCTACCCCTTTTTCATTTGCTCTATTTTGTTTGGCTTAAAATTCCTCCAACTTTTCATCCCTTGGTAAGGGTGTTAAGGCAGGTGCCATTAAATATCTTATAGAGGCAAATTGAAAAAAACTTCCATATACTCTTTTAAGGGTATAGTACAAGATAGAACCATCTTAGTCCTATCAAATTTGAAACCTAAACCATGTCCATGATACACAAGTATATCACTGAGAGCCAACTGCTCAAAGGTTTAAATTATTCAACTTGGAAGACTAAGATGAAAGCTATCTTAACTGTAGAGGAGTTGTGGTCAATAGTGGATGGAAGTGTCACTAGACCTCAATCACCTAGAGTAGATCAAAGAGAATTTGATAAAAAGGATAAAAAACTATCCTTAATGATCTTGCTAGCTATTACTGATGATATCCAGCCTCATATAAGTGAAGCTAAATCTGGAAGGGAGGCATGGGATGCCTTAACTACCATCTTTGAGGGAAAGAATCAATCCATGATTCTTAACCTTCAAACATAGCTTCATACACTTCACATGAAATCTAGAGAAACAATAGAGCTATTCCTCTGCAGAGTGGTCGAATTGAAAACAAAACTGCAAGCCCTAGGAGAAACTGTGGAAGACAAAGTCTTAATCTCAATTATTTTGAGAGATCTTCCTGACTCCTATAGAATGTTGATTACATCCCTTCAAGTCTCTAGTAGGACAATGAATTTTGTAGATTTGGTGAACATGCTTCAAACTAAAGAAGCTAATCAATTCCAAGGAGATGAGGCATCCGACAATGCACTTTTCTCACATAAACAAGGAAAGACAAAGTGGAATCAACAACAAGGGTCTTCTTCTAACAAAAAAAAAGGTCAAGGCCAAGACACTAAGAAGAAGAAGCAGTATTGCAAAATATGTGATAAAGACACTCATCAAACCATGAGATGTTGGTTTAAGAAAAAGCCTCCCAAAGAGAAAGGTCCAAAGAAAAACCAAGGCAATGTTGCAAATGAGTTGTCTAATACAGATTCTGATTCTGGTTCAGATAAAGCACATAGAGTGCTAATTGCTAAAATAGTTTTGTAGAGGGAAAACACATGTGTCCCTTGGGCAAAAGCACCATTTTCTCTCTCTCTTCTTTTAGGCTTCATAAAAAGCATAAGTTTTTTGTTTGAAGACCTTGCAATAAGGGGTGCTTCTACCTTTTTTAGGCTTCATAAGTAGCAAATTCTAGGTGTTTGAAGTACTTGTAACAAGAGGAGCGACTTTTTGTGATGTAAAATTGTTTAGGAGGCAATATTTGTAATTCCTTCACAACACTCTTGAGTTGCACACTTTTTTGCAATTGAGGGGGGACATAAATTTCTTTTCTTCATAATTTTTGTAAAAAGGGAAGAAGACTTATAAGGGTGCATTTTTGGCTTCGACCGACACCTTAGCTACACTTCCTTCAAAAATTGCCACAATATTTGCGCCCATTGTAGTCATTTTGACTACGTTGGTTAGTAGGTTAGTTATTAGCTATCTTTTAGGTTAGATCTCCTATAATGCGCTATGTTAGCATGGATATAGGAATATTAGGTTTTTAACCTATTATATAATCTATTTACTTTAGGTCATTGTTCCTATGAGGTTAATGAATATATTATTTTTCTCTAACGAATCCTACTGATCCTCATGGCAACACTATGATGATACAAGAGTAAGTAATCACAACAATCCTAGATTAAAATAGCAATGTTGTTATGAGATATCAAGACAAATAACACAAATTGTTAGTAGCAAATAATTTTCATTGATTTTCCCTTCCCAAGGGATTATTTATAGATCTTTTCAAGAGGTTTTAGAAGGGAAGTTTATATACATTAAAACATTTAAAGTAAATAGGACATGAAGGAAGGGCAAACATGTGTTATCATCCCAAGGAGTGGAGGCATGCCTAAGAATCACACCTATTAGATTCTACTTGTACTAGAGCATCTGTGTTGCAGTGCAAATGCTAAATAACCATTGAATATCAAATTTAGATGGGTGTAGGTCAGATGACCATCATTTACATTTATGTTTTCCAAGTGCATTTATGATGCTAGATGTCCTAAGCAAATGCAACTAGTGAAAATACCCATTGGTCAATGTAGTTGCATTTGAGTAGAAAATACCCCAAAGTTGGTCATGGGATAAATTAAACTAGTTTTTCTAGCTATATCATTGGATGATAGTGTTCATAAGTGTTTAGATGCATAAAATTGGATATCTACACATCTATAGACTACGAAGAATACCTTTATCTCACTTTTGGTGTTGTAAATTGATAATTTATTTTCTAATTAGGTGCCTCAAATTTCATGCCTCCTTGTCTTACTTGGCCCAATCATAGACAATTTGATCTTAGAAAGGGAGTGATTTACTACTTCTATAAAATAGAAATTACATCATGGGTGAATGAAAAACATGTTGGAAATATTAAGTATTTTGAGTTGTCATTGATGTCAATAGGTTGATGTCAAAGAAATATTGGTATGGCAAAAATATTCTTCAAGGTTGAAATATTAAATTGCAAGGTAAAATCTTCAAAGGATGCATGAGGCAGTGTAAAAGGTGCAAAAGTTATCAAGGCTTAAATATTGCAAGAAAAGGACAAGACCCTACTTGCCTTCAAAAGATTTAAAATTTAGAATTAGAGGCAAAAGTTCAAAAGTTTAAAAGTTATTATAATATTTTTTAAATATTATAATATAACTTAAGGTTTTGGAAAAAGGGTGCCATTGAAAATTAATTTAAACTCACCTTCGTAGATGTTTGAGAAATATTCAAATTGCATATTTATTAAGGACATACCTCATTGGAGCAAAGTGTGTGAAAAAAATCATGGAGCACATCGAATTCATTCGCATTTAAAAAAAGGAGAGGAAGAAAAGACAACATGTGCACTCCTTTTGGGGTAGAAGCAAAGGGTCAAATAGAAGGGCACGCCTTCATTGTTCCAAGATGGTAGGCTAGCATAGTTGGTCGTTCGAGAAGTGCTAAGGCACTGGTAGAGAGGAGGTTAGGGGGTCGATTCGTGATGACTCCAATTTTGTTCGCATTTTTGGTCAAGGAAGAAGAGCGTCGAAGAAATAAAGAGAACTTCACAGACTTAAGATTTTGTGTGGGCGGCTAGCTCACGCGGTGGCTTAGCCAAAGCTAAGGCACTAGTAGATAGGAGGTCAGGGGATCTATTCACGGCGGTTGCATTTGGTAAGGGCATATTTTTTTAATTAAATATCCTATGGTATGCGCTGATTAGGGAGTCATAAGGTTGGTTTAATTAAGATTTTTTTTGCCTATAGGGAGTCATAAGGATATGCTAAAAATTGAATATCTTGCATTTGGGAATTTTAAGGGTGTATTAAAGGATTTGTTATTTTGCAAACTAGGAGTTATAAGGGTGTGTTTTAAAATATTTTAGCTTGAAAAATATAAGTGATAAGGGTGCTTTTATAAAGTATTGTCTTGCAAAAAATTATAAAGAGGAAATATAAAGAAATTAATTTTTGCATGTGAGAAGTAGGAGTTATAAGGTGTTTTGTGGTTTAAATATTGTGTGTATTTATGCATGGTGAAAGAAATTTTGAAGGGCTTTGTTCATTGTTTAAAAAGCCTTGTTTTGGGAAATTAAAAGGAGTTGTAGAGTAATATCTTTGTGCATATTTTTGAAGAGAGGTTTATCATGTGGATGATTGAAAAGTGCTATGCTAACTAACCCTTGAAAGTGGCATAAGAAAGATAAAATATTTTGAGACAGGTTTTGAGGGCACTTCTTCATCAAAGCAAGTTAAGAGGTATGGTGACATTATTCCTTCTTTAAGGTGTTTTGTTGAGTGAATATTTCTGAATCATAAGGTGGAGAAATAAGGATTATATATGTGCATCATTGGAAATATTTGAGCTAGGGTTTGTGAAATAAATTGTGCATCCTTGTTGAAAGAAATTGAAACACTTGAGCTAGGGTTTGTGAAACAAATTGTGCATCATTGATTGGTGAAATTGGAAACACTTGTGTTAGGGCTTTTAAGAACAAATTGTGCATTCATTGTTTGAATGAATTTGTGAAGATTTTTGGGCATTGGTTTGAGTGACATTGAATGTGGATGAGCAAGTGTGAAGAAACCAGTTTTTATGAAGCAAGTATTATGAGTAGTGTTGAGCAAGTGTTATGAACAGTTTTGAGCATGTGTTAGAGCAGAGTTGAGCAAAGATAGTGAGCAGATTAGAGCAGGATTGTGAGCTATTTTGAATAGGGCTTTTGAGAAGGCTTGTAAGCAGTTCTAAGTAGGGTATGTGAGCAGGCTAGAGGTAGACTTGTGCAGGATTTATGAGCAGGTTTGAGATAGACTTATGAGCAGGTGTGAGACAAATCAGTATAGGTAGTTGAGCAGATTTGATTAGAGTTGAGCAGAGTTGAGAGCAAGCTTTGGAGCCAACCAGAGAAAAGGGGATAGAGTTCTCCTGTGGATAGAGGTCCACAAACTAGAGTAGTGGGGATAGAGTTCTCCTATGGATAGAGGTCCATGAACTTGAGCATAGGGGATTGGTGTCTCCTTTGGATAGAGGTCCATAAACTTTGTAATAGGGATTTGGTTCCCAAGATTTGTTGAGAAAATTTATAAGAAATATTTTCTTCATGGATGTAACCCACATTGGGTGAACCACGTTAAAATCATGTCTCTCATGTGTGTGATGATTTATGCATTATTTACTACTTTGATATTATTGTTGTTATCATTTGGATTGAAAAGTAAAATGTTTTATCTTATACTGTTCACCCCCTCTCAGTATAAGCTTGTGTTCTTCAATTGGTATTAGAGTGGGTTCCTTCGAAAAAAGTCTAACAACTTGAAGGAAGATCCTACAAGAACACACATGACCACAAAAAATGGAGAAAGAGCCATGATTGACATGAAAGAGGAACTTATTGCTGCTCTTGGAAATTTGGAAAGAGTTAGAGAGAAGAATTCAAGTTTGAAGGCTCAAATTAAAAAGGATGAGGATACAAAGATAAAGCTTCTACAAGATCTCACAGACTTAAAGGTGAAGGTTGAAGAGGCAAAGAAAATTGAAAAAGGTATGGCTGAACAGTTAAAGGCAAAAGAGTTAGAATGTGAAAGATTGGAACTTGAAATTGTCTCTCTAAGAAAGAGAGTTGAAAAGTCTAAGGATAAGTTACAACAAAATATAAGGTTAGGGAAACAAAAAGAGGAGTCAAGCTCCAAAGGAATAAAGATATCAAAGAAAGAAGAGCCCATGACCTATGCTGATATATTGAAAGGCAAAAGTATTGAGGAAGAAGAAAATAGAGAAACATCATGGACAAAAGTCAATTACAAAAATGACAAAGGAAGAATCATGCGACCATATCATTCAAGGCAATCTAACAGGTTACAAAATTTCTTCCATGGTTATTGCTTTTCATGTAATAAATATGGTCATAGAGTTGTACATTGCATGGTCCATGTGAGAAATAATGTTGATAGAAATTTCAATTCATTTGCACCTCTCATGAATAACAATATCATCTATTACAAATGTAATAACTTTGGGCACAAGGCCAAATGGTGTAAAATAATATTTCCTGAATCAAGCAAAAAGGAGGATCAGAAGGTTCAAAAGAATACAACCTCAAAAGTTTGGAAAGAGAAAGAGGAACAAGAAAAGGAAAAGTCAATGTTGGTATAGACAACTCTTCATGCACAAGATAAGGGAAATCAATGGTATGTTGATAGTGGTTGTTCAAGTCATATGATAGGTGATAAAAGTAAATTTCTTTCACTTAAAGAAATCAATGGAGGATCAATAAAATTTGGAGATAATGCTTCAACAAAAATTATTGGAAAAGGGACTTTGAGTTTAGATAATGGAAAATCAAAGATAGAAAATGTATTGTATGTTAAGGGATTGAAGCACAATTTACTAAGTGTAAGTCAACTTTGTGATCAAGGGCACACAATCACCTTTCACCCAAATAGATGTGAAATCAGGAAATCCAAGATAGGAAAGCTTATTGTAGATGCTAGTAGAACTACAAACAATCTCTACATGTTGAGTGAAATTAAAGGAGAAAAATATTTTCTATCACAAGAGGATGAGAGTTGGTTATGGCATAGAAGAATGGGTCATCTGAACTTTGAAAACATAGTAAAAATAAGAAAAAAATAGGTAGTCAAAGATTTACCCAGGATAAAAAGACCCCAAAGCACAATCTGTGCACAATGTCAACATGGTAAGCAAACAAGAACAAGTTTCAAGTCAAAAGAATTTTCTTCATCCGAACCATTGAAACTAGTTCACACTGATTTATGTGGTCCTACAAGGACAAATAGTTTACAAGGTGAAAGTTACTTCATGCTATTTATAGATGATTTCTCCAGAATGACTTGGGTGGCATTCTTAAAAGAAAAGTTAGAAGCCTTTGAGAAGTTCCAGGCATTCAAAGTTTTAGTAGAAAATGAAACAGGTAAAAAGATAAAGTGTCTAAGATCAGATAGAGGAGGAGAATTTACTTTAGGTGAATTCATAGAATTCTATGAACAACATGGAATCAAAATAGAATACTCAGCAGCAAGGACTCCACAACAAAATGGAGTAGTTGAAAGAAAAATAGAACTATCGAGAATATGACCAGAGCTATGCTAAGTGAGTCTAAGATTTCAGATGGTTTTTGGAGAGAGGTAGTTCATACAATTGTCTATATCATCAATAGAGCTCAAGTAAGAGTAAATCATCACAAAACCCCATATGAGCTTTGGAAGGGAAGACCAACTACTGTGAAGTATTTCAAAGTTTTTGGAAGCAAATGCTACATTAGACGAGAAGAGAAAAATTTGGGTAAGTTTGATTCAAGGTGCGATGAGGGTATCTTCCTTGGCTATTCCACTAAGAGCAAAGCCTATAAATGCTATAATAAAAGGACACATACAATTATGGAAAGTACAAATGTGATAGTTGATGAACAAATAGGGTCAAAAGAATCAGCTCAAGAAATTGTATATCAAGAAGAAGAAAGTTGCCAAGAAGAAGTAGGTGAAGAATCAGAAGAAGATGAAGCACAAAGAACACTACCTAAGACTCCATCTAGGTATGTGCAAAATAATCATCCAAGAGATCTGATTATTGGAAATCTAGATGAAAGACAAACAAGGAGGAAGATAATAGGAACAGGTGAACATGTAAATATTTCTTTGCTATCTAAAATTGAGCCCAAGGATTTCAATGAGGCAAGAGAAGATAAATTTTGGGTCAAGGCAATGGATGAGGAGTTGGATCAAATAGAAAAAAGTGAGACTTGGGAACTTGTCCCATGACCAAAAGACAAGAATATAATTGGCACTAAATGGGTTTACAAAAATAAGTTAAATGAAGATGGTCAGGTAGTCAGAAACAAAGCAAGACTGGTATGCAAAGGCTATGCACAAGTTGAAGGGATTGATTTTGATGAAACATTTTCTCCTGTTGCATGACTTGAGGCCATAAGGATGTTTTTAGCTTTCTCAAGCTTCAAAAACTTCAAAGTATATCAAATGGATGTAAAATCAGCTTTTCTCAATGGCTTCTTAGAAGAAGAGGTCTACATTGAGCAACTTGAGGGGTTCAGCCTAACTGATAAGCCAGATTATGTATGCAGATTAAAGAAGGCTCTTTATGGATTAAAGCAAGCCCCTAGGGCTTGGTATTCAAGGTTGGATAAGTATCTTCAAGAACAAGGTTTCAGAAAAGGAATAGTTGACAACAATTTATACATCAAAAATGAAGGAAATGACTTGTTGATTGTGGTGGTCTATGTGGATGATATCATTTTTGGAGGCGGTAATGATAAGATGTGTCAAAAATTTGCAAAGTGTATGCAAAATGAATTTGAAATGTCAATGCTTGGTGAGTTGTCCTTCTTCCTTGGATTACAGATTTCACAATTAGAAAAAGGTGTATTTCTCTCACAGACCAAGTATATAAAAGAAATGTTGAAAAATTTCAAATTGGAGGATTGCAAACCAGTGAGTACCCCCATGGTTACAGGATGCAAGTTGAGTAAATATGATGAATCTCCTGAGGCAAATCAGACATTGTATAGATCCATGATTGGTAGCTTACTATATGTCACAACTACAAGACCAGAAATAATGTAGGTAGTGGGACTAGTGGCAAGATTTCAAGCAGCACCAAAGGAAACACATGTACTGACAGTAAAGAGAATTCTCAGGTACTTAAAAGGAACTATGGAATTTGGACTTTGGTATCCCACAAGTAACAACTTCACTCTCACATCATATACAGATGTAGATTGGGCAGGCAGTATTGATGATAGGAAGAGCACAAGTGGAGGAGCATTCTTTCTTGGAGATTGTTTAGTCTCTTGGCTAAGCAAGAAACAAGCATCAATATCCTTATCCATGGTAGAGGTAGAGTACATTGCAGCAGTTTCTTGTTGTACACAAGTGTTATGGATGAAGCAAACTTTAATAGATTTTAAAATAGAGCATGATCATCCCATATCCATACTATGTGATAATACAAGTGCCATAAATATTTCAAAGAATCCAGTGATGCATTCAAGAACCAAGCACATTCCAATCAAATATCATTTTTTGAGAGAGCAGGTGATGGATAAGCAAGTCAAATTGGAATATGTTACTA
The DNA here is from genome assembly GCA_028583015.1 of Wollemia nobilis. Taxonomy (NCBI): domain Eukaryota; kingdom Viridiplantae; phylum Streptophyta; class Pinopsida; order Araucariales; family Araucariaceae; genus Wollemia; species Wollemia nobilis. Next base: position 11,929,717 of record JAQPPZ010016879.1, on the reverse strand, counting down.
CAAAGGAATAGATTACGGACATATTTACTAAGCCACTTCCAAAGGAAACTTTTGAGTATCTTAGAGGAAAGTTGGGAGTAGTCTTACTCCCATCCCAAACTTGATCACCTCAAGGAGAGGAGGTGGTGAGGGGGCTGAGCTAAGAGTCTTATTTTTAGCCCCAAAGGGAGAGATTTCATAAAGAGGGAGAGAATTCAGTAAGGGGTAGAAGCTTCTCAAGGGGAGCAGTTTGGAATCTAGTGGTAGCAAAAGGAAGGGGGAGATTGTTGGAAATATTAAGTATTTTGAGTTGTCATTGATGTCAAAGGATTGATGTCAAAGAAAGATTGGTATGGTAGAAATATTCTTCAAGGTTGAAATATTAAATTGCAAGGTAAAATCTTCAAAGGATGCATGAGGCAATGAAAAAGGTGCAAAAGTTGTCAAGGCTTAAATATTGCAAGAAAAGGACAAGACCCTACTTACCTTCAAAAGATTTAAAATTCAGAATTAGAGGTAAAAGTTCAAAAGTTTAAAAGTTATTATTATAATATTTTTTAAATATTATAATATAACTTAAGGTTTTGGAAAAAGGGCGCCATTGAAAATTAATTTAAACTCACCTTTGCCGACGTTTGAGAAATATTCAAATTGCATATTTATTGAGGACTAACTCATTGGAGCTAAAGTGTGTGAAAAAAATCATGGAGCACATCGAATTCGTTCGCATTTTGAAAAGGGAGAGGAAGAGAAAGACAACACATGCACTCCTTTTGGGGCAGAATAAAAGGGTAAAATTGAAGGGTGCACCTTCATTGTTCCAAGCTAGTAGGCTAGCATAATTGGTCATTTGAGAAGCGCTAAGGTGCTGGTAGAGAGGAGGTCAGGGGGTCGATTCATGGTGACTCTAATTTTATTTGTATTTTTGGTCAAGGAAGAAGAGCATTGAAGAAATAAAGAGAAATTTGTGGACTTACAGTTTTGTGTGGGTGGCTAGCTCATGTGGTGGCTTAGCCGAAGCTAAGGCACTGGTAGATAGGAGGTTAGGGGGTCGATTCACGATGGTTGCATTTTTGGTAAGGGCACATTTTTTAATTAAATATCCTATGGTATGCGTTGCTTAGGGAGTCATAAGGTTGGTTTAATTAAATTTATTTTTTCCTATAGGGAGTCATAAGGATATGCTAAAAATTGAATATCTTGCATTTGGGAATTTTAAGGGTGTATTAAAGGATTTGTTATTTTGCAAACTAGGAGTTATAAGGGTGTGTTTTAAAATATTTTAGCTTGAAAAATATAAGTGATAAGGGTGCTTTTATAAAGTATTGTCTTGCAAAAAATTATAAAGAGGAAATATAAAGAAATTAATTTTTGCATGTGAGAAGTAGGAGTTATAAGGTGTTTTGTGGTTTAAATATTGTGTGTATTTCTGCATGGTGAAAGAAAGTTTGAAGGGCTTTGTTCATTGTTTAAAAAGCCTTGTTTTGGGAAATTAAAAGGAGTTGTAGAGTAATATCTTTGTGCATATTTTTGAAGAGAGGTTTATCATGTGGATGATTGAAAAGTGCTATGCTAACTAACCCTTGAAAGTGGCATAAGAAAGATATAATATTTTGAGACAGGTTTTGAGGGCACTTCTTCATCAAAGCAAGTTAAGAGGTATGGTGACATTATTCCTTCTTTAAGGTGTTTTGTTGAGTGAATATTTATGAATCATAAGGTGGAGAAATAAGGATTATATATGTGCATCATTGGAAATATTTGAGCTAGGGTTTGTGAAACAAATTGTGCATCCTTGTTGAAAGAAATTGAAACACTTGAGCTAGGGTTTGTGAAACAAATTGTGCATCATTGATTGGTGAAATTGGAAACACTTGTGTTAGGGATTTTAAGAACAAATTGTGCATTCATTGTTTGAATGAATTTGTGAAGCTTTTTGGGCATTGGTTTGAGTGACATTGAATGTGGATGAGCAAGTGTGAAGAAACCAGTTTTTATGAAGCAAGTATTATGAGCAGTGTTGAGCAAGTGTTATGAAAAGTTTTGAGCATGTGTTAGAGCAGAGTTGAGCAGAGACAGTGAGCATATTAGAGGATTGTGAGCTATTTTGAATAGGGATTTTGAGAAGGCTTGTAAGCAGTTCTAAGTAGGGTATGTGAGCAGGCTAGAGGTAGACTTATGCAGGATTTGTGAGCAGGTTTGAGATAAACTTGTGAGTAGGTGTGAGACATATCAGTATAGGCAGTTGAGCAGATTTGATCAGAGTTGAGCAGAGTTGAGAGCAGGCTTTGGAGCCAACCAGAGCAAAGGGGATAGAGTTCTCCTGTGGATAGAGGTCCACAAACCAGAGTAGTGGGGATAGAGTTCTCCTATGGATAGAGGTCCACGAACTTGAGCACAGGGGATTGGTGTCTCCTTTGGATAGAGGTCCATAAACTTTGTAATAGGGATTTGGTTCCCAAGATTTGTTGAGAAAATTTATAAGAAATATTTTCTCCATGGATGTAACCCACATTGGGTGAACCACGTTAAAATCATGTCTCTCATGTGTGTGATGATTTGTGCATTATTTACTGCTTTGATATTATTGTTGTTATCATTTGGATTGAAAAGTAAAAAGTTTTATCTTATATTGTTCACCCCCCCTCTTAGTATAAGCTTGTGTTCTTCACCACATACTTAGATAAAATCATACATTTTGGTGTCTTAGCGGATATCAAGAGTTTTAGAGGATTTAATTGCTCAAATTATTGGTTCTTTGAGCCTCCTAAAAAATGTGAATTCTAAGGTAGTAGCTATGCTACTATATTTCTTGTATCTTCACAAGGTTTCATGCTTGATCGACAAGAGATGCTAGCTCTTGCCTCTATGTCTATGCATAGACTCTTATAAAATTAGGATTATCATGGCAAAATTGAGCAAAACCTGCCACAGTAATATCCCAATAGTTTTAGGTTGGTTAACATTTTGGCTTCCCCTACAAGATCTTTATATGAATTCTTAGAGAGCCCTTTATTTTGTCCAATTAAATTTTTAAGCTTCTCCATTAGTCACTTTATCCTATTCATCTAGTTTGGCAAGATGTCAATTTCTACTTTGGTCTTCTCCTTGATTATTTTCTAGAGCTAATTGTCACTAAGGAATTATTTTGACCATTAAAGATATTAGGTAGTTTGGAATTCACCAATTGTTGGATCTCATTTCATATTTTTAGTATTGGGACTTAAGGTGGAATGAATATTCTTGTATTTATATAATATTTGTATGACATTAGAAATTTTTCTTAGTTTCTTAACCTCATTTTTTTTACCCTTTATTCTAAGTTGCACCTATTCTATAGACATGGGAGAAAATATTGTATCATCTCCTGGTACCTCATTTTGTAGCTAGATCATCCTATGGTTACTGAATTGTTTTGGAGGTTTGGTCTAGGATGGATTTTGCTCCAACAAAAAAAATTAGGTAGGTTATTCTATTTATCAACTTGATTTTGATATTTTTCCACAAAGAATTGATTTGTTTTGCATCTGAGGTGCATGTATTTTTCTACTTCTACCCCTTTATTCAACTCTTCATTTTTTCTTTACTTGGATAATATCTTGATATTTTCTTGTGACATTATTTACACTTGGTCCAATTATAGGTTCAACTTATTTTCCTATTCTATATATTGCTTACGTTTGTTTTTCTTTGCACAACTTGTATTAAAATGTTTTCCAAGTGCTTCTTTTGTTTTTCACTTTCTACAAGTTTACCATTTAGATCTTCAATCTACTTTTGTAGTTGATCTTTTTCAAGGCCTTTATTTCTTATTGGAATTATCATCTCTCTGAATAGGTTGAGTAACCAACTATTTGTTATTTTGCACTTTCTTCTTGTGGATGTTATGAACCTTTATTCTCATTAAAATAAATTATTCACCATTATGTATAAATATCAAATCATTCATCAATAAATAATTATCTGTAGTAGCAATCCACACAATTAAAAAAGGATAGATAATACCCTTAAGATAAGACAACACCCATAACACTTATTAATAAAGGAATTAATCCATATCTGATCCATGACCCAATACTATTATAAGATAATACTTGATATGAATAGATTACAATGACAATATCCCTTCTTTATATACCCATCTTCCAAAACCCTTATCCCATTCATTATAGTATAATATTATAATATAATCAACCTTGGGTTATGTGTAGCCCATGCCAACCATCCATAATAGCCATACATAAAATAATATTATATCCACACATTCCTATCCCTTGATATATAACATTCCACATTTTATAAATGTTTAATTCTTGAAATATGCAGAGAAAGTAAATACTATGTTTTGCTAAGCAATGTTAGCAACTAGTACAAAACTTGATCATCTCTCCATCCAAGTTAAATCTTGATTGGTGGTGGTCTGCGATGATGCCAACTGTAGATGTGCCTCCATAACTACATTATTAGCTTCATGCTTTTGTTTCTTTACTTTGATATTCTAAATGATTGGTCCTATTATTCCATGATTTTGCTGCACCCCTCTAAAATCTAGAACTATTATGTTTTTTTCTGAACATTGCCATACTTGATTCCTTTTTGTAGACACATAAAACATGTAATTTTTAGGAAGACTACTCACATGGGCACATTCATAGATCATGTGACTAAACCTTAGGACCTTCCAAGTATCAAAAGTGGTTTTTACCACTCATTTGGGGCATTCTTAGCCCATCCAAGCCTGGCCACTATGGACCAGAGCGACTGGATCCTGGCCACTGCAGCTAAGAGCGACCAAACCTCAGCTACTGTAGAAAACAACAACTAAACCTTAAAATGCATTTTGCCACCAATATAGCCTAATATCAGGTGGAAGTGGTAGTCTACATGCAATAAGGCTGAGCGGGGACAACTTTACATTCCTCCTCACAACCAGTCTACATGAAAGACTCAAGTCTAGATTTAGACATCAGTTAACTGCCCCTCAAGGGTAGACAAAAGCTCAATTTCTCATGCTAACATCCAGTGTGCATGAGGGATTCAATCCTAGGGTTTGAACGTTGAACTAGGGTTTCAAACACTTTATAAGGTGTAAACCTAAGAGCACCAAGGGATCATCACATATCATATATCAAAACTTTAAATAGGTTGGATCATTGAGGAGAGCTTTTGGATACTTGGAGAGATTCCCTTGCAGATCAATTTGATAGCGAAGCCCTATCAGATTGGAGATAAAATATAAGCACCCTTGAGGAGCAACGAAGTGCTAGCCAATTGAGAGGTGATTATCCATGTACATACAATAATCATTTAACATTAGTAGAAAACTTAAGCCCATAGCATTTGGATCAACAGAGACAAATTTTATCTTAGCGGTCGCTGTCCTGGATAGTGGCCCACAAACTTAGTCTAGAGTTTAGGTGTTAGTTTCTTTTATTTTGCTTTCTTCATGTTTTCATATCATTAGCATAAGATCTACTTCATTTATTTGTATTCATAGCACTAGTTCCATTGCATTTATTTTCATTAAGCATATTCATTGCTAACAACCTCATCCGAGGAGGCAATCTCGAACATCTAAGTGTGTGTTGTTGTTTCATTGCTTACAGGGCTACAGGTTCATCAGATAAATCCAAAACATATGAAAGCAAGAGGATCCCTCTAGGAATTAGACCTGGAGAAGGAGGCATCTGTAAGCCCTCATACAATTTTGTGTGCATCACTAGGAAGCTTGTAAAAGCGCATCTCCCTTTGCAAGGGGATATTTTATACATTTGCTACCCTCTTTGTGTAAAATTATGTATCAAATGAAGGGTATCCCGTAGAGGGACTTCTATGTGACCAGATATTGGAAATATCAATACAAAGCATTCATTCATTTGTTTCTTTGCATTTCAGCTATGCCTCTCTTTTATGCTTTTTAATTTAATGCATGTTAAATGTTAAAATATTCAATAATAATCATAAATAGAGTAAGTGGACAGTGTGTCGCTTCCCTGGGATCGCTATAGATGGCGATCATGATGGGAAACCCACCGAGTTTTTATTTTTTGCCATTTTACTGATCCATGTTTTTGTGTGCAGGCTTAGTCGCTCTGGTTTACAATGACCAAGAATCAATCACTCTGGTCTACAATGGCCAAAAATCAGCTTCTCTGGTCTACAATGACCAGAACTAGAGTGCAATAGAGGACAAAATACTGGTTTTTTGAGTTGGATTTGAGGTTGGTACAACTTTTTTGATGGTTTGTGTTCTTTTATATGCTTTTATTTTCCTAAAACAATGAAATTAAGACACATTTTGATTTGGAAACTAAGGAATGGAAAGGAAAGAACTTGCATCTTACGCATATTAGAGTTTTCTTTAGATTTCCACTAGGCGTTGCTAGAAACAATGAATTAGGTTTGTAAATTCTATCCTATAATCCAGGATGCTAGTAATCGTGTGTTGGTTTGCTTGCTTTGAGGCCCTACTAGAGGCCATATTTGCATAAAATAGAGTGCATCCATGAATCTCATACTAGTTATGCATATTTCTAAAAAGTGAAACATCATTCATTATCAGACATATAGGAAGGATGCATTTTTGCTGTATGATGCATTTTACTTTATGCATACTTAAAATGAACCCCCCCCCACACACACACATATTTTAAACATTGGGAAGTAGGATTTCATCACCAACCTTCAATTTAGTCCGGTGACGTTGGCATTCATCTCCTTCCACCGACTTGCCCCTATATCTTCTTAGAATAAAATTGGAAACTTCTTTATAGTGGTACTAAGTTACTCATGTTCAAACTATCTCCCACTATTGGAACAATTGGTTCAGAGTGGAAGAGCTAGGCGAACCTCCCACTGGGACTTCAACGGTGTACCCTAGTCTCTTTTTGAGAAAATCATGTTTGGCATGGATGTTCTTGATTCCCACTATGGATGAGTCTCCTTATTATAAATCCAAAAAAAGAACAAGAAACAAGAACAATAATTCATCACAAACACAGAAAATAGTTTAGGGCACACATAAATTTGTAATAAAGATAAACACTTGCTTGATATTGTTTGGCTATCCCTAAATTGCAATCCAAAAGACTAATTCATAAACACAATGGTCAAAACCAAAATTAAACATCCTCGATCCCATTCCAAGGGAGAATCTAAAGCAACACATACTCATAGGTGAAGTCATAGTAACATTGAACCACATGCTCATAAGATCGTGAGACGTAGTTTCGTGAGTCTAAGGGGTGATAATTCAACCCTTGGGGGCTCTCCTCGAGAAAAACCAAATAGGGAGTCACATAATGGAACTAAATCACAAAAACACAAAGAGGCTTCATGACCATCATCATCAAGGAGACACGAGGAAGCCTCAAGACCTTCCTATAAACACACAAAAACTTCTCAAAGACATGAGGAGGCTTCAAGAGCTTCCTCCCCACATGGACACAAGGAGGGTTCTAGACCCCATTCTTCACATAGGGATGATGAGGTTTCCTCATATCCATCCTCATGGAGGATAGATAGGGCCACAAAGCCCTCATCACCAAAAAGATACACAAGGGTCACAACATCTCAAACTTCACATGAGAAATTGAGAACATGTCTACCCACTGAAGGACAAGAAACTAGAGCTACATCTAGTCATAGACATAAAATAGAAGATACCCTTCAAACAAGAGGAAGGATTCCAATAGATTATGAACTCATTGGAGTAAATGGCATCCCAAGGTATCATCCATGGAAAACAAGATAGTTAGATGAGTTGGATCGGTTGCATCCGAGGCCACCTCCCAAAATCGTAGCCACAAAAAATTATGCATCTAGAAGTTCACAAACTATTACTTCTAAGTGCACCTCTCAACTTGGGGATGCTTCAAAGAAAATCCATAAGTCTCATGCAGAGTCTGAACATAGAGACACTTATCAACACATGGAAGAAATTACATTATCTAGCAAGAGCAAAGAAATAGCAGAGAATTCTTTGAGGAATCTACGAATCAAAACCATAAGAACAAAATCAGAAAAACATGAGTCTTCTTCAACAATTCAATTCGATCGCATGCAACAGTTAGAAAATGCATTGCACAAAGAGAGAGAGCTAGTGGAAGATCTCGAGCATGACAAAAAAAGAGAAAGGCTTTTGTGCCAACATGAGAAGCGTCTAAGAGAACAAGCTGAGCAACTAGATCATATAAATTTATAAGCCAATGACAATGATCACCAAAGATATAAATGCAATGAATCACCAAGAGAAGGGTGCATGAGATAAGAAGAAAGCCCACAATGAAACCACCACTCAAATCATGAACAATGTCAAACTGGTGGAGAAAGGGTAAACATGATAAATCAAGATCAAACACATCCTGAATCCCCTCGTAGAAGGGAAGAGAATAGAACAAGTCAAATGCACATAGGGTTACCTCCATTACCACCACGAGGGGCCTCCAAAAATAGGAAATCCTCACCTCAAAGGTATTCTAGGAACTTGCTGAAAAGATGAAGTCCTTTGAAAAATAAGAGACAATGGGGAACCAACCAACATTGAGTAAAATACACAACCAACCATTATGCCCATCGGTCCCTAGCCCTGCATATCCTAAGCATTTTGAGATGCCTAGGTTAGAAAATTTTAAGGGTGAAGAGGATGCACAAGATCATGTTACCAATTTCATAAATGCATGTTCTCATCTTGAAGATAATGATGCTCTTATGCTAAGGATTTTCATTATGACATTTTCGGGTACTACCACTCAATGGTTCAACCAACTGCCCAAGCACAACATATCTAGTTTTGAACAACTAGAAAATGTATTCCTGAAGCGTTTCTCCTTTGGTACTAAAATAAAGGTGAACCTTTTAGACCTGGACAACCTAAAATATTATGATGATGAGCTAGTAATGGAGTATGGGGATAGATGGAGAAAAGTCATGGCAAAGTTATCATTCTCTGTTCCCACAGAAGAAATTATCCGCATGTTCACCAAGAGTTGTTCTAAACACATCTCCCTCTTGCTACAACTTAAATAATATCCTTCATTTGAGGAAGCCTTGGCACATGCCAAACTAATTGAGGACATAAAAGTAGATGAGGGAACCATCAAACTCTGAAATAAGGAGTAGAACAAAAATGGCAAGAATGACAAATATAAGCAGAAGCAAGCAAGCCCTGCTCCATTTAATCAAGTAGTATTGGATGCACCTAAATATGGGGCTGCACAACAACCCAAAAATTATCAATCATAGCCCCCACCATCCAATATGATCAAAATAACAATCAGGGGTGAAATAGAGAATGCAAGCCACCTCGCTATTTTATGCCTTTATCAAAGTCAATGCCATCAATTTTCAACCAATTGAGCGAGGCTAGGAAGATTAGATTTCCCAATGTACCTCTTGTAGATCCTAACTATCCTAAGCCAAAAGGATATAGGGAAGATTAATTTTACCCTTATCATAGGATATCGAGGCATAACATTGAAGTTTGCATTGGTTTCAAGCACCAGGTGCAAAATATGATTGAGGCAGGAGAACTTAAAGTTGACAACCCATTGGCTCTCGATAATAGATATATGGGCATATACAAAAACCCACTGCCCAACCATGATGCATCTAGAGGGTAAGGTACCCAATTCAATCAGGTTCAAATTGATACGCCCACCCACAGGTGCGTATGAATGGTTGAAATTGTCAATATAGCTACCAGGACTAGATGATATGGTCAACCACAACCTCCTATAGCTCCCATTAATGTCCCAGTTGCACCTAGGTAGAGACAGGGACAAAACAACCTTCCAGGGCCACCAAACTGACCTATGGTAACTGTTCGAAGTAGACTAGAGAAAAAATTACAATTGACTTTGGCCAAGCTATCTATCTATGAGCTCATTCAACAGTCCCCAAAGCACAATGAGACTTTGATGGAGATTTTGAGATCGATTGAGCTCCAAACACAAGATCCAAATGCATTCACTTATTTTGTGGGACAAGTACAAGAATGCTAAGAACCTGTTATCTAATTTTATGATCATGAGATTAAGACAATGCCTACTGCCTTACCAGACCCCCTGCTACACATTGTGGCATTAGTCAATGATTTACCTTTTAAGCGGGTCTTGATCGATATGGGTTCTTCAATCAACATCATCACAACAACAACAATTGAACACCTTAAGATCCCCAATTCAAATATCATTCCAGGAGCCTACACATTAAGAGCTTTCAATGATGCTTTATGCAATACTATGGGAACTATAGTCCTACCTATCAAGGTGGGGCATAAGACCATACCTGTGATGTGTCATATTTTAGAAGGGTCCATGCAATACAACATCCTCCTAGGGCACCCTTGGATAAGAGATATGAAGTGTGTTACTTCTATTTTACACCAATGTGTCAAGTACGTGCATGATGCCAAAGTCTATGTGGTGCTGGATGATGAAGAACCATTCAAATATGTCTATTAGGTGGATTTCCTAAGAGAATTTGTGATTCCTTCTACCCACCTGTATGTAGGACCTTCATATCCAACTACGCAACTAAATAATAGGGAAAAAGGGGTAGGTAAAGACCCAAACACATCAACACCTCATCTTGCATCCAAAATGACTAATGCTTCTAAGAGACCATCAATGTCTAAATAAAAATACAATCAGAAGCTAAAGGCACCCTTAGTTGATGAAGGAAAGCCCAAGGAAGTGCTAACCATAGTCATTGAGAAAAGTCCAAGTCCCATGGAAAAAGAAGATCTCCAATATCAAGTTGAGGAGATACTAGAACCCGCTTCGTGAGTGTCGTCTGTAGGATCATCCACATCACATGCAATAATACACTTGGTAAGTACAGGTATAGGAGAGTATCTTGTGTAGAATATAACATTCACACCCATCATAGATTTTGCATAAAACATGGGACAACCAAAAGATCTAAGACCACCAGTGGGAAAAGTGGTTCCACTTGGAATCCCTCCCAACCAAACTAACTTTGTCTATGCTGGCCTGGACTACACCCACAAGTCTACAGACATAGAAGAGGACAATGATGAACTATTCAATATTAATGTTCATTACCTCTCCAATCCTGAGTATGCTCTAAGTTACTTTGAACATTACCATTGCCATGGCTACGGTCTTGGCACATATAAGCAAGGGCATAGGCGGTCATTCGAGCTGCAATACTAGCTTCCCTCTGATAGGTTTGGGTTAGGATATCACATTAGAGGTCGATATGACTCTATAGTAGCAGCCTTGGACATATTGAGCTTGGGGTTAGGAGAAGATATCGATTTTATTCCTTATCACCCACCAAGTACAAAATATCTGATCAATAGACAAGTGGTCATGGTAAACATACAACCACATGAGACCTATCATCCAAGATTCACAATTGATGCCATCCCAACAGGTTGCAACTTGTGGGATGAATAACAAGAAGGAAATGAATACGAGGCAAGCGATGATGAAGCACAAGAAATATTGGCCTATAATATGCCTCACTATTTACAAAGCCTTGCCTAGTCCAGTCACAACGAGAGTGGGTACATTACAGATGAAAGTGGCTGAGTCAGAAGACTCAACAGAGAGAGCCTACCTAGGGCCAAGGTGGTGGGCCCAAAGCTTAGGGCAAGACACTAATGCAAATGACATCTTCATAAGTGATGAAGAATATGAGGATGAGACATAGATGGCCTACTTGGGGTTAAGAGACGTACCCATTATCTTGGGACCACATACCAATGCTAATGGTTTTTGGATAAGTGATGATGACTTTGATGACGAGACTGAAATGACTTATCTTGGGCCTCGCCACTTGTGGCAAGTCAACACGCTGGTAGGAAGAGAAGCGACACTTCATGCCATAGACCTTGGCTTACAATTTTTGGGAAGACCTGTCGACTTAGTTGCCATTCACTTTGCAATCAAAACCCCAACTTTCAGGGAGATATTAGAACCAAATGATCCTATTATCTAGCTTGCTCATGGGCTAGATCCATATATTCCTTTTCCTTCAAAGCCTCATCACGAATATGGAGGGGAAACCTCTATGACAATGTTTCACCCATGTGGTCCTGGATATTTCATTCCATCCATAAATACAATCTCCATTGATTTAGCCACTCCACTTCATAACCTAGTAGATCCTATTAGACCATTATGTCTTGATATAGAGGCTATTTATTGGGATCGCGTTGGTTCACCCATAGAGCCTGAAGACCTTTTCCCTAGCAAAGAGGTGTTACAACCGTTTCATTTTGCATCAGGCTATGCATGTGATGTATTCCATGTCGATTTGGATCCTGAGTCAGTAGGACCTGTAAATCTCATTGATGACATTCATTTGATATCTACGCCTCACAAGTTGGAGGATGGGTTGCATGTAGTTATAGAAGCAAATTTTGATATGGACATCAGTGATGATGCTACTCAACCAAAGAAATTCAAGTTCAGAGAAAGTCTGTCTCCAGAGGAACAAGACATCATAATTCCTCTCCTTAAATAGAGGTCAAATATTTTTTCTTGGACTCACAACGACATACCAAGGATTGATCCAAATTTAGTTATTCATAACCTTTCATTGGATCCCATGAAGAAGCTAGTCAAGCAAAAGTTGAGGAAAATGCATTCAACCGTTGCTTTGATGGTGAAGAACGAGTTACAAAAATTGTTGGATGTGATTTTCATAGTTCCCATCAACTATCCTAAATGGATCTTGAACATGGTGCCCATAGGAAAGCCTGACGAAAGAGTTCATATTTGCACAAACTTTAGAGAATTGAACAGGGCAACTCCAAAGGATTCGTTCCTGTTGCCAAACATAGATGCTATTATTGATGCCATTACAGATCATGAGATGCTCTCCCTAATGGATGGGTTTTTTGGATACAATCAAATCTGAATCAAACCCGAAGACCAACATAAGACCACTTTCATTATTCCATGGGGGAAATTTTGTTACAAGGTGATGTCATTTGACCTAAATAATGTTGGTGCCACACATAAGTGGGCCATGAAATACATCTTTCATGACTACATGCATACAATATTAGAAGACTGCATGGATGACTTGCTGGCCAAGTCCTTAGAGTGGCAAGAGCATGCCGAAATCCTTAAGAAAGTCTTCGATCGCCTCATTGAGCAGAACGTCAGGTTGAACCCTAAGAAGTGTATGTTTGGCATGACTTCTGGTAAGCTCTTAGGTTTCATCATTTCTAAGAGAGGCATCGAATTCGATCCTACAAAGGTAAAGTCTATAATAGAAATGGCTGCCCATACCAACATTAGGGAGTTAAGAAGCCTACAAGGCAAGGTAGCATCCATCAAATGGTTCATTGTGTAATTATCAGATAAGTGTTGACCCATGAATTGGTTGCTATGCAAGGATATCCCGTTTCATTGGGATGAAGAGTGCCAACAAGCCTTTGCAGAGATCAAAACATACCTGACAACACCATCGGTATTGGATCCACCAAGGCAAGACGTACCATTTTTACTATACATATTGACTATTGATTTCACTTTAGGCACCATGTTGGCCCAAAATAATGCACAAGATAAAGAGCAGGTCGTATATTACATCAGTCGTACCTTGGTGAGTTATGAGCTAGGATATGCATATGTAGAAAAGTTATGTTTAGTAGTGGTATTTACAACCATAAAGTTGCGACACTACATGTTGAGCCATATGACCTACGTTATATCCAAACAAAATCCTTTACAGTATTTGATGAACAAGACCTATCACAATACATGTAATGCAAAGTGGATCATGCTATTGAAATAATTTGATTTAGAGTTCATAAGCCAAAAATCCATCAAGGAACAAGTCATAGCGAATCAATTAGTAGAGGCACCTCTTCAGGATAGCAAGCCTCTTAGCATAGAATTTCCTGACAATGCAGTCTTCACAATATCAAATCTACCTGAACCCGAGCAACTTGAGAAAGAAAGAGACATGACATTGTTCTTCAATGATTCAAAGTGAACAAGGGGGTGGAGCAGAGATAGTCTTTATCACATCACATGACACTCCATTTTCCTTATCATTCAAGCTAAACTTCCCTTGCACAAAAAATAAGACAGAGTACAAGACCCTAATCTTGGGACTCCAAACAACCATTACAATGGGAATTAAAATATTGAATATATTTGGGGACTCTTTTCTCATAGTTAATAAAGTCAAAGAATTGTTCCAATGCAGGTTCCTACTCCTAAAAGCTTACAAGGAGCTTCTTTATACTTACCTAGCCCGACTGGAATGGTATGACATCGAGGCAATCCCTCACACGTTAAACAGATTTGATGACACCATGGCATATTTGGGATATTTAATCCCTCAGAATCCATCTACTAATTTCACAACCATTCATGTTAAAGTGCTCGTGCACTCAACAATACAATGTGAGGCTATTGACAATCAAGAGTCAGTCAACATGATCTAGACCGAACCAAATCAGGATTGGTCCTTTAGAGCTAAAGATTTCTTGTAAATGGCACCTTTAGAATCTATTATCTCTCAAGGTCCTGCAGAGTGTGGTACAACTATCCACCATAGGGTGATTTCTCAATCTATGTTCACAAATTTTGGATCACAAGAGGAGCATACCGTTTTATCCATAGAAGTTGTGGCTTATGAGCATTGGATTTTCCAATTATAGGATTTCCTAAAAATGGTAATAGTACCACAAGGATTATCACATGCTAAAAGATGAGTATTTAAATAAAATATGATGAGGTATATCTTGCTAGGAGAGATCCTTTATAGATAGGGCTATGAGGGAATGCTCCTTCATTGTCTTGAGCCCCAGGAAGCATCCTGGGCAATCTTGCAAGCTCATGAAGGTACATGTGGTGGTCACTTCAGTGGCATGGCCATCGTTAAGCACATATCGATAATGGGTTACTATTGGCCCACTATCAAAAAATACTATTGCGAGTATGTTAAGAAATGCGTTAAGTGCCAACATCATGCAAACCTCACTCATTTGCCATCACAAGCCTTGTAACCCATCTAGGTAGCATGGCCCTTCTCACAATGGGGACTAGAATTAGTTGGAAATATCTCACCCCCATCCTTAGGCCGACACATGTTCATCATAACGACCACTGAATATTTCACCAAATGGGTCGAAGCAATCCCCTTGACATCGACAACTAAACCAAGGATTGTGAAATTTATACTCCACAATATCATAAGTCATTTAGGGGTCCCTTCAAAGATAATATAGGATAATGGGCCATATTTCAAGAACAAAAATGTGCATGATTTAATGAAAAAATACCATATTAAGCACAATTTCTCAACACCCTATTATTTGCAAGAAAATGGGCAAGCAGAAGCCATAAACAAAATAATAGTCTCCATCTTGAGGAAGACAGTGAAATATAATCATAAGGACTGGCATTTGCAATTGCCTTTGGCATTGTGGGCATAAAGGACTAGTGTGCGGATGTCCACTGGAGCAACATCGTTTTCACTTGTATATGGAACTAAAGCCATCATGCCCCTAGAGTTGGAAATTCCAACCCTACGCATAACATTGAAGGACTTCATAGATGATGACACTGTGCGACAAGGCCGCTTTTATCAGTTAATGCTTCTTGATGAATGTCGAGTCAATGACTTGGAGCATCTCTGCATCTACCAGGATCACCTTGCGTGAGCCTACAATAGTAAATTCCACTTAAGAGAATTTAAAGTTGGGGATCTTATGCCCAAAGAAAACCAACAAAACTCAAATCTGCCACCGCATCTACGAGATAAATTTATGGTAAAATGAATAGGCCCCTACATGATTTCATAAAGGGTTGGACCTGGAGCATATCGCCTCACATCATTGGATGGTGTTTAAGAGCCTGAGCCTCTCAATATCATTCATTTGAAGGTATTTTATACATAAAATACAAAAACATTCAAATATACATAAAATACAAAAACATCCAAATATAAAGCATAAAAAATACAAACAAATTCGAAAAACATAAAAATTCAAAATTCAATAAAAAATGCTCCAAGGGTATCTTCACACCACTTGGTCAAAATAAATCAAAATGCTCCAAGGGTATCTTCACACCGCTTGGTCAAAATTCAATCAAAAATGCTCCAAGGGTACCTTCACACCGCTTGGTCAAAACCAATCAAAATGCTCCAAGGGTATGTTCAAGCCGCTTGGTCAAATTCAATAAAAAATTCTCCAAGGGTGGCTTCACGCCGCTTGGTCAAACTCTAAAATCCCCAAAGGCACAATAAGCCCTTTGGTCAAAATACAATAAAAAAGACAAAAACACAATAAAAAATACAAATATACAATAAAAAATACAAAAAAACAATGCAAAAATAAAAAGTACAAAAACAACTGCATCTTACATCTGCATCCATATAGTCGCATTACATCAAACATGCATATCCATTGCATTTGCATATGTTATGATCACACTCTTGCAAATGATGCCATAATTTGTATCACAACCACAAATACACAAGTCTACCTTCATCCAGTCATCTATGTGTGTAACTGTGTTTTTCAACACAACCATATCATGTTACTATAAGGAATAGGCCAAGATTTTCTGGTCATTCAACCATATCTAGTGGTCTTATCAGTTTTTATGGGAAGCCATATTGATTAGTAGAGAGTAAGGTCTAGTCGTGAATGCCTCAGATATTTAGGATCCTATCACTAATTAAAAACACTAAAATCCTAGTTGGTACAAGGGAAATATGAAAGCTACAAAAGTGGTCTAGGTTGCCTTAAGAAAAAAGGGTCTTCCTTGCTTATCCCCCTGTGCGATCGGTTCAAAGGTGCTAAGAATTGGCAAAAGGACAAGTACCGCCCTACCCAGAAATGAGTGATTATCATCACTGCATAAATACCTTGCTTTCATTAAAACAAGCAAAAATCCTGAAATAAAGCACAAATTCAAAACCCTAGTTTCCAAAGTCATAGTTCAAAGTACCAAAAAGCACAAAAAAAAACAAACAAGTGATTTTCATCCTTACATAAGTCCCTTGCTAAAAAAAAATCAATAAAAAATAAACAATGATTTTCATCACTAAGTATGAGCAAGTATCCCAAATGAAATGAAGAAAGGAAGGGAATGAAGCTTGAATCCCTAGAATTCTTAGCATTGCACAAAACCGGAAGGTGATCCCCATTACAGGTTGGTATACAACCATGCCTGGAAATGGTGGTACCCTTACGCATGATGATATGTCTATCACAATAGCATTTTGCATTTGTGTAGACCAATGTTTGCATGTGGATGAGCTAGCTTTAGGTAACCCAACACTACCTAGTGGTATAGTCCAACTAAGTCCAACACAGGATAAGATGAACAATTGAGTATCCATGATATTAGCAATGGGCTGAAAGAATCCCACCTGACATCGAAGGAAATGCTTGAGTTCTATCTAAATATATTAATTTGCACACACAGGGATAATGAATCTCCAGGTCCATGATAAAAGCCTTGCTTTTTAAAAGTCCTGTATGGTCAATACACAACTTGTTGATAGGGTAACTAGAGTGTTTGAGTCTTAGGAAGAGCCTCAAAAATTCCTACATAGCAATAAATCATATCATTCATCACATCATCAATTTTATTTATGAAGTTTGTAAATTAAGGGATATTAACAAAGTAGGCTAGATACCGGATAGATGTCAGAAATAATATCTACATGGCCACTGACTATTTTGAACCTTTTAAATAACATAAGCTTTATCAAGAAATTACATACATTCTACGCCAGTACATTTCACATATGAATGCCCAAATGATTAGTTCTTATGATAAGAATGATTATTTACATTCATGATTGTTATACTTTCTGTGGTATCACCCATTTAGATTGTTGAAATCATATCATATGCATTCCTTATGTTTTAAGTGATTAAAGCATACAGGTTCATTCACATTAGATTAAACATCATATAAATAGTACATGACACATTGCATTTACCATATCATAACATAAGTTAGATGCATACAATTAAATAAAAAATAAACGTGCATCTAATGAAAACATTGCATCCATAAATACATAATATCATAAATCATCCATCCACATCTAAGATCACATCATTGCATCCACCCATACATAGAATCATAAATCCATCTTCGAATCAACTCATGGTACATCACATCATGTCACAATAATAAAATTATATAAGCATCTACATAAACACATACATAAGCATCCATCTCAATATCCATATCATCATAAATATCCCCTATTATCCAACACATATATCAACTCATCATAATGCCATCATCACATCACATAAGTAAAACAAAAACATAAGAAATAAATAACACACATAATGAAGCATAATGCAAAGATCTCATAAAAATATGTGTGCCTTAAAATGTGTCTCAAAATATGTATCCCAAGTGCATGGATGTACAAAAATGCCTAAAGGCTACAATCATATTAATCAATTGACCTTAAAAATAAAAGCCTAATGCATCATCAATCAAACACTGGGCCTATGCCCCTTGTAGCATCGCCCCCTATGGATGGATCTTGGGTGGAGCGGTGTGAGCCTGTTGGCCTCTCTGTGAGAGTTCGGGTCCTATGACTAGGCCGAACGAAAGACTACCCTGAGGTGGAATGCCCGTTAGCCTATGATCCACCTGCACCTATCCTCTCCCTAGGAGTGGCTCCTAGCCTCCTGATCTACATATGGAGAGAAGCAATGTGGCCTACATGACTAGAAATCTCTAATGAGGCCCAAAAATGCCTCATTATTGCACAATGTTTGACTACCATATGATAAGTTAATTGCCAAATAGTTGACTAAAATATACTATTTGTTAAGTGTTTACATGATTTTATGTTAGGAATACTATATCTCTGTTTTTGACTATTTTCAGCATTTTGTGACTGATTTTGCTTGATTAAGTAGCAAGTAAGAACATGCATTTCAATTAACCAAATGTGGTATGCTGATATCCATTAACTTCTCAATGGTTTTTGAATGTTTTCCTGCCCTTCAACTTGTTTCAAATCCACATTGAAGACAAAAGTTTAGGACTCGTCATAAATCTGAAAATCTGGAAAAAACAGCCATATAAAAATCAGCAAGTTGTCACTTTATAGGAACACCTTGAAGTTGTCAAGCAAAGCATGAGGATATGGATGGAATGAGTTCAGAAGGACTACAGAAGACATCTGACCTATTTAGAAGCATTCCCACATGGTCTAAATAGGCAGCAACGAGGTATAACAGAGCAGGGACAATTGTGAAGCATTGTTGCACTATTTCAGCATGGTTACTTGGTGAATGAAGTGTATAAATTCAGTAGCAACTTGATGTACTCCTTCATGTTGATATTTGAATAATTTTTCCATGTTCTAATTTGTTTGAATTTGCAAGAAATGCCAATATTTTACAACTATGCAGCAGAACTGGAAAATGCAGTAATTTACCATGTAAATTCCAGCAAGCTACCAATGAATGGCAAGGCATGAAATTCACATCCAAGGAAGAATGAAGACTATTGCAATCTGATCCTGAGGGCTAATCCACCTTAGAAATGCAGCCAAAACCATTTGGAGTCAACACAGTTGGTCATTCTAAAGATCTTCGGAATGAACACAATGTCTTCGGAATGAGAATTGCAGTATCTTCGGAATGAGCCACTTATCTTCGAAATGAAAACATAATGTACTTTTTGACTTGTTGACTGAATTTTGGCGATGGAAAAGGGGATAAGAAGGTTGATAAAGTTAAGGGAAAATATCTCCCATCTGATTTTTCCGTCCTTGCCGTCCAAAGCCACCATTCATGGAAAAGATCAATTTTGATCCTCTTCTAGGATAAACCCAGAAAAACTGCAGCATAATAGAAAGTTGTTTGCAAGATAGGAATGGCATATTCTGAAGTGGAGAATTATGTGTGAGATATTTCTAGACTCCTCCCACGTACTCCCACCACTGAAGATGCTTTCTAAGGGCCAATGACTACTACTGCAACACAAACTATCCAGATTTGCATTTATTTCAGATCCAGAATTATTGGCAAATCACTGTAAAGCAGCACATAGGCTGATTTGAGCATGGGATATGTTGTAAATATTTATATAAATAACACAGCTCCCTCCTTGGTTGAGCCAGTTAGGAATTAGAATAGAGGAGAGTTTTCAATTGCAGCAATTAGGACTATACAGTAATTTTTTGTAACAGTTTTCAGCATGTTTTGTCATCAATAAAAGTGCAGCTATTTTATCATTTTCTGTTCTGAGTGTTAATTAGTTAAGGAGTGCTTTTCACCTCCTTCTAGATCAGGAAGTATGGGCCCACTTTCAGATCTAGAAGGAGGGATTTTATGGCAGGTTTTAATCTGTAATTTTGCTACAGTAGAATTAATAGATTGCTTGCCAGATTTCATTTTCTTGTTTTTATTTTGTATTATGTGATTTATGTTTTCTATTATGTTTGTGTACAGCATTTGTGTGTATGTCAGCTGACAAATTATATTACGCATTTTTCTTTTGCTTTCCATGTTTTCCCTGCTTTCTATTTTAGCAACTTTCCATTTTCAGCATATTTCATTTTGCTGTCAATTCCTGTAGCAGAAGCTTGACGACCTTTTGTGGCAGGGCATTGACAGGTGTTTTTAGAATAAGTTTCATTTACAAGCATCATTTCAATTATGCAAGAGTAACTAGATTTCAATTCTGCAAAAGTAGATTAGATTTCAATTTAGCAATTTCAATTATGCAAGAGTAACTAGATTTCAATTCTGCAAAAGTAGATTAGATTTCAATTTAGCAATTTCAATTCATGCAATTGTAGTTAGATTGTAAATTCTTGCAACTTAGATTTAGTTTTCAATTCTTGTAATTTATTTCAGTTTCCATTCTTCAGACTAGGTTTAGTGTGACACCAAAAGGCTAAACCAAAATCTGCTTCACCAATAAATGCTTGAAATCTGAATGCCTAAATTGTACTCTGCCCTAGCCTTCTATCGTAGACAACCTTGGACACCACCCCGAATTGATAAATCATTGAGATTAAATGATGAGACTCAATGACACTCATCATTTTGGCACCGTTGTCGAGGAACATGGTGTTGTTAGAGGGTAAAAGCAGTCAAATAATTATTATTGTGCTAAGTTATGAAGTTCAGAGTTAAATCTGAATGTAATAGCTGGTATAAATAATAATTATTGATAGTTGCATTTCAGTTCATTTAGAAAACAAGCAACCACAGGGAGGTGATCTTCACACTTGGGGGTTAAATTGCCTAGTTTGAATTCTTCTCAAAGAGAGATCCCAACAACAACAAACAGGGCAAGTAAATCAACCACCACCTTCAGCCCAACCTGTGGCCAATATACAGGACAGGCAACCCCTGTCTATGTAAGCTAAAAAAAAAAAAACAAAAAAACTTTTGCACAATCAAAATAGGAGTTTACAACTTAATGATGATCCTAGAGTTTTCCATTATTACTTAAATATTGTTAGGATTTTACCGCGCTAAACCGCAACCTAGCAATTCTTAGCCTACATAGACAATAGTTGATCTCATTAGAGGTGATCCTACCTGACAAGTAGTTGATCTGCTAAAGTTGTACACTTCTTGTCTTATTGTGCAAACCAAAAATATTTTTTTTAGCACAACCTGTGATCAGTCTGAATAATACAGGATAGGCAACCCTTGTCTATGTAGCTGAATCTGGTATAAAAAAAAAAAACCTGCAGGAAATGTTATTGACTGCAGCAACATCCAACTGTGCTAAAACAAGAACTTACCTGAGCTTGAAGAGACAAAAATCAATGGAGATACACAGAAAACCTTTAGTCCAAACACACAGAAATTAGCCTTGGATAAAGGAGAAAAAACTAGAAAAACTGCACATAGAAAATTTACTTCCATTTTACAAAGGGGTAAATTATGTCCTCCTAGGAATGAAACAAATTGAAGTGCAGCCAAGAAAATTCTTGAACATTATTAGTTGGCTGACTTATAAACAAAAAGCAAAATTGTTGCTATTTTGAAACAATATTTCAATCCCTTTACATGGAATTACAAGGGTATATCAAGATTTTATCTTGATGTAAGCACTTAACATCTTTTGGGAATTGGTATTTAATTGTTTCAAGAATAGATTGACAAGATTTTGCAGACTAGGAGCCATGGACAACACTTGATTGAAGAAGTTTTCAGATATGGAGCAGTGCTTCTTTCTCCCATTGGTAATTCATGGAGGATGTTAGTGGTGAATGGACATTGCCTTCGGGTATACCATGCACCATTAACTAAGGAGGAGTTCTTGAAGGAGATTCCATTGGATGTACACATAATGGAAGAGAATTTCTCTTCAATATCAGATTCAGAGTGATGATAAAAAGTCTGACAAAAAGAAAAAAAAAGAAGGAAAAAAATACAAGAAAAGCAAAAAGAAGAATAGTCTTGTTTGTGAACTTCCTTTTTGGGTACAAGCAAGACAAGAAAATTTGAAAAAAAAAGAAAAGAGAAAAAATTTGCAGCAAAGGCATGTCCCACAAAATGGGGATACATGAGGACAAGCATCAATTTCAGCAAGAAAGAGGAACAATGGAGCCAATACTTCATTTCCAGCAATAAGGAGGCAATGATGATGTAAGAAGATTCTTACTGGTCATCTAGTAAGGAAGGTTGCATCAATGTTGCAGGTTTCAACAGAAAGAGATGGTGTTTTCATACAACAATTGACATGTTTTTGCAGAATAAGGATTGGTCTTATCCAAATAAGAGTGAGATATGTTCTCTCTCATTGAAGCACTTGAAAAAAAAAAAGAGGACAGAAGTTGGTTGAAAACCAGAAATGGCAGCCTCTTCTGATGAAAAAATGAAAAAAAAGAGATGAAAAAAAAAAAGAAAAAAAAATATAAAAAAATGAATAATTCAATAGTGAAAACCTTCTTGGAGGCGCTACTGAGTTGGCTTGCATGAAAACCAATTTTTCGGCATGCATTGCCTTGTTGATCTACCCATCATTGTTCCACCATTGTACAAATCTCACACTGCACATGTGTTATGTTTGTTTATGTTTTCGAGATAGCCTGCTAACAATCATCAAAAGCAGCTTGTAAGGTGCATGACCAATTTTCAGGACAGTAAGGTATGTGTTTCTTGCATTTAATTCATAGTAAACATTTAGCATTTAGTGTATGATAGTCGGTATTTGGCATAAACTATTCATACAATAGTGACAAGTTGAAAAAAAGGAACATGTTCAAGATGTCAAGAAACACCCCCTTATGCCCTTAATTGCATGGAAATTCCAAAACTATGCAAAAACCTGATTTTGGGACAGACATGGCAGCAATTCTATTTCAATTTGTAGGGCAAATTTTAGAAGGAGAACTGCAAGTTTATATCTCACAATTGTCTGATAAATTGAAGGAGGATAATCAACAAAATGCACTCGAAGGTTCTATTTTAGTACTACTGGAATAAAACAACAACATACAAAACAAAGAATAACATCTAAACAAAAGGATGAAGAAGGGATTTTTGATGTTATGGAAGGCTTATACACTCTAGAGATGGACCCACAATAGAATCTATAGCTAACTTTTGCATAGGAGGTCATTTCTGCATTTTTTGAAGATCTTCGAAATGAGAAATGCAGTCTCTTCGGAATGAACAAACATCTTCGAAATGAGAAATGCAGTCTCTTCAGAATGAACATCTTAAGAATGATTTAATTTAATTTTTTTTTTTTATGAAAAACTCTTGAATGAGAAATGCAGTCCTCTTGAAATGAATAGACATCTTGAAATGAGAAATGCCGTCTCTTGAGAATGAACAGACATCTTGGAATGAGAAATGGTTTTAGAAATTTGAATAATTTTAATAAGAATTTAGATCTTCTTGAATGAGCAGGATATCTTCGAAATGAGCAAAAACTATACCAAAATTGTTGAAAATGCTACAGAATAGCAAAAAGAGTAGGGTACATCAAATATTGAGGTTTATAAGGCTCTACCACAAGTAAGTACATCCCTCAAGCATTTCAAATAAAAAAAAAATTCAATTTTGTTCAAAAGGTGCAAACAACAAAAATAAGCATTCAGGTTGAAATGTTGTTAAGAACAGAAAATTCCATCAGTAGTAGTGCATCTGCCAAATACGGTTCCACAATAAGACTATTGCAAGATGAATCATATGATATCAAGCCTTTAAGAGGTACCTTGCAGCACTAAAAGTTGTAGAAAAATAGAAAAATAGTCATACATGTGCTTAATTGCAAAATACTTGATATAGTGCAGCAAGGAGGAATTTCTCAGTTAGCGGGTAGCAAAGGATGTTGTTCACAAGAATAAAACCTGCATATTACTATGGCCTACTAAGATGCATGAGGGCATGCATCAGTTCAAGTTGGGGGGGATGATGAGGCCCAAAAATGCCTCATTATTGCACAATGTTTGACTACCATATGATAAGTTAATTGCCAAATAGTTGACTAAAATATACTATTTGTTAAGTGTTTACATGATTTTATGTTAGGAATACTATATCTCTGTTTTTGACTATTTTCAGCATTTTGTGACTGATTTTGCTTGATTAAGTAGCAAGTAAGAACATGCATTTCAATTAACCAAATGTGGTATGCTGATATCCATTAACTTCTCAATGGTTTTTGAATGTTTTCCTGCCCTTCAACTTGTTTCAAATCCACATTGAAGACAAAAGTTTAGGACTATCATAAATCTGAAAATCTGGAAAAAATAGCCATATAAAAATCAGCAAGTCTGTCACTTTATAGGAACACCTTGAAGTTGTCAAGCAAAGCATGAGGATATGGATGGAATGAGTTCAGAAGGACTACAGAAGACATCTGACCTATTTAGAAGCATTCCCACATGGTCTAAATAGGCAAGCAACAGGGTATAACAGAGCAGGGACAATTGTGCAGCATTGTTGCACTATTTCAGCATGGTTACTTGGTGAATGAAGTGTATAAATTCAGTAGCAACTTGATGTACTCCTTCATGTTGATATTTGAATAATTTTTCCATGTTCTAATTTGTTTGAATTTGCAAGAAATGCCAATATTTTACAACTGTTCCGTAGAACTGGAAAATGCAAGTAATTTACCATGTAAATTCCAGCAAGCTACCAATGAATGGCAAGGCATGAAATTCACATCCAAGGAAGAATGAAGACTATTGCAATCTGATCCTGAGGGCTAATCCACCTTAGAAATGCAGCCAAAACCATTTGGAGTCAACACAGTTGGTCATTCTAAAGATCTTCGAAATGAACACAATGTCTTCGGAATGAGAATTGCAGTATCTTCGAAATGAGCCACTTATCTTCGAAATGAAAATAGAATGTACTTTTTGACTTGTTGACTGAATTTTGGCGATGGAAAAGGGGATAAGAAGGTTGATAAAGTTAAGGGAAAATATCTCCCATCTGATTTTGCCGTCCTTGCCGTCCAAAGCCACCATTCATGGAAAAGATCAATTTTGATCCTCTTCTAGGATAAACCTAGAAAAACTGCAGCATAATAGAAAGTTGTTTGCAAGATAGGAATGGCATATTCTGAAGTGGAGAATGATGTGTGAGATATTTCTAGACTCCTCCCACGTACTCCCACCACTGAAGATGCTTTCTAAGGGCCAATGACTACTACCGCAACACAAACTGTCCTGATTTGCATTTATTTCAGATCCAGAATTATTGGCAAATCACTGTAAAGCAGCACATAGGCTGATTTGAGCATGGGATATGTTGTAAATATTTATATAAATAACATAGCTCCCTCCTTGGTTGAGCCAGTTAGGAATTAGAATAGAGGAGAGTTTTCAATTGCAACAATTAGGACTGTATAGTAATTTTTTGTAACAGTTTTCAGCATGTTTTGTCATCAATAAAAGTGCAGCTATTTTATCATTTTCTGTTGAGTGTTAATTAGTTAAGGAGTGCTTTTCACCTCCTTCTAGATCAGGAAGTATGGGCCCACTTTCAGATCTAGAAGGAGGGATTTTATGGCAGGTTTTAATCTGTAATTTTGCTGCAGTAGAATTAATAGATTGCTTGCCAGATTTCATTTTCTTGTTTTTATTTTGTATTATGTGATTTATGTTTTCTATTATGTTTGTGTACAACATTTGTGTGTATGTCAGCTGACAAATTATATTACGCATTTTTCCTTTGCTTTCCATGTTTTCCCTGCTTTCTATTTTAGCAACTTTCCATTTTCAACATATTTCATTTTGCTATCAATTCCTGTAGCAGAAGCTTGACGACCTTTTGTGGCAGGGCATTGACAGGTGTTTTTAGAATAAGTTTCATTTACAAGCATCATTTCAATTATGCAAGAGTAACTAGATTTCAATTCTGCAAAAGTAGATTAGATTTCAATTTAGCAATTTCAATTATGCAAGAGTAACTTAGGATTTCAATTTTGCAAAAGTAGATTAGATTTCAATTTAGCAATTTCAATTCATGCAATTGTAGTTAGATTTAAATTCTTGCAACTTAGAATTAGTTTTCAATTCTTGTAATTTATTTCAGTTTCCATTCTTCAGACTAGGTTTAGTGTGACACCAAAAGGCTAAACCAAAATCTGCTTCACCAATAAATGCTTGAAATCTGAATGCCTGAATTGTACTCTGCCCTAGCCTTCTATCGTAGACAGCCTTGGACACCACCCCGGATTGATAAATCATTGAGATTAAATGATGAGACTCAACGACACTCATCAATCTCCACCTCATACTCATATAGCAAAGTCTGCATCCGCCTGATATCTGCCCCTGGTTCTATCCCTGTAGAACCCTGAGGTGTGGGAGGATCAACAACAACTTGCATCTTGCTAGCACCACCCCTAATAGCAGCCTATAAGACCTGTATCTGAGTCGTGAGCTACTCTATAGTAGCATATCATTGTGCTATAGTAGCATCCCATTGGGCTATGATAACATCACATTGCTATACCTAGATCTTGATCAAATGGAGCTCAACCTCTACATCATGCAACTATGCTCTTAGAAGAGAATCTCTCTCCTCAGGATCCAAATCCTCCTCCTCCTCAGGAGCCTCCTTCTCCTCCACTACCACCTGCTCTGTCAACTAGCCCTATACCTCAGTTCTAGCTTAGACTCTATGCCCTACTAGATCTAAACCATCTCTGCCATCATCCTTATGACCCAGACTACCATCACCATGACACATAAAATCACCCCACCAATGTACAAATGCATATGTGACTCCCCCTGTGAATCTTGGGTCAACTACTGAGGCATCCTCCTCATCAACAAACTCTGTAATGCATGGGAGAGGTAGGTATCTTTGTGCTCTGATGTGCCTGTACAAGAATGGGACATGTGGCATATCCTGTTGCAATCCATATTGGAGAAGAACTTGAGAGTAGAAGAAATACTCCCTGATGCCAACCTTGTGGCCAATAAGCCATTGCTCACATCATGTCCTAGAGGTAAAACTAAGTGGATCATCCCAAGCTGGGCACTCGTGATATGGGTACCACATGAGATCTCCAGCCAGTAGCCTAGTGAAAGTAGTAATATAATAGGGGAGCTCCCCCACATTAGGGTGGATCTTGCACTCCTTGCACTCTTGAGCCCACTTGGAAGCATAACACTGCATCCTAGCATCAATAACTATAATCCTAGTAGAGAGCCCTCTGGGATGATCCACATTGATATGCTCCCATCCCCATACCTGAAGGAGCAAGCTGCAACCAATGCTGATGCGACCCCATCAGTGGATGTGATACAACTCATTATAGCACTGTGCTAGCAAAGACCTCCCCCATGCGTAGATGATAGGCTCTGTGCTATCCATCAAGTCCTGAACCATCACAAGGAGGTTCCAAGGGAACCTCAAGATTGAGCAATCCAGGATCAGAATGTTGTTGATGACCATCAACAACACCACATGCCTCTCTAAGAAGATATGCTCCCTATACCAACGTATAACAAATACACCTCTAGACTTGGCGTCCTTGAATGCAGTCGCAACATGCCTCCCGAACACCCAAAGAAATACTGCATTATGGTCATTAGTAGTCGAAGAGATGATGGCCACTCTATCAGAAGGGATACAAAAAATCCTATACACATCCTCCGATGTGATAGTCATCTCATCGATAGGAATATGGAAGGTGTTAGTCCTGGGATCCCATTGGTGAACCAGGGCCATGAGGTAGGCCTGATTTGACATGATCTGTGGTAGTATGGTAACATACTATAGTCCACGGGCCTTAAACTAGGCCCAGTCCATATCATCCATGAGTGGAAGGAGGTCATTTAGGAGCTTCGGGTCCCAAGCCCAAGCAGTGAGAATATAAGAGCAGAAAGAAAAGGCATAACTACAATGCATCTAAGGCATCACAATAAAACATGAAAAACAATGCAAATAATGATAAACTATCCTAAGTTTGAGCGAAAGAGGAAGAAATGCACCTAATCATGCAACATAGTACAAAAAAGCAACTCAAAAATTAAAAAAAATCAATTAATCATCTCAGAAAATCAAGAAAAATTACAAAAATTTCCCTAAGGATCCTGGCCGCTATTGCCTACAGTGGCCAAAAATTGGCCGCTAAGGCTAGCAATGGCCAAACCCCAACGGTCAAATTTTTGACTATTGGAATTCAAACCGGTCGCTATGAGAGATAGCGGCCAAACAACAGACCAAAATGATCGCTTTGAGTGGCAGCGGCCGACAGGCGACATGGCAGATGCATATGCCCTAGGTCAAAAATGCCAAAAAAAATTGAAAAAATACAAAATGGGGGCAAACCCACCAAAAAAAAACCTAAACTAAACCTATCTACATGTTCGGTTCATTGCCGACGAGTTTAATGAGATTCATTTACCGATTACTTAGTGAGGTTCAATTTTATCAAAAAGAAAAGTAGGGTTAAGGTTTGAGAGAATACCCGAGAAGCTCTAGCTCCTTTGCTCACCGATATCTTGCCCTGTGCAGCTATAATCCTCGATGCAACATCACTCCAAGTCGCAAATGTCACTTTCTCATCAGAGCTCTAGAAAGCAAATCGCCAGCTGGAAGAATGGAAAAACAAAATCGTAGATTGCTTTTTGTACTTTTCAAATCATGCCTCGTCCGTTGCTAACTTCAGTGGCCTAAACTTCTTGGCTACTCAGGGCGAGAGCGGCCACAGGCAGATAATTAGTGGTCGCTAGATCTGACAACGGCTGATTGTACAGGTAAAAATAGGAAGACTCCTTCCAAGAGGAATAGTAAAAAAATCAAATAAACACATTTTGATGGACCCTAATCATCATAATTATCAAAATAACAAAAAACCCACATAGAAACAAATCTTGAGTAAGCTTCGTATTTAGTTACTTACTCTATCAACTCAGCGGTTGCAGCGATTTGCACTCCATGCAACTCGGTGAGATGAGTAAGTTACCATAGAACTACTTGGGGTAAATTATTCATTTTGGAATTATGATGTATCACCTCAACCCTAAAGAAGATCAAGACGGTCGGACTGCTCCACGGGTATGATGGAATCATCCTAATTCTCTTATGACACAAAAACACTAAGCCAAGTGATGCAATACATGCCTAAATAGAATTGCTCATCCTAATTTCCTAAGAAGGCTATTTATGGCCTGACCACTCCTCGAGATAGGGAGGAATGATCATCATAAGCAATTGGAATCACACTTGGATGGGGGTTTTCCTGTTAAAAGAACAAACACTAGAAAGAAATCAAATCTAGTCAAAGTGGTCAAGTGACTTGTCGCTTCATTCATTGCCCTTCCATCATGAATTCATTGTGTGAGGGGGTAGTTCAAATCTTCAAATAATCATAATCAAAGTCAACCAAATGATCACTCGATCATATCAAAATTACGTTCCTCCTACGAATCATTGCATATAACTCTTAAATTTTTTTTCCTGTTTGTTGGGTTCATAAGCAAATATGACATCTTTAGTTTGTAGCTCTCCTCTGGTCGGTTCTGTTGTAGCAACATAAGCTACCTGATTACATTTGAGGAATGAGTGCAAGTGAACATGTGCAAGCCCTATGCTAAATTAAGCATTCAATCAGGTTGAAACAATGATTCAAGGATGCATTTCATCTTGTGTGATTGGGCCATCCAGCGTTGATTAGATCAATGATCATCATACACCCTACAAACATAGCAGTCTACATTTTTTTTTTGCACTATGTTTTCCACTCAACACATCACAAAAAGGGGCATCTGTAGACACCTAAAACATGTCATGTTTAGGAAGACTACTCACATGGGCACATTCATAGATCATGTGACTAAACCTTGGGACCTTCCAAGTATCAAAAGTGGTTTTTACCACTCATTTGGGGTATTCTTAGCCCATCCAAGTGTGGCCACTATGGACCAGAGTGACTGGATCCTGACCATTGCAGACGACAACGACTAAACCTTAAAATGCATTTTGTTGCCAATATAGCCTAATCTCGGGTGGAAGTGACAGTCTGCATGTAATAAGGCCGAGCGGGGACAACTTTGCATTCCTCCTCACAAGTAGTCTACATGAAAGACTCAAGTCTAGATTTAGACATCAGTTAACTGCCCCTCAAGGGTAGACAAAAGCTCAATTTCTCATGCTAACATCCAGTGTGCATGAGGTATTTAGTCCTAGGGTTTGAACATTGACCTAGGGCTTCAAACACTTTATAAGGTGCAAACCTAAGAGCACCAAGAGATCATCACATATCATATATCAAAATTTTGAACAAGTTGGATCATTGAGGAGAGCTTTTGGAGACTTGGAGAGCTTCCCTTGGAGATCAATTTGATAGCAAAGCCCTGTCGGATTGGAGAGCAAATCTAAGCACCCTTGAGGAGCAACGAAGTGCTAGCCAACTGAGAGGTGATCATCCGTGCACATACAATAATCATTTAACATTAGTAGTAAACTTAAGCCCATAGCCTTTAGATCAATAAAGACAGATTTCATCTTAGCGGCCGTTGTTCTGGACAGTGGCCCACAAACCTAGTCTAGGGTTTAGGTGTTATTTTCTTTTATTCTGCTTTCTTCATGTTTTTATATCATTAGCATAAGATCTACTTCAATTATTTTCATTCATAGAACTAGTTCCATTACATTTATTTTCATTAAGCATATTCATTGCTGATAGCCTCATCCGGGGAGGCAATCTTGGACATATAAGCATGTGTTGTTGTTTCATTGTTTATAGGGCTATAGGTTCATCAAAAAAATCCACAACATATGAAAGCAAGAGGATCCCTCTAGGAATTAGACCTAAAGAAGGAGGCATCCGTAAGCCCTCATACAGTTCCGTGTGCGTCATCGGGAAGCCTGTTAAAGTGAATATCCCTTTGCAAGGGAATATTTTATACATCTGCTACCCTCTTTGTGTAAAATCATGTATCAAATGAAGGGTATCCCATAGAGGGATTTATATGTAATCAGATCTTGGAAATATCAATACAAAGCATTCATTCATTTGTTTATTCATACTTTGGCTATGCCTCTCTTTTATGCTTTTCATTTAATGCATGTTAAACATTAAAAGATTCAATAATAATCACAAATAGAGTAAGTGGATAATGCGCTGCTTCCTCGAGGTCGCTATAGATCTTCTCGATATTAGGCTAGATTGGCAAAAAAAATGCATGCAATAAGGTCGAGCGGGGACAACTTTGCATTCCTCCTCATAGCCAATCTACATGAAAGACTCAAGTTCAGATTTAGACATCAGTTAACTACCTCTCAAGGGTAGACAAAAGCTCAATTTATCATGCTAACATCAAGTGCGCATGAGGTATTCAGTCCTAGGATTTGAACATTGACTTAGGGCTTCAAACACTTTATAAGGTGTAAAACTAAGAGCACCAAGGGATCATCACATATAATATACCAAAAATTTGAATAGGTTGGATCATTGAGGAGAGCTTTTGGAGACTTGGAGAGCTTCCATTGGAGATCAATTTGATAGCAAAGCCCTATCGGATTGGAGAGCAAATATGAGCATCCTTGAGGAGCAACGTAGTGCTAGCCAACTGAGAGGTGATCATCCATGCACATACAGTAATCATTTAACATTAGTAACAAACTTAAGCCCATAGCCTTTGGATCAATAGAGACATATTTCATCTTAGCGACCGCTGTCCTGGACAGTGGCCCACAAACCTAGTTTAGGATTTAGATGTTAGTTTCTTTTATCCTACTTTCTTCATGTTTTCATATTAGCATAAGATATACTTCATTTATTTGCATTCATAGCACTAGTTCCATCACATTTGTTTTCATTAAGCATATTCATTGTTGACAGCCTCATTCGGGGAGGCAATCTCGGATATCTAAGCGTGTGTTGTTGTTTCATTGCTTACAGGGCTACAGATTCATCAAACAAATCCACAACATATGAAAGCAAGAGGATCCCTCTAGGAATCAGACTTAGAGAAGGAGGCATCTGTAAGCCCTCATACAGTTCCGTGTGCGTCATCGAGAAGCCTGTAAAAGTGCATCTCCCTTTGTAAGGGGATATTTTATACATTTGCTACCCTCTTTGTGTAAAATCATGTATCAAATGAAGGGTATCCCGTAGAGGGACTTATATGTAACCGGATCTTGGAAATATCAATACAAAGCATTCATTCATTTGTTTCTTCGTATTTCGACTATGTCTCTCTTTTATGCTTTTTCATTTAATGCATGTTAAACATTAAAAGATTCAATAATAATCACAAATAGAGTAAGTGGATGGTGCACTGCTTCCCTACGATCACTACAGAAAGCCAACTGAGAGGTGATCATCCATGCACATACAATAATCATTTAACATTAGTAGCAAACTTAAGCCCATAGCCTTTGGATCAATAGAGATAAATTTCATCTTAGCGACCGCTGTCCTGGACAGTGGCCCACAAACCTAGTCTAGGATTTAGGTGTTAGTTTCTTTTATTATGCTTTCTTCATGTTTTCATATCATTAGCATAAGATCTACTTTATTTATTTGCATTCATAGAACTAGTTCCATTACATTTGTTTTCATTCAGCATATTCATTGCTGACAACCTCATACGAGGAGGCAATCTCGGACATCTAAGTGTGTGTTGTTGTTTCATTACTTACAGGGCTACATGTTCATAAAAAAAATACACAACATACGAAAGCAAGAGGATCCCTCTAGGAATCAGACTTGGAGAAGGAGGCATCTGTAAGCCATCATACAGTTTCGTGTGCATCACCGGGAAACCTGTAAAAATGCATCTCCCTTTGCAAGGGGATAATTTGTACATATGCTACCCTCTTTGTGTAAAATCATGTATCAAATGAAGGGTATCATGTAGAGGGACTTATATGTAACTAGATATTGGAAATATCAATACAAAGCATTCATTCATTTATTTCTTCGTATTTTGGCTATGCCTCTCTTTTATGCTTTTTCATTTAATGCATGTTAAACATTAAAATATTCAATAATAATTGTAAATAGAGTAAGTGGACGGTGCGACGCTTCCCCAGGAACTTGATCATCTCTCCATCCAAGTTAAATATTGATTGGTGGTGGTCTGCGATGATGCCAACTGTCAATGTGCCTACATAACTACATTATTAGTTTCATGATTTTGTTGCTCTAATTTGATATTCTAAATGATTGGTCCTATTTTTCTATGATTTTTTTGCACCCCTCTAAAATATAGAACTATTATGTTTTTTTCTGAACATTGCCATACTTGATTCCTTTTGACTCCATGTAGATCCATCATAATGTTGATTTCCTAAGCCCTACCTCCAATATTGTTGCTGTTCATGGTGGTGTGTATGGTAATATATTATAATCTTAAGCTAAAATTTTGATTCTTTAGCAATTTTTTTCTCTCTTTTAAATTCTTACTTATACTCTTCTCTCTTATTACCTTCTTTTGGTGTGTCCTTGTGTGCTTCTAATAGAGCTTCCATGGACTTTGTTTCTTATTATTCGATGGACTCTACTACTGTTGCTTCTTCCCTAGACTTTGTTATTGTTGATTTCATAGATTTGACCTTTGATTCTTTTGTTGGTTTCTTAAATTATCCCCCTATCGTATCTACTTATTACTTATCCTTGGATCCTAGCTCCTTAAGCTAAGAATATCTTGAGATTTATCCACAGTGATCTTCAAATATTTAAAATTTTGAAAATTCACACTCTCAAGTTCTATGTCTTTGATTTTTGTTGCTTAAACATAGAATATCTTAGCTAAAGCAATATTAATAAAATTATATCTATTGCTAGGGCTAATGAAAATAATAACCTTTTCCCTCTGAATATAGCCATGAATGTACAAAATATATATTTTAGATTGAAACAAATATTTTTTACCACTGTTTGGTCTATATGACATCAATATTGTGGTTCCCTTAGCCTACACACTATCACCCTTATTTTTCCTTCTACCAACTTGAAAATTTCCAACTCTCTTTTTAATTTTCTTATCTTTGAATATGGGTCCCCATGACTTTTTTTTTGTTTTCCACAAAAAATTTCATAATTTCTATTCCATATAGAAAAGAAGATTACAAAGTATAGTTTCCCAAGGCTTACAAAGAGAATCAAAGATAATCCTAACTACCCCATCATAAATTTTCTTAAGAATCTAACACCACCAACATAAGAGTACCCTACAGGAAAAGGTGCCCAATTTATGGGTCAAACAACAACTGTCATAAGGCAAAAACAACATAAAGAACAAGTACAAAAAAAAATTATATATATATATATAGTTATATATTTATTATACATCATAAATTGAAATCGCTGCCTTACGAATAGTCATACCATATTTTATTTCACTCCACTTACAACTCCTCTGAGCCACCAACAATCCTTCCTTTGAAATAGCATCCACAAGAGATTTGTGTTCTCTGTATATATTGGCATGTGATGAGACTAAAAACACCCACCATGAGATTCACCTGTTCTAATATAGGCCGTAAGGTTATGTTGGGTCCCCATGACTTATGAAGGCATCCTCCATTTCTCTTCAAGTGTACCCATTATTATTTTTAGTCGTAAAACATAACAAATATATTTTATCCTCCTATTGAAAAAGCATATTAAGACAGGATTTCCAACAAGGATCAACAATAAAAAAGACATAAAATTTGTCCATGATTTTCTGCCATCACTAGTCCTTGCTCCACAAAATTTTTGAAGTGCCATGAGTTCTCAACCACAAAAATGATAATGTAAACTAGGGTTTTAAAAATATATATCTTGCTATAGATTTGAAGTTAAAATTCCATATAAACAATTAAACCCAAAAAATAACAGATGATTTGCTTACCCCAACTAAAAAATATCTAAAATTTTGTTTCCTAGAAAAATTTGCAGTTTGAAAAATTATCACTACCCTCATTCTATATGGTTGAATTAATAGGGTTATATCTCCCTCATTATTTATTATGTTTCTTCATATGACCACTCATTTTAATGCTCTTCAAATTCCAAACAAAATGGTGCAAGAATAATCTAAATTGAATAATTTTGCACAAAGATATGGCTCCCAAAAATTGAGATATTTTTTTGGAAAAATTACCCTAATTATATAGTTCACAAAGAAAAACACAATCCCCACCTTACTATAATTATTGCTCTGATACCACTTGTTACAAACATTTATTCTCATTAACAAACAATATTCACCATTATGTAGAAATATCAAATCATTCATCCATAAATAATTATTTATAGTAACAATCCATACAATGAGATATAGATAATACTCTTAAGGTAGAGCAACACCCATAATACTCCTTAAGAAAGCAATTACTCTAGATTCATTCCATAAGCCAAGACTGTTACAAGAGACTACTTAATATGAATTGATTACAATGTCAACATCCCTTCTTTATACACCCATCTTCCAAAACCCTTATCCCACTCATTATAATATGATATTATAATGAAATCAACCTTGGGTTATTTTTGGCCCATGCTAACTATCCATAATATCCATACACAATATAATATTATATCCCCATATTCCTATCCCTGGGTACTTGTTATCCTCTTTGATTATCTTGAGTCATCATATGGGGTTTGGAGTAGATGGTCAGGGCTATCTCACCTCATACAAAGCAACATAGTAGGGCTAGTCCTAAGAGTGTAGGGTTTGGATCTATTGGGGATATTTGAGATATTATACAAGGATATCTCCTTTTAATCTTTGACCTTGATTGCATTTGTCCTACTCTAGCCTAATATAACAACTCTTGGGGGGAAGGATTAGAGAGATGTAGAAAATAAAAAAATAGGAAAGCAAAACCTAAGCTAAGTGAGGTGTGTTAGGTACCCAAGATAGATACTTAATAATTTATTAGTGTATTGTATATTGGTATGAGCTATAAATGAATTATTGGCTAATGTGAACCTGCTATAATATAAATGTTACTTATATAACCATTATTCATTAGAAGGCCACACGTCAAGTTATAAATAGGTAGGAGAATAATGTCATAAAATCATATATGTAGCTGTTAGGGAATATTGTCATATGTAACTATTAAGGAATATTGCCATATTACTATGCACTTTGTAACTCATGGAAGGTGAACCACCACATGGGTGTTCTTGTAACTCATAGAAGGTGAACCATCACACTCTTGTATAAATAGAGATGTACCCCCATTATAAAAAGATCATATATAAAGTATTATTGTAGAAGTCTTGGCTCGTGGAACTGGAGATCTTGTGGAGTGGCTTCTTTCCAATAAGGATCATTGTACGATGTTGCCCTACCTCAAAGGTATTATCCTTTTTTTTATTTATGGAAAACACCCCTTTCAGGGTGCCACTCTAGGGTAAGACCCAAGGAGGAAGGGGTATCTATTTCACCAAAAGTCACCCAGGTCTCACACCTGGCCTGCCTCCTTTGGCGTACTAAAGAGCATACCTAAAAACACAAACAAAACAAACTAAAAATAAACTAGAAATATCAATAAACAAAAAAAAACACAGGAGAAAAAAAAACAAACAAGACAAAGCCAAAAAAAAACAAACAAAACACAAGAGAAAATAAGTAGACGAGACAAAATAAAAAAAACCACAAAAGAAAATAAACAAACAAAACAAAATAAAAAAATAGAAGAAAATAAACAGATAAGACCAAAAAAATAAAAAAATAAAAAAACACCACAGGAGAAAATAAATAGACAAGACCAAAAAAATAAAAAACCCAAGGCTAAAGCAACAAGCAGTAATCATAAGGCTTTCTCCATCCTGCTTTCACCATGACTAGTGCTACCAACACCCTCCTTATATTTATTGATCAAAGAAATAATTTTATGTTTGATGCCCTCAGAAGCATTTATGTCATCAAACTGGTTGATCCAGGTGGTCTCTCTCAAACCTCTATCCACTCCCCAATTAGCAATAGTATCAACAACCTTGTTTGCATATCTCTGCACATGACAAAATTCCAAGGACTGAAATGAGTGAAATAATTCTTTAATAGTATGAATAATATCTGATAACCTCCAATTGGAGGGAGAGGAGGATCGTTTCTAGTATTTCAATTGGTTGATGATCATATGGGAATCCCCTTCAACATAGATATTCTACCAATTATGTTTAAGGGCCCACAATAATCATTCCAAGAGGGCTTGATCCTCATCATGATTATTAGTGGTATCTTCAAGGTTGAAGAAAAAATAGCCTCTCATATTCTCCTTATCATCACAAAAAATGCCACCCCCACCAGCTTTTATAGGGTTCCCCCTAGATGCACCATCAAAATTGAGTTTAACAAACCCTTTATGGGGAGGTTGCCATCTGATATCTGTATGATTCCTAACATTTTTATTATTCTTGATTGGGCACAAAATGCTATTATCATATAAATGTTGGCCTAACCATTGATTCTTGATATCTCTAAGATTGCTACCTAAGGGTTTATCCCAATCCTCCCACTTCTTGACTAAAATGGATTCAACTACCACCCTGAATAGAAATCCAATTTTGGGAATGGGAAATTATTTCTTCCCTAAAAATAATTTTATTTCTTCGAAGCTACATCATCTAGATAATATAATAGAGGGTCCACTCCCAAATGGCTCTCATATAATCAGGATCAGATTTTCATCCATACCACTCCACCATCTGATCCCTAATAGATTAAAAATTACAGAGGGATTTTCTCCAAGAGTTTGCAAAGTCTTGCCAGAGAGGCTGAGCAAAGGGGTATGAGATAGAGATGGTTGGTGGTTTCAGATTTAGCTTCACAATTAGGGCATCTAAAGGGGCCATAATAGCCTCTCTTCATCAAGTTATGACGATTTAGGATTTTGTCTTGCACCACCAACCAAACAAAAATAGAGATCTTAGGCCACACTCATTTCCTCCAAATTTTTTAACAAATTCTATTCCAATCCCCATTGATATTAGCCTCCATAAGAAAATTATAAGCTTTCTTGGTAGTAAAGTTTCCATCTCAACTACTCCACCAACACAACACGTATGAGCCCTTATAAAATAAAAGCTTCCTTCCAGATATGATTCCCCAAAGGTTACATTTATCAACATCCCTGATTTGACCAGGCCAGGATCGAGGATATTTCCAAACATGCAATGCGACCCTACCAGTATCATGGGGAATGAAATGGTCCTGAAAATAGTCCTCGACTCGGCTCCAACCCTCCTCTTCAAAGTTCTCCTTCAAAACACACAATGAATTATCTTCTCTTAAAGGAACATACTGGTTCCACACATCCTCCCAAAAGAGAGCTTGGCTGACATCCCTGATCTTCCAGAAGGCAGCAGAATGGACCCACACGCTATGGGATGTCAAGCTGGACCAAAGAGAAGACACCGAAGGAAAGTTTTCAGGCCTGATCACCTCTTTCCAGTCCACCTCAAGGATATATTTTTATCTAAGAATTTTGGCCCAAAAAAGGTTCTCTCCATTGCAAAATCTCCAAAATAGTTTCTGATTAAGGGATTTTTTGAAGATTTGGAGATCTTTGATACCAAGACCCCCTCCTAAAGAGGTTTAAAAATTTATTTCCAAGCAACAAGTGGTTATTTAATTTCAAGAGAGGGACCTCCCCATAAAATGTCCTTTTGAAGTTTTTTGAGTTGGTTTAAAACCTTTGCAGGTGCTAATAATGTAGAGAAGAAGTAGACTGGGAGCTCTTGAAGAACAAACTTGAGAAGGATTAATCTACCTATTGAGGAAAGCCATTTGAAAGTCCTTTCCTGCAACCTCTTTCTAAATTTGGAAAGAATTTCATTCTAATATAGTCTTTTAGGATTAGAGTTAGATAAAGGAAAGCCCAGGTACCTAAATGAAAGAGGGGACCTCTCATAGTTGAGATACCTAGAAATATTCGCTTGGACATGAATAGGGGTATTAAATAAAAACACTTTAGACTTCTACATATTTATGGCTCCTCCAGAGGTATCTAGATAATCCTCCAAAATTTCCTTAAATCTACAAGACTCCTTAAGAGTTTCTTCCCCCACAAACAAAGTATCATCCACA
The DNA here is from genome assembly GCA_028583015.1 of Wollemia nobilis. Classification (NCBI taxonomy): domain Eukaryota; kingdom Viridiplantae; phylum Streptophyta; class Pinopsida; order Araucariales; family Araucariaceae; genus Wollemia; species Wollemia nobilis. The sequence continues at coordinate 11,890,267 of JAQPPZ010016879.1, read as the reverse complement.
AAATGGAGGTGGGAAATTGACTGCTCATCCCTTGCCACAAAAACACCCTTCAAGAGACCAAGACTCTTATGTTTTTTGATTAGTCTCCCAAGACATTCCACCAAAATAATAGAGGTAAGGAGAGAGAGGATCTCCTTGTCTTAGGCCTCTAGAAGGAGCAAAGAAACCTGTAGGAGAACCATTGACCAAAATTGCCACTATGACCGAGGAGATACAAGCTTTCACCCAATCAATCTAATCATTACAGAAACTAAAGCTTTCTAAAATATTTAAAAGGAAGGCTCGATTAACCCGATCATAAGCTTTAGCCATGTCTAGCTTAATAAGCATCCCATTATATTTGTTGTGGTTTATGGAGTGGATAGTTTCTTCAGCAATAAGGATGTTATCCAAGATTTGTCTCCCTTGCACAAATCCACCTTGCTCCCGAGAAATGATAGAGTCGAGGATATTCTTGAGTCTATTAGCCATCACTTTAGCAATAATTTTATAAATAATATTACACAAAAATATGGGTTTAAAGTTCTCCATACGAGTAGCATGATGGGTATTAGGGATAAGATTTAGGAATATGGAGTTAAGGGTTCTCAATATCTACTTAGAGTGACGAGCCTGCACCACTTGATGGATGTCATTCTTAACGATGTTCCAATAGTGCTGGTAGAAATCAAAGGGAAAGCCATCAAGACCAGGATATTTCCCTTTCTTAAAGCTAAAAAAACATCTTCCACTTCTTCCAAACTAATAGTCTTAGTAATACTTTCATTTTGCTCATGGGAAACCTTTAGGGGAATGACAAACGAGACTCTTTCTCTTGCTTGAAATCTATCAGTCAGAGGTTCAGTTAGGAGGCTTTTGAAATAGTTCTCTACCAATAGATCAATATCTTGAGGATCCTCAATAATCTCTCCCTCAGAGTTAGTCAATCTAGAAATTCTATTCAAATTCCTGGGATGGATAGTAGTTCTATGGAAGAAGGCAGAGTTCTTATCTCCTTCCTTCAACCAGTTAATCCTTGAATTTTATTTCTAAAATAGTTCTTCCTTTAACTCCTATTCATCCACTCATCTAATGATATCCTTCTCATGTCTAGGAAGGGTCTCTGTAAGCCCTTGGGACTCCACCTAGTATTAAAGAAGAATGACATCCTTGTCCTAGGCTTCCCTTTGTTTGAAGATATCCCCAAAGACTTACTTGTTCTAGATCCTAATTTTTATCTTGATAAAATTAAGTCTTTTAGCTAGTAGATATATGTGAGTTCCCCACTTTGGCTTCCCTTCCCTCCATCAGAACCTAACTTTCTCTTCTAGGTTCGAGTGAAGAAGCCACATGCTCTCAAATTTAAAGGGAGACTATCTAGGGTGAGTAGAAATATTCATACTTATGGAAATGAGCCAATGGTTTGAGAGAGAGCCTGGTAAAATAAATGACTCAGTGACAAAGGATGCATTAAGGAAGCTCTCTGTAACAAGGAATCTATCCAATCTCTCAATCACAAAGGCCTTCCCAACTCTTTTATTATTCCAAGTGAACTGCCCCTCTTTTGGGATCATATCTATTAAGTTGAGGCTAGAAATGAAAGAGTCAAAGTATTCAGTACTTCTGTCCAGTTTCCTAACCCCCCATTTCTTCTCACTGAGGTTACAAATAGCATTGAATTCCCCTCCAATGATCCATTTATCATTTCTAGACTGATCATGGAAAGAGATAATATTATTCCAACATTCAACTTTACTTCGGGAAATAGGACTATAAATGTTAATGACCCAAAATTGGAGAGGGGACAAAAATAATTTAAACTTAATATAGAACCACCACTTGCCTAAAAGGGAATCCATCAACATGCATTTTCTAGGATTCCACAGAATCTCCAAATCCCCTGCTTGACCCTTAGTTGTAATTACCAAACAATTTGCACCCTTCCAAATTTGATTAATTTTAAGAGCCATCTCTGCTAGATTCAACTTGATTTCTTGAAGAAAAATAATGTCAGGGCTCTCCAGGCAAATCCTTCTCTTAAGGATTCTACATTTACTTAGAGAGTGTAACCCACATATATTCCAAGAGAGGATCTTCATTGTAAACCACTTGTGGGTGGTTTACCTACCAAAAAATCTATAGTCAAGGGTACCACCAATCCGGAATCCATGAGGGTCTTCCTTGTGTCTTCCAAGAGCTTGATGAAAGATTTCCTTCCTTTCCTGAGCTAATAAAATTTATGAGTCTTACTTTTGGTATGAGAGGTAGGCTTTAGTCCCATATGATAAGTCTTAGGGGAAAAGTTCCCTAAGTCTTGTATTTTTTCATCCTCTTCACTTTTTCCTTTACCTCTTCTTTATTTCCTTAAATATTCAAGGACTTCAAGAGGCTATAGTTGAAAGGGATAGAAGAAATATCATTAACATTAAGAGTTAAGGAGGGATTGATGGATTAGGATACTAAATTTCTAGGATTAGGTCTCTGTAGCAAGATGGTTTAATGTATTGAACCTCTCTTCTCATTCCATAAATATTTCAACAATATATCAAAATATTCAACATGCATCCACAAATAAATTATTTGCCCAATAATTTTCTCAATAAAATAGATATTTATTATACCCTTGAGGTAGAGCAACACCATACAATGCTCCTTTAGGAAGGAAGCCACTCCATAATATCTCTAGCTCCACGAGCCAAGACTTCTTCAAGAATACATCATAGATATATTTTACAATGGGGGTACATCTCTCTTTATACAAGAGTGTGATGGTTCACCTTCCATGAGTTACAAGATCACCCATGTGGCGGTTCACCTTCCATGAGTTACAAGATCACCCATGTGGTGGTTCACCTTCCATGAGTTACAAAGTGCATAATAATATGAAAATATTCCTTGCGGTTACATATGACAATATTCCCCCAACGGTTACAAATATGATTCTATGACATACTTATTTCTATTTTGACATGTGACCTTCCTTACTCAATAATTAATTTATGGCTCATATTATACACTACAATATAAAATTATTCAATATTAAATGCCTATCTTGGTACCTAACATTCCATCCCCCTTACAAATGTTTCATCCTCGAAACATTAGAAGAGGCTAAATAATATGATATTTTGAGCCATACTAAATACTGGTACCAATCTTGATCATCCATCCATCCTATGTGAATTTTTATGGGTGGTGGCCTTCCTTGATGTTGATATGTCATGTGTCCATTTGAGTAGCCAAAATTATTGGATTTGCTCCATGCTTTTGTTGATCTACTTCGATGATGAGTTCATTTATTTTGTGATGCAGCTACACCACTCTGCAAACTAGACTCACTATGCTTTCTTTGCTAAACCTTGCCATAGTTGGTGCCTTGTGGATTCCATGTAGAACCATAAGATTATTGCCTTAAGCCATGCCTCTCATGGTTGTGTGGATGGAAATATACTCCAATATTATCTTGATGTGCAACTTGTTTTTGCTCTTCTCTCTTACTCTCTATCATTGATGTTAATTTTGCTTTAGCTACCATGGTTTCTGCTACTGCCTCGGTTGGATCTTCACTTTGTTTTTTTGTAATAACTATCTATTTTTCGTTACATTGAGAAATGTCCTATAATGTTATCTTCTTCTTTCGGTACCATAACTTCATGAATTTATTTTGCACATTAATGTTAATAGTACCCAAAGAATGCAACCAAGGATAACCAATAACAATATCTACATCATTCATATCAATAGCATGAAAATCTGAATGTAAAACATATTTATCCATGGTGATCTTCAAATATTAAAAAATCTGAACATTCTCACCCTCCAGCTATGTGTCCTTAATTTTTGTTGCTTGAACCTACAACCTCTTAGCCAAAGCAATATTAAAAAAATTATATATGCTACTAGGATTAATGGAAATAATAACTTGTTCCTTTTGAATGCTTCCATGAACCTGTAAAATAGAAAATTTAGATGAATTTAAACTATTTTGACCCTTCTCTTGCTTTTGAATATCCAAATACTTGGCTTCATTCTTCTCACTGTCTTCCTTAATATTTTCCTCTACCTCCTTTAGTATTTTTATTTCTTTTTCATAGTCTTCATTTGTTTTTGGAAAACTTCCCATTTGCATTTCATTTCATTTCGCTCATTTTGAATTTCCTGTAGTTTCTTTTTAAGGTCTTTGATAACATCCATCAAGATATCTATATTTTTATTCATTCCCTCAATATCTCTCTTGAAAATGTCTTTCTTTGTAATTGAATAGGTTCACATTTACTCAAGAATGATGGTTCTATTTCTCTCCAAGTGCACAAGGGATTATCCCTAATAAAGCTTTCTACCCATTGTAAGACTTCTCCCCTAAAATAACTCTCAGAGAAATAGTGTAACATGACTTCACCATGTCGATATTTTACTATTTTCAACCACTCTCTCACATCAACAACATTTCATCCAAAACAATTTTGTAGTTCCATAGTTGATGCCCTAATGCAAACTAGGGTTTTATGAAAATATATTTCCCCACTGATTTGAAGCTAAAATTCCACACAAACAACTAGATCTAAAAGTTTTCTTCAAAACAAAACTAACGACAATTGATTTGCTTACCCAGATTGAAAGTTATGAATTTTTTCCCTTTTTGTCGGTAACCCCAAAACAACACCAAAAGCCCAACTTGCTCAATACTTATCAAAATTTCACAAATGAATAGTCATTTTTGTAGTAATCAAAATAACCTGCATGCTGATGCAAAAATATTCAAAAAATTACTGCTACAAAATTTAATATGAATTTTTTCTTTTTGAAAAAACTTTGCGCAGCCAAAAAATAGTTTGAATAAACCCAACTTCAAACAACTATAACTCTCTCAAAACTTATTAGAAATCCACAAATGAGAAGTCATTTTTATAGTAATCTGAATAATCTATATGTTGGTGCCAAAATCTTCTGCAAATGACTGCTGAAAAATTTAATACGAATTTTTTTATTTTGAAAAAAAAATTGCGTGGCCAAAAAACAACAAAAATAACTCAACTTCAAACAACCATAACTTTCTCAATACATATCAGAATTTGACAAATGAGCAGTCATTTTTGTAGTACTCAAAACGATCTATGCAATGGAGCAAAAACCTTCTAAAAATTACTGTTGAAATAAAAATATGGCCTCCACAAAATGTGATGTTTTTTTGAAAAAATGTGCCCTAGCTCTGCAAAAAGAAACCCACTTTGCTCAAGTTATGGCTCTGACCAAATGTACTGAACCTCTCTTCTCATTCCATAAGTCTTTCAACAATATGTCAAAATATTCAACATGCATCCACAAATAAATTATTTGCACAATAATTTGCTCAATAAAATAGAGATTGATTATACCCTTGAGGTAGAGCAACGCCATACAATGCTCCTTTAGGAAGGAAGCCACTCCATAAAATCTCTAGCTCCACGAGCCAAGACTTCTTCAAGAATACATCATAGATATATTTTACAATGGGGGTACATCTCTCTTTATACAAGAGTGTGATGGTTCACCTTCCATGAGTTACAAGATCACCCATGTGGCGGTTCACCTTCTATGAGTTACAAGATCATCTATGTGGTGGTTCACCTTCCATGAGTTACAAAGTGCATAATAATATGAAAATATTCCTTGTGGTTACATATGACAATATTCCCCCAACGGTTACAAATATGATTCTATGACATACTTATTTCTATTTTGACATGTGGCCTTCCTTAATAATTAATTTATGGCTCATATTATACAATACAATATAAAATTATTCAATATTAAATGCCTATCTTGGTACCTAAAATTTAACCACTCTCCTCCCTTGGTTAGCAAGGCCCCTTCAAGGGAGGGTCCTGGGATCTTTCCTCCAAAATATTCTTGTGCTAAATAGGCTCACTAGCATCCATGGGGGTATCTTCAAGGCTCAAAATTTGTTGGGAATTCCTTTGGATTAAATCCCCTTCATCTAGGTTTTCCGAACCTTTCATAGATTGCTCAGCAAGAAATTCCACTACATTTTTTCTCTTACTCCCTTCCTTGTTAGTTTGTTCATGTTCCTCTACGGGGATATCCACAATGTTCTCCATCTCTTGGTTTATCTCTTGCAGAACTGCAAATGTATTAGTTTGTATATTTTTTGTTCCCATTTCTTCTTCCACTCTTGTGTATCCTTTTTGTTAGATAATTTTGGACATTTCCACTCTTCCTTCTTCCTTGTTGTATCCTTCCGTTAGGATCCTACTATAAAATAAACTCAAATAAACACACTCTCACACAATTGCTTGGAAATAAACTCACATAAACATCATATTAATATTCAGAACAAAATACACATTATAACAAAAATTTGCATAAAGGAACAATCTCACAATAAGATAGAATCGCAGGCCTCTTCGAGGGGGCAACCTCCTTCAACACTTCATTAATTTGCAAAAATATGAATACATTGGTGCCTTCTCGGGTATTTAAAGAGTTCCCTTCCATGGTTGGCTTACATGCAAAATGCCACCTGGATTACATGCATAATGCCACCCGAATTACATGCATAGTGCCACTCGAATTACATGCACAATGCCACTCGAATTACATGCACAAGGCCACCTTACATAACCTATCTACCATGTGTTACATAAAAAGGGTGCCATTTGTCATAGGCACTATATAAGCTAAAACTTAGAACATTACAAAATATTAATCATGGGTACTACCCACGTTATTTAGGAATTATTACATCATGGAAGTTATTACATTAAGGGTTAGGATGGGATCCTAACATGTCCTTCCCCTTGAAGAAGCTTTGTCCTCAAAGCTGAAATGAGGAAACTATTGCTGGAGTTGGTGGAGAGATTCCCATGTAGCATCTTCAGGTTGAAGCCCATGCCACTGAACCAGGATCTCTGTAATTGTACGGTTGCAAAGAGTGCGAGTCCGATGATCCAACAACTGCTCAGGTTCAAGTAATATGGAGCCTTCTTCATCCAATTCAGGAAGTGTGGATTGAACTTGTACCTGTGTGCCCACAACTTTCTTGAGAGCGAAAACATGAAAAATAGGATGAAGCTTGGAAGTAGGTGGGAGCGCCAATTTGTAAGTTGTGGGGCCAATCCTTTGTAGAACCTGGTAAGGACCATAGAATTTTGTAGCAAGCTTCTGGCACCTACGAAGTTGTAGGGATGATTGTTTGTACGGCTGCAAGCGAAGGAAGACCATATCACCTACATCAAAACTACGCTCAGAATGATGTTGATCAGCTTGTTGGTGCATCCGATTCTGGGCCATGTTCAAATTCTGCTTAAGTTGGCGAAGGACCTCGGTGTGTTGACTCAGAGTGTTGTCGACGGCCTGGACCTTGGAGCTGCCAGGAATGTAAGAGGAAGGCATAGGTGGAAGGCGCCCATAGACTACTTCAAATGGTGTGAGTTTGGTTGCGGTATGATAGGAAGTGTTGTACCACCATTCGGCCAAGGATAGCCATTTGGCCCATTGAGTGGGATGATCTGAGACAAAGCAACGAAGGTAGGTTTCCAAGCATTTATTAACAACTTCTGTTTGACCATCCATTTGCGGATGGTAGGCTGAACTCATTTTGAGTTGAGTCCCCTGCAACTTAAACAACTCTTGCCAAAAATGACTAGTGAAGGTGGGATCACGATCAGATACAATGGAGGTGGGCATGCCATGAAGGCGAAATATGGAGTCAAGAAAAATTTGTGCAACAATGGATGTTGTATAAGGATGGGCAAGGGCACAAAAGTGAGCATATTTTGAAAGGCGGTCCACTACCACGAAAATAATTGACTTGCCTCCAGATTTAGGGAGCCCTTCTATAAAGTCCATGGAAATGTCGGTCCAAACCTGATCCGGGATAGGCAATGGCTGAAGAGTGCCCGAAGAGTGCACTGTTTCACCTTTCATCCTTTGACATGTGTCACAAGCAGCAACAAAAGAGCGGATGTCCCATTTCATACCTTTCCAAAAGAAGGTGCGCTTGAGTCGCTCATATGTTTTAAGGAACCCTGAATGGCCTGTAGAGGGAGTGGCATGCAATTCCTTCATGAGGAGCTCTCGAAGTGGGGACTTATGAGGTAGAACCAGGCATTGATGGTAGCGTAGATCATGGCCATTCCAATTATATCCTGGTGCAGAATCTGGATCATCCATTAGTGAGGCTATCAAAGCTTGCAAATCTGCATCCTGACGTGCTTCTTGATGCAAGGAATCAATCCATTGGGGAAGTGGTGCTGAGATGGCACACAACATACTTACGGTCTCCATTTGGTGAGAAAGAGCATCAACCACAATATTCTCCTTTCCCTTTTTGTAGGTGATATCATAATCATAGCCCATGAGTTTAGACACCCACTTTTGTTGGTCAGGCATGGCAACTCTTTGTTCCAAAAAATATTTGAGACTTTGATGGTCGGTTTTGATGGAGAAGTGACGCCCAATGAGGTAAGGTCACCAATGTGTGACTGCATGCAATATGGCTAACATTTCCTTAGCATATGTGGATTTCCCCAGATTACGATCAGAGAGTGCCTTGCTAGTAAAAGCCATAGGTCATCCTTCTTGCATCAATACTGCCCCAATACCATGACCAGAAGCATCACTTTCAATGACAAATGGTTTAGAGAAATCTGGCATGGCTAAGACGGGAGTGGTGGTCATAGCATGCTTGAGTTCAATGAAGGCTTGGTCAGTAGGCCCTGTCCAAGTGAAGGAATATTTTTTCAACATGGAGGTGAGGGGGCAGCTATCTTCCCATAATTGTAGAAAAATTTGTGATAATAGCCTGTAAGCCCTAAAAATCCTCGAAGTCCCTTGAGGGTGCGAGGTTTCGGCCACTCTTGAACTGCTTGAATCTTCTTAGGGTCAACCTTGGTGCCATCTTGTGAGACAATGTGTCCCAGATACTCTACTTCAATAAGACCAAAGGAACACTTGGACCTTTTGACAAAAAGGTGATGGGTGACCAACAGCTGTAAAGTTTGATCCACATGATTGAGGTGCTCTTCCCATGTGCGATTGTAAATCAAGATGTCATTGAAGAACACAAGGATGAACTTTCATAGAAAGGGTCGAAAGATGTTGTTCATAAGACTTTGGAATGTAGAAGGAGCATTTGTGAGACCAAATGGCATTACCAAGAATTCATAATGACCTTCATGAGTGCGAAAGGTAGTTTTGGGGATGTCCTCATCCTTGAGCCGGATCTGATGGTAGCCAGAGCGGAGATCAAGCTTGGTGAAATACATGGTCCCGTGTAGTTCATCGAGTAATTCATCAACCACTAGAATAGGAAATTTATCCTTGATCGTAGTCTTGTTGAGTTCTCGGTAGTCAATACATAGGCGCCATGAGCCATATTTCTTGGGAACAAGTAGGACAGGCGAGGAGTAGGGGCTAGTACTAGGCCGGATGACACCAACCTTGAGTAATTCCTGTACCAATTTTTCTAGTTCTGATTTCATGGCATGAGGGTACCTATATGGCCTGATATTTGGTGGTGCACTACCCAGGAGCAATGGGATAGCATGGTCATGAGAGCGACGCGGTGGTAGTGTAGTTGGTTCTGCAAAGACAACATCATGTTTGTGTAGAACTAGTTGTAGGTCTGATGGAATTTCAGCCATTAGTGAAGTGGTTGGTTGGATGGAGAAGAGTTGTGCAATGACCCCACATTTTGATTTCTTTAGCACTTTCTCCATACGATTGGAACTAATGAGGTGAGGTGTTCCTATAGGGGAGCCCTTGAGTAAGTGTGTTTGTCCATTTTGGGAGAATTGCATCCAGAGTTCTGCAAAGTTCCAACTGATAGTGCCCAACGTACTCAACCATTGAGATCCCAAAACCATATCACATCCTCCCAACTGGAGGGCAAACATGTCCTGCTTGAGTTCATAGTCCCCTATCTTGATCTTGACATTGCGACATTTTCCTTTACAAGGTAATGTTCCCCCATTGGCTACCATGACCTCGAATGAATTACAAGTGTGGATATAGCAATTTGCCTGCTTAGCAACTCTAGGATCAATGAAGTTGTGTGTGTTGCCTGAATCAATAAGGATGGTAAGACGTTGGCCCTTGAAAAATCCCACAACTTTCATGGTTTGTGGAGTGGTAATGCCTACAAGAGCATGGACTAAAATCTCTGCCTCAGACCCCTGTGTATCTTCTTCCTATGGAGAAGGTGTTTTAGGGGGGTCCTCATCCTCATCACTCTAGTCAGTGTTAGCAGGTTCCTCAACATCTATCAAGAATAGTATTTTGTTTGCACACTTATGTCCTTTAAAAAAATTTTCATCACAATTATAACATAAGCCTTGGGCATGACGTGCATCCATCTCCTCTGTAGTCAGTCGCTTGGGTGTAGTAGGTTTACTATCCACTGAATTTTGGGTTCGAAAAGGAAATGAAGGTCGGTTTGGAGAAAACTGCGGGGGCGCCTTTGGTTTGAGAGTTTAGATTCGGCCAGATGGGCCAAACTGATAGCTTCCATCATGGAATGTGGTTTCAACATCTTTACTTCAGCTTGGAGATCCCCTTTTAACCCACTGATAAAACAACTCGTGAAGAACCCTTCCATCAATCCTCTTGTCTTATTGGCCAATTTTTCAAATTGAGTTTGGTAATCATGGACTGAGGATGTTTGTTGTAGTTTGGTCAAGGCCCCTGTGAAGTCCTCATACTCACTAGGCCCAAATCGGGTCAGTAGTTGGGACTCAAATTCCTCCCAAGAGAGATTTGGGTTGGAATTACGTAACCACTAGAACCAGTGTAGAGCCTCAGATTCCAAATTGAAGGAAGCCATCTGAACTCGATGATATATGGGAACATTATGAAGTCTAAAGAATTGATCAACCCTACATAACCACCCATCAACATCCTTCCCATTAAATCGAGGGAAGTCCAATTTTGGCATTTTAAAGGATGGGTCATGGTCATTCCTTGTAGAGTTTTCAGCCTGGTGTTCTATTTTGAGTGGTCCCTTATGTAACTTGCTACCCATATTTATCAGTGTTTCTTCTAAGCGAGCGCTAGTGGCCTCATGATCTAGACGAAGACCTTGGACCTCTTCCCTTATGGAGAAAATTGCCAAGTTCAAATTCTCAATGGCTTTGGTTAAGGAGTCCATCTGTTCTAGCTCTTTTTGATGTCCACGGGTACCCTGGGCCATTTTGGAACCTTTTGTGACCAATTACTAAAATTAGAATTGGGTTTCAGGACTTACTATTTTTAGTAAGTGTCCAAAAAAGTGCTTGGGTGCTATATATCAAAATGATCAGTTCGAAGAGGTGGTCACAATGAGCTATATCCCACAACACTACTTTTGGGCACCCTAGACTTTTTTTTATCTCCTATTTTGTCGAGTCTAACGGTGTTTACAGTTTTTGATTTTGAGCTACAATGCAAAAGTTGGGTACTGGAGCACTATCTATAATTGGTCTCTGGTCACTCGCTCACTATTTTTCTCAGCCTGGATAGTCTCTCTGACACTGCTTACCTCACTAGTCTGAAGATTCTCTGTATTGTGTAGGTTACTGTTATGACAGTTCTGTTCTGACACTAAAAACTGTAGTCTCTGACCTGACTGTGCTGACCTGACTGACCTCACTATTACTGCCACTGTAAATTTGACTGTTATTCTCTAGAATTTCAACTTAACTGTCACCCTCATATTCTATCTCGAATCCATGCAATGTATGTTATTTTTTTGGTAGAGGATTCCTTTCTTATATGCTCACTTTTGGGAATTTGGAATGCAGGTTTACAAATAGGGAGTTTTGGTTTGTGATTTTGTTGCAGGTTGAAGTTTTAATAGAACTAGGGTATGCTAAGTAAAGGAGTATGTAACACCCATAGGCCCTCTGTTATACCGTAGTGATGAACAATAGTGCTCGGACCAATATTTTAGGCCACTACCCAAGGAGGATTCCACACATACCCTTGAGCACACTATCTGCCTCTCTGACAGTATGGGAGGGTAATCATCCGGGATGTTGTGTCCCATGGACTATGGATGATACAAGGCCGATAAGCTTCCTACTGGATAAAATTTTGTTAACCCTAGAATGGTCTCCCGATACACCCGAAGATGCGTGGGAGCTCAAGTCCGTGCGCGAGTTCTATCTGAGGCCTGGGTATTGGAGCCTGATCGCCCCTCACTTCACTAGACGTTGTATGGGCTATCTAGCTTAGCCAATAATGACAGATCCTTCACGATATTTTAAAACCCTCGACATAGGGTTTCTACCTACTCAACTAAAAAGGACTATTTTTTTTTTGACTGGTATTTGTCTTTTTTTTTTTATAATAGTAAAAAAAATTACACGAAAATAATAGAGGATTATACCTAATAGGCAAGAATCATTACTGTTGTAGTAGAACTTGGCCCTAGAAAGTGCTCTGATACCACTTGTTAGGATCCTACTATAAAATAAACTCAAATAAACACACTCTCACACAATTGCTTGGAAATAAACTCACATAAACATCATATTAATATTCAGAACAAAATACACATTATAACAAAAATTTGCATAAAGGAACAATCTCACAATAAGATAGAATCGCAGGCCTCTTCGAGGGGGCAACCTCCTTCAACACTTCATTAATTTGCAAAAATATGAATACATTGGTGCCTTCTCGGGTATTTAAAGAGTTCCCTTCCATGGTTGGCTTACATGCAAAATGCCACCTGGATTACATGCATAATGCCACCCGAATTACATGCATAGTGCCACTCGAATTACATGCACAATGCCACTCGAATTACATGCACAAGGCCACCTTACATAACCTATCTACCATGTGTTACATAAAAAGGGTGCCATTTGTCATAGGCACTATATAAGCTAAAACTTAGAACATTACAAAATATTAATCATGGGTACTACCCACGTTATTTAGGAATTATTACATCATGGAAGTTATTACATTAAGGGTTACGATGGGATCCTAACACCTTATTTTCTATCTCCTCCACTTCTTGCTTAAGGGCAGGGCAGTTTCAAAGGATATGACCATGAGCATGGTAAAATCTGCAATGAAAGGGCACATTCTAATATTATAGGTCTTGGGCCCATTCATAATTCCCTGCGCCAAGAATAATTACCTTTGAAAGAGGGCACGATAGGTCAACATGGATACAAATACGGGAAAATGTTGTAACATGAGCCTCTTTAGTAATTTGGGACATTCCTACATATTCTTCTATCACATTTCCAATTCCTTTTAGGTTTTTCTTATTCAGAATTCTAGAGCGAGAGCATATAGTCGGACGCAAACTGAGGCTTTAGTTGGATTTTATTTGTTGGGATCAAAGCCTATGGTCCAGTTTTGCATAAAGAGACCTGCTCTTACCATGAAATAAGGTCCCCTATCTTGATTCCTCTCTTTATCCTCCATGCAACTAAAAATGGATATGAAGAAGCCTTTAGGACAAAGTTTAAGTTCTACTTCTCCCTTTGAATTTTAAACTTTCCTTATCCAATTTACCAAAACCTGCTCCCTCAACCAGAAACCAGTGAAGTGGTAATTTAATGCCTGTTCAAAAAAATAGGAAATTTCTTGTTTAAAGGAATCAGGTTTGACACAGAAGCACGGTAACTTTAAAGTTTTATACAAGCATTTGTTGAAGGCTAGGGGTTGGGAAACCTCTTGACTTGGAAGCTTCATACTTAAAACCTCTCAACAAAATTCCAATTTTGTCTGAAGAACCTTTGTTCAACACCACATATTGAAAAAATATTGATGGAAAGTCTCCCAAAGAGGCTGCCATTGAAATGAGAGAAACCACACAAAAAAAATTGGAGCAAACAAATACTAAATGTATCAAAAGAGAAAGAACACTACAAGATCACGGGTTTGCGACCCTTACCTCACTCACCCAAGGGAGAAAAAAAAATTGCGTAGACAAGGATACTTCCAAAGGCAAATAGATACAACTAGGGTTTCAACAAGCCCATAATTTGCTTCCTTCTACAATTTGTTTTGCTTCCTTCTACAATTTGTTTTACTATTTCACTGATCACACACTATTACACACTATTTCGAACTATTCACACACTATTCCAAGCCGTAGATGCTTCTAGTCTCACCCAAGCTTCTTGTATCACTCGCCCAAGGGAGAAATTTTTTTTGCGTAAAAAAGGATACTTCCAAAGGCAAATGGATATAGCTCTACCTCAAAGGTATTATCAATATCGATTTCATTGTGTGGATTTTTACTGTGGATGCATGTTGTGTAGTTTTGCATATTGGTGAATGATTTATGGTTATAAGAATAGAGGTTCATAGCAAGGTAATGCACTAAGATTAAGATAAGATCCTCCTACATAATAGCCCTAAGTGTAATGCATTGACACAATGAATACTTCCTCTCATCGACATATATAAGCATAAATAAACATAAATGCATATAGGAAATAGAATTTTGAGAACAATACACTTGAAACCAAATAGTCGCGACCTCCAATACACATATACGAATATAAAATAATTACAAAATTATGCTATAAGTAGGGGCTTGATGGCATACACACAAGACCACTCATGAATACAAGTGTTGCTATATAAGGGAAAATGAAAATAAAGCTATATGAAATGTATAACTTGTTGATAATTTACAATATCTACACTTCTACTATTTATAGATTACAAGGAGGAGGTTTTCCTTCCAAAAATCATGCAAAGATTTCAATATGACTGCTACTTTTGGTGTTAGGTCATATATTCATTTACGTTGTTGGACCTTTAAGGTCTTTGGATCTAGAATCATAAATACCAAATGGTTTTGATCCTTTGGATGAGTAACTATCACCATTATTTCCATCTATTTATTTTGGGGATTATTGTAATATGGGTGTTGGGATTTCTACAATTAATGTTTCAAATTTAGGATTATTCTCATTGTGGCTCAAATATTGTTGCCTTTATGAATATAATCCATTATTTTTGAGATATTTGCTATGATATTTTGTAGGAAAGGATTGTACTTAATAGAAGACTCTACACCTCAACACAATGTATGGGGTTTGGGATCATGACCTCAAATGGGGTTTATGGGGGGCCAACAACCCTCCATGTGGGGGTTTGAGAGTGGGAGCCCCTTGAAACAAGTTTTGGTCGCCTAAATTTTTTGAGCATGGGTTTTTTAGCCTTTAGAACTTTTACCACCATTTATCATCAAATATTTTATCATTTTTTAACCTTGAAACTTTTCTCACCATCTGACCTTAAAACATTATGCATCAAAACTTTTGCTTTTCCTCTAGTAATTTTTTTATAAAATTTTGAATTTCATACACTCAACTTTATTGTGCCCTTCAAGAATTTTTGCCTTTAAATCCTTGGAATCAAAATTTTTGTCTACACTTTGTTTGATGCTTCATTTTAAATTTCTCACCTACTTCTTCCTCTGCCAGGGCTACCTTACTAAGGCCTTCTTATGAGTTTAGTGAGAATTATCTACAATACCTAATAGTAAATTTATCATCACTTTTACAAAATTTATTATTATCTTAGATATAACTTTCCCACCAATTACAACATATAGTATGGACAAGTTCAGATCAAATCGAACTTAATCATTTTGTTGATATAGTCAACCAAGGTCTTAGAAGACTTGGAAAATTCTTGCTTCATCACTTTTGTAATGGTGATATTTCCACCCTCACTCAATTAATATTGTAGGACTACTAGTACCTTGGGGATTTTATTATTCATTTATAGAAACTCATCCCTCATTTTTCTCTTAGCTTCCTTCATTAAATTAATTACATATTTTATATTCTTTTCTCTTGGAACATCCATAATTTACCAGTGAATTGTTGACAAGGTCTTGTGCCAACTTACTACTCTCAAGTGGAATATAATATCTTAGTCAGTAAAATATATGTGGTGATGTCATTATCATTTCAAGGAGCCACTATGCTGAAACACTTGGTGGAGACAAGGTACATGAGTGAAATAGTGGTAAATGGAGATGCGATTATTGATGCTTGAATAAAAATTTATGTCAGTGTGGTGGATAGGATAATATGAGTGGATATGAAGGGGAAATCATGAAATATAATACCAATGGTTGAGTGGTAATTATTTTTATGGAAAAGGTGGGTGAAGAGAATTAGGAGGTGGGAGATGTTATGGTGACTGTTACTTGGTCCAAAATTGGAGGCACCGTGCCTCTAATAGATCCAATAGTTAAACTAACTAATAGGGATGAGAGCACAATAGAAGAAGTGAAAGGGACCTATGAACTAATATGAACTAAGAATAGAAGCATATCAGAGTATAGAAGAGGAAGTAGAAAAAGGAGATATTGGAGAAGTTATGCAAGTAGGGGAATATGGAGAAGGAACAAAGACTATTATATCCTCTAAAGTCTTGGTTGGAGACGCTACTTGTAGTGGTGCACACTTTAGGGAATTTATCCTTCTTATAGTGTTGGTGTGACTTCAATTGGAGTTTAATATTCCTCTATTTCCATATTTTATGAAGCTATCTTGTTGAGTCCCATTTCATTTTTATTAGAGCTTACAAGTTGTTTTACACCATATCCCTAATGAGTGCCAAAGTGGAGGAAACCATTGTGAGAGTGACATCTAGTTTTTGGAGTGAGTTCACTTTCATCCATTGCCTTTTGGGTCCCCTATTCCATACACTAGGGAATGATTCATAAAAGGAGTCTTGATGAATGGAAAGACCTAAAATTTCTATCTCATATATCATCCTTTATTAGGTTATATTTTTCTTGCTATGTATCCCTAATATTCAAGCGCTCTTCTCATTTGATGGTTGATTTTATAGTCAGGGTACAAAATTAATTTTCTTCTTGGTATTGGAATATAAGGTAAACCATGGGGAAGGATATTCATAATACTATTAGGGATGGTACTCATAATTATGTGGGACCTCTAGCTTTGTTAGTGTATGTCTTCATATAGATTAATTTCTTTATCATCCTATTCTTTCTCGTGTGTATTATAAGTGTTACGACCCTAACCTACTAGTTCTTCCTTGAAAATATTTTTTTGGTCATTAGACTATAAATTATTTAGAAGGGTTATATAAATTTTTTTATCCTTTTATTAGTATATTGGAAAATTCCCCTCAACTTGGGTGTTACGACCACAATATGCTTATTTACTTCATGAAATATACCCTTTTTAACACTTTGAGATATTTCGTATCCACATAATCCATTTATCCACATATTCAAAGTTAAATAAATAACCATCCATGAATGTGGATGATTCATAAGGCATATTGAAAAACTCAAAAATCCTTATGAAGGACATATGTTTATCTAGGTAGAAATATTCATTGGGTAACTCTCCCAATTTCAGCAAGTAGCAATATTATTCTAACAAGCTACACATATTTTATTTCATGCCCTTCATAAGTACATGGTATATTGTGTCATAGAAGTCATGTGACACTTTCTTTCTCCTTTATAGGGTACATATGTATAGTCACAAATTAGCAATGATTTAGTGTATTGAAGAATAAAACATTATTTAGTACATGCTAATGTATCCCCATGGTACCTTTGGTATAATTGTAAATATTAGATTAGTGTGTGAGTATATAGTTTAGGGTGTGTGATTTATATTTCCCCTAAAGTATGTGTCTATGTGTAGGATGTATACAAGTGTCATGAGTGAGAAAGTGTGCAAGTGTTATGTAATAAAGTGTGCAAGTGTGGAGTGTGTAGGAGAGTGCAAAGTATCATATAGTAAAGTGTGCAAGTAAATAGAATTCCAAGAGTCATGTATGCAAGTGGCAAGATGTAAAGCCAAGAGGTATGAGAGGTTTGTCTTATGTGTGGAATAGGAAATGATGCATATCTCAAATATGTGAGGAGAGCAATAGTCAAAGTATTCAAGAGTCACATTTCTAAGGTTATATTATGGAGATAAACCTCCATGTATTGTATCGAAGAATCAAATTATTGTAATAAAATATTTATTAGAGAATATTAAAGCTTGTATGCAATATTTTAAGAAATTATATTGTAAGTTTGCTTATGCATATTGTTATTGATATTGGCCATTTATATTGATTGCTCTAATATTTGAGTCTACTGAATATCATAGATATTGGGACGTATGATTGAATCTAGCTAAGAGGCCGGTAGTGCTAATAGAGATACTTTGAGTAGTCTCTTAAAGATAACATAATCTAGTGTGAATATTTGAAGAAATTTGGAGCGATATGTTTTAGATTAAAAATATAGCATTAAAGAACTCTGGTGTGAATTTAGTTTGAAGAAAAAGTTATAGAATAAAATGCTAGCATCAAAGAAGAAATATGGTGTGAATTTTTGAAATAGGCAGAATTGATTATTGATAAATTGTTGACAAAAGTTGAATATTTACTAACTCATATATTTGTTCAAGAAAATATGAGATATTTAAGCCAATAGTTTATATTGAATGCATTTGTGAAGGATTAAATAAATTATTCAAAGGATTGAATATTGGTCGTAAAGACTCTGGACAAGTAAAACTACAGGGTGATATTATAGAAAGATATTATTGGAACCATATTCTAATTTTTAAGATGTTTGAATTTAAAATTAGATGATATTGAGTTTGAATTACAATATTAAAAGAGTCTAAAATAAATTTTAAGTAGCCAAGAGACCATGAACCCTCTGAAGAAAAGTTCTATACCTGCATAAATGAGAAGAGACATCCCAAGGAGAAGTGACCAAAGGAGTCTACCTATAGAAATAATCATAATATGGGGTAGTCAAAGCCATCCAAGAATAATAGAAGTATCATAGAGAAGTGACCAAAGGAGTCTACTTGAGAAATAAGGTGACATCCAAGTTAAAGAGACGTCCTATTAGAAAGCTTCCAAAAAAGAGCAAAAATTTGAATGGAGCTATATGAGGATCCAGATAGAAGCCACCCGAGTAGAAGCAAAGGATGGTTATTATTTGACAAGATATATGTTGCTTGGTATTCTTATAGCTTTTGAGTTAAGAACAAAATAACCTAATCCCTAGAAGGAAGTAGCCTTCAAAAAAATCAAGAAGATAAAGGGTAAGAAGTCTGAATTGAGCAATGAGTCATCCAGTGATGAAGAAGCAAATTATGGTAGAAGGAACAAGGATTCAAGAAGATTCAAAGATGCAAAATCTGTTAGATGTTTCAATTGTGGAAAGTATGGTCACTATGCAGCTGATTTTAAAGAAGCTAAAAATAACAATGATGAAGAAAAACAAGATCATAGGAAAAGGGAATCTGAAAAATATAGGTACCAAAAGAAAGGCAAGGATGGACAAAGCATACAATGGAAGAAGTTATTTCAAAGACAAAAGAGGAGCTACTATGCAGACAAGGCAAGTAAGTACTCAAGTGATAGTGATGCTAGTTTTTAAGAAAATGATAGAGATGAAGACCTATTTATGATTGAAGAAAAAGAAGTCAAGAAAAGGTCACCAATAATTCTCAAGTGTTTTAGATGTGGTAACTTTGGACATCTTGAAGATAGTTGTACAAGAAATGGTTATAGTTTCAATGATGATGAATATGAGGATGTACTTGAAGGACCAGAATAAAATCTTCTAATGGCACTAGAAGAAGAAGAAGATGATCATATAGAAGACAAGTCAAAATAAAATGAAGATGTAGACAAAGGTAAACAAATAGAGGAAAACTCAGAAAAAGAAGAATTTGATCTTAAGGCATGACTTATTTATGCTCTTGAAAAAGTAAAGAAGGTAAGAAAGCAAAACTTTAAACTTGAGTTTCATTTTCAAGAATGTGATGAAGAAAGAGAAAATCTTATAGAGGATCTAAACAAGTCAAGGGATAAGAAAAAGAATTTCAAGGATAAGTTAGAAGCAAAGGTCTTAGAATGTGAAAGGATAGAACAAGAAGTAGCTCTACTAAGGAAGGATTAAGAAAAATTTGAGGATAAGCTACACAAGTTTGGAAAGAGTTAAAAGACTGTGGATAAGATGATCAAGATACAAAGAAGGTCAACAAACAAAATAAGTCTTGGTTTTGAACAAGCTCAAAAGAAACAAGAAGAAGAGTCAACCTCAATTTTTGAAGAAGAAACTTCAGAAGAAGACAATGTAATATAAAGTGAGACTTCTGAGGATGAGTTGGACAACAGAAAGTTAAAAAAGGAAAGGAATAATGCATAAAGAAGAAATAGATGGAACAAAAATCAGAATAGGTTAAGAGAGACTAAGAGACCAATGACATCAAGATAAGGAAATTTCAATGGAAGATGTTTCTCATATCACAAGTTTGGGCACATGGCTTCACAGTTCATGACACATGAAAGACAGGAAAATAAAAATTTCAGAAACAAGCAACTTTTCCATGGGTATTGCTACTCATGTAATCAGTTTGGTCACAAGGCAATGGATTGCAGGGTTCATGACAGAAAAGGATATGGCTTCATTAGGAGAAATACTAAGACATTTGCATCTCCAAGGAATAATAAAATTAAGTGTTATAAGTGCAATAATGATGGACATACATCAAAATCATATAGAGCAAACATTCCAAAATCAAGCATGAACAGAAACAGGAACAGAAATAGGAACAAGAACAAGAATATGGGCATGGACAGGAACAAGAACAGGAATATGGATATGGATATAAATAGGAATAGGAATGTGGACATGGAAAGGAACAAGAACATGAACAGTCAAAGAAATCATAAGGATAAAATTAGAAGAAAATAGGATAAAGGTAAAGACCAGTGCTTGCTAGGAGTAGAAATACTCTCACCCAAGAATTAACCACCTCAAGAGGAGGTGGGGGAGGGGCTAAGCTAAGAGATTTATTCTTAGCCCCGAGCCCCAAAGGTGACCCTTTGCTATTGATGTCAAAGGGGGAGAGATTTGGTTTAAGGAGGAAGCATTGAGTTAGGGGGAGTAGTTTCCCAGGGGGAGCAAAATAGGAAAAAGGTCAAGATTTGGTAAAAATAATTTGGGTTACCATCAATGACAAAGGGGGAGATTGTTGGACATTTTGAGTGATAAGTTATCATTGATGTCAAGAGTGAGTGGTCATTGATGTCAAACTTTCAACACTAGTCAGTGGCAATTTCAGTTGGTAGCACCTGTTTCGGTTTCAATTTCAAGACCCGATTCTAGGAAGTCAGATGAGGTCCAAAGTGCAAGAAAAAGCCCAAATAAATAATATTATAATATTATGCAAAGGAAGTTTAAAATTAATTATAAATTAATTTATTAGTTAATTTACTTAACTTATAAAGTTATTTAAATTAATTAATTAGTTAATTTAATTAACTTATAAAATTATTTTAATTAAAAATTAATTAATTTAATTATTAATTATAAATTAATTTAAGCTAAGGTTAAATAACCCTAAGGTGGGTTATCAAAATTAAAATTCAAAATTTGATTTCAAATAACAAAGCACCAACATGAGGAGAAATTAAAATGTGTATATATAAGGGGGAACTCCCACCCTACCAAACCTTACCATGCCTTCGAATATTATTGCGAGCTTTAAGAATTGTGAGCCTTACGAATTGCGCTGCGTCCAAAGCGAAGGAAGAGTGTGCAAGTTTCATGAGAAATAGATGACAAGTGGAGGCATAAGAGGAAGGGGCTCTACCTTCCTTCACGTGGGCATTAGTAGCCCACACGGTGGGCTCCCAAGCGCTAAGGTGCTTAGGCTAGAGGAGACGACGGAACGAATCTTGCTGAATCCCCTTTTGGGGAAGAAAGAGGTATGCTTGAATATTGGTCGTCAAAATTTTTGAGAATATAGTTTGGGCATTTAAAAATTAATTTTTGCATATTTTAAATTGGTTCTAAGGTTGTTAAAGGAGTTATAAGGGTTTTTGCAAAATTAAATTTTTAATATTGTTTGCTCAAATATTTTGAAAAGATTGTAAGGTGTTTGGTTGATATTTTCATAGTGTTGGATATTATTTTAAGTTGGATTTTATAAGGTGTATCAAAGAAATTATCTTTATGTATGGTATGATGAGTGTTATTTTAAAAGGGAGCAATAAGGCATAATTGAGTTGTGATTGTTTTATGTCCAAGGAATATTTTTGGAAAGTGTTGAAGTAATATTGTTGTGTCTAACCATTGGAATTGGAAAGAAGAAAATTGTGATTAAGATAGGTTTTCTAAAGGAACTTCTACATCCAAAAAAAGGTATGGGCATATTCTTCCTAGTGAGTGACTGTTCAAAATTGTGAATGGAAAGTTGGAGTGAAAAGGATTTTTTGGTTTGCATTGTTGAGAGTGTTTTGAATTAAAGCTTCAAGGTTTTCTAGAATTAATATTTTTTGATAAAACCTTGTTTTATAAGTATTGTTGTTGAAGTGTTTGAGTTGAGTGAAGAACTTGAACTAGGGTTTGCAAAGAACATGAGTATCATTGTTATATGAATATTATTTTATAAGCATTGTTGTTGAAGTGAGTTTTTGAGTGAAGAAATTGAACTAGGGTTTGAAAAGAACATGAGTATCATTGTTATGTGAGATTGGTTGATAAAGCATTGTTGGAAATATTTGAGTGAGTATTCATATGCTTGGACTAGGGTTTGTGAGCAAGGATCATTTCATTGAGTGATTGGTTGAGTAGAGTTGGTTGAGACTAGTCAAGTGAATGTGTGAAGTGATTGTTCAAGTTCCGTGAAACAAATTATTCTATATTCTGAATTGAGTTGAGAAAGTGATTGAGAGTCTTCTGAGTGTGAAGCATATTGAGTCTCTAACAATTCTCTATATGTTTCTAAAAGAGTGATTGAAAGTGATTGAGTATTGAGGTGAATGTGAAGCATATTGAGTCTCTAACAATTATCTATATGTTTCTAAGAGAGTGATTGAAAGTGATTGAGTATTGAGGTGAATGTAAAGCATATTGAGTCTCTAAAAATTCTCTGTATGTTTCTAAGAGAGTGATTGAAATTGATCGAGCATTGTGATGAATGTAGATCATATTGAGTCTCTAAAAATTCTCTTTATGTTTCTATGTGATTGGACAAGTTCTAGTGAGGACTTGTTGAGCAGATTTGAGATAAGTCTTTGAGAAGAATTGTGGATAGAGTTGTGTGAGCTTTTGTGGAAGCTTACAATACATATTGAGAGAAGATTTGTATAAGTTCTAGTGAGGACTTATTGAGAAAATTTAACAAGTTCTAGAGAGAACTTATGGATAGATTGGTGTGAGATTTTGTGAAAGCTTACAAGGCATATTTGAGACAAGTCTTTGAGAAGACTTGAATGCGTAGTTGATTTATTGATTTGTTCAAACCTTTGAGTTAAGGTTTGGGGTAGATCCAACAGAGTTGATTTGAGATTGAGTCAAGATTTGTGTTAAGTCTTGAGGACAAAGATTGAGGATATATTTATGCTAGACCGAAGGACTGTGTTTAGTGCAGATCAGAGGATAGATATTGAGGATAAATTTGTGCTAGATTGAAGGACTATGTTTAGTACAGATCAAATGACAAATATTGAGGATAGATTTGTGCTATACCGAAGGACTATGTTTAGAGCATATCAGAGGACAGAGATTAAGGACAGATTTGTGCTAGATCAAAGGACTGTGTTTAGTGTAGATTTGAGACAAATATTTGAAGGTGATAGAGTATAGAGGATGACAGTCTCCAGTGGATAGATATCCATTAGCCAGGGTAGTGAGGATAGGTGTCTTTAGTGGATAGAGATCCATTAGCCAGAGTAGTGGGGGTAGTAGTTCTTCTAGAAGATCACCAATCAGAGCTTAGGAGAAAGGAGTTCTCTTGTGGATAGATATCCATGAACTTGATTAGGAGATTGGTGTCTCCTTTGGACAGAGGTCCATAAACATTGTAATAGAGAAATGATTCCAAAGAGATTGATTGTAAAAATTTTAGTGGAATATTTTATTCGTGGAGTAACCCACATTGGGTGAACCACATAAAATTGGTGTCTCTATTGTGTGTGGTGATTTATGCATTGCTTTGATTACTACTATTGATATTGCTATCTATACATTGAACAATATTGATTGGGAAAGAAAAGTAAAAAGTGGTCTTATATTGTCACCCCCCCTCTCAGTATAATCTTGTGTTCTTCATACATGATGAGCTACCTGAACTCAAATGTAGTATCTCAACAACTTAGTCTTTTATCTACCTAAGGGGGTCTCAATTCCCTTAGATCTCCTATGTTCACCCTAAGGGGTTCTCAATTCCCTTAGGTCACCTCTGAGTTCACCCTAGAACTCTACTATTTGTTTTTTATTATTAAAAAACCAAACAAGAATACATATAGATACTAAAATAAACAAAGTATAATCACTAAGCATCTAGAAAATAAAAGAAGGATTAACACTAAAAGAGAATATCATCAACAAAAAGAGAATAAATTACATACTATAACCAAGCATGGTAATAAAGAAAAAGTACCTTATCTTAACCAATAAACAATTATTGCATTAAATCTTGCATGGTAAATCCTTCTTACTTCAAAGAATATTACGTTAACTGCATCAGGGATATCTCCTCCCAATTCTAGTCTATTTGAGCATAAGTAAATCAACATAAATACAGTTACCTATACTTTGATTCCATTGAACTCCTTGCTTCTCCTTACTTCCCATTGGTACTTTTACGGTAGTAGGGGATCAAGATATTCATTGTTCAGGATAGGCATGCCTCTAAATGCATCTATTCATTTACTTTGCAAAATTGAAACTATACAAAATTCAATTAAGTTTCTAACCATCTAATGCATAGTGGATAATATAAATATCGTTTACTTTTATCTTCACCTCTCAAGTTCCCATAGAGAGCCATACAACATGTACTACTTAGATCAAGGTCTAATTGTAATCAAATTCAATCATGTTTTAAAGCATTAAAGTCCCATACCTTTAACCTCTAAAACAAACCTTCATTCATTCACTAAATCAAAGCCCCATAACTTTAATTCAAAGAATAAATATAACATCCTTTTAATTCACATCTCCAATCAAATCTAATCATGTTTTAAAGCATTAAAGTCCCATACCTTTAACCTCTAAAAAAAACCTTCATTCATTCACTAAATCAAAGCACCATAAATTTAATTCAAATAATAAATATAACATCCTTTTAATTAAAATCTCCAATCAAATCTAATCATGTTTTAAAGCATTAAAGTCCCATACCTTTAACCTCTAAAACAAACCTTCATTCATTCACTAAATCAAATTCCCATAACTTTAATTCAAAGAATAAATCTAACATCCTTTTAATTCACATCTCCAATCAAATCTAATCATGTTTTAAAGCATTAAAGTCCCATACCTTTAACCTCTAAAACAAACCTTCATTCATTCACTAAATCAAAGCCCCATAACTTTAATTCAAATAATAAATCTAACATCCTTTTAATTCACATAAGATAAATCTTCTTAATCAAAGGACATATCTTAATCAAAATATTATAAGATAATTCATATTAATCAAAGGTCTTACTTTAATTAAAATCTCATAAGATAATTCATATTAATCAAAGGTCTTACTTTAATTAATATCTCATAAGATAATTCATATTAATCAAAGGTCTTACTTTAATTAAAATCTCATAAGATAATTCATATTAATCAAAGGTCTTACTTTAATTAAAATCTCATAAGATAATTCATATTAATCAAAGGTCTTACTTTAATTAAAATCTCATAAGATAATTCATATTAATCAAAGATTACCCTTTAATTAAAATCTCATAAGATAAACCCTATTAATCAAAGATTACCATTTTATTAAAATCTCATAAGATAAACCCTATTTATCAACGGTTATATTTTAATTAAAATCATGTAAGATAAACCTTACTATAGTTCCCAAGAACTTAGACTATTATGACTTCATGCTTCGATAGAGAGGTCAAGCGACTGCTATTTTAGAGTCCAAAGGTGGGTAAAATCAGGTGCTACCAACCAAGGATATAGTAGAGGTCTCTACCCAAACTACCTTAAGCACCTAGCACTCTCGTCTACACCGCTAAAATATGCTAGGTTTGCTTTTCTACCGCCACTACCTATCCCAAGGGGTTGAGCTTGCTTAACCATGAAACTCCTACACAGTCACACACACTGGTTGTTTCCCAACAAATGTAATCACACGCACTGGTTGCTTCCCAAAAAATGTAGGTGGTTTCATAGACAATACCTCCCAACAACACAGGTGGTTTCATAGACAGCGCTTCCCAACACATGCAGGTGGTTTCATAGATAACTCCTCTCAACACACAGGTGGTTTCATAGACAACACTTCCTAACACACGTAGGTGGTTTCCTTAGACACATCGCGATGTCTCATAGAATGAGAGAACACAATAGAGGCACTGATTATTTTTTTTAAACATAAAAATACAAACGATGACTCCCAAAAGCTTAAACAATGGTAAGGCCAAACTTCCATGCATTTTAAAACAATAGAAGACTCTCACAGGATGCCCAAGCCTGAATTAGATTTTCACCTACATTTTAATTAAAAAAATCAAGGTTTCAAATCCTTCAAAGGATATTATCACGCTACAGGGGGGGTTTTAACCAGGTTTCATACTCATTCTCACGTAATACCAAAAGCATGTGAATGAATAAAGCTTAGAAACCTCTAACTTTAGTACTCTTGCACGTTAAAATCCAGTGGTTTCTTTGTCACTTCCCCTTCCATGCTTATTGCACACTCCTCTGCATCTCCTCTACGTCTACTCTGCATATCCTCTCTCAGATTGCCTTCTCTCCATTGCCTTTTGTGTTTTTCCTCCCCTCCCCTTACACATTACGTGCCCCTTCCTCCTAGATGGTCTGTCCGTCATCCTTCCTTGAATCTCGAGCTAACCTCGAGCCTCCTCCTTGCTTCAATGTTGTCGTCTCTCATACTCTCTTTCCTTGGCGACAAGCAGTTCTTTACCCCATAATTTCCATATTTGGAAATTAATAGCACCCTAGGTTATTTATGTAGATTGCACTATATAAGGGAAAAGGACATTTAGATTATTTAAATGAAAAATAGTACCTTTTCAAATAAAATATCTCTTACATGATATTTTATTACTATTTAAAATACATTTCTTTTATTTATAAAAAAATTTCATAATTTCTTTTAAAAATAAAATATTTCCATTTATTCCTAAATGGATTTTTCATTCATTTTATTTAATTAGAGTTTATTAATGAATTTGCATTGTCATTAAAATAAACTTCTTTAATTATTTTAAATGAATTTTCATTTATCATTAAAATAAGTTTATTAATGAGTTTAAATGAATTCATATCATCATTTAATTAAAACCTCATTAATTAATTTAAATGAAACTTCATTTATCATTTAAATTTAATTCACTTTTCTTCATACAAATGATGCTCAATTAACACTTCAAAATAACAATTTACTTTATGCATCCACATGTTAAGCAAGGTGCAGAAACAATATTGTCATTGTTGTCAACACAGACAGATAGATCAGTTGATGCAGTGGACAGGAGTTTAGAGGTCAGTCAGAGCATGTACAGTAAATTTCCAAGAAGACAGAAGTGGCCCAGTTCAAAGGATCAAAGAAAAAGACAAGTAAGAAAACTATCGCAATATCGCGACATATTTTTTGTCGCGATTTCGTGACATATCGGAGGAGAGAGAAAAAGCTAGAAAAGCTGTCATGATTTCGTGACATATCGGAGGAGAGAAAAAAAGCTGGAAAAGCTGTCACGATTTTGCGACATCGGAGGAGAGAGAAAAAGTTGGAAAAGCTATCGTGATATCGCGACATATCGAAGGAGAGAGAAAATGCTGGCAAAACTGTCATGATTTCGCGACATGTTCGAAGAGAGAGAAAGTGCAAGGAAAATTGTTGCGATTTCATGACATGTTGGAAGAGAGAGAAAGCGCAACAAAAACTGTCACGATTTTGCGACATGTTTGGAGAGAAGGTGCAAGCAAAGAAAACTATCATGATTTCATGACATGTTTGGAGAGAAGGCGCAAGCAAAGAAAACTGTCGCGATTTCATGACATGTTTGGAGAGAAGGTGCAAGCAAAGAAAATTGTCGTGATTTCGTGACATGTTTGGAGAGAAGGCGCAAGCAAAGAAAATTGTCGTGATTTCACGACATGTTTGGAGAGAAGGCGCAGGCAATGAAAATGTGTCACAATTTCTTGACATGTTTGAGAGAAGGAGCTCGCAAAGAAAAGTGTCACGATTTCATGACAATCTGCAAGAGAGGCAGTACGGACAAAAATGTGTCACAATTTCGTGACATGTTTGAGAGAAAGAGCTTGCAAGGAAAAGTGTCGTGATTTCACGACAATTTGCAAGAAGAAGAGCTAAGGAGAAAAGATGTCGCGATATCGCGACATGTCACGTTTTCATGACTTGAAGAGAAGAGAAGAGCTAAGGAGAAAAGATGTCGCGATATAACGACGAGTCACATTTTCATGACTAAGAGAGGAGAGAGAATGTACGAAGATAGAAATGTCACGATATCGTGACAACAACAGAGAGGAAGACTTCGAAGGATGAAGTGTCACGATTTCACGATAGAAGCAAAACGAAAGAGCATGGAAGTAGAAGCGTCGTGATTTTGTGACAAATTCAAGGAGGAAGAGCTCAAAAGTGAAAGTCTCATGATTTAGTGACATGTTCCATTTTCATAGGCGAAATAGAGAGAAAGGCACAAGGCAACGAAAGTGTCGCGATTTCGTGACATGTTTCGTTTTCACGAGCAAAAGGCAGAGAAAGGCATAAGGCAGCAAAAGTGTCACGATTTCATGACATGTCATGTTTTCGCTGGTGCAAGTCGAGAAGAGTGTACGGAGGTGAAAAGTGTCATGATTTCGTGACATGTATTTTCACGGGTACAAGCCGAGAAGAAGACAAAGAGGCAGAAGTGTCACGATTTCACGACAGGTCATTTTGGCACAAGCTAAAAATAGAACCTAGCTGTATTAAGATATGTAACCGTTAACTGAAGTTACACAATAGTTACAGGGGACGTTACAAAAGAAAATCATGCAGCTAATTTAAGAACAGTTGAAGAAGGAGAAATCTAACAGTCGTATAAATAGAATTGAATATGCATGCATGCATAGAAAAGAATACGAACAGTCATGACCGAGAAGACAAATAGTCATGGTAGAGGTATATGTGTAAATTCGTAACATGCATCGTGGTTGATGAAAAGCCTACCCTATATTTATAAAAAAATAGTTATAGTTAGAAGGCGTTACAACTGACAAGTGGCGCATGAGAAATAAAAAGAGTTACAACTGGAGTTATAGTTAGACAATTTGATTATAAAAGGGTAGTTGCGTGGAGAATAAAGTTGCCACTGAATGTGTGAAAGTGTTGCCAAAAGAGGGTTAGAAGAGTGTTGTAAGAGAGAAACAAGCTAAGTAGTAAGTGTTTATTATATTTTGATAAATTGTAGACCAGTTAGGGTCTTGTAAAAGTGAAGGCATTTGTATGTCATTGATATAGCTTTCAAAACGGTGATCCAAGTTGGTGCTTGGATAGGGGTTGGTGCTCCTTTATTTTGGTGCAGATAAATCAAGGGTTGGTGCTCCTTCCAGTGGATGCTGGTAAACATATTGTAAAATTGATGTTTTGCAAAGGCTATATTTGGACCGTAGTCTAAGTAGTCATTCTTGAGGAGTAGCCAAATTGGTGAACCTCGTTACATTGTGTATTGTGGTGTGCTCTCTTGTGATAATTGCTTTATCTGCTTTTAAGTTCTCTTTGCTTTAGCTTTAAGAGTTGTAGATTTGAATTTAAATAGCTACACTGATTCACCCCCCCTCTTAGTGTCATTGTGAGAATATCAATTGGTATAGAGCGAGGTTCCTGAATAAGCTTAATTAGCTAAGGTGATCTTAGAAGAAACACAATGGCAGGTGGTGAAGGATTCTCATCAAACAAAGCTTCTTTGTTCGACGAAACTAATTACTAATTTTGGAGACTCAGGATGCAAACATATCTATGTACGTTGGGATACGACATTTGGGAGTTAGTAGAAAGTGGATACACAATACCAGCTACTCCTCCAATAGATACTGCCAAAAAAAAAAAAATTGAGAATAACTCCAAAGCAAAGAATACCATAATGTGTGGGCTAGTAGACAGTGAACTGATAAGGATCATGAGTTGTAAAACGACAAAAGACATGTGGGACAAATTGAAGAGCATCCATGAAGGAGACAACAAGATCAAGGAAGCCAAGCTACAAACGCATCGAGCTCAGTTCGAAGCATTAAAAATGAATGACAATGAGAACATAGAGGCCTATATGTTGAGATTCAATGGAATCATTAATGCAATCATAGGACTCGACAAAGAAATCGAATATGCGATCGTCGTGAAAAAGGTACTTAGAAATCTTCACAAAAGATTTAATTCTAAAGTTTCTGCAATAGAAGAAGCTAAAGATCTAAACAATTTTAGCATGGACAAGATGCATGGTTCTTTGACTGCATACGAAATGAGAATAGGACAAACTAAGCCCATAGACAGAGAAGCTGCTTTTAAAGCACACAAAAATATAAAAGCTGAACAAAAATCTGAGTATGAAGAGACATTGGATGAAACAAAAGCTAACTTTGTTGGGAAACTTATAAAGGGAAAAGGAAAATATAGAGGAAAGTTACCATTTAAGTTCTTCAATTGTGGAGGGGTCGGTCACTTTGCAGCTAAGTGTCCAATGAATGAGAAAACCAAAAGTGATGAAGGGTCACACCAAGAAAGAAGTGACTGGAAGAAGAAACCAAATTTTAGAAAAACCAACTTCAAAAAGAAAAGTTTCATATCCAAGAATGTCAACTTTTCTGAAGATAGCTCAGGTGAAGATTCTGAAGAAGAAACAGGTGAAGCTTTGTTCATGGCATTTGAAGAAGAAAAATAGGAAGGTGACACAAACATTAAGGATGAAGCTGAAGTATATCTGGAAGGAGAGTTGGTTGCTACACTTAAAGAGTTGAGTACAGAAAGGAAAAAGAATAAAAAGGTCTCAAGAAAGCTTGAGGATGTGAATGACATAATAAACAGTTTGAAAGTTCAGACAAAAGAATTTAAGAAAATGTCTGAAGAACTCGAAGTACAATTAACCATGAAAATAGATGAGTGCAACAAACTAGAAGAAGAGATTGTTGTCTTAAGAATGCGGGTAGAAGGAAAGAATAAAAAAATGAGTTGCTATCACAAACTTGAAGGAAGTTCTATGAAGCTTGAAAAGATTATAAATAGTCAGAGGACTACAGGCATCAAATTTGGCTTGGGCTTTGTCGAAGGAGAATCGTCAAGTGGATCAAAGGCCATAACCGTAGAACAAGTAAAGAAAGAAGATAAGATCAAGGTTGATCAAGGAAAAATGAATCAGGCAAAATAAAGCAATAGTGCCAGGCACAAGAAGAGTGCTGACAATGAGGGATTCATAAAAGTCACACATCAAAGGAGAAGAAAATTTGTGGCTCCTACTAAAAAATGACAAAGACCAACTCCCAGGTTCAATCATTCCTTTTCCAGGTTATTGTTTTAAATGCAATGCTTACGGTCATAAGATTTTAGACTGCATTTATAATATAGGACAAAGAAATTTCACGAGCAAAAATGTCTTTTCACCCTTGATGGATTATGCGGTAGAATGCTATAACTGTCATAACTTTGGACACATTGTAAGAAACTGTAGAAGCACATATGCAACAAATAAAAATCAGGGAAGAAGATCTCAACCAAATAGTTTAAGGCAAAAAAAAAAATTCCCAAAAAAACATGCACAGGCTACTGACAAAGAAAAGTCTAAACAAGTGACCAAAATTGTAGTCAAACCAGAGTGGAAAGAAAAGGAGCGACCCAAGAAAGAAAAGGAATCCTTGATTGTACAAATAAAATTCAAAGAATAGAACAAATATGCACCATGGATATTGGATAGTGGATGCTCTAGTCACATGACAGGAGATAAACAAAATTTTGAAAAATTACAGAAATATGAAGGGGGTTCTGTAAAGTTTGGAAATAATGATGGAGCCAAGATAGTTGGCAAAGGATCAGTCAAGATAAGTGATGGAAAGATCAATTCCAAAGAAGTTCTGTTTGTGATTGGTTTGAAGCACAACTTACTGAGCGTAAGTCAAATCTGTGATAGAGGTAATGAAGTCATCTTTAAGAAGCAAGGCTGTGAAGTCAGAAAAGCACACAGTGGGAAGTTGATAGCTACTAGATTGAGGACTTCTGGAAACCTATATACTCTCTCAGAGACTTTAGAAGGAGCATGTTTGATTGGACAGGAAGATGAAAATTGGTTGTGGCACAAGAGGCTTGGTCATATTAGCTTTGACAATCTGGTAAAAATAAGTTCAAAAAGGGTAGTAAGAGATATACCCACCATTGGCAAACCATTAAATAGCATATGTGCTTCATGCCAAAAGGGGAAGCAAACTAGATCCACATTTAAATCAAAGGAATACTTCACCAAAAAACCTTTAGAGCTAATTCATACTGACTTATGTGGACCCATGAGAACACAAAGCATAAATGGTGACAAATACTTTATGCTGTGTATAGATGACTATTTCGGGATGACATGGGTACTATTTTTAAAGCTTAAATCAGATGCCTTTGAAATTTTTAAGACTTTCAAACACCAGGTTGAGAATAAAACAAGAAAAAGAATTAAATGCTTAAGATCAGATAGAGGAGGAGAGTTTATCTCAGAGGAGTTTGTAGAGTACTATCAAAAATATGGGATCAGAAGACAGTTTTCAGTAGCAAGGACACCTCAGCAGAATGGTATTGTAGAAAGGAAGAACAAGACTATGCAAGAAATGGCATGGACAATGTTGAATGAGAACAAAATAGCTGACAGATTTTGGAAAGAGGCAGTCCACACTGCATTTTACATCCAAAATAGGTGCATGTTAAGGACGCATGAAAGCAAAACACCTTATGAGCTGTGGTTCGGTAGGAAGGTAACAACAAGATACTTCAAAGTGTTCGACAGCAAGTGTTATATCAAACGAACTGAAGATAATCTTGGTAAGTTTGAAGATAGAGTCGACGAAGGTATTTTTCTTGGTTACTCGACAAAAAGCAAAGCCTACACATGCTACAACAAGAGGCTAAAGAAAATTGTGGAGAGTACTGATGTTAAAGTTGATGAAGGTAAAGAACGAGAAATTACTCATCAAGAAAACTACCCTATTTATGAAGAAGTTATTGAAGGAGATGAAGAAAAGGAAACAAAAGAGAATCAAAAAATTGACCCAGATGATTTAAGTATTGACTCAAAAGTAGAAGAAAACAAGAAATTCAAAACAGGTAGCTGGCGAGAAAAATTATCCCAAAGAGCAAATTATTGGGGACCCCACGGTTGGTATTCGGACAAGAAGAGCAATGAGTACGAAACTACTCTCTATTATCCAAGCATTGAGCCCAAAAATGTTGTTGAAGCAAGCACGAGATGAAAGTTGGATGAAGGCAATTAATGAAGAACTAGATCAGATTGAGAAAAACAAAACTTGGGAGTTAGTACCAAGGCCGACAAATAAAAATATAATCGGTACTAAATGGATTTTTTGAAATAAATTGAACGAAGATGGACAGGTTGTAAGGAATAAAGCAAGACTGGTCTATAAAGGCTATGTACAGGTTGAAGGTATTGATTTTGAGGAAATATTTGCACCAGTAGCTAGACTAGAGGCAATCAGAATGTTTTTGGCTTTAGAAGTTCATACAAATTTCAAAGTATATCAAATGGACGTGAAATCAACATTTATGAATGGAAAACTAAAAGAAGAGGTTTACATTGAGCAGCCATATGGGTTCCAACTCGGTGATAATCCCAACTTTGTTTGCAAGTTGAAGAAAGCTTTGTATGGGTTGAAATAGACACCTAGAGCATGATATGCAAGGCTGGATAGCTATCTGATTCAACAGGGGTTCAAGAAAGGTTTGGTGGACAACAATCTGTATGTCAAAATAGAGAATGGCCATCTTATTGTCCTTGTTGTTTATGTAGATGATATCATTTTTGGTAGCAGCAATGATAAGTCCTGTAGAGACAACAAATAAAATGAAGAAAGAATTTGAGATGTCTATGATTGGTGAACTTTCTTATTTCCTCGGACTGCAAGTCAATAAAAATGAAAAGGGCATTTTTATCTCTCAAGTTAAATATGTGAAAGAAATATTGAAAAAATTCACAATAGAGGATAGTAAACCTATTAGCACTCCCATGACAACAGGTTGCAAGTTGAGCAAGGATGAAAAATCTCCAGATGTAGATCAAACCATGTACAGATCTATGATTGGAAGTCTGTTGTATTTGACAGCTACCAGACCAGATATTTTATAGGAAGTATGCATGGTAGCAAGATTTCAGGCTAGTCCCAAAGAGACTCATGTGACAGTTGTGAAGAGGATTTTTAGGTACCTGTTAGAGTTAAAGTGCACTATGCCTTCGGTTTGACACTTGTCAGTTTCATTGACAAGTGTCATGTTCATCATATAGGCTTATGCCTATATATTGTAACCATTTATCAATAAAATAGATCCCTTCCAGTTTTCCCTCCTAACATTTGGTATCAGAGCTCCAGGCGGTCTCCTGAGCTTGTGAGCTTGAGGGGGGATTTCCCTCATGGAAATCCTCCCTCCCCCCATTTTTTTAAATTTTTTACCGAGGGAGTATGCTCTCCATCATTTGATGGATCAGAAACCAGATGGTAAAAATTTTAAAGTTTGGGAAATATTTTTAATTTTTTTAGTTTTCCAAGTTTATTTGCAGATCTGTTTCATTTGGGAGGATTCATGCAGTCCCCACGTCTTGGGTTTGATCCTTTGATCCTGAGCCCCTGGTGCAATGCAGCCCTCCTGAAGCTTTCTCGCATTGACAATTTTTTTTTTCTAGCTATGTAATGTTGCGAGTTGTTTCCTCTGCCCATGGTGCTGTTGTTGTCCCCTCAAATCACCGTTTCGAGTCTCGGGCGTCTCAGGAAATCCTCCCTCCCTTTGATTATAAGCTCGGTGACTTGGAGGGGTCCAATCGTTCGCTCGCGTTCTGCCGGCAGTGGGTGCAGAAGCTACAGGGAATCCAAGTGATGTCGCTGCCCGTATCGACCAAGGTGTACAGCTTTCTGCGTGGGCGTTCCAAAGCATTGTTTTACTATGTAGTTTAAGATGGGCCCCGATGCCAAGGGCTCCTCCGTGTCTGCCTGCGTCGACACCGATGGCATGTTCACGGACAATCCACGCTGCGTTAAAGCTCGGTAACGCTGGGCCACTACAATGATATAAGGCTTTCTTTGATATGGGGGGTAGGAAAACGCCACGTCGCGCATCGATGGCCGAGTATGGTAAAAAAATATACTCTATAGAGGAGAAAATGGAGAACCGATCCTGCAAATTTCCTCTCGGTGAAACAGATCCGACGCAGGGGGGCGAAGCGTCATTGTTGACGATGATCTGTGTTGTCCTTCGCCTCCCCGTGATATGCCTGTGGAAGCTATCATTCGACGCAGGGTCAATTTTTTAATTTTATTTTTTTGGTACAGTTTTGTTATTGTTTAAATGATCTAGTGCAGCTATCATTAGCTGAAGGTCCTTGCGCTGCTGTCTGGAGTGACCGTTGCAGCCTGCGAAGCCTGTGCGGATGACTTTCGCAGAGGGGAAATATTTGTGAGGCGTGAGGAAAGCGTGGATCTCTTGCAATCAACGAAATCTGAAAATCGCTTTGGTGAAGTTTTTTTTTTTTTTTGTGGAGGAAAGATTGAAATTTTCATGCTGGACAACCTGAAAGGTTTGGAGTTGCAGAGGTTTTGGAATGCGGAACATGCACGACAGCCGCCATCGTCACTTCTAAACTAGCAGTGTAACCAGAGAGCCGAGAATTTCTGAAAGTTGCAAGATTTTTTATCCGACAGAAGTGGTAGATTGGCGATGTTATGGACTTGGCTGGCGGCTCGTTCGGCGACGAAGAGGAGTTAAATTCCGACTCGAACGATGAGCTTCTGCTCTTGAACGCCCATGTGGTGGAAGGATTTGCGTGACGTCAAGGCAAAGATAATATGGGGAAATGTTTTTTTTTAAAGGGCATTTTATTTAAAAGTGGAGGGGCCACTTATTTATTTCAATGTATGAAACTTTATTCCCCCACATGGCCTTGTATTTTTTCTAAAATTGGTCTCTTTGGCCATTTGTCTCCACATGGAATGTGGAATTGAAAGGTTCTCATGACCATTTATTATAAATTTCAAAGATGCCGCGCATGGCCCGTGTAAAAACCCTGCGAGAATTTTTAAGACTATTTTTTTATTTCGCCTGAGAGCGATGCCGCCATAGAGCGAGGTTGTTTATTTTGCTGCCTTAGAGGCATGATGGTTTTTTCCTCCTGATGAAGGCCCCTTTGATAATGGAATATAGGGGTATTTATAGTCGTTGGAAACATTTTTCCGCGACGGACACAATGATGGTATCATATTGTAATTTTGAGGCTGTTTCCATTGAGTTTTTTAGCCTCAAAATTTTTCTACCTTGGAGTGCACTCTCGGTTGTACCCGACAATCCCAAGGTATTTTTATATGTGATCCTTGTACCTAGTAATCTTGTCTATACACTTGGCGAATGCAGCGGCTGGTTACCCATGCATTTCGATGGGATGACATGGTCACCATAAGGACACATATTCTAGGGACTACAGACAAAGACACCCTAGACTCTATCCGAGGTTATTTCCGGATCTATTTCTGAAGACTACAGACGAAGACACTTCCGAAGATTCTCTTTTTTTCTTCTTATCTCCTCCTATTTTGATCTATGGCTCATTTTTATTGTATTGAGTGCATTTTTGGCAGAGACCGACACTCTTAAATGGCTCGTTTTTCCTTTCATTAGGTGCATTTTCAGCAAAGACCGACACCTTCTAGATTGAGTTCACCATGAGGAGGGATTTCATACTCATGGTGAATCTAGTCAGTGACCTACGAGAGGCAACATCCTCTGAGGATGACCTATAGAGGCAACAGACCCAGAAGTGGTTGACCCTGAGGCACCCATGATGACCCTGAGGCACTTAGACGGCTGACCCAGTGGCAACAGACCTGTGGAAGTAGCTGACCCTGAGGCAACAAACCGAGATGTATACACAGTGAATCTAGCATTATTCATAGTTGGAGAGCCAAGCACAAAGAGCACGAGCCTAGACCAAAAAAAGAGGATGATAGGTTATTTTTTAGAGAAGTCAACATTAAGGGGGAATGTTACCTAATGTTGACTTGCTTTGTTTTTTCTTTAGTTAGGATAGTGCACTTTAAGGGGGAATGTTAGAGTTAAAGTGCACTATGCCTTCAGTTTGACACTTGTCAGTTTCATTGACAAGTGTCATGTTCATCATATAGGCTTATGCCTATATATTGTAACCATTTATCAATAAAACAGATCCCTTCCAGCTTTCCCTCCTAACAGTACCTCAAGGGTACTATGGAGTATGGGTTATGGTACCCAAAAGGTAAGGACTTCACTTTTATTGCATATTCTGATGCAGATTGGGCATGATGTATAGATGAAAAAAAAAGTACCAGTGGAGGAGCATTTTATCTTGGAGACAGGCTGGTAGCATGGCACAACAAGAAACAAGAATCGATATCTCTATCCACAGAGAGCGAGAATACATTGTAGCAACAACGTGTTGTACACAAATATTATGGATGAGACAAACCCTGAAAGATCTTGGTATTCACTTCAAAGAGCCAATTTTAGTTAAATGTGATAACACCAGTGCTATTAACATCTCAAAGAATCCGGTTATGCATTCTCGAACCAAACATATTGCAATCCGGTATCACTTTTTGAAGGATAAAGTTGCGGAAGGTGAGGTTAAATTGGATTTTGTTTCAACTACAGAGCAAGTAGCAGATATATTCACAAAACCATTGCCCAAGGAAGTTTTTGAGTACCTTCGAAGTAAGTTGGGAGTGGTCACGTTTCCCAAAAATTGACTAGATATCGGGACCACATTCTCAGGGGGAGCATTCATATATGTGTTTATATCTTTGCTCATATTCTTGATTTTTACTAACTGTAACAATTTTTGCCTGAGAATGTTGTGCATAGACTCAGGGGGAGTCTGCAGTAGCCCTTTGGTATTATTGTCAAAGGGGGAGAAGAATTACAGGAAATTGCCCATGTGTTGCCAACAATTCCAAAGGGGGAGATTGTTGAGCAAGGTGCAGAAACAATATTGTCATTGTTGTCAACACAGACAGATAGATCGATTGATGCAGTGGACAGGAGTTCAGAGGTCGGTCAGAGCATGTACAGTGAATTTCCAAGAAGACAGAAGTGGCCCAGATTCAAAGGATCAAAGAAAAAGACAAGTAAGAAAACTGTCGCGATATCGCGACATGTTTTCTGTCGTGATTTCATGACATATCGAAGGAGAGAGAAAAAGCTGGAAAATCGCGATTTCATGACATATCGGAGGAGAGAGAAAAAGCTGGAAAAGCTATCATGATTTTGTGACATATCGAAGGAGAGAGAAAAAGCTGGAAAAGCTGTCGCGATTTCGCGACATATCGAAGGAGAGAGAAAATGCTGGAAAAGCTATCACGATTTCGTGACATGTTTGAAGAGAGAAAGTGCAAGAAAAACTGTCACGATTTCGTGACATGTTGGAAGAGAGAAAGCACAAGAAAAACTGTCATGATTTCGCGACATGTTCGGAGAGAAGGTGCAAGCAAAGAAAATTGTCACGATTTCGTGACATGTTCGGAGAGAAGGCGCAAGCAAAGAAAACTATCATGATTTCGTGACATGTTCGGAGAGAAGGCGCAAGAAAAGAAAATTGTCATGATTTCATGACATGTTTGGAGAGAAGGAGCTTGCAAAGAAAAGTGTCATGATTTCGTGACATGTTTGGAGAGAAGGCGCAAGCAAAGAAAATGTGTCACGATTTTGTGACATGTTTGAGAGAAGGAGCTCACAAAGAAAAGTGTCATGATTTCGTGACAATCTGCAAGAGAGGCAGTACGGATGAAAATGTGTCACGATTTCGTGACATGTTTGAGAGAAAGAGCTTGCAAGGAAAAGTGTCACGATTTCATGACAATTTGCAAGAAGAAGAGCTAAGGAGAAAAGATGTCGTGATATCGTGACATGTCACGTTTTCGTGACCTAAAGAGAAGAGAAGAGCTAAGGAGAAAAGATGTCACGATATCGTGACATGTCACATTTTCATGACTAAGAGAGGAGAGAGAATGTACGAAGATAGAAATGTCACGATATCATGACAACAGAAGAGAGGAAGACTCTGAAGGATGAAGTGTCACGATTTTGTGATAGAACAAAATGAAAGAGCATGGAAGCAAAAGCGTCACGATTTCGTGACAAATTCAAGGAGGAAGAGCTCAAGGAAGCGAAAGTGTCATGATTTCGTGACATGTTCCATTTTTGCGGGCGAAAGACAGAGAAAGGCACAAGGCAGCGAAAGTGTCACGATTTCGTGACATGTTCTATTTTGCGGGTGAAAGGCAGAGAAAGGCATAAGGCAGAAAAGTGTCACGATTTCGTGACATGTCATGTTTTCGCTGGTGCAAGTCGAGAAGAGTGTACGGAGGCAAAAAGTGTCATGATTTCGTGACATGTTGTATTTTCACGGGTACAAGCTGAGAAGAAGACAAAGAGGCAGAAGTGTCACGATTTTGTGATAGGTCATTTTGGTGCAAGCTAAAAATAGAACCTGTATTAAGATATGTAACCGTTAACTGAAGTTACACAGCAGTTATAGGGACGTTACAAAAGAAAATCATGCAGCTAATTTAAGAACAGTCGAAGAAGGAGAAATCTAACAGTCGTATAAATAGAATCGAATATGCATGCATGCATAGAAAAGAATACGAACAGTCATGACCGAGAAGATGAACAGTCATGGTAGAGGTATATGTGTAAATTCATAACATGCATCGTGGTTGATGAAAAGCCTACCCTATATTTATACAAAAGTTATAGTTAGAAGGCGTTACAACTGACAAGTGGCGCATGAGAAATAAAAGGAGTTACAACTGGAGTTACAGTTAGACAATTTGATTATAAAAGGGCAGTTGCATGGAGAATAAAGTTGCCATTGAATGTGTGAAAGTGCTTCCGAAAGAGGGTTAGAAGAGTGTTGTAAGAGAGCGACAAGCTGAGCAATAAGTGTTTACTATGTTTTGATAAATTGTAGACCAGTCAGGGTCTTGTAAAAGTGAAGGCATTTGTATGTCATTGATATAGCTTTCAAAACTGTGATCCAAGTTGGTGCTTGGATAGGGGTTGGTGCTCCTTTCTGTTGGTGCAGATAAATCGGGGGTTGGTGCTCCTTCCAGTGGGTGCTTGGTAAATGGATTGTAAAATTGGTGTTTTGCAAAGGCTGGATTTGGACCGTAGTCCAAGCAGTCATTCTTGAGGAGTAGCCAAATTGGTGAACCTCGTTACATTGTGTGTTGTGGTGTGCTCTCTTGTGATAATTGCTTTATCTGCTTTTAAGTTCTCTTTGCTTCAGCTTTAAGAGTTGTAGATTTGAATTTAAATAGCTACACTGATTCACCCCCCCTCTCAGTGTCATTGTGAGAATATCAATTGGTATCAAAGTGAGGTTCCTAAACAAGCTTAATCAGCTAAGGTGATCTTGGAAGAAACACAATGGCAGGTGGTGAAGGATTCTCATCAAACAAAGCTCCTTTGTTCGATGGAACTAATTACTCATTCTGGAGACTCAGGATGCAGACATATCTGTGTGCATTGGGATACGACATTTGGGAGTCAGTAGAAAGTGGATACACAATACCA
Organism: Wollemia nobilis; assembly: GCA_028583015.1. Taxonomy (NCBI): domain Eukaryota; kingdom Viridiplantae; phylum Streptophyta; class Pinopsida; order Araucariales; family Araucariaceae; genus Wollemia; species Wollemia nobilis. The sequence goes on along the minus strand of JAQPPZ010016879.1, from coordinate 11,849,483 downwards.
GCTACTCCTCCAACAGATCATCGTCGAGAAGAAAAAGTTTGAGAATAACTCCAAAGCAAAGAATGCCATAATGTGTGGGCTAGTAGACAGTGAACTGATAAGGATCATGAGCTATAAAATGGCAAAAGACATGTGGGACAAATTGAAGAGCATCCATGAAGGAGACAACAAGATCAAGGAAGCCAAGCTACAAATGCATCGAGCTCAGTTCGAAGCATTAAAAATGAATGACGATGAGAACATAGAGGCCTATATGCTGAGAGTCAATGGAATCATTAATGCAATCAGAGGACTCGGCGAAGAAATCGAAGATGCGGTCGTCATGAAAAAGGTACTTAGAACTCTTCACAAAAGATTTAATTCTAAAGTTTCTGCAATAGAAGAAGCTAAAGATCTAAATAATTTTAGCATGGACGAGATGCATGGTTCTTTGACTGCATACGAAATGAGAATAGGACAAACTAAGCCCATAGACAGAGAAGCTGCTTTTAAAGCACACAAAAATATAAAAGCTGAACAAGAATCTGAGGATGAAGAGACATCGGATGAAACGGAAGCTAACTTTGTTCGGAAACTTATAAAGGGAAAAGGAAAATATAGAGGAAAGTTACCGTTTAAGTGCTTCAATTGTGGAGGGGTCGGTCACTTTGCAGCTAAGTGTCCAATGAATGAGAAAACCAAAAGTGATGAAGGGTCACACCAAGAAAGAAGTGACTGGAAGAAGAAACCAAATTTTAGAAAAAGCAACTTCAAAAAGAAAAGTTTCATATCCAAGAATGTCAGCTCTTCTGAAGATAGCTCAAGTGAAGATTCTAAAGAAGAAACAGGTGAAGCTCTGTTCATGGCATTTGAAGAAGAAAAAATAGAAGAAAAATAGGAAGGTGACACAAACATTAAGGATGAGGCTGAAGTATATCTGGAAGGAGAGTTGGTTGCTGCACTTAAAGAGTTGAGTACAGAAAGGAAAAAGAATAAAAAGGTCTCAAGAAAGCTTGAGGATGCGAATGACATAATAAACAGTTTGAAAGTTCAGATAGAAGAATTTAAGAAAATGTCTGAAGAACTCGAAGTACAATTAACCATGAAAATAGATGAGTGCAACAAACTGGAAGAAGAGATTGTTGTCTTAAGAATGCGGGTAGAAGAAAAGAATCAAAAATTGAGTTGCTATCACAAACTTGAAGGAAGTTCTATGAAGCTTGAAAATATTATAAATAGTCAGAGGACTACAGGCATCAAATTTGGCTTGGGCTTTGTCGAAGGAGAATCGTCAAGTGGATCAAAGGCCATAACTATAGAACAAGTAAAGAAAGAAGATAAGATCAAGGTTGATCAAGGAAAAATGAATCATGCAAAAGAAAGCAACAAGTGCCAGGCACGAGAAGAGTGCTGACAATGAGGGATTCATAAAAGTCACACATCAAAGGAGAAGAAAATTTGTGGCTCCTACTACAAAATGGCAAAGACCAACTCCCAGGTTCAATCATTCCTTTTTTGGTTATTGTTTTAAATGCAATGCTTACGGTCATAAGATTTTAGACTGCATTTATAATATAGGACAAAGAAATTTCACCAATAGAAATGTCTTTTCACCCTTGATGGATTATGCAGTAGAATGCTATAATTGTCATAACTTTGGACACATTGCAAGAAACTATAGAAGCACATATGCAGCAAATAAAAATCAGGGAAGAAGATCTCAACCAAACAGTTTAAGGCAAAACAAAAAATTCCCAAAAAAACATGCACAGGCTACTGACAAAGAAAAGTCTAAACAAGTGACCAAAACTGTAGTCAAACCAGAGTGGAAAGAAAAGGAGCGACCCAAGGAAGAAAAGGAATCCTTGATTGTACAGACAACATTCAAAGCACAGAACAAATCTGCACCATGGATATTGGATAGTGGATGCTCCAGTCACATGACAGGAGATAAACAAAAATTTGAAAAATTACAGAAATATGAAGGGGGCTCTGTAAAGTTTGGAAATAATGATGGAGCCAAGATAGTTGGCAAAGGATCAGTCAAGATAAGTGATGGAAAGATCAATTCCAAAGAAGTTCTGTTTGTGATTGGTTTGAAGCACAACTTACTGAGCGTAAGTCAAATCTGTGACAGAGGTCATGAAGTCATCTTTAAGAAGCAAGGGTCGTGAAGTCGGAAAAGCACACAGTGGGAAGCTGATAGCTACTGGATCGAGGACTTCTAGAAACTTGTATACTCTCTCAGAGACTTCAGAAGGAGCATGTTTGATTGGACAGGAAGATGAAAATTGGCTGTGGCACAAGAGGCTTGGTCATATTAGCTTTGACAATCTGGTAAAAATAAGTTCAAAAAGGGCAGTAAGAGATATACCCACCATTGGCAAACCATTAAATAGCATCTGTGCTTCATGCCAAAAGGGGAAGCAAACTAGATCCACATTTAAATCAAAGGAATACTTCACCGAAGCAAACCTTTAGAGCTAATTCATACCGACTTATGTGGACCCATGAGAACACAAAGCATAAATGGTGACAAATACTTTATGCTGTGCATAGATGACTATTCCAGGATGACATGGGTACTATTTTTAAAGCTTAAATCAGATGCCTTTGAAATGTTCAAGACTTTCAAACACCAGGTTGAGAATCAAACAGGAAAAAGAATTAAATGCTTAAGATCAGATAGAGGAGGAGAGTTTATCTCAGAGGAGTTTGCAGAGTACTGTCAAAAATATGGGATCAGAAGACAGTTTTCAGCAGCAAGGACACCTCAACAGAATGGTATTGTAGAAAGGAAGAACAAGACTATGCAAGAAATGGCACGAGACAATGTTGGCTGAGAACAAAATAGCTGACAGATTTTGGAAAGAGGCAGTCCATACTGCAGTTTACATCCAAAACAGGTGCATGTTAAGGACACATGAAAGCAAAACACCTTATGAGCTATGGTTCGGCAGGAAGGCAACAACAAGATACTTCAAAGTGTTCGGCAACAAGTGTTATATCAAACGAACCGAAGATAATCTTGGTAAGTTTGAAGATAGAGTTGATGAAGGTATTTTTCTTGGTTACTCGACAAAAAGCAAAGCCTACACATGCTACAACAAGAGGCTAAAGAAAATTGTGGAGAGTGCCGATGTTAAAGTTGATGAAGGTAGAGAACGAGAAATTACTCATCAAGAAAACTACCCTATTTATGAAGAAGTTATTGAAGGAGATGAAGAAAAGGAAACGGAAGAGAATAAGAAAATTGACCCAGATGATTTAAGTATTGACTCAGAAGTAGAAGAAAACAAGAAATTCAAAACAGTAGCTGGCGGAAAAATCATCCCGGAGAGCAAATTATTGGGGACCCCACGAGTTGGTATTCAGACAAGGAGAGCAGATAGTACGGAACTACTCTCTATTATCCAACATTGAGCCCAAAAATGTTGTTGAAGCAAGCACGAGATGAAAGTTGGATGAAGGCAATTAATGAAGAACTAGATCAGATTGAGAAAAACAAAACCCGGGAGTTAGTACCAAGGCCGACAAATAAAAATATAATCGGTACTAAATGGATTTTTCGAAATAAATTGAACGAAGATGGACAAGGTTGTAAGGAATAAAGCAAGATTGGTCTGTAAAGGCTATGCACAGGTTGAAGGTATTGATTTTGAGGAAACCTTTGCACCAGTAGCTAGACTAGAGGCAATCAAAATGTTTCTGGCTTTAGCAGTTCATAAAAATTTCAAAGTATATCAAATGGACGTGAAATCAGCATTTCTGAATGGAAAACTGGAAGAAGAGGTTTACATTGAGCAGCCAGATGGTTTCCAACTCGGTGATAATCCCAACTTTGTTTGCAAGTTGAAGAAAGCTTTGTATGGCTTGAAACAGGCACCCAGAGCATGGTATGCAAGGTTGGATAACTATCTTATTCAACAGGGGTTCAAGAAAGGTATGGTGGACAACAATCTGTATGTCAAAACAGAGAATGGCCATCTTATTGTCCTTGTTGTTTATGTAGATGATATCATTTTTGGCAGCAACAATGATAAGTCTTGTAGAGACATAGCAAATAAAATGAAGAAAGAATTTGAGATGTCTATGATTGGTGAACTTTCTTATTTCCTCGGATTGCAAGTCAATCAAAATGAAAAGGGCATTTTTATCTCTCAAGTTAAATATGTGAAAGAAATGTTGAAAAAGTTCACAATGGAGGATAGTAAACCTGTTAGCACTCCCATGACAACAGGTTGCAAGTTGAGCAAGGATGACAAATCTCCAGATGTAGATCAAACCATGTACAGATCTATGATTGGGAGCCTGTTATATTTGACAACTACTGGACCAGATATCTTACAGGCAGTATGCATGGTAGCAAGATTTCAGGCTAGTCCCAAAGAGACTCATGTGACAATTGTGAAGAGGATTTTTAGGTACCTCAAGGGTACTATGGAGTATGGGTTATGGTACCCAAAAGGTAAGGACTTCACTCTTATTGCATATTCTGATGCAGATTGGGCAGGATGTATAGATGACAGAAAGAGTACCAGTGGAGGAGCATTTTATCTTGGAGACAGGTTGGTAGCATGGCACAACAAGAAACAAGAATCGACTCTCTATCCACAGCAGAGGCAGAATACATTGCAGCAACAACGTGTTGTACACAGATATTATGGATGAGACAAACCTTGAAAGATCTTGGTATTCACTTCAAAGAGCCAATTTTAGTTAAATGTGATAACACCAGTGCTATTAACATCTCGAAGAATCCGGTTATGCATTCTCGAACCAAACATATTGCAATCCGGTATCACTTTTTGAAGGATAAAGTTGCAGAAGGTGAGGTTAAATTGGATTTTGTTCCAACTACAGAGCAAGTAGCGGATATATTCACAAAACCATTGCCCAAGGAAGTTTTTGAGTACCTTCGGAGTAAGTTGGGAGTGGTCACGTTTCCCAAGAATTGACTAGATATCGGGACCACATTCTCAGGGGGAGCATTCATGTATATGTTTATATCTTTGCTCATATTCTTGATTTTTACTAACTGTAACAGTTTTTGCCTGAGAATGTTGTGCATAGACTCAAGGGGAGTCTACAGCAGCCCTTTGGTATTATTGTCAAAGGGGGAGAAGAATTACAGGAAATTGCACATGTGTTGCCAACAATTCCAAAGGGGGAGATTGTTGAGCAAGGTGCAGAAAAAGTATTGTCATTGTTGTCAACACAGACAGATAGATCAGTTGATGCAGTGGACAGGAGTTCAGAGGTCAGTCATAGCATGTACAGTGAATTTCCAAGAAGACAAAAGTGGCCCATATTCAAAGGATCAAAGAAAAAGACAAGTAAGAAAATTGTCGCGATATCGCGACATGTTTTCTGTCGCAATTTTGTGACATATTGAAGGAGAGAGAAAATGTGGAAAAGCTGTCATGATTTCGTGACATATCGAAGGAGAGAGAAAATTCTAGAAAAGCTATCATGATTTCATGACATATCGAAGGAGAGAGAAAAGGAAAAATGGATTTGACATATCAAAGGAGAGAGAAAATGCTGGAAAACTATCATGATTTCGTGACATGTTTGAAGAGAGAGAAAGTGTAAGAAAAACTATCATGATTTCGTGACATGTTGGAAGAGAGAGAAAGCACAAGAAAAACTGTCATGATTTCGTGACATGTTCGGAGAGAAGGCGCAAGCAAAGAAAACTGTCACGATTTCGTGACATGTTCGGAGAGAAGGCGCAAGCAAAGAAAATTGTCACGATTTCGTGACATGTTTGGAGAGAAGGCGCAAGCAAAGAAAACTGTCATGATTTCGTGACATGTTTGGAGAGAAGGAGCTTGCAAAGAAAAGTGTCACGATTTCGTGACATGTTTGGAGAGAAGGTGCAGGCAAAGAAAATGTGTCATGATTTCGTGACATGTTTGAGAGAAGGAGCTTGCAAAGAAAAGTGTCACGATTTCATGACAATTTGCAAGAGAGGCAGTACGGATGAAAATGTGTCACGATTTCGTGACATGTTTGAGAGAAAGAGCTTGCAAGGAAAAGTGTCACGATTTCACGACAATTTGCAAGAAGAAGAGCTAAGGAGAAAAGATGTCGCGATATCGTGACATGTCACATTTTTGTGACCTGAAGAGAAGAGAATAGCTAAGGAGAAAAGATGTCACGATTTCGCGACATGTCATATTTTCGCGACTAAGAGAGGAGAGAGAATGTACGGAGATAGAAAATGTCACGATTTCGTGACAACAGCAGAGAGGAAGACTCCGAAGGATGAAGTGTCACGATTTTGTGACAGAAGCAAAATGAAAGAGCATGGAAGCAGAAGTGTCATGATTTCATGACAAATTCAAGGAGGAAGAGCTCAAAAGCGAAAGTGTCATGATTTTGTGACATGTTCTGTTTTTGCGGGCGAAAGACAGAGAAAGGCACAAGGCAACAAAAGTGTCACGATTTCGTGACATGTTCTGTTTTTGCGGGCGAAAGATAGAGAAAGGCATAAGGCAGCAAAAGTGTCACGATTTCACATGTCATGTTTTTGCTGGTGCAAGTCGAGAAGAGTGTACGAAGGCAAAAAGTGTCACGATTTCGTGACATGTATTTTTGCGGGTACAAGCCAAGAAGAAGACAAAGAGGCAGAAGTGTCACGATTTTGTGACAGGTCATTTGGTGCAAACTAAAAATAGAACCCAACCGTATTAAGATATGTAATAGTTAATCGAAGTTACAGAACGATTCATGAGGGACGTTATAAAAGAAAATCATGCAACTAATTTAAGAATAGTCGAAGAAGGAGAAATCTAATAGTCGTATAAATAGAATCGAATATGCATGCATGCATAGAAAAGAATACGAACAATCATGATCAAGAAGATGAACAGTCATGGTAGAGGTATATGTGTAAATTCATAACATGCATCATGGTTGATGAAAAGCCTACCCTATATTTATACAAAAGCAGTTATAGTTAGAAGGTGTTACAACTGACAAGTGGCGCATGAGAAATAAAAGGAGTTACAACTAGAGTTATAGTTAGACAATTTGATTATAAAAGGGTAGTTGCGTGGAGAATAAAGTTGTCGCTGAATGTGTGAAAGTGTTGCCGAAAGAGGGTTAGAAGAGTGTTGTAAGAGAGCGACAAGCTGAGCAGTAAGTGTTTACTATGTTTTGATAAATTGTAGACCAGTCAGGGTCTTGTAAAAGTGAAGGCATTTTTATGTCATTGATATAGCTTTCAAAACTGTGATCCAAGTTGGTGCTTGGATAGGGGTTGGTGCTCCTTTCTGTTGGTGCAGATAAATCAGGGGTTGGTGCTCCTTCCAGTGGGTGTTGGTAAACAGATTGTAAAATTGGTGTTTTGCAAAGGCTAGATTTGGACCGTAGTCCAAGCAGTCATTCTTGAGGAGTAGCCAAATTGGTGAACCTCGTTACATTGTGTGTTGTGGTGTGCTCTCTTGTGATAATTGCTTTATCTGCTTTTAAGTTCTCTTTGCTTCAGCTTTAAGAGTTGTAGATTTGAATTTAAATAGCTACACCGATTCACCCCCCCTCTTAGTGTCATTGTGAGAATATCAATTGGTATCAGAGCGAGGTTCTTGAACAAGCTTAATCAGCTAAGGTGATCTTGGAAGAAACACAATGGCAGGTGGTGAAGGATTCTCATCAAACAAAGCTCCTTTGTTCGACGGAACTAATTACTCATTCTAGAGACTCGGGATGCGGACATATCTATGTGCATTGGGATACGACATTTGGGAGTCGGTAGAAAGTGGATACACAATACCCGCTACTCCTCCAACAGATATCTGCCGAGAAGAAAAAGTTTGAGAATAACTCCAAAGCAAAGAATGCCATAATGTGTGGGCTAGTAGACAGTGAACTGATAAGGATCATGAGCTGTAAAATGGCAAAAGACATGTGGGACAAACTGAAGAGCATTCATGAAGGAGACAACAAGATCAAGGAAGCCAAGCTACAAATGCATCGAGCTCAGTTCGAAGCATTAAAAATGAATGACGATGAGAACATAGAGGCCTATATGCTGAGAGTCAATGGAATCATTAATGCAATCAGAGGACTCGGCGAAGAAATCGAAGATGCGGTCGTCATGAAAAAGGTACTTAGAACTCTTCACAAAAGATTTAATTCTAAAGTTTCTGCAATAGAAGAAGCTAAAGATCTAAATAATTTTAGCATGGATGAGATGCATGGTTCTTTGATTGCATACGAAATGAGAATAGGACAAACTAAGCCCATAGACAGAGAAGCTGCTTTTAAAGCACACAAAAATATAAAAGCTGAACAAGAATCTGAGGATGAAGAGACATCGGATGAAACGAAAGCTAACTTTGTTCGAAAACTTATAAAGGGAAAAGGAAAATATAGAGGAAAGTTACCGTTTAAGTGCTTCAATTGTGGAGGGGTCGATCACTTTGCAGCTAAGTGTCCAATGAATGAGAAAACCAAAAGTGATGAAGGGTCACACCAAGAAAGAAGTGACTGGAAGAAGAAACCAAATTTTAGAAAAAGCAACTTCAAAAAGAAAAGTTTCATATCCAAGAATGTCAGCTCTTCTGAAGATAGCTCAGGTGAGGATTCTAAAGAAGAAACAGGTGAAGCTCTGTTCATGGCATTTGAAGAAGAAAAAATAGAAGAAAAATAGGAAGGTGATAAAAACATTAAGGATGAGGCTGAAGTATATCTGGAAGGAGAGTTGGTTGCTGCACTTAAAGAGTTGAGTACAGAAAGGAAAAAGAATAAAAAGGTCTCAAGAAAGCTTGAGGATGCGAATGACATAATAAACGAGTTTGAAAGTACAGACGGAAGAATTTAAGAAAATGTCTGAAGAACTCGAAGTACAATTAACCATGAAAATAGATGAGTGCAACAAACTAGAAGAAGAGATTGTTGTCTTAAGAATGCGGCTAGAAGAAAAGAATCAAAAATTGAGTTGCTATCACAAACTTGAAGGAAGTTCTACGAAGCTTGAAAATATTATAAATAGTCAGAGGACTACAGGCATCAAATTTGGCTTGGGCTTTGTCGAAGGAGAATCGTCAAGTGGATCAAAGGCCATAACTATAGAACAAGTAAAGAAAGAAGATAAGATCAAGGTTGATCAAGGAAAAATGAATCATGCAAAAGAAAGCAACAATGCCAGGCACGAGAAGAGTGCTGACAATGAGGGATTCACAAAAGTCACACATCAAAGGAGAAGAAAATTTGTGGCTCCTACTACAAAATGGCAAAGACCAACTCCCAGGTTCAATCAATCCTTTTTTGGTTATTGTTTTAAATGCAATGCTTACGGTCATAAGATTTTAGACTGCATTTATAATATAGGACAAAGAAATTTCACCAGTAGAAATGTCTTTTCACCCTTGATGGATTATGCAGTAGAATGCTATAACTGTCATAACTTTGGACACATTGCAAGAAACTGTAGAAGCACATATGCAGCAAATAAATATCAGGGAAGAAGATCTCAACCAAACAGTTTAAGGCAAAACAGAAAATTCCCAAAAAAACATGCACAGGCTATTGACAAAGAAAAGTCTAAACAAGTGACCAAAACTGTAGTCAAACCAGAGTGGAAAGAAAAGGAGCGAACCAAGGAAGAAAAGGAATCCTTGATTGTACAGACAACATTCAAAGCATAGAACAAATCTGCACCATGGATATTGGATAGTGGATGCTCCAGTCACATGACAGGAGATAAACAAAAATTTGAAAAGTTACAGAAATATGAAGGGGGCTCTGTAAAGTTTGGAAATAATGATGGAGCCAAGATAGTTGGCAAAGGATCAGTCAAGATAAGTGATGGAAAGATCAATTCCAAAGAAGTTCTGTTTGTGATTGGTTTGAAGCACAACTTACTGAGCGTAAGTCAAATCTGTGATAGAGGTCATGAAGTCATCTTTAAGAAGCAGGGCTATGAAGTCAGAAAAGCACACAGTGGGAAGCTGATAGCTACTGGATCGAGGACTTCTGGAAACCTATATACTCTCTCAGAGACTTCAGAAGGAGCATGTTTGATTGGACAGGAAGATGAAAATTGGCTGTGGCACAAGAGGCTTGGTCATATTAGCTTTGACAATCTGGTAAAAATAAGTTCAAAAAGGGCAGTAAGAGATATACCCACCATTGGCAAACCATTAAATAGCATCTGTGCTTCATGCCAAAAGGGGAAGCAAACTAGATCCACATTTAAATCAAAGGAATACTTCACCAGTAAACCTTTAGAGCTAATTCATACTGACTTATGTGGACCCATGAGAACACAAAGCATAAATGGTGACAAATACTTTATGTTGTGCATAGATGACTATCCCAGGATGACATGGGTACTATTTTTAAAGCTTAAATCAGATGCCTTTGAAATGTTCAAGACTTTCAAACACCAGGTTGAGAATCAAACAAGAAAAAGAATTAAATGCTTAAGATCAGATAGAGGAGGAGAGTTTATCTCAGAGGAGTTTGCAGAGTACTATCAAAAATATGGGATCAGAAGACAGTTTTCAATAGCAAGGACACCTCAGCAGAATGGTGTTGTAGAAAGGAAGAATAGGACTGTGCAAGAAATGGCACGGACAATGTTGACAGAGAACAAAATAGCTGACAAATTTTGGAAAGAGGCAGTTCATACTGCGGTTTACATCCAAAACAGGTGCATGTTGAGGACACATGAAAGCAAAACTCCTTATGAGCTATGGTTCGGAAAAAAGGCAATAGCAAGATACTTCAAAGTCTTTGGCAGCAAGTGCTACATCAAAAGAACTGAAGATAATCTTGGTAAGTTTGAAGATAGAGCTGATGAAGGAATTTTTCTTGGCTATTCGACAAAAAGCAAAGCCTACACATGCTACAACAAGAGGCTAAAGAAAATTGTGGAGAGTGCCGATGTTAAGGTTGATGAAGGTAGAGAACGAGAAATTAGCTATGAAGAAAACTACCCTATTTATGAAGAAGTTATTGAAGGAGATGAAGAAAAGGAAATAGAAGAGAATAAGGAAATTGACCCAGATGATTTAAGTATTGACTCAGAAGTAGAAGAAAACAAGAAATTCAAAACAGGCAGCTGGCAAAAAAATCATCCCAGAGAGCAAATTATTGGGGACCCCACAGTTGGTATTCAGACAAGGAGAACGATTAGTAAGGAACTACTCTCTATTATCCAAGCATTGAGCCCAAAAATGTTGCTGAAGCAAGCACAGATGAAAGTTGGATGAAGGCAATAAATGAAGAACTAGATCAGATTGAGAAAAACAAAACCTGGGAGTTAGTACCAAGGCCAGCAAATAAAAATATAATCGGTACTAAATGGATTTTTCGAAACAAATTGAACGAAGATGGACAGGTTGTAAGGAATAAAGCAAGATTGGTCTATAAAGGCTATGCTCAAGTTGAAGGTATTAATTTTGAGGAAACCTTTGCACCAGTGGCTAGACTAGAGGCAATCAGAATGTTTCTGGCTTTAGCAGTTCATAAAAATTTCAAAGTTTATCAAATGGATGTGAAATCAGCATTTTTGAATGGAAAACTTGAAGAAGAGGTTTATATTGAGCAGCCAGATGGTTTCCAACTCGGTGATAATCCCAACTTTGTTTGCAAGTTGAAGAAAGCTTTGTATGGCTTGAAACAGGCACCCAGAGCATGGTATGCAAGGCTGGATAACTATCTTATTCAACAAGGGTTCAAGAAAGGTATGGTGGACAACAATTTGTATGTCAAAATAGAGAATGGCCATCTTATTGTCCTTGTTGTTTATGTAGATGATATCATTTTTGGCAGCAGCAATGATAAGTCTTGTAGAGACATAGCAAATAAAATGAAGAAAGAATTTGAGATGTCTATGATTGGTGAACTTTCTTATTTCCTCGAACTGCAAGTCAATCAAAATGAAAAGGGCATTTTTATCTCTCAAGTTAAATATGTGAAAGAAATGCTGAAAAAGTTCACAATGGAGGATAGTAAACCTATTAGCACTCCCATGACAACAGGTTGCAAGTTGAGCAAGGATGACAAATCTCCAGATGTTGATCAAACCATGTACAGATCTATGATTGGAAGTGATGAGTGTCGTTGAATCTCATCATTTAATGTCAATGATTTATCAATTCGGGGTGGTGTCCAAGGCTGTCTACGATAGAAGGCTAGGGCAAAGTACAATTCAGGCATTCAGATTTCAAGCATTTATTGGTGAAGCTGATTTTGGTTTAGCATTTTGGTGTCACACTAAACCTAGTCTGAAGAATGGAAACTGAAATAAAGTACAAGAATTGAAAACTAAATCTAAGTTTGCAAGAATTGAAATCTAACTACAATTGCATGAATTGAAATTTCTAAATTGAAATCTAATCTACTTTTGTAGAATTGAAATCTAATCTACTTTTGCAGAATTGAAACTTATTCTAAAACACCTGTCAATGCCCTGCCACAAAAGGTCGTCAAGCTTCTGCTACAGGAATTGACAGCAAAATGAAATATGCTGAAAATGGAAAGTTGCTAAAATAGAAAGTAGGGAAAACATAAAGAAAAATTGTTAATATAATTTGTCAACTGACATACACACAAATGCTGTACATAAACATAATAGGAAACATAAATCACACAACACAAAATAAAAACAAGAAAATGAAATCTGGAAAGCAATCTATTAATTCTGCTGCAGCAAAATTACAGATTAAAACTTGCCATAAAATCCCTCCTTCTAGATCTGAAAGTGGGCCCATACTTCCTGATCTAGAAGGAGGTGAAAAACACTCCTTAACTAATTAACACTTAGCACATAAAATGATAAAATACTGCACTTTTATTGATGACAAAACATGCTGAAAACTGTTACATAAAATCACTGTACAGTCCTAATTGCTGCTACTGAAAACTATCCTCTATTATAATTCCTAACTGGCTCAACCAAGGAGGGATTTGTGTTATTTATATAAATATTTACAATATATCCCATGCTCAAATCAGCCTATGTGCTATTTTATAGTCATTTGCCAATAATTTTGGATCTAAAATAAATGCAAATCTGGATAGTTTGTGTTGCAGCAGTAGTCATTGGCCCTTAGAAAGCATCTTCAGTGGTGGAAGTACATGGGAGGAGTCTAGAAATATCTCACACATAATTCTCCACTTTAGAATATGTCATTCCTATCTTGCAAACAACTTTCTATTATGCTGCAATTTTTTTGGGTTTATCCTAGAAGAGGATCAAATTGATTTTTTCCATGCATGGTGGCTTTGGACGACAAGGACAGCAAAATTAGATGGAAGATATTTTCCCTTAACTTTATCAACCTTCTTATCCCCTTTTACACCGCAAAAAAGTCAGTCAACAAGTCAAAAAGTACATTCTATTTTCATTCCGAAGATAAGTGGCTCATTCCGAAGATACTGCAATTCTCATTTCGAAGACATTGTGTTCATTTCGAAGATCTTTAGAATGACCAAATGTGTTGACTCCAAATGGTTTTGGCTGCATTTCTAAGGTGGATTAGCCTTTAGGATCAGATTGCAATAGTCTTCATTCTTCCTTGGATGTGAATTTCATGCCTTGCCATTCATTGGTAGCTTGCTGGAATTTACATGGTAAATTACTGCATTTTCTAGTTCTGCTGCACAGTTGTAGAATATTGGAATTTATTGCAAATTAAATCAAATTAGAACATAGAAAACTTATTAAAATATCAACATGAAGGAGTACATCAAGTTGCTACTAAATTTATACACTTCATTCACCAAGTAACCATGCTAAAATAGTGCAACAGTGCTGCACAATTGCCCCTGCTCTGTTATACCTGTTGCTACCTATTTAGACCATGTGGGAATGCTTCTAAATAGGTCAAATGTCTTCTTTAGTCCTTCTGAACTTATTCCATCCATTTCCTCATGCTTTGCTTGACAACTTCAAGGTGTTCCTATAAAGTGACAGCTTGCTGATTTTTATATGGCTGTTTTTTTCCAGATTTTCAGATTTATGACAGTCCTAAACTTTTGTCTTCAATGTGGATTTGAAACAATTTTAAGGGCAGAAAAACATTCAAAAACCATTGATAAGTTAATGGATATCAGCATACCACATTTGGTTAATTGAAATACATGTTCTTACTTGCTACTTAATCAAGCAAAATCAGTCACAAAATGCTGAAAATAGTAAAAAACAGAGATATAGTATTCCTAACATAAAATCATATAAACACTTAACAAATAGTATATTCTAGTCAACTATTTGGAAATTAACTTATCATATGGTAGTCAAACATTGTGCAATAATGAGGCATTCTTGGGCCTCATCAAGAAGTCTGTTGTATTTGACAGCTACCAGACCAGATATTTTACAGGCAGTATGCATGGTAGCAAGATTTCAGGCTAGTCTCAAAGAGACTCATGTGACAGCTATGAAGAGGATTTTTAGGTACCTCAAGGGTACTATGGAGTATGGGTTATGGTATCCAAAAGGTAAGGACTTCACTCTTATTGCATATTCTAATGCAGATTGGGCAGGATGTATAGATGACAGAAAGAGTACCAGTGGAGGAGCATTTTATCTTAGAGATAGACTGGTAGCATGGCACAACAAGAAACAAGAATCAGTCTCTCTATCCATAGCAGAGGCAGAATACATTGCAGCAACAACGTGTTGTACATAGATATTATGGATGAGACAAACCCTGAAAGATCTTGGTATTCACTTCAAAGATCTAATTTCAGTTAAATGTGATAACAACAGTGCTATTAACATCTCGAAGAATCCGGTTATGCATTCTTGAACCAAACATATTGCAATCCGATATCACTTTTTGAAGGATAAAGTTGCAGAAGGTGAGGTTAAATTGGATTTTGTTCTAACTATAGAGCAAGTAGCAGATATATTTACAAAACCATTGCCCAAGGAAGTTTTTGAGTACCTTCAGAGTAAGTTGGGAGTCTTCCTCTCTGCCTTCTCCATCGACGAGTGTACCTGATCCTGCATACTTGGCAATTTTTTAGTGATAGCATGCCCTTCTGAATCAACTAAACATCATATAGTTGGTTCAATTATTCAAAATAAGTATTACCATACTATAGGTTAATACATTGTTTCTTTGTACAAAATAGTCTGCTAGGGAGGGTCATGACATCATCCCCCACTAGAATTAAACATCATCCTTGGTGTTTCTAGTTTTTTTTTTAACAGAAAGTAAAAATTATTACATTATAAAGCTTCAAACAAAAAGGAAAAATATTTTCGCATAACCTCCACTTTCTCCCAAGTGTTATTTATCTCAAAGAATTGGTCCCACTAGACCTTACATTGCTCAAGAGTCCAATTCCACATAGACTTAGAACGAAACTCAAGAATCTTCACTAGTAGTACTTCAATGGCCTTCAGATTTGCCATCTACAATTTAGAAATATCCCACACATGTTTAGAGTCAGCAACATATTTTCTAAGCAAGGATATGAAAGGTGTCATGGATTTTGGACAGATTAGGTGGTAATGCAAGTCAGTATGCAACCAAACTGATCTTTTATGTGATTTAAAATGGCCCCACAAAACATGGATCCAACTTCATGGATTTGATAGCACTCTTCTTTGGCTTAACCCTTAAGAACACCTTATATCCAACATAATACTCTCTTGGAGTCCTTTTTAGATCTGCATAACTCTTCTATCTATCCACAACTTTCTTAAGCCTTTGCCTAATTTCCTTTAGCCAATCTTCCATCATCTTGACCATTTCTGGCCCAATCACAACTCGATCTTCTAGGTTGTCCCAAGACAATTGTGTTCTACACTTTCGTCCATACAAGGCATCGAAAGGTGCCATTCCTAGCAAGGAGTGATATCCATTATTGTAGAAAAATTCTACCAAAGGTAGACAATCTTCCCAATGATATTTGTGATCCATGTAGTACATGCGGAGTATGTCTTCCACAACTTGGTTTACCTACTCCATTTGGCCATCTGTTTCAGGGTGGTATGCTAAACTCATATTCAGTTTTGTACCAATTGCATTATGAAGGGATTTCCAAAATTTAGAAGTGAATGTGGAGTCTCTATCTGAGATAATTACCTCAAAAAATCCATGCAATTAGAATACCTCTTTTACAAATCTGCTAGCCACCACCTGAGCATTATTCTTGGTATTCCATGGTATGAAATGGGTAACCTTAGTCAATTTTTCAACCACTACAAAGATGGCATCATGTTGGTACCAAGTTTTGGATAAACCTACTATAAAATACATGGATATAACTTGCCATTTTTGCATAGGTATATCATGCAGATATAGTTTTCCTATAGGATGCTGGCGTTCTGCCTTAAATTTATGATATTTGAGGCATTGAGCAACAAAATCTGTGATGTCCTTCTTCATTCCTACCCAAAATAAGGTTCTTTTCATGTTTTCTCGGATTTTGGCTCCTCTCGGATGAGCATAATAAGGAGATATATGGGCTTCTTGCATTACCAAGTTCCTCAAATCACCCATTTTTGGTATGATGACCCTTCAATTATAACACAGAAAGTCATATTTCATATTAAATTCCTTATTTCCTTTAGGATCTCTTTTCATATTAACTCGAATTTCTTGGCAATAATCATCCTGAGATTGCTCCTATCTCATTCGATCCATCAGGTCCATGTGAATTTTAGTTATGGCTGCTATATATTTTCTTATAATCAAAGCATCAACTACTTTATTCTCCTTTCCTTTTATTTATTCAATCTTAAAATAATACTCATCGAGGAATTCCACCCATCTTCTCTGTCTCGCATTGAGTACTGGTTGGGTGAATATATACCGTAGACTTTTATGGTCAGTTTTTAATTCAAAGGGTCTTCCCACCAAGTAGTGGCACCAAAATTTTAAAGCATGCACCACTACAACTAGCTCTAAATCATGCATAACATAATTAACTTCATGCTTTTTGAGCTTCCTTGAAGTATATACCACTACTGACTCCTCTTGTGAGAGTACCCCTCCTAACTCATCTATTGATGCATCAGTGCACACTAAAAAGTCCTCTTGTGGATCGGGAACCTTTAGTATTGGTGCGGTAGTAAGCTTATGCTTTAGTAGTACAAAGGCAGCCTCACATTTTTTTTACCACTTGAATTTCTTTCCCTTCTTCTGAAGGTTAGTTATGGGTCCAAAAATCTTGGAGTAATCCTTTATATAATGTTTATAGTAGCCCGTTAATCCCATGAAGCTCCGTACTTCAGTCACATTAGTAGGGGGTGGCCAATTCAGGATAGCCTCTATCTTCTATGGATCCACAACAATTCCTTTTTATGATATGATGTGTCCAAGATATCTTACCTCTGGAACATAGAATTCACTCTTAGCTAAATTTCCATAAAGCTGGTTTTCCCTTAGTAATTATAACATGATCCTAAGATATTTATCGTGTTCTTCTCTATCTTGAGAATATATAAGGATATCATCTAGGAATACCAAGATAAACTAGTCCAAGTGCCTTCTGAGGACATTGTTCATTAAGTTCATGATAGCAGCTAGGGCATTAGTCAGTCCAAAGGGTAGAACCTTAAACTCATAATACCCATACCTAGTCTTAAATGATGTCTTGTGAGTGTCTTCCTCACAAATTCTTAACTAGTGATACCCTGATATTAGATCAATCTTAGTAAACACCTTGTCATATTTTAGCTAATCAAAAAAATCTTCAATCCTAGGTAGAGGATATCAATTCTTGATTGTAGCCTTATTTAACATCCTGTAATCAATACACAATCTTAACGAACCATCCTTATTTTTCATGAACAAAACTAGTGCACCCCACGGGGACACACTTGGTTTTATCAAATCTTTATATAATAATCCTTGCAATTGAACCTTAAGTTCTTGCATTTCAATAGGATTCATCCTATACGGGGATCTATGAATAGTTTTGACTCCTGCCATAAGTTCAATTATGAAGTCAAATTCCTATATAGGAGGTAGTCCAGGTAAGTCCTTTGGAAATAAATCTTTAAAATCTTGCAAAATTAGATATTGTCTTAGTGTTTCTCCTTTCTCATAATATTCCACTTCATTAAGTTTTACTACATACACTATTCCTCCTCTCTTTAGGGTCTTTTTCAATTGCATAGCTAACAACATCTGAGGTTCAAACACCTCTTGTTTGCTATGAATTCTTAGTCTCCTCCCACCTTCTTCTAAATACTCAATCCATCGGTCTTGAAAATTGACTAAGGCTTTATGATCCTATAGTCAATCCATCCCTAGGATCACATCAAAGGCATGTAGGGGAGCTACATATAAATAACATTCAATAGTACCATTAGATAGAGTGATTTTTTCCATAGGATAACACTGGTTCATCGAGTAGGTCTGCCTAGAACCATACTCAACCTTCCACCCTTGAGCCAAATATCTTGGCCTTTTCGACACAATCCTTGCTAGACTAGACAAAATAAAACTATCAGTGGCTCTACTATCTATCAAAATGTTTAATTGCTTATTAAAAACCTTTCCTTTCACAAGTAATGGGGTGGATTGTCCCTCTAGCTTCTGCTTCTTGGTTGTGGCATAGATCCAACGTTCTGGTTCCTTCCCTTTTGCATTAGTTGTGCTAGTCCCTGCTCGATATTGATATTGATTATAGTAATGAGGTCCCCGACAATTATAGCACCCTTCCTTGGGTCCTTGCTATTTTTTAGGTTTTTGATACCCTGTTTTAACTGTTGGAGCTGGAGCTTGTAACTTTTGTGGTTGAGGTTTCGTATGATTGGGTTTGTTATCCTTCCTATGAAAGTTCTTCTTGAACTTCTTCTGATTTCCATTAGGTTTCTTCTCAGTATTTTGGGGGTTATTAGCCTTTCGATCTTGATCAAACTCCTATTTTAAAAACCCATCACTATTCCTCTTATTTAGCTCCTATCGAGCTTGCTCGGGTAAGGTGTCGTATTTATAATAAAAGTGTGACTTTGCTTTCTTTGCTAGGTCATACACCTTTTGCAACGATTTAGGCTCCTGTATGTCTACATCATGATTTATCCTAGACTCCAATCCAAGAGTGAACTTGTGGACCCACATTTTCTCATTATAAATAGGTACATATTTATAAAGCTTCTTGTAGTACACCTCCACTATGTTGGTTCCTTATTTCAGATTGGAAAATTCCTCAAACTTTAAGGTATAAAAATGCTCTGTTAGGAATATTTTCTTAAAGATATTTATAAATTATTCCCATGGAGTGTCAATAGGTTCAATTTTAGTTTCCTCATAGTGGGTTTCCCACCATTCTAGAGCAGCCCCTTCCAGGTTTATCATAGCCCAAAGTGTTTGGGTTCTTGATGAGTAGCCTTTTACCATAAAGTGAACCTCTGCTTCTCTCAGCCATGCTTCCACTGCATCCCCATTGCCCTCCCCATCAAAATTGGAGATACTAATTTTTTTCATGTCCCTAGCTATTTATTTTTTTGCTAAGGCTCTGGCTTGCACTTGTTCTATAGTTAGTCCACTATCTAGACCAATATATGAGCCTTGAGCTTGCAAATTCTGGTTCGTAGCTATTTCTAGCAATTATCTTATCTGATCCTGCATAGCAACAATCATAGCAGTGAGATATTCTACCTCCATATTGGGGCTTATTGGTCCCCCATCCTGGTTTTATTCTTTGAAATTACTTTTTGAGTTTGTCTAGGCGTAGGACTCCCTCTTCTGGTATTAGGTATCATCTTAACCTGGTTCCATATAAGAAAGAATATTAGATTACAGTTTCATATTAAGCTGTATATCTAATTCAAGCCATAATACAGAGTTTTCTTGCTAGATGCATTTACAATATAACTAGGGTAATATCCCAGGCTAGAATGTATCACTGATATCAAAGCCCATACTAAGGCATCCTAACATCCACTCTCCCTTGGGGTTAATTCCCATCAGATTCTAGCAAATATGATACTTTTAGTCATCCCAGCTTTAGCCTATACCTTAAGCAAGCCTTCGTTGGAGACATATAATTCCCTTTAGCACCCATAGAAGCTCTATACCATTGTAACTAGAACTATGATACCAAATGTAATGACCCAAAAACACACAAATAAAAAATACAAAAATAGAAAAAGTTTTTTTCTTTTTTACTGTTATACTTATAGTGACACTGAGAGGGGGGGTGAATCAGTGTGATCTTTTAAAACTTTAACCTTGCAATACTTAAAGCTGAAATAAAGCAAACTTAAACCAGATATAGCAAGTTAATAAGAGAGCATCACACAACACAAGATTTTAACGAGGTTCACCAATGTGGCTACTCCTCAAAAATGACTGCTTGGACTACCATCCAAATCCAGCCTTTGCAAAGCAACAACTTTACAACTTATTTACCAAGCACCAACTGGAAGGAGCACCAACCCCTCAATTTTTTTGCACCAACAGAAAGGAGCACCAACCCCTAATTCACCAGCACCTACTGGAAGGAGCACCAACCCCTTATGCCAAGCTGCAACTTGGACTTCAATAGAAACAATGAAAATTATAGAATAATACCTTCACCTTATTATGCACAGCCTGTAGTTTCTATGCACTCTGCTTCTGCTGAGCAAAAGCTTCGCACCAACAGTCTACTTCTTCTCAACTGCCTCTCACACTTCGCTTTGACACAATAGAACTATCGCTTCTGCTTCTATGCGCTTTTTTTGCTTTCTGTGCACTCTTGCCTCACACTCAGCTTAATTCGATACGACTCGCTTTCTGCTCTCTACGGACTTCACTTGTGCAAATTTCTCTTCGCACTAACTGGTTCTGAGCAGACTGCTTTTTCGCTAATGCTTCACACACTCTGCTACTAAACAGTCGATCGACACAATTCACTTTTTGTGCTCAGCATACATAATTCGCACACTATCAAGATGACCAAATCTCTCAACAACCCTCCTTTTATAACAAACTTTTCATGACCAAAGATCTGATCTTAGTTGACTGAAAAACCCTAATATTAGTCAGTTGCAAACCCTAAACATGGTCGGCTACAAAACCTAAATTTGGTTGGCTGTAAACCCTAGAATCTGTCGGCCTGCATCGGTCTTTGTCAGCCTCGACTGCCCCTGCAACTTCTTCTATTGTTGTGCCGCGAAAACACAACATGTCGCGATATCGTGACACTTTTTATTTCCGTACGCTTCCTTTTGGCTTTTGTCGTGATATCGTGACACTTCTGCCTTTAGAGACTTCGTCTTCACTTTTGACCGTGAGAAAGCAACATGTAGTGATATCGCTACACTTTTTCTTTCGTATGCTTTCCTCAACTTTGGCCCGCGAGAATACAACATGTAGCGATATCGCTACACTTTTTCTTCCGTACGCTTTCCTCAACTTTGGCCCGCAAGAATACAACATGTAGCGCTATCGCTACACTTTTTCTTTCTTGCTCCTCTTCTTGGCTTGCACCCGTGAAACCACAACATGTCACGAAATTGCGACACTTTTCGCCTCTTTGTCTTTCGCCCGTGAAAACATAACATGTCCCGAAATCGTGACATACTTGCCTTCGTACATTCTCTCTCCTCTTCGGGTCGCGAAAACTCGACATGTCACGAAATCGTGACACTTTTCCTCCTTGGCGCTTTTTCTCCAAACATGTCGCGAAATCACGACAGTTTTCTTCCTTAGCGCTTTTTCTCCAAACATGTCACGAAATCGCGATAGTTTTCTTCCTTAGCACTTTTTCTCCAAACATGTCACGAAATCGCGACAGTTTTCTTTCTTAACGCTTTTCTTCCCTTTGGGTCACGAAAACCCGACATGTCATGAAATCGTGACAGTTTTCTTCCTTAGCGCTTTTCTTCCCTTCGGGTCGCGAAAACCCGACATGTCGCGAAATCGTGACAGTTTTCTTCCTTAGCGCTTTTCTTCCCTTCGGGTTGCGAAAACCCGACATGTCACGAAATCACGATAGTTTTCCCTACACTTTCTCTCTCCTCCAATATGTCGCGAAATCGCGACAGAAAACATGTCGCGATATCGCGACAGTTTTCTTACTTGTCTTTTTCTTTGATCTTTTGCAAATAGACAACTATGGTCTTCTTGGAAACTCATTGTCCATGTGCTGAATAACCTTTGAACTTTTGTCTTCTACATCTGAATGACTTTTGAACTGCCAATCCACTGCATCATTAAATCTAACTGACTGTGTTGACAACAATGACAAAACTCTTGCAACACCTTGCTCAACAATCTCCCCCTTTGGAATTGTTGGCAACACCTGTGTAAATTCCTGTAACTCTTCTCCCCCTTTGTCAATAATACCAAAGGGCTACTGCAGACTCCCCCTGAGTCCATACACACAATTCTCAGGCATAATTTATTGCACTTAGCACAAATTATGATCATGAGCAAAAGAGTAGCCAAATACTCAAATGCTCCCCCTGAGAAAGTGATCCCGATAGCTAGTCACTTCTTGGGAAGTGTGACCACTCCCAATTTGTTTCGAAGGTACTCAAACACTTCTTTGGGCAATGGTTTTGTGAAAATATCTGCTACTTGTTCTGTGGTTGGGACAAAATCCAATTTAACTTCTCCTTCTGCAACTTTCTCCTTCAAAAAGTGATACCTGATGGCAATGTGCTTTGTGCGTGAATGCATAACTGGATTCTTGGAAATGTTAATTGCACTGGTGTTATCACACTTTACGGATATTGGCTCACTGAAATTAATGCCAAGATCTTTCAGAGTTTGTTTCATCCACAAAACTTGTGTACAACATGTTGTTGCTGCAATATATTCTGCCTCAGCTATAGATAAAGAGACTGACTCTTGCTTCTTACTGTGCCATGCAACCAATCTGTCTCCCAGATAGAATGCACCTCCACTGGTACTCTTTCTGTCATCTACACATCCAGCCCAATCTGCATCTGAATATGATATAAGAGTGAAGTCTTTACCTTTTGGATACCACAATCCATACTCCATGGTACCCTTGAGATACCGAAGAATCCTTTTTACTGTTGTCACATGAGTCTCTTTGGGACTGGCTTGAAATCTTGCTACCATGCAAACTGACTGTAGAATATCAGGTCTGGTAGTTGTTAAATATAGTAGACTTCCAATCATTGATCTGTACATGGTTTGATCTACAGGTGGAGATTTGTCTTCTTTACTCAACTTGCAGCTTGTTGTCATGGGAGTGTTGACTGGCTTACAGTCCTCCATTGTGAACCTTTTTAACATCTCTTTCACATATTTGACTTGGGAAATGAATATGCCTTTCTCATTTTGATTAACTTGTAACCCGAGAAAGTAAGACAGTTCACCAATCATAGACATTTCAAATTATTTCTGCATCTTATTTGCTAAGTCTTTACAAGATTCATCTTTGTTGCTGCCAAATATGATATCATCTACATAAACAACAAGAACAATGAGATGCCCACTTTCTATTTTGACATACATATTACTGTCCACCAAACCTTTCTTGAATCCCTGTTGATAGAGATAGTTGTCCAGCCTTGCATACCATGCCCGTGGTGCTTGTTTTAATCCATATAAAGCTTTCTTTAATTTGCAGACAAGGTTGGGATCTTCACTAATTTGAAAACCATCTGGTTGTTCAATATAGACCTCTTCTTCGAGTTTCCCATTTAAAAAGGCAGATTTTACATCCATCTGATACACTCTAAAGTTCTTGTGGACTTCTAAGGCCAGAAACATTATGATTGCTTCTAGTCCAGCTACTGGAGCAAAAGTCTCCTCAAAATCAATGCCTTCAACCTGTGCATAGCCTTTGCAAACCAGTCTAGCTTTATTCCTAATGACCTGACCGTCTTCATTTAATTTGTTTCAAAATATCCATTTGGTGCCGATTACATTCTTATTTGCAGGTCTAGGTACTAATTCCCAAGTTTTGTTCTTTTCAATCTGATCTAATTCTTCATTTATTGCATTCATCCAGCTATCATCTTTGCTTGCTTCAGCTATGTTTTTGGGCTCAATGCTGGATAAAAGAGAGTAATTACTTACTACTTTCCTTCTTGTCTGAACACCAGCTGTGGGATCTCCAATTATTTGATCTCTTGGGTGATTTTTTTGCTAGCTGCCTGTTTTGAATTTCTTGTTTTCTTGCACCTCTGAGTCATCGATTAAGTCATCTGAATCAAGTGTAGGTTTATTTTCTATTTCATTCACCTCATCTCCTTCAATGACTTCTTCATAGATTGGGTAGTTTTCTTCAAAATTAGCTATTCGTTCCCTACCTTCATCAAATTTAACATCGACACTGTCCACAATTTTCTTGAGTCTCTTGTTGTAGCATTTGTAAGCTTTGCTTTTTGAAGAATACCCAACAAAAACCCCTTCATCTGCTCTATTTTCAAACTTCCCAAGGTTATCATCAGTTTTTCTGATGTAACACTTACAGCCAAACACTTTGAGATGTTTTGCTGTGGCTTTTCTACCAAACCACAACTCATAAGGTGTTTTGCTTTCATGAGTTCTTAACATGTATCTGTTTTGGATGTATACTGCAGTGGTGACTGCTTCTTTCCAGAATCTGTCTGCTATTTTGTTTTTTTCCAGCATAGTACGTGCCATTTCTTGTACTGTTCTGTTCTTTCTTTCTACTACACCATTCTGCTGGGGAGTTCTAGCTGCTGAATATTGTCTCCTAATCCCATGTTTTTCATAGTATTCTAAAAATTCATCTAAAATGAATTCTCCTCCTCTATCTGATCGTAAACATTTGATCCTTTTTCCTGTTTCATTCTCAACTAGATGTTTGAAAGATCTGAACATTTCAAAAGCTTTTGTTTTATTCTTTAAGAAAAATATCCATGTCATTCTGGAATAATCATCGATACACAACATAAAGTACTTGTCACCATTTATGCTTTGTGTTCTCATGGGTCCACATAAGTCTGTATGAATAAGTTCCAAAGGCTTGCTAGTGTGGTACTCTTTTGTTTTGAATGAGACTCTGGTTTGCTTTCCCTTCTGACATGAAGCACAAATACTATTTGAAGGTTTTTTAATGGTTGGAATATCTCTCACTGCTTGTTTCGAGCTGATTTTCACCAAATTATCGAAACTTATGTGTCCAAGCCTCTTGTGCCACAGCCAGTTCTCTTCTTCTTGTCCAATGAAACATGTACCTTCTGAAGTTTCTGAGAGAGTGTACAGGTTGCCAGACGTCCTTGAACCAGTTGCTATCAATTTCCCACTGTTTGTTTTTCTAACTTCACAACCCTGCTTCTTGAAGACTACTTCATGTCCTTTATCACAGATTTGACTGACACTTAACAGGTTGTGTTTCAAACCATCCACAAACAAAACTTCTTCTGACTTGATTTTCCCATCACTAATTTTGATAGATCCTTTTCCTATTATCTTGGCTCCATCATTATTTCCAAACTTCACAGAGCCACCCTCATATTTTTGTAGTTTTTCAAATTTTTGTTTATCACCTGTCATATGACTTGAGCATCCACTGTCAAGAATCCATGGTACACATTTATTCTGAGCCTTGAAAGCCGTCTGTACTATTAAGGATTCCTTTTCTTCCCTAAGTTGTTCTTTTTGTTTCCACTCTGTTTTGACTGCGGTATTGGGCTCTAGTTTGGACTTTCCTTTTTCAGTATCTTTTGCATATCTTTCAAAAAAAATTCTATTTTGCCTTGTCCTATGAGGTTGAAACTTTCTTTTCTGAGGTTGATTTGAAACAGAGGTACTACGACAATTTCTTGCAATATGCCCATAGTTGTGACAGTTAAAACATTCTACTGCATAATTTGATAGAGGTGCAAAAGCATTTCTACTAACAAAGCTTCTTGGTCCTACATTATATTTGTAGTCTACAATTTTATGCCCATAACCATTACATTTGAAACAGAAACCAGAAAAGTAATGATTGAACCTGAAGGATGGTCTTTGCCAGGTTGTTGTAGGAACCATAGATCTTCTTCTTCTTTGTTTTGTGACATTGGTAAAGCCATCATTGTCAGTTCTCCTTTCGGGCCTAGCATTACTGCTTTCTTTTGCATGATTTGTTTTTCTTTCATCAGCCTATTTCTCATCTTCACTCCTTATAGTTTCAACATTTTTGGCTTTTGGTCCGTTTGATGATTCTCCTTCAACGAAGCCCAGACCAAATTTGATGCCTGCAGGTCATTGATCGCTTAAGATTTTATCCAGCTTCTTTGAACTTTCTTCATGTTTGTGATAGCAGCTAATTTTTCGATCCAGCTCTTGTATCTGCATTCGTAGACCAACATTTTCTTCTTCTAGTTTGCAGCAGTAATCGATCTTCATGGTTATCTAAACTTCAAGATCTTCGGACATTTTCTTGTATTCTTCTATCTGTATTTTTAAACTGGTTATAATGTCGTTTGCATCCTCAAGCTTTCTCGAAAGTTTATAATTCTTTCTTTTCTCAGATTTCCATTCTACAAGAGCAGAAACCAGTTCACCTTCTAGATCAACTTCTGCCTTAGGTTTTTCAACACATGCTTTAGAGTTCATTCCTTCTCTCTTCTCTGATTTTTCTACCTCTTCTGATTTTTCTACTTCAAATGCCATGAATAGAGCTTCACTTGTTCCTTCTTCAGAATCCTCACTAGAGCTGTCCTCTGAAGAATTTGCATTTCTGGAGATGAAACTTTTCTTTTTGAAGTTGCCCTTTCTGAAGTTTGTCTTCTTCCTCCATTCACTTCTTTCTTGATGAGATGCTTCCTCACCTTTGTTCTTCTCATTGAGAGGACATTTGGTAGCAAAGTGTCCAATCCCCCCACAGTTGAAACATTTGAAAGGAAGCTTTCCTCTCGTATTTTCCTTTTCCCTTTCTCAGTTTTCTGACAAAATTCGCTTCCATTTCATCCGAAGTTTCTTCTTCTTCAGACTCTTGTTTTGTGTCTTTACCTTTTAGGGCTTTGAATGCTGCTTCTCTGTCTATGGGATTGGATCTTCCTATTCTCATTTCATAAGCAGTCAGGGAACCATGCATCTCATCCATACTGAAGTGATTTAGATCTTTAGCTTCTTCTATGGCTGAGACTTTAGAATCAAACCTTTGGGGAAGCGATCTTAATACCTTTTTCATGATAGTAGCATCATCCAGATCTTCGTCGAGACCTCTGATTGAATTAGTGATTCCATTAAATCTCTGCATAAAGGCTTCTATGTTCTCATCATTGGTCATCTTCAATGATTCGAATTGAGCTCGATGAGTTTGAAGCTTGGCTTCCTTGATCTTGTCATCTCCCTCATAAATATTTTCTAGTTTGTCCCATACATCTTTTGTTGATTCACAATTTATGATCTTGACCAACTCACTGTCCACTAATCCACACATGATGGCATTTTTTGCTTTAGAGTCATTTTCAAATTCCTTTTTACCAGTGTTGTCGGTTGGAGCAGTGATGGGAGCTGTATAACCATTAACTACTGCACTCTAGATATCAAATCCTAAAGCACGGAGATATGTCTACATTCTAATTTTCTAGAACGCATAATTAGTTTCATCAAACAATGGTGCTTTGTTTGAGGAGAACCCTTCACCACCTGCCATTGCGTCACTCCCAAGATCACCCTAGCTGTTTGAGCCTATTCAGGAACCTTGCTCTGATACCAATTGTTATACTTACAGTGACACTGAGAGGGGGGTGAATCAGTGTGATCTTTTAAAACTTTAAACTTGCAATACTTAAAGCTAAAATAAAGCAAACTTAAACCAGATATAGCAAGTTAATAAGAGAGCATCACACAACACAAGATTTTAACGAGGTTCACCAATGTGGCTACTCCTCAAAAATGACTGCTTGGACTACCATCCAAATCCAGCCTTTGCAAAGCAACAACTTTACAACTTATTTACCAGCACCAACTGGAAGGAGCACCAACCCCTCAATTTTTTTGCACCAACAGAAAGGAGCACCAACCCCTAATTCACCAGCACCTACTGGAAGGAGCACCAACCCCTTATGCCAAGCTACAACTTGGACTTCAATAGAAACAATGAAAATTATAGAATAATACCTTCACCTTATTACGCACAGCCTGCAGTTTCTATGCACTCTGCTTCTGCTGAGCAAAAGCTTCACACCAATAGTCTACTTCTTCTCAACTGCCTCTCACACTTTGCTTCGACACAATTGAACTATCGCTTCTACTTTTGTGTGTTTTTTCTACTTTCTGTGCACTCTTGCCTCACACTCAGCTTAATTCGATACGACTCGCTTTCTGCTCTCTAAGAACTTCACTTACGCAAATTTCTCTTCACACTAACTGGTTCTGAGCAGACTGCTTTTTTGATAATGCTTCGCACACTCTACTGCTAAACAGTCGATCGACACGATTCACTTTCTACGCTCAGCATACATAATTTGCACACTATCGAGATGACCAAATCTCTCAACAACCCTCATTTTATAACAAAATTTTCATGACCAAAGATCTAATCTTAGTCGACTGAAAAACCCTTATCTTAGTCAGCTGCAAACCCTAAACATGGTCGGCTACAAACCCTAAATTTGGTTGGCTGCAAACCCTAGAATCTATCGGCCTGCATCGGTCTTTGTTGGCCTCGACTGCCCCTGCAACTTCTTCTATTGCTGTGCCGCGAAAACACAACATGTCGCGATATCGTGACACTTTTTATTTTCGTACGCTTCCTTTTGGCTTTTGTCACGATATCGTGACACTTCTACCTTTAGAGACTTCATCTTCACTTTTGACCGCGAGAAAGCAACATGTAGCGATATCGCTACACTTTTTCTTCCGTACGCTTTCCTCAACTTTGGCCTGCGAGAATACAACATGTAGCGATATCGCTACACTTTTTCTTCCGTACGCTTTCCTCAACTTTGGCCCACGAGAATACAACATGTAGCGATATCGCTACACTTTTTCTTTCTTGCTTCTCTTCTTGGCTTGTACCTGCGAAACCTCAACATGTCGCGAAATCGTGACACTTTTCGCCTCTTTGTCCTTTTCACCCGTGAAAACATAACATGTCGCGAAATCGTGACATACTTGCCTTCGTACATTCTCTCTCCTCTTTGGGTCGCGAAAACCCGACATGTCGCGAAATCGTGACACTTTTCCTCCTTGGCGCTTTTTCTCCAAACATGTCACGAAATCGCGACAGTTTTCTTCCTTAGCGCTTTTTCTCCAAACATGTCACGAAATCGTGATAGTTTTCTTCCTTAGCACTTTTTCTCCAAACATGTCATGAAATCGTGACAGTTTTCTTTCTTAACGCTTTTCTTCCCTTCGGGTCGCGAAAACCCGACATGTCACGAAATCGCGACAGTTTTCTTCCTTAGCGCTTTTCTTCCCTTCGGGTCATGAAAACCTGACATGTCGCGAAATCGTGACAGTTTTCTTCCTTAGCACTTGTCTTCCCTTCGGGTCACGAAAACCCGACATGTGAAATCGTGACAGTTTTCCCTACACTTTCTCTCTCCTCCAATATGTCGCGAAATCGTGACAGAAAACATGTCGCGATATCGCGACAATTTTCTTACTTGTCTTTTTCTTTGATCTTTTGCAAATAGACAACTATGGTCTTCTTGGAAACTCATTGTCCATGCACTGAATAACCTTTGAACTTCTGTCTTCTGCATCTGAATGACTTTTGAACTGCCAGTCCACTGCATCATTAAATCTAACTGACTGTGTTGACAATAATGACAAAACTTTTGCAACACCTTGCTCAACATTTACGAAGGAGAGATATTCATGAACCATCCATGAAACCCTAACCCCAAACTAATATTTGCCTAAATTTTAAATCCCCTAAGTTTTCCTAAAAGCTACATCTCATGAGGTACCCTAACACAAGTCCCATTTGTGTAGACATATCACGTGTTACTACAAATAATCCTATATATCCCATCACTCTTGATGAGCTAGAATTATCACCCTCATTCCATCGAAGGTATACATGCATCTCCATACCATACAAAAGTCATTATGTGTAGGTATGCTATGAGTATTATGAGTTAAGCTATCCATCTCATCTACATGATGAGCTATCTTAACTCAGATGTAGTCTCTTCACAACTTAGTCCTTTATCTCCCTAAGGGGGTCTCAATTCCCTTAGGTCTCCTATGTTCACCCTAAGGGGTTCTCAATTACCTTAGGTCACCTCTGAGTTCACCCTAGAACTCTACTCTTTGATTTTTATTATTAAGCAACCAAACAAGAATACATCTAGATACTAAAACAAACAAAGTATAATCACTAAGCATCCAAAAAATAAAGGAAGGATTAAAACTAAAAGAGAATATCATCAACGAAAAGAGAATCAATTACATACTATAACCAAGCATGATAATAAATAAAAAGTACCTTCTTGAAACCAATAAATAGTTATTGCATTAAATCTTGCATGGTAAATCCTTCTTACTTCAAATAATATTACATTAACTGCATCAGGGATATCTCCCCCCAATTGTAGTCTATATGAGCATAAGTAAATCAACATAAATACAATTACCTATACTTTGATTCCATTGAACTCCTTGCTTATACTTGCTTACCATTGGTTCTTTTAGGGTAGTAGGGGATCAGGGTACTCATGGTCCAGGATAGGCATACCTCTAAATGCATCTATTCATTTGCTTTTCTAAATTACAACTATACAAAATTCAATTAAGTTTCCAACCATCTAATGCATAGTGGATAATATAAAATATCCTTTACTTTTATCTTCACCTCTCAAGTTCCCATAGAGAGCCATCCAACATGTACTACTTAGATCAAGGTCTAACTGTAATCAAATTCAATCATATTTTAAAGCATTAAAGTCCCATACCTTTAACCTCTAAAACAAACCTTCATTCATTCACTAAATCAAAGCCCCATAACTTTAATTCAAAGAATAAATCTAACATCCTTTTAATTCACATCTCCAATAAAATCTAGTCATGTTTTAAAGCATTAAAGTCCCATACCTTTAACCTCTAAAACAAACCTTCATTCATTCACTAAATCAAATCCCCATAACTTTAATTCAAAGAATAAATCTAACATCCTTTTAATTCACATCTCCAATCAAATCTAATCATATTTTAAAGCATTAAAGTCCCATACCTTTAACCTCTAAAACAAACCTTCATTCATTCACTAAATCAAAGCCCCATAACTTTAATTCAAAGGATAAATCTAACATCCTTTTAATTCACAAAAGATAAATCTTCTTAATCAAAATCTTATAATATAATTCATATTAATCAAAGGTCTTACTTTAATTAAAATATCATAAGATAATTCATATTAATCAAAGGTCTTACTTTAATTAATATCTCATAAGATAATTCATATTAATCAAAGGTCTTACTTTAATTAAAATCTCATAAGATAATTCATATTAATCAAAGGTCTTACTTTAATTAAAATCTCATAAGATAATTCATATTAATCAAAGGTATTACTTTAATTAAAATCTCATAAGATAATTCATATTAATCAAAGATTACCCTTTAATTAAAATCTCATAAGATAAACCCTATTAATCAAAGATTACCCTTTAATTAAAATCTCATAAGATAAACCCTATTAATCAAAGGTTATATTTTAATTAAAATCATGTAAGATAAACCTTACTATAGTTCCCAAGAACTTAGACTATTATGACTTCGTGCTTTGGTAGAGAGGTCAAGCGACTAATATTTTAGAGTCCAAAGATGGGTAAAATTAGGCGCTACCAACCGAGGATACAGTATAGGTCACTACCCAAACTACCTTGAGCACCTAGCACTCTCGTCTACACCACTAAAAGATGCTAGGTTTTCTTTGCTACCACCACTACCTATCTTAAGGGGCTAAGCTTGCTTAACCATGAAACTCCTACACAGTCACACACACTGGTTGTTTCCTAGAAAATGCAGTCATGCACACTGGTTGCTTCCAAAAAAATGCAGGTGGTTTCATAGACAATGCCTCCCAACAACGCAGGTGGTTTCATAGACAATGCTTCCCAACACACGCAGGTTGTTTCATAGACATATCCTCCCAACACAAAGGTGGTTTCATAGACATCGCTTTCCAACACAGGTAGGTGGTTTCCTTAGACACAATGCCATGTCTCATAGAATGAGAGAACACAACAGAGACACTGATTGTTTTTTTTTTTTTAACATAAAAAGATAAACGACGCCTCCCAAAAGCTTAAACAATGGTAAGGCTGAACTTCCATGCATTTTAAAACAACAGAAGACTCTCACAGGATGCCCAAGCCCGAATTAGATTTTTGCCTATGTTATAATTAAAAACATCAAGGTAAATCCTTCGAAGGAGATTATCATGCTATAGGGGGGTTTTAACCAGGTTTCATACTCATTATCATGTCATACCAAAAGCATGTAAATAGATAAAGATTAGAAACCTCTAACCTTAGTACTATTGCATGTTAGAATCCAGTGGTTTCTTTGTCACTTCCCCTTCATTGCTTATTGCATGCTCCTCTGCATCTCCTCTACGTCTACTCTACATCTCCTCTCCCAGATCACCTACTCTCCATCACCTTTTATGTTTTTCCTCCCCTCCCCTTACACCTTTCGTGCCCCTTCATCCTAGATGGTTCATCCACCATCCTTCCTCGAATCTCGAGCCAACCTCGAGCCTCCTCCTTTCTTCAATGCTACTGTATATCATTCTCTCTTTCCTTGGTGGCAAGCAGTTAGTTCTTTACCCCATAATTTCCATATTTAGAAATTAATAGTGCCCTAGGTTATTTATGTAGATTGCACTATATAAGGGAAAAGGACATTTAGATTATTTAAATGAAAAATAGTACCTTTTCAAATAAAATATCTCTTACATGATATTTTATTACTATTTAAAATACATTTATTTTATTTATAAACAAATTTCATAATTGCTTTTAAAAATAAAAGATTTCCATTTATTCCTAAATGGATTTTTCAT
The DNA here is from genome assembly GCA_028583015.1 of Wollemia nobilis. Taxonomy (NCBI): domain Eukaryota; kingdom Viridiplantae; phylum Streptophyta; class Pinopsida; order Araucariales; family Araucariaceae; genus Wollemia; species Wollemia nobilis. The sequence continues at coordinate 11,816,636 of JAQPPZ010016879.1, read as the reverse complement.
TCATTTTATTTAATTAGAGTTTATTAATGAATTTGCATTGTCATTAAAATAAACTTCTTTAATACCTAGGTGTTGTAGGTGAGTTGGAGAGGAGAGGGCAATCCTCCAAGGGAGGTCTCAGGTTCAAATATCCACCCTACCAAAAATATGAATTGGGTATCTAAAATCCAATTGATAATGTTGGTGTGGGCAGGGTCAGGTGCGACCCCCGGGTGACTTTGACGGTGTAGAACACCCTGTTCGTGGTCTCTCAGACCAAGGAAGCTCCGCAAGGGGTTTTTCGCTTTAAAAAAAAAAAAAACTTCTTTAATTATTTTAAATGAATTTTTATTTATCATTAAAATAAGTTTATTAATGAGTTTAAATGAATTCATATCATCATTTAATCAAAACCTCATTAATTAATTTAAATGAACCTTCATTTATCATTTAAATTTAATTCACTTTTCTTCATAAAAATGATGCTCAATTAACACTTCAAAATAACAATTTACTTTATGCATCCACATGCATTTTGTAGTTGTTCTCCTATTGAAATTCCAACATTATGCTACCCAAGCCATGATGCAGAAGAGAGAAATCAAATTTACAAAACAACAAAGAGGGAATCTTTCCATCAACCCAATCACCCATCTTAGCCAAAGATTTTACGATAGCTGCTAGGCTATCAACTAAGGCTCAAGGTTATCAATCATTGGTGATTATACCTTCTGATGATGCATACCTATATGAAGGAATCTATCCATGTTATCTTCGAGTACCTTAATCATAATTTCCCCTGATCTTAAGTACCTTCATTTCTGGTGGATGCTTCTGCCTTCTCCACCAACGAGTGTACTTGATACTACACAATTGGAAATTTATTAGCGATAACATGCCCTTCTAAATCAACTAAACATCATATAGTTGGTTCAATTGTTCAAACGAAGTATTACCACACCATAGGTTAATACATTTTTTCTTTGTGCCAAATAGTCTGCTAGGGAGGGTCATGACACAAATGATAGAAGAACTTCAAATTTTTTATTAAAGATATGAAATAAGATCTCTTGAATCTCATCAAAAAATGCAAAAAGAAAAGTATACATGGTATATAGATTCAAGAGTTAGTCATCATATGAATGGAAATTTGCATTGGTTTGAATCATTAGAAGTCAAAATAAATATTTTACTAAAAATAGCAAGTGATAAAATTTATTATGTTCAAGGATCTCGAAAAAATATACCTAGCATACCATTTTCAGATTTTGTGCTAGATGATGTTTTATATATTTTAGTATTATCAAATAATATTATCTTAGTTGCTCAGTTGGTTGAAAGAGGTAGAACTATGGGATTAAAATATATAAATAAACCTAAAAAATATATTATCAAGAATTAAAACAAAATTGAAGCTTCATGTTCCATAAAGAATGGAATATTTGCTTTAAACACAATTGGTTTCTTACAAGAAATCTTAAATTATTTTTTACCTCTAGAACAAACTAATTATTAATTGCTTGATTTATCAAAAAGAAAGGAAAAAAGAAGATGGATTAAGCATAATCCAATATTGTCTAGTAGCGACAATAGACAAAGGCAGTGGATGGATATAAGAGGAAAGATGAAGATGAAAATTGAAGATTAAAGTATTCAATAACAAAATAGTGTAATAAATGGGGGTATTGGATTTGGTACATGCTAATGTACCCCCATGGTACCTTTGGTACAATTGTAAATATTATATTAGTGTGTGAGTCTATAGTTTAGGGTGTGTGTTTTATATTTCCCCTAAAGTATGTGTCTATGTGTAGGATGTGTACAAGTGTCATGAGTGAGAAAGTGTGCAAGTGTTATGTAATAAAGTGTGCAAGTGTGGAGTGTGTAGGAGAGTGCAAAGTGTCATATAGTAAAGTATGCAAGTAAATAGAATATCAAGAGTCATGTATGCAAGTGGCAAGATGGAAAGCCAAGAGGTATGAGAAGTTTGTCTTATGTGTGGAATAGGAAAGGATGCATCTCCCAGATATACGAGGATAACAATAGTCAAATTAATCAAGAGTCACATTTCTAAGGTTATATTATGGATACAAAGCTCCATGTATTGTATTGAAGAATAAAATATATTGTAACAAAATATTTATTAGAGAATATTGAATCTTGTATGCAATATTTTAAGTAATTATCTTGTAAGTTTGCTTATGCATATTGTTATTGATATTTTCCATTTAATCCATATTATTTTTATTTTCATGAATTTTATATTCATTTATATTGGCCATTTGTATTGATTGCTCTAATATTTGAGTCTACTCAAAATCCTAGATATTGGGACCTATGATTAAATCTAGATCAAAATCCAACAGTGCTACCAAAGCTACTTTGAGTAGTCTCTTAAAGCTAGCATCAAAAATATCTGGTGTAAATATTTGAAGAAATTCAAAGTGATAAGTTTCATATTGAAAAGCTAGCATTGAAGAAATCTAGTGTGAATTTAATTTGAAAGAAAAATTACAGAATAAAAGGCTAGCACCAGAGAAAAAATTTGGTGTGAATTTTTGAATTAAGCAAAATTGATTACTGATAAATTGTAGAAATAAGTTGAATATTTATTACCTAATATATTTGTTGATTTTTTTTAAGATATTTGAGTTGAGCGTTCATATTGATTGCATATTGAATGAATTTGTGAAGTATTAAGGAAATTCTTCAAAAGATTGAATATCGGTCCTAAAGATTTTGGACAAGTAAAACTAGAAGGTAACATTCCAGAAAGATATTATTGGATCCATATTCTAATTTTTAAGACGTTTGAATTTGAAATCAACTGATAATGATTTTGGACTACAATATTAAAACAATCTAAAATAATATTGAAGTAGCCAAGAAACCATGAAAACTCTTAGGGTAATTTGTAGACCTACACAAAGAAGAAGATACATCCCAAAGAGAAGTGACCAAAGGAGTCTACCTATGACAACAAGAATTATAGGGGGTATTCAAAGCCATCCAAGAAGAAGAGACATTCTCTAGAGAAGAAACCAAAGGAGTCTACCCAAGAAACATGGTGACGTCCAAGTTGAAGAGACATCCTATTAGAAATACACTAGAGGAGAGCAAGAATTTGAAAGGGGATATCTAAGGATTCAGATAGGAGTTGCCTAAGTTGCTGAATCTCCAACAATAATTTACCTAGAGTAGAATAGAGAGCATCATACATTACCAGTGAATGAGATGCACCTAAGTGAGAGATTAATATGAGGTGTGTCATAGTCTTCCTAGAGAATGAGAACCACCTAAGCTAGAATGCCATATGAGCTACCTTGATCAAAGCACCTAGATTAAAGAAGCTAAGAGTCATCCGAAGCCAAAAGTAACATTACCTAAGTAAATGAGGAAAATACTAGAGAAGTTGAATCATCAAAGAGTTTAAAGCTAAGCCTGTATCCTCAAAAAAAACAAATTGCATGCTTCATAGCTAAAAGGTAACAAATATGATAAAGTTTCTATTAATTCATAATAACTGCAATAGAATTAATGGAAGAAAGGTTATGAATTATTTCTTGAATTATTGTTTTGATATTTGAATGAGGATATACGACTTAGTGAAACTTAATTATTTAAAAAAAGGAAAAAGGAAACTAAAATTTGAAATCTGAGATTAGAGATAAGTTGAAATTTGATTTATTGATTATTGAAGAATTTGATAATTATAAACAAAATTTTAAAAATTGATGATTAGGGAGTCAATATTTTCTACTTAAAATTTGATTTTGTGAATTTGAAATTTTTGAAATTGATTTCAAAAACTTTATTTTTGAAAAATTAATTTGATTATTAAAAGAAATTTGAATTATTGAAAATAAAATTTGAAGAAATAAGGATTTCTACTCTGAAGGAATTTGAAAAGTTTGAAAGGTTGATTTGATTTATTTGAAGAAATTAAAATAAGATATCATTTCATCAAGGCAATTCAAAGGGCCAAATGATAGACGAACGTTTCAATTTTTTATCAAAGATATTAAATAAGATATCTTCAATCTCATCAAAACATGCAAAAAGAAAAAGATACATGGTATATAGATTCAGGTGCTAGTCATCATATGACTAAAAATTTGCATTGGTTTGAATCATTAGAAGTTAGACCAAATATTCCAATGTTATTATGTTCAAGGATCTAGAAAAATTATACCTAGCATACCATTTTTAGATTTTGTGCTAGATGATGTTTTATATGTTCCAGGATTATCAAATAGTCTTATCTTAGTTGCTTAGTTGGTTGAAAGAGGTACAATTGTGAAGTTCAATTATACAAATGAACATATAAAATGTATTATCAAAAATAAAAACAAAATTACAACTTCAGGTTCCATCAAGAATGGAATATTTGGTTTAGACAATGGGTTTATCACAAGAAATCTTAGAGTACCTTTTTCCTCTAGAATAAACTAATTGTGAATTGCTTGATTTCTTAAAATAAAAGGAAACAAGAAGATGGATTAGGCACAATCCAATATTGTCTAGTAGGGACAATAGACTGAGGTAGTGGATGGACACAAGAGGAAATATGAAGATGAATATTGAAGACTAAAGTCTTTAATAACCAAATAATGTAATACATGGGGGTGCTATATAATTTTACATTATTTGGTACATGCTAATGTACCTCCATGGTACCTTTGGTACAATTGTTATTAGATTAGTGTGTGAGTCTATAGTCTAGGGTGTGTGTTTTATATTTCCACTAAAGTATGTGTGTTAGCGTAGTTATACTATTTACTATTTCATTATTTGTCTTATTACGCATTTGTTATCTTGTTATAACAATTTGCTAATGTAGCTGGTTGGTTTGGCAACCTCCGGCAATTCGTTCATTGTAACCTCTATTTAAATCACCCTGCAATAATACAATGTTAGTTCGTTGTTTAACATGGCATCAGAGCCACTCGAAAGTTTTTGGGCGAGGTGATTGCAGACGAGATTTTTTTTGTGGGCGTGTTTTTTTTTCCCTGCCCGCGCGCTATCTCCTCTCCCTGCCGCGCAGCTGAGCATATTAAAAAAAAAAAAATTTGTGTCATGCACAGACATGCGACAGTCATCGCGCATCCACGCGCGAATGAGTGGAGCCGGCGCATTCCAGCGACCAGCCTGCGCTGACCTGTCCGCGCGTCCAGCCTGCGCGTAGAGAGACGTCTCCGCGTGCATACGAGTCCGTGTCGTGACGCGCGCAGACGCATCTGCTGTGCGCAGAGGACGTGGAGACAGACATCTCCGTGCGTAGACATAGACGTTGCTGCGCGCAGGACCCACACGGAGACGGACGTCACGACGCGTAGGGGGAACCCCCCCCGTTGAAGGCGTAGTCGCAGAGGAGGGGCGTAGACATCCACGCACAGTCAGACGTCGTGACGTCACGGGAATAAAAGCCCCCCCCATTGAACGCGTTGCGTCATGGGAATTAGAAAATAATCCCCCCCCAACCCCGGGATGATGTCCCGGGAAAAAAAAAAAAAAAAAAAAAACGCCTGCGAGCCGCGACGCGCAGCAACAGGACGTTGCGGAGGCATCCACAGTGGGCTCGGGAAGCAGAGAGGAGGGATATATGAGAGGGCTCCACTGATCCTTTCGGATCAGCCCGCTGGCTCACGTGGTTGTGAGCCGTGCGGTAAGGCTCTGGGAGCCTGCAGGTCGGGGGTTCAAATCCCGCCGACTCCCCCAAGGTATAAATTTTTTTTCAAAGGATTTTTTAATTATTAATTTTTAGTTAAAATTTTTTAATTTTAATTTATTTTTTATAGTTTTTTAAAACTTTATAAATTAAAATTTAATTTTAATTTATTTTTTCATAAGGTTTTAAAACTATATAAATTAAAATTATTTATTTTAACTTTAAAAACATAATAATTATTAAAATGCTTTGTTAAAGAGAATTTTTTTAAGGGGGGATATTTTTTTCAAAAAATCAAAGGGGGAATGTGAGTAATTTTCTGAAAAATAGCAATTTGGCGAATTGTAAAAGGTGCATTTTCGGCTGTGTCCGACACCTTAGGGTTTCATTCTGTGGGCATTTTTTTTATGTATGATGCATTTTCATTTCTATGCACTACTTCATTAAAATTAAAATCAAAACACTCCCTAAGTCCCCGAAATAATTAAAACCCATCCGTGCAATTTATTGCACTGCAGCGTTTGGTATTTGTGATACCTCTGGCCAGCACTTACAGGTAAAGCTATCATGATTGGGCTACTGTATCCGTCGCCTAATATAGCTGCTACAACGACGTCTGAGCTTGTTCTCTATAAATCGTCGGGGAGGAATAAGTACGCCATTTTTGCATTTTTTTACTCCATCCACTACCCTTAATCGTTCTTGTGTTTAGGCGTAAATCCTGATGAAGTATTCTTCATAGTGTTTAGGGGAAGTTACGCCCCACGCATAAGAAGAATCTTCTATGGTAGGTGCCATCAACAAGGCGATTCCCTTTCAGTACCGCTTATGTTCCACGTATCGTATGATCTCTAAAACTCACCTATAGTCTCCCTCATGTAAGGGCGGGTGATTTTTGTTGATCTTTCTAAATACCTATAGTTTCCCTCACGTAAGGGCGGGTATTTTGTACGGTATAATGGCCTAGCAAAAGGTATATCGAAAGGGGGACCAATTGGTGATATAAGGAACCTTCACTATGGCCGCTATTGCAAAGTTGATGACTGATCCGCATCAGTTATTGAAAGGTCCAAATTATACACCATGGAAACATAAGATGAATGCAATTCTCCAAATGGAAGATTTGTGGTATATTGTTACTGGAGCAACAACTAGGCCTTCACCAACAGCAGGATCCACAGGTCCTTTCACAGATCAGATAGCTTTTGACAAGAAAGACAATCGAGCAAAGGTGCTCATTTTGTTTGTTGTTTTAGATGAAGTGCAACCTCATATAGCTGACAAAGCAAGTGGTAAAGAGGCATGGTATGCCCTTAGAACCATCTATGAGGGAAAAAATGATTCCACCATTCTTCATCTTCAACAAAAACTTCATAACCTGAGTTTGAGACAGGGTGAAACAGTTGAACTCTTTCTGTGCAGAGTGTTTGAGTTGAAAGAGAAATTGAATTCTTTGGGAGATACTGTGGACGAAAAGCTTCTCATTTCACTTGTGATGAGAGCTTTGCCTTATTCATTTGATATGTTGATCACCTCCATCCAGGTGTATCAACGACAAATTACCTACATCGAGTTGGTCAATCTGCTTTCCCACCGATGCTCAAGTTGCAGACATTTTCACTAAGGCACTTGGACGTGTCAAATTTGAATTGTTTCACAGCTCACTTTGTATTGCAAAATGATGTAAGGGGATGTTAGTATAGCTATTAGTTATTACATTACCCAAATAATGTAATAAAGGGGGATGTTAGCGTAGTTATACTATTTACTATTTCATTATTTGTCTTATTACGCATTTGTTATCTTGTTATAACAATTTGCTAATGTAGCTGGTTGGTTTGGCAACCTCCGGCAATTTGTTCATTGTAACCTCTATTTAAATCACCTTGCAATAATATAATGTTAGTTCACTGTTTAACAATGTGTCTATGTGTAAGATGTGGAGAACACAAGCTTATACTGAGAGGGGGAGGTGAAAAGTATAACGCCCAATTTTTAGTTTCTTTCCAAACCAATATCAATTAGTGTCCTTAATTGTAATAACTAAATATAGCAATGTGCATTAATGACATATATAGTAATAGTAAGCAAGTTCACAAATCACCACACACAATTGAGACACAAGATTTAACGTGGTTCCCTCAATGTGGAGTAGTTCACAAGATAATATCATTATAATATTTCATAAAGAAATAGGGATCCTTATACCAATACAAATGATTACTTTGATCTGCTCAAATCTAGGCTATCCTGATTTGCTAAGGTGGGCTCCACTGATCTGATCAACTAGGCTATCCACTAATCTGCTCAGCTAAGCTATCCACTAATCTGCTCAGGGAGGCAATCCTGATCTGCTCAGGTGGGCTCTTCACTAATCTGCTCAGCTAGGCAATCCTGATATTCTTAGGTGGGCTCTCCATTTATCTGCTTCGCTAGGTAATATTGATCTGCTCAGGTGAGCTCTCCACTGATCTACTCATATAGACAATCCTAATCTGCTCAGGTGGGATCTCCACTGATCTGCTCAGCTAGACAATCTAGATCTGCTCAGGTGGGCTCTCCACTGATCTGCTCAGCTAGGAAACTGGTGTTGGTATGTTTTTTTATTTTTGTTCTATCTCTTTCACTACTCACAAATTTGCCTCAATGCCTTCTCACAAGGCTCAAAAAATCCTGCTCAAATGTTGTCCCAAATCTGTACTCAAGGCCTTCACAAAAAGGCTCAAACAATCCTGCTCAAATGTTGTCCCAAATTTGTACTCAAAGTCTTCACAAAAAGGCTCAAACAATCCTGCTCAAATGCTATCCCAAATATGTACTCAAGGCCTTCAAAAAAAGGCTCAAACAATGTTGCTCAAATGTTGTCCCAAATCTGTCCTAAAAGCCTTCTCAAAGGCTCACTCAATCATGCACAAAAACTGCCTCAAATTTGTCCATAAATTTTGTTCCAAAAGCCTTCTCAAAGGCTCAATCAATCATGCTCAAGTAGCACTCAAATATCATCCAAAAAATCAATTAAGTCAAGGCTCAATGATGAACTCAACAATGAATGGCAATGTACTCTTCAATGGATGACAACAATGATCCACAATGATCTCAACAATGTATGACAAATACTCTCTCAAATGAATGATAACAATGCTCAACAATGAACTCTCAAATATATGGAAAATGAGCTCTCTCAAATGGATGATAACAATGCTCAACAATGTATGACAAATACTCTCTCAAATGGATGATAACAATGCTCAACAATGAACTCTCAACCATGTATGACAAATACTCTCTCAAATGGATGATAACAATGCTCAATAATGAACTCTCAAATATATGGCAAATGAGCTCTCTAATGAAAACCTCTCCAAAAAATGACAATGAGGACTTCAAACAACCAAGGAAAATCTCCACAAGTGATAGCAATAGGTTTTCAATAATATCTTCCTCATGCAATGTCAATAAGCTCTCAAGAAACAAGCACAACTCCCTCAAGCAAAGAGCTCTCAAATAACCAACAATGATCTCCTCAAATGAAAGACAAAAGTATCCACAAGTGACTAGCAAATGATCTCCTCAATGGTCTCAAATAGTGATAATGTACTCAACAAGTAACCAACAATAATCTCCTCAAGCAATGGAAAAAACTTCTTCAATAATGGAAATACTCTCAATGAACTCCACTAAAGCAATAATGAACTCAAGCATCAATTTTATCCACAAATTTGATTTTCTAATCCATCCACTTCTTCTTAATAACCAAGGCACATAATCAAGCAATTTGTCTTCAACTTCAAACCCTAACTCATGTGCATGTATTCTAACTCAAGGTGGCAATTAACTAGGTCTCAAGTTCCTAGTTTAATTTCATAATTAAATCATGCACTAGAACATATAACAAGTTCAACACTTTCCATCCTTATGACTCCCTAATTTTTATTAATACATACAACAAACACCTATGCTTTTATTTTTTAATTCCACACCTTATAACTCCACATACAACAATCACAAATATTTAACTTCAAACCTTATAACTCCCTAAGCACATACAACAATCATTTATTTTTACTAAATACCTTATAACTCCCTAGTTATAATAGAAATTATTTTCAATGCATCAAAACTTTGGTAATATCAAATATTACCATGCGTTAGAGATAAATACCTTTTTAGAAAATGCCTTTGCCAAAATTAATGTGCCTTCACCATCTTCAAAATTGTTAATGCCTTGCCAAAATTAATGTGCCTTCACCATCTTCGAAATCGTTAATGCCTTGCCAAAAACAATGCGCCTTCACACCTTTGCGGGAGTCGAACTCTGTTCCTCTCACTTAGCATTGTGAAGTGCTTACCACATGGGCATCAACCCATGTTGGTATTTAATCCCTTACACCTCTCTTTGCCTACGCTCAAATCTAAAAACTCAAATTGCCTTCCTTAGCAAAACACTTTACCCCTAGCGGGATTCGAACAATGAACTTGCCTTATGCAAAGTTCGTGCACTACCAACTACGCTATAGGATCCTGTGTGACATCACTTTCCCACGATGTCTCCTTGACCTTGCTTTCAAAAAAAAAAAAAAATTCTTTATTTCTTCGCTGCTCCCATTTCGATGATTCTCACTCATGCGCAATTATTCCCAATCTTTTATAAACAAAGTTTTTACCTTTTATTTATATGCACCTACATGCCTTCGAATGATGTCAGCGGATTTTATTAATCTCCCCAACCATTGCACGTCAGAAAATAATAAAATTCAACTTTAGACCTTAGAATTATTAAATAAGAATTTAATAATTCACCTCTTAACTTTGAATTGGGATATCTCCTTCATTCTTTTGACTTTTGCCATGAAACTTTTTGCACCTAGGTTTTATTTGAAAAACCTTTTCATCCATCATTATTTGGAGAAGTCTTAGCATAGTGGTTTTAATGAAAAACCCTTTCCAATGGTTTTAATAAAAACCCTTTCCATTGGGGGTTTCATGGGGGCTGATTCAAGGAAGAGAACTTCATCATTTGAAAAAGATAAAGGGCCAAATCTATTGAGGAATGCAAACATGGAGCTTACATGTTCTAAGATTGATGAGGGATTGCTTAAGGGTAGTTATTTGTGGGTAGCCTACTTTTATTTGAACTTTTTTTCTTGCCTATTGCCGACGGGGCCTTTAACTCGATCATTGTGCATTCCCAAATGGGTGCTCTAGTGCCAAAGAGGGGTAGCTTAATGCTTGGAGCCTCTGGTTAGGGCTTGAGGGTTGGCCATTATGACTTGAGGTGTCCTTGGGATTTGCATTCGATGCAGAACATAGGTTTATTTTCATACTCGATTGCCTGGCACCATTGAAAATCCCCATAGATGAGGTTGATGTGGGTTGGGAGCTAGGATGCTATATTAGCATTAACATAGATTTTGGCATGAGCCATGTAGGAATGGGATTTCGTAGTAGATTCAATGGCGACAAGATCCCCAATGTATCCCCCAATCCAGTGAAGGATATCTTCATGGCAGAACCGAATGGGAATATCGAGAAAGCGAACCCAGATGAGTGTGTAGTTGATGTCTTGGGTTTGGGGGTTGAAATATTCCCCCCATTTTATTAGGAACAAGATTTTACTTCCAAAAAACCATGGCTTGCTCATGAGGATTCGGGCATAGTCATCCTAGTTGTTCAAGAGTATCAAGAAGGAATCCCTTGAGAGGGCTACTATCTGGAAGCTTTCTACTATTCACCATTTGAATTCGACCCATTTCCTTATGGATTCCATGTCAGGTCTGCACCCCATAAATTTCCCAACAAGGGTGAGGGATTCAATGGATAATTTCTCTACCATGACTGAGACTGGAATAACCAGGTTTTCCCCAAAAGCGATCACTGGGGGATGTATTAAGGTTCCATAGGAGCTATAAATTGGCTTACCCGCCACCTTCTCATGGTAAGTCTAAGGAACATCATCCTGGTAGGAGAAATTGTTGTTTGGGAGAGGGGGAAAAAACCCCATATAGTTTTCCCATGGTCGATGGTTGTTCAGGCTCCCTTTCATGCTAGGATCAGGGTCAAGGCCCTTTGGATCATCTACCTTGCTAACTATGTCTGAAGGGGGAATCTCCCCTTGTTCCAGGTCAGAATCCCCTGTCAAGGCCTGGGAAATCCTACCTGTGGTCACCGGAGCTATCAAGGTTGTTGTTGTTTCCACAATCATCATCCTTCCTTCGAGGGGTGAATCTTAGCCATCAAAGCTTGCATGATTTAAAATATTTTTCATCTTCTCTTAAATTTCATGACATCGCTTATCATTCAATCTTATCTATTAGAGATAATACAAAGAGTGATCCTAACCATTGATGCACTTTAGTGAATTCTCGCTATCTAGCTGGGTTAATGGTATCCATTGGAGAGATACGAAAGATAAATCTTAGCCATCAATGTTACTTGGAATACTTGATCTTTATTCCACTCAATCCTATCCACCCAAGTTGTTTTAAAGTTTTATATTGGTTGTTGAAGTGCTTGTGTGATCATTGGTTCCTGTACCAACCTTATTGGATTAATATTGATCATCGGTATCAATGCAAGAGTCGATCCTAGTTGTTGAAATGCCTCGAGACTAATTTTTCTATTTTATCCCTACAAAATTATCATAGTATCATTGAATCCTAGTCATTCAAGTCATTTCACAAAGAAAATCTTATCTATTGAAAATTGATTAGATGGATCATGTCCATCTGTTGCGACACATGGAATATCTACTTGCAGCCCACATTTAATCCTTAGAACTAAATCTCAAAATCCTATCATATTTTAGGATTAGATCTAGACCATTGAGGTGTGTTGGTGATATGGTTGGAATTGCTTAACTTTCTTTAACTTGGCCTTCTCTGGTATGTTGTATTTTGGTAGGTTAAATCATATGCATTAGATTGACCATAAAAGGTACCCTCAAAGGTGATTTGATCTTGGTGATCCATACCAACCCATCAAGCAAATCTTAGCCATCCACATTGTGTAATGTAAATATCTTGGCCATTGATGCTTCCTTGGTCAATCAACAGAGTGCGCGAGTTACTTTAATAAAATCTAGACCATTGATGTGCCTCCTTTGATAATTTTTATTTGTTGACGTTGTCATGGGAGATATCTAGGAAGATTAGCTAAATGATAGTAAATTAAATTGTGTCCCTTGAAGTTTTTTTATCGATGATTTTGAGCCATTGATTCTATCATGTTGGGCCATTCTTATTGAAAATTTGTTAATGGCTCATATCGATTGATGAAACGAAGGTCTTTGTGGATTGTTGACGATGGGTGAACCTAATTGACTTAGTGAGGTCATGCTTGGACAATTCAACATGTACACAGGAAACTAGAATACCAAAGAATTAGGGGATTCTTCACGTCATATTTTTATTGGCTGAGAGGTTTGGAACAAAAATGGAATGGGCCAATAGGGCTATGAAGGAAGTTTTTACAAAAGTAATACCAATTACACTCTAAAAAATGCTCAAAATTTATTTTTTAAATTCAAATAACATCTAATGGAAGCAATTCATCAAAACTTTTTTGCATATTACTTGCAATGTTTGATATTAAGCAAAACCATTGTGTTAAAGCTATGGAACATAGGCATGTGAGTACCTTTTGGAAAACTTATTTTGAGCCCAACTTAATGGGAGAGGTTATTTGCCACCTAAAAGAAGTTTACTAGACATAATCATGGTAATAAACATCACAATAAGCTCAAAGTAAGCAAAAAATAGGCATTTATATTTAAAATCTTTCATTTGAAAACCTTGAGTTTTTGGATGACTAAAGATTACAAGCAAACCCAAGAAAATAAGAGAAAGCTTACCAATTTTTTTTTAAAAAGTGGGTCCCCAATCCATGTAGACTGGGGCATTTTGTACAAGCACAACAACAAATGGAAACTCTATTGGACAATACTCTTAAGTATTTTGGGAATAAAAAGAACCCTATCAAAAACAATGAAATTTCAAAATCAATAAAACCAAAAGTTTGGCATCCACCTAAAGCTAGGGTTAGGCAATTTATTTAAAAGCAATACTCCATTTTTTTAGCAAAAATATGCACATGTGAATTCATTCTTATTCTAGATTCAGTTAAAATTTCCACCATAGTTTATAAATTAGGCTAGTTCACCCCTAAGCGAACATTGGTCTACTAATGATGAGATTTGTCTCATGGGTAGATATATCATCAATTTTTGGATATTTATTAGTTACCAACCAAGTATTTATAGCCCCAAAAAAATTATCTTTGATACCACTCTAGACCTTGCTCTACTACCAACCAAGCATTCATAGTCATGATAGAGATTTTTCTCCTCTTTTTTTGAACACAACAAATTTTAAAAGCACTGGGTTTTGCTTTTGCTTCAGGGATCACTATGGAAAAATAGAAGTGTGAATACTTAAATAAGTATTTCCTACAAACCAAACCACAATGGTTTCATTCCTCTTGATCTAGAATTTTCTTAAAATATTTTTAGTTTGAAGTGACAATAACATTTTGCATTATTTTTATTGCTTTACCCCAAAATAATGGATATAAACCAAATAGATTATTAAACCAATATTGGCTTCATTAAATTTTAGAATAGGACCTTTCATAACCAAGCTATGTAGAAAACCTTTTCTAGCCTAGAGCAACAAAAATTTGGTTGTACTTGGGTGATCTGATCTAAACAAAGAAAAACAAGAACAAAGAAAAAACAAACAAAACTAGAATAAACATACCAAAATTGAAAATAAGAACAGAGCAAAAATAAAAACAAATAAATAAGAATAAAAAATTTAAAGCAACAACTATATACATAGCTAATTACAGGGTAGGACTGGAATTCTTTGATGCACTAAAATAGTGTTTGAGAAATTAGCCATTCATTGGTAATGGGACATCCTCTCCAGTTAGGCTTTTTAACCTGAAGGTATTCTCTCCTAGAATCTTGAATATCTGAAAGGGACCTAACAAAAGGGTGCCAAATTTTACATGGTCTCCTTTCTTCTCATGGGCTTTATCCCACAACAACAATAGATCAACAATTCTAAAGGCTTTTAATTTGGCTCTTATCAAACCATTATTTTACGATTTCTTGATGCTTACTAAAATTATTTAGTGCCTTTTCTATTTTTTATTCAAACTCATCAAAGTCAATAGTCTAGCTTCTACCTTGTCATTTGTTTCTAAGTAGTCTTTCATGAATTGTAAGGTAGGGATATTAAGGTTTGTGGGAAAGTTAATATCCTGACCATAAACTAGATGATAGGGAGATGTGCCTAATGAAGACTTAATCCTTGCTCTATCTAACCATAATGCATACTTCAGTTTATTATGCAAATCTATAGGATTCTTGTCTAAAATTTTCTTAATTATTTCTAGCAAATTTTTATTAGATTCTGCTACTCCATTTCCTTGATGATAATAATTAGAATAATTTTAAGAGTTACCTTATTATTGTAAGCCCACTCATCAAATATTAAATAAGAGAAAGTAGGGCCATTATCACATACCAGAGCATATGACATCCCAAACCTAGTCACGGTGATATCTTTAAGGAATTAGATCACAACCTTTGTTGTGCAATTTTTGAAATGTTGAGCTTTAGTCTAATGAGTGCAATAATTGGTGGTAATCAAGATGAAATTATGATAGGCTAATGAATTAGCATTGACGACACCAATAAAATCTAGTCCCCATTATGCATATGGGTAAGCTTCAATCACTAACTGTAATGGCATGGGAGAACTCCTTTCTCAGTGAGCTACAATATAGAAAACATGACATGATTGAACATGTGTATGGGCAATCAACTCTTAGTATTTGGTGTGTTATGGCACTTCTTGAGCCATGCCCATTTCTATACTTGCCATGGAAATCTCTGAGAACTATTGGCAATTTTGTCACATTACTTAGAGGGGTGAAGAAAATTGAAATTTGAGATGTTTCTGTAAAGTATTTTCTTGTTTTCCATGAATTTGTTCCCTTGATTTTCCTTGTATTTTGTAGCACTACAGCAATTTTGGTTTCTATTTTGATCCCCTTGTATATAAAGAGCTTTTCCAGCAAAGAGCAAGAAAAAATAGAAAACTTCGCTAAAGGCAGAAGGAGAGGAGTAGCTTCACAAAAGAAATCAGGCAAGTCCAGTTTTGGCCAAAAAATTCCTAAGGCATGGAAGACACTTTGCCCGTGAAGCTGTCGAAATATCCACTTTGTGCAGGAGAATTGTGAAGCTACCATTGTGAGTTAATGCAGAATGCACCAAGTCGATGAAGTACTTTGCTAAAATCTTGGTCGAAGTGTTTCTTCTGCCCATATTTCTAGTGAACCATCTCATAGGCAGGCACCACTTCGAGCCTCAACTTGGTGAAGCAGCTACTTCGATTGGTCCCTCAGTGAACCTCCCGCTTTGACCACTATTTTTCTAAAGCTCTGTAATAAGGATGAGAAAATATTTAAGGCATGAAGTTAACTTTGGGCGATGCTCCCCCGAACTACCACCTTACGGCTGAATCGTCGTGAAGCATCCAACCAAGAGCGAGGAGAGAAGACTTCATAGCATATCGCCAAAAGTCAACCACTTCAAGAAAATTCATTTTTGAAGCAGCATTTTGGCCTCTCTCTCAGTGAAGTGGCATAACTATGGATTAAGTGGCCATGTCTTCTACAAGAAAATGGGCTACTTCGGCTTATTCATCTAGCGAAGCTATCTTCAAGGTTGTTTTCTAGTAAACCATTAAGTACTCACCTACCATCCTACTTTTGCTTTGGCTTGGGCTCATTGCAAAGCTGTGCTTCAACTAAAAATCTAACGAAGATCCACCCAGGACACATTCGACGATAATGCTCCTTCCAAGAGGCTCACATTCCAAGGTCGGGTATTTATCCAAGGCATTGATGCGGCACATAAATACAGTTTTTCCTCCCCAAAAG
Organism: Wollemia nobilis; assembly: GCA_028583015.1. NCBI lineage: Eukaryota > Viridiplantae > Streptophyta > Pinopsida > Araucariales > Araucariaceae > Wollemia > Wollemia nobilis. The sequence continues at coordinate 11,800,042 of JAQPPZ010016879.1, read as the reverse complement.
ACTCGACATCTATTTGTGGTAATAGGATGGAAAGTTTCAATTACAGAATATGCCCAGCATAATTTTTGGAGCCGCCTTAATGTCCTAACCAAAGTAGGTCCACGGTTCATAAATGCAAATTTCCTCGCTTAACGTGGTCTTGTATCTAGTTTTGGTAATTGGATAAGAGGGTTCAATTGTGAAAATTAGGCTAGCATCATTACCAGATATGCCCTAGCATTCTTGTAAATCGATATCATTAATGCCTCAGAGGTCTGGGTCCTCTATAAAAACCCACTCATTGTAATTAAAAATGGGGGAACATATTGCTAAAAAAGTTGCTATTGCTAAACATTCTGCATCAATATAGAAGATCTTTGGCTCTGAATCTGTGCTTTCTTTTATGTTGCCTTTGGAAAGTATTTTTGCTTTCCTTTTTTTTTATTGCTGTAATTTTGACATCTAGATTTTAATATTGGGAGATAAATGTGTCTGGAATTCTGGTAGAGGATACATAGGAAATTACATGCAGTTTTAGTTTCTATTACATATTATGTATTATTTGCTGCTGGTTTAGATATAGAGTAGTTATTGTGCTACTTGTTCTTTCCCACTGTAATATCCAACTATTTGCATTTCTTTCTATACTTTTTATCTCTTTCCTGCACCCTCACTCTTTTAATTTCTTTCCTGTAATCTTATCTTAAAACCCCTAGTAGTTTAGTATAGGAGCTAGCCTTCTATGAAGATTGACATGAAGGGCATCTCTTCCCATAGGCCTTTCAATGTTGGTCCAGGTCTAGGGTGCTTAGACATGTGAAAATCCTTTCCTATGGTAGATTTGTGACCAATAGTTTTTGGCATGCCCGGTGGGACCTGGTCAGTCTCACCTTTTGAGTGGTATTGAGATTTGATGCTCATCTCAATACTGTAAGACTCGAGCAACTGGTGAATCTGTTCAACATGAAAATCTTAAGCCTTAGATACCGATACAAATATTTGTACCTTCATGCATGCAATATGGAGAGTTACGAACTCTGGAGAAGAGACCGAGTTTTTTGAACTTGACATTAACGCCTTTGGGGAACATCCTAGGTTAGTCACACTAGATTCTCTTCTATGTGAAGGGTCATCATAGGAGGCTATCCTTGACGAGCAAGGTATGACTTTGGTTAGAACTATGATTAGTCTCCCTCATAACCCCCCAAACACTCCAAACCATCAAATCACCTTGGGAACTTCAGTCCTACCGAACCAGTTGTTGCTTACCACCAATTAGCCAAACTTAGGTGCAAACATGACTCATTTGCAACATCAACAACAACAACAGTAGAATCTACTATCGTCGGCACCACCTAGGTTTTTCCCAGCCTAGAATTCTACTAAACCATTAAATATACAACGCAGGGGTAAATCCCACCTGATACTCTGAAGTCAATACCCACCTTCGATAGTATGGGGAAGACAACATTCGAACACACCCAAGACATTGCCTCTTTGGCCACGGTCCATAATATCATAGAAGAGGAGGTTATGGTTCAACTATTGATTTTGTCCCTCTGGGGGAAACTCCTCTATTGGTACAGAGCTCTACCACCTGACACTATAATGGGATGGGATCAATTAGTCGGATAGTCGATGAGAGGATTTAATGAGTCCGCTGACCCTTCCTCCCTCCTGCACCAAATCACAATGATACAAAGGCACCCTCAAGAGGAGATAGTTGATTTTAATATGAGGTTCACCTGAACATGGAAGAAGGTACCTGCTGGACTACGAACAACTACTGAAGCAAGGGCCTACTATTACCTTAGGGCCTTCAATGCTGACATCAACATGATGATAAGGTTTTCAAATGTCAATTCCTTTCCCAAATTATACGAGTTGGCCCAAAAAGCAAAAATGGATTTGATTGCCATTGGCAAACTTCCTCCAAGGATGCCAATTCCAATATTACCTAAATTCCCCCAATCATAATATCCCAATGCTGCTACTTTGTAGACTTCCACGTCTTCCACATGCCATATTCTACCATGGAATTCAAACCCTACTGTGTCCCAATTTTCTACTTTGTAAGTACATTTCTGCACACCCTCGATACCTTAGCCCATTATTCCTTTGCCATTCCTGACATTACCCATGCTACCCCAGTATCTCGCCTTGCCCCCAGTTCTAATAATAGCTCCATTACCACCTCTAACAGTATCATCCCCTAAAGCCATAAACGTACATGCCAAGCTATTGCAAGAAGTGTAGTCTCTGAATTTGTTAGGATACTATCCTAACATTAATTAATAATAATAATACATGTTATCCTATGGTTATATTAATAAATAATATAATAATTAATTATATTAATTATTATATTATTATAATATTAGGGTTAGGGTTAGGAAGCATGGTGACTCTTCACTCATAACCCTAAATGGGTATAAGACACTATGTGATTCTATCATTTAATATATCCATGAATATAAAATATAATATAATTTATTGAAGGGACTTCCCGACAATATCAAAAGGTGATTATTTTAGATTTAGGTTATTTATTATTTATTTAACATTTATGTGCTAGGAACCCTAGGTTGTTACCATCTGGTATCAAAGCCTTATGGATCCAACCACATTGGTCAAGGAAATGAAAAATGACATTGCAAAAATTAGAAGAATGATTGAACAAAAACAAAAAAAAACAAATGGAACGTTCTGATCGTATTATACAATATTTAATGGAAATGCAAGAGGAGACCCTAGCCATGGAATCTCAAGTAGAGGAGGATCTCATAGCCATGGAATACTAGGTGGAGGAAGAGCCCATAACCAAGGAATCCTAGAGGGTACCCATTGCACTCCCCAAGAACGAAAAAAATCCAAACCCTAAAAATATCTCCAATATTGTTTGCAATATCTCCAATGTTGTTTGCAATGTTCTTTTTAATGCAGAGGAAGAAATGAAAGTTTCTAAAAATTACAATGCATATCAAAGTGAAATCCAACCTAGTATCACCTATGCAAACAAAATAGAGGCTCAAGGTGCTCAGTATCATAAAGTTATTTCCATTGCACTAACATCCACTAAAGCTCCTTATTTCTCTCCTTCACCTGGTGCTACTAAAACAGTTTCTCAAAATTTAGGAGGTCCAATCCTCGTGAAGGTCATCATTCCCAGTGAGGTTACATTTGAGTATTCTCATAGCTCCAAATTAGTTGTAGGTGAATTTCAGATTGCAAAAGCAAAAGAAACAAAATCTAAGGAATGCAGCCCTGTCCGTCCGCCTCCATGGCCACCTCCGCCATTTCCTATTTTCTATGTAGTGTCAATGATCCTTCTGTTGGTCCGGCTTTCATACGCACCCCGCGAAAGGATGGGCAGGAAGCTCCGGAGACACCCACGGGACGAATCCCACTCACTTTAGGATCTAGCTGGTTATCCAAGGTGCGAGTTACAGAGTTGGGTCGAATGGCTATTCACTCTTTTCCACTTCTGGAATAGATTTCAATATGGACTGCTCTGTTACCTTACAGGGGGTTCTTGAACTTGTTCAGTAGTTGTCACTTGTTTATCAGATTTAACTTGAATTCTTGATCTAGCTCTCATGGGTCAGTAGATTCAAATAAAAGACAAATAAAGAAAGTAAAAATGGATCATTTCACGAAAAACAAAGAGAGGGTAGGGTAGGGCAGAAAGAGAAGTTTATCAAACATCAACTGTAAAACCCTAAACTATCAATCTTATCTATGCTATCAGCTTCACAACAGAACAAATCAAAGAAGAAAGTGTCCAGTCAGTCTAAGATCACTTTCAACTAAGAGCACAAGGCAGAGTGAAACAGATCTAGCAGAAAATTATAAATCCAAGGGCAGCTGGTTAAAACTGGTATCTTTCACCGACAGCCTAGCTCACACAGTGAAGACAGAGCAATTAGAACAAACTTAACCTCAAATTTGTAATTTCCCTTAGCAGACAAGAGAACAACTGAAGCCTAACAACATATTTAAACTTGATAATGGCAGATTTACAACATATATCTAACAAACTTTAATGGAACGGATAACAAAAGAAGATACACTTATCACACTCTGCAAAATATTAGGCTCCTGGCCATGCTATCACAGAAAAGCTAAAGCACATCAACTCCAAGTCCAGAAACAAAGGATTTCACAAGATTTGCAAGAAATTGCTTATAAGCCTTTTATTTCTAAGTCTCCGCCTCCTGCGATTACATTGAGAAGAAGTATTTATAGACTCAGGACAGACCCTGATCTTTTCAAAATATCTTCTTCTTTAACCCTAAATCTTATCACACTTAAACCCTAGGACCCGGGTTTTACAATATAAAGCCACTTTAAAATCAAAGTCCGGATAGAACTTAACCCTTCGGCAAATCAGGGGAGTCAGCTGCCATAAATGGAGAAGATAAAGTTGAATGCCACTTGCATTCATCCGCAACTGCAAATGAATGCTCTCATTAATTTCTGTTGGTGAGCCGGATGAGTCACCACTTCTCTCAGATCTGATCTCCGTAAAGCCATCCCTGTGTTGAAATTGTCTTCATGCTATTAATTCTGCCATAAATTTGTCATTGAATGCCCTCACCGGCATCTTCTCTTCTAGCATGGCGGTCCTTGACTAAATCCGCACTTTAACTTTGCCTTTATGGTCTTTTTCAGTTGTCCCGTAAGTGCCAGATGGAATCCTGCATGAAAGACAAAAATATTAATTAGCACTTTAATAAACATTAAATTAAAGCTTTAACAATTAAAATCAGATTAAAACCGCAAAGCAAGCTTGCATGTCGGCCTCTGCTTGTCTGCCTCACGCTTTGACACGTGTCGCTATCCCAGGAAGCCTTCTGTTTACAGCTGGAATGCACTTCTGGCCCTTTGGGCAACTTTCTCTCTCCTGTCGCGATTCTGAGACATGTCACGATTTCGCGACATGTCACGAAATCGCGACGTCCCCAGCGCCATGCAACTTCTTCCCCCGTCGACCGCGAAAACGTGACATGTCACGATTTCGCGACATGTCACGAAATCGCGCCTCCTGCTAGCTGTCGCACAACTTTTTCAAGCATGTCACGATTTTGAGACATGTTAGCGACGCGCTGCACCTTTTGTACTTAAGCATTTTTCCATCAACAACCCGCGAAAATAGAACACGTCGCGATATCGCGACAGTTCCCGTAGCTGCATGCGTTGACCGCGATTTTGCGACACATTTGCGACTTAGCCGATTTTCATTCTGCAGCCCACTTTCTCTCTCCTATCGTGAAAATGCGACATGTCGCGATTTCGCGACATGTCGCAAAATCGTGCCCTTCCGTACAACTTTCTTCTCTCTCCTCCGGCCGGCAGCGATTTTGCGACGCTTTCCAAAAATGGAAACGTCGCGATATCGCGACACTTCCAAAAATGGAAAGTGTCACGATTTCGCTACACTTTTCCGACTTAGCTGCTTTTGCCAAAATTCGTCGCGATATCGCGACATTTCCAAAATGGAAGTGTCGCGATATCGCGACACTACCAAAAATGGAAAGTTTGATTTTTCATGAATTTATGCAACTGTTTTCTGGATTTTTCTCGTATCGGTGCAAGATTTTATTTGTGCATGAATGATTCTAGCATGTAAAAAGTGAATTCTTGGATAACACAGCTGGAATGCAAGAAAAAGCACAACTTTAAAAAGGAGGCAAGCAAATTTGGATTTAAAACCTGAAAATTATCAAGAGGGTCCCTGCTGCAAAAATGGAAGTTCAGGGCTTTCTAAGGATGGAATCTCATTTTTCAGTGGGGGTGTGTTGCTTCTCAACAAATGGCGATATCTACGGGTAAAATAGTAGCACTATTTTAGAACCCAGGACTCTAGTTTCAAAACAAAAAGACCATGCATCATGCCTTGCCACAGACATTCTTCACAATAAATTGACTGCCAACTGCTAGCTGTTAAAATTTCCCAAGGACATACTAGGCTGGATTACTTCAAGGAAGATTTCTGATGTGCAATTACAAAGGGTATAAAACTTTCTTCAAGGATGACTGGATTGAATGATGAACTTTGGACTGATCAACTTTTCTAGATTGTAAAAAGGGGAAACCGAGTAGAGCTCTGTTTACTAGTTTAGCCTTTTACAGCCTAGACAGAGTTACCCTTTAGATTTACACGACCCAAATTTACAACTGTAAGGTAGAATCTACAACTTGGTAAAAGAAAAATAGCTTTTGGAATCTGGCTGCCTCTCTCTCATATAACTCTCTTTTTTTTTTTCTTTTTTTTTTTTGAAATATATCAATATCTGAAAGGCCTTAGAGAAATCACAATTTTCTTTTATCATTTGATCAATCTGGAACTATTTCAGTCTAGGCACTGATAGCCTCTGTGGATACCCAAATAATTGCATGAACCATAGTCCCCTCTTATAACCAGCTTTTCTTGGATTCCCCGGAAGTTCCTCCAACCAAACAGCATAGCAGTTTTTCTATCATTAAAACAACTGTGGCAAGTAAGACACAAGATCCAATCATCTCTCTACCTTTGTCCTGAATAACAAAATAGTTCTACTGTTCAATTTAAGCAGACTATCTCAATTAGAATAATGAACAGCATGGGCATTGGATTGTGGATTGATCAGCTTAGAATAAAACAATTTTCAGAAGGCTGACTTTTCATTGATTGCTCAGGCAGAGGTTAAAGGACAGATTTCAAAAGCCAAAGGACTTTGCACAGACCTCCAAGGAAGAACACAGGCCTCTAAAGCAAAACAAAAATAAAACTACATAGACTTTTAAAATTAAAACTGAAGCAAATAAATTAAAACTGTATAGGCAGCAAAATAAAACTAAAACAAAAGACTGTACAGACAACAAAGAAAAGGAATTGCAATAAAGAACTAAAGCAAATAAAACTGAAACAAAAGACTGTACAGACTTTTAAAAAATTAAAACTGAACTGACAAAGAAATAAAACTGAAAAACTTCAAAGCTTACTTACAATGTATACATATGTTACAACTTCTTTGATCATTCAAAATATGTAGCAGATGGAAGAGCAGAGAAATGGTGCCTTAAAAAATTTGGACCATGTGCAAGTAATTTAGAAAAATTACCTTTCAGGTCCTGTTGACGAAATGCACTCCAGACTATGCTTCAAAAATTTGCTATCTGGGAAAGACTTGTGTTTACCGTCTTCCTCGTCCCATTTGAAAAACAAATCTGCAACTCCTTCAAATTAAACAAATCATATAATAACAAATCATATGATAACATGTTTATGCTTCTACTTGAAGGGTTTGCAGAGTTCTTTCAAAAGGACTGAATGTAAAAAACCCCAGGATCAAATACCTTAAAATCTTGACGGACCCAGACCACCACATCTTCAAAATTATGTGACAACTGAAAGAAATCATGTTTTATCTGTATGCCCTGGTTCTTAACAACTTGAACATTTTGTGGTTGCTGTACTGCTTCAATATCCAGGACTTCAATTTTTATCCCTCTAGCAGAATGTTTACAATTTTCCTTTTCACCTGAGCCTTGCTTAGATTTAACCTCATCAATGTGTAATATCCAAACATCATTGTTGTGATTGATTAGAGCTGTAACCGTTCCCACCTTCTCAGTTGCCAAATTATAAGATCCAATATCTGCATCAACACAGTTTACAACCTTTTCTTTGACATTATGTTCAGAAGTTGCAGGCTTATGTTGAGACAGTTCATCAATTCCAAGTTGGCTGACCACATTCATATTTACTATCTTTTCCTCCTTTTCTTGAAATTCAACAGGTGGTCCAGAGTAAGCCTCAATCAAGTTAACCTTTTGTTCAACAATCTGAGGCAGTTCATAGAGGGTGATGTCAGCTTTAAGTTCCCTCATATCCTCAATGATGTTATCCTCCTCAGTTACTTCTGCATAGTGACATTGAATCTCACTTTCATCATCCTCTGATGAGGAAGGATCATTGTTAGGTTCTGGACTCTGACATCTCAAATTATAACTGTTCATTTTGAACTGTTGAAAATCTTGCATTTCATCCACAGGAGTCTGTACAAGACTTTCTGTCTCTTCAAGAAAAGTGAAAGAATCTGAAACCCTGGTTGTACTATTTTTGGGTGAACTAGAAATATCAATATTTCTTTGATCTCTAGGAAAATTTAACTCACCAGGAAAAACTTCAGATTTGGGTAATGCTAGATCACAACTGTTTACTTCAAGCACTTCCACTTTGAACTTGTCAGAACTTTTCTCTATATTTTGCACATGCTGAGTGGATGTCACAGTTAACGGAGTCTCCTTGGGTAGAGCATGACATGTTGGCACTAACTCATGATGTGGAATGGGATTCAAAATAGGCATGTTCTGTGTAACATAGGATATCAAAGGACTGGCTCGAATTTGAGGCCCTAGCTGTCTTTCAAGAATTAAGGCTTCTTTATAAGCCCCCGCCAGGGTTGTGATATTAATGTCTCTCTTGAGGAAAATAGAGGTCACCGAATCCAATGCATTCTTGTAGATTTCTAAGGCCAGATTTGCATTTGGGATGTAATGGCCAGTCATTCTACCGTAAGCTCTTTGGAACCTCATATTGAAAGACCTGACGGTTTCTCCCGACTCTCTCTTGATGCTGGAAAATTGTTGGTATAACACACTGGGGTCTATCACTTCCCCAAATTGTGATATAAAAGCTTTCTCTAGGTCATCCCAGCTAGTAATGGAATTGCTGGTGAGGTTTAAAAACCAGTCATAAGCTCCCTCCTGGAGAGTGAACGGGAACAATCTGCAGGCAACATCTTCATTCTGTATATTCAACAATTTTAAAGCATTTTTGAAAGCTAGCAGATGTTCTTCTACAGTTCTTGTCCCATCATGTTTATATCTGGGGAGATACCTTTTCGGGCTTCCAGGCAGGTCATGGGCTATACCCGAGATATTCAAAGCAAGTGGGGCCCAACCAATTTGCCATTATTACTTGGCTGACAAGTGATATTCCGAGTTGTAATTGGATAACTGCCAGTGGAGATAAAACTGTTCTTAACTTGAGGTCTTCTCTGGCAATTTTAAATACAGCACTCACAAACTTACAATACTTGAAATGAGTTCAACAACCCTCCTTCTAGCGCCAATTAGATGTTGGTCCGGCTTTCATACGCACCCCACGAAGGATGAGCAGGAAGCTCCGGAGACACCCACGGGACGAATCCCACTCACTTTAGGATCTAGCTGGTTATCCAAGGTGCGAGTTACAGAGTTGGGTCGAATGGCTATTCACTCTTTTCCACTTCCGGAATAGATTTCAATATGGACTGCTCGTTACCTTACGGGGGGTTCTTGAACTTGTTCAGTAGTTGTCACTTGTTTATCGATTTAACTTGAATTCTTGATCTAGCTCTCATGGGTCAGCAGATTTAAATAAAAGACAAATAAAGAAAGTAAAAATGGATCATTTCATCGAAAACAAAGAGAGGGTAGGGTAGGGCAGAAAGAGAAGTTTATCAAACATCAACTGTAAAACCCTAAACTATCAATCTTATCTATGCTATCAGCTTCACAACAGAACAAATCAAAGAAGAAAGTGTCCAATCAGTCTAAGATCACTTTCAACTAAGAGCACAAGGCAGAGTGAAACAGATCTAGCAAAAAATTATAAATCCAAGGGCAGCTGGTTAAAACTGGTATCTTTCACCGGCAGCCTAGCTCGCACAGTGAAGACAGAGCAATTAGAACAAACTTAACCTCAAATCTGTAATTTCCCCTAGCAGACAATAGAACAACTGAAGCCTAACAGCATATTTAAACTTGATAATGGCAGATTTACAGCATATATCTAACAAACTTTAATGGAACGGATAACAAAAGAAGATACACTTATCACACTCTGCAAAATATTAGGCTCCTGGCCATGCTATCACAGAAAAGCTAAAGCACATCAACTCCAAGTCCAGAAACAAAGGATTTCACAAAATTTGCAAGAAATTGCTTATAAGCCTTTTATTTCTAAGTCTCCGCCTCCTGCAATTACATTTAGAAGAAGTATTTATAGACTCAGGATAGACCCTGATCTTTTCAAAATATCTTCTTCTAAACCCTAAATCTTATCATCTTAAACCCTAGGACCGGGTTTTACAATATAAAGCCATTTAAAATCAAAGTCCGGATAGAACTTAACCCTTCGACAAATCAGTGGAGTCAGCTGCCATAAATGGAGAAGATAGAATTGAATGCCACTTGCATTCACTCGCAACTGCAAATAAATGCCTCCATTAATTTCTGTTGGTGAGCCGGATGAGTCACCACTTCTCCATCAATCTGATCTCCGTAAAGCCATCCCTGAGTTGAAATTGTCTCCATGCTATTAATTCTGCCATAAATTTGTCATTGAATGCTTTCACCGGCATCTTCTCTTCTAGCATGGCGGTCCTTGATTAAATCCGCACTTTAACTTTGCCTTTATGGCCTTTCTCGGTTGTCCCGTAAGTGCCAGATGGAATCCTGCATGAAAGACAAAAAGATTATATTAGCACTTTAATAAACATTAAATCAAAGCATTTAAAGATTAAAATCAGATTAAAATCCTTAAAGTAAGCTTGCATGTCGGCCTTGCTCTATCTGATTCACGCTTTGACACGTGTCGCTATCCCAGGATGCCTTCGTTTACAGTTGGAATGCACTTTCAGGCCCTTTGGGCAACTTTCTCTCTCCTATCGTGATTTTGAGACATGTCGCGATTTCGCGACATGTCGCGAAATCGCGACGTCCCCAGCGCCATGCAACTTCTTCCCCCATCGGCCGTGAAAATGCGACATGTCACGATTTCGCGACATGTCGTGAAATCGCGCCTCCTGCTAGCTGTCGCACAACCTTTTCAAGCATGTCGCGATTTTGAGACATGTTAGCGACGCGCTGCACCTTTTGTACTTAAGCGTTTTTCAATCAACAACCCGTGAAAATAGAACACGTCGCGATATCGCGACAGTTCCCGTAGCTGCATGCGTTGACCGCGTTGACCACGATTTTGCGACACATTTGCGACTTAGCCGATTTTCATTCTGCAGCCCACTTTCTCTCTCCTATCGCGAAAATGCGACATGTCACGATTTCGCGACATGTCGCAAAATCGTGCCCTTCCGTACAACTTTCTTCTCTCTCCTCTGGCCGGTAGCGATTTTGCGACACTTTCCAAAAATGGAAACGTCGCGATATCGCGACACTTCCAAAAATGGAAAGTGTCGCGATTTCGCTACACTTTTTCGACTTAGCTGCTTTTGCCAAAATTTGTCGCGATATCGCGACATTTCCGAAAATGGAAGTGTCGCGATATCGCGACACTACCAAAAATGGAAAGTTTTGGTTTTCATGAATTTATGCAACTGTTTTCAGGATTTTTCTCGGTACCGGTGCAAGATTTTATTTGTGCATGAATGATTCTAGCATGTAAAAAGTGAATTCTTGGATAACAAAGCTGGAATGCAAGAAAAAGCACAACCTTTAAGAAGGAGGCAAGCAAATTTGGATTTAAAACCTGAAAATTATCAAGAGGGTCCCTGCTGCAAAAATGGAAGTTCAGAATTTTCTAAGGATGGAAGCTCATTTTTCAGTGGGGGTGTGTTGCTTCTCAACAAATGGCGATATCTGCGGGTAAAATAGTAGCACTATTTTAGAACCCAGGACTCTAGTTTCAAAACAAAAAGACCATGCATCATGCCTTGCCACAGACATTCTTCACAATAAATTGACTACTAACTGCTAGCTGTTAAAATTTCCCAAGGACATACTAGGCTGAATTACTTCAAGGAAGATTTCTGATGTGCAATTACAAAGGGTATAAAACTTTCTTCAAGGATGACTGGATTGAATGATGAACTTTGGACTGATCAGCTTTTCTAGATTGTAAAAAGGGAAACCGAGTAGAGCTCTGTTTACTAGTTTAGCCTTTTACAGCCTAGACAGAGTTACCCTTTAGATTTACACGACCCAAATTTACAACTGTAAGTTAGAATCTGCAACTTGGTAAAAGAAAAATAGCTTTTGGAATCTGGTTGCCTCTCTTTCATATAACTCTTTTTTTTTTTTTTCTCCCCCTTTGAAATATATCAATATCCGAAAGGCCTTAGAGAAATCACAATTTTCTTTTAACATTTGATCAATCTGAAACTGTTTCAGTCTAGGCACTGATAGCCTCTGTGGATACCCAAATAATTGCATGAACCATAGTCCCCTCTTATAACCAGCTTTTCTTGGATTCCCCGGGAGTTCCTCCAACTAAACAACATAGCAGTTTTTCTATCATTAAAACAACTGTGGCAAGTAAGACACAAGATCCAATCATCTCTCTACCTTTGTCCTGAATAACAAAATAGTTCTACTGTTCAAGTGCAAGCAGACTATCTCAATTAGAATGGTGAACAGCATGGGCATTGGATTGTGGATTGATCAGCTCAGAATAAAACAATTTGAAGGCTGACTATCCCATTGATTGCTCAGGCAGAGGTTAAAGGACAGATTTTAAAAGCTGAAGGACTTTGCACAGACCTCCAAGGAAGAACACAAGCCTTAAAGCAAAACAAAATAAAACTACATAGACTAAAATTAAAACTGAAGCAAATAAATTAAAACTGTATAGGCAACAAAATAAAACTAAAACAAAATACTGTACAGACAGCAAAGAAAAGGAATTGCAATAAAGAACTAAGGCAAATAAAACTGAAACAAAAGACTGTACAGACTTTTAAAAAATTAAAACTGAACTGACAAAGAAATAAAACTGAAAAACTTCAAAGCTTACTTACAATGTATACATATGTTACAACTTCCCTGATCATTCAAAATATGTAGCAGATGGAAGAGCAGAGAAATGGTGCCTTAAAAAATTTGGACCATGTGCAAGTAATTTAGAAAAATTACCTTTCAGGTCCTGTTGACGAAATGCACTCCGGACTATGCTTCAAAAATTTGCTATCTGGGAAAGACTTGTGTTTACTGTCTTCCCTGTCCCATTTGAAAAACAAATCTGCAACTCCTTCAAATTAAACAAATCATATAATAACAAATCATATGATAACATGTTTATGCTTCTACTTGAAGGGTTTGCGGAGTTCTTTCAAAAGGATTGAATGTAAAAAACCCCAGGATCAAATACCTTAAAATCTTGACGGACCCGGACCACCACATCTTCAAAATTATGTGACAGCTGAAAGAAATCATGTTTTATCCGTATGCCCTGGTTCTTAACAACTTGAACATTTTGTGGTTGCTTGTACTGCTTCAATATCCAGGACTTCAATTTTTATCCCTCTAGCGAGAATGTTTACAATTTTCCTTTTCACCTGAGCCTTGCTTAGATTTAACCTCATCAATGTGCAATATCCAAACATCATTGTTGTGATGGATTAGAGCTGTAACCGTTCCCACCTTCTCAGTTGCCAAATTATAAGATCCAATATCTGCATCAACACAGTTTATAGCCTTTTCTTTGACATTATGTTCAGAAGTTGCAGGCTTATGTTGAGACAGTTCATCAATTCCAAGTTGGGTGACCACATTCATATTTACTATCTTTTCCTCCTTTTCTTGAAATTCAACAAGTGGTCCAGAGTAAGCCTCAATCAAGTTAACCTTTTGTTCAACAATGCGAGGCAGTTCATAGAGGGTGATGTCAGCTTTAAGTTCCCTCATATCCTCAATGATGTTATCCTCTTTCTCAGTTACTTCTGCATAGTGACATTGAATCTCACTTTCATCATCCTCTGATGAGGAAGGATCATTGTTAGGTTCTGGACTCTGACATCTCAAATTATAACTGTCCATTTTGAACTGTTGAAAATCTTGCATTTCATCCACAGGAGTCTGTACAAGACTTTCTGTCTCTTCAGGAAAAGTGAAAGAATCTGAAACCCTGGTTGTACTGTTTTTGGGTGAACTAGAAATATCAATATTTCTTTGATCTCTAGGAAAATTTAACTCACCAGGAAAAACTTCAGATTTGGGTAATGCTAGATCACAACTGTTTACTTCAAGCACTTCCACTTTGAACTTGTCAGAACTTTTCTGTATATTTTGCACATGCTGAGTGGATGTCCTAGTTAACGGAGTCTCCTTGGGTAGAGCATGACATGTTGGCACTAACTCATGATGTGGAATGGGATTCAAAATAGGCATGTTCTGTGTAACATAGGATATCAAAGGACTGCTCAGAATTTGAGGCCCTAGCTGTCTTTCAAGAATTAAGGCTTCTTTATAAGCCCCTGCCAGGGTTGTGATATTAATGTCTCTCTTGAGGAAAATAGAGGTCACCGAATCCAATGCATTCTTATAGATTTCTAAGGCCAGATTTGCATTTGGGATGTAATGGCCAGTCATTCTACCGTAAGCTCTTTGGAACCTCATATTGAAAGACCTGACAGTTTCTCCCGACTCTCTCTTGATGCTTGGAAAATTGTTGGTATAACACACTGGGGTCTATCACTTCCCCAAATTGTGATATAAAAGCTTTCTCTAGGTCATCCCAGCTAGTAATGGAATTGCTGGTGAGGTTTAAAAACCAGTCATAAGCTCCCTCTTGGAGAGTGAACGGGAACAATCTGCAGGCAACATCTTCATGCTGTATATTCAACAATTTTAAAGCATTTTTGAAAGCTAGCAGATGTTCTTCTGCAGTTCTTGTCCCATCATGTTTATATCTGGGGAGATACCTTTTCGGGCTTCTGGGCAGGTCATGGGCTATACCCGGGATATTCAAAGCAGTGGGGCCCAACCAATTTGCCATTATTACTTGGCTGACAGTGATATTCTGAGTTGTAATTGGATAACTGCCAGTGGAGATAAAACTGTTCTTAACTTGAGGTCTTCTCTGGCAATTTTAAATCAGCACTCACAAACTTACAATACTTGAACTGAGTTCAACAGCCCTCCTTCTAGCGCCAATTAGGTGTTGGTCCGGCTTTCATACGCACCCCACGAAAGGATGAGCAGGAAGCTCCGGAGACACCCACGGGACGAATCCCACTCACTTTAGGATCTAGCTGGTTATCCAAGGTGCGAGTTACAGAGTTGGGTCGAATGGCTATTCACTCTTTTCCACTTCGGAATAGATTTCAATATGGACTATTCTGTTACCTTACGGGGGTTCTTGAACTTGTTCGGTAGTTGTCAAAGTTGTTACTAATCGGATTTAACTTGAATTCTTGATCTAGCTCTCATGGGTCGGCGATTTAAATAAAAGACAAATAAAGAAAGTAAAAATGGATCATTCACCAAAAACAAAGAGAGGGTAGGGTAGGGCAGAAAGAGAATTTTATCAGACTTTAAGCTATAAAACCCTAAACTACCAATTTTATCTATGCTATCTAGCTTCACAACAGAACAAATCAAAGAAGAAAGTGTCCGATCAGTCTAAGATCACTTTCAACTAAGAGCACAAGGCGAGTGAAAGCAGATCTAGCGAGAAAATTATAAATCCAAGGGCAGTTGGTTAAAGCTGGTATCTTTCACCGGCGAGCCTAGCTCACACGGTGAAGACAGAGCAATTAGAACAAACTTAACCTCAAATCTGTAATTTCCCCTAGCGAGACAATAGAACAAGCTGAAGCCTAACGACATATTTAAACTTGATAATGGCAGATTCACGACATATATCTAACAAACTTTAATGGAACGGATAACAAAAGAAGATACACTTATCACACTCTGCAAAATATTAGGCTCCTGGCCATGCTATCACAGAAAAGCTAAAGCACATCAACTCCAAGTCCAAAAACAAAGGATTTCACAAGATTTGCAAGAAATTGCTTATAAGCCTTTTATTTCTAAGTCTCCGCCTCTCGCGATTACATTGAGAAGAAGTATTTATAGACTCGGGACGAGACCCCGATCTTTTCAAAATATCTTCTTCTATAACCCTAAATCTTATCTTTCTAAACCCTAGGACCCGGGTTTTACAATATAAATCCATTTAAAATCAAAGTCCGGATAGAACTTAACCCTTCGGCAAATCGTGCGAGTCAGCTGCCATAAATGGAGAAGATAAAATCTAATGCCACTTGCATTCATCCGCAGCTGCAAATAAATGCTCTCCATTAATTTCTGTTGGTGAGCCGGATGAGTCACCACTTCTCCATCAATTTGATCTCCGTAAAGCCATCCCTGAGTTGAAATTGTCTTCATGCTATTAATTCTGCCATAAATTTGTCATTGAATGCCCTCACCGGCATCTTCTCTTCTAGCATGGCGGTCCTTGATTAAATCTGCACTTTAACTTTGCCTTTATGGCCTTTTTCGGTTGTCCCGTAAGTGCCAGATGGAATCCCATGAAAGACAAAAGATTAATTAGCACTTTAATAAACATTAAATCAAAGCTTAAAGCATTAAAATCAGATTAAAATCCGCAAAATAAGCTTGCATGTCGGCCTTGTTTGTCTGATTCGCGCTTTGACACGTGTCGCTATCCCAGGATGCCTTCTTTTCTAGTTGGAATGCACTTCGGCCCTTTGGGCAACTTTCTCTCTCCTATCGCGATTCGCGACATGTCGCGATTTCGCGACATGTCGCGAAATCGCGACGTCCCGCGCCATGCAACTTCTTCCCCGTCGGCCGCGAAAACGCGACATGTCACGATTTCGTGACATGTCGCGAAATCGCGCCTCCTGCTAGCTGTCGCACAACTTTTTCAAGCATGTCGCGATTTTGAGACATGTTAGCGACACGTTGCACCTTTTGTACTTAAGCATTTTTCCATCAACAACCCAGAAAATAGAACACGTCGCGATATCGCGACGGTTCCGTAGCTGCATGCGTTGACCGTTGACCGTGATTTTGCGACACATTTGCGACTTAGCCGATTTTCATTCTGCAGCCCACTTTCTCTCTCCTATCGTGAAAATGCGACATGTCACGATTTCGCGACATGTCGCAAAATCGTGCCCTTCCGTACAACTTTCTTCTCTCTCCTCTGGTCGGTAGCGATTTTGCGACAGTTTCCAAAAATGGAAATGTCGCGATATCGTTAAAAACTTCAAAAATGGAAAGTGTCGCGATTTCGCTACACTTTTCGACTTAGCTGCTTTTGCCAAAATTCGTCGCGATATCGCGACATTTCCGAAAATGGAAGTGTCGCGATATCGTGACACTACCAAAAATGGAAAGTTTTGGTTTTCAGTGAATTTATGCAACTGTTTTCTGGATTTTTCTCGGTATCGGTGCAAGATTTTATTTGTGCATGAATGATTCTAGCATGTAAAAAGTGAATTCTTGGATAACACAGCTGGAATGCAAGAAAAAGCACAACTTTAAAAAGGAGGCAAGCAAATTTGGATTTAAAACCTGAAAATTATCAAGAGGGTCCCTACTTGCCAAAAATGGAAGTTCAGGGCTTTCTAGAGGATGGAATCTCATTTTTCAGTGGGGGTGTGTTGCTTCTCAACAAATGGCGATATCTGCGGGTAAAATAGTAGCACTATTTTAGAACCCGGGACTCTAGTTTCAAAACAAAAAGACCATGCATCATGCCTTGCCACAGACATTCTTCACAATAAATTGACTGCTAACTGCTAGTTGTTAAAATTTCCCAAGGACATACTAGGCTGGATTACTTCAAGGAAGATTTCTGATGTGCAATTACAAAGGGTATAAAACTTTCTTCAAGGATGACTGGATTGAATGATGAACTTTGGACTGATCAACTTTTCTAGATTGTAAAAGGGGAAACCGAGTAGAGCTCTGTTTACTAGTTTAGCCTTTTACAGCCTAGACAGAGTTACCCTTTAGATTTACACGACCCAAATTTACAACTGTAAGGAAGGATCTTAAACTTGGTAAAAGAAAAATAGCTTTGGAAGCTGGCTGCCTCTCTTTCATATAACTCTTTTTTTTTTTTTTTTTTTTTTTGAATATATCAATATCTGAAAGGCCTTAAAGAAATCACAATTTTCTTTTATCATTTGATCAATCTGGAACTATTTCAGTCTAGGCACGATAGCCTCCGTGGATACCCAAATAATTGCATGAACCATAGTCCCCTCTTATAACCGACTTTTCTTGGATTCCCGGGAGTTCCTCCAACTAAACGACATAGCAGTTTTTCTATCATTAAAACAACTGTGGCAAGTAAGACACAAGATCCAATCATCTCTCTACCTTTGTCCTGAATAACAAAATAGTTCTACTGTTCAGTTTAAGCAGACTATCTCAATTAGAATAATGAACAATGGGCCTGGATGTGGATTGATCGGCTCAGAATAAAACAATTTTGAGCGGTGACTTTTCCATTGATTGCTCGAGCCAGAGGTTAAAGGACAGATTTCAAAAGTTGAAGGACTTTGTATAGACCTCCAAGGAAGAACACGAGGCCTCTAAAGCAAAACAAAATAAAACTATACAGACTAAAGCATAGAATAGAAGCAAATAAATTAAAACTACACAGGCAACAAAATAAAACTAAAACAAAAGACTATACGAGACAAAAAGAAAAGAAGGCAATAAAGAACTAAAGCAAATAAAAGCTGAAACAAAAGACATACGAGACTTTTAAAAAATTAAAGCTGAATCGACAAAGAAATAAAAGCTGAAAAACTTCAAAGCTTACTTACAATGTATACATATGTTACAACTTCCCTTGATCATTCAAAATATGTAGCGAGATGGGAGAAGCCAGAGAAATGGTGCCTTAAAAAATTTGGACCATGTGCAAGTAATTTAGAAAAATTACCTTTCAGGTCCTGTTGACGAAATGCACTCCAGACTATGCTTCAAAAATTTGCTATCTGGGAAAGACTTGTGTTTACTGTCTTCCCTGTCCCATTTGAAAAACAAATCTGCAACTCCTTCAAATTAAACAAATCATATAATAACAAATCATATGATAACATGTTTATGCTTCTACTTGAAGGGTTTGCAGAATTCTTTCAAAAGGATTTGAATGTAAAAACCCCCGAGGATCAAATACCTTAAAATCTTGACAGACCCAGGACCACCACATCTTCAAAATTATGTGACAGCTGAAAGAAATCATGTTTTATCTGTATGCCCTGGTTCTTAACAACTTGAACATTTTGTGGTTGTTGTCTTGCTTCAATATCCAGGACTTCAATTTTTATCCCTCTAGCAGAATGTTTACAATTTTCCTTTTCACTTGAGCCTTGCTTAGATTTAACCTCATCAATGTGTAATATCCAACCATCACTGTTGTGATGGATTAGAGCTGTAACTGTTCCCACCTTCTCGGTTGCCAAATTATAAGATCCAATATCTGCATCAACACAGTTTATAGCCTTTTCTTTGATATTATGTTCAGAAGTTGCAGGCTTATGTTGAGACGGTTCATCAATTCCAAGTTGGCTGACCACATTCATATTTACTATCTTTTCCTCCTTTTCTTGAAATTCAACAGGTGGTCCAGAGTAAGCCTCAATCAAGTTAACCTTTTGTTCAACAATGCGAGGCGAGTTCATAGAGGGTGATGTCGGCTTTAAGTTCCCTCATATCCTCAATGATGTTATCCTCTTCTCGGTTACTTACGCATAGTGACATTGAATCTCACTTTCATCATCCTCCGATGAGGAAGGATCATTGTTAGGTTACGGACTCCGACATCTCAAATTATAACTGTCCATTTTGAAGCTGTTGAAAATCTTGCATTTCATCCACGAGAGTCTGTACAAGACTTTCTGTCTCTTCGAGGAAAAGTGAAAGAATCCGAAACCCCTGGTTGTACTAGTTTTTGGGTGAACTAGAAATATCAATATTTCTTTGATCTCTAGGAAAATTTAACTCACCGGGAAAAACTTCAGATTTGGGTAATGCTAGATCACAACTGTTTACTTCAAGCACTTCCACTTTGAACTTGTCAGAACTTTTCTCTATATTTTGCACATGCTTGAGTGGATGTCACGGTTAACGGAGTCTCCTTGGGTAGAGCATGACATGTTGGCACTAACTCATGATGTGGAATGGGATTCAAAATAGGCATGTTTCGTGTAACATAGGATATCAAAGGACTGCTCGAGAATTTGAGGCCCTAGCTGTCTTTCAAGAATTAAGGCTTCTTTATAAGCCCCTGCCCGGGTTGTGATATTAATGTCTCTCTTGAGGAAAATAGAGGTCACTGAATCCAATGCATTCTTGTAGATTTCTAAGGCCAGATTTGCATTTGGGATGTAATGGCCAGTCATTCTACCGTAAGCTCTTTGGAACCTCATATTGAAAGACCTTGAGCAGTTTCTCCCGACTCTCTCTTGATGCTTGGAAAATTGTTGGTATAACACACTGGGGTCTATCACTTCCCCAAATTGTGATATAAAAGCTTTCTCTAGGTCATCCTAGCTAGTAATGGAATTTTTGGTGAGGTTTAAAAACCAGTCATAAGCTCCCTCCTGGAGAGTGAACGGGAACAATCTGCAGGCAACATCTTCATCTTGTATATTCAACAATTTTAAAGCATTTTTGAAAGCTAGCGAGATGTTCTTCTGCGGTTCTTGTCCCATCATGTTTATATCCGGGGAGATACCTTTCTGGGTTTTTGGGCAGGTCATGGGCTATACCGGGATATTCAAAGCAGTGGGGCCCAACCAATTTGCCATTATTACTTGGCTGACAGTGATGTTCTGAGTTGTGATTGGATAACTGCCAGTGGAGATAAAACTGTTCTTAACTTGAGGTCTTCTCTGGCAATTTTAAATCAGCACTCACAAACTTACAATACTTGAACGGAGGTTCAACATGCCCTCCTTCTAGCGCCAATTAGGTGTTGGTCCGGCTTTCATACGCACCCCGCGAAGGATGGGCAGGAAGCTCCGGAGACACCCACGGGACGAATCCCACTCACTTTAGGATCTAGCTGGTTATCCAAGGTGCGAGTTACAGAGTTGGGTCGAATGGCTATTCACTCTTTTCCGCTTACGGAATAGATTTCAATATGGACTGTTCTGTTACATTACGGGGGTTCTTGAACTTGTTCGGTAGTTGTCACTTGTTTACAATCGGATTTAACTTGAATTCTTGATCTAGCTCTCATGGGTCAGCGATTTAAATAAAAGACAAATAAAGAAAGTAAAAATGGATCATTTCATCGAAAAACAAAGAGAGGGTAGGGTAAGGCGAGAAGAGAAGTTTATCGGACTTCAAGCTGTAAAACCCTAAACTATCAATTTTATCTATGCTACCAGCTTCACAACAGAACAAATCAAAGAAGAAAGTGTCCGATCAGTCTAAGATCACTTTCAACTAAGAGCACAAGGCGAGTGAAACAGATCTAGCAAGAAAATTATAAATCCAAGGGCAGTTGGTTAAAGCTGGTATCTTTCACCGGTGACCTAGCTCACACGGTGAAGACAGAGCAATTAGAACAAACTTAACCTCAAATCTGTAATTTCCCCTAGCGAGACAATAGAACAAGCTGAAGCCTAACGACATATTTAAACTTGATAATGCGGATTCACAGCATATATCTAACAAACTTTAATGGAACGGATAACAAAAGAAGATACACTTATCACACTCTGCAAAAGATTAGGCTCCCGGCCATGCTATCACAGAAAAGCTAAAGCACATCAACTCCAAGTCCAGAAACAAAGGATTTCACAAAATTTGCAAGAAATTGCTTATAAGCCTTTTATTTCTAAGTCTCCGCCTCCTGCGATTACATTGAGAAGAAGTATTTATAGACTCAGGACAGACCCTGATCTTTTCAGAAATATCTTCCTCTTTAACTGCAAATCTTATCTTTCTAAACCCTAGGACCGGGTTTTACAATATAAAGTCCATTTAAAATCAAAGTCCGGATAGAACTTAACCCTTCGACAAATCGTGCGAGTCAGCTGCCATAAATGGAGAAGATAAAATCGAATGCCACTTGCATTCATCCGCAACTGCAAATAAATGCCTCCATTAATTTCTGTTGGTGAGCCGGATGAGTCACCACCTCTCTCAGATCTGATCTCCGTAAAGCCATCCCTGTGTTGAAATTGTCTTCATGCTATTAATTCTGCCATAAATTTGTCATTGAATGCCCTCACCGGCATCTTCTCTTCTAGCATGGCGGTCCTTGATTAAATCTGCACTTTAACTTTGCCTTTATGGCCTTTCTCGGTTGTCCCGTAAGTGCCAGATGGAATCTTGCATGAAAGACAAAAAGATTAATTAGCACTTTAATAAACATTAAATCAAAGCTTTAAACAATTAAAATCAGATTAAAACCGCAAAGCAAGCTTGCATGTCGGCTTCTGTTTGTCTGCCTCACGCTTTGACACGTGTCGCTATCCCAGGATGCCTTACGTTTACAGCTGGAATGCACTTCTGGCCCTTTGGGCAACTTTCTCTCTCCTATCGCGATTACGAGACATGTCGCGATTTCGCGACATGTCGCGAAATCGCGACGTCCCCAACGCCATGCAACTTCTTCCCCCGTCGGCCGCGAAACTGCGACATGTCACGATTTCGCGACATGTCGCGAAATCGCGCCTCCTGCTAGCTGTCGCACAACTTTTTCAAGCATGTCGCGATTTTGAGACATGTTAGCGACGCGCTGCACCTTTTGTACTTAAGCGTTTTTCCATCAACAACCCGCGAAAATAGAACACGTCGCGATATCGCGACAGTTCCCGTAGCTGCATGCGTTGACCGCGTTGACCGCGATTTTGCGACACATTTGCGACTTAGCCGATTTTCATTCTGCAGCCCACTTTCTCTCTCCTACCGCGAAAATGCGACATGTCACGATTTCGCGACATGTCGCAAAATCGTGCCCTTCCGTACAACTTTCTTCTCTCTCCTCTGGCCGGTAGCGATTTTGCGACGGTTTCCAAAAATGGAAACGTCGCGATATCGCGACACTTCCAAAAATGGAAAGTGTCGCGATTTCGCTACACTTTTCCGACTTAGCTGCTTTTTGCCAAAATTCGTCGCGATATCGCGACATTTCCGAAAATGGAAGTGTCGCGATATCGCGACACTACCAAAAATGGAAAGTTTTGTTTTTCAGTGAATTTATGCAACTGTTTTCTGGATTTTTCTCGGTACCGGTGCGAGATTTTATTTGTGCATGAATGATTCTAGCATGTAAAAAGTGAATTCTTGGATAACACAGTTGGAATGCAAGAAAAAGCACAACTTTAAAAAGGAGGCAAGCAAATTTGGATTTAAAACCTGAAAATTATCAAGAGGGTCCCTGCTGCAAAAATGGAAGTTCAAGGCTTTCTAAGGATGGAATCTTATTTTTCAGTGGGGGTGTGTTGCTTCTCAACACCTTCTTTGTGGAATTGTCTGGCTGTAGTTGAATTCATATTTAAAAATTATAAAGTACCATTACCATCCTTTCTATTTGATTGAAATGGTCACTCGTCTTGGTGGTAATTTAAAAAATTGGGCAAATAAAGTGAAGGACTTGTCAATTTTTTTTGAATCTACATGTGAGGACCAACGCCATGCACTGTCATTCATTCTTAGTGACATTCAGTATGAATCCTTTCATCATCAATTTTTGGTTTTGAAAAATATGTACAGTATAAAACAGTGGTTCATGTCTTTAATGTGGTTCACAAAAACCTGGAACAAATCATAGATAATGGATAGAATATAAAGCTTTGTGAGCATCCATATCAAATTCAATGCCATCTTTTAGAGTTTTGTTGGGTAGATTTTCATCAGTAACTCAAGCTTACTCTTCTTTGAAAGGGAAATCGAGCCTGAGATATAACAAAACATGTGTTTAAAAATGTGAGGAACCACAGGCTTTATGGGAATCACATCATCGAAGCCATGTTCAAATCCTAAGCCCACCGTGACCATCCAAACCAGGAGACCAGTGCTGATGAACGATCTCTCCACTTCAAAGATGAAATCTAGCAGCAACTCGGTCCAGAAATTGCATGCCAACTACATACCACACCAACCAAACTGCCAAGCTAGATGACTGCTCAAACGTAAAATAAGAAATTAAAAACAAAAATACATTTGGCTTCCCTTAAATTCTAAGTGCCGTGAAAAAGTTCTTCCTTACAAGCTCTCACACTCTTGTGTTGCGAACGAACGTCAAACACAATAGTCGGTTCTAAAACACATCGATTAAGTTATGGGTGATAATATCTATTGTGCGCATACTCTGCCATACATGGAGAACGAACGAGGGATTTTTCTATTCAAAATATTTTTTTCTATCTATTCATGGATTTCATCCTAGGGATGTCTTTTTGCGGCATCTCATGATCATTGAAAATTTTGAACGAGTTTGAGAAGAAAAGATTAATGGAGGTGCCAATAGAGCATTAGTTCAATGATAACATATAAGTGATGGGATACACTAAAATTGAATAAGAATGACAGCAAATTATCTCAAAAATAATATATCGTAGCCTACGTGCAGAAAAGGCCGCATTTTTTGGTTGTGGTGAACATTAGTTATTACCGGTGTTCATCATTAAGATTTAATATGGACTCTTATATCACTGGCGGTTAAAATCAGTAAAGTTAAAAGAGAAGTTTTCTAACTATTGTCTCTTCTTATAAGGTTAAAATGGAAGCTTTTTGTATACAATTTAGAAGGACAATTAGGTATCTATATCATATTTTGTCTACGTTCAAAAAAAAAAAAAAAACTGAAGTGAAAACTATTCCATTTTGTTTGGATATGAGATGAACTTCAAAATAAGATGATATAAAGACTACTGAGTAGTGACTACTAATGGAAATGATGATTGTTGATATATGGGTCTATTTTCATTTCATTGAAAGTGTACGTAGTTTGTAGGTATTATGTGTACAACTTACCGACATGTAAGCTTACAAGCATCAAGCCACATTGAAGAAATTCATAGGCACATGGCACTCAAGTTGGTAACAGACACTTGGTAGATGGCCACACTTAACGAATTCATAGAGCCCTTTTATTTCATCAAACATACTATGGAGGAGAATCACACAATCAAATTCACCAACTATCATGATCACAACTTAGAAGAAAGACCATCTCCATAGAAGATTGCACATCGTGTTTGTCCTATGCACTAAATAATATAGAGCACTATTATTCTAAAAAAGAGGGAGTTCAATACCTATCATACTCATTTTATAGCATTCCTCGCTTGTCGCCTTTTCCTAGGACCACATTGGAAGTCCTCAAAGAATTTACCCATAATATTGGGGGTTGCGAGAGGTGTGATTCTGACACTGGATTTCTCCTTGGAGTTCCAAGTAAGAGATTATATCAATCTTCCCTGGGAAATTCAAATCCTATTAGAACGGGCATAAAAACTATACAAGGAAGAAAATGTTATGAATATCATGGATTGGACAGTTAGGGGAAGTTACTCCAATGAAGAAGCCATAAGATGCATTCGCATTGGGCTTCTGTGCGTACAATCTGATGCAACGATCCATCTAGATTGTGCATAGACGTCACGCAGGTAGTCGTTGACAGAAAGAAGTTGTGAATAGATGAGAAGTGTCCGATGTTAATGTGCATTATAGGTGACAATTGAGTTTTTTTTTTAAAAGACAAACTTAACTACAAGAAGCCTGTGATGTTGAGATTGGCGAACTTTGTAGAAGCATATTTCCAAATTTTTCTAGCTTTGAGGACAAAGCTCTTCAAAGAGGGATGGCGTGTTAGGATACTATCCTAACATTAATTAATAATAATAATACATGTTATCCTATGGTTATATTAATAAATAATATAATCATTAATTATATTAATTATTATATTATTATAAGATTAGGGTTAGGGTTAGGAAGCATGGTGACTCTTCACTCATAACCCTAAAGGGGTATAAGACACTATGTGATTCTATCATTTAATATATCCATGAATATAAAATATAATATAATTTATTGAAGGGACTTCCCGACAATATCAAAAGGTGATTCTTTTAGATTTAGGTTATTTATTATTTATTTATCATTTTATGTGCTAGGAACCCTAGGTTCCTACCAGAATTCTATTGTGCAAACCTTGTCTAACGACATGGTTGTCATGAAAAAGAAATAATCTTAGCAAGAATTTTTATCGAGAAGATCATATCCTCTGCCAACACTTACGAAGGACCAGGCAGCCTAGTCAGGCAAACCTCCTGTGAGAAATACTACCATTAATGAGGAGCTGAGAACTTCCAATTATGTGCATTGGTGTTCTACATGTAATAACCAACATGAAGAAGTTAATTGCATGTTACATCAACACTACGTCCAGACACTGGCAAGAAGTTTCTCTAGCAGCCAAGTTAATATGATCATGGAAATGAACCACAAGATGGTGATAGAAGAGGAAGAGCAAGTTTTAGTTCTTACCAGATGTGGGAATAAGTCAATCAAAGTAGACACAACTCAAATGGACCCCTTAAAGGTGCACGCTCATCGTAAAAAGGAAAAATCACCTGTTAAATCTCCTGACAAAGCTCCTCAGCCTCCACCAGCAAAGGAAAAACCCCCTCAAGATGTTGTAGCTCCACTACAGGACAAGACCAAGGAGTAGGCTAGAGAAAATTTGAAGTATCCTTCACTGACAAAATGATAAAGGATTGAGGCCACACAAAAATATCGCACCAAGTACGAAGTAGCAAAGGAACCAGAGATACCTGCTATTGTGACATATAATATTATGGAGGAGTTAAAAAATAATCCCACCAAGATCAGTTTATATGATGCCCTGCAACTGTTGGAAATTACCATCAGTAAAAGTTAAAAATTTGATTTTACTAGGGGTAAAGGTAACTTACCTTTTACCTTACCTGGACGGCAGTGGACGGCAGCAATTTGGGCGGCAAGAGAATTCCCTTCATCCTTCTTTTCCCCCAATTTCTCCTTTCCCCCTTTCTTTCTCGAATAGGTTATTTACCGCCTATTTAAACTATGTAACCTAAGTTTGAAGGTTAATGCAATATTTCCTATTTTACTAAATCACTCACCATTCACATTTGGTATCAGAGCGGCGCGATTCCCGAGGCGGTGGGGCCCGCAGTCCGAGGCGGCACGGATCTCGAGGCGGCCCGCAGGAGCAGATCGGCGTGACTCCCGAGGCGCTGGTGGAGCTGGACGAGGCGGCCCGCAGGAGCAGCAGATTGGCATGATTCTCGAGGCAGCACTGCTGATGTGGCTGGCGACCTGCACGCGGCCCGAGGCACTTGTGGCGTGACGTGGCGTGACGTGGAGTGACTGGCGCGCGGCCCGAGGTGTAGCGACGTGGCGATCTACGGCGTGACGTGGCGTGACGTGGAGTGACTGGCGCGCGGCCCGAGGTGCAGCGACGTGGCAACTTGCGCTCGCGAACCGAGGCAAAAGGATCTGCATAGTTGGCGATTGCCCGCAGGCAATCAAAGCACTATACGTGCTTTGCTTCTTTTAAGAAGCTTTAACATCGCCTCACAGGCGATGTGGGACTAAAGTCCCAGAAATAAAATAAGCTTCGCGTCGAAGCGCGAAGCCAATTAAAAGCTTCGCTCGACGCGCAAGCTAGAAGGTCGGGAGCCGCCGGCTTAGCTTCGGATCGGCCCGGTAGCATAGCGGCTACCCTAAGCCTTGACTCCCGCGAGGTCGAATGTTCGATCCTCGGCGGGATCAAATTTTTAGCCTCGCGTGATTTTGCGAAGGCTATAGGGCGAGGAGCGCTAGTCTGCTCCCGGATCGGCCGGGTAGCACGGCGGCTACCCTCGGCCTTGTGACCCGCGAGGTCGCGGGGATCGACTCTCGGCGGGGTCGATAGAAAATCAAATTTTTTTATTAAATTTTTTTTAATCAAAAGCAAAACTAAAGGAATAAGTTTAAAATTAAAAAAATATATATTTTTTAGTTTTTTAAGCATTCCTTTGCTTTTATAAAAAAAAATTTAAATTGCTTGAAATTTCCTAAGAGGAAATATATGTGAAAGCTTTTTATTGCTTGAAATTTCCTAAGAGGAAATATATGTAAAAGTTAAAAAAAAAACTTAGAAAGTTAAATTTTTTTTTAACTTAGAAAGTTTAATTTTTTTTACTATTTCCTAAGAGGAAATTCTTGTAAAAGAAAATTTCTAGGAAATTTTCTTAAATGATAAGATCGGAAGGTTGTTATCATGCTCTCTGCAAGGTGTTACTGAGAACAACACTCGAAGACTTTGATAGGCACGTGAAAACACTAAGTCTGAATACAGTTTTTTCACAGTTGCAAAACGTGGTTATTGCACACCGGAGAAATCTGATCAAGGATACGACGCGATTCGAGAGGATAACTCCTTCGGCAGCAAGTTTGAACAATCTGACACGAGTTGCAATTGCTGCACAAGGATCCGAATATACTCATTATAGTAATTCAGTTGAAATCCTACAACCTCCTTCTCCTGAAATAATATTGATCAGTGACGATGATGAACAAGTCGTTGACAATTTTGTAATTTTTGAACAAATTTGAGTTGTTTTTTATTGTAAATCAAGCAGGGCTTGATAGTTTGTAAAGTCTTTTTCCAATAAGACTATAAAAGAGAGGTTTCTTGTTTTAGTAGATTAAAAAATGGGTTCACATAATAATCTACCTATTCCCGAATTCAGAGGGGATAATTATGAGTATTGGTCCATCAAGATGAGGACATTACTCATCGAAAAAGGACTATGGGATATTATTGAAGACGGTTACATTGCTCCAGCAGATTGGACTACCTTAAGTGCAAATGATAAGAAGATCTACAAAGATGCACGAGAAAAATAATTCATTTGCCTTATACCATCTTCAATCAGCACTAGATCCTAGTATCTTTCCAAGAATTGCATCTTATTTAAGCACTACGAGATGCATGGAATGCCTTGAAAGAAGGATTCCAAGGAAGTGATAAAGTAAAGCAAGTCGGGCTTCGGACCTTGAAAAGAGATTTTGAAAATCTCAGAATGAAGGACAATGAAAGAGTTGGAGACTATTGTGTTCGTGTTAAAGCAGTAGTTGATATGATGCAAACTTTAGGTGAAGACACAAAAAATGAAACAATTGTGAAGAAAGTGTTGCGAACTCTTCTTCCTAAGTGGAATCACATTGCAATCATAATTGAAGAATCCAAAGATCTTTCTACTCTTACATTTGATAGTTTGATTGGATCATTAACATCACATGAAGAGCGACTTCAAGGTGCACCTTCAACAAGCTATGGAGGTGATGATAAAGCCTTCACTTCGAATGAAAGTGTAAGACGAGGACAAGGAAGAGGTAGAGGCGAGAGGACAACAACAAAGAGGCAAGAGACAAAGCAACTCCTACGAGAGGAGGTAATCAAAACAGAGGTGGAAATCAAAACGAGAGGAGCCAATCGGAACCAAAGCGGCAATGCGGGGCCGTGGAAATCAAGGACGAGGAAGTAATAAGACCAAAACAGCTTGTTTCAATTGTGGGAAACAAGGCCACTTCGCTCGTGATCTGCTGGTCAAAATCTTCAAAAGATCAAAGTAGTCAATATGGCTCATTCTACGGAGAAGAAGAAGGTCCACCAAATCTTTTTCTCTCTTATGGACAACCGAGATCAAAATCTAAATGATACATGGATTTTGGATGATTGGTTGCTCCAACCACATGAGTGGCAAAGAAAATCTCTTTGCTACATTAGATTCAAATTACAAATCTCAAGTTAAGTTAGGGGATAATAAATCCTTGCAAGTTGAAGGCATAGGAGCTATGGAAGTTCCCACAAAAGAAGGCCTTAAAAATGTGAATGACATATACTATACTCCACAGCTACAACACAATTTGTTAAGTGTTGGCCAAATGATGGAGAAGCATTACAAATTAGTTTTTGATGAAAGAAAATGTACAATCTTTGATAAAAACAATTGTAACAGGGTCATCACTGAAGTACCTATGACAAAGAATAGGTTGTTCCCTCTAAAGTTTGGTGAGCCGGGGGGAGCTCAACTTGCAAACATTGCTATTTCAAATCCAAGTGAATTGTGGCACTTGAGATATGGTCACCTCAATTCCGCTAGCTTGAAAATGTTAACATCACAAGCTATGGTGACTAGGACTACCAAAAATTCCAGAACATAAAAAGGTATGCGAAGCATGTGCTTTGGGAAAGCACTCCAGAAAGAAGTTTCCAAGAGGCCGAGCGTGGAGAGCAAGTTATCCTCTTCAGCTAGTACATTCGGACATCTGTGGTCCAATGCAAACAAAGAGCCTTGGAAACAATTCTTATTTTCTAACATTCATAGATGATTATTCTAGAATGTGTTGGTTGTATTTTATGAAACACAAAGATGAAGCATTTGATTGCTTCATAGACTTCAGAAATAATGTAGAAAAGCAAAGTGACTACTATGTCAAATGTCTTCGCACTGATAAAGGAGGAGAGTACTCCTCAAATGAATTTCTTCATTATTGTAAGCAAAATGGGATAAAGAGGCAATTCACTACTGCCTACACCCCACAGCAGAACGGTGTGGCTGAGAGAAAGAACCGCACCCTTGTTGAAATGGCACGAACAATGCTTCAGGCAAAACATCTCACAAACAGCTATTGGGCAGATGCAGTGAGAACAAGTGCATATATTCTAAATAGAAGTCCGACTTCTAGTTTAGATGGTATCACTCCTTATGAAGGATGGTACGGTAAGAAACCAAATGTCAAACATTTCAGAGTATTTGGTTCTTTAGCTTATGCACACATTCCTGAAGAGAAGCGAAAGAAGCTTGATCCAAAGAGCCAAGCATGTGTTTTTGTAGGGTATTGTGATTCAACCAAAGGATATAGATTGTACAATCCCACGACACATAAAATCATTATCTCCAGGGATGTAATTTTTGATGAAGGGGGAGAATGGGGTCATAAAAAATTTGTTGATTTTGACTCTAATTCGGACAATACCACACCAGTACCTCCCATAATGGTACAACCCAAGAAAAGCAGTCCTCCTCCACAAACTCCACATCAGGAAACTTCATCAAGTACATCAAGTGGTACACCAAGTCCAAGAAGGAATTTTTTGGCACCCCCAAATTCTCCAAAATGATTTCAAAGATCTGTAAGCGCTCCAAGTCCGATGGATATTGATTCAGTTTCTCAAAGGAAAGAGACAAATAGAGGAAAGCGCATACTACAGAGTCATCCATCTTCTCAAATGTTGGATAGGAATTTTCAACAAAGATACACTAGGAGTCAAGCTAGTGAGATGGATGACATTTTGTCAAGACTTGAAAATCTTCAAATGTCAGGAGATGATGAGTCTCATGAACCAAGGGGTGATGTAGTCAATTATGCTTTGTTGGCTGTTGCACAGCTAGAACCATCTAGCTATGAAAAAGCATGCACTGAAAATATATGGCAAGATGCCATGGAAGAGGAAATATCCTCAATTAAAAAGAATGATACTTGGGAGCTTGTGAAGCTTCCCAAGGGAAAAAAATGTGTTGGATGTAAATGGGTCTATAAGACCAAATTCAATGTTGATGGAAGCATTGAAAGGCACAAGGCGAGATTAGTAGCCAAAGGTTTTACTCAGAAATATGGAATAGATTATGAGGAAACCTTTGCTCCAGTTGCTCGACAAGAAACAATCAGAAGCTGTTCTTTCCTTGGCAGCCCATAAAGGATGGAAAATACAACACATGGATGTGAAAAGTGCATTTTTAAATGGATACCTGACGAGAAGAGGTGTATGTTCAACAACCTCAAGGTTTCCAAGAACCAGGGAAAAGAGAACCTTGTTTATAAATTGAAAAAAGCACTATATGGCCTCAAGCAAGCACCAAGAGCATGGTACTCACGAATTGACGGCTATTTCAGCAAATATGGTTTCACAAAAAGCAAGAGTGAACCAACATTATACTACCTGAAAAATGGAGTAGATATCCTCATAGTTTGTTTATATGTGGATGATCTAATATTCATGGGTAGTAATGATAAAATGAATATGGAGTTCAAAAACTCCATGATGAATCAATTTGAGATGAAGGATCTCGGATTAATGAGATACTTTCTAGGAATGGAAGTACATCAATCAAAGAATGGGATCTTCATATGTCAACAGAAATATGCTCATGACATGATCAAGAAATTTGCTATGCGACGGTGCAAATCAGTTGCAACACCAAGCTGGACATGGAATCCAGCTAAGCAAAGAAGATGGAGCACCAAATGTTGACTTGACCAATTACAGAAGCATGGTTGGGAGTTTAATGTTTCTCACCAACACTAGGCCAGATATACAGTATGTTGTTTCTCTTGTATCACGATTTATGGCATGCCCATCCGAGCTGCATCTTCAAGCAACCAAACGAATTTTACGATATGTAAAAGGTACATTGGATTTTGGAATCCATTACCACAAGTCTAACTCTATGAAGTTATTTGGTTATAGTGACGGCGATTGGGGCGATAATATAGATGACAAAAAATCTACATCGAGGAAGCTGTTTTAGTCTAGGTTCGGGACTAATAACTTGGAGTTCCAAAAAGCAATCTGTTGTAGCATTATCATCTACGAAGGTGAGTACATAGCAATCACTCATGCAAGTACTCGAGATCCTGCGGTTGAGGAAAATCCTTGAAGAGATTGGCGAAAAACAAATTGGTCCAACCAAAGCTGAATTGTGATAATATAAGTGCCATACGGTTGGCATATAATCCAATCCACCACAAAAGGTCAAAACATTTTGATATGAAGTATCACTTCATAAGAGATATGGTGGAACATCAGACAGTTGAGCTTCAATATTGTAGCACTTTGGATAATCTAGCAGACATCTTCACCAAAGGCATGGCTAAAGCTCAATTTATAAAGCTGAGAGACTATATAGTTAGTCCTCTCAACTTTAAGGGGGAGAATGTTGGAAATTACCATCAGTAAAAGTTAAAAATTTGATTTTACTAGGGGTAAAGGTAACTTACCTTTTACCTTACCTAGACGGCAGTGGACGGCAGCAATTTGGGCGGCAAGAGAATTCCCTTCATCCTTCTTTTCCCCCAATTTCTCCTTTCCCCCTTTCTTTCTCGAATAGGTTATTTACCGCCTATTTAAACTATGTAACCTAAGTTTGAAGGTGAATGCAATATTTCCTATTTTACTAAATCACTCACCATTCACAACAACTTCTCGAACAAGTGGATTTGCTGCAAGAGTCGCTAAAGTCAGCAAAAGCAAAAAAATCAGTGCAACCTGTTCTAGCTCAGCCCTTTCCCACTTCGAATACAAGAAAAAATAGGCCTCCCCCATTTTATCTGACTCTACAGATGGAAGGATACATTGTTCACAATTGTATGATTGAATCTGGCACCACAACTACAGTTATGCCAAAGGCTATTTGTGAGAAAATAGGTATGGAATACACGCAAAGTAGCCATGGCGTGCTTCATTCGGATGGAACTCCTATAAATATAGTCGATGTGATCAAGGATATACCTATTTGGCTACACAAGGTGCCTCAAATCATAGTGATACAAGAGGTAGTGGTTGTTGATATTGAACCATACTTCAACATGTGCCTATCGAGGGATTTCATGGCTAAGATCGACGGTCACCTTTCCATGGATTATTCACACCTAGAATTTCCATTCAAGGGAATAAAAGTTAAGATTTACAACAAGAAGCCCTCTACCTTCCTCATAGAAAAGATAGCCGAAGAAGAAGAACACAAAGATTCAGTGCACTTGATGACCGAAGAGTTAGAGTAGGTGGACCTAGTAGAGCAAGTCTTGGACAAGTTATGCACCGAATATGAGTTCTCATTAACATATTTTAATGCTATTATTGAAATAGAGATGGGATGCTATTCCATCACTAATTTTGAAAGGTCCACAGACCTAATGCAGAGGAATAAGAAAGTTCTTGGAGAAGAATTATGGAATATATTCTTGGATGGTGCTCGATGTAAAAATAGAGCCGAAGTAGGAATGCTCCTAGTGCCACCATCCAGTGAACAAAAAGACTATTACTACTGGCTTTCCTAGAGTTGTACCAACAACACAACCAAATATGAAGCTTTATGCTTGGGATTGAAGAAATCTAAGAAATTGGATATCAATCATCTTCAGATATTTGGCACTTCAGAACTAGTTTACAACCAAATTACAAACAAGATCACCTCCAAGAAGCACTACCTTAAGGTATATCACAACAGGGTTTGGGATCTAATGGAGCATTTTGAATCACTCAACGCTCAGTCCATTCCACGAGAGAAAAATAGGTATGCCAATATTTTAGCATCCATAGGAGCCAGATACTCCCTAATCGATGAAATGGTGCATAAGCCCAAGGTAGTAAGGACTATCTATAGACCATTTGTACCCGACAAAGACACTCACTAGAAAGTTTTTTATAGTGATGAGCAAATTGTTAACTTCCTGGTTCAAGAGGCAACCACCGTTGAAGGGAGAAATCCTGAATATGAAGAATACGAAGGACTAATACAGCTAAAGAGCAATCATGTTTTGAAGGGATTAATTACTTTGGAAATCATGTTCAATAAAAACAACAAGGCAATTTCCCATAGGATCAAGGTGGACGCAAGACAATACCAAGACCTTGAGCTCGAACTAAGAAAAGTGATAAAGGTCAGAATAGATTACACTTCAAAAAAACTTGATTAGATTTGGTCTTTATGCAAAAGGTACCCAAACATCATGGCATGGTGTTAGCAAGACTTTAATGGATATGCCCGAGGCATTATTAAACATACAATAAAATTACAAGGAGTTAGGCCCTATAGACAAAAATAGAGATCGATGAATCCAAATATCGAAGTCTTGATGAAGGTCGAGCTCTTGAAGATGCTTGAGGCCAAAATTATTTACCAAATAAGGCATTCTTCTTGGTTCGTGAACCTAGTCCTTATCAGGAAGAAGAATAGAGATATCTGCCTATGCATCGACTTCTGCAATTTGAATCAAGATTTTTTAAAAGATCATTACCCGCTCTCTCAGATTGACAAGATACTCCATGTTGTGGTAGGAGCATAGCGCTTCTCCATTCTGGATGGATTCTTAGGATATAATCAGATTTGGGTCAGAGAAGAAGACCAACATAATATGGCATTCACCACCAAATGGGGAATGTTTGCTTATCAATACATATCGTTTGATATTTTGAATGCGGGGGCTACGTTCCAAATGGCCATGGAATTAGCGTTCAGTGAACTGTTGAACAAATTCATTGTCATATATTTAGATGACATGAATATGTTTTCTCATAAGAGGGAATATCATGCCCTACATTTATAGTAGATATTTGAAAGGTACAGAGAGTTCAAAATTTCAATCAACCCGAAGAATTTTATCTTCACGATGAAATAAGGGAAGCTACTAGGCCATATTTTATCAAAAATAGGGCTTGATATCGATCCTGGTAGAGTCAAAGCACTCCTCAAGCTCCCACCCATGATGAACAAGAAAGGGATGCAATCATTCTTTGGCCAAATCAACTTCATAAGGAATTTTATCCCTGACTTCGTGCAAGTCATTAAGCTGATGTCCGAACTCCTAAAGAAGAATGTTGACTTTTCCTAGACAAAAGAAAGAAGAAAATAATTCAAAGAAATCAAAGTCTGGATTGCCCAAGCTCTTGTATTGATTAACCTAGATTACAACAAATATTTTATTCTTTATGCAGTCAGAGAACCTAAAATTTATGCAGCAGTCCTAACAAAAAAATGAGATGATGGTGAAGAATGCCCAATCACCTTACTGAGCCAAGTGATACAACCTCATGAAGAGAAATACAATTTTATAGAATACCAGGTGCATGTAGTTATGAGATCCCTCAAAAATTTTAAGCACTTCGTCTCCCATATTCGAATCACAGTGTTCATCATACACTCGAACGTGTGAAGTTTCATCATCCAAGGAGAAATGGGTAGCAAAAGAGCTGGTTGGGTCAATACAATACAAGAGTTCAATGTGTAAATCTGACCCACAAAATTGGTTCATGTCCATGCACTATTCCAAGAGCTTACAAAGAGTATAGTTGTCAAAGTAACGACATGCCAATGGGATGATCCAGTAGCAGAAAGCATCTTCGCTGATCAAGTTACCGATGAAGAATATTGGACCGATGAAATCATCAGGTACTTCAACACTGGGAGATATCTCGAGCATTTAAATACCTCATAGTGAAGATGATTTAGGATGCAATCCCTTCGTTATGTCTTATGCCTCGAAGGACTATTCTTAAAAAATATTTATGGTGTTCTTCTGAGATGCATCAGAGGAGATGATAAGATAAAATTTCTTGGTGAATTTCACTCCAGGTTATCAGAAGGCCACTTTGCAGGAAGGTCGACAGCCTTAAAAATAATCAGGGTAGGCTACTATTGGCCTACGCTCTTCACTAATGCTTTCATGGTTTGTCAAAAGTGTGAACAATACCAAAGGTTTTCTGATCAAAGTAAAAATGCCCCAATGCCCTTACAGTCGATACAAGTCAAAGCTCCTTTCCAAAAATGGGGATTAGACTTCATAGGGGTGATATTGCCAAACTCATCAGCAGGGCACAAGTTCATCTTGACTGCAACAAACTATTTCACCAGATGGGCTAAAGCAATACCCACGAAACATGTTGATCAAGAAATAGTCATCGTGTTTCTAGAAGGTTTAATCACCCACTTTGGGGTTCCAGAAGCAATAATAACTGATAACGGCCCAGGATTCATAGGTGCCAAAATTAATGAAGTTGCCTGTAAGTATGGAATTTATCTCAAGGCCACTTCAAATTACTATCCGCAAGGCAATGGATTAGCATAATCTACCAATAAAAACCTGTTGAAGATCATTAAAAATATTTTGGAAAGAAACAAGAGGACCTAGAATTTTCTCCAAGACCAAGTGCTATGGGCTGATCGAATTTATATCAAAAAATCAATCAAGACTTTGCCTTACGTCCTAGTCTATGGCAAGGAAGTTGTCTTACTGACTCACATGGAAATTCCTGCACTTTGGATGTTAGGTGGTGAGGGGGGATAATTAGATCCCATGGAAGTCAAATTAGCTCAACTATTGTAGCTTGAAGAAGACCAAGAAAATACCTATAAAGTATTCACGAGACACACAGAGATTACCTAAAACTGGTTCAAAAGAAAGTCCTCCACCCGTACTTTCAAGGTTGGGGACCTAGTGTGGAAATGGGACTCATGGAAGATCAAGTCGGACAATCATTATAAATTTGATACCTTATGGGAAGGCCCATTAAAAATCTCATAAGTCAATCAAGCCGACTCTTTCATTCTGAAAGACATGACCGGCCAAACTCTGCCCATCCTAGTCAATGGTCTTCATCTGAAGGCCTTTCACTCTTAAAGAGGTATTCAAAAGAGTTTTGCTCCTGTATATAGTGTTTTATTTTTGTTTTCTTCACCTATATATGTTGGATTTCAAGACCTTTTATAAGGATACTTAGTATAGATTCACAGCCTTCACTGTAAGAAAAACTGACCCCAATCCAAGACAACTAAGGATCATCGAATACCTAAGCATAATAAGGCACTTCGGCAATTTTCCAAGTGAAGTAGTCGTTACCAGAAGATAAAATGTGAAGCACCTCAATGTCGATGAAGCAAATGAGGAGAAATAATGTCAAAAAGGTGCTAAGACAAGCTTCACATCATAGAAGCAATGCTTCTTTAGTTTTCCAACATCAAGAGATGGTTCATGTAGCTTAGAACTAAACGAAGGGTAGGAAGGTGTGACTTTGACCAGGAACAAGTCAGTAGGCGATTTCACTGAAAGGGAGTAACTCGAAGGCCACTTCGGCCAAAATATCCAAAATGGGCTGCCTCAGGCCTCAAAAACTTTGAATCATAATATTTGCCCCAACTTCAATGAACCTCCTTATGCCAACGATGAAGAAGAGCCTAAGTCTTCTAACTTACTTCACTAAGGAAGTTTTTGAAGTTATCCTTCGGCCAAAGTTCCCAGTGAACCATTTCTCAGGAAGGCACTAAGTTTAGGTTTTGAGATTGGTGAAGCTCCCACTTTGGCCATGAATTAGCAAGCCACCTCTCTTCATAACATTGGTTCATCCTTAAAATATGCGAAGTAACTACTTCACATGAAAGGTGGTCGAACCTCTATTTTGGAGCCCATTTCGAGCAAAGCAACCATCCACCAAAGTAAAAATTGTAAGCCCCTTTGCTCCTCAAATATGTAAGAATATCTGCTTCAGGCCAAAGAAATATCGAACCTTCAGTTCATTCCAAAATTTGGTGAAGTAGTGTCTTCAAAAGGGCAAATTCAGTGAAGCTTTACTTTGCTAGCTTTTGTGAACGGGATTCACTTTGGATAAAAAGCACATTGAACTGCTTGATCGCCTTCAGTTCTAGTGAAGCAACAAAAGGCACATGCTCACCCGCTTCAGTAAAAAGCAAATCTGAAGAGAAGCTTCGCTCGATTTCATATGAAGCTCCCAAGTTGAATCATGAAAGGGATATGTGCATTTAAAATGTGCCTTGGGGCACATGCTAATTAATGGCTTAGTTGAGCATCGAAGCACACAAAGTTAATACAAAGGTGGTGACACACATCCCAAAAAAATTTAGACAAGACAACAAATTTTTATGGTTTTGAAGCACAAGGAGATCTTCAAAGTACCTCGGCCCTCGCAAATGACGTCGTGAAACCAATCAAAGGACAACGCGATCTCCTTCGGCCTGATTTGCACATTTATTTCTAGCAGGTGCCATTAATGGAAATAACCGCAACTTTTACCTATAAAAGCCAAGTGCCTTCATCAAAATTTATTTACCTACTGGTTAATTCTATGCAAGAGCTTACGAGCTATAACTCTATCGTATTTTTACCACTCTTCCCTTCCCGAGTGCTATGACTCTGCCATATTTTGTAAAACCATAATGGGAAAGAAGGTCTCCAAGGAGAAGAAGAAAGCACCCGAGGAGGCAAGCACAAAAAAGGTAAAAAGGTCAAAGGAGGAAAAGAAACATAGAGCAAAGAGGGTCGACCTCAATGTCCGCCAAAAAAAATAAGTCATGGAGGAGGAGGAATATTATGAAGATTAAATTCCTGTAGAACTGCCCATTGATGGGTGGGATAACATCAAGGACACTGTGCTCTCCAAGAGCATTACCGAACTCAGGAAAATGATTGACTTTATGAAGAGTCAGATGTCAACAGAACACAAACGGGCCATTGCTTATTATTCACAACTATACTGGTACCTATGTCCTCTGGTGCACAATTATACCGAGCTTGTCTACGCCATCACCCAAAATTACCAGCCTCTAACTAAGCAGGTCTGGGATGCCGTAGGAAATAATTTATTTTCAATTTATAAAGATGACGTACAGGAGGCATTCACCCCTTGTTATTAGCCACCCAAAGGGTTTATAGTTAGAAATGTCAATATGAGCAAGCAGATGGGAAGATTTACCCCCTCCCCAACATTATAAAATTTTTAGGGGAACATTTGAATGTTGGGCTCCCCTCTATAAAGTTGCCAAAAATGCCCTTGCTCCTTAGTGATTTCAAGTACCCAAATTTTTTTCTATTCTTGCATGGGTGGCGGGCTTGTCTTTTGACGTTGTTGTATATCCTTGTAAGGTGGTGCTCGTAGAGTTCGTTTCTCATAGAAAATTCTACACCCCTGATCCTTCCAAGCCGCATGTCAATCTAGTGTTTTTCGACTGGGTAGAATGGGTGGCCCAAACCCTGCACATGCAGCTGACCAACTTGAAGAATTATGGGCCAGACCAGTACTTCGGGCCATGTTCCTTTCTCATTTGGCTTTTATTTTATTATACATAAAGTCATTTTTCCCATATCGTTGTCAATTGCGTTGACAAGGATGGAGCCCCACATCTAGTATACCAGTGGACTTCTTTTCTGACAAAGATTGAGTCTTATTATATTTTTAATCAATAGTTCATGGGACATGCTTTGGAGCTGATGTGTGACTCTTTCCCTCGGGTCCCTACGATGCTCAGAGATAGGGTCATCAATGAAATATTGGGTGACATCTTCCAACTAATGCAGGGGCTCATGGTGCGCATCTTTGGGTTTATAGGAAACCCCTTTCTGCTGCCATTTTATACTTTGGAATACCAATTTTCATTGGAAGTTTCTTGTCAGAGTGACTTCACAAATGCAATCTATGGCCACAGTCAAAAATGGGGCCCTACCTGCAACTTCCCTTTTAAGATGGGAGTCATTGAAGTTTTTGCCATAAAGCAGTATGCTCACTTTGAAGTAAAACTCAACAACTTTGGTCTACTAGAGATTCCCCAATGGTGGTTTTATGACTCCCTAGGGTAATGAGGGATTTCCTCAGGTTCAAAATTTTCACAACTACCCCCACCTAGAGATAGTTGAGCAACGCAACAACCCTAATGGGAGGGATCTAGAATGGCACATAGAGCACATGCAAGCTCTGCCCCCATGGCATAGTTTTTACTAGGTTGAGGCTGAATATATCCTTGATAGGTATACATTTCCAGATCCTAATTTTGCATTCTAGAGAAAAGCAAAAGAAAAGCTGAAGGAAGAGTTGAAGGGGTGGCACGAAGAAAAGTTGAGGGAATGGTTGATAATGAGAGTTCACCACAAGAAGCAGAAATCAAATGGTTTCCTCCAGATAGATCAATATTTATGCATATTATATGATGCCCACATGGACTCATGGTAGCCCATCTCCTTCATAGACTTCGTGCCCCCAAGCATCCCTGGCTCAGGTGAGAGCCCAAGAAAAATTGAGCAGGTACCTGAATAGGAAGAAGAAGAAGAATCAGTGGGGGCACAACAGGTGCAGCAGAATGAGCCTACAAAGGTTTCCAACCAAGCTACTAAAAATGATGCACAACAGAAGGAAAATAAAATGAAGAAGAAGGCCGATGAAGCCCAAATGCCCCCTCCACATCTAAAGCGGCCTTGCACTGAACTCTTTGGCTCTGCTAGCGAATAAATTTTGAAGAACCCAGTTTAGATGAATGTTGGCGAAGTGGCACTTGGACACCTATTGCAATGAGAAAAAGAAATTATTGATGTTGATATCATTGATATGGAGGAGCCCCTCCAAAAATCATGAGAAGTAGTAAAAAGGGAGATTGGAGATGTTGAACGAACACAGGAGGAAAGTGACCAAGGGCTCAACACACAAGATTTCACCACTACTACTCTCACGGTAGAGCACAAAGGTACACACCTTTTTTTACTTTCTACTAATTTTGAATCTGCAACTATAGTTTCCCTAGCCAAAAGGCTTTCAGTGTCTCCCTTATATGCAATCAAGCCCCTACAAACCACAACTTCTATTGAATCTTCACGACCACCAGTTGACACCATTTCGATTGCTACCACTATTCCTTTTTTCCAACCCATATCTTCCACCTTCGATGATGTCCCTAATATCTCTACACCATCCATGTCACTTGGTCGGGGCACCACCAACATACTGTTACCCACACACTCCCACCCCACACCATCTAAACAGCCTGGGGATGATACTTCACTTCCAAACCCTAATAGCCCAGTCATGGTGGTGTTAGTCAAAAAGTGACTAACTACAGAAAAATAGTTGATGCACCTTTTTGCATATTTTCCAAGAAGACCGAAGTGGCCCATATGCTAAAGATCAAAGAAAAAGCAAAATACCGCAAGGAGGTAAAAGTGTCGCGATATCGCGACATGTTGCATTTTCATGGGAAAAAGCAAAGAGAAAGAGCAAGGAGGAAAAAGTGTCACGATATCGCGACATGTTGCATTTTCGTGGCAAAAGCAAAGAGAAAGAGCAAGGAGGTAAAAGTGTCACGATATCGTGACATGTTGCATTTGATAAGAAGAAAAGAGCAAGGAGGAAAAGTGTCGCGAATGTTACATTTTGCTAAGAGCAAAAAGAGCAAGGAGGAAAAAGTGTCGCGATATCGCGACATGTTACATTTTCATGGCTAAGAGCAACAAAAAGGAGCAAGGAGGTAAAAGTGTCGCGATATCATGACATGTTACATTTTCGTGGCTAAGAGCAAGAAAAGAGAGCAAAGAGGAAAAAGTGTCACGATATCGTGACATGTTACATTTTAGGCCAAAGAGAAGAGAAAGGAGCAAGAAGGAAAAAGTGTCGCGATATCGCGACATGTTGCATTTTCATGCCAAAAGAGAAGAGAAAGAGCAAGAAGGAAAAAGTGTCGCGATATCGCGACATGTTGCATTTTCATGGCTAAAAGCAACAAAAGAGAACAAAGAGGCAGAAGTGTCACGATTTCGTGACATGTCACATTTTTGTGATGCAAGAAGAAGAATCAAGATGAAGACATAGAAATGTCATGATTTCATGACATGTTGCATTTTTGTGACTCAAAAAGGGAGGCAGGTAGAGAAACAAGAGTGTCACGATTTCGTGACATGTCCGGTTTTTGCCAAGGAAACAGAGTATATTTTTGGCAACTGGGACATGCACTGACATCAGGTGCTGATTTCTGAAGAATGGTCAGTTGATTATAACCTGGCAGGTCCGTTGGATGATTGCAGAATAACAGGCTCATCTAAATTTAGCTAGAAGGAAATCTATCCAATCTACGGGAAATCCGTTGTATATTCTTAGAAACTGTAGACAATTACTTGTAATTGATTGAAGAAATTAAATGTACATAGTAGAAGATACTCTTTTTAGGGTATAAATAGGAGTGAGTCGACCATGAAAAAGGTCGGCTCTTGGACGTTTACAGGCTTGATGTACATGTACTGGATTACAAGCAATAAAAGATTTCTTCTTCTGGCTTCTGAAACTTCTGTGTGCAAGTGTATGTATCTGGTGTTTTAACTTTTATTCATTCTAAGTTTTATAATGTATCTATTCTAAAATCTGGACTGTGCACGTATAAACCTTGTTTCTAGAGTTGAACATTAAAAGATATTTACATGTATTTAGACGAACATCTAAAAGTCGCACTCAGGAATTCATGTTTTCTATAAGAAGATATAAAGAAAACTCTGAAAGTAGTAATCTGCATCATCAATGTTTGTTGTTGTCTAATCTGTACCGTGAGAAAAGTTCTAGCTTAGGCTATATTTCCCTTATCTCTTGTTCCCCTTTTCTCTAAAAAACTCAAAGGAACCAGCCTTCTCTGGAGACTAGACAGATGATCTCAAGCAAGATCTGTCT
Source organism: Wollemia nobilis (assembly GCA_028583015.1). Taxonomy (NCBI): domain Eukaryota; kingdom Viridiplantae; phylum Streptophyta; class Pinopsida; order Araucariales; family Araucariaceae; genus Wollemia; species Wollemia nobilis. Next base: position 11,757,045 of record JAQPPZ010016879.1, on the reverse strand, counting down.
ATTCAATGTTGGCAAAGTCTAAGGCGCAACACTATTAACCGAAGGCAGATTTTGTTCCAACAGTTTTTGGCACGCCCGATGGGACCAACAATCCCACAGTATTGTATAAGTTTTGGTGTTTTACCTTAAGAGCCTTTTGTTTGAAAATCTCAAGAAAAACCACCTGGCGACTCCATTGCAATTTAGACCATAAAAGAAAGACCTTGTCTAAAAACCTTCTGGTTATATAGCCATATGATAACCAGATCCCGAGCTAGAAACTCTGAAGAACCTATCGAGTTCTTTGAACTACATCTCGAAAGCCTAAAGGCACACCCTGTGCTAGCCGCACGATCAAATCCACCCGACACCATTAGCACCTCTTTAACACCCATTGTAGGAGCATCTGCAAGCAATCCTATAGTAGTTGTAACTCCTTTAGCAATCATGGCAGCCGCCCCTGCCCTAACCCATCTTGTGTGGAATCAAACTGGCCCTTTAAACTTAGGAGCACAAAATCAAATTCCACAAGCTGCACTAAAAGCATTGCCAACTTTTGATGGAATAGGAAAAATAGTAGATGAGCATTGTCTAGATGTATCATCGCTAGCATCTATTTACAATATCACTCAGGAAGATGTAATGGTCAGATTGCTAGTTATATCTTTGAAAGGAAAGATGCTCTATTGGTACAGAGCGCTTCCCATTGGATCCATTACTTCTTGGGCAGTGCTTGTCGATCGTCTGGTCGATGAATTTAATATACATGCGGATCCTTTCACATTGTTGAATCAATTCACTATCATTGAGAGGCATCCACGAGAAGAAATCCAGGATTTCAACATCAGATTTACTAGAACTCGTGATAGAGTACCGCAAGGCCTAAAACCCATGGAAGAACAAGCTATATGCTATTATTTAAGGGCTTTTGATTCAGATCTGAGTATGATAATAAGGCAATCCCGTGTAACCACTTTTCCTGGGATCTATCTAGAGGCAACAAAGGGCGAAGCTGATCTCATCGCTACAAAAAGATATCCATCAAAGAGTCTATTGCCAATTGTACCAGAGCTTTCCCAAGCATCAATTTCTAAACTGCCTGTACTCCCATCAATGCAGGCCCTCCCAGCTATAGCCGCACCTCCTACATTCCTTGCATTACCAGCCACACCCCTTGCATCAGCTCCCCCCAATGATCAATACACGACCATAATTGATACAATGAAGACATTGTCAAATGAAATGGCATCCATGAAAAAGAGAGAGGCGAAACGGAATATCCAAGCAAGAAGATTTCCACAGATACAAAAGGAAGGTGCTTCAACAAGTGGAAGAGGACAAGATAAAAAAAATGTGGTGTATGCAAATGAGATAGGAGATAATGGAGAACCCACTAATTTTGATTACTGGTGTACCACTTGCAATGATCCTCATGGAGAAGATTCATGCATGATTCATCAACATCATGTGCAAGCGGTTATTAATGAAAGAGCCAAAGAAACTGGCAAGGGACAGGTGAACATAATTAGAGAAGTCCACCACAATTTGGCAATGCCATCCATGGAACAAGTCTCAGTCCTGACAAGGTCAGGAAAAAAGTCGTTACAAGTCGACCCTAAGGAACTCCAACCACTAAGTTTTCCTCCTGCCCCTAGGGCGACTCCGTAGAAAAACTAGTCTAATGAGAAAGGACGTTCTGATCCTCCTCAGACTTCTGCGACTACACCAAGAAAAGAATTTCCTCCTAGAAAAGGGAGCGAGACTCAAGAGCAAGCGAAGGAAAGACTCAGATTTCCTTCATTGACAAAAAGACAAAGAACAGAAGCTACGTAGGTCTATAGAGACAGATATGATGCATCGACTAGTGGAAGGGAGAAAAGTGCTGAGGTATCCCCAGCTGCAACTCTTTCATTCAACATTGCAGAAGAAATGAAGAGGACCCCTTCCAAAATAAGCATGTATGATGCACTACAAATTCTTGGTCAGATCGACCTCCTCCAAGAATCCTTAAATTTAAAGAATGATACCTCTTCCTCAAATGTTATACAAGCAAATGTTGTGTCAACCTCTGGGAAAAATAGACCGCCCCCATTCTATCTATCCTTGCAAATGGAGGGGTGGATAGTTCACAATTGCATGATTGATTCAGGGCCGCAACTACGGTGATGCCGAAAGCCGTATGTGACATAATGGGGATGGAATATACTCGAAGTCATCCTGGTGTGTTGCAATTAGATGGTACTCTAGTAAAAACTATCGGGGTGATCAAAGATATCCCTATTCAACTCCACAGAATGCCAGAAGTAGTCGTCATACAAGAAGTAGTTGTTGTAGACTTAGAACCATATTTCGGTATGTGTTTATCCAGAGAGTTCACAGCCAAACTGGGTGGTTATCTATCTCTAGATTATTCTCATTTGGAGGTACCTTTCAAAGGTAAAAGAGTCAAGATCTACAATGAAAAACCATCTACTTTTCACGTAGAAAGACTAGAGGAAACAACTACCATAAACATGATGTCCGAGGAATTGGAAAATATTGATCTAATGGAAGAAACCATGGAGGAACTCCAATCTGAAGATCAGTTTTCAATGGAGAATTTCAATGCTATGGTAGAGACAGAAATGGGAAGCTATTCCATTGAGAAACCAAAAAAGCTCCCTATTGTTGTCCCTAAAATAGGTGATTCGGCCAACCAGTTATGGAAATTGTACTTTGATGGGTCAAGGTGCAAAAATGGAGCAGGAGCTAGAATTGTTCTGATTTCACCTACTAGAAAAGAAAAAGTCTTTTCATATAGGTTGACATGGAGTTGCACCAATAACGCGGCTGAATATGAAGCTTTGTGTTTGGGACTTAGGAAAGCTGAAAAATTGGGTGCAAAACAGCTGCTGATCTATGGAGATTCAGAGCTGATTGTTAAACAGGTTACTGGCAAATGCATTTGTAAGCAACATTACCTAAAGGCTTACAAAAACAAAGTGTTGGATCTATTGGAAAATTTTGAAGCACTAAACATAAAATCCATTTCCAGAGAGAAGAACACCCATGCAGACCTGTTAGCATTAGTAGGATCCAATTTTTGCCCAGTCAATAATGTTATTCAGAAGTCTAAAATAGTCAGACTTATATACAGGCCTTCTGTGCCCGATAAGGACATTTTCTGGCAAGTATTCGAAAACGATGAGCAGATCCTAGATTTTTTGATTCATGAGATGAATTGCTCTATAGAAAGAGCGTTACAAGAAGAGGACGAAGAGAGCCTTATTCAACTGAAAAATAATCATATCCCTAGGGGATTGATCACCCTGGAGAGCCTTTTCGACAATAGCGATAGAGTTGTAGGTCGAAGGATCAAGGTAGATGAACGTCGGTATAAGGAAATAGAACTAGAACCGGGCAAAATGATCAAAGTAGGGACCGATTGTACAGTGGTAGAACTAGAACAAATAAAATAGTTATGTAGAGAATATCCAGATATAATAGCCTGGACTTATAGTGATCTGAAAGTGTATAGGAAAGAGGTCATTCAACATACCATCGAACTAGAGGAAGGAGCTAAACCTTTTAGGCAGAGGCAGAGGCCTGTGAATCCTAAAATTGAAGCCTTAATGAAATAGGAGTTGTTAAAACTCCTGCAGGCTAAGATAATATACCCAATCAAGCACTCTACCTGGGTGGCAAATTTAGTTCCAGTCCGCAAGAAAAATGGAGAAATACGACTATGCATCGATTTCAAAAATTTGAACAGAGCCTCTTTAAAGGATCACTATCCTTTACCCCAGATTGACCCAATCCTTCATACTGTGGTGGGAGCAGAAAGGTTTTCTCTGTTAGATGGCTTTTCTGGTTACAATCAAGTTTGGGTGAGAAATGAAGATCAATACAAGACTGCGTTCACCACTAAGTGGGGAACATTTGCATACCAAAGGATGCCCTTTGGATTATCTAACGCAGGAGCAACTTTCCAAAGAGCCATGGACGTAGCTTTTGGGGAGCTTGCAAACAAAATTATTGTCATCTATTTAGATGACATGACTATTTTTTCTCACGACAAAAAGGACCATGCCACTCATCTGCAACAAGTATTTGAGAAATGTAGAGAATTTGGAATATCACTAAATCCTAAAAAATCTATTTTTGTTGTGGAAGAAGGAATACTCCTTGGGCATGTTATTTCTAAAGCTGGGCTGTCAATTGATCCTGATAGAGTAAAGGCACTTCTTGAGTTGTCACTCCCAGTTAACAAGAAAGGTTTGCAGTCTTTCTTTGGGCAAATAAATTTTGTCAAAAAATTCATTGCAGATTTTGCCCAAACGGTTAAACCAATGACTGAATTATTGAAAAAGGACGCTCCTTTCAAATGGACAGAGCCAAGGAAAGAAGCTTTCCAAAAAATTCTAGAAGCCATCGCTCAAGCTCCTGTGCTAGTTAACCCTGACTATTCCCGAGGTTTCATACTATATGTTGTCAGAGAGCAAGATAGTTATGCTGCAGTTCTCACTCAAAAAGGAGCGGATGATGAAGAAAGACCCATAGCCTTTTTGAGTTCCACCATGCACAAACATGAGGAAAGGTACAACTTCATAGAAAAACAAGTATATGCAATTATGAAATCCTTGAATAAGCTAAAACACTTCTTATCCCGAGTCGGACGATGGTGTATGTTATTCATCCCGATGTAAGGAACTTCATAATTCAAGGAGAATTGGGTGAAAAAAGAGCTGGATGGGTGACTCGCATCCAAGAGTATGATGTAGAAATACATCCTACTAAAATAGTCAGAGGGAGAGCTTTGTGCCAAGAATTGGCCAAGCAAGCTGCAAGTGGATATGGGGAGAGCCACCTCGTCATGGCAAACACAGAGCAACACCAAGATAGAGTAAGTTCGGGTTGGATCGATGACTTTGTGAGGTATTTTTAGACTGGGTCATGTCCTGAAGATATGAACGCTTCCCAGAGAAGGAGATTCAGAACCCAAGCATTGAAATATACCCTTCGAATAGAGGGGTTGTACAGGATTAACATCGATGGTGTATTGTTAAAATGCGTTCTCGATAATGAAAAGCAGAAAGTGTTAGATGAATTTCATGAGGGTTTTTTAGGGGGACATTATGCAGGCCGAACTACAACTTTGAAGATCCTTAGAGCTGGATGTTATTGGCCTTCCATCTTCCTAGATGCGTACAAAGTGACCCAGAGGTGTGAACAGTGTCAGAGGTATGTGGGAAGAAATAGGAATGCACCTATGCCCTTAAAAGCTATTCAAGTCGAGGAACCATTCCAGTAGTGGGGGTTGGATTTCGTAGGGATAATAGAGCCAAACTCATCATCAGGCCACAAATACATTCTCACTGCCATGGACTACTTCACCAAGTGGGCAGAAGCAGTGCCTACAAAGAAAGCTGATTCGGAAGTGGTGATAGAATTTGTCGAAAGTCTAATCACAAGGTTTGGCATACCAGATTCTTTGATTATAGATAATGGATCCCCTTTCACTAGTGCAAAGATGATCGAATTCGTCAGTAGATATGGAATTTACCTGAAGACTTCCTCTAATTATTACCCACAAGGTAATGGATTAGCTGAGTCTACTAATAAGAATCTTCTAAGAATTCTGAAAAGAACATTAGAGGACAATAAGAAGAACTGCACTCACTCCTGAATCAAGCCCTGTGGGCCGATAGAATCTCAATCAAAAAATCAATCAATACATCACCATATGCTTTGGTTTATGGCAAAGAAGTTGTTCTACCGATTCATATGGAGATACCCACGTTGAGGATGCTAAACCAAGTTAACGAAGATGAAGGTCATCCAATGGATGCCCGACTGATGCAACTTCTGCAGCTTGAAGAATCTAGGGAACAGGCCTACGATCATCATCAAAAGCATATGGTAAAAATAGTCGGGTGGTTCGATAAGAAAACCACTTTCAGGAAATTCAAAACAGGTGACCTGGTATTAAAATGGAATGTCAAGAAAGCAAAGCCAGGACACCATGACAAGTTTGATGCGTTCTGGGAGGGGCCATTCGAAATTGTTTCAGAAAAGCAATTCAATGCCTTCTAGTTAAAAGATCAAGATGGATGGGTTCTACCCATCACGGTGAATGCTTTTCACCTAAAATTGTATTTCCAGTAAAAGCTACAGATCACCATTATATGTACAGTATATTATAAGTTTGGAGTTTTGTAAATATTTCCCTTTTTACGGCCTAATAAGAATCATTTTTTGCGGACTAGCGGGGTCCGATATTTTGAATGAAATTTGGAGGGAAAAATTCGCCCTTATTATTTCAAATTTTCAAAAATCTGGGGCTGCCGCGTGATCGCCTGAAAAGTCGACGAGAAGGGATGAATAAAAAGAAAGTTTCAAAATATGTTATGTGTGCTCCTCGGGATATTTCCAAAAAATTTCCACCGCCAAATGTTTTTTAAAGCAACCACGTGCCAGAAGTCCAGTGGGAGAAGATAATTAATCTGTCAGTTAGCATCTTTTCGGGCATGGGATAATTTCGAGTCCCCAAGTGGGTTTTTAATGAGCCGACGAGCGTTTTTAGGAGTTCCCTAAGAAATATGGCAAGAATAGAAACCGAAGAAAAGATAGACAAAATCAAATCAACCAACCGTCATTTAATGCATTAATTTTGCATGTCCTCCTAGGTGATATAAAATTAAATTCAAAGATTTAGAGAGGCATTTCGCCATTTGCAAACTTGCTCAAAGCTCTTGGAGAAGAAAAGAAGTGAGGAATTGTCTCTGTGATGCTCGGGAAGCCAGAAGTCTCGCCAGCCACTGTTATACCACTGCACTATAGCGTAGTGAGGAAAGAATTGTGAAGTAATCAGAGGAGGTTCAAAATCTGCATACCTGATAATTCGTAATGGCTCCAAAGAAGGCGAAAGACCAGGCAACATCTACCTCATCACTCTCGACTACTTCGGTAGTGAACAGAAGGGAAGAAAATAGTGCTAGTTTTATTGACAGAGACTCTCGGATTGCAGATACGATAATAACATGGAAGGACCCGACGGAGATTCGGAGCAATATAAAGAACCGGGTAGCAACTGGGGTTTCTGCGTCTTCTCCTTCAATGTTTGCATACCATTATTTCTTGTACTGGTATGTATATATTCCTGTCCATCCCTGCCCAGAACTGGTAAGGGCAATTGCAAATTTCTATGATGAAAAAGGGAGAAAAGTTAGGGATTTTTTAGGGAAGGTCCTTTTTCCTCTGTCCAAAGATGCTTTTGTCTCTGCTTTCACTGCGGGCCGTGTCCCTCCCTTAGAACCTAAGAAATTTGACCCCTTAGAATAGGCTACATATTTTGGCTCATCCAAAAAGGTGAGGGGTTTCCTAGCCACTCAGCTAAAAGATCTTCCAGAAGGGGCAAATCCACCAGAACCCCCAATTGACAGGGCAACTTTTAAAAACCCTGAACTATATTCCATCTTGGCCATGATTGCGGGACTAAAAAATGATGAAAAGGTTCAAAAATGGTAGGTGGTTGTAGCAGAGTGTTTTTCGAACCCCAAAATGTATGATTCGGCTGTTATGAGCAGGAGTGTGAGACCTATTTTCTTTGACTGGCCTGGGTTCTTAAGTGTAGAAATTCATGAGGGTTTGGCAGCATTGAAGGTTGGCACCCAGTTTTCTTTCAGATACACTTCATATTTGGTATGGTTATTCTTTTATTTCATGTCTCAAGAGTTAGCTTTCATTTCAAAGAATGATAAGAATGAAAAGGGAGAAATTTTGCCAGTATATGAATGGACTAATGTGTTATACAAATCCGAATCGTATTATGATTTCAATAGGGAATTTTTGGGCCCTGCACTAAAAATCATGTATGGGAAAATAACAAGATTGACCCCCAAAGCGAAAAAGGTATTGCAAACCAAGTTTGCAGAGGAGGGGGATTGGTTTATCCTAACACAAGGAGTGTGTATCAGATTGTATGGGTTTACAGACAAACCCTTTTTACTTCCCCATTATGTGACTGATAGAATCTTTGCCTTAGAATATGTAAGGCAAACAGAAAACATTAATGTCAAATTCGGGACTGGAATTGGGAAAACCAGTACCTGTAATATGCCCTTTAGTTTTGAAGGGATTACTATTTCAAGGAAGGGGCAAAATGAACAGATAGCGGAGTATTTAAGAAAATTGGGTCTTATCGAGATTCCGCAAAGATGGAAATATGACCCCATAAACAGGTTCGCTGAAAGACAGTCCATCTTGAATAAAACACATAAAAAAGAATTTCATGTTAAAATCAGGGATGATATTGAAGAAAATAGGAATAATACAGAAGATGAACCCTTGGAGTGGCACATAGAGAAGATGGAGCCTTTGCCCCCTTGGCATGATTTTTATGAAGTAATTGTTCAGTTTGACCCCAAAAATAAAAAGGCTCATCAGTTGACGGAGAGAAAAATCGCCCAGATTCAGAAGAATAGGCCGGATTGGGATGTGGCAAAAATTTGGGAATGGTGGGTAATGAGAGTTCAGACAAATTTTATTTCATCAAGATATCCCACCAAAAATGACAATCTGTTTGAAACTCGGTATGCTGAACACCATGACTCCTGGGGAGGAAGTTTCCCTGTTAGAATCCCTCCAAGCGTAGGAAGTGGTCATTCTTCTGCTCCCGAAGTGTCCCAGCCACCTGAGAAATCCCAGCAGCCTGAAGCTGGTAAGGGAAAAGCGATTACAGAGGTTCAGAATCTTCCCCTTGTTCAGACCAAACCTAGGACAGCTAGGAAAAGGTCGATAGAAGAGGTCTTTACTGAAGAACAAGGAAAGACTTATAGTTCGAAGGCCGCCCAAATGATGTTGAAAATGGGCTATGATGGAAAAGGGTTGGGCAAAGAAGGACAGGGGAGAGTTGAACCTATTCTAGTCCATCAAAGAGAGAAATGCCTAGCACTTGGGGCAGATACCCTGACATCCAGACATCATTCCTCAAAGGTTGTAAAATTCGTTCCACCTGCAGACTCGGGTACAGAATCTGATGAACCCGTAGCAGAAAGAATGAGGAAATTGAAAATGATGGCGGATAGGAGAAAAGACAAGAGTATTATTCAAACTTCGTCTAGTGATCAAGAGCCTCAAGATACAGAGGACGACTCAGGGAAAGAGACTCAGGAAGGCGAACCAGCCCATACAACTGAAGGAAACACTGATGCAGATGCTCAGAACGTTGAGCATGAAACTTCACATAAGGAAGTCCCACGCGGCCCACCCAGTTCGGCTCAAGAGAGCCAAAAGAGTGAAAATAAAAAACAAATTTTGGTTAAAAAGGAGATCCTGACGGTAGAAGAGCAGCAGGAGAAACAAATTATAAACTTAGATGAAAGTGATGAAGAAAATAAAACTCCTGATGAGGAAAAAATGCAGAGTGAAGAAATTGTCGTCAGTGAACATGAAGAAGAAGAAGGACACCAACAACCAGTCCAACCGAAAATAGGTATGCTTTCTTCACTTTCTTCTTCTCATTCTCCTACTCATTCCCATTGTAATTCTCCTTCCTTTTCTAAAATCGACAAAAATATAATGTCCTTGCCAAAAAATTACCTTGTTCTCCCAGAAATGGCAGCATCTTCCCAGAGTCCGCTAAATATTGGGTCCGTAGTTGCTCCCATTCCATTTCTCCCTAGCATTGACATCCCAGCAGCTGGAGTTACAACTTCTCAAGGGACTGAGTCACATTCCACCATGGCCAAGATTGAAAATCTAAAAAGGGTGAGCAGGAATGCTTTAGATTGGTGGACTTCACATGCAGCTGGAGATTCTAAAGCACCGGCTACTGTAAGAGAAATCATTGCTTTAGATCCAGCCAATATGCAAAGGAAGAAGTTGAAATTAACTCCCATTACTAAGAAATCAAAGGGAGAAATGATTGTGGAAGATTACCAGGCAGAAGAGATAAACGAAGATATATCTCAACTGCCTATGCAAGATGAGTGGGTGAAAGCCCAAGCACATTTTGGGACTATATACTTACAGGGAGGACACTATCAAGAAATGTTTTTGAAGGAAAAGGAGAAGAGAAAGGAATTAGAGGCTGTAGTGAAAGAGCAAAAAATAGTAGAGAAGGCTCTTACTTTAGAGGCTAAAAAATGGGAGGGTAAATTCAGTGTTGCTGCCAGTGAAGTGGAAAAAGGTAAAGAAAAGTTGAGTATAGCAGAAGCTCAGATTCAGGCATTACATACACAGATACAACAGCTACAACAACAGTTGGTCGAACAACAAAATGCCCCTTCCAGATTTTTGAAAGATAAAGTAAAGAGCATGAGGAAGGAATTGTTAAAAGATTTGTTGTTTTTAGTATTAAAGGCTAAACCTTTATTGTTGTATTTGGCTAAAGTAAAGGAAGTTACCGAAGTAGTAAAATAGGAATTTGAGGCTGTCGAAGCATTTTTATTGAAAAGAGAGGATGCGGCTACTAAAATTCAGATTTTGTCAAAAAAGATGCCAGGAAGCATGGAAGCCAAACTCAGAAGCGAAGCCTGGTCTCAAGCTAAAATAGCAGCAAAGAACTTCTTTAGGAAGTTTAAATTGATAGCACAGGGAAATAAGTTTCTGCACGAGCTTGAAGATGAAGCGAAAGGGTTGCTCCAAAATCTTGATTTGGCTATTCATAATGGGCTTCCTTACCTCTGGGATGATGGTTCAAAAGTTTTGAAGGAAGAAGTCCTTTCGGCATCAATAAAAGCTTTTGTTGAAGATGAAACAGACATAGACGGCTGGCAAGAACCTGTAGAAGAAATGCAGGTCATGGAAATGATCCAGAAGCTAACACAGATTAAAACCTGCTTACAAGAACTGGTTTTAAAACAAAAGATCATTTCTTATGATAAAGTGGAAGAATTGCAGTATGTCTATCAACTTTTCATTGATTCTTCTGATTTAGAAGATGAAGACTGGAATCAAGTGTGCAAAACTTATCAAGAGATAATTGCAGCCATGGACAAAATCAGAAGATCTAAACATCAGGGGCAGCAGCCAGCAGCCAGAGCTGGGACCAGCTCCCAAAATTGAATTTTTGTGTTCTTCAGACAAAGGTTAAGTCCCTAAGCGGTAAAAGAAAGGTTCTGATAAGGTAAAGATCACCTATATTCCAAAGTGCATTCTTTTTCTTTTATCTTTGTTTTTCCACTCGAAATTTTACTTTTTGCAACTATGCTGGTGACTCCGTTTCCCAATGGATGAAGGCCTGGTCTCTATTTTTGCGAGCAAAAATTCCCCCGGAAGGCACCAAGAATGTTAGTCAAAAAGTGACTAACTACAGAAAAATAGTTGATGCACCTTTTTGCATATTTTCCAAGAAGACCGAAGTGGCCCATATGCTAAAGATCAAAGAAAAAGCAAAATACCGCAAGGAGGTAAAAGTGTCGCGATATCGCGACATGTTGCATTTTCACGGGCAAAAGCAAAGAGAAAGAGCAAGGAGGAAAAAGTGTCGCGATATCGCGACATGTTGCATTTTCAGGGCAAAAGCAAAGAGAAAGAGCAAGGAGGCAAAAGTGTCACGATATCGCGACATGTTGCATTTTATAAGAAAAAAGGAGCAAGGAGGAAAAGTGTGCGATATCGCGACATGTTGCATTTTGTGGTAAAAGCAAAGAGAAAGGAGCAAGGAGGTAAAAAGTGTCGCGATATCGCGACATGTTACATTTTCATGGCTAAGAGCAAAGAGAAAGAGCAAGGAGGAAAAAGTGTCGCGATATCGTGACATGTTACATTTGCGTGGCTAAGAGCAACAAAAGAGAGCAAGAAGGAAAAGTGTCGCGATATCGCGACATGTTGCATTTTCATGGCTAAAAGAAGAGAAAGAGCAAGAAGGAAAAAGTGTCGCGATATCGCGACATGTTGCATTTTCATGGCCAAAAGAGAAGAGAAAGAGCAAGAAGGAAAAAGTGTCGCGATATCGCGACATGTTGCATTTTCATGGCTAAAAGCAACAAAAGAGAACAAAGAGGCAGAAGTGTCACGATTTCGTGACATGTCGCATTTTCGTGATGCAAGAAGAAGAATCAAGCTGAAGACATAGAAATGTCACGATTTCGTGACATGTTGCATTTTCGCGACTCAAAAAGGGCAGGCAGGCAGAGAAACAAGAGTGTCACGATTTCGCGACATGTCCGATTTTTGCCAAGGAAACAGAGTATATTTTTGGCAACTAGGACATGCACTGACATCAGGTGCTGATTTCTGAAGAATGGTCAGTTGATTATAACCTGGCAGGTCCGCTGGACGATTGCAGAATAACAGGCTCATCTAAATTTAGCCAGAAGGAAATCTATCCAATCTACGAGAAATCCATTGTATATTCTTAGAAACTACAGACAATTACTTGTAATTGATTGAAGAAATTAAATGTACATAGTAGAAGATACTCTTTTTAGGGTATAAATAGGAGTGAGTCGACCATGAAAAGGGTCGGCTCTTGGACGTTTACAGGCTTGATGTACATGTATTGGATTACAAGCAATAAAAGATTTCTTCTTCTAGCTTCCGAAACTTCTTGTGCAAGTGTATGTATCTGGTGTTTTAACTTTTATTCATTCTAAGTTTTATAATGTATCTGTTCTAAAATCTGGACTGTGCACGTATAAACCTTGTTTCTAGAGTTGAACATTAAAAGATATTTACATGTATTTAGACGAACATCTAAAAGTCGCACTCAAGAATTCATGTTTTCTATAAGAAGATATAAAGAAAACTCCGAAAGTAGTAATCTGCATCATCAATGTTTGTTGTTGTCTAATCTGTACCGTGAGAAAAGTTCTAGCTTAGGCTATATTTCCCTTATCTCTTGTTCCCCTTTTCTCTAAAAAACTCAAAGGAACCAGCCTTCTCTGGAGACTAGACAGATGATCTCAAGCAAGATCTGTCTATTCAATGTTGGCAAAGTCTAAGGCGCAACACTATTAACCGAAGGCAGATTTTGTTCCAACAGGTGCCACAACTCATTGCTTCTCCCATTGGATCTCCCACCACACCCATCACCAATTTGTCGGGCGAAGCATCCTCCCAACAGTCGTTGTATTTGTTCACTCCTTTGGCTGTAAATCCAACCTCATTTGATAATAAATTGGTTTTAATTGAAGAAAATCCTTTAGCGGAAAGATTGCTCCAGACCAGGCAAAACACAGATAAGTTATTTAAGGAAGCCAGGAAGAAAAGAGGGTGGTCCTTGGCAAAAGTGGAAAAGTGCACTATATTTTATATTAAGAGCAGGAAACTCCATAAGGTAAAGAAGGTGCCCAAAGTCCAGAAGCCTATTGATGAAATGACACTTTTAGACTATGCATATCAGGAAAAGGTTAAGGACTTGGAGCAGTTAGATGTTAATAATGAATCAAAATCCATGCATGTGCAGATTGATTTGATTCGCATCCAAACCAAGATAGCAAATGAGCACAACTATGAGGCAATAAATGCAAATATGAAGCTGGGAGAAGAGCTCACAAAAACCTGTGCCTAGCTGGAGGATGCTCAAAAATGATGCGAACAGGTGAATCAGGAAATGACTGCCCTGAAACAACAAGTGGCTCAACTACAAGTAGTTGTAGGAGGCCATGATAAAAAAGAAGTCAATATAGAGGAGAGGTCTAAGAAGTTTGAAACCTGAATCATGGAAATGCAGCAACAGTTATATGAAAAATAAAATATGGAGCTATTTTATAGGGATAGAATTAAAAGCATCCGCACACATTTGCTAAAAAAATTTAGATCTCGGGCCTCTAGTGCCCTGTCAGTTCTCTCATACATCACAAAATCCCAAAGTGCAGCTTCGTAGAGTGGGCCTATTGTTGATGAAGTGATGCAAGAAATTTGGCACTGGCTTAGGTTAGCAAGAAATTCAGCGCTGGCTCAGGTTAGCAATGGAGGTATAGAGCATTAAGTATCAAGATTTACAGGTGCTTGCCATGAATCGGATAACAAGATATTGGTCCACCGCTCAGTCCACCGTCAATGCCTTCTTCTCAAAAGTAAGGAAAGCTCAGAAGGTTAAATAGCTAATGGGCATATTTGAGTAGAAATAATGCACTTTTTTAGTATATTTTTAGGATCTCTCACGGTTGGGTTTTCTAGGTTTTACTAATGATGACTGGAATCTCTTGTCAAAATAAGAACTCAAGCTCATGTGGCTCCACTTTGAGGGTGAAACTTCATATATTGATAATTGGGTTGATCCCATCACAAAAAAATAGGTCACAGATCTTATCCTAAGATATTTTCAGATTGCAGCTTGTTTGAACGACTTGAGCACATGAGCCAAGCACTCAAACATAGGCCAAATTGACAAATTCCATGTTATGGTAAAATCCCTTCAATATCAAGGACCATTTTAGAAGGGAGCTTGGGCTCACATTTTTCAAACAATGGAGGGCATCCGTGAATATCTTCCCCACCATCAAAATAAGAACAGACACCCGATGAGAAAGAAGAAGGAGAAAGAAATGAAGAAGAAGTAGCTGCAGAGGTACCCCCAAGAGAAGAAGCACAAATTGAGGTAGGGATCAGAGGCAACTCTGGCCCAATGGATCAAGGCTGAGGGTCCATGCATCGAGTCGAGCTCGTTACCCTATGAACCACCAGGAATGTTGATAATTTTGTCACATTACTTAGAGGGGTGAAGAAAATTGAAATCTGAGATGTTTTTGTAAAGTATTTTCTTGTTTTCCATGAATTTGTTCCCTTGCTTTTCCTTGTATTTTGTAGCACTACAATAATTTTGGTTTCTATTTTGACGCCCCTGTATATAAAGGGCTTCACTTGAAAAGAGCAAGAAAACATAGAAAGCTTCGCTAAAGGCAGAAGGAGAAGAGTAGCTTCACAATAGAAATTAGGCAAGTCCAATTTTGGCCAAAAAATTCCTAAGGCATGGAAGACACTTCGCCTACAAATCTATCGAAGTATCCACTTAGGGTAGGAGAATTGTGAAGCTACCATTGTGAGTTAATGAATAATGCACCAAGTCAGTGAAGCACTTTGCTAAAATCTTGGCCGAAGTGTTGCTTCATCCCATATTTCCAACAAATCATCTCGTAGGCAAGCACCACTTCGGGCCTCAACTTGGTGAAGCAACTACTTCGGTTGGTCCCTTAGCAAACCTCCCACTTCAACCATCATTTTTTTGAAGCTCTATAATAAGGATGAGCAAATTTTCAAGGTATGAAGTTAAATTTAGGCGATGCTCCCCCGAATTACCACCTTACAATTGAATCGTTGTGAAGCATCCAACCAAGGGCAAGGGGGAAAGACTTCATAGCATATCTCCAGTAGTCAGCTGCTTCAAGCAAATTCATTGCCGAAGCAGCATTTTGACCTCTCTCAGTGAAGCGACATAACTATGGATTAAGTGGCCATGTATTCTAAAATAAAATGGGCTACTTCAACTTATTCATCCAACGAAGCTATCTTCAAGGTTTTTTTCTAGTAAACCATTAAGTACTCGTCTACCATCCTACCTTTGCTTCAGCTTGGGCTCATTGCAAATTTGTGCTTCAACTAAAAATCTAGTGAAGCTCCACCCAGGGCATGTTCGATGAGAATGCTCTTCCCAAGAGGCTCATATTCCAAGGTCGAGTATTTATCCAAGGCGTTGATGTAGCACATAAATGCAATTTTTCCTCCCCGAAAGACCTAGCATCTATTTGTGGTAATAGGATCAAAAGTTTCAATTACAAAATATGCCCAGCATAATTTTTGGAGCCACCTAAACATCCTAACCAAAGCAGGTCCATGGTTCATAAATGCAAATTTCCCCACTTAACGCGACCTTGTATCTAGTTTTGGTAATTGGCTAAGAGGGTTCGATTGTGAAAAGTAAGCTAGCATCATTACCAGATCTGCCCTAGCATTATTGTAAACCGATATCATTAATGCCTCAGAGGGTTTGGTCCTCTATAAAGACCCACTCATTGTAATTAAAAAGGGGACGAAAATATTGCTAAAGAAGCTATTGTAGATTATGTATCAATATAAAAGATCTTTGGCTCTGAATATGTGTTTTCTTTTATGTTGCCTCTGGCAAGTATTTCTGCTTTCATTTATTTTTTTTATTGCTGTAATTTTGATATCTGGATTTTAGCGTTGGGAGATAAATGTGTCTAGAATTCTGGTAGAGGATACATAGGAAAGTATATGCAGTTTTGGTTTCTGTTACATCTTCTGTATTATTTGTTGTTGGTTTAGATATAGATTAGTTATTGTGTTGCTTATTCTTTTCCACTGCAATATCCAGCTATTTGCATTTCTTTCTATACTTTTTATCTCTTTCCTACACCCTCATTCTTTTAATTTCTTTCCTACACTCTTATCTTAAAACCCCCAGTAGTTTAGTATAGGAGTTGACCTTCTCCAGATATTGGCACGGAGGGCATCTCTTATTGTCAGCCTTTAAATGTTGGTCCAGGTCTAGGGCGCTTAGACATGTGAAAATCCTTTCATGTGGCGAATTTGTGACCAACAAGAACTTCATCATCTTCCTTTTTGTCGAAGCATCTTAGGTAAATTTCCACATGATTTTTTTGATACAAAATGCTTGCTTTTATTATAAAATTTGCACTTTTGAGATGTAGTGCTTTTCTTTGGGTGGAATTCAAGTGACCAGGACATACTCTATTTAGTATATAATAAACAATATCCTAATTACATTCATCATTTGTAACCTCTCCCATAGAATATTATTGGCATGAAATATAAGGGTCAATTTTGGCTAATTATTTGCTTAGTCCCTATCCTCTAACAATTCTCATAGGCTAATTTTCCAAATAAGACTCTTAAAATATAGACATCCACTTGCTCTTGAATTCTCCTATCTCATTTTGCATCAACACTATTTTCACAACTGGGTCAAGAACTATTGCAAACACTATGCTATGTAGGATATAATGTCCAAATTTCTTCATATCTCTAATCAAATCAAAGGCTTGTTTATCAATGGTTGAATATTTAAATTAAGCATTTTTCAATGGTGAGCTTACAAAAGCTATTGATCTCTCATCACCAACATCCTTCTAATTTAACACACCAACAATTGAATTCTCGGATGCAAATGAATAAATATAAAAAGGTTGAGCATAATTAGAACTAATTAATACAGGATTATTTATGATTGCTCTTTTATTTTTTTGAAAAATAGCTTGTGCTTACCTAGTCCATACAATCTTGGCATTCATTTTTAGCATTATATTTAGAGGTCAAACTATTTCTACAAAACCAAAAATGATTTTCTCACAAAATTAATTTTTCAAAGAAAGACTTCAACTCCTTCTTGCTTCTAGGAAGGGGGTTTTTTGAATCACTTCAACTCTATCTAGGTCAACTTTCTTTCTGTAACTCCAAAAATACACTTTTGGGATTCAATAAAATTTCATGCTCTCCATATATTTGTAGTACCTTTCTTAAGTCTTCCACATGGTTTACATGCATCTTAGAAAATATAAGAAGGTCATCCATATAGATCATAATGCATTTCCAATGAGATCCTTGAAAGTGATGTCCATAGCCCTTTGGAAAGTTGATCCTACATTGATTAAGCCAAATGACATCCTCCTATATACAGATATTCCCCACTTGGTAGTAAATGCAGTTTTAATCCTATCTTTGGGGTCTACCATTACTTGATTGTACCTTGAGTAACCGTCTAGAAAATACATCATCTACCAGCTATTCACCATTTGCAATATTTCATCTAAGGAAGGCAGGGTATAGTTATCCTTCTTAGATGCTCTATTAAGATTTCTAAAATATTCACATAAGTGTATTTCCCCATTATTCTTATGGATAGGTGCCAAATTTACAACCCAAGTAGAATATTTTACCAAAAAATAATATGGGCTACCAACAATTTTTGTATTTCTTTGAGAATGAAGGGCTCCAAAAAAGGATTCATTGGTCTCTGCATTTGTCAAAAAGGTTTGGTTACTAGATTCAAGGAAATAGTGTGGGTAGTGATATATGCATCATAGGTTTTCAAATATTCATAACCCCATGCTATGACATCTCTATAATATTTTAAATATTGGATTATTCCCTCATTTTCTTCATTAGTGTAAACTTTTCCCAAGAAGGAATTTTGAGGGTTTTCAACACTTCCAAAATTATAAGCTTCATATGATACTTTTTTAGATGGAAAAATTTGTTGTTTACGAGTATGATAATCCATCAAATAGACTTTCTAGAAATGATACATTTAGGAATAGTGTTTGTCTTCAAATTCAATTCACCTTCTTCATCTAGCTCTACATAGTTTATGTCTTCCTCATCTATGATTTGAGCTTCAAATATACTCGAGTTAGTGATAAAATCCACTATATGTCTATCATCCTCAAACACCTAAATTTTTTGGATATTTTCTAGTATGGAGGGATTGAAAACCAGTTCTACTGAGAATCACTTTATCTTAGAATGGGTAACTAGTTCTAGAGTGCTTGTTTCTATTGCTAATGAATCTGCGGAGTGATTATTTTGGCATGAAATAGTTTGAATATCAAAAGCATTAAATTATTTAATTAAATTCCATACTCGACTATGATAATTTTAGATATGTTTGTCATGACAAGAAAAATGGTTTCACACTTGATCACTAATTTAGAATCTCACAAGATATGTACATATTTGACTTTCTTCTTAATGGCAAATTGTAAATCCATGAATTAATAACTCATACTCAACAACATTGTAGGTGCAAGGGATATATAATCAATAAGCAACAATATGTGATTTACCCTTGGGGTTAACCAATTCAACTTTGATGCAATTGCCATGCTTACATTTTTTTTTTTAGCGAAAAATCCCCTTGCGGAGCCGCCTTGGTCTGAGAGACCATGAACAGGGGGTTCTACACCGTGAAAGTCACCCGGGGGTCGCACCCGACCCTGCTCGCACCAACATTATCAATTGGATTTTGGATACCCAATTTAGATTTTTGGTAGGGTGGAGATTTGAACCTGGGACCTCCCTCGAAGGATTGCCCTCTCCTCTCCAACTCACCTACAACACCTGGGTAACCATGCTTACATTTTGACCCATCAAACTTGAGATTCTATAACTAGTCTTTAGTTGGTTTTTGTTTGCTTAGTGGGGTTTCTGATACCAGATTATTCTCTTTAGATTTGATTTCTACTACTTGTTGTTGCCATTGCACAACTTACCCCAATTGGGGACCCACTTGAAGTTTTGGTTTTAATTCGAGATTTTTTCTTACATTGAGAATTTTAACATTTTGATTACATTGAGGTTTTAAAATTGTTGACATTTTTGCATCTTAAAGACTTGGATTTAGTTGTAGTGCTCTCGATTGAATATTTCTAAATATTTACATTTTAATTGCATTATTCCAAATTAAACATTTTAGGAAATTCAAATTCCAATAGTTTTCCTAAAGGTCCTAAAAAATTAATTTTAGGGTTGTTCAAATCTTGTCACTTTTGCCCTAAAACTGATGCAAAATTGAAATGGACATAACTTGAGCTAGAAAACTCTATTTGAGCTCATTTAAATCCTGGTATAAAGATATTGAACTCCTCTACACAATGGTAGTATATTTACTGAAGTTTAGATGTTAACATTTCTAAAAATAGCAATTTTCCAAATAGCTTGTGAATTTATAACTATAATATATGATGATCCATGATGAATTGTCTAATGATATCAATGGTTTTGAGTACCCATTTGGCCTATTTAGGAATATGGTAAGTTTCATTAAAATCTAAGAACTTTGAATTTTGACTCAATTTTGGGCACAACGAGAAACAAGGTTTAAGCTAAGGTTAATTTTGAATGTTGCATGAATTTTTCTAGCCAATCCAACTTAGGTAT
Source organism: Wollemia nobilis (assembly GCA_028583015.1). NCBI lineage: Eukaryota > Viridiplantae > Streptophyta > Pinopsida > Araucariales > Araucariaceae > Wollemia > Wollemia nobilis. Next base: position 11,737,224 of record JAQPPZ010016879.1, on the reverse strand, counting down.
TCCAAACCATGATAAATTTTAAGCCAAGGGAAGCTTATAGGTAATGTTTGGTCAAACATTTTATGGATTCATCCTAACCTAGGGCATATTAAACTTTACCCAAAACCATTCGCCCGAAAATCAAATCGGCATGAGACTTATTTCTTCGACTAAAAAGCCATATATTGGTTTAATGTAAGCTCATTTCATTGACCAAAAGAATATTTCATTGACCAAAATGATATTTCATCGATCGAAAGGCCACAAATTGATTTAATTGAAAATATGTCATCGATTGAAAGGTCATGAATTGATTTAATTAAAAATAGTTTATCAACCGAAAGGCCATGCATTGGTTTCATGAACATATTTCATCACTCGAGAGGCCACAAATTTATTTAATGAAGATATTTCATCGATCGAAAGGACATGTAATAGTTTAATAAAGTCATTTAATTCACCCAAAATACATGGGAAGGCCCAATACCAATTACATTCATTCCGCTGAGAGGCATTGGATGGCTAAATTAAAATTGATAAGTTTAGCATTGGTTATTTCAATTCACACATTGCAATTAATACAAAATTCCAAGGTTAAATCTAATAATTTGGGTTATAGAGAAAAAATGATTTAATTAATTAAGTTGCTCATGCCCAATTTTCTTTAATCAATTTGGATCCTTTCGCTAGATTTCGACCAATGAAATTCAAAAGTGAGTTTTAAAGGCCTCAACATTAAGATTCGGATTCGAACATTAAAAAAGAAAACATTAATGTTGAATTTAATATTAAAGTGGAATATTGGATTTAACACTTTGGAAGCCCTAATATTAATATTGATACTTGACATCAAAATTAAAATGAAAACCTTAGCATGGAATTAAATAATATTTTGGAACTTCAAAGAAAGAACTTAACATTCACTTTAATATCTTGGCATTGAAATTAAAAGACATATTAATGTTAAAGTTCAAATCTTAGTTCGCGACTTGTCGCGTTTTCGCGCCCTTTGTTGTTCTAGTCTCTTTGCTCTTGGTTGGGATGCCCTTTCTCCCTCTTGTAACTGTAATTTGTTTTAATGCAAGCTTTTTTCAATTTTTTCAAAAAAAAAAAGTTCAAATCTTAGAAGATCAATTTAATAATCACCAACATAAATAATAATAATAATAAAAATGAATTAATCTCAATGAATTTTTGACATCAGATTAGAAAATTTTTTATCTCTGAAGCTTGATTTCATAATGTTGTGTTTTACCCCTACAAGTTTTAGATAAATGAATGATTGTAATGCTTTGGTGAATTTTGATGCTAAATGCTCATATCTTCATGATTTACTATACAATTAAGCAAAGCCCTAAGTTCTTCATGTCAAGACAATCAATTAATCAAAACTAGAACTAATAATCCCCTTGTGATGGCTACATGAAGGCCCTGAATATTCCAAATATTTCATTGTTTTTCCTTTGAATCAAAAGATCAATAAATATTACCAGGTTAGACCAACCTCACCCGAACCTTGAGGAGATCATGAATCTATTTTCAAGAGAGGACATCCTGCATGAGTCCTAGTTTGGTATGTGTTTGTTATCTGACAAATATATCACTCAACACTACCATAGTGTAGGTTCTTAATTCTGGTTTAGTGTATAGAACCTCATTGACATCGTTATACTCTATGATAAGATCCTTCAGTCTTGGATCTCTTTCTATTCGAATCTGATTAGCTATGCCACACCAAGAAAGCCACATATGTGAAAAAATTGTTGCCATATAACCATTTAGGGTTCTTGACCAATCATGAATGAGCAACATCCCATATGTATCTATGATATCCACAACTTGAGTATCGATACATTGTTGTATCCTAGGTTTGATAGCCAACTATATATGGACCTGATTTAACATCCCAACTGCATTAACCTTTATCTTGTCTAATTGCACCACCTTCTTTTTTGAGGGAGAAGGAGTTAGTCCCAATTTTTTTTGATTACGTATGGCATCACATTGCCAGAAGCACTTGAATCCATAAGATAATTATGTAGGTTTTTGCCAGCGATTCTAATAGTCAAAATAAAAGGAGAGTATTCTACCTTTTCTTTGTATATTGCAATCTAAGCATGAATAGTATTTTTTAAGTCTTTTTTATTTTGGCCAGCAAGCATTTTAAGCAATAGATCCTTTTGGTCAGTTAATTGAGCTACCTCAAATAAAAAAATATTTACCTTGGTTTTATTAAGGTCTTCAATAATATTATATCCAACTTTGTTTTGCTATGAGACTTTCTTTATCTATGGTAATGGCATGTTAATTTTGGCTACGTAGGTACTATGGGATCCTTAGGTGGGGCTGGGTTTTTGTTGACCTACTCATTATATGGAATAGAGATTTCATTAGGAGGTGTAGAAGTCATTGGTGCTTTACCTTTACTTCCAAGAATATAATTGTTACCTCTTTGAAATTGCTTGTAAGTTTGCACTTCTTCTTCTAGGTATTCTTTAGGTTCATCTTCATCCACCCTTGATAGTTCATAGGTCTCTAAAACTAGGTCTATTCTTGCATTATGGTTAGCTTGATTTTCAACACTCTCATTGGTGGGCACTAATTCCAAAATTTTCATCTCTTTTTGGAAAATATCCAAAGCACTTTTAAATTTTGAACAATTAGTTTCATCATGTTGAATAGTGGAATGGATCCTACACCAATTGGGTAAAGCAAGATCTACCAAATTCATTGAAGTATTTGGGTTATTGTTTGACTTCTTTTGGTTATGAGCAAGATTTAGAACTCCTCCATTATTTGGGTGAGTATTCCATTGATGATTGGTCCTTTGAAAGTTAAAGTTCCTAATTTAAGTGTTATTATTGGCATGTGTGTTTTTAGTAACTTGCCTTTGTAATTGAATCATATCATTGCTTAGTTTTTGACCCATCTATCTTAAAATTTGAGTTATTAGGTTGACTTGGTCCTGGTTGACTTGTTACATTATTTTTGGGCGTGTATGTATTAAAAAATACAAGTAAATCTAGTTGATTATTTATTGAATGTGTATGATTGAGAATTTTGTTCACTCAATTATCCAAATAAGTTGGAATAGGTGGTCGATTGCTCACATTAGGCATCATATGATTTAAGGGAGCCAAGTTGAATGGTTGATTCTGGTTTGGATATATGGCCCTTGGTATTGGGATCAAAATGGAAAGGTATTGTGTAAGGGCTTGGTTTATCAATGGTATATGATTATAAGCTCCTAGTTGTCTAAGTGAAGGTAATTGACCCAAACCATAACTTTGAGGCATTAATTTTTGCTCAACTATTAGAGCCTCACTATATGCCATGGGTAAGGATGCAATTTGAGGGGCTCTCCTCATAAACATTAAAGTTAATGGGTCCAAATTTCTAAGATACATTTGGATGGATGCTTTCTCTATGAGGGTGTAAGGGATCACCAATTAGGTGTATAATTTATGGAAGCTAGTATTAAATAGACTTAGGGGTTTGCTAGGTTCTCTATGGGTAGAAGCAAACAAATGATATACCACAACTGGGTCAATGGGTAATCTGAAATGGCTAATAAATGTTGCCTCTAATTAAGCCCAAGCAGTAATAGATATTGAAGGTAAACTGATATACCAATCATATGCAAACTCATCCAATATGTGTGGAAAAATTCTATAGGTAACATCCTCATGTTCAATCTATAAATAAATCAAGGCATTTTTGTATGCTTGTATATGCTCTTCAGCTAATCTTGTTCCATCATGCCTATATCAAGGGAGATATATTTTAGAATTTTTAGGTATATCATGTGCAAGCCCTGGTATGTTCAAAGGATTACTTCCCACTAACCAAGGAGCAAGAGCTACCATTGGTGGACTTTGGGGAGTGGCAAAAGGATCAACACAAAGGGTAATAGCTCTAGAACTATTGGAAGTCAGGACTATTTAGTTTAATTCTATCAACTTTAGGGAAAGACTAATAAAATCAATGCCTCCTATAGATGACTTAGACCTAGTGATGATAACTTTAGGTTCTAGGTTTAATAATCCATATGTATAATATAAACAATGTACCAAGAAAATTTAGTTTTAACAGGCCATCCTTCTAGATCCAATTTTTTTGAGCATGCAAATGTTACATTGTTATGGGCATGACAACATACTTGGAATAGAGATTTGTTCCCTCTTGAAAGGTAAGTAATTCCCCCATGGTTCAGGTATGCCAAGTCTTGGGTAGTGTTGATAGACTCAGACATTGTTGATAACTATTCCTTCAAGGGACCTTTGTTAGTTATGTTTCAAAAGATAAATTTCTTGGTATAATGCTTAAAGATGAAATGCTTAGCTGTTCAAAAATAATTCTATTACATACGTATCTCAACATACATGAGCTAATTAGAATTAAAACTATGCAATAAAAGATATATTTTAAGCTTTGTAAACTATGATTGCCCAATCCATATCATTCATTGAAGTTAAATATTGCACATATAACAACAATAATTATTTAAGTTGTATGAAGTTTTAAAATGTACTGTAGAAATACCAACTTCAATGCTTCAAATAGAAACTGATCTACTCCTACTCTAAATGAGTTCCAATAAAATTCAAAGGTTTAATTTCAAGGGAAAAATAAAGAAAAAATAAGCCAATACTACCTTGAAATTCTATTTCAATCTGATAAAGCAACAAATATGATTTAAACCAATCTTGGCCCAACTAGTATTCGCATAGCTTGAGGTTTGAGATGGTGCAATAATCAAATGAGTAACAAACTATGAAATAAACTAAGTGCAACCAACATCAACATGCATAGATTGTACACAATAAATTTCAAAAGCCTTATATTATAAAGATATTCATTGAGTACATGGATTCAGATTTGCCCACTTAGGTGGATTACAAGAATAAAGCTCAAAAACAAGAGCAACTTGGTTTAGAATTTCCTTCCAACTACAAAGAGAAAAAAGGAGAAAACTAAAAAGGGGCCAACTAATAGATGGTTTTTTACCTTTGTAATAGACTAGTGAGATACTATTTATACAATTTTGGCCTTCACATAGTGTTATATTTTGTAATTAATTGCTCTCTAATTCTAGGGTGTGCCCTTTGAGATTGCTTTTTAGCCATATTGTGGCCATGCCTCATAAAATATGCACTACTTTGTCCATGCCTCATAAAGCCTTCATTTTCATGATGCTAAGGAAATCTGCAATGGTCATGCTTTATTAAATTCCCAATTCTCTACAAATTCTAGGTTTGCCATTAATTTCCCATATCTTCCATCTTGTATGATTTTATTTTCCTAGCCCACCTTAAAATTTTGTCCACATTTACATATGGTGTACTTAATATAACCACCAACTAGTATTCCATTGGGTGCCACGCTAAAATAGTTGTTTTCACACTCTATTGGATTTAGAGGAAATGGTTCCAAGTTGTCGATGTTGCTTTACAGGTTAATCTCTATTGTTGAAGCCGATATTTGCATTTCCTTTATATTTTTGTCAAGTTTGGAATATTCGATCTTGTCCATTGAGGCTATTCAGGGGGTGAATCCTAGACATAAGGGCTTGCATGATTTAAAATATTTTTCATATTCTCTTAAATTTCATGGTACCACTTATCATTCAATCTTATCTATTAGAGATAATACAAAGAGTGATCCTGATCATTGATGCACTTTGGTAAATTATCACTATCTCCCTAGTTTAATCGTAGCTATTGGATAGATATGAAATATAAATCCTATCCATTAATGTTGTTCAAAATGCTTGATCTTTATGCCACTCAATCCTATCTATATGCATTATTTCAAATTTTGATCCTAGTTATTGAAGTGCTCGTGTGGTCATTGGTTCATGCCCCAACCTCCTTAAATTAATATGGATCATTGGTATCAATGCAAGAGTCGATATTGGTTGTTGAAACACCTCAAGACTAATTTTTTTATCTTATACCTAAAAAATAGTTGTATCATTGAATCATATTCATTGGAGTCATTTCAAGAAGAAAATATCGATCGTTGAAGATTCATCTGATGGATCATGTCTATTCATTACGACACATGGAAGATCCACTTGTAGTTCATATCGAACCCTTAGGACTAAATCTCAACCATCCATCATGTTCTAGGATTATATCCTGACCTTTGAGGTGTGTTGGTGATGTTATGGGTATTGCTTAACTTTTTTAACTTGGCCTTCTCTGATACATTGGATTTTAGTAGGGTAAATCATATGCATTGGATAGACTATAAATGATACCCTTAAAGCTAATTTGGTCTTGATGGTCTGTACCAACCCATCGATCAAATATCAAGTATTCACATTGTGTGATGCAAATATCTAGGTGATTGATGCTTCCATGATCAGTTAATGAAGTATGTAAGTTTCTTTGACAAATTCTAGGATTCTAGACCATTAATGAGTCTTCTCTGATAATTATGGTCTATTGATGTTGTTGTGGGATATCTCTAGGAAGATTATCTATGTGATGATTTATTAAATTATGTCCCTTGAAATTTTATCATCAATAATTTTGAGTCATTGATTCTATCATGTAGGGCCACACTTACTAGAAACTTGTTGATGGCTCAGATTGACCGATGGCACGAAGGTATTTATAGATAATTAGTGATGTGTGAACTTGATTGACTCAATGGGGTTGTGATTGGAAAATTTAAAGTGCACATGAAAAATTGGCAGACCAAATAATCTAGGGATTCTTCATGCCACATTTCCATTGGTTGAGAGGTTTGAAGCAAAAATAGAATGGACTGATAGGGATATGTAGGAAGTTTCTACAAAATAATACCAATTACACTAAAAATGCTCAAAAATAATTTTTTGAATTTAAAGAGCATCTAATGGAATAAATTCATCAAAATTATGTTGCATATTACAAGAGATAAGAGACCCAAAAGTGAAGTCACCTATGTTGAAGAGAGGAAAAATCAAGCCTGCAATGTTTGATCTTAAGCAAAATCTATGTGCTAAAGCTATGGAACATAGGCATGTAGGTACCCATTGGAAAAATTATTTCAAGCTTGACCTAACTAGAGAGGTTATTTACCATAGTTTAATAGACACAATCATGGCAATAAAAATCACAACAATGTCAAAGTAAGCAAAATTTAGGCATCTATATTTAAAATCTTTCAGCTAAAAAGCTTGAGTTTTTTGGATTATTGAAGATTACAAGTAAACCCAAGAAAATAAGATAAATCTTACCAAATTTAAAAAAAAAAATGGGCCCCTAGTCCATGTAAATTGGGGTGTGTTGTGCAAGCACAACAACATGTACAAGTGTTATGTGATAAAGTGTTCAAGTGTGGAGTGTGTAGGAGAGTGCAAAGTGTCATATAATAAAGTGTGTAAGTAAATAGAATGTCAAAAGTCATGTATGCAAGTGGTAATATGTAAAGCCAAGAGGCATAAGAGGTTTATCTTATGTGTGGAATAGGAAAGGATGCATCTCCTAGATATGTGAGGAGAGCAATAGTTAAATTATTTAATAGTCACCTTTCTAAGGCTATATTATGGAGATAAAGCTCCATGATTGTATCGAAGAATCTGATTACTGTAACAAAATATTTATTAGAGAATATTGAATCTTGTCTACAATAGTTTAAGCAATTACATTGTAAGTTTTCTTATGCTTGTTGTTATTGATATTGACCATTTATATTGATTGCTCTAATATTTGAGTCTACTCAAGATCCTGGATATTGGGACCTATGATTAAATCTGGTTAAAAATCCAACATATTATTTGGACCTATTTGATCTAATTGTAACTTTATAAACCAATGTTTCTTCTAGTTCATGATATACTAGAATAGGTATGATGTCTAGAAAAACTTTCTAATTTGATTGAATTTCCTAAGTTTTTTGTTTGACTAGTCAATGATGTACTTAGCATATTTTATCATTTGGGACTATCTTGAATTATGATCCACTACGTGTAGGATGGCAATATTTTCCTCATGAAGCCATTCATCTAGCATTTCCCCTAGTACCATCATGATCTCTAAGAAGTCCTTTGGATATTATTCTTGAATTGTTATATCTTTAAACATAGATCAAACTTTTGGGCTTCTCTAGGACCCTTCAATTGTGTAGCCAAGAAGTTCTTATAAGTGTTATAATTGAACCTATTCTAGTATTGTTATTGTACCTTTATATTACAAGTTACTCGTGTGCTAGATAATCTTCAATATTTAGCATTTTTTGGATCTCATATTCAATAATAAAGATGGTCATTTCAGCCCATGATTGTGGCAAAGTGGAACAATAATCCTTGTCATATTTCTTTGCATACCATTCCACCAATACAAGGTAATCCCAAACATAGGGCACCAAGTTCATTACAATCCATAACATCCAAATCCTATTGATGCTTCATGAGTCAATGCCTATTCCTATCTTATATCCCTGATTTTTCTATTTTCTTACATTGATAAGAGAATGCTTGAATTCCATTTGACTACTTTTCTAAAGGAATATTTATATATATATTTGGATCTTTTGGCTTTAATGGGGTCCATTTTCTTCATGTCCCTTGGAGGTACCTACTTGTTTTTTTTGAACTTGAGTTCCTTCGAATTATGTCATCTAAGCCTAGGTATCAACAAGGACTGTGGCAATGGTGGTAGGAGGGTTGATTGGATTGGTGATATGGAATCTTACAAAATATTATATTAATTAATTAAAGTTTAAGTTTTAATTAATTAATTAAAATTAATTAGGTTTATTTTAATTAAATTTGTCAAAAAAAAATTGAAAGGCCTACGAGTTTGATTTTTTAGGACTTGAAAAATCTATTTATCAGTCTTCTTATAAAGTTGCATCTTTCGGATTAGTCTATCAAGTTTATCTATCAGTACGCAATTTTTATAAATCCATGGTTTCTCGTCATGGTTTTTGATTCTCCAATAGTTTTGTAGGGTGTTTAAATATGTTTGTGATCAATAAAAATATTAGTTAAGATTTGTTAAAATTTGATGCTCATCAGTTGTATCAGAGTAGTTCCTTCATGTCTGTTATTGTTTTTAATTTTTATTTTAGGAACCATGTTGTCTACCTAATAATTTGCAAGGGATATGAATAATTTAGCACAATAAGCTAAGGAGATCTATGCTTAGATAATGGCCACTATGTAAATGGATGACCCTAATTGGAATGGAATGCTTTCAATCCAAGGACACATTTTTTGTCTTGAATAAAAAATTCTATGATGTTAAAAAACAACTGTTGAAAAAGAAAAAGAAAATTTACTTGATAATGAAGTAGTACTTATATTTTAACAAGGATCTATGAACATGAATCCCATCATACTTTATTTGGACTATACTGCTTTTATTGAAAAATAATTTGAAGATAAAGTTGATACGAAGATCCTCTTAAGTAAGAGGAAGAAATTATCTCTACTGCTTTAATGGTGGAGGTTACACCACCAACCTTGCCTTATCATAGTTTTGCTTTGAAAGAGGAGGATTCACTAGAAAATACCCCTTACACCTGCCTACTCAATCCCACAATATTTCTTCCATAGACCATTTCACCTAACAGTTTAGCACAATCTAGATTCAATATTGAAGATTTTTTTGCTTTGAGAGTAATCATAGTGTTTTTTTATGGTGTTTTTGTGTCATTTTAGTGTAACCATGTCATTACTCTAAGGTGGTTGACTAAATTAACATGGATAAAGGAGCATAAATTACCTCTTGCATTCCTTCTACAACTGTATAGCCACCTATTTTCCTCTTGTATTTTCTAAGTTGCTCTTGTTTGCCCCTTGTGATAATAACAAGTGCCACCCTTCTCTCTAATATGATCCTATTGATTCCTTGCACATGATATATGCTAAGCTTTCTACTTACTCATTGCATCTACATAGGGCGCTACCATAATTTCTACACCCACAACCTTTTGTGGTCACAAACTATTGATATCTTTACAATTTTGGTAATTCTTTTGAAATCATAATTTTCATGTTTTATGGAGTAAAGTTGGGTTTCACATATTTTGTCCACTCAACTTTCATCCTCCATGGTTGCCTCCTTTTGTACACATGCCATTTTAATACACCATATTTTTGTTGCTCTGCCTCTATGCTCTATTCTACATATCCTTCATTAGCTACCACCCAATGAAATTAAAAAATTTATCTCAAATATTGAAGCCTACCATGGTCCTCCTAAAGATTTTTTATCCGTCTCCATGGATGCCACCTCAGCCCTTATCTCTCATCGGCCTCATTTTCTACTATATCATACACCTCTACATGCACCTCCTTCATTAGCTACCACCCAATGGAATTAAAAAAATTATCTCAAATATTGAAGCCTACCATGGTCCTCCTAGAGCTTTTTTAGTCACCTCCATGGATGCCACTGTGGCCTTGACATCTCAGTCCTTATCGCTCATCGGCCTCATTTTATACTATATCATACACCTCTACATGCACCACTTAGAGTAATAATGCCATGCATCACCTATTTTTCCTGCAATCATATCTCACTATGCTCTCTTGTATCGGTGACCTCCCAATGTCACTATATCATATGCAAGACATGTTCAAGGATACAAATTAGACACGTTTTTTTCTTTCAAAAAGCTATTGTTACCTATATTTATCCATCACAACACAAATAGAGGATACCATATTTATCTTTCCATATCCATATTTAGAACACTATTGTTGGATAACCATTTTATGGTTTTGATTATTTGTTACATAGTTGTGCCCTCCTTTAAGCATTGTCTACATCACACCTATGTGACCTCAATAGTCCCACACTAACTTTCACCATGGCTTACCCCACTCACTTTGTTGTTTGTGGCCTATCAAATTTCACCTCACTAAAAAACCCTTGGTGTCATTTTTTCAAAACTGCTATTTGTACCAAACCAAGACAAGGATCCATTTTCTATAGATGCTCTCTCCACCACCATGCCAAGCATCAATTTTGGATTTTTATTACTACACATTTCATTCCTCTAACAACAATCTAGATTGCTCATCCACTAGCTCGATAGGTTCTCAAACACACCGCAGCCTTGTTTCTCCCTAACCTATCTAAAAGTGATGCACATGGTTAACATCATCCTCCAAATCTAGGATCTATTCAGAATTGAATATAACCTTATTTATAGTTGTAGAAAAGCTTTTTTTGAGCCCGACCTAGTGGAATCATCCTTTTTGTATTTTGTGAAGACTTGGTTTAGCTATTGATGAGATAAATTTTGGGTTGTCTATCTTCCAATTTTTGTCTTCTTTTAACTATTTCTCCTCCCAATTTGTATGCATTGGAGTCCAGTTCTTCTATGGTTGGGAGGAGTGATAGGGAATCTTAGGGAATATTATATTAATTAATTAAACTTTAGGGTTTAATTAATTAATTAAAATTAATTAGTTTTATTTTAATTAAAGTTGTCAAATGTTTTGAAAGGCCTACGAGCCTGATTTGTCAGGATTTTTATAAAGTTGCATCTATCAGGTTAGTTTATCAGGTTTATCTATCAGTAGAATTTTTTGTATATCCATGGTTTCTTGCCATGGTTTTTTATTCTCCAATAGTTTTATAAGGTGTATAAATTATTATCAATAAAATTATTAGGTAAGCTTTGTTAAAAATTTTATTCTCATCAATTTACCTCTACCAAAATACTTTTGGATACTACTACACTAGATTCCATGGTGACAACTAGGAAACGTAGCCAAATTTTGCAAAGTGTTGGCTAGAGGAGTGATCTACTAGTTTGGGAGTGAATCACTAGTTTAAATAAAGTAGTGATTCACTACTTGCCCCCTTAGAAAAAAAAATATATTTTTGTAAAGTAAGAGTTTCGTATTGAAATATGTGGTGGTGAATCTTTACTTGAGGCCACAACCAACTTTATATTGTACTATATGTATAATCCTTTTAGGCCCTTGTAAACCTTTTAAAGGTGTTTTATTTGTAATATTTTGTTATTCAACCTAAATTTTAGTTTCTTAAACTTGACCTAAAGGTAACTTGTTATTGAGTATAAATAACCCATCATATCAACCATTTGGTTATTGATTGGAGTATTCTATTTTCCTATAATGAGACTATTTGGTGTTCATGACCACCTCTTTTATATTGTGTTCATTGTATTTTATGTATTTCCTTGTAGTAATACTAGGTAATGTGTTGATTCCATTCTTTTTTGGAAACTACTATAAAATACATGTTATCAGAGTGGGTGGGAATCTCTATTACACGATTACTTGTTTTAAAAAATTGAACTTCTTTGATGTCTCCTAAAGGTGACAATGTTTGAAGAAGCTAAATATTTTTTGTAATTTGTTTATAGTTTGTAAAATAATTTTCTAATAAAACCCTAGGTGGATTTGAATTCTGACCATATTACTAGATTCAAAATATTTTATCTAGATGAAAAATTTAATAAGTTCCTTTGTTCCTCTCTTGGCACTCATTCAATTCATTTAATTTTTTTTATTTATAAATAGATAGATGCCCTAGTTCTTAGGTCAAGTTTCTCAAGTTTTTTTTAAAACCTCATTTGTATTTAATAAAAATTTTAAAAATCCATTTGCTTTTCTCTTTTAGGATTTTGTATCCAATAGTAGCATAGATGATAGGAAAGTTTGCATGGTCACTATGAAAGAAGAAAATAAGAGATCAAAAGTTTTCTAATTGATCCAAAATGCTAGTGAAGTCATAAAAATATTCTCATGCATGGCAAAGATCTCCGAGCCACTTGATAAAGTTGTTAAAATGGCCCAATAACATTTTTGATGCATTGGAATGAGAGGATATTTTGTTTGGTTATGTTTGAAAAAAGTTTTATAGGATAAACTATAATAAAAATAAATGAATTACAACATTTTGGATTCTTTACAAAATTTCAAGGGGTCTAGTTTAGCACTTTTCTTCATTTTGCCTTCACATACTTGTTTTTATGCATTGAAAAAATTGCTCATTTATCTCAATTTAAAAATGAAAATTATACAAAATATTATATGCATGGAGGGAAAGGTTCACATAGCAAGAAGCACATCATAATGATGTAGGTATACATAAACAAGCTAACATGCATTTGAAAAGGTAAAAATAGAAGGTTAAAAGAGAAATCCCCTTTATATATGTGTCATGGCCCTTCTTTTTAGAAAGGGAACCCAGACCTTAGTGGATAATGAAGCCACCCATAAAGACTTGGGGCTAAGAAGTCATGATTTTGAATTCTATCATCCTATTTTGATTAAAAACTTGATGATGTCAATACCCATAATGATGATGTCAACATCCCTGACTTGGCAACATGCAAAGATGATGTGGCAATAGATGATGTCATCAATTCTTTAATTGTTTATGATGGCATGTCACTAATATAGGATGACATAGTGACAGATTATATGGCATATGTAATGTGGTAGTTGATGGCATATCGATTGATGGCATGATATATATAATATGGTAGCTAATGACATAGTGAAGATGATATGGTTGGTGATGACATGGTAGTTGATGTGGCACTTGTTGACATGGTATAGCATGACATGTAGGATGAAATAATAGGGGTCAATGTGCTAAGGGGTAATGTGGAAATTGAGATTAATAAGGTAGGTATAAAAATAATTTTGACCAATCACATTTCACCATCTCATCAAACCCAATGACCATATAATCGCATAGTTAGTAGCATACTTGGAAAAGCACATTTTAAGCATAGAAAAAAGCAACAAGTGGTGTTTCATGTTTTACAAGTTTTAGATTCAATTAGAATATAACAAGCAACTTAGTCTAGTTTATTGATACACTACCTTATGCCCTACACAATCAACACCTAGTTGGGAGCTCCCTATTCTAGATTATGATAAGTGGTATCACCTCATTTAGTGATCTGTTGTCTAGGTAGTGCATAGTTGGTACCCCTTAGCCACTCATGTAATAACATGTGGTGACCTCTCATTCACTATAGGCACATAAAACACTTTCAAAATTTAAAAGGTTTAGTCATTTTATGTAATTTTTAGGTTAAATTTCAAGGGGTCATAACTTTTGCATATGAAAGCATTTTGAACCTTTTTTTAAAACATGGTTTTTTTCTTTGTATTGGAAATGTTATTTTTGGCCACAATTGTATGCAATATTTTATAATTTTATAGGAAATTTATAGTTTAGTATTCACCCTTTTTGAATGAGTGAAACTACACCACTTGGAAAATCAAGATTGAAGCTTTGCTCTAGAGCAAGAGTTTGTTGAAATATGTGAATGAGAAGCCTTGGGAAACTAATAGTAAAGATATAAAATAGAAATACAAGGATGATAATTATTAGGTTCTTAGTGTGATATCTCTTCATGTTGACAAGATCTATGACACTTATGTTAACAACACCAAGGATCCTAAAGTATTTCCTGGAAAATTTTAGGTATTGTGTAATTACATTGATTCTACTCAAATAAATAGATAGGAAGAAAATCTTGCTACCTTGACTATAGACTTATTTGATACTATTAATAAATATATTAAAAAACACAAGCTTATACTAAGAGGGGGGATGAACAGTATAAGACCACTTTTTCAATTTCTTTCCCAATCAATATTATGCAATGTATAGATAGAAATATCAATAGCAATAACCAAAGTAATGCACAAATCATCACACACAATAGAGACACCAATTTAACGTGGTTCACCCAATGTGGGCTATTCCACGGAGAAAATATTTCACTAAAATTTTCTCAATCAATCTCTTGGGAATCCTTTCCCTATTACAATGTTTATGGACCTTTGTCCAAAGGAGACACCAATCTCCTAATCAAGTTCATTGATCTCTATTCACAGGATAACTCTTTTCTCCTTAGCTATTACTGGTGATCTTCTAGAAGAACTGATGTCCCCACTGCTCTAGCTAATGGATCTCTATACACTAAAGACACCTGTCCTCAACTACCTTGGCTAATGGATCTCCATCCACTGGAGACTATCATCCTCTATACTTTTTCACCTTCAAATATCTGTCTCAAATCTATACTAAACATAGTCCTTCGGTCTAGCACAAAATCTATCTCTGGTCTGGCACAAACTTGTCCTCAAATTTGCACCAAAATTTGTCCTCAAATTTGCACTAAATATAGTCCTTAGGTCTAGCACAAATCTATCCTCAATTTATGTCCTTTGATCTACACTAAACATAGTACTTCGGTCTAGCACAAATATATCCTCAATATCTATCCTCAATCCTTAACACAAAGCTTGACTTAATCTCAAATCAACTCTGCTAGATCTACCCCAAACCTTAACTCAAGGTTTGAACAAATCAATAAATCAAATTTGCTCTCAAGTCTTCTCAAATACTTATCTCAAATATGACTTGTAATCTTCCATAAAATCTCACACTAATCCATCCACAAGTCCTCTCTAGAACTTGTCCAAATCTGCTCAACAAGTCCTCACTAGAACTTGTCCAAATTTGCTCTCAATCTGTATTGTAAGATTCCACAAAAGCTCACACAAATTTGTCCACAAGTCTTCTTAAATACTTACATCAAATATCCTCAACAAGTTCACACTAGAACTTTTCCAATATCATAGAAACATAAAGATAATTTTTAGAGACTCAATATGCTTCACATTCATCACAATGCTCAATCACTTTCAATCACTCTTTTAGAAACATATAGAGAATTTTTAGAGACTCAATATGCTTCATATTTACCTCAATGCTCAATCACTTTCAATCACTCCATAGAAACATATAGAGAATTGTTAGAGACTCAATATGCTTCACATTTACCTCAATGCTCAATAAATTTCAATCATCCTTTTGAAACATACAGAGAATTGTTAGAGACTCAATATGTTTCACACTCATCAACACTCAACCTCTTTCTCAAATTAATTCATAATATAGAATATTTTATTTCATATAAATTGAACTATCGCTTTAACACATCCACTTGACTAGGCTCAACCAACTCTACTCAACCAATCACTTAATGAAATATACCTTTCTCACAAACCCTAGTCCAAGCATATAAACACTCACTCAAATGTTTTCAACAATGCTTATCAAACAATCTCACATAACAATGATACTCATGTTCTTTTCACAAACCCTAGTACAAGATAGTTCTCAACTTCACATAACAATGATACTCATGTTATTTGCAAACCCTAGTTCAAATTATTCACTTAACCAATCACTTCAACAACAATGCTTATAAAAAAAGTTTTTATCAACAACTGTTTATTCCATAAAACCTTGAAGGATTAATTCAATCCACACTCAACAATGCTTACCAAACAATCCTTTTCACTCCAACTTTGCATTCACAACATTCAACAATCACTCGCTTAGGAATATATGCCCATACCTTTTGTTTGATGTAGAAGTGCCCTTAGAAAAACCTGTCTCAATCACAATTTTCTCCTTTGCCAATTTCAATAGTTAGATGACAAATATCACACTAACTTTCTTTCAAAATATTTTTCAAGCACAAAAATAATTAATCCAAAATACACCTTATTACTCCTTGAAATTAGCAATCATAAAATCACTCATAAAATAATCACTCAAAAATCTCCTTATAATCTCCAAATTAATATATCAAACTCTCAAAAATAACCCTTCAGAAATAATAATTAACTACCCTTTTATCTCCCTCAAAACACTTAATAACCAAATTTAACTTAGGCAAAAATTAAATCTCACAAACCCTCAAAAATTATTTTTCAACCTTAGGCACATAAAAATATTTTTATTTTTCCTTCAAACTTAGCACATCCCCAAACTAAGCGACAAACCCAACAAATAACAACACATACCTTTGTCTCATTCGTCAAAAGGCCTCGGTGGGTTTCGATCCCAAAACCTCTCCACATAGTGCCTTACTAAGGTGCTAGCCCACCATGTGGGCTAGGTTCTCCCACAAGAAGGGTAAGGTGCTAGCCTCCCTTTCTTCCTCATGCTAGGCACTATTCATAAAATGCAAACCTTCTACCATGTAAAACATGAACCCCGCAGGATTCAAACCTGTGTCCTTCTATCAGTGAACATCTAAACACTTACCACCATCACCAGTTGCACTACACATCTTGTGTGCAAAGTGGAAGGAGCCTTGCTCCTCTTTGTACCTTTAATTTCGTCGAAGACTTTTTAAAATCATTGCTTTACTCTCTGTACTCATTTTTAAACTTAAGGTATTCGATCATAATTGCATTGAGGACTTAGGCAAAGGTTTTGTCTTCTTTTATATACATAGTGCCTTAATGTTGAAATACGTCGGTGCTTCCCATCAAATTAATAATTCTATTTATAACTTTGCTTTATAACCCTTTTTAGGGTTTATTAAATTAATAAAAATTAATTTATAATTAAATTAAAATTAACTTAAGTAACATAAGAGTTAATTAAATTAATTAATATATTAATTTATAATAAAATTATATTAATTAATTTTTAATTAATTTAAATCTTTTTTTTAATATTATAATTAATTATTATAATATTATTTGCCTGGGCCTCTTCTTTGCCCTTTAGACCTCATCTGACTTCCTAGAACCGGGTCTTTATCAATCGAAGGTGAACTTATCCTTTTGCATTTATCGAAGAACCTAAACCTGATGCTGCCCATTGAAACTGCCACTGACTGATGCTGAAAACTTGACATCAATGACCACTCACTCTTGACATCAATGATAACTCATCTACTCAAAATTTCCAACATATATCATTAATTCCAAGAAGTTATAATATGACATTCAAACTAATAAAGGAATTATGAAGGGTACATGAGAGGAATAATAGGCCACGGACAAGGAAAAAATATTGAACTTCTCAATATTATTTTTAATAATGTCTTGTATCCATATGAGATAGTTTCTACTATTTTTTAGATGTTTTGTGTCTGCTTTCCAAATTCTCCTCTACCTCTAATTGATAAAGTGTTCAAAGAATTTATTCGCTATTAGGATCAAAGACAAAGGTGTAAGGATGACTCTTTCATTAAATAGGATCATGCAATTGAAGTGGTTAAAGATAAAACTCACAGTAAGTTCAAAAGAAATAAGAAGTCCAAGAAGTTCTTCAAAAATCCAAATTATAATAAGGATACAAAATAGAATTTTTCAAATTCACATAAATAATCTTGAAGTAGTCAAAAAGGTAGGTGTTGATATTGTTGTCTTATATGCATAAGGTGAGGATATTTTTTATGGTAAAACCTCATGAGCTCATGTAACTATTCATTCAATATATTGGACTATTGAAATTATAATATGATTCATGGTCAAAAGCCAACATTATACAATGTATTGGATAGGCCTAAGGGAAATTCATTATTCAATATATTAATTACTTCGTAACATTTTAATATGTAAGCCCTATGGGCCATGGTTAGCCTTATTCTAGCTAAACCTTATTTATAACTTGTAATTAACCTAAATTCATCTTTTTATATCAGCTTAGGTTTAAATTTATGATGTATTTGAGGTTTTGATATTTCTCTAAATACCCCCTCATACTAATTAATTATTAGACTTTTATGTAATATTTGTTTAAGAGAACAGGAGTTATATATTCATATTTAATTTTGTAGAGAACAATTATCCAAGGAACAGCTTGGAGGTCACAAGATTGTTTTCCAAAATGAGAAACAAGCAATAGCAAATTTAAAAACTCTAAAAAGTATAATGGTATACCAAAGGTGCCTGAGAAGCAAATTTTACTATAATCACTGAGAAAATGTAAAACACCAAAAGATCCAAAATCACACAATGTTACAAGGTTGTCCAAAGACATCAAAATATCTAGGGCTACCAAAATCTTCAAAGGCTCCAAAATTTACATATGCTTCCTATCATTTGTGCCACTTATGTTGTCTACTTTTATTTTTTCTTATTACTCTGAGATGCAAATAGGTTATATTTATGGACTCGTTTGCAAGACGATCAACCACCATATTATACCTCCTTCCAATGTGGGAGTATTGTATATATTCAGACTTCTACTCCAATTCTCTTAGTCTTCTATGAACTATTTATAGTTGGATTGTTGAGAAATCTTTTCCCTTAGATAGGGCAAAGATTATAAGTCTTGAATCACCATACACATGGAGTTGTTTAATGCCCTATTCTTGAGCCAATTTTTGTTCTATTTTATATCCTATCAATTTTACAACATTATTGGTTGTTTCCCCAAATTGATTTTGAACTGAAGCATTTCATAGTGTGGTTCCACTAGTATCACACCATCAACTATTGCATGACCTAGGTTTGATTTAGAGGCTCCATCAAAGAAAAGTGTAGGGAAATTTATCTCTAAAGGTTTGATTGTTCTAACCTATGGCCCAAAATTTAGGAGATTTTGGAGATCCATTTGGTGTAATAGTTGTATCTCTTTTTTTCTTAATCTCCTAATGTCTTATTTATAATATATAGCTTTTGTGTTCAAGACTATCTCCCTTAACACTATATTGGTTAACACTCAAAAATTGGTTCTTTTGTCATAAATATTATATTGTTTCTATCCTTCCATATGTGTCAAATGATGAAAATTAGCAATGAATACCATATCTACCCGATAAGGTTTAGCCCCAATTGGTTAGGAAACTTTTTTAGTTGAAGGTTCCTAATAGTGTTGACCCTATATGTCAGGTTATTTCAATCCAGATTTTAACTGCTTCTCTACATTGAAAGAATAGATGTGATATTATTTCAATGTTCTTAAGACACCTATGGAACATATGATATCCCATGATATTCCTCTTAATGAGGTTGTCTCCAATAAGAATCTTGTTTTGGAGCACCAACCAAAGAAATGCTTGAATTTTGGGGGGAACCTTGTAATTCCATACCTTAGTTATGGTTGAGTTATTCTGATCCTATGTAATAACACCCCTTGTCTAATTATGTAAACACCTGACCCACTAATAGAGCCCCATTTAGGTTGATCGAGAATTTGGAGATTAATTTTAATCCCTTTAGTTTAGATGTGTAGTTGTCTCCATGAGTATTGGTCAAGATGTGACAAGGGTGGATGTCTCATCTATTCAATTAATCTTGTAAGAGATTTAAAACCCAACTATTGCAAGGCTAATTTTATTTCTAGGAAATAATTCTTAATTATTGGAGGTCCTCCTAAGACTGTATCATCCCATATATTAATATGTTTATCATCCTTTGGAAGCTAATAGGTATGATTTAATATAATATCTTTAGCTTCCATAATATGTTTCTAAATTGAGGAGCCTGTTATGCTTTTCTATGAGCTTAATCCCATTAGAGTTATTCATATATTTACATTTTAAGATTTGCTTTCATGGAGACTTTTATGGAGTGAGCAGATTCTAAAGTTGATGGCTTTTGAATCCTTACTATTAATGTAAATCTCATAGGATCAAATATATGATAGCCACAATATAATAAGATCAAATAATAATGTAAATAGAATAATATGAGCCAATTAATATGTAAATCAAGGCTAATAATATGTCAAAAGCCCATATTTACTTAACTCAAAAGATTGACATGATAGTGAATTCATGAGGGACATTTTTCACAGGACTGCCCAAACTACCAAACTTGTTTCGGCCATATTTCACTCATCCGGACTCGGATTGAGCTAAAATTTTGAGGGTAGATGCCTGACAAACCCTAGAATGTCTCCACCAATTTTTAGATCATTTGGAGCAACACAGATCCTAGCGCATCCCTATGTGTGAACAAGATTTTTGGCAAGCGATTGTGCGAGGGTTTCATCTGGGTTAAGTGCAAGCAGCTCCAGAGGTTGGTTTTTGGGGCCTTCGGGCCCTAGCGGCCAATATTTTTGTGGTTTTTGCTCAATATTTTAGTAGGAAATGTTGCAGGGGATCCAATATGGGTTAGAAATCTATCTTTCAATAGATCTTCATGCTGTGAACTTGAGTGACAATGACTTCCAATTTGTTGCACAAAAGAAAAGTGAAAATCATACCTTTCCACGATGTCTAGGGCATGGATTAAAGAGATCACGAAACAAGTTTCAAGTAGCTGATCAAAAAATGGCTCAGATCTCAAGTGAATCTGGTGCTAAGGTGCACCCACAAAATAAATCTACTATGGAAACCCCTATCAAGGGTAAGAATTTTGAAGAATCAACCCCAAAAATGAATTTTAGGGATGCCCTCCATGGTGGATAACCTCAACCTAATGCTAATATTAATCTTAGGGCTTCCCGTAAACCTCTAAGAATGCCTAAGATTGATCCTAGGAAAATGGAGTCAGGATGTCTTAAAGTAGTTGATGGAACTCCTATTGTTAAGCTTGATATGGGCAACATTCAGACTGGCATTGAAGATCTAGAAAAAGAGGACTAATTTGTCATTTCGTGGGTTTTCATCTGAGCCTATCTGCTTTCAAAGTCTGGGCTACAAAAATCTAGAAAACTAAAGGTGAGTTACAAATATCTATTTATCCAAATGGTTATTTTCTTGTTTTATTTTCTAATAATGAAGATAGAGAGAAAACTTTTCAAGGGGGTCCCTGGTTCTTTGGAAGGGCAGGGCTTTTCATGAAGCCCTGGCATACTAAATTTAAAGTCAAAGAAGAGATGCCTTCTACAGGTCCCGTGTGGGTTAGACTCTTTGGCCTCCCAATTGAATTCTGGAATCTGACTATTTTTTCTTCAATTGGAAACTCTTTAGGAACATTTATGATGATTTTTGATTGTACTAAAAAATTTGAACATATTATTTATGCTCGAATTTGTGTTTTAATGGATTTTGACAAACCCCTACCTAAAAATATCACTTTACAATTTGGGGAGGACACTTGGGAGCAAGTAGTGGACTATGAGAACATTCCTTTTCATTGTAGAATTTGCCATGAATATGGTCATTTGGCTAGTGTTTTCCCAAATAAAATTCTATATCAAAAGAAAGAAGATATAAATTCAGCAGGTTTCCAAATGCCTAAGAAGAAGAACACTCAAAAAAAACTAGTTATGAAGGATCAATCAAAGTTATCTGCTAATATGTTTGAAATTATTTCCACAAATGATGTCCCAAGTGAGGAAGAGGAAATAATGGAAACATAAATCTTAGAAACACAATTTAAATATAAAGGGAAGAACTCAGAGACAAACCAACAAATCAAAGGTTTTCAATAGAAAAAAGGGAGAAAATATTCACAAGAAAAACAATCTTTTAAATGTTAAAACTTCAAATAATACAGGTCCCAATATAGACTCTGTTGAACCTTCTGGTAACATTTTGACTATGTACAAGCATTCTTCAAGGTTAGAAGCCATCTCAGATTCAATTGGAGTAAGTCAAGAAATAGGGGAAAAAAATTGAAGATGGATTCTAATCAAAAGGTAGGTCGCAAGACTAATCAATATCATATGGTAAAATAAGGTGAAAAGCTTGTAGAGGAAGGTAAGATTAATGCCCTTCCCAAATTTTTTAGCCCTGGTATTAATGAAGATCATCACTTGGAATATTAGAGGACTCAAAGGGAGTCTTTCAAAACAAAATGAAATTAGAAGAATGATTCAGATAAATCATCCACATCTTGTTTTCCTTCAAGAAATGAAGATGTCAATAGAGGATATGGAATCAATTGCTAGTAAAATTTGGCCAGCTGGAAAAGTGGTTTCCCTCAGTTCCCAAGGGACTTCTGGTGGCATTGCTTGCCTTTGGGACCCAAAAGAGGTAGTTATTCACCATATGGTTGGCAGTTGGGGTCTTTTGGCTATAGCTATTCAAAGTAGACATTCCAACCAAATTATGCTCTGCATTACTATTTATGCTCCGACTAATTTGGAGGAAAAAATAAGATAGTGGAAGAATATTACTTATATTATCTCTCATTTTCCTGAATCTTGGATCTTGATCGGAGGAGATTTCAATACCATCCTCTCTCTAGATGAGAAAATGGGGGGAAATAGAAATTTGGATAGGAGCACTGACCTCATGAGCGAATATATTACAAACCTCCATCTTGTGGACATCCAACCAGATAATGGCCTTATGACTTGGTCTAATAGAAGGCAAGGCTTAGCTTGTATAATGGAGAGATTGGATAGGTTCTTGCTCTCTGACAATTTCTTAATCCATGGTCACATTCCTAAAGTGAAGACTCTTAACAATGTTGGTTCGGATCACTGGCCTATCATGGTGGAAATGTGGAAAACCAATGTGAGTTTCTCTCCTTTTCGATTTTAGTTAATGTGGCTTAGAGATAGTTCCTTTAAACCTTGAGTGCAACAATGGTGGAAGGAAGGTAAACCTAGGTATGGGACTAAGATGTTCTATTTTTCCAAAATATTGCAATACATTAAATCCAAAATCAAGACTTGGAACTGGAAGGAGTTTGGGGATGTTCATAAAAAAACATGAAGTTATTGCTCAACTTGAAAATTTGAATAAGAAAATCCATTTAGATGGCCTCACAGAGAGTACAAGTGTAGATGAAATTAAACTCACAACTCAGTTAGAGGAATGGGAAAAAAGAGAACTCTTATGGAAGCAAAAATCTAGAATTCAATGGCTCAAAGAAGGTGATCAAAACACAAATTTCTTCCACAAATCTCTTCTAGCTCGAAGATCTCACAACTTTATTTCTTCCCTGAAATCAGATTCTGGAGATGTTGTCTACACTTGGGATGGCATGAACTCTATTGTTGTCAATTACTTTTCCAATATTTTTACTGCTACTCCTCTTGACTCAACTTCTCAACAAAATGTTCTTCAAGCAATCCCTTCTCTTATCACTTCTGAGGAGAACTCTATTTTGACTGCTCCTATTACTATCAATGAGCTTCAATAGGTAGTTTTTAAAATGCAAAAAGGGAAAACCCTAGGTCCTGATGGTTTTCCCATTGAGTTCTACCAAGAGTTTTGGGATATCCTTCATGCTGATTTATTAGAGGTGGTGGAAGAAGCCAGGAAAGCCAAAGAAATTTTGAAGGTTATCAATAAAACTTATATTACTCTTGTTCCAAAATCTCAAGAGGTTGAACATATCTCAACTTTTAGACCTATTGCTTTATGTAATGTTCTTCTCAAAATCATTACTAAGATCATGGCAGAAAGGTTGAAGCCTCTTTTGCATAAGATTATTTCCCCTGAACAAGGGGGTTATGTGGAAGGGCATCAAATAGTTGATGAGATAGTTCTTGCTCAGGAAGCCATCCATTCCATGGATATGCAAAAATCTCCTTCCATGTTCATTCGGTTAGACTTATCCAAAGCTTATGATAGAGTGGATTGGCACTTCCTTATCAAAGTTTTGAGGCAATTTGGTTTCTCTCAGGATTGGATGGATTGGATTATGGGATGTATCTCTTCAGTTTCCTACTTAGTTCTTATCAATGGTAGGCCTTCTCAGTTGTTCCCAGATTCCATAGGTATTAGGCAAGGTGACCCCCTATCCCCTTATTTATTCATCATTATTGTTGAATGCTTAGGTAGGGCTATAACCAAAAAGAGAGAAGACAAAACCCTTGAGGGAGTTACCATTGCTCATGGAGCTAGACCTATCTCTCATCTTCAATTTTTTGATGACTCTACTCTTTTAGGTAAAGCTACAGTTAAGGAAGCTTCTAATATTAAGCAAATCATTAGCTATTTTTCTAAGGCTACCAGGCAATTGATCAATGAAGATAAATCTAAAGTCATTTTCTTTCACTGCTCTGCTAGACAGGAATCCATGGTCTTGGATAAATTAATATATAATAAGACCTCCCTTCCAATCACTTATTTAGGTATTCCCATCAATATTCAAAGATAAAAAAAAATATTGGAATTGGTTGTTGGACAAAGTCAAGAAGAAAATTGGAAAGTGGACCAATAGGTGGCTTTCTTCTGGGGTAGAATCACCTTGGTAAAATCAGTCCTTCAAGCTATTCCTATTTATGTTTCTACCATGTTGAATATCCCAAAGGTTGTTCTTCGAGAACTGGATCAAATCAGTCATCGGTTCCTCTAGAGTGGTACTAAGGAGAAAATAAAATGGGCCTTGGTGAAATGGGACACTTTATGTCTTCCTAAGAATGAAGGGGGTTAGGATTCTGGTCTGCTATTAATAACAACAAAGCTTTAGCTGCTAAATTATATTGGAGGATTTTGCATAACCCCAATGCTCTTTGGGCCAAGAATCTCCATGCTAAATATGTTGAGAATAAAAGTCCTGAAGACCTTGTTCGCTATCAATTGCCTTCCAAAGGTTCTCCCATTTTAGCAGTTCTTAATACTGGTGAGGATTTGATAAAGAAAAAATTATTTTGGATCATTCATAATGGTCAATAGGTAAATTTTTGGATAGATTCTTGGGATGGTCACAAGCCTTTGATAACTCAGTTTCCTGATTGGAGGCCTTGGATGGAGGAGCTTCACCGAGCTAACTGGATAAAGGTGGCTAATTACTATCGGTACCATACTGGTAATTCAGAGGTTGGTAGATATTGGATCCCTATTGAGGACTGGCCTATTCAAATCCTAGAAAGGCAAAGACAAGATATCCAATGCATCCTTCATATGAGATCTCTCTCTTGGTCCCATGATAAAGATTGTTTTGGATGGAACAACACTACTAAGGGTGAGTATTCAGTTGCTCAAGGTTATTTGGCCTTATGCCATAATAATCCCAACCAATCATCTGACATATTTTCTCAGTTGTGGGCTCAAAATCTCTAGCCTAAGGTGAGGTTCTTTACTTGGATTTTATTGCATCGTAGGGTGCTTACTGGGGAGCATCTTATGAAGCATGGTTTTCATGGCCCTTTTAGATGTGAAATGTGTGGAGAGAATGTGGAAACTCTCAGCCATATTTTTATTGAGTGTACTTTAGCCTCTGAGATTTGGAGGAGAATGGCCACTTTACTTGGCTTACAATGGTCCAATTTTTTTACTTTTGAACAACTTTGGAGGGATTGGCCTAATCAAGAGGGTGTTGATCATTTTATTAGGCAGTTAGTTTGGATGGGTTCTACCATTCTTCTTTGGAATATCTGGAATGAAAGGAACAACCAAATTTTTAATCAAGAAAGGAAGGATATTCACTATATCTGGAAAAAGACCATTGCCAACTTAGTTGAATCAGTCCATCAACTCCTTAATCACCCCCAAAACTCCCACCAAATATGGGATCAAGTGATGCAAATATTGAAGATTAACTCTTCTAAGAGCAACCAACTTAAAGGGAATGTGAGTAATTGCAATATGGATAGAACAAGGAATTGGCAACCTCCTCCTAAGGATTTTGGAAAATTCAATACTGATGGAGCCTCTAGAGGGAACCCTAGAAAAGCTAGTGTGAGAGGAATTGGTAGACTTTCAGATGGCTCCCTAGTTTTTACTTTTGTTGAGAATTTGGGTATTCTATCCAATAACCTTGTTGAGGGGTATGGTATCCTTAGAGGCCTTCAAGAGGCTACTAAGGTTGGATGGGAAAAGGTACTAGTTGAGTCTGACTCTCAACTCATGATTAATATTTTGAAGACTCCTTCTAAGAATCATAAGGTTGATTGGAGAATAAAAAGAATTATTGAGAAGATTCAGTTAATCTAGATGGGATTTTTGAAAGTTGATTACAATCATGTGGTTAGAGATCAGAACAAGAGTGTTGATGCTTTAGCTAATTGGGCTTTGGACAAAGGTGATCTTACTTGCTACGACCACCCTCCTAGATGGTGGGCTTCACAAATAAGGGAAGCTCTTCTTTCTATCATTTCTTTGGATGGCTCTAGTTCTAGAGGTACCTAGTTTCTTCTTGCTTTATTTTTGCTTCTCTTTGGTTCGGTCAGGGTATTTTAGTTCCCTAGCTCAAACTAATATTTCTTTTGTTTCCTCTTTTGATTCTTGCCTTAATAGTATTTTGGTCTAGAAAGGTCATTGTTGTGTTCTATTTTTTTTCTTTTTCTTTTCTATTTATGTGTGTGTTTTTTTGTTTTGTTTTTTTTGTGTTTTTGTGTTGTTTTTTGTTGTTCTTGTGTTTTTTTTGTGTTTTTTGTTGTTGTTCTTGTGTTTTTGTTGTTCTTGTGCTTGTGTTTCTGTATGTTTGTGTTAATTGGTGTTTTTGTGTTTTGGTGTGTGAGTGTTTTCTATGTTTTTATTTTTCTTTGTTGTCTGTTGTTGGTTGTTTTTTTTTATTTTTTTTTTTATTTTTTTTAGGTTTTGGTTGTTTTTGTTTTTCATGTTTTTGTTGGTTGTGTCTTTGTAGCGTTCTATTGTTTTTTGTTATGTTTCTCTTATATTTTTTTTGTGTGGTTCGTGTTGTGTTTTTTATATCTTATTGTGTGTGTTTTTGGTTGTGCTTTATCTTTTTGACACACTCAAGGAGCATTTTTTGTTTTTTATTTTTTTTTTTTGTGTGTTCTTGTTTTTTGTTGTTTCAGGTTTGCTCCTTGAGTATGTCAAAGGTGGTAGGCCAGGTGCGAGCCCTGGGTGATTTTTGTGGAAGAGATACCCCTGCCTCCTTGGGTCTTACCCGAAAGTGGCATCCCTTCTGGGATGTTTTCCACAAAAAAATAGCTAATAATATGTCAAATAACATTCATTAATATATAGAAATATAAATGTATAAATAGCCTGAATAACCCAAGATCCGTCATGGGTCTCACATCCACCCATAGTACATGCAATACAACCTCCTCAAAATTCTCACCAAGGGCCACCGATGTAGCCACAAAACTCCCTCCAACCAACTATCAGTAGTAGCCCAACCATCATCATTCAACCCACAACTCATATCATTCATCACATGATCAATAACATCCTCCAAATCAACACCAACAACCACCACAAAACTAGTACCAATCCACTCCAAATCAATATCAATAATCCACCAATCATTGTCAACCCCATTCCAATAAACCACCACCCACAACAAACCAATATCAAGCACCGTCGACCTCCACACCATCTCCTCAAGATTATAAGACATATTATCAACTTCCACCCAATCAAAAAATCCTCCACCTTACCAATATCAAACCCCTATGATCCATCATCAACCACTATCCACTCATGATCAACCCTCACCCATCTATCAACAAACTCCACCAATTTATTATCAACCTCTTCCCACCTGTGATCAACTGCAACCCACTTATCGAGGTAGAATGATCGGTTGTGATTGGTTATGACTGGTTCAATCACTTGCCTAGGCATAGTTTTTACAATTTTGAATAATTGGCCAATATCTTCCTAGAGCACTTTACCTTAAATTTAAAAAACAAAAACCATATTGATAGATATCACCAACCTTCACCAATTCGAAGATGAATTTATTTTGGATTATGGTAATCGATGGAGAACAACATTGACTAATTTACCATTTTCCAAACCCATCATTGAATTAACTCAAATGTTCACCCAAATTTGTTCAAAACCCATATATTTATTATTGCAACTCCAAAAATATCAAACTCTTGAAGAAGCTCTAACCTAGGCCAAA
Source organism: Wollemia nobilis (assembly GCA_028583015.1). Classification (NCBI taxonomy): domain Eukaryota; kingdom Viridiplantae; phylum Streptophyta; class Pinopsida; order Araucariales; family Araucariaceae; genus Wollemia; species Wollemia nobilis. The sequence goes on along the minus strand of JAQPPZ010016879.1, from coordinate 11,708,816 downwards.
ATAATTGAAGATATCAAAATCTAGGAAGGAGAGATCAAACTCAAGAAGAAATAATGGCAAAACAAGAATTTTAAGGGCAATAACAACAATCAATCTAAGCCCTTCCAAGTCAACCAAGTGGTTGAATAGCCCAACCACTCAACATCCACCTCAACAAACTCAACCCTCATCACAATAACCTTCATATCCACCCCAACCTCTAACATATCAAGTCATACCTCCTCCCGCTCAATATCAATACCAACCTACTTACCCTCCCAGGCCTTATCCTCCTTGGCCTTCGCATTACTTCACACCTCTCTCAAAGCCCTTGTCAACCATTTTTCAAAGACTTCTTGAGGTGCAAGCAATTTCCTTACCCACTATATGACATGATGATCTGAATAAACCTAAATCTAGTTGGTATAGAGAATATCGCTTCTATTTTTTTCATCGATATAAATGTCACGATATCAATGGTTGCATATCATTCAAATATGTAGTGTAAGACTTGATAGAAAGGAGGACTATTTCCATCGATAATCTACTCACCCCTTTCGATCGAAACCATGGTATTTATCAACATCCTCTACCACAACACGGGATAACTCAACCTAATAATGTGGCCTCAACTTCCACAACCCCTACTAATCAGGTCAACCATGTTAATAATGTCCTACAATACCAAGGTTTTGTTGGCATAATTCATTTTTTCACTCAAAATAAAATATATCTTGATAGACAAGCATAACCAACAATGATTGGTCCTCCATCTTAAGAGTCAACTTACCCATGGTCTTAAAATTGCATTGACAAAGATTTAAATCTATTAACTCATCCAATAATCTACCCCACATAGGAAGGCCTTAATGGACATCTATAAGTCCATAGATATCCAAACCTAAGATCCCAATACCTTTGTCAATTTTGTGGGTAATTTCAAAACTTGCACATTGCTTGCCATTACCTTTTCTAATCATAAAATCAAAACCATTATGATAGAAGTACCTGATCCTCCTTTGCACATTATGGTTTCCATAGATGGCAAATTGTTTAAACATGTCTTGGTCAACATGAGCTCCTCAATCAGCATCATCACATTCACTTCCCTTAAACATCTCAATCTCCCATATTCCCACATTGCATCCTCAACCTTCACCTTATGGGATTTCAATTATGCAAATGCTCAACACTTGGGATGATAGTTTTACCCATCCAAGTTGGGGTTAAGACTATCCATATCTTATACCACATCCTTGAAGGTGAGATGTAGAGTAACATCCTACTTTATCGGCCATGAATCCAAGATATGTGGTATTGTTGGAGATTTTTCTTGCATCCTTAGGATTCATTGTCATGCTACAAGAAAACTTACTTCCAATCAACAATTACAGGCTTTGGTAGACTTGCCTCTTTAACCTAGGAATAGAGTTTTATATATTTCTAGACAGACTAGGTATGGTAAGGAAACCCTTGAGGTGAACTTAAAGATTTAATAATTTATGTTCATGCTCTTCCAAATTTAATAAAAATATGTAAAAATTATGTTTATTTGACCAATATTTTCTTATAACAGTTCAATTATGCCTTATGTGTATGACCGATGCCTTAATCCTTTGGGCTATTATAGCAAGATTTTAGAACAATTCAATGTAATAGAAAGAAAGAGGAAAAAAATAATTGGTTCAATTAAATTCATTTGAATATCGTAATAAAATAATTTTGACCAACAAAATAAGCATCCATCCACATGTTCAAATAATGTAACATATAATGGAGAGAGACACAAGACCAAAAAAAATATATGACATATAAGAATCCCAAAATTGTACTAGTATCAAAAGATATTACATGAAGAACTAGTTTGAAATTGCCATTGAGCTCTTTTAAAGATTAATACAATAAAAATTCTCGTTCAAATAATGTAACAAGGAATTTTCACTCTCTTGTTACAATATGGTAACAGTTGAGTCTCTAGACCTTTGGCTCAATATCTAGAAATAATCTAAATTTCTTGAGCACTTCTCTCTCATAACTTGCACAGTAATGGGAAGAATAAGAGATGGAAAAGAAGAAAAAATACAATAGCAAAGAATAGGGCACTCAAGTATACCTCTTAGCAAAAATATGCTATGCAAAAGCTTGATCCTCATTCTGGTTGTGGTTGTCCTTCTTATAACTTTGGTAGCTCTGTAATTATTGAAATTGCTCCAATTTAAACCCTCCACTTGTTGCCATCTCCTACCCTGTTACTGGTTGGGCGCATTATAATCAGATATTAGTTTTCTCAAAATTTAAAATGAATGTTAATTCCTCAAAATTTGGTCTAGTTGTCAAACACTTGTTTTTACTGTTGGCTTGGCCCTATGTCTTTTCTTCCTCTAATATTATTTATTGTTCCTATAGTGATACCTTTTCTAATCGGGTGAAGATATTTTTATCCTAAATAATTTTATGGTTTTGACCTTGATTACTATCACAAAAAATGTTACTGTGACTATGCTTTGCGACTAACCATCTTGATTCTCAAACATGTAATTCAACCTTTTAGTATTTCACCTAAAAGTTTTACTAAATTCAAACTACTTCACCTAAGTGTCAGTGTATTCTTTAACTAAAATAGGAGCTTAATTGGCACATTAGGCAGGAAGCAAGGGTTCATTACAAAAAATGGATACATTTTATCCTTGAAAGTAGATGTGAAGAAGAAACACTACTATGCTAAGGGTTAAAGGGAGACAAAAAGAGAGGATTGGAGGTACACAAATTAATAAAATCATTAACAATACGATACCTCCATAACTATATTCCATCAAGGTGATATTTCCATAACTATATTCCACCAGGGTGTAAGGACATTTTTGAGGTAGTTGGATTGCCAAGTTGGGCGATCATCTGTCTGGTTTATGTCTTTAAATTTTTTTAAAACTAGCGGATAAGAACTCCCTAACTCATCCACATCTTCTTCTACAACTTCCTGCTAGCACACTTTGATCCATCTTCAATATTGAAACCTCTACTTTGATCTTCGAATGGGTGTCTTTCCGTATATAAGGTTGAGCTTAGGGGAACATTTCGTCAGTTGACAACTATTAAGTCATGTTCTATTGATCTAAAAAATATTTTGTTTGCTTGAACTAGTATTTTGCATCAACTTAATCCTATATTTGTGCAATTCGACTCATGGGCTAGCCCCACCATGTACAGGTCATGATGATCCACCTTACTCATTGATTTTATCTATGTGATTCGTAAAGGAGAGCACTCAAGTATAACTCTAGAAACCTACAAATTTCTAAATTGCATAAAGTTTCCTAACTCTGGTTTGGCTTGATCTTTTAGTTTCCTCATACTTAACCATGACTACTTTCATTTTTTTTGTTTGATGCGGCCATCATTGTATCTTTAACTTACTTAGCTCGCCCCCTCACCTTTCATAATGGTCTAACTCATTGTAGATCTTCACTGTTTTGGTCGATCTACATAATTGGCCATTGGATTAGGCACCTGTTTAATTTTGAGTCGCTTGACTAACCCACATTGTCCTAAAGCATGTGCATGGGAGGATCCAAGGAAAAAGCTTATACTTGGTTTGTGTACCTGCAATTCCCTTATTGGTCCTGGGATGAGTCAGCAAGATCTTCCTTAAATTGGGTGTTCTTATTCTACCTATCTTTCTCGGATGTAGGGCCCATAAAATATTCAATTTTAATATGGCTTTACTTCCCACATGTGACCGATCGATTCGATCTCTACCATCTATTCCTTTTCAGGTAAATCATCTGCAATCATTGATTACCAATCGGTTGAATGACCTTTAATTTCCTCTTGCAAATTTTTTAGTCAAAGGATCTTCATTGTTATACATGAATTGACCAAAGTCTTTTCATCCATCCATAGAGACTCAATTGATTAACTTAGGTCATCCATTAATTTTTGATCGAATGGTTTAGGGTACCTTTAGACTTTTAACTTCATTGTAGCATTAGGTTCAAAATAGGCCTTAGGGAACTTGATATTACAACAAGGAAAACGTGAATTAGTTATAACAAGGCTTGTATCCAAAAATTAAAAATTTTGCGTACCTTTGATTTTTGCCCTTGTTGACTTTGTCTCAATTGGTAGATCTCAGTCGTTTATCTTGTTCAATCGAAAGGCTTTGAATCATTTCAGTTTGATCAATCAATCAATTCGTGCCTTTATCACCATTCGATCAATTGGAATTTCATCCTTTTGCTTTGGTCGATATAAAATCTTGGGTTGTAAATATTTTTCAATCGAAAACATCCCAATCATATATTTTACAAGCATAACCTATAAATCTTAGTTTAGTCTAGGCAATTTTAGCTTAGGAAATGAATAGGGAGATGTGGGTGGATGTATTGATGACCCTCATGATTTCCTTGTTATGATGGGTTTCACATTTAGGTAAATTTTGACATGTGGATACATGGGCTTAACAAATCAAAATTATTCCTAGATAGTCAGGTTTATACTCATGGGATTTAATATAATGTGCATAGACCCTCTCTTAATCCTGCTTCGGCCGATATACCTTGACCATTAATTTTATTCATCTGAAATGCTTTTGATCACTTCAATTCGATCGATCGATGCTTTCCATACCTCCTCATTGAAATATGGAGTGTAAACCTTAAATTATTATTCAAAATATTAAGGTTTATATACATATTCCATAGGCTATAGATAGCCTAGGAGAAATTATAGGTAACCACTAACCTATTCCAAAACAAATTTACTTACCGTCCTAACATGCCATCCACAATATCGGCCGACATAACAAATATTGCAAAGTAAATAATGCTAGGTAAAATAACCTAAGTAATTAGTAAAAGTAACTACTAGTGGTAAAAAGTAACAAGCTACTTTTTACCATGCGGTAAATAAATTCTACCTAAAGTAGGGAAAGGGTAAATATACCAAATGATGGAATATTACTCTAACATCCCCCCTTATTACATTATTTGGGTAATGTATATAACTGTCCCAATACAGTGAAAAAGATGTTGAATTATTGGTTCTTGCTCTATCACAATGCTCTAGCTGCTCCTAAGCAAAAAGTGGGTCATTCCTCACTTTGTCTTCACATCAATGAATGTCCTTATTGTAATCTTGTCATCCAACCGAATTGCATGGGTAACCAGCCATTGCAATCGCTAGGTGTAGTAGAGTAGATCACTTCATACAAGGTTCATTCGATTACAATATGATTTTGCAAAATTTTTGATAAGGTAGCTAAGGTGTCGGTCGCTATCGAAAATGCACCCTTATAAGTTTCCCCCCTTGTTGCAAAACATGTAATGAAATTTTTGAAAGAAGTGTGACTAAGGTGTCGGTCGCTATCGAAAATGCACCCTTATAAGTCTTCTTCCCTTTTTACAAAAATTGTGTGAAGTAAGAAAATAAATGTTTATCCCCCCTTAATTGCAAAATATGTGCAACTCAAGAAGCTTTGTGAAGGATTGTACAAAGATTGCCTCCTAGGCAAATTTTTCACCAAAAAATTCCCTCCTTTTGTTACAAGTACTTCAAACAATGAGAGTTTGCTATTTATGAAGCCTAAAAGAGGTACAATCACCCCTTTATTTCTAGTACTTCAAACAAAAACTTATGCTATTTATGAAGCCTAAAAAAGAGAGAGAGAAATGGTGCTTGCTTAAGGTGACAAATTTGTATTTCCCTCTACAATATTGTCTTAGCCAAGAGCACTCTATGTGCTTTTTCTGAACCAGAATCAGAATCGGAATTAGACACTTCACTAGCAATATTGCCTTTGTGTTGCTTCTGTGATGTGCCTTTGCCTTTCTTGTTTTGCTTGTTTTTAAACCAACACCGATTGGTGTCATGGTTATCCTTTTTACAATACGAGCAAAACCTCTTTTGAGTTTTCTTTCCCTTACCTTTTGAATATGATCCTCCCTTTTGAAAGTTTCCTTTCTTCTTATCACCCTAATTGTTTGAGTAAAGTGCATTGTTCGACACTTCATCACTTTGGAGTTGATTTGCTTCCTCTGTTTGAAGCAAATTGACTAACTCCACAAAGGTGACTGATCTTTGTGATACATTAAGGGATGTAATCAACATTTTATAGGATTCAGGAAGAGCCCTCAATATTACTGAAGTCAAAATGGTGTCTTCTACTTTAGCTCCTAAAGCATTGAGCTTAGACTTCAGTTCTAACACTCTGTAGAGGAAGAGTTCTACTGATTCACCTGACTTCATATGGAGTGTATGAAGTTGTGTTTGAAGGTTTAGAACAGTTGATTGATTCTTACCTTCAAAAATGGTACTAAGTGCATCCCATGCATCTTTACCATTTTTAGCTTCACTTATGTGAGGTTGGATCTCATCAGTAGTTGCTAGGAGTATCAACATAAGAAGATGATTGTTCTTTTTATCCCATGCTTTTTGATCTACTCCTGGTGATGCGGGTCTTGGTTCAGTGCCATCTACTAAATCCCATATTTCCTCTACAGTCAGGATGGCTTTCATCTTAGTTTTCCATGTTGAATAGTTAGGACCTTTAAGCAATTGTGTATCATTTAAGTATTTGATAGTTGCCATGATGAAGGTCCTAGAATTTGCACTAAGATGGATCTTTCTTTCACTCTTAAGTGATATTTAATGGCACCTGCCTGAAAATCCTCTTGAAGAGAAATAATCAGTTTGAGGAAATTAAGCCAAACAAATAAGAGTTGAAAGATAATTCACTCAAAAAATATTTAATGGCACCTGCCTGAAAATCCTCTTGAAGAGGAATAATCAGTTTGAGGAAATTAAGCCAAACAAATAAGAGTGAATTAGGGGTTTTTGTTTTTAGGAGAGAATATCAAGTGTAATTGGCTTTAAACTTGTGCAATGGTTGACACAAATTTATTGTGAAATTTTGGGGTTTGAGTGTTCTTGATTTTATGACTTATAATTGCAAAAAGAAATAATGCAATAATCAAACAAGAATGCCCACAAAATTCTTATCACATAGGTGTCGGATGCAACCAAAAATGCACCTAATTTGCCAATGAAGGTGTCGAGTAAAATTGAAAATGCACCTTTTAATTTTTGCAACAAAATTTGGATTTGTGTTGTGCAAAAAATTGATATATTTTGTCTCCTCTTGTTTTCCAAATTTGCAAAGAATGTGGCATAAAACAAATTGCCTTTTCTTTTTTTGTTTTGCAAATTTAACAAGTTTTGATTTTGTTTTTAAAGTGCTCCTCACTTTTGTGTTACAATTTTGCAAAGAAGTACAATTTCTTGTCTTCCCCCCTTGATTTGCAAAATTAACAAAACTAGCACTCCTTCCAAGACAAGTCGACACACGACCCACGTTTGAAAGGCTTCCAGAACCAGTCGACACACGACTTGGTTTTAGTGGACCCTTTGAGGCTTCAACACTCAAATATGGGAGGGGCATTAGGATCAAAGGGTTCCCTAATCCTCATAGGACCATAACTTCGGTCCAACCCCTTCCAAGGATCAGTATAAGTGATGAAACGAGGTAAACTTCTTCGATGCTCTCAAAGCATACGATGAAAATGGGATCTTGTTGTTTGTCGTCGAAGTTCGTTCCTCTTTCTTATCACTCTTTGATGATGAAGAGCTTTCTTGATCCAAGGCTTTATCTTCATGAGATGTTTAACTTGTGCTCTCCAATCAAAGGATTAGAAAAAAATATGGGAGCAAAGTTTTAATGAAACTCTCAAAAATGCAACATATTAGTGTATTGATTTCTTGTCTATTTATCCCCTTTGAAGGAGAAAACTAAGAAAAACACTTAATTTTGTAGTTGCAAAAAAAAATATCCTTTTAATTTTCTATTTTAATGCAATTTTCTAATTAATTTTAGCATTAATTGAATTAATAATAAAAATAATTTGGTTAAAAATCATTATAATTTTTCAAAAATATGATTTAAAACAAAATTTATTAAATTATTAATAAAAAAATACCAAAAAAAAATGTATACCTTTGGTTCCCCCATGAATGCAAATGTGTAGCAAAAAGGTAAGTTTTTGTTGGTGCGGGATTCGACCACGCAATCTTACACAGCGTCTTTAGGAAGGGGAACTCGACCGTCCCGACTATAGCATCGGACGGGTGTAAAGAGAGAGCATCTCCCTTTTGAATCCTTTTTGGCCATGAAGCCAAAAAAAATCAATGGGATCTTTATCCCACATGCACCCCGCGATGCATGTTTCCTTAATTTCAAAACAAAAATCTGCCTATTGACATTCGATTGCCTTCAGGTAGTCGATGACGACGAAGCTTTTGTCGATGTCGATAGCAAATTGAAACTTACCATGTACATGCGAGAGACAAATCACAACACACCATGCAGGATGCCAAGTGGACCAATGGATAGTTGCCACATAAGCATTGAGTTGCCATATCAGCATCCTTGATCCACGTGTAGCAGAGAGTTAGATCTACATTCCTCGATCTACGGTCACCAGGTGTCTGATTTGCATGCCATGTCAGCAAGGAGAGTGTGTGGAGGTGACATCAGCAAGGTTCTTCAAGATTCATGCAAACTTCAAATATCGAGTCCCTATAGTTGATGACATCAACAGTCGATCAGAGGTTGTTGGTTTTTGTGCTTGCTACGCTTAGAATCCAGTCTAGTCAAGCTTAATTTTGATTCCAACGTCTGTCCATCAGATTCTATGTCTTTATGTCGGTCCATCCGGTCCAGGTCCCTAAAAAACGTGTCTAAGTCTGGTCCAGTTCATCCGTCAGTTGGTTTACGTCTAGTCTATCAGTCGCGTCTGGTCCAGTCCATCAGGTTTGACCAATAGTAGTCAGCACCTAGAAAAATTATCTAGTGCCAATGTCAGCAGGTCCAGTCAACACAGCAAAAAATTTCACCTCGAGAAACATGCTAGATCAGTTGCAGGCTTCCTCAGGAATTGTTCCTGTCCAGGGGTCCCATGTGTCGGGATTTGGGTCCTGGTCCAACTAGAACGGGTTGATGCCCACCTTATCTAGGTAAAATTCATGCTCCTTAAGTCCCACTCAGCAAGTTTGCTCAGTAAGTCGTAGCTCTGATACCATGAAATATGGAGCGTAAATCTTAAATTATTATTCAAAATATTAAGGTGTATATACATATTCTATAGGCTATAGATAGCCTAGGATAAATTATAGGTAACCACTAACCTATTCAAAACAAATTTACTTGTTGTCCTAACATGTCATCCACAATATCAGCTAACATAACAAATATTGCAAAGTAAATAATGCTAGGTAAAATAACCTAAGTAATTAGTAAAAATAACTACTAGTGGTAAAAAGTAACAAGCTACTTTTTACCATGCGGTAAATAAATTCTACCTAAAGTAGGAATAGGGTAAATATACCAAATGATGGAATATTACTCTAACACTCATCGTTCGGTTGAATCACCTTTTATCCTCTATCTTGGTCAGCTAAATTTTCTAATCTGACATTGTTTTTCAAACAAATAGCCTTGGTCTCATAGCTTGCAAGTTTCAACCTAACTTGGGGGATTTTTGACTTAGGAGAGGCCTAAAAAAAGGGGGGAACATGATCATGACCCTTATAGCTTCTTTATTATGACTGACTTCCACCTTAGGTATTTGGTTTAGTGCATGATTATTTGGACTTCATGAAATCAACTTAGGCTTTGGAGGCTTAAGGTGGTTATGTGTATAGACCCTCTTGTTACCTTTCGATCAAATCTCTATAATTAAAGGAACTCTAAGGTTTGTAAGGTTAATTTTATCATTCCTAAGTACTATGATTTAGGTCAACATTATGGAGAATCAATCTAATGGTAAAGACACCCTTGAGACCTTATAAAATATTGCATACCTTGAGTAGTGTGTTGACTTTGACCAAATTATTTGACTAGGCTTCGATCAATCTAACTTTAGGTTGTGCATGGGCATTCGACTAATTAATATCGTCCATAAATATCTATTAAGTTCAATCAATTAATGTGCACCTTTGATGCACTTTCAAATGACAGGCTTCGATCCTTCTCTTTATTCCATATTCTTTCAATCAAAAAATTCCAAACACCAAGCTTGAATGTCAACATTTGGGCATCGATTTTGACTGGGATGTTTGACTTTGTTTTGTCCAGTTCATCCTTAATCATTGGTATTTGGTCAGTGGAATTGCTCTTGACCATTGATTTACTTTCAATAAATTGTCTTGGTCCTTTAATACTTTTGGTCAATCAATTAGATCTCTTAACTAACTACGGATTTCTTTTCAACCGAAATGCTTCATGATCCTGTACTTAGGAAAATAATCAATAAACCTTTGAGATCAACAAGGACATATGAAACCTTAGGCCTAGCTTGTGGAAGCACAATTTTATTTTTAAAGATATGATGTGGGAAAAATGTTCTTAGAGGAAACCTTAGTCTTAAAACCTTTGATATATTTAATAAATGATTACTTTGAAGGCTTAAAATACTAAGATCTTGGATTGTGATTAATGTAGGAGAAAATTTGATGTGGGCTCAGATTTTTGAAGTTTTTGTGAAACAAAGTGGGAACTTTTTTTTTAAAGCAACCTTTTACGATGTTAATGAATGATGCTTTCATAATATTTGGAGTTTAGGAAGCTTTGTGAAGGGTGATTAACATGATTTCAAAGCCTTCCTAAGAATGAATGCTTTAGAACTTTGAGGGTTTTTATTTAAGACTGAAATCAAGGTCAAGTTTGTAATATTTAGAATAGCCTCATTTCAACAAAACTTGAGTCTATATTTTTTCTTTCAACAAAAAAAACCTAAAAATGAGGACTTCATATGCCCTTTCAAAATTTGAAACTAAGGGTATTGTTTTATTTGGATTTTGAGGTCCAATAGGTGTGTACCCTCAACATTGCACCATTGCCTCAAATATGTTCATGAGGATCACTTACATTGTATTCTAGTTTATGAAGAGTCCTTCAAATATTGTAACATGATCTCCAACCCATATGAACCTACCTTACCCTCCACACATTTATCCCTAACTCGTACTCTACTAACATCACCTTCCCACACAATTTCCCCTTATTCTACACCATCCAATCTACCACCTACCCAACCAATTTCTCCTCATTTATTTCCTCATTCTTCTTCATCCTTAGCTCATTGTGCTTCCACTACATCACACCCTCCCCCTCCATATTCATCATAGTCTTCACATGCTTCACTTTCTCAACTACCAGACCAGCAACTATATCCTCCTCCTTTCATCCATATTATTCATGCTCATCAATATCATCTCCCTTTTTGCCCTTCCCATCAACCTCATCATTTTCCCCCATTCCTCTATATTCCTCATATCCATCATCCAATCCACCCCTCTTACCTATGCTAGCTTATGTTCCCATGCATCCCTCTATAGCCCCTGTTATCCATAACCCTAGACCAGCTACCTCCCAACCACTTTCACCTCCTCCTACTCACAATCCATCCCCTTCCACTGCTCAACCAATAGCTACCCTCTCCACATCTCCTCCCTCTATTTTTGAACCAATTACCATGATGCCACCTCCTACATCCACTATGCCTGATAAGGACATCAGAAGCATATATTATTATGCATTATTGTAACTGTAGCGACCCCGGGGTGCACACACCGCTCTTAACTCTACTTGCGATGTTATTACTATACCAAAAATGAAGCTAAAATATTACGAGAAAACATATAACACGAAAATGACAAAGAATGGATCTTTCATTAATATTGAACCCCGGTTACATGTCGGTCCCTCTTAGGGATACCCATCTTGATACAATGATTTACAAGTGGATGAAGAGATGTCCCCTTTTGCAAAAGGGTGGCACGCTCTAAAATGCTTCCCGGTTCCGCACATGAAAATGTCTGAGGGCTTACAGATGCCTCCTTCTCTAGGTATGTCTCCCGGATGGATCCTCTTGCTCTCGTATGTCATGGATTATGTCTCGTGAACCTGTGGCCCTGTATGCAATTCAAACAACAATACACGTTTAGCTGTCCGAGATTGCCTCCCTGATAAGGTTGTTAGTAATCAGAGAATGTAATAGAAATATGATAAAATGATACCATGGAATCAAGTAAATCTAAGCTAATGATATAAGAAAACAAGATAAAATATGCTATGTCTATCTAAGCTAAGTCTATGGGCCACTGTCCAAGACAACGACCGCTAAAGAAAACCTTGCTCTCCTTGCCCCAAAGCTATGGGTCAAAGACTATGATCTGATGTTGAAGAAAGTAGGTGTTATGCCCCTTTGATTTGTCAAAGCTCCATCGCACACGTGATCTCAAAGAGAACTCTCTCTGAAATGATCTCCTGTATGTGATTCGGGTCTCTATATGTCATATATCGATCATGTGTCTCTTTTGGTGCTCTTAGGCTTGCACCTTTTATAGTGTGAAACCCTAGGTCTATGTCCAAGCCCTAGAAATGAATTTCTCATGCGTAGTGCAAGTTAGCATGAGAAGCCCTTGTCTATTGTCTATATTTGAAGGCTAGTTAACTGAAATCTAACTGCCCACTTGAGTCTTCTATGTGAATTGTTCATTAGCATGAGAAGCTTTTGTCCTTTGTTTATGCTTGAAGGTCAGTTAACTTAAGTCTAAATGCAAACTCAAGTCTCCTATGTGAACTGGTCATGAAAAGGAATGCAAAGTCACTCCCGCTCACCTTTATTGCATGCAGACTACCACTTCCACCCGAGATTGGGCCTATTTGTTGGTAAACCACTTCTTATGGCTTAGCCACTATCATCTGCAGTGGCTATGATCTGGCCACTGTCATCTACAGTGGCTAAGGTCTGGCCGCTCTAGGCTTGAGCGGCTAGAATCTGGTTGCTCTTGGCTTGAGCGACCAAGCTTGGATGGCTTGAAAAGGCCCCAAATGAGTGGTGAGAACCATTGTTGGTGCTTGGAAAGTCCAAGATTATGTCTTATGATCTTATGAGTGTGTCTATGTAAGTAGCTCCCCTAAGCATGACATGATTTAGGTGTCTACAGATGCCCCTTTTTGTGATGCGTTGTGTGGAAAACACAATGCTGAGCAAAAATGTAGACTGATCCGTTTGTAGGGTGTATGGTGATCAATGGTCTGATCAACGTCGGATGGCCCAATCATGCAAGATGGCATGCATCCCTTGAATCATTGCCTCAATGTTCGGAGGACTTAGCCCAGTGGCTTTTGCATGTTAAATTGCACTCATTCCTCAAACTCAATCGGGTAGCTTCAGCTGCTACAACAATTTCGATCGGTAGGAGAGCTACAATTGAATATGTCATGTCTGCTTACGTTCCCAGCAAACAAGGGAAATTTGTGATTGTTGTATGCAATGATTCAAAGGATGAACATGATTTTGCTATGATCAAGTGATATTTTGTTGATTTTGATTATGATTAAGTTGAAGTTTTGAACTACTTCTTCACACAATGGATTGGTGAAGAAATGACAATGAATGAAGCGACAAGTCGCTTGACCAATATGACTAATCTGGTTCCTTTCTAGCATTTGTTGCTTTTAATGGGCAATCCCACATCCAAGTGTGATTCCAATTGCTTATGATAATCATCCATCCCTATCCCGAGGAGTGGTCCGACTATCAATAGCCTTCTTAGGGAGTTAGGATGAGTGATTCTATTTATGTTTAGATTGTATCACTTTGACTTAATGTTTTTGATGTCATAGGGGAATTAGAATGACCCCTTCGCACCCGTGGAGCAGTCCGACCATCTTGATCTTCTTCGGGTTTGAAGGGTGACATATCGTAATTCCAAAATGAGTTGCTTTTGCCCCAAGTGGCCTTATGGTTGCCTACTCATCTCATCGAAATACATGGAGTGCAAATCGTTGCAATCATCGAGTGGATAGAGTAGGTAACTGGATACGAGGCCTACTTGAGATTGTGATTTTATGTGATTTTTTTGTTGTTTTGAACATTCTGATGATCCTAAACCATCAAAGTGTGATTATTTGTTGTTTTTGTTATTCCCTCATTGAAGGAACTACTTAATTTTGACCTATGGGCTTGGCCGTTGTCAGGTCCAATGGCCTCTGATTTCCTTCCTATGGTCGCTGTCACCTTGAGTGGCCAAGAAGCTCGAGCCACTGACGTCAGCAATGGCCAAGGCATAATTAAGGAAATATAAAACTTGCAATTCTAGGGTTTTGACCTATCATTTTCACTATTGAAGATTCTATTTTTAGAGCTCTGGTGCAACGACGATGGTTGTGACTTTAAAACTTTTGGTGCTGAGGACATGGTTACACGAGGTGAGACATCAGCTATTGGAGGAGCTAGAGCTTCTCGGGTATTTCTCTTCAAAACCCTAGCTCTCTTTTCTTTGCTTAAGTAAAATTGAACTTCACTAAGAAATGAGCAAAATGAACATCACTAAACCTGCTGGCAATGAACAAACTTCGTAATTAGGCTTAGGTTCCTTTTTGCCATGGTGGGTTGGTCCCCAATTTTACAATCTGTCAGTGGCTTTAGCCTAGGGTTTTTGAAAATTTTCCATTATTCACCTGTTGCTACCATTTTGGGCATTCTCAAACTTAGCTTAGTTTTGATGCTTGGGTAGGGGATTTGTTTTCCAATTTGTTTGCTTTCCCTCCCTTTTTTTGCTTTGCTTAAGTTATTTTGTCAATTGTAATTTTTTTTTTTTTTGGCCAAGGGTTCATGGGTTTGTCGTGCCGCCCCTGGTCGTTGTCGCTCGAGCGGGCTCGAGCTTGTCACTCAGAGTGGCCAAGCTTGAATCCCAATGGTCAAAAATTTGATCATTGGGCCTTGGTCGTTGCTGCCTCCAATGGCTAGGTTTCGGTCATTGTAGGCGACAATGGCTAAAGCTTGAGCCTTGTTTTTGCATTTTATGTATTGATTTTATGATTTTTTTTGAATTTTTGCTTTGCTTAGGTGCAATTTATTCTTCTTTTGCTTAGATTTAGAGTAACTCATACTCTTTTGCACATTTTCATGTTTATTGTGAATTATGCCTTAGATGCATTGTAGTTATGTTTTGTTTTTCTTCTGCTTTGTTTAGATCCTCACTGCTCGGGCTCGGGACCCGAAGCTCCTACTGGACTTGCTTCCTGGATTTGATGACATTGATTGGGAGTGGTTTAAGGCCTATGGGCTATAGTATGTTATCAGGTTGCCCCACATTATGGTCGATCAGGCTTATCTTATGGCTTTAGCCCATCGTTGGGACCCATGGACCAACACCTTCCACCTTCCACCCGATGAGATGACTATCATGTCGGAGGACGTGTATAGGATCTTTTGGATCCCATTCGATGGGGTGCCCATTGTTTTATCGACCACTAATGATCAGGTGGTCATCTATGATAGGGTGTTTGGGGCACGTTCTACATAGGCTCTCTGGGAGACTGGGTCTGGGGGAGTATCTATCAAGACTTGGTATGATGCTCATGTTTTCATAGTGAGGCATGTTGTGTTGTTGATGGTGATCAACAATGTTCTTATCCTAGACTGCTCGAGTTTGAGGTTCCCTTGGAACCTCCTAGCGATGGTGTAGGACCTACTGGATAGTGAGGAGCCTATCATCTATGCATGGGGTAGATCACTATTGGCTCAGTGCTATGATGAGTTGTACCACATCCATCGATGGGGATGCATCAACATTGCTTGTAGTTTGCTCTTATAGGTTTGGGGATGGGAGCACATTAAGGTAGATCACCCTAAGGGGCTCCTAGCTGAGATTACATCTATTGAGGCTCGTACATAGTGCTATGCTGCTAGATGGGCTCGGGAGCATGAGGAGCGTAAGAGCCACACTTTTGTAGGGGAGTTGTCCCACTATACTGATGCTTTTACTAGACTATTGGTCGGAGATGTCGTGTGGTGGTCGTATTATGAGTGTCTAGTTTGGGATGATCTAGCTAGTTTTACTGCTAGGACATGATGCGAGCGATGGCTCATTGGCCATAAGATTGCCATCTAGGAGTATTTCTTCTACTCTCGGGTTCTTCGTCAGTATGGATTGTAGTAGGATGTGCCCTTGGTACCATTCTTGTATAGGTGCCTCATAGCAGAGAGGGACCTACCTCCATGATAGGTCATAGAGCTTGTAGATGAGGAGGATGCCCTAGTCGTAGACCCTATAGTGGTTGGGGGAGTTATAGAGGCCTACTCTCAGTGGTGGGGTGATCGGATGTGGCATGGCATCGATAGTCTAGGGTGTGAGGATGATGGTGGGGGTGATGGCATAGATCCGATAGGATGTAGGGTTCGAGCTAGGATCGAGGTATGGGGCCAACCGATAGAGCAGGTGGTAGTAGAGGATCTTGATGTTCTTGAGGAGGAGGAGGAGTTAGAGCTTAAGGAGAGAGACTCTCCTCTGAGAGCATAGTTGCACGAGGTCGAGGTTGAGCTCTAGGCTACTAAGATCTAGGTACAATGGTGAGATGCTATGATTGAGCAGCTCACAACATAGATACAGGCTCTGTAGGCTACTATCGGGGGTGGCGATGTTAGGATGCAGTTTGTTGTTCCTACTTCTACACCATAGGAGGTTCCAGTAGTAGGCTCAGGGGTAGAGGTGGGATGACTTCATTCCTTGTTGGATGAGCATGAGGCTCGGATCTGGGGTCTTACGGATCATGTTACCCTCCTTCAGATGCAGCTCAGGAGGCATGAGATTGTCCCTAAGGATCCAATAGATGTAGGTGGTTCGTAGGTCAGTGGGCGCTCTACCTCGGGGTAGTCTTCCACCCATCCTAGCCAAGGACCTAGACTCGGACAGAGAGACCTACAGGCTCACATCACTCGACTCACGACACCACCATAGGGGGAGGTGGCACTAGAGGAGGTGATGCAGGGGGCTCAAGCCCGACACTAGATTGATGTTCTACTTGGTTCTTGATCCATTTTTGAGGTCGACTGACCTACATGACTATAGCCCATGGGCATTTTTGTATATCCATTGGACTTGACACACATATTTTTATGATAGATTTACCTTTTGTGACTCATTATGTGTATCGTTTATTGCTTATGTTTTTGTTGTTATTTTGTTTTATGATATGATGCGATGATGATATTATGATGATTTGATGGATATGTTAGATGATAGATGATATTTGAAGATGCTTAGATGGATGTGTAGATGCTTATATGATTTGATGATATGATGCAATGTATTTTGATGATGAATGATGAATTTATGATATGCAAATGGATATTGCCTATATGTTTTATGATGTGGTTTATGGATGATTAATGACTTGTTTTTATGGATGCAAATGTTATTGTTAAATGCATGTTTAATTTTTGCTTTAATTATATGCATCTAACTTATGTGATGGAATGGTATAAATGAACCTGTATGCTCTAATCATTAAAAACATACGGAATGCATATGACATTGACAATCTTAATGGGTGATACCATAGAAAGTTTAAAAATAATCATGAATTTAAATAATCACTTCTATCATAAGAATTGATTAAGTATTCATATATGAGATGTAATGGTGTGTAATGTATCTTCTTAATAAGTTTCTGTAAATTAAAAGATATAAAGTAGTCAGTGGTCATCTATATACTATTTCTAATATATATGCGGTATCTGTCCTACTATGTTGATACCCCCTAATTTATAGAATCTTATAAAGAAAAGTGATGGTGTGAATGATTTTATGATTTGTTGCTATGTAAAAAATTTTGGGGCTTTTCGGAGATTCAAACACTCTAGTTCCCCTATCAACAATTGTCTACTTACCACTTAGACTTTTGAAAAGTAAGGCTTTTACCATGGACCTAGTTTTTCATGATCTCTGTGTGTGCATGTGATTGTATATTTTGAGGTAGAACTCAAGCATTTCCTCCGATGTCAGGCGGGATTCTTTCAGCCCATTGCTAAGATCAGGGATCCTCAAGTGTTCTTCTCATCCTTATGTTGGACTTAGTTGGACTATACCACTAGGCAATATTTGGTTACCTAAGCTAGCTCATCCACATTCAAACATTGGTCTACACAAATGCATGAAGCAATTGTAATAGACATATCATCATGCGTAAGGATTTCTCCTTCTAGTTTTGTACAATGTTGAGAATTCTAGGGATTCAAGCTTTATTCCCTTCTTTTTGGCTTTGGATATTTGCTCATATGTAGTGATGAAAATCACTGTTTATTTTGATTTGATTTTTTCTTTGAGCGGGATTTTTTGTAGTGATGATAATCACTGTTTATTTTGCTCATTCTTAGTGATGAAAATCACTGTTTATTTTTTATTTTTTCTTGAGCTTGATTTTTTTGTATTTTGAATATATGATTTGTGTATTGGATTTTTGCTTTTGAAATCTGGATTGTATGCTTGGCCTTTTGAATTTGTACTTTTGCTTTGGGATTTTGCTTATTTTGATTTAAGCAAGGGATTTTGATAGGGTAAAGCTTGTCCTTTTGCCAATTCTCAGCACCTTTAAACCGGTTGCATAGGGGGATAAGCAAGGATAATCCTTTTCACTTAAGGTAACCTAGACCACTTTGCAACTTTCATATTTTCCTTGTACCAACTAGGATTTTAGTGTTTCAATTAGTGATGGGATCTTGAATATCCAAGGCTTTATCATAGCTAGGCCTTTCTTTCTACTAATCAAAGTTGTTTTCCTCAAAATTTGATAAGATTACTAGATTTGGTTGACTAACCGAAAAGCCTTAGTAATTATGTATAGCAACAAATAATGGTTGTGTTGAAAAACACAATTACACACATGTGGATGGAGGTATGGATATGAATGACTTGTGCGACAAACTGTGGTATCACTTTTAAGACTCTCATGACATATCTTGTAATGTATGTGAAAATGCAATGCAATGATGTGGATGCAAAATGTGAAGTGCAATTGTTTTTGTATTTTTGATTTTATGTTGTTTTTGTATTTTTGATTAATTTGACCAAAGGGCTTATTATGCCTTTGGGGATTTTGTTATTGATTTTGACCAAGCGGTTTGAATTACCCTTGGAGCCTTTTTTATTTGATTTTTGACCAAGCGGTGTGAATTACCCTTGGAGCCTTTTTGATTTGATTTTTGACCAAGCGGTGTGAATTACCCTTGGAGCCTTTTGATTTGATGTTTGACCAAGTGGTATGAATTACCCTTGGAGCCTTTGATTTGATTGTTTGACCAAGTGGTATGAATTACCCTTGGAGCCTTTGATTTGATTTTTGACCAAGTGGTATGAATTACCCTTGGAGCCTTTGATTTGATTTTTGACCAAGCTGTGAATTACCCTTGGAGCCTTTGATTTGATTTTTGACCAGGTATGAATTACCCTTGGAGCCTTTGATTTGAATTTTTGAATTTTATGTTTTTATGATTTGTTTGTGTTTTTGACATATTTGAATGTTTTTGTATTTTGACATATTTGAATGTTTTTGTGTTTTATGAAATATTTGAATGTTTTTGTGTTTTATGTGTAAAATACCTTTAAGTGAATGATATTGAGAGGTTCAGGCTCTTCAACACCATCTAATGATATAAGGTGATATGCTCCAGGCCCAACTCTCTGTGAAATCATGTATGGACCTATCCAGTTTATCATGAACTTATCTCGTAGATGCGGTGATAGATTTGAATTCTGCTGGTTTTCTTTGAGCACTAGATCTCCAACCTTGAATTCCCTTAGGTGGACTTTACTATTGTAAGCTCATGCAAGGTGATCTTGGTAAACATGGAGATGCTCTAAAGCATTGACTCGATGTTCATCAAGAAGCATCAATTGATCAAGGCGGCCTTGTCATGTAGCTTCATCATCTATGAAGTCTTTTAGTGCTATGCGTAGAGTCAAGATTTCCAACTCTAGAGGCATGATGGCTTCAGTGCCATATACTAGTGAAAATGGTGTTGCCCTAGTGGGCATCCGTATACTAGTCCTGTATGCCCATAGTGCAAGAGGCAATTGCATGTGCCAATCCTTGTGATTTTCTTGCACTGTCTTCCTCAAAATGGAGACTATTGTTTTGTTTGAGGCTTCTGCTTGCCCGTTTGCTTGTGGATAATAAGGCATTGAAAAATTATGTTGAATATGATATTTGTTCATTAAAGCATGCACATTTTTGTTCTTAAAATATGGCCCATTATCCGATATTATCTTAGAAGGGACCCCAAAATGACTTATGATATTGTGGAGTATAAACTCCACAATCCTTGGTCTAGTTGTTGATGTTAAGGGGATCGCTTCTACCCATTTAGTGAAGTATTCTGTGGCCATTATGATGAATGTATGTCGGCATGAGGATGGGGGTGAGATCTTCCCAATCAAGTCTAGTCCCCATTGCGAGAATGGCCATGCTGCCTGGATGGGCTGCAAAGCTTGCGATGGTAAGTGCATTAGATTTGCATGATGTTGGCACTTACTACATTTCTTGACATACTCATAGTAGTCCTTTTCCATTATGGGCCAATAGTAACCCATTCTCAAGATGCGCTTAATGATGGCCATGCCACTAAAATGGCCTCCACATGTTCCATCGTGAGCTTGTGAAACTACCCAAGATGTTTCTTGGGGCTCAAGACAATGGAGTAATACTCCATCATATCCTCGTCTATAGAGGATTTCTCCTAGAAAAATGTATCTTGTTGCTCTCTGTTTAAATGTTCACCTTTCTATATGCGATAAACCTTGAGGTATTATTCTGAGCTTCAGGAAGTCCCGTAGTTGGGAAAGCCAATCCTGATAGGCCACAACTTCTATAGAATAGACAACTTGCTCTTCTTGCATTTTTGAGGTAGTGAACATGGATTGAGGAACAACTCTATGGTATATGGTCGCACCACACTCTATGGGTCCTTGGGAGATCAACGACCCCCAAGGTGTTATTTGCAAGAAACTTCTGGCTGTGAAGGACCAATCCTGATTTGGTTTGATGTTGATCATGTTGATTGATTCTTGATTGTCAAAAGCTTCACGATGTATTGTTGAGTGTGAAAGCACTTTCACATGAATGGTTGTAAAATTAGTAGATGGATTCTGAGGGATTAAGGATCCCAAAGAGGCCATAGTGTCTACAAATCTATTCGATGTATGAGGGATTGCCTCGATGTCGTACCATTCTAGTCGAGCTAAGTAATTGTCAACAAGTTCCTTGTAAGTCTTCAGGAGTGGGCACCTGCATTGGAAGAGTCCTTTGACCTAGTTTACTATGAGCAAGGAGTCACCAAAGATATTCAATATTTTAATGCCCATCGCTATGGTTGTTTGGAGTCCCAAGATCAATGCTTCATATTCTGTATTGTTGTTTGTGCATGGGAAGTCTAGTTTGAATGATAAGGGTAATGGAGCACCCTATGGTGTGATAAAGACAATCCCTGCTCCGCCTCCTTGTTCACACTTCGAACCATCGAAGAACAATGACATGTATTTTTCTTTCTTAGGTTCTTCGAGTTCTGCGGATCTGATAATGCAAAGACCGCATCATCAAGCAACTCTATGGTGAGAGGCTTGTTATCCTGAAGAGGCACCTCTGCTAATTGATCTGCTATGACTTGTCCCTTGATGGAATTTTGGCTTATGAACTCTAGATCAAATTCTATCAATAGCATGATCCACTTTGTGGTATGTGTATTGTGATATGTCTTGCTCATCATGTACTACAAAGGATTTTGTTTTGATATGACGTAGGTCGTATGGCTCAACATGTAGTGTCACAACTTTTGAGTTGCAAAGACCATTGCTAAACATAATTTTTTGACATACGCATATCCTAGCTCATAGCTCACCAAGGTGCGACTAATGTAATATATGGCTTGCTCTTTGTCTTGTGCATTATTTTGGGCTAACATGGTGCCCAATGCAAAATTAGTAGCCGATATATATAGTAAAAATGGTATGTCTGGCCTTGGTGGAGCCAATACTGGTGACGTTGCTAGATAAGTCTTGATCTCTGCAAAGGCTTGATGGCATTCTTCATCCCAATGAAAGGGGACTTCCTTGCATAGCAACTTATTCATAGGTCTACATTTGTCTGATAATTGTATGATGAATATTTTGATGGATGCTATCTTGCCTTGTAGGCTCCTCAACTCCCTAATGTTGGTAGGGGTGGCCATTTCTAGTATAGCCTTTACCTTTGTAGGATCAACTTCGATGCCTCTCTTGGATATGATGAATCCTAAAAGCTTGCTAGAAGTTATGCCGAATACGCACTTCTTAGGATTCAATCGGACATTGTGTTCTATGAGGTGATCAAAGACTTGTCTAAGGACTTCGGCATGCTCTTGCCACAATAGGGACTTGGCTAGTAAGTCATCCATGTAATATTCCAAGATCTTATGCATATAGTCATGGAATATGTATGTCATGGCCCATGATATGTGGCACCAACATTTTTGAGACCGAATGGCATCACTTTGTAATAGAATGTTCCCCATGGAGTAATGAAAGTAGTTTTATGTTGATCTTCGGGCTTAATCCAGATTTGGTTGTATCCAGAAAACCCATCCATTAGGGAGAGCATTTCATGACCTGTGGTTGCATCTACAAGAGCATCTATGTTTGGCAATGGGAATGAATCCTTTGGTGTTGCCCTATTCAAATATCTGAAATCCATGCAGATATGGACTCTTCCATCAGGTTTCCCTATGGGTACCATGTTTGACACCCACTCAGGGTAGTCAATAGGAACTATGAATACTGCATCCAGTAGTTTTTGCAATTCGTTCTTTACCATCAAAGCGATGGTTGGATGCATTTTCCTCAGTTTTTGCTTGATTGGCTTCTTCATGGGATCCAATGAAAGGTTGTGAATGACTAACTTTGGATCTATCCCTGGCATGTCTTTGTAAGTCCAAGAAAAAATATTTGGCCTCTCCTTGAGGAGAGGAATCAAGATGGCTTGTTCCTGTGGAGATAGACTTTCTCCGAACTTGAATTTCCTTGGTTGGGTAGGATCATCACTGATGTCCACCTCGAAAGTTGCTTCTATAGCCATATGTGACCCATCCTCTAGCTGATGAGGCATGGGTATCAAATGAATGTCATCAATGGGATTCATAGGACCTATTGACTCAGGTTCCAAACCAACATGGAAGACGTCATATGCACAACCTGATGCAAAATGGAATGGTTGTAACATCTCTTCATTGGGGAAGAGGTCTTCTGGCTCTATGGGTGAACTAGCATGATCCCAATCAATAGCATCTATATCAAGATGCAATGATTTGGTAGGATCTATTGGATTATGAAGTGGAGTGGTCAAATCGATGGAGATCATGTTGATGGATGGGATGAAATCTCTAGGACCACATGGGTGCAATCTTGTCTCAGGGGTTTCTCTTCCATACTCATGATGAGGTTCTGGAGGAATGGGAATTTTTGGATCTGGCCCATGAGCAGGGTGGAAAATAGGATCATTGGGCTCTAACTGCTCTTTGAATGTAGGTAGAGGGGGATTAACCATCCGATGAATGGTAGCTAGGTCAATAGGTCTCCCCAAAAATTAGAGTTGAGGGTCTATGGCATGAAGTGCCACCTCTCTCTCTACTAGCTCATTGACTTCCACAAGTGGTGAGGTCCAAGATAAGCCATCTCGGTCTCATCCTCAAAGTCATCATCACTTATCCAAAAACTGTTAGCATTGGTATGCGGCCCTAAGACAAAGGGCTCATGTCTTGGCCCTAAGTAGGCCATCTCTATTTCATCTTCATATTCTTCATCACTTATGAAGAACCCATTTGCATTTGTCTCTTGCCCCAAAGTCAGGGGTTGATGGCTTAAGCCTAAGTAAGCTCTTTCTATTGAGTCTTCTGATTCATAGTCACTTTCATCTGATGTATATTCAATCTCATCATGGATGGACCATGTGAACCTTTGTAAATAGTGAGGCCCTTGATAGGCTAAGCCAAGTTGTGCCTCATCATCACTTGCTTCATATCCATTCTCCTCATCCCATGAGTTGTACCCTATTGGGGTGGAATCAATTGAGGTGTTTGGATGATAAGTTTTTGGAGGTGGTATGTTTATCGTGGCTACTTGTCTATTGCTCAAATTTTCTATTCTCAAGGGGTGATAAGGAATGAAATCAATGTCTTCTCCCAACCCTATGCTTAATATTTCCAATGCCACTATAAGTGAGTCATCTCGACCTCTGCTATAATAGCCTAAGCCAAATCTATCGAAAGGAAGCTGATATAGTGGCTCGTAAGGCCTCTTGCACCCCTGCTCATATACGCCAAGGCCATAGCCATGCCAATGGCAATGCTCAAAGTAGCTTAGAGCAAACTCAGGATTAGAGAGGTAATGAACATTGACTATGAATAATTCATCACCATCTCCTTCTATATCTGAAGACTTATGAGCGTAGTCCAGTCGACATAGACAAAATTGGTTTGGTTGGGAGGGATTCCTAGTGGAACCACTATTCCTACTAGTGGCCTCAAGTCTTTAGGCCTCCCTATGTCCTGTGCAGACTCAATGATAGGCGTAAAGGTGATGTTCTACACAAGGTATTCCCCTATGCCTGTACTTGCCAAGTGTATTGATGCATGCGATGTGGATGACCCCATGGATGATACTTGGGAAGTAGGGTGATAATCACTATCTTCATCTTGATCTTGAGGATCTTCCTCTTCCATAGGACTTGGCATTTCAGCAATGGCTATAGTTGGCATTTCTTTGGGCCTCTCTTCCTTAACTAAGGGGGCCTTTAGCTTCTGATTGTCTTTTGGTTTTGATGTTGATGGTACTTTAGAAGCATTGATTATCTTGAGTGCACCAGGAGGTGTTGATGTGCCTGGGTCTTTTCTTACCCCTTTGTCTTTGTTATCAACTTGTGTGGTTGGGGATGAAGGTGCCACGTATAGGTGAGTAGAAGGGATCATGAATTCTCCTAGAATATCCACCTGATTAACGTATTTAAAAGGCTCTTCATCAGCCAAAACCACATAGACTTTGCTTTCATGCACATACTTGACACACTGGTGCAAGATCGAAGGCACGCACTTCATGGCCCTTATCCAAGGGTGCCCTAAGAGGATGTTGTACTGCATAGCACCTTCCAAGACATGACACATCATGGGGATGGTCTTGTGCCCCACCTTGATGGGTAGGACTATCGTTCCCATAGTATTGCATAAAGCATCATTAAAAGCTCTCAATGTGTAAGTTCTTGGAATGATATTGGTCTTGGGTATCTTGAGGTGCTCTATTGTAGTTGTTGTGATGATGTTTATCGATGAACCTGTATCGACCAAAACCCTCTTGAAAGGTAAGTCATTGATGGCCACTACAATGTTTAGCGGAGGGTCTGGTAAGGCAATAGAAATTGTCTTAATCTCATGATCATAGAATCAGATTACAGGTTCCTGGCATTCTTGCACTTGTCCCACAAAGTGAGTGAATGCATTCACATCTTGCGGTTGAAGCTCAATTGTTCTTAAAATCTCCATTAGAGTCTCCCTATGCTTTGGGGACTATTGTATGAGCTCATAGATGGATAACTTAGCTGGAGTCATCTGTAGGTTTTGCTCCAATCTACTCCGAATAGTTACCATAGGTCTCGTTGGTGGACCTGGAAGGTTGTCTTGCCTTTGCCTAGGAGTGGTTGGGATGTTCATGGGAGCTACAGGTGGTTGCGGTTGACCATACCGCCTAGTCCTTGTTGCTATGTTAATGATCTCAACCATCCCAATGCATCCATGGGTAGGTATGTCAGCTCGAACCTGATTGACTTGGGCCCCTTGCTCTCGAGGGGCCTCATGATTGGGCAATGGGTTTCTGTATATGCCCATGTCTCTGTTATCGGGAGCTAGTGGGTTGTCAACTTTGAGCTCTCCCACCTCAATCATGTTTTGCACTTGATGCTTAAACCCGATGCAAGCTTCAATGTCATGCCTCGGTATCCTATGATAAGGACAAAATTGATCTTCCCTATATCCTTTTGGCTTAGGATGGTTGGGATCTACAAGAGGTATATCAAGAAATCTGATCCTCCTGGCCTCGCTCAACTGATTAAATATTGATTGCATTGATTCTGTCAGAGGCATGAAATAACGAGGTGGCTTGCATTCTCGATTTCTTCCTTGATTGTTCTTTTGGTCGTAGTTGGCTGGTGGGGGATGTGCTTGATAGTTCTATGGTTGTTGTGCACCCCCATCCTTGGGTGTAGCCAATACGACTTGATTGACTAGAGTAGGGTTGCCCTGCTTCTACTTGTACTTGTCATTCTTACCATTCTTGTTCCACTCCTTTTTGTTTTGGAGCTTAATGGTTCCCTCATCTACTTTTATCTCTTCGATGAGCTTGGCCTGTGCCAAAGCTTCCTCAAATGAAGGATACTATTGAAGTTGTAGCAAGAGGGAGATATGTTTAGAACAACTTTTGGTAAACATATGAATGATCTCTTCTATGGGAATGGAGAATGATAATTTTTCCATGATTTTTCTCCACCTATTCCCATAATCCATTACTAGCTCATCATCATACTATTTCAGGTTTGCCAAGTCTGAAAGGTTCACCTTCTTCTTAGCACCAAAGGAGAAATGCTTCAAGAATGCATTTACTAGTTGTTCAAAGTTGGTTATGCTATGCTTAGGTAGTTGGTTGAACCATTGAGTGGCAGCACCTAAAAATGTCATTATGAATGTTCTTAGCATGAGAGCATCATTGTCTTCAAGATGAAAACAAGCATTGATAAAATTGGTGACATGCTCTTGTGCATCCTCTTCACCTTTAAACTTCTCTAACCTAGGCATCTCAAAGTGCTTAGGATATGGAGGGCTAGGGATTGATGGGCACAATGGTTGATTGTGTATCTTGCTCAATGTTGGTGAGTTCCCAGCTGCCTCTTGTTTCTCAAAGGTTTTCATCTTTTTAGCAAGCTCTTGAAATGCCTTTGATGCATGGATTTCCTCTTCGTGCAAGCCTATTCACATTGGCAATGGAGGTAACTCTCTATCCATTTGATTTGTTCCATTTTCCTCCCTCCTACGAGGGGAATCAGGATTGTGATCTTGATTTGTTATGTTTGCCCTCCCCCATTAGTTGGATTTTGTTCATGATTTGGTGGGGGTTTCATTGTGGGATATCTTGTCTAGTGTGCCTTTCCTTAGGTGAGTCAGCGTGTCTTGTTCTTTGGTGGTCACCACCATTTATCTATAAATTTTTAAGAGCTAGCTGCTCAGATTGCTCTCTTAAATGTTGCTCATGTTGGCGCAAGAGTCTTTCTCTTTGTTTCTCTTGTTCGAGAGCTTCCACTAACTCTCACTCTTTGCGTAATGCATTTTCTAACCACCTCATTCGGTCAGTTTGTGCTATTGTAGAAGACTCATGTTTATCTAACTCTGTTCTTGTAGTCTTGACTCATAGATTCCTCGAGGGGGTTTCTGTTGTATCTGTACTCTTGCTAGTTAATGTGACTTGTTCAGTGTACTATTGAATATCCCTATGATCAGACTCCATGCATCTTCTATGGGGTCACTCTGAGGTACCCCTAGACTGGGAGGTATGTTTAGAAGTCACAGTTCATGAGCTTCCAGATGCAGAGTTCTCAGTAGCTATAGTTCTTTGAGTTGGTTGAGTAGGAAATCGATCCAACCTGTCTAGTTGTCTCGTTCTCCATGGCTGGTCCCGTGGGGTGCCATTTACTCCTATGAGGTCATAGTCTATGGGAATATTTCCTTTTGTGTGAAGGGTTTCTTCTATATGATTCCCATGACTAGATGTAGCTCTAGTTTCTTGCCCTTTAGTGGGTAGACCTATTTCATATGTTTCTTGTGAGTCTTGAGGTGTTGCAATTCTTGTTTGCCTTCTTGATGAAGAGGGCTTGGTGGTGACATGTTTTCTCCATGTGGATGGAGATGTGGCAGTCTCATCATCCCTATGTGAAGAATGAGTCTTAGAACCTTCTTTATGTCCATGTGAGGAGGAAGCCCTTGAAGTTTCCTCATGTCTTTGAGATGTTTCTATGTGTTTAGAGGAGGCCCTTGAGGTCTCCTCATGTCTCCTTGATGAGGATGGTTGTGAAGCCTCTTTTTGTTTATGTGACTTTGTTCCATGATGTGGTTCCTTACTTGGGGTTTCTCGAGGAGATCCCCCAAGAGTTGAGTTATCACCCCTTAGGCTCATGGAGCTACGTCTCACGGTCTTACGGGTAGGTCATTCAACATTACTATGACTCCACCTATGGGTATGAATTGCTTCTGTCTCTCCCTCGACATCAGATCGAGGGTGTTTACTTCTTGTTTTGACCATGTTGTTTTATGACTTGATCTTTTGAGTTTGCTATTTAGGAATGACCACACAATTCCAAACAAATGTTTATCTTGATTACCAATTTAAGTGTGCCCTAAACTATTTGTTGTGTTTTGATGTGTTGTTCTCTTGATTTCTTTGCTCTTGTTCTTGGATTAAGAATGAGAAGACTCATCCATAGTGACAATCAAGTACACTCATGCCAAACATGATTTTCTCAAAAGAAGCTAGGGTACACCATTGAAGACCCAATGGGGGGTTCGCCTAGCTCCTCCACTCTGAACCAATGATTGTTCCAATAGTGGGAGATAGTTTGAACACAAGTAACTTAGTGTCACTATAAGTAAGTTTCCCAATCCATTTCTAGGAAGCTCTAGGGGGTAAACTAGTGGAAGGAGATGAATTCCAACGTCACTGGACTGAATTGAAGGTTGGTGATGAAATCCAACTCTCCAATGTTTAAATGAGACGTGCGTGTGTGGTGTTCATTTTAAGCTTGCGTAACATAAAGTGCATCATATAGCAGCAATGAGTCTTTCCTATATGCCTAAGTGCAAAAATACATTTCAATATTTAGAAATATGCATGAACTACTATGATTTGTATGAGCGCACTTTATCTCATGCAACTATGGCCTCTAGTAGGGCCTCAAAGCAAGCAAACAACATACAATGTCTAGCACGTTGGATTCTAGGGAAAATTTTAGGCATAAGCCATTGTTCCTAGCAATGCCTAGTGGAAAATTTAAAAGAAGATCTAAGATATGCGAAATGCTTAATTCTTTCTTCTTTATTCTTTCAATTTCCAAACATAAATGTGCTTTAAGTTCTCTATTTTGAACACACATAAGTAGATAGAAAGCTGTAAAATATCATAAAAGCTATACCAACCTTTGATCCAGCTCAGAGAGTCGATGTTTTGACCTCTGTTGCACTCTAGTCCTAGCTTTGTTGACCAGAGCGGCTGGTTCTTGGCCGTTGTAGCTTAGAGCGGCTAGTTTCTGGCCGTTGTAGATCAGAGCGGCTAGTTTTTGGCCATTGTAGCTCAGAGCGGCTAGACCTGCACACAAAATTAAGTTAGTTTTCTAGTAAAAAATGAAAAATTAGTGGTTGTCCCATCATGATCACCATCTGTAGTGACCCCGGGGTGCACGCACCGCTCTTAACTCTACTTGCGATGTTATTACTATACCAAAAATGAAGCTAAAATATTATGAGAAAACATATAACATAAAAATGACAAAGAATGGATCTTTCATTAATATTGAACCCCGGTTACATGTCGGTCCCTCTTAGGGATACCCATCTTGATACAATGATTTACAAGTGGATGAAGAGATGTCCCCTTTTGCAAAAGGGTGGCATGCTCTAAAATGCTTCTCGGTTCCACACATAAAAATGTCTGAGGGCTTACAGATGCCTCCTTCTCTAGGTATGTCTCCTGGATGGATCCTCTTGCTCTCGTATGTCATGGATTATGTCTCATGAACCTGTGGCCCTGTATGCAATTCAAACAACAATACACGTTTAGTTGTCCGAGATTGCCTCCTTGGATAAGGTTGTTAGTAATCAAAGAATGTAATAGAAATATGATAAAATGATACCATGGAATCAAGTAAATCTAAGCTAATGATATAAGAAAACAAGATAAAATATGCTATGTCTATTTAAGCTAAGCCTATGGGCCACTGTCCAAGATAACGATCGCTAAAGAAAACCTTGCTCTCCTTGCCCCAAAGCTATGGGTCAAAGACTATGATCTGATGTTGAAGAAAGTAGGTGTTATGCCCTTTGATTTGTCAAAGCTCCATCGCACACGTGATCCCAAAGAGAACTCTCTCTAAAAATGATCTCCTGTATGTGATTCGGGTCTCTATATGTCATATATCGATCATGTGTCTCTTTTGGTGCTCTTAGGCTTGCACCTTTTATAGTGTGAAACCCTAGGTCTATGTCCAAGCCCTAGAAATGAATTTCTCATGCGTAGTGCAAGTTAGCATGAGAAGCCCTTGTCTATTGTCTATATTTGAAGGCCAGTTAACTGAAATCTAACTGCCCACTTGAGTCTTCTATGCGAACTGTTCGTTAGCATGAGAAGCTTTTGTCCTTTGTTTATGCTTGAAGGTCGGTTAACTTAAGTCTAAATGCAAACTCAAGTCTCCTATGTGAACTGGTCATGAAAAGGAATGCAAAGTCACTCCCGCTCACCTTTATTGCATGCAGACTACCACTTCCACCCGAGATTGGGCCTGTTTGTCGGCAAACCACTTCTTATGGCTTAGCCACTATCATCTACAGTGGCTATGATCTGGCCGTTGTCGTCTAGTGGCTAAGGTCTGGCCGCTCTAGGCTTGAGCGGCTAGAATCTGGTTGCTCTTGGCTTGAGCGGCCAAGCTTGGATGGCTTGAAAAGGCCCCAAATGAGTGGTGAGAACCACTGTTGGTGCTTGGAAAGTCCAAGATTATGTCTTATGATCTTATGAGTGTGTCTATGTAAGTAGCTCCCCTAAGCATGACACGATTTAGGTGGAGTAACCATGTGAAACATCACGTAGGATTGGTTGTTAGCTAGTTGGCTATTAGTTTCAACTTCTTTTGTATTCTTCCAATTTCATCAAATTTGGAAGAACTATATTCAGTTGTATTTTATGCTATTTAAGAACCACTAAATAATGCAAAACCAGGTAGAATTTGAAGTTCTACATCAGTGGTATCAGAGTAGTAGATTCTACTCTTGTCTGGGTAGGGCACCATGTTGTCTATTCAAGATAAAATTTTCTTTAAAAATTTGAAGCAACGACTCAAAATGATCATTGCTAATGTCTAGCATATTCAAGCTGCCCAACTGGTAGAAGAAATGGTAGCAAAAGAATCATCGGTTGGAGAAGAAATTTTTCATGTAGAAGAATAAATTGTTGTAGAAGAAGAAACTCTTCCTATGGAAGAAATTATTGAAGACAAATTTGAGGTATTTGCAATACCTAGAGTTGAACCAGGATCTATGGGAAAAAATTCCCATCGTCTTACCTTTAGATGATGTTGCTATTAAAGAAATTAAGAAATTTGAAGAAAAAGAAAATACAAATTTAATACCTATTTTCTCCAATAATATTGTTGTTGTTATTGATCTTATGTTTGATAAAGGATTAGAAGAACTTGAGGTAGACTCCAAATAAGATACTACTATTTCTAATGTTGTTTTGGCTGAAATGGATGTTTTATCCAATCACTATGCTATTTTGGATGATATGTTGTTCTACTTTGTACGAAGGTCAGCCCCTAAAGGAATACAAGTTAATAAGTTGTAACTCTAATAGATTAATTGTAAAGAGATCTCAAAGTTTAATGGCCATCATGATATGCATGAAGATCTCGATCAATTTCTCATGGCTAACAAACCCTCATTGCTTGTTGAATCCAGATTTTTTGCCCTATTGCATGCATTGAATATTGATTCACATTAATTTATTTTGTTATGCTATGAAAATTTGGCTAAGGGTCATATCTTCTCCCTCTTCCTCCATCGTAGTCATGGTTGCCACTATGGCAACTTCCACATCCTCTCATGGCCTTGTTTGGCCTTCTTATACCATGTTCTACCTATGCAGTTTTAGCTACAACAATAGCCCCTGAATTCGTGGAAAAATTCCAAATCTTGGAGGTCAAATTGAAACATGTAGTAGATTCATCTTCTATATTGTCCTTGTCAATGTTGGCCAATGCTTCTCTGCCTATTGTCTGCTATTATTTTCTATGCAAAAGAAGACAAATATTAAACAAATAAAAAATAAAAATGGGGTTTTGCAACACTCTCGTAGCCCCCCCATCCTCACATGGGAGGTCACGACCAGTGCAGGCCTCCATGCACTATGTGTGTCAAGAGCCTCCACATGGTCTTATTTTTCTCAAGTGGGAAGCCATGAACAATGCAGACCTCCACACATTGTGTGCATCATAGGCCTCCATGCATTGCATGTGTAACTATTGACCTACAAGAGGCCTTGCATGTACTAAAGGCACGTGCACATAATCATATGAGTGTATGCTACATGCATGTGTGCCCATGAATGGTCAACATACCAGCATGCATGATGGCATGTGGGCACGTGCTCCATGCATGTGCACCCAGGCATAGCCAACATGCTAACATGCACACCCATGCATGATACGCATGGCCAATGCAGCATGTGCACCATGAGGTGTGTGGTCAAATTTGACCACACGCTCATGGTTGCATATGAATTATTAAAAAATAAATTAAATTAATCAATTTAATTATTTTTTTTAATATTTTTCTTTTTATGCCAACTCAAGGGACCATCCAACCATCTGCAAGCATAGGCATGTTTACAGTCATCAAAAAGCTATTTTCGAGCCTGACACAATGGCATCCATATTTTAGCATTATGTGAAGACTTGTTCTAGCTCACCCTTGGTATTCTCGTCTTTGTATCTTGGGGTGCATTTTTTATCATACCCAACACTCCTAAATTCTCGCCCACTTTCTTGTAAAAGCATTAGAATCCAATGCTTATATAGTGGGGAGTAATGATAAAGACATCAAAGGCATAGATTATTATGCATTATTGTAACCATGTGAAACTTCACGTAGGATTGGTTGTTAGCTAGTTGGCTATCAGTTTCAACTTCTTTTGTATTCTTCCAATTTTGTCAGATTTGGAAGAACTATATTTAGTTGTATTTTATGTTATTTAAGCACCACTAAATAATGCAAAAATAGGTAGAATTTGAAGTTGTACATCAATGCCAACCCTCACCCAATAGTCCCAAACCATTTTCCCTTCCACAACACCTAAACCACCCCCTCCTCCAAACCCATATAATCCATCCCCAACCACTTTGGACACCATCCAGGTGATGCACACCCCATTTCCTCCACCCTCATCCACTCAACTATTCACTTTGGAAGATAACATTGAGCCTTCATCCCCATCCACCTCTCAGCCGTCTGCATCCCAACCCATGCACATTGTTGTCCATATTATAAATCCCAACATAGGCAAGTACCTTATGCATAACATCACATTTAAGCCTCCAATAATCGAGTCAGTTAGAGATTTTTGTCACTCTTGTGACCCTTTCTTGACTATCAATGTTGTTCCTATTGTCCCCCCTCCAATCATACCAACTTTACATATGGGAGAATTGATTCACCTTCTGGAAAATCTCTTGATAAATAACCTAAAGTGTTATTTTATGGTAACATAAACTTTTCACCTAATCCCTCCTTCACCATGATATATTTTCAATGCTTCAACTAGCAAGGCGGTGGTCTTGGTGTATGAAGGTGAAAACCATGCATCTAGACTATTGCAAGCATGTGACAATCTAATAAACAAAAATAAAATAACCATTTACACAAATAAAAGATATCCAAGAAATTGAGGTTTCTCTTTTATTAAAAATGATAAATCTCGGTTACAATAGCTCCCTCTTAGGGAGTCACTCAAATTGATATAGTGTTTACAACAATTGAGGCCCCTCAATGGGGAGAGATGCACTCAAAGAGTCTTCACTTCGACACCAATTTGTGTGAGGGCTTACTAGATGCCTCCTTCTCCAATATTCAGAGGGAATGTTTTGAATGTGGCTTATTCTCAGATAGATCTATTACCTACGTGTAAGGAAACAACAAGAAATATTAAAAGTGTATGAGGCCTCTCGAGATGAGGCTTATTCCACATATATGCAAGAAATAGTATGAAATCATAAAGAAAGCATGAAAAGGCATAAATGGAATCAAAATATGTTTATTACAATGCTTGTGAACCGTGAAAATATGATAAAACAGTAAATCTAAACTAGGGTAAACTAATGATGCATAAAGAAAAGCAGGTCTATACTAGAAACTGAAGAAATTTCATTTCAAACCCTAACCGCTATCGCTCAGGGTGGTTATGTCTGATGGTCGTTGTTGAATACAACAGCCGCTAACTGTCATCTTTGCTCCTTGTATCAAGTTCTGTAACTCAAAAATCCTGGGTTGAATTATTCTTTAAGGTTCACTGGTGTGCCTAAACACATATTTAAGAGTGAAATCTCTCATATCGGCAGTAAATTGATGATAAATGGATGATTTGCTTCTCAACCTTGTGGAAGCTCTATTGTTGATGGCATGCTTGGTGATCTACAATCAGGAAGCACTTCGAATCTCCTCAAAGGGCTATCAATTTATTGCTCAATGTGATAGGGCTTAACTGTATAAAATTTGAGATCCATACTTGTTCCTAGGAGGGTGCATTTGTAGGCCTCCCAAATTCTAAATCTTGGCTTCTTAGAGAAGCCAAGATCTAGATTTGCATGAAACTGGTCATTGGGGGGAAAGGCCCAGTTCTATACTTGCATGGGAGTGGCAGTTAGGAGGAACTCTAGGATATTCACACCCAAAACTGCTCGAATCCAATGCAAGTTTAGTTACCATGCATGATTCGGGCTTGTATTTCATGGTCGACCTTGTCTTAGTTCTAGCCACTATCCACAGTAGTGGCTACCTCATATCTGCTCTGAGCTTCACTGGACGGGCTGGTAGTTGCTCTAGTCGATAGTGGTTGCGCTTGAACATGTCAAAACTACCACTAGTGAGTGGTTAGAACCATCAGAAAGGTCCAATATTAGTCATATGGTCTGTAGAGGTGTCCATATGAGTAGTATCCTAAATATTACGTGTTTTAGGTATCTACAAATACCCCTTTTTGTGATACGTTATGGGAAACACAGTGTTGAGCAAGAAAAAATAGACCACCTAAAGCCATATTGTAGGGTGTATGATGATCATTGATCTAATCAATATTAGATGCCCCAATCATGAGAAGGACATGCATATATGAATCATTGCTTTCAATGGCGTGGAAGGCTTAGCTTGCATAAATCTTTGAAGTCCACTAGAGTCTCGGGTCGTATTGCTTAGAATTTGTACAGGACCGAAAGCCAGATTGTCAAAGGTTTAAATCAACATATTTGCTTTTACCCCAAGAAATAGGGTAAGCTTATGATAGTTGTTAGCAATGATTCATAAGACAAACGTGATTAACTTGATTAAGTTATCAATTGTTGATTTTGATTATGATTTTGTTATTATGACTACCCCCTCAAGCGACGAGTCGATGAGGAGAATACTAATGATAAAAGTGACGAGTCACTTGACCAAGATGATTTATTTGGACCATTTAAGATGAATCCTTTTATTGTTATATGGCAGGTTCTATTACAGGTGTGATTTCAACCAATAATAGTAATTATACATCTCTATCCCATGGAGTAGTTCAACTGCAATGGCCTTCTTAGGGAATGAAGATGATAGCAATTCCATTGAATCTTGTGTTGAATCGCTCGATGATCTACTAAAAATATCATGGAAGAAATTAAACGAATGCCTCGCTCTCATGGGGCAGTTCGACCACCATGGCCTTCTTTAAGATTGAAGTGAAGCATTACAATTCAATGATGACTAGTTTGGCTCAAATGTCCTTATGGTAATTTACTCATCTTTTCGGATTGCATGGAGCACAAGTCACTACAACCACTAAGTGTATAGGGTAAATAACTAGGTATGATGTTATTTGAAATCTGATTTGTTTGATATTTTTGTAATTTTTTATGATTTTGGAATGGTAGGTATGTTTGTTTGTCCAATTTAAGATATCTCATGGTGAGAAATCTAATTCATTTATTGCTATTTTCTAGCCGTTGTCAGTAGCAACGGCCCAATTTTATAATTTTATGGTTGTTTTCTATGTTAGTGGCCTGCACTTCTCAGTCGCTATCAACAGCAACGGTCGTGCAAATCCTGAAAAATATAAAAGGATTTCCAACATTCATTTTGCAATTTGAGATCTAAGGTGAGAGAGAGAGATAGTGACCCAAAACGTTGATGATTTACATGACACCATGGTGAAGCAAGGTGAGGCATCAACTAGCGGAGGAGCCAGAGCTTCATGGGTATCTCTCAAACCCTAACTTGTTTATTTAACTAATAAAATGAACCCAACTAATTAATCGATAAATTAACCTCACTAAACTCATTGGTAACGAATTGCACCGGTAGTTAGGACTAGAACTAGGTTTAGTTAGGTGGGTTGCTCTTAGATTTAGATTTTATTTAATTTTTTTTAGTTTTTGGGCAAGGGCATAAGTCATTAGCATGCTGCCTCGCAGCCACTATCTCTTAGGGCAGCCCCTAATTGGCAAAGAGGGGTCATTGTCGCTAAGGGTGGCTAGTTTAAATCCCAAAGGTCAATTTTTTAACTGTTGGTGGCTAACCATTGTCGGTATTGGCGACTGTTGTGGTGGGCACTATCAGCGTAAGCGATCACTAAACTTAGAATTTTTTTTTTATTTTTTTCTTAGTTTAATTTATTTTTTGCTTAGTTTAATTGATTTTTTTGAATTTTTCAAGTACAAATTTTGAATTTTTTGCATGTTTTAGTGCATTTTATTATTGTGTTTGTACCCTTGCTTTATTATGGGTTATTGTTACATATTTTTGGATTTATTATTCTTTTTAGTGCAAGTGCATCTAATTAGGCATTTATTTTGCACATTTAGATCTTGTCTGCACGGGCTCGAGAGCCTGATTTACTTGTAGTGCTACTGCCACACATGACATAGGCATATTGGGCATTGTTCGATGCTTAGGGCCTGATGTATGTTTCTATATTACCAATGATTATGTTAGACCAGGCCTACCTTATTGCGCTAACCCATATATGGGACTGCCAAACTAACACCTTGTATCTCTCGACTAGCAAGATGACCATCACTCTTGAGGATATCCATAGGATCTTTAGGATTCCATTCGATGGATGGGCCATCATCTCTTCCCCTACTAGACACAAGCTAGAAGTTTTTGACAAAGTCTTCAGCACGTAGGCACAAGTAGCTCTATTAGATATACATCATGGAGGAGTTCCTATCACCCATTGATATCATGCTCAGGTATTCTCATGGTACCAGGTCCTTCTGATGCACGTTATCTACAATATACTTCTACCTGATACTTCTAGAGTGAAGTTACCATGGAACCTCCTGGTAATGGGGTAGGACTTGATGGATAGCACAGAGCCCATAATCATGGCTTGGGGAGTTCCCTATTAGCATAGCTCTATGACAAGTTGTACAGGATTCAACGATGGGGTCGGGTGGGTGTGGCTTACAACTTGCTCCTATAGATCTGGGGTTGGGAGCATATCAGATTAGATCACCCCATAGGTTTACCTCGAGATATTATTTCTATAGCTATGAGGGAATAATGTTATAGGTCTAGGTGACCATGAGAGGTAGAGGAGCAATTGAGTCACCACCATGCAGGGGATTTGATCCACTATGCAGGTTCTCTGACCGAGATATAGGCTCAATATATCATTTGGAGGCCCTATGTGGATTACCCTGCT
Source organism: Wollemia nobilis (assembly GCA_028583015.1). Taxonomy (NCBI): domain Eukaryota; kingdom Viridiplantae; phylum Streptophyta; class Pinopsida; order Araucariales; family Araucariaceae; genus Wollemia; species Wollemia nobilis. The sequence goes on along the minus strand of JAQPPZ010016879.1, from coordinate 11,671,223 downwards.
TAGGAGGAGGTAGACCAATTCATGGCACAAATAAGGCATGATCGATGGGTCATCAATTGCAAGGAAGGGGTGAGGGAGTTATTTCATTACTGCCAGGTGACCAGGCAGTTTGGGATCCAACATGACATCCCACTAGAGATAGTTTTGTACAGATGCATCCAGGCATAGAGGGATCTTCCAATACCCCATGTTACAGATCTTGCAAAGTAGGTAGATCTTCCTATAGTTGATGCTAGTGTAGCAAATGCCATGACTACAAAGGTGTACACCCAGTGGTAGGTTATGTGACTATGATAGGGTAGCGACTGCCTAGGATGATCCAGGGATGAGGTACCTGAGGAGGATCCTGATGCATGATGGGTGTGACCTAGGATAGAGGAGTGGGGTTAGGTTATCAAGGATCGGGTAGTGCCAGAGGAGGAGTAGATAGCCCTATAGGAGTACGAGTCTCCCCTCTAGGCTCAGCTACACAGTGTGGAGGTCAAGCTTCAGACCGCTCGACGATATATACTAGATCAGGATATCTCTCTTGCTATAGCATGGAGTCAGCTTGTAGTAGGGCAGGATACATGGTGAGGGTATAAGGAGGAGTGGACCTCTATATAGACCTAGATTTACTCAGCACTAACTAGGATAGAGGAGCTCACCATAGATTGAGATGCTCTACGAGTATAGGGTGCACCATCCAGTTCAGCTACTCAGGGACCAACAGGTTTAGACTCGATGGTAGAGGTTAGGCACCTACAAGGGCTCTTAGAGGATTATGAGGCTCAGATGCGAGCAGATGCTAGGTACATTATCTCTCTACAACTCTAGATTAGATGGCTAGGTGGCACTCCTCGAGAGAGGTCTACAGCAAGGGGCTCACATCGAACTAGGAAGAGTGAGTTAGGGCAGTCATCAATGTAGCCCAACCATAGGATAGGGACCTGAATAGAGAGGACTACATGTACTCGCTCTAGACCCCCTCGCAAATATGGAGCCAAGGGTGGAGGTGAGCTTGGGGGCATAGGCCCAGTTTGATTTTTTATATACATGTACTATTTTTGTGTGTAAGGTCTAAGGACCTACACTATTGTAGACTGTGGGTATTTTTATATCTTATTGTATTTGACACATGGACACATATATATACATGATACTTTCTTTATATCTTGTTATGTGTATTATGTGTTTATGCTTTGATGTTTATGTGATACAATATGGATGCAATGCTTATGATCTTATGCTATATGATGTGATGTATTAATGACATGCACTAGTTATATGATTTATGTATGGTTATATGATGTGATCTAAATGTATAGATGGAGTACTTGTGTATGCATATATAGATGCACTGTTAGATGTTAAATGCATATTTTATTTTGATTTATTTGTATGCATCTAATCCATATTGATATGACATGATGAATGCAAAGTGTGTAATGCATTATTTACATGATGATGATCTAATGTAAATGAACCTATATGCTTTAATCATTTAAAACATAAGGAATGAATGTAATATGTGTTTAACAATCTAATGGATGACACCACAGAATGTATGAAAATCATGAATGTAAATGTTAAATTATGTCATAAGAATTAATAATTTAAGCATCCATATGTGATATGAGTTGATGTAAGATGTATGTTTTCCCTTATGAGTTTCTATAAATCAAAATATATACATAAAATAGCTAGTGGTCGTCTAAATATCATTGCTAATATCAATCTGATATCTATCCTACTTCATGAACACCCTTTAATAAACAAAATTTCACAAGGAAAATTGCATTTGATTGATGAGATGATTTGTTATTATTTGGGAAATTTTGAGGTTTTCCATGAGACTCAAACACCCTAGTTGATTAATCAAAAGTTGTATAATGACCATACTAGACTCCTAAAAGAAAAATTTATTGTAATGAATGACCAAAATATTCATTATTCCTGTGTGTGCGAATGAATATATTAGAGAGACATAAGCCTACCCCAATGTCATGCGGGATTCATTCAATCCATTGATATATTTGGGATCACCAAATGTTCATCATGATCCTAAGTTGGACGTAGTTAGACTAGACCACTAGGTAATATAGGCCACCTAAAGCTAGCTCATTTATAAATTGCTTAGACCTACCCCAATGTCAAGCAGGATTTATTCATCCCATTGTTGTATTGGGGATCACTCTATGGTTTCAAATAGTGACCATTCCAGGGATTCAAGCTCTTCACCCCCTTCTTTTCTTTTGATTTATTGGGATACTTGATCATGCTTAGTGATAAAAATCACTGTTTATTTTGCATTTTTGTTTTTTTTTTTTTTTTAGAGCAAGGAATTTGATTTGATTTTGGAATTTTTCTCATTTTGGGTGAAAGCAAGGTATTTCTTTGGGTAGGGGACCCTTTTCCATTTGTCAATGATTAAAATTTTAAACTATGCGCATCACAAGATGAGCAAGTAAAAACCTTTCACTTAGGATGCCTAGTACCACTTTGTAGTGTTCATATTTCCCTTGTTCTATATAGGATTTTAGTGTTTTGATTAGTGATAGGATTTTGATATATGCTAGGCACTATCAAAACTAGACCTCATATACAAAAGCAAAGATAGGTTTCTATAAAATCTAAGAAGATCACTAGGTATGGTTGGATGACCAAAAAACCTTAGCATATTCCTCATAGCCACAAGAAGGGGTTGTGTTGAAAAACATAGTTACTCACATGGGTTATAGATGAATGAGGATTTGAAGATATATGATTAGCCTACAAACATATCGCCATTTGCAATATTGAAAACATAGTCTATCCTAATGCGAATGTAATGGATGCAATGTGCCTAATGAAATGCAATTACATGAATGTGAATGTAAAATGTAAGATGCAAATATTTTTGTATTTTAATGTTTTTCAATTGTTTTTGTGTTTTTGTGTTTTTATTTTTTGTTGTGATTTGAGTAAAGGGCTTATGATACCTTTCGAGCTTTTTATGGGTAAACCAAAGGGCTTATGATACCTTTGGAGCCTTTTGTGAGTTGACCAAAGGACTTATGATGCCTTTGGGGATTTTTGTGAGCTGACCAAAGGGCTTAATGATGCCTTTGGGACTTTTTGTGAGTTGACCAAAGGGTTTATGATGCCTTTGGAGCCTTTTGTGAGTTGACCAAAGGGCTTATGATGCCTTTGGAGCCTTTTGTGAGTTGACCAAAGGGCTTATGATGTCTTTGGGGCATTTTGTGTGTTGACAAAAGGGCTTATGATGACTTTGGGGTATTTTGTGAGTTGACCAAAGGGCTTATGATGCCTTTGGGGCATTTTGTGTGTTGACCAAAGGGCTTATGATGCCTTTGGAGCTTTATTTTTTATGTTTTTATATTTTATTGCTTTTATGTGCAAAACGCCTTTAGATGAAGAATTTTGAGAGGCTCAGACTCTTCAACATCTTCTAACGATGTTAGGTGATATGTCCCGAGTCTAATATTCTTCGAGATGATATAAGGACCTATCCATTTGGCCACAAATTTATCTCGTAGGTGCAGCGACAGGTTTGAATTCTATTAGTTCTCTTTGAGCATGAGATCCCCAACCTTAAAGTCTCTTAGGTGTACTTTATTGTTATAAGCTCGTATTATATGATCTTGGTAAACGTAGAGATGCTCAAGGGCATTGATGTGACGTTCATCAAGAAGGGTCAATTGATCAAGATGAGCTTGTTGAGCAGTTTCATCATCGATAAACTCTTTTAATGCGATGCACAATATTGGAATTTCTAACTCCAAGGGCACAATGGCCTCAGTGCCATATACAAGCGAAAATGGTGTTGCCCTAGTGGGCATCTGCACGCTAGTTCTGTAAGCCCATAATGCAAGAGGTAACTACAGATGCCAATCCTTACGATTTTATTTTACCATCTTCTTTAAGATGACTATGACTATATTTTTTGAGGCTTCTACTTGCCCATTTACTTGCGGATAATATGGTGTTGCAAAACTATGCTAAATTTTATATTTGGACATTAAAGCCCGTACATTTTTATTTTTAAATGAAGGACCATTATCCAAAATTATTTTGAATGGGATCCCAAAGTGATAGATGGTATTGTGAAGTATGGTATTGTGAAGTATGAACTCTGTAATTTGTGTAACTATCATTGATGTTAATGGGACCACTTCCACCCATTTGGTGAAGTACTCAATGGTCATTAAGATAAATATGTGTTGGCCCGAAGACAAGGGAGAGATATTTCCAATTAGATCGAAACCCCACTGAGAAAATGGCCAAGTCACCTAAATGGGCTGTAAGGCCTACGATGGTAGGTTCATCAGATTCACATGATGCTAATACTTAACACACTTCCTGACATACTCAGAGTAATCCTTTTCCATGGTGGGCTAATAATAACCCATTCAAAGGATGCACTTGATGATGGCCATCCTGTTGAAATGGACACCACATGTACCATCATGAGCTTGTGAAATCGCCCAAGCTGATTCTAGGAGCTCAAGACAATGAAGGAGGACTCCATCGTAGCTTCAACGATACAATATATCTCCTAGTAAAACATATCTTGTCACTTTTTTTGAATGCTCATTTTATTACATGCTACCCTACAGGATGATTCTAAGATAAATAAAATCTTGTAATTGGAATAACTAATCCTGATAAGCTACAACCTCAATAGACAATATGACTTGTTCTCTCTATGATTCAATGTGCACAAATGTATATTGAGAACAACCTTGTGGTGAATAATGGTACCATTCCTTGTAGGTTCCTATTATATCAAAGAACCCCAAGGTGCATTCTTTAGAAATTCTCTGGCTTTATATAACCAATCATGGTTTGGTTCTATATAAATCACGTTGATTGATTCTTTGTTGTCAAAAGCCTCATGCTACATTGCCAATTGTGAGAGTGTTTTCACATGAGTGGTAGTGAAATCAGCAGATATATTTTGAGGGATCAAGGATCCCAAAGATACCATAGTTTTTGCAAATCTATTGGATGTGCGAGGGATTGCCTCAATGTCATACCATTCTAGTTAGGCTAGATAAGTGTCAACAAGCTCTTTATAAGCTTTTAGGATTGGACACCTACATTGGAATATTCCCTTAACTTGGTTCATTATGATAAGGGAGTCACAAAATATATCTAGATTTTTAATCTGCATAGTGATTGTTTTCTGGAGACCCAATATTAGAGCCTCGTATTCATTTTTGTTATTTGTGCAAGGGAAGTCTAGCTTAAATTACAAGGGCAGTGGAGCACCTTACGGTATGAAAAATACAATCTTTGCATCACCCCCTTGCTCACACTTCGAACCATCGAAGAACAAAGTCATGTTAGCTTTATTATCAGGTTTTTTAGGTTTGGGTGCTTTCGATAATGCAAATATTTCCTCATTTGGAAGTTCTATGATGAGAGGTCTATTATCCTAAAGAGGCTAAAGAACACAAGCTTATACTGAGAGGGGGGTGAATAGTAGAAGACCACTTTTTACTTTTTCTCTCAAACCAATATATGCAATGTAAAGATAGCAATATCAATAGCAATAATCAAAGCAATGTACATAGCACCACACACAATAGAGACACCACAATTTACGTGGTTCACCCAATGCGGGCTACTCCACGGAGAAAATATTTTACTAAAAATTTCTCAATTAATCTCTTGGGAATCCTTTCCCGATTACAATGTTTATGGACCTCTTTCCAAAGGAGATGCTAATCCCCTAAATATAGTTTGTGGATATCTATCCACAAGAGAACTCCTTCTCCTCTACTTTGGTTGGTGATCCTCTAGAAGACTACTACCTCCACTACACTAGCTTGTGGATCTCTCTCCACTGAAGACTCATCCCCACTCAAAATACTTGTCCTCATTGCCTTGGTTGATGGATCTCTATCCACTAGAGACTATTGTCCTCTCTACTCTATCACCTCCAAATATTTGTCTCAATTTTATACTAAACACAGTCCAGTCGGTCTAGCACAACTCTGCTCAACTCTTGTACTAAACATAGTCCAATCGATCTAGCACAAGTCTGCTCAACAAGCTCACTCAAATTTATACTAAACATAGTTTATTCGGTCTAGCACAAATTTGCTCAACTCTTGTACTAAACACAATCTAGTCGGTCTAGCACAAGTCCACTCAAATCTACACTAAATATAGTCCAGTTGGTCTAGCACAAATTTTCTCAATAGGTCCACTCATAACCTACTCAAATCTGCTCAATAGGTCCACTCAGAACCTGCTCAAATTTTCTCAATAGGTCCACTTAGAACCTGCTCAAATATGCTCAATAGGTCCACTCAGAACCTGCTCAAATCTGCTCAACAAGTCCACTCAGAACCTGCTCAAATCTGCTCAATAGGTCCACTTAGAACCTTCTCAAATATGCTCAATAGGTCCACTCAAAACCTGCTCAAATCTTCTCAACAAGCTCACACAGAACTTGTCCAAATCTGCTCAATAATTCCTCTCTAGGACTTAACCAAATCTGTATTGTAAGCTTCCACAAAAGCTCACACAAAATCAATCCACAAGTCTTCTCAAAGACTTACCTCAAATCTGCTTAACAAGTCCACATAGAACTTGTCCAATCTCATAGAAACATAAATAGAATTGTTAGAGACTCAATATGTTCTATACTCAATGCTCAATCACTTTCACAACTCAAATCAATCTTATAGAAGCATAAAGAGAATTGTTAGAGACTCAATATGTTCTATACTCAAAGCTCAATCACTTTCTCAACTCAAACTCATAGAAGCATAAAGAGAATTGTTAGAGACTCAATATGTTCTATACTCAAAGCTCAATCACTTTCTCAACTCAAACTCATAGAAGCATAAAGAGAATTGTTAGAGACTCAATATGTTCTATTCTCACAACTCAATTTATTTCACAACTCAAATCAGAATATAGAATAGTTTATTTCATGGAACTTGAACAATCACTTCATACATCCACTTGACTAGGTTCAATCAAATCTACTCATCCAATCACTCAAGAACCAACTCTTGCTCACAAACCCTAGTCCAAGCATGTATCATCCAACTCAAAATATTTCCAACAATGCTCAACAACAAATCTCACATAACAATGATACTCATGATATTTTCAAACCCTAGTTCAAGTTCTTTGCATAACAACTCACTTCAACAACCATGCTCATAAATCAAGATTCTAATCACAACTCTTAATTCAGAAAACCTTGAAGCATTAACTCAAAACACTTCACTCAACCAATGGTCTCAACAACAATGCTTATCAAACAAGGTTTTAATCACAACTCTCAATTTCAAAAAACCTTGAAGCATTAACTCATACACTTTTGAAAAGGAAACCCTAATCAAATCCTTTTCACTCCAAACTTAATTTTCAAGAAAGCCAATCAACCAACACAACCAAAGAAGAATTTTCTCATACCTTTTTGCTTGACAAGGAGTTGATCTCACAAATCTGCCACACTCACAAATTTCTCTTTTCCAATCTCAATAAGGGTTAGAAGACTTTAATAATAACACAATGCAAAATGATGACCCAAAATACACCTTATTACTCCAACTCAAAAATAACATTCACCATAGTCTTCTTTTAATAGAAAAACCCTTATACAAAAATAATGCTCAAAAGTCTTAATAAGAATTTAATCAAGACTTTACTAAAACTCCTTATTACTCCTAAAATAATAAATCTCAAATACCAATCCCTCCAAAATAATCCTCAACAATCATTCACCATAAAATTTATGCCTTAATGTATATTCAAAAATAATAATCAATTATTCACCCTTATTCCTCCAACATTAGGCAACTAATAAAAATTAAAATAAAAAAATTGTACCTCATCTTCGGAGGGAATCGAACCCTCACTCTGCCCATGCGCCAAGCGCCTTAACCGCAGCCTCAACCACCGCACGAGCTACCAAGCTCATTCGCTATCAACAAAGCACCACGTGCTTCTAATACACACGTTCTCCCTTTGCCTTGGCCAAAAACCACATGCGCCTTGGGCACTTCCAATCAACACTGCCTCGAACGCAGTCACCACATTTCAAACGTAGGACCTACAACAAACTAACGCCTTTGCACTTGCCCACTCACCACTAGGCCACGCTGCCTGGTTGGGCTTCAACACTCAGCACTTGTTTTCTTAAATGAATCACTGTCCATGAAAATCAAATCTCACGAGCTTTGTTTCCTCTTCGCATGCCAAACATTAAAATTGAGAGCAAGGGTAAATAAAACTTAGGACTTTGGGCATATTTATATGCTCCTCCATTGCATTAATGATGTCGACACTCACCATGCTTCCTTCCATGACATCGATGGTAAAGGCTTCGAATGCCTTTAATTTAAACCCAACCTTTGGGTTTAATCAACATTAAACTTTGCGCTTTGAAATATTTTTCCTTTCAAAACCCAACCTTAGGGTTTATAAAAATAATTAATTGACCTTTGTAAACCCAATAATATTATAATTAAAATTATAATAATTTATTTGGGTTTTTCACCAACTTGGTTAAATATTATAATAAATATTATAATATTATATTCTTCCACTACTTCGGATACATCTGCTTCCAAAGGAGAAATGAAACCATTTTTTGACCCATTCTTTTGGGTGTAAAATAAAGATATTTTAACCCATTATAACTTCCATTAAACTTTGCACTCGAACTGAAGAAGAGCTATCACTGGCATCTTGACATCAATGACAACTTTGACTTAGGGACTCAAAATATCCAATAGAGGCACCTCTGCTAGTTGATCAGCTATGACTTGTCCCTTGATAGACTTTTGGCTTATGAATTCCAAATTAAATTTTATCAATAACATGATCTATTTTGTAGTACGTGTATTGTGATATATCTTACTCATCATATACTACAAAGGATTTTGTTTTGATTTCACATACATTGTATGGCTAAGCATGTAGTGGCACAACTTCTTAGTCGTAAATACCATCGCTAAGTATAGCTTCTCTACATATGTGTACCCTAGCTCGTAACTCACCAACGTGTGGCTGATATAGTATATTGCTTGTTCTTTGTCTTGCATGTTCTTTTAAGCCAACATGGTGATGAGGCCTGAAAATGCCTCATTTTTACACTATGTTTGACATATAAAAACTACCATATTATTAAGTTAAATTTCAAATAGTTGATTATAATATATATTTGTTAAGTATTTTACATGATTTTATGTTAGGAGCATTATATCTTTGTTTTTGACTATTTTTAGCATTTTGTGACTACTTTTGCTTGATTAAGTAGCAAATAAAAATATGCATTTCAAATAGACAAATGTGGTATGCTGATATCCATTGACTTCACAATGGTTTATGAATGTTTTCCTACCCTTCAACTTGCTTGAAGTCCACATTAAAGCCAAATTATTAGGACTATTCTAAATTTAGAAATCTATAGAAAACAGTCGTATAAAAATTTGCAAGCTATCACTTTATAGGAGCACCTTGAATTTGTCAATAAAAGCATAAGGAAATGGATGGAATAAGTTTATAAGGACTACAGAAGACATCTGATCTATTTAGAAGCATTCCCACATGGTTTAAATAGGTAGCAATAGGGTATAAAAGAGCAGAGATAATTGTGCAGCACTGTTGCACTATTTCAGCAAGGTTACTTGGTGAATAAAGTGTATAAATTTGGTAGCAACTTGATGTACTTATTCATGTTGATATTTGAATTATTTTCCCATGTTATAATTTGTTGAACTTGCAAGAAATACCAACATTTTACAATTGTGCAACAAATCTGGAAAATGCAACAATTTACCATGTAAATTCTAGCTAGCTACCAATGAATAGCAAGGCATGGAATTCACACATTGAGAAGGATTAAAGCTATTGCAATTAGTTCCTAAGAGATAACCCACCTGATAAAAGCAGTTGAGATCACCTGAATACCACACAGTTATTCAATCTAAAGAGATTCAGATTGATCATACATCTTCGGATTGACAGAATGCAGTTTCTTTGGATTGAGCTAGTTATCTTTGGATTGACAACAAAAAGTACTTTTTGACTTTTTTGATGGTGGAAAAAGAGAAAGAAGGTTGATAAGGTTAATGAAAAATATCCCCTAGTTTTCTTTTTCGTCCTTGTCATCCAAAAGCCACCATTCATGGGAAAATATCAATTGATCCTCTTCTAATATAAAACCAGGAAATGCTGCAGCATAATAGGATTTGATCTGCAAGATAGGAATAGTATATTTTATATTTGTAAATAGATATTATGCATCTATAAAAGGATAGCTCCCTTCTTAGTTGAGATAGGTAGGAATTAGAATAGAGGAGAGTAGTAGCAGCAGCAAATAGGACTGTACAAACAATTATCTGTAACAGTTTTTAGCATGTTTTGACAAAGAATAAAAGTGTAGTTTTTTTGTCAATTTATGTTCTGAGTGTTAATTAGTTAAGAAGTTTTTTTACACCTCCTTCTAGATCAGGAAGTATGGGCCCACTTTCATATCTAGAAGGAGGATTTTTATGGCAGGTTTTAATCTGTAATTTTGCTGCAACAGAATTAACAGATTGTTTGCCATATTTCATTTTCTTATTTTAATTTTGTATTCTATTATTTATGTTTTCTTCATTATGTTTTTGTACAGCTAATGTGTGTGTGTCAGCTAAAAAATTAGATTAAATATTTATTTCCATGTTCTCTTTGCTTTTCATGTTCTTTGTTTTTATGTTTCAACTACTTTCAATTTCAGCAGATTTCATTTTGTTGTCAATTTCTATAGCAGAAGATTGACAACCTTTTGTGGTAGGATATTGACAGGTGTCTTTAGTATAGGTTTTATTTTAGCATAATTTTAATTTAGCAATTTCACTTCTATTATTTCAATTCTACAAAAGTAGATTATATTTTAATTCAGCCATTTCCAATTCTTGCAATTGTAGTTAATTGTTAAATTCTTCAATTTAGATTTAGTTTTCAATTCCTATAATTTATTTTAGTTTCCATTCTGCAGACTAGGTTTAGTGTGATACCAAAAGGCTAAACCAAAATTTTCTTCACTAATAAATGCTTGAAATATGAAGCTTGAATTGCACTCTGCCCTAACCTTCTATCGTAGACAACCTTGGACACCACCCTGGATTGATAAATCATTGATATTAAATGATGAGACTCAATGACACTCATCATTTTGGTGTCGTTGTTAAGGATCACGATATTTTTAGAAGGTAAAATCAATCAAATAATTATTATTGTGCTAAGTTATGAAGTTCAGAATAAAATATGAATGTAATAGCTGGTATAAATAATAATTATTGATAGTTGCATTTCAAATCAATTTAGAAAACAAGCAACCACAAGGAGGTGATCTTCACACTTGGGGGTTAAATTACCTACATTTGAGATTCTTAATAAAAATTGAAAGAATTCATCCTCATTATCAAGAAACATAAGATCCCTTGAAAATTTTAGAGGAACCATCTGCTAGTACTACCCTTTTTATATCCATATCATCAGGGTAGTATAAACAAATTTATACTAGGTGTTGGGAAGATATCATGGTAGCTATACAAGACTATCCCTTGAACAAAATAGCCATATCAGCTACCTGTAGCATTTGTTTATAGGAACATATCATTGATGAATGTCATTTACTTCCACAACTCAGAGATGTAAAACTTGTGGTCTAATCTGAATTCTTCTCAAAGAGAGATCCCAACAATAATTAACATGGCAAATAAATCAACCACCACCTTCAGCCCAACCTGTGGCCAATATGAACAATACAGGATAGGCAACCCCTGTCTATGTAAGCTGAATCTATTAAAAAAATAAAAAAATCACAAAACTTTTGCACAATAAAAATAGAATTTTATAGCTCAAACAGTGATCCTAAATTTTTTCCATTATTGCTTAAATATTGTTAGGGTTTTACCACGCTAAACCGTAACCTAGCAATTCTTAGCCTAAAAATACAATAGTTGATCTCATTAGAGGTGATCCTACCTAACAAGTAGTTGATCTGCTAAATTTGTACACTTCTTGTCTTATTATGCAAACCAAAAACATGTTTAGTTAAATTATCTATTTCAGCCCAACCTGTGATTAGTTTGAATAATACAGGATAGGCAACCCCTGTTTATGTAGTTGAATCTGGTAAAAAAACTTGTAGGAAATGTTATTGACTGCAGCAACATCCAATTATGCTCAAACAAGAACTTACCTAAGCTTGAAGAGATAAAATTCAATGGAGATACACATAAACCCTTTAGTCCAAACACAGAAATCATCTTTGGATAAAGGAGAAAAACTAAAAAAGCTGCACATAGAAAATTTACTTCCATTAAGGATAAATTTTGTCCTCCTAAGAATGAAACAAACTAAAGTACAACCAAGAAAATTCTTGAACATTATTGACCGATTGACTTATGAACCAAAAACAAAATTGTTTGTTGTTTTGAAATAATATTTCAATCCCTTTGCATGATATTACAAGGATATGTCAAGATTTTATCTTGATGTATGCACTTAACATATTTGAGAATTGGTATTGAATTGTTTCAAGTATAGATTGATAAGAAATTGCATATTAGGAGGCATGGACAAACACTTGATTGAAGAAATTTTCAGATATGAAGGAGTGTTTATTTCTCTCATTGGTGATTCACAAAGGAAGTTAGTGGTGAATAGATATTTCCTTTGGGTATACCATGCACCATTAACTAAGGAGGAGTTCTTGAGGTGAACAATTGGATGTACACATAATGGAGGAGAATTTCTCTTCCATGTCAGATTCAGAGTGATGATAAAAGTTTGACAAAAAGAAAAAAATAATAATCTTGCTTGTGAACTTCCTTAATGGGCACAAGCAAGACAAGAGAAAAGTCTAAAAAAAGAGAAAAGAAAAGAAGAAAAAGAGAGAAAGAAAATAAAAAAAAAAACATGTCCCACAAAATGGGGATACATGAGGACAAGCATGAATTTCAGCATGGAGGAGGAACAATGAAGTCAACACTTCATTTCCAGCAATAAGGAGTTAACTGATGAAATAAGCAGATTCTTCCTACTCATCTAGAAAGGGAGGTTGCATCATTGTTATAGATTTCAGCAGAAAAATATGGTGTTTTCATACAAAGATTGACATGTTTTTGCAGAATAAGAATTGTTCTTATCCAAATAAGAGTGAGAGACATTCTCTCTCATTGTAGCCTCATGAGAGACACTCTTTTATTGAGGCACTTGAAAAACAAAATGATAGAAGTTGGTTGAAAACCAGAAATGTCAGCCTCTTCTGATGAAAAAAATAGATGAAAAAAAAAAGAGAAGAAAAAAAATGAAAAAAATAAAGAAAAAAATTAATAATTCAGTAGTGAAAACCTCCTTGAGGCGATGTTGAGTTGGCTTGCATGAAAACTAGTTTTTTGACGTGCATTGCCTTACTGATCCATCCATCCTTGTTTCACCATTGTACAAATCTCACACTGCACAAGTGTATATTTATGTTTTCAAATAGCTTGCTAACAATCATCAGAAGCATCTTGTAAGGTGCATGATCAATTTTCAGGACAGTAAGATATGTGTTTCTTGCATTTAAGTCATTGTAAGAATTTAGCATTTAATGTATGATAATCACTATTTGGCATAAAACTAGTCATACAATATTGGCAAGTTGAAAATGGAACATGTTTAAGATGTCAAGAAACACCCCCTTCTGCCCTTAGTTACATGGAAGCATTTGAAGATTTTGTTTTACTACTACTGCAATAAAATAATAATGAATAACATCTAAACAAAAATATAGAGATGAGATTTTTGATGTTATGTAAGGCTTACATATCCTAGAGATGGGTCCAAAACAGAATTTGTAGCTAACTTTTGCATAGAAGGTCGTTTTTGCATTTTTTGATGAATCTTCAGAATAAAACAGGCTATCTTTGAAATGAACAAGATATCTTTGAAATAAGCAAAAACTATACCAAAATTATTGAAAATGTTGTAGAATAGTAAAAAGAGCAAGGTACATCAAATATTGAGGTTCCTAAGGCTCTACCACATGTAAGCATATCCCTCAAGAATTTCAAAATCAAAATTTTATCAATTTTTTTCAAAAGGTACAAACAATAGAAATAGGCATTCAGGATGAATTATTGTTAAGAAAAAAAATTTCACCAGTAGTAGTGCATCTGCCAAATATGGTTCCACAATAATGCTATTCCAAGATGAATCACATGATACCAAGCCTTTAAGAGTGTTAGGACCCTTAATTATATTTATTAAGGGGTGCATCTTTCCAATCGCACCCCATACTTCATATTTATGCACATCACCATATTCATTTTTAGGACATCATCAATCAAATACATTATTTAATATATCATATTGTGGGTTCTCCTCCAATACAACTGCGATTCCAAACCAAACAGCGATTCTTGTATTACATTCTTATTTATCATTGCAGGTGCTTAACATCTGGATCAGAGCCAAAATACAGGAAAAAAAAAAAAAAAAATTCCACCAACCCTACAGCCTGCACACGTCTGCCGCACCTGCAGAGTAAACGCCGACGTCCACCACACCTGCCTGGCCACCAATCTGAGGCTATTCTACTCCGCTGTGGACGAGTCGAAGACCGGCAACGTAACAACGATCCAAATTCATAAAGAAATCTCAAAAATCGCCAACAAAACCCCTCTGCAACGCGACGTTGAAACTCCCGAAGACGTCTCGAAAAAGTTCGGCGACACTTTATAAAATTATGATATAAAGTTTATAAATAAATTTCAAATTTTCTGAGGCTATTCTACTCCGCTGTGGATGAGTCGAAGACCGGCAACGTAACAGCGATCCAAATTCATAAAGAAATCTCAAAAATCGCCAACAAAACCCCTCTGCAGCGCGACGTTGAAACTCCCGGAGACGTCTCGAAAAAGTTCGGCGACATTTTATAAAATTATAAAGTTTATAAATAAATTTCAAATTTTCCGACGCCGATAAAGAGCAGGAAATAAAGTTTTAAAAACTTCGGTGAATATTTATAAATTAAGTTTTATAAACTAAGTTTTTTTTAGATCCTCGGCGATACGTTTGAAACTCCCGGATACGTCTCGAAAGAGTTCGGCGACACTTTATAAAATAAAATTCAAATTTTTTTGACGTCGACTAAGAGCAGGAAATAAGTGGGTGAGAGATTGTTATTGAAGAACGTAGATTGACGAAACTTCCGCCATATCCACGTCGTCTACGATATACTCTCTAATCTCCACGCATACCTTCAGGGCAAATCACCGTAGAACTTATTACGAAGCAAACCGAAGTGAATTTTGGCTTGATAATAGCTATTGCACGAATCAGTGCCAAAAAGAGCAAAATAAAACCATCATTTTGTCATCTCTCAAATCATACTAATCTTACATTTCATCACTGTTTAAATCCGTGAAGAGTGGTACACCAGACATATAAATTTATCTGCCTTGCATTCGCTCCACCCCGCCTCGTGCTTCATATCGGGCCCTGTTGTGCTGACTCACTCCGACATTCATGCCGGTTCATAATAAAATCTAGAGGCTCATCTACCAACTGCAATGGCCGACGGACGACGATCACTGGATTCCATCCACGAGAAACACGAAAGGCTCGTTGAAGAAGTTAAACAGGAAAGAGAGGAGAATTCCCGTAACACAAGAGAACTCTTCGAGAAAATATTTGCAATGGATGTTAAACTTGATGCCATCAGTCAAAAACAGGCAACAACACAAGCAAACTCAACCAACAACGGGTCATCAAACCGAGCAATGTTAGGAGGTCCACAAACTTCCATTCTACCACGGACGACCAAATTAGACTTCCCAAAATTTGAAGGCGGAGACCCTACAAACTGGATCTACCGAGCAGAGCAATATTTCTCACTAAATCAAATTCCGAAAATACAAAAAGTGCATATCGCCTCCTTCCATTTGGAAAATGACGCCATCCAATGGTACCAATGGTTCGAGAAAACTAATGGCACTCCGATGTGGTCAACCTTTACACATAACCTATTAGTACGATTTGGCCCTAGCAAGTTTCAAAGCTTCACAGGGGCCCTCACTAAATTATGCCAAACCACTTCAGTAAGCGAGTACCAAGCAGAATTTGAAAGGTTAGCTAATCGAACATCCGGATTAGACGCTGCCTTCTTTCAAGAATGTTTCGTTAGCGGATTAAAAGAAGAAATTCGAATTGAGGTACAAATGTACAACCCTACAAACATGTTAGAGACCATCGGCCTAGCGAAATTAGCGGAAGACAAAATCAAGGCACGGAATCGGTTCACAAAACCAACTTGGGGGAAACAATCAAACACTTATACCAACCCCAAACCAATGCAAAATGGACGAACCCAAAACTCCTACACAACCCCAAAAATTAACCCCGCTCTACCAATTAAACGTCTGAGTTTCGAGGAAATGAAGGAAAGACAAGCTAAGGGTCTTTGCTACCATTGCGATGAGAAATTTGACAGAAATCATAAATGTGCCTCACGAAAATTATATATTCTAGATGCCACGGAGGAAGGAAATTCTACTGAAGAGGAACCTGAACTCGAAGTAGAGGTATTATCCAACACACTTGAAAGTGACGAAGAAAATGCACCAAAGGTTTCCTTCAACGCCCTTGCCGGATTTTCTGCCCCTCAAACAATGCGAGTAAAAGGGTATTTTAAGAAACAAAACCTTACCGTGCTCCTAGATTCTGGTAGCACGCACAATTTTATCGATCCAAAGGTGGCTAGACAAGCAAATTGTTTTATATACCCTTGCAATAACTTCGAAGTGATGATTGGAAACGGCGGAAAAATTGCATGCAAAGGAAAATGCAGAAATATAAAACTAACTATGGGGGTTTATACCATGCAAAGCGACATGTACGTTCTACCCCTAGGGGGGTGCGACATTGTACTAGGCGTACAATGGTTAAGAACCTTGGGCGTAGTCCAATGGGAATTTGATGAACTATGGATGAAATTCACAACAAAGAACCAAACCTATATTATCCAAGGCCTGAAATCAGGACCTTCCCAAATCGTCGACTCGCATAGAATGGAGAAAATTATCCGAAAAGGAAACAAAGGAATGGTCGCCCAATTATTTTCAATTCAACCTAGTCACAAAGAAGACGAGACACCAGAGTTACAAAAGATTCTAGACCACCATAAGGCGGTATTCAATGAACCAAAAGGACTACCTCCACAACGAAGTCACGATCACACTATTCCACTATTTCCAGGGCATCAACCTCCTAATATTAGGCCTTATCGTTATCCATACCTCCAAAATACTGAGATAGAGAAATTAGTACAAGAGCTTCTTACGGCAGGAGTCATTAGACCTAGCAGAAGCCCTTACTCCTCTCCAATTATTTTAGTTAGAAAAAAGGATGGTTCGTGGCGTTTATGTGTCGATTTTCGAGCACTTAATAAAATGACTATCAAAGATAAATTTCCTATTCCGGTCATAGACGAGCTATTAGATGAACTCCATGGGGCAGCTTATTTTTCCAAGTTGGACTTACGGTCGGGCTACCACCAAATACGAGTCAATGAAAAGGATATTCCTAAGACGGCCTTTCGCACTCACGAAGGGCACTACGAATTCTTGGTGATGCCATTTGGCCTTACCAATGCTCCTTCTACCTTTCAAAGTCTAATGAATAAGGTATTTCACCCTTTCCTTCGTAAATTTATATTAGTTTTCTTTGATGACATTTTGATTTATAGCAAAACATGGGAAGAACATTTGGACCATGTTAGACAAGCGTTACAAATCTTGAAGGAAAATCAACTTTATGCAAAAAGATCAAAGTGTTCCTTTGGAAAACAAGAAATTGAATACTTAGGGCATGTTGTCTCAAAGAACGGCGTGATGGTAGATCCTTCCAAAATCGAGGAGGTGAAAAATTGGCCTATTCCAAAAACCTTAAAAGCTCTACGTGGGTTTCTTGGACTAACGGGATATTATAGAAAATTTGTCCAAAATTATGGGAAAATCGCTGCTCCTCTAACAGCATTACTTAAGAAAAACGCTTTCAAATGGTCGCCTAAAGCAGACGAGGCCTTTATCACCTTGAAAACTGCAATGTGTACCACCCCTGTTCTAGCCATGCCCAACTTTTCTAAACCGTTCGTCATTGAAAGTGATGCTTCAGGAATAGGAATGGGAGCCGTACTCATGCAGGATGAAAGACCTATAGCTTTTATAAGCAAAGCATTTTCTCCTAAGAATTTAGCTCGCTCTACGTACGAAAAAGAGATGTTGGCAATCGTCCATGCTATTCAACATTGGAGGCCTTACCTTATTGGCCAACATTTCATTATACGCACCGACCATCATAGCTTGAAGTATTTTTTGGAACAAAGGACTAATACCCCGGAACAACAAAAATGGGTTACTAAACTTCTTGGCTATGATTATGAAATTACATATAAAAAAGGCAAGGACAACATGGCAGCCGATGCACTTTCTAGAAAATTTGAAGATATGCCTCAAGTCCATGCTCTTTCCTCCCTTATTCCTAAATGGGTAGATGAGGTGCATGAAGAATGGATAAATGATCCTACTACCCACGCCTTAATTCAACAACTTCAACATAATCCTAGTAGCAAACCTCCATACACTTGGAAGGACAATATATTAAGATACAAAGGGAGGATGGTCCTCATTCCCAATTCAACTTATCGAAAAAAACTTCTTCACGAGTTACATACCTCACCCACCGCAGGCCACTCAGGGTTCTTAAAAACCTATAAAAGAGCCACTACCTCCTTCTATTGGGTAGGGATGAAAAATTACATCAAAAACTTTGTAAAAGAATGTGAAGTTTGCCAAAGACAAAAGGGGGAGACCCTCGCTACTCCAGGATTACTTCAACCTCTTCCTATACCCACCAAAACATGGGCAGATATTTCTATGGACTTTATTGAAGGATTACCAAAATCAGGCGGAAAAACAACCATTTTTGTAGTCGTTGATCGTTTATCTAAATATGCCCATTTTTGTCCAGTGGCTCATCCTTATACCACTAGCACTATAGCCCACCTCTTCCTCGATAACATCTTTAAATTACATGGTATGCCCTCCACAATTATTAGTGACCGTGACCCAACTTTCACTAGCACCTTTTGGAAGGAATTGTTCAAGTTACAAGGTACTCAACTTCGTATGAGCTCCGCTTACCATCCTCAAACCGATGGCCAAACAGAAGTTGTAAATAAATGCTTGGAAACATACCTTCGATGTTTTGTTTCTACTCAACCACTCCATTGGGTAAAGTGGCTTTCACTAGCGGAATGGTGGTATAACACTTCATACCATACGTCCATCAAAATGACTCCTTATGAAGCACTATATGGTCAAACACCACCATCCCTCACTTCCTATATTCCAGGGACTACAAAAGTCCATGCGGTGGAAACAGAACTTGCTACTCGAGATGACATACTACGGATCCTAAAAGAGAACCTACACACCGCCCAGCATCGCATGAAGCAGCAAGCCGATCAACATAGAAGCGAACGTAGTTTTCGCGAGGGGGATATGGTTTTCTTACGTCTCCAACCTTACCGACAATCCTCTCTTAAACAAAAAGGTTCTCAGAAGTTAGCACCCAAATTTTATGGGCCGTATAAAATTCTCCAACGTATTGGGGCCGTTGCTTACAAACTTGAGCTTCCTCCCTCTTCCAAAATTCACCCCGTATTTCATGTATCTTGCCTTAAGCTCGCAGTCGGAACGCATATCACGACACAAACCACTCTTCCGGAATTCTCCGAGGATGGAGTACTTCTAGTCGAGCCAGAAGCTATCTTGGATCGCCGCTCTCGTCACCTTCGTACTCGCGATATCACGGAAGTTTTAATCCATTGGAAAGGTCTACCTTTAGAAGACGCGACGTGGGAAACTCTTCAAGATATCCAGCAGAAATTTCCAAATTTCCAGCTTTGAGGACAAAGCTCTTTTAAGGAGGGTGGCATGTTAGGACCCTCCTAACATATTATAATTATATATTTATTAAGGGGTGCATCTTTCCAATCGCACCCCATCCTTCATATTTATGCACATCACCATATTCATTTTAGGACATCAATCAAATCAAATACATTATTTAATATATCATATTGTGGGTTCTCCTCCAATACAACTGCGATTCCAAACCAAACAGCGATTCTTGTATTACATTCTTATTTATCATTGCAGGTGCTTAACAAAGAGGTACCTTGCAGCACTAAAACTTGTAGAAGGGCAAAAAAAAATTTAAAATTACAGTAATTGCTGAAATTACAATATTGAAATATGAAAGTGTAGAAGTCAAAAAGTTGCAAGTTCCAAATGAAAAAAATATATGCAAAAAAAAGAAAAAAAAACAGAATAAAAAAAAATTGAAAAAAATTGATTGAAAAAAATTTTGCAAGGTTGTAGAAAGGTGAAATACCTGTGCGTAAATTAAAAAATGTTTGGTGTAGTGCAGTAAGGAGAAATTTCTCAGGTAGCAGGTGGCAAAGGATGTTTTTCACAAAGATAAAACCAACATATTACTATGGCCTACTAAGATGCATGAGGGCATGCATCAGTTCAAGATGGAGGGCATGATGAGGCCTGAAAATGCCTCATTTTTACACTATGTTTGACATATAAAAACTGCCATATTATTAAGTTAAATGCCAAATAGTTTATTAGAATATATTTGTTAAGTGTTTGCATGATTTTATGTTAGGAGCATTATATCTCTGTTTTTGACTATTTTCAGCATTTTGTGATTGTTTTTGCTTGATTAAGTAGCAAATAAAAATATGCATTTCAAATAGCCAAATGTGGTATCTGATATCCATTAACTTCACAATGGTTTATGAATGTTTTCCTACCCTTCAATTTGCTTGAAGTCCACATTGAAGCCAAATTATTAGGACTGTTCTAAATTTGGAAATCTGCAGAAAACAACCATATAAAAATCAGCAAGTTGTCACTTTATAGGAGCACATTGAATTTGTCAAGCAAAGCATGAGGAAATTGATGGAATAAGTTTATAAAGACTACAAAAGACATATGACCTTTTTAGAAGCATTCCCACATGGTCTAAATAGGCAACAATAGGGTAGCAGGGATAATTATGCAGCATTATTACAATATTTCAGCATGGTTACTTGGTGAATAAAGTGTATAAATTTAGTAGCAACTTGATGTACTTATTCATGTTGATATTTGAATTATTTTCCCATGTTCTAATTTGTTGAACTTGCAAGAAATGCCAACATTTTATAGTTGTGTAGCAAATTTGGAAAATGCAGCAATTTACCATGTAAATTCTAGCCAGCTACCAATGAATAGCAAGGCATGGAATTCACACATGGAGAAGGATAAAAGCTATTGCAATCAGTTCCTGAGAGATAACCCACCTGAGAAAAGTAGCTGAGATCACCTGAAGACCACACAGTTAGTCAATCCAAAGAGCTTCGGATTGAGCAGACATCTTCGGATTGACAGAATGCAGTTTCTTTGGATTGAGCCAGTTATCTTCGAAATGACAACAAAAAGTACTTTTTGACTTTTTGACTATTTTTTGATGGTGGAAAAAGATAAATAAGGTTGAAAAGGTTAAGGAAAAATATCCCCCAGCTGTCTTTGTCGTCCTTTTTATCCAAAATCCACCATTCATGGAAAAATATCAATTGATCCTCTTCTAGGATAAAACCAAGAAATACTGCAACATAATAGGATTTGATCTGCAAGATAGGAATAGTATATTTTATATTTGTAAATAGATATTATGCATCTATAAAAGGATATATCCCTTCTTGGTTGATCTAGGTAGGAATTAGAATAGAGGAGAGTAGTAGCAGTAGCAAATAGGACTGTACAACAATTATCTATAACAGTTTTTAGCATGTTTTGACAGCAATAAAAGTGCAGTCTTTTTATCAATTTATGTTTTGAGTGTTAATTAGTTAAGTAGTGTTTTTACACCTCCTCCTAGATCAGGAAGTATGGGCCCACTTTCAGATCTAGAAGGAGTATTTTTATGACAGGTTTTAATCTGTAATTTTGTTGCAACAGAATTAACAGATTGCTTGCTAGATTTCATTTTATTGTTTTAATTTTGTATTATGTTATTTATGTTTTATTCATTATATTTTTGCATAGCTAATGTGTGTGTGTCAGCTAACAAATTAGATTAAATATTTGTTTCCATGTTCCCTTTTATTTTCATGTTCTTTGCTTTTATGTTTCAACTACTTTTAATTTTAGCAGATTTCATTTTGTTGTCAATTCCTATAGCAGAAGATTGACGACCTTTTGTGGTAGGATATTGACAGGTGTTTTTAGCATAGGTTTTATTTCAACATCATTTCAATTTAGAAATTTCACTTCTGTTATTTCAATTCTACAAAAGTAGATTATATTTTAATTCAGCCATTTCCAATTCTTGCAATTGTAGTTAATTATTACATTCTGCAAATTAGATTTAGTTTTCAATTCATGTAATTTATTTCAGTTTCCATTTTGCAGACTAGGTTTAGTGTGACACCAAAAGGCTAAACCAAAATCTGTTTAACTAATAAATGCTTGAAATTTGAATGCCTAAATTGCACTTTTCCCTAACCTTCTATCATAGATAGCCTTGGACACCAACCCATATTGATAAATCATTGAGATTAAATGATGAGACTCAACGACACTCATCACATGGTGCCCAAAGCAAAATTGATAGCAGATATATAAAGTAGAAATGGCACGTCTAGCCTTGGTGGAT
Organism: Wollemia nobilis; assembly: GCA_028583015.1. Classification (NCBI taxonomy): domain Eukaryota; kingdom Viridiplantae; phylum Streptophyta; class Pinopsida; order Araucariales; family Araucariaceae; genus Wollemia; species Wollemia nobilis. Next base: position 11,648,462 of record JAQPPZ010016879.1, on the reverse strand, counting down.
CTCGTACTAGCAGTGTCATCAGGTATTTCTTGATCTCATCAAAGGCTTACTGATATTCTTCATCCCAGTGGAATGGGACCCCCTTGTATAGCAGTCAATTCATGGGTCGATATTTATCCGATAGTTGTGCGATGAAACACTTTATGGATGCTACTTTGTCTTGTAGGCTTCTTAGCTCTTTGATGTTAGTGGGTGGGGTCATTTCTAGGATAGCCTTTATCTTTGTTGGGTCAACTTTGATATCTCATTTAAAAATGATGAATCCCAATAGTTTTTCTAAAGTTACGCCAAAGATGTATTTCTTGGGATTCAACCTGACATTGTGCTCTATTAGGCGATCGAAGACCTTTCACTGGACCTTGATGTGCTCTTCAAGCATCAATGACTTGGCCAGTAAGTCATTGATATAATCTTCTAGGATCTTATGCATGTAATCATGGAAAATATATGTCATGGTCAGCTAATATGTGGCACCAACATTTTTTAAGACCAAATGGTATTACTTTGTAATAAAATGTCCCCCATAGAGTGGTGAACGTGATTTTGTACTAGTCTTTGGGTTTAATAAAAATTTGATTGTAACCAAAAAATTTGTCCATAAGGGATAGCATATCATAATATGTAGTTGCATCTATAAGATCATCTATGTTGGGCAATGAGAATGAATCCTTCGATGTTGCCTTATTGAGATCTCTGAAATCTATGCAAATACGGATACTTCCATCGTTTTTCCTATGGGTACCATGTTTGATACCCATTCCAGATAGTCAATGGGGGTGATAAATACTACATCCAATAGCTTCTACAATTTGTTCTTTACCATCAAGGTGATGGTTAGATGCATCTTCTTGAGTTTTTGCTTGACCGGTTTCTTTACAGGATTCGATAAAAATGTTGTGGACAACCAATTTTGGATCTAAACCTAGCATATCCTTTTAGGTCCAAGAAAATAGATTAGGTCTCTTTCAATAGAGGTATGATGGTGGCCTATTCTTCTAGAGATAGGCTTTCTCTTAACTTAACTTTCTTTGGATCAGAAGGATCATGGTTGATGTCGACCTTGAAATTTTCCTCTATTGACATGTGTGACCCCTCCTCAAGCTGGTGAGGAGTGGGGATCAAGTGGATGTCATCCACTAAGTTTAAAAGTTCAACTAAATTGGGGTTAAAACCAGTGTGATAAACATCATGTGCATAGCCTGGTGTAAAGTGAACAGTTGTAGCGTTTCTTCATTGGGGAAGAAATCTTTAGGATATAAGGGTGAATCAGTGTGATCCCAATCAATAGCATCTAAGTTAATACATAATAGTTTAGAAGGATTGTATGGGTTGTGGAGTGGAGTGGTCAAATCAATGGAGATCATGTTGATGGATGGGATGGAATCTCTAGGACCACATGGGTGTAACTTTGCATTGTTGATTTACCTTCCATATCCAAGATGAGGCTCTAGGGGCATGGGGATTACAAGATCTGGTCTATGAACATATGGTAAGATGGGATCGTTTGGCTGAAGAAACTCTCTAAATGTAGGAATATTAAGAAAAACCATACAATAGATTACATCTAAATTGGTTGGTCTTCCCCTGAGGCAAGGGCTAGGATATACTCTACGATACATCTCATTTATATCAAATGGTTCATTGAAATGATGTAAGTGTTGAGGCCCAAGATAGGCCATCTCGTTCTCATCCTCATAATCACTATTATATATGAAATATCTATCATTCATACCCACTAGCACTGTGAGATGACGTGGATGTCAAGGCCCTAAATAGGCCAATTTGGTCGAATCTTCTAACTCATAGTCATTATCATCTATGATGTATCCACTCTCTATATTAATTGGCTTTGTGAGGTGACATAAATACTAAGGCCCAAGGTAGGCCAATTCGGTTTCATCCTCATAATAACTATGATTTGTGATGTATTCATTCTCTTCTAGCTCATAACCATATCCTGGTTCATCCTCCCATAGGATAAGTCCTGATGGATTTGCCTCGAGAGAGAAATTTGGATGATACATAGCAGGTGGTTCTATAGTGACCATGGTCACCAACCTGTCATCCATGTAGCTTATGTTTGAGCAATAGAGATTCCATTCAATGTCTTCCCTAAATCCTAAGCTCAAGCTATCTAGATATGCTGCTAATAAATCATCATAGCTTCAGATGTGATATCCTAGGCCAGACCTATCAATAGGTAACTGATATATTGGTACAATGGGGTTTCATCACCCTTGCTCATATAAACCTAAACCATAGTCATGCCAATGGTTGCATTTGAATTATATAAGAGAAAACTCAAGATTTGATAAATAATGAACATTCGTGGTGAACGACTCATCCTCATCATCTTCAATATTTGAAGCATCAAGGACATAATCCAACCCAACATAAATTAAATTGGTCTAGTTAGGGGGATCCCTAATTGTACCACTATCCCTATGGGTAGGTTTGGGACTCTTTTTCATCCCATGTCTTGTGCAGACTTGATAATTGGAGTGAAAGTAACATTTTGTACAAGATATTTACCTAGTCCTATATTAGCTAGGTGAACTATCACCTGTACTGCAAATGATGTTGATGATGATGCAGGCAAGGCAGGTTGAGGTACCTCCTCGACTATGTCTTGGGAATCTTCCTTCTCCATGGGATTTAAAATTTTTGCTATTTCTATGGTGGGGACTTCCTTAGGTCTTTCCTCCACCAAGGGTGCTTTTAGTTTCTAAGAGTCTTTTGCCTTAGATGGTGTTGGTTTCTCAGAAGTGCCAATAGCTTTAGAATTTGGAGGTGGCACCGATGTGGGCGGGTCACCTCACAATAATTTGGATTTGCTTCCTAGTTGTCTGGTAGGGGATGATGACCTAATGCACAGGTGTGTGGATGGAAGGACAAAATCCCTCGGTAAGTCAACCTGATGAACATATTTGAATGGATCTTCATTCAATGGTACCACATGTACCTGTCCCTCGTGCACATACTTAGACACCTTCCCCTCTTTTCTTGGATACTTTTATGAATATTGTTCGATAGGCAATGCAAGTGATGGATGAAAATGCAACGAAGGACTTAGCATATTGATCATAGCAATTTAAGCTAACAATTGGATGAAGATGATGTGAAGCATTAGTGAAGTGTACACTTGTATTTTTGTGAAACTAGTTGTGATGTTATCCATTCCATTGTTCCAGAGAGGTTAGATGTTAGAAGAATTTCAAGAGAGTAGAACACCATATTTTGAACAATCAAACTCATCTAGTAGTCGATTAATATCCTATAGAAATCTTGACTATCTTGACTAAGATCAAGTCAATCATGAACCAGTGTGTGAATTGATGTTCATTTATCTTGAGTGAGGTTGGACTAATCGATTATAAACTTAGCCAATTAAGCTAGCTCATCCACAAGTGCATAGTGGTATGTACAAAAGAAGGTCACTAATGTAACAAACATGTTACCACTTGTAAGTCACACTCTATTGATAGGCATCTATAGCCCTGATGGATATTAGCCCCATGATCAATGGACCTAAGAACCTTAGGGTTTAAATATTTTTAATAATGCTCTTTTATTTTTTTTTCCTTTTGGTGGTGGTCTTTTTGCATTTTTTTTTTTTATAGCTTATCCTTTTGTCGATCCTCAAGTTTGGTTCATGCAATTGATAGGATGAGCAAGGGGACTTTCACTAAGTGGCTAGTGTAAGCAAGGTGTTGCCCTTCCTATACTAAAAATTTAATCAGTTTTTGATATGGTCTTTGGCCATGAAATAATTGAAGTCAGCCAAGGGAAGCCTTAAAGTGCTTTATAATTTGACAACATTGGATAAAGGTTGATTGAATTAATTGAAAATTGTCGAATCACAGAAATATTTTTATTACCTAGTATCCTAAAAAGAATATTGGACACCACAAAAATTGTCCTAATGAGTGTGTTGTTAACTCTTAATTTGTCTAGAAACTAAGACATGGGAGCATAATGACAATGATGGAGATATTATTGTATGCAATGCGACTAGTTATGCAAAAACTAATATGACTTAGCGTGTCATTGATTGAGAGAGAATCTAAGCAAGATTATCCAATGACTATGCACATAATAAGAAAAGTGAATCTAAAGCATATGAAGCTTTATTTATTGATATGAGTGTGAAGAGAAGTTGCCAATATTTGGTGGTATTAACATGAATGATGGATGCAAATTATTATGGAAGAGCATCGAAAGTGAATGGGTGAAATGGATGCAAAGTGGCAAGAGAAGGAGAAAAGAAAAGAAAAAGTATAAGAGAGAAAGAAGAAAGAAAGAAATATAACCCATCAAAGGTATGTAGTTACTCGAAGCATGACCAAACAATATTGATAGGAAATAAAAAGTAGAGGGAAGGAGGACAATAATAATGGAAGACCAAATCAAAAGTATGTAGTTGCTTGAAGCATGACCATACAACATTGATAGGAAATCAAAGAATTCTTTTTTTTTTGTATTTACATGGTGGAATCGGTAGCCGCCATGAATCCGGGCAGGCTATCCAGCTTTTATGGCCGCCACAGTATTCTGCGTTGTCCGCCTCGAAAGCCGCCACACAGATCTTCGTGCATTCCGCCCCTATAACCACCATGCCATAATCATTTTAAACCTTTTACGTCATTGAAAGCACCAGGAAATGGACAAGCGTTCAGTCCGACGAGGCCCGAGATTTGAACCTTGGACCTCCGCCCCCATTATGGGGTTTGGATGAACCAATTGGTCTACACCTCGGACCTGGGAATCAAAGAATTTAGAAAGAAATAAGAGAAGAATTAAAACCAAATAAAATGTATGTAGGCACTCAAAGTGTGATCATACAATGTTGATTGGGAATCAAAGGAGGAGGAACGAGGATAATAGAAGGAATGGAGACAAAGAAATATGAAGTGAAATATATCATGGATGGTTTTAAATTTTTTTTTTTTTATTATTGTTATTATTTTTTAATTTTGTATTTTTGTAATATCCAAAATGGAATTTATAGAAAGTGAAGAACCTTGATGGATGTTATCAAGCATAAAATGCACGGAGGTGGATGATGTTGAGGGGTTTGGATTCCTCAATTTCTTCAATATTTGCAAGGCAATAAGCTCTAGAACGAAATTTACACATGATGATATATCGTCCTAACCAATTTGGTCCAAATTTATTGTGTAGATGGCATGATTGGTTTTGTTAATTTTCTTTGAGGATAAAATATTTGATTTGGAATTCACATTGATGAACCTTTTTGTATGCACGTTGAAGATGATATTGATAAACATGCATATGTTTGATAGCATTGATGCAACATTCATCGAGCAACATAAGTTTGTCTAATCTCACTTGATGAGTAGTATCATCATCAATGAATTCTTGTAGCAAGATTCTAAAAGAGAGTATTGCAAGATCTAAGGGCATGATGGCCTCTATACCATAGACTAAAGAGAATGGTATTGCCCCAGTGGCTGTTTTGATGCTAGTTATATAGACCCAAAGTGTCAAAGGTATTTGATTGTGCCAATCACGATGAGACTCTACAATGACTTTGTGATGAATAACACAAATGGTTTTGTTGGTAGCTTCTGATTGGCCATTACCCTAGGGGTAATATGGAGTTGAGAAGCTATGTTGAATTTTGTATTTGTCACACAATGCATGAACATTCTTATTTTTAAAAGGTACACGATTATCAGAGATGATATTTGAAAGAATGTCAAAATGACATATAATGTATTGTGTGATAAAATTGACAATTTTAGGACCTATCGTTTGTAAAATACTCCATAGTTGTAATGATGAATTTATGATTGCTTGATGAGGTTGGAGTGATTTTTTCAATAAGATCTGAATTCTATTGTGAGAATGACCACATGGATTGAATGGGTTGTAATTATTGATATTATAGGTAGGTGATATTAGTGCATTGCTAATAAAATTGATGCTCGCATCATCAAGGGATATTTATGACGAAATGGAAGAATTAAGAAGCATTTGTACATATACATGAGTAACTTTATCATGTGGATTTTATGGTATGAGAGAACCGAAAGAGGCCATAATATTAGAAAAATGATTTGTAGAGCATAGAGAAGTGTCAATATCATACCACTCAAATTGAGAGAGAAATTTATTAGTGACTTGATTGTATTGTTTAAGAATGGGGTATCGACATTGAAAAATTCCTTTTATATGATTAACAATTAGAAGAGAATCACCAAAGATTTATAATTGTTTGATGTAAATAGAAAGTACAATTTTAAGGCTCAGGATGAGTGCTTCGTATTCAATAATATTGTTCGTGAAAGGTAAGTCTTATTTGAATGAAAAGGAGAGAGATATCCCTTGTGGTGTAAAGAAGATAATTCTTGTGCCTCCCCCTTTTTCATAGTGAGAGATGTTGAAGAAGAGGGTTAGGTATGCTTGTATTTTAGGTTCTATGTATTATTTAGCTTAAAAAGTATGGAATATTGAATCATTAGGAAGCTCTATGAGAAGTGGTTTTCATTGTTTAAGGGAGATTCTACGATATAATCAACAATGACCTGACCTTTGATGGATTTTTGGTTGATAAATTCAAGGTCGAATTTAGTTAACAACATAATCTAGTTGGTTGTTCAATTGTTATTGTACATTTTATCCGTCATGTATCTGAGTGGATTGTTATGAGCTATGACATAAGTTGTATAGTTTAGCATGTAGTGACACAAATTCTTTATGGCAAATACTACTTCTAGGCATAATTTTTCCATGTAGGCATATCACATCTCTTAGCTCACTAGCATACGACTAATATAGTATATGGCATGTTCTTGGATAGCCTTATTATTCTAGGCTAGCAATGTTTCAAGAGCAAAATTGATAGCAGATATGTATAGGTAGAAATAAAATCTAGGACAAGGTGGAGATAATACTAGTGGCGATGTGAGATAGGTCTTTATGGAATCAAAAGTGGCTTGACACTCATAGTACTAGTTAAATGTGACTCCCTTATGTAAGATATGATTGAACGACTTACACTTGTTTGATAGTTGGATGATGAAATGATGAATTGCTTGAATTCTTCCCTTTAAGGTGCGTAGTTGTTTCAAATTAGTAAGGGGAGGCATATCATTGATAGAATTGACCTTTTATGGGTTGAATTTGATGCATTGTTGCAAAACAATGTGTAATATAGAAAAAGCACCATTTTCATGAATATAAATGAAACATTACATTGCAAATGATCAATAAAAATACAATCCATGATATTTCAAAATTTGAGTCATTTTGAACATAATAAACCCTTTTTTTTTGGGTATTACAAATAAGTAAAGGGAATGATTTCTTTTGGAGAAAAAATATGGTGCAATCCTCTTTCTGATATTATAAGCAATGTGGGGGTGGGTTTTGTAGTAACCACCAATTGAGTTGAGCCTTTGAGTCCTACACACATGAAAACACCAAAAGAATTAGTAGCACCTATTTACACATTCAAGTAAACTAAATTTAACATAAACAAATTGAAATATAACATACATACTTAATATCTAGAATAATTTTGACAACATTTCAGTAGCTCCTTCATGTGTTGTTAAAAATGAGGAAAATGGAGGGAGATTTATAGGACTTGTGAAGGGAGGGATGGATGACATGGAGGTGAGGTGGAGGTGACTTGGCACCAAGTGGCATGGGGAAAATCCAAGGAAAATCTTGGGGAGGACACATGAAGGAATGTGCACCCTCTCCATTTAATAGCCTTGGGTGGGGTGAATCCTCACCCACCTAAATACCATAAATTATCCTAGGGGGTGATGAGATGTGCATGGGGGCATATGTGCATTGGGTGATGTGGGCACAATTTAAAATTACTAAAATGCAAAGGTGGAGGATGGAGTGTACAAGTGGCTTAATGAGGGAGGTTGACTTTGGAATTAAAGGGTAATTTTAAATTCATCCAAATGGAGGGAAAATGGTGAGGGGACCAAGCCAATTAAATGGAAGGAATTTAGGTGAGGATTTTGGAAGGGATTTGACTTCCTAGGGATTTGCTTGGGATTTTCAAATTAATGGTGCAATATCCTAGGGATTTGACCAAGGGTCAAGGGGTATGGTTAGGGGTTTAATGAAGGGTTTGGGTGCATGTTGGAATTTATGAGGATTTAATTAGGAATTTAAAATTCAATGTGCACTCCTCTTGGGATTTGATCATGGATTATGATATGATTAGGACCTAATGGAGGGCTTAATGGAGGTTTAGGCTAGGCAAATGGAGGTTGGGGGAACTTGAAGGTGGTTTTGAATGATTATGAACACTAACAATGGATTAGAAGAATTAAATGGAGTAGGGTAAAATTAGAATATGATTAAGAAGAATTAATGAATTGAGAAAAATTAATGGAATTAATTAAAAACTAAGGGAATACTAAGAGCACTTATGGATAATTTGGAGGAATTTAGTGAATTTATCAAAATTGATGGTGGCTTTAGGTGTATTTAGTGAATTGGAAATGGTTTTGGAATAAAACGATGACAATTGGCTTGGGTAATGATAAAATTGGTTAATTTTTGGTGTCTACAGATGTCCCTTTTTGTATTGTATTGCATAAAATACAATTTGGTTCAAAAAAAGAGACACCTGATCCGTTGGATGAAATTATTTTATTTTTTGCCCCAGCAAAAGGTGATTGATTTTTAAAAATTTTAGCAAAAAGATGATTGATTTTTCAAAAATTTGGTGAATGGGTGGAAGCAAGAAGCGATAACCATGAGCTGATTTAACAAAAATATGAATATAAAAATAGAACAATGATGGTATGTGGGATGAAAATGATGAAATTGAATGTGGAATTGTTGATGTGATGTGTGTTGTGTGATGAGGGTGTGATGAATTATAATGGATGAATGCATTAGATGATTTGAGTAGTGATAACTATATGGATGATAATGCATGTGATGGATATGGTAGCATAGAAATATATATGTATGCAAGTTTGACTATTGTTTGAGAAGTGATTAGATGTGTCTTGCTATTTATGATTTTAAACTAATTAATCAAGGGTGTCAACATAATCATAATAACATAATTGTGAAACAAGTGGTAGGTAGTGTGACACAAAGTATGCATGGAGTGATTTGAATGTAGAAGCAAGAAGGTCATGAATTGTCCCTTCACATGTCCCAAAAGGAAGGATCAAAAGGTTCTTTCAAGAAACTCAAACACCCTAGTGACATTGATCAATCTCATCTACTAATAAGTTAGGGGATCAAATATACTAAGACTAGTCTAGTGAGTCAAGTCACTCAAGGACCAAAGTGTGTGCAATGATGTTCATTTCTAATTTTGAGCAAGGTTGGATTGACCATTTTTAACTCAAGCCATTGTAAGCTAGATCATCCATGAGCATGTTGGAAATATGAGCAAGTTTTGTTATCATTGATGTCAAGAATCATTTTCAGTGAGCAGTGCAAAAGGAAGGATGTCAAGAGTCAGTTTTAGTAAGCAGTGCAAGAGAAAGATTGCTTCTAGGCCTAAGGGAAATAATATTATAATATCTCTATTATAATATTCAAGGTGGTCAGATAAGGTCTAAAGGAGCAATAGGAAGGCCCAAGAAAAATAATATTATAACATTTTATTATAATATTAAAGGTCTAATGTTAAGACCTAAAGTTATTAAATTAATTATAATAATTTCATTATAAATTAATTTATAATTTAATTTAATTAACCCTAAGGTTAGGGTTATAAGGGCAAAAGGTTTAATTTAAAGCATCGACATCAAAAGTATTTTCCCCCTCCACCAACATCCAAAGGGAGATGACACAATGGTATAAATACCATGTGCATTTGGTTGACTAAGCCCTTACCTTCGATCAAATAACATTGTGAGTGCCTACAAATTTTCACGATCTGCGTGCAAGAAAAAGATTAATTTTTATTTGTTTTCGATGACCATCGAAGGGATAAAATAAGGGAGGCTTAAAGCCTCATTTCCAACCTGGTGGTTGGGCTAGTGGCAAGCGATTGTGCATTGAAGCGTTGACAAGTGGGAGGTCCCACAATCAAATCTCGGTGGTAGGCCTGGGAGTGTTTTGCTGGTGCTCTTTTTGGTTTTGGCACCTAGCACGTAAGTCAAAGTGTACAAGGCACTTTTTACTACCAACATGAGCACCTAGCTCACGCGGAAATTGGGTCATAGCTAGGGCACTGGTGGCAGTGCAACGGGGGATCAAATCCCATTGAGGGTAATAGAGGTATTTAATTTTTAATTAAATTTTGCTTCTAAGGTTTTTAAAATGGCATGAATTTTTGAGTTAAAGGGAGGTATAAGGTGTTTTATTAAAGTTTATTTTTCCAATTTAATTTGAGATCTAGGGTTTTGAGTAGTGGTTAAGAGTGTGGAGATTATAAGGTGTAATTGAGATTTAATGTTTTGTATGGTAAAATATTTTGAGGGAATATTTGAATGAAATTTTGAGAAGGTTTTTGCTACCTAACCTTTGAGATTGGAAAAGAGGTTGATTGTGATTGAGACAGGTTTTGAGGTCAATTCTTCATCAAACAAAAGGTATGGGTATATCATCCTTGTGAGTGAAATATTGTTGGGTTGGATGTTGTGAATGCTAAGTTGGAGTGAAAAGGTTTTGTTTGATAAGCATTATTGGAAATGATTGAGTGAGTTTTCACATGCATGTTTGGTGAATGTTTGTGAAGACAATTGAGTGTGAGATTGAGAACTATCTTGAACTAGGGTTTGTGCAAGATCATGAGTATCATTGTTATGTGAGATTGTTTGATAAGCATTGTTGAAAATATTGGAGTAAGATTTCATATGCTTGACTAGGGTTTGTGAAAGATCATGCATATCATTATTATGTGAATTTAGAATCATCTTGAGTCAAGGATTGAAATTCATAGTGTGAGTTGTTGGAAGTGTAGTGAAACTTAGGGTTTGTAAGCAAGTTGTGTTTCATTGAATGAATGGTTGAGTGAAGTTGGATAAAAATTATTGATTGAGAGTATTGGAGTGATAATTCAAGTTCTGCAAAATAAATTGTTCTCTATTCTAAATTAATTTGAAAAAGAGTTTAAAAGTGATAATGTGATTTGTGAGTTTGAAACATATTGAGTCTCTTACCATTCTCTATATATTTATGTGGTTAATCAATATTATGAGTGAAACTTGTTTGAGTGATTGAAGAGGTTTTCTGAAAGAGATTAAGTTGAGTTTTGTAAGTGTTTAGTGAGTGTGAAACATATTGAGTCTCTAACCATTCTCTATATATTTTTGAATTCAAACAAGATTCTGTGTGAAACTTGTTTGTGTGATTGAAGAGGTTTTCTGTGATAGATTGAGTTGAGTTGAATAAGCTTTTGTGAAAGCTAGTGGATAGATTTGAGTAAGTTCAAGAGTGGACTTCAGGACAGAGTTAAGCAAGCTTTTGTGAAAGCTTGTGAGCAGATTTGAAGTAAGTCCTAGAGTGGACTTAAGGACTGAGTTGAGTAAGCTTTTGTGAAAGCTTACAATGCAGATTTGAGGCAAGTCTTAGTGAAGACTTATTGAGCAAATTGGACAAGTTCTAGTGAGAACTTGTTGAGCATATTTGAGGTAAGTCTTGGTGAAGACTTGTAGACAGATTAGTGTAAACTTACAATGTAGAATTGAGGTAAGTCTTGGTGAATACTTGAGAGTAGTTTAAGCAAGTTCTAGAGAGGACTTGTGGACAGATTTGAGGTAAGTCTTTGAGAAGACTTGAGAGCATAGTTGATTGATTGATTTGTTCAAACCTTGAGTTAAGGTTTGGGGTAGATCTAGTAGAGTTGATTAGTGATTGGATCAAGCTTTGTGTTAAGGCTTGAGGACATATTTGAAGATAGATTTTAGTGTAGATTTGAGGATAGGAGATAGAGATTGAGCAGATTTGTGCTAGATCGAAGGACTATGTTTAGTGCATATTTGAGACATATATTGAGAAGATTTGTGCTAGACCAAAGGACTATGTTTAGTGTAGATTAGAGATAGATATTGAGTAGATTTGTGCTAGACCAAAGGACTATGTTTAGTGCAAATTTGAGATAGAGCTAAGAGTAAGCTTTGGAGGTGACAGAGTAGAGGACAATAGTCTCCAGTGGATAGAGATCCATTAGCCAGGGCAGTGAGGACAAAGATCTTCTGAGTGAGGATAGAGGTATTTTGTGGAGAGATATCCACAAGCCAATGCAGTGGAGGTAGTAGTCTTCTAGAGGATCACCAACCAAAGTAGAGGATAAGGAGTTCTCCTATGGATAGAGATCCACAAACTAGCTGAGGGGATTGGTGTCTCCTATGGATAGAGATCCATGAAATTGATTAGGATATTGGTGTCTCCTATAGATAGAGATCCATGAAATTGATTAGGGTATTGGTGTCTCCTTTGGATAGAGGTCCATAAACATTGTAATAGGGAAGGATTGCCAAGAGATTTGTTGAGAAAATTTTAGTGAAATATTTTCTCCGTGGATGTAGCCCACATTGGTTGAACCACATTAAATCGATGTCTCTATTGTGTGTGATGATTTGTGCATTAATTTGGTTGCTGCTATTGATATTGCCATTGATAATATTGAGTAATTTTGAGAAAGAAAAGTAAAAAGTAGTCTTATACTGTTCATCCCCCTCTCAGTATAATCTTGTGTTCTTTAGAGCGATCAAAGGTTTGTACAAAATGTCACAAATATGACAAACGTATCACCACATGAAGGGCTTACTCTAATACTAGTCAAGAATCTATAGCCCCAGTGAAGATAACCCTATTGTTAGATTTTAATATAACCCTATTGTTAGATTTTAATATAACATGTAATGAGAGATAGTAAACACAAGATGCAAAATAATAAGAAAGAAAGTAAATATGTGAGATGACTGAAATATGCTATAAATAGAAATGATAAAAATGAAAACAAAAGTAGCTATGGAGGAAATGAACACTCCATGATATAAGCTACTGCTCAATGAATTAGCTCTGAGCTTATAGCTCACATAAGCTACACTACTGTGTCTATCCTAGTCTATTGTCAAATACATCTACTATCTATGGCCTTTATATAGGAAGATAAGTTCCTTGGCCAACACTCTACCTAGTTGTACAAAGGACACCTTGCACATATACATCTTGCACATTAACACTTATGTATTTATTACATTGCATGAAGTAACTAGATAAATTCCCCCTAAAGTAATATAATGTCCTAAGTATGTACCAAGGAAGGTACATTTACATAAGCCAAATAATGTAATATAATCTATTTCTAACACCCCTGTATTACAATATTTGGGTATTGAAGACTTTAGTATTCAATGTGGATCTTCCTCCATCTGATAGCTTTGAATTGGTTATTATTCTTCATTTTCTTCATTCTCCATGTCATGGCTTTTGATATTTTCTAGTTCATTGTTCCTTGATATCAGGCACTTTTGATAAAAAATAGTTCTCACGATTTTTCATGTCATGAGTGGATCTAAATAGGTTCTTCTTTATTTTGTACCTATGTAAGACTTGTTTCTCTACTCTTCATAAGTATAATCCTTGAGATCAAAGTTAGTATATCCATCCAAAATAAGTTCTTGAAGATAACAATTTATTTTTTGTAGCAATATTCTTTCATGGCCCTTATAGTACCTGTATTTGAAATAACAGGAAAAATATGAGTGATTTATCCCATCACAATATTTGCAAGGATGGAAACTCCAACAATTGGTCTTTTCATGACCATATTTATTGCAATAGGTGAAAAATAGATAATATCTGATGGCTTTTAAGTCTAATTTAGGAATATCATGTTTGTCTATCTCTTTAATAATACCTTTGTTGTGGCTGATCCACAACACACCCCAAAATTGGGGACCCACCTTTTCGTTTTGATATCCGGGTGTTGGCATTTCATTTTTAGTGTCTAATCCTTCGTTTTGTCGTAGGTTTTGCAATTGTTGTCGGTTCTTGTTGGCAGTATTTTCTTGTCGACAATATTTTATTGTCGACAACTTTTTCTTGTCGACAACTTTTATTTGTTCATTTTTGTTGACAATTTTTATCGTCATTGTTGTTGTTGATTTTTATGATTAATTCTGTGTTAGCTTTTATGTGAAAGTTTAAAATGAAAAGTAAAAAATAAATAAAAATAAAATAATAAAAAAATAATAAAAAGAAAGGTAAAATTTTACATATATAAAGCCTTTGCTTTTGGTTTTAATGAAAGTATAGAAAAGGATTTTGCTTTGTTTTTAATAAAGGTGATGCACGTTTTAGGCAAATGCATGTTATAAGGAAGTTTATTTTTAAAAGGTAATTTTTCTTAACTTCGTTGTTTGTCTAAAGTGCAGGTCTCGCAGTGAAAGGAAGGAACCACAGAGCCGATATACCATCTCGGCAACCTTGCGAAGGAGCTCTCGAAAGCTCATTACAGTAGTAGCCCACAGGAACTTACAGCAGCGGGTCGAGCATCTACATTCACCGCGCGCTGCGCAGGGTAGATTCATTCGGTCTGTAACAGCAATACACAGGTCATGAAGGCAAACGATTCTGGAGCAGCGTTCTACGGTGGAGCTCGGCAACGATGACTTAGATGTGGCGACTACCGACAGTTCTGTAGCCAATCACCACGGCGGTCAATCAATGACGGAGCATACACGTTACATGAGGATGATGATGGCGCCCAACATAGATGCCAACAAGGATGAGGTGTTGTGGGCTACGAAATGCAAGCGTCGACGATTGGGCAGCACTTAGATGACGTGGTTCCCACTTGCCAATGGGGACCCACAACTATCACACGAGCCATGTTTAATATGTTTATTATGTTTTCAATAGCCTCTCATTCACATTGATAACGCTTCTGTCAGGTGCAGCGTGTCCCCTTTAGATTTGGCTTGCCACTGGTCAAATTTTGTGTGCCAAATTTATACCATTATAGGGTTTGTTTTAAATGTGGCCCATCATTGAAGTAGAATATTATGGAAGGATACGTTATGACCATATTTTGTTTTATCAAATACATCACGGAAGGATGCGTTATGGAAAACCAAGTGAGGCATTTTATATAAAAAAATATAGAAAAAGAAAATCAAACGTCTGGGAAACGAGAATCCTCGAGAAATGAAACGAAGAGGCATTTCGAAATAAAGAAGGCAAGCGAAGAGCCATGGAGGTGAAACGAAAAAGCGTGGAGGAAAATCTTAAAATACCCATCGAAATGCATGCACAGGGGACTGGAATTTGTGGCATGGCCAAATGGCGGCAGATTTTGATATGTAAACTTAGGAATATAATTTGAATGCCAAAGCTTCTCTTCAGAAATTTCAGGCCTTGTTAGCAAGAAAGGATGAGAAATTTTCTGCATGCTCTATTTTAATTGTTTTATGTTTCTCCTTCCAAATTTCAGATTTGTATGTGAAATTTATGCCATTGTTTTGGGTTATTTCATGTGAATGTCTGCAATCTGGAAATTATTTAAAACCCTAGGAGCCAGCACCTAGTTTACTTTGATTGTGTTTATTTTGCAGGTCAAATAAGCTAGGTTGCATGTACGAAACTCTCACGTATTCGGTTTTGCAGGATGGGGTGCTATCAAACTGAAGGAGCTTTTGCATTGCCGCATTTTCAGCAATTATTTTGATGCAAATTTTAATTTTCTGTTTTCAAAAATTTTAATTTCAGAATTTTTTCTTATTTTCAGGCATTAAAATAAACATTAAAAAAATTTCAAAATCTAAAAATGATTTCACCATTGCGTAGATTATAATTCAGACTTCCAATACGCACTTTGAAATTTCATTTTCGGAGTTGTTTAGTATTTTTAAAAATTCATCGAAGTTGCTGTTTTGTTACAGATTTTAAAATCCGAAAATAGAAATTTTCCATTTTAAGGTCAAATTTCATTTTTCCAGTTTTGTTTTGCATTCATGAGCCTATGATGACATTCCCTTCATGGAAATTCCAATTTCATTGAAGGGGTTATGTTTTATGGCATTTTCACAAATTTCATTTTGGGCCTAAAATTACCCTTTCTTCATAAAAATTCCAATTTTACGAAAGAGGGGTAGTTTGAGTACTACATTGAAAGTCTTTTCCTTAAAGCACTTAATTGTTCATCTTGATGAAAATTTGATTTCATTTAAGAGGGATAAGTTAAAGTGACATTTTGAAGTTACATTTGAAGACCCTATTCATCATTGAGGATTTAATGCAAGATAAAATCTATCTTAAAACCATCAAGATAAAAGGAATTAAAGCATTACATCGTGGTCATATGAGGGCCAACTCACGTTTGTTTTATAAGGGTTCAATGAACAATCATTTATTTCACAGTAAAATAAACCACAGTGCCCCTTGTTTTCAGTTACTTGCAATCACTAAGGTGTTCCAAGCATTTTAATTTAATATCTTTCATACACAGATGCAAAATGCTCACATAACAGGAACCTTGGAGAAGTTACATGTTTAATTTCTTTGCAAGGAGAGGATTTAGAACCCAAATCCTATCGGAGAGTGTGTTTTCACAATCGGGTGAAAATACCACTCAACAGATTGGCGCTAGAAGGAGGGCCGGAAAAGGGTTTATTTTATCGTGATTTTAGATGCTACGGGTTTTTAATTGTTTAAGAGCTTTACATTGCTAAAAATTTCAAGTCCATTTTATTAGCATATACGGCCTCTAACACCACTCAACGGATTGGTGCTAGGAGGGCCGTACGGGTTTATTTTTAGTGTAATATAATTTTAAATTTTTGTATGCATTAGTCCTCTAACATTCAGCGGATTGTAAAAAGGACGGTCCGAATTTATTTACCTGTTTTATTTTAAACAATTCAGGTATGCTATATTTTTTTTTCGATTGTTCATACAGAATTAAAGTGATTTGATTTAATTTTTCAGAATTTTGGTCTCATGCAATTACTTTTCATTTGATTTTAATGAATACATCTCTTAGTTGATGCTAACTTGATTTCTGTTTTATATTGCAGGTTGAATATTCAACAGATTTGGTTCTAAAATTACATTTTAAGTTCACTAATGGCAACACTTGAGGAGCAAAGGGTATCCCCGAGAGCTGAAATAACATCTCTAAGAGAGAGAATGGTATTAATAATAGAGGATCATTATAAGGGTTTGTCTATACCTGTGGTACCATATCATGTTCCTAAAATGTTATTGGATTTTTTACGGTGTTTTAATCAAGAGGTACCACTAGGATACTTGCAAAAGCTGCATGTCTACAAGAATGCATTATGTCAATTCCAGATTTTCTATGAGGAGGTGGCTTGTAAGTTATTTGCATACATTTTGGATGATAGACCATTCTTTTGGTATAGCCAACTACCCATGGAGGTTAGGACTTCTTGGATACAACTAGAAGCGGCCTATCTTAATCATTTTGGTAATCGAGTCGACTTAGAAATATTGAAAAATCGGTTTACCTCCATATGTAAAGAGTCTAATGAATCCTTGAGTCAATTCAATGAAATATTTCGTGAGTTGCACTCCCAAATGTGGGAAAATTTTAACACATTAGAAGAGGAAGCCATGAAAGTATACCTAGGAGCCATACACCCCACACTTGCTTCACTCATTGAGGAAAAACTGAGTGGTTTGTCCCTAGAGAGAATCCATGAGATCTTAGAAGAGATAGAACGACAAGGTCTTGAAGAAGAAAAGGCACAACATATTCACATGAGAGATTGTTCTTTTGATGCCAACCTACACCAACCATCAAACATAGCACCCTCCACTCCAATGATATCTAAGGTAAATGATCAAGGGGATGAATTTGAATACCCAAATTTTATGACCACCTTGGATGTAGTCCACGAGGAGGTGCAAATTGCTAAGACAACATCCACTAGTGAGGATCATGTAGAGATACATGATTATCTAGATGAAGGGGTTCTAAATTCAACAATGTTTGATATATGTGAATGGATGGAACCCACCATAGAATTGAATGAAATGGTTGAAAGTGAAATGGAAAGAAAATCAATAAATAAATTTGAAGACATGATAGAGTCTCACCACTTGTTCTTGGAAGATACTATTGATGAGACGTGTAAAATTAAAGATCAAGAAATTCTTCACCCTCCAAATTATGATAATGAATCATGGGTTACTAATTTGGACAATGATAGCCTTATAAATTTGAATTCAAGAAATAACCCACTTTTGGAAATAATTGAACCATTTAAGGAAGGTGAAGATGAATTTGATGAGAAGCACATTGATGAATTGGAAGATGTTGAAGAAATAGTTGAACGTCACCACTTGATTTTGAAAGATGATTATTATGATGCTTGGAAGAAGTGGGAAGATTTTACTCATTCCAAAACTACTAATGAAACTCGTGTGCCTATTGATATACAGGACAACATAATTGCCTACTCAAAGGAAGATATTACAACTCCTGTACGATTTGAGGATGTTTTGGAAGAGGGTTTCAAATCTCATCAAATTTTGGAAGATTATAATTATTCTATTACCAAGGACAAAGAAGAAAAAGAATTGACGAAGGAATCAAAAGATCATGTCATAAATATCATGGAATTTCATGCCATGGATTTGGATGACAATTTTCACAATGGTTGGGGGAGATATGATAATGCATTATTTTCTCACATCCCTATAGATGAAACTCATATTTTACTTGATATACAGGATGTTGAACCTTCTACATCATACGAAGACCTCATATTCACGAGATTTGAAAAGGGGACAAAATATAAATTCATTGAAAGTGTGGATGCAAGTTTGCATGATGATTTTGGGGATTCAAATGAAGAGATGCCATGGATAGTGAACAAAGAATTAGAACCAAATGATAAAGAGATGGATCAATTGGAAGCAACTCAAATAAGTGATCATCAAAGCAGATTACTTGACATACACTTTGACCAAGAGTGTTTGAGGATTGAAAAGGATGACCATATTTTGAATTTAAATAATTTGAATGATGAAATGTCACTAAAGGTAAATGAAAAACAAGGTATAATTTTTAATCACACCTTTAATAACATGGTTTTAATGAATGGAAAAGAAGTTGATGCACTTGAATTGTTAAATAAAATTCATCAACAATTACTAATTGAATCTAGGATAAAAACTTTTAATGATCCTAATTTAGTAAATATCTTAGATGCTTGTAAATTGTTACACAAATTTGATTGGCCTACAAATTTGGAAAATGATTTGGCTAAGAAATTTGTAGAAATAGGCTACTACTTACAAAATTGCATATTTGAAAAGGATAGCCTAATTCTAAATCAAGGAGGGAATTATGAAGATTATATTTTAAAGAATAGACATGATAAAATTGAAAATCATTTATTGTCTAATCATTCTAGTAATTTGATGCTCACCTATGGGAGTATTATTGGAACTAAATCAAATTGGTATGGTGAGCATGGCAAGTGGAAATTTGTTGCATTGTTTGGTGCTGGTCTTAGATTCCCACAACATTTGGCATGCATATTATGTCATATTTTTGTTGAAATGTTCTAATCATGTGTGGGATCCAGGAAAGTGATAAGCTAAGCTTTGCATCATCTTGTATTATAGTGTACATTTGTATATAAATTTTGGTTTTTGGTTTTTGGTTTGTGTTTTCAAATTTTCATTTTTGGGATTGCAGTTTGGTTTTGGATTGAATAAGTTTTAATTTAAAGATGTGTGTTTATTTGACATGTTTTGTTTGTCTATAAAAAAAAAAAAAAAATGATGATGAAAAAGTTGCCTTGAGATGCTAACTTATGTTCTAGATCGGGAGAATATGAAACATTGGAATTGTCTTGTAAAAGCTCCACAAGTAACACAAACAGTTTAATAGTATCGTTTGATTTTGTGATGCATGAAGTAGTCAGTTTTATATAGCAATACTTCATCTGCAATTCAAAAGACAATGCATTCGTATTACATCTCGCTTTGCACATACATGCCATCGTAGTTGCAAATGCATTTCAAATACAAATCATTAAAGTATGTCAAATCCTCTTGAGGTTATGCTATCACATAAATAAGAAAAATCCTAAGGTGGGAAACTGAGTCTTGAGATATCTTGAACCAAGCACGTCTTATACATTAAAAAGGATCTTGAGCAAAATGATCAAAACCTAACTTGGAAGGAAAGGTTGGGCGAAAGAAGTATTTCATGTCTATCCTATTTATGCAGCATGATCCTTAAAACAGTGGTTTTGACCACTTCCATAGAGCTTAAAAGCCTAAAATCAGAGTAGTAAGGATAGGGTTAAATCCTCATCGAACTTAGGTTGAGGATCCAATTCCCCAAAGCTTTGATTTGACCTACATGGAGTAGTAAGGATAGGGCATAAATTCTCATCTCATTTAGGTTGAGAATCTGATTCCCCAAAGCTCCTATGTCTCATTTCATAATAAATCTTGGATTGGAAGGATCGTACTATTTGTCCTCTGCAAAGGATGGGTAGTCATCCCCAAGGTCTAAGCAACAAAATTAATATTTTCCATTTACATCTAAAGTTTGGATTGGAAGGATCGTACTACATGTCCCTAGCAAGGATGGGTAGTCATCCCAAAGGTCCAAGAAGTAAAAAATAAATTTTTCCCATCTCATCTTTATATTGGATTGTAAGGATCGTACTACTTGTCCTCTGCAAAGGATGGGTAGTCATCCCCAAGGTCCAAAGAAATGAAGATAAGTTTTGGATTGTGGGGTTAAGTATGCCCATGCATGGCAACATGTCTTGTCTAAAAAACAAGACCACTGATTGTCCAAAGGGTTAGACTAGCATGACCATTTCTTTCATAATTGGTTAAATTATTTTGCTCAAAGTGAGGTAATGAATTCTAAATCAGAATAGTAAGGATAGGGTTAAACTCTCATCTCGGTTGGTTGGGAGTCTGATTCCCCAAAGTTCTGATTTCACTTTCACTTGCACATGGGTTCAAGATAGTAGGGACTCATAACCAACTTTGGGATATATAATAAAGCAATTCATATAGTTGATCCTAAGAGGGTTTGGCAATCTTGAATGTTTGTGTATGATACTAGAAGGTCTATGTTTTTTTAAAAAAAAGCAAAATCTCCAAGCATATTTATTAGGTTACACAAATCATTCACCATCTCATATATGCATTCATGTAAAACTGACAATGGAATGTTGATCAATTTCAAACGATAGGGAATGAAAACACATTGCACACACCGAGCTAATACTTGATGATTCTGATGATTCATGTACTTTGATCTTTGGGCATTTGTTATATTGCTTATGTGCTAATGCATGTTTTTGAGTTTATATATGTTTCCAGGTTGGGTTCTCACCAAATGCTCAGGAGCATTTGACAGCAGAGTCACCATTTGTTGTGGCTGATCCACAACACACCCCAAAATTGGGGACCCACCTTTTCGTTTTGATATCCGGGTGTTGACATTTCATTTTTAGTGTCTAATCCTTCGTTTTGTCGTAGGTTTTGCAATTGTTGTCGGTTCTTGTTGGCAGTATTTTCTTGTCGACGATATTTTATTGTCGACAACTTTTTCTTGTCGACAATATTTTCTTGTCGACAACTTTTATTTGTTCATTTTGGTTGACAATTTTTTATCGTCATTGTTGTTGGTGATTTTTACGATTAATTTTGTGTTAACTTTTATGTGAAAGTTTAAAATGAAAAGTAAAAAAATAAAATAAAATAATAATAATAATAATAAAAAGGAAGGTAAAATTTCATATATATATATAAAGCCGTTGCTTTTTTGGTTTTAATGAAAGTATAAAAAAGGATTTTGCTTTGTTTTTAATAAGGGTGATGCACGCTTTAGGCAAAGACGTTTAGTAAGGAAATTTATTTTATTTTATTTTTATTTTTTGTTTTTTCTCTTAACTTTGTTGTTTGTCTAAAGTGCAGGTCTCGCAGTGAAAGGAAGGAACCACAGAGCCGATATACCATCTCGACAACCTTGCGAAGGAGCTCTCGAAAGCTCATTACAGTAGTAGCCCACAGGAACTTACGGCAGCGGGTCGAGCATCTACATTCGCCGCGCGCTGCGCAGGGTAGATTCATTCGGTCTGTAACAGCAATACACAGGTCATGAAGGCAAACGATTCTGGAGCAGCGTTCTACGATGGAGCTCGGCAATGATGACTTAGATGTGGCGACTACCGGCAGTTCTGTAGCCAATCACCACGGCGGTCAATCAATGACGGAGCATACACGTTACATGAGGATGATGATGGCGCCCAACATAGATGCCAACAAGGATGAGGTGTTGTGGGCTACAAAATGCAAGCGTCGACGATTGGGCAGCACTTAGATGACGTGGTTCCCACTTGCCAATGGGGACCCACAACTATCACACGAGCCATGTTTAATATGTTTATTATGTTTTCAATAGCCTCTCATTCACATTGATAACGCTTCTGTCAGGTGCAGCGTGTCCCCTTTAGATTTGGCTCGCCACTGGTCAAATTTTGTGTGCCAAATTTATACCATTATAGGGTTTGTTTTAAATGTGGCCCATCATTGAAGTAGAATATTATGGAAGGATACGTTATGACCATATTTTGTTTTATCAAATACATCACGGAAGGATGCGTTATGGAAAACCAAGTGAGGCATTTTATATAAAAAAAAACAGAAAAAGAAAATCAAACGTCTGGGAAACGAGAATCCTCGAGAAATGAAACGAAGAGGCATTTCGAAATAAAGAAGGCAAGCGAAGAGCCATGGAGGTGAAACGAAAAAGCGTGGAGGAAAATCTTAAAATACCCATCGAAATGCATGCACAGGGGACTGGAATTTGTGGCATGGCCAAATGGCGGCAGATTTTGATATGTAAACTTAGGAATATAATTTGAATGCCAAAGCTTCTCTTCAGAAATTTCAGGCCTTGTTAGCAAGAAAGGATGAGAAATTTTCTGCATGCTCTATTTTAATTGTTTTATGTTTCTCCTTCCAAATTTCAGATTTGTATGTGAAATTTATGCCATTGTTTTGGGTTATTTCATGTGAATGTCTGCAATCTGGAAATTATTTAAAACCCTAGGAGCCAGCACCTAGTTTACTTTGATTGTGTTTATTTTGTAGGTCAAATAAGCTAGGTTGCATGTACGAAACTCTCACGTATTCGGTTTTGCAGGATGGGGTGCTATCAAATTGAAGGAGCTTTTGCATTGCCGCATTTTCAGCAATTATTTTGATGCAAATTTTAATTTTTTGTTTTCAAAAATTTTAATTTCAGAATTTTTTCTTATTTTCAGGCATTAAAATAAACATTAAAAAAATTTCAAAATCTAAAAATGATTTCACCATTGCGTAGATTATAATTCAGACTTCCAATACGCACTTTGAAATTTCATTTTCGGAGTTGTTTAGTATTTTTAAAAATTCATCGAAGTTGCTGTTTTGTTACTGATTTTAAAATCCGAAAATAGAAATTTTCCATTTTAAGGTCAAATTTCATTTTTCCAGTTTTGTTTTGCATTCATGAGCCTATGATGACATTCCCTTCATGGAAATTCCAATTTCATTGAAGGGGTTATGTTTTATGGCATTTTCACAAATTTCATTTTGGGCCTAAAATTACCCTTTCTTCATAAAAATTCCAATTTTACGAAAGAGGGGTAGTTTGAGTACTACATTGAAAGTCTTTTCCTTAAAGCACTTAATTGTTCATCTTGATGAAAATTTGATTTCATTTAAGAGGGATAAGTTAAAGTGACATTTTGAAGTTACATTTGAAGACCCTATTCATCATTGAGGATTTAATGCAAGATAAAATCTATCTTAAAACCATCAAGATAAAAGGAATTAAAGCATTACATCGTGGTCATATGAGGGCCAACTCACGTTTGTTTTATAAGGGTTCAATGAACAATCATTTATTTCACAGTAAAATAAACCACGGTGCCCCTTGTTTTCGAGTTACTTGCAATCACTAAGGTGTTCCAAGCATTTTAATTTAATATCTTTCATACACAGATGCAAAATGCTCACATAACAGGAACCTTGGAGAAGTTACATGTTTAATTTCTTTGCAAGAAGAGGATTTAGAACCCAAATCCTATCGGAGAGTGTGTTTTCACAATCGGGTGAAAATACCACTCAACAACCTTCTAACCATATATGCACAATTGAAGCTATTCAATGTTTTGCTTTTTGTATAAAATCTTGTTGATCGTTTTTTCCTATTTTGGGTCTCCTTTGGTATTAGATTCACTGGATGAATCTCCCTTTATATGGTTGTCAAATTTAAAACTTATTTCACATTGTATTGGTTCTTCCCTTTCTTTACCCTTTTCATCATTGTAATCCATCAAGATTTTAATCCATATTGGTATCTTCCTTATTCAACTTCTAAGAGTGTTGCTTAGCATGCTAGTAGTCATTTGTATTGCTTGAATTCTTTGGGATAGAATAGTCTTACCTTATGGCTCCATATTCAGATATATGATCCTTGATACAAGTATATAAGCTAGATTTGATAAAACCTTTACTAATCCTTGGTTTTTGTAGGCTTCCTTATGTCTCCCTAGTAATGAGAGTATATACCCTTAAGGATTTTTTTAGGTTTTGAGAAAGCTTATATATTGCTAATTTGCAACTTGATAATTTTGATAAATGCTAATATTACCAAGTTTTGTAGAATACCTTATGACTCCCTAGTATGTTTTGGATAAGCTATAAAGTGCTTTTGTAAATTATAGTTCAATTTTGGTTGATTTTGTAAAGTTTTGTAAATACCAAAATCAACTTCTATTATCCTTATTGGTCCTATTGAACTAAGCACTTTTCCCAAATTTAAAACGGTTTTAGTGTTGGATATTTTGTCTCTTTTTGATAAGATTTGAGACAATAATATTATAAATTTCCAACCTTTGAAAGGCTTTGATAAAAATATCTTTAAATATCCATTTAGGATTTAATCCAAGTGTATCTAATTTCTAAATTAATTAGTTTGATGTAGTTACCCTTATAACTCCCTAATTTTGGAAAAATTAGATCACAATAATATTTACATGTATTTAAGGTTAATTTCTAGTAGAAAACCTTATTACTCCTAAGTTTAATATTGTAAATATTATATTAGCATGATAAATGATTCTCTTTGAGGTATGGATTTCATTATAAATATATTCCTCTAAATTAAACCTTATAAATCCCTAGAGATGAAAGCATATAATATAGGAATAAAACTTACCTCATACCAAGAAATAATTAGCACTGATTTTAGATGTGTAATGGCCACACTATTGACTGTATCTGCTTTGATTGTATTCGAACGGAAGCATTGAATGCTCTACTCCTTGCTTCCACATTGTGATGGCTCCCACATATTGGACGTAAATGTGTTGAAGACTACACTGAATTGTCATGCTAAAATGCCTCATTGAATTGCTTTGTTGAAATTGTTATGTCCTTCCTGGTCCAAAGAGCCTTTAATAGGTAGTCAACCTAGTGAAAACTGTCACTTTAGTTACACTTCAATGCTTTCTTGGACTTCCATTGCAAGTGTAATATCTAAAACATTTTATCCCTTCTTGTGATGTCTGAATGATAATGCCTATGGAGGAATGTAACTCCTATTCCACATGGTCTATGGGTACCAAAATATTTTTGTAATGCTTCCTCACATGTGTGAAATTCCAATGTACTTTGAGAGCATTTAGGGTTTCCTTTGGAGTATGACAAATATCACTTGCATGCCATTATGCTTATAACGCCTTCTTGCAATATTTCTATGTAATTTTCCACCTTCTTCTTGGTTGTATTTCAACACCATTGATATAGTTCCAGCCAATCAAAGCTAGTGGTGGTGCTTTGATGGAGATATGGAGGAACTTTGATGGAGCTTGAACGGCAGTGCTATAGTGGAGACTTCTTAATGCTCTAATGGTAGCATTGAATGCTCCTTCCTTTGGATGTACGTTTCTAGTTTTGTTTGCTTTGATTTCCTTTGCTTCTGTGATACTGGATATGTCCCCTTTAGTGATAAAATTACCTCCTTTCTTGTGCTTTGCAGGTCACCTGTTATGGATATCCAACCCGTGCATGATTTAGGCCCTTTTGTAAGGATTTTTGATACTCGTATTCAGCTATGCTCTTCTGGAGGAAGTTGTGCCTTTATGGCATCTTCAAATTTTCCCTCTTTCCTACATAGAATGTATTAGAGAAATGCAATATAATGTACCAATATTTGTGAAATAGAATGCCTTTATTGCATCCTTTCTTGCACTTATTTTGCAAGTCTAAAATTTTGGTTTTATGGAAGAATTTTGAATGTAGTGAAGGGGTTTTGAGGTTGTCTCTTTGTTTAGACACCTTCCCCTTTTTTCTTGGATACTTTTATGATAAATCCAAGCTTAGATAGAATCTCTTTATTTGATGCAATTTTCTACACTTTATTTTTCTTGCATCAATCCCTGTAATGCTTTAGATTTGAGACTCACCAAGTCTCAATATTTGAAGCTTCTATTTTTTATTTTGATTAGTTGTTTTCTTATCCATGTTTTAGAGGATTCTAACTTTTTTTTGGCTTCTCTTGGCCACTATGATTTACATATTTTTGTGCACCAATAGTGTCGTCAGACACTTTGATAAATTTTGATTTTGTACATTTCTCAAGAACACAAATACAAATATTTTTTAGAGTAATACAATAGTGCAAATGAACCCACTAATATTTTTTTTTTGATACACTAACAATTACACCTTATTACTCCAAATAACTCTCAAAAACTTATAAGTGTACTTAATCAATTTACTGCAACTTAATCGAGAATAATCTGAAATGAATCTTCAATATTTTTTCTGTAAATTTCTTATAAGCAAGATATTAGGAGATAGTCTTCTTTTGATTTCCAAAGTAGATGATAGGCAGTTGATAGATATTTTAAATTCTAAAATCTAATAAACTCCTAATGTGCAAATGAACCTTTCTTTTTGTACATTTGAAGACTGTAATACAAATCTCCTTTTTGCAACTTCAATCTGATTAAGGTGCTTTAAAAAATCTAAAAAGTAATCCAATTAATGAATCTACTTGCACCAATAGTTTCTTACATTTTTATGAAAGCTTTTATAGCTTCTTTTTCAATTTTTTAGAGGATGTATATCTTGGTGTCTAAGATCACCAAGTTGCTGCCTTGAATCAGATCTTGTAGATCTTTGTAGACTATTCTGAACAACTCCTTCTTCACCAAATGATGGTCTCAAACTTTATTTCATGATCTTAAGATTTTATGACTTTGTTCTCCTCTTGTGGTCTCCTCCTACTATAGATTTGGAGAAGTCTATATCTCTGAAGTCGTGTCCTCTTTCTGTGGAATGTAATCTTCAAATCTACTAGATTTGATGAGCTTCTTCTATCTTCAACTCTTCTTGTCAAATTCTAACTTCAAGTAGGATCTTCTTCTCAATATTTTGAATTTATTGATGTCTTCAATGGATTCTTCTTTTGATTAGATTTGGCACTCCTTGCAAAATCCTCCTCCTCTTGGGATTGTTGTAGGATGGTGATAGTTTTCCCAAGTCCTTCACTATCAAGAGCTTCTCCTTGGTAGTGTATTTCTCCAGTGAGTTCACCTTTGATGATTTCTTCAACAAGCCTCTCCTAGCCTTTTACTGGATGTCTGTCAAGACCTCACCAAGGTCTTTGATCTTGCAACTTCTTCTGGTATTCCTTGAGACCTTATCTTCAACTTTCTACTATAAGTGTTGGTGGTGAGACCTTCTTATGGATCTCTAATTTTGCTACTTCTATATTCGAGCGAGACTCTCCTAGCCCTTCTTCTTCTTCCTAGTTTGGAAGTTCTTCAATGAGATATCCTCCTGATATCTTTTGCTTTAGGTGTTGAATTTATTCTAAAGAAGATACTCTTCCTAAATTTCTTGTAGGAAGCTTTCTCAACTTACTGGATCTCCTTTTCCTGTAACAAAAATATTAGTACTAAAATTTTCTTTTGAATTAGGTACTCTCTTTTGGATTTTTCTTCAAGATAAAGGATTATGTGGCCTATTTTAGTATCAAGGATTTTGTGGCCTTTTCAAGGCTTTTGTGGCCTTTTCTTCTAGATCAAGGCTTCTATGGCCTTTTATTCTGGATCAAGGCTTCTATGGTCTTTTCTTCTGAATCAGGGCTTCTATGGCCATTTTCTTTCTATGAAGTTATTCAATCTAGCAATGGAGATCTTATATCTCCTAAATTCACCATGATTTTTTTTTTTTAATTTTCTTCTAAAGTATTCTCTTCTCTGCAACAACTAATATTTGCACTATGAAGGTACTATGATCTTCGAGTAACAAAGTTTAGGTCTCCTAGATTTTTATTGTAGGAGGTATCCCAATAATATAAGAATTAATTCCTTATAATAAAATAAACTTCAGGTAAATATTTCTAGATCTCTTAGATGAGCTTCACTAGTTGATTCATCAAACTAATGGATCAAATGTTGAGTCCTAGTCTTCACGAGTTTTTCTACAACTCTGTGCAAAGACTCTAGCCATATGCAATATTAGTGTTTCTAAGACTAAGATTATTTCAATCCTCACTTTTGGCTCTCCCTAATTCTATCACCTAAACTCTTTTGAGAAATTTTGATAATGACTGGTCCAATGTCGCATCAGGTTGGCAAAAAACTTGGGGTCAATGATAATGATGATTTTCCTATTGATCTACCGTAGCTTGATCTACCATAGCTCTGATACCACTGTTAGCTTTTGATACAACATGTAATAGGAGATATCAAATACAAGATAAAATATAATTAGAAATAAAGTAAATCTACGAGATGACCGAAATATGCTATAAATAAAAATGAGAGAAATGAATACAAACATAGTTATGGAGGAAATGAACACTCCATGACATAATCTACTGCTCAATAAATGAACTCTAAGCTTATAGCTCACACACTCTACACTACTGTGTCTACCCTACTCTATTATCACATGCATATACTATCTATGGCCCTTTATATAGTAAGATAAGTTCCTTGGCCAACACTCTACCTAGTTGTACAGGGAACACCTTGCACATATACAACTTGCACATTGACACTTGTGCATTTATTACATTGCATGAAGTAACTAGATAACTTCCCCCTAAAGTAATCTAATGTCCTAAGTATGTACCAAGGAAGGTAGATTTACATGACCCAAATAATGTAATATAATCTATTTCTAACACCTATAATCCCTTGATGTTGCTCCATTGCCATCTAGACATCTATAGCCCCGATGGAGATGTATTATATGGCCCACGATCCATGACGAATGATAGAAATTATTTTGTGTTATTGATTGTTTTGTTTTTTGCACTATGGATCCTTAGGCTCAGATTATGCATGATAGGATGAGTAGGAGAAACCGTTCGCTTTATGGCTTGAAGCTATGCATGGCTTCATATTTCCTAGACACAAAATTTGATTACTATGTGAAGTTTGTGCATAGTCCAAGAGAAAAATTGAAGCAACCAAAAAAGACCTATAACACTCAAAGACCTAATTATATTCAATGGAATTTGATTGAAGGACTAGACATGGCTGAATAACTGAAAGAACATGAAAATTCTCTAATCCTAGGACAAGGATGAGACAAATGATGGTGGGATGCATACAACAATTGTGGTTGATGACTGTTAGAATAATGGTTAAACTAGCATATGAAGTGATGGGACAAAATTATAATAAAGACACCCTTGATTAATACAACAAAACCTTGCTTAAAAAAATTTGCAAAACTCAAATTGAACAAGGATAAAGGTAGTACTAGTTTAAAAATGATAATAAAAAACAAATATGATGAAGCGATTATGAGGCAATGAGGCAAAGAAAATTGCAAAATGAAAACAAAAAAAGGAAAGAAAGAGAAAAGAAGTGAAAAACACAAATAGAGGAAGATGGAATAAGGGAAAATAAGAGGAAGGGGAACACACTGGTCCATGGTATGTAGCCACTCAAAGCATGACTCTACAACTAGGACTGATGTGCGAGGGATTAGCACAAAATGAGAGAGAGGATGAAGACACAAGGTGAGAATAAATTGAATTGTGAGTGAAATGTGATTCAAATGTGCATAGGTGTGTGCTTTGATTTGTTTTATGTTTTATTTTATTTTGGTTTTTTTTGAATGGGGGAGAGTTGATTGGCACTCTATATTTTCAACTGATCATTCCTCAACATCCTCTAGTATATGTGTGTGATAGCCCTGAGAGCACACACTTTTTATGTCAGGTTGATTCTTTCTCTATAGGACTTTGAAGAATGGTTGGATAAAAATGAGGAACTTTAGCGAAAAGAGACAATGACCAATGTGGGCATGGAATAGAAAAAAAGAGATTCTATGGGCATCTTTCATGTTCAATCAACTAATATGCAACATCTATTAGTGTCTTTATTCATAACTTCAATATTGCACATGGGTGATATCCGAATAAGCTTTCTTCTAAAATATATTGAAGAATAGTTGGATGAACATAAAAAATGATGAAGCCTTTTTTTGGAATTGAAGATCACACATGAGTGGATTGGGGATAGAACAGGTGCAAATTGAGCATGTGGTGAGTGATTTGTGTATTTGGATTGTGTGATCATCTTATTTTTTTTATTATTTTGTTTTTTAACTAGATAAGAGGTCAAGCATAGAAGGCTCTTAGGTGAATGATGTTAATGGGCTTAGGCTCCTCAAATCCCTCAAGGTTAGCAAGCTTGTAGGCTCCTATCCCAAAATTTTGTTTAATAATTATTGAACCAAGCTAGTTGGTAGCAAAATTATCATGAAGATGTAGAGAAAGATGGGAATTTTGTTGGTTTGAGAACTAGGTCTCCTACAAAATTCATGTGGATGGAATTTGATATTATATGCTCATTTGAGTCAATATTGATAAACATAAAGGTGCTCAAGAGTTTTTATGTGATGTTCATCAAGAAGGGTTAATTGATCGAGTCGTGATTGACATGTTGTGTCATCGTACATGAATTATTGTAGAGATATGTGCAGTGATAGAATCTCAAGTTCAAGGGGTATGATCACTTCGACACCATAGACTAGGGAAAATGAGGTTACCCCAATAGGTGTGTAAATATTGGTACAATAAGCCTATAATGGCAACGAGATTTGGAGGTTCTAATCCTTGCTATTTTCTTTGATAGTTTTCTTGAGGATGGTGCAAATAGTCTTGTTGGAGGCTTCAACTTGACCATTGCTTTGGGGGTAGTAAGGCATTGAGAAGCTATGTTGGATATGATACTTGTTGCAAAGTGCTCAAACATCCTTATTCTTGAAAGGTGGACCATTGTCAAAAATGATATTTGAAGGAATACCAAATCTATAGATAATATAATGGAGTATGAACCCCACAATTTAAGGTCCTATCATGTTGATAAGAAGAATGGCCTCAACCCATTTGATGAAGTATTTCATGATGGTGATAATGAATGTGTGTTATCCCAAAGAAGGTGGGGAGATTTTACCCACAAGGTCAAGGTACCATTGCGAGAAGGGCCACAAGGCTTGAATTGGTTGTAATGCTTGTGATGATAGATGGGTTAAATTGGCATGATGTTGGCATTTAGGATATTTCTTGACATACACCCAACAATAACGCTCCATTGTGGGATAAAATTAGTCCATGCGTAAGATATGCTTTGTGATGGACATCTCGCTAAAATGACCACCACATGTGCCATCATGAGCTTGAGAGATTATCCAATTTGCTTCTTGTGGTTCAGGATAGCAAAGGAGAA
Source organism: Wollemia nobilis (assembly GCA_028583015.1). Taxonomy (NCBI): domain Eukaryota; kingdom Viridiplantae; phylum Streptophyta; class Pinopsida; order Araucariales; family Araucariaceae; genus Wollemia; species Wollemia nobilis. The sequence goes on along the minus strand of JAQPPZ010016879.1, from coordinate 11,616,735 downwards.
CACCATCATAGCCATGATGATAAAGCACATCCCCCAAGAGAGTGTAGCGAGTCACTTTTTGTTTGAACATTTGTTTAGCAGCTTATGAAAAATCCACAAGGAGGGCACCAAGTTTAAGGAAATATTTCACCTAAGAGAAGTAATCGTGATACGACTTTGGTTGAACAAAATGGATGTCTTATTCATCCATAGAGGTTTCACAAAAAAATAGCCAACTAAGAAAGTGTGGTTACATGCACAATAGTGGTATTATCAAAGGGGCTCTATGGAATGAGGGAACCAAGAGAAGCCATGGTATCCACAAATCGATTGGATAACTTGGGCAAGTTTTCAATATCATACTAGTCAAAATGTGTTAACAACTTGTCAAAAATTTCTTTGTAGGACCTCAAGACCAAGTATTTGCATTGATAGATCCTCTTTACTTGATTGACAATGAGTTGGGAGTCACCAATGACTTTGATTCATTTAATGTGCATGGCAACAATGGTCTGGAGTCCAAGGATGAGGGCTTCATATTCTACATTGTTATTGGTGCAAGGGAAGTTAAGTTTGAATGAAAAGGGGATAGGGACCCCTTGAGGTGTAAAGAACATGACTCCTGCACCATCCCCTTGTTTGCACTTGGAATTGTCAAAGAAAATAGTAAGGTTAGCTTCGTATTTAGGTTCAACATGTTCTTCTAGTTTAGTGTCACTAAAGATAAAGTCATCAAGAAGCTCTATAATAAGGGGTTTATCATCTTGAAGAGGTGCTTCAATGAGTTGATCAAAAATGACCTGACCCTTGATGGATTTTTGACTAATGAATTCAAGATCAAATTTTGTTAAAAGCATAATCCATTTGGCGGTTTGACTATTAGTGTATGTGTGACTCATCATATAGCACAAATTTTCCCTTGCTATGACATATGTGGTATGATTTATCATGTAATGACAAAGCTTTTTGGTTGTGAAGATGACAACTAAGCATAACTTCTCCACATATGCATACTTGGCTTCATAGCTCACCAAGGTTCGATTGATATAGTAAATTTATTGCTCTCAATTGGCCTCATTCTTTTGAGCCAACATAGTCCCTAAGGTAAAATTTGTGGTAAAAATGTATAGGTGGAATGGAACACCTGGTCTAGGAGGTGACAAAATGGGTGGGGATGTGAGGTAGCATTTAATGGTGTTAAAAGCCTCTTGAAATTCTGTGGTCCATTGAAAGGTAACCCCTTTTGCAAAATATGATTGAAGGGCTTGCATTTATCTGACAATTGGGTGATAAAGCGATGGATCGCTTGAATTTTTCCTTGTAAACTATGAAGCTCCTTGAGAGTCATTGGGGGTTGCATTTCGACAATTACCTTGACCTTATTGGGGTCCACTTCAATACCTCTTTTGGAGATGATGAACCCTAAGAGTTTCCTAAAATGACACCAAAGCACTTCTTAGGGTTTAATCTCACATTGTGCTCGAGAAGTCGATTGAAAACTTTTTTAAGGACATCGATGTGCTTGTGTCGTTGTTTGGACTTGGCCAAAATATCATCCACATAATATTCAATAATATTATGCATATAGTCATGGAATATGTAAGTCATAGCCCATTGGTAAGTGGCACCTACATTCTTGAGTCTAAATGACATGACTTTATAACAAAATATCCCCAAGGGCATTGTAAAAGATATCTTGTGTTGGTCATTGGGATTGACATGAATTTGGTTGTATCCCAAGAAACTATCCATAAGGGAGAGCATTTCATGGCCACCAATAAATTCCATAAGTGTATCAATATTGGAAATCAAAAAGTCATCCTTGGGGTATGCTTTGTTAAGGTCTCAAAAGTCAATGCAGATGCATATCCTTCCTATTGGTTTTACCAATAGGCACCATGTTTGAAACCCATTCTGGGTAATCTATGGGTTGAATACAATCCCACATCTAAAAGCTTTTGCAATTCTTCTTTTATTATGAGGATAATGGTGGGATGAAGCTTTCTCAATTTTTGTTTAATCGGTTTTGCATCGAGACTCAACGTGAGATTGTGGATGACTAGGTTAGGATTGAGGCTAGGCATATCCTTATAAGACTAGGTAAAGACTTTCTTATATTCTATCAAGAGGGTAGTGAAGCTTTCATGCTCTTTGGTTGAGAGGCTCTTTATAAGCTTAAGGATTTGAGGATTTTCAGGGTCGGTACTAAGGTTATGTCAATGGTTTCTTCGACGAGCATGTGGAAATCCTCCTCGAGTTGATGAGGAGTGGGGATGAGGTGGATGTCATCGACAATATTTTGGGGGAGGTGGAATGGTGCCACTAACTTTAGCTTGATAAATGGTATAATGAGAGGATAGAGGAGAAGGAGGTAGGTAGGCATTTGATTGATGAAGTAATTGGTTAGAAAGAAGGAAATTGAAGATGAAAGAGGAGGAAGAAATTCGATCGAAGTTAATGATGTTGGAAATATTGAGTACATTGAGTTGTCATTGATGTCAAAGGATTGATGCCAAAAGGTTCACAATATTTAAGGCAGGAATATTCTTTAAGGTTGATGAATTTATGAGGTTGGACAGTTTCTCAAGGCAATATTGTTTTAAAGGAAAATATTATAATATTTAAATATCATGTTTAATATTATACAGAAAAGGTTTAAGAGAATTGGGCCAAAAGGTTTAACTACTTGAGACAAAGGATTTAAAAATATAAAAGTTTGAAGGTATGGTCCAAAAAGGTTTAAAGGTTTAGACTAAGGGCTAAAATAAAAAGGTTTAAAATATTGAAGACCAAGGTTTACATGGGCCACATGTTTGCATTATTTTATTCAAAAGGTTTTAAGATAACTATGGGCCTAAAAGTTTATGTTATAATATTTTAATTAAATATTATAACCAAAGTTAAAAAAAAGGGTTTGAGGCACCAACGTATTCAAATTGGAAGGATGCACCAATGTCTTGGAGCTTCGAAGATTTTGGCTTATGCATATAAATACTTGTCATTTCTACTCCATTTGTTGTACGCAAGCTTTGATATGAAATATACTTATGTGATTTATGCGAACGAAATAACACAAGAGATACAACGAAAATTAAAATTGTGCAAGAGATAGAAATGATTTATCTAAGTGCATACCTGCTATGTTTCACCCAACTGGGGTAGCCCAGTGGTTGGTTGGCTTGCATGAGCAATGTTAGAGGAAAGGTTGCAGGGTTGAAACCCCTGGACATCGTTTTGCTATGCATACAAGATTTTTATTTGCGTGCAAAGAAAAAATTTAAGGTTGGGTGATGCCCTATTGGTTTTAGTTGCTATGCTAGTGCAGTTGGTCACAGGCACCTAGGAAAGCACTACGTCGAGGAGGTCATGGTTTCGAGTCACATTGTGCATGAGGTATTTGAAATTTTAATTTTGCATTAATTTGACTTGAGGTGGTCACGACAGTTTACAAGAAGCTTAAATTTTTTAATTTTTATTTGAATTGGAATGAGTAGAAGCTATAAGGTGTGCAATATTTGTTTGATTTTTATATTGTGCATAAGGACTTTATATTTGAAATAACATAGTGGGATTTTTATGGTGTAGTAAGATATTTGAAAGTTATATATTTTTTTTAAGTGAAAAACCCCTTGTGGGGCCGCCTTGGCCTGAGAGACCATGACTAGGGGGTTCTACACCGTCAAAGTCACCCGGGATTCGCGCCCCCGACCCCCCCCCCACACCAACATTATCAATTGGATTTTGGATACCCAATTCAAATTTTTGGTAGGGTGGAGATTCGAACCTGGGACCTCCCTTGGAGTATTGCCCTCTCCTCTCCAACTCACCTACAACACCTAGGTATTTGGAAGTTGTATGTTGTATAGTGCATAAAAGGGTTAATTTTTGCATAATTAAAGTGGGAGTTTTATGTTGTATTATGATTTGAAAATTGTACTATTGTCTAAGTGTGAGAAGAGTTTACTTTTGCAATATTAAAAGAGGGAGTTATAAGGTATATTAAGAGCTTTTTGTTGATTGTATTTTTGGTTTATATTTTGAAGGATTTGGTTCATTATTAAAAGGCTTTATCTTGTGAAACCAAGAGGAGTTATAGAGTATTATTTTGGGGCATTATTGTGCACATCTTTTGAAAGGGTTTATGTGGATTATTTGAAAAGACGTTTTGCTAACTTGTTTTGAAGTGGCCAAATAAAGGGAGTTATTTTGAGATATATTTTTGAGGGCACATCTTCATCAAGGCAGTTTTAGAGGTATGTTATTTTAACTCCTTCTCAAGGTGGCTTGTTTGAAAGAAAATAGTTTCAAGTCATAAGGTGGAGATATAAGGATTAATTTTATGTGTATTGTTGGAAATATAAATGCTAGAGTGTGAAAGCAAAGTTGTGCATCATTGATGAATAAAATTGGAAACACATATGCTAGGGTTTGAGAACAAATTTGTGCATCATTGTTGAATAAAATTGGAAACACATGTGCTAGGGTTTGAGAATAAAGTTGTGCATCATTGTTGAATAAAATTGGAAACATATGTGCTAGGGTTTGAGAACAAAGTTGTGCATAATTTTTGAATAAAATTGGAAACATATGTGCTAGGGTTTTTGAACAAGTTGTACATTATTGTGATTGATATTGAGAGTAAATTTACAAGGATTAAAGACTAGTTTTTGAAAGCAAACTTATGCATTGTTTATGTTTAATTTTGGAAATAGATTGATGAAAATTATAGATTAGTTTTGAAAGTAAACTTGTGTATTGGTTTTGAGTGATATTGGAAATAAAAGTGCAAGAGTCATAGATCGACTTTGTGAAGGAAATTTGTGCATCTTCATGATTGACTTTGTGAGTAGATGAAAAGAACAAACTTGTGGATTGTTCATAATTGACATTATGAGTAGATGAGAAAGACTTGTGCATTGTGATTGGTCTTGAAGTAAAGGTGTAACTCAACAATAACCAGGTCAGTTATCAAGTTCTAGACTAGACCTACCTTTAAAATGCAATAAATGTGAGACATGTGAAAGCGACAAAATTAATAAATGTGAAGAACATATTGAGCATTTGTTAGCGCATATCATTCTCTATATGTTCAAGAGGTTAAACGAGTTCTGGGTAGAATATGTCTAAACTACTTTAGTAAAATAAAGACTTGTGCATTATGATTGGTATTGAAGTAAAGGTGTAACTCAACAATAACCAAGTCAATTATCAAGTGCTAGACTAGAACTACCTTTAGAATGCAATAAATGTGAGACATGTGAAAGTGACAGACTTAATGAATGTGAAGAACATATTGAGAATTTATAAGTGCATACCATTCTCTATATGTTCAAGAGGTTAAATGAATTCTAGGTAGAATATGTCTAAACTACTTTAGTAAAAGAAAGCACTTTTGGGAAATATATATGAATTTTTTTGTATGCAAGAATTGGAAATATTTAAGCAGTTTCTGTGAGCAGGATTGAGGTAGATCTAAGAAGGTCTGTTTGAGGTAGATTTGAGTTGGTTTGAGTAGTGATAGTAAGATGATTTGAGCAAGCCTTATAAGAAATATTGGAGTAGATTTAAGCAGGTTTTGTGAGCTAGATTGAGCATACATTATGAATAGGTTTGAGCAGTGATTTGAGCAAGTTTTAAGAGCTATATTGAGAAGGCCTTATGAGTATATTAGAGCAAGTTTTGGAGCAAAATTGAGTAAGTCTTATGTGTAGTCTTGGAGCATAATTGAGCAGGTTTTAGTGAGCAGATTTGAGCAAGTCTTGTGTGTAGAATTGAAGAAGATTTAAGTTGATTTTAGAGCATGTTTTGTAGTAGAATTGAGCAAGCCTTGTGGAAAGGCTTGAAGTAGTGTAGAGGGGATTGAGGTCTCCGATGGATAGAGATATACGAACCAGAGTAGAGGGGATTGAGGTCTCCTGTGGATAGAGGTCCATAAACTAAAATAATGGGATTGGTGTCTCTTGTGGATAGAGGTCCATGAACTTGAGCATAGGGGATTGGTGTCTCCTTTGGGTTGGTGCCCATAAATATTGTAATAGAGAATTGGTTTCCAAGAGATTAGCTGAGAACATGGACGTAGCCCACATTGGATGAACCACATTAAATCTGTCTCTCGTGTATGTGATGATTTGTGCATTATTTTATTTACTGCATTGATATTATTGTTGTTATCATTTGGAAAGAAAATTAAATTTTTTGATCTTATACTATTCACCCCCATCAGTATAAGCTTGTGTTCTTCAAATGAAAATGGGGTTGATGGATATGATATGAGAAGGGTCATGAGGATTGTGGAGGGACATGGATAAATTGATGGAGATCATATTAACTTGAGAGAATAAAAATGATAGAGGGTGATAAGATGGATTTTTGGATGCATGCTTGCAAGGTAGAAGTTGGGCTGAAATTGGAGGGTAAGGATTAGGTGGGAGGATCAATGGGTGAGGGTAGGTTGGATGGGTGCATTGGGGTACTCTAAAGGAAAGAGCAAGGGAAGGATTGGAAGGGGGAATAGACGAAGATAAAATTACCATCGTTTGGGGATCATTGATTGGGATGATCAGGGATGAATCATATTTTGAGCTATCGAAAGCAATAGAAAGGTAATAAAAGTACTCTTTGAAGTCATACTCTAAGGTATCAGAAGATAAAATGTCAATGGTAGTCACTTGGAAAGAGTTATCTATCAAAGGTTAAGCACATTAGGGATCAATGTAGTCTTCATCACTATCCTCCTTGAGACCAAGTGTGATGCATTGCAAATTGTATTCAAGAAGGTCAACTGAGGCATGACTATCATAGCCCAAGCCAGATCTAGTTATGGGTAACTCATAATGGGGATCTATAATATTCTGAATGCCTTGCTCATAAAAACCAAGTGTAGACACCTAAAATATGTTATGTTTAAGAGACTACTCATATGGGTACCTCTATAGACCATATGACTAATATTGGACCTTTCCAAGAGCTATTAGTGGTTCTAACCACTCACTAGGGGTAATTCTAATTTAGGCATTGTCGCTATCAACCAGAGTGGTTACCAACCTAATCGCTAAAGCTTAGAGTGGCTACGAGGTAGTCGTTGTTATGGATAGTGGCTAGAACTAAGACAAAGTTGGTCATGAAATGCAAGCTCGAATCACGCATGGTAACTAAACTTGCATTGGATTCAAGAGGTTTTGGGTATGAATCTCTCAAATTTCCCCCTAACTACCACTTCCATGCAAGTTTGGAACTGGACCTTTCCCCCAACGACCAGTTTCATGCAAATATGAATCTTGGATTCTCCAAGAAGCCAAGATTTAGAATTTGTAAGGCCTACATATGCACCCTCCCAGGAACAAGTATGGATCCCAAATTTTATACAACAATACTCATATGGGCACCTCTACAGACCATATGACTAATCTTGGACCTTTCCAAGAGCTAGCAGTGGTTCTAACCACTCACTAGGGGTAGTTTTGACCTATTCAGGAACAATCGCTATCGACCAGAGTGACTACCAACCCAACTATTGAATCTCAGAGTGGCTACGAGGTAGCCACTGTTGTGGACATTGACTAGAATTGAGACAAATTTGGCCATGAAATGTGAGCTTAAATCACGCATGGTAACTAAACTTGCATTGGATTCAAGCAGTTTTGGACGTGAATCTCCCAAAGTTCCTCCTAACTGCCACTCCCATGCAAGTCTGGAACTGGGCCTTTCCCCCCAATGGCTAGTTTCATGCAAATCTAGATCTTGGCTTCTCCAAGAAGCCAATATTTGGAATTTGGGAGGCCTACATATGCACCCTCCCAGGAATAAGTGTGGATCCTAAATTTTATATAGTGAAGCCCTACCACATTGAGCAACAAATTGATAGCCCTGTGAGGAGCATCGAAGTGCTACCTAATTGCAGATCACCAAGCATGCCATCAAAAATGGAGCTTCCACAAGGTTGAGAAGCAAATCATCCATTTGCCATCAATTTGCTATAGATCCAAGAGATTTCACTCACAAATCCATGTTTAGACACACCAGTGAACCTTGAACATCAATTCAACTAAGGATTTTTGAGTCATAAAACCTGATATGAGGAGCAAAGATCATAGTTAGCGGTCGTTGTCTTCGATAATGACCTATAGGCACAGCCACCTTGAGCGATAGCGACTAGGGTTTGAGATGCAGTTTCTTTAGTTTCTAGTGTAGACCTGCCTTCCTTTATGCATCATTAGTTTACCCTAGTTTAGATTTACTATTTTATCATATTTTCATGGTTCACAAGCATTGTAATAGATGTCTTTTGCTTCCATTTATGTTTTTTCATGCTTTCTTTATGCTTTCATACTATTTCTTGTAGATTTGTGGAATAAGCCTCATCTCGAGAGGCCTCATATGCTTTTAATATTTCTTGTTGTTTCCTTACATGCAGGTAATAGATCTATCCGAGAATAAGTTGCATTCAAAACATTCCCTCCGAACATTGGAGAAGGAGGCATCTAGTAAGCCCTCACACAAATTGGTGTCGAAGTGAAGACTCTTTGAGTGCATCTCTCCCCGTTGAGGGGCCTCAACTATTGTAAACATTGTATCAATTTGAGTGACTCCCTAAGAGGGAGCTATTGTAACCGATATTTATCATTTTTAATAAAAGGGCAACCCCATTTTCTTGGATATCTTTTATTTGTGCAAATGGTTACTTGATTTCTATTTATTAGATTGTTACATGCTTGCAATAGTCTAGATGCATGGTTTTCACCTTCGTACAGATGGCGATCACGATGGGAAATCCTGATTTTTAAGTTGATTTGCTGACATTTTGCATATTTTCTCTATACAAGAACATCTAATATGATTTATAGGGACTCGTAGAGCTACGCCACTTTTGAATATAGTGGTAAACTAGAGCTACCCTAAGTGATAGTGATTGGAAGAAAACATGCAACAATAGACAACCTGAACATCAACAGACTTGGATTCTAGGTTGGTGGAATTCTCTACAATTTTTCACTTCTCTGTCTGTGTTTATTTCCATAATGCAATAGGTGAAATTTTGTTTAATTAGAAAACATAGAGAAAGTTTAAGGTTAAATTATTAGAATCTCTTAGGTTTTCTACTAGTCGTTGCTAGGAACAACGGACTTTTGATTGCAATATGCCCTAGTCTCCAGCGGTCTAGGTTGTGTGTAGGAGTTTGCATGCTTGAGGCCCAACTAGAGGCCATTTCTTCATAATTAAAACTTTCATTCTCTAAACATCATGTAGTTCATTAGACGTGCATTTTATTAAAGTGAAATGTTCTTTTAAGCATATAGGAGAATCATTTGTGTGGTTCATGATGCATTTATTATTTATGTAAGTTTAAAAATAACAAACACACACCATGTCACATGTAAATATTAGTGAGTTGGAATTCACACCCAACCACTAATAGAGTCCAACGATGGTGGGTTTCATCTCCATCCTTTGGCTCAAATCCTACGAACCCGTTCTATTGGCCAATACCGGATCCAAGAACTGATGTAGCCTAGAAAAATTGCATGTACTTCTCTTCGGAGGGTATAACGCTAACTAGGTGAGACTGGGTGAGGATATGGCAGGACTTGTGCTCCCTGACTAGGTGTGGGCTTCATCTCCACACTTTGGTGGGTTTACATGATTATGACTTTCATTGTTGGTTGTCGAGCTATGAGCATACAGGTGAAAACCATTAAACTATACAAGCATTTCATCAACAAATTTCCAAACACGATGAGAAATAGTTAAAGTTTTCAACAAATCTAAAACACACAAGACCAATTTTAGGAACACCAAAAACATTTAAAAGAGATAAACATTTTGTCTACTTTGTTTGCGTGTCTTAAAATTTACACAAAATATAATTTCACATTGTCATGGTCTTCATGCGGAGCAACCACCCTCGGTCCAACATCGAGGTAGGAACTACCACTCCACCCAACCATAATCACAACAACAATGATGTTGAGCCACCCACACAGAATACCACTGAATGAAGTTCAACGAGCCTCAAGGGGGATAACTCAACCCATGGGGGTACTCCTCAAGAAATCCTAGCTAGAGAACCATATCTAGGTTCTTCTTGCGATAGACATGAGGGAGCTTCAAGGCCCCAATCCTCACATGATAGACATAGGTAAGATCAACCCACTAAGGGGTAAAACATAAGGGTTGCATCCAATCGTAGACCTACCATAACTCCTAGCCACTCTAAAGGTGGTAGGATAGCAATAGACCACAATCTCATTGGTGCCAATGGAACTCCACAAGATCAACCATGGAAATCTAGATAGCTTGACGAGTTGGATCGGGTTTTCTTGAGACCAAATCAGAGAAGCAATGCTACTACGCACTCCATTTTTGAGAGTTCACATAGCCAAAAAATAATGAGGTACACTAATGAGCAAGGGGAAGCTTCAAAGTGCCCCCACAACATGCACACTACTTCCAATCATGGGGATATTGAACATAGGTCATTATACACTGACCATGTTACCTTGACAGACAAAGGTAAAATCATAGTAGGAGCTCCTCCAAAGGACCTCTCCATAAGGACTCCTCGTACAGAGTTACAGAGTCATAGACCTTTAGTGGTGGATCAATCTGACCACGTGTGTAGGTTGTATGAAGATGCACAATATTAGGAAAAATTACTCCAAGACAAGAGGGAGGCATTGCGTGCAGAACAAGAGTGCCTAGACATCCTCAAACAGGAGGAAGCATAGGCACAAAGGAAAAGGTATTCATACCTAAATGAGTAGTGCTTGAGGGAGAAACTTACCCTAGAGCAAATAGAGCATGAGGAACAAGCAAATAGGCTAGCTCGAGCCAATATACACATGGGCAGTGAGTATTACCAATCCAATAGATGTGTCATTTCTCAACATGAGAGACACACTAAAAAAGTAGATGAATGCACTCACCACACATCACAACATGCTTCAAAATACCAATAGTGCCTAGAGCTAGAATAGGTAGAGCATGAACAAGAACAAGCAGAAATGGAGGATCAAGAACAGACGTATCCTGAACCCTCATCCGTAGTCATGGGAGATGAATATAGATACCCAAAGTGGGAAAATGCAGAGTTACCTCCCCAACCACCCTGAGTAAACCTTTAGGAAAAAGAGATCATCTCTTTGAAGGCATACAAGATACTCATCAAGAGAATCAATCTGAGAAACAAGACACGGTTGGGTAGAAGCCAACCCTAAGCAAGATACACAATCAGTATTTGTGCCCTTCGGTACCAAGTCCTGCTTATCCTAGACACTTTGAGATGCCTAGGTTAGATAAATTCAAGGGAGAGGAATATACGCAAGAGCATGTGACCAATTTCATGAATGCATGCTTCTAGCTCCAACATAATGATGCCCTGATGTTAAGAATGTTTATCATGACATTATCAGGTGTAGCAATTGAGTGGTTTAATCAACTACCCAAACATAGCATCATAAGTTTTGAGTAGTTGGTGAATGCATTCCTTGAACACTTTTCTTTTGGCGTCAAGAATAAAATAAACTTGTCCGACTTGGCTAATCTAAAGCAATATGATGATGAGTCCGATCATGGACTATAGGAATAGATGGAGAAAATTAATGGTAAAACTACCATTTTTTGTTCCCACTACTGAGCTCACCTAAATGTTCACTAAGAGTTGCGCTAAGCACATCTCACTGCTCTTGCAACTACAAAAATACAGAACATTCGAGGAAGCCTTGGTACAAGCCAAGTTGATAGAGGATATCAAAGTTGAAGAAGGAGATCTTAAGCTCCACAATAAGAAATATTGGAACAACAACCACAACAACCAAAATCAACAACAGTAGGCCAAGCCTGCTCTAGTCAATCAGGTTGTACTAAATACACCAAAGGGAGGAAATAGCTAGCAACCATAAAATTACCAGGCTCAACCCCTCAACCAACTACAACCAAAATAAAAACCAAGGCTGAAATAGGCAATGTCGATCGCCTCACTACTTCACACCTTTGTCATAATCAATGGCATCGATATTCAATCAATTGAGCGAGGCACAAAAACTTAGACTACCTGAGGTACAACTTATTGACCCTAACCATACCAAGCCCAAGGGATATAGGTATGATCATTATTTCCCATACCATAGATAATAGGGGTATGATATCGAAGTGTGCATCGGTTTCAAAAATGTTGTACAAAATATGATCGAGAAGGGTGAGTTGTAAGTTGATAATCCACTAACACCCGACAATAGAGATATGGGTATATTTAGGAACCCGTTTCAAAACCATGAAGTCCTTAGAAATCAAGGCACTCAAGTAAATTAAATCCAAGTTGAACCTCCCACCTAAAGATTCATTGGAATGGTCGACATAGTCAATATGGTTAGAATAAACTAGTGATACAACCAACCAAAGCCTCTGGTGGCTCCTATTTGTATCCTAATTGCACCTCAATAGAGGCTAGTGCAAAATAATCTTCCAAGTTCACCAGCGTGACCTATGATAACTATCCAGAAAAGACTTATGTAGAGTCTCCAAACAACACCGACTAAGTTATCGATATACAAGCTCATTCAACAGTCTCCCAAACGCAAGGAGACCCTAATGGAAATATTAAAATCAATTGAGCTACAGCCCCAAAACTCATATGCAATTAAAAACTTTATGGGGCAAGTACAATAGTGTCAAGAGCTCGTGATTCATTTTTACTATCACAAAATAAAGGTAGTCCCTACTACCGTAGCAGAACTGCCTTTGCACATCGTCGCGTGTATCAATGACATACATTTCAAGTAGGTTTTAATCAACATAGGATTGTTTATTAACATAATAACAACCAAGGCTATGGAGCACTTGAATATCCCTAGGTTAAACATCATCTTTACCTCCTACACATTGAGAGCTTTCAATGATGCACTGTGCTCCATAGTGGGTACAATCGTCCTACATGTAGGTGGGGCATAAGACCATCCCTATGATGTGTCATGTATTGGAGGGGGTCATGCAGTATAATATACTCTTAGGGCATCCCTAGATAAGGGAAGTGACAACCTCAAAATCCTTCACTACATTCAAAATTCTTCCATAAAACCAAAATTTTAGACTTGCAAAAGAAGTGCAAGAAATAATGCAATAAAGGCATTCTATTTCACGAATATTTGTACTATGTTCTACGAAGGAAAGAGGGCAAATTTGAAGGTGCCATAAAGGCACAACTTCCTTCTAGAAGAGCATAGCCGAATATGAGCATCAAGAAGCCTTACAAAATTTCCTACATCATGCATGGGTTGGATAGCCATAACAGGTGACCTGCAAAGCACAAGAAAGGAGGCAAGTTGCTCACTAAAGAGGACATATCTAGAATCACAGAAACAAAGGAAATCAAAGCAAATAAAACTGGTAATGTACATCCAAAGGAAGGAGCATTCAATACTACCATTGGAGCATCAAGAAGTCTCCACCATAGCACTACCATTCAAGCTCCACCAAAGCTCCTCCATCTCTCCATCAAAGCACCACCACTAGCTTTGCTTGGCTGGAACCATCTTAGTGACATAAAAATAAAACCAAGAAGAAGGTGGAAAAGTACATAGAAAATCTTGTAAGAAGGCATTATAAGCATAAGTGCATGCAAGTTATATTTGTCATCCTCTGAAGGAAACCCTAAATACTCTCAAGGTACGTTGGAATTTCATGCATGTGAGAAAGTGTTACAACAATATTTTGGTGCCTATAGACCATGTAGAAGAGGAGTTACACTCCTTCATAGGCATTATCATTTATACATCACAAGAAGGGAGAAAATGTTTTAGATATTACACTTGCAATGGACATCCAAGAAAGCGTTGAATTGTAACGAAAGTGACACGTGTCACTAGGTTGACTACCTATTAAAGGCTCTTTGGACCAGGAAGGACGTAGCAATTTCAAAAAAGAAATTCAACAAGGCATTTTAGTGTGACAATTTAGTTCAGTCTTCAGTGCATTTACGCCCAATATGTGGCAACCATCACATAGTGGAAGCAATGAGTAGAGCATTAAATGCTTTGGTCCAAATAGAGTCAAAGCAGATACAGTAAACAGTGCAACCATTACACATCTGAAATCAGCACTAATTATTGCTTGGTATGAGGTAAGGTTTATTCCTATATTTATATGCTTTCATATCTAGGGATTTATAAGGTTGAATTTAGAGGAATATATTTATATTGAAAGCCATACCTCAAAGAGAAACATTTATCAAGATAATATAATATTTTCAATATTAAACTTAAGAGTAATAAGGTTTTCTACTAGAAATTAACCTTAAATACTTGCAAATATTATTGTGATCTAACTTTTCTAAAATTAGGGAGCTATAAGGGTTACTACATCAAACTAATTAATTTGGAAATTAGATACATTTGGATTAAATCCTAAAGGGATATTTAAAGAGATTTTTATCAAACCATTTCAAAGGTTGGAAATTTATAATATTATTGTCTCAAATCTTCTCAAAAAGAGACAAAAGAGTAAACATTAAAACCTTTTTAAATTTGGGAAAAGTTCTTAGTTCAATAGGAGCAATAAGGATAATAGAAGTTGATTTTGATATTTACAAAACTTTACAAAATCAACCAAAATTGAACTATAATTTACAAAAGTACTTTATAGCTTATCCAAAACATACTAGGGAGTCATAAGGTATTCTACAAAACTTGGTAATATCAGCATTTATCAAAATTATCAAGCTGCAAATCAATTAGCAATATATAAGCTTTCTTAAAACCTAAAAAAAATCCTTAAGGGCATATACTCTCATTACTAGGGAGACATAAGGAAACCTAAAAAAACTAAGGATTAATAAAGGTTTTATAAAATATAGCTTATATACTTGTATCAAGGATCATATATCTGAATAGGGAGCCATAAGGTAAGACTATTCTATCCCAAAGAATTTAGGTAATACAAATGACTACTAGCATGCTAAGCAACACTCTTAGAAGTGGAATAAGGAAGATACCAATATGGATTAAAAACCTGATGGATTACAATGATGAAAAGGGCAAAGAAAAGGAAAAAACCAATTCAATGTGAAATAAGTTCTGAAATTGACAGCCATATAAAGGGAGATTCGTCCAGTGAATCTAATACCAAAGGATACCCAAAATAGAAAAAAAAAAAAAGCAACAAGATTTTATACAAAAAGCAAAACATTGAATAGCTTCAATTGTGCATATATGGTTAGAAGGTCTTATTAAAGAGAGATAAAAACATTCCTAAATTAGACTTAAAAGTCATTAGATCTTCACTATTGTGCACCTATTTCAATCAATATGGTCATGAAAAGACTAATTGTTGGAGTTTCCATCCTTTCAAATATTGTGATGGGACAAACCACTCATCTTTTTCCTTTTAATTCAAATGCAAGTACTATAAGGGCCATGAAAGAAGATTGCTACAAAAAATAAATTGTTATCTTCAAGAACTTATTTCTAATGGATCTACTAACTTTGAAATCAAGGTTGATACTTATGAAGAGCATAGAAACAAGTCTTACATAGGTACAAAAGAAATAAGAAGAACCTATTCAAATCCACTCATGACATGCAAAATCATGAGAACAATTGTTCATCAAAAGTGCCTGATATCAAGGAACAATGAATTGGAAAATATCAAAAGCCATGACATGGAGAATGAAGCATCTGAAGAAGAAGAACCAATTCAAAGCTATCAGATGGAGGAAGATCCACATTGAAGACTAAATTCTTCAATACCCAAATATTGTAATACAAGGGGTGTTATAAATAGATTGTATTACATTATTTGGGTTATGTAAATGTACCTTCCTTGGTACATACTTAGGACATTAGATTACTTTAGGGGAAATTTATCTAGTTACTTCATGCAATGTAATAAATACATTAGTGTTAATGTGCAAGTTGTATATGTGCAAGGTGTCCCTTACACAAATAGGTAGAGTGTTTGCCAAGGAACTTATCTTCCTATATAAAGGGCCATAGATAGTAGACGTATGTGACAATAGATTAGGATAGACACAGTAGTGTAGAGTATGTGAGCTATAAGCTCAGAGCTCATTCATTGAGAAGTAGCTTATATTGTGGAGTGTTCATTTCCTCCATAGCTACTTTTGTATTCATTTTTATCATTTCTATTTAAAGCATATTTTAGTCATCTTGTAGATTTTCTTTCTTTCTTATTATTCTGCATCTTGTGTTTGCTATCTCCCATTACATGTTGTATCAAAATCTAACAATAGGTTTATATCATCTAGGGCTATAGATGCTTAACTAGCAGTAGAGTAAGTCCTTCATGTGGTGATACATTTGTCACATTTGCGACCTTTTGTACAAACCTTTGACCGCTCATGGATGAGCTAGCTTACAATGGCTTGAATTACAAATGGTCAATCCAACCTCTCTCTAAATCAGAAATGAACATCACTGCACACACTTTGGTCCTTGAGCGATTCAACTCACTAGACTGGTCTTAGTATATTCAATCACCTAACTTATTAGTAGATGAGATTGATCGATGTCACTAAGGTGTTTTAGTTTCTTGAAAGCACCTTTTGATCCTTCCTTTGGGGACATGTGAAGGAACAATTCATGACCTTCTTGCTTTTACATTCAAATCACTCCATGCATACCTTGTGTCACATCGCCTACCACTTGTTTCACAATTATGTTATTATGATTATGTTGACACCCTTGATTAATTAGTTTAAAATCATAAATAGTAAGACACATCTAATCACTTCTCAAACAATAGTCAAACTTGAATACATATATTTGTCTATGCTACCATATCCATCACATGCATTATCATCCATCTAGTTATCACTACTCAAATCATCTAATGCATTCATCCATTATAATTCATCACACCCTCATCACACATAACACACACCACATCAACAATTCCACCTTCAATTTCATCATTTTCATCCCACATACCATCATTTTTCTATTTGTATATCCATATTTTTGTTAAATCAACTCATGGTTATCGCTTCTTGCTTCCACTCATTCACCATTTTTTTTTAAAATCAATCATATTTTTGCCAAAAATTTTAAAAATCAATCACCTTTTGTTGGGGCAACAAACAAAATAATTTCATCCAATGGATCAGGTGTCTCTTTTTTGCACCAAATTGTATTTTATGGAATACATTACAAAAAGGAGCATCTGTAGACACCAAAAATTAACCAATTTTATCATTACCCAAGCCAATTGTCATCGTTTCATTCTAAAACCATTGCCAATTCACTAAATACACCTAAAGCCACCATCAAGTTTGATAAATTCACTAAATTCCTCCAAATTATCCACAAGTGCTCTTAGTCTTCCCTTAGTTTTTAATTAATTCCATTAATTTTCCCCAATTCATTAATTCTTCTTAATCATCTTCTAATTTCCCCCTACTCCATTTAATTCTTCTAATCCATTGTTAGCATTCATAATCATTCAAATCCACCTTGAAGTTCCCCCAACCTCCATTTGCCTAGCCTAACCCTCCATTAAGCCCTCCATTAGGTCCTAATCATATCATAATCCATGACCAAATCCCAAGAGGAGTGCACATTAAATTTTAAATTCCTAATTAAATCCTCACAAATTCTAACATGCACCCAAACCCCCTACTAATTTGAAACAATTACACACCTTAAAGGGAAAAATTCAAGCAATTCGTTATTTCATCGTCCAACTATAAAACAAGTGTAAGTCCTTCAATCATCTCTTACATAAGGGGGTCACATCTAACTAGGACTATGATTATCAAGACAATTTTGACTCCATCAAAACCTATCTCACATCGCCACCAGTATTATCTCCATCTTGTCATATATTTCCTTTCTACCTATACATATTTGCTATCGATTTTGCTCTTGGAACATTGCTAACCCAGAAGAATAAGGCTAGCCAAGAACAAGCCATATACTACCTTAGTCGTATTCTAGTGATATAAGAGATGTGATATGCCTACATGGAAAAATTATGCCTAGCAGTAGTCTTTGCTACAAAGAAGTTGTTTCACTACATGCTAAACCATACAACTTATGTCATAGCTCGTAACAATCCACTCAGATACATAATGGGTAAAATGTACACTAACAATTGAACAACCAACTGGATTATATTGTTAACTAAATTTGACCTTGAATTTATCAACCAAAAATCCATCAAAGGTCAGTTCATTATTTATTATCTCTTAGAATATCCCTTAAACGATGATAACCACTTCTCATCGAGCTTCCTAATGATTCAATGTTCCATACTTTTGAATCTAAACAATATATTGAACCTGAAATACAAGCATACCTAACCCTCTTCTTTGACATCTGTCACTATGAACAAGGGGAGTGGCAAGAATTATTTTCTTTACACCAAAAGGGACATCTCTCTCCTTTTCATTCAAATTAGATTTACCTTGCATGAACAATAATGTTGAATACAAAGCACTCATCCTGAGCCTTAAAATTGTACTTCCTATGTGCATCAAACAATTACAAATCTTTGGTGATTCCCTTATAATTTTTAATCAGATAAAGGGAATTTATCAATGTCGATACCCATTCTTAAAAAATATAATCGAGTCACTAATCAATTGCTCTCTCAATTTAAGTGGTATGATATCAACACTTCTTCGTGCTCTATAAATAACTTTGCTGATATTATGGCCTCTCTTGGTTCTCTTTTACCACAAAATCCACATGATAAAGTTACTCATATATGTACAAACACTTCATAAGTCTTCCATTTAATCGTAAAAATCCCTTGATAATACGAGCATCAATTTTGCTCAAGCTAAACCTTATGATCCTTGTTTTTTCAAAACAAGGACTATATCAAATTAGGCATTCTTCCCTTAGATTTTCCTCATGCCCATTTCATCGCAAACATCCCTTGATAATGTGAGCATCAATTTTGTTCAAGCTAACCCTTATGAGCCTTGGTTTTTCAAATCAAGGACTATATCAAATTAGGTATTCTTCCCTTAGATTTTCCTCATGCCCCTAAGAGCACATTCAAATACAAGTCAATCCGATATACATTACTAGGGGATATACTTTATAAACATAGCTATGATGACACCCTCCTACATTTCTTGGAGCTACACAAATCTAACCATGTTCTCACGGTAGCCCACAATGGTACTTATGTTGGCCACTTTAGTGGCATGACCATCACTAAGCACATCCTATGCATGGATTATTACTAGCCCACCATGGAACACGATTGTTGTGCCTACATTAAGAAATGTATCAAATGCTAGCAACACACTAATCGCACCTACATATTATTTCAAAAATTACAGCCCATTCAATCCATGTGGTCATTCTCACAATAGGTTTTAGATCTTATTGGCAAAATCACTCCAGCCTCGTCAAGTAATCATAAATTCATCATTACAACTATGGAGTATTTTACAAATGACAGGTCCCAAAATTATCGATTTCATCACACCACATTATCTCTCATTTTGGTATTCTTTCAAATATCATATCTGATAATGTTATATATTTTAAAAATATGAATATTCATGCATTGTGTGACAAATACAAAATTCAACATAGCTTCTAAACTCCATATTACCCCTAGGGTAATGGCCAAGCAGAAGCTACCAACAAAACCATTTGTGTTATTCATCACAAAGGCATTGTAGACTCTCATCGTGATTGGCACAATCAAATACCTTTGGTACTTTGGGCTTATATAACTAGCATTATAACATCCACTGGGTAAATACCATTCTCTTTAGTCTATGGCATAGAGGCCATCATGTCCTTAGAGCTTGAAATCCTCTCTTTGAGAATCTCGCTACAAGAATTCATTGATGATGATACTACTCATCAAGCTAGATTAGACCAACTTATGTTGTTCGATGAGTGTTGCATCAATGATGTCAAACATATACATGTTTATCAATATCATCTTCAACGTGCATACAACAAGGTTCATCAACATAAATTCCAAATCAAATATTTGGTCCTCAAAGAAAATAAACAAAATACAAGCCAATAATGCCATCTACACAATAAAATTGGACCAAATTTGTTAGGACCATATATCATCATGTGTAAATTTCGTTCTAGAGATTATTGCCTTGCAAATCTTGAAGAAATTGAGGAATCCAAACCCCTCAACATCATCCACCTCTGTGCATTTTATGTTTGATTATCATCCATCAAGGTTCTTCACTTTCTGTAAATTCCATTTAGAATATTACAAAAATACAAAATTCAAAAATAATAACAATAGTAATAAAAACAAAAATAAATTCAAAACCATCCATGATATATTTCACTTCATATTTCTTTGTCTCCATTCCTTCTATTATCCTCCTTCCTCCTCCTTTGATTCCCAATCAATGTTGTATGATCACACTTTGAGTGGCTACATACCTTTTATTTGGTTTTAATTCTTCTCTTATTTCTTTCTAAATTCTTTGATTCCCTATCAATGTTGTATGTTCATGCTTCGAGCAACTACATACTTTTGATTTGGTCTTCTCTTCTTATTGTCCTCCTTCCCTCTACTTTTTATTTCCTATCAATATTGTCTGGTCATGCTTCGAGTAACTAAATACCTTTGATGGGTTATATTTATTTTTTTATTCTTTCTCTCTTCTATTTTTTCTTTTCTTTTCTCCTTCTCTTGCCATTTTGCATCCATTTCACCCATTCACTTTCGATGCCCTTCCATCATAATTTGCATCCATCATTCATGTTAATACCACCAAACATTAGCAACTTCTCTTCACACTCATATAAATAAATAAAGCTTCATATGCTTTAGATTAACTTTTCTTATTGTGTGCATAGTCATTGGATAATATTTCTTAGATTCTCTCTCAATCAATGACATGCTAAGTCACATTAGTTTTTGCATAACTAGTCACATTGCATACAATCATATCTCCATCATTGTCATTATGCTCCCATGTCTTAGTTTCTAGACAAATTAAGAGTTAACAACACACTCATTAGAAAAATTGTTATGGTGTCCAATATTCTTTTTAGGATACTAGGTAATACAAATATTTTTTTGACTCAACCATTTTCAATTAATTCAATCAACCTTTATCCAATGTTGTCAAATTCTAAAGCACTTCAAGGCTTCCCTTGGCTTACTCGAGTTCTTTCATGGCCAAAGCACATATCAAATACTAATTAAATTTTGAGTATAGGAAGGGCAACACCTTGCTTACATTGGCCACTTAGTGAAAATCCCCTTGTTCGTCCTATCAATTGCATGATCCAAACTTAAGGATCGACAAAAGGATAAGCTATAAAAAAAAAAAAAGCAAAAGGAAATGCAAAAAGACCACCACCAAAAGGAAACTAAAATAAAATAGCATTATTAAAAATATTTAAACCCTAAGGTTCTTAGGTCCATTGATCATGGGGCTAATATCCATCAGGGCTATAGATGCGTATCAATGGAGTGTGACTTACAAGTGGTAACATGTTTGTTACATTAGTGACCTTCTTTTGTACATACCACTATGCACTTGTGGATGAGCTAGCTTAATTGGCTAAGCTTATAATTGGTTAGTCCAACCTCACTCAAGATAAATGAACATCACTTCACACACTGGTTCATGATAGACTTAAGCTTAGTCAAGATAGTCAAGATTTCTATAGGATATTAATCGACTACTAGATGAGTTTGATTGTTCAAAATATGGTGTTCTACTCTCTTGAAATTCTTCTAACATCCAAATTCTCTAAAACAATGGAATGGATAACATCACAACTAGTTTCACCAAAATACAAGTGTACACTTCACTAATGCTTCACATCATCTTCATCCAATTGTTAGCTTAAATTGCTAGGATCAATATGCTTAGTCCTTCATTGCATTTTCATCCATCACTTGCATTGCCTATCGACCCATATTCACTTTGCATTCATCACATTCATTGCATTTTTGCTTGTCTCATATTTTGATGATATTTTATACGACTACTTTTTATTAATTACTTCACACTCTTTAAGATTATCCAAATCTTATCATACGTATCCTAAAGTACGCCTACACATTCATGAGTATACATATAATCCAATTATCACCAACATACATTTTTATTTCCATACATATTCACAACATATCACATGTTTACATCATTTCATACATCTACATAAACATAAATCATCAACACATAATCATATCTACTCTATATCAATATGCAAACACATTCACACAACATCCACACATATAATTTGTTAGCTTTCGATACTAAACACTTAATAAAAAGTAACCACAAGATCTAGAATAAGCATGCTATATCAAATATAAGATAATCACAATATTTAAAACATATTAAACTCATGAAATACTTCTTCAATAACTCATAAAACTTCCATTAACAAAAACTCACAAAAATAGTATTTTGATATAGAATGGAGATCTCAAACTCTCCAGACTTCATACATGCTCTACATTGTATCTCTACTTTACTTCTCCTCTACATTGTGTGTATGTGTGTATATCACACTTACATATATGCTTATTTATATAATGAGAAGTGACTCTTCATATGGAGTACTCTTGGCCTTCTATATTCCTGTGACTCTTCATTTTCCTATTCTATGGACTCATGTGCACATGGACTAACATGCACATTTACATCATTAAATACTTTGCACATTTTAGCAATACTTGTTCATTTATTACATTGCATAAAGTGAATACTCAAACCCTAATCTAAGACACATTCCTAATCTAAAGATGCACCCAAGGTGGTACATTATCATGTACCAAATAATGTAATATATTCCAACACCCCCCAGTATTACATTTTTGGATTATTGAAGACTTTGATATTCAATATGGTCTTCGTATTTAAACTCACTTTGCACTATATGATTCCTTAATCAGGTTATTTCTCCTTTTGCTTATCTTCATCATTGATGTTTGTCTTTATGCTTTCAGAAGATATCACGTTGTCATTAGATTCCTGCAAAAATATTTTCTCTTTGCCTTTGTCCTTCATATCACAAGTCTTCTTCAATATAGAACCTTTTGAGTATTCACTTATAGCATCATGGTAAGATTCTGAATTAGATGAACTTGAAGCATCAATATTACATGAAGAATGAAATACTTTTTCCAAAAATGATTCATTCACTTTTTCTTTCTTCTTGAGGGATTCAATCAACTCCTTTTGTTTCAAGTTCTTCTCTTTGTGATGTTTAAGTGTAAGTAATGTCATATATATTATACTAGTAATATTCAAAGGAATCATAACACTATCTTTATCATTGTCAATTGCTTCATACATTCTCGCATGTAGATAGTATTCTAATATTTCAAAATTTTCTTCTAATGCTTCCTTATAGATGAAAATTGAAACTAAGTCTAACTTCCCTTTAGACTTTTCAATCAAATTTTGTATTCCATATTTTATAACTTTTACTCTTTCTTTTCTAATTTTATTTTCCACTTCATTATTCAATGAACTTGTTAGGATCCTAATCCTAACTATCCTCATTATTTAATCATTCACATGGAACATCATGTCCTTTCACTTATAACTATTGCATAGGTATATAGCTTCCTTCAATTGGGTATAAACACTCATTCAAGGAATAAATAAATTAAACCAATAGAATATATATTCTATTTGAACCCATTGGTAGGATATTCCTCCAGTGTCAAAAGTGATTTCATTTAAAAGGCAATTACTTTTCATTGTAAGACCTTGGGGTTTAACAACTGGTATCAGAGCCGATCTCGTTTCTCATGTTGGGCATATCAATAATTGAAGACAATGGTGAAAGACAACCAAGACACTGGTGTTGCTTAAATATATTCACTGTAATTCATTACAGTGAACAAAACAATGATCAAAAGAAGTTTAAATCCTCTAAGTTGTTGGTTGTCCCTCTTGGAATTCTAAGTTAATAGCATTGTTCATCTTGTGATTCAGATTAACAACTAAAAACAACAATGAAAGACAACCAAGACATCGACGCTACTTATGTTCTCTGTAATTCATCATAGTGAACAAAACAGTGAGCAAAATAAGTTTAATCCTCTCAAAAAAATTCAAAGAAGCCACAAAGATACTAACAACAATTCATTTTAGGTAGAGGAGTAATCAAAAGTTTAAAAAAATTAATTTAGTTCTCGTAAATCTAGCAAACTACAAACAAACAACAACGTTTCAAGAAAACCGACGAATAAAAAAATTAAAATTAAAATTTTAAACTAAGGTTGGCAAAAATTTTGATCATCGATTAATTTTCTCAGTGCTGGATTATCACCAGATTAAAAGGTTTACCAAAAATATTTTTGTTTTAAGGGATATAAATCCCACATTGACAAGACGATAGGTTTTAGAGTGGTATAAAGCATCTTAAGCGTGAGTAAGTGCTTGTGACTACCATCTGGTAATCACACTCATGCGACCTCATCTCGCATTGGCCTACTTTTTGCTCTTCCTCTGAAATTCGAACACTTGTCTCGCATACGATGCCTATGGACTAGTTCCTTGTCCTTAGCACCCGTTTAACATTCCCTCATCCTTAACACCTCTTGGTTGCCACCGTCGCTTACTCCACCCTTGGTTTTCGCCACCTTCACTCCACCCTTGGCTACCGCTCCACTCTTGGTCACTTCGCACACACTAGTCGTTATTGCCCACTTACTAGCCATTGTTACCCGCCAATATTCCAAAATTGAAATTCAAAAATAAAAAGTGATCGTTAGTTGATAAACCCAAAAAAAATTAAATTTTACATAAAATTGCAAAAAATAATAAATTTGTTTTGCAAATTTAAATCTTGAAAACTACATTTTTACTATCAAGGACATACAAATCACAAACTCGCACTATGCAAATGGTCGATGATAGAAAATCGTAGGACCTTACCCTTAAATAATTTATCCTAAAGGTATGTCGGTGGAGGGAAGAACTTCAAAATAGTAATATACGAAAAGATGAGTTTCGCCAATAGGAGGACCAAATTACAAAACCACCTCTGTGGGAATCACAAAATACTTACACCACCCCAAAACTTACCCGACTCTTACCCATTAAATGTATCAACCCCGCAAAAATGAAGGCCCGCCGAGAAAAAGGCCTTTGTCATCATTGTGATGAGAAATTTATACCCAATCATAAATGTATTACACCCAAACTATATATTTTGGATCTCGCCATTCTTATAGTTCAACCAACGATGCAAATAAGATCAAGGTAGAAATGGTGACGGATACACCTGATGATAGCACTGAAGATGAGGAAGTTGAGGAATATGAGAAAGATGAGGAAGATGTGGAAAATGAGGACAATGAGCAAGAAATACCCAAAATACCTTATCACCGCCATGACGACAGTAAGGTCGATATACATGAAGTGATCGATGTCCTAGGAAAAGATAAGGTAGACATACAGGAAGTGACCAATGAAGGACAAACCTCCACTCTCAAACGACTACCCACAAATTTCTCACAAATAGTGTGTTATTCCCACATAGTAAACCCTATCCAAAAACAAGGTAGAAAGGTGGCTACACACTCATTTTTTGTTACCTCTTCCAAGGAACACTAGAAAGTTGTGGATGTGTTACCCCTACTTTTGATGCATCATTATAAAGTGTTTAAGGAACCCCAAGGGTTACCCCCCATCTTCGTTTCGCTCCTACTCTTCTTCTTGGCAATCCACCACTAACCATTCCACCTTCCCTATATCCCTGCTTACGAAAAGAGGACATTAAAATAGTGCAAGAACATAAGCAAATGCTTCTTGGAAAATAAAGGATGAAGCTCCTCGCTTTGAGCTTTGAGGACAAAGCTCTTTTTAAGGAGGGTGGATTGTTAGGATCCTAATCCTAACTATCCTCATTATTTAATCATTCACATGGACCATTGTGTCCTTTCACTTATAACTATTGCATAGGTATATAGCTTCCTTCAATTGGGTGTAAACACTCATCCAGGAATAAATAAATTAAACCAATAGAATATATATTCTATTTGAACCCATTGGTAGGATATTCCTCCAGTGTCAAAAGTGATTCCATTTAAAAGGCAACTACTTTTCATTGTAAGGACCTAGGGTCTTAACAAAACTCTTTGGAGTAGACATCCTTTTTGCTCCTTAGTATTAAATATTGAGAATAGTTTTGATAGAATATTTTATCTTTCAAAACCTTTGAGGTTGACTACCTTATGTCTCCCTAGTGTTTTAGATCTATTGGCCAACTTGGAATTTGAGTATGGGATCAAATTTGATATAATATTTTCAATTCTCAAATTGTAGAATACCTTGTATCTCCCAAGTGTTTTGAATATAATATGTCTTTGATAAAATACTTAGCTTTCTAAATTTTCCTTTAAGTTGAATTCCTTTTGTCTCCCTAATTATGAATAGAAAGCTTAAAGATAATTTTAATGCAATTTCAATTTTGATAAGACTCTCTACTTTCAAGAACTTTAAGTTGGATTCCTTATGTCTCGTTAATTTGAACAAGAGACTAATATCAATGTAATTTTCCAACTTTCAAAAAGGCTCTATGTTGTAATCTTTATATCTCTCAAATTTTCAATATGGTTTCTAAATTTCAAAAATCTAATTTGATGTTGAAGTCCTTATAACTCCCAAATAAGAAATTTAGAAAACAAAGATATTTGCAAATTTTAATATTCCTAGTTTATGTAGAAATCCTTATTCCTCCAAGTTAAACTATTTGCAAATATTTCAATGTGGCTTGAATTTCAAATAGAATGAGATAATTCTAAAACCTTTAAATTGTATTTCCAAAATACTTCAAAATTGATCAATATAGTTTCTAAGGTTTTAAATATTCAATTTGTTGCCTTATCTCTCCATTAATTCAATTAATCTAAAATGTACTAGATTAATTAATCTCAACCTTAGAATAGTTAGAAGTAATATCCCTTATGGCTCCTTAACCTTTGCAATAATTGAATTAAATCAAATTTTATGTACCTCCTTGCCAATGGCACGTGCTAATATCATTTTTCAATGCTTTGACCTTCCTCTGGTTGCTTGCAGGCTTCTCTATCAACAACAATTAATTCCTCTACATAGCCACGCTATATTGTAGGCTACGTTCTCCATGAAATCTATGTTCTCGACTCCTTCATTCTCGGTGACCTTTCACTTCCTCTTGCGAATAGGTTTGAGGCTCTTGACATCCTCCATGTAGGAGCTTTAAAGCTCTCAATATTCTCCATGTGTGCGCTCCTCGAACACGTTGGTCTCCTTGGTGAATGATCTTCTCCAAACTCAGCAACACCTTTGCCTTTCTTACGTTCCTCGAACACGTTGGTCTCCTTGGTGAATGGGCTCTGAATATGTTCTTCAGACTTAGCAATAACTTCACCTTCAATTATGAGCTTCTCACGCTCAAAATAGTTTTCTCCTTCAGGTGCTCTTCAACTACAAGCTTGAGATTCAATATTTTTAGGCTACGTTCTTCCTTTCACTCTACCCTCTACAGTGTAACCTCCTCCAATGTATTTAATGTTGTTCATAAGGTATTATTTCACCTACCAATAACCCTTGGCATTTCTCCTTCGATGTGCCAAGTGGCAAGAATATTTTCAATGACCTTTTCAAATGGCTCTTCTCCTTCTTTGCAATGCTTGTTCTTTTGTAATACTTAATATTGCACTCAACCTCCTACAAATTCTTTCAAGACAATGCCTGAGTAGTTGAGCATTTGTTCTACCTCACCATGCAACAACCACCATGTTCTCTTTAGTATATTGGTGGTTATGGAAGCCAATGTTTGCTTCTCCTTTGGTTATTGTGATTCCAACTGACCCTATTATCTTCTCCATATCCTTTCAACTTCCTCTCGAAGTCTCTTCACTTGCATGCTCTCCTGCATACGTAGATGATGATTCAATGGCTCAAGATGGAGCTTCTAGTGGCTCCTCTAGTGGTTGACTGAAATGACACTCCTCCTCCTTGGCTTGTAAGGTGATTTCACTTCTTAACTTGGTGGTTACCCTTCTCAATATGGTGGCTCCACTTCTCCTTGGTGGTTCTACCACTCCTTTGGTGGCTATTCTTCACCAAAACTTGATGGTAGTTTCCAATGCTCCTCGTTTGGTCAAATGGTGAAAATGGCTATCTCCTTCAATATGGTGGTTTTACCACTTCTTTAGTGGTTGCTTCTTACCACTATCTTCTTCAATCTATAGTGCCTTACTTGGTGTCTTTAGACACCTTAAGCCTATTATTTTTGAGCACTTATTCGACCTTCTTTCATTCAATAGATTCTGCACTTATATATATGATCTTCCTTTCTCCTTATTACTCCCTTTCAAGCTAACTTTTAACTCTATATTTTTCTATTGTATTGTGCAAGTTCTAAGATAGCAATGATGCAATCTTCTTCAACTTTGAAGCCTTCTTTTTGCTACTTTAAAAAACTCAAATGTGGTGCTTTTAAAAACTTTATAATAAGCTAATGTGAATATTCAAATAATGAACTTTTATAGCACCAATATTGCATACCTTTTGGCCTCCTCTTCTTGGTGATTTGATTCACCTTTTTGTTGTCCCAAATTTGTAAACTTTATAGCTTCAATTCCTTTTGCTTTGCTGCCCTAAAATCATTAATTTTGCAGCTCTAATTGCTACCTAAATTTTCTGCCTCTTAGCCTTTAACTTGCTACCTAAAAATCTGATTATTGCAACTTCAATTCTCCTCTGAATGTATTCTCTCAACCTCTAAAATTTGCAGCTACAAATGTTGCCTTCTTGCTATCCAAATATATTTATAATTTGCAGCAATTATCCTCCTTCAAATGCTGCCAAATCTTCCTATGCTTTGTTATTCAAAGCTCTCTCAAATCTACCCTGAACTTCTCCAAATCGCATAGCCCTCTTTTCTCCTTCTAATGCTGACCAATTTTGCAGTGCTAAAGCCTTCAATTCATTACTCTCTAAATCTGATTTCTTCTTCTTTATCTTGCTATCCAAAAACAACATTCAATTCCTCTAGATTGTTGCCTTCTTTTGTTGTCAAGCCTTCCTTCAATTGGTTGTTCAAGGGCACTTCAAAATCTACCCAATTCTTCTTCAATTTGTAGCTCTATGTCACCTTCAATTTGTTGTCCTATGACTCTTCAACTTTTGCTACAAAAATCAGCAATCTTATTCTTTGTAAATCAACCTTCAAATCCTTTATGGCTATCTTCAAAACTTTCAAATATGGTGGCCTCTTCTATCTTCTTTCTCCTTCAATATTCTTATCAAATTTTAACTTCAAATTTGGCCTATTTTTTGGCCTCTTCCTCAAGAATCTGAATGTCTTGAGATCTTCAAAAATCCTTTCCAAAATTTGACAAACTTCTTGCCAAATCCTTCTTCCTTTTGGGCTTGTTTTTGGATGGTGACAATTATCCCAAATTCTTCTTTTTAGGAGCTTCTCCTACTTGCAATCTTCTACCTTGAGATTTCTTCAAATCTTCTCCAATGGCCACTTCTTCAACTTCTTCAATAGGACTTCTCTAGCCTTCTTCTTCTTTCTCCTTCCAAGTTTTCTTGAGACCTCTTCTCTTGGGTCTTCAAATTTTGTAACTTCTCAAATATTCAATAGGACTTTTTCTTAGTCCTCCTCTATCTTCAATCTTCAATCTTCTATCTTCCAAATCTAGAAGTTCTTCAATGAGACCTCTTTCTTGGGTCTCCTCCTTCTCAATCTGCAATAGAGTTGCTTTCTTCTTTCTTCAATCTACAATCTACAATCTTCAATCTTCTATGGGAACCTCCTTCTTGGGTCTCCTCAATCTCCAATCTCCAATATTCTATGGGGACCTCCTTCTTGGGTCTCCTCAATCTTCAATCTTCTATGCTATTGTTGCAACTAATCCCTTCACTAGATATCCTCCAATCTAGTGGAAAGCAATATTTGTTGAGTCCTAGTCTTCACGAGTTTTCCTACAACCCTATGGAAAGACTCTAGCCAAAAAGCAATTTTAAATTTTTTGAAAATGAGATCTCCCTATCTCCTCTCAATCTCTCTTGTGGCTCTCCCTATCTCCTATCAATCTCCCTTGTGGCTCTGATACCACTATTAGCTTTTGATACTAAATACTTAATGAAAAGCAACCACAAGATCTAGAATAAGCATGCTATATCAAATATAAGATAATGGTAATATTTAAAGCATATAAAACTCATGAAAGACTTCTGCAATAACTCAAAAAACTACCATTAACAAAAGCTCACGAAAATAGTATTTTGATATAGAATGGAGATCTCAAACTCTCCATACTTCATACATGCTCTACATTGTATCTCTACCTTACTTCTCCTCTACATTGTGTGTATGTGTGTGTATCACACTTACATATATGCCTATTTATATAATGAGAAGTGACTCTTCATATGGAGTACTCTTGGCCTTCTATCTTCCTGTGACTCTTCACTTTCCTATTCTATTCATAGGGGACTCTCTCCTCATGATCTACTGACTCCATCCTGTTGATCTTTCTTGGTCACTGCCATAATTGTCATCCCAGCTATCAAAATATGATATATGTCCTCCAAGGTGATCATCATTTCCCACATCGAGAAATGAAAGGTGTTCCTATTTGGGTCTCATTGCTCATATAATGTTGATAGATAGGCATGATTGGTATGCATCTTTTCTATCTCTCTCAATCCATAAAATCCCACATTCCATAACCACTCTCCATATTTCGATAGCCATACCTACCTCAAATAATCCAACAATAGGAAAAATCAATGTCACGGATGCACCTTTTTCATTTGCATCCATTAATCAAAACCATAAATTCAGGATCAGACATCTACAATGTAAATCAAAGCAAATTACAAAAAAAAATGTACATTTGTATGAATTTGTATGAATTCATACATCCATACATTTATACAAATCACAAACAATGAGCAGATTTAGGTACCCATTTACCCAAAACAATCCCCCTCGTGAACATTCACCAAAAAATCCATGAAAAACTTCAAAAACACACACATGAACACATTCACACATACCAAAACATGCATACCACATCAATCACGCATACACAACATGCCAACACACAAGCACCCAACCCATCTCTTCTATATTTTCCCATGCAATGACTCAATATATTACCACCTAACCACTCTTTATGGAAAATATCTTAAGGAACTTATGAACATCATGCATCTTAAAAGGTACTATGCATAAATCTACATTGTTTGCTTGCACATCCTACTTGTTTGCATGTTGCTTGATCTACATGACTACTTGTTCCATACACATGTTTTCATATCTTAATTTATGTAGACATCCAATTTTGACGTGTTTTAATCCTCCATAATCCTTATCCACCATATCTAATAAGCCAAATAATATTCAACTTTCTCATACATAATTTACAACATTTATTGTTCCCAAGGGCAATGATGTTTCTTGTAAAAAAATATCTATTACATAACTCCACAAATTTACAAATAAATATATTTGTTATAACATAATTTAAATAAGCTTTATAATGAGTACAAATACACTTATATCCCTTTATGAACAACACCCTAAAATTGCTAAAATTTAGCCATTGAGACTGGGAACACTCCTAGTAATAGGTATGGCATCACTTTTGAGGCTCATATCTTCTCTAGATCTTCATAAATATTCATAAAACCACTTCCACTAGTTGGGATCAAAAATATCTTTCCAGTGAGTATAAATATATCTATGTTTGGATAAAATTTGATGCCCTAAAGATATTTTTTCTTATGTGTTATCCAAAATCCTATGATGTACCTTGTCAATTTGAAGTCATCTCTATCAATCCATAGTCAACTTTGTCAATATATAGTCAACCCTGTTTATCAAAGCTATAGGTGTATAACCAAAAAAGTAGATGAAGTCATTGAAAAAACGGATACTCACCAGAAAAATGAATGCTCACCATAAAAGTAGATTGAGCCACTAAAAAAGTGAATACCTACCAAAAAAGCAAACAAAACTATCAAACATGAAGGATTGCCATAAAATGTTGAAACACACTAGAAGAAGACCAAAATTTACTAAAAAAAGCAAAACTTGTCAAGAAATCACTAGGATTTCACTAGAATTGCCAAAAATTCCTAGACAATGCTAGAAATTTATATAAATCATAAAATTAAAAATAAAATCTTAAAACATTATAGAAAATTATTAAAATTAATCTAAATTAAATAATTTTTGAACTTCATTTGTTTGTGTAATGAATATTCACAACATAGGGTAGATCTTACCAACAAAGACAATTTTGAGTAAGACAACACTTAGCACTAGTTTTTGAAAGGGAACAAGATGAGAAGACCTTAGGTTCCCATCATTCACCAAGTGGATAGCACCAAGAGACCATCAAATATACTATCAAGAAAAATCCCTCATCATAAGCTAAAGGTAAACCTTAAGCTCCATATGCTGTGAGGGCATGTTAAACAACCAAAATGGACAAACAAAAATACATAACCTTTTTGGGGAAGCTAAACCAACCCCCTCCATTGGTAGGAGTCCAAAAACCTTTTCGGTGATAGCTAAAAGGGCTCCACTTTTGGTAGGATTTTGACCCATACAATGGTTGGAAACTCATCTTTCATCCAAAAGAGTGGGCCTATAGGTTGGACTATCTTCTATGTCTAAATGGGTTTGCAGTGACTATCCATGGTCACTTCCTTGAAGTGTGCTTATGAGACAACACCAACAAGAAACTCCAATGGTAGATATCCAACAAACGTGAGAGAAATAAGGGGAAAATTGAGGTATTTGGTCAAAAAACTAGCAAGGTAGGTCTTTCCACACCCATATTTCTATCAATAAGAGCTTAGAACTAATAGTTCATTGAAGTGGAATCTTATTGGAGCACTTCAATATGTATAGTTGATGTAGACTAATTGGGCTTGCTAATCCATACAAAGGCCACATTATAAATCTAATGGTAAGAGAACAAAAGAGGTAAATCAACTAAAATAAAGAGAGGGGAATGAATTTGGTATGTCTACTATGTATGGTAGCCCCATTTGAAAGGAAATCACTAGAACACCAGAAGGGAGCAACGGGTGGATAAGTAGCAAAATAAGTTTTCGAAACATGAATTCAAAAGAAAAATATAGAAACCAAAACTTCAACCAACGTGTAAGGAAGATCGTATAGAAAAGGACCAACCAAGTTGTGAAGAAGGTGGACCACCATATAACACCATAATAGTAGATGGAGCCAAGTGCGACTGAGGACAAGAAAAGAGTGGTGATCCAATTTTGGACCCTTAATCGTCAACACCTAGGTATGGTACCCAAGGATGATGGATGGCACATTTAGGAAACAACACAAAGGTAATCCAAGAAGCAACCCCAAGCCCGAGGACATTAATTATGAAATATCCCAAGGGTCTAATCATAAGAGATTCATAGTAAGGGAAATGGGTATGGTAGTGAAAGAAGTTTGTCTAATCGAACCAACCCACCTATAATATTTATGGCCTTAGATCCATAGGCCTTGGTATCATCCAAAGTAATTATCAAATAACTTGGGTAAATTTTGAATTGAACTTTTGAATTTCCTACATAATTTTTTGGGGAAAATTTTCCCATCTTCATCTATATATATATATATATATATATATATATATATATATATATATATATATATATATATATATCCTCCATTGTAAGGCATAAAAAAATTGTTTATTTGTGCCAATTTTCCTTCATTTTTCTATTGTATTATAGTCCATATCAAGCCTTGAGTTGTTTTGTTGATAAGTTTTGAGCCTCTTTCTCAGGCATGAATGTAATTTGGTTATGATATATATGAGAAGTGACGATTTGCTATCTATCTTAGTTCTAATGTTTACTTATGCATGATATCTTGTGCATGATGAAACCATGCTCCTCATCCGTTGTTCATGAATGATGCATGTGTTCATTCATCCCACTATGATACAGAGAGGCTTTAGGATCTTGGCATATTGCGTCCAATACCATAGGACTTTTCTTTATAGTTATTTTCTTTTCCTAGGGTTATGCATAAGGGGTTGGACCTGAAATCTAATTATAAATAAAAGGTGAGTTAATTTCGAAACCCAGGCAAATCCTAGCCAAATTCGTGTATAAATCATGGCGAATTTTATTTTTTTCAACCAAAATTATAATAATGGGGTAAATTTTTGCAAATATTTGGAAAAAATTTTAAACAATAGTAAAAAACAACGAGTGAGACAATTTCTATGTGGTACCGGTAGCTTGTGAAGGCTATTGGTGTATGTGTGACTCAAAAAAATAATTTAGTTTAGAGGGTGTAATACATAAAAAGACACACCATAGCAATAAAACTAGATTTATGTAGTAATTGAAAAGGTCTCTCTTTGAGTACAAATGATCCTTGTGGAGGGTGTTTTTACAATGTTGAGACCCACATATTACAATAGGGGAATAATCCCCATTTACACATTAATCATGGTGTCTTCGTCTCTTCATGCTACAATCGAGGTTGGAGGTGGGTTTGTGAGTTGTGACCACCATTGAAATGAGCTTTGCACCTTGAGTTGAGTTGTATACCTACACACATGGAAGTAAGAAATATGTTAGTAGCACTTGTTTACAATGATTATGATAAAATGACTAATGTAAAATGAAAATAGAAAACAAGTATTGCATACATGAGTCATGATGTGAGCAGCATAACATTAGCATTTCTCTCCCTTCCTCTTGGTCATGTGATGGTGCCTTTATAGGCCTTTGAGGGTTCTAGAGGGAGTTAGAGTGAGTCACCCAGAGTGCCTCACTTAACTGGGGTGATGTGTCTAAATGGGTGAGTGCAACTGGGGTGATGTGCCCAATGCAGGAGTGCAACTACGATGAGGTGGCTTGATGAGTGAGTGCAATTGGGGTGATGTACCCAATGCATGAGTGGAACTGTG
Organism: Wollemia nobilis; assembly: GCA_028583015.1. Lineage (NCBI taxonomy): Eukaryota > Viridiplantae > Streptophyta > Pinopsida > Araucariales > Araucariaceae > Wollemia > Wollemia nobilis. The sequence goes on along the minus strand of JAQPPZ010016879.1, from coordinate 11,581,863 downwards.
GTGATGTACCCAATGCATGAGTGGAACTGTGGTGAAGTACCTTGATGAATAAGTGCAAATATAGTGAAGTACCTTGATGAATGAGTGCAACTAGGATGATGTTCCCAATGTAGGAGTGCAACTAAGGTGAGGTGGCTTGATGAGTGAGTGCAACTAGGGTGATGTACCCAATGCATGAGTGGAACTGTGGTGATGTGTTCAATGCATGAGTGCAACTATGGTGAAGTGGCTAATGAGTGGATGCAAGTGCAGTGATGTGTGGTGGTGGCTAAAATGCACGTCCCATGAGGGAACAATGTATCCTAGGTGGATTTTCTAGATTTAATCAAAATCTAGAAAATATAATTGTGTGTAGGATTTTTATGCCTAAGTTTAGACTTAGACATATATTATTATGCAAAATTATGATGTGTAATGTGGGTGAAGTGTACATGCCTAAGTTTAGACCTAGGCATATATTTTATTATGCATAATAATGTGGTGAAATGCAAATGCCCAGATTTTGGTGTCTACAGATGCCCCTTTTTGTACCGCATTACATGAAACATAATGTGGTACAAAAATAAAAGACACATGTCTTTATTGGATGAATGGACTCAAATTTTCTCGATGCGCAAGAATGGATGACTTTAAAATTTTGATTTTTAGCTTACCCCCTCAATTAGCGAATGGGTAAAGAATGAAACCCACGATCCAATTGACCAAATGTGGATGATGAAAGGAGTGTTAGAAATTTGAGAATGATGAGTTGTCATTGATGTCAAAGGATTGATGTCATAAGTTGATGATATTTTTCTAAGGGTCTAAGGCAATATGGCAGCAAGAAAAGATGAGGTATTTACCATGGTGGTACTTGCAAAATAAAAATATTTTATGGTGGCAAAGATAAAATATTTTTCCATGGTTAAGAAAGCAAGCAAAAATAATTCTCCAAAAGTGTTGTAATATATAAATATTATTAAGAAAGCTTGATAGTGACAAAGGTTTTATTTGGTAAAGTGACAAAGGTTTTATTTGGTAAATAAAAACCCAAGGGGGTTTCCAATTTGCAAAGGAAAGTCTAAGTTTACTTATTGGTGAAAAAGACCCAAGGAAAATAAAAGGGTTTATTATAATATTTTTAAAATATTATAAACCCTAAGTCTAATGTTTCAAGGTGCCAAAGAAAAATTAAATTATTCTTTTTAAAAGTCAAAGAAGGGTTGATGTCTAATTTTTTAGCATGATTCAAATGAGGACTAATATGGAATAGCAATTGCAAGCACGAGGAAAATATGATAAACCCAAAAACTTAGTTGTATTCCATTGATAACATACACCTATAAATAGGCATTACATGACATATTTTGGATAAGGGTGCATTTAATGATAACGACACCTTAATCCTTACAAAAACTAATCATTTATTAAATTACACACCTAATTCCCTATCATTCCTCCCCATTGAAGAAGCATTGGTCCCCAATGTGTACAAATGTGGAAGAGAAAGAAGGAAAACAACCAGGAGTATCGGGTACAACCGATAATGTACTCCTGTTACAAAGCAAAATATCAACTTTTTACATGGCTGCATGAAACCAAAATCTGACACTATAACTGAGTCGGGTTCGAAAAATGCTCTCTGACGACTATAAACACTGCTATGCCAGTGGATAGTGAAAATTTGTCACTCGAAACGATAGAAGAAAGTAACAACTGAAGTCGAAGGGAGAGACCTCGAACGACGTGCCAAAAGATGCCAATTCTAGAAGTTAATGGTTCGGTTGGCATTAATCGTTTGTTTTCAATACTGGATCGCCAACATTAATGAAGAGTAGCATACCGTAATAATGAAATTCAAAAAACATTAATTGATGGGTTTGATTTCATGAAAATTTATTTAATGATCAATTTAATGAAATTTTATTTAATGATCAATTTAATGAAAATTTATTTAACAATTTTAAGCGCAATTAAGGATAGGAGGTGTGCATTAAAAAGTTAAGACAAAAAATAGACTGACACAACATGGAAACCAATGACACGGATGTGATATGGTGATGACATCATCTATGGAGATGATGACCCAGACAACAAGTATCAGAGCCGATTGTGAAATCAAGGCAAGTATCCTCTTTTCCTAGGCTGATTTTGGTTTAGAAAGGGAATGAGAACGCCTCCGTAGTGAGATCCATGTAATAGCTCTCTCTGTTTCAAGTACTTTTGCCAGCTAAATAGTTTATTTCCAATCTGTTCACGGTTTTGCCCTGCCTTGGTTGTGCACCTTTGGCAAATCCAAAACCTTTGATTTTTGGGCATTCATTTATCCTTCATTCATTTTGTGCTCATTCAAATCACATCATCTGTTTCCATATTTGATAGAATGATGTCGAGTACAACTCTCTCACATGATGAGGTCTCTACCCAACTTGCCATCATCACCATAAAATTTCAAGATATTCTTGTAATCATGCATCGACTCCGCCCAAAGATCTCATTGAAGATATTATTGCTAAATATTATGATATTGCTGCCAAACTTCAAGTAATTTGGGCAGAGATTCTTGCTACCATTGTTGCTAAATATTTTGCTAATACCAAAATTCTTCTTGAAGACAATCAGGATTATGTTCCTGATCCAGATATTAAAGAAGCTACAGCCACACCTAGATTCAAACTAGGATCTCTAGGTCAAATTCCCAATGTCTTTCCATTAGACCATGTGGCTTATGTTGCTATTGAAGTCGATCCGATCTTTGAAGCTCCTATTGCAGGACCCCCTAACCATTGCAGCCCCTGGCTCACTTGAAGCCATTGCAGTTGAAGAAGAAGTTGCCATCTCTGTCACTGTCATCGCGCATGTTCAAATACATGACCTACCAGTGCATCCTCAGCCTCTCCTATGTCCATTGCTCGATCGATGGTTCCTCTCTCAGACACTAGTATCCATTTTTTGACCACCATTCATGCACTTTCTAGTGCTTTCGTGCCTTACACACCTTAATCCAGCATCTTTGAAGTTTGAGAGTTTCGATCTCCTGATATCGACAGTTGATCTGCTGTACATGGCTTTCACACCATCTTCTTTGGTGGATCTACTGCTCTAATACCAAATTATATGGAATAACAATCACAAGCACGAGGAAAATATGACAAACCCAAAAACTTAGTTGTATTCCATTGATAACATACGCCTATAAATAGGCATTACATGACATATTTCGGATAAGGGTGCATTTAATGATAACAACACCTTAATCCTTACAACAACTAATCATTTATTAAATTACACACCTAATTCCCTATTAAGGGCCGATGTCATTTGAGGTGTACATAAAATGTATTAATACCCCCTCATTACTTTGGAAAGACCTTCGATCGATTGGCGTACCCCGTGCATAGAGAGACGATGAATAAGAGGAGAGGACATCGCTTCATTTTTAGCTAGCATGCAGTAGAACAAACAAATTCCATTTGTTTGTGCATTGACAACATCTATCAGGGTGGCCCAGTGGTAGCTCATCTCGCGCTAAGGCATAGTGTGGAAGAGGTTCGCGGTTCGATTCTCCCTAGCGCTGGTGTTGAAGTGTTTTATCCTTTTTGGAAAACATGGTAGGAGATAAAGGGTGGAGGTCGCATGTTAGGTCTCAACTGCTTGGCTAGCGCAAGTGGTCGAGCATTGTGCTTAGGAGTTTGAGGTCGAAGGATTGATTCACGTCCGCACCAGCAAGGGGATTAATTTTTATAAGGTATGCTCTAAGTTGATTAATGTTGGCTATGCTTGGTGTTTGGCAGATGTGATTTGGTGTATAGTTTTGGCATATAGGAGATATAAGAGGAAATTAATTTTGTGCATAATATTTTAAGGGTATTGTTGTCGTTTATTTTATATATGCAAAGGTCGGAGTGATAAGGTGTAAATGGTTTATTTAAAATTGTAAATTTTTGTTCTTGTACATTAAAGTGGATTGGAAATTATTTTATGAAAGTGGGAGATAAAAGGTGTAAAATATGATTTTATTATTTGTAATTATTGCTTTATGAAAAGGAAAATTTTGAGAGGGTTTTGTTGAGATTTAATGCATTTTTTTGAGAATAAAAGAAGAGTCCTAGAACTATTTTCAGATTTCATTGAGCATATTTTTGAGGGAAAATTCATGTGGATATTTTGAAATGAAATCTTGCTATCTAACTCTTGAAGTGGCACAAGAAGGATTGGTTGTTTGTGAGATAGATTTTGTGGCATATCTTGATAAAAGCAAATAAGAGGTATGGGCATTTTTCTTCTTCTTTGAGGTGTATTTGTGAGCAAGGTTTTCTGGAACATAAGGTGGAGATAAAAGGATTGTTTGGTATGCATTTTTGGAAATATTTGAGTATTGGTTTGAGTGCTTTTGAATGTGAATGGGCAAGTGTTTGAGATCTGTTTTGTGAAGGAGGATTGTGCATTTTTGAGATTGGTATTTGAGAGCAATTTGTAATAGACATAGACCAATTTTGTGGAGCAAATTTATGCACTAGCCTTGAATGTTTTGAAAGGAAATTTGCAAGGAGTAGAAATTTGTTTTGTTGAGGCATGTGGAAACAACAGACTTAATGAATTTGGATCGAACAGTTTTGAACATATGTTAGAGTAGATTTGTGCATGTGTTAAAGGCATACTTGAGCAAGTCTTTAAGAAGGCTTGAGGGCAGATTTGAGTAAGTATTTGAGAAGGCTTGAGGATATATTTGAGCAAGTCTTTGAGAAGGCTTGAGGACAGGTTTGAGCAAGTCTTTGAGAAGGCTTGAAGGCAGATTTAAGAAAGTATTTTGAGAAGACTTGGGATAAATTTGAGCATACTTGAGAGTAGGTTTGGTTTTTGATTTGATCAAGCTTTGTGTTAAGGCTTGGGACATATTTGAGAAGATTTGAGAGTAGTTTTGATTGCTAATTTGATCAAGCTTTGTGTTAAGACTTGGGGCAGATTTGAGCAGGGTTGAGATCATGTTTGGTTGCTTGTTTGATCAAGCTTTGTGTTAAGGCTTGGGGTGGATAATAGTAGAGTTAAGAAGAGGTAAGTATCATCTTTGGAGGTGATCAAATCAAAGAGGACAAAGGTCTCCTATGGAGAGAGATCCACTAGCCAGTGTAGTGGAAAAAGAGGTCTCTTGTGGATAGAGATCTGCTAGCCAAAAAAAATGAGAACAATACTATTGGCCAAAAAACTCTAGGATATTGTTATTGGTGATGAAACACATCATGAAGTTGGAGCTAGAAAAAATTATGATGAAAGATATGCAAGGGAACTCATGCTCATCATATTTGGAGTGGTTGATGAGATAGAACCACATATTAGTGAAGCAAACATATCAAATTATGCATGGGATAAAATTTATACCATATTTTAAGGGAGAAATGTAGCCACTATCCTTCATCTTCAATCACAACTACATACATTAAGGGTCCAATATGGTGAGAGTGTTGAATAATTTCTTTGAAGAATTGAAGAATTGAAATCAAAGTTGAACACCATGGGAGAAAAGGTGGAAGATAAGCTCTTAGTCTTAGTTGTACTTAGAGATATCCCTAAATCATTTGAAACATTGGTTACATCCCTTTAAGTATCAAATAGAAGGGTATCATTTGAAGAGTTGGTAAAATTCCTTTAATAATATGAAGTTTATAATCAATTGATAGATGAGTTAACCACTAATGCCCTTATCTCCATCAAGAAAGCATAAAAATGATTCAAATGGTCCTTCTACCCCATCTTCATCATAAAATTAGCCTCAATGGAGAAGAAGGTATTATCATATTTGTGAAAAATGACATAATACAAATTTTTGTAAATATAATTCATTGACTCGAATGAATCAATTTCGGAGACCTTCTCAAGGGAATCAACAATATCAACAACAATAAGGACAAGGGCAATATCAAAGAGGTAAATCTCAAAAAAGGCCACAACAACAAGGGTATATTGCACAAGGTGAATCATAATTATATTGTGAAGAAGAATGTAAAACAACACATAAGGTCCTCATGGCAAGGGAAGTGTTAAAACCAAGAAATAAAGGAGATGGTAAACAAGCCAATAAACAAGGTAAAATTCAAAAGAATGTGTCATCAAAATTTAGTGAAGGTGAAGAATTTTTAAAACTAAGGTCTTGTTTATACGCAATACTTATAAAAGTTGTCGAAGGATAGTTTAAAAATAGTGTGACAATTTCTATTGGTGTAGTGAGAAGAATGTGCATGGCACTATTCACTCTTGACATAGTTAAGGTGAAATCTCAAAAATAAATTAAAATAATTGAAATATAAGCCCATTATGAAAGCTACCTATTGTGATACACATTATTTTCTTCAAATAATAAACATGAGTTGTGTTATTAATTATTTAATACCTACAGTGAATTCTCACTACACTCAAAAGAAGAAGGCCTTAGTAAGGTAACCTTGGTAGAGGAAGAAGCAGGCGAGAAGCTAAAGATGAAGCATCAAACAAAAGTTTTGATTCACAAGTTTCAAGGATTGAAAGGCAAAAAGTCTTGAAGGGTGCAATAAAGCTAGGTATCCAAAAATTGGAAGTTAAAAAAAGTCCTAACCGAAGATGAAAGGCAAAATTTTCAAGGTCAGATGGTAAGAAATTTTATGAGGTAGGAAAATTATAAAAACTCCAATGGCAAATGGTTATACAAGTTCTAAAGTCTAAGACACCCATGCTCCAAATATTTAAGGGACCCCACACATTGTGTTGAGGTGTACAATCCTTTCTTATAAAATATCGTGATAAATCTGAAGAACACAAGCTTATACTGAGAGGGGGGGTGAACAGTATAAGACCACTTTTAACTTTTTCCTTCAACTTAACTTTTAATACAATATTATGCAGTGTATAGAAAGCGGTATCAAGCGAGAAATCAAAGCAATACAGAAAACACCATCCACAATAGAGACACAACAATTTACGTGGTTCACCCAAGGTGGGCTACTCCACGGATAAAATTTTCACTAAAATTTTATCAACCAAATCTGGGAAAACCTTTCCCGATTACAATGTTTATGGGTACCAACCCAAAGGAGACACCAATCCCCTAACTCTGCTTTGGCTGGTGATCCTCTAGAAGACCTCTGCCTCTGCTGCCCTTAGCAAGTGGAACTCTATCCATAGAAGACACCTGTCTTCCCTGCTCTAGCTGGAGACCTCTGTCCTCAACTCTATCACCTCAAAGCTGGTCCTCGAAAATGCACTAAACACAGTCCTTCGGTCTAGCACAAATGTCCTCTATATTTTTCTCTGATCTGCACCAAACACAGTCCTTCGATCTGGCACAAGTCTGTCCTCTTCCTCTTTCTCTGGTCTACACCAAACACAGTCCTTCGGTCTAGCACAAGTCTGTCCTCAAATCTCTTTCTGTTCTGTTACAGTCGCATTTGGTCGAAACCAACTTTTGCACTGACTGCGCAAACACAACAGCACTCGATCGAACATCAACTTATGCACCTCTGCGCAATCACAGTAGCATAGTCTTCGCACACTCTACTTTTCGACGATCGAACTTCTCCCCCGCACTCTATCTATGAATATCGCACTTCGAACGCACACTTCGATCGATGCAAAATCTCTTCAAACAACCCTCCTTTTATACTAACATAATCAAGATCTAAACCTTGGTCTTAGTCGGTTGTTATGCAAATGCAAACCCTAACTCCGTCAGTTGCATGCCCTAATCTTCGTCGGCCCAATTTTAACTCTGTCGGCTTCAACCGCCTCTGTGGTTCAGTAGCTTCTGTCGCGAAACCACAACATGTCGCGATATCGTGACATTTTTGTAGCCGTACACTTTCGTTTGGCTATTGTCACGATATCGCGACACTTTTGCTTTTGTCTGCCTTGACTACGTTCTTGTCGTGAAATCGTGACACTTCTGTCTTTGCTGACGTCATCTTCACTCCTGTCGTGAAATCGTGACACTTTTGTCTTCATGGCCTTCTTCTAGGCTTGCACTAGAGAAAATGGAACATGTCACAAAATCGCGACGCTTTCGCCTTCGAGCTCTTCCTTCTTCAATTCATCATGAAATCGTGACGCTTCTTCTGTTGAAGACTTGCTAACTATTTCTGTCATGAAATCGTGACACTTTCTCCAACTACAAGCTGCCATCTCAACTTGTCGTGAAATCGTGACACTTTTTGCATTCGCAAGCTTTCTCTTCAACTTGTCATGAAATCGTGACACTTTCTACATCCGTACAACTTCTTTGTAGCCTGTCGCGAAATCATGACGCTTCTCATTTCAGACTCTTCCCTTTGCTGCATGTCACGAAATCGTGACAGTTCTCACTTCGAGCTTTTCGGCATGTCACGAAATCGTGACAGTCCTCACTTAGTCTTTTGCGGCATGTCTGAAATCGGACACTTTTCGTTTATCTCTCTTCGAACTTGTCACGAAATCGTGACAGTTCACACTGCGGACTCTCCCTTCTGCATCATGTCGTGAAATCGTGACACTTTTTCGTCCATACAACCTTCCTTGCATTATGTCGCGAAATCGTGACACTTTTCCTTCTTTGCCTTCCTGCACTTTTCGAGTCGCGAAAATGCGACATGTCACGAAATCGTGACACTTTCCACCTTGCTCTCTTTCTCTGCCAACATGTCGCGAAATCGCGACAGTTTTGCCAGCTTCTTCTCTCTCTTCCAACATGTCGCGAAATCAAGTTTTTCCAGCTTCTTCTTTCTCTTCCAACATGTCGCGAAATCGTGACACTTTTTCAAAAAGCTTTCTCTCTCCTACCTAAGTCGCGAAAATGCGACATGTCACGATATCGCGACACTTTTTCAAAAAGCTTTCTCTCTCCTACCTAAGTCGCGAAAATGCGACATGTCGCGATATCGCGACACTTTTCCAACTTACTTTCTTTCGAACCTGTCAAGCCGAACCTTCAACAAAACACATTATTTTTACATCAAATCAAATTCTTTCAAAAGCTTCTTGACATCAATGACAACTAATTCACTTGAGCAAATGCAATGTACTCAAGGTACCCAAAATTGCCAACAATCTCCCCCTTTGTCATTGATGGCAACCCTTTACTAAAAACACGTCTCAGGAGCAAAAACTGAAACCAACTGTGCTAACAGCTAAAAATCTCCTATTGAAGTTTTGCTCCCCCTGACTTGAAGCTTTCCTCTTTACATTGAAGCTCTCCCCCTTACTCATATCTCTCCCCCTTACTCAAATCTCTCCCCCTTTGTCATCAATGGCAAAGGGTCACCTTTGGGGCTTGGGACTAAGAATGAGCCTCTTAGCTTAGTCCCTCCCCCACCTCCTCATGAGGAGATTAAAACTGGGGTGGGAGTAAAACTCCCATTAGGCACTGATCATCATCAGTGTCTATAATTTCCTTGCCTGGCCTTTTCTTGAACTTTTTGCCCGCATTCCTGTTTTTGTCACTGTTCTTGTTCTTGTTCTCATCCCTGTCCTTTTTCATGCCTTGATCCTTGGACCTGATCATGCCACTGTTCCTGTTCCTGTACCTTGGAAGATCAGCTCTACACTGTCTAGTTGTGTGACCTTCATTGTTGCATTTATAACAAGTAACACTGTAATTTCTTTTAGGCATACTTGTTCTTTGAATCCACCTGTTCTGACTAACCGTGAACCTGATATTAGCCTTGCAGACAATTGCCTTATGCCCAAACTGATTACAAGAGTAGCAATACCCTTGGAAGAAATTACCACTTCTGAAATTGTTGTTAACCTTCTTCATTTGAGACATGCAATGTGCAGCCATGTGACCAAACCTGTAACACGCAAAACATCTGTCGTGAAATTTTCCTTTATACGACCTCTTGGGTCCTGAAAACTTCTTCTTCGCATTCTGAATTTTGTTTTCTATTTCTACGCATCGATCACTCATGGACTCATGTTCTGAAGTACTTTCTTCATCAGAACTCTCTTCCTTTTGGAATCTCTTGCTAGATTCCCCAACCTGTTCTTTGTGCGGCTTAACAAAACCAAGACCTATTTTATCTGTTGGATTTCTTTGACCTTTGATGAGAGACTTAACCCTTTTGGAGCTATCTTGAAACCTGTACAGACTTATCCTTGTACTCTTTAGTTTCCACTTCCAGAGAAGCCATTTTCTGTTCCAACTCATTATACTCAAGAATCTTAGACTCTAACTCATCCTTGAGTTCCTGTGTTTTAGCTATAGAGAAGTCAAGACTTTCTATAAGATCGTCTCTCTCCATACAACATTCATCTAACTTATCCTTGAGTCTATCATTCTTCTTTCTTTCCTTTTTCAAAACACTAAGAGCATTATTAAGTTCACTTTCAAGATCTTTTATTTGTTTGCTTTCTGAATCCTCAAGGCCTTTTCCAGATTTCTTATCACTAGAGGTGCTACCTTTTTCAAAAACCATACAAGCATCTTCTTGATAGTTTTTTGAAGCATCCTTATACATATTGGAAACCAAATCATTATTTGTACAGTCATCCTCAAGGTGACCAAAATTTCCACATCTAAGACATTTCATAATAATGAATCTATGTTTCGGTTCTTCCTCCTTTTCTGATATGAACAACATCTCATTTTCCTCATCACTTGAAGAGCTTTCACTATCACTTGCTAGAACACTTACTTGCTTTGTCTAGGTAGAAACTCTTCTTGTTCTTGTGTGAATACCTCTTTCCTTGATTGTTGTGCTCATCTTTGTTCTTTCTATAATACTTGTGCTTTTCAGAATCCTTGCTCTTAACATCCTGTTTCTCTTCATCACTTTCATTCTTGGAAACAGATACGGTCAGTAGCATAATGACCGAACTTTCCACAATTGAAGCATCTTATATTTTTCATGCTTTTGTGCTTTCTAGATAACTTGCCTTTCTTGTTGTAATATGCCTCTTCATCACTAGAAGACTCATCACTCTCTTGAAGTTGTTTACCCTTAGATTTCTTGGTAGCCTTGAAAGTTGCCTCTTTCTTGACGTCAACCTTCACCTGAGTTCTCAACTCAAATGTTGCAAGAATGCTATGAAGCTCATCCTTTTTCAGCTTATCCAAATATTTAGCTTCCTCAATAGCAGAAATCTTTTCATTGAATCTATTAGGAAGAGATCTTAAGATTTTATCACAAACATCATTTTCAGCAAGTTCAAGACCTAAGTCTTTCATGGAGTTAACAACCTCATCCATGCGAAGCATGTAGTCACTAATATTTTCATCATCATTCATCTTGAGTTGTTCAAACATACCTTTGAAATGTCTCAACTTGGCCTTTATGACATTTGCATCACCTGTATGAACCACCTGCAATTGTTTCCACATTTCACTAGCTGTCTTGCAGTGAATTACTTTGGTGAGATCTGCTTTTTGTAAGCCTTTCAGGATTGCATTCATTGCTTTTGAATTGCTGTGATGTAGAAGCCTATCTTCTTTAGTATATGGACCATTTACAGGAATAGTGTACCCATCTTCAATCACTTCCCACACCTCATTCCCAAGTGCCATTAGATGAACCTTCATCCTTGCACTCCAAAGACCAAAATCTGATCCATCAAGAATAGGTGTTGCATTTCCGCTTGAATAATCCATTGTGTTCTTATCAAGCTTTTCCTTCAAGCTATTTAAACTTTTCGAAGGAACCCGCTCTGATACCAATTGAAGAACACAAGCTTATACTGAGAGGGGGGGTGAACAGTATAAGACCACTTTTTACTTTTTCCTTCAACTTAACTTTTAATACAATATTATGCAGTGTATAGAAAGCAGTATCAAGCAGAAATCAAAGCAATACGAAAAAACACCATCCACAATAGAGACACAACAATTTACGTGGTTCACCCAAGGTGGGCTACTCCACGGATAAAATTTTCACTAAAATTTTATCAACCAAATCTGGGAAAACCTTTCCCGATTACAATGTTTATGGGTACCAACCCAAAGGAGACACCAATCCCCTAACTCTGCTCTGGATGGTGATCCTCTAGAAGACCTCTGCCTCTGTTGCCCTTAGCAAGTGGAACTCTATCCATAGAAGACACCTGTCTTCCCTGCTCTGGTTGGAGACCTCTGTCCTCAACTCTATCACCTCAAAGCTGGTCCTCAAAAATGCACTAAACACAGTCCTTCGATCTAGCACAAATGTCCTCTATATTTTTCTCTGATCTGCACCAAACACAGTCCTTCGATCTGGCACAAGTCTGTCCTCTTCCTCTTTCTTTGGTCTGCACCAAACACAGTCCTTCGGTCTGGCACAAGTCTGTCCTCAAATCTCTTTATGTTCTGTTACAGTCGCATTTGGTCGAAACCAACTTTTGCACTGACTACGCAAACACAGCAACACTCGATCGAACATCAACTTATGCACCTCTACGCAATCACAGCAGCACAGTCTTCGCACACTCTGCTTCTCGATGATCGAACTTCTCCCCCGCACTCTATCTACGAATATCGCACTTCGAACGCACACTTCGATCGATGCCAAATCTCTTCAAACAGCCCTCCTTTTATACTAACATAATCAAGATCTAAACCTTGGTCTTAGTCGGCTATTATGCAAATGCAAACCCTAACTCCGTCGATTGCATGCCCTAATCTTCGTCGGCCCAATTTTAACTCTTCGGCTTCAACCGCCTCTGTGGTTCGGTAGCTTCTTCGTGAAACCACAACATGTCGCGATATCGTGACATTTTTGCAGCCGTACACTTTCGTTTGGCTATTGTCGCGATATCGTGACACTTTTGCTTTTCTGCCTTGACTACGTTCTTGTCACAAAATCATGACACTTGTCTTTGCTGACGTCATCTTCACTCCTGTCACGAAATCGTGACACTTTAGTCTTCTTGGTCTTCTTCTAGGCTTGCACTAGCGAAAACGGAACATGTCACGAAATCGTGACACTTTCTGCCTTCGAGCTCTTCCTTCTTCAATTCATGTCGTGAAATCATGACGCTTCTTCTTTGAAGACTTGCTAACTATTTTTGTCATGAAATCGTGACACTTTCTCCAACTGAAAGCTGCCATCTCAACCTGTCGTGAAATCGTGACACTTTCTGCATTCGCAAGCTTTCTCTTCAACCTGTCATGAAATCGTGACACTTTCTGCATCCGTACAACTTCTTTGTAGCCTATCGCGAAATCGCGACGCTTCTCATTTCAGACTCTTCCCTTTGCTGCATGTCATGAAATCGTGACAGTTCTCACTTTGAGCTTTTCAGCATGTCACGAAATCACGACAGTCCTCACTTAGTCTTTTGCAGCATGTCGCAAAATCGCGACACTTTTTGAGATACTTTATCTCTCTTCGAACTTGTCATGAAATCACGACAGTTCACACTGCGGACTCTCCCTTCTGCATCATGTCACGAAATCGTGACACTTTTTCGTCCGTACAACCTTCCTTGCATTATGTCGCGAAATCGTGACACTTTTCCTTCTTTGCCTTCCTGCACTTTTCGAGTCGCGAAAATGCGACATGTCGCGAAATCGTGACACTTTCCACCTTGCTCTCTTTCTCTGCCAACATGTCGCGAAATCGCGACAGGTTTTGCCAGCTTCTTCTCTCTCTTCCAACATGTCGCGAAATCGTGACTTTTTCTTTTTTTACATGTCGCGAAATCGCGACACTTTTTCAAAAATCTTTCTCTCTCCTACCTAAGTCGCGAAAATGCGACATGTCGCGATATCGCGACACTTTTTCAAAAAGCTTTCTCTCTCCTGCCTAAGTCGCGAAAATGCGACATGTCGCGATATCGCGACACTTTTCCAACTTACTTTCTTTCGAACCTGTCAAGCCGAACCTTCAACAAAACACATTATTTTTACATCAAATCAAATTCTTTCAAAAGCTTCTTGACATCAATGACAACTAATTCACTTGAGCAAATGCAATGTACTCAAGGTACCCAAAATTGCCAACAAAATCTCTCAGAAAGAATGGATTGAATTAATATAGGCAACAACATCCAAGCCATATTGGGAACAACCCCAAATTTGGAGCATTAATTACAAACATACTTGCACCAAATTTAATGGGAATCCCTAAGTAGATAGCATAATGGAAGTAGTTGCTCATCCAAAGACTCGAAACCATTTAACATTTATGATTTCAAATCCAAAGACCTTGGAGGAACCAACAACTTAAATGAAGATATGACCAACACCAAGAGTAGTAGTCGTCTTGAAATCTCTACGAGTTATAGATGGAAGACCTCCTTGTAATCTATAAATAGTAGAAGGATAGATATTATAAATCATCGACAAGTTATACATTCCATATAGCTTTCCCTTCATTTTTCCTTATATAGTAGTACTCGTATTCTTGAGTGGTCTTGTGGGCATGCCCTCAAGCCCCCACTTCTGGCATAATATTGTAATTATTTTATATTCATATATGCATACTAGAGGCCATGACTATTTGGTTCCAAGTGTTTGGTTCTCCCTATCTCGTTTCCTTTGTGCATGTGTTTTTTTGTGCTTATATATGTCGAGGAGAGAAAGTGTTCATTGTATCAATAAATTACACTCAGGGCTATTGTGTAGGGGATATTATCTTGATCTTGGCACATCGCCTGCATTAACTTAGGTTTTATGTTTTTGTTGTTTTTTTTTTTGCATCCCTGTAACCCCTTTTTCCCCAAAGCTTTTAGATTAGGCTAGAGTAGGAAAAGTACACCCAAGGTCAAATATTAAAAGGATGTGGCCTTGTAAAAAATCTCAGAGACCCCAATAGAGATAAACCTTGTGCTCTTGGGACTGGCCCTGCTCTATCGCTCTACATGACACGTGATAGCCCCTATTGTTTGGTCCAAACCTTGTTCGACAATTAGAGACAATTGAAGAGGACAACAAGGCCTATGATGAGAGATGTGTGTTATGATACAAGGGATCTTGTACAAGGGATAAATATAGCTTGTGATACCAATGATTTGAAGATTTTTCATGAAGATAAAGCTTATTTAGAAGGTGGTTGTGTTGGCCATGACAAATTCCATATTGCTACAATTGAAAGTGACAATGATTGTTCAAATTATGTTGAAGGACGTTGTAATGATGATATGTGGTATTTGAATATTGTTGGTACCAGTGGCAGAGCTTGAAGTGATAATGCAAAAAAATGGGTATTATGAAAATCATAAAAAAGAAATTGGTTAAAAAATAATGAGGGTTATAGTGGTACAAGTTTGGGAAGATATGTGCAAGGTATGAAAGAGCCCACAATGTTAAGTATAGGGTTAAATAATGAATGCATTTGTTGTAATGGTCCAATAGGAAGTAGTGAGTCCAAATTTTTGAAAAGGAAAATCTATGCAAAAGATAAAAATATAGGTCAAATAGAAAGTAGTGACATTGAATTTGTGAAATGGCTATAACACAAAATTATGAAGAAAGAATCATTTGTAGAAGTTCCTAGGTTGGGTTGTTGTAGTCATTGTGGAAGATATAAACGTGTGTTAGAAATATATTGGAACATACATTATTATGAAATTTTTGGAGGTAATAATCACTCTAAAAGAAAGTGTTAGCACTAAGAGAAATTTGCCAGTAAAATACATATGAATTATGGATGGATGAATGTGTGTGATTAAAATAAGGCAAAGGAGATGTTGAATGGTTTCTACAAAAGAAGACCAAGTTTTGTGGTCGAAAATTATCACAATTTGTTGAATAAGAAAAATGTAAGATTTTCCATTGAGAAATATCGTAGGAAAGTTGAGATAAATAGTTTTAGTAGCAGAAGAATATGACCTAAGCAATGCTTGGAAGACCTATAGTGACAGGACCTATAGTGAAATATTATGTGGATGATTTTGAAGATGTGGAATATTCATAAGATATAATTTAGTGGTGATTTTCTAGAGGTTATGACCTAAAGGATGATCTAGAGGTTGACTTAGAGGTAATGATGACCTAGAGGCGACCTAATAAAGCAACCCAAAGTCGATGATAACCCAAAGGTGACCCAAAGAGAATCTAAAGGTAAAAAGACAACCTAGAGGTAATGACCAAGAGGTAAATATCTAGAGGTGACCCAAGGGCAACGACCTAGAGGAAAAGACCCAGACGCAACCCAAAGGTAGTGACCCTAACACAATAACCCAAAGATAAACCTAGAGATAAATTAAAGAGGAAAACCAAGTGGACATTATCTAGATCCAATTGAGATGGATCTAGAAGAGCAAGAGCTAGCAAAGCAAAAGTGACCCAACTAGGTCCAATGTTAGAGAATGAGAGCTAGATCCAAAGCCTAAACCAAAGAATAATTTCTTATGTAACACTCCTAGAATCATGGGGGGTAATGGTATTTATATAAAATAATGTAATATGGGGGGTATTAGACTCTATTACATTATTTGAAGTTATTTAATTATTAATGGAGTGATTGATTAGTTCCACCTCGTATTAGGTTGGATAGTCACATTTCCCATGAGTTTACAAGAATATGAAAGTCACAACTGAAGGTGAAACACCAAGAGCTATAAATATTAAACAATCGCTCAAAAATAAGAGACATATTGATGTATTTATATGTTTTCTATATGAAAGTCACGGATGGTGAAATAAGGTGAAATAAGGAGAAAATAAAATTGAAATATTAATGTGAATATATTGTGTTAAAATATTGTTTTTATGAGATAGGGATTGTTGGTAAAATATGCTAAGAGCAATCTTTTCGTGGTGAAAATGGCGATTGAAAAATTGAGTGACATCTTAGGCGAGAAGCAGAGTAAGGCAGATGATCGGGTGGAGACCGGTGCGCAATCGTGCGGCAAATCCACCCCTCACGCAATTGCGAACCAAGTCGAAAGCACTTAACCCATCACAAGCGACAATACTCAAAATGGACCTATCAAGGGGAAATATCCCCTTGGCAAACAAGACCATGGTGGGAAAATTCACATCCAACCCTCCTACGTAGAGCTCCTACAAAGCAAATGCAAACAACATACAACCACTTTGAGTGGCTTCGTTGCACAAGGATACGATGTACTATGCCCTAAGCAACTCATGGAAGGCTATGCAACACGAGATTTGTTTTCCCTTATGGGAAAATTTATCGGAGGACGCCCAGATATGGACTCAATCCGTCGTTGGGCATCAACAAAATGGAAAACCCTAGGGAGTCTGGAACTCTCTGCAATGTCTAGGGGTTTTTTCATGATCCAACTTAACACAAAGGAGGACACAAAATGCATATTATCCGGAGGTCCTTGGTTATTCGAAAGGCGAAGCTTGTTCCTAAGGAAATGGGAGCCAAGTTTTGATCCAAAGACATAGAGCATAAATTATGCTCCCATCTGGGCCCGACTCCCTAATCTCCCTATGCACTTCTTCTACGAGGACGCATTACAAGGTCTAGCTCAAGCATTCGAGGAGATTTTGGCTATAGAACCAGCCACTCACGCTAGGACTCGTCTAACTCAGGTGCGCATCTATGTCAATGTGAACCTGGAATCGAAACTCCCAGATCACATCAACCTGGTCTATGGGGATTATATATGAAGACAATCGCTTGTGTATGAAAACCAGCCCACCTTCTGCTCGAAGTGCCAATCTCAAGGGCACCTCTCATCCTAGTGCCCAAAGCACAAAAACCCTAAAACCAACCACCATAATGCAGTGCATTTGGATCAAGCTGATAGCTAGAAGATTATCTTTAGAGCCAGACAGAGCCTGATCATCAAGAGCAGGAAATCAAATCGACCATCGCCAGCCAAAGTGATGCAAAAGGCAAGTACCCTGGTCTCTATCTCTAATAAATTTAATTTACTCAATGATTTTGGCTCCTTTGAGGAGATTGAGGAAGGAGAAATCTCTATCAAAACATTCCCTATTCCTAATCTCACTTCCCTTCTACGCCCGAATTCCAGTGCCACCCAAGAAATTCCCTTTCCCCTCCCCCTCTGTGTCAGTCCCCCCACCCACTATTAGCACCGCTCTTCAAAGCCCTCCCTCAAAACCCCCATGTTTGCCTACCCCCTCGTCCCCATTGCCCCTCCCCGTTGGGTCTGAATACCTTACCTCCTTGGCTAACACAAATATCACCGATTTTGACAACGATGAGTCTGCCCACGAATCCCCAAAAACTTGGAATCCCAAGAAAACCCGAAGCTTCAGAAAATCCCAGATGGATGTAGGTGGAGATAGAAATAAGGGTAGGCCTTTGATGTCGAATGAAGAAATCGGGACATTGCTGAGGACATAGCCAATGAAACTCATAAAACCCTGTTCCAAGAAATTTAAAACACCATCAAGGAAGAAAGCCGAAGACCCAAACTCTCCGCGCACCAAGGCAAAGGGGGTAAAAAACCCTCCAAAAGTTCTAAATGAAAGTCCTCTCTTGGAATGTGAGAGGACTGAATGGGACAACTAAGCAAAGGCTAGCTACTGTCATGAGGAAATATTCCACCCCCCATGACCTTGGCAAGAAAGTTGCATCCCCTGTTTCTATCCTTGCTAAAGAAGCTCCTTCTGGCAAGCACCCGAGGTTTAAGCAAAAGTTAGTTCGGCCCTCCTAGAAAAGAAGGAAGTCCAACAGGCTAAAGATCTCGAACCTGAGTGACCATCGACCATCTCCAAAAATTATCAGTGACAAAGACGAGCATCTCACCACTAGTGTCAAGGATAAGCTCCACTCTGTGGCCCTCAACCATGTTAGCGAAGTAGTAGGCCACCTATAGACGGTTGTCAATATTTATCGGGAAGGAGGTACTCTCCTTTACAGTGCCATCCAGGAGCTCAAGGATATCCCTGCTATGCTCAAGACTCTTTTGTCCCCTGATCATAAATCCAATGCAAAAGAGAAAAGGTATAAATATTCCCAGTAGCCTGGTAAATTGTCTGTTAGGCAGCAAGACTGCCTATTTTTTTAATGATTTGTTGAAGTTTGTTTTTGTTGGTTTCAGTCTTTACTGGACCAGGTTGAAATAGGCAGAACCATTGATGGTTTTTGTATGGCTACCATTATTGGGCACTGATGTTTCTACTTACGCCTACTGTAATAAGGACATGACCCTTTAACCCGTGCAGTAAATAAAATACCTTTACCTACCCAAAAAAATATTGTTTTTATATATTTTTTAAAATATTTGTTTTTGTTCGTTTTCTTTTCAACAATCAAAGGGTATTTTCCTCATGGTTTTTTTGTGAAGTACTCAAATAAGTTCATCTATCTTGCAATTTTGAAGATGTGCACTACATTTAGTTTCCTCCTAATTTTAACAGTTTTAATCGGTTCTCCATGCTTCTGGTCATACCCTATTGTTGTGCAAATTTTTTTTTTTGTAACTTTACCCACTGATCTACAAATTTCCCTCATTGCATATCCATGTATAATAATGATGCTTCGGGTTTTTGAAAAACTCTTGGTAGTTATTGTAGTAGTTGCCTCATAGTCACCTCAATTTACAGACACTCATGCCAATCATGTGACCACATTGAGTTGGTGGTTTGCATTTTCTCATATCATAACGATCAATCATGTGAATCATAACCAAGTTATGAGTTGTCCATTGCATCACATACTTGTAGAAACTATCATGCCATTTTATCCAAATAATATATTTGACACTAATGGCTTCCCCCTACCTAATCATGATGCAATACTTGATAGTCAAGAATTAATAGTGGAGATTTTATATGTTTTCAAGGGGATTGGGAGCAATGATTTCGAAGAGATTATGCATATATATCTTGATAATAGTTAAACATGAACTTTCAACTTTTCGAGGCTGCTAAAATATTTATTACAATTCTTGTGATTGCACTTATGCATCAAGAAGGAAACTAACAATCCAAAGCTAGTAAAGCAAACTATGATAACACAAAGTTATGGAAATATTACTCTTCTAAGATACAATGCATAGACAATAGAGATGGAGTTTTAGTATTGTGAAAGTTGTTGTAGGAAAATGTCAAGAAGGAGGATGTTAAATTCTAAATATTTGTATTTACAAAAAAATTTGAAGAAGATCCAAGAGATGAATATCAAGAATTCAATCTATTTATGAAAAAATCAATTGAGATGAGAATTGAATTTATTTGTGAACTCTCAAGCTCTAAAGGAAAGAGTTGTTATTTTTCAAGGGTGAGGGATTCGAGTACAACCCATTTTTCTCTAGAAAAAATATCATGAATAAAGTTTTAAAAAATTAATACAAGGAAGAAAAAATATGTAATTACAAGAAAACTTACCATAAGGTAAACAACCCCAACTACCTAATGACATGGCAAGTACTTAAATATTGCAATCCTTAAATTGAGTATATACTCACATGCCATAAATAATAAAATTAGTAAATAAATATTTCAAAAACCTTATAAAAACAAAGAACATGCAAAATTTATAAATGAAGTAAAAATAAAAGGTAAAACAATATTTTATTTAGATATATGAGGTATAAACATAGTTCTATAAAAACAACAAATAAAAATGAAATTATGTTATCTTCTTATTAAACCAACATATATTTATTTAAATAATAACTCAAATATATCATACAATAAATACTTGCACCTTATTGTCGTGTATTTTTTAGCTTTTTGTAAAATATATTACAAGATTGAAACATAACTAAAACATTTTTTAATCAATACTTCTTATACACATCTGTCATGGGGTTGAACCCAAGTCTCGTCACTGATAATGAGAGGTGGCGTCCTTCATGGTAGACCACATGCACACGAATATAACTAAAATATTTTTAAAAGTTAAATTTATTATATTGGCTATGTTTATATGATGTAGAAAATTATTGTTCAAAATTTCTTTGGCTTAAATGATTAAAACTATGAGCTTCTAATGAAAAGATCTATATTTAGATGATATATATCATTATAGGTTTCTTTGAAATAAAAAAAATCAATCTTATATAACTAATTAAAAAGAAGATTCAATATAAGTTGCAAGCTTATTACGGTGGTAAGAGCTTTGGCCTCTCTTTGAGAGGTCCAAGGTTCAAACCCCACTCAGTATGAGGGAACTAGGACCTCTCATAAAAACTGTGTACAGTCATTAGAAAGATTGAAGCTTACTACAGTGGTAAGGGCTTTGGCCTCTATATGCGGAGGTTCAAGGTTCAAACCCCACTCGGTATGAGGGGATCAAGACCCCTCATAAAAACTCATGCTTTACCCTAAAAAAACTTGTAAGGGATACCGTAGTGGTAAGTCCTTGGGCTTTCATCCACAAGACCCAAGTTCAAACCTCAATAAGAGGGGACTGGGACCCCTCATAAAAACCTTTGTAAACTCAATTTTTGGTTCTAGCTACTACCACGGTGAGGGCGGGCCATTGTGTGCTAGTCTGAAAATAGACGTAGAGCACCCCCTTGTGGGGGCCTTTTCCTAGGCAATGAACACTCGACTTAAAACTGGTATGAATAAGAAAAATTCAACTTAAAAAAAGGCACCTTCGATCAGGTTTACAGGCCTAACAATGGAGGTATGGTGTAGGTGTTGCTTATGTTGTTCATCTGTGGCTCTTTTGGTGGAGTGATAGATAGTACTTATGCCTATGATGTTGTTGGGTTTGGAAGGGGATTTGGATCGATGTCAAAGTCGATGGGGGCTAAGAGGTTGAAGGTTTGTGTCTCGACAACTGTGTTATCTTTGATGGATAAATAACCATAATGATGCTCATCTTCCTCAAAACTCTATGCCTCAATCTCCTCCTATATCAAATTCATTTTTTTTTCTGTTGAGTATTGAAGGCAATATGGATTTTTTTTGTTTTGTCTTACTTTTTTTTTTTTACAAAAGAAGTAGGAAATGAGATCGATGTGGCAAAGGATGGGCGCTCACCTTATCGAGCAATCATGAGAAGCTATTTGCCTATTTATCAATTATTTGAAGGCGATGCTCCTACAAAAGATGTCGAACATTAAGGTTGAAGACATCAAAGAGTTAATGGAATTTGTTTTTTTATAGAGGAATATTTATGGGCCATATAAATTGTGAAGAAAATTAACAATTCAGAAAAATATCTATAATTAGTAGAAGTGGAGTTTTAGTATTATGAAGTAGAGGTAGAGTTTTGGTATTGTGAAGGCTATTGTAGGAAAATATGTAGATAGTAGAGGTGGAATTTTGATTATTTTGGAAAATGTTATGAAGTACATCAAGGAGATCCAAGTTTGAGTTTTGCTAAGGGATACATGGATAATATCCAAGTTGTGTTGTAATATCAATACCACTTGGTGGTGATGACGTAATACGGGTATCCAAGTTGTGTTGTAATATAGGTGGGACATGTTTCAATCCCATATAATTAATTAAAAATATATATTCAATATAACAAATTGCAAAAAAATAATTACAATCCATATAATTAATTGAAAGAAAATCTAATATAAACATTTAAAATTTTATTATTTCACTTTTCAAAAAATCCTTTTTAATAAATATTAAAAATAGTCTAATTTCAAAATGTTAAAAACTATTTTGCTTGCTGCTGACTTAATATTTTTACTATTAAATTAATGTTAACTTTATTTTTATTTTAGAGGTAATAGTAGGGAATTGAGGAGGGTTTTGGAGGAGCAACATGACATATAGGAAAACTAGATTTCAAAATGTGACAACTAAAATACGTTAGAGAGACCTATGAGTAGTAAAGGGTAGACAATAGAGATCATACATGAAGAAGACAAAACAAGATATAAATACCTTAGGATTCCCAAAATGGTTATCTAGGGATATTTGTCTTTAATGGTTGTTCTAAAAAGGACATCAATTGAAATAATACAAGCAATGGATGAATCTAGGAAGAGAAAAATGGGGATTTTTTCTTTCCTTCAAAAAAATGGATTTGTAAAAAGGTTCGAGGATCCTTTCAAAATCCCTCCTTTCAACCAATATAAAATATGGATTTGTTAAAAGAAGAGAATAAATTCCAAAGGTAAAGTCTGATGAACAAAACCTCATAGAGGATTATAACAAGTTAGTTGAATACAGATTAATATGTCAATTCTTTAACCTATGGTCATCTCTAAAGGGTATTGAAACTTGGGTTAAAAATAACTGACTCCCATTAATATCACAACTGAAGATAGTATATGCAAGAAGAGGGTTTTCTTTGATAATATTTGACAATCTAAAAGATAGGGAAATGATTTTTTAAAGAGGTCCTTGGTTCATGGCAAGAAGTGGACTATTTATGAAGTACTAGGATGATAATTTTGACCCTAGAGAAGAAATTTCAAACTCCATTCCAATATAGGTTAAGATACTTTTTTTCCCAAGTCAATTTTAGTGGGAAGGATCTTTTAAAGCAATAGGAGACTCTTTAGGGCAGTGCATTAAAATAGTTGAGATGACATCACAATGAAAGTTAACCACATATGTCAAAATTTGTGTGGAGATGGACATAATGGAAGGGTTACCAGAGCATATTGAAATTGAAACACGGGATCAACTATAGAAGCAAGAGCTAAATTATAAGTAGTTTCCATTTAAATGCACCCATTGCAATAAATATGGATATTTATGTCCATAATTGCCCAAGTAAAGCAAGATAAATATCGAAAAAACAAGGTAATGAGAAGGATAATGAAGGATTTATGAATATATCAAAGAAAAAGTAAACTAAAGGAAAGTTGATACCGATAGTAAAAAATACATCAATGAAAAATCAATTAGAGGCCTTGGAGAAGGAAAATCCACAAGAAGATATTACAAGAGGGAAAATAATTTAGAAAGAAATAGTGAGGAGTTTGAACCAATCGAAGAAGTTCAAAAAGTAGAAAAGGAAAAAAACAAAAAATCAAGAAGAAGAAAAAGGAACGCAAGGTTTAAAAGTGGAAGATGAGGTAACAATGTTGGGTTGCATGCTATATCTAAGTTAACTATAATCACAAAAGCAAATCAATATAGAGGACAAGATAGTAGAATTAAATCCCCAAGTGGATAGCGAGGATAAATAAGAAGGTTGTTCCATGAAACCATAAAAAATGATTATATTCTCTTGATAAGAGGTATGGGTTCTACCTCAACAAAAATAACCTTAAAGGAAAATATTCAAGAATATGGTCCCAATATAATTTTTCTTCAAGAAACTAAGATAGCAAAAAATGAATGGACAACTATGGAAGGGATATGGAATAATAATATATACCATAGTGAATGTATTGGCATGAGAGGCCAAGTAGGATGTGAAAGCACGAGATTCCGAAAATAAAAAGAAACACTAATTGCTGCAATGTAAACTAACTAGCTTGATGCATGAAATAAAGCGGATGTAATCGAATCAAAACCAAACATAAAAGGAGAAAGCAGGAGCACAGCCCTTTTTATTAATGTGATTCCAACTCGGTTACAATACATCTCCTCCCTTTTTAGGGGCTAGGAGTGTTAGCATGTTTCCGTTACAATAGTGAATAGTGATCTTCTTTCCGCGTGCCCACATGCAAAATGGGCGGGCCAAAGTGTTGCCGCCGCTGGTGTTGATGAGTCCTCGCTTCTTGCTGCTCCTCCTGCGTTCAAAGAAACAACAAAGGCGTTAGTAGCACCTGCTGCAAATAGGAAAAGTTTGTTCCTTGAAATTAACAAAAGATGCATGTAAAAGATTATCGAAAACAGTGAATAAAATGAATCTAAATCACCTGCAAATCTGACAGAGACCAAAAGACCTTACCAGAGGGCCACTGCCATTGAAACAGTCGGCCAATCTACTTTCAACTAGAATTCGTCCCTGGGCGGGACGAATTCTGCTGTTATTCGTCCCCGGGTGGGACGAATTCGACTGTGTTAGGAAAGCCGAAGTGATGCCATCTAAATGTCGAACCTCGGGATCTCCAAAACACCTACAAACAGAGGGGTTAAGTAATTGGGGCCATTTTGGGATGACCCAGATGGTCGGATTCTCCCAATTTGGCCTCTATCCATGGGAATTCGATGTCGCTACCTGCAAGTTAGTGAGGGCCACAAAATCGACAAAGCATGATAATATTTGATAAATGTCTTCTGAAATCAAGATTGTGAGCTATCTAAACAGCATAGAATGTAATGTAGGATAAACAAGCAATAATAGAATAGACTAAAATGAAACTAAAAAAAGTGTGGGGTGCCCAAGTGGGCCGCCCCCGTTGGAACTTGATTTTGACGCCAATCCACTAGGGATGGGCCCAAAATCTCTTGGGATTGGGTTGTCGGCAAATTGGTGGATTAAGGTGGTCAAATGTTGGGTTTGGGTTCGGATCCACGCTTCCAAAAGCCACCCAATAACCTCTCTTGCGAAAGAGATTAATGGATGTGAAAAGGTGAATCGAAAAAGGGTGCAATAGGGTGTTCAATTTGGCAGCACTTCGTTGCTTGAAAATGCCTCCAACTTGTCCTCATTTGGGTGGGAAAGTCCACCATTTTATAGACCCATGGGGTCTCTTTGGAGGGGCATGCAGGGATGCCATGTGGCGGCCATGCCTTCCCAAGAGGGAGGAGACTCCTCCCTGACTTGGGCTTCCATGACTGCCCTTGTGACAGTCCTCTAACTGCCAACCTACCCACCTACACGCGCATGCACGGCAGGAGGCAATAATTGACTGTCCTCGGCTGCCACTTGGCGGCATTCTTCTTTTTGCCCGTTAAACCTGGAATTCATCTTGACCAAAGACGATTTCAGAATTCGTCCCTGGGTGAGACGAATCCCAGTTAGTATTCGTCCCTGGGTGAGACGAATACTGGGCAAAGTGCTTGAATGTGCCAAATTGCCTCTTGACCTTACAAAATTGCTATGAAAGTGGTTAGGACCATCTGTTTAACCTCCGAGGGCTGCCCTAGGGGCTATGTGTGTCAAATCGATCAGTGTTTGCAGTCACATAATCGGATTGGTGCTGTTTTGGTGTCTACAGATGCCCCTTTTTGGGATGCGCTGTGCATGGCGCAGCGCAGAGCAAAAATAGATAACCAAAGCACTAATGATTAGGGTTTCTTGGTAACCTAACCAACTTTTGATGCCCCAAGCATGGAAAGGGCATGCATTCTTGAATCCTTGCTTCGACGAGCTAAGGAATTTGATTTCAAGTATTAACCTATTTTGGTGAGGTGTGACTTGAGCTTGGACATTGATCAGTCATGATTAGGCAAAGGGCGCAACCTTTTGTCCATAGGGGAACCTTGTGTTCATGCTTCAGGAATGCCAAGTGTTTGATCAATTTGTGATTATTGCTTGTTTCCTGCCCCAAGCAGGAGCGTGATTGTCTTTGTCAATGATTCTTTGAATGCATGTCATTGCCTTGATTGGGTGTGTGTTTGTTGATTGGTGACTAAGTGTGACTACCCCCTCAAGCGACGAATCGATGAGGGAATGACCTTCATGAGAAAAGCGACGAGTCGCTTGACCCAAGATGACTTGTGCAAGGGTGCCTTTAGATGGTTTATCGTTAAGCATGTGCAATTTTTCCAACATTTAGACCTATTTTTGGTGGGTGGTAACCCTTTTGGTGATGCCATAATGGGGTGAAAGTGTCGAAAGTCCGTCTTCCCGTGGAGCGGTCCGGCTATGGTAGCCTTCTTGGGGAAGTAGGAGAGTGACAATTTGAGCCCCGACATCGATTTTCTATGCCAAGAGGTTAAGTGCAAGAGCACTTGTGTCCGGAAATGCTTATTGTTGTTGTGTTTGTGTTGCATTTTTTTGTTGTTTTTGAGTGGGTTTTGACCCTTTTGTGACGTCGTTTGGGGGTGAAATTGTCAAAAATCCGTCTTCCCGTGGAGCGGTCCGGCTATGGTAGCCTTCTTAGGGAGTAGGATAGTGACAATGTAAACCCGACATCAATTTTGCTATGCCATTGAGGTTAAGGTGCAAGATGCTTTGTTTGTTTGTGGATATTTGTTGTTTTTGTTGTTTTGATTTTCTTGCTTTGTGTATATGTCATTATTTTATGTTATGCACAATGATTGATGTTGATGGATGCATGCTTATGGTAATGGATGTATATGGTATGATAAATGCAAATGTTTTTGATATATATGTGATATGCAAAATGTAATGGATGAAATGAATTTGTGTTGTTTGGTTATGGCACCATAGACTGTTTAGGACTTTGTGATTTTGTTTTTATGCGATTGTTGTGATGAATGACTTTGTATGTATACATGTGGTTTTTTTTTTGTATTTTCTGATGGTATTGTAAGGATGAAAAGTAGCGCAGTTGGTTTAGAAATGTAGCTAAGGTTTTTTGAGACTCAGACGGTTTTAACTCACTAGCCACGATTGTACTTTATCTTACAAGACTTTTGAACAAGGTATGAATCGGACTTGTTTTTGACCAAGCTATTTCACATCCCTGTGTGTGCAATTGAGTTCATTTATGTGGTATTTGTCAGGATACCGCCAGTGCCAGATGGGCTTTCAACCGAACCTGTATTGAGGATCACCTAATTAGCTCCACTAACTCCTTTGTTGTATTTAGTTAGATTAATCTACGGTGTTATCCAGGATACCATAAGCTAGCTCATCCTTATGCAAACATTGGTCTGCATATACGCAAAGCGAATGTGACAGACATATCGTCATGCGGGTAGGATACCACCATTGCCAGATAGGTTGTCAACCAAACCTGTAATGAGGATCACCTAGATGGTTTTCGAATGTTGAGAATTCCAAAGATTCAAGTTCAGGTTATTTATTGGCTGAATGATTTGGGAGACTTGCTCGTCTATATAGTGATGCAAATCACTGTTTATTTTTCTATTTATTTTTCTTTTTGAGCAAGGATTTTGAATAGTGGTGATAACCACTGTTACTTGATTTTGTATTTTGAGCGGTGTGAGTTTGAGCTTGTGAATGGCTTTGATCCTCGTGGCCTTGGGGATGACTACCCATCCTGGTTAGGGGCGGATAGTATGAATCCTTACGACATTGGGGACCAAGGGGATGATGGAGATTATGAAGTAGGGGCATTGATCTTTTAGGCCTTGGGGATGACTACCCATCCTGGTTAGGGGCGGATAGTACGAATCCTTACAACTTGGAGACCAAAGGTGAATGGAAAGTGTTAGGATGATGATTTATTGGAATTTTGTTCGTGAATGGCGTTGATCCTTTTAGGTCTTGGGGATGACTACCCATCCTTGGCAGGGACGTGTAGTACGAATCCTTACAACTTTGGGAACCAACTATGATTGGGATTTGGTAGTGGTAAAAACCACTGTGTATTAAGGTGAATGGATAGGGAAGAGCTCGTCCTTTTATCAATTCTCAGCATTCTAGAACCATTCGCACAGGGGGATGAGCAAGATAACCGTTTCGCTTATGGTGACCTGGATTACTATGCAGGTTTCATCTTTCGTTCACACAACTTGGGAATTTTTATGTGTTTTAATTTGTGTTGGGATGCTACGTAACAAGGCGTATTTCAAGTGTAACTCTACCTTCGTAAAATCTGTCTGACTCGGTACATTACGTGGCTAAAGAGCAAAATGATGACTGAATTATGAAAACTCTTGATACATTAGAAGACCATTGACTCTATTGTGGTAAACAACAGTAAATGGCATTTGTTTGTTGTTTTGTAAAATGGAAAAGTGTGGAACAAGATGGACTAGCAGAATAATTACAGTCTATGGTGCCTTTGACCTTTACGACCACAAATATGCAATGTATGGATGCGATGCTTAATGCAGCTATATATTTTTGTATTTTTGATGGATTGATTTTTGTGAATATGAAGATGAGATGCGAGAAGAGCTTCTTTTATTGATGAATTTGAGCATGCCTAGAAATGAGATGCAAATTTTTGTTGTTTTTGATGATTTTTGAATTTTGACTTTTCTTATTTTTGACCAAGCGATTGTGGAAATCCTTGGAGCATTTTGGGATTGACCAAGCGATTTTAGGGATCCTTGGAGCATTTTGGGATTGACCAAGCGATTTTAGAGATCCTTGGAGCATTTTGGGATTGACCAAGTGATTTAGAGAATCCTTGGAGCATTTTGGGATTGACCAAGCGATTGTGGAGGATCCTTGGAGCATTTTGGGATTGACCAAGCGATTTTAGGAATCCTTGGAGCATTTTGGGTTGACCAAGTGATTGGGATAATCCTTGGAGCTTTTGGGTTGACCAAGTGATTGTGATAATCCTTGGAGCTTTTGGGGTGACCAAGTGATTGGATAATCCTTGGAGCTTTTTGGGTGACCAAGTGATTGTGATAATCCTTGGAGCTTTTGGGGTGACCAAGTGATTGCGATAATCCTTGGAGCTTTTGGGGTTGACCAAGTGATTGCGATAATCCTTGGAGCTTTTGGGGTGACCAAGTGATTGCGATAATCCTTGGAGCTTTTGGGGTGACCAAGCGATTGCGATAATCCTTGGAGCTTTTGGGGTGACCAAGTGATTGCGATAATCCTTGGAGCTTTTGGGGTTTTGACCAAGCGATTGTGATAATCCTTGGAGCTTTTTGGTTTGGACTATGGCTCTTCAAGGGATAGAGGTACCCCCAGCTTGATGGTCTTTGCGCTCCGGATCTGGCTCTGGAGGTATTGGCACGAATGGATCGTCCCTATGTGCGGAGATGAGGGCGGGATCTACCCTCGGCACTGATATTGCTATGGGATCTCTGGGTGGAAGTTGATCTTTGTATGCCCAAAGTGGTGGATGTAACGCTTGGTCTCATTGCGGTGGGTTAACGTGCCACTCATGCCCTAGTATTATGTTTATCTGTTGAATTGCTTCATTGATATTTATGGGATGTCGATGTTGTCGCATGTGATTGTTGTGGGCTATCTCTGTTTTATCCTCACCTTCGACCAGTGAGTACAGCTCATCAGAATCTAGAGATTCTGAGACATGGAGGACTGCATCATCAGGTAGCCCTATGGTTAAAGGTTGATCCTCTTTGAAAGGAGCCTCATGTAAGTTGGGCCTTGGGAGCTCCAAAATCTTGGTCTCTATCGACTCTAAGTGCTCTAGCGCTTTGCATGTATCGGGAGATTTGAGCTCCTCCTCTTTGGTTGGTTCTTGTTGAGGAACTTGGGGCCTATGGAGGGGTGGCCAGATAGCACCCCCCATGCCTTGGTAGGGCATTTCATCCCGCTCTTCTTCTCGCTCTGATTCCTTAGAGGCTTCTTGATGAATTTCTAAGGGTGGCCCATAAACCTGAGTGGGTTCCTGAGGAAGGCGCCCATCATTGGTTATAGGAGTAGCCTCCCGCTCATGTCTAGGAGGCATCGAGGGTGGTGCTTGATAAGGTCGCGGAGACTTGTCTCGCACCCGAGGGTTGTGCCTCTCATAATGTTTTGTCTTATGCGTGTGAGGGGTTGGAGTCCTCTCCTGCATAGTGTGTTGGAACAACTCATCCTTCTGGCGTTGAAGGTGCTCTTTATTTAGAAGATACCATTGCTCTAACTGTTGTCATTCTAGCTCAAGTTGCGTGAGTTGCATCCGATGTGCGAAATGCTTGATAGATTCTAAGATAGTTGGTCTTACCGCCTCATGTCTAGAAGGGTTAGATGCCTCTCCTAGATATCTATCTCGGTCGTAGTGATCCAAGATCTCTATAGGCCACCTCCCTCTGTTGGGGGTAGCGGCATTCCCTCGAGGCTTTGGCCTCAGTGAGTGATCCTGATAGCTAGCATTTGCGGAGGCGTATTGCTCCCGCAATGTATATTGCTCTTGAGGAAGGTAAGGGTCTTCCTCATGCTCTCTTTCATAAGTGAAAAAGGGATGGACGGAGTTGGCTCGCCCTGCCTGAGGAGCCTTGTGCTCTGGATTTGTCCTTGTAGTCCTGACAACTAGAGGGGGTGAAGGAGGGATAGTGTAATCATGTGGTTCCTCCCGTCGAACCCTATGTTGACCTAGCGCTTCATCGCGCGGTGACCACTCATAGCGAGCATCTAAGGGAGCTCTCCTATGGATGTACCCCTCATGGAAGGGTGTGTGTTGGGTGCTATGTTGAACAGGAGTGCCCCTAGAAGAGGTGCCCCTATAGTCCCTATCCGTTAAGGTGTGGAGGGGTCTGCCTTGTGTGTCAGGCCACCAAGGTGGTATGACCAAATCCTTGGGGCTATACCGGAGGTGACTTGTGCCTCCTTGGATATTCCCCATAGCATCCGCCCGTGATTGGGCTTGGCTACGGGTGAGCACCATGACGATGTCTCTCTAAAAACCCTAAAAATTGAAATGAGTCATATGGGGCCCAAAATTGGGGTGCGCATCCCTCTTACAATAGATAAGCCAAAAATGAAGTTTCAAGTCCTAACTCTAAATACATTAGGAGATATTGACCTCCGAACAGCTCAAAAAGCATAAAAAATTAGGTGAGCAATTTTAAAACCTAATTTCGGGGCACTAGATGATGGAATTTGGCCCCGAAAACTGACTTTTCTGGACAAATAGACCTAGGGAGTCGTATTTGTTTAAAATTATCCCAACTAACTCCCTGTAAAATTTCAAGTCAATCGGAGCTACGGTTGAGAAGTTATGGCCCCGACAAGATGCACTAAAATTTAGGGAAAAATATAAGATTTCCCATATTTTGTTGGATGCTCCTGCATCACTTATGGGCACCTTTGGGGTGCTCTTGGGTTGACCAAAGGGTTCATGGACACCTTTGGGGCCTTTTGGGGATGACCAAGCGATTGCGGGAATCCTTGGAGCTTTTGGAGCGAGTGACAAAATGCATAGATTTTTATCTTTTGTTTATGATTTTTCTGATTTTTTTTTGTTACACTAAGCAAAAATGAACACACACATACACAAACGGTGATTATCTCTTTTAAAGATTAATGGTGTGTCCTAAACTGGTTTAGTGCATTTTGATGATTTTGTTTTGTTTTTGAAAGTTTTGAAGAACGTTTAAATGCAGAATGTTGGCTCATATGACTCCCATAAATGGTCGCCCCTTCAATATACCATTGCCGGACCGATATACCAACCTCTCTATATACCCGCCCTTACGAGAGGGAAACTATAGGTACGTGAGAGCAGATGGTACGTGGAACATAGGCGGTACGAAAGGGGGATTGTCCTGTTAATGACACCTACCATAGAAGACTTATCCTCGCGCGCATGGGAATCACCCCAGCGACACTCGGTCAGCTTTCATCAGGATTTACGCCTAACAACAGTGACAATCGGGGAAATGGATGCAAAATCAAGCCAAGGTGGTGATGAACCCACCGTTGGTCTTGATCAAGGGCTGGGGTCTTACGACCAGCTCCTTGGTTTAAAAATACCACGTGATGTGTGTGTGGTTTATTTTAATTAAAATTGAAACATGCAAGCAACCACTACTTTCCCTAAGCAAGCAAAAATTGACAGAAAATAGAAAGCAAAAAATCAAAAAATGACAAAGACAGTTTTGGAACCTTACCTCTTTTCTGCCCAGACTTGTTGTTTCTGATCTTCGGCTCTGAAAATTTATAGACAGAAATTCGTCCCTCTGTGAGATGAATTACAGAATAGAATTCGTCCCTGTCTGAGATGAATTTGAATTCGTCTCAGGGTCAGATGAATTATAGTAAAGTATTCGTCGCAGTCAAAGATGAATAATAGTCTGATTTTAAAAATTGTACCTGTCAAGCACCAAACACAAAAATGGATCAGTTACTTGATCTTAAAAATTAGGGGACAGAGTCCCACCGTGATCGCCACTGAAAGCATGAGATTTCGAAAATAAAAGGAAAATTATAGCTATGCAATGTAAACTAACTAAGCTTGAGTGCATTAAATAAAGCGGATGTAATCAAATCAAAAACAAATATAAAATGAGAAAGCGAGAGCACAACCCTTTTTATTAATGATTTCAACCTCGGTTACAATACATCTCCTCCCTTTTTAGGGGCTAGGAGCGTTAGCATGTTTCGATTACAATAGTGAATAGTGATCCTTCTTTCCGATGCCCACATTTAAAACGGGCGGGCCAAAGTGTTGCCGTTGCTTGTGTTGATGAGTCCTCGCTTCTTGCTGCTCCTCCTACGTTCAAAGAAACAACAAAGGCGTTAGTAGCACCTTCAAATAGGAAAAGTTTGTTCCTTGAAATTAATAAAAGATGTATGCTAAAAGATTATCTAAAATGAGTGAATAAAATGAATCTAAATGACTTGCAAATCTGATAGAGGTCATAAAACATTACCAGAGGGCCACTGCCATTGGGCCAATCTACTTTCAACTAGAATTCATCCTGGGTGGGATGAATTTCTGTTAATTCGTCCCGGGTGGGACGAATTCATATGTGATGAGAAAGCCGAAGTGATGCCGTCTAAATGTCGAACCTCGAGATCTCCAAAACACCTACAAACAGAGGGGTTAAGTAATTGGGGCCATTTTGGGATGACCCAGATGGTCGGATTCTCCCAATTTGGCCTCTATCCATGGGAATTCGATGTCGCTACCTACAAGTTAGTGAGGGCCACAAAATCGACAAAGCATGATAATATTTGATAAATGTCTTATGAAATCTAGATTGTGAGCTATCTAAATAGCATAGAATGTAATTTAGGATAAACACGCAATGATAGAATAGATTAAAATGAAACTAACAAAAAGTGTGGGGTGCCCAAGTGGGCCGCCCCAGTTGGAACTTGATTTTGACGCCAATCCACTAGGGATGGGCCCAAAATCTCTTGGGATTGGGTTGTCGGCAAATTGGTGGATTAAGGTGGTCAAATGTTGGGTTTGGGTTCGGATCCACGCTTCCAAAAGCCACCCAATAACCTCTCTTGCGAAAGAGATTAATGGATGTGAAAAGGTGAATCGAAAAAGGGTGCAATAGGGTGTTCAATTTGGCAGCACTTCGTTGCTTGAAAATGCCTCCAACTTGTCCTCATTTGGGTGGGAAAGTCCACCATTTTATAGACCCATGGGGTCTCTTTGGAGGGGCATGCAGGGATGCCATGTGGCGGCCATGCCTTCCCAAGAGGGAGGAGACTCCTCCCTGACTTGGGCTTCCATGACTGCCTTTGTGACAGTCCTCTAACTGCCAATCTACCCACCTACACGCGCATGCACGGCAGGAGGCAATAATTGACTGTCCTCGGCTGCCACTTGGCGGCATTCTTCTTTTTCCCGTTAAACCTAGAATTCATCTTGACCAAAGATGATTTTAGAATTCATCCCTGGGTGAGACGAATCCTAGTTAGTATTCGTCCCTGGGTGAGACGAATACTGAGCAAAGTGCTTGAATGTGCCAAATTGCTTCTTGACCTTACAAAATTGCTATGAAAGTGGTTAGGACCACTGTTTAACCTCTGAGGGCTGCCCTAGGGGCTGTGTGTGTCAAAGCGATCAGTGTTTGCAGTCACATAATCGGATTGGTGCTGTTTTGGTGTCTACAGGATGTATTGCTATAATATATAATAGAAGAAAATGGTAGTTTATATAAGTGGTTAAAGATGCACATTGGATACAAATATCATTGAAATGCCAGAGATCCAAGAAAACATATCATCTTAAAAGTGTGTGTGGACCTATTGATCAATCTTTTGCAAAAGAATGTTGGTAAGATGGATTATCAAATAGCCTTGAAAATTGGATAATAGGAGACTTTAATTTGATTCTCAAATAAGATAAAAGAAAGGAGGAATTATGAGGCTAAATCATAATTCAAGTATGGTATCAAATATTATGGAAGAGAGGAACCTAGTACATATCATTCCAAAAGATGTTATTTTTCATGGTCAAATAGAAGATGAGGAGCAACCTTAATTCTAAAAAAAAAAAATAGGTTTTTAATAGATGAACCCATTATAGAAAAAAATGCATTAGTGGAGTTGTTTATACTGTCTAGAGAAAGATCAAACCATGCACCAATATTGTTGAAGATATAGGAATTTGAACCTCCAAAAAATGTGTTGTTCAAATTTAATCCTCAATTGATGGAACATGAGGAGTTTTAGGAAAATGTTAAAAAATGGTGGAATGAGATTGAAGTTGAAGGAGTAACAATGTTTAGATTCTATACCAAATGAAATAAATAAAGATTAAAATTAAAGGATGACAAATAAGCATAATAAAAGCAAAAGCTAAAAAGAAGAGAGAAATATGTGGTAGATTGGAAGAATTAAAAAAACTAGAATAAATTGAAACAAATACATGTTTGAGGTGAGATGAGGAAGTTAAGTTGATTGCACAAATGGTAAGTATTGAGAAGGAGAGCGATATATTAAGGTTAAGAGCAAGAGTGATCTAGGTATAGAAAGAGGGTGTAAAGTCTAAGTTTTTGCATAGAGCCTTGATTGCTTATAAAATAAAGAACCACATATTATGTATCAAGGAAGACAATAAAGAGGATATGGTAGAGGATAATGAAATACGAAATGTTGCGATAAATTATTTTCAAACCACATTATTAGATGATAACATTGATAAAGAAGAAATTGATAGAAGTGGTTGAATTGATACTAAAAGTAGTTACACAAGAAATAAATAATCATCTAATGATGGAAGTCAACATTGAAGAATTAAGAGAGAGTGTTTTGATTTAAGCTAGACAAAGCTCCAGGTCTAGATGGATTTGAGGCATTTTTCTTTAGAGGAGCATGGGAATTTATAGCTGAGAATCTACTATCAATGGTGGAAGAAGCAAGAACAATAGGGAAAATTTCAAAGTCAATAAATTCAATATTCTATGCACTTATCCCAAAAGAGGAGAAGAAAAATAAGTTTGATAGACTCAGACCTATGTCTCTATGCAAATTTTTGTATAAAGAAAAAAATAATAATGGCTAGTAGATTGCAAAAATCGCTGCCTATGATCATATTGAAAGAGCAAGGAAGAGCTATTAAAGGAAGATAAAACTTAGATGAAGTCATCATTGCACAAGAAGAAATCTACTCTACAATTAAATCAATGAGAAGGACAATGATGACCAAATATGACTTTACTACAACATGTGACAAACTCAATAAGAGATTTCTCTTAATGGTCCTTTACAAAATGGGGTTTTGTGAGTAATTGGTAAAATGGGTGGAAGGATCATGGTCCTTTACATCAATTCTAGAACATTCTTAGTTTTAGTCAATGGAGGATCATCTGATTTTTTTAACTCTTATTTCAACTCTTCTAGAGGCATAAGACAAGGTTACCCGTTATCACCAACTTTATATGTCATCATGGTTGAGGTATTGAGCTATCTTATCAAGCAAGCAATAATGTAATGATAGATTGAAGGAGCATCAAGTACTTTGAATATAGTAAATGGTGCCCATCTACAATTTATAAATGACTCTATGTTAATGGGACAAACATCTATTAAGGAATCTAAGAACATGAAAGAGATATTAGACAAGTTTTACATAGCAATGGGAATTAATATTGATTGTGACAAGTTTGTCCTTTATGCATATTGTTGCTCAATAGGTTTTGGAAGGAAACTTGCCATCAATTTTGGCTTCTAACTAGGCAAATACAAATAATTATTTGTGTATTTAGGGGTGCCAATTGGACCATGCAAACATACCAAAAAGCAATGGATAAATATCCTCAACAAAGTAATACAAAGATTGAATATGTGGTCCCATAGATGGCTAAATCTAGCTGGGAGAGTTATTCTAATCAAATTAGTTTTATATGCCATCCTGATATATTTAATTTCATCTATAATTGCACTAGTAGGAAAACTTAAGAACTTTGAGAAGATAACAAGGACATTTATGTGGAAAGGTGCTAGAGAACAAGAAAGAAAGAAGTCTCATTTGGTTAAGTGGGATATTATATGCTTACCGTAAAAATGGGGTGGATTAGGAATACAACATTTGTCCTTGTTACCAAAGATGTATGGAGCTAAACTAATATGAAGATTAATCAAGGAAAGTAACTCACTATAGATTAAATTCACGGTGAACAAGTATCTTGGAGGTAACCCATTGGAATGTATACTAACAATGAATGTAACTTCATATCTTTCTTTTTTTTTAAAGTGAAAAACCCCTTGTGGGGTCGCCTTGGTATGAGAGACCACGAACAGGGGGTTCTACACCGTCAAAGTCACTCGAGAGTCGCACCCAGCCCTACCCGCACCAACATTATGAATTGGATTTTGGGTACCCAATTCAGCTTTTTGGTAGGGTGGAGATTCGAACACAGGACCTCCCTTGGAGGATTGCCCTCTCCTCTCCAACTCACCTACAACACCTGGGTTGAATGTAACTTCATATCAAGGACTACTACATAGTAGAATTTATATGCAACGATATTCTTTTTTAGAAAAGGTTGTTCTTGGCTCATCAATGATGGCAAAAAATTATACATATGAATAGATGTTATTAATGGCATGCCAATATTAGAATATTAATGTGTACTTTATCTTTTGTCGCATTATTCACAAGTGGAGAGCCAAGCGCAAAGAGTAAGAGCCTAGAAAAAATCATGTAATAAAGGAGCATGTTAGGGTTCTTTTTTAGAAAAGTACACATTAAGGGGGGATGTTAGAATATTAATGTGTACTTTGTCTGTGCATATTATGACATGTGTCTTTGAAACTTGTCATGTTCTCATATAGACCTCATGCCTATATATTGTAATCATTCTTGTATCAATATCATATCATCTCTTTCATTCCTAACATTTGGTATCAGAGTGTTTTGAACTTCAATCCCGAACACAGCAGCGCATTGATGGTTGCTACTTGAGTGCAGTGGTGAGTTCTCCCATGCACAGATACTCCACCAAAATTTAAACTGACCGCATGAAGACGAGAATGACAATTTGTCATTGAATGTCAAAGTTGTTTGTTGCAAAAACCTGTTGGTCGTGTCAAATGATATTCATGCACCGATCAAGGAAGCTAATATTTTTTCAAAAATTTCACAATTTTTCTCTAACTTAGAATTGAATGAAGTTGCACATCTACAGATCCTCCTAATAGCGTAGTTCAATATTTTTTCTATTATGTTGTGTGCGCCTTCTCACTTCGGTCTGATGGCAATGGTGTTGCACCATCAAAGAAATATCGTCACTACAAAAATCACTCAAGATCATTGTACAACTACAATTTCACCTGAATCATCATAGTCTAGAGATCATCGAGTTATGTGTTGATATATTGCGTAGCAAAATCCTGGGGGCCCTTGCTAGCACGATGCAGTAATAGTCGTGGACATTACTACAACTCCGTGACATGTTCGACTAGATCCACCTTCAAATGTGCTTCTTCAGCCATGCATCTTCCACATGGACGCATCTTCTGCCAACTCTGTTAGCCACATGAAATATTGTTTTTTCATACCATGTTTTCTTGGAGCTATGGAGATAAAGCAATGAACTATCATCATTGGGGATGATTTGGCGAAGGTTTAGATAATGGTGTGCATGTTTTTTTACGCACACACGACACGCACCCTCACTATGTGCAGAAGGCACGTGCCCCCCAAAGCGCATGTGTAGGAGGAGTGCAAGCACCTAGACACATAGGCAACGTAGCCTGCACAGTGGATCCCGTGATGCTTTGGTTTGTTTGCTGCTAGTCGAGCAAACAATTTCCCACTTGAAGAAAATGTGTCATCCATTTAATTTTTTAAAAGTGTTGTAATAGTTCATGTTCGACAAAGTTTTTTCATGTACAGTTTTTGAAATGTTTTTTCAAACTCTTTTTCCCACATGGATAATGGGTGGGGCATTTATTAAAAATGTATGGCCATAGGGGATGGTCCATTTAAGGTATTTTCAAAGCATGGGGCACTCAATTTTTTTAATTTTATTTCCACATGGGAAGTGGAAGGGCCACATGACCACTTTATTGTATTCAAAGGATGTAGATTCACTATTGGCCGACAATATGGCTTCATTAGCCATATTTTGTTTTTAATGTTTTTCCACGTGGAGAGTGGAAGGCCCACATGGCCCATGTAATTCCCCTGTGAGGGAAAATTGAAATATGTTTTTATTCCATCATAGAGCGATGTTGCGTGAGAG
Organism: Wollemia nobilis; assembly: GCA_028583015.1. Classification (NCBI taxonomy): domain Eukaryota; kingdom Viridiplantae; phylum Streptophyta; class Pinopsida; order Araucariales; family Araucariaceae; genus Wollemia; species Wollemia nobilis. The sequence continues at coordinate 11,543,045 of JAQPPZ010016879.1, read as the reverse complement.
CGATGTCGCATGAGAGTGATGCCAGGAGAATATTCATGATGTTTATTTGTTGCCTAGATAGGTATGCTATTTTTATCACAATATGAAGGCCTCATTGACACTCGAACATAGGGGTATTTATAGTTGTCAAAAACGTTTCTGAGATGGACACATTGGTGGTGTCCAGTTGTAATTTTGAGGTTGTTTCATTTGTATTTTTTAGCTTCAAATATTGTTATCATGGAGTGCACTCTCAATTGAACCCAACATTCCAAAGACATTTGTATGTGATCCTAGTATCTAGTCACCTTCTCTATAGCACCTAGCGGATGCAGTGACTGGTTACCCATGCATTCTGGTAGGATGATAAGGTCACAATAAGGACATCTACTCTAGGGACTACAAAATATTGACACCCTAGACTCTATCTAAAGACTTTTTCGGATCAACTTTTGAAGACTACATACATATACACTTTAGAAGATTCTTTTATTTCTTTTTCTCCTCCACATTTGGATTTTATGGCTTATTTTATTGTAATTTTTTGAGTGCATTTTCGATAGAGACCGACACACTTATATGGCTTTTATTTTTTTGTATTAAGGTGCATTTTTGATAGAGATCGACACCTTCTAGATTGAGTTTCACCATGAGGGGGGATGATATTCATGGTGAACTTAGTCAGTGACCTACGAGAGGCAACATACCTAGAGGATGACCTACAGAGGCAACAAACCCATAGGAAGAGGCTGACCCTAAGGCACCCAAGATGACCCTAAGGCACTAAGACGACTAACCTAGAGGCAACAGACCCATGGAAGTGGTTGACCCTAAGGCAACAAACCGAGATGTATACACCATTGATCTAGCATTATTCATAGTTGGAGAGCCAAGCGCAAAGAGCACGAGCCTATTGTCGAGTTTCCACAACCACCCCAAAATTCTTGGGGACCCACTTGTCATATTTTGATATGAAAGGTTTTTGGTTTTCTTTGGTTTGTAAGAATAGGGATGTTTGACCGTTTTGTTTTAATGATTTTAATTGCTTTGGTTATTTGATATTTAATGATTAATTAATCTAGGCATTAATGCTTAGATTAATTAAAATCCATTTTGATGAATAAGAGTTTAATGTTCTTCATACTATCTAAGGTGATGGAATGTGTTTAACAAAGCAAGACCTGACCTAAAACAAAAAGAGGATACAAAATGTACAAAGAAATTGAGATAGAAGCCAATATGCTATTATCTACCTAATATAATTGCATTAGCTATATTATGTACATAATAGTAATATTTTTAAGATTATGTTATAAGGTTCTAAAATGTTATCATTATAATAATATTATTATGATTATATTATAATGTTATTATTATAATAATATTATTATATTGTATATAATAATATTATTATAATGTACTTTATAAAAGACATGATAATAATATTTACGATAAGGTAAATTTTAACATTGTTTCGTTTGATTGTAGATAAGGCGATGGTGGCTATTCGAAAACATTCAAAGACATGAGTGGCTAGTCCAAGAACGTTCAACGCTATGGCAACAAAGCTTTGCAGAGCAACACCGGCAAAGAATAGGCGGTCCAAGATGGCATTAGGATTTCAGAAGAACAGCATGAAAGGCATCAGATTTGTTAGTGAAACGACCGAGAGATAGAGGTATGCCATCGAACAAGGAAGGAAGAAGTGTTATTAGGGCAACCTGTGATGCCAATTGACGGAGTTAAAGGTCAACCTCGAAGAGCATGGAAGGTTTTAGTGTTGCATTTGTTTCATTACGCTATGGCAGCGTGAGTGTGAGAGTAGGGAGTTGAACAACGCCATGGCTGCGTAGGTTTGGCAGCACCACGACATCGATGGTAGCGTCGATGACTGTGTAGGTTTGGAAGCACCACAACATCGATGGCAGCATTTATGGCTACATAGGTTTGGCAGCACCACAACGATAATGGCAGTGCTACGACTGCGTAGTCTTGGCAGCGCCATGGCTATGTAGGTTTGGTAGCACCACAACATCGATGGCAGTGCTATGGCTGCGTAGTCTTGGCAGTGTCATGGTTGCATCGTTGGCAACACTATGGCTGTGTAAGTTGGACAGTGCCATGGATGCGTAGGCAGTGTGATGGTTTCGTTTGGTTATGTGGAAACCAAAGTGCCCAGGATGGGGGAATGCCATCTCAGTCCTTGGGCACATTGGTATGGCTTAGGAGAAATACCATCGGGTCTTAGCCTCAAAAAGTGATAACAAAAGTTTCGCTGAATAAGATTGGCCTGTATTATTTTAGTTAATGTGAATGTGGTTTGATCATGTTCAATGTTTTAAAGGAGGTCTAAAATCGTAGGGGTTATAAGGTATAGTTAATGCTTTTATCATTCGTTTGATGGATGTAAAGGGGTATTCTTAGGTAGAATGCTTATAAGAGAAAGGAGAGATATAAGGAGTCATGCAGGGTTATTTTTTGGTTGTTAGTTTTTAAAAATAAATAACATTTAGAAGTGTTATGACCTTGCTATCCTACCTTTTTCAAGGGGGGGTTGGAAATGATGTAACATTCCGAGAAAGCAATAAAGAAAGAACATTTTTTAGATTTTGAGAGGGTAGCAAACTTTTGTGAGCAAAAACAAAACTAGGGTTTTTATCATAAAACTAACGTTTTTAGTGTCTTATCATTTATGCATTTTAGTGACTTCTAGCCATTGTCTTATGCCATGAAATGGGTTGCAATAGACGAAGGTCAAGATTATGCAGTTTCTTTTGAGTCTCGCACTTGATTTAATAGTATTGTGCTTATGTTGCAGATCCATTGATTCAGGTTGTTTTATGATTACCTCATAACTTAGGATTTTGCAGGGAGGAGCTTGCTAAACTAATTCATAATTTGACTTTTTCAGCTAACCAAATTTACATGTTTATTTCATTTACTATTCTCAAAGTTTATTTTATTTCAAGCATTCAAGCATTCCATTTTGGTCCATCCAGAATTTTAGTTTCTTTCATTTCCATTCTGGTCCATCCAGAATTTTAGTTTCTTTCATTTCCATTCTGGTCCTTTTCCATAATTTTTGCTAATTTCCTATTAGTTTCATTTTTTCTAGTCCATTTCCAAAATTGTTAAGCTTTCAAGTTATTTCCATTTTGGTCATTTTCCATAATTTATGCACCTCCAAGTTTCATTAATCTAAAGCTTTCATATAAAACACATGGTTTAGGAGGGATACTAACCTACTATTTCACATTAAACTAAGATAAGAAATGAAAGCTAACTTTGCTAACATTGCTAGCATGCTAACTTCTACTAACCACTATTAGGGTAGTGACATCAACATAAGGAAGATAAAATGAACCCAACTATCTAAAATTTACTTCATCTTAAACATTAAAATGAGGTGGACAATTCCACATTTTCTCATTTGAAACCTTTTAAATGAAGATAAAATACTCTACTAACAAGGATTCAGGGTAACACCAATTTAAAAAAACCCTAAAAAGAATTGCTTTTATTTTTAGTTAGATCTTTCAAACCACTAAGCATTGTTTAGAACCAGTAAAGGCCCCTTGTTTATGGTCACATGCATTATTGAATTATTTCTGGCACTATTGTAATCTTTTAGATATTTTACCAGAACCTTGGAGAAGTTGAATGTTTGTCACTTGGTTTCTTTTCAAGAGAGAGTTTTTTATTCAATACTCTGCATGTGGTGGTATTTTGCAATTGGGCAAAATATACACTCAATAGAGCCTAGACAAAATCATGTAAAAAAGGAGGCTGTTAGGGCTATTTTTTAGAAAAGTACACATTAAGGGGGGGATGTTAGAATTTTAATGTGTACTTTGTCTTTTGTTGCATTATTCGCAGTTGGAGAGCCAAGCACAAAGAACACGAGTTTAGACAAAATCATGTAATAAAGGAGGATGTTAGGGTTTTTTTTTTAAAGTATACATTAAGGGGGGATGTTAGAATATTAATGTGCACTTTGTCTGTGCATATTATGACATGTGTCCTTGACACTTGTCATGTTCTCATATAGGCCTCATGCCTATATATTGTAATCATTCTTGTATCAATATCATCTCATCTCTTTCATTCATAATAGCCACTAATAGTAAGATATCTATAAATACTCTAGCTAAGAGATTGTTTCAAGAGCAAATGTATGGAAAACAAATATTTTTTGTTTAAATTGATAATTCTCAAAGTAAATGGCCAAAATCTAGAACTAAATATTAGGAGAAATGGGATATTGAATCAAAAGAGTTGAAGAAAGAATATAAAAATTTGCCAAGTTGTTAAGAGAAAGAAATGTCAAAATTATAGATGAAGTGGACCAAATAATACAGGGATCAACAAATAAAATAGGAAAATATCATGTCAAAGAAAGATACAACTGGCTATTGGCTGATAAATATGGTCACTTAATTCTAAACAAGAGATGTTGGACAAAATCATGGAGTGTAAGATCCATTCCAAAAATTAATAATTTTATGTGGATCTTAACTCATAAAGCAATTCTTATTCCTAAAAAATTAAGTAGAAGCGGTACACATGGACCATTAGTGTATATGTTATGTAAGGAAGAGGAAGAAAATATTGAACACTTGTTCATTAAATGTGAAGTCTCGAACCAATTTTAGAACTTTATGTGACAAGCAGTGGGTATTAAAGTTGACATCCATTCCAAAATCAAGGAGTCTGAGGATTTTAAAACCAAATGGAACACTAATTATTCTTTTTACAAAGATGAAAAATCATAATTAAGTTAATTTAGAAAGTCCCCCACAAATTGTATTGTAATAGATATGGAAAGCTCAAAATACAACATTTTTTTGACATGAAATGGAGTTTTTAGAAGTTAATACCTCTGTCGTTAATAAGAAAATACCAGGAAATAAGTAGAACAAGCCAAAAGCTTCTGTAGAATAGCTAGGAGAGAATAAATATGATGAAAAACAAAGTTGTGAAAGAATATTGAGAAATAGAATAATAAGACCTAATCCTGATACATGCAAGGCAAAAAGAGGAAAAATCTCAAATTATCAAGCAAGATCCAAGGAAACAAGAGCAAACATAGAGAAAGGAACACAAACTAAATTGGTTGAACTTCTCTTTACCAAAAAACAAAATGATATTGATAATTCGTAGGTGAGGTCAAAATCCCCTAATGAGACATGATAGTCATCTAATGGAATATAAAGGGTGCTAATGCCCCCTCAAAGTAAAGGTGTATTAGGGACCTATGTTTAAGTAATAAGCTTGATATTATTTGTATCCAAAAAACTAAAATGATAAAAGAAGAAGTTTCAAAAACTATGGAAGCAGTATGGGCAAGATGTGAATGGGATGCTATGGTTTATGAATGAGCGACATGAAGAATTCTAACTTGTTGGAATCCTTCTAGAACCTCTTGTGTAACCGTTCATAAAAGTAGGCATTGGATAGCCTCATTAGTCATTTGCTACTTTGAAAATTATCGTTTCATCCTTATCAATGTCTATGGAACTACAACTCAGTTAGGTAGATTACAAGTTTAGAGTGGGATTGAAGCCTTTATGAGAAGTAAAGACCAAGAAACTTGATTCATGATCATAGGAGATTTTAATTCCATAACCAAGTTGGATGAAAATTTTGGGGGAATTAGAAAATTAACCCAAAGTATGAGATATTTCTCAGCTTTTATTCAAAACAATAATCTATGGGAGGTTGAGTTTGAAGAAGATAACTATACTTGGACCAGCAACAGAAGATGCCAGAACCTAATAGTAAAAAAATAGACAGATGCATACTCTCTAATCATTGGTTAGATGAAGGAACTTGTGTTAAAAATAATACCTTAACAAGGATTGGTTCATATCATTGGCCAATACAAGTTAAAATGGTGGTAAGTGAATTCAAAAAAATATCATATTTTAAATATGAGCATATGTGGGAAGACCATCCTTAATTTGTTGATATGATAGCTCAAACATGGAATTCTTTAGGTAATGGTGGGTTGTATGCTCTTCCAAATCAAATTTAATATACGATATCTAGATTAAAAGAATGGAACAATAACACTTTTGGAAACATTTTTGAGAAGAAAGAATAACTAAAAGATAAACTTTCAAAATTCCAAAAAGGTGATCATAATAATCCAAGCTCAAAGAAAAGGAAGTTGCTTAGTGAATATCATAATATTTTGAGTAAGGAAGAGATCTGGAGATTAAAGTCAAGACAAACATTGTTAAAAGGAGATAAAAAAACAAAGTTTTTTCATAGGATGACTATAGTACATAGGTCAACATCTAGAAATAGTAGAATTAAATCAATAGAAGGGGTTTGGATTGAATATCAGAGTAAAATTAGAAAAGATGCAATATTTTTATCATAATATTCTAGGATTAGAGAGACTGGAGTTCTTTATGATAAACTTCTTAAAGATGTTCCTTTAGTTATAATTAATGAAGACAATATGAAACTGATGGAGCCTATTACTCTAGAAGAAGTTCATTTAACTCTTTTATCTTTTAATAAGGATAAATCCCTAGGTCTAGATGGGCTCTCTACAACTTTTTATGAACATAATTGGGATATAGTGAAGGAATATTTAGTGGTGGTAGTGGAACAGTCTAGGGTAAAACAATACATAACTTATAAAATAAATGCAACATATCTTACCCTAATTCCAAAAAAGAAGGATGCTGAATTGTTTGATTCTTTGACCCATAAGCCTATGTAATATGACATATAAGATTATCTTCAAATTTTTTAGGTACCTATGAATAGATATTTGGGGACATGTTGTTATATTGTATAAGGATTGGCATGGGCCACACATAACCCAATGTTGATTGTATTATAATATTATATCCTTCCTTAACGAGTATTATTGGTGTTGTCCTACCTTAAAGGTATTATCTATCTTTGTCTCATTTGTGGATTGTTACTATGGATAATTATTTGTGGATGAATGATTTGATATTTCTGCATAGTGGTGAATGTATAAGGGTTGGCATGGGCCACACATAACCCAATGTTGATTGTATTATAATGTTATATCCTTCCTTAACGAGTATTATTGGTGTTGCCCTACCTTAAGGGTATTATCTATCTTTGTCTCATTTGTGGATTGTTATTGTGGATAATTATTTATGGATGAATGATTTGATATTTCTGCATAGTGGTGAATGATTTCTGTTTATGAAAATAAAGTTCTACAATAAAGCCTATGTAATATGACATATAAGATTATCTCCAAAGTGATGACAAATCAATTAAGGCCATTGTTAGACAAAAAAATTTCAAAAGAGCAAGGAGGATTTGTAAAAGGGAGACAATTTTTGGACGAGATCATAGTAGCTCACGAAGTTATACATTCAACAACTTAAAAAAAGAGAAAATAATGATCTTAAAATTTGATATGAGTAAAGCCGATGATAGGGTTAGATGAAATTTTCTTTTTGTAGTTTTAGAAAAGTTTGGATTCGAGAATAAATGGGTTATATGGATTAAAGCTTGTGTCTCTACAATTTCTTATTCACTTATGGTTAATGGGTTAGTAACATACTCTTTTAAAGCCAAGAGAGGCCTTAGATAAAGAGATACTTTATCTCCTAATTTGTTCATTATTATGGTAGAGGTTTTGAGTAGGAACTTAAAAAAGGCTTACAAAGATGGGCTAATAATTGGACTTAATGTTAGTAATAACATTGACAACATCACCCATCAATAATTTATAGATGATGCAACACTTTTTGGAAGGGCAATGATAAATGAGGCCAGAGCTTTGAAAAACTTTTAAAGGAATACGAAAGAGCTTCAAGGCAAAAAGTTAATAGAACAAAATCCAAAATTTACTTTCTTAACACTCCAACTAATATCAAAGAAATAATTTGTAGGTTACTCAAATGGAGGAGGCAAATTTGCCAGCAAATTTTCTAGGGACACCTTTATTTGATTGGAGAATGAGGATAGAATTATGGAATCGAGTTATTAGTAAAGTTCATAATACTTCTAGCTTGGAAAGGTATATGGTTATTGTTAGCAGGAAGAGTGTAGTTAATTAAGTCAGTCTTATAGGCCATTCCAACCTATTATATGTCATTATATTCTATGCCAAAATCAGTTAAACAATTAGTCTATATTATGCAATCCTTTTTATGGTCAGGTTTACATGATAAGAGAAATTTTCCTTTGGTGAAATGGAGCAAGGTGTGTGATGATAAAACTATGGGAGGTCTTGGTTTAAGAGTTCTTACAAATGCAAACTTAACTTTTTTCTAGAGATTGTACAAAGACAGTTAAATACAATGGGTAAGAATTCTTCTAAGTAAGTATATTGATCCCAATGATCCAAGTTTAATATTTACTGCATTCTCTCTACCAAATGGTTCTGCTCTTTAGAATGGTTTAAAAAATCAATTGATCTTATGATTAAAGGTTTAAGATGGTTGGTGGGAACTGGAGAAAAAATTGTATTTGGATGGATACTTCGTGTGATAAAAAACCACTCAATTTAGATCCAAATTTGAAACCTTGGATGAGATTACTTCAAGATAAATATGGTTATAAGATTTCAAACATTTTGTACAAGGATCAAGAAGGAAGATACAAATGGAAAGAAGATATTTTACAAGTATACAATATATTGATGCTAGGAGGCAATTGAGTAGAAAGATAACAACTATGATTATTCTGAGTGGAGCCAAGGATAAATTGATTTGGGAGTTGAATAGCTCAAAAGATTACACAACAAGAAGTGGATATAATGTACAACATCGACAAAATAATATCACTAGAATATGGAGAGATATTTGGGCTAGCCCAAACATTCCTAAAGTTAAAATGTTTGTTTGGCTAGTAGTTCATATAAATTTTTATCCAAGGATAACCTTATGAAAAGGGGTTTTCATGGCCCCTCTCAATGTGTTCTTTGTAAAAAGGAGGAGAGTATAGACCATATCTTGGGACATTGCTCAATAGTATGGAATCTATGGCAATGGATTTTTTATATGTTTGGTAAATGCATGGTGATGAATAGAAAAATTGAAGATTGGTTAAAGCAATGGTAAAGCACTTATAAAGAGGCTTTACAAACAATATGAGATATATCAAAGGATACAATACTTTGGACTGTATGGCTAGAAAGGAATCAAAGAATATTTAAAGGAAAGGAAAGTAGTTTAGAGGTAATGAAAAGGAAGATATGCTTAGTCATAGAAGAGTCTAAACCAACTCTATCAACTCACCCAATCCCTAATTTGAAAGCAGAGAGCCTTGATAGATGGAGTTAAGTCATTAAATAGAATTATGATGTTGGGTACAAAAGAAGCAAAAAGAAGGCAAAGAATATAAAGTGGAAACCACCAAATGTGGAGTGGGTTAAAATAAAATTTGATAAGCATCTAAAGGAAATCTAGGACCAACAAGAGGAGGATGAATAATTAAAAATAATAGAGGAGAGATTTTATCTCATTATGCTTTCAATAGTGGATTTAAGACAAACAATGAAGCTGAAGTTTGGGCAGTTTTAGAAGGGTTAAAAATATGAAAACAAATGAAATGGAACATAATATGGATGGAAGGTGATTCTCTCATAGTAATAAATACAATTTCGAGGAAAGCAAAGGCTCCATGAAACATACACGAGATAATTGTGGAAAATTCAAGATCTTGCTAAAGATTTTGAAGAAATTAGGTTTACACATACATTAAGGGAAGGAAACAAATGTGCAAATATGATAGCCAATAGAGGGGTTTTGACTAAGGATCATAAAGTTAAATTATCCTTTCCATGGTTAGAGGAAGTAGTAAGTTTAGTTGAAGTTGATAAGAAAATGTTGATTGCTTGAATCAATTAATGATTAAGATTTATTTTAATGTTTTCCATTGGTAATATTTGCTTTATTTTGTAACAATAATATGTTTTCATATAAACTATTTATTATAATTATCGTTGCACTTGTGTTTCAGGAAGAAAACTAGCAATCTGGATTTGGTAAAGCAGACTATGATAGTGTGATGTTTTGGAAAATTAATCTACTAAGATGCAATGCATAGATAGTAGATGTGAAGTTTTGTAGTGTGAAAGCTGCTATAGGAAAATGTCAAAAAGATGCTAAATTCTGAAATATTTGTATTTCATACAAAGAATTGAATATATTGAAAAACTAAAATCAATAATTTAGATAATTTATGTAAAATGATGTAGGTTTCTAGATATAACATCTCAATTAAGATAAAAGGTGTATTTATTTGTAAACTCTCAAGCTCTAAAAAAAAAAGTTGTAATTTGTCAAGGATGGGAGACCCAAGTACAACCTCTTATTATCTAGCAAAAAAAACCATTAAATATAAGATAATCCAAATCAAATAAGTTTAACTTGAATAAACATTAAGTAAATCATATCTTCAAATTTTACTTATAAAACTTAAATAAAAATATTTTTTATATCGTAAACTTGTTTTTATATATAAAAAATAAAAAATACTTAATTTTAATTTAATTTTTTTTAACATAAAATAAAATAGAATTAAAATCCATAATAATTCTTAAAATCCATACCACTAAATATTGTATACATAAACTAGCCATATGTCTAATACATAACATTAATTCCTTGAAGCCAAGTGGGATGTTTTTTAAGATTTGGTTAGTCTAAGAAAGTTGAAGGTTAGGTATTCCTTTCCACCATGATTTTTTATAAAGAGAGAGTTTTACCACGATCTTTTATAAGGGGAGAGTTGAGTTTATCAATATAGAATTTAACACGCAACCATATACATAGCTTCACACATGGTGTAGTTTGAACTTTGGACCTTATGAAGAAAAATCAAAACCTAGGAAGTTACGCTGTCCCACGAGAAAACTTTATAAGCAGGGTGTTAATGTCGTAGTTTGAACTATGGACCTTACGAAAAAAAATCAAAACCACAAAAACTTTATAAGTAGGATGTTAAGTCATCCGCATAAATCATCCCTGATTCTATTTCTTGTTTTTCCCTTCCTTGCTTCATACAGGCGAGTTGCAGCCTGCAATCCGAATTGAGGCCGGGTTTTTGAGGTTAGCTTGCCCTCGCGGGGTCGCGACCCTTTGTCGCGGCCATTGTAGCACGTGTGTAGCCCAGGGCATAAGGGGCATGATGACTTGACCTCATCCTCACCTTCCTCCGGCTTATCACCGATGGTCTGTTCAGAGTTCCAAACTAAATGATGGCAACTAAACACAAGGGTTGCGCTCGTTGCGGGACTTAACCCAACCACACAAAAATATTATATTTAACTATCAAGGGCCAGGTGGATTGGTAATTGTGTGGTCAAGTATTTAAGACTTAAGTTCAAACTTTGGGGTACGCAAAAATATTCTTTTGTAAGATTATTTATATTTAGCTCTCAAGGGTGAGGTGGATTGGTAATTGTGACTACTTAGTTCAAACTTTAGGGTATGCATGTTGCAAGAGGAATTGTGTGGTCAAGTATTTAAGACTTAAGTTCAAACTTTGGGGTACGCAAAAATATTCTTTTGTAAGATTATTTATATTTAGCTCTCAAGGGTGAGGTGGATTGGTAATTGTGACTACTTAGTTCAAACTTTAGGGTATGCATGTTGCAAGAATCCTCTGAGTGCATACTGACTAACAACAATGGTACTAATTGCGAGCGATCACTTATCCTCCTCACATAATGTCAACAATAATGAGATAATATAGGTTTATTGGGAGCGGTCATTGTAATTTCCTCCTCACATAATGTCAACAATAATGAGATAATATAGGTTTATTGGGAGCAGTCATTGTAATTTTGTACCTTGCACTTGACAGTAACTAAAAATAACATAGATGCAACCAACTTCCCTATCTATCACCTCAAAAATTATTATTTATATTTACCTTGCACTTAACAATTACTTAGATGCAACCAACTTCCCTATCTATCACCCCAAAAATTATTATTTATATTTAAAAAATCAATTTCTTGCACTAGTTCTTAAAAAAATCATGTCATTCCCAAACTGGGATGCATAGACGTAATAATTTTCCTAAAATGTTGATGATACTCGTAAACTGTGCCATTTTAATGACATTTTTGAGTGGCAACACTCCCATCGTCCTGGCCACAACACCAGGAGGGATTTATTTTCACAGATCTTGCAGCTTCATGCCTCATCGAGCCGAGGGAAGGCTTGGTCTGAATTTGTTACCAGTTGGGTGGCGGATGTGGGGGAATCGATCCCGCGCCTCTGCCTTTGAAACTTACTGAAACTCGACACATGAGCACAGCTTAAAACTAAACAAGAATGTTATATTATTTATTTGTTTATTAGGAGGAGGAACAACTTAAAAAAATAAGAAGCATTCGATAATGCTGCGAATTTTGAAGGAGAAAACGATATTCCAAGGGACTCCTCTGTTGAGTGGCCTCGGGGCCGCTTGTTTGCACTCCACTGCCCCTTCCCAAGCAAAATGGAGTAACAAATGGAGTTCTGTAAGTGCAAAATTTCTCGCTTTTCTAACATTTTGCATTTCGTGGCTGACCTTTAGATAAATGTTCTGAAAACGAATTCATGAATGCCTTTATTTTTGTCGGGTTACGATTCATGTTTGATAGAACAGTGCGCACATTAAGGCCATACTATTGAGGCGCGCTGTGCAGAAATCAGCATTTTAGGTTTCCACCGAGCTTGTGTTTAATGAAATATCTGAATTTTAGATTTTCTTTCCCCATTTCTGTGTTAGTGTTTTTTGCATGACGTTTCGGGTTTCTTTTAGACCCCTCATCAGCTCAACTCTATGCGAAAAACGTCGTAGAAAAATATTTATTACAGAATATTCCAGAAAAAATTACCATTCTGAATATTACCTGTGAAAACACCAGAACTTTTATGAAGTTTACTTGGTGATGACGAACCAACTGGGGATGTCATTGTCAGAGTTCTGATGAAATTTACTGACAATGGGAATGGTTGGGCTATTTAGGGTTATCAACTGGCTGAAATTCACGTAGGGCACCTTAAGCCTGGGAAATTTTAAAGGAGTATTTTTCACTAGGTTTATATTTTTCTTTGAAACAAAATTTCAAAAACTGGTTTTTTCATTTAGTGAATATCGAGAAGGAAGACAGTACTCAAGCTCTAAATTTGATGTAGATACAACAAATTCAGGAATGTCAGTATCAGATTATATGTTTTTGAAAAAGGTAAAATATTCGGGTAGTGTTCGCGGTTGCTCGAAACTTTACTGAAAACACTTACAGATTGTGAACTTATTATTTACTTTCTTATTCAGCATATTTGTACACTTGTACATAAACAGACCGGCAACAACATGACACTCAATCTGGCATGTGAAAAAAGGTCAGGAAGCAGAACGTCATTGAGTAAAAAGCATGTGCAATCAGAGACAATAATTTTACATTATGGAAGACATTATGTGCAAGCATGGAGCAAACCTATCAGCGATGTTAATTTTTAAATAGATATGTGCATAAAATGTACATTAAGGTTGTGATTCAATTTGAATGCATGACTTTATGAGCATGCTCAGTATTCCTCTGTATACTGAACATGAATTTCCTGGTTGAATTTTGAAGTTTGAATCTTTTAATTCTGAAAATTGGATCCTCACAGGCCTTCACCTTTATGGTTGGACATTAGTACTGAACATACGTCTTACTCTTCTTTTGCCAGTTCAAAAGGTTGCTTGATTATAATCTTACAGGCCTCCACCTTTATGGCTGGACATTAGTACTGCACATACGTCTTAATCTTCTTTTGCCAGTTCAAAAGGTTGCTTGATTATAATCTCACAAGGCTCTTATCTTTTATTTATGTTTCTTTGTTTGGGCTTTTCCCTTTTTCTTTTACTTATTTATTTATTTTAATAAGCTACATGTGGCTTCTATTGGGTGCCACTTTCATCAAAATAACAAAACAGTACATTTGATGTTATGTCGATTAAAATATAAAGTTAAACCATATCCAGTTTGCCTTTTTATCAAAAGATATTCTTCATTTCCTCTTCTATTAAATATATTCTTTATCTTCCTCAAATTGCCATGTTTCCCCAATCAACTTCTTGACATCGTTTTCATTTAAGAGATAAAATATCACTCTGCTAGTTGCATTCTAAAATTTGGATTTTGTCGAGACGAAGATCAACAACACAATTGGCTAATTTATTTGCTACTCGATTTTGTGCTCTATAGATATGCTCACATTTCAAACAGACCACCACCAACAAGGGTTGATGAACATCCACAATATTGTTATTTTTTATCCATTTCCACATCCATTTTTGTTGATAGTATTAATGATAATCTGTGAATCCCCCTCAATTGAAATATATTTCCAGCCTTTACCAATTGCAATTTTGATCCCTATAAAAGTGCCCTATCCTTTGCATAGTTGTTAGTTGAAGTTCCATATGATTTTGAGTCAAGAGAATTTTGCCTTCATTGTTTCGAAAAACACCACCTCCACCAGCTTTTCGTGGATTTCCTTTAGAAGCACCATCAAAATTAATTTTGATAAACCCAATTTCTAGACATTTCTATTTTACCATAGATCAAAGCAAATCCTTTGTGTTAACTCCATTGACGTAGGTGACCATTCAGTGTATATTCAAGTCTTGTAACCAAGAGGCTAGCATGTCTTTATCCGCATTTAAGTCTTCCCATGATAAACACCATGTTTGCAAACATTCTGCAATAGAGACAAATATATATATATATATATATATATATATATATATATATATATATATATATTGTTGGATAACAAGGGGTTGTACTCGGGTCCTCCACCCTTGACAAATTACAACTCTCTTCTTTAGAGCTTGAGAGTTTACAAATAGATTCACTTCTCATCTCAATTGAGATGCTATAGCTAGAAACCTACATCATTTTACATAAAATGTCTGAATTCTTGATTTTCATTTTCTGGATCTTTTCAATTTTCTGTGTGAATACAAATATTCCAGAATTCAGCATCCTTCTTGACATTTTTCTATAGCAGCCTTCACAATACCAAAACTTCACCTCTACTATCTATGCATTGCATCTTAGTAGAGTAATATTTCCAAAACATCGCACTATCATAGTCCGCTTTACCAAATCTGGATTGCTAGTTTCCTTCCTAAAACACAAGTGCAACCACAAAAATTATAATAAATAGTTTATATGAAAACACATTAATGTTATAAAATAAAGCAGATATTACCAATGGAAAACATTAAAGTAAATCTTAATCATTATTTGATTCAGGCAGTCAACATTTTCTTGTCAGCTTCAGCTAAACTTACTACTTCCTCTAACCATGGAAAAGAGAATTTAACTTCACGATCCTCAATTAAAACCCCTCTATTGGCTAGCCTATCTGCACATTTGTTTCCTTCCCTTAATGTATGTGTAAACCTGATTTCTTCAAACTCTTTAGCAAGATCTTGAATTTCCACAATTATCTCTTGTATGTTCCATGGAGCCTTTGCTTTCCTCAAAATTGCATTTATTACTATGAGTGAATCACCTTCCATCCATACTCTGTTCCATTTCATTTGTTTGCATATTTTTAACCCTTCTAAAGCTGCCCAAGCTTCAACTTCATTATTTGTCTTAAATCCACTATTGAAAGTGTAATGAGACAAAATCTCTCCTCTATTATTTCTAATTATTCCTCCTCCTCCTGCTGGTCCTGGATTTCCTTTAGATGCTCCATCAAAATTCAATTTGACCAACTCCACATTTGGTGGTTTCCACTTTATATTCTTTGCCTTTTTTTGTTTCTCTTGTACCCAACATCATAATTCCATTTGATGACTTGACTCCATCTATCAAGGCTCTTTGCTTCCAGATTAGGGATTGGGTGAGTTGATAGGGTTGGATTAGACTCCTCTATGGCTAAACATATATTCCTTTTCATTACCTCTAAACTGCTTTCCTTTCCTTTAAATATTCTTCTATTCCTTTTTAGCCATACAGTCCAAAGTATTGTATCTTTTGATATATCCCAGATTGTTTGTAAAGCCTCACTTTTAAAAGTGCTCTACCATTGCTTTAACCATTCTTCAATTCTGCTATTCATCACCATGCATTTACCAAACATATTAAGAATCCATTGCCATAGTTTCCAGACTATTGAGCAATGTCCCAAGAGATGGTCTATACTCTCCTTCTCCTTTTTACAAAGAACACATTGAGAGGGGCCATGAAAACCCCTTTTCATAAGGTTATCCTAGGATAAAATTCTTCTATGACCTACTAGCCAAACAAACATTTTGACTTTAGAATGCTTGGGCTATATCAAATATCTCTCCATATTCTTGCGATATTCCTATTTTGTTGGTGCTTTACATTATATCCACTTCTTGTTGTGCATTCTCTTGAGCTATTCAACTCCCAAATCAATTTATCCTTGGCTCCCCTCGGAATAATCACTGTTGTTATCTTTCTACTCAACTTCCTCCTAGCATCAATGTCTTGTATACTTGTAAAAAAATCTTCGTTCTTGATCCTTGTACAAAATGTTTGAAACCCTATCACCATATTTGTCTTGAAGTAATCTCATCCAAGGTTTCAAAATTGGATCTAGATTGAGTGGTTTTTTATCACACCAAGTATCCATCCAAATGGATTTTTTTTCTCCAATTCCCACCACCCATCTTAAATTGTTAGGGTACCTAGGAATAGATATTTGGGGACATGTTATTATATTGTATAAGGGTTGGCATGGGCCACACATAACCCAATATTGATTTTATTATAATATTATATCCTTCCTTAAGGAGTATTATTGGTGTTGCCCTATCTTAAGGGTATTATCTATCTCTGTCTCATTTGTGGATTGTTATTGTGGATGAATGATTTGATATTTCTGCATAATGGTGAATGATTTCTGTTTATGAAAATAAAGTTCTGCAACAAAGCCTATGTAACATGGCATATAAGATTATCTCCAAAGTGATGGTGAATTGATTAAGACCGTTGTTAGATAAAATTATTTCAGAAGAGCAAGGAGGATTTGTGGATGGGATCATAGTAGCTCATGAAGTTATACATTCAACAACTTCAAAAAAGAGAAAGCAATGATCTTAAAACTTGAAATAAGTAAAGCCTATGATAGGGTTAAATGGGATTTTCTTTTTGCAGTATTAGAAAAGTTTGGATTTGGGGAGAAATGGGTTAGATGGATTAAAGCTTGTGTCTCTACAGTTTCATATTCTGTGTTGATCAACGGGTTAGTAACAGAATCATTTAAAGCCAAGAGAGGCCTTAGACAAGGGGATCCTCTATCCCATGTCTCTTCATTATTATGGCAGAGGTTTTGGGTAGGAACTTGAAGAAGGCTAACAAAGATGGGCTTATAAGTGGACTTAAGGTTAGTAATAACATCGACAACATCACCCATCAACAGTTTGTAAATGATACAACCCTTTTTGGAAGGGCAAGGATAAATGAGGCTAGAGCTTTGAATAACTTATTAAAGGAATACAAAAGAGCATCAAGGCAAAAGTTAATAGGACAAAATCCAAAATTTACTTCCTAAACACTCCAGCTAAAATCAAAGCAAGAATTTGCAGGTTACTTCAAATGGAGGAGGCAAATTTGCTAGCAACTTATCTAGGTATGCCCTTATTTGAGGGGAGAATAAAGTTTAGAATAAACTACTGGCATGGAAAGGTAAATGTTTATTGCTAGCAGGAAGAGTGTAGCTAATTAAGTCAGTCTTATAGGCTATTCCAACATAATAAATGTCATTGTATACAATGCCAAAATCAATAGAAAAAAGTTTAATCTATATTATGCGATCCTTTTTGTGGTCAGGTTTACATGATAAAAGGAAATTTCCTTTGGTGAAATGAAGCAAGGTGTTTGATGATAAAACTAAGGGTGGTCTCGGTTTAAGAGTTCTTATAGATGCAAACTTAGCTCTTAGGGGAAAAGTAACCTAGAGATTGTACAAAGAGAGTCAAAGACAATGGGCAAGAATTCTTCTAAGTAAGTATGTTGAGCCCAATGACCCAAGTTTAATACTTACTGCATTCTCTCTACCAAATGGTTTTGCACTTTGGAATGGTTTAAAAAAATCTATTGATCTAGTGATTAAAGGTTTATGTTGCAGAACTTTATTTTCATAAACATAAATCATTCACCACTATGCAAAAATATCAAATCATTCATCCACAAATAATTGTCCACAATAACAATCCACAAATGAGACAGAGATAGATAACACCCCTAAGGTAGGGCAACACCAATAATACTCCTTAAGGAAGGAATTACTCCATAAAATCTCCCAAGATGAGAGTGCCACTTAAGGAGGGCAAAGTCCCATAAGCCACTTCGTGGGCAAATATGATTGCATATGATTGATCTCCATGATGATTACAATGACAAATATCTCTTCTTTATATATCTCTTCTTTATATATCCATCTTCTAATTCTACTTTGGGGAGCTGACTACTAATATAATATTATATTTTAATATTTTATAATATAATATTATAATACAATCAACCTTGGGTTATGTGTGGCCCATGCCAACCCTTATACAATATAATAACATATCCCCAAATATTTATTCCTAGGTACCTTAAGATGCTTATGGGTCTAAATGAATCAAACAATTCAACATCCTTCTAATTCCAAATGAATCAAACAATTCAACATCCTTCTTTTTTGGAATTAGGGTAAGATGTGTTGCATTTATTTTTTAAGGTATGTATTGTTTTACCCTAGATTGTTCTACTACCACCAATAAAGAATCTTTCATTATATCCCAATTATGTTGGTAAAATGTTGCAGAGAGCCCATCTGGACCTGAATATTTATCCATATTAAAAGCGAAAAGAGCTAAATGAACTTCTTCTAGAGTAATAGGCTCCATTAGTTTCCTATTGTCTTCATTCGTTATAACTGAAGGTACTTCTTGAAGAAGTTTATTATTAAGGACTTTAGACTCTGATCCTAGAATATTCTAATAAAAAAACCTTGCCTCTTTTCTAATTTCACTTTGGTCTTCAATCCAAACCCCTTCGATTGATTTAATTCTACTAATTCTGGATGCTGATCTCTGTACTATAACCATCCTATGAAAAAACTTTGTATTTATCTCCTTTTAACCAAGTCTGTCTTGATTTTAAGCTTCAAAATTTCTCTTCTTTGCTCAAAATATTATGATATTCACTAAGCAACTACCTTTCCTTTGAGCTTGGATTATTATGATCACCTTTTTGGACTTTTGAAAGTTTATCTTTTAGTTATTTTTTTTTCTCAAAAATGTTTCCAAAAGTGTTCTTGTTCCATTCTTTTAATCTAGGTGTTATTGATTTAATTTGTTTTGGAAGTGCATACAGCCCACCGTTAATTGAAGAAATTTACGTTTGTGCTATCATATCAACAAATTGAGGATGGTCTTCCCAAATCTGGTCATATTAAAAATATGATTTTTTTTTTAATTCACTTACCACCATTTTAACTCTTATTGCCTTATGATTTGAACCGATCCTTGTTAAGGTATTAATTTTAGCACAGGTTCCTTCATCTAGCCAATGATCTGAGAGTATGCATCTATCTAATATTTTTGCTATTAGGTTCTGGCCTCTCCTGTTGTTGGTCCAAGTATAGTTGTCTTCTTCAAACTCAACCTCCCATAGATTGTTGTTTTGAATAAAAGATGAGAAATCTCTCATACTTTAGGTTAATTTCCTAATTCCCCTAAATTTTTCATCCAACTTGGTTATGGCATTAAAATATCCTATGATCATGAATCGGGTTTCTTGGTCTTTACTTCTTATAAAGGCTTCAATCCCACTCCAAACTTCTAATCTACCTGACTGAGTAGTAGGTCCATAGACATTGATAGGGATTAAACTAATATTTGCAAAGTAGCATGTGACCAAAGAGGCTATCCAATGCCTAGTTTTATGAATGGTTACACTGTACACAGGAGGTTCTAGTAGGATTCCAACAAGTTAGAATTCCCCCTGCCGCTCCTTCAAAATCCATAGCATCCCATTCACATCTTGCCCATGCTGCTTTCATAGTTTTTGAAACTTCTTCTTTTGTCATTCTAGTTTCTTGTATACAAAGAATATTGGGCTTATCACTTAAATAGAGGTCATTGATACACCTCTTCTTTGAGGGGGCATTAACACCCCTTATAATCCATGAGATGATACCCTCGTGTTGTAGGTGAGTTGGAGAGGGTAGTGCAATCCTCCAAGGGAGGTCCTTGGTTCGAATCTCCATCCTACCAAACGCACATCGGGTACCGAAAATCCAGTTGATAATGTTGGTGCGGTTAGGACTGGGCGCGACTCCCGGGTGATTTTGACGGTGTAGAACCCCTTGGTCGTGGTTTCTCAGACCAAGGCGGCCCCGCATGGGGTTTTTGCTAAATTCAAAAAAAAAAAATCCATGAGATGATAATCATGTCTCATTAGGGGCTATTGGCCGTGCTTGCGAATTACCAATATCATTTTGTTGTTTGGTAAAGAAAAGTTCAACCAACTTAGTTTGTGTTCCTTTCTCTATGTTTGCTCTTGCTTCTCTAGATCTTGCTTGATAATTTGAGGGTTTTCCTCTTTTGCCTTGCCTGTATCAGGAGTAGGTCTTATTATTCTATTCCTCAATATTCTTTCACAACTTTGTTTTTCATCAGATTTATCCTCTCCTGGCTTTGCTATAGAAGCTTTTGACTTGTCTTGCTCATTTTCTGGTATTTCCTTATTAATGGCAAAGGTATTAACTTCTAAAACTGCATTTTTTTTACCATTTTTTTTCTCCTGAATGGTGCATGGTACTTCAAGAGAGTCTTCAAAATCTGATGAGACACATTCCTTAGGTTCATCGAGAATGTTCGTCCCTAAATCAGGATCATACTGAATAGATGATTCCTTGTTAATATTTTGAACCCGTTGTACTTTTTTATTTTAAGTTTTGATCTACTTTTTCTTCATAGGCTAAAGCCTCAAAAGAGTTGGTATTTCTTCCAATATCCTTCCTTAGTGGTCTCCACTGTTTATTTGCTTTCATTTTTCTAGATCTATTTTTTGGAAGTTGAAAACCATCTTCATCCATATCCATTTGTAAGTTTCTCTTGTGGTTTTCTACATATGATTCTGCTAGGCTCTTCTTAGGGCATGATCTCTCAATATGCCCCACCTCATAACATCTTCTACATCTAAAAGATATGTTTTCATAATCTATGGTTTGGGTCCACATCTTATCCCCATACTTGAGAATGATTGATTTTGGTAAAGCTTTACTAATAACAATCATGACCATTATCCGAGCATAAATAGCCAAGAATCCATCTTTCGTAGTACTTGAAATCTCAAGGAATTCTTCTAGAGTGTTGCCTATTGCTTTGAAGGTATCAATTTCCCAAAATTCAATGGGCAACCCATACATCCTAACCCAAACTGGTACCATTTTCAGGTGAAAAGCCTTCATACCAACGGGTAAGGAAGAGTCCTGCTCTTCCCATAAACCAAGGAACCCTTTTTAGGATTCTATCTCTTTCTTCCTTAGAACAAAAAATGGTAGGAAGAAATCTTTGGGAAGAAATGATAGAATCACTTTTGTAGACTTCCAACTCTCATCAATCCATTTTCCTAAGGCTAAAGCCCCTGGCCAATACCCATTAAATTTACCAAAAATCGCCCTCTCTTGGAGCAACGAGGATCGATCCTTTGTGGTGCGCTCACTAACCTCTACCACTAGAGATGATTCTAAGGATTTAGCGTCCATGGAAAGGAAACTAAAACTCAAAATCTATTGAAATTTATTAGAATATCCTATAGCAAATATAATATTTGATAAAAAAATTATAATAATGTGCATGCAAAATTTCTAAGATAAAGAAAGGAAAAAGAAACTTAGCTGAAAAATTCTATGCCCAGATAGAATGTCTTGCCTCATTGAAGTCTTAGCCCTTTATTGCTCCTCCCATCATCCAAATCCTAGCTGACAAATAATTACAATTTCGTTTTTTGTGACTTGAAAAACCGTCACTGCCCTTGTTTTGGATGGCTGACTTCACAGGGTCGTATCTCCCTCAATATTATGATAGGGACAAATATATGGGTCTAAACTTGGGCATGATTTTGAAATTGATTTAAAAATTTTCTATTATTTCTTTTAAGCCATAAATTTCAACAAATTATGGTAGGATCAATCCTCCATAGAATACTTAATGCTTTAACTTTGAATTAATTCATCCAACATATTATCGACTCATTCAGTGTTGATGGAGCTACCCAATATATTCTCATTTTTTTGGAAAAGCAGTCCTAGATCATGTAAACAAGGGGACAAAGAAGTACATGATCTGATGTTTCTAGATCTTTCTCACGCAATGCACACTTGAAAGGTTCATAGTATCCTCTTCTTCATAGACTCTCTCCTGTAAGAATCTTGATTTGGATTGCTAACCAAAGGAATGTTGAGGCCTTAGGAGGGCCTCCATTGATCAAACATTCTTCCAAGGGAAATCGTTGGTAGTAGGAAATTTTGATTGCTCTAAATTCTTATATCCCAACTTCACTGAGTATTCACCGTCTTTTGATGGATTCCAAACCAACTCATCCTTTCGCGCATAAATATTCAAATATAACTCTTAAAGCATTTTTTGAAGCCCATTTGGTATTTGTTTGAGTTCCTCTCCTTGAACTAGGTTACTAATAGAAATCCATGATCTGGAGTTGTTGCTCACATTAATATAATCTTTGACCTTTGCACCTTTACAAGCTAGACATGCCCGAGTCAATGGTTGCCATTTTGAATCAGAAAAAAGAGGATAAGGCTTCAAACAAGCATCGGTCCAAATATTTGTAGAATCTGCCTCATTGACTACCCATCTAATATGTTTCTTAATCAATTGCAAACTTTTTGATATGAAGTTTCATGTTGGCGATCCTTTAGGTAGGCTTCATTTCCTAAATAATTTCATTGCATCAAGAGAACTTATATTTTTTTAAGTAACATTTTTACCCAACTCTTTACTTGATCCTTGAATAATTTCTAGCCAGGTTTTGCCCCTAATGCTAAACTCATAAGTCTGCAATTCTGCAAGGCTGCCCCTCGAATATTCTTTCCTTTGCAAACTCTATCCCACTTACAAAGAGGAAACTTAAATTTTCCTCACATCTTGTCCAAAGAAAATCTCTTTGCATTTTATCAAATTCAGATGCTATACGTGCTGGTACTCTTGAAAGTGACATCATATATAGGGATGGATTGCAATGTCGTCTTTGTGAGTTGTAGCCTTCCAACTGTGGTTAAGAACTTACCTATCCAACCTACCAAACAAGATGTCATCCTATTTAAAATTGAGTCTCAAAGGTCTTTCCTTCCTTAATGAGACAAAGGTATATCCAAATATGTTGATGGACATTTCAAACTTTAAACCTTATAATGTCCACAATAATCCGTTTTAAATCTAGGACAATGTTAATGAAAAAAATCGTGGATTTTATAGTACTATTAACCATTTGTCCAAAAACCTTCACATAGCATGATAATATTGATTTGAACTCCATGGCCTTAGTGACTGAGGGATGACTCAAAAGAAAAGTGTCATCAACAAATTGAAGGCGAGATTCGTAGAGACCATTTTTTTTAAGGGTTATAGGAGATTGAAATGAGTACCACCTGTATTACATCATGGCCATTTAGTGGTATTACAACAATTTGGCAATTATGTGTGCATTACTTGACAATATTTGAACTTGGGTATTCTCCTTGAAAGTTGAGTTTAACCAGTTGAGCTAATGATATTTGATCAAATGTTAAGGTTCACCCATGTGATTTAAACCTTTGTCTAAGATTTGAAACTCTTGAATCCCAACCAGTCGTTCTAAACCCCATGGGCTTGGAGGTACCATTTGTTGCAACCTGAATATCTTTTATTTTCCTTCCAATTTTACCTTTTGATAAAGCTCTTCCTTATGCCTCCGTAAGAATAATAAATGGATAAGGAAATAGTGGGTCACCTTCGCAGAGTTCACGGGATGATTCAAAGTATCCAACAAGAGATCCATTGATCAAAATAAAATATTTTGGAGTGCTGTAACAACATCTAATCCATTCACACCAAGTTTGATTAAAATCAATGTTTTTGAGAGTATCATATAGAAAACTCCAATAAACCCCCTAATATGCTTTGTTCATATCTAATTTCATAAACATACTTGACTTTTTCATGGAATGAAGAGAATGTGTGGCCTCCTATGCAATGATTACATGTTCAAAAATTTGCTTACCATGAACAAAACCACATTTTTAGCATGAGATGACCTATAGAAAGTTTTGAGAAAAATGGACATTTGATTGCTTTTTTACTGTTCAGAGCTTTTGTGTAATGTCTCGAAAGCTAAAGGAAGTTGGAGTCAATTTCTTTCAACTTTGTAGCCCAAATATTGGAAAAATATGCAATGCAAGGAGATTTGCCCCAACATGTCGAGAAACACTCTAGATAAGATACTTCAATTAATGTCCATAGATGGCCAAAGTAAGCCAATGGAATTTACTGAAAAGAGCTGTTACAATGCACTATAGTAACCAAAAAGTACTAAAAATAAACTAAACTAGAGCGAAAAATCTAGTTGAACAGTTTTTTTGACATATTACCCAAAATGGATAAACCTTAACATCCTAAAAGTAAGGATGAAGAGAGAGCTAGAAGTCGAGGTACAACAGAGATAGAAAGGCTATAGTGGATCCAAGCACCGACATTAATCTATAGTGGGATGTAAGGTAGAAGTACAATTGTCGTCACCACCGGCTATCCCAAAAGGGCCAAACATAGGATCTAATGATGCTTCCTAAAGTTTGGCTGGGACTAAGAGGGCCTGGTTGGATAATCCTAGGAGGACATGTAGTTTGATCCCTCAAAACTCTTCTAGCATCTATGGCTGTGGAACCAATAGAAGAGGACAAAAAATTGGAAAGTTGCATTTGACTACAACTCCTTGGCATGTGAGGGGTGGACGAAACCCACCATTGGAGAACTGTGGTCTTGTCCTCCT
Organism: Wollemia nobilis; assembly: GCA_028583015.1. NCBI lineage: Eukaryota > Viridiplantae > Streptophyta > Pinopsida > Araucariales > Araucariaceae > Wollemia > Wollemia nobilis. The sequence goes on along the minus strand of JAQPPZ010016879.1, from coordinate 11,518,048 downwards.
GCAAGCAAGAAAAAATAATTAAAACCCTAGTAGCCACTCTTTTCAGATGTGGTGGTACTCTAAAACAGAGATTTAACACAACATAGAAAGGGGAAAATGAACAGAAAACAATAGTACACAAAAATCCTCCAAAAAGCACTTCATCAGTCTTCAAATTTGTATATGCATCTTCACTACAATGCACTATACCTATATGCATGTAATATGATGTCTCTTGTTTGCCTCAAGAGACTCTTGGTGCTTCACTTTCTCTCTAAATTTGGTTGAGAAATTTTTTTTTTTTTTCTTAAATTTTCACTTCAATTCTAATTCTGTCCTGTTATGAATTTTGTTTTATTCTCGTCCTCTTCTGATTTTTGTTCTATTCTGTTTTTTTATTTCATTCAGCATCACAATTTCCAAAAACTCTTATTCAGACAAGGGCACACAAATCTGTCATTAACATTTTGGAGAGTTGTAGCTTCAAATGAACTCTTACTACTCTTGACACTAGAGATATAGTGAAGGAATGAAATGATTAGTAGAGTAGTAGTTGGTCTCCCCTGTAATAACTGAAGCTGAAGAGTAATAGCTTCTCTAAGGATCTACCAATGTTTGTACTAGTTTCAAACCTTTGGGGCCAAAGATTGTGTTTCAAGAAACATCTTGCTTCGCTGCATAGCCCAAGATATAGAGAAAAAATGGGTTTTTCCTAATACTTGGGAAAAAACTTATATGAGTCAAATATGACTGATGTAGAACTTAAGAAATGCTGATTAAAATTATGAAGAGTATAAAACCCTGTCTTGCAACCTTGCCTTCTACATCCACCCTTCGAGATGAAGTCCTAATGGATGCGCAGATTCTAAGGAATCTAAAGTCAGATCTGCTGAACAGACTCACCCACTTTGATAGCATGAAGAATTTTACATTCAGGACAAGAGATGAACAAATGAAATCAACACGTTACCTAGATTCAAAGAAAAAGAGTTCATAATGATAATGAAACAATAGAATGGGATAATAGAAGTTTTTTAATATCCATGAGGCCAAAAGCAGGCTATGGGACAGCAACTTTACAAAAAACTGTAGCTGCCAACCCTAAAATCTGAACCAATTGTTTTTCTTTCTACAATGTTGATCTTTTGCTACTGATTTTGATGATGAATTCTCCTACTTTCTCTACTTTCTCCTCTTCAAACAATTCTTGCAATGATTCCATTGCTAGAATATCAACATAGCTAGCTCAAATATCACTATATGCCTTGCATTTCAAAATAAAATGCTTCTTTTTCTCAACTACCCCTTATATACAAAATATATGTATATCCTCTCCACCCATTCCTCTTTTGGTCCCTTTCATCTACCCATTTCCCATCTAAGTTGGTGTGAGCTGGCCCTTAGTTAGGCCATGAGCAGCTTTGCTCTCCAATTGATGTTTGCCCTATATAGGCCTTTTGGTGGTGACCATATATAGGGTTAAATTGAGCAAGATAGTGTTCTCTCTCCTATTTTGATGATGATTTCTCCTACTTTCTATACTTTCTCCTCTTCAAACAATTCTTGCAATGATTCCATTGCTAGAATAACAACATAGCTAGCTCAACTATCACTATATGCCTTGCATTTCAAAATAAATTGCTTCTTTTTCTCAACTACCCCTTATGTACAAAATATATGTATATCCTCTCCACCCATTCCTCTTTTGGTCCCTTTCATCTACCCATTTCCCATCTAAGTTGGTGTGAGCTGGCCCTTAGTTAGGCCATGAGCATCTTTGCTCTCCAATTGATGTTTGCCCTATATAGGGCTTTTGGTGGTGACCATATGTAGGGTTAAATTGAGCAAGATAGTGTTCTCTCTCCTATTTTGATGATGATTTCTCCTACTTTCTATACTTTCTCCTCTTCAAACAATTATTGCAATGATTCCATTGCTAGAATAACAACATAGCTAGCTCAACTATTACTATATGCCTTGCATTTCAAAATAAATTGCTTCTTTTTCTCAACTACCCCTTATGTACAAAATATATGTATATCCTCTCCACCCATTCCTCTTTTGGTCCCTTCCATCTGCCCATTTCCCATCTAAGTTGGTGTGAGCTGGCCCTTAGTTAGGCCATGAGCATCTTTGCTCTCCAATTGATGTTTGCCCTATATAGGCCTTTTGGTGGTGATCATATGTAGGGTTAAATTCAGCAAGATAATGTTCTCTCTTTCTTCCTAACTTCTTTTCCCACATAGCTGCTTTGAATTTTTCCTTAACAAATGCCTTTATGTCTTTGTTATTATTTGGGCATTCATTCAAGTTGATATTTCATTTGTTCATCCACTTGTTTTTTCAATTGGTTATATGGGATTGAAACGGTCCCCACCCGTATTACATCATCACCATGTAGTGGTATTACAACAGCTTGGATATTATCCATGTATAGCTTGGCAAGATTTGAACCTAGGTCTCCTCCTTGAATGTTGAGGAATCTAACCAGTTGAGTTATTGCCATTTGATATTTGTTCATCCACTTGTTGTTTTTGCTTCATCCGTGTTTTTTCCTTTTGTTCAGATCTTCTTCTATTACAACTTTAGACCATCTGTTTTCCTCAATCTGTTTCATTTTTTTTTTCCAGATATCCTAGAAGACAAACTGTAGCAGTTGCCCCTATACGAAAGGTACCTCTTTGTGCTAGAAGATTCTCATATGGAACTGAAGATTTTATTTTGAATTTGTTTGTTATTAGACATTTCTGAATCATCTCTATTTGCTTCCATTTTGAGTCTGATATGCTGTTAGCCCATACTTCGTATACTTACAGCATTGTTGGTACCACTAGTAGCCCAAATAAAACATGCATGGTCTTCTAGTCCTATAATTCAACCTATGCATACAAAAGAGGCCTCATCACATATTTTCCCAAATGAGCACTGTCTCCTCTACTCAGATTTAGGCATTCTTCTAATTTGTCAATATAGAAACCAAATAAGGTAAGGGATAAGGGGTATCCTTGTTTAACCCCGATACCACTTGTAAAGCATTCTGAAAGGTCTGCTTGCATTTTGATTTTAGCTTGAACGTCCTCATAGAGTCTATGAACTGCTGTTCTATACTTTTTGGGTATGCCTAAGTCTTCCATTCTACTCCATAGTTTACTTCTAGGCATTGTGTCAAAAGTTTTCTTGAAGTCCACAAAACAACAATAGGCTTCTCCTTTTTCATTCCATATTTTTCAATAATATGTCTCAAAGTGATGATGTGATCTATTGTCTAGTGTTTTGGTCTGACACTTGCTTGTCCTTTTGCCCTCTTTCCTTTTCTTCTACCCATTTGCTGATTGTACTTTTAGCTATGCTTCGAAACATTTTTGCAAAGAGGGGATTGACCTTAATGGTTCAGTACTTTGAGGGATTGGCAATGTCTCCACTCTTGAAGAGAGGTATTGTTAGACTTGTCCAATCCCTTGGAAAGCCATGCTGGATGATGTTATTAAGTATCCTCTTGATGTGTGATGCTAAGTCCTCTACTCCACATTTTAAGTATTCTGTCTGTAGCCCATCCACATCACAAGCCTTACTTGTTCCTAGCTTTTTAATACCTTCCTTGACCTCCCTTAAGGTAAATAAATTTGTTGTTGTGATGATTATGGAAGGGGCCTCTTCTTCTTTCTCTCATTCATACTGTCCATAGTAGAGAAACTTGGTATCGGAATAGAATTGGAAAATGATAGACTAGGAAAAAATCTGGAATTGGGGGAAAAAATCGGTAAGAAAAAACGGAAGAAAACACAATTTTTCATCGAAAAAAGATTTTTCATGCATATCACAATGAATTAATATTATGCAAATCAAATATTAATGATGTAAGACTGTAAGCTTAAACTACACATGAAAGTGGCAAGTGATACATCATACAAGGCTCAAGTTTAAAGTACACATGAAAGTGGCAAGTGATACATCATACAAGGCTCAAGTTTAAAGTACACATGAAAGTGACAAAACACATCTTGTATTGCTTATAATAAGAAAAGGTACAAATTACAAAATGTGTCAAAATGCCTCAATAGGCCCACTATCTATTGTCTTGCAATTCCTTTGCCCTTTAACCTAGTAGAAGACCTAGTCTCTCTTTGCTGATGTGCCCTTGCCGCTTCTTGTGCATGTGCCTCTTCTTGGGCCTTGGTTGCTATCTCCTCCGCTAGGTCTTCAAAGTGTTGTAATTCATCTAGGGAGAAGGAAGGCTCTTCTTGCTGCTCCTGCACTTCAGATGATGGATTGACGTCACTTAGGTCAATGGGCTGAGTATTTGTTTTTTCAAAACTTCGTTGGTGGAGGTGAAGGTTGTAATGCACAAACACAAGATCATTCAACTTTTCTTGTGCAAGTCTGTTGCACTTCTTGGAGTGTATGTGCTCAAACATACTCCAATTGCGCTCACAACTTGAAGTGTTGCATGGTAGAGATAAGATTCTAATGGCCATGCGTTGCAAGTTGGGCGTAAAATCACCAAAGTCCTCTTCCTTATAATCTTGTATCTCTTCATGCGTTTTATCGCTCAATTGTCTACTAGCTGAGAACATGCGGTCAATGCAATCTTGAACACCAACCTTCACCTCATAATTAGCATGAAATGTAGAAGAATAAAAAATTTGGGGGTTCAAGTAGTTACCCACTGCATGAAGAAGGCTATGGATTCGAGATGTCCATCAGTTATCAATGATTGTCCAATTGGGATTGTATTTGGTGTGGGCATATCCATAAAATGCAATAATTGCCTCTTTTGCCTTGTCCATAGCCTTATATACAAATCCCATTGGAAGTTGTTCTCCATCAATAAGACAAAGAACCTTCACTGAAGGCTTTGCCACCTGAAAAAAAAGGAAAAATAATTTAAACGAAAATATTTTACCAAAAAAAAAAAAAATTAATAAACTTAGTCTTGTACCTTGATGGCCTCATCCATAGCTATCTAGAAGGCCTCCTCAAACAAATAAGTATATACATTTTGCCCCTTAGGTGAGATTCGGTATCTTGTAGCTTGTTCGGAATTCCAGTCATCACTCACAAACATTTGCTTCAGTGACCCTCTTGCATCATAAATGCTCTGCAATGTCACAAAGTTTGTGGTGAAGTGTGTAATTGCAGGCCGCACTAGCTCCCTCCTATTAGTAAATCACCTCATGAGGCTAAGGACCTATGTATGGTTGTAAATGAATTTTGTGATAGCCTTAGCCTACTTTACAACCTTTGCTACACAAGGTAATTTCCCAATGTCCTCGAGGAGCAAATCAAGACAATGGGCTGCACATGAGGTCCAAAAAATAGTGGGGAATCTCTGCTCCAAATCTTACCGGCTGCCTTATATGCTGCTGCGTTGTCTGTGATGATTTGGACAACATTCTCCTCCCTGACCTCCAACACAACATCCTCCTACAACCCTGCAAGCATTTCGACATTCTTATTGAGGAATGTAGTTCCTCCTGCAGTAGAAGCAACCAAAAAATTAATCAACCCATTTGTCCAGCCATCAGACATTATACTGCAACCCTTCGTCCTCCACACCCTGTGCTGGTCTTCAAGCATGACTTGAAGTATCAAAAAAAATTTAGTCATGCATATATATGAAACATATTTTAGTAATGCCATATATATATAAATTTAGTCAAGCACAACCTGAATGTTTTCCATAGATTGTTGAAGGAGAGGGTCCCTAAGGTCATCATAAGTTGGAGTCTTAAATCCTGTGTCACAACTTGCAATATCTAAAATGCACCGCCAGTATGGAGAATTTGCCACATTGAAGGGAATGTCAGAATAATACCAAAAAGTGGCAATGGCTATCCTCCCTGCATTGTGCTTCTCTTGGTTCCACGTGGCAATACCCTCAAGCGTGGGTTGTGCCCTCGACACGGAATGCTCTACCAAATGGGAGACTCTTGTCCCACTAACTTCTTGTGCACACGAAGGAGTCAAACTCTCCTGCTGAAACCGACTAAAGTTGTTGCTGGTACGGGGAATTCAAGGAGGGGGGTGAGATGGGATCGGTTTGACTTCGTTTGAGATCTCTTTTTTCCTTTGAGCCAGAGATCATGGCCTTTATTTTATTTTTAATTTCATCCGACACCTTAAAGCATGTCCTGACATCAGTGCCAAGTCTCTTTGCCAAATGGAATTTGATGCGGAAAATGCCTCCACTAAAACGTTCGCCACAAAAATTGCATATAGCTTCCCCTTTCTTTTCCCCTTGCGTTCCATATGCCCATGCTGGATATTTTGGTTTCTTTTTTTCTATGCCTCCACATGTTAACAAGTAACAACAAAGTTACAAACAACAAACAAAAGGCTAGGGTTTAGTGTTTAAAATTGAAACATTGACAGCTGAAAAATGGGCTTGCATACATAGTTATCAGGCAACATTGAGCAATATTTATTTAAAGGGAGAAAAAAACTTAAACCCAAAACCCTAGACTAGGTTTTAGGGTTTAAACTTGAAAATTGAAATATTGACAGCTGAAAAATGGGCTTGCATACATAGTTATCAGGCAACAATATTTACTTAAAAAGAGGAGAAAAAAAAACCCTAAACCCGAAACCCTAGACTAGGGTTTAGGGTTTAAACTTCAAAGTTCAAACATTGATAGCTGAAAAATGGGCTTGCATACATAGTTATCAGGCAGCATTAAGCAATATTTACTTAAAGGGAGAAAAAAAAACCCAAAACCCAAAACCCAAAACCCTAGACTAGGGTTTTGGGTTTAAAGTTGAACTTGAAATATTGATAGTAGATAAATGGGCTTGCATACATCAGGCAACAATATTTAGTATTTACTTAAAAGGAGGAAAAAAAACCCTAAACTCGAAACCCTAAACTAGGGTTTAGGGTTTAAACTTCAAACATTGACAAAAAACATTTGCAAACAGCCCTAATCTAGATTTTAAACCTTGTTTCAACTTGGAGAAACAAAAAAGTTTTAAAAAGATTTTCTTACCTCAGATGAATCCTTTGGGTGGTTGTTGCTGGCTTCCGGATTACTTCAAACTACAATCTGCTCACTCTTGGGATACCCTAGCGTGTTTGGGTTGGGGTGGTAGCAGGTAGGCAGACTTCTTTTGTTGTTTGCAAGAGGTTAAATGAAAGCCATCCAAAAAAAATTCACTTTTTACCTCAATTGGCCGCAGCCTCTATGCGTGCGGCTGCGGCCGGTTTTTTGCGATTTTGCAGATTTTTTTTGCCAGTTTTCACTACTATGATACAGTCATTTTGCATATTCCAGTCATTGGATTTTTGTAATGTTATTTCTGTGTTTTTTTGTGCTGAAGCTTTTTCCAGAATAACCAACTTAAATTTGTTCTTCTCGACTTGTACTCACATTCTTCTCTTAGCTTTCACTATACGTTTGTACTAACTTTTGTTTTCCTCTTCTTTTACATGGTTCTTTCATAGGTCTCCTTGCTGCTTTACATTCTTCATCGTACCATGCATTTGCCGGAAAACTGTCTTTTTCTTCTTCCTGACCTTTTGAACCTTTTTAATAGTTCTAAAACGATCTTTGTTAACTCACTGTTTTTGATTCCTTGCTCTCTTGATTATTTTTCCTCCCTTTGCAAAATCTGTTTTACTGCTTCCTTGAAAATTAAATGATTGAAAGAACATGAAAATGTGGAAGGTGTCCTTGGACACCAAAATAATTCATTAAGATAGAGAAGAGCAATACAAGTTGATTATTAAATGATTTGTTAGTGGGGGTACTTATACCTCCACGATATCTTTGCACGGATGCCAATAATGCCCCATACGTACATAGCTAATCAGTTAGATCCCTCGACATTTAAAGATCAAGTCACAGTCTGACAGTCCAGAGGATATCCAGTCTAATAGTGCAGGGAATATCCTATCTGACAGTGTAGAGAATATCTAGTTTGATAGTAAGAGCAGTTAGTTGTCAGTAGTTCATTGATGGAGCAGTCTGTTGTTATTAGTCTACCAAAAAAAAAAAAAAAACCAAAATTGCCAAAATTTGCCATTTTACGAAATATCCCATTGCAATCCCCTCTTCAAGCTGATTGCTTTGAGACCCAACTTCGATAACCCTTTTAAGTATTTTTTTTTTTTTTGGTTATGTACCGGTAACCCATTTTCAAAATCCTACCTTCCAAAAATCGTCATTTTGTGGTATAGTCCATTCCAATCCTCTCTTCGAGCCAATCATTTTGAGATATAACTCCAATAAATATTTTTGGAGACCCTAAAGTGACAAATGGCCTTTGGTACTAGAGCTACCCAAGAGCTAGAGCTATTGGGCGAATAGGTGAAACAAATTGAATCTTCTTAATCAGAAATCCTCCAGGCATTATCCAAATTAGACGAATTGGATAAAATTGATGGCCTCGGAAGTCATTTCATAGGCCCAAATGCAAAATATGACACTATGGAAGGACAATCATTAGGGAGTCGTCAAGGTGCTATTTCCGATGGAGGAGCATAAAACACCTCACCTCTAAATACAAATTAGAGAATGTCCAAAGCTTGACTTTCCAAAATTTGATGGTGATAATCCAACGAGTTGGTTCTCTTCATGCCACTCCCCATAATCAGAAGTTTGCAATTGCACCTTCAACCTAGAACAAGAAGCAGTCTAGTGGTACCAATGGTTAGAGAATATGAACCCAAGGCTCACATGGCCTGAATTTGAATGCGAATTACTCACCCGTTTTGGACCTAGTGAGTACGAAGGTTTTATAGGAGCCCTCACCAAGTTAAGACAAACAACATTTGTCCATGATTACTCGTTGCCACATTTTGCACGGGGTGCCATGTCTTCATTTTTCTTGTAAGGATGCTGCTCTCCCTTCCCTCCTCCTCCTTTCCCTTTCTCCACTATCCCCTTTCTCCCCTTCCATCAGTTTCATTCCCTTCATTTCCCCCCTTTTTTCCTCTTTTACTTTCTTCTGTCAATTTCCCCAAAAAGAGCAAAAGGCCCCTAAAAATTCTAAGTATAAGAGCGCAACCCGACTTCGCAGCGAAGTCGGGGTGCGCCCTTAAGTTTGAGCGCACTCGGGGAGCCGAAGTGCGGAGAAATGATCAAAATTTTGCTAAGTACAAGAGCGCAACCCGACTTCGCAGCGAAGTCGGGGTGCGCTCTCATTTCTGTGCGCACCTGGGAAGCAGCGGACCCCTGAAAATTTCTAAGTGTTGAGTGCGCAACCCGACTTCGCAGCGAAGTCGGGGTGCGCTCTCATCTTCATGCGCAGTCGGAGCGGTATGAGCAAAATTGGCTAAGTGTTGGGTGCGCAACCCGACTTCGCAGCGAAGTCGGGCTGCGCCCGCTTACTTGTGCGCACTCGGGCAGGATGTTGAAGGCAGCCCGAAAATTGTCTAAGGCACGGAGGCCTCCCCAACTGCGCTACTTCCCCCTTGCGCTGTCTAATTGCGCTCCAATTCCGAGCGAAGTCGGGCATGAAAGAGAGACGAGATTCCAAGGCAGATTCGTCCCTTATCAGATTTTGACAGGTGTCCAGCCTCGGGATTCGAGTCAGAGATGTGACGGGTGGTGTGCAAGCGTGAACCAAATTATTGTACCGCAGCTACCCTCATTCAAGCTGACTCGAAGTTTCATCTACCACAACTACCCTCATTCAAGCTGACCCGAAGTTTCATCTACCGCACTGCCACGTAGCTGCCAAGTTTTCAGGTGGACCTTGTTGCAAGTACAGTCCATATCTGCAGAGGTCAACATCAGCCGCTTTTTTGCCGCTTTTGTCAGCTTTGTCAGCTATTGTCAGGTCTGGGATCCTGTGCCCGAAGTTGTAATTGGGGGGAAATTGCGCTATAAATAGCTGCGCCATATCATTGTAAAGGGGTGGAAGGGGGATATATTGCTAGGGAACCATTGTAGCTGTGCATTTGCTTCTGAATACAAAATACACTTGGCTCTATTGACTGTTCTTGTTCTTTATGCTGCCTCTATTTAGCATTTCTGCCTCATGTTGCTTATGTTATTGCTTACTGTTATTCTGCTATCTGGATATCGGTATTTGATAGTTAAGTATTCCTGGAATGCATAGTTAGAGGATACATAGAATGAATGACATTGGTAGTTTCTGTAATGTATTCTGTGTTTAGTTGCTGTTAGTAGTGGTGATTGATAGTTGTTGTGCTGCTTATCCTCCCCACCCAATACAAATCACATTTATATTTCTTTCTGCATTTCTAATTTCTTTCCTGCACTCTGAGCTTAAAACCAATTGAGAAAACATAGGAAGCCGGCCTCCTCCGGAGATTGGCACGGAAGGCATTCCTTCCTTCCGGCCTTTCAATCTGTTGGGCGAATCTAGGGCGCATTACACTAAATCCTATCCTAGTGGCAGATTCGTAACCAACAGTTTCTCTGGCACGCCCGGTGGGACCCGAAAGTTTCCCACCCAAAACAGAATCGAAGCATTGGTGTTCGCTTCATTGTTGTTAAATCAGAACACCTGGCGACTCTGCAAGTACCTGAATATCCTCTGAGTCCGTGAGACCGGTCCAAGCGCCTTCATGCATACAAGAAGGTGGAGAGCAAGGAATCCGGGAAACCAGCCTGATCTCTACGAAATTGACATCAACGCTCCTGGAGAGCGCGTAAGGCTGGCTGACTACCAAGCTCGCATAGACGAATCCGAAACCGAAGTCGAAGAGGCCGAAGTTGAAGAGCAACCTACATCTTCGGACAACACCGATACCGAGTACACGACCGGAGGGGAAGAAGACATGGCTGCCCAGCAAAATGATGACGACCTCTTCCCAGCGGTTGACTCCACAGGGCCCTTGGCTCTAGTCGGACAAGAGGTTGTGCCCCCCGCTGCCTTGAAGTCCATCCCTACTTACGATGGCTACGGCAAAACGGCATATGAGCACATCCAAGACATTCTGGCCTTGGCTGCGCTACACTCTATTACAAATGAGAGTGTCAAGACCCGTCTATTGGCTCTTTCTCTGAGGGGGAAGCTTCTCTATTGGTGGAGATCTTTGCCAGAAGGATCTATCACAGGGTGGCCTCAGTTGGCAGGCAGACTCGTAAAAGGATGCAACGAGTCTGCCGACCCCTCTTCATTGTTGCATCAGTTTTAGAGTATCCAACGCCACCCACAAGAGGAGATATCAGACTTCAACATAAGGTTTGCGAGGTCCTGGAAAAGAGTACCTCGCGAACTGCGACCTTCGACGGGTCAAGCTGCACACTATTACCTGAGGTCTTTCAATTCGGATATCTGCCTACTTCTCAAGATAGCCCGAGTCGATACTTTCCCTGCCCTATACGAAGCTGCCCAACAAGCAGAATTAGACATAATCTCTATAGGCAGACTTCCGCATAGAGTGCAGCCCCCCATTTATCCTGATTTTCCTCAGTCCCAGTATCCATCGGCGTCTGGTGTAATGCCATCCTCCTCAAATCAGCACCCCCAGCAGCCATGGAATCCAGCACCGATTATAAACCCCTACGGTCAGCCTCAGATCCATTATCCTAATCCGCCACCTCCACCTCCGCAGTATCCCGCACTCCCAGCTCCCCCTCATTACGCGGCGTATTCTGCACCTCCGCCATTAGCTGCAATACCTCCGCCGGCCCGGCTGGCGCCTGCAGATAACGATATTCAGAATAAAATCCTTCAAGAGGTACGGGCTCTGGCCTCTGGGTATCATACTATTTCCAACGATATGACGATAATGAAGAAGAAGCAAGCCCAGATGGAGTTCCTTCCAAGGAGACCATATCCTCCCCCGGCGCTAACAAAAGATCAAGCTACACAAGCTCAAAGACACCCCCCGGCAAGGAATGCTGCCAATGAGGTTCAACCTGGCACTTCTGACCAGGTTAACTGGTGCTCCACATGCAACGATCCACACTCAGAGGAGAGTTGCACGCTGCATCAACATTATCTTCAGACCCTTGCGGGCAGCGCCATAGAGGATGAAGCATACATGATCCCGGACGATGAAGGCAACTTTGCGGTCCCGAGAAGAAGATCCTGCGTTGCTCTTGACCAAGGAAGGCAGAAAGCCCATTGAGGCTGCCACGGCCCAAGCAAAGCCGTTGAAGGTATACGCCAGAAGAGAGAAGGCGCAGCCTGCTGGGCTACCACCTGACAAGTCACCTTGGCCTCCTACAGCCAAAGAAAGGTTCCCTACGCTCAAGGCTCCCGCGATGAAAGCTCCCGCAGCCCAACCTCTAGCCGAAACAAAAGAACAAGCTCAAGAGAAGCTGAGGTATCCGTCGCTGACGAAGAGACAGAGAGTCGAAGCCACGCAGCAATACCGGACCAGGTATGAGCCAGCGAAAGAAATAGAGGGAGCCGACACTTCAACCTACAATATAGTTGATGAGCTAAAAAGGACCCCGACGAAGATAAGTATGTACGAGGCTCTTCTGCTCCCGGGGCAAGTTGATCTGTTGCAGGAATCCTTGAAAAGCGTAAAATATGGAAAGCCGACGCAGCCTGCTGTGTTAGCTCAGCCCTTGACAGTTTTCGCTACCGGGAAAAACAGGCCACCTCCTTTCTATCTGTCATTGCGGATGGAAGGCTATATAGTACACAACTGCATGGTGGATTCTGGTGCTTCCACTACTGTCATGCCGAGAGCCGTCTGCGAGGAGATCGGTATGGAATATACAAGGAGCAGCCAAGGTGTGCTGCAGCTAGACGACACCCCTGTCAAGACAGTTGGTGTCATCAAGGATATTCCGATCCGACTGCATAAAGCCCTCGACATAGTGGTCATCCAGGAAGTCGTTGTGGTCGACTTGGAACCCTACTTCGGCATGTGTCTCTCCAGGGAGTTCACTGCGAAGCTGGGTGGATATCTGTCTCTGGATTACTCACATATGGAAGTGCCCTTCAAAGGAAGGAGATTAAAGATCTATAATGAAAAGCCTTCCACATTTCTGGTAGAGAAGATACCCGGAGAAGAGCCACAGAATGGCATGGTTCAGCTGACAACTGAAGAACTGGTAGAGGTTGATATGACAGAAGAGGCCCTTGAGCTATTACAAGTGGAGGATGAGTTCTCCTTGCTAGACTTCAACGCCATGATTGAGACCGAGCAAGGTCGTTACTCCGTCACCCAGCCTGAAAGACTTGACCAGTCAGCAAGAAAGGAGGTTGGACCCGCACCAGAAAAGCTATGGAAGCTGTTCTTTGATGGCGCCCGATGCAAAAATGGCGCCGGTGCAGGTGTACTTCTGGTTTCCCCGTCCGGAGTCCAGAAGGACTACACTTACAGGCTGGCTTGGAGCTGCACTAACAACGCGGCGGAGTATGAAGCTTTGTGCTTGGGTTTGAGAAAGGCAGAGAGACTGGGGGTGAGACATTTGCAGATCTTTGGCGACTCAGAGCTGGTGTGCAACCAGATTACGAATAAGTGCGCCTCCAAGAAGCATTACCTCAAGGCGTACCGTAACCGTGTCTGGGACCTGATGGAGTCATTCGACTCTTTGAATGTCAAAGCCATATCACGTGAGAAGAATAAACATGCTGACATTCTGGCGTCTGTTGGAGCCAGGTACGTTCCGGCTGATGACACTGTCCAGAAGCCGAAGCCGGTTCGTACCATCTACAGGCCTTCTATGCCTGATAAAGACACCCACTGGCAGGTGTTCGACTGTGACGAGGATATCGTCACTTTTTTGATAAACGAAGCAAGTACGATAGAAGGTAGAGACCCTGATGACGAGCAATACGAGGGGTTGATACAGTTAAAAAACAATCATGTCCCGAAAGGACTGATTACCCTAGAAAGTCTCTTTGATCAGAACGATAGGGCAATATCCCACAGAATCAAAGTGGACCCCAAGCAGTACATGGACCTGGAACTGGAACCTGGAAAAACGATCAAGGTCGGGACAGACTGCACTGAAAAGGAACTGGAGCAGATCAGATCTTTATGCGGAGAGTTCCCTGATATTGTGGCCTGGTGCTACCAGGACTTGAAGGGGTATGACAGAGAGATGATCCAGCATACTATAGAGCTGGAAGATAATGCAAGACCTTTCCGGCAGAAGCAAAGGGCAATGAACCCAAAAATTGAAGCTATGATGAAAGCAGAGCTCTTAAAGATGCTGGAGGCCAAAATCATCTACCCCATCAAGCACTCATCTTGGGTCGCGAATCTGGTCCTTGTGAGGAAAAAGAATGGAGACATCCGCCTCTGCGTGGATTTCAGAAACCTCAATCAAGCTTCATTGAAGGATCATTATCCGCTTCCCCAAATTGATCAGATCCTCCACATAGTTGCTGGAGCACAGAGGTTCTCTCTCTTGGACGGATTCTCTGGATACAACCAAATATGGGTAAAGGACGAAGATCAGCACAAGACAACGTTCACCACCAAATGGGGAACGTTTGCATATCAGCGCATGCCCTTCGGCCTATCTAACGCCGGCGCTACATTTCAAAGAGCTATGGACTTGGCGTTCCGGGAGCTGCTCAACAAGGTCATTGTCATCTACTTGGACGATATGACTGTATTTTCACATAAGAGAGAGGACCATGCTTCCCACTTGCGGCAAATATTTGAGAGATGTCGTGAATTCGGCATTTCCATCAACCCGAAGAAGTCAGTCTTCGCGGTAAAGGAAGGTAAGCTGCTAGGACATGTCATTTCTGAGAAAGGCCTTGCAGTGGATCCTGACAGAGCAGAAGCCCTTCTTCGCTTACCCATCCCAGTTGACAAGAAGGGGCTACAATCATTTTTCGGCCAAATCAACTTCGTGAGGAAGTTCATACCGGACTTCGCACAAGTAATTAAGCCCATGGCCGAACTCCTAAAAAAGAATGCCGAATTCTTGTGGACTGACGAAAGGAAGCGAGGCCTTCGAAGAGATCAAGGCCAGAATCGCGCAAGCTCCAGTATTGATAAATCCAGATTATTCCAAGGATTTCATCCTGTACGCGGTGGGAGAGCCCGAGAGTTACGCCGCAGTCCTGACTCAGAAGGGAGATGATGGCGAAGAACGCCCCATAGCGTTCTTAAGCCAGGTGATTCAGCCGCATGAAGAAAAGTATAATTTTATTGAGCGGCAGGTGCACGCAGTCATGAGATCCCTCAGGAAGTTCAGGCACTTCGTCTCCCAGAGCCGGATAACTATCTTCGTGATACATCCGGACGTCAGGAATTTCATTGTACAAGGGGAGCCAGGACACAAGAGGGCAGGATGGATAGCCAAAATCCAAGAATTTGACATCGAGGTACGGCCAACGAAGCTGATCAGAGGCCGAGCCCTGTGCCAAGAGCTGGCCCGAAGTGCTGCAGCTGAAATCTCTGCCTGCCAGTGGGAAGATCCAATGGCGGAAACTAACCTTGCCAACTCCTTATCAGAGGAGAGTGATTGGACGAATGACCTGGTGCGGTATTTTAGCACAGGGAGATGTCCAGATCATCTCAATGCCTCACAAAGAAGGAGGTTTAGGCTGAATGCCTTGAGATATGTACTGCGCCCCGAGGGGCTGTATTTCAAAAATATTGACGGCATCCTGTTGCGATGCGTCAGAGAATCAGATAAACCAAAGGTCCTCGGAGAATTCCACTCCGGGATGCCCGGGGGACATCATTCAGGGAGGCCTACGGCCTTAAAAATTATCGAGCCGGGTATTATTGGCCCACTCTCTTCACAGACGCACATTCGGTCCGTGTTAAATGTGAAAAATGCCAAAGGTTCGCCGGCAGGAATAGGAAGGCACCCTTGCCCCTCCAGCCAATTCAAGCCGAGACTCCGTTTCAGCAAGTGGGGTCTAGACTTCGTCGGAACCATCACGCCTAACTCTGCAGCGGGACATAAGTTCATCCTTACAGCCACCGATTATTTCACTCGGTGGGCGGAGGCGATCCCCACTAAGCATGCAGACCAAGAAACGGTCATTGGGTTCCTTGAGAGCCTCATCACCCGTTTCGGGGTCCCAGAGGCAATAGTTACGGACAACGGTCCGGGGTTCGCGGGTGCTGTACTCACGGAGTTCACCGAAGAAATACGACATCTATCACAAGATGTCCTCAAACTACTACCCGCAAGGGAATGGCCTGGCCGAGTCCACTAACAAGAATCTGCTGAAGATTGTTAAAAAAACAATAGAAAGGAACAAGAGGACGTGGCACCTACTTCTGAACCGGGCGTTATGGGCGGATCGCATATCTTTCAAGAAATCTATCAAGACATCCCCCTACGCGCTCGTATATGGCAAGGAGGCAGTTCTGCCTACCCACATAGAAATGCCCGCACTCTGGATGTTAGATGAAGAAAAAGGCGACGGGGATCCAGTGGACGCCAGACTTTGCCAACTATTGCGGTTAGAAGAAGAAAGGGAGAAGGCATACCAGGCCTTTACTAAACATGCCGAGGTAACCCAGAGCTGGTTTGCAAAAGGCACCACCACCCGAGTTTTCAAAATCGGGGACCTAGTGCTAAAGTGGGACTCACTCAAAGCAAAGCCGGGCAACCATGACAAATTTGATGCCCTCTGGGAAGGTCCCTATCAGATCGCTCGGGTAAACCAATTCAACGCGTTCGTGCTCAGGGACATGGAGGGACAACTTCTCCCTATTCCTGTCAACGGTTTCCACCTAAAAACCTATCACCACTGAAGGTGCCCAAGAGGTCCTTCCTTGTACATATTCTTTTCCTGCATTTCAGTTTATGTCAGAATGTAAATATTTCTTTCAGTTATTCAGTTTTCAGTTTTCAAAGCCGAAGTGGGCTAAGTGTGAGAAAAGGAGCAAAATTTTGCGCTGCTTAAAAATCCGACCAAGCATAGAGCGAACCCCGACTTCGCAGCGAAGTCAGGCATCGCTTCATGAATTGTGCGATGTCGGGAGTTTGAGAGAAAACAACAAACGAGAAGCCTCAGAAAATTTCTAAGTGCTGGGTGCGCAACCCGACTTCGCAGCGAAGTCGGACTGCGCACCATCTTGGGAGCGCAGTCGGGCAGCAGAGGAAGCAAAAATTGGCTAAGTGTGGAATCCCTACTGCGCAACATTTTCCGGGCGAAGTCGGATTGCGCACGTTTTTTGAGCGAAGCCCGAGTGCGCTCTTGATTTCGAGCGCACTTTGAACGACCTGTCAGGGGAAACAAGGGGCATAGTGGCGAAAAATTTCTAAGTGTGGGCCCAGGCGGCGCAATGTGTATAGCGCGAAGTTAGGCTGCGTCCCTCCTTAAACCCTGGGCCAAAGTCTCCCTCGAAGTGTGTGCCCAAGCGGCGGCTGTGACGTCATTGGAAGCACGAGGTTCAAAATTTTAAAGAATGATTGCGCGTCTTTCGAAGCAGATGTCATTAAAGAAGCAAGCGCATTAGGACCAACCACAACCAAGGTGCGCCTTCCAAGGAAAAGGCCCACGCGCGGCCGCCAAGGAATAACGGCGTTTCCTACCTACTTCGGGCAAATCACTTTAAACCCCCCCTCGCGCCATTAATGCTGCGTTTTAATTCCTAGAAAAGGGGCCCTGGCATACTCAGAACATTCGAATTATCAAGCTAAGTCTGAGCTGCAAGGCGCAGAATTGAAGAACTAGTGACCAGAATCCCCGTCTCTGCCACCACGAACAGAAAACAGAAAATGGACAAGGGAAAAGCGCCAATGCAGCCGCAGTCCAGCGATACAGAGCAGGAGGCTGAGGAACACACAGAATCCAGCGCTCATGAGAGCGAAGCGCCACAGGAGCAGACAAGGAAATCCAGGTCAAAGAGAAGCAAAGGGCAAGCTCCGCCGCCGCCCATCAATCGCCTGGCCGGGTATAGGGATGGCGAGTACTCCATTAGCCTCACCAAGCTGCGGCCAAATATTGCAAAGTGGGCAGGCAAAGTCTCGCCCTCGCACCATGTCGGAGCTGCATACAAGTCGAACCTGTACTGGTTCTTGTGCCCTCCCGTCCACCATTGCCCGGAGCTGGTTGAGTCTATTGTGACATATTACAAACCAGCTACCCGGCAAGTCTGCGACAACCAAGGAAGGGTGTTGTTCACCCTCTTCAAAGAAAGCGTCCAGCCAGCCTTCGCCCCGGGGCTCCAGTACGACCCCAACGCCATTGTCAGAAGAATTAACTTGGATGAGCAGGCGGGCAGATTCGCTCAGAGCAGAAGGATGAGAGAGTTTCTCGACTCAGAACTGAAGACCCCGTTGCCAGCAGGACAATGGCCACAGGCCCTATACCCCTGGAGAGGTTCGAAAATAAATATATATATATTATCCTGGCATGGGTACTCGGCTGCGGCACGGATAGAATGGTGCACCCGTACCAGCTGGCGCTCGCGGAATGCATCTTGCATGGAGAGTTTTATGACTCCACTGCGCAAAGGAGCGGAAGACGCCCTATTTTCTTTGATTGGGCGGATTGGGTGGCGTACGCCATACATTCGAATCTGGTCAGGATACAGCAAAAGCAGACAACAGAGTTCCGACACTGCTCGTTCCTCACATGGTTGTGCCTGTACCATACGCACTACCGGATTAAAGTGCCTGACCTAAAAAAGGTAAATGAGAAGGGAGCGCCGCTGCCTGTGTATGAGTGGACAGAAGCCCTGTATAGGAGAGGGTCTTACTACGATTTCAACTTCAAATTTCTAGGTATGACCCTGGCGCTGTTCAACGGCAAAGCATCTCGCCCTCCACTGGCCATGACGAACTACCTGAGGAAGTACAAATGCGGAGATACCTTCCGGTTGACTCAGGGCATTGTGATCAGAATCTACGGATTCAAAGGGAAGCCGTTCTTGCTGCCCTATTTTTGCACTGAGCATCAGTTCGGTATAGAGATATCGCGCCAGATGGACTATGTAGAAGAGGAATTCGGCCAGGGAAAGAAGAGGGGCCATATTTTCAAGTATCCTATTACCTGGGCGAACATTCAAGTGCATGAGATTGGGCAGCATATCTACCTCGAACAAGAACTCCTCAACATGGGCCTGATACAACTACCTCAGCGCTGGAAATACGACCCGATTGGGGTCAGGGGAAAATTTGTACATATTTGCCCCCGAGCAGAAATCATGGAGGAGAGGTGCAATAAAACAAGCGCAGACCTGGAATGGCACATCGAGCGGATGCAATCATGGCCACCATGGCAGGACTTTTACTGTGAAGAAGTGGAGTATGATCCGGAGCGCAATCCAGATCACAGGTTAGACTCAGCGGGCTTCAAAAAATTCCTCTCAAAGGTGACGCCCCTAAGTTGGGAAAAGGACAAAATTATTGAATGCTTGGAAAATGAGGTGTCGCACGCAACACGATAAGTCTAACCGAAAGACATTGGCCGTAGATGATGAGTTTTCGGCCTTATATGATAAATACGCCGGCAAATGGGAGCCGTTCGCGTTTCGAGATTGCGTTCCCCTAGGCGCCAAAAAGAGATATAAAAGGAAGCCCCCATCCCAACAATTACCCATTCAAAAACCTCCCAGCGCGACGCCAACAAGCAGTCAGGTGGGCCCGATGTTGCCTCCAGCTCCCGAAGCGTCACCCCAAAAAGGACAGGAGCTAGAAAAGTCAACTAGTGAAGCGGTGCCTCAAAAGGAAAAGGCGCCAGAAGGGTCAACCGGTGGGCCTTCGGCAACAAACATCCCTCCGTCAAAACCCAGGTACAAATTCACCGTGGGAACACCACTGCCAGCCGCGCCAACCTCCTCCGCCTCCTTCGAGCAAACTGCAGCTCCGGAAGAAAAGAAGAGGAAAAGGAGCGAAAAGACCAAGCGGCCTAAGAAGGAGTCTGCGCAGCAAACGGCTGCAACACGAACAGAGACAGCCGCGCCGGAAATCATCTCTCTGGACAGCCCAGGGAAAGAAGCAGAAGTCTGGGCAGCAGGCGTCCTCCAATCAGCGGCTCAGGCGGAGCCCGCAGGTACGTCCTCTTCCCCGGTCCCCCAGATCCCAGTTGGCCCTGCCGTAACACCGTTCCCCTCTGTATCAGGGCAAGCCTTAGTTGCATCTTCCTTATCGCATATCTCCCAATCCTTCCACAGTCCCCATTCTTTCGAACAGTTTGCCCAGGACCCGAACGTTTTCCAAACCCTGAGTCAAACCCTAGACCCCTCATCCGCGGCCAGTGCCGAAGCTGTACCTACATCGCCGCGCCGCTCACCTTCATTATTCAAGACCCCGCCTTCACCTCCCACTCAGCCGCCCGTTTCCCCTAGGACCCAGTCGCCCTTGAAAGCGACCACACCTTCTGGGATATCTCCTGCTTCATTGTTTGCGGGAAGGATGCCGCAGCAGGATTTAGCCTCGGCGTATCCTATGCTGGCAGAACTTGACTTCATGGGGGAGCAGCTGCAGATTACAGATGATCAGCCTCTGGCAACGAAGGCCGTAGGGTGTTCCGCCTCTTTCCTCCAGGGCGTCAAACGAAGAAGAGCCGAGGAGATAGCTGCCCCGGTGAAGCGCACCAAGTTCGACTTGGACAGGAGAGTGCTGCGAACTGAAAAATTGATCCCTAAAGTAAAGAAGCCTCTCCGGGAAATGACCGAGGCTGACTATGAACACCGGGTCAAGGAGAAGAATTTTGATGACATAAGCGAAGAATACGAAATCAACGGTATTCGCCGCAGAACTGACAATCTCCTTGTTAAGCGACTCGAGAATCAAGAGAAGTTGTTTCAGCTTCAAAATAACTCGAGACAGCTGGAGGAAGATCTGGCCAAGGCCACCACGCGGCTGGAGTCTGCCCAGCAGGAGATTGAGGACTTGAAAGCTCAGCTCGCCGCCTCTCAGCAGGAGGCTACAACACAGAGAAGGACGGCCGAACAGCTGTCGGAAGAGAAGAGGGCGGCACTGGAACATGTATCTCAGCTGCAGGATTTGTTGAGGCAGGCCCAATCTCAGCTGAAGGAGAAGGCGTCCCAGGCGGCGGCCTTTTCGAAAAACAAGGTCAAAGAGATGCGGGCTGGTTTGCTGCAAGGATGCAGGGCTAATGTGGTCAGGTCCCTGTCCGTCCTGGATTTCGCATCCAGGATCCAAGAAGTATCTGCCCAGGGAAAGCCTGTGGTAGAGGAGGCCGAACACCAAGCGAAGCAGTGGCTGGACTTGGCAATAAAAATTGAAGAGTTCGCGCGCAAGGGCCTCCGATTTCCCCCCATGTCCCGAATTGCCCTAGATTGGGCAGATGCAAGGGTAACCTTGCATAATTACTTCGAAAAAACAGAAAAAACAAGGGCCGCCAGGAAGATGCTGGACGCATTGAACCATGAAATGAATATTTGCCTGGCCCCCTTCAACACTCTTTCTGAGCTCGGATGCCCGAGCTTCGTCAAGGATGGGGAGTTTCTACCCCTTGAACAAGTAAATCTGGATTGGCTGTCTTTCGAGGCAGATACATCAGAAATTGACAGTTGGGCCGAGCCAGTCCAGGAGACACAGGTAACTCAAATGGTGTCAAGATATTGCAAGATCAACACCTCCCTTCAGGAGTTGGGAGAGAGATATGACACCATCGACGTACACATGGTTGCGGCATTCAGAGCAGCGCTGAAGGATGTCAGCGATTTAGGGCCCTTCCAGGCAGCAGCTTGGGACCAGGCCAAGACTGCGTACAATCACGTTCGCGAGCGGGAGCAGCCTGCCGAGCGAGAAGGTGACAGTGGTGAGCATTCGGATTCAGAAAGAGGAGGAGAATCAGAAGAAGAGACTGCTGAGAGTGAATCCGAAGAAGAGCAGTTACCCAAGAAGGGGACTCAGCAGCAGCAGGAGCAGCGGGATGCAGGGGAAGGGAGTTCCTCTGCGCCCAAAGGATAAAGGCCTGGTTCTTTGCGTCGAGGCGAGCTCGACACCCCGCGAGCCGCCAGGAATGTTGCCACATTTTGCACGGGGTGCCATGTCTTCATTTTTCTTGTAAGTATGTTGCTCTCCCTTCCCTCCTCCTCCTTTCCCTTTCTCCACTATCCCCTTTCTCCCCTTCCATCAGTTTCATTCCCTTCATTTCCCCCCTTTTTTCCTCTTTTACTTTCTTCTGTCAATTTCCCCAAAAAGAGCAAAAGGCCCCTAAAAATTCTAAGTATAAGAGCGCAACCCGACTTCGCAGCGAAGTCGGGGTGCGCCCTTAAGTTTGAGCGCACTCGGGGAGCCGAAGTGCGGAGAAATGATCAAAATTTGGCTAAGTACAAGAGCGCAACCCGACTTCGCAGCGAAGTCGGGGTGCGCTCTCATTTCTGTGCGCACCTGGGGAGCAGCGGACCCCTGAAAATTTCTAAGTGTTGAGTGCGCAACCCGACTTCGCAGCGAAGTCGGGCTGCGCTCTCATCTTCATGCGCAGTCGGAGCGGTATGAGCAAAATTGGCTAAGTGTTGGGTGCGCAACCCGACTTCGCAGCGAAGTCGGGCTGCGCCCGCTTACTTGTGCGCACTCGGGCAGGATGTTGAAAGCAGCCCGAAAATTGTCTAAGGCACGGAGG
This sequence comes from Wollemia nobilis, assembly GCA_028583015.1. Lineage (NCBI taxonomy): Eukaryota > Viridiplantae > Streptophyta > Pinopsida > Araucariales > Araucariaceae > Wollemia > Wollemia nobilis. The sequence goes on along the minus strand of JAQPPZ010016879.1, from coordinate 11,495,668 downwards.
CCTCCCCAACTGCGCTACTTCCCCCTTGCGCTGTCTAATTGCGCTCCAATTCCGAGCGAAGTCGGGCATGAAAGAGAGACGAGATTCCAAGGCAGATTCGTCCCTTATCAGATTTTGACAGGTGTCCAGCCTCGGGATTCGAGTCAGAGATGTGACGGGTGGTGTGCAAGCGTGAACCAAATTATTGTACCGCAACTACCCTCATTCAAGCTGACTCAAAGTTTCATCTACCGCAGCTACCCTCATTCAAGCTGACCCGAAGTTTCATCTACCGCACTGCCACGTAGCTGCCAAGTTTTCAGATGGACCTTGCTGCAAGTACAGTCCATATCTGCGAGAGGTCAACATCAGCCGCTTTTTTGCCGCTTTTGTCAGCTTTGTCAGCTATTGTCAGGTCTGGGATCCTGTGCCCGAAGTTGTAATTGGGGGGAAATTGCGCTATAAATAGCTGCGCCATATCATTGTAAAGGGGTGGAAGGGGGATATACTGCTAGGGAACCATTGTAGCTGTGCATTTGCTTCTGAATACAAAATACACTTGGCTCTATTGACTGTTCTTGTTCTTTATGCTGCCTCTATTTAGCATTTCTGCCTCATGTTGCTTATGTTATTGCTTACTGTTATTCTGCTATCTGGATATCGGTATTTGATAGTTAAGTATTCCTGGAATGCATAGTTAGAGGATACATAGAATGAATGACATTGGTAGTTTCTGTAATGTATTTTGTGTTTAGTTGTTGTTAGTAGTGGTGATTGATAGTTGTTGTGCTGCTTATCCTCCCCACCCAATACAAATCACATTTATATTTCTTTCTGCATTTCTAATTTCTTTCCTGCACTCTGAGCTCAAAACCAATTGAGAAAACATAGGAAGCCGGCCTTCTCCGGAGATTGGCACGGAAGGCATTCCTTCCTTCCGGCCTTTCAATCTGCTGGGCGAATCTAGGGCGCATTACACTAAATCCTATCCTAGTGGCAGATTCGTAACCAACAATTACTAGACAGTTTAAAAAGCTGACAAATCACACTAGGGGATTGAGCGCTGAATTTTGCCAAAGTTGTTTCATTAGTGGATTAAAGGAAGATATCCATGCTGAGGTAAAATTGTTCTGGTAGTTGTAGGATTGGCTAGGCTTGCGTAGGATAAATTTGCAACATAAAGGCATATTTTTAAACTGCCATAGGCTTGAACCCTGTTTCAGTTTCGGACATCATCAAACTCAGGAAACAAACCACCCTAGGTTAAACATCTCACCTACGAAGAAATGGAGGTACATCGGGCATAGGGTCTATGTTACAACTGTGATGACAAATATTCTTCGGGCCACAAGTGTGTACAACAACAGAAGCTATATTTACTAGATGTGGGTGAACCTTTCGTTAGGGAACCACATGATGAAGGGGAGGACCAAATAAATATGGACTATCTTGAATATTTCGAACTGACAGAGGAACCACCACCCTAAATATCAATACATGCATTAGTTGGGATTTGTACTTCCCAATCCGTGAAGGTAGTGGGGTATTTCAGAGGCCAATGACTTATCATCCTAATTGAATCTGGGAGTACCCATAAATTTATTGATCCTCAGGTAGCTAAACAAGCAGCCTGTTACATCTATTCTTGCAATTCATTTGAAGTCATGGTTGCTAATGGGGGTAGTCTACAATGCAAGGGAAAATGCAGAAATGTAAAGGTGGTGATGGGAGACTACAATCTCAGGGCAAACATGTTTGTCCTTCCTTTGGGGGGTTGCAATATTGTGTTGGGAACTCAATGTCTTTGCACCCTGGGTTTGATAGTACGAGACTTTTTTGAGCTATGGATGCAATTCATAGAACATGGGAAGCAATACACTCTCCAAGGCATGACCACAGGTCCTACCCAACTCATCAACTCACATCGTATGGAAAAACTTCTAAAGAAATTGTCTCAAGGGGTAGTGGCACAATTGTTTGCACTATAGGCCTCAAATACCAATGATACAATTCAATAAATTGAATTACAAGAAATTGTGGATAAACATGCCCTTGTATTTGTAGAACCACAAGGGTTACCACCACGACACTCCCGTGATCATGCCATTGAGCTTGTTTCAAGAAGCTTACCATCGAACATTTGTCCCTATCAGTACCCGTATATGCAGAAGACTGAAATTGAGAAGATGGTATAGGAGTTATTAGCAGCAGGGGTCATTCAACTGAGTGTCAGCCCATATTCTTCCCCAATACTTTTGGTTCATAAGAAAGATGGGTTTTGGCGGTTGTGTGGAGTTTTGAGAACTCAACAAAATTACCATCAAGGACAAATTTTCCATTCTCGTCATTGGTGAGTTATTGGATGAACTCCATGTTGCTCGTTTCTTCTTGGAGCTGGATCTTCGTTTAGGTTATCATTAGATCAGATTGCGGGAAAAAGATATTTCAAAGACAACATTTCGCACTTATGAAGGCCATTATGAATTCCTTGTCATGCCATTTGGTTTTACCAACGCACCGTCTACCTTTTAGAATCTCATGAATGCAATCTTTCGCCCATTCTACATAAATTTAGTTTGGTCTTTTTTGACTACATTCTGGTTTATTGTCGTACATGGGTGGAACATTTGCAACATTTACACCAGACATTGGAACTCCAGGCCGATAATCAACTGTGTGCCAAATGATCCAAATGTTCTTTTGGGATGCAGGAAGTGGAATACCTAGGCCATAGAGTTTTAGGGAAGGGGCCATAGTGGACCCTAAAAAGATTGCAGCTGTACAAGAATGGCCCAAACCATAGATCCTCAAAAGTCTTTGGGGTTTCTTATATTACAGAAAATTTGTTTGTGATTAAGGGAAAATTGCATCCCCTTTGAGTGCTATGTTGTGGAAGAACTTGTTTCTTTGGTTAGAATATGTTGAACATGCATTTCTGCTACTCAAGCACGCTATGCTCTGTATTCCCATCCTTGCTATGCCTGATTTCTCTAGGCCATTTGTGTTTGAAAGTGATGCCTCAAGAAGTGAAATTAGTGCAGTGCTTATGCAAGAAGGGCAACCATTGGCCTTCACTAGTAAGGCACTATTGGGCAAAAACCTGGGAAAGTTGACTTATGAGAAGGAGATGATGGTGATCTTACATTCTATAAACCAATGGAGTCCTTATCTTATTGGGCAACATTTTTCCATCAAAACGGACCACCATAACCTTACATACTTTCTCAGGCGGTGCATATCTACGCGTGCGCAACAAAAACGGTTTATCAAACTGTTGGGGTACGATTATTGTAGCACAATGGTTTGTACTCCAATTTTTCGAGGAACAATTTGATGTGATAGATTTGGTAATGAACAATGATTGCAATCAGGTCAATTTCAATACTATAGTCTGCAAATAGGAAGGTCTATCCTGTTCGAGACTGCTATTCCTTAGTATGCAAAATTCTCTCTTGAGTTGATGACAACTTAGTACAACACTTGTTTGTATGGCAATGACTTGTACGACATGTCACTTGTACAACATGTCGCTTGTACGACATGCCACTTGTACGACATCACTTTTATGGCAACCCACGTTGGCAACTCATGTTCGCGCTCCTCGTATGACACTCTAGATTGCAACTTCAATCCTACTAACATAACTTGGAAAGAACAACCTACAGATCTACTTCGCTACAACAATCCGCAATGACAACACACACAATGTATATGCAATCACAACAGATGAAGGATGAAATGCTTATGCAACTTTGTAGGATTAACTTGACTCTTAGGAGGTTTGAGTCTAATGAGAAGTGTGTGAACTTAAGTTAGGACACATTTTTTGACTAAGTTATTCTTGGCAAAGCCCTTTTGAACTGTCTCCTTAAAACAATGTTTGAAGATGATTGGCTTTTCCCCTTGAAAATTATAATGCCCCATTTTATGTATAAATAGAGATCCCATTGCCTTGTTACATGGTTTTCTTCATTTTCTTGTTGCATGTTAGTAAGCCATGATGAAAGTCATTAACTCCAAAAAGAAAGAAATTACACACTAAGGACGGTTTAAAAAGTAATCAGTTTGTTGTGTTGGTCAAGGAACATGTTTTGTTTAAAGTTCTAGATGAAGATGGATGTGAGTTCATTGTCCCATATAATATAGGGAAATGATATGGAAAGTCTATGTAGTAAGAATGAACATATTTGCTTCATTTAAAATGAAAAGAGAGAAAAATGAAAAAAAAGAAAAAGAAAAAGAAAAAGAAAAAGAGAAACGTAGTGAAGGATGCCAAAATTGGTGTCCCTATTGGCTTTATTTACATATTTGTCCCATGCATCTGTAAGATGTAACATTTTGTCAAATTTAGTGAAGGATGCCAAAATTGTTGTTCCTATTAAGCATCTCTTCTGAGGAACAGTTCTTTCTTTTTTATTTCTTTGTTCCTTTTTGGGTATTTGGTCTTGAAGAGGCATTGTGTAATTGTTCATGTTGATTGATCAAAGAAGATTCACAAAATATAAATGCATTAGTAAGCTATCGGTATTTATTTGATCCATATCTAAACAATATTGAGAAAATTTCTTCATAAAATTCATTACTTATTTATACATAATGTGTGGTGCAGGAGGTACATGGGAGTACAGATCCATTAAAGGTATGGCACGTGAAACATTTTCTACATTTAATCATTCCAACCAAATAAATGGTAACTCACATGAGTATGCTGATGTGGCCCGCAAAGGTGTGATCGTTTGTTGTAGCCTCATATTCAATGGGTTGTGTGATTATACTTTCTTGTGCTTACAATCATGTCCATGCCTTATGCGAAAAATACATGGTTTTCCATTGCTTTCGTAGTCATTGTTCTGAAAGTAGTAGTCTTTAGGTTTATTCATCGGATTTTGGATGCCTCTGAGTTTGAGGGCCTAGAGTTTTATTCCTCTCTTTTTTTTGTTTTTTGGTAGGAAAATGTATAGCTGGGTTCTTAAACCATTTTCTACCTTATTGGGAGATTTGGATGTACTAGAGGGATATGATATTAAACTTATCAAACAAGTCCTAGACTTTATTATCAGTTTAGTCCAATGCAATTTGTGGCGATTCAGCCATCTAATCCTTCTTGATATTCAGACTGGCTATTCCTTTTCAAATGCTCTTAGTCTTCTTGACGATCCTTCCTTATCTTACTTTTTGAAGAAAGGCACTTTGTAAGCTGAATTTCAAATATATATATATATATATATATGTTTGTTACAGTCACACTATACTAATATTAGATGCCTTAAATATTCTAAATTGGGAATGGGCTTTGAATAAGTTTTTCATCCCTACCTGCATATTGTTTTAAATCTGGAAAAGGTTAACCTTCTCCATGATGCTTTCACTTATATTGATTAAAATGAATAAGATCCTTCACAAGATTAGGTGCTAATGATTTTACTTACTTTTCTAGCTTGAGGGAATTAATAAGATAAACAAACTACTCTTCAACATCATGGGATTAGTGAAAAAAATATGTTATTCACTTAATTCAAAAACAATTTATGCTATGAAATTCCATGGTGATTGTAACCATTTTCTTGTTGGCTTGCGTGAATAGCTTTGACCTTGCTTGGTTGGCCCCCTCGATTTTCTCTTGGTTCGCTTAGAGTGTGCTCACCTTAGTTGTGAGTGGAGACAAACCTCCATTTTCCTCGAGAGGATAGGGTATGTCGGTTTTGCTCTATTCGTGGTTGGAGATTGAAGAACATTTCATCTTCAGGTGTTCTGCTTATTATAAGAATTGATGGAGGTACTATTTATTGTGTAGAGAATCAGGTGGATTGCTTGCCACTTTTTTCAGCTATCCTGACCAATCCGGTGGATTGCTTGCTCCGCATCTTAGAGAAGCTATCACTCTTGTATGTCAGTTATTGTAGGGGAGATTGACTACTACTCGACTAATCACTTCATTCTTTGATTCTTATCACTATAGTTGTTGGTAATAAGTGTTCATTTGAAGCTATAATTTTCCAGAATGTTAATGACAAATCTATGCTCCCTTGTCTGCATAAGTGACCACTAGGGCTTTAGTTATTTCTTCTTCTTGCATGTGGCAGGATAGGATTGTAGTTCTCTACCGTAGGGTTTCAGCCACCCCCTACGTGTTGAGGAGTTGTGGACAGACACAACTTACCAGTTTTTTATCCTCTTGTATTGGTTCCATGACCATGAATGTTAGAAGAGTCTTGAGGGGTTGAACTCCATGTTCTCATAGGATTAACCAACCATGTGCTCTTAGTATTAGCGATTCGCTTGGTAGCATCATCAGATCATGTTTTATGACGTATACTGTGCTTCTACTTTACATCCCACTACAAACTATTGTTTGTGATTTAATCCATTGGAGCTCCTTTCTATCTATGTTTTACCTTGAATTCTAGTTCTCTCTTCATCATTAATTTTAGCATGTTAGGGTTTATCCATTTTGGGTAACCCTCGAGGCTGTAATTTTATGCCATACAGTTGTTGCACTTCAGTGTAGTTTACACTAGATTCTTTTACTGTTTGCAGTATTTTTTGGTTACTAGAATGCATTATAACAACTCTTTTTAATGAGTACCATTGGCCTACTTTGGCCAAATATGGACAGTAATAGAATTATCTTATGTTCTATGTTATTTGTATGTTTGTTTTCAGTGTCCTATTGAGCATTCAAAACCCCTTTGGTTTGGCCATTTGTATCGAGGGTCAAGGGGGTAGGAGACCCTTTGCAAGGGTCAATGGACCATTCATCAATTTCTTCACTTTCTTGTGCAATTTTCCCTATGGATGGTATTTTGGTGGCTACTAGTGGCAACATTCTCTCATTATGACGACATGGATGACTTGCAACAACGACGACCTGCTGCTAAGTGACGACACCTTGTTGAAGAACAAAATCTTGATGAGGGGCAGTTTTCGTGAAACAAATAATGGCCTACTCTTGGCCTTACACTCCTCCAGGCATTTCTCCAATGAAGTGGATGGTAGCAAAGTGGACTACAGAATCTAATTGGGTGAAAGCCTTGTTGAGAGGCATGATGCTATATTCACTTAAAAGAAATTTCCTTTGACTCCTTTGCAGTCTCACAATTTGATGACGATCCTTGGCTTGGTTAACTCTTCCCTCAATGGAAATATGACACCTTGGCAACTTCTCTTCACCTTAGTAGTACTCAAATGACCTCCACAAACATTATGGTGGTGTGTTAATGATGAATGTTGACTTCTGCTATGAAAATGGCAATGTTTGCAAAGGGGATGACTCCCACTTGAACTCCCTTTGTTCACAATTTTGATGGCAAGGTGTGAGGTGTCTATGAGAGTGATAACCCTACCTACCTTGATTCTTCTTAGTCTTCTCCTCAAAGAGGGACAACACCTGCATATAGGATTATGACTGACACTTTGATCCCAATGCCCTCTAGTTGGACGATAGATGAGATAACGGTGAGGATGGTTTATCCTAAAGTGATGACATTGGTGATTTTGTTTGGTAAGATGAAAGGTAGTAAGAAGGTGATAGCCTTGTCTTGAGGAATGCCATAATGTTGTCTTCACCTCTTTTTGACAAGTCTTTATCTCAAAAGGATTGCATGTCCCCACAAAATGATGATTCTCAAGGATGAGTGGCGACCTTGATTACATGTTGGCGTTAAGCCAAAGAACTCAACCTTTGAGTTTGAGGTCTTCCAAAGCTTGTTGATCCCTTAAAGGCAAGTTGTTCGGCCGTCCTCTGTGCTGTAGCCTCCTGCTGAGAGGCGGCGAGCTGAGATTTCAAGTCCTCAATCTCCTGCTGGGCAGACTCCAACTGCGTGGTGGTCTTGGCAAGATCTTCCTCCAGCTGTCTCGAGTTATTCTGAAGCTGAAACAACTTCTCTTGATTCTCGAGTCGCTTAACAAGGAGATTGTCAGTTCTGCGGCGAATACCGTTGATTTCGTATTCTTCGCATATGTCATCAAAATTCTTCTCCTTGACCCGGTGTTCATAGTTAGCCTCGGTCATTTCCCGGAGAGGCTTCTTTACTTTAGGGATCAATTTTTCAGTTCGCAGCACTCTCTTGTCCAAGTCGAACTTGGTGCGCTTCACTGGGGCAACTATCTCCTCGTCTCTTCTTCGTTTGACGCCCTGGAGGAAAGAGGCGGAACACCCTACGACCTTCGCTGCTAGAGGTTGATCATTTGTAATCTGCAGCTGCTCCCCCATGAAGTCAAGTTCTGCCAGCATAGGATACGCCGAGGCTAAATCCTGCTGCGGCATCCTTCCCGCAAACAATGAAGCAGGAGATATTCCAGAAGGTGTGGTTGCTTTCAAGGCGACTGGGTCCTAGGGGAAACGGGCGACTGAGTGGGAAGTGAAGGTGGGGTCTTGAATAATGAAGGTGAGCGGCGCGGCGATGTAGGTACAGCTTCGGCACTGGCCACGGATGAGGGGTCTAGGGTTTGAATCAGGGTTTGGAAAACGTCTGCGGTCTAAGAAGGATTCTGTGTAGCAAACGGCTATAGCACAAACAGAGATCGCCGCGTCGAAAATCATCTCTCTAGACAGCCCAGGGAAAGAAGCAGAAGTTTGGGCAGCAGGCATCCTCCAATCAGCGGCTCAGGCGGAGCCCACAGGTACGTCCTCTTCCCCGGTTCCCCAAATCCCAGTTGGCCCTGCCGTAACACCGTCCCCCTCTGTATCAAGGCAAGCCTTGGTTGCATCTTTCTTATCGCCTATCTCCCAATCCTTCCACCGTCCCCATTCTTTCGAACAGTTTGCCCAGGACCCGAACGTTTTCCAAACCCTGAGTCAAACCCTAGACCCCTCATCCGTGGCCAGTGCCGAAGCTGTACCTACATCGCCGCGCCGCTCACCTTCATTATTCAAGACCCCGCCTTCACCTCCCACTTAGCCGCCCGTTTCCCCTAGGACCCAGTCGCCCTTGAAAGCAACCACACCTTCTGGAATATCTCCTGCTTCATTGTTTGCAGGAAGGATGCTTGCAGCGAGATTTAGCCTCGACATATCCTATCTTCGGCGTAACTTGACTTCATGGGGGAGCAATTGCAGATTATAGATGATCGACCTGCGGCAGCGAAGGTCGTAGGGTGTTCCGCCTCTTTCCTCCAGGGCGTCAAACGAAGAAGAGCCGAGGAGATAGCTGCCCCGGTGAAGCGCACCAAGTTCGACTTGGACAAGAGAGTGCTGTGAACTGAAAAATTGATCCCTAAAGTAAAGAAGCCTGATGACCGAGGCTGACTATGAACACCGGGTCAAGAAGAAGAATTTTGATGACATAAGCGAAGAATACAAAATCAACGGTATTCGCCGCAGAACTGACAATCTCCTTGTTAAGCGACTCGAGAATCAAGAGAAGTTGTTTCAGCTTCAGAATAACTCGAGACAGCTGGAGGAAGATTTGGCCAAGACAACCACGCGGCTGGAGTTTGCCTAGCAGGAGATTAAGGACTTGAAAGCTCAGCTCGCCGCCTCTCAGCAGGAGGCTACAACACAGAGAAGGACGACCGAACAGCTGTCGGAAGAGAAGAGGGCGGCACTGGAACATGTATCTCAACTGCAGGATTTGTTGAGGTAGGCCCAATCTTAGCTGAAGGAGAAGGCGTCCCAGGCGGTGACCTTTTTGAAAAACAAGGTCAAAGAGATGCGGGCTGGTTTGCTACAAGGATGCAGGGCTAATGTGGTGAGGTCCCTGTCCGTCCTGGATTTCGCATCCAGGATCCAAGAAGTATCTGCCCAGGGAAAGCCTGTGGTAGAGGAGGCTGAACACCAAGCGAAGCAGTGGCTGGACTTGGCAATAAAAATTGAAGAGTTCGCGCGCAAGGGCCTCCGATTTCCCCCCATGTCCTGAATTGCCCTAGATTGGGCAGATGCAAGGGTAACCTTGCATAATTACTTCGAAAAAACGGAAAAACCAAGGGCCGCCAAGAAGATGCTGGACGCATTGAACCATGAAATGAATATTTGCCTGGCCCCCTTCAACACTCTTTCTGAGCTCGGATGGCCGAGCTTCGTCAAGGATGGGGAGTTTTTGCCCCTTGAACAAGTAAAGCTGGATTGGTTGTCTTTCGAGGCAGATACATCAGAAATTGACAGCTGGGCCGAGCCAGTCCAGGAGACACAGGTAACTCAAATGGTGTCAAGATATTGCAAGATCAACACCTCCCTTCAAGAGTTGGGAGAGAGATATGACACCATCGACGTACACATGGTTGTGGCATTTAGAGCAGCGTTGAAGGATGTTAGCGATTTAGGGCCCTTCTAGGCAGCAGCTTGGGACCAGGCCAAGACTGCGTACAATCACTTTCGTGAGCGGGAGCAACCTGCCAAGCGAGAAGTCTGGGTGCGCTCTCATTTCTGTGCGCACCTGGGAATCAGCGGACCCCTGAAATTTCTAAGTATTGAGTCCGCAACCCTACTTCGCAGCGAAGTCGGGGTGCGCTGTCATCTTCATGCGCAGTCGGAGCGGTATGAGCAAAATTGGCTAAGTGTTGGGTGCGCAACTCGACTTCACAGCGAAGTCGGGCTGCGCCCGCTTACTTGTGCGCACTCGGGCAGAATGTTGAAGGCAGCTCGAAAATTGTCTAGGCACGGAGGCCTCCCCAACTGCGCTACTTCCCCCTTGCGCTGTCTAACTGCGCTCCAATTCCGAGCGAATTCGGGCATGAAAGAGAGACGAGATTCCAAGGCAGATTCGTCCCTTATCAGATTTTGACGGTGTCCAGCCTCGGGATTCGAGTCAGAGATGTGACGGGTGGTGTGCAAGCGTGAACCGAATTATTGTACCGCAGCTACCCTCATTCAAGCTGACTCGAAGTTTCATCTACCGCAGCTACCCTCATTCAAGCTGACTCGAAGTTTCATCTACCGCACTACCACGTAGCTGCCAAGTTTTTAGGTGGACCTTGCTGCAAGTACAGTCCATATCCGCAGAGGTCAACATCAGCCGCTTTTTTGCCGCTTTTGTTAGCTTTGTCAGCTATGGTTAGGTCTGGGATCCTGTGCCCGAAGTTGTAATTGGGGGGAAAATTGCGCTATAAATAGCTGCGCCATATCATTGTAAAGTGGTGGAAGGGGGATATATTGCTAGGGAACCATTGTAGCTGTGCATTTGCTTCTGAATACAAAATACACTTGGCTCTATTGACTGTTCTTGTTCTTTATGCTGCATCTATTTAGCATTTCTGGCTCATGTTGCTTATGTTATTTCTTATTGTTATTCTGCTATCTGGATATCGGTATTTGATAGTTAAGTATTCCTGGAATGCATAGTTAGAGGATACATAGAATGAATGACATTGGTAGTTTCTGTAATGTATTCTGTGTTTAGTTGCCGTTAGTAGTAGTGATTGATAGTTGCTGTGCTGCTTATCCTCCCCACCCAATACAAATACATTTATATTTCTTTCTGCATTTATAATTTCTTTCTTGCACTCTGAGCTGATAGACAATCGAGAAAACATAGGAAGCCGGTCTCCTTCGGAGATTGGCACGGAAGGCTTTCCTTCCTTCCGGCATTTCAATCTGCTGGGTGAATCTAGGGCGCATTACACTAAATCCTATCCTAGTGGCAGATTTGTAACCAACAGGTAGCCCTTGATGGCACTCTTTTGATTTGTTTTTACTCATCTAAGGAACGTGTGAGGGCTTTAAAAACCAAGAAAAAACTTTTTACTTTGTCTACAAAAATTAACTTGGATGAGCACCTCATACATATTTAAATTGAGGAACTGTAGAAAGCACCTATGCAAGTGATAGTTGCTCGAAAGGACAAGTGGGAAGTTATCTGTGACTAGAAAGTTGCGATTCGTGACTCCCCTCTTGCATGGTGGTCACACCCTTGGCCTGTAAAATGAAGGTGTTCTCGGGTCTTAGTAGGTTGACAATTTCTATTGTGGGAAGGAACTACCACTGAAGTTCTCCCTTTCATTTCCGATCACACCCATGAACCGATTAAAGAATGTGGCCAAGTAGTCACTCTCCAAACCTCTAAATACCTTTAGGTCATTTTGTGCAAGATATAAAACTCCATGATTTGTCTTGTTTAGTGGCGCCTCCTTTTCAGGTTCCTGTGCTGCACAAATGTTGTGTTTTTTGATTCCTCTTTGAAATTGCCATCATCCTATGCATGCTTAACATCTATCCTCTCAATGGGATCATTCTCTATTGACTTTGCTTGCATTCGCTTTGGCTTGGTTCGATGCTATGGTAGCCACTCATCTTCCATGTCATTTACCATTTTTCCCCAAAATTGTCTTTTGCAAAGCAACATACTCATCATCCTGCTCAAGGATAGCCACCATTGACTTCTTGTGATTGCTGGCCACTTTTTCGCTTGTGATGTTCGTTGAGTCAATGTGTATGCAAATCTCTCACATGCCTTTTGAATGGACAAGTTAGTTTAATTGAGGTCCGTTGTTGGCCTACTCTTGTCTATTTGGGATTCTTCTTGTAACAAAACAACTTCTAGGAATACGATAATAGCAGTAACAATTCAATAATGCACGAAACTAAACAACCATTGGAACAATAATTTAGATTCAATGCCAAAAACTCCATAATATAAGTAATAGATTCTAGATTCCAAATCGATACAAATCTTAGCCACATAGAGAGGGTGAAGTCTCTTAGCCAATTGGAGAGGGCAAAATCTCATATGTGAAACAGAGGTGACTCAAATTTGGATATGAAAGATGATTCCAACTACAACATTATAGACTAAAATAACATTAAACCTAACCCTAATGCTCAAGGCTCGACTAACTTATCCTAGGGCTCGACGTGGCTATATTGGAGCTGTTACATGGATCCTCCCCTTGGAAAGCTTTGTCCTTAAAGCTGGAAAATATTGGAAATGCTCTCATGCTCCCATGTTGCATCAAATCCTACCACTTAATGAGGAACTCTTGAATCTAGAGAGACCACATAATATGAACTCTAGACTGCAACACTGCTTCTGGTTGGAGAGTGATTCGACCTTCTTCATCAAGTACTAGAAGCTCCATCCAGGACTACACCTTTTGGCCAATAACTTGTTTAAGACAAGAAACATGAAAGACAGGATGGATGCGGGAAGATGGTGGAAGCTCCAATTGATATGCCACTTCACCAATGCGACGAACCACCTTGTAGGGGCCGTAAAATTTAGGAGCCAATTTTTGAGTGGACTTGTTCTTCAAGGACAATTTCTTATAGGGTTGGAGGCGCAAAAGTGTTAGGACCCCATCCTAACACTTGATGTAATAGTCCTTGTAGAACGTGGGTAGTACCCATGTTAATATTTTGTAATGTTTTATTATAGTTTTGGATTAAGAAGCGCCTATGCCAAATGGCGCCCTTCTATGTAACCATTTTTCAAGAATGTAACTGATTGTAGGTAGGAGATTCTAGCCCGGGTGGCATTTTGCATGTAAGCCAACCTTGGGAGTTAGGTGCTAGAGGAATTCCTTAAATCTACGAGAGGCAATATTGTATGTATCTTTTTGCATAATTGAATGAAGTATTGAAGGAGGTTGCCCCCTCGAAGAGGCTTGCGATTCAGTGCTATTGTGAGATTGTTCTTTTTTTGCAATTTACTTTCGTATTGTGCATTTTATTTCCAAGTGTGTTGTGAGCATGTGTGTTTATTTTCAAGTATTTGTGTGAGAGTGTTATTTTTAATATTAGGTTCCTAACAAGTGGTATCAGAGCACTTTCTAGGGCCATGTTCTGCTGCGACTACGATGGATTCTGCCAATTCGACTGTTAGGTATACGATTTCCGAGTTCAGTTTTTTTTTTTGTTTGCCAGTTTTCCTTATTAAAAAAATACAAAAAAAATATTTATATATATATTCAGCAAAAGGCCAAAAAAATTACAGTCATTTTTACAGTAGTTGAGTAGGTTAGAAACCCTGTGCTGGGGGTTTTAAAATATCGCGAAGGAGCTGTCGTTATTGGCTAAGCTAGATAGCCCATACAACGTCTAGTGAAGTGAGGGGCGATCAGGCTCCAATACCCAGGCCTCAGACAACACTCGTGCACGGAATTGAGCTCCCACGCATCTTCGGGTGTATCGGGAGACCATCTAGGCTTTAACAAAATTTTATCCCTAGGAAGCTTTTTTGGCCTTGTATTGTCCATAGTGCACGGGACACAACATCCCGGAAGACTACCCTCCCGTACTATCAGAGAGGCAGATAGTGTGCTCAAGGGTATGTGTGGAATCCTCCTTGAGTAGTGGCCTGAAATATTGGTCCGAGCACTATTGTTCATCACTACGGTATAACAAAGGGCCTATGGATATTACATACACCCTTGCCTAGCGTACCCTGGTTCTGTTTAAACTTGCAAACAAGGTTTGTTCTTCAAGTCTTTTCTACTTAACCTGCAACCAAAAGTCCAAACCTATTACTGTATCCTACACAAAAGTTGAGCATACGAAGAAGACATCCCTATTCCAGAATTCTTGCATGCACAATAAGCAATACAAACTCCCAAAGAATAATAGGCGGACAAGAATCTTCAAAGTCTAAAACATGGGTCGGAGTCAGTTACACTCAGAAAAATTCCATCAATAATAGTCAATACAGGGTGGTCAGGATAACAATGTCATAACAATCACCTACACAGTCAGAATAGTCAGGGAACAAAATGTTAGGAATTAGTCAATGGTCAGATAGTTCGAAAAGGGAACAAAACAGTGTCGGTAATCATAACATACAGGGCAAAGATAGTTGACAGAGTTCTTGGAACCAATCTTCGAAGGCAAAACCGACCTCACTAGTAAAAAAAATTTGAATTTTTACTAAAATAGGGATATCTCTTCACTCAGAGCTCAGATTGACTCAAAAATTTAGCAGATAATTCTACATTCTATTCTAGACAAAATTGTCCTTGGCAGCCCTGGTCAAATTTTGCACCGATTTTCCAAAATTGGCAATTTTTTATTTTTCTTGTTAAGGCCATAACTTCTCAACGGTCAATCAAATTGATCCAAAATTTTGGGAGTAGAAGCTACTTGTTATTCTGCACCAAAGACCCTCAAGGACTCACTTGAAATTTTAAGTCCAAGTTGAAGAAATTACCTTGACATCGACTTGCACCCAACCAGGAGATCACAAAAAGTCAAAGAAGTCAGTATATCTCCTCATTGAGCGCTCAGATCAAGCGGCCATCGAAGTGGACCCTATCCTAAAATCAGTGTTGCAACCTATTTCCCAAATTAATTTTTGGACCCTTACTAAAAATAGTAACTCCTAAAAGCTACCTATCTATTTTTAGTAAGTCCCACAAAAAGCATCCAAACCTTCAATTATGGTTGAGGGAACTCACCAACAATTAATGGAGAGGGAAATTCAAAACAAAGTGGACAATATGGGCAACCAAATAATGTCTAGGCTTAACAAAAACATACAGGCAATGCAGTCACAAATCCAATCTTTCCAAGAATCTATAGCTGATCTCACCCTTGCACAAAAAGCAATGAAGGTTGAATTGGAAAGTAGAGCCTCTACTGGTTCCGCAACTCAACATGACCAAGAGGAAATTGGTACAAGCCACCACCAACGAGCTATACCCAACCACAATGGGATGAGGTTACCAAAATTAGACTTTCCCAAGTTTGATGGAAAAGATCTTGAGGGGTGGATTTGTAAGGCAGAACAATATTTCACTCTTCATAATGTTGATCGTTTCCTATGGTTGACCATTGCTTCTTTTAATTTTGAATCAGATGCACTCCATTGGTTTTTGTGGCTTAGAAAGGTTGAACCTGACCTTTCATGGTCTGATTTTGGTCAACGCCTACTCACTCGCTTTGGTCCTAGCGAGTTTGAAGATTTTACAGGAGCCCTTTTTAAACTCAAACAAACTTCAACTGTTCGAGAATACCAAACTCAGTTTGAAAAACTTGCCAATCGAACAACAGGACTAAGTGTTGATTCTTTCCAGAGTTGTTTTGTGAGTGGATTGAAGGATGACATCAGGGCTGAGGTTAAATTGTTGCGACCTCAATCGCTACCACAGGCCATACAATTGGCCAAATTGGTAGAGGAAAAATTCAAGGCTCTTGGTCGAACTTCTAAATTTCCTCCATCTAAGTCATCTTTTTCGAACAAGCCAATGCCAAGTTCGACTAATAAATCTCCACCTATAAAAAAATTGAGTCATGAGGAGATGGAGCATAGGAAGGCACAAGGATTATGTTACAATTGTGATGAAAAATATACCCGAGGGCATAGGTGTGTGCAACAAAAATTGTACTTGCTAGATATGGATGAAGTTCCCACTTCAGACTCTTCTGAGGATGAGGAGGATCCTCAAGAAATAGAAACCACAGATCAACCGATCGATCAAGAGGAATCCCAACCAGAAATTTTTGTACATGCTCTAGCAGGAGTATCCACACCCCAAACCATGAAGGTGATTGGCCATTTCAAGGGACAAAGGGTCATCATTTTGATTGACTCTGGTAGCACACATAATTTTATTGATCCACGTATCGCCAAACAAGGAAATTGTTACATTACCACATGCAATTCCTTTGAAGTTATGATTGCTAATGGTGGCACCCTACCATGTAAAGGAAAATGTCGTAATGTTAAGCTAAAAATTGGGGACTATAATCTCAAGTCTGACATGTTTGCTTTACCCTTAGGAGGGTGTGATATAGTTTTGGGAGCACAATGGTTACGAATGTTAGGACCAGTCCTATGGGATTTTGCAGAATTATGGATGAAATTTAGTCAGGATGGGCAGGAATATACCTTTCGTGGCACAAAGGCAGGAGCAGTTCAATTTATTTCTTCTCATAAGATGGAAAAATTGTTAAAGAAATCTTCCCATGGCGTGGTAGCTCGACTTTTTGCTATCACCGCTCCCGAGCAAAGGGAGTCTAGTCATCCACAACAATTATAGCGTATATTAAATAGGTATGCTCATGTCTTTGAGGAACCCAAGGGACTTCCTCCTCAGCGCTCACATGATCATGCAATACAACTTGTTCCTGGCAGTTTACCTCCTAATGTTCGCCCATACCGGTATGCTTATGCTCAAAAAACTGAAATTGAGAAAATTATATAGGAACTTCGAGCTTCTGGAATTATCCGTTCAAGTGTTAGACCCTATTCTTCACCAGTGTTGTTAGTCAGAAAGAAGGATGGCACTTGGCGCTTGTGTGTGGATTATCGGGATCTTAATAAAATTACTATCAAGGATAAGTTCCCTATTCCTGTTATTGATGAACTCTTAGATGAGTTGCATGGGGCTCAATATTTTTCCAAGTTGGATTTATGATCGGGTTATCACCAAATCCGTATTAAGAATGAAGATATTCCCAAAACAGCCTTTAGAACTCATGAAGGGCATTATGAATTTTTAGTTATGCCTTTTGGGTTGACCAATGCACCTTCCACCTTCCAGAGTTTGATGAATTCTGTTTTTCGCCCTCATCTTCGCAAATTCATTCTAGTCTTCTTTGATGACATCCTGATTTATAGTCGCACATGGGAGGATCATCTTCACCACTTAGAAGCAACTCTCAAACTTTTGTCTGACCATCAACTTTATGCAAAGCAATCAAAATGTTCCTTTGGTCAACAGGAGGTTGAATATTTGGGGCATATAGTCACTAAGGAAGGAGTTCAGGTAGACCCTAAGAAAATTCAGGCAATGCAAGAATGGCCCAAACCTCATACCTTGAAGGGACTTCGTGGATTCTTGGGTCTTACAGGATATTACAAAAAATTTGTAAAAAACTATGGCAAGATAGCAGCTCCCCTCACAACCATGTTGCGAAAAAATTCTTTTGTGTGGACTGAATCGGCTGAGAAGGCTTTTGTCGATTTGAAGTATGCTATGACCACCACCCCTATTTTGGCAATGCCAAATTTTTCTAAACCCTTTGTCATCGAGAGTGATGCATCAGGCACAAGCATTGGAGCAGTTTTAATGCAGGAGGGTCGACCATTGGCTTTTACTAGCAAGGCACTTTCCCCTCGAAATTTGGGCAAGTCCACATATGAGAAGGAAATGCTTGCCATTTTACATGCGGTCACCCATTGGCATCCATATCTCATTGGTCGACATTTTTCCATCAAGACTGATCATCAAAGTCTAAAATATTTTTTAGAGCAACGGGTGGCTACTCCAGAACAACAAAAATGGGTCTCCAAATTGTTGGGATATGACTATGACATCTCTTATAAGAAAGGTAAAGAGAATGTGGTGGTCGATGCTTTGTCTCGCCTCCATGAAGATCAGGCCATGCTACATGCCATCTCTACTCCTCTTCCACAATGGATTCATCAACTTCGTGAAGATCTGGCCAAGGATTCATCATTACAAACTCTCCTCTGCCATCTCCAAGAGGATCCTCAATCACACCTTGGTTACGTTTGGGATGGTCAGGATTTACGATTTCATGACCGATTGGTTATTCCATCTGAGTCTCAAATCAAGGACCTCCTCCTTCATGAAATGCATGCATCCCCCACAACTGGTCATTCGGGTTTTCTCAAAACATATACCCGAGCCAAGCGTACCTTTTTTTGGAAGGGAATGAAAAAAGATATCAAAACATTTGTTGTTGAATGTGATCGGTGCCAACGCATGAAAGGTGAGACTGTGTGTTCTCCAGGCACACTTCAACCTTTGCCCATTCCTGAGCAGGTTTGGATAGATATATCTATGGACTTCATCGAAGGGCTACCAAAATCTGGAGGCAAATCAGTTATTTTGGTGATAGTGGATCGTCTCTTGAAGTATGCTCACTTTTGTTCCCTATCCCACCCTTATACTGCATCCATTGTCGCCCAAATCTTCCTTGACTCCATCTTTCGCCTCCATGGAATACCTAAATCCATTGTCTCTGATCGGGATCCTACCTTCACCAGTCGCTTTTGGCAGGAACTGTTCAAGTTGCAGGGGACACAACTCAAGATGAGTTCGGCCTACCATCCTCAAACCGATGGCCAAACTAAAATTGTCAATAAATGCTTGGAAACCTACCTTCGTTGCTTCACTTCTGAACATCCTACTCATTGGGCTAAGTGGCTTCCTTTGGCTGAATGGTGGTACAACACCACCTATCACTCTGCCACTAAGGTGACTCCATTTGAAGCAGTTTATGGTCAGCTTCCACCAGCTCCAACTTCTTACATTCCAGGCAGCTCCAAGGTTCAGGCCGTGGATTCCACTCTCCGTCAACGTGACTCCATTCTTCGCCAACTCAAGCTCAATTTGGACATGGCTCAGAATCGTATGAAACAACAAGCAGATCAACATCGTACTGAACGCAACTTTGTCATTGGTGACATGGTCTTCCTTCGCTTACAACCATACAAACAATCATCTCTCCAGTTGCGTGGTTGTCAGAAACTTGCCCCCAAATACTATGGTCCTTACCAGGTGTTGCAGAGGCTCGGGGCGACGGCGTACAAACTAGCCCTTCCGGCTAGTTCCAAACTTCATCCAGTCTTCCATGTGTCCTCTCTCAAGCAGGTTATTGGCAACAAGGTGCAGGTGCAGTCTACACTTCCAGAGTTGGATGAGGAAGGGTCCATCATTCTTGAACTTGAATGCATTCTTGATCGAAGATCGCGTACCCTTCGTCGATGGGTTATCACAGATGTCTTGGTCTAGTGGCACGGCTTACAACCAGAAGATGCGACATGGGAACCTCTTCACCAAATCCAACAACAGTTTCCTCACCTTCAGCTTTGAGGACAAAGCTTTTTGAAGGGGAAGGGCATGTTAGGACCCCATCCTAACACTTGATGTAATAGTCCTTGTAGAACGTGGGTAGTACCCATGTTAATATTTTGTAATGTTTTATTATAGTTTTGGATTAAGAAGCGCCTATGCCAAATGGCGCCCTTCTATGTAACCGTTTTTTCAAGAATGTAACTGATTGTAGGTAGGAGATTCTAGCCCGGGTGGCATTTTGCATGTAAGCCAACCTTGGGAGTTAGGTGCTAGAGGAATTCCTTAAATCTACGAGAGGCAATATTGTATGTATCTTTTTGCATAATTGAATGAAGTATTGAAGGAGGTTGCCCCCTCGAAGAGGCTTGCGATTCAGTGCTATTGTGAGATTGTTCTTTTTCTGCAATTTACTTTCGTATTGTGCATTTTATTTCCAAGTGTGTTGTGAGCATGTGTGTTTATTTTCAAGTATTTGTGTGAGAGTGTTATTTTTAATATTAGGTTCCTAACAAAAAGACCATATTCCCCATGGCAAATTGCCACTCAAAACGATGCAAGTAGTTTTGGGCTTGCATCAAATTATCTTTAAGAAGCTATAGCACAAATTGTTGTTGTTGCAACAAATCATCCACTTGGGCCACCTTGGAGGATCTTGCACATAGTTTGCCATTGATGGAGGTTTTTGACCATAAAATGCCTTAAATGGGGACATCTTGAGGGAAGAATGGTAAGAAGTCTTGTACCACCATTCAACTAAAGAGAGCTAGTGAACCCAATGATACTGCTTATCTTGGGCAAAACAACAAAGGTAAGTACCCAAACAGTTGTTTACAATCTTCATCTAGCCATTTGATCGAGGGTGATTAGAAGAGGATATATTCAACTGAGTACCACTTGTTAGTCTCACAATGACACTGAGAGGGGGGGTGAATCAGTGTAGCTCTTTTAAAACTTAAATCTTCAACTCTTAAAGCCGAAACAATGAAAACTTGAAACCAAATAAAGCAAGTATAACAAGAGAACATCACACAACACAAGATGTACCGAGGTTCACCGATTTGGCTACATCCTCAAAATGACTGTTTGGACTCCCATCCAAATCCAGCCTTTGCAAAGCACCAACTTTACAATCAATTTACCAAGCACCCACTGGAAGGAGCACCAACCCCCGATTTATCTGCACCAACAGAAAGGAGCACCAACCCCTGATTTATCTGCACCAACATAAAGGAGCACCAACCCCTCTACCAAGCACCCACTTGATTTTGATATTGATAATATAATGACATATATGATTCTTCTCTTCTCACAGAAAAATTGACCGTTCTCTTAGCTCGTTCTGTCAATTGCTAAACGCTTTCTGGGTATTGTGCAGAACTCTGTCTATGACCTCCTCTCAAAATTTCAGCCAAAAGCGATATCGTATGAGAAAGTTATGCCCAAAATACTAAAGTGACGTTTTTCACCTTTTTCCCAAAAACACGGATTTTCACTCTTTATTTTTCTCCACACACTCTTCTCTCCGCACAAAATAAAATCACACTCTTCAATAAAACACTTCTAACTTAAATGCACACACTTGCATTCCTTTTCACTTTTCACTTTCTCCAAAGATCTTTATTTAATGAAAACTGCTTAAAATAATATAACTCCCTTTTTTTATATTGAGAAGGCATTTCGTCAAACACGTCACATGCAAAGAATTGACACCTTACTCGTTCTCATACTTCGGAGCCACGTGACAACTCAAACCAAAAACAAAATATGATCTATTTGATGCCTTGAAGGTGTAACAACACTGAAACTGAAACTCTGGCGACTCTTCAAGGTCGAAACGACCAACTAAAGGATTTTGCCCAAGTGGCACAAATTGACATAAAAGAGACCTGTAACGTTTTTGCAAAAATCATAACTCTCACCTCGTAACTCGGTTTTCTCTGAAATTTGAATCGTAGAATCTTTGCAACACTGACTATGTCCAAACCAAAACTCACTGCCTAACTCCTTACGGTTCGCCTGTACCACTTCCACAAAAACTGCTACTGAAAAACTTTTTCAAAAAAGAGCGTTTTTGTGACAGTCTTGCAACGCTTGTAAAATTCGCCTCGTTTCTCCGTTTTCGTTGAAATTTGGAACACATGTTCTTGAAGATAACGACCACCTCCAATTCAAATTTTGCTGCATAACTCGGTTTGTTCACAGTGCTTCTGAAAAAACCTGCACTTTTTCAGCTCGTACAACCACTTGCCAAATCATCCGCCAAGATACCGGAAACACCACCGATCACTCCAAACACCTGTGTCTGACATCTCCAATGCTGTTCTGGACTATTTCCGACATGCGGGCATGTTCCAAACTGATCCATCCTGTCCAACTGTGCTCGTGGCGACTTTTGCAACTTTTTAACTATTTTGTTGCTTTGACAACTTTCTGACGATTTTTTCAACTTTTGCAAATTTGCACAAACAACCTGTAACAACTTCATCCAAACATCAAAAACATCCTCATAAGCATTTAACATCACTGTACATACTCTGAATAACCTCTGAACTCCTGTCCACTGCATCAACCGATCTATCTGATCTGTGTTGACAACAATGACAATACTGTCGCTGCACCTTGCTCAACACCACTAAGACGGAACAATTCCTTCCAAAAATTGTTGGTGAAGATAGGGTCATGATCACTGACAATGGACTTGGGCATGCCATGCAATTTAAAAACAGAATCGAGGAATACCTTGGCAACCTTGCTTGCTGAGAAGGGATGTTACACTGCACAAAAATGAGCGTACTTGGAAAGACGATCCACTATCACAAAGATCACTGTTTTGCCCTCAAATTTGGTAAGGTCCTCGATGAAATCATTGGAAATGCGTTGCCATTGGCTGTAAGGAATAGGCAAGGGCAGCAACAAACTAGGGTTGTTGCCATGTGCTCCCAAGATGACATCTGCACTTCCCATATTCATGGTGAAGAGATTGCCAAACCAAAGTATAATCACCCATCTGGATGTTAACCTTAGATGTTCGATCCACACACCAAGCTATGCCTCCATTTACAATGAAATTTGTCCTATGTTGAAGTATTAATATACAATCCCAAAGACTTGCTATTTTGCTATCAATAAAGTTACGTGTGCTACCTAAATCAATCAACACATTGACATGCTGACATCTGATGAATCATTGGACCTTTATGGTATGGTGAGCTTGGAGTCCCATAAGGGCAAAAGCAGATAGAGCCATGGTATCATCCTTGTGCTCATAATTGACTACTTCAATTAGTTGTTCTAGTTGTGATGAATCTTGATCTTCTAATACTGCTACTTTGCCTTCCACTTGAATGTTACAATGTTCTTCACAGATTTGATCACGAGGATGGTGTGAATGACATTTGAAACAAAAGAATCCTTGGGGGCACTTGTTATTGCGGTTGTTTAAGCCTATCGAGGTTTGAAGTCACGTCGAGGTTGGGGACGAGGCAACTAGAGCTTCCTTTTTGCTGCTAGAGCTACACATTCAACACCCTTGAGGGTCTATGGATTGAACATGTTGACTTCTCACCAAATTTCATCCTTAAGGCCATGGCACCGGTGGATCCAATTGACAGGTATAGGTGAGTAGACTTGTTAACTTTGTGCAATAATCCTCAATCGATCTTGTTTGCTGGTGTTGCTTCAAACAGACCGCAACCGATGTGGAAGATCCTTTGTCAAACTTACGGAGAAATAACTCTTTGAAGTTGGGCCACAGAAGAGAGGTCCCATGTTGGTGGCGCTCCCATAACAACCATTGATGAGCATGGGTTCCGAACTTAGTAGCAACTAATATAACTTGACCTTCTTCAGATACATTGTGTAGACGGATGATGCTATCCATCTTGGTTAGCCATCCACATGGATTGACAACTTCGAAGGTTGGGATGTCAAGGAACATCACGGGGCCAAGAAAGGAAATTAGAAGCATGTTCTATAGAGAGATCAAGATTAGAAGCAAAACTTGAGTTAAACCCACCAATACCTGGAAGAGTACCCTTGGTAGCATAGGGAGCCATGTGATTGCTATAGGAAATTGGAGGTCTATTACTGGACGACGACTCTTGATAGATGCTTGTACCTTTGGATTTGGTGCCTGTTGCATGCCTTGTTGTTGTTGCCTAGCAACTTGTTGAAACTTTTGGTCAAGGGATTGCGCATTAGGGGGAATATTGGGATAGTTTTGTATGACCACTAAGGTTTTATTTATTTCAACTTGAGAGTTAGAGATGAAGTTAACCACTTTTTCTTGTTTCTCAAGATAGGATCCCATACTAGATTCAATTGCATTAGGAAGAGCATTATTGATTGGAGGAGTGACGAGAGGAGTGACAGGAGGAGGGGTGTTGGAACGAGGTGAAGACATGGTGTTTATAGAAGAAAGGACACGTTGGTCAAAGCTATTGACTTTTGGTGGGGTGTTGTGATGCTTACCAAGATTTTTGGATTGACCCTTCTTTTTGCTCATGCACACATCCTTTGAAAGACCAATGCGCTGCATTTGGCCGTTGATTCGTAACCAATCGATTAAAGCAGCAGGTTCATTCATATACTATGGGCAAATGCAAAACCGCATAGAATCCTTTGGAGCACTTCTAAACATGTACTGTGAGAAATACCCCTTACTTTGATTGCCTTTAAGAGATGATCGTAATGAGATAGGTCTCTGCAAGGGTCTCGACACACCCAATTGCTGAAAAAGTGTTGCTAGAGATATCCTTTATTTTGATCGGCTTTAAGAAACGGTCACAATGCGATAGGTCTCTTGCAATGGTCTGGACACACCCGATACTCTTAATTGGGTTTGGAAAAAGGAAATAACAACAATGAACTCACAATATTACAGAAGAAAAATTTGCTAAAAGATAGAGCCAAAACAAAAAGAGCAAAAAATTACCATGTGAGAAGAAGCAAAATTGATTGCCTTAGGTTCTAGAATGGTTTGCACGCTCTTCCGCCACACTTTTGCACCGCTTCAAGGATCCAAGATCGATGCTCAGATACCACTTGTAACGGAAAAACTTCTAGAAATACAATAATAGCAGTAACAATTCAATAATGCACGAAAGTAAACATCCACTAGAACAATAATTCAAATTCGGTGTCAAAAATTAATAATGTAAGTTATGGTTTCTAGATTCCAAATCAATACAAGTCCTAGTCACTTAGAGAGGGCGAAGTATCATATGTGCAATAGAGGCGACTCAAATTCGAATAAGGAAGATGATTCCAACTACAACATAACTCTTCCTATTTATAGACTAAATCAACATTAACCCTAACCCTAATGCTCAAGGGCTGACTACCTTATCCTAGGGCTCGAGCTAATAATAATAAAGATAGCCGACATAGATATATTGGAGCCATTACACTTCTACCTTTCTAGGCCCTATTGTGGTGGATGGGACATCACTAGAAATCATAATGACATCATCAACATGAGAAAGTGGGATTGCCCTTGTGTAGTGATAAGTCTTCTCAAGGTTACTTCGGCCTTAATCTCAGTCAACTTAACCATTGTTGTTGCTTTTGCCATTGCTCTCACAATTGACCTTCTCAGTCGGATTCATTGACTTCTATGAGCTATCCCTTGCAACTTTGGTCTTCTTTACTCGCATTTTGATTTCCATTAATTCCTTGGGATGGGTACAGTGGGACGCGTTTCCATGATGTCAAGACAACCTTTTCAGACGTTGACATGCATCTTCAAGCGACCCCCAAAGCTCAAGATGTGTCCCAATGGAAAATTAGCTTCTAACTGCTCTTGTCCTGACTTTGCTTCTGGTATTCTTTCGACTAATTGGAGCCACACCCTCCTAATCATAGACTCTAGGTCTACAATGTCTTGGTGGCATCAGGTGTGCCCACTTTGTGAAGCGTTCTGCATGTGTGTTGTACTGAGCATCAGATTGATGGTGTGCAACATCATTGAGAAACTCTTGATCTTGCAAAGGAGGAACATGTGAATCCTTCTTGAGTAGTTTGATGCCCATTCATACTTAGTGTGATGATACTTAGCTTTCATAGTTTCTCTGTTTTTTCTGTGTTAGGTAAAGTCGGGTTCTTTTCTGCTACAACTGACCACCATTCATTCAGGACCACTGTATCTTGCATGAAATGTTTTCAATCTTTGTATTGGAACTGTCGAGTCTGTAGGATTTGGCAAGTAATGTTTGAGCCTGTGACATATTTGCAAATAGAGGATGAACACTTTAGATCATTGGATTTGTATTTTGGAATTGTATGAGTACTACAAACAACTTTGATCTTCCATGGACAACAAAGATTTTAACTACTACACTGAACTCAATATGCTATCATCAAAAGTTTGACTACAACATTGGCTATTTAAAGTGACTCCTTTTGCACTTAATGTCTAAGACTCAGTGTCTAAAGATGTATGTTTAATATTTGCATGATACCTGAACCTGGATAATAGACTGTAACAAAGCTTTTGGACATAGAGGTACAATTCTTTTGATACAGGAAGAATAAGCTTAAATATACCCAATTTTACCTTTGAAACCCTTTTGCTGCCAAAAGAAATGAAAATGCAAATACGTCTTCATGGCAATTTTTAACATAAAGAAGGGAGTTGGTCAATGGGAGTAAGAAATTGCCATTATATCAAACAAACCTCTGCTGCTATATGTTTTACAGCAAATATTTGTTGCCTTTAAACACTAACCAATGCACACTCGACATGATAGCTCCACATCCCATACTTGAGTAGTTTGATTCAACATTTCCTTGGGCCGTAACATCCCATACAAATATCGGTATTAGTATCCAACAATGGACTCATGATTGTCTGAAACAGGTTATGATAGATCATGGTGATAGGCCTCAAGTTCAGCGTTACCCAAGATATGAATATATAAAAAGATCATAATGCATGGTGATGACATGCTTGAAGTTCAGTGTTATACTAGATACAATTATAGAGAAGACTGTTCCATGTTTATACCTCTGTGACCTACTCCTCTGTTGAATGTTTCTTCTTCTCTTTGTTTCTAGTGTTGGCGCTTCGTTCCAGTGGAGTTTTTTCAAATCTTTCACATCGACTGCTGGCTCTCTCTTCATTATAACTTTTAGCATGTTAGGGTTTATTCATTTTGGGTCCGAGCCTCAAGGATGTAATTTAATGCCATACAATTGTTCAACTTTAGAGCAGTTTATTCTAGTTTCTTTACATTGCGGCATGTGAGTGCGGGGTAGTTGGCCCTCTTGCTTTCTAAACGGTGATGCTCTTCTTATACAATCTGTTTATTTTCAGTGGCATATTCCTATGATGGAATTTTGTTCCACACTAATATCTCTTCTTCTTCTGGTTTAGAATTTTTTTGTAGGACTTTTTGGTTACCACAGTGCATTATAAAAGCTCTTTTCATCAAGTCCTATGCCCTACTTTGGTCATCCGTGGACGTTAATTAAATTATCGTAGCTTACAAATTTATGAATCTGCCCAGGTCAACATTTTATTTCTTAATGAGCAAACAAATTGGAATATGTTTGCTAGTTTTCTTTATTTGTGGACATTATTTCATTCTCCTGTGGCCACGATGTGAATTGCATTTATGTTGATGTTATCAATTTACAATGAATTGCACCACAGCATGATCGACTATACATATCCACAACCAACTTTTTTCTCATCTGATGTTCAAACTGTACAAGTCTGTTTCGGGTTCTTTGCTTGATTCTCTTTCAGACAGCATTTATAGTTTTCGTTAGTGTGGCAAGTGACTGCAACAGAGAGTGCTCTCTGCATCTGTGTCTACATCCAATTCACAGATTTCCTCCTTAATTCTAGTACTTATAATCTCATATCAGCATATTTGTATGAAAATCTTGTTATTTCATTTTCTGCACTCACACTACAGAGTCCTAATATTTCTTGTAAAACTGTTTTTAAAATTTTTTTTTTTAATGTAATTGGTTATATGGATTGAAATGGGACCCCACCTATATTACATCACGACCCTGTTATCATTGTCTTTCAACACACCACATGGTAGTATTACAAAAAAACCATATTAACAATTATGCGTATATTGCTTTGTAAGATTTGAACTTGGGTCTTTGCTCACAGAGCTCAAGTTTTTAAGCACTCAATCTCATGCCATTTGATTAATATTTCTTGTACTTTTTGTACGAAGCTATTATTTTTAATCTTCTCAGATTGCATTTCTCATACTATTTTTGTTAGCACAAACTCCCTTTTACAAATGCCTTGTCTTTGTTACAACTACAGGATCAGAGTTTCATTTTGCTTTGATAACAATTATTTAGAACTGGGCAGCACTGTGAAGACCACTGTTAATTTTATTAATCAGCAATAAACTATTCAGTCACACAAAGGAGGTGCACGAGGTTGTACCCTCCAAATACATCCAATGAGTCATAAATTTTAAACTCCTATCACACTAACAACAAAGTGACTATTTTGGAATGGATATGGGAATCACAAACAAATCTAATCAAATCAAACCAAGTTAAATGTAGAAACCAATAAACTATAATTAGTTGGTGGAAAAGTATCAGATGCCGAGCAAAACTAAACATGTATTCTAGACATAAAACTATGGAATAAACTATTGGTGTATGTAATATAGATTATTTTTCCCAATAAGAAGAGAGAACAGATCAAATAGAACGTGCAACAAGAACTAAACAACAATTATAAGAACATAACCATTTCATTATATGCAATTGATATGCATTTAGGTACAACAACATGATCTTTGCATCACAATAGTACGAGATGATCTATTGTTGTCAATACGAACAGCATAATAATACACAAATGACAACACACAATTGCAATCCTACGATGCAACACTACAATGCTCTGATGATACCAACAAAACATTTCAACTACTCACATATGGAATATATATAAATTAAAAGGGAGGTAGATGGATACAAGCTAACCGTTCTGAACTGCAAACTAATCACAAGACATAACACATTGTCTTATCATGGTCACAGGTTGATGTGTTAAAAAAAATGACAACTCGTTACATACCTTGATCCACACACTTGATCAGCACATGTAAGAACACTAGTAACAAATCTTGATCAACACAACAAAACTTATGTATAACAAAGTGGTTAACCTGAACTCACTCATGTGGCTGCCTACGATGTATAAACTTTGGATCAAACTGTTTAACAAAATTCACTACTATGGCTTTCTGTAACTAACTTGTAAAATTTATTAAAATAAGTTTTGTGTAA
The DNA here is from genome assembly GCA_028583015.1 of Wollemia nobilis. NCBI lineage: Eukaryota > Viridiplantae > Streptophyta > Pinopsida > Araucariales > Araucariaceae > Wollemia > Wollemia nobilis. The sequence goes on along the minus strand of JAQPPZ010016879.1, from coordinate 11,466,724 downwards.
TTTTCCACAAACTTTCTTTAACTGAGGATTTATATAAAATTCTAGTCTTAACCTGTTACTCTATTGCTTCCAATGCAGAAATATGGCAAATATGAAAAACGCATACTGAGGGCTGAAGCAAATAAGGCCCTGAAACGATTGCAGAATATGAAAATGCCTCCAAAGAAATCATTTCAGGTTTTGTTGCTTCTATCTGCTGTTTGATGATTGAGCCTCATCCCCACATGCTTCAGGGCCATCTTTGATATTTTTCCACAGCAAAAATTTATTTTCCGTTTCCTGAGCTCTATTGAGTAAAAGTTTCTAGAGAGATTATTCCAGGCTAGCTTAGAAGTTTTGAATATATTTGTAACTAGTGTATTTCTGCAGAGGGACTGTATTTTTGAAGTTGGATCGGATAGATGCTAATATGGAAAATTCTCAGTAGAACTACAGGGGACAGAATAGAAAAATCAGAAAATGGATTTTCAGAAGATAATAATTTTGTATAACATCATACTTCTTTTGTATAGCGTCCTTCACATTGTCTGCTTTTTGAACCAAAGTTCCAATTATAATATTTTTGATGGTTCCAAGTCCTAAATGAGATTGCATTCAGTTCACTCATTGTGCTCTTCATTCGTTGCATCAGAATAGTAATTCATTTTGGTAAGGCTTAGCTAAGAAAGATCGAACAAGTTTCAAAAGCAAAGCCGAGGCTTTAGTGGCATTATTGCATAGCAGAAAATAAATTATAACATCAACCTTCTTTTTCCTTAGATTTCCTTCTTATTATTTGACTTTGGCATGAGACTTTCTTGTCATAAAGAAAAAACAAGAAAGAAATTATATCAATGACTATGGATAACATAAAGGTCAATGGGATTCAAAATTTTTACAGGGGTTTTGAGATAGGTCCATTGTTACATTTTTATGGTGACTTTGTACATGTGTAAATGAATTATGAGTCTTCTGACATTTTGACCATAAAGCATCAACTCCAGTAGTAATTGGGTATGGCAAGGTCATTCATGGTCACTAGGTAACATGCTCCTTTGGTTCATCATCTATCTTAGGAAGATATACTAACATTGCAGATACAGTGCCACAATGCTGGGGGATTGAGATTGGCTTATGATCTTTTAATCACTGATATGATAGTCAAATTAGACTACAAGATTTTAATGTAATAATTGTCCCTTCAATGTTGGTGCCACACCATTGAAAAGTGGGACAAATAGTAGTTAATATTATTCTCATGTCTGGCTGCTTTTGAGATATAAATTTCTTCCATGCATTACAATGTTGGGTGATACCTTGGTTGATTTAATAGTGAATTCAGCTATCAACACAGGTCTCCTTGTGCAAAAATTGCTTAGATAATACAAATAAAGAAGAGACTTGTAATTAGTCTGTTATTTTCTTTTAATCGGTTTGTAGAAAATAATTTTGAAGGTCTTTGAAAGCATGGCTGGTGTGGTGTGGCACTTACGAATTTCAATATTCAGTCTGGCTGTATGGGGAGATTCAAAGCTAGTGTGTTCATTATGATGCCTTTCTCATCATTTCTTGGGATGGAAGTGCTTGGTATTGCATGTAGAATAAAGTTTTTAGAAAGCTTTTGAAGAAGCTTTGGTTTGTGTGCCAATATTGGCAGGGGTATTTTACAGTGTAGGCATAGAAGTGGATGCACGTTGCAAGAGTCTCAAATTTAGGTCAGGAACTCAGTAATTGCAAACCCATTCATGAATCAGGCGCAGGTGTGAGGCATATATGAAGATCCAATAACATATATGCTAGGGGATAAAAATGCATTTTTGGTAGAGCCACTTGAAATATTATAGTTATTCATGTCTTCTATATCATTATGGTTAGTATTATGAAGGACTTTGGATAGGAGCTTTGATTTAGTAGGAAGGATCCAAAAAGACAAAAGGAGCCCTCTTTCACAAGTATAACTATGCAAAAGAGGTGCCACCTCACCTTTGTTCTTAATTTTTTTTGCTGGATAACAAGGGGTTGTACTCGGGTCCCCCACCCTTGACAAATTACAACTCTCTTCTTTAGAGCTTGAGGGTTTACAAATAGATTCACACTATTCGTCCTCCCCCTCGTCCTCGTCCCCCTGGTCATTGCCCCATGAACATCTGGTATGATGAGGAATGTAAGTCTGCCCACCGAAGGTTGAAATATGCCATTCAGAATCCTTCCCAGCTCTATACCATTTCTCACAAAGACTACAGGATGCTTCTTCGAAAGAAGAAGCGTCTCTTCCTCTCTCGACATCGACTTGATCTTATCCACTCCCTTCAACAGTCTCCTAAATCCTTTTGGTGCCTTATCCTCCCCCGTGATCGGATTACTCATGGGATCGATCTTTCCTCTTGGACCATTCATGCCTCTTCCCTCTATACCATCCCAAATCAGCCTCCTATTACTGTTCCCTCCCCCCTTCTTCGTGCCACCTCTTTTCTACTGGTCTTGTCAAGCAGGCTATCTGGAAACTCTGTACGAGCAAAGCAACAGATTTGGATGGGTTACAGGCAGAATTTTTGAAGCATGGTATTGACCCTCTTGTTGGGCCCCTCACTGATCTCTTCAATCTCTCTGTCTGTTTTGGGTTTCCTAATTCCTGGACTCAACATATCATTCACCCCATTCATAAGGCATGTGATCCCCATGAACCCAATAACTACAGGACTATCATGATTGGGCATATCTTTGCCAAGCTCTATGCCACAACATTGGATGTGCTTCTCTCCCGAAGGTTGGAGGAGGGGGGTTTCAGGGCTCTTGGCCAAGCTGGTTTTCGGCAAGATCACCAGACCACAAATCACATTCTAGTCCTCAGAGCTATTATTGAGGAGGCGCGTTCCAGGTCCTCGAAGGTTTATTGTTGCTTTGTTGACTTCAGGAAAGCCTTCGACACGGTGCCTCGGCATTTACTTCTTGAGAGACTACGGTCAGTTGGCATCTCTGGGCAACTTTTGACAGCGGTTACACGGTTATATGAGATTGTGAAAGGTCGGTTTCGCTCCCCTCAAGGGCTTTCAGACAGTATTCTTAGCACCATAGGAGTGAAACAGGGGTGCCCCCTTTCCCCGACACTTTTTGGGATCTTTATCGACGAGCTTGAGACTTTTATTAAGGAGAACGCTCATGCAGAGGATGGTTGCCTTCTTCACTATGTGCTGATTTCTATTCTCCTCTTTGCTGATGATGTTGTTCTTTTGGCCTCTTCTCCTGAGGGACTTCGGCGCCATCCTGGACAAGCTTGCCGCTTTTTGTGACTCGAGACAGCTGACGGTGAATCTTTCTAAGACCAAGGTTATGGTATTCAATACTACCAAAGAGGCTCTATCTCATCTCCACTTCTCTTTCCAAGGTCGGGAGGTCGAGATCACCACCTCTTATGTGTACTTGGGGGTTCTTTTCACCGGTCCCACTTTTAGTATGAAACCCGCCGCCCAGGCCCGGGTGTGTAAGGGATATGCAGCTCTGTCTTTGCTAGAGAGGAATTGCTTCAAAGCACATTTTCAGGATATACCTGTGAAGATGAGGATTTTTGATGCCTTGGTCAAGCCAACTATTACTTATGGGTCAGTGGTTTGGGGTCCTAGCCTTGGCCCGACTGAGTGGTCACGGGTTGAACGAGTCCAGACACTCTTTCTTCGACGATTCATTCGTTGCAAGGGCACAATCCCCCGCTCTATTATTCTGGCAGAGTTTGGGGCTTCTCCTCTCCAGCTTGAGATTATCTTCTTGATTATCGGTTATCTTCACAGGATCCGTACTTTCGGAGATACCCCCGAGGGTTGCGCGGTGGTACCCTTACCTCGCCCTTCGCTCCTCGATGGAACTCTCTCCGAGTTCTCGGGGAGGCCGGAGGAGCTGGTATTTTCAGGTTTTCGCTCTCCTGGCTAGCATTCAGATACGGATAGACAGGCTCCCGCCTTATTCTTTGGGGGTTCTCCCCCCCTCTCGGCTTAGTAAGGAGAAGATGCTCCACGAGATTCGGAAGGATGTTAGTCTCCAGTACACCAAATGCACATGGATCTCTCCTGTTGCCCCTCTTTCCCCCAAGCTGTCTTTCTACCATGAGCACTTCTTACAGATTCAGGAGGGCAAAATAGTTCCTCCACAATACCTTCAGCAGCACACAATGCATAGTCTTCGGATCACTATTGGGCAACTCAGGGTGTGTTCTCACCAACTCCGGATTGAGTCAGATCACCATCTTCCGACGAAGGAGCGGATTTGCTTGTTTTGCTCCTTGGGTGAAGTTGAAACCCTTCATCACTTTATTTTTTGTTGTCCCATTTATTATGAGATCCGAGGTAGGTTCCATTGCCTTTTCAAGGACAACTCTCGATCTGTTTCTACCTTCTTCAGATACCCGGACCAACGTTGTCTCATGCTCTTTCTTAGGGAGATAACTCAGCTTCGACGACATAAAAGTTCTCCAAATGGATCTCACCCTCCTCAACATCGGCTCATCACAACATACTTCACCAACTCCGACGGACCAGGTGACTTCAATCGGAAACGCCCCACATCATCCAGTTTGGACAGAAGTAGGGTCACTAGACAGCGCACCAACAGTTTGTCAGGGTTCCGAACTAGCAATGGGCAGAGACATATCATGGACTTCTTCAGCTCCGGTACTTCGGCCTCGACTGTTAGGAGAGATTAGTTTCTGGCGGGTTCTTGGAGCTTGCCCCCTGGGCTGCTCCCTCCCCCTCCTCCTCTCTCTTCGTTCTTCTTGGCGTGCACTCCTCTCTCGTTGGATTGCAGCCCTCCTCCCCTCTGCTCTCCCTTTTCTTTTCTTTTCCCTTTCTCTTTGGCCCGTTTGTCGGGTTTCATCTTGTATTTATCTTAGTTCTTTTCTTTGTTGGGCTTTTTAGCCTGCTAGCTGGCAGTCATTATTGTCCTTCTTATAGTCCCTTGGGTCTTATTTTGGCCCACCGCGGACATTAATAATATTTCATTTCATTTCTCATCTCAATGGAGGTGCCATAGCTAGAAACCTACATCATATGACATAAAATATGAATTCTTGATTTTCATTTTTTGGATCTTTTCAAATTTTTGTATGAATACAAATATTCCAGAATTCAACATCCTTTTTGACATTTTTCTATAGCAGCCTTCACAATACCAAAACTTCACCTCTACTATCTATGCATTGCATCTTAGTAGAGTAATATTTCCAAAACATTGTACTATCATAGTTTGCTTTACCAAATCTGGATTGCTAGTTTCCTTCTTGAAACACAAGTGCAACCACAAAATTTATAATAAATAGTTTATATGAAAACACATTAATGTTATAAAACAAAGCAGATATTACCAATGGAAAACATTAAAGTAAGTCTTAATCATTATTTGATTCAGGCAATCAACATTTTCTTGTCAGCGTCAGCTAAACTTACTACTTCCTTTAACCAAGGAAAAAAGAATTTAACTTCATGATCCTCAATTAAAACCCCTCTATTGGCTAGCCTATTTGCACATTTATTTCCTTCCCTTAATGTACGTGTAAACCTGATTTCTTCAAACTCTTTAGCAAAATCTTGAATTTCCACAATTATCTCTTGTATGTTCCATGGAGCCTTTGCTTTCCTCAAAATTGCATCTATTATTTTGTTCCATTTCATTATTTTGCATATTTTAACCCTTCTAAAGCTGCCCAAGCTTCAACTTCGTTATTTTGTCTTAAATCCACTATTGAAAGTGTAATGAGACAAAATCTCTCCACTAGTCCCACTTTTAGTATGATGCCCGCCGCCCAGGCTCGGGTGTGTAGGGTATGCAACTTTGTCTTTGCTCGAGAGGAATTGCTTCAAAGCACATTTTCAGGATATCTCTGTGAAGATGAGGATCTTTGATGCCTTGGTCAAGCCAACTATTACTTATGGGTTAGTGGTTTGGGGTCTTAGTCTTGGCCCGATTGAGTGGGCACGAATTGAACGAGTATAGACACTCTTCTTTGAAGATGGTTCATTCGTTGCAAGGGCACAATCCCTCGCTCTATTATTTTGGTAGAGTTTGGGGCCTCTCCTCTCTAGCTTGAGATTATCTTCTTGATTATTGGTTATCTTCACAGGATCCGTACTCTAGGAGATACCCCTACGGGCTGCAAACGGTACCCTTACCTCACCCTTTGCTCCTCGATGGAACTCTCTCCGAGTTCTCGGGGAGGTCGAAGGAGCTGGTATTTTCAGGTCTCTGCCCTCCTGGTCAGCATTCAAATATGGATAGACAGGCTCCTCCCTTATTCCTTGACTGTTCTCCCCCCCTCTCGGCTTAGTAAGGAAAAGATGCTCCACGAGATCCGAAGGGATGTTAGTCTCCAGTACACTAGATGCACATGGATATCTCCTGTTGTCCCTTTTTCTCCCAAGCTGTCTTTCTACCGTGAGCACTTCTTACAGCTTCAAGAGGGTAGAGTAGTTCCTCCGCAATACCTTCAACAACACACAATGCATAGTCTTCGGATCCCGATTGAGCAACTTATGTGTGTTCTCACCCACTTCGGATTGAGTCAGATCTTCATCTTCCGACGGAGGAGTTGGTTTGCTTGTTTTGCTCCTTGGAGGAAGTTGAAACCCTGCATCGCTTTATTTTTTGCTGCCCCAGTGATTACGAGATCCGAGGTAGATTCCATTGCCTTTTTAGAGACAACTCTCAGTTTGTTTCTTCCTTCTTCAGACACCTGGACCAGCGGTGTCTCACACTCTTTCTTAGGGAGATAACTCAATTTCGTCACCATAAAAGCTCTCCTCTAGATGGATCTCACCCCCCTCAACATCGACTCATCACAACTTACTTCACCAGCTCCGGTGGACCAGGTGACATCGGTCGGAAACGCTCTGCTTCTTGTTCGGACTGCAGTATGGACACTAGGCAGCGCACCCACAACTTGTTAGGGTCCCAAACTAGTGATGGACAAAGACATATTTTGGACTTCTTCAGCTCGAATACTTCGGCCACTACTGTTAGGAGAGATTAGTTTCTGGGGGTTCTTGGAGCTTGCCCTTCCTGGGCTGCTCCCCGCCCTCTCCCTCTCTCTCTTCGTTCTTCTTGGCGTGCACTCCGCTTCTTTGGATTGCAGCCCTTCCCCCCTCTTCTCCCCTTTCTCTATTCCCCTTCTCTTTTGCCCATTTGTCGGGTTACGTCTTGTATTTAATTTAGTTTCTTTTCTTTGTTGGGCTTTTTAGCCCGCTAGTTGGTAGTCATTATTGTCCTTCTTATAGTCCCTTGGGTCTTTTTTTGGCCCATCGTGGACATTAATAATATTTCATTTCATTTTTATTATTTCTAATTATTCCGCCTCCTTCTGTTGGTTCTGGATTTCCTTTAGATGCTCCATCAAAATTCAATTTGACCAACTCCACATCTGGTGGTTTCCACTTTATATTCTTTGTCTTCTTTTTGTTTCTCTTATACCCAACATTATAATTCCATTTGATGACTTGACTCCATTTATCAAGGCTCTCTGCTTCTAGATTAGGGACTAGGTGAGTTGATAGGGCACCTTCATTCCTAATTATTAAAAGAAAACTGAATATTTCCATTAAGGACGAGGGACTTGTTGTCACATTTTGCACGGGGTGCAATGTCTTCAATATCGTTTTGTAACAGTGCTGCTCTTCTTTTCCTCCTTCCGTTTTTCTTCCTTCTCTCCCTTTCCTTTTCTTTCCCATTCTCTTTCTTTCCCCCTTTTTTTCCTTGGAGTCCCCCAGTTGATTTTCCAACTTTCCAGCAGGTCTATCTAAAATTGGCTAAGTTTTGGTGCGAAGTTCGTACTTCGCCCAGTTTTGGTGCGAAGTTCGCACTTCGCCCAGTTTTGGTGCGAAGTTCGCACTTCGCCCAGTTTTGGTGCGAAGTCCGACTTCGCCCCACTTTCTGGGCGCACCTTGCACTGGCAGACTGGCAGGTCAACGCAGAAGAAAGATAAAATGTCGGAGCAGGTCCATATGGCGGCAGACACCAGTGTTCGCCTGTGCGCAGTTCGACTTCTCAACAGAGTTGGAATGCGCCCTTGACAGGTGTGCGGTAGGGGAACAAACCCGGAATTTGACCAAGGCTTGAAGGCTTTTCCCGGCTGCACTGATTTTTGCACGCATCCCAAGGAGCCTCGATCCCAAGCGAAGATGGATAGACTGCCCTCTAAGGCAGGCATGTGTCACACAGCATAACCCATCATCAGACAAGTGTCCAGCTTCGGGATTTGAACCAAGACTGCCGACCAAAAAGGGATAAGCATGGACTGCCTGCACCGCCTGCGCTAGTAGCCTCATTCAAAGCTGATCTGAGGTTTCACCTGCTCCAGCTACCAGCGAACCTGCCGACTTGAAGATTTTATCCAGCCCTTCGCCACGTAGCAGTCCAGCTTCCAGGATGACCATGCTGCAGGTACAGCCCTGTCCGACAAAAGGTCAGCATTTGCAGCTCTTTCGCCGCTTCTGTCAGCTTATGTTTGACTGGGACCTCGTGCCCATTAATGTAACGGGTGGGACTCGGGCTATAAAAGCCCATCTTGAATTCATTGTAAAGTGTGGAAGGGGAATGTTTGTTAGGGAACTACTGTGCTTACTGTAACCGTGCTTCTGCTTATGAATACAATCTGTATGCTTGGTTCTGTTCTACTGTCTTTATTCTTTTATGCTGTCTTTCATTATATGCCTTAGGCCCACCTGTGTCGCGGCTCGTTGATTCATTTCGGCATTTGGCGATCAGGTTCCTCTAGCATTGCTTGTTTAAAGCACCTTCTGTACTTCATTAATTTAAAGCATTCATATAATAGATGTGGTAGCAGTTCCATCAATTATGTGTGACGTTGCTGGCCCGTATCTGGTGATTGATGCGATCCCCTGCTGTTAGTTCCTTGTAGGGAATGTTTGCTAGGGAGCCATTGAAGCTGTGCGGTTAAACTCTCTGCCTAACACATATACTTGGCTCTGACATCTCTAGGTTTACTTTCTACCCCTGTCAGTGTAAGTATCTGGTGATTGATACGATCCCCTGTTGTTAGTTCCTTGTAGGGAATGTTTGCTAGGGAGCTATTGAAGCTGTGCATACGCTGCTGGTGTATCGGAAGTACGTCTAGGTTTTGCAGTTCCTTGTCATGCTCTGTGTTTGTATGCAGTAAGTAGCGGTGATTGGTGTGTTCCCGTACTGTTAGTTCCCCCCCACCAACCTTTGGACATATTTGTAATCTCTTTCTGTACATTTGTCTCTTTCAGTTCATTTATTTCTTTCCTGTTCCCTTTAGCTTAAATCAGCCCCCCCCCAAAAGGAGCCGGCCTTCTCCGGAGATTGGCTCGGAAGGCATCTCTTCCTTCCGGCCTTTCATGCTGGTGGGCGAATCTGGGCGCATTAACCCAAAAATCCTTTCCTCATGGCAGATTCGTAACCAACAGGACTTTCCCTGTGTATGCAGAGTTGCTGACCATGGGTCATAGGAGCGAGAAGTGGAAAGTGGTTGGATGAATAACTTACCTTTGTCCCTAGGGAGATCAAAGGGAACCTTGTAATGGATTCTAGAATCTTTGCAAAGCACTTGTTAGCAACACAATGGCACAGAGAGGGGGGTGAATCTGTGCAGTTTTTAATTTTAATCCTTTTTTTTCAAATCTGATTTAAAGCAGCAATAAAATGAAATATAACAGCAATGAGATGCACAAAAAAATTCAACCCACAACACAGGAATTGACGGGGAAAACCGTGATGGTGAAAAACCCCGGTGAGAAATGCTTGTTGTGTCTACTGCACAGTATCAAGCCTCACAAAATAAAAGAGTAGAATATGATTTTTCTGCCACAACAGAAGGAGGGCTGCAACCCACCTATATCTCAGCCACAACTGATCAACTCAACAATATTATGAAGAAAAGTATAGCAAAATGATGCATTCACTGATAGCAAGCTCTAACTAGCCTGCAAGCACAAACCCACAATCCTGCAATGAAGAGATTTTGCAACCAAAGTATGCAAGATGAAAATACCATAAAATCTGATCAAACCCCTGCAATATTCACATCAATCCAAAGCTCTCATCATCCAAAATAGGCATCCACAATTGCATAAAATATTATCAAACTTCAAACACCTGCAGAAAATTCGGCAGCATTCCGACAGCATAACCCTACTTTTCTGAAAACCTCTCACTCCACACCATAAAAATACCTTCAATTTTTAATACTAAAACATGGAGGGAAACCAAAAATGGTTTCCAAAACCATGTGCCAAACCACCTCCCAAAAATCAAACCCTTTTCATTCTGTCTCAACCAATCAATTATCCTGTAGTGAAATCCACGCTGTCAATATTACCAATTTTTTAATACTTGCACAAAAATAATAAAAGAAACATAAAATATGTTTCCAAATCAGTGTAGCATGCCTCTTAAAATATTTCCCAATCTCTTCGAATCCACAACACCCAAAAAATATTGACATGCACAATCACTTCCACTGAAAAAGCAGGAAAAAGCAACTTCATGTTTTTGTCTTCTTGCTAGGTGCCTATCCTTCACAAATTCAAATTTAAACTTATTTTTCAAATCCAAATACAAACATAGGCATCCATATTTCTATATTTCTTTATTATTGCTTTATTGCTTTCATATTTCATGTTATAAAACACATCGGGTTTTATAACAGAATGACAATGTTATAAAACACACAATATTTTATAACAATGACAAATTTGCCAACAAGATGCCAAATGAAATGTGTTGACAACAATGACAACACCTCTAAGGCTCAACAATATCCCCCTTTGGAATTGTTGGCAACACATGCAACACTGCAACAACCTGCATCACTGAAACAACTGAACAACATACCTCAAATGTGTTTGCAAAAGCATCAACCTGTATGTGCAGCACTTTGAACATTATGTAACACCTCTGCTGCACTCCCCCTAAGTCATCTCTCCCCCTATTTGAGATGACAGTTGCAGTCTCTTCTCTCCCCCTTTGACAACAATGACAAAGGGTAAACAGTGCATCCTAAACCATGAAGATAATCACAACTCCCCCTGAACCAATGCACCAACACACTTGAAACTGATATGAGCATGATATAACAGTAGTGTAGAGACTGAAACACCAAGAGAAATCTGTACAAGACAGCCCCAAACAGTTCTACACAAGAAACAATGCCACTAGCCCACAGAACTCCACAAACGGGTACCATAGAATGCACCAAATAACATCATAACTTGCTGTTGTGAAAAGAACTGATACACAACTGATATGAACAGAAAATGACTGATAACCAACATGAAAAATCAGTAGCAACAACAGAAAAATGATACCCAACCAAAGCTCACCAAACTGCAAGAAATTGCCAAGCAACTAGGCAATAAACCATCAACCCGAACACCTTCAATTCTGCACACACCATCCTCAAGCATACATCAGCAAATAGAAACATGAAATATCAGAAATAGGAGCATAAAATAAGGTCATAAGAAGCTCCCCCTGAGGATGTGCACCAAAAAAAATGATCTAATGAAATGGAGAAGAAACAACTCCCAAGAGTTGTCTCAAATGCTCAAAAGTCTCCATAGGCAAAGGCTTAGTGAAAATATCAGCAACTTGTTCCTTCGTAGGCACAAAATCCAATACAACCTGATCATTAGCAACCTTCTCCTTCAAGAAATGATATCTTATATCTATGTGCTTTGTTCTTGAGTGTAAAACAGGATTCTTAGAAATGTTAATAGCACTAGTATTGTCACAAAGAAGAGAGATAGGCTCACCAATATGAATACCCAAGTCCACAAGCATTTGCTTCATCCAAAGCACTTGAGTACAACAAGCAGCAGCAGCAATGTACTCAGCTTCAGCAGTAGAGAGTGATACAAAATCTTGTTTCTTACTATGCCAAGAAACAAGCATGTCACCAAGATAGAAAGCTCCACCACTAGTGCTTTTACGATCATCAACACATCCTGCCCAATATGCATCTGTGTAAGCTCTAAGTGTGAAATAATTACCTTTTGGATACCACAATCCAAATTCCAAAGTCCCCTTAAGATATCTGAAAATCCTCTTAACAACTTTCACATGTGTTTCCTTAGGTGCACTCTGAAATCTAGCAACCATACAAACAACTTGCAAAATATCAGGCCTAGAAGCAGTTAGATACAATAAACTTCCAATCATAGACCTGTAGAGTGTTTGGTCAACAAGAGGAGACTCATCATCCTTACTTAGCTTACACCCAGTCACCATAGGTGTACTCACAGGTTTACAATCCTCCATGTTAAACTTTTTCATCATTTCCTTGACATATTTTGTTTGTGAAATGAAGATGCCTCTATCAAGTTGAGAAATTTGAAGACCAAGAAAATAAGACAACTCTCCAATCATAGACATCTCAAACTCACTTTGCATAGCAGCAGAAAAATCATGACACATACCATCTTTGCTTCCACCAAAAATAATATCATCGACATAAACAACAATCACTAGCTGATGAGAATCAACAACTTTGAAGTACAAGTTGCTATCAACCTTACCCTTTTGGAAGCCTTGCTGCAAAATATACTTATCCAACCTTGCATACCATGCCCTTGGGGCTTGCTTGAGCCCATACAAAGCCTTATTTAACCTGCAAACATAGTTCTCATCCCCAAGCTGAAATCCTTCAGGTTGCTCCATATAAACTTCCTCTTCCAAATTGCCATTAAGAAAAGCAGATTTCACATCCATTTGATAAACCTTAAAGTTCTTATGAATAGCAAAAGAAAGAAACATTCGGATGGCTTCTAATCTAGCAACAGGAGCAAAAGTTTCATCAAAATCAATACCTTCAACTTGAGCATAACCTTTGCAAACTAACCTTGCCTTATTCCGAACAACTTTGCCATCTTCATTGAGCTTGTTTCTAAACACCCACTTGGCGCCTATTACATTTTTGTTCATTGGTCTAGGTACCAATTCCCAAGTGTTGTTCTTTTCTATTTGATTAATCTCTTCTTCCATAGCATGAATCCAACCTTCATCCTTAGAAGCTTCAATAAAATATTTAGGCTCAACTTGAGATAACAAAGAAAAATGACTTTGCTCATTTGATCTTACCAGTCTTCTCCTTGTTTGCACACCTTGAGTTGGATCACCTATGATTTTCTCCTTGGGATGATTCTTCTTGATGTAGTTTGGAGGTGACTTTGAAGCATCACTTTGTTCTTCTTCTTCTGAAACTTGCTTGTCTTCATTTTGCACATCTTCTACAAATGGCTCAAACTGTGATGGTGGAGGTTCCTCAAGATCAACTTTGGGTACATGTCCTTCATCAAACTTCACATTGGTGCTTTCTACCACCTTTCCAAGATTTTTATTGAAGCATCTATAAGCCTTGCTTTTGGTGGAATAACCAAGGAAAATCCCCTCATCTGCTCTAGCATCGAACTTGCCAAGATTATACTCATCTCTCCTAATGTAACATTTACACCCAAATACTCTGAAATGCTTAACTGAAGCTTTCCTTCCTGTCCATAGTTCATAGGGAGTCATGTGGCTATGAAATCTAAGCATGCACCTATTCTGAATATAGACTGCTGTATGCACTGCTTCCTTCCAAAATCTATCTGCAACCTGTGAGTCATTAAGCATTGTTCTAGCCATCTCCTACACTGTTCTGTTCTTCCTCTCTACCACCCCATTCTGTTGAGGTGTCCTTGCTGCTGAAAGATGTCTCCTAATACCATGCTCATTGCAATAGCTATCAAACTCACTAGAAGTGAACTCACCACCTCTATCCGATCTCAAGCATTTGATCCTCTTTCCTGAGTCATTTTCTGCCATAGCCTTAAACACTTTGAAGCATTTAAAAGCCTCTGATTTCTCCTTCATGAATGAAACCCATGTTAGTCTAGAATAATCATCAATAAACAAAATGAAATACCTCTCACCATTAGTGCCTTTTATCCTCATAGGTCCACACACATCTGTATGTACAAGCTCCAAAGGCTTTGTTGTAGAATACTCCTTAGTTTTGAACTGTGATCTAGTTTGCTTGCCCTGTTGACATGGTGCACATATGCTATTGTTTGGCTTTGTCAACTTAGGAAGGTGCCTAACAACATTCTTGGAGCTAATATTAACAAGATTATCAAAGTTAATATGCCCAAGCCTCTTATGCCATAACCAACTATTATCAACCTGTCCAAACAAGCATGTTTTCTCATTTGTACTACAAAGATTATACAAGTTACCAGGTGTTCTTGTTCCCTTTGCCAAAAGTTTACCACTCAAAGCACATCTAATCTCACAACCATCTGACTTAAATATCACATTTTTACCAGTATCACACATTTGACTAACACTTAAAAGATTGTGCTTGAGGCCATCAACAAATAGAACATCTTGTGAAGAGATCTTACCATTATTAAGTTTGATCATACCTTTACCCACAATTTTTTCACTACCATTGTTGCCAAACTTGACTGAACCACCATCATATTTTTGCAAGTTTGTAAATTGCTTTCTATCTCCAGTCATGTGACTAGAGCACCCACTATCAAGGATCCAAGATGTGGACTTGCTTTGAGCCTTAAAAGTTGTTTGAACAATCAATGATTCTTGTTTTGCCTTTCCTTTCTCAACCCATATCCTTTTGTGCTTATTTTCAGATTTCTTCTCTTTCTCTTGCATTTCTACCTTCTTGAGAGGATGAGCATTATCCTTCATGGGCTGCATATTGTGTACTTTAGAAGGCTTATAATGACTTCTTTCCTGCATTGAATTAGTCACAAAATTTGTCCTGCAATTTCTAGCAATGTGACCAAAATTATTGCACTTGTAGCACTCCACATGAAAATCAAGAAGAGGAGCAAATGAGTTGTGACTTACAAAGCTCTTAGGCCTAATATTAAGCCTACAATTCACCATCTTGTGTCCATAAGAATTACACTTATAACAATAACCGGAAAAGGAAGGAGTAAACCTGTTTTGAACTTGATGCCAAGCATTGAAATCTCTTCTAGGTGCTCTACCTTTTTGATGTTCAACCTTCACAAACCCATCATTATTGGTCTTCTTGGGGTAATTCGGCCTATTGCTGTTGTTGGACTGATTTGGCACCTTTCTTTCTTCCTTTTCATGATTTTGGGGCTGCACTACAATAGGCTTCTCATTCTTTGTGCTCTCAACAACTGGTTTTGCATCTTTTGAAGTATGTGAACATTCACCCTCTTCAAACCCCAAGCCAAACTTGATGTAGGGAGGCCTTTGACAACCAATAATCTCATCAAGCTGATTAGAACTTTTTTGAAACTTAATATTGGTATTCAAGTTCAAATATGCCTTGTCAAGTTGTTTTCTCAAAGTCACAATTTCCTCTTCTAGCTTGCAACAAAAACCAGATTTTTCACATACCTTATTTTTAAGATCTTCATTTATTTTCTTGAACTCTTCAAGACTCACCTTTGCATCACCTAATTGCTGTTGCAAAACAGAAATTTCATCTTGAGCATCTTTCTTTACCTCTTCTATTTTCTCCTTCAAGTCTTCATTGAGTTTGTTTAGCTCCTTGATCTTCTCATTCATCCTCTTGTTTCTTTTTCTCTCTTTTTCATACTCTTCCAAAGCTGCTGCAAGCTCATCTTCAAGATCTATTTCAGATTCATTATCTTCTTTGTTTGCATCTATATTGCTTTTGTCCTCAATGGCCATAAAGAGGACTTCAGAAGCCTCTTCATCAGAATCATCCACACTCTCATATGAAGAATAACTATCTTCATGTGACAACAAGATCTTCTTTGAGAACCTCTTGCTAAACCTTGATGCTTTCTTTTTGATGTCTCTGTTTTTGCCTTTTTGATACTCACCATCATCTTCCAAATGCTCCTTGTAAGGACATTTCGATGCAAAATGCCCAATGCGCCCACACTCAAAACACTTCAATGGCAATTTTCCCTTGTATTTTCCTTTTCCTCTCTTTAACTTTCGAACAAAGTTTGCTTGCTCTTCATCAGAAAACTTCTCTTCATCGGATTCAGAATTTACTTTCAAGTTCTTGAAGGCTTTAAATGCACTCTCCTTTTCAGAAGGCTTGCTGCAACCAACTCTCATCTCATATGCAATAAGTGAGCCATGTAATTCATCTAATGTTAGAGTGTTCAAATCCTTTGCTTCTTCAATTGCAGAAACCTTTGAATCAAATTTTGAAGTCAAAGAACGAAGAACCTTTTTCACAACAATAGTATCTGTCATAGCTTCTCCTAAACCTCTAATGGAAGTAATTACCTCATTCACACGAAGCATGTAGGCTGAAATATCTTCATTCTCATCCATTCAAAGACTTTCAAATTGTGCTCTATTTATTTGCAGTTTAGCTTCCTTGACTTTGTCATTGCCTTCATGAATTACCTTCAACTTATCCCAAACTTCTTTAGCTGTTTGCAAACCCATAACCTTCACTAATTCACTTGGTGCAAGGGCATTGGTAATTGTTGATTTTGCCTTCATATTGTTCTCATAATCTTTGATTGCATCAGGATCAGTAGGAATTGTTGTAGGAAAAGTATAACCATTCTTAACAGATAGCAAAACACCAAGGCCAAGTGAACCCAAAAAATCCATCATTTTGTAACTCCAAAATGCATAATCACTACCATCAAAGTATGGTGCCTTACCAGTATTGACTTCTCTACCAGCCATTGTGAACCAGGAATCAATCCGAGCTGATTAAGCTGCAAAAAGGACAACCTTGCTCTGATACCAATTGTTAGCAACACAATGGCACAGAGAGGGGGTGAATCTGTGCAGTTTTTAATTTTAATCCTTTTTTTTAAAATCTGATTTA
Source organism: Wollemia nobilis (assembly GCA_028583015.1). Taxonomy (NCBI): domain Eukaryota; kingdom Viridiplantae; phylum Streptophyta; class Pinopsida; order Araucariales; family Araucariaceae; genus Wollemia; species Wollemia nobilis. The sequence goes on along the minus strand of JAQPPZ010016879.1, from coordinate 11,449,923 downwards.
AAGTAGCAATAAAATGAAATATAACAGCAATGAGATGCACAAGAAATTCAACCCACAACACAGGAATTGACGGGGAAAACCATGATGGTGAAAAACCCCGGTGAGAAATGCTTGTTGTGTCTACTGCACAGTATCAAGCCTCACAAAATAAAAGAGTAGAATATGATTTTTCTGCCACAACATAAGGAGGGCTGCAACCCACCTATATCTCAGCCACAACTGATCAACTCAACAATATTATGAAGAAAAGTATAGCAAAATGATGCATTCACTGATAGCAAGCTCTAACTAGCCTGCAAGCACAAACCCACAATCCTGCAATGAAGAGATTCTGCAACCAAAGTATGCAAGATGAAAATACCATAAAATATGATCAAACCCCTGCAATATTCACATCAATCCAAAGCTCTCATCATCCAAAATAGGCATCCACAATTGCATAAAATATTATCAAACTTCAAACACCTGCAGAAAATTCGGCAGCATTCCGGCAGCATAACCTTACTTTTCTGAAAACCTCTCACTCCACAACTTAAAAATACCTTCAATTTTTAATACAAAAACATGGAGGGAAACCAAAAATGGTTTCCAAAACCATGTGCAAAACCACCTCCCAAAAATCAAGCCCTTTTCATTCTGTCTCAACCAATCAATTATCCTGTAGTGAAATCCACGCTGTCAATCTTGCCAATTTTTTAATACTTGCACAAAAATAATGAAAGAAACATAAAATATGTTTCCAAATCAGTGTAGCACGCCTCTTAAAATATTTCCCAATCTCTTCGAATCCACAACACCAAAAAATATTGACATGCACAATCACTTCCACTGAAAAAGCAGGAAAAAGCAACTTCATGTTTTTGTCTTCTTGCTAGGTGCCTATCCTTCACAAATTCAAATTTAAACTTATTTTTCAAATCCAAATACAAACATAGGCATCCATATTTCTATCTTGCTTTATTATGCTTTATTGCTTTCATATTTCATGTTATAAAACACATCGGGTTTTATAACAAAATGACAATGTTATAAAACACACAATATTTTATAACAATGACAAATTTGCCAACAAGATGCCAAATGAAATGTGTTGACAACAATGACAACACCTCTAAGGCTCAACATCATTGTCTCTTTGGAGGCAGATAAGTTTAGGAAGTACTGTCGTTAGATCATTATAGTTACCGTTAACATGGTACGGTGCAATCACTACACCAAAAGCTTGAACTGCTAGTGAGAGCGCTGCTGTAGAGTTTAGGGTTTGGGTCGAGCTTGAAGGTAGGCGTTGAGTGTCCCACCACTCAATAGTTTACCACCCTTGAGCCGAGAGGTTAGACAAAGGAGACATGGTCGACCATGAGGCGAGTAAAATGTCAAGGTCAAGAATCGAACCCCTCCCTAGCGGAGTTGCCAAGCTATTAACACTATACGGTGCAACCACAACACCAAAAGCTCGAACTGCTAGTGAGAGTACTACCGTAGAGGTTAGGATCTAGGTCATTGTAAGAATGCCCCCAAAACTGTTGAGTGGTGGGACCCACAACACCTGCCTTCAGGTTTGACCCAGATCCTAACCTCTACGACAATTCTCTCATTGGCAGTTTGAGATTTTGGTGTAGTGGGTGCATGGTACCGTGTTAATAGTTTGGCGACTCCGTTGGGGAGGGGTTCGATTCTCACCCTGGGCAAGTTACTTGCCTCGTGGTCGAGCATGTCCTGTTTGTTGGACCTATTGGCTCGAGGGGGTAAATTGTTGAGTGGTGGGACCCTCAATGCCTGCCTTCGGGCTCGACCTAGATCCTAAACTCTACAACAGCACTCTCTCTAGCAGTTCGAGCTTTTGGTGTAGTGGTTGCACTGTACCGTTTTAACAGTTACGTTGAGAAGGTACATCATAGATGCTTTGTCCAATGAATGGCAGATTTGCAAGGTTTTTGTGACATGAATCTGTACATAAAGGGGGACTGGTGATGGAGTAAATTTCAGCCCTCATTTTAAACTATTTTAGTGATTTTCTTGTTTTTCATCTTTTCTTAGCAGGCTTCTTTGCAAAGGTCTTCTGTCATGGGGGTCCAATGCATAGAAAGGGGTCCACATATTGATTGTTCTAACTTCTGAACGATTCCTTCAGTGAATCAATAAAAAACATTGATAGTATTTGACCTCTATTTTCAGTTGAATTTAGCAGAATAATTGTTGGGAGCTACTGCTAGTTGCATAAAGTATGCAGAAGAGCTTTTTGGTTCTAAAACAGACACTCATAAATATGTATCTTAGACCCTGAAACAAACATAGGTCATGTGGAGATTTGAGAGAAAACCGTCACCTGAGATGAGAATTCAGCTAATATCTCAAGAGTGAAAGAGTACCAGATACTTGCAAGGAAAATAAAGTTATAGTTTGAAAAATAAAATTGAAAGCAATTAATGGCTTTCTTTTCATTTTAGAATGAAAATCATAAATAGAAATGCAGAAATTTGTATCTTGCTTTCTTGATAACTGATGAAGACAGGTAAGATCCTGCCGTCAATGTGTTTCCTTTCAATGCTTGCGATGGTATGGAACCTCCTTTTGTGTGACTTGAAAACACTCTGAAATAAGTAAGTCTTTACAAAGAGAGGTATAGGTGACAAGGAATGCTGGTCAGGCGTAAAAGATCTAAACTCAAAAGAAGGAAAGATAAGCTACTTTAAAGAACATATAAGGACCTCAATCAGATTTGCTTAGTTTTCCAAAGGATGAAGACCAAGCTAATAGACGAGGGCAAACAAGGCCTAGATGAACAATTAGACAAGATGACGTGAGATGAGACAAACAATGCTATTCCTACCCTTGTAATTATAGTTGCAGGAAGAAAATGTCTAAGGCTAGGATGGATTGCGACTTTAAGGTCCATGATATATCAATGGCCATGAACCATTATGAATTCTGTTGTCTTGCAATAGCAACTGTTGTCCTTATCACAAACTCCACCTGACTAACAATATATTGTATATCAATCTTAAGGTTATTCATTGATAATAGGTGGCAGCATGGAAGAGTATGTCTAAGTATGAACTATTTCAGACTGTGAAACTGTGGATGGCTGTTACACATTGGCAATGGGCACATTGGTAAGGATTGACAATTCTTAGGTGCAAGTTACTACGTATAGGCTTTAATGAGGCGAAATTTGCAAAATTCGACCTAAACTAGAATGAATGCTTAGAAGAAGGACAATGAGGGCCTATTTGATTTGATTTAAGTAAATTTAGGTCAAAAATTTGTATTTGGGAGGCTCACTTAGTCGTGCCACTTGTACTGTTAGGACTATAGTGTTGATATTTATATCTGGCTTGGACTCGACAGGTTCTTGGCTTGGATTGAGACTTCAACTTGGCCAAAAACAAAGAAACTCGAGAAGACTTGGAAAACTGAAAAAAAATGTTAGTGAATTTCAGAAAAATAATTGTTATTATTATTATTTTTAACATTCTACAACAAATGAACATTAATGTTATGCAAATTGAACAAAATACATGCTAACTTACATAACATCCATCAAAATGTGAGTAAATTATGTGATTGCATATTAAAGATCAAAATCTGATTCAAGAGTATGGTATCCATGGATTTTAAAATACTGTTCGAGACATAAAGATAATAACAAATCACATGGGCAAGTTATACAAATGGGGACACAAGATGTCTTTTTGTTGGAACTAGTATAAGTAGTATCAAGAGATATTTTGCTCTAGGTGGAGGCATTTTTTTGTTGGATTGGAGGCGTTGTCTGATTAAAGTGTTAGATGGGTGGGTGGTTTAGATATTTTGGGTGATAATTTTACAATAGAAGAATGTAACACGGGCTACATTATATGCATTTCTAAGCTTCAAGTTATAATGATTTACAATTTGGTAATTCATTGGTGCTGATATAAACAAATCCTAAAAATTCTAACAAGTTATCCCTACAAATCCTAACAAGTTATGCTTAAAAACCCTACCAAGCTATGCCTAAAATTCTGCTGGAACAAACAATACAATAATAGAAATCCATATCATATCCCCCCCAATACAAGCCCAAACTTATCCCTAAATTTTACAAATTTTTCTCTACCTAAGGGTTTAGTGATTACATCAGCATCTGTTTAGAAGTTGGACAATAATGTAGACAGATTTCTTCATCCTTCACCAGCTGCCGGATATACTGATTATGAACTTCATTATGTTCTGTTCTGGCATGATATATAGAATTCTTCACCAACTTGAGTACACTCTGATTATCACAATGAAGTGGTGTTGATACTATTTGATCTATCTGAAGATCATACAATATGCGTTGCAGACAACTTCACAACTTGCACTACGTGCTCCCCTATATTCTGCTTCAGTTGATGATAATGCAATTGTGTGCAGATGTTTCCTCTTCCAAGAAATGTCCCTTGATCTAAGAGCAAACATATAGCTAGTATTAGATTTCCGTCCATCAATCAATCCTGCCCAGTCTGCATCTAGCTTAGTTCTTTTCTCCTTAGAATTAATGCAAAAGCAACACAACCAAAAAATACGGAAATGACGAACTGAAGGTTTTCGTCTAAACCACTCTTATTCAAGAGTAACATTCTGTGGATCTTTGCATGGACACCTGCTGAGAGTGAAAACTGAAGTATTTATTGCTTTTGCCCAGTAAAAATATGGTACATTTTGGAGATATGCACCATGCGTTTGGCTATCTCCATGATTGTTGTTCCTTCTCTCTACTACCCATTTTTTTGTGGAGTGGAAGGAGTGTTATACTACTTGTGTATACCCTCATGCCAACAAAATTTCTAGGACTTTTGAGGGCCTTAAAAGTTTGAAAGCATGAAAATATTTTAGACTTGTACTTGAGGAAGTATACCCATGTCTTCCTCGAATAATCATCAACCATTAATAAAAAGTATCAAAGGTGTATTCATTGAACCACACAAATCGATATACACTAATCCAAAACATCTTGTGCACGTCAAGACTTACCCTTCTCAAACTGTTGGTGACTCTGTTTTCCATGTTGACATTCTACACACGAGACTCGGTGAGTTTTTGAAAAACTTGCCGAGTCCGTGCCCAAGTCAGCTTTGCTGAGTTAATTGGGATTGACTTGGTGAGTTTTTCTGAGCTCGCCTAGTTTTTTTTTTTATTACTTGGCAAGTTTTTGGGACTCACGAGTGAAAAAAGCTTGGTTGACACAACACAAGCATGGGAAAACAACATAATTTTTTTTTTTTTGTCAAACTGCCCTCATTTTTGTTGTTCTCATTTGTAGAGAGAGCAGAGATAAGGTGAAAAGAGATAAGGGATGTCATTTGCATGTTCCATTTTATGCTAGAGGTTCCAACCTTCAAGCTATGTTAGACTGGTAACATAAGTTCGATGTTTGCAATCAAATCAAGTTTTGCTTGATTGGAAAATCTGTCATTTCCAACCATAAAAGAAGTAAGGGAGTTCTTATTTCAACGTCTCTGAGTTTGAGAAATGATTAATGGGAACATTGGAAGTCAGTTACAAATTATTGTTAAATTATAGGGCTTGTTCTAGTTCTTATCTCAGAATAAGTAAATGAAACATTTGTGCATAGAAAATGAACCAGTCATGATGCTATATGAGAGCTACTATGGGGATTCTTCTGAAGATGTTAGGAATGTTGAATTTCTAATTGAATTTTACCTTTAAAACTCCGGAAGTTTAATCTCTAATAAGATGAACTGAACATTTCAAATTATTTGAGAGAACTAGACTGGTTCATGAGTCTATTTGGCATAAGGAGAGAGGAGATCTCAACCCACCTTTTATCATCTATACTTTCAAAGTTTTTAAGTTTATCCAACCTTATTCCTTTGTTAGATGAGGATGAATACATGTTGAAATAAAGGTTTATACACTGCTTACAATCATTTTCAAGTCCTTCCAGTTACAATCAATTTGAATTCTATCTGTTTGTCCATATGCATACAATTAATTTCACTATCCTTGTTTGAATGGAAAATTCCATCTTTTGAGAAAACAATCACATCTTTCAACTGAGGACTTTTTCTTTAAGTGTCTGTCCTTCCTTTGAACACCTACTGAAAACAAAAAAATATGAGTATACTAAGAAAAGAAGAGCATAACTCATCCTAGCAGACAAGAACAATCCTAGGTGATTTTAAAAAGACTTGCAACAGAGCCAAAAGCAAAACAAAAATAATATTAAATTAGTGGCTATAATATGCAAGACAGTTGTATGAGCACAATCTAGATAAGGATGTAGCACAGGGGTTTGATATTCCATATGCAAAGAACATATGTGAGAAAGAAATAAACAAAGCAAATGCTAACATTGTGAGAAATCATATTTGAGAAAATTGGGATCGGCAAGGCAAAAGATTCAGAAAAAATCGGGACTTGGCAAAAAATTAACAAAACAAAACCCGAAGAAAATGTAAATTTTCATTGAAAACAAATTTTTTTCATGCATATCACAATGAATTAACATTATGCAAATCAAATATTAATACAATAAGTGATACAAGCTTAAACTACATATGAAAGTGGCAAGTGATACAAGCTTAAAGCCTTAAACTACACATAGTTGATGGCGAGACCCCTTGTATTGAAATGATCTATGAGCATATAGACTGTTGTAAAGAATCAATTCAGGTTGCATTCAATAATGTAGAAGATGAACACAGAAATTTGGGAAATGATTGATGCAAGGTGGAAGATGATGCACACTCCTTTGCATGCAGCGGCATGCTATTTGGAGCCTAGACTGTTTGAGATAGATAGCGATAGTGACAACTGTTTGAGATAGATAGCGACAGTGACAATAAGGTCATGAGTGGGCTTTATGAGGCCATTGATAAGCTTGTTCCAGATATTGATGTTGCAAGGAAAATTAGAGACCAACATAGATCCTATAGATTGCAAGAATGTATATTTGGATGTGCATCAGCAAAGGATGACAGTTCTCATCTTGATGGAGCAGTTTGGTGGAAATCTCATGGAGCAGGTGCACCTGACCTACAACACTTTGTGCTTAGAATCTCAAGTCAAGGGGTAAGTCCATCCACATGTTAGAGCACCTTAAGCAGATTTGATAATGTTCAATCAAAGAGGAGCAGGTTGCTTTCTAGAAAATTGGGGATCTTGTGTACATTTGTAACAATTTGTGAGTTTGTATGCAAAGTTGCAAGAAACTCATCTTCCTCTTCTTCAAAGCTCTTGTCTTATCCAGAAACATTAGAAGATGGAGCTGATTTGGACTTCGATACTGCTGAACTTGATGCTGAATCCAGTGGTGATGATATAGAGCCAAGTGCCTTAGATGATTTAGAACATTTTAGCTTGTAGGAAGTTTATGGACTTGATTTTAACTGTTTTTTGCTCAGACAGATTCAGAACGTTGTTTGACATGTGTTCATATGATTTTAGACTTGAATCTTTGTTGATTTTATATGATTACATGGAGTTTTAGGGTTTGATCAGTTGGGTGGCTGTTGGTGGCTGCTAGATTCCTTCAAACTGCAAAACATATACTGTTAGGATGTACTTTAGTGTTTTGTTTGGTGTGGTAGCAGGTAGGTAGGGCTCTCTCTCCAGTTTTCAAGAAGCAAAATGAAAAAAAAAGAACTTTTTATCACATTTTCAAGCCCTATGCCAACCGATTTCTTTGGATTGGGACTCCCGATTTTTTGAAAAATCCGATTCCCAATCTTGAGTGACTCAGCGACACCAAATCCGAATTAGAATGCGATTTTCTTGACGATGTGAGAAACAATCCATATATATGCAAATAGAGATTTGCATGAAGTGATTATATTAACAGAGAATATGCAATTCAATGTTTGCAACAATAAAACATAGGAATGCCATACCGTTTTTTAACAACAATACACTGCAAAGTTCAAACGATATGATGATATGCTATCAACGACAATGATCAACAATATCCATGAATGGTAGTAAGGGATGTATATATACAATTGAGTGAGCAAAAGGTAAGTTGCTTAACAACTAACTACTTGCTCGAACATATAAACACAAACAAAAATTAAATCCCCCAGTTTACATACAAAATAATATTGCACATCCTCATGCGACATCTTACATAATCTAAGTAACAAACTATAGAGTATGTACATCCAAAAATTGAACACGCAATCAAAGGTTGACTGCTGTGGTGGCGCTTAATCTGGCGCCACGTCATAACCATCATCTACATTTTCCCTCCCCTGTAAATCGGTTGATGTCCCCATCATCTATGCCATTTGAACTTGGGGGTCAGGTTGTACCACCAGAGCCAATATTGGCACTGGTACTGGAGCAAGTGTCGGCATAGGTGTAGGTATTAGCGTCGGTGGCTTCCCAGCAAGAAGGGCCTCCAATCTCTCAACCTTGGCATGCGTGACATTATATTTCTCTCTCATCTCCTTCCCATAGGATGTTTGGCCTACTATCAACTATAGTGCTCCAACTCCTTGGTTTGCCTCCAAGTCTCTTGCTTGAAGGTGGTAATTTGCTCACACTCCTGTGCCTCTACCTCTATCACATGTGTAATGACCCTTTTTGGAGAAATAGGGTCATGTAAATATTTTATGTAAATATTATCATATTATGTGTGGAGTGTCCTAGCTTAAGGGGATTTATGTGGTGTGAGAGAATAATTATTTTTATTATTATTATTATTGTTATATGGTGTGAGGAAATTATTATTATTATTAAATACATTATGTGTGTGTAACTTAAGTGTGGGGCCAACTCAACAAAGAATTATAACATTAGGTCTATACATACATGGAACGCCCATATTCTTAGGAGGTTATTGTTGTTATTGTAAAAATTGGAGAGAGGGGTGTGCCCTAGCTCAACTTCTGCGAAATTTGGGGGGGTGCTCAAGGTTTGTGGAAGAGAATTCCAATCTGGTAGACAAGGCTGATCCTTGCTACCCTGATTGAGGTGTGAATCCACTCAGGGTTCACCTTTTGTGCTTAATTAATCAGAATTGGGCAGACATCTGAAGAATTCAGCCATTGAGGGCATTGACATCAGGGTTTTATCATCTATCTTGGCAAAGGAGGCCATAAGGAGTGAGACGTCCCCTCTAGGGAGACTAATTCAGCGATTTAAAGCAGCAAAACTGATATCTGGCAGCAATCGACCCATTTGGAGGAGAGAATCAACAATCTGGTGGCTTTGTGAAGCCCACGTTCCATATTGGATCCCCATATTGCCTTTGTAAAGTGGACGGTGCACTTAAGGAGGGTTGTTTCAGCATAGTGAAGACAAATATTGGCAGATTTCAGGTTCCAGTGCAGATTAGAAGCCAAGGAGAGCAGACGTCCCCATTGCAGGGATAAAATATCAGAGTTTGGAGGTTAATTCCAGTAGTTTGGCAGTCTTTCATGCCCATGTCCCAGTATTAGCAGCACTTCAGCAGATTCAAGGTGTTTCTACAAGTTATTTTGGTGTCCCAGGTTCAACGTCCCATCTATAGTCTGTTATAATTGTATTTTGTGAGCAGTATTGGTCAGATTTGTGAATTTTAGTCTTCTACAGCTCTCAAGAGTGTGATTTCTTATTTGCATGTGTTGATCTAAGTATTATCATTGCATTTCTATTTTTTGGGTTTTGAAGAAAAATAGTAAAAATTCGAAGAATATTTCAATTTCGCAATTAACTGCAAGATTTGTGTATCTGGTGTTTTCTTTTATATTTTAGCTCATTACAACATTTATCTCTACCTCTCACATGTAGTGCTTCTTCCCACACTCTCACTGTTGTTTCAAAGATGTGATCCTTTGATTTTTCCCTATCATCAGTCAATCACAATCTGAAAGGTGCTTGCGGTGTACTTTGACTTTTTCCCAATAGTCGCAAGTCTTTAAGCATCTTCGTGCAAGATTCTTCTTGTATTTATCTTAGTTCTTTTCTTTGTTGGGCTTTTTAGCCTGCTAGTTGGCAGTCATTATTGTCCTTCTTATAGTCCCTTGGGTCTTTTTTTGGCCCACCGCGGACATTTATAATATTTCATTTCATTTCATTTCATTTCTATATTGACCAACAATTGTAACTTTTTAGACAATTCATTCAATGCATGAGTGTTGGACATCAACTATTGGATAAGATATGTGAGGTAGCTAAGTTGACTATACAACACCTCAAGATTGTTAGTTATAGTGTACTGCTTTACAATGGGAGGAGTGGGGTACCTTTTTGTCCATGCGTTTGTCAAGTAGATGCATAGTGGGTGTTTGTACAGGATGAGGGTTTCAAGTGGTACGTTTGGAAAATCAAGCAAGGATCTAGTCTGCGCATCCTCCTTTATTTCCAATCCTTGTGTTGTAGTGAATTTCTCCGACTATGCTCATATAGTATCACTATGAGACCAATTCCATACCTTGGAGTTTTCACTTGCCATGCACATTGACCATATGTTCCACAATCCTATCGAGCTTGTTGAGAAATCCTCGTGTGCACGAGTCTTCATGTCGCTCATTTGGTTAGAGGAACTCGTAACGCAGTCATCAACAACCTCACTCGACACTTCTAGGTATAGTCACTAACCACACCACCAATGACATCCTTTCTTGGTATAGTCTCCCTCTATGTTGCACATATATAAGGTGATGATTTATGTTTGTACATGCGTTCTCTACATCGCCCTCATCCTTGGAGTCATTACTCTTCTCTTCAGAGTCACTCTCTTCACTAACTTCTCGACCCCAACACTTGGATGATGCACTCAAATCATCCTCCAAACTAATGTTTTTAGTATCATCATTTTTGCTGCAAGAGTCACTCTCATTGTCAAAGTTATAGCCATTTTTGGGGTCGCTTTCATCCTCATAAACATGATCCTAACTTTTTAATGACTGTTAGGAGGTGAAGTCAATATCCAGATTTCTGATGTTCTTCAACAGAGTGGAGCATGGTGGTGCATCATTGAGTAACCCAACCCCACGTGCTGCTCGTATGCGTCGGGCGTGTCGAGGGGGTCGCAGGGGGGATATTGACTTCACCTCCTAACAATGACATCTTTGCATGGCTTTCCAACTTCAAGGCCCACTTAAAGGCCTCTTGATATGATGTTGAAGGGACCACCCTGATCTTCTTTTGGTACATAGGAAGAAAGCCCTCCACAATCCACCTCTTCTTCAGTGTGTTTGATGGATCATCCTCCAGAGGGGTATACAACTCATTCAACCTCATGTTGTAGGACCACATAGACTCTCTCACCTTGTTCCATTATATAAACTTTAGCAATGACCTCATTGTCATTGTAGAACAATCGAAATTCTTTCACAATTGCTTCACACAACTCTTCTCAAGTCTGGTATTCACCCTTTGACAGTCTCACGTACTTCCTCTAATTTGCTTCATTCTTTTGCCCATTGGTCTTACACATTGTGAGGCAAACTTTCCAATGCCTAACTGGGTCTTCTATTTCACTACGATGAAACATGGGACATGTGGGATATGCCAAAAGTGGTTATTGTTGTGATAGGTTGATTCGACATAGGCAATTCTTGTTTGCGTGTCCCACTCTCATCACAAACACTGTTGACGCACCACATAACAATTGCTCTCGTGCCAAACTCTCGCCCTACACACCATTAAACATGCTATCCAGCGATTGGTTTGATGTCGAACTCTTACCCCGCTCACCATCGAGCACACCAACCCACAATTGTTCTAGTGCCATATTCTTGTCTTGTGCACTGCCAGACACACCATCTTCCATTTGCTCCGATGTTAGACTCTTGTCCTGCTCACCATTGGATACACCAATTCGTAATTGCTCCGGTGCCAAACATTTGTCATGTGTACTGTGTACCACATCACCTGTTCTAACCAGTCCTAGCCTTTCTTGCCCAACCAAGTTTTCTCCTCCATCAAATTTCTTGTAAGCTTTGTCATGCCCAACTTCATTGGCACAAACATGAATTCCCATATTTGCGTGCATATTTTCGTCTATGCGAGCTTGTCCATTTGCACACCCATCTTCGCTTGTGCAAACTTGTTTGATTGTATGCGTCTTCGTTGCTCCGCACATGTTACCATGCACATCAGCATGCACTTGTCTATCTGCACACACTTGCACAAACTTCTTTGTCAGTGCATATTTCCATGTCGACACACATATTCTCTTGCACAAACTTCTTCATCAACTCGCACGTCACCTTCGTGCGCGAACACTTGCATGTCACCTTCGTGCGTGAACACTTGCATGTCACCTTCGTGCGCAAACACTCATATGCCTTCCTTGTGAGCGAATAGTTGTATGTCTCCTTCGTGTGCAGACGCTCGTATGTCTCCTTGTGTGTTTGGTTGTGAGTTTGCTTTGTGTGTTGGTCCTTCGTCAGCGTCAACAAACAAGTCTATGATTTCTTTTGTTACAACCTCCTGTTTTCCTTCTTTTTGAGGGAAACTACGTCGTTCGCTAGTTGCACTATAATCACCCCATTGTTGTCATTGTGTACCTTCTTGAGTTATATGCTTATCACAATTCCATGTCACAAAGACTCGATCCAACTTCAAACAAGCAACAACACCAAAAATGTAGAAATGGAATACAACACACTGCAATACAATTCCATTACCACTTATATAAACAAAATACACAATGGGAATACTTACAAATACAAATGGATACACTACACACACAACACGAGTCCTGCATAGCAGCTAACCACAATATATCATACTTCTATGAACAATCTACTAACAATACACTTCAACTAACAACAAGAAGTACACTCTCTTCCCTACATCTCTCACATAGATGCATTTATAGATATAACGAGGCAGATAGGTGGTTGGTAAACACCCAACTACTTCCAAACTACCCATTTACATAAAACACTAAAAATACCCTATTACATTGCATTATTACAAACACTTTGCCATGTGTGCATTATTACAAACACTTTGTCATATACACACACAACACTACATTGCAACTTATTATAAATACTTTGCGCACAAACATTCACACGTATACATTCTTACACTTTATCACGCATTCATGCAGATGTGTCAATTTGTTTGCCTACACCCTTGGCCAATTGAGAGATTGCTCTCATCATTTGCATGTCTATATTGACTATCACATTCCTTGATAGGGCAAAATTTGCTATCTTTGCTCTGTTCGAGAGAATAGAGGATGAAAAACACTTTATCTTTAGATGTCACATTTGCTTCAAAAGAGGTATTTAAGTTTTGTGTGTATTATGGCTCATGGAGGGTGATTCTTATTTTTCTTTTGCTACTTTTGATCAAACATGCCTTGTGCGTTTTGTTTGTGAGGTGTTTGCTCTCAACTATAGAGCACTTCAAGGGGGCATTTTGATCCACTAGGTTAAATAGAGTCCTTTAGACCATATTGTACATTTGGATAGTTCAAGCCCTCTTTGAGCACGATATTGGCATGGACTAAGAGTTGATAAGTTTGTAAGATGCTGCCCCCACCCCCTTTGTCATTCTAAATTTCCTGATAAATGGTGTCTTTCTTGACCTGACATCACAAACCTTTGGCATCTCCAGACTAGCATTCCAAAACTTGTGGCTAATCATGTATTAGTGGTTTCATCTTCTCCTCTAGAGACTGGACCTTGGTTGCTAGAAGAGGGTGTAGCCTTGGCCATTCCCTAGGGTGACCATTAGGTTGTGCATTTGGCCTTTTCATATGATGGATAACTTTTATATTTTGGCACAAAATGTTGCTTTAGACACGTGACATTGGCTATTTTGGCTAGGGTCACCATAACTTGCTTCATCAGTTCCTAGCTCACATTGGATTTTTCTTCTCTTTTTGTCTATAGGAATTAGCCCTTTTGCATTTTCTCCCAATTATTTTGAAGCGTTCTGCTTCGTAATTCCAATAAATGCAAATACGCCACTTAAGGAGGGCAGATCCCCGCCACGAATGGGCAAATGATAATGCGAATACGCAAATGAAAATATTGATGATAAGATGATTTACAACACTTGGATAACTAACTATATATAATAATTAAATAAATGCTCTTGTAATATAGCCAACGCTATATTAATTATTGGAATGTAACATGACTCCCCTCCTCGGAAAGCTTTGTCCTCAAAGCTGGAAAAGACTGGAATATACTCTTCGTTTCCCATGTCGCATCTTCTTTTGGGAATCCCTGCCATTTAATGAGGAACTCTTGAATTTGTCGTGTTTGATGATGGCGTACTCTGGATTGTAGTATTGCAGGCATCATTTTCAAAGTTTCACAAAATTTTAATGGTCAAAGAGTGGAAAAGACAATGGTCACTAGAGCAGCAAGAGCAAATGGCTGCAAAAATTGTCGCCAAAAAAATGCTGTAGTCGCTATATGAACACCAACTTTACTTGTCGCTATATGGGCACCAAAGTCACTTCCAACGATTATATAGGCACCAAATTTACTTCCAATAGCTATATGGGCACCAAATTAAATGATGCTTTGTACTGATAAGGAATCCAACTACTTAATTGACACACGGGGGTACTGCGGGGACTCTTGGAGTGTGGGAATTGAATGATGCGGCTAGGCACTACGGTGTGAGACACATGGTAGAAGAAGCGATGGAATGAATGACAACCTGGTAGTCGGCTGATAGGACTAACTGAGCACAAGCTGGCTGATGCGGCAGATGAACTCGTTAAGCGAGCAGCTGACGACAAGACTAACTGATGAAGGACGAGGAAGAAGACATGATGTCCGAGGTAGTGAGCGGATCGAAGGGAGAGATGTGAGCAGAAAGACTCGTGGGTTGAACGGACGCTACGTGGAACGGCTTTGAGAAAGATGGTGAACGCGTGGGTAGTGGCGGACAAGTGTGATTGCCAAGTAGTAGTCACAATCGTAATATTGCGCTTCGGTATATTTAAACACAAGCAATTGCCCCAGTATGGTATGTGTTCCAAGATATTGCAGAGTCAAATCGAACACGTTATAATTTCCAATTTTTTTTTTGATGTTCGAGATTTACTCTCTGACGTTCCAAATATAATATGTTGTTGCTACGAAGGAATTTGCGTGAACCGTACTACGTGTTTAATAACGCACAACTGCTCAGCTTGATAAGAAATTAAAGGAATATGTCAAGTTTGTACTTGAGGATTAATCCAAAATGGGCGATCATCTCGGTGCGATAAAATTTAAGCTTGTATTACTTCAAACACGCTGTCTTATTCACAAACCGTCTGATTGATCAGGCCTATAGTCACAAAAACCCTAATATCACCTCTGCGATCTTTGCGTTGCGATAGTAAAAATAATTCAGACTTGTTTTCCTTGTTTCATCAACGCTACCTTAATAAAAAACCGTCGGATTGATCAATATTACTATCGTGTATACCTTAATATCACCGTCACACAGTCTCGTTACGTAGTTATTCTTGGACTCCCAATATTCGTAACTACCCGAATCATAGATTGCTCAACGACTTCTTGCTTCGTATCGGAAATTGCAATTTAATTGGTATCTCTTCACACGACTGGTCAGATCGGAGATGGCTGTGTAAATTTGGCTGGATCCAAAATGGTGAGCTGGATTTGAATCGTTTTACCATGAACAAGAAGACTCCACCGAATAACCCGATTTTGGACTATACGCAAAAATAAACGCGGGCCTTACACCGATTGGATGGTTGTTTTAAGCCAAAGTTTGACGTCTTTATTTAAAGCGATTAATCCCAATTTTCTTCCAAAGACGTATTTTTGCCGCTCTAATATTTGTTCTTTCCTGGCAATAAGACAACGTTCTGGCTATGTCAATGTATTCCACAATATCATTGGCAGCCCATAGGCAGGCGGCCACAGCTGGACAGACCGAAATAACATCGATTTAAAAAAAATTTATGTCAGTCGCCTTGAAATGAGCTGCGTACCATAGAGGAAACGTATGCAAGGAGAAACGAACGGATATGGCGATTTTTTTTTTTTTTTTGGGATTTGGATGGTGTTTTAATACTCCTTTCTCCCACTTGTGCAAGATCGTTGCTCTGATACCACTTGAAGCGTTCTGCTTCGTAATTCCAATAAATGCAAATACGCCACTTAAGGAGGGCAGATCCCCGCCACGAATGGGCAAATGATAATGCGAATACGCAAATGAAAATATTGATGATAAGATGATTTACAACACTTGGATAACTAACTATATATAATAATTAAATAAATGCTCTTGTAATATAGCCGACGCTATATTAATTATTGGAATGTAACATATTTGTTTGATAGTTTGGATGTACCCTCATTACTTATTTTCTCAAATCGTTTTCCTCATGAGGCATTTTCTTTTACTTTCATACTTTCAGAAGTTGCATTTATATACAAATTGACACATTTTAAGTAGGCAACCACAAAGGGAAAACCTGCATGAATTAACTAGGACAACAAACTGTTCAATTCCTTGCTATGCATGAGAACATTGAATAAGGGATTTACAAGCCTTGTATCATGAGTTTTTACCTTCCCAATGGTGTGTACCTAAGTGTCCTCAAATTCCCTGCATATGGGAATCCTGAGTGACATGTAGCTTGGAGTTACATAAGATGGGTCAAACCAAACTCACATGATGCCTGTCTTGTGATATGTCAATCTAAGATGCTCATATGACATCTATTTAAGGAGTTATATAAGAAGTGGCAAGACAACCTCCTCATGTATGAATGAGTGACACCTCATTTGGAGAGTGTAGAACAAAGGTTCCTCCTACAAAAATTGTTCTCATAAATGAAAACAATAAAATATTTTCCCAAGACTAAAACAGACTCTGGACAAATAAAGATTAATCCATGACACCTGTTTTTGTGGTTAAAGGATTCATTTCAATGGCTGAGACACCTAATAATACTTTATGTGGATATTATGCTATTTGTAAAAAATGTCATTTTGACTATGACTGAAATCCACACTTTTATTTTTTACAATTGGGGAAGACTAGGGCTCAATCCTTGCTTCTGTCTTTGTTACAGAGAGGAATGGTATTTACAAAGTGATTTTATTTCAAGATTTTCCATCTTATTTTGAATTTCAGGATAATTATGTTAGTAACTTATGAATTTGAAGTGATTTCATGCTGTTGCCTCAAGTCATATAGACTTTCTTATTCCTTTGGAGAACCTGCAGGAATACAACTCATTGTGAGGTTGTTGGCAATGACAAGTTGCAAACTAATGAGGAACTGTATGTATTTTGAAAGGGTAAAATTTTTGGTGAATCTATATAATCTTCAAAACATAGAGTATGTAATATTGGCAAAAACTCTTGAAATTGCTTTTAGTCCATTTAAACTATAAAGATAAAAATTAAAGGTAAAGGTGATTTTGTAGGTCACAGCTAAGTCAGCATGCCACATGGGTGCATGACACATTCTCCTTGTTGCAAGGGACAATTTTCACTTTACTGTCTACATCAGATCAACTGTGGATATCTTTGGTTTTCAATCCTTTTACCAAGCTCATGGTAAATCAAACCTTTCTAATCCATCTAAGCCCATGTATATTAGTAATACTTGGTGTTTTACATTGAAAGGGAAAACATCTCCTCTGTCTTACATGATTGAAGTGAATAATCATTTTAAAATTGCAATTTATTTGGAAATATTAACCAAATGCAAATATTAGCCAGTCAACCTTTTTCTTGTCTTTTTTTGGTTTATAAAAATCAAGGCAAATCATGATTTCAACAATTGAATTATCTGGCAAAAGTAGCTGTAGCCTGTAAAATTTTGTCTGGTTAATAAACACCACAAGATGGCTGGTAAGGTGTTAACCACAAGTAGGCAGATTCTGCTTAACTGTGAGGACTATTTGATGACTTACAGTCATACTTTTAAGCACTCTTTAGCTTATTTTTTTCCCCTAGTCTGCCCTTCTGCCCTGTTGTCATTTCATGCGTCTACATCATGCTTATTGCCTATGTCACAGTTGTGGTGGAGCCTATTGGGAAACTCTGTACGAGACTCATACAACTGGTAAGAAGAATAACATTGATATTATTCATTGCACTGGAAAAATCACCCCAAGATGACTTAGTGGTAACTGCAAGTAGGCACATCCTGCTCAACTCTGAGGACTATTCGAGGGCTTACGTTCATACTTTTGAGCACTATCTTGTTCCTTTTTTTTTACTAGTCTGCCCTTCTGCTGTGTTGTCATTTCATGGATCTATGTCCTGCTTTCGCCTATGTCAGTTGTGGTGGAGTCTATTTGGAAACTCTGTGGTGAGACACCATACAACTGGTAAGAAGAATAATATTGACCATATTCATTGCATTTGAAACATCATTCTATATAACTGCATTAAGCATTCTTATTCTTCCCAAGTGCTCAAAATTATTGATTCTTTGTAGATGAGTTTCCCTATTTCAGACTTGCACTTTCTTTTCTATTCTTTGCCTTTATTGTACTATTTTCTGGTTGTTATATGCTTTTGTGTCATTTGTTTCAATGCTTAAATTCTTGTAAAACGTGTATTTTTTGTTATTTGACATATCCTTATAAGAAGATAGTGGACTTCATGTTTGTTGACACTAAATGTTGCAGGCTGGCATGCCAAACTGGAATGCATGGAGAAAGCAGAATCAACAAACATGGTCAAATGAAAGCTTTTGGAAAAACTCTACTAATCAAGCCAATTCAAAAGGAAATACCAGGCAGAATGCAAGGACCAATCACTCAGCACGAACTGCAGAGAGGGTTTACAAGAGGAAACGTAAGATTTGCATCTTAAAACTAGAGTATTGGCTGGTTTGTGTTTGATAATGGAGAATCAAAGTTTTGTAGAGCTGCTAACTTAGGAAGTTATGGTAAGGGACCAATAAGTCTCTAACAATATAAGGTTATGAGTTTGATTCTGTCAATTTATTGAAGGTTCTCCCATAATGCAAACTTATAATCTTAGACAGGAACTAGATTCATTCCAAATCCCCTCTATCAACAAGTTTCGACCATAAAGCATCTTTGAAATCTTCAAACTAGTGAGGACAGTTTTCTTTGTTGAACTAATGATTCAATGTTTTCATGGGAAATCTGTTCAACACACTATTTCTTTGTTGAAGCAGATAATGTCACATGAAGATACGAATGTTAAAAAAATGGATGTTAAATGCATAAATGATTCACTATATAACAAAAGTTAATTTGTTTTCGCTTACAGCCAAGCCTGCATGCCTTGTGGGTGTATGAGAGCCCCTTGTGTGCCACTTAGCTCTTTGGGTTTTTTACCGTTTGAGCAATCTAATGATAAGTCAAGTTTTGCTAAACTGTTTGAGAAAGGAACCTTATTATATATTGAATTGTGTACCTCTTTGGGTTTCAACCCTTTGGCCAAGCTCATGCTAAATCAAGTCTTGCTAAACCGTTTGAAATGGATGTCATTGAGACCATAGAAGAGAAAAACGAAGTTGGCTTGGAATCGGACTGGAAAAAGAGTCAGGAAAAATTGGGAATCAAGAAAAATCGGGGAAAAAATGGGCAAAAAGAAACCCCGAAGAAAATGCAAATTTTCATTGAAAAAAAACTTTTTTCATGCATATCACAATGAATTAACATAATGCAAATCAAATATTAATGATGTAAGACTGTAAGATTAAACTACACATGAAAATGACAAGTGATACAAAGCTTAAAGCTTTAAACTACACATGAAAATGACAAAACACATCTTAAATAAAGAAATTTAATGTGTCCAACATTCAAATATTCTTGTATTGCTTATAATATAAAAATTGTACAAATTACAAAACGTGTCATGAGTCATGACAAATAAAATGTCTCAAGATCTTTGAATGCCTTTTCCCTTTTTCCTAGCAGAAGCTCTAGTCTCTCTTTGTCGCTGTGCCCATGCTTCTTCTTTTGCCTTGGTTGCTAACGCCCGTTGCCACTTGTGTCGAGAGTCAAGGGGGCAGGAGCTCCCTTGCATGGTCAAGGGGCAGTGCCATTTTTCTCCTATTTGAACTAATTTTTTTTCCTTGTTTGCATTTTGGTGCAGAAAGGATGCTGCAAATACTAATATGGGACTTCAACAACTCATAGGCTGAATAAAACACCAAAAAATTAACTTAAATGATGATTGCGATTGGTTTTAACTTTTTACTATCTCTTAAGACCCATGTGGTCTAATGACCCTGCCAGAATTCCAATTTGAATTTGCATCAAAATCCTTTGGGCGGCTGTTGGTGGCTGTCGGATTCCTTCAAACTGCAAAAAATCCGCTGTTAGGATGCCCTAGTATGTTTTTTTTGGTGTGGTAGCAGGTAGGCCCCTCTCTCCAGTTTGCAACAGGTAAAAATGAAGCAAATTGAAAAAAAGTTAACTTTATAACGTTTTATTTACTCATGTGGCTATGACCGATTTTTAGTTGGGGGAATCAAGATTTTTTCAAAAAAACATGCATTTCCATTTTTGATGCTATTTGACTTGGATTTCTGGTAGAGTCGGGAAAAAACGGGGAATCGACGTTTTTTTTGGCGATTTTTGTAACTATGATTGAGACCATAGTTAGTTGGTTTGTTTGCACTGGGCTTTCAGGTTTAGTATGGTTCGGACCATAGTTACGAAAATTGCAACTTAAATCTTTGATTTAGAATCTTTTCGATTTTTTTCCAAATGCTGAGTCGACAAGCCTCGGTTTGCCGATTTTTGCCAAATTTTTCAGATTTTTCCCAACTTTTTTCGATTTTTTTTATTTTTTCAGATATTTCGGATTTGTTTTTATTCTTTCTGATTTTTCATTTTTTTCTCGATTACCGATTTTTTCCGATTCTTTCTCCAACTCGATTTTGAGCCGATTACGATTTTCTCTACTATGGTTCAGATATTTTGGGCTGATTGAACTAGTCTAGTTCGGCCAGGCTATTGGTATCTTTATTTTTACCTATGCATGAAAATTTTGCAATTTTTTATTATTGTTTTTTTTGGTTAAAAATATTGCCAATTTTTTGGCAGATATATCCTTAATGATGTGGAATACATATTTTATTTTAATTATTTGGTTTTTTTTTTCAAACAGGACTGAACTTTTGAACTTTTTTTTGATTTGTGTTTGGATCAAACTTTCTGAATATGATAACTATGAATCATGATTGACGCTAAAAGATAGTGTTCGTAAAATTTTAAGGGTAAAAATTAAGAGACTTTGCACAGCGTACCTTTCAATAAACAACCTTATAGTATGTTGTGATAAAAGGTTTATTTATCTATCTATATATGGCTTTAATCTAACGGAGGAGCTACGTTGACTACTAGTCCTCAAAAAAGCTTCTAGGTTGAAGTGTCACTTAAATATTTCAAACTAGAGATGATAATCTTTGTTGTTGATATGAATCCCCTCTATGTTTCTAATGCAAAATTGGTTGTGAAAGATTGATTTTTCCTTTAAAAACATTAAGATAAATAAAGATATTAAAAGAAAAAAAGGAAAAAGGTATGAAAATTGAGAAAAAAATGAGAATATTGGCTTGTTGAATCAGGATAACTCGTCTAAAATTCATCTGGAAAAGCATTATGTTTGAATATGAACTGTATTTGTAGCAACCAGCTTATTGGCATACTCAATTACATTTATACATGCTTCTTCAATAGGATATATCATCGCCCCTACCTTCAGATTAAGTAAGATCGTTCTGCTTGATCCAAGTTTTTTGGGCCAGACATGCATCATGATTTTGCTTTTTGTCTTCGAAGACTTGACCTTGGATTCTAGGAGGGTCTAGGGGTAACTAACATTGAACACTCTCCTAGTTTGCCCACTCAGTTTTGTACTGGGACGTCTTGCCTGGTGGGGATTCTTACCTTCCTAGCGCTGAATGCTGCTACAAACATCTTGACAGTCGCATTTTTTGGTGGGTTCCTTTTTATTTGGCTCCTAGGTCATGATGGATTTCCCTTTCTACATGGTCTATGTATGTTGCAACTTTGAGACGTATTCAAGTGGTCACCCTATGTCAGGCAATCCCTCAATTTTTATTTGGTTTTACTCTTAATGTAGTTTTTAGTTGTTCTGTCTTTTATCTTCTAATTTCCTGTTGTCCTATTGTTGTACATAGTCCCTTTGACTTACATTGATCACTCATGGACATTAATATAATTTCATTTCAGTTCTTTTTATTTATTTAGGAATTGCATCTTTGTTTCATATGTCACATTTTCATTCTTCTTCAAGTTTTTCACTTTCAGGATCAATATTTGGTTATTATTCTGCAAACTAGCTGTTTCTTTGACTTTGTTGGGGCCAGAAAAAGAGAAGAGAGAACATAAAAAGCGAAAAGCGAAAATGTCACAATGACTTCTTAAATGTTTCATGTTTGTGCTTTTTTCCAAATTTTATTTTCAACTTTTAATTTGCGTTCATGAATCTATATTTTGATCCTAAACCCTAGGATCTCATTGTCTCATTCTTGCAATCCGACTCTTAATGATGCAATTTCTTATCCTGATTTTCTTTTCTCCACGAGGGTGAACCCGCATTCGTTTTACTTCATCTTTAAAGCAAAACAGTATCAAATTTGAGGTGGGAAATGGGAAAAAAATGCCTTACATACTTTCCATCAAACATTTTCTTCATTTTCAAAAAGAAAAGGTATTAAATAAAAACATCCAGAATTTGTCATTATTGCTCTGGGAGAAACTCAATAAGTCCGTTAGAATTATAAGGTATATGATTTAGCATTTTGTGACCTCTTACATCGCATGTCCTTACTTATCTTGTCCCTTTTTGTATCTCAATTTGCTTCTTTTGTTATTGGGTCAGACCTTTTCCTGTCTTGAGGCAGGCAAATACCAACTGTACGACAATAAGTGTAGAAGATTATGTATGTTTTGGTAGACTACTTGGGTTTGCTTATTTATTATATGCATGCTGAGTATATATTTTTTTTATTGATATTTTATTTGTAGGAGTAAAATAAATAATATATATTTATTATTAAAAAATTAGAAGATATATATTTATTTTTTTTTGTTAATTATAGTGTTTGTATTTATAGCGGGTTTTAACAAGGATCCCAAAACCTGATTACATAAGAAATGGGCCTAGGGCATCAATCCCTTGAAACTGAACACCAAAACAGAAATCCCGCCTAGCGGTAACAGTAAGCATGAAACAATCTCTCTCAGCGGGAAACAAACAAATAAGAAAGAAAGAAGTTTTGGAGATCCCGCCCAGCGGGGAGTAGCCAAAAACCACCATCGAGAAGATCCCGCCCAGCGGGAAGCAAAGAAAAACCGTTACAATAAAATCCCGCCTCGCGGGAAGCAGTCAAAACCACCACAAACAGTCCCGCCTAGCGGGAAGCAACGAGGAAATCCCGCCATCCGAGAAACCAGCAGAAAAGAAAGGATCCCGCCTCGCGGGAAAACCGGCGGAATTGGCGGATCCCGCCCTGTGGAGAAACCATCCCGCCCACTGGGAAAACATTTCGTTCAGCGAGAGCCATCCTGCAGGAAGTCGACGACCAGCACAGAGAGGATCCAACCCATCAGGAAGTGACCAGAGAGTTGCACCACAAGGAACCCGCCCCGGGAAAACAAAAGAGGATCCCAGCAGCAGGGACCAAGAATCCCGTCCAAGCACAGAGCCCGCCGAGGATTCACAAGAAAAAGGGGAAGCTTTCCAAACCCTAAACCGTCACCTCCACCGCACCGAGAAACGCAGGGGACCAGATCCACGCGAATAACCTGCAAAAAACCCCAGGGGGAAGCCTGAGGGAAAAAGGGAAGGGATCCCCAACCAAACAGGGATCCCTGGGAAGCACCAGTCTGAAAAAACAACCAAGGAAACCCTAGCCGGCCGGGAGGGCGCAGATAGTGGAGAAGGATCTCCCCCCAGGAGATCATCTGCAAACAACCACTCCCCGGGAGGGATGACCTGGATTGAGCCAAGGACTGGGCAGGAACCAGGAGCCATGGGAGGGGGAGCAGGGGAGGGACCAGAGCCCTCCCCTCTCTACTTTCTTCCCTCAAGATATATATTTATTTGATTATTTTGCAATGTGTATGATTTATTTTATTTCACAATGTGTATGATTTATTTAATTATTTTGCAATGTGTATGATTTATTTTATTTTTTAAATTTTTTCAATAAAAACCTCACACACACACATATATATATATATATATATATATATATATATATATTTTAATTAAAAAATGGCCGCTTGTGCACCTGGTGAACCTTGTTTTTTGGGGGTGGGCCACACCGCACCCGCACCCATGATTCCCGCCGCACCCGCCCCCATGCACCCAACAACCTTGGTTATTTCCTTTTAGCATTTCCATTAGTTCTTGCATTTTTATTGTGGTTATGCTTATTGTTATCTGGAGGTTCCTAACAAGTGGTATCAAAGATTTTTCTAGGTCTGTGTTCCACAGTAG
Organism: Wollemia nobilis; assembly: GCA_028583015.1. Lineage (NCBI taxonomy): Eukaryota > Viridiplantae > Streptophyta > Pinopsida > Araucariales > Araucariaceae > Wollemia > Wollemia nobilis. The sequence goes on along the minus strand of JAQPPZ010016879.1, from coordinate 11,425,537 downwards.
TAGCAACAGTTCTTGCCCTTTTGTCTGTTTCTTTTATAAATTTTTCATTTTGCTAATTTTTCGTTTAAAAATATCGTGCAAAAAAGCAATTTTTTTTCTTCTTGTTTTAGTGGATTAGGTTAGAAACCCTGTGTCAGGGTTTTAAAATATCACAGAAGAGTTGTTGTTTTTGGCCAAGCTAGATTGCCCATAAAGCGTCTAGTGAAGTGAGGGATGCTCAGACTCTAATACCCAGGCCTTAGACAATACCTGTATACAGCTGCAAGCTGCCACGTACCCTCAGGTATATAGGGAGATGCCCTAGGAGTAGGAGAAGCCTTATTCCATAGGAAGATATCAACTGTTTGAGTTTTGTGGTGCGCTGGTAAGTAGTTAGCCCTAGGAAGTTACTCTTACATATCCCTTGGAAACGAATAGTGCAGCTATGGGTATGGTGGAACCTTCCATATTTAAAGCTTTGAGATATTGGGCCAGCCACTAATCACGACCGAGAGTGTATATCAGAGAACCCACGGAACCAAACATGCCTTGGCTTAGAATATCCTTATTGAACTTGTTTTTAGTCCCTTTCCTATCAAAACCAAAACCAGATTTGAGCATGCTATAGAGGAGACTATTGGCATAGTCTGATAGTGCCAACTTGCCAAGAATATCAAGTGTGGTACTACAGGGAATATACAATTGACAGGACAAAGGATATATAGTTTGACAGTATAGAGCATATATAGTTGGCAGTTAGAACAATCAGTTGTCAGTTGCGAATCTGATAGTGCAGAGATAAACTGTTTGACAGTCAGAGCAGTTAGTCCATTCTGCTCCTCTCTTCACGCTAATATTTTTGATATACAAGTCCCATAAAATTTTTCAGAGACCCTAAGGTGCCTAAAAATGACTGGAGGTACTAGAGCTGCTGAAGAGCTAGAGCAATTAGGTGAATAGGTGAGACACATGGAAATCTACTAGGAGGAATTCTGTCAGGCAATAACCAAACTAGACAAATTGGATAAATTAGATGACCTTGAGTCGTTTAACGGGCCTAAATGCCAAATACGACATGATAGCAAGAAATGCATCAAAAAGTCATGAGGGCAGTTCCGAGGGTACAATACAAAATACCTTGCCTCTTAATACCAATAAGAGAATGCCCAAGTTAGACTTCCTAGAATTTGATGGCAAGGACCCAACAAGTTGGTTGTATCGAGCCTACCAATAGTTTGCTCTTTATGCCACTCCCCTTAATCAAAGGCTCGAAATTGCATCTTTCAACCTCAAACATGAAGCAATTCAATGGCAACAATAGTTGGAGAATATTCATCCACATCTCACTTGGGTGGAATTTGAGACCGAATTACTCACCCGTTTTGGACCTACTAAGTATGAGGATTTCATTGGAGCTCTCTCTAAGTTAAGACAAACAACATCTGTCCATGATTACCAAACATAGTTTGAAAAGTTGGCAAACCACACTAGGGGGTTGAGTGTCGCGTTTTTCCAAAGTTGTTTCGTTTGTTGATTAAAGGAACATATCCGTGCTAAGGTAAAATGTTCAAGATGGCAGTGGTAGGATTTGCTAGGTTGGCTAAAGATAAATTTGCGACACAAAGGTGTACTTTTAAACCTCCACAAGCTCAAACCCCACTTCCATTTCGGACATCATCAAACCCAAGCATGAAACCTCTCCCAATCAAACGTCTTACCCAAGAAGAAATGGAGGCTCGTAGGGCACATGGACTATGTTACAACTGTGATGATAAATATTCTTTGGGCCACAAGTTTGTACAACAGAAACTGTATTTGTAGACATGAAAATGCACCATACCATGAAAATAAATAAAGATGCTATATATTTCCAATAAACACTTTTGAATACAATGTGACCCTTTGAAGGGTGTTTCACAAATGCTATTGTTTGAGAGAAAGGGGGATGACCCCTTTTTACATCAAGGACTTTTGGTGCAATCTCCTTTTTCTTGCCAGAATCAAGATGTGGGTGGGTTTTCTTGCGCTTCTTGGACCACCCTAATGCTCTGTCTGCTGCATAGTACCTACACACATGCTCACAAGATGGGTTTAGTAATATCTAATGGGCCGTCCTTAGATGAGGCCCTAGTCAAAGTGAATAAAACAAAGCTTTGCAAAACTCATGAAAACGATTACAAGACCATAGCAAAAGTTCATAAAACCTAAAAAGATAAAGTTCTATGCCTTCCTTACCTACCTGTCATCTAGAATGCTCTTTCTGTTCTTCTATAAGTAACCGCCAACGACGGTTGGTTATGGGTGGCTGCAAGGGGCGGTTGTGACTGTGCAACCGCCGATGGCGGTTAGGCTGGTGTGGCAGATGAGGCTGAGTGCTTTTGCTAGAATGTTCTGGAGGACACTGGGAGTATGACGACACAATGTTGGCTGGTCCGGGTGCAGTTGCAGGTCAAAGCTTATTTGACTCCCTCAAGTGGACTCCATGGTTGTAATGGCTAGGCTCCTCAAGGTGGATGGCAAAAGCAACTGAGATCCCCAAGGGCATCAAGGCAATTTGGTGCAATTTCGGCAGCATAACAGTAGCTTCACATGTGTTGTTGCAAATGAGGGAAATGGAGGGGGATTTATAGGAATTTGGTGAGGGGAATGGGAGGTGACAAGGAAATGACATGGCAATGAGGTGGAGGTGATTTGGAGCCAAGTGGATGGTGGCAAATCCAAGGTAAATTTGGAGAGGACACATGGAGGAATGTGCACCCTCTCCATTTAATAGCCTTGGGTGGGGTGAATCCTCACCCACCCAAGTGCCATAAATTGGCCTAGGGGGTGATGAGATGTGCATAGGGACAAGTGTGCCTTGGGGGATGCATATGGAATTTAAAATTGCCAAAAAGGTGACATGGAGGCTGAGAAGGACCAAACCATTAAATATGCTAATTTAATTCCTTTTGACTTGGGGCTTTTCATTGCATTTTTAAATCATCCAAATTTGGAGGGAAAGTGGATGGGGAGACAAGGTGGATTAAATGAAGGAATTTAGGTGGGGATTTTGGGTAGGCCTAGGGATTTGATTAGGATTTTTAAATTAGAGTGCATATTGCCTAGGGATTTGGATGAGGGCTTAAGATGGGGTTAGGAATTGATTAGGGGCTAGATTAGAGGGATTAGATGGATTATGAGTATTTTGAGGGGAGAGGGAGGAATAAATGAGAGAGATTAGATGAGAATTAGAGGATTAGGAAGGGGATAAGAAGGATTAGAAGAATTAAGTGGAGTAGGAGGAAATTAGAGAAAGACTAGAGAGAATTAGAGGAATTTAAGAAATTAGAGGGAAACAAAAAATTAGAGAGAAGTTAGAAGATTTAGGGAGACCTTAGGAGAACTCAGGGAAATTAGGAGGAATTGAGAAAATTAAAATAGAATTAGAAGGCTTAGAAGGAAGTTGGAAGACTCTAGAGACTTTAGGAGTTAGAGGGAAATTGAGTCGACTAGAGGGTAACCAAGATAAATTAGAAGTATTTAGAAGGAACTAGAAGGATTAGAGAGAAAATTAGAAGAAATTGCTAGAAATTAGGGGAATTGAGAGGAATTTGGCAAAATTGGAGAAACTAGAAGAATAGGGAAATTTGAAGGAATTTACACGAACTAGACGGAAAATTGGAAATCTAGAGGGATTTGAGCATATTTAGGAAGAATTTGAGGCATTGATGAGGGTTTTGTGGTAAATTGGGTTTTTTGGTGAATTTATGGGGATTTGAAGGGTGTTATGAGGGTTTTGATGGATTTATTGTGCAAATGACTAAAGTTTGGTGTCTACAGATGCCCCTTTTTGTACCGCGTTGCGTGAAAACACAATGCAGTGCAAAAACAAGAGACACCTGGTCGATTGGATGAAAGTCTTTTGTTTGTTGGCCCAGCAAAATGAAATTAAATCTCTTAAAAAATTTGGTTTTTGTCTACCTTTTTGTATCGTGTTGCATGAAAACACAATGCGGTGCAAAAACAAGAGACACTTGGTCCATTGGATAAAAGTATTTTGTTTGTTGCCTTAGCAAAAAGAAATTGAATGAATCTTAAAAAAATTGGGTTTTGTCTACCTCGTCAAGCGACAAGCAAGTGGAAGACGGAGCGGATGACAAGGGTGAGCCGATTGACAAAAGGTGAATGGTGAAGATGCAGGTGATGAGAAAATGGCTTTTGGCTATGGGAGCGTTGAGTGAGATTGCCCCAAATCAAAGACAATGTAGGATGCCCCAATTATGGAATGGACAAATGCCTTCGAATCTTTGCCTTCGACAAATTGATGAGATCATTTGATGTGGTAAACGAGCCAACCATATGGTAGGTGTCCTCCCGATGCTGGAATCGATTGTAGGTGGTCAGTTTTACCACCTCGATTGTAGCATAGGCATGTAGACCCTATTCAACATAGGCATGACACGTAGCAAATTGAAATTGTTTAGAGTTTGATTGAGAAGAGAAATTTTGCATTTTGACCTAGCAAAGTAGGGATTATGATAGTCTTAGACAAATATTCTTGAACACATGCGACTCCAAGATTGAGTGTTTTGTTATTGAGCTTGTTTGAGGCCAAATTTGATGGGTATTGTCTACCCCCTCAAGTGACGAGTGGGTGGAAGACATAATGGATAACAACGATGAGCCGACTAACAAAAGGTGGAGTGGGAGGGGCAATAGTAGAGTGGAGATGAGATGATCAAAGAGTGAGGTTTGGCATGAGCAAATGGGGAAATGGTGGCGTTTTTGTTTTTCGTTTTGCTTTTTAAATTGGGTTTTTTTTTGGATACGAGTGTCCTTATGGTAATCTACCCATCCTATTGGATTGCATGGATAACCAGTCGCTACAACTTCCAGGTGTGCTAGGGTAGATCACTGGGTACAAGGTTCACTCAAGGGTCCAAGCTAGGGAGGCAAGTAAATCTAATCTATGAAAGTAGTAAATTACATGAAAGTAAATCTAATCTATGAAAGCAAAATTAAATCTAATCTATGAGCATGAAAGGAAAGTCTATTCTATGTGCAGGCAACATGAAATTAAATGTAATCTATGTGCATGAAAGGAAAATCTAATCTAATACGAAAAGAAAAATCTTTTCTAATGCATAGAAAAAGAAAATCTAATCTAATGGACAATAAAAGAAATCTAATATAAGAACTGAGCCAGGAAAATAAAAATCTACACTAAGAGACTGAGCCAGGAAATGAAAAATCTATGCTAAGAGACTGCACCAAGAAATGAAAAATCTATGCTAAGAGACTGCGCTAGGAAAAAACAGGAAACCTATGCTAATGAGCCAAATGAGTCCATAAAAAGAAAACACCTATTCTAATGAGCCAATGAGTCTGTTGAGTCAAATAAGTAAAAACATCTAAACTAATGAGCCAATGAGTCCAATGAGTCAAACAAGTAAAAACATCTAAACTAATGAACCATCTTTTGAGCCAAATAAAGGAAAACATCTAAGTTAATGAGCCAATGAGTCCGTTGAGTTCTTTGAGCCAAATGCAAGGAAAGAAACCTAGACTAATGAGCCAAAAAAACAGGAAATATACGCTAAGAGATTGAGCTATGAGAACGAAAACCTATGCTAAAAGACTATGCCAGGAAAATGAAAAATCTATGCTAAGAAACTGGAAATGAGGGAATTGAACTGTACATGTGACTATGACTGTGACTGTGTGTGGGATTGTGCCTGTGCCTATGACAATGACTATGACTGTGACTGTGTGACTATGATTGTGACTGCGCCTATGCGATTGTGCCTATGCGAATGTGCCTATGTGATTGTGCGTGTGACTAATTGAATGAGATGATGCGGTTGTTGCCCCAGTAGAAAAGGGCAAATGATATATCCGAAGATACGTGGGAGCTCAATTCTGTGCGTGAGTGCTGTCTGAGGCCTGAGTATTGGATCCTGATTGCCCCTTACTTCACTAGATGTTGTATGGGTTATCTAGCTTAGCCAATAACAACAACTCCTTCGCGATATTTTAAAACCCTCGGCATAGGGTTTCTAGCCTACTCAACTACTGTAAAAAAAAAAGACTGTATTTTTTGCTTTTTATGGATTTTGCTGTTCTTTTTTTTTAAATAAAGGAAAACAAAAATGAAAAACATAGGGAAATTATACCTAACAGTCAAAATGGATGGGCAAGAATTGTCGTAGTTGCAACAGAACTCGGCCTTGGAAAGTGCTTTGATACCACTTGTTAGGAACCTACTATTAAAAATATACACACACAAAATACTGAAAATAAGCAGAAATTCATGCAATATCACAATATCTTAATGCAGAAATAAACACTCTCACAATAATACTGAATTGCAGGCCTCTTCGAGGGGGCAACCTCCTTTAATATTTCATTAACTGGCAAAAAGATGCATTCATACATTGACTTCATAGCTTTTAAAGAAAAGACTTCATGCAACCCTAACCCTAAGCTCAAGAGTTGGCTTACATGCAAAATGCCACTCGAGCTAGAATCTTCTACCAAACTTTGGTTATATTCTTGATAACGGTTATATGAAATGGCTCCACTTGTCTAGGTGCCTTACTTGCTACATACCATTACAAAAGTATTACAAAATAACATTATAAGTGGATCCCCACGTTGGACGTGGGTCATTACATAATCAATTGAGAATTACAAAAATAATGCTAGGATGGGGTCCTAACATAGCCCTAGTGGAGATAACCCTATAATCCTTCGACGTTGCTCCACTGTCAACCATGCGTCTATAGCTTTCGGAGGAGACGTCTCAGATGGCTCAGGGTCCATGATGAATGGTAAAAATGATTTTGTACTATTGCTTGTGCAATTCTTTCTCTTTTTTTTTTTTTTGCACTATGGAATCTTAGGCTCAGATTATGCACGGTAGGATGAGCAGGGGAAACCATTCGCTTTATGGTGATGCTACTCATGAGTTCGTCTTTCCTAGGCTCAAAATTTGATTAAGATGTGATATGTGCGTGGTCCAAGAGAACACCCGAGGTAACCAGAAAAGGTCTATAGCACTCAAGGACTGAATGACATTCAATGGAGTTATCATTCTTCTCAAAGTTGGATATGTTTTCAGGGTATCATTAGATCAGATTGCGGGATGAAGATATTCCAAAGAAAATTCCGTACTTATGAGGGCCATTATGAATTCCTTGTAATGCCTTTCGGTCTTAACATTGTGCCTTCCACCTTTCAGAGTCTCATGAATGCAATCTTTTGCCCATTTTGCTCAAATCTTCTATGATGATATTTTGATTTATAGTCGCACATGGGTGGAACATTTGCAACATTTGGAATACACCTTGCAACTCCTGATTGATAATTGACTATGTGCGAAATGGTCCAAATATTCTTTTGGAATGCAGGAAGTGGAATACCTAGGCCATATAGTTTCAGCGGAAGGGGTCTGTTGGTTACGAATCTGCCACTAGGATAGGATTTCGTGTAATGCGCCCTAGATTCGCCCAGCAGATTGAAAGGCCGAAAGGAAGGAATGCCTTCCGTGCCAATCTCCGGAGGAGGCCGACTTTCTATGTTTTCTCAGTTGTCTATCAGCTCAAAGTGCAGGAAAGAAATTATAAATGCAGAAAGAAATATAAATGTATTTGTATTGGGTGGGGAGGATAAGCGACACAACAACTATCAATCACCACTACTAACAACAACTAAACACATAATACATTACAAAAACTACCAATGTCATTCATTCTATGTATCCTCTAACTATGCATTCCAGGAATACTTAACTATCAAATACCAATATCCAGATAGCAGAATAACAGTAAGCAATAACATAAGCAACATGAGGCAGAAATGCTAAATAGAGGCAGCATACATAACAAGAACAGTCAATAGAGCCAAGTGTATTTTGTATTCAGAAGCAAATGCACAGCTATAATGGTTCCCTAGCAGTATATCCCCCTTCCACCCTTTACAATGATATGGCGCAGCTATTTATAGCGCAATTTTCCCCCCAATTACAACTTTGGGCACAGGATCCCAGACTTGACAATAGCTGACAAAGCTGACAAAAGCGGAAAAAAAGCGGCTGATGTTGACCTCTGCGGATATGGACTGTACTTGCAGCAATGTCCACTTGAAATCTTGGCAGCTACGTGGCCGTGCGGTAGATGAAACTTCGAGTCAGCTTGAATGAGGGTAGCTGCGGTAGATGAAACTTCGAGTCAGCTTGAATGAGGTTAGCTGCGGTACAATAATTCGGTTCACGCTTGCACACCACCCGTCACATCTCTGACTCGAATCCCGAGGTTGGACACCTGTCAAAATCTGATAAGGGACAAATCTGCCTCGGAATCTCGTCTCTCTTTCATGCCCGACTTTGCTCGGAATTGGAGCGCAATTAGACTGCGCAAGGGGGAAGTAGCGCAGTTGGGGAGGCCTCCGTGCCTTAGACAATTTTCGGGCTGCCTTCAACATTCTGCCCGAGTGCGCACAAGTAAGCGGGCGCAGCCCGACTTCGCTGCGAAGTCGGGTTGCGCACCCAACACTTAGCCACTTTTTCAGCCACATCGCCTTGACTGCGCATGAACTTGAAGGCGCAGCCCGACTTCGCTGCGAAGTCGGGTTGCGCACCCAACACTTAGCAATTTCAGGGGTCCACTGATTCCCAGGTGCGCACAAAAATGAGAGCGCACCCCAATTTCGCTGCGAAGTCGGGTTGCGCACTCATACTTAGCAAAATTTTTATCATCTCTCCGCACTTCGGCTCCCCAAGTGCGCTCAAACTCAAGGGTGCACCCCGACTTCGCTGCGAAGTCGGGTTGCGCTCTTATACTTAGAATTTTTAGAGGCCCTTTGCTCTTTTTGGGGAAATTGGCAGAAAAAAGTAAGAGGAAAATGGGGGGGGGAATGAAGGCGCAGTCGGGGTGCGCCCTTATACTTAGAATTTTTAGGGGCCTTTTGCTCTTTTTGGGGAAATTGACAGAAAAAAGTAAAAGAGGAAAAAGGGGGGGGGGGAAATGAAGGGAATGAAACTGATGGAAGGGAAGAAAGGGGATAGTGGAGAAAGGGAAAGGAGGAGGGGGGAAGGGAGAGCAACATCCTTACAAGAAAAATGAAGACATGGCACCCCGTGCAAAATGTGGCAACAGGGTCAAGGTGGATCCCAAAAAGATTACTGCCATACAGGAATGGCCCAACCCACACACTATCAAAAGTCTTCGAGGTTTGCTAGGGCTCACTGGCTATTATCAGAAATTTGTCCGTGATTATGGCAAGATTGTATCTACGCTGACGACAATGTTGCAAAAGAACTCATTTCTATAATTAGAACCTGCCAAACATGCCTTTCTACGACTCAAACAAGCTATGCTCTCTACTCCTGTGTTGGCGATGCCCAATTTCTCCAAGTTGTTTGTGTTTGAAATTGATGCCTACGGAAGTGGAATTGGTTTAATGTTTATGCTAAAAGGGCGGCCATTGGCATTCACTAGTAAGGGATTGTCAAGTAAAAACCTAGGAAAATTGACCTATGAGAAGGAGATGATGGCGATCTTACCCAATGGAGGCCTTATCTTATTGCGTGTCATTTTTCCATCAAAACAGATCACCACAGTCTTAAATACTTTCTTGAGCAGCGTCTCCACTCCTAAGCAATAGAAATGGGTTACTAAACTGGTAGAGTATGACTATGAAATCATTTATAACAAGGGAAAGGAAAATGTAGTTGTTGATGCACAATCTCGCCAATAGGACTAGGGTATGTTATGTGCCATCTCTACTCCAATTCCTCAATGGATCCACCAGCTTCGAGAAGAAGAAACAACGATTCCACCTTGCAATCCCTAATTTAGTAACTTAAAATTGATCCCAACTCTTGCCCAAGATATACTTGGGATGAGCAACATATGAGATACCGGGGCTGCCTTGTTATCCTTGAAAATTTTCCACCCCGCGATTCTATGCTGAAATGCATGCTTCCTTGACTTTAGGACATTCTGGCTTCCTAAAGACATGCATGGACTAAACACACATTTTTTTGGTCAAGGATGAAAAAGGATATTAAGACCTTTGTTTCAGAATGTGATACTTGTAAGCATGTGAAGGGGGAAACTATTCGCACACTAGGCACACTCTAAGCTCTTCCTATTTCAGAGACTGTGTGGATGGAAATTTCTATGGATTTTATTGAAGGGCTCCCAAAATCTGGAGGCAAAATAATAGTTCTTGTCATGGTGGATCTTCTCTCTAAGTATGCTCACTTTTGTCCTCTAGCCCACCCTTATAAGGCCTCAACGGTCGTCCAAATATTCCTTGATTCTATTTTTTGCCTTCATGGCATGCCCCTGTCCATTGCCTTTGATTGTGACCCCACATTCACTAGTCATTTTTGGTAGGACTATTCAAGTTGCATGACACACAATTACATATGAGCTCGACACACCATCCCTAGACTGATGGCAAACTAAAACTGTTAACAAGTGCTTGGAAACTTATCTCTGTTGCGTTGCATTTGGGCAATTGAATCATTGGGTCAAATGGCTTCCGTTGGCCAAGTGGTGGTATAATAAATCTTATCACTCCACCAAGATGACACCATATGAAGTAGGTTATGGACCAGTCCATCGTATTTGATCGTGACCCCACATTCACTAGTCATTTTTGGCAGGAACTGTTCAAGATGCACAACACACAACTCTAGATGAGCTCAGCATACCATCTCCAGACCAATGGGAAAACTAAAATTGTTAACAAGTGCTTGGAAACCTACCTCCATTGCTTTGCATCTGAACAACCGACTCATTGGGTCAAATGGATTCCATTGGCCGAGTGGTGGTATAATAATTCCTATCACTCCATCAAGATGACACCATATGAAGTAGGTTAGGAAACCCTCCACCATCACTTATGTCGTACATCCTGTGTAATTCTTCCAAGGTTCATGCAATGGACTTCATTCTTAGAGAGCATGCACAACTACACATAATACGACAACAAGCTGATCAACACCGTTTGAAGCATTATTTTAACATTGGGGAGATGGTTTTCCTATGCTTGCAGTTGTACAAGTAATCATCATTGAAATTCTGTGGCAGCCAAAAGTTAGCACCTAAATTCTATGGACCATAAAAAGTGCTCCAATAGATTGGCTTGTGGCCTACAAGCTAGAATTGTTGCCCTCCACGATGAATCCAGTTTTCCATGTATCTTCTCCAAAGAAGGTCCTTGATAGCCTTGTACAAATTCAATCCACTTTACCCTAGTTTGATGCACAAGGCTTGGTCATCTTAGAACCCACACATATTTTGGATTGGAGTACACGCACACTTCGCAACCACACTAATTGATGTTTTAGTGCAATGTCGGGGATTGCAGCTTGAAGATGCCACTTGGGGGCCGCTCCATCAACTCCAGTAGCAGTTTCCTCACCTCAAGCTTTGAGGAAAAAGCTTTTTGAAGGGGAAGGGCATGTTAGGACCCTATCCTAACACAATCATCATTATATAATTGTCTAGTACATTGCTCTTTCAGTGCTTAGTGTGTAGGGACCCTTTATGATGTAACCATCATTTTTATTGTAAGCAAGAGTTAGTTATGATGTAATCGTTACTTTTATTGTAAGTAGGAGTTAGTAGCTTGGGTCCCCTCTTGCATGTGGACCGACCCTTGAGCATTAGGGTTAGGTTAAATAAGAGTCTATATAAGGGCATGGGTGGGAGTAGAATGTATCTCATATCGTTTCTCAAATTGTATCAGAAATTTGCTTCCAAGGAGGTTGCCCCCTCAAAGAGGCGTGCAATATCTATTTCTCTTGAGTAATATAAGTTTGCTGTATTCCGATCAGTTATTTTCTGAAGCACTTTTGTTCCTTTTCTCATTTCCATTAATTCTCGCATTTTTATTGTGGTTAATGTTTATTTTTATCAGGATGTTCCTAATAGAGATAGATGCCAACTACACATAATGGTAAATGGATATTTATAATATTCAACAGTTAACTAAAGAGGGTTATATGGACCTTTGTATATTCGTTTGTATGCACACACTCATTGATCAAAGGTAGGAACTAGGTTAAGTACAATAATATTTTTTTAGAAGATTACATGAAGTTGATTATTGCAATCCATTATAAAAGCACAAGGATAACGTACGCCCATTTTTGACAATACTATTTTAACCTTTCTTTTGCTTGAATATTCAGCCTCTTCATGGTAAATTTTCAAGGGGTATATTGCTAGCATCAAATTAAAAAAACATGTCGAGGAATGAAGTGTGGACAAAGCTGTAAAAGCTTCCTTTTAAGAATGACAATGGTGGTTTGGATCATAGTTGGAAAATTTGTAATTCGGCATAAACTTGGCAAGCAAATTTTGGAGAGTTCTTGACAAGTCAGCAAAAAAACATAAGAAAATAATTTAACTCACAAAAGTTTATATTTAAAACAAAAATTAGTGAGCGAGGTAGTCAATTTTCTATTAGATTTTCATAAAAAGAGTACAATTATAATTCATGATATGAATGATCATTGAAGATTGAAAGAAAAACATACTCAAGTAGTTTGAAACCGCTTTTTGCTTTCCCTTACCTTTGAATTTGCAGCTTGGATGGTTGGCCAAGGTTCCTCAAGCACATGATCTTCAAGATCCTTCAGTCTTCGAGTAGGTTCTGCTTTTGTCTCCAATGCCATGATGCCCTCCTTAGTGAACACAATATCCCTCCACACTTTGACAATCCAATGTGAAAGTGGATCCATGTCATCCAAGTCAATCACGTCATAGGATTTGGTCCCCTCCACTTGTTTGACGCGAAGATAGAGATTGTACTTCACAAAGACAAGGTAATTGAGGCGCTCCTGGGTCAACCTGTTGCACTTCTTGGTGTGTACAACCTCAAATAGAAACCAATTGCACTTGCACTGAGAAGCGCTACAAGGCTCACTCAAAATGTAGATGACAATCCTTTGAAGTTTCAGTGTTCTAGTACCATAATCCTCCCACCATAAATGTGCAAAAATGATTTTTTATAAATTATAATTTACATTGTATTTTGTAAATTGCAAGTAAAGTTCAACTAAAAAAGTTTAACAGTTTAAATTTTTTACATGGCCATAAGATCGTTCTTGACTGAACACAGAAAGGGGGGTGAAAACACCCTTCCCTTAGTCGTTTTGTAGGCTTGCAACTTGGCGAGATTAGGCGGATTTTCTTTGTGTCATCTATCTATCTTCTTCTTAGTGCAAGCATAAAATCCCCTAGTGACCTCTACATCTTTATGAAAATTGGGGCTGAAAAAGAATTTGGGGTTCAAGAAGTAACCCGTTGTGTGAAGAGGTTGATATAGTTGTGCCATCCATCTCTTATCAACAATCCACCAAATGGGATCATATTTGTATCTGTTGCCTCCCAAAAGTTTACAATGGCCTTTTTTCCCCTATCTAAGTCCTCATTCAAATATCCTATTGGCAATTGATCTCTCTCTACAAGGCAAAGAACTATGTGAACAGTGAAAATTAATCATCATAAATAAAATGAATTAAAAATTACAAATCTGAATTAGTGATTTTAAAACTAAAAAATTAGATTCTAGAGAGCCAAATGCGTCATGAAAAATTTGCTTGACAGCCCTATTCACCTCCTTTGTAGGATATGGCGAAGGCATACCATCGCTCACTGAAAAACATTTTCTTAAAATGAACAGATGCAACTAGAAGGCTCTACTTGATGATGAAATGGAAGTCAAATTAGGTGACACTTAGGCGAAGAATTTCCCTCCCCTTAGTGTGCTCTCATCAAGCTATGCACCCATGTGTGGTTGTAAATATATTTGGTGATGTTCTTTGTCTCCTTAGCCACGGCCTTTACCCATGATAGTTTGCCATTTTCCTCAAAGATGACGCCTATGCAATGGGTGGTACATGGGCTTCAAAAAATAGAGGGGTAGTTATCCTTGAGAAGTCTGATTGCAAATACATTGGCCTTTGCGTTGTCTGTCACTACTTGGACAATGTTCTCCACTCCCAATTTGAGTGCAACCTCCTCCAACAAATGGAACAATGATTGCACACTCTTCACCTCTCAATAGGTTTCAATTGACATCAATCCACATGAAGCCACTAAGAAATTGACAAGGGTGTGATTCCTTGCATCTATCCATCCATTGGATAAAATGTTACACCCTTTTTTCCTCCAAAACTGCCTTTGCTCTTCTATAAGAGCACGTGTTTGCGACACACTCCTCCAATAAAGGCCCTCTAAAATATTTTGCGGTAGGGGGCTTCATCCCTCTACCAACATCGCCTGGTGCCCTAACCAATCAACAAAATAAGGGCTGTTCGCAACACTAAGGGAATGTTGCAATAGTATCCAAAATTTGTTGTCACCATTTGGGCTTCCTTCATCTTCTTTCCCCATTTGATAGTCTGAAGGGTTGTTTGCCTCGGATCTGCATGAGGAAAAAGTGTCAAATGCAAGGGCCAAGAATGGACTCAGATGCAACATCAATGATATCATCGTATTCGGCCTCATCCTCATAGATAGAACTTATCTTGCACGGGCTTATTCAACAAGGTTGCTTGCACAGGCTTATCTTCTTGGTCATAGCACTTCATTTACCCCATCTTCAAATGCAGGGAGAAAACAAATTCTACTAACTACAAAACTACCATGATTGGGCACACATTCGCTAAGCTTTATGCCACAGTTTGAACCTGAATCTCTCAAAATATCTGGAACAAGGCAAGCTTAGAGTAAGAGGGCATGCTAGTTTTAGAGGTGATCATCTGGCTGTTGACCATGTTTTCATCGTCGAGCTCTTATTGAGGAGGCTTGTCAAAGGTCTTTGAACATCTTTGCTTGTCTAGATCTCCAACCCAATCTCCATATGGGTATCATTGCAAAACAATAGGAGCCTCTCCTGCATAGTGAATGCCCATATGAATAGATTCCCTAATATAGTAAAGAAGTTGCTTGGCAACTTCCCACTGACTCTCATGAGGCACCTTCATATACCTAGAACAAAGACTAATAGCAAAGGCAATATCTGGTCGAAAGTGGATGAGATAGGTACCCACTGGTGACGAATAGAGAGAAGCATCCGCTAGAGGGGACAATTAACCTCAAGCTTGATCTGATATGCAAAATTAGGTGGGAGCTATCTCACACTCCATTCGAAACCATTGCAATAAATCCAATGCATGTTGTGGCTATAAGACAGAGATCCCTCAAGGAGACTGAACATTTTGAATGCCCAAAAAGTAATGAAATAGGCCCAAATCTATCATCTCAAATGACTGCTGAAGTCATAGTTACCAGGTATGGTTCGGTTAGGTAGGTTCGGAAGGTCGACAACCTTTGGATGTTTTGTTTTGTTTTGTTTGGAAGGTTTGGTTCAGTTCGGATATATATATACCCACGCAAAATATTCATGAAAATATATAAATAAATGCAAAAGAAAAAAGAGGAACTCAGATTCTATCATTCGATTTTTTTGAAATTCAAAAACAATTGAATTTCAAGTTCAGAACATTAAAATAATAGTATCTTTGGAGTTTCCAACATAACGTATGACATGCAAGTTCAACATTGAATATTTTATATTTATAAAGTAGAATGTTAGTTTTTTTATTTTTTATTTTTTAAATTCTAAATTTTTTAACAAAAACAAAAAAAAAAAATCCACCAAACTGAACTGAACTGGTTTGGTGCATCCTGAAAAGTCCGAAACAGACTGAACTTGGACCAGGTTCAGACAAACCTGGTAACGATGCCTGAAGTCGCAACTTCAAATCCTAAATCCCTTCTCAACAAGATGAGTGGTATGCTTCTCAATTTGCTCATCAACACCAAAATTGGTCTTATAAACCCATTTGCAACCAACAACAATCTTTCCCTTAGGTAAGGAAACCAACTCCCAAGTCTGATTCTTCATGAGAGAATCATACTCTGCTTGTATAGTTACTTCCTACAGAGGGCGTCCCTTAACCTGATCATTGTAGTTAGATTTCCATCATTGCCCACCTTGACAAGAAAGGCATGGGGTGGGGGTGCTTCCGAAGACATCCTTGCTGAAAAAGATACTCTACATCTTGTGGAGTACTCCTAGCCCACTTGGGCATAGGGTGAAATGCAGAAGGAAGCTCAAGTCAGGAACTTATCTATAGAAGCCATATTGGAAACTAGAGGATATTGCACATCATCAGAATTTGAAGAGATATCAAGAATTGGATCATCGGAAGTAAGTGATTAACTTTCTCCATTGATGAACAAGGAAGGGGGGATGTAGTAGCATTGTTTGAAGCATCAGTCTCATTTGAAGCTAGACTAGAAGTGAACCCAATAGAAGCTGAGTGAGAGCAAACATAAATAGGCACATCATAATATGAAGAGGAGTCTTTAAGAAGAGTTGGAAGTGGAGCCGAAGGTGTTTTAGAGGATGTTTCATTAAAACAAACATCACGCTTGGTAATAACCTCACAAGTAGTGGGAGTAGAAGGCAAATAGCGCTTCGATCTTATGTCATACCCAACAAAGATTCATGTGTGACTCTCTGATTGAAGCTTTATTCCACGACTTAATAGGAATATGAGCCCAAGCAACTGAACCAAACACTTTGAAGTACAAAACCAGAAGCTTCTCCTTTATTCTTTTGTCAAAAGGAGTCATGCCCTTAATGAGTCTTGATGATATATATTGCACAATGTTTTGCCTCCGTCCAAAGCCTAAGATCTACTTGTTGAGCGTGGATCATACAATGAACCATCTACATGATGGACCTATTCTTTCATTTGGCTACCCAATTATTGTTGGGGTGTATATCAAATAGTGTATTGCCAAGAAATACTATGGGAGGTAAAAAAAACTCAAAATTATTGGTGACATACTATTCACCATGATCAATCCTTAGGCATTTGATCTTCCTTTTCCCTTGATGCTCCACTAGGTCCATGAACTCCTTCAACTTCGCAAAGGCTTTATCCTTTGGATTTGAGGGTGTAGACACAAATCACCCCAATGAAATCATCAATTGATGTGAGAGTAACAATTTCTTGTAAACATTGAATAATAGCCATACAACCACAAATGTTAATAAGGGTCAACTCCATAGGCTAAGCAACTCGATGTGCTTTGTCTTGAGTAAAAGGACTCTTGGCATTGTTTCCCTAACACATTTCTTGTGAACTCCTAAAAGTGAATCCATAAATTGAAGATTGCAAACCATGTGAGGACGATTCATGAGGAACCAAAATTAGTTTGCCCCAACTATTAATGCCAAATCTCACCACTCGCATTATCCGTGGCCACTGCGGGAACAAAACCGTTCCGACTGAAACAAGTCAAAGCATGTCCAAGCTTGTACGTATGATTAGTCTTATCAGAACAACTTGAAGCAACAACCCTCAAATCATCATCCATTTCCTTAACAACCTTTCTATTTGGCCAAAACCCCACCTTCTTATATCCAAATTTGGTGTCACCGATAGTGATGACACCATAACCTAAGACTTGTAAGGCAAAATCATCACGATTGACTTGAGTTCGATCATGCAAATAGTTATAATCAGAAAGGAGATGGCAATGCTTAGTCATATACCTAGTGGATCCAAAATCTGCAATCCACTCCTAAGAAGAAGAGGATGAGATATAAGTCAAGTACACAACAACATTTGCACTCTTAGAAGGAGCTCCCTTGTCATGAGATATATCAAGAAGACCATCATCAAGTTCTGCCTTCTAAAATTCTACCTAAAAATTTTGGAGTCTAGCAAGGCACTTATTGGAACGGTGATCTTCTTTCTTACAAAACTTACAAGTACTCTGCTTCTTCTAGGGGATTTTGATTCTTTGCTCTTGGGATTCTTTGTCTCTTTGTCCTTAGGTTTAGGGATATCCTTTGCATGGGCTTGTTTAGTAGGAAGATCACCACAATTCTTTAGAGGAACCTGAAAGTGAATTAGAAGTGAAAAATATCATAGAGGTTTAGAGGAGTATGTCCTTTTATAAAGATAGAGACAACGTCACACATAAGGCCAACATCATAAGCTGAAAAGAGAGATTGGTGAGGACAATTTTGACTAATGTTGGATTTTTCTCATTTGTACCTCTAGAAGCCAAAATATTTGCCCTCGGAGCCTTAAACTTGACAATAGTCGTAAATTGCAGCATAGTGCCCCCATATTGATCTTAGGAAAGTAGGTGTTGCTTAGAGTCCCAAGGTGCATGATTTCAAAGCTATCATAGCTTGTAGGCCTTGGTGCTTGTTTGGGATCTTCTCTAAAAGGGCTAGTGCCTAGTCAACGTATGGTGCCATGGCTTCTTTGGCGGTAACTTGTAGAAGAAGACAAAACCCTTGGCGCCAACTATACGTGTTGTCATTTGGCCTCAAAGTTATAGTGCACATAAAAGCACCCAATGCCTGACACCTTTTTGTGGTGGACCAACACAACCACCTATTTATCCTGCGATTGGTACCCAACACAGAAAGTTGAAGCAACATTTTGTGAACTTTTGAACTACTTTTTGATCAGTTGGAATTTGTAGTTCATCTTCCAACTGATTTGTAACTTATGTATAGAGCTTGCATATATCTTAGTGTGGGAACTCCTTTCTATCTTCTTGGTCTTTTGAATTCTCTTTCCTTCTGTAGCTTACTTTTTTTTCCTATAGACTTCTTTTTGTAGGCTATCTCTTGCCACCTCATCTGAACAGTGTGACCAACACCTGTAGCGTGCATTGCTTGTATTAAATGTTTGAAGTGTTTCTTTATATTTAATCCAAGATCCTTGTGTTGTGTAGTGCGTTTGTGTTATCATGATCTATTATGTTTATTGTTTTATGTGGTACATTTCTTCATCGGTGTTAGACAAGGGAACATACTTGCATCCTGCTTTCTTTAAATGCAATTCTGACCATAAGTTGTAGGTGCCACAAGCTGGTTTTGTGAGTTGTCCTACATGCCAAAACATCTTAGGCCTTGCGGTGCGGATCAAGTGGTATTACAACAAAATTCTTTGCTCTCCAACTTTCTTTGTTTCATTCATCTTCTTTACAGATATCCTTGTTCACAATAGAACCTTCTAGCACACTTCATCCTTGGATGCCCGTTCATATGTTCTCGTGGTATGAGAAGCAAGGCATCACACCAGGTTTTGTGTTCGAGTAGCCTGAATCCTCCAAAGGGAAGTTAGAAATGGAAAAGTCGACCACACATTCAAAGACCAAGACCAACCCAAATGTCAAGAAGCTCATTTGTGATGCTATGGAAGAACAGAGAAGCACTTTGGCCATTTTCAAGATCTGATGATTAATATAGGAGCCTTGTCCATGATGATATGCATTTTAGAGCTATGTCCTCAAAAGGTGCAAACCAACATCAACGTTTGAGTCTTCTCAGGCATGATCAATACCAATGCGTTGTACAATTGGCTTCAGTAGCTGGAAGCCTACTATGTTGCTAGTTGGTTCTAAGACACTGACAAGATCGCGTTCATGGTCTTAAATATGTCTAAATCGGTTGCTTGTTGGTGGGAAATTACTAGCAATAGGCATGAAGGAGAGCCAATCTGTAATAGCCTGGACAATTTATTAAGCAATTTTTTCTTTTTTCGATTTTATAGATGGATTGTGTGCAGACCCAACATCAACAATTCATTGTCTTGACACCCTTAATACTGCTATAGATATATTTCCCAGCTTTCACAATAACCAGAGTTGTGCTTAACCATATTCAAATATATTGTTGATAGTTGCAAGTTTCACATATAATGTGCAGACAATTATGTGAAAAAGAACCGGATTCATTAATGCTAAATATTATATATATTTTCTTTTATCATTCATTCAATGCCAACAATAAACAATATTTCTGACCTGTTACATTCCAGATGCTAAACAACTAGTACAAGGAGGTCGAGCATATAGAAAATGGCGGCGATATGGAAAGCCGCGGTCACCCAAGGTTTCGGGCGGCTAGTATGAATACCAGTCGACCAAGGAAGACTCCACTATCCAAGTCGATGGTGGTCGGTATAAAGCAGGTCGAGCAAATGAAATCGGTGGTTTATTATACAAGTCCTCCACATCACCTTCAATTTCTACGATGCCCAGAATATAGTTCGATGTAGGCTTAGGTTATATTTGATAGACCTTGCAAAAAAAACCCTCCAACAATGGTAGATTTTCCTGTGAATGCTCGCTGAGAAACCTGGGTGATTTCTCCAACTGACCAACTAGGGTAGAATCTTACACTGCCGAAACTGGTTCTCCCATGGGGTTTCGTCCGAGGGTTTGATTTTCGAAGAAGCTCTCCAAAAATTTCAATAAGAGAAAATAACATAAGCATAACGTCAAAATGAATTCCTTTTTTCCCTTATATCTCCTTTTTCCTGCTCTATAATTTAATTTCACTTTATTAAAATATATCATTGAGCTCCACATTTAAATGAATTAAATAATATTTCTATCAAAAGTCAAAAACGAAGAATATTAAAATAATTAATTTAAAAATAATTCCCTTTCACCCAAATTAGCTTACGGGAATTAAATAAGCTAACGGTTCTTGGTTACACATCAGAAGGGGACATGTGTAATGTCCCTAATTTTTAATTATTAGGATTATACATAAAATGTGGTGTGTTAATGTTTATGTGGCTCGGATAAGAAAAAAATAATAAATAAAATAAAAGAAAAGGGGTTATAAGGGTTAACGCCACATTAGGGAGTTATAAGGTTAATTTAGCTATTTTATTAAAATAAAATAAAATATAATTCTCAATGGAGAATTAGGGTTTTGGCTAATAAAAGGAGGCTTGGGCTTCATTCTACACATCCGGTTGTTATTGTAATTGATCTCTTTCTCTTGTATTTGGCTGCAAAGTCATTTGCAATTCTTCTGTGGACGAAACCCTGCAGAAGTGAACTCTTGTGGACGAAAACCTGCAAGAGTAAAGCCTTGAGGACGGAAACCCTCTTGGTTTAGAGGCAGAGGACGAAAACCCTTTTGTCTCAGAGGGGCAAACTCATCCAAGGTTTGCATATGAGCTTGTATTGATCAGCATTTGTGGGCAGAGTTTCAGCATTTCAGCCACTGAGGGCTTTATATCAGAAATTGATATCCAAATCAGCATTCAGGGTTTTTTGGCATTGGTTTGGAGGGATTCCGTTTTCCACAGGCTAGATATTGTTGATTCGACTTCAGAATTGGATAGAGAATTTCTTGCCATTCTTTTTGACAGGTTACACGACATGGTTTCGTTAAGAAACAAAAGAGTTATGGCATTTTGAAGTTCGCCTGCCAGTCCAGATTTCTAATATCGCGCACGCAGGAATTTCAAGCTGCAGCAAATTTTGGACCTGTTCTTCATCAGTTATTATTTCTTGCATTTTAGAGACTTATGCAGTTCCCCATTGATCAAATTTGTGAGTTAAAATATTGGTTGTAATTGCCCTCTTTTCAGATTCAATAAAAGCAGTGTTTTAATGAAAAACTATGGTGTTTTTTCCATGATTATTGTGTTAGACAGATAGATCTGAGTGTGATTTAATTGATCCCTAAATTATTGCAAGAAAATTGATATTTCATTAGCTAGGGTTTGCCAAATTCAAGTTAGACACACTTCAGTGGTTTCAGAGCAAAATACAATAAACCCTTTTAAGCAAAATACACAAAAAATAGCAAACACCCAAAACTCAGTTGGGGGTAGGACATTACAACATGACAGTACTCCCTTCCTAGAATTGCTTGCCCTCAAGCAATTGTAGGTTAGGATGCTGCAAAATTTGATCACTCTCCCAAGTGGCATCCTCGATCGATAGATCTCTGCATCGAACAAGATACTCCCTGATGACTTTGTTCCTATACAAGCTGTTTATTTCCAGTGGCATATTCCTATGTTGGAATTTCGTTCCACTTTAATACTTCTTCTTCTCTGACATCCAGTATCTCATGTGGCACTAAAACCAACCTGCCCTCCTCATCCAACGGTGGAAGCTCTGTAGAAGAAATAACCTGCTGCCCCAGTGCCTTTTTGAGGCACGAAACATGGAAAACATTATGTATCTTGCTACTATCCAACAACCTCTCCTCCAATCCCACTCTTCGACTCTCCAATAACTCATAGGCAACCTCTCCCACTCTCCGAACAATCTTGTAAGGGCCATAAAAACGGGGTTTCAGCTTCTCTGCTCTGCTCTTCTTCAATGAAGATTGTCTGTATGGTTGCAGCCGTAAGAAAACTAAGTCCCCAACCTCGAAATTCCGCTCAATCCTGTGCCTGTCAACATAAATCTTGTGCTAGTTTTGTGCGCTCTACAAAGTCTCCTTAAGAGTCTTGAGAATATCCTGACTCTCCTGGATTCAATCCTTAGCTTTGGGGGCTCTACTATCACCATAAGCTAAGTCTAGAAATGTGGGAGCATCGTAACCATACAATGCCCTGAATGGTGTCATACTGATTGACATATGATAGGTGGTGTTGTAGCAGTGCTCACCCATATGCAACTACCTAATCCAAGCCTTCTGCTGCCCCGCCACATAGTTCCTCAGATATCCCTCAACCCATTTGTTGACAATCTCTGTCTGTCCATCCGTTTGAGGGTGGTACCTGGTGCTAGGAGTCAATTCTGTGCCAGCTAATTTGAAGAGATCCTGCAAAAATGCATTGAGGAAACGACTATCTCTGTCACTGACGATAGTCTTAGGTAACCCATGGAGTCTAAACACCTCTCTGAAAAATAAATCTAAAACCTGAGGTACCTTATACTCCGAGGAGATGGCGAAAAAGTGGGAAAACTTAGTCAATCGATCCACAACTTCAAAGATGCAATCTCTGCCCTGTACCTTGGGTAGACCGGTTATAAAATCCATAGATATACTCTCCCATTTCTGCTCCGGAATAGGCAACGACTGAAGCAACCCAGCAGGGAAAGTATGCTCTGACTTGTTCTGCTGACAAGTCATGCACTCCCTCACATGCCGCAAGACATCATCCTTGAGGCCCTTCCAAGGGAACCTCTCCCTAACCTGTCTGTAAGTTTTGAAATAACTAGGATGTCCTGCAAGGGGTGTGTCATGGATAGCTCGTAAAATATTTTCTTTAATTTTTGACCCGGGAATCAAGATGATTCTGTCCTTGTAGTAGATTATTTCATCTATCACCCTATACCTGTCATCTTGCACCTTACCATCCATTACCTTACTGGCAAAAGTGTTCTTGGAATACTCAACCAACAAGTGAGCCTTCCAATCTGCTGAAATTTCTGCCAAGGAAAATGCTGAAGATCTCCTGGATAAGGCATCTGCGTCAACATTCTTTTTACCCTTAACATACTCAATGTCAAAATCGTAGGCCTGAATTTTGCTGACCCACTTTTGTTGCCGTTCATTCAAATCCTTCTGTTCTAGGAAGTACTTCAAACTGTTATGGTCCATCCTGACCACAAATCTTCCAGTTACCAAATACTGTCTAAACTTCGCCAATGCATGCATGATGGCGAGCATCTCCTTGTCGTAGATGTAATACAACCTCTCTGCATCCCTGAGTTTTCGGCTCTCATAGGCAATGGGGTGCCTATCCTGCATAATCACTGCTCCTATCCCCTCGCCTGAAGCATCACACTCCAACACAAATGGACGAGTGAAATCGGGAAGAGCCAATACTGGATAAGAGCTCATCACCTCCTTAAGCCTGTCAAATGCCCGCTGAGCCCCATCCGTCCATTTGAAAGCCCCTTTCTTTGTGAGATTTTTCAAAGGTGCACCTAACTTAGAAAAGCCCTTTACAAAACTCTTGTAATAGCTGCATAACCCAAAGAAACCTCGCAGATCTATAAGAGTCCTCGGAGGTGGCGAATCAAGTATTGCCTGTATCTTCTCCTGATGCACCTGCACACCCTTAGCACTAATGACGTGCCCCAAATAGAGGATCTCTGTCAACCCGAATTCGCATTTAGAAGCTTTTGCATACAAGGACTGTGCTTCCATAATGCCAAGAATCTTATCAATATGTTTCAGATTCTCCTCCCAAGTTCTGCTATAGATTAGTATATCATCAAAGAACAGCAGCAAGAATTTCCTCAACTGCTTGTTGAATATGTGGTTCATGCATGACTGGAAGGTCGCGGGAGCATTGGTTAGTCCAAATGGCATAACTAGAAACTCATAGTGTCCATAGTGACACCTAAAGTTGTCTTATGAATATCCTGTTCCCGCACTCTGATTTGATGATACCCAGATCGAAGATCAATCTTCGAGAAATAAACTGCACCGTGCAACTCATCTAACAGCTCATCGATCCTGGGGATTGGGTATCTGTTCTTAATTGTTTGCTTATTTAGAGCACGATAATATATGCACATTTTCATTGTCCCGTCCTTCTTTACCAGCACAACAGAAGAAGCAAAGGGACTTGTGCTGGGTCTAATATGCCTCATGTCCAATAATTCCTTGATAGCCTTTTCTATCTCTTCCTTAAACTTCTTGGGGTGTCTGTATGGGGTCATGATGACGAGCTTGGAGCCCTCCTCCAACTCAATAATATGCTCAAAGCCTCTATCAGGTGGTCTCCCTGGCGGAATCTCATTGAAAACCTTACCGTGCTTATCCAACACAGCCTATATATCCACTGAATGCTATGTACTGCTGTCCACCTATGCCTTAGAAGAAATTAGGCATTCGGCTGCCCAAGCAATATCACCATGACGGAAAATACTTTCCATCCTCTTGGCTGAAACAATCTTGGGAGCACTATTTGACATCCCCCTTAAAACTACCTTCTTCCCATCACTCCTGAACTTGAGTTCCATGGTTTGAAAGTTCTGAGAATACTCACGTAGGGAATGTAGCCACTGTATGCCAAGAATGGCATTAGTATCACCCATATCCACAACATAGAAATCATCAGTGACAGTGTAATTACCTAAGGTAATATTAAGCTGCAGAATACGCTGGGTACAAGTCATATGAAACCCACCTGCCACCATAACATTAAAGCCCTCAAATGGCTCTGTTTGTAGACCCCTCTTAGCAACTAGTGTTGAGTCTATGAAATTGTGGGTTGCCCCACTATCAACTGACACAGTTACCCGCTGCCCCTGAAGGACTCCACGGACCCTGAATGAGTTACATCTGGGTGTACTTGAAAGTGTAGCAATGGAACCACCCTTCACCTCCTTAGGTGGATGCTCCTCATCCCTGTCCTGCTCATCCTCGGAATCACTGTGTTCGCTGCCCTGTTTGTGCTCATACTGCTCCTCATCCTCACTATCAAATTGCACCTCAATGTAATGGACTTTACCTTTTCCCAAGCACTTGTGACCTGGTTCCCAAGGTTCCTTGCAGCTGAAACAGAGTTTCTTCCTGTGCAATTCATTCTGAACCTCATCATCTATCTTGCCCTTCTTAGGCCACTCTTTCTGGAAAGGTTTCTTCTCTTTTTCTTTTTTAGATGGAAATCCCTTTGATTGAAATTTACTCTTAGGTGTAGAAGACTCCATATCTCTTGCCCTTTTAATAGCATCCTGTAGAGTACGAGGATTGAATGCCTTAATCCAACCTCTCAAAGGGTTTGAAAGCCCATCTATGAACAATACAATCAACCTGTGCTCAAAGATGTCTATCACTAACACTGATAGTCTCTAGAAATCAGCAATGTAAGTATCCACTAAACCCCACTGTTTTAGCTGTGCCAATTCTTTGAAGTGTAGTTCTGGATCCTTCTTGTCAAATCGGTCAATAAGCCTATTTGTAAATTCTGCATAAGAATCAATCTGGCTATGTCCAAGCATAACCAAACCATGGTGCCACCACTCGTGAGCAATCCCATCAAGGTGTAAAGCGGCATACTTAATGGCCTCATATTCCGGCATGGCATAGTTGAAAATATGTATCCATCTTCTGCACCCATGATCTAGTTGAAGTCTTGCTTGAACCGTCATAGTAAGGAATGGACAACTTCCCCACTCTCCTCTGCAACTGCTGATTATACTGTCTACCTCTCCTGCCTGGTTGTTGTCTCATCCTAATGTCCACATAATCTCGGAAGGACATTTCGGCTTGGAATTCCGCACTAGCATTGCTCCACTCCTGTAAAAACTGATCCTACATCTCATTTACTATAGGTTCCACTTCATCCTGCGGAGGGTTCCTAGGAGGAAAGTTAGGCATCAAGGGCCTAGTGCTTGCTGTCCTCTCATTTTGATTCCAGTTTACAGCTCTGTTATTCACTAAGGCTTCGCCATTTCCATTGTTTCTTTGATTTTCTTGTCGCCCATTATTGTTATTTTGGTTGTTCCCACCATTTGGCTGAGTGTTGTTATTATTATTTGCCATCATAACAGCCATCAAATGATTGAGGGTTTGCTGCAACTCTCGCTATCCCCTAGCTAGATCATTAAACATTTCCCGGGTACTTGGTTCCTGTGGAACCCTATCACCCATATTTACCTCTTCTTCCGAATCTGAGCTGAGAGCACTTCTCCCTCTTGGCCCTCTTCTCCTATATGTGATATATTCCTTGTTCTTTGGATTCATTAATTATTTTGACTCATCTGGAAACCCAATAAGCTGGCAGGCTCGAAGCTCTGATACCACTGTAAGAGCCTAGACAATTTATTAAGCAATTTTTTTTCTTTTTTTTTTTCGATTTTATGGATGGGTTGTGTGCAGACCCAACATCAACAGTTCATTGTCTTGACACCCTTAATGTTGCTATAGATATATTTCCCAGCTTTCACAATAACCAGAGTTGTGCTTAACCATATTCAAATATATTGATGATAGTTGCAAGTTGACTACATGAAGCGAAGAAGGACAAAACCTATGCGACACGCGTTCTAGGCTTCACACGTGAGACAAACGGGTGATTCAAAGAGTAGAGTCTCCCCGAAGGAAGACAACTACCGAGGGAGACTCTGTCGAGATTACATCCTTGTGACTCTTGTGGTTGTACAAATCACTCTTCTTCAAGATGTTGGTATAAAATGAAAATGGCCAACAAGGTTCATATAGATTGTGGATGGACGGATCTCACACAATGGACAATGATGAAAGAAATGTTGTATGGCTTCTACCGAAAAGGTAAAACCTAGGGTAGACCCCGAGGCAAATCCAGTGATAGATCGAGTGGTAGTCCCAGCGATAATGACCCAGAGACAGACCTAAAGACAGACCCAGAGACAAAGTTCCAGAGGCAGATCGAGAGGCAGATTCACAGGCAGATCCGGAGATAGACCCAGAGGTACAAATCCAGAAGTATGCGTAGAGCCAGAGCCAGAGCGAGCCAAAGACAAAGCACGAGCCACCATTCTTTCATTTCTCTTCTTCTTCATTGTATTGGGACAGTTATATTATTACCCAAATAATAGAATAAGGGGGGATGTTAGCATAGCTAGTAGTTATTACATTACCCAAATAATGTAATAAGGGGGGATGTTAGTGTATATTTCATTCATATGTTAGTCTTATTGTTATATGCTAACAATATGCGTTAGCATTTGGTTAGGCATTTGGTTAGGTTGGGTTATTTAGGGTACATTTGTTATTCGCCAGATCCGCTTATTATGGGCTAATTAGAGCCTAATGTAACCCTATAAATTTAACCAATACAATGCTCTATTTGATTCGTTTCCTAACATGTTCCGAGTTACACATCGGAAGGGGACATAACACAATCACCCCATGGACTACCTTTGTTAGATGGTTCATAACTAGTTTTGGTTGTTGCATTTATGACGACGATGAATACATTGGCTTCTAGTAGTTGTGCCAGCACAAAGACGAGTCTATCCATCAATACATTAATGAGTTCAATGAATCTTTACAGCCTCAAAGTTGACAATGATGAGAAGCAGCAAGTGCCCAAGTACATTAGTGGCGTGCAATACCATTTTTGCTTGGAGATGGAATTCCTTCAAGTAGACTCCTTGGCGCAAGAATTTCGCTTTGCATCCAAATTGGAAGAGAGAGCGTGAGCCCAACAGAAGGCCTGGCTTTAGCCCCGTAGAGGATGTTGATGCCAAAGTAGAAGTCACTAGTTGCCAAGTCACCTACAACACGAATGCCAAAGGGACCTTCAACACCATCCAAGATGAAAGCGCCTCTAGCACAAGACAAGGGTAATTAGAAGGTGGGTGGTAAGTGGTGTAGACACCATAAAACTCACACTCACAATGACACTAAGTCTAGGATCCAACAAAAGACCTTGGTGGTCCATCCAGAGGATTAGGACTATGCATCTAGTTCAAATGGATTAAGAGGTAGACACCACATCCTTGAGCGCTAGAGCTTAACAGTTAAGAAATGCCTCAACGTCTGATCCCTCTAAACAAGAGTGCTTGTTTCACACTTGTTGCTAGGAGGGTAAGCTTCTTAATGTCACCATCAACATTGGAAGCCAAAAAAACATCAATGTGTTAAGGCATTGTCAAGCGCCTAGGCTTTCAAACCACGGTGCTTGCAAACCATTGGGTTAGTTGCATGTGTAGATGCTAGTTTTGAATTGCTACCTCAGCAAAAGCAATAAAATAAGTGCGTTGGAAGTCACATACAGGTGTGCCATAGTTCTGATAGAGTTTGATAAAGTTTGGATACAGTTGAAGTTTTGATACTGTTGTAATATGTCATACAATAATGTAATGATGAGTTAGGTGTTAGTCATGTATAGATGATTCATGAAAAGTTTGTTATTGTTAGGAGGTGAAGTCAATATCCAGATCTCCAATGTTCTTTAGCAGCAAGGTGTATGTTGGTGCAGTTATAATCTCATCTCCACACGCGTCCGTACAATCATAATTTTGGGCGTCCGTACATCTGTAATGCTTTTGGGCGTCCATACGTTGTGATAGGTAGCGAACAATTTTCTGGAAGCGAACAGTTTTTTGGAAGAGGAAGAGAACAATTTTTTGGAGTTTTCCTTTTTCGGAAAGGAAACGAACAACTTTTGTTTTTCTATAAAAGGGAATGACCCCTTGCATGTAAATGCTGAATGAATGTACTTTTTCCGAAATCAATAAAAGATCAAGCTGCCATTGCCTCGTGGTTTTTCCTGCACATTGCAGGTTTTCCACGTAAAATCTGTGTTACTGTTTTTTCATGTGTTATTGTGTTTTTCTGCTTGCACATAATTTTGCTATATTTTCTAATAGTTATGATGTAGTTTGTCTTGTAGTTAGGAATGAAATGAAATGAAATGCAAGGCACATTTAATGAGAAAAGTGAGGGTCGGGGTTGGTGTTGCCATATTTTGCACAGGGTGCCATGTCTTCGAATTTTTTGTAAGGATGCTGCTTTCCCTTCCCTCTTTCTTCTCTCCCTTTCTCTACTATCCCCTATCTTTTCTGCCATCAGTTTCATTTTCTCCATTCCCCCCCATACTTCTGACTGTTTCTCTGAGAGGGCAAAGAGCCCAAAATTTTCTAAGTGTTGCTGTTCGCCCGACTGTGCTGTGCAGTCGGGCCGCGCTTGCCTATTTGTGCGCACCTGGGCAGGATTGTTAGAAACGCGCCCAAAAATTCTCTAGTGTGGAATCGCCCGACTTCGTGGCGAAGTCGGGCTGCGCTCCTAGTTCCATGCGCACTTGGAAAACCGACGTGTGGAGCTGAGCCCAGAAAAAATACTAAGCCTTGAGCCGCCCAACTTCGCAGCAAAGTCGGGCTGCGCTCCCAATTTTATGCGCACCTGGGCTACGTCAATGAGAAAGATATCTAGAAAACGGCTAAGTGTCGGGCGGCGAAGTCGGGCTGCGCTCCCAATTTTATGTGCACCTGGGCGACGTCAATGAGAAAGATATCCAGAAAACGGCTAAGTGTTGGGGCCACCCGACTTCGCAGCGAAGTCGGGCGGCGCCCTCAAGGAGGTGCGCAGCCGGGCGATTTGCCATGGTGACCTCAGAAAATCGGCCAAGTATTGAGCCGCCCGACTTCGCAGCGAAGTCAGGCTGCGCTCACTCACTTGTGCGCACTCAGGCAAAGGATGTTGAAAACTGCCCAGAAAATTTCTAGGCACGAAGGCCTTCCCAACTGCGCTCGTTCCCAACTGCGTTGCGTTGCCCGGTTGAGCTCCAATTTTGGGCGAAGTCGGGCAGGAGAGAAAGTGTGAGCTTCAAAGGCAGATTTTTCCCCTTATCAGATCCCGACAGGTGTCCACCCTCGAGATTCGAGTTAGAGATGCGACAGAAGGTGTGCGAGCGTGAATTGACTTATTGTACCGCAATTACCCTCATTCAAGCTGACTCGAAGTTTCATCTACCACACTGCCACGTAGCTGCCAAGTTTTCAGGTGGACCTTGCTGCAATTACGTTCCATACCCGCAGAGGTCAACATCAGCCGCTTTTTGCCGCTTTTGTCAGCTTTGTCAGCTATTGTCAGGTCTGGGATCCTGTGCCCAAAGTTGTAATGGGGGGGAAATTTGCGCTATAAATTGCTACGCCATCTCATTGTAAAAGGGTGGAAGG
Source organism: Wollemia nobilis (assembly GCA_028583015.1). NCBI lineage: Eukaryota > Viridiplantae > Streptophyta > Pinopsida > Araucariales > Araucariaceae > Wollemia > Wollemia nobilis. The sequence goes on along the minus strand of JAQPPZ010016879.1, from coordinate 11,395,133 downwards.
GGGATAGATTGCTAGGGAACTGCTGTAGCTGTGCGTTTGCTTCTGAATACGAAATATACTTGGCTCTATTGATTGTCTTTGTCTTGTATGCTGCCTTTACTGAGTATTTCTGCCTCATGTTGCTTTTGTTATTGCTTACTGTTATTCTGCTTTTCTGGATATCGGTATTTGATAGTTAAGTATTCCTGGAATGTAAAAGTGAAGTATACATAGAATGAATGGTGTTGATAGCTTCTGCAACATATTTTGTGTTTAATTGCTGTTAGTAGTGGTGATTAGCTGTTATCGTGCTGCTTATCTTCCCCACCTGGAACAATCATATTTACATTTCTTTCTGCATCTCTAATTTCTTTCCTGCACTCTGAGCTTAAACCAAATTGAGAAAACATAGGAAGCCGGCCTCCTCCGGAGATTGGCGCGGAAGGCATTCCTTCCTTCCGGCCTTTCAATCTGTTGGGCGAATCTAGGGCACATTACACTAAATCCTATCCTAGTGGTAGATTCGTAACCAACAATTGGTTGTTGGTATAAGTATATAACTACCTTCCCTCAAGTTTAAATAGACCCCCTCATTCATTTGAGCGGGTACACGGTACATAGGATATACAGAGGGTAGATATTGTACAGATTGAGGAGAGTACATTGTATATGTGTTAGGACCCTATCCTAATACAACCATTGTTATGTGCTTGTCTAGTGTTGGTGTATGTTTGCACCTTGGGCGCCTAGTGTGTATGTGCCCATTAAGATGTAACCTTCACTTTTATTATAAGTAGGAGTTAGTAGCTCGGGTCCCATCTTTCATGTGGTCCAACCCTTGAACATTTGGGTTAGGTTAGATAGGAGTCTATATAAGGACATGGATATGGAGTAGAATGTATTTCATATTTTTCTCAATTTGTATCGAAGTTCTGCTTCAAGGAGGTTGCCCCCTTGAAGAGGCTTGTGATATCTGTTTCGCTTGATTAATATGAGTTTGTTGTATTTCCTATTAGTTATTTTCTAAGCATCATGATCATTTAGTTTATAAGCATTTCCATTAAGTCTTGCTTTGCTATTGCGGTTATGCTTACTTTTATATGAAGGTTCTATCAAAATTCTTTCTAGGGCCGTGTCCTGCAACAATAACAACAGTACTCGTCCTTCCATCCATTTTTCTATTATGTATTTTTTTTTCATTCTGCTCATTTTCCATTGAAGTATCTTTCCAAAAAAAAAAACACATTTTTTTCTTTTTGATTTTAGTTGATTAGGTTAGAAACCTTGTATCGAGTGTTAGAAAATATAGCAAAATTATGTGCAAGCATAAAAACACAATAACGCAGCGAAAAACTGTAACACAGATTTTACGTGGAAAACCTGCAATGTGCAGGAAAAACCACGGGGCAATGGCAGCTTCATATTTTATTGATTTTAACAAAATTATATTCAATCAACATTTTTACATGCAAGGGGTCATTCCCCTTTTATAGAAAAAACAAACTGTTCGTTTCCTCTCCCAAAGGAAGAGTCCAAAAAACTGTTTGTTTCCTCTTCCAAAGGAAGAGTCCAAAAAACTGTTCGTTTCCTCTTCCAAAGGAAGACTCCAGAAAACTGTTTGTTTCCTCTCCATAAGCTGCACTACCATGCACCTCTCTGCTGAAGAACATTGGAGATTTGGATTTGACTTGACCTCCTAACATTCTCCCACTTGAAGTCGATATACAGGAATTATTTGCCTATGTTTTTCCATCCAAGTGCCAATAGCCCAATGCTGCCCTTATCACATTTTCAGCAAGCCTAGAGAAGTTCTGCACCACTCAAACTTCTCTGTCTTGACCGACCTAGTAAGGATATCTGCAGGATCCACTTCAGTGTTGATTTTCTGCAACAGGATCCTACCTTCTTCCACCACATTTCTTATAAAGTGGTACTTGACATCAATGTGTTTCGTGCGATCATGGAATGTTGGGTTCTTCACTAGCTGAATAGCACTTTGGCTATCACAATGCAACGTAATTTTCCCCTGCATTACCTTGAAGTCACCCAACAGTCGCTCTAGCCAAATTGCCTCTTTGCTGGCATGAGTCGCTGCAATATATTTTGCTTCAGTGGTTGATAAAGCCACCACAAACTGCAACTTAGAAGCCCAACTCACAGCTCCACCAGCAAGAGTGAAAGTATATTCTGTAGTGGACTTTCTCCCATCTCTATCTCCACCATAATCAGAATCCACAAAACCTTTAACTTGCAAACTATCCGATCCGTAGTAAATAGCAGCATCTGAAGTGCCTCTTAAATATCTAAATATCCACTTCATTGCATTCCAATGCTCCTTGCCAGGATTTGCCATGTACCGGCTAGCTACTCCTACTTCTTGGGCAATATCCGGTCTGGTGCTCACCATGGCATACATGAGGCTTCCTACTGCTGATGAATACGGTACACGAGACATGCTTGTCTTCTTTGCTTATGTTCTAGGACACTGGTTGGAAGACAATTTTAAGTGTGAAAGAAGTGGGGTACTAACTGGTTTTGCATTTTGCATATTGAAGCATTGCAGAATATTTTCTATATATGACTTTTGACTTAACCAAATATTTCTTCCTTTTCTGTCCTTGTGTATCTTCATCCCTAAAATTTGGTTTGCTACTCCTAAATCCTTCATTTCAAATGTCCTAGGCAACTGAACCTTAAGATCAATGATTTTCTTCATGTTGGAGCCTGCAACCAGCATATCATCAACATACAACAGCAAAATAATAAAACTGCCATCATCAAACCTCTTATAGTATCCACAATGGTCAGCTTCACTCCTGCTGAAACCTTGGCTCTTCATGAAGTTATCAAATTTCCTGTACCACATCCTTGGCGCTTATTTCAACCCGTACAGAGATTTCTTCAGTCTGCAAACCAAATGCTCTTTGCCTCTTTCCTCATAGCCCTCAGGCTGATCCATATAAATCTCCTCCTTGAGATCACCATGCAAGAAAGTAGTCTTTACATCAAGCTGCTCCAGTTCTAAATCCTGTGCAACTACAAGTGCAAGTAGAACTCTAATAGTAGTCATCTTCACAACTGGAGAGAAAATTTCATTAAAGTCAATACTTGACTTCTGCACATAGCCTTTTGCCACCAAGCGAGCTTTATAGCGTTCCAACAACCCATTGCTGATCTTCTTCACTTTGTACACCCACTTGTTTCCAACAGTCTTTCTTCCATGTGGGAGATCCACAAGTTCCCACATTTTATTCTTGCGAAGTGCCTCGATTTCCTCCTCCATGGATTTCCTCCACTTTTCTGCATTTTCAGACTCTCTAGCTTCCTAAAATGAACTAGGCTCACCATCATCAGTTAACAAAGCAAAAGAGGACTGATAAACATGAGAATACCTTTCCGGACACTTTTGTGGACGTGTAGATCTTCTAACCCAATGATCTGTTGATTGTGGCTCTTGGTCTTGTGACTGTTGTGGCTGCTCTACTTGCTGTTTTGCATGCTGTTCAGCATGCTGGTCAAAAATTTCAGCATGCTGATTTTCATTTTCATCTTCGTTCATGTCTAATTCAACTGGTACAACATTAGGTGTTTGCTGTACCTCCGTCCTTTGCATGGTTTTTTAATCAATAATAACATCTCGGCTAATAATTACCTTGTGGGCAATAGGATCCCATAGTCTATATCCCTTTACTGAATCTCCATAGCCGAGAAAAACACATTTGCTTGACTTTGGGTCAAGTTTGGACCTTTTTTCTTTAGGCATATGGGCAAATGCATCACAGCCAAAGGTACGCAAATGAGAGTAATAAAATGGCTTACCACACCAAACCTCCTCTGGAATCTGTCCATCCAACACAACTGTAGGTGACCTGTTAATGAGGTATATAGTTGTATTAACAGCCTCTGCCCAAAACCTTTTATCCAACATGGATGCGCTAAGCATGCTTCTTGCACGTTCCATGATTGTGCGATTCATTCGCTCAGCCACACCATTTTGTTGTGGAGTATATGGTACAGTCTTTTGGTGCTTAATTCCTTCCTGCGTATAAATTTATCAAATTCTTTGGAGCAATATTCACCCCCATTATCTGACCTAAGACATAAAACAGGCTTGCCCAAACTTTTCTCTACTCAAGTTTTGAACTCTTTAAATTTCTACAAAGCTTCCGACTTCTTCAGAAAATAAACCCACACTCTCCTAGAATAATCATCTATAAATGTCAGAAAATAGATGGCACCATTTAAGGACTAAGTGGGGACTGGTCCAAATATATTCGAATGTATAAGTTGCAGAAAATTAGAACTCTTACCAGGGCTTGCAGTAAACCGAACCCTCTTTTGTTTACCAAAAATACAGTGCTCGCACAAGTCTAAATTGCAAGACTTAATCCCAGAAAGCATACCTATGTCATGCAGATTTTTCAAACCTTTTTCACTCATATGGCCTAGGCGTTGATGCCATAGCATTACTATATCCTGAACTGAAGTTGTTGTTGCTGCATGGTTTGTCATCGTATCACCGCATAAACAATATAGGGTCCCATAAGATTTTCCCTTTGCTACTACAATAGCACCTCTGGTAATTTTGCAATAGTTGTTACCGAAAGTGATAGAATACCCTAGCTTATCCATCATCTTGATTGAGAGCAAATTCTTCCGCAAATCTGGCGCATGTCGCACATCACATAATATCCTTTCTCTACCATCGTCCAACCTGATCCTTATGTCCCCTCTTCCCACAATTTCTAAAGGGTGATCATCACCCAAGTAGACATTCCCACCACTATATGGCTGAAATTTGTCAAACCAGTCTCTGTGAGGAGACATGTGGAAAGATGCACCCGAGTCCAAAACCCAGGTATATAAAACAGATTTGTTGTTGCTGATACAGAAAGCCTCACATGTTGCCGTCTCTCCAGAATTTGCTGTACTGGCCTCAGCTAATGGCTGAAATTGATTTTCACCATTTTTTTCCTTTTTTAATTGCCAACAGTCCTTCTTTGAGTGCCCCGGCTTCCCACAATGCCAACACTTGCCTTTCAGCTTGCATCCTTTAGACTTAGATCTGGATTGTGATCTACCTTGTTGACTCCTCTCGAAAGATCGACCTCTCATAGCTAGGGCTTCATTGGTTGAGGGTTCCAAAGACGTTTTCCGCCTCAACTCTTCTGCCAACAAAGCGGATACCACATCATCAAAAGTTAGAGCTCTTGATGATAAATTGCTGATGGTCATCACCAAATGATCCCAATTTTTCTGGAGGGAACAAAGTAGGGTGATAGCTCTGCCCTCATCCTCCATCTTCACATTAACTGAAACCAGTTTACTGATAAGGGTATTAAACTCATTCAAGTGATCTGTCACTGATGAACCCTCCTTCGTCCTTAGGCTCTAAAGCTGTTTTTTCAGAAAAACATTATTTGTTGCAGATTTTGTCTCATACAACTTTTGAAGCTTCTTCCAAAAGGCTTCTGCGGTCTTTTCTTCAGCAACATTGAACAAGATGGAGTCCGCTAGGCATAGACGGATTGTAGAAACCGCCTTCCTATCCAACGTTGCCCACTCCTCATCTTTCATGTTGCTTGGTTTACTCACGAACCCTTTCAAGGCTAGGGCTTGGTCATTTTGAACCAACAAATCCTCCACCTTCATCTTCCATAGGGCGAAGTTCCTGCCATCAAACTTTTCAATCTCAAACTTGGTTACACTTCTAGTCATTGTTGCAGCTCCCACTCACACAAAACCCTAGGCTCTGATACCAAATGTTAGAAAATATAGCAAAATTTTGTGCAACCAGAAAAACACAATAACACAGGGAAAAATAGTAACACAGATTTTACGTGGAAAACCTGCAATGTGCAGGAAAAACCACGGGGCAATGGCAGCTTGATATTTTATTGATTTTGGCAGAATTACATTCAATCAACATTTTTACATGCAAGGGGTCATTCCCCTTTTATAGAAAAAACAAACTGTTCGTTTCCTCTCCCAAAGGAAGAGTCCAAAAAACTGTTTGTTTCCTCTTCCAAAGGAAGAATCCAAAAAACTGTTCATTTCCTCTTCCAAAGGAAGACTCCAAAAAATGTTCGTTTCCTCTCCCAAAGGAAGAATCCAGAAAACTGTTTGTTTTCTCTCCTTAAGCTGCACCACCATGCACCTCTCTACTGAAGAACATTGGAGATCTAGATATTGACTTCACCTCCTAACATCGAGGGTATTAAAATATCATGGAGGAACTGTCATTTTTGGCTAAGCTAGATTGCCCATAAAGCATCTAGTGAAGTGAGGGGTGCTCAAACTCTCAAAACCCAAGCCTTAGCTAGCATGCATATATGATTGCGAGCTTTTAGGCACCCTCGGGTATATAAAGAGACCCCCTAGGAATAGGATAAGCCTTCACCCATAGGAAGATATCAGTCGTTTGAGTTCTGTGGTGCACCAATAAGCGGTTAGCCCTAGGAAGTTACTCTCATAGTACTCTAAAAAACGGATAGTGCAGCTATGGTTGTGGTGGAATTATCAATAGTTAGAGCTTTGAAATATTGAGCCAACCACTAATCACGAACAAGATTGTATATCAAAGAGCCCACAAAATTAGACACACCTTGACTTAAGTTATCCCTATTGAAACCTTGTTTTAAGTCCTTTCCTAGTCAAAACCAAAACTAGATTTGAGCATATTGTAGAAGAGACTACTTTGGGCACAGTCTGATAGTGCAAAGAGTATTTGGTGTGATAGTACAAAGAATATACAGTCTGTTAGTACAAATAATATAGTCTGACAGTATAGAGAATATCCAATCTAACAATTAGAGCAGTCAATTGTTGGTAGTAAAAAAAAAAAAAGGCAAAATTTGCCATTTTGTGATATAGCCCTTTGCGATTTCCTCTTTGAGCTTATTGTTTTGAGACCTAACTTCAGAAAGCATTTTCGGAACATCACCTTCCAAAAATCATCATTTTGTGGTATTGTCCATTCTGATCCTCTCTTCGAGTTGATCGTTTTGACATGTAACTTTGATAAATCTTTTTTGGAGACCCTAAAAATGATGACTGGTGGTACTAGAGCACCCAAGAGCTAAGAGTGATTGAGCGACCAAGTGAAGAGCGACCAAGTGAAACAAATTGAAAACACTCGGTCACAAATCCTTCAGGCATTATCCAAATTAGATAAATTTGATAAAATTGATGACCTCGAGATTCATTTAACAAGCCTAAATGCAAAATGCAATGTTCTAGGCAAAGCACAAAATACCTTACCTTTAAATACAATTTAGAGAATGCCCAAGCTGGACTTTCCAAAATTTGATGGAGAGGATCCAACCAATTGGTTGTATCGGGTTGAACAATATTTTTCTCTTCATGCCACTCATAATCAAAGGCTTGCAATTGCATCTTTCAACCTAGAATAGGAAGTAGTTCAATGGTACCAATGGTTAGAGAATATGCATTTGTGGCTCACTTGGGCTGAATTTGAGACAAAATTACTCACCTGTTTTGGACCCAATGAGTATGAAGATTTCACTGGAGCCCTCACCAAGTTAAGACAAACATTTGTCCGTGATTACCAGATAGTTTGAAAAGTTGGCAAATTGTACTAGGGGATTGAGTGTCGAGTTTTTCCAAAGTTGTTTCATTAGTGGATTAAAGGAAGATATCTATGCTGAAGTGAAAATGTTCAAGCTGAACAACATGATGGCAGTTTTAGGATTGGCTAGGCTCGTTGAAGATAAATTCGCAGCACAAAGGCATATTTTTAGACTTCCACAAGCTCGAAACCCGCTTCCATCTTGAACATCATCAGACTCAGGAAACAAACCACCCAAGTCAAATGTCTCACTTGAGAAGAAATGGAGGCACGTAGGGCATATGGACTGTGTTACAACCGTGGTGATAGATATTCTCCGGGCCACAATTGTGTACAATAGAAACTATATTTACTCGATGGAGGTGAATTGTTAGGAACCTTGTAGTAAAATAAAAGCACATCCACAATATTGCAATACGAAATAGAAATGTAGCAGATTATATTGCAGAAAACAAGAACACATTAAAGAATTGCAAGTCTCTTTGAGGGGGCAACCTCCTTAGAAGCATAGCTTCGATACAACAAAATATGAGATGCCTCTTCTCCTGCCCCCTTGGTTCTTTTAAAGACTCCGACTACCCTAATCCTAATGCTCAAGGGTTTCCATCCACATGTACGTGAGGGCCTGAGCTAGTAACTCCTAAATAATAATCGTTACATCTTTAATTAACATCTTTTTATAATACATAATGATTACATCATGTGGGCCTGTAAGCCTAGGTGCCTGAAGTACCACATGGCTAGACAATTATTAATAACATTAGAATGGGGTCTTTACACGAACCTTCCACCAGGGAACCACATGATGAAGGGGAGGACCATAGAGAGGAAGATCAACATGAAGAGTCCGAATCGACAAAGGATCAACAACCTGAAATTTTAATACATGCATTAGCTGGGATTTATACCCCCTAGACCATGAAAGTGGTAAGGAATTTCAAGGGCCAACAACTCATCATCCTCATTGATTTTGGTAGCAACCACAATTTTATTGACCCTTATTAACTAAAAAAGCAAATTGTTACATCTACTCTTGCAATTCATTTGAAGTCATGGTTGCCAATGGGGGTACTCTAATGTGCAAAGGAAAGTGCAATGTAAAGTTGACGATGGGTGAGTACAACCTCAAGGCGGACATGCTTTCCCTTCTTTTGGGATGTTGTGACATTGTGTTGGGAACTCAATGGCTTCATACCCTGGGCTTGATGGTATGGAACTTTTTTAAGTTATGGATGCAATTCATCAAACATGGGAAGCAATACACTCTCTGTGGCATGACTGTGGGTTCTACCCAACTCATCAGCTCACGTCGAATGAAAAAAATTGAAGAAATCATCTCAAGGGGTGGTGGCACAATTGTTTGCACTACAGACACCAAATACCAATGATACAGTTCAACCAACTGAATTACAGGAAATTGTGGATAAATATGCACCTGTATTTGTAGAACCACAAAGGTTACCGCCATGATCATGCCATCAAGCTTGTCTCGAGAAGCTTACTGCTGAACATTTGTCCCTATTGGTACACGTGCAAAAGATTGAAATTGAGAAGATGGTGCAAGAGTTATTAGCGACAACGGTCATTCAACCAAATGTCAGGCCATATTCTTCCCTAGTACTTTTGGTTCATAATAAAGATGGGTCTTGGCAGTTATGTGTGTATTTTTGAGAACTCAAGAAAGTTACCATCAAGGATAAATTTCCCATTCCTGTCATTGATGAGTTACTGGATGAACTCCCTGGTGCTCACTTCCCAAACTTGGATCTTTGTTTAGGTTTCAGGTCAGATTTCAAGAAGAAGATATTCCAAAGACAACATTTTGCACTCATGAAGGCTATTATGAACTCCTCGTTATACCATTCGGTCTCACCAATGCGTTGTCCACATTTTAGAGTCTCATGAATGCAATATTTCAACAGTTTTTGCAAAAAATAATTTTGGTCTTTTTGGACGATATTCTAGTTAATAGTCGTACAAGGGTGGAACATTTGCAAAATTTAGACCAAACATTGCAACTCCTTGCTGATAATCAATTGTGTGCCAAACGATCCAAATGTTCTTTTGGGATGCAGTAAGTGGAATATGTAAGCCATATAGTTTCAGGGGAAGGGGTCAAGGTGGATACTAAAAAGATTGCTGCCATACAAGAATGGCCCAAACCACACTCTCAAAAGTCTCCGAGGTGGCCTAGGCCTAATTGGCTATTATCAAAAAGTTGTTCGTGATTATGGGAAGATTGCATCTCCTTTGATGGTTATGTTGTGGAAGAACTCGTTTCTTTAGTTAGATCTTGCCGAACATGCATTTTTGCTAGTCAAACAAGCTATGCTCTCTACTCTTGTATCGGCTATGCCTAATTTCTCAAAGCCATTTGTGGTTGAAAGTGATACCTCCGAAAGTGGAATTGGTGTAGTGCTTATGCAAGAAGGGCGGCCATTGGCCTTCTCTAGTAAGGCACTATTAGGCAAAAACCTAGGAAAGTCGACTTATGTGAAGGAGATTATGGCGATCTTACATGCTAACGGAGGCCTTATTGGGCGACATTTTTCCATCAAAATAGACACCCATAGCCTTAAGTACTTTCTTGAGCAGTGTGTATCTATGCCCAAACAACAAAAATGGGATACCAAACTATTGGGGTATGACTATGAAATCATTTATAATAAGGGCAAGGAAAATGTAGTTACTAATGCACTATGCCGCAAATATGAATATCAAGGTATGCTATATTCCATCTTTACTCTTCCTCAATGGACCCACCAACTTCAAGAAGTGACTCGAGATTCCACCTTGCAATCATTAATTCAGTAACTTCAAACTGATCTTGACTCTCGCCCAAGATATACATGGTATACTAGAAAAACTTGGACTCAACAAGGCCAAATTTTGACTCGGACTCGAACTTGGGAAAAAAACTCGGAGAAACTAAGCAAAAAAAAAAGCCGAAGAAAATGCAAATTTTCATTGGCAAAAAGTTTTTTTTCATGCACATCACAATTAATTAACATTATACAAATCCAAAATTAATACTGTAAGCAATACAACCTTAAACTACACATAAAAGTGACAAAACACACATCAATGTAACTGTTGGGTGGTTAGATTAAATCTTGGAGCATCTACAAGTCCTTTTGCTGTCATTTAATGTGTTGTTTGTTTGTTATTTCATATTAAGTTAAGTCTAGAGAGAGTACATAAGGCTGGTACATATCCCTTCTAATTCCATGGTTCTCAGATTGTGGCTGTACTAGGGGATGCCTCCCATAGACAAATGGTTATCTATGGACTAGTGGCTACTGATAAAAATCCTTCAAGCCATGTTATCTCCCATTCTAGTTTTGTGGACATACATAGGTGTAATGCTCAAACCAACACTGAATATAGTTGATGCTGTTCTTTGGCAAAGTATGGATTGCATATTATTCTTCAAAGGGTATAACTACATATCACAATTATTAGTCAACTTGTCTTCCTTAGAAAGAAACCTCAAGGACGTTTTGTGCTTGTTAAAATGGCCTCTTGCTATTTTATGTGCGTCTTATAAATCTCACTAGGATTGTGAGAGGGCCCTAGCACTATATTGTTCCAGTCTTTCTTGTCTAATTCTTGACGCCTTGAGTTGCCTCAAACATGGTGAATGTTTCTTGTGTTGGTTAGTATTTTGGAAGCATTTGTTTGTTCCTAGGCCCAATGGTTAGAAGAATGTTGTAGAGAATGTATATTAAAAGGAAGTGCAAAGAAATTTTGCTCTTGATTATTGAAGATTTTACACTTTGCATGGGGTGGGACATATTGCCATGGAACTCCATACAAGATTGGTTTAGATTCCTCTTAATGTTGTCTACCCTTATCTCCGGTCTCTTTGCAAGTGGGAACAACAAAAGTGAGGGCAATTTGGAAAAAAAAACTATTTATGTTGTTTTCCCATCATTGTGTTGTTGCGGCTAAGTTTTTTTGTGGACTTGGTGAGTCCAATTAAACTTGTTGAGTCGAGTCTAAGAAACTTGGGAGGGCTGACTCAGGTGTGGATTGGGCGAGTTTTGTAACTATGATACATGTGATGTACAATATTTACGATACCAAGGTTGGCTTGTTATCCCTGTAAATTAGCCACTCCCTTAGTTTATACTATAGGAAATGCATTCTTCTTTGACTGCAGGACATTCAGTCAAAACACACATTTTTCTGGGCAGGGATGAAAAAGGATATAAAGACCTTTGTTGCAGAATGTGACACTTGTCAATGCATTAAGGGTGAAAATATTCACACACTGGGCACACTCCAACCTCTTCCAATTCTAGAGGTTGTTTGGACGAATACTTCTATGAATTTTATTGAAGGGCTCCGAAAGTTTGGAGGCAAAACAATCATTCTCGTGGTGGAGGATTGTCTCTCTAAGTATGCTCATTTTTGTTCTCTAGCCCACCCATACAAGGCCTCAATTGTTGCCCAAATATTCCTTGCCTCCATTTTTTGCATTCATGGCATGCCCCAGTCCATCGTATCCAATTGTGACCCCAAATCAACTAGTCATTTCTGGCAAGAATTGTTCAAGCTGCATGGTACACAACTCAAGATGAGTTCGGCATACCATCCCTAGACCAATGGGCAAAATGAAATTGTCAAGAAGTGCTTGGAAACTTCTCTGTTGCTTTCCATTTGAGCAATCGACTCATTGAATCAAATGGGTTTCTTTGGTTGAGTGGTGGTATAATACTTCCTATCACTCCACCAAGATGACACCATATAAAGCTGTTTATGAACACCCTCCACAGTCACTTTTGTGATACATTCTAGATAGTTGCAAGGTTCAAGCAGTGGATTCCATTCTCATGGAGCGTGCACAACTACTCCAACATCTCAAAAATAATTTGGCCATGGCATAGAACTATATGTGACAAGAAGCAAATCAACATTTTTTTGAGCCCAGTTTTAACATCGGGGATGTGGTTTTCCTATGCCTACAACCCTACAAGCAATCATCATTGAAACTTTGTGGCAGGGAAAAGATAGCACCAAAATTCTATGGATCGTATAAAGTGCTCCAACACGTTGGCCCCGTGGCGTATAAGCTAGAATTGCCTCCTTCCACGATACATCCAATTTTCCATGTCTCATCTTTAAAGGTCCTTGGAAACTATATACAAGTCGAATCTACACTACCCTCATTGGATGAAGAAGGCTCAGTCATCTCAAAACCCACGAGTATTCTGGATCGGTGTACAAGCACACTTTGCAACTGCACTCTCGCTGATGTTCTAGTATAGTGGCATTGACTATAGCCAGAAGATGCCATTTGGGAGCCACTACATCGACTACAACATTAGTTTCCTCACCTCAAGCTTTGAGGACAAAGCTTCTTGAAGGGGAGAGCATGTTACGACCCTATCCTAACACAACCATTGTTATGTACTTGTCTAGTGTTTGTGTATGTTTGCACCTTGGGCACCTAGTGTGTATGGGCCCATTATGGTGTAACCTTTACTTTTATTATAAGTAGGAGTTAGTAGCTCGGGTCCCCTCTTTCATGTGGTCCGATCCTTGAGCATTAGGGTTAGGGTAAATAAGGGTCTATATAAGGACATGGGTTTGGAGTAGAATGTATCTCATATTTTTTCAAATTGTATTGGAGCTTTGCTTCCAAGGAGGTTGCCCCCTTGAAGAGGCCTGTGATATTTATTGTGCTTGATTAATACAAGTTTGTTGTATTTCCAATCAGTTACTTTTTTAAGCACTTCTTTATTTCATTTTCATGATCATTTAGTTTACAAGCATTTCCATTAACTTCTGGATTGCCATTGCGGTTATACTTATTTTTATTTGAAGGTTCCTAACAATATGTGAGGAGTTTACATATAAAGGAGAGAGAGTGCATTGGTTGTATTCTGTACATGCTGTAGAGGATATGTTTATTGGAGAACCTACACGTAGAATTGATATTGGAAGTGCATCCATACAGATGTATATGTAATGCAGTATCTTGTTAATATCAATTCATCATTCAGCCATTGTTTTGTGTATGTTGTTTGCATGTGTTCATATCTATTGTTAGTGCTGTAGATATAACTTCTAGACTGTTCCTATTCATGTTTTGATTGCTATACTCTGTCTGTATAGGGCAGCCTGGACTAGTGCCAGGTTGTTGTAGGTAGGCAAATTGAATAAGTGCATTGGAAGTCAAGTATGTGCACATTAAGAGTTCGTGATGCAATATTGTATGTGACAATGTGTATTGTTAAGTGAAGTATTAGTTATGTACGATAAGTCATAAGGTGACTTATGAAATGAAATGTAAATGCAAGCACATGCATGTCAAATGCAATTTAAGAAAATGATGAGGTGACGGGTAGTTAGTAGGAGGATGCAACTACCTCCCTAGTTGTACAAATAAGACCCTTCCCTATTTCATTCGTGTTGTTGGCATGGTATTGAGGGTTTTTTGTGTGCGTAGTGTATGCATTGTAATTGTAAGTCATTCACGTTGTATATTTTGTTCATTTAGGTGGTAATGGAATTGTGTTGTAGTATGTTGTCTGCCATTTCTACAACCATCCCATGTAAGCCTAGGTCATTTGGCCCAAAGGGCAAGCTGTCTAACTGCTATGCCAAGTCGTCTGGACCTTAGACTGGGTCGTCTGACTGCTATGTTGTGTAGGGCCATAGGAGAGGAAATGATACAGGTCATCTGGACTGTATTCTATGAAGTTACTTGAGCAATTTGACTGTCATTCCTAATCATAGTTATGAAATCCCGATCCAATCCGATGTTTTGCAATTCAAGAGGGTTCCCGATTGATCGGCATTGCAAATCAGGTTTTTCAAAAAATAGGCGATTTTTGCCGATTTTTTCGAAAAATTGCAATTCCTGCAACGGAAAATTGGCTGTGGCCACATGGGTAGAGGAAACGTTATAAATTTGTTTTTTCATTTTGCCTCATTTTTACCTGTTCCAAATTGGAGAGAGGGGTCTACCTACTTGCTACCACACCAAACAAAACACGCTAGTGCATCCTAATAGCCGTTTTTTTTCAGTTTGAAGGAATCTGACAGCCACCAACAACAATGCTATACATTATTAATTGATGAAATTCTCCATAAAAATATGTTGAACTATCAGTCCAAACTTATTGCTCAATTTTTGTTATCCTATAAAGAAAAAATTGGTGTTGCAAACATTGGAACTAATGGGTAGAGTGAAACTAACTATTACACAAAGCCTAAAACACCTTGCGAAAGACAAATTTGGAAGCCTAATATCAAAAACACCATTTAAGTTAAAACCAATCGCAATCATCATTTAAGTTAATTTGTTGGTGTTTTATTCAGCCTATGAGTTGTTGAAGTCCCAAATTAGTAATTGCAGCATTCTTTCTACACGAAAACGCCCCCTTTACCCCTCGACACAGGTGACGACAAGCGTTAGCTGCCAAGGCACAAGAAGAGGCACAGGCACAACTACAAATTTTGTAGTTTGTACCTTTTTTATATTATAAATTTATAAGCAATACAAGAATTTTTGAATTTTGGACACATTAAAATTTCTTTATTTAAGATGTGTTTTGTCACTTTCATGTGTCGTTTAAGGATTTAAGCTTGTATTACTTGCCTCTTTCATGTGTAGTTTAAGCTTGTATCATTTATAGTATTAATATTTGATTTGCATAATGTTAATTCATTGTGATATGCATGAAAAATTGCATTTTCTTCGGTTTTGGTTTTTTTTTGCTGATTCCTGATTTTCTCAACTATGTTCCTAATTGTTCCTCCAAGTGTGGAATACCACCACCATACTACAACATCCAAGGAAAAGCATAGAAGTATAATGCCAATGCACCCTCGAATATGGCATCAAGTCGATGTGTGACATAGTTACTTGTGACATACTAGACATTTGCGATGTCTTGCTAGGAAGACCCTCTTGTTGACTGCCAAGCGACCTACCAAGCTTGTCTTCAACAATGGTTAGCGTGCATTGAGGAGATGGCATACATGAGTCCGAAGTGTCTCCCTTAGGAAAAAGGAAACTTTGGTTTTTGATAAGCAATGCAAAAAGTTAATATCTTATGCCCAAAAATTTGTATTGCTTATGGTTCGCCTTGAGAACCATGGTGCCGAGAAGTTTACCCTTTTCGCGCCAACCACAAATTGCTCTTCCCAGTCTTAGTAGATGGACACTTTGCTTCACCCATACTCTAATGTCTTCCAGGACCTGAAGGATGTCCCATTGCATTGCTCAATGGAGCATTAGATTTGACTGTATTCTAGATTCAATGATTCCCAATAGTCCTTTGTACCACCAATCAGTCTAGGAGAACGATGAAATTTGGTGGCAAATACAAAAACTATTAGACTAGAGGAAGATCAAGCCTAGCTCCTTGCCATATGGCAGTCCCATTCCCATTGTGCTAGCACCCAAGAAGGATGGTACTTGGCGCTGATGTATTGATTACAGTGCACTCAACAAGATCACTGTCAAGAACATGCATCCTGTTGTGCATTAATGACTTGTTGGACTAGTTCCAGGGGGTTCAATATGTTAGTAAATTGACCTCAAGTCAGGTTACCATTAGGTAGTTGTTAACCCCATAAACATATGAAAGACAACCTTCAAAACTTGGGAAGGGTTGTCTGAGGGACTGGTTATGCTGTTTGGCTTGACCAACACCTCAACGACATTCATGTGCCTGATGAATTACATTCTGCATCCATTCATAGGGTCCTTTGTGATCATCTACTTGGATGACATCTTTGTATTCAATAGGACATCGGAATAACATTTGCAAAATGTGTGCCAAGTTTTGGACACTTTGGCCAACGGACATCACCTTCTATATACCAACTGACTCCATGATGTTAACTTAAGTCAAGGAGGCAGACAAGGCTGTGAAGTTTCTACAACAGGTGCAAAATATACAAACTCAGGTTCAACAGATTCTTTAGTGCCAACAATAAAAGTACAAGGTGCTCCGTAAATAACATAGACAACCACACTCATTTCAAGTTGGAGATAAGGTTTGGATTCATCTAAAGGAATGCTTCTCCAGTCCACATTGGAAGGTCAAACCACTGCACTATGGTCCATACACCATTCAACACCAGACAAGTGAGAACGCCTTTGTTCTTGATTTGCCACCATACTTGGGGATGCATCCTGTCTTCCATGTAAAACTCAAGCCATACACACTTTGCCTGTTAGAGCATGTGGCAGTGTAGATCCTATGGATTTAGGCCTATCTTAGTTGGAACCTGTTGCAATAGACCAGTTGATGAAATGACCAACAAAAGCACATGCCCCGTGACATACAACCTATTCAGGATTGCAAAGTAGGGTCAACTTCCTTCACAGGCGAAATAGTAGATGCTTGATCAAGTCAAGCATCTCTTTCCACAACTAGAGATTAATGCAATGGGGACCATTGCTTACTAAGGGGGGGCGAATGATTTGAGCGAAGCAAGTGTTGCTTAGTGTCCAAGGAGCATGATGCCAGAGCTCTCACAACTTGTAGGCCTTGGCACCTATGTGGGATCTTCTCCAAAAGGGCCAACTCCAAGTCAGTTTGTGGTGCTATGATTTCTTTGGTGCCAACTTGCATAAGAAGACAAAACCGTAGAGCGACAACACACACACAAACAATCGATGCCTGACACCTCCCTATAGTGGAGTTGGACTATTTCAACCACCCATTCATCCAAAGACTGCTGTGGTCTGGTTCATCTTCCAACTGATTTGTAACTTATGTACATAACTTGTATATAGCATAGCGTGGGAATTCCTTTCTATCTTGGTCTTTGGAGCGCTTTTTTCCTTCTATAGCTTCCATTTTCTTCCTGCAAACTTCTTTCTACAGGCTGTCTGTCCCCACTCTTGCCAAAGAGAGTTCACTGCACCCTGCGGCGTGTACCTCTTGTATTAAACATTTGCAATGTTTCTTTATATTTAATAGAAGAGCCTTGAATTCTGCTGCGTGCTTGCGTCACCATTATCTATTATGTTTATTGTTTTGTATGGTGCATTTCTTTGTTGGTGTTAAAAACAAGAGAACATTGCGAATCAAATATGGAAGTAGCAAGCTCCATCTCTAAATGGATGACTTCCATAGTATTCACTTTCGCAAGCCGATTTTACACATTACCCACAGGCAGCAGGTGTGTTTCATCTTTAATATAAAAAAAAAAAGTTTGGCTCGAAAACAAGGAGAAAACAACTAAAGATTCTTTCTTAGTGAGGGTTTTCTCATCGAAGATGCTTCACAATGCCTTACTTTGTAGTGAAGAAATCATCTGTGTTGACCAGATATTATAATTTCACTTTTCCAAGTGGATTATTTAAGACTTAGGGTCCATCACGCTCTTACACAAATTTGCTTCTATACATCTGCAGAATAGCAAAAAGCAAAGAACACTGTTATGTAGAGTTTTAAAGACCATATGGTGTGTGTGTGTGTATCTATATCTATATCTATCTATCTATCTATCTATCTATTTATAGATAAAGGTAAAGAAAAAGGGCTGAAAACGTTTTTATGGCAAAGTTATGAGCTTCGGAGGCAAAGCCCTAAGGGCACCACTTATTTTCTTTACAAACAATGAAACGATCCACAACAGATACAATGGATGGTTGTGGGCTGGAGTATAAATACTTCCACAATACAATGATGCATGTTGCAAATATATGTCAAACTGACATTCTTGTTTAATACCATATTACATGGATCCAATGTGGAGCAACTTATGAAGTCCCTGGATGAAACAAACAAGGGTTTTTAGGAAACCCTACAAAAATGACTATTGTTTTCAGAAAAGCCTTAGGAATTCAAAATATTTCGAGAGAAATGAATGGAATAAACTTATTATCCAAATAACTGCATAAAGATAGAAGGTACATGAAAAGAAGGAAAGACACAAAAGATGAGAACGGTGCCCTTAGACACCAATAATTTTCTTTACAAACAATGCAATGATCTCCAACCTATACAACGGATGGTTGGGGGCTGGAGTATATGTACTCCCACAATACAGTGATGCATCTGACAAATATATGTCAAACTGACATTATTGATCAGTACAATATTACAGGGATCACCTTATTAGGTGTCAAGTGGCATGTAAGCATATACGTTATATTGCATCATACAATGTTGGCCATGGGCAATAAGTAAAACATTAACACATTTTGACAACTTGTAGAAATCCCACTAGTTCTTGAAGAATGTTTTGGTTTGTTGCTTTAAGCAAAAGTTCAAAGGTTTGTGTTTGCATTTTTACCGTAAAATTGAATCAGGTAATAAACAGAGTTTTGTGTTTCATTGGACTATTTTAGTTTTGATCAAGAGACTATCTTACTACTAAAATCAAGAGATGTGCTTTCCAGTTTTTTGTAATCTTTTATTGCATCTGCTTTTTAAACTATATTCTTTTGTAAGTGTATTATGAAGATTGAAGTTCTTTTAGCCGAATACAGGAAAAAGCAAGCACCCATGTTTTGTCTGGGACAAGGATAATCCAGATGAGATAATTTTTTATTATATTTTTCTGCATCTGCTTTTTAAACTGCATTTTTTTAAAGTGTATGGGGAAAATTGAACTGCTTTTAGCTGAATACAGGAAAGAGCAACCACCCACAATTTTGCTGGGATAGCGATGATCCAGATGAGAGAATTTTTGAAATGAGGTTTGGAGGAAGATCGTTCTATTGGTCATTTAGTGATTGGGATGATCTTAAGTGGCAAAGTACATGGCGAAGTACATGGCAGTATAATCGGACACGCAGGGAAGAATATTCAGATAGTGATGTCAGTGATGATGTAACCCCTCCTACAGGATCAGCCTCTGACCGAAAGACTCTTGGTTTAGCTCCCCATGGTCCTTTGAAATTGGAAGATGTTAAGCAAGCGTAAGCTAAATTTTAATAATTTATGGATTAAGTTATTTAAAATGAACTTCCTTGACAACTTGCCTGTCATCTTACTTCACAGTCAGAAAACATTACCTGCTTTTAAGCGAAAATAAGGTATGGTAAGCAGGCTAATGATGACATTTCTTTAATTTTCTAAGGTAGACATTGTGCTTCTTTGCTGATATTGATGCAGGTTTCGTGAATGTGCTTTAAAATGGCATCCAGATAGGAACCCAGGCCCTTCAAAGGTTAGTTCAATCATATGTGATAAATTGTTCAAAAATTATCTTGCAGAATGTAGATAAGCACCCACATATCACAGTTAAATATCAAACAAAACTGCGCTTAAGTGCTTCTCTCATATTTGTACCAAAAAAAGACAAAAACATGACACTAAGAAAACTAGTAACAAAATCATGGAAATAGAGTATTTAAGAAAGAGAACAACCAAGAATTTAAACTGTGTACAATGAGTAAAATTAGATGAGAGGAGATCAAATGGCATTAACTCAACCAGTTAAATTCTCAAGTTTCAAGGAGGAGACCCAAATTCGAATCTTGCTAAGCGATGCATGCGTAATTGTCAAGCTGTTGTAATACACTATGTGGCCACAATGTAATATGGGTAGGGCCATTTCAATTTCATATAACTGATTAAAAGAAAGAGAAAAAAAAAGAAGAGATGAGAGGAGACAAGTTATAGTTGAATTAAAGTAACTCATTCCTGTAACTGTTTTTTGATTGGTAAATTCCCTCTTTGGCGGCAGTAACTCTGGGCTTAGCTGCCATAATTGTGGGTTATCTTTTCCATTAAATTCACCCAGGACTTGCATCTGGCCATCTACATTGTTGTATGCGGAACCTAGAGTTGTATAGGGTAGTTTACAGGATGTTCCAGTCAACATTATTTCAATTATGCACACATTGCCAGGCAAGATTTGAACCTAGGCCTCTTCATTTGGAGCCCACGTTTTGAACCACTTTAACTCATTCTGTTTGATAACTTATTCCTGTATCTTGGTTTAACAGGGTCCATTTTAGATACATAAATGTTGGATACATGTCTAGGGCTACATAACTTTATCTAATCTGCTATTATCTGTAGTCATATCATGCAAGAAATGACCCAGTTGAAAAACATAAATAAATTGTCATAAGAACTCTTTTCATGCTGTTTCCGTGATTCAACTTCTGCCTGTTTCGGGCTATTTTGAAATTTTAATAACCTGATAATGTGTTATCCAGCCAAGTGGAAGCTGTAGGCATAAGAAAGAAATGCATGAATTAGGCATCATTGTTCTTTTAAAACATAATTGTTAATAACCATTTCCTCAGGCTATTAACAAGTGCATTACTCTTTTAAAACACTGATCTCAACTTTTTAACTTGCTTTTTCTCCTAAGGACAATGCCTGAATCTTATTCTGTAGTCTGAGGTTGAATGCCCGATTTCCAAAACTTTCCTTTGCTTCATAAGCTAGCCTTAAAGTCTACTTATAACATATGTTTTGTAATCAAAGGGGAGTCAATATTGAAATGGCAGTTGGAATTTTCCATGAGCATATAGCCTCATTTGATTCTTGTTTTAATTGTGGTATTTATCTGCAACCTTAGTAATTACCAGTTACCAGAATAACCTTCTGAGCTAATTGTTGGATCTCCTGACATTTTTCTTTTATATTTATAGAATGAATTGTACTTATAGATTGTGCTTCTCCTGGGTCCACTATTTCTTTTCCCAGAAGTATTTTTCTCTAGGAAAGTTGCTTTGATATTACATGAATTGTACTAATGGTTTAGAATGACTGATGGCATAAATGGTTTCTTAAACAGGTGATAGCTGAGGAGAAGTTTAAGCGTTGTGGTGCTGCATACAAAGCATTGTGTGATGCTTTCTCGGTTGTTTAATTTTAGTAATTTGTTAAGGTTCTGGTTATGCCTCTTTGACCAGAAAAAGTGTATACAGAGAATGACTATCCGGATATATGATAGCTACTATAGCATTAATTATTCTTTTCACAGCAAGGTTCTGAGTGGAGCATGATGGTTATAATAATTTTAATAAACGCTTCAAATAGAATGACCGTCATTTCATTGTAGCCTCTGCAGCTTATGACGAAGAAAGTAGGTTTGAGGTTTGGTCCACTTGTTAACGGAGTACATATTACTGATTCTAGCAAAATAATATAACAGTTTGTGGTGCCTAACTAGCCTAATTTATTTGACATGGCAACCGTGCACTTCTGCTTCAACTTTCCACACAGCTTTTGCACAAATTGCCAAAGCTCCAGCAAAAAGATGGGTTAGAATAAAAAAGAACAAACGGACAATGAAGATTAGACTCACCACCAAAAGTAATGTCAGTCAATGGTATGCGAGAGTATGCATGTTATTTACCATAAACGATGGTCATTACATACGACAAAGAAAGCCCTACTGCAACGGGCAGATAATAAGAAGATGAATTGCTTTCTTTTTGTAGCAAATAGTGGTCAAACAACTTTTGTTTTGAAATAAAGAGGAACTAGAGTCGGAAAATAATCGAAGAGGGAAGAGAAAGAAGAACATAAGCATTATATGAAAACATCAAACCAGAGAAAAGATGTTGAGGTACCATATAGAGAGCCAAGAGGAGACACAAAAGCTTGTCTATAAAAAGAAGATTGCATACAATGAACATGGGATATGGATTGGAGACACTATATAGCATTTCTTGTGGGAAATGAAGTGTGAATAACACAATTCAAAAAGTTCGTAAAATATTATTATAGATAATGAAGGTGACAAGACTGGAAATAATTTTAGGCCTTTCAAAACATGAATTTTTGCAGACACAATATAAGATTTCTTGTGGGAGATGAAGTGTGAATAACACAATTCAAAAAGTTCCTAAAATATTATTATAGATAATGAAGGTGACAAGACTGGAAATAATTTTAGGCCTTTCAAAACATGAATTTTTGCAAACACAATATAAGGATGTAATTATCCTTTTTTAGTTTTTTTTTTTTTTTTACCGTTAAGAGACTTGTTAAAAGTGCAATTACATTTTTTCTAGTAAATGTTTTTTCTTCCTGAGAATGTTTATCATTAAATAATGATGAAAACATTTTATCATAACTTTTAGATAATCAATTTTATACCTTAAAACTTTGATCCACCACTTGTAAATTACAATGATTATGATTAGAAAATTCAACTGTATAATTTGTGCTGAAGTTTGAAGAGGATAAGTTGGCTAAGTGGCAAGCAAAATGCCTTTACATCACTTCTTACTAATGGTGAAATCCATGTTGGGGTGTGTTATCAAATCTTGTGCCAAAGAGAGTCTAACACCAAAGGTTGGAGTTGTGTTAAAACCAATGGTTAATATCATTGTAGGATCGTGCTAAACTGTTGATGCCAAGATTGTTATTGATTAAAGAAGTTTGTGTCAAAGCAGATGTTACAATAAATTCCCATAAAATTTTAGGATTTCATGTTACAAAAATGTAGTATGAGGTACTGCCTTAGCTTCCAACTCTCCAAATTGACGACCAAACAAAAGATAGATTAAAGGATGAAGGATCTCTATACAGGTAGGTAGGAATCAGAGTTTTGTGGGCCTCAGAAGCCCAAGTCCTTGCCGATTTTGGAATACTCGACACTATACAAAATAGGAAATAGGCTAAGTATTGAAAGTCTCAATTCTTTGACTTGGCTTGTGATTCGTCAACAAACCTTTAATTTTTTGACCAATCGACAATTTACCAACCAACAAATGAAGTAGGTGTAAGATGTAGCTCGAAGAGGCTTGAAACGGACATTTTCCCTCTTTGTAAATGTAAAAACTGCTTTTATTTACTTCGCCACTTCTTGCCATTCAAAACCCGGGAGGAGAGGGACCCACCTTTTAACACTAAACAACTATGATCGCAACTTGCCAATAATAGAGCCAGAAAGAGCTTGAAAGTCTTATCCCACTTGAAAGTTGGTGGAAATAACCCCCATCCAATCCATGTAGGTTAATCAATTGTCTATGGTTAGTGGGGCTCTTAAGATACATGCGTGTGTAAGTCAGTTTGGTTAAAAAACGAACCCATATTTATTAGTCACATTGATCTCTTTATATTGACTTATATGCCCTAATCCAACCTCCCATCCAAGGGAAAAAACGAGCATATGAGAGGACACTTTATATTATAAAACGACAATAGCTCTATTTAAAACAGAGGGTTCGCCTTCTCCATTTTAAAACAAAACCAGGCCATAGCTTTTGCCTCTCTATTTTAAAAGCCAAATTTTCATGACTAGATTGGGCAATGCATTTCAACTGTAGAAAGGGAATTCCTCTATCCTCAGGTCAAGCGCAACCGGTCGAGTCGAAGATTCTTGAAAGCGGGTTTTTTAGTTTGTTATTCCTTGCACCCAGGTTGGCCTTAAATGACCCATTAAAACGCAAGTTGAAAAAAAATCTGGAGTGGCTCCTCTATTTTAATGGGAAAAAAATAGGGTAAAACCCCTCTAAATAAGAGCCATAGGCTCATTTGTAACATCTTTTGGGCTTTTTAAGAAAGACTAGATTTAAAATTCAAAATTTTGAGTAATGAAAGACTAAGAAAAAATGCAAAAACCTCTCTTATTTTAAAGAGCCATAGAGTCATTTGTAACGACGACTTTTGGCCATTTTAAATAAGACTAGATGATTCAAAACTCAATTTTTTGAGTTATGGAATATTAAGAAAGAGTGCAATTAAAAATTAATGAAGTATAACAAATCAAAATATAGATATATAAGCAAAATAGCAAGAATAATTTTATTGCTAAGTAAATCGAGAACATTGTGAAGAAATTGAATACAACATAATATAACAAAATTTCATTTCCACTTAAATGAAGATAATATACAATGCAAATAATTTATAATTACAATGTATACATTGTGCACAACATATATTTGATTGCTTTTAGGCAACTCACTCTGTGAATAGGTAAGTCTATCTTGTTCCAAACTACTATCTTTCAACATACGGACTTATCTCTTGACATTTGTACAACAATCTTAGTACAGAAAAGTCTATACGACAATTGCATGTATGACATTCAAATGTATGAAACTCACATCTGTGACAACTTTTGTATTATGACTCCAATATACAACCGCTTTATTGTACGATAACCCTTGTATTGTGACTTCAATCCTATATATAGAACTTACGACAACCCTTGCATTGCGACTTCAATCCTACATATAGAACATAGAAGGACAACCCCATTGCAACTTCAATCCTACATATAGAACTTAGAAGGAACAACAATAGATCTATCTACTACAACAATAAGCCATATCAACACATACAAGAAACATACAATAGCAATAGATGAAGGATGGAAATGAGTAGATATTGCATTAATAGCGGAACACGTACAACATTCTCCTTACATACAATACATAGTGTACCCATTCAACCCTTCTATGCTAACCACTCCAACCACTATTCAACACCAACAACACACTTTGACCAACCATAACAACACTAATGAATGAGGAAAGGGTCTTATTTATACAACTAAGGAGGTAGTTGCATCCTTCGACTTACTAACTACCTAACATCTCATTGTTTACATTTGACATGTATTTATCTTACATATACATTTCATTTGATGACCCACTTTATGACTTGTTCGTACATAACTAATACTTCAAACATTACTCGTTATTGCATAAATTATAACATTACCACTTTATAATTTTATTAATTATACATATGCACATTTCATCAAACAATTTGGGTACGAACTACAAAATAAAACAAAATGACAACTTATTCACTCATTACGTAGACATGTCACTTTGCCTGTCTACACACTACAAGCAATTTCCAAGAAGAGATGTGAGGCTATAGCATTGCATCTGTTACTCATCTTTTTACAATCAAGAGTGCATGCCTTTATATAATATTTTTGGTGTATTTGAAATCCATCGTATTGAATATGGAAGGTCACCCACATGGTAATGTGATGGTTCACTTTCCATGAGTTAGAAGATCAACTATATGAATTTGTGGCAATTCACCTTCCATGAGTTACAAAGTGCAATTAAATGAAAATCACATACATATGACTTGTCTTTTAGTGTTTTCTATTCTACTGATATGTTAAGATGGTTAGAGATGCATTTTCAATATGAAATCTAAAAATAGAAAATTATTATTTTTGGTAAGCATTTTGTTTTGTATTTTTGAGGACCTTTAGAAAGTTTTTTTCCACACGGTTGTTGCCAACCCTATACAGGGGTTGCCAACTAAAATTGTTGTTTTCCCTCTAATCTTTCCAATAGTTCATGAATAGATCAAAATGAACTCTTGAGCATAAAGTTATACCCTTGACAATGTGGTTAGGATCAAAAAAAAGGTTTTTGGGTATTTTTGGGTATAAAGCCATGTCCCAAAAGGTCACATGCCTAGATCATTCCTTCCCGCTTGGAAAGCAATGGTCCTCATTACACCAACTTTTGATATCAGATATAGAAATTGTTTCTTTATCTTGAATTTTTTGTGAGCCATTCCCCTTGGTGACCAAATTATCTTGTCTTGACCACTTTGTACAATTGAATGGATTGCCTTCTCATGATCTTAGTTCATGTATCAACAATCTGATCCACTAGTGCTAAACTATTTCAATTGAGTTCTTCAATGTCCAACTGTTTTGTTACTATGGAAGTGTCCAATAGAGGTGAATGATAGGGCTTGAGACTTTCAACATTGAAGATTGGATGCAAACCAAGATTAAATGGAAAATTCAATTGAAAGGCATTTGATGATGTATGGTCTACAACAAAGAGGTTTGGTCTTTTTATGGTGTCCTGCATGTCTATTTCTAAATACGTAATCTCACCTTATCTCCAACCTAGAATTGATATGGAACCCAATGTTGGTCATGGCATTGTTTGCATTTTTTAATCATCTTTTCCAAGAGATCATGGACCTGCTCTTGGATATGCTGAATTTGTTTTGCAAATTGTGCTAGCTTTTTTGCTTTTTTTGTGTCCATGAAGTGAGTACTCCATGGGTTGCATAGAGAGAGCTACATCAGTGGGTGCCAAGGGTTAGAACTCAAAATAGACATGAAATGGGTTGTGTTTGGTAGAGCTATGCAAAGCTCGATTGTACCCATATTGAACATAAGGGAGACTCTCATCCCATGTGCGTGGATGTGTGACTTGTACATTTGAAGAAGATGCACAATCAATTGATTCACAACTTCTATTCGACCATCAATTTAAAAATGGAAGGCTATGGACATAGTCAACTTGGTGTCCATCATGCTCCATAGGGTGGATCAAAAAATGCTCAGTAATTTGCTCTCTGTAAGAGACAATGGCCTTTGGCAAGCCAAAGTTGATCCACACATGACCAAAATAGAGCTTAGTAGTCTCCTTGGTTGAAATGGATTTCTTACAAGGAATCACAATAGCCATTTTTGAGAAACGATCAACTCCTATAAAACTCAATGATTACCACACTTAGATATGGGCAAACTTGAGAGGAAATCCATATTCCCAAGGATTTGATGAAACTGGCATTGATGTATACAATCCTTGTTTCTTTTTGGTTGGTTTGGCAACAAAGTAAGGGATACATGACATATTGTACCTCTTAGTATATTTCCTCATTCTAGGCCAATAGAAGTACTTTAGAAGAACTAGCATCATTTCTATCAAAAAATGACCTACTACTTTGATAAAGTGCACTTCTCAAATCATCTTTGAACACTCCTTAATTGCTAAAAACATGTCTCATGTGACTAAAGA
This sequence comes from Wollemia nobilis, assembly GCA_028583015.1. NCBI lineage: Eukaryota > Viridiplantae > Streptophyta > Pinopsida > Araucariales > Araucariaceae > Wollemia > Wollemia nobilis. The sequence continues at coordinate 11,367,876 of JAQPPZ010016879.1, read as the reverse complement.
GGCTATCTTACAAATAAAAATCAGAAACGTGCTTACCCACATGAACAACTTGGTATGTATCTGCAAAATTAGAATCCACTTTATACAAGGTGGACCAATTGGAAGTAACATGCCCATAGGAATCAAGAATGGTGGTGAGATGATTGGCGGTTGGCTCAAATATTTACTATTGAATTGATACACCATTTCTTGTGGTTGATGATAAGAAGGAATTGTTGTATATATGTGGCCCACTTTTGATACCTTTCATTCCTTAGCTTACTTTGCATCTGAATCAACTATGAAGATTTGTAAACTGTATGGACAATGGTGTAAACAATGAAAATCGTGCATCTATGCTATTTGCAACATATAACAAATTGAAAGTAAAGAATCATGTAATCATTTGCAAGATAAAGATAATACAAAATAAGGTGCTCTTTTATTAATCACAAGGAGTTCGATTACAATATTTCCCTCTTAGGGAATCCCTCAATTCGATACAATTGTTACAAATATTGTGGCCCCTCAAAGGGGAGAGATGCATTCAAATGATCTTCACATGTCCACTACTTTGCTTGAGGGCTTATTAGATGCCTCCTTTGATGTCAAGAAGTATGATCTCGATGATGCTCTTGGATCCTTGATTGTCCCTATCACCTGCACACAAGAAAACTCACAAAACATTAATAGTAAAGCTTAGCCTCTCAAGATGAGGCCATTTTGTGATGATAGCAAGATATAAAGGAAATGCATGAAAGAATGATAAAATGCTTATAAATACTAAAATAAAAGCATGAAAGAATACTGGAAAGCATGTAATCTATGATAAAAAAGCAATTGCAATACAAAGAAAATGAAATCTATGGCTAAAATGTAGGAAATGACCAATCAAACCCTAGCCGCTATCGCCTAGAGCAACTGGATCTGCTAGCCGCTATCAAATTTAGTGGCTAAGCCTACGGGCCACTATCGAAGATAATGACCACGAGAGAAGTATTCTGCCCTCTAAATATTTGGCCTAAAATCGATCAATTCAACTATGAAATTGATGTTCAAGGGTTTCTTGTGCCTTGGCGCATGGTTTTGCGATGGAATTGATGTTGCTCCATTTGAATTTGATCCTTGGACAACGGGTTGTTCTCTTCAAAATTTGGTAGCCTCCATTGGTGGAAAGGCACTTGTCATTGCTTAATTGGACAACACTTTGTTACTTCTTAAGGGGATGTTGATTCTCTCTCCAATCTGATAGGGCTTCGCTATGGCAAATGCTCATCAATTTCTCTAGGATTTGCTCTTCAAAATTGGGGTCTTAAATAGACTCCCAAAATCCTTGCTCTAGCTTCATGGAGAAGCCAAGAACAAGAATTGGTTATGCCCAGGTAGTTGAGATGAGCCTTCCAGAAGCTTCTATTCACCCAACTGATCAAGAATTTGTTATGCTTTCAAACATATTTTACTCGACTCGGGGTCGAGTTAGTTACAAAGCTAGCCGCTATCATCGTCAGTGGCTAGGGAGCTAGCCGCTATCACCATCAATGGCTAGGGAGCTAGCCGCTATCACCGTCAGCGACTAAGGTTGAATAGGACTAGATTGCCCCAGATGAGTGGTTAGAACCATTGCTAAGTCTTGGAAAGGTCCAAAATCATTCATATGACCTAAAGAGGTGCCCATATGAGTAGTCTCCTAAACATGACGTGTTTTAGGTGTCTACAGATGCCCCTTTTGGGATGCATTATGGGAAAACACAATGTTGAGCAAAAATAGATAACCTAACGTCATATTATAGGTTGATTGATGTTCATTGATCTGGTCAACGTTAGATGCCCCAATCATGGAAAGAGCATACATCATTGAATCATTGCCTTCGATGAGTTGAAGAACTTGATTTTGGTAATCTTTGGAATTGGGAGATAAGCTTAAGTCTAATCCTAGCCTTGGTGGTAATTAGGAGATAAGCTTAAGTCTAATCCTAGCCTTGGTGGTAATTAGGAGATAAGCTTAAGTCTAATCCTAGCCTTGGTGGTAATTAGGAGATAAGCTTAAGTCAAATCCTAGCCTTGGTGGTAATTAGGAGATAAGCTTAAGTCAAATCCTAGCCTTGGTGATAATTAGGAGATAAGCTTAAGTCAAATCCTAGCCTTGGTGATTAGGAGATAAGCTTAAGTCTAATCCTAGCCTTGGTGGCAATTAGGAGATAAGCTTAAGTTAAATCCTAGCCTTGGTGGTAATTAGGAGATAAGCTTAAGTCTAATCCTAGCCTTGGTGGTAATTAGGAGATAAGCTTAAGTCAAATCCTAGCCTTGGTGGTAATTAGGAGATAAGCTTAAGTCTAATCCTAGCCTTGGTGGCGATTAGGAGATAAGCTTAAGTCAAATCCTAGCCTTGGTGGTGATTAGGAGATAAGCTTACTGGTTTGCTTGAATTTGCTTTTGATCTTTTGTTTATTTGCCCCAAGCAAGGAGGGTGCATGATTATCTTTGACAATGATTCTTGAATGAATACACTTAGCAATGATTGAGTGTTTAATTATTGATTTTGATTATGAATGTTGTTATTATGACTACCCCCTCAAGCGACGAGTAGATGAGAAAAGAGGTAAGTGATGAAAGCGATGAGTCACTTGACCAAGATGATTGATTTGGACAATTCAATATGATTACTTTTGTTGTAGGGAAGGTCCTATTATAGTTATGATTTCAACTATTAATAGTAATTGTACATCTCTATCCCATGGAGCAGTCTAACCACAATGGCCTTCTTAGGGAATCAAGATGATAGCAATTCAATTTAAGCATGTGATGAATCACTATGTTCGATGATTTGATGAAATTTCATAGAAGAAAGGAAATGAATACCTCGTTCTCGTGGAGCAGTCTGGCCGCAATGGCCTTCTTGGGGATTGAAGTGAAGACATTTCAATTCGACGATGAATAATTTGGTTCAAATGGCCTTATGGTAATTTACTCATCTTATCGGATTGCATGGAGCGCAAGTCGCTGCAACCGCCAAGTGTATAGGGTAAATAACTGGATACGAGGCATTTGAAATTTTGTTGTTATTTGATTTTTTTGTTAATTTTTAAATTTTTGATGATTATGGATCGATAGATATGCTTTGATGTATGGATGTAATGCCTAGATGATGTTTTGATTATGCTATATGTATGCAATGTACTGATGACATGCACTAGCTAGATGATAGATGTATGCTTAGATGCTATGATCTAGATGTGTAGATGCACTACTATGTATGCTTATATGGATGCAATGGTGTATGTTAAATGCATGTTTAATTTGTTTCAATTGTTTATGCATTTAATCTATGTGATATGATATGATAGATGATGTATGTAATGCATTAATTATATGAGGATGATCTAATGCAAATGAACCTGTATGCTTTAATCACTTAAAACATAAGGAATGAATCTAATATGTGTTTAACAAACTAATGGATGACACCACAAAATGTATGAAAATCATGAATGAAAATGGTAACTCTTATCATAAGAATTAATCATTTAAGCATCCATATGTGAAATGAGATGATGTGAGATGTATGGGATTTCCTTATAAGCTTCTATAAATTAAAAGATATGCACAAAATAGTCAGTGGCCATCTAAATATCATTGCTGATATCCATCCAGTATCTATCCTATTTCATGAACACCCCTTAATAAACAAAAGTTCATAAGGAAAATTGTGTATGATTGATGAGATGATTTGTTGCTATAAGGGATTTTTGAGGTTTTCCATGAGACTCAAACACCCTAGTTGATTAATCAAAAGTTGTATAATGACTACACAAGACTCCTGAAAGATAAAAGCTTTTGTTATGAAGACCAAGATATTCATTATCCCTATGTGTGCAAATGAATATATTAGATGAAGCATAAGACTACCTCATTGCCAAGCGGGATTCATTCAACCCATTGTTGTAATGAGGATCACCATATGTTCATCATGATCCTAAGTTTGGATGTAGTTGGACTAGACTACTAGGTAATACAAGCCACCTAAAGCTAGCTCATCTGTAAATTTCTTAGAACTACCCCATTGCTAGGCGGGATTCATTCAACCCATTGTTGTAATGGGGATCACTCAATGGCTTTCAAATACTGACCATTCCAGGGATTCAAGCTCTTCACCCCCTTCTTTTCTTTTCATTTATTGGGATACTTGCTCATGCTTAGTGATGAAAATCACTATTTATTTTACATTTTTTTTTCTTTTGAGCAAGGGATTTGCTTTGATTTTGGGATTTTGCTTATTTTGTATGAAAGCAAGGGATTTCTTTGGGTAGGGGGGAGCTTGTCCTTTTTTCAATGATCAACATTCTAGACCATGCACATCACAAGATGAGCAAGTAAAAACCTTTCGCTTAAGGTGACTAGGACCACTTTGTAGTGTTCATCTTTCCTTGTTCAAACTAGGATTGTTAATGTTTAAATTGTGATAGGATTTTGATATATGCAAGGTACTATCAAAACTAGACCTCATCTTCAAAAGTCAAGATAGCTTTCTACAAAATCTGAGAAGATCACTAGGTATGGTTGAATGACTAGAAAACCCTAGTATATACCTTATAGCAACTGATGGGGTTGTGTTGAAAAACACAATTACTCACAAGGGATGATGGATGATGATGAATGTAAGGATGCATGATTAGCATACAAACATGGTGTCATTTGTAAGATTGTAAACACAACCTATCCTAATGCAAGTGCAATGGATGAAAATACCTAATGCAATGCAATTAAATGAATGCATATGCAAAATGTAAATGCAAATATTTTTGTATTTTTGATGTTTTAAATTGTTTTTGAAATTTTGATTTTTCAATTGTTTTTGAAATTTAATGTTTTTGAATGTTTTTGGATTTTGATATTTTATGATTTTTGTTTGTTTTTATGTTTTTAAGGGGAAGGTATGCTACCTTATGTACCCCTAGTGTGTGTGCTACTCAATGAAAGTGAGGGAGGTGTGATACCTTTGAGGGTCTCACTTTGCTTCATTGATCGTGATGTGGATGATGGGGAAGTTGTGATACCTTGAAGACCCCCAATGTGCATTGTGTTTGATGCATTATGATTGGCTTGGCTAGGAGTAGTAGAAATTGACCCTCCTTATTGTGGCATGGAATTTTGTGCAATGCCAATGTCTTGATGAGATGAGATGAGCAAAGATGAAACATTGGATGAAGCCACAGGTTGTGTAGATCGATTTAGATATTCCTATTTCTCTGTTACAACACTGATCATTCCCATAAACTCTTGGGGAGGTAGATTGATATGCACCTGATTAGGTTGCTCGACTTGATTGGTAGGTGTTGTGTTTGCTTCGTGTGTGGGCAAGGGGTCTTGGAAGACTCCTATCTGAAGTTCTTGCCTCTCGATCATATCTTGTACTAAATATCTAAAGGGATAACATGTCTGGATGTCATGACCCCTTTGTCGATGGTAAACACAATATAGATTTTCCTTGTGCACCTTTGATCTATGCTTATTAGGTTTCAATGGATGGATCTCTAGAAGATTGATTTTTTGTGCTTCACATAATCGATTAAAGATCGATGCTAATGTCTCTGGAAAATTAGTATATTGTCATTATGGCTGATGTTTTTGGCCTTGTATTTGATTTTGTTGCATATTATTTTGGGCTAGAGGAGGCTGAGCTTGGTAATTATGTTGCACTGGTAGTGGAGGTGGTGCGGCCTAGTTTGAGGATTCGAGGATACTCAAAACAACTTGATTGATTGGGGCCACCTTTTGTTGCATGTTGCCACCTTTAATATTCTTGTTTGGCCATTCCTTTTTGTGGAGTTGAATATCACCCTCTTGGACCTTGATGTCCTCAATGACCTTGGCCTGTGCTAAGGCCTCCTCGAATGTTTGATACTATTGTAATTGCAAGAGAAGCGAGATTTGTTTCGAACAACTTCTCGTAAACATCCGAGTGAGCTCTATTGTGGGTAGGGTGAAAGGTAATTTTGACATCACCTTCCTCCATTTATTGCCATACTCTATGATTGGCTCATCGTCAAGTTGATGAAGGCTAGCCAAGTCAATCAAGTTTATCATTTTCTTAGCACTAGAGGCAAAACATTCCAGGAATGCACTAGCCAATTGCTCAAAGGTGTATATGCTATGATGTGGTAGATGATTATACCATTCCAAAGCATCCCTAACTAATGTTGTAAGGAAGGTTCTCAACATCAAGGGGTCATTGTCTTGAATATGAAAGCACATATTGATGAAGATTGTCATGTGCTCTTGTGCATCTTCATCATCTTTGAACTTTTCAAGTTTAGGCATCTTGAAATTTGATGGGTATGTTGGTGATGACATTGATGGATGCAAAGGCTGATTGCTAAGCTGCTTTAGTGTGGGTTTTTGATAAACCAAACTTTGAGCTTGTTTTTCTAATGAATTTACCCGATCATTTAGTACTTTGTATGCCCTTGGAAAAATGATATGATCTTCCTGTTGTCACCCTTGATTAGGTAGAGGAGGCCAATTTTGATGTTGAGGTGGATGATAAGTATAATCATTAGGTACCTCATCATAACTGGATTCAGGGTAGGTATCTACTTCTTCCTGATGTTCCCATTGGGACTCTTCATATGATTCCTCCTCTTGTTGATCTTGGTACTGTTGAGGAGTATGAGGTTCTTGATGATAACTAGATAATGGCCTTTGATGTTGAACATGATTTTGGCATGGTCGAGGGGGAATATTTTGAGATTGTATTGGGTGCCTTATGCATTGTTGCATCCTCTGGGTGCTAGGTGTAAGCACCACTTCATGCAATGCATTTTGCACTTGCTCTTGTTGTATCTTTTGTTGTTCTTGTATCTTTCGTTGATACAACCTTTGTAGGTGTGCTCATTGTGAGTCCACCCATTATTGATTTAATTGTTGTTGATCCAACTAGAGTTGATCCGTATGTTGTTGTCTGTTAAGATTTGGCCTAAGTGCCTGATGAGTATGATTTTGTTGTTCAGTTGTATGGGGTCTATGTACCCTCGTATTTGAAATACGAATGGGTTTATCATGTCTTTTCCCCTAGTAGGATCTATTACTTGTTTTCCATGCTCCCTAAAGGTTGCATTGACTTGATATTTTGGTTTATGAATGGGCTCTGTATAGTCTGATGATGTAGAGCCACAATGTGGTTGCACCAAGTACTCTTCATGAGGAGTAGGAGGATGACTTGGGTCCTCTTCCTCATCTATGAGGAATGAATCATATTCAGGCTTAGATGTAAGCTCTATATATTTAGGCTGCATAGAAGCACAATGTGCATATGCAGAGTGCTCTCTGTGAGGAGTAGGGGGTGACTTGCTCGATCAAATGGGGTGGTTTGCTCATCCAAGCTAGGCCATGGTGTATGCTCATGTTCATGTTCTGATTGATGTATAGAGCAAGTTGGGATGTGAACCCATGACATTGACCTACTAGGCCCCTCAGTGGGTGGATTGTTCCTTATATAGAATTCTATCAAGGTGTTCAAGTCAGGAAGGTTTCCTGGAGGACCTATGGGTGCTTCCTTAATAGGGATATCTCAAAGGTTTGACCCCCTATGGATGGTATTGATGTTATGATAAAACTTGGGATGCCATTCAGGGATGGCCATGTCCTCTGGACTGATTTGGAGATGTTCGTTGGTTATGGAGCTTGATTCCCTCTCTAAATTGGAGGTCTTGTTCACCATGGGAGGTCCCCCGACCATTTTTTTGTTTTAGAAAATTTTGACTTTAAAAAAAGTTGTGGGTGTTATATATCAAAATGATTAGTGCGATGAGCTGATCACAATGGGCTATGACTCCAAAAAGTGTTTTTCGGGTCAAAATTTGTATTTTTGGAATATTTGGCCAATCGAGGCTCGTGGAAAAATGACCAATTTTAGGAATTTTGGAAAAATGTGGAGCTAGGCCTCAAAAATGTTATGAGGGGTGCACAAGGGGCTAACTAAGACAAAAAAATAAATTTGGCAATTTTTGGGGTTGTCTAGGGCTTTTTATGACTGTTTTAGTGTTGTTTTTCCCTATTTTTGGCTTAAAAATCACTCAAAAATAGAGTAATCATAAAACCAACATAACTTTTTTGTTATAGCTCCGATTTGCATAATTTTTGATAATTTATTTTTGAAAAATTAGGGTTTGGTCCTAGATCAAGGATCTTATGTTGATTACATGAATAATAAAGAAACACACAAAGTAGACAAAATGATTATCTCTTTTAAAGATTAATGTGTTTCCTAAGAACTTGTCTCGTGTGTTTTGATTTGTTGTGAATATAATCTAACTCTTATCATGTTTGAAATAGTTGATGTAATTCTTAGATTGTTTAAGGTTTTCACCTATATACTCGTAGTGATAAAATCAGTAATGACATCTAGGATGTTTACCCACAAAAATATGGAGATGAAATCCATATCTAGTCAGGGAGCATAGGTACTACCAATCCTCACCCAGCACACCGTGGTCAGTGATACACCCCTTTTAAGAGGAGTATGTGCGATTTTCTATGGATAGGATAGTTCTTGAATCGGCCTTGGCCATGGATGGGTACTGATGATACAATGTCAAACAAGCCAACCGAGTGGTAATGACTTCCACCATTGGTCTTGATCAGTGGGTTGGATGTGAAGACCCAACGCCATTGATGTTTACTTTTGGATCATGGTGTGTGGTGTGTTCATTTTAATTTGCATAAAAATAAATATGCATCATACAACATTCAATGATTTTTCACCTATATGCATGAAAATTATGTTTTATTTTCAGAAATAAATACATACACAAATGATATTTATAGTTCAAAGAATGCACATGTAGCTAAAATGATATAGCCTTTGATCAGGATTCAAGCAAACATATCTACAAATCAGTCTAAATAGTAGCTGCTACTGCAAATAGTGGTGCACAGTATCAATCACTATAGACAGTAGCAGCTAAATTCCTAGCCATTGTCTTCTAGGGTGGCTAGCAGAACCAATTGTTGTTCCCAGCAATAGCTAATAGAAGCATAGAAAAATAAAATTTATTTACCTTTAAATCCTTTTTATGTGTTTTAATTACTGCTACTGGCTTTCAAAAAAACTTAAGAAGCGAGAAAACAAAAAATGAGATAGGACCTCTTACCAATGGATCCACATCTGATGAAGAAACAGGTTGTTGACTATTTTTATCTGTGATTTTTGCTAGCCACTGTCAATCAGGGTGGCTGCAATGGTAATTTCTATCACTGATGGTGGTTGGGACTGTTAGCCGTTGTAAATTAGAGTGGCTATACCTGCATGAAGGAAAAAGACAAAAACATTAGTAACAACACAAAAATAGGGCCGGTTCGATCGTGATCGCCAGTTGTAAATAGTGAAAATGCATCTATGCTATTTGAAACATATAACAAATTGAAAGTAAAGAATCATATAACCATTGCAAGATAAAGATAATATGAAAATAAGGTGCTCATATTTATTAATCAAAATGATTTTGATTACAATATTATCCCTCTTAGGGATTCCCTCAATTTGATACACATTGTTACAAATCATTGTGGCTCCTCATAGGGGAGAGATGCCTTCAAATGACTCTTCAGATCTTCACTAATTTGTTTAGGGAGGGATTATTCTAGATGCCTCCTTATTTGATGTCAAGAAGTATGATCTTGATGATGCTCTTGGATCCTTGATTGTCCCTGTCACCTGCACACAAGAAGACTCAAAATATTAATAGTAAATATTAACCTCTCAAGATGAGGCCATTTTGTGATGATGACAAGATATAAAAGGGAATGCATGCAAGAATGATAAAATGCTTATAAATACTGAAAGAAAAGCATGAAATAATACTAGAAAGCATGTAATATATGATAAAAAAGCAATTACAATACAAAGAAAATGAAATCTATGGCTAAAATGTAGGAAATGACCAATCAAACCCTAGTCATTATCACCCAGAGCAGTTGGCTCTGCTAGCCGCTATCAAATTCAGTGGCTAAGCCTGTAGGCCGCTGTCAAAGATAGCGATCGTGGGAGAAGTATTCTACCCTCTAAATATCTGGCCTGAAATCGATCAATTCAGTTGCAAAATTGATGTTCAAGGGTTGCTTGTGCCTTGGTGCATGATTTTGTGATGGAATTGACATTGCTTCATTTGAATTTGATCCTTGGACAATGGGTTGTTCTCTTCAAACTTTGGCAGTCTCCATTGGTGGAAAGGTAGGTGTCATTATTCAATTGGACAATACTTCGTTACTCCTCAAGAGGATGTTTATTCTCTCTTCAATTTGATAGAGCTTCGCTATGGCAAATATTCATCAATTTCTCTAGGATTTGCTCTTTAAAATTGGGGTCTTAAATAGACTCCCAAAATCCTTGCTCTAGCTTCATGGAGAAGCCAAGAACAAGAATTGGTTATGCCCAGGAAGTTGAGATGAGCCTTCCAGAAGCTTCTATTCACCCAACTGATCAAGAATCTATTATGCTTTCAAATAGATTTTTCTCAGCTCGGGGGTCGAGTTAGTTACAGAGCTAGCCGCTATCGACCAAGGTAGCTAGGGAGCTAGTCGCTATCACCATCAATGGCTAGGGAGCTAGCCGCTATCACTGTCAATGGCTAGGGAGCTAGCCGCTATCATCGTCAGCGGCTAAGGCTGACTAGGACTAGATTACCCCAGATGAGTGGTTAGAACCATTGCTAAGTCTTGGAAAGGTCCAAAATCATTCATATGACCTAAAGAGGTGTCCATATGAGTAGTCTCCTAAACATGACGTGTTTTAGGTGTCTATAGATGGTTTTCTTGCCTAAGATGTAGTGCTTCTACTTTTTACATTCTTGGAAAATGGCATAGAGCTCTTTGTCATGTGGGATATTTTTAAACTACTTCATTGAATATTTCACTATGATAAGCAATTGGATGTCCATGTTGTGTGAGGACAACTCCCAATGCATACTCTAATGCATCAGTCATTACCTCAAAAGGTTGATGCAAATCAGGTAGAGAAAGTATAGGAGCTAAACACAATTGGTCCTTCAACCTTTCAAATGCTTTTTGTTGTGTATCTCCCAAATGGAACTTGGAATTGACACCTACTTTGTTCACTTGGTGTAGTGGCCAAGCAATGTGTGAGAATCCTAATACAAATCTAGACCTAAAAATTTATGTAGCTGTGTGAGAGTCTTTGTGGTAGGTCAATCTCAAATTACCTTAGTATTCTTGGGATCAACATGGACTCTCTCTTTGTCAAAAATATACTCGAGGTATCAAATCTTCATCATGCTAAAGGAATGCCTCCAAATTAGCATATATCTTATGTATTTGAAAAGTTTGAAAGTTTTATAGCATAAGAGAGGAGATATTATTGAGTGACACAAATATCTCTACCTTGTTGTAACCATCCAATATTATATGGTTGTGAGTGTGGTATGATTAGGAAGATTCAAATTCTTCACAATATGAGCACAAATTAGATTCTTTTATCTCTTGCTATCAATAATGAAATGCAATAGCTTACCCTTGATCCACATTTATGTGTAAAATAGGTTTTCCTCCTCTTGTAAATATTCTTATAACCTTCTAGTGCACATGTGGTGTGGCAACAGTTACATTTGGTTCAACCTGCATGATCCAATTCCCTCTATCCTCAAATTTTGGATGTGGAGTGGTGGTGCAATGGATGGAGAGAGTTGCAACTTAGTATGCAATAAATAAATTGCCTGAAACTTCTCCCCCATATGTCAATGGATCTTATGATAATTACACCATTTTCTAGTCTTGGTCTTTGAGGGATTATTTTCTTAGGGGTCTTCTTTTCCAATTCTATTTTTGGGATTGAGTCCTATTGTCTTGATTCTTTGGAGTGTCACTCTTTCATTTTTTTGGTTGTTATTTAGTGTTCTGGTTCTTGTTTATTTACTCCTCTTTTGTGTTTATTTTTGTGCTTCTACTATAGTCTGACAAGTTTTTATGCCTCTCCCAAAGTCTTCAATTGAAGAGGTCCATATCTTATCAAATGTACAATTGTAGCCCACTATGGTACTTGAGGATTTAATACCTTTTTGTATCTTGAATACCTAGTTTTATTTCCTTGGAATAGAAATCATCAATATAATGTTGATAAGATTGGTATTTACCTTGATGCAATTGTTGCCATCACATGTACTGGTCTTCATAGGCTCCCAAGAGATAATATTGTTTTTTGACAACCTCAATGGAATAATCCCATATGAGCTCTTCTTTCTTCATTCTCTTCATTGATCCTGTTACAATATGCTTCCCACTAATTTCAAATAGGTAATAAAGTTTTCAAAAGTGCAAAAGTGATATTTTCATTGTCAATAAATTTATTTACAAATAAGTATGAAGATAATTGATTGAACCAATATTTTAAGGCATCAACATTATTTTTCCTTCAAAAGTAGGAATATCAAATTTTACCTACACCTAAAAGAATGTGGGAGAATTAAATGGTGCTAGGGCATTGAAAGACTGTATGAGGAGGTTGAAGAATTTGTATTAGGCAATCGTTGAAGAATTTAAGAAAATTGGTCCATCATATTAATCCTCTATTTCATGGGGGCTTCATTCACCGTCTCCTTGAAAGGATTTATTTTCCAAGTGTTGTCCATTCTAGTTTTCATATAAAATGTCTTAAAATGGTGAGGTAGGCAAAGGGATATCATGTTTGATACCCAAAATCTTGATATCCTCATATCGTGTTTATGGACATCTAATTGAAATAAAAACTACTCTGATACCACTGTTCCAAAACTTAGAATTTTGAGTTATGGAAGATTAAGAGTGCAATTCAAAAATAAGAAATTTTAATAAATCAAAATGCATAAAAATATAAGTAGAATAACATAATGATTGTATTTCTTAGAGAACAAAGTACAAAACAATCTTTGAAAAGGGATATGAAGCTATAACATGGCATCTATTAGTCATGTTTTTTTGTAGTCATGGGTGCATCTCTTAATACAATATTTTGTTGTGTTGAAAGTCCACCATATTGAATTTGGAAGGTCACCCACATGGAAATGTGGTGGTTCACCTTTAATGAGTTAGGTTGCCCATATGAAAATTTGGTGATTCACCTTCTACGAGTTACAAAGTGCATATTAAATAAAAATTACATACAAACAATTTGTCCTTTTGTGTTTTATCTTCTAATGATATGTCAACATGGCTAGAAATGCATTTTGCGTACAAAAATGTAAAAATAGAAAATTACTATTTTAGTAAGTATTTTGTTTTGCATTATTTAGGACCTTCAGATTTTTTTTTTTCAATGCAATGCTCCTTGAATGGATCAAAACAAAGTTTTGGACTCAAATATATGCCCCTGGTAGTGTGGTTAGATCCAAAAAATAGGTTCGGGCATAAAACCATACCCCAAAATATTAATATGCTTGGATCATTAGTTTGTGATTGTAATTCTATTTTTTTTATGATTAATGGAAAACTATGCATGGTGCTTTTGTGTCAATTATATCTTCTTTTTTTACCTCTTCATGCATAAGTAAATGGTATTCATGGCCTTGCATTTTCATATCCTATTACTCCTCTTGTCCATTGATTCATATGCTTAATGAATGATGATCACACTATTGTTATTCAATTGCATCTAAATGGTCCAATTGACTGCACACTAGCCTTTCTACGTCCTCAACTATATTTAATTTTATGCATGTTATTTTTATTTCTCACACAATTTCCTTCAATGATTTTATTTTTTGCATATAATTTAGTTTATATTAGCATATGTTAGTGGGAACTTGTTAGTCTAAAAAGACTACCTTGATAGATAGCATATTTTTTGCAAAGAAAGACCAACATTTCATTTTTGAGACATGAGGCAAAAAATTGACTAAGGCATGAAGAAGATCGTGATTTCACGACATGTCGGGTTTTCATCGGTATGTAGCTCGAAGAGGCCAAAAAGTAGGAGAACATCACGATTTCATGACATGTCGGGTTTTCACCCATGAAACAGCCTGAAGATACAAAAGGAGAAAAAGTATCATGATTTTGTGATATAACAAATTTTCACCAGCATGTTGCTTACCAAATTTAAAATACACAAGATGTCATGATTTCATGACATGGCAGGTTTTGCCATGAACCACGGGTGTTTTTTGACATGGCGGGTTTTCACCCGTAATGCAGCCCAAAGGAGCCATAAAGGAAAAGGTGTCGTGATTTCACGACATGACGAGTTTTCACCGACATAGATATATTTAGTAATGAATAAGATGCCTCCAAAATCTCATGTCAGTAACTAGAAGTAGATAGTAGAAAATATCAATTCCTAGATTCCTTCTATTAGATTTTATTTGTTGGAAGCCATGCAAAATATATGGAAGCATGATTGTAGTCTGATTGCTTGTAATTGATTCTATATCAGAATGTACTAATTTTAAAAAGATACTCACCATAGGGTATATATAAGGGTAAACGTACTTTGAAAAGAGGTCGGCTCTTGGACGTTTACAAGATTGGATGTATGTACTTTGAATGCAAGCAATAAAATTATGCTCCTATTGGCTTCTGGTTCACAGTGTGCAAGTGTATGTATTAACATTTCTCACTTCTATTCACATTATTGAAATATAGATTGTGTTTGTTCTAAGATCTGGACTTACGCAAAATATAAATCATATTGCTGGAGTTGAAATTTGATATATGCATGTGTTAGATAGATATCTAAATCACATTGGGAAATCTATGATTTATGCGTGGAGATATAATAAATGCTTTAACAAGTAAAGTATATGTGTTCATCTTAGTTGTTGTTTAATTTGTACCACAAGTAAGCTCTAGCCTCGGCTATATTTCCCTCTCTTTCAGTAATGCTCTTTTCCCTTTTCCCATAAAAACCATTAAGGAACCAGCCTCCTCTGGAGATTAGATGGAAGATCTCAAGATCAATTTTTTCTACTCAATATTGACAAAATCAAGGTGCAAATAACAACCATAGGCAGATTTTGTTCCAACAATTTTTGGCATGCTCGATGGGACCCTAAATCCCACAGTATTATATAAGGTTTGGTGTTTGCCTTTGATATTTTAAAATCTAAATCAAATCACCTAGTGACTCCATCCGAAGGTATAGACCCAAGAAATACCTTATCTATTTATCTGGTTAAAGACTCATGATTATTTACTTATATGATAACCAGATCTAAAGCAAGAAACTCAAAAGAACCCATTGAGTTCTTCGAGTTACATCTTAGTAGCCTAAAAGTGCATCCAATTTTATCTGCTAGATCAAATCCACCTGCTACCAATAGTACCACCCTTGTACCCTCTATTTTTCCTATTTCTATTATTAATCCATATTCAGTGACTACCAGTAGTTCTATAGTTCAGAGGAGTACAGTTACTACAATGGTCACTCCTCCACCAGCTTATCTTACATGGAACCACACGGGTCCACTAAACTTGGTGGCCTAGAATATGATCCCTACAGCAGCTTTGAAGGCATTGCCTTCATATGATGGGATGGGTAAAATGACATATGAACATTGCTTAGATGTTGCAGCCTTAGCTACAACTTATAACATCACTCAAGAAGATGTGATGATCAGATTGCTAGTTATTTCCTTAAAAGGAAAAATGCTCTATTGGTACAGAGCGCTTCCTCCTCAATCGATCGCGACCTGGGTAGAACTCATTGGTAAACTTGTAGATGAGTTCAATCAACATGCAGATCCATTCTCCCTACTCAACCAGTTCACCATTATAATAAAACATCCTCAAGAGGAAATTATTGATTTTAATATTTGATTCAGCCGCACCTGGGAAAGAGTACCCACTGGATTAAAACCAACCACAGAGCAAGTAGTATATTATTATTTAAGATCTTTTGATACAGATATCAGCATGATAATATGATAATCATGAATATTCACTTTCCTTACTATTTATCAGGAAGCTTCTATAGCAGAAAGAGATCTCATTGCCATAGGGAGATATCCACCTAAAGCAATAATGCCTATTTTTCCTGATATCCCCCAAGCTCCCAATGCTACTTCTTCTAGCTCTTCTCATTTTCCAAATGTAGATCTCCCAAAATAGAATGGGACACCTTCCATTTCTACCATACATATGCCTCATAACTCTTTGATATTACCTCCTATTCCTACAATCCTCGCATTACCTGCACCATAGCCTCAGTTAGTCCCCGATAATCAACTCACTATTATACTAGATACGATGAAGAATCTAGTAAATGATATGACTTCAATGAAGAAAAGAGAAGTTGAGAGAAATTTTCAACCAAGAAGGTTTCCTCAGATAACAAGAGATGCAATGCAGTCAAGTAATAGGGGATAGGAATGATCAAATGTCATTTATACAAATGAAATAGAGGATACGGTTGAGCCTTCTATGAATTTTGATTACTGGTGCACCACATGTAATGATCCACATGGAGAGAGTTCATGTATGATCCATCAATATTATGTACATAGAGTATAGTTGTTGAGAAAGCAGAGAAAATCATGAAAGGTCATGTAAATATGATTAGAGAAACATACCACAATTTCATGATGCCTACAGTAGAGCAAGTTGCAGTTCTAACCAGATCGGGTAAAAAACCTCTGCAAGTAGATCCTAAAGAGATTCAACCTTTAAGTTTTCCCCCAGCTCCCAAAGCAACTCCCAAAGGAAATTTACCTTATGAGAAAAGATCTCAAGTTCCAGCCCAAAGCCAAAGGCAAGAAATACATAAAGAATTCACTCCACGAAAGGAAACTGAGACTCAAGACCAAGCTAAGGAAAGGTTGAGATTTCCTTCATTGACTAAAAGGCAAAGGACTGAAGCTACCCAAGGATACATAAATAGGTATGATACTTTCACCAAGGAAAGAGAAAAAATTTTTGAATCACCTACATTCAATATAGTTGAAGAAATGAAAAAGACTCCCTCAAAGGCGAGTATGTATGATGCTCTTCAGTTCCCTGGTCAAATTGATCTCCTACAGGAATCTCTAAAGACAATGAAAGATAAGGGTAAAAATATATCTTCTTCAAATACAGTCCAGGAAAATCTAACATCTGCTACTGGAAATAATAGACCTCCTCCTTTTTATTTATCTCTTCAAATGGAAGGGTGGGTTGTTCACAAATGCATGATAGATTTAGGTGTTGCTACTACAGTAATACCCAAAGCAATATGTGACATTATGGGGATGGAGTACACTAGGAGCAATCCATATGTCCTACAGTTGGATGGTACTCCAGTAAAAACTATAGGAGTGATTAAAGACATTCCCATACATCTCCATAGGATGCCCCAAATGGTGGTTATACAAGAAGTAGTAGTGGTAGATTTGGCACCATATTTTGGTATGTGCTTATCTAGAGAATTCATGTCAAAAATAGGAGGATACCTATCCTTGGATTACTCACATTTAGAAATACCTTTCAAATGTAGGAGGATTAATATCTTTAATGAGAAACCATCTAATTTTCATGTAGAAAAGATAGGGGAAGCTAACACCGTGAATATGATGACTAAAGAAATTGGAGAAGTGGATCTAATGGAAGAGACCTTAGAAGATCTTCAAGCAGAAGATCAATTTTCTCTGAAAGATTTCAATGCCATGATAGAAACAGAAAAGGGAAGTTATTCCATTGAAAAACCAAAAAAGCAATTGACACCTACTCTCGAGGAAAGTAACTCTACTAGTCAACTTTGGAAGCTTTTCTTTGATGGAGCTAGGTGCAAGAATGGAGCTGGTGCTGGGATAGTTTTGATTTCCCCCATAGGGAAGGAAAGAGTTTTCTCTTACAGGTTGACATGGAGTTGCACCAATAACGCAGTAGAGTATGAAGCACTTTGTTTAGGATTGAGGAAAGCTAAAAAATTGGGAGTAAAATAACTACTCATTTATGGAGACTCAGAACTTAGCGTGAATCAAGTCACAAAAAAATGCATCAGTAAACAACACTATTTAAAGGCTTATAGAAATAAAGTATGGGATCTTTTAGAAGCCTTTGAGGCTCTAAATATGAAGTCTATTCCTAGAGAACAAAATACCCATGCAGATTTATTGGCATCAATGGGAGCTAATTTTTGTCCTATTAGTAATGTTATTCAGAAATCCAAGACAGTTAGACTCATATATAGACCCTCAGTGCCATATAAGAATATCTTCTGGCAAGTTTTTGAAAATGATGAGCAAATATTAGATTTTTTAATCTATGAAATGAACTGCTCAAGTGATAGAAATCTACAAGATGAAGAAGAAGAAGAAGATATGATTCAGTTGAAGAATAATCATATCCCTAAGGGACTTATCACCCTTGAAAGTCTATTTGATAACAATGATAGGGCTATAGGCCATAAAATAAAAGTTGATAAGCATCGGTATAAAGAAGTGGAGTTAGAACCGAGAAAGATGATTAAAGTCGGGGTTAGTTGTATAGAAGAAGAATTGAACCAAATCAGGGAATTATGCAAGAAATTTCCTGATATCATAGCTTGGGTATACAGTGATCTAAAGGTGTATAGAAAAGAGATTATCCAGCACACCATAAAATTAGAAGAGGGAGCCAAGCCTTTTAGGCAAAAGCAAAGACCGATAAATCCAAAGATAGAGTCTTTGATGAAGCAGGAGTTGCTAAAACTTCTTCAAGCTAAAATAGTGTATCCTATTAAACATTCTACCCGGGTGGCAAACTTGGTACCAGTCAGGAAGAAAAATGGAGACATTATATTGTGTGTAGACTTCAGGAATCTGAATAGAGCATCACTCAAAGACCATTATCCCCTTCCTCAGATTGATCAAATTTTACACACAGTTGCAAGGGCAGAAAGGTTTTCTTTACTAGATGGTGTTTTAGGGTATAATCAGGTATGGGTCAGAGATGAAGATCAATTCAAGACCACTTTTACCACAAAATGGGGAACATTTTCCTATTAGAGAATACCTTTTGGCTTGTCTAATTCTAGAGCAACTTTCCAAAGAGCAATGGATGTAGCTTTTGGTGAACTTGCTAGCAAGATTATAGTTATCTATTTAGATGATATGACCATCTTTTCTCATCATGAGCGAGATCATATAACACACCTTGAACAAGTATTTGAAAAATATAGAGAATTTAGAATATATTTGAACCCAAAGAAATCCATATTCGCTGTAGAAGAAGGTATCCTACTTGGTCATGTCATCTCTAAAGTTGGATTAGCTATTGACCCTGATAGAGTGAAAGCACTTTTGGAACTGTCCCTACCAGTTAATAAGAAAGGTTTGCAATCTTTCTTTGGATAAATAAATTTTGTGCAAAAATTTATTGTAGATTTCGCACAAATTGTTAAGCCAATGACTGAATTGTTGAAAAAGGATGCACCTTTCAAATGGACCGATACAAGGAAGAATGCTTTTAGAAAAATCCTAGAGGAAATAACCCAAGCACCTGTACTAGTTAATCCTGATTACTCATGAGATTTTATTCTATATGCTGTTGGTGAACCAGAAAGTTATACTGCAGTCCTTACACAAAATGGGGTAGATAATGAAGAAAGACCCATAGATTTTCTGAGTTCCACCATGCATGATCATGAAGAGAGATACAAATTTATTGAAAAGCAAGTCTATGTTGTCATGAAATCCTTGAAAAAATTTAAGCACTTTCTATCACAGAGCAAAATCATTGTTTATGTGATCCATCCTGATGTCAAAAATTTTATAATACAAGGAGAACTTGGCAAATAAAGAGCTAGTTGGGTGACTAAGATACATGAATATGATGTAGAAATACATCCAACAAAGATAGTAAGAGGTAGATCCCTGTGTCAAGAATTGGCCAAACAAGCTACAAATGAGTATGTGGAACCCCAAGGTGTAATGGCTAATACAGAATCAGATCCAAGTCCAAGAAACACTGATTGGATTGATGATCTTGTGGAGTACTTTTAGACTGGAATGTATCCTAAAAATCTGAATGCTTCACAAAGAAGAAGATTTAGAGCACAAGATTTGAAGTACACCCTTCAATCAGAAGGGTTGTACAGAAAAAATATAGATGGTGTACTTTTGAAATGTATAAGAGAAGATGAGGAACAAAAGGTGTTAAAAGAATTCCATGGGGGTCTCTCTAGAGGATATTATTCAGGAAGATCCACTACTTTGAAAATACTTCGAGCAAGTTGTTATTGGCCTTCCATTTTTTTAGATACTTACAAGGTCACTAAAATTTGTGAGCAATGTCATAGATATGTAGGGAGAAACATGAATTCTCCTATGCCTTTAAAACCTGTCCAAGTTGAAGAACCTTTCTAGCAGTGGGGATTAGACTTTGTTGGGATAATAGAACCCAATTCATCAGCTGGCCATAAGTATATACTTACTGCCACATACTATTTTACTAAGTGGGTTGAAGCTATCCCTACTAAGAAGGTTGATCAAGAGGTGGCAATTAAATTTGTGGAAATATTAATTACGAGGTTTGGTGTACCAGATTCACTAATTACAGATAACTAGATCAACTTTTATCGAAGCAAAAATAATTTAGTTTACTAGTTAATATGGCATATATTTGAAAACTTCTTCCAATTATTATCCACAGGGTAATGGTTTAGCTGATTCCACAAATAAAAATCTCCTCAAAATATTGAAAAGAATACTAGAAGATAATAAGAGGAACTGGCATTCCTTGATCAATCAAGCATTATGGGCTGATGGAATTTCAATCAAAAAGTCCATCAATAAATCACCTTATTCTTCAGTCTATGGTAAAGAAGTTATTTTGCCTATACATATGGAAATACCAACACTAAAGTTTCTAAATCATATAAATGAAGAAGGAGTTCAACCTATGGATGCCCGATTAATGTAGCTTCTACAATTAGAAGAACAGAGGGAACAAGCTTAGAATCATCACTAGAAATATATGGTAGACATAGAAGGATGGTTTAATAAAAAGACAACCTACAAAAAATTTAAAGTGGGAGATCTAGTTTTGAAATGGAATGTGAGAAAAGCTAAGCCAGGTAATCATGATAAATTTGATGCTTTTTGGGAAGGCCCTTTTGAGATAGTTGCTGAAAGGCAATTTAACTATTTTCAACTAAAGGATCAATAGGGTATGATTCTACCCATAACAATGAATGCTTTTCACTTAAAGCTCTATTTCAAATAAAAAAAGTGAATAGGTATTTTGTATATAATGTATATTATGATAAGTTTATAAATATTTCCAAAGTTATCTCTAGTTCATAAAAAAATTGTCATCATCCTCCAACCAATCAGAAGTTACCCGTAAGAAAGAGAAGAAATTAGAAAGTGCTATGTTGTCAAATATAGTTGTTCAAATTCAAAATTACCACGTTGTTTTCCAATGGTTGGTTGAAGAAAATAATTTTCAAATAACTTTGATAAACGTTATTTTTATTAAATAAGGTGAATGCCTAGTTTTTGGCAAGAATTTGAAATTTACCATGTGGCTTATCAAGAATTGCATAAAGGAACCACCTTTGTAAATGGGGAGAGATTTGGTAAATGGAATTTTAATTTGCACAATGGATAATCATTGGTCAAGGTTTTGAAACATTCGAAAGGGTGGCAAAAACAAGGCACAAGGTGATTCTAGCAAATCCAGCCCACCAACCACAATTAATGCACATCATGCATATTGTTCTAATTGATGTAAAATCCTAATTTTACTCCTGAGTGAAATTCGCTATGTCACTTTCTATTCCCACTTTTCCTAGTTCAAGTTCAGTTCAAAAAAAAAGGATTAGTGTGACAAAATTTTCATGGCTCCAAAATGAAATTCTTAGAAACCAATAATTGTGAGTGTGTCTACTACACCTTAAAAAACAATATGTGGGGAAGATGAGCAAAAAAATCATCGATCGAGATTCTAGAATTGGTGATACAATGGTGACATGGAGAGACCTAGAAAAGATCAGAAAAAATATTGAATATAGGATGTCTACTGGGATTACTGTGTCTTCTCCTGCCACTTTTTCTTTTCATTCATCGCTATACTAGTATGTTTATATTCTTGTGCACCCTTTTTTTGAATTAGTAAAAGCAATCACAAATTTTTATGATGAAAAGAAAAGGGTTGTAAAAAATCAAAGTGGGAGAGTGCTTTTCACTTTAAGCATAGATGCTTTTATTTTTTCTTTCACTGTTGGATATGTACACACCCTTGATCCCAAGGATTTTGATCCAGAATACCAAGAAAAATATTTTGTTCCTTCTAAAAAAATAAAGAATTTACTCTATACCTAGTTGAAAAATCCACCTAATGGAGGAATGATGCCTGAAACTCCTATTCCCATAGCTGAATTTAAAAACCCATAATTATTTTCCATATTGGCTATGATGGCAGGGTTAAATACTGATTAAAAAGTTCTTGGGTGGCAAATTGCTTTAGTTAATTTCTTATCTAATCCAAAAAATTATGACTCTGTAGTTATGGATAAGAGTGTTCGGCCTATGTTTTTGATTGGGCAGGGTATTTTTTTAGAGAAATACATGAAGGGTTATCTTCCATTAAGAGGTGGTCTTCTTTTTCTTTTTATTTTTCTTCTTATTTAGTATGGTTGTTGATTTTTATTTATGGCCAAGGAACTAGAGTTCATTTCAGTTAATGATAAAGATGATAAAGGAAGGACTTTACTAGTATGTGAGTGGACCAATGTGTTATACAAAACCGAGTCATATTATGATTTCAATAGGAAATGTTTGGTTCTAGATTTGAAAATAATGTATGGATAAATCAAAAGGTTAAACCCCAGAGCTAAAAATGTTTTATAGAATAAACATGTTGAAGAGGGTGATTGGTTTATTCTCACCCAAGGGGTTGTTATTAGGTTGTATGGTTTTACTGGAAAACCTTTCTTACTTCCTCATTATGTTACTAATAGATTGTTTGCATTAGAGTATGTAAGAAAAATTGAACATATTAATGTGAAATATGGCACAGGTATAGGTAAAACTGGTACTTGTACCATACCTTTTCAGTTTGAAGGTATTATGGTTTTAAAAAGGGATCAAAACGAATAAATTGCTCAAGATATGAGGGATTTGGGGTTGGTAGAGATCCCCCAAAGATGGAAATATGATCCTATAAACTGGTTTGTAGAAATATAGACTATTCTAAATAGAGTTCCATTGAAAGTGTATCATGCATCTGTTAGGCCAAATATCGAATCTTGTACAAATAATGATGAAAAAGATCCATTAGAATGGCATGTGGAACAAATGCAACCATATACTCCTTGGAATAACTTTTATGAACATGTTTTGCATTTTGATCCAATAAATAATGAGGGGCATGTATTGAATGAAAACACTATTTATAGAATGCAGAAAAAAGGTGCAGATTAGATGATAGAGAAAATTAATGAATGGTGGACGGTGCAAACAGATATGATTGAATCGAGGTACCCTATAAAAATGATCTTGAGTTCTTAGTACGATATGACCATTATCAAAATTCTTGGTTAGGAATTATCCCTGTAAAAATACCTCGTAGTGTTTATGGGAGCAAAGAGACAAGTCTCAAAGATGCTAAAAGAAAAAATGTTGAGTAGGGGAAAGGTATGAAAGTTGTAGTTGAAAAAACATTGGCTCAAGCACATACCAGGCTTAGAACTTCAAAGAAAAGGGCCACTGAAGAAATCTTCATAGAAGAGCAAGGAAAAACATATGGGAAAGCTACTCAAATGATGTTAAATATGGGATATGAAGGCAAAGGCCTAGGAAAATAAGGACAAGGTATCACTAAACCCCTCCAGGCCGAAAGAAGAGGAAAACGCCTGACATTAGGAGCTGATTCATCAAGAAGTAAAGCCACAACTTCTAAAACTGTTAAGTTTGTTCGCCCATAAAACTCAGCTACAAAATTTGATGAAGAACCTCTTTGTATTAAGAGGAAGAGGCTAAAGTCTGTAGCAGAAGTTAAAACAAAAAATAATAAAAATGTTGAAGAAAACCTAGTTCATGAGCAAATCGCTCAAAATGATGATACTGATAATATCGAAACTACTTGTTGTGGCTGCTCCACAACTAGCCCCAAAATTGGGGACCCACATTTTTGTTTTGATATTCCGGTGTTTGCATTTTGTTGTAGGTGTCTTATGCTTTGGTTGGTTTGGGGTTTGCAGTTTTCATCAAGATTGTTGTCGACAGTTTTTTATCGTCAATTTATTGTCGATGATTTTTTTTGTCGTCAATTTCTTGTCGACTGTATTTTATTGTAGACGACTTTTTCTTGTCGATGACTTTTTTTTTGTCGTCAATTTCTTGTTGATGACTTTTTTTTGTCGTCAATTTCTTATTGACGATTTTTTATTGTCGATGATTTTTTCTTGGTCGACGATTTTTTATCGTCAATTTGTTGTCGATGATTTTTTATCGTCAATTTGTTGTCGATGATTTTTTATCGTCAATTTGTTGTCGATGATATTTTTATCGTCATTTTGTTGTCGACGATTTTTATCGTCAATTTGTTGTCAACGATTTTTTATCATCAATTTGTTATCAACGGTATTTTTATCGTCATTTTCTTGTCGATGACTTTTTGTTGATGATTTTTATTGTCCATTTCTTGATGATGATATTTATCATCAATTTTTGATCGATGATTTTTATTGTCAATTGTTTGTTAGTTTTTAGTGTTAAAATTGTTGTTTTCTTTCGTGTGTAAGTTTCAAATGGTATGTAAAGTAAAATTTAAAATAAATCTACATGATGTGGTCTACCATAAAGGACGCCACTTGCATTATCGATGATGTGATCTGGGTTCAATCCCCACAACGTATATGTATATATAAGAAGTATTACTCAAAAATATGTATATATATAAATAATAAAATATTTTGACAGTATACACTCCCGGGGATCTTCCACAGCACCTACGACGCGTCCAATTTACCAGCAGCCATTTCAAATGGTCTATTTTAGGTTTCGTATGTGAATTTGAAGTTAATAATAAGACCATGAGTAATGGGCAGATGGAGCAGGCAGTAACCTAGTAGTCGTTTCATAGCATATCGATGGTCGTTTTGCAGTATATTGCAGGTGGTCATTACAGGGCGATGGAATGGTAAGTAGCAGCAAGGCATTGATGCAGTCACAAAGCGAATTGCCAGGGAGGTGATGGTCGATTGGATTCACCAATGAGGTGGAAGAAGATTAATGTTAATTTTTACATTAAGGAAGGCTATGGTATAGGCTATGAACAATGTCAAATTATAAAAGCCTATATATTTCAAAATATTCCCTCTAATTGTGTACTTCAAAGTCGCTTAAACATCTATTTCATCGGGTTTATGACAAGATACTGAAGCAGGACTGAAGCAAAGCACGAGGATACTGAAGCAAAGCCGATAGAATGGAGAAGATTCGAACTGTACACTAAACCAGACAAGAAATATCAGCACAAAAAAATTAAAGGGTTTGCGGCAAAGGGTTTTTGCAGAGCAAGGAGGGTATGTATTAAACATCTATTTCATCGGGTAAACACATTTTTCATCCTCTTTCGATTTATAAAACAATTTAAGTAGATAGGAGAAATACATTCGTTATAAGGGTTTACGGTAAAATATTTTATTATCAACAAGGGTTTGCAACGAAGGGTTTACAGAGCAGGGAGGGTTTTATTACACATTTATTTCATCGGATCAATAGTATAGAGGGTTCGGCTATAAAGGGTTTGAAAATGGAAGAAGGGAAGCAACAATTGCAAGAACCAATATATGTCAATGAGAAACAGTACTGGAGGATATTAAGGCATCGACAAGCTCGAGCAAGGGCAACAACAATGAAGACGACATATCAAAAAATAAAAATAAAAAACCAGTCAATCAATTAGCAAAGGCAAAGACATGGTCTTAAGTAGTAAAAGAACCAGTCAATCAATAAAAAGAGTTGATAGAGAAGCAAGTAAAAATTCAAATAACAGAAGAGAAAGAAAGACATGAGAAGTTATCAAATATAATCATCAAAGAGTTGAAAGATTATGGGGACAGGGAAGACACAAATCGTTTAACCAGGGACTTCTTGTCAGATTGATTACAATGGAAGGGTCAGATAAAAAAAGTAAGCATGATTGGCAGGCTGAGAGAAGGAGGCAAAGATAGACATATTCGGGTCACATTAATGAGCTACGAGGATAAAATAAGGTTACTTAAAAATAGAGGCATGTTGAGAGGGTCACAATTTTATTTAGATGATGACCTAATATTTTTACAGTAGGAAGAAAGAAATAAGGAATGGGAAAAGGTGAGGGCAGCAAGGAATGAAGGGAAACAGGCATATTTAAGAAATGGAAAGGCATACATCACATCTAAACAAATCCAAAAAAAATAGGGAGTATGGCCCGCACAGGAACATCTTACAATGGTAAGTTGGAACTGTAGAGGTTTCCCTTGGAGAAGAGGATCCGGGTTAGGGCCCATTGCTAGAGACAAAGATATAATCATATTGACAAAAACACATGAACATGATGGATGTAGGACTCCAGAATTTGTGGGATACAAAAAAATAGCAATATGGAATAAAGCAATAGAAAATGGCAAAGGGCATGGGGGTATTATGGTTTTAATAAAATAAGAATGGGATAGGGTCATTAAAATTGAAAAACAAGATGAAAACAAATAGTACATCTGGATAAATATCCTAGAAAATAAGTCAGTTATTAGCATAGCAACATGTTATTTTTCTCCCAAGAATTCTAAATTCTATAAGAAACATGACCTTAACAGAGAAGACCCATACTCCTCCCTAAAAAGAGACATTTCAATATACAGTAAGTTGGGGGAGATTATATTAATTGAATATTTTAATGCAAGGACAACAAATAAGCAAGCTAACATTCTAGAAGGTAACGAAGATATTGAGATTAATCCTCTTTGGATGCCAGAAGAGGAAAATCAATAGTGGACCAGGACTTCAGAAGATGAGCATGGGGCTATCATGCAATATGGAGAAGAGTTGTTAGGTCTTTACAACATATACAATTTGATTATTTGCAATGGGATGAACAAATGGAAAAATTCAGGAAAGTATACATGCAAAACATATAAGGGACAAAGTGTAATAGACTATGTAATATGCTCACAGAATTACATACCAAAAATAGAGGAGCTAGAAGTGGAAGATTCTCCAGTGGAACTTAAGTCAGATCACAACCCAATTGTTATGAAACTTTGAATGCATGGAGACAAACCAAGGGAAAAACACTTGCAAGGCAATCAAAATAAATATCCTCACAAGGGAAACATTCTCTTAATAGATGAAAATCGACAAAATTTTAGAGCAATATTAAATAACAAGTTACAGGAAAGGGAAGAACTACATCACAGTAGTAGAGATTACAGTAAGAGTGAATGGTTAATGCACGTTATTCAAGAAGCTCTAAACAAATGCAAGAGAGCTAAACCTAAAAAGAAAGAAAGTAATAACTTCCCAACCAACCCATGGTTCGATGAAGATTGCAAAAAAATGTGAAGATTACTAAAGGAACCAACGGGTAAAACAAGAGCAAACAAAAAAGCATATGAGAAACTAGTAAGGGCAAAAAAAGAAGAATACACTAGAACAAGGAGGAAATAATTGATTTACTTAGGGAAGCATGAACCAAAGAAATTTTGGAAGGAACTAAGCATGAAAAGGATGCAAACTAAAAATAACATAATAGTTAATCAGTGGTTGGAGTATTCAAAACAATTGTATCAGCGTAGTAACCAACAAGAGACACCCCTACTATCATTGTCAAGAAAGAACTTTTCACAATTGAAGACATTATTCAAGGGATAAAAAAGTTAGCAACTGGTAAAGCCCGTGACATAGACAATCTTCAAGTAGAGCATATAAAATGGGGGGTAGATATCTTGACATTGCAAATCAAAGAAATTTTCAATGAGGTCATACAAAATGGCTTCCCTACTGAGTGGACAACTAGCTTGACCATTCCTTTGTTTAAAAGTGGAGATGTAAATAATCCCTCAAACTATCGAACTATCATGATCAACCCTCTCTTTGCAAAGTTGTTTGGGAGTATGATAGAGCGTAGGATCAACATATGGGCAGAAGAAAAGGGAAAGAGAGCAAAGGGGCAAGCAGGTTTTAGGCCCAAACACTCAACTATTGATCACTGTATCACGCTCAGACACATAGTGGAAAAAATATGGGACAAAAAAGAGGAGGCTTTTTGTTGTTTTGTAGACTTCAAAAAGGCATTTGACACAGTGCCAAGGAAAAAATTATGGAGCAGAATGGAAGAGCTAGAGGTTCCAATTCACTACAGGGCAGCAGTTCACAGACTATATGAGCATGTAAAGGCTAGAATCAGAACACAAGAAGGGTTATCTGAATGTTTTGGTAGTGACATAGGTGTCAAACAAGGTTGCCCTCTATCTCCGACCTTATTTGGGCTGTACATTGACAAGTTAGAAGAATGGATAAACAAATTTGGGGGAGAGGGTGTGCATTTAGCCAAATATGTGGTAAAACTCCTCATGTATGCAGATGATGTAATTCTTGTGGCCAAAACAACCAAAGATCTAGAAGATCACCTTCAAGCTCTAGAACTCTTTTGTAAAGAAGTTGGGATGCAGGTGAACACGAGCAAAACAAAAATTATGATTTTTTCAGCAAAAAATAAGAAGCAACAACTCAAATTTTAGTTTGCAGGAGAACCGCTTGATGTAGTAGTAGAATACAAATACCTGGGCATAGACTTTCATGACAAACTTAATTGGAATACATGTAGGATGAAAAGAACTCAAAGTGGTTGGAGAGCACTATATGCACTTCAAAACAGGTGTAGGAATGCCGAGTTGTGGGACTGGAAGACCACCAAGGTCTTATTTGGCCTACTTGTTACACCGGTTCTGTTGTATGGTTGCGAGGTGTGGGCTAGTGGCACAACAAATGCAAAATGGAGGCAAATAGAAAGGATTCAAAAATATCTAATCACAAACTTTCTCAAAATTAAGGCCACAACCCCTTATGAAATTATTCTAGCTGAAACTGGAATGTTCCCTTTAGAAGCAATTGCTATGACCAAGTTGTTATGTTACTTGAAAAAAATAGAAAACATGACAAATGATAGATGGCCTAGGGCAGCTAGGGACGAAGAGTTGCATAGGCGAAAGAATACATGGATGAAACAAAATCAGAAATGGATGAAACGTTGGGAAATCAACATAAATGAATGCCCAAATGTCAACAAAGACATAAAAAATTATGTGAATGAAAAGTTCAGAAGTGGAATGTGGAAAAATGCAAGCAGGAAAAGACAATATTATATTGCAAATTTTAACCCAACGTATGACCACAAGGAAAAAGCGTATATAGGCGCTGAAATCAAGTGGAAGGAAAAAATACTCATTGCTCAGATAAGGACTAGCTCTCATAGGCTTAGATGTGAAATAGGGAGATGGACAACGCCCAAAGAACAATGGGAAGAAAGGATATGTACTCTATGCAACACAAGGGCAGTAGAGACAGAGGAACACTTCATCTATAAATGCCCGAGTTTTTCAGATATCCGTGACAAATACAAAGAAACACTTGGGAACGAGTTTATGGCAGATTTATTTGAAGACAGTAAAATAAAAAAAGTTGGGGAATTGCTAACACAAATCAGCAGGAGAAGGAACAACCTTCTCAAAGATATTAAAGATCATATGATATGATTTGAGTAATTGTACTTCCATATTTGAGGTCCCATAGACCATATTTGGGTCTCGCGGATGTAATTAAAATCTTTCATTTCATTTCATTTAGTAAACCAATGTCAAAGGTAGCTAATGGTCGGGTGCGTTTCATAAAGAACAAAGGCATCCTTTTTTTTTAACAAAGACATAGAACCCTTTAGGTTGTGGAAGGATTATCTTACTACATCCTGAATAAAGAGGCCACGTGGCACCATATCTCAGTTGGTATAGTGAATGAAATAAAAGCAAAAGAGCACGAGATAAAAGGTTGTAACGTTGAGGCTTATGTTTTGGTAGTGACATAGGTGTCAAACAAGGTTGCCCTCTATCTCCGACCTTATTTGGGCTGTACATTGACAAGTTAGAAGAATGGATAAACAAATTTGGGGGAGAGGGTGTGCATTTAGCCAAATATGTGGTAAAACTCCTCATGTATGGAGATGATGTAATTCTTGTGGCCAAAACAACCAAAGATCTAGAAGATCACCTTCAAGCTCTAGAACTCTTTTGTAAAGAAGTTGGGATGCAGGTGAACACGAGCAAAACAAAAATTATGATTTTTTCAGCAAAAAAGAAGAAGCAACAACTCAAATTTCAGTTTGCAGGAGAACCGCTTGATGTAGTAGTAGAATACAAATACCTGGGCATAGACTTTCATGACAAACTTAATTGGAATACATGTAGGATGAAAAGAACTCAAAGTGGCTGGAGAGCACTATATGCACTTCAAAACAGGTGTAGGAATGCCGAGTTGTGGGACTGGAAGACCACCAAGGTCTTATTTGGCCTACTTGTTACACCGGTTCTGTTGTATGGTTGCGAGGTGTGGGCTAGTGGCACAACAAATGCAAAATGGAGGCAAATAGAAAGGATTCAAAAATATCTAATCACAAACTTTCTCAAAATTAAGGCCACAACCCCTTATGAAATTATTCTAGCTGAAACTGGAATGTTCCCTTTAGAAGCAATTGCTATGACCAATCTGTTATGTTACTTGAAAAAAACAGAAAACATGACAAATGATAGATGGCCTAGAGCAGCTAGGGACGAAGAGTTGCATAGGCAAAAGAATACATGGATGAAACAAAATCAGAAATGGATGAAACGTTGGGAAATCAACATAAATGAATGCCCAAATGTCAACAAAGACATTAAAAATTATGTGAATGAAAAGTTCGGAAGTGGAATGTGGAAAAATGCAAGCAAGGAAAAGACAATATTATATTGCAAATTTTAACCCAACGTATGACCACAAGGAAAAAGCGTATATAGGCGCTGAAATCAAGTGGAAGGAAAAAATACTCATTGCTCGGATAAGGACTAGCTCTCATAGGCTTAGATGTGAAACAGGGAGATGGACAACGCCCAAAGAACAATGGGAAGAAAGGATATGTACTCTATGCAACACAGGGGCAGTAGAGACAGAGGAACACTTCATCTATAAATGCCCGAGTTTTTCAGATATCCGTGACAAATACAAAGAAACACTTGGGAACGAGTTTATTGCAGATTTATTTGAAGACAGTAAAATAAAAAAAGTTGGGGAATTGCTAACACAAATCAGCAGGAGAAGGAACAACCTTCTCAAAGATATTAAAGATCATATGATATGATTTGAGTAATTGTACTTCCATATTTGAGGTCCCATAGACCATATTTGGGTCTCGCGGACGTAATTAAAATCTTTCATTTCATTCATTAAAAAAAAGGACAAAGGCCTGGAAGGAAGATTAAACGTGGCATAACATTCTTTGATTATATAATCAATAAAAGTGGAGCGTTATACACAAAAGAAGCATGCATTAATTTATTGCCCTTCCTTTATTCCAAGGTAAAGTCGAGGACGTCAAAGTTTTTGTCTTATTTGTTAATGAAAGATTTAAATTGCTTTTATGAGGGGGCCACGTGGAAGAATGGAACCAAAGCAAAGGTGAAAATAAAACAAAACGCTGGAAAAGAATGAAAGAAAACAATCAAAATCAGAGAAATGAAAAGCCAAAAGAAAATGAAGGGTTTTCATGGAACAAGAAACGAAGAGCTTTTTCTTTACTATTTTAAATATAGTATTTCAAAAGAGGAAAGGGGCTGGTTCTTTGAACAAGACCAAAAATGCTGCTAATTTTTCAATGTAAAAAATTGAAATCATTTTTTTCATGCAAGAGTATTTTTCATAAATTTAGACTTTATTAGCAAGAAAGGAGGAGATTTTTTTCTGCATGCTCAGTTTTAACTGTCTTATTTTCCCTTTTCAGATTTCAGACTTATAGATAAAGTGTTATGCATTTTTTTGGTTGCTTCATGTGAATGTTTGAAATATGAAACTTTATTTTGAACCCTAGAAGCTAGCACTTAGTTTATTTTGGTTGCGCAAGTTTGTGGGTCGAATAAGCTATGTTGCATGTATGAATTTCTCACATCTTCGGTTTTGCAAGACGGGGTGCTATAAAACTGAGGAGGCTTTGCATTTATGCATTTTCAGCATTTGATTTATTGCATATTTTCATTTTTTTTAGCTTTTCAAAATTTTATTTTTAGAATTTTTTTTTTCTATTTTTGGACATTAAAATAAACATTAAAAAAATTTCAAAACCCAAAAATAATTGCATGGCTGCGTAGATTATACTTTAGAGTTCCATTACGCACTTAGATGTTTTTGATTCAGAGTCATTTCATATTTTTAAAAATTCGTCAAAGTTGTTGTTTTATTGCATATTTTAAAATTTCAAAATTTTCATTTTTGGGCCAAATTTTATTTTTTCAGTTTTATATTTCATTCATGGGCCTATGATGATATTTCCTTCATGAAAATTTCAATTTCATTGAAGGGGTTATGTTTTATGACATTTCACAAATTATCATTTTTGGAGCAATAAATGCACCTTTCTTCATGAAAATTCTGATTTCATGAAAGGGGGTAATTTTTATATGTTATATTAAAAGGCCGTTTTAAAGCATTAAATTATTCTTCTTTATGAAAATCTGATTTCATTTAAGAGGGATGATTAAAATAATATATATATATATATATATATATATATATATATATATATATTTATTTGTGGAAAACATCCCAAAAGGGATGCCACTTTCGGGTAAGACCCAAGGAGGCGGGGGTATCCATTCCGCCAAAAACGCCCGGGACTCGGACCTGGCCTACCACCTTTGACATACTCAAGGAGCAAACAAACACACAAAACCAATTTAAAAATAAGTAAATAACAACAAAAATAATAAAATAAAATAAAAAACATGCTCCTTGAGTGTGTCAAAAACAAAAGCACAACCAAACACGCACAATAAGATAAAAGAAACCACAACACAAACCACATAGAAAAACACAAGAACCACATAACAAAACACAAACAAGACAAAAACAACAGAACACTACAAAGACATAACCCAAAAAAAACATGAAAAATAAACACAACCAAAACCTAAAAAATAAAATAAAAATAAAAATAAAAAACAACCAACAACGAGACAATAAACAAAAACAAAAAACATAGAAAACACTCACACATAAAAACACGAAATAACACAAACAAAGAGAAACCCAAGAACAAGAACGAAAAAAACACAAGAACAATAACAAAAAACATAAAAAAAAAACAAAACAACAAAAACACATGAACAACAAAAAACAACACAAAGAACACAAAAACAAAACAAAACAAAAGAACCCACCCACCTTAAAAAACTAAACAAAAAAAAAAAAAAGAAAAAAAAAAAAAATTGAACATAACAATGACCTATCTAGACCAGAAGACTATTAAGGCAAGAATCAACAGAGGAAACAAAATAAAGAATAGAA
This sequence comes from Wollemia nobilis, assembly GCA_028583015.1. NCBI lineage: Eukaryota > Viridiplantae > Streptophyta > Pinopsida > Araucariales > Araucariaceae > Wollemia > Wollemia nobilis. The sequence continues at coordinate 11,334,388 of JAQPPZ010016879.1, read as the reverse complement.
TGAGCTAGGGAACTAAAAAAACTGAATGAACCAAAGAGAAGCAAAAAAAAAAAGCAAGAAGAAACTAGGTACCTTCGAAACTGGAGCCATCCAAAGAAATGATAGAAAGAAGAGCTTCCCTAATTTGAGAAGCCCACCATATAGGAGGGTGGCCATAACAAGTAAGATCACCTTTGTCCAAAGCCCAATTAGCTAAAGCATCAGCACTCTTGTTTTGATCTCTGACCACATGATTGTAATCAACTTTCAAAAATCCCATCTGGATTAATTGAATCTTCTCAATAATTCTTTTTATTCTCCAATCCACCTTATGATTCTTAGAAGGAGTCTTCAAGAGATTAATCATAAGTTGAGAGTCGAGACTCAACTAACACCTTTTCCCATCCAACCTTAGTAGCCTCCTGAAGGCCTCCGAGGATACCATACCCCTCAGCAAGGTTATTGGAAAGAATACCCAAATTCTCGGCAAAAGTAAAAACCAGGGAGCCATATGAAAGTCTACCAATTCCTCCCACCTTGGCTTTTCCAGGGTTCCCTCTAGAGGCTCCATCAGTATTGACTTTTCCAAAATCCTTAGGAGGAGGTTGCCAATTTCTAGTCCTATCCATCTTACTAATACTCACATTCCCTTTAAGTTGGTTGCCCTTAGAAGATTTAATCTTCAATCTTTGCATCACTTGATCCCATCTTTGGTGGGAGTTTTGGGGGTGATTAAGGAGTTGATGGACTGATTCAACTAAGTTGGCTATGGTCTTTTGCCAAATATAGTGAATATCCTTCCTATCTTGATTAAAAATTTGGTTGTTCCTTTCATTCCAAATATTCCAAAGAAGAATGGTAGAACCCATCCAAACTAACTGCCTAATAAAATGATCAACACCCTCTTGATTAGGCCAATCCCTCCAAAGTTGTTCAAAAGTAAAAAAATTGGACCACTTGTAAGCCAAGTAAAGTGGCCATTCTCCTCCATAGCTCAGAGGCTAAAGTACACTCAATAAAAATATGGTTGAGATTTTCTACATTCTCTTCACACATTTCACATCTAAAAGGGCCATGAAAACCACGCTTCATAAGTTGCTCACCGGTAAGCACCCTACGATGCAATAAAAGCCAATTAAAGAACCTCACCTTAGGCCAGAGCTTTTGAGCCCACAATCGAGAAAATATGTCTAGAAGAATGGTTGGGATTATTATGGCATAAGGTCAAATAACCTTGAGCAACTGAATACTCACCCTTAGTAGTGTTGTTCCATCCAAAACAATCTTTTTCATGGGACCAAGAGAGGGATCTCATATGAAGGATGCCTTGGATATCTTGTCTTTGCCTTTACTGGGATTTGAATAGGCCGAGTCCTCAATAGGGATCCAATATCTACCAACCTTTGAATTACCAGTATGGTACCGACAGTAATTAGCCACCTTTATCCAATTAGCTCGGTGAAGCTCCTCCATCCAAGGCCTCCAATCGGGAAACTGAGTTATCAAAGGCTTGTGACCATCCCAAGAATCTGTCCAAAAATTTGCCTGTTGACCATTATGAATGATCCAAAATAATTTTTTCTTTATCAAATCCTCACCGAGTCTTAAGAACTGCTAAAATGGGAGAACCTTTGGTAGGAAGTTGATAGCGAACAAGGTCTTCGGGACTTTTGTTCTCGGCATATTTAGCACGGAGATTATTGGCCCAAAGAGCATTGGGGTTATGCAACATCCTCCAATATAATTTAGCAGCTAAAGCTTTGTTGTTATTAATAGAAGACCGGAATCCTAACCCCCCTTCACTCTTAGGAAGACATAAAGTATCCCATTTCACCAAGGCCCATTTTCTTTTCTCCTTAGTACCACTCCAAAGGAAACGATGACTGATTTGATCCAATTCTCGAAGAACAACCTTTGGGATATTCAAAATGGAAGAAACATAAATAGGAATAGCTTGAAGGACTGATTTTACCAAGGTGATTCTACCCCCCAGAAGAAAGCCACTTGTTGGTCCACTTTCCAATTTTCTTCTTGACTTTGTCCAACAACCAATTCCAATATTTATTTTTCTGCCTTTGAATATTTATGGGAATACCTAAATAAGTGATTGGAAGAGAGGTCTTCTTATATCTTAATTTATCCAAGACCATGGATTCTGTCTAGCGAGAGCAGTGAAAGAAAATAACTTTAGATTTGTCTTCATTGATCAATTGCTCGAGTAGCCTTAGAAAAATAGCTAATGATTTGCTTAATATTAGAAGCTTCCTTAACTGTAGCTTTACCTAAAAGAGTAGAGTCATCCACAAATTGAAGATGAGAGATAGGTCTAGCTCCATGAGCAATGGTAACTCCCTCAAGGGTTTTGTTTTCCCTCTTTTTGGTTATAGTCCTACCCAAGCATTCAACAAGAATGATGAATAAATAAGGGGATAGCGGGTCACCTTGCCTAATACCTCTGGAAGGCTGGGAATGACTGAGAAGGCCTGCCATTGATAAGAACTAAGTAGGAAACTGAAGAGATACATCCCATAATCCAATCCATCCAATCCTTAGAGAAACCAAATTGCCTCAAAACTTTGATAAGGAAGTGCCAATCCACTCTGTCATAAGCTTTGGATAAGTCTAACCGAATGAACATGGAAGGAGAATTTTGCATATCCATGGAATGGATGGCTTCCTGAGCAAGAACTATCTCATCTACTATTTGACGTCCTTCCACATAACCCCCTTGCTCTGGGGAAATAATCTTATGCAAAAGAGGCTTCAACCTTACTGCCATGATTTTAGTAATGATTTTGAGAAGAACATTACATAAAGCAATAGGTCTAAAAGCTGAGATATGATCAACCTCTTGAGCTTTTGGAACAAGAGTAATATAAGTTTTATTGATAACCTTCAAAATTTCTTTGGCTTTCCTGGCTTCTTCCACCACCTCTAATAAATCAACATGAAGGATATCCCAGAACTCTTGGTAGAACTCAATGGGAAAACCATCGGGACCTAGGGTTTTCCCTTTTTGCATTTTAAAAACTACTTGTTGAAGCTCATTGATAGTAACAGGAGCGAGTCAAAATAGAGTTCTCCTCAGAAGTGATAAGAGAAGGGATTGCTTGAAGAACATTTTGTTGTGAAGCTGAGTCAAGAGGAGTAGCGGCAAAAATATTGGAAAAGTAATCAACAACAATAGAGTTCATGCCATCCCAAGTATAAACAACATCTCCAGAATCTGATTTTAAGGAAGAAATAAAGTTGTGAGATCTTCGAGCTAGAAGAGATTTGTGGAAGAAATTTGTGTTTCGATCTCCTTCTTTGAGCCATTGAATTCTAGATTTTTGCTTCCATAAGATTTCTTCTCTTTTTTCCCATTCCTCTAACTGAGTTGTGAGTTTAATTTCATCTGCACTTCTCTTCTCTGTGAGGCCATCTAAACGGATTTTCTTATTCAAATTTTCAAGATGAGCAATAACTTCATGTTTTTTTTATGAACATCCCCAAACTCTTTCCAGTTCCAAGTCTTGATTTTGGATTTAATGTATTGCAGTCTTTTGGCAAAACAGAACATCTTAGTCCCATGCCTAGGTTTACCTTCCTTCCACCATTGTTGCACACGAGGTCTGAAGGAAATGTCTCTAAGCCACATTAATTGAAAATGAAAAGGAGAGAAACTCACATTGGTTTTCCACATTTCCACCATGATTGGCCAATGATCCGAACCAACATTATTAAGAGTCTTCACTTTAGGAATGTGACCATGGATTAAGAAATTTTTAGAGAGCAAAAACCTATCCAATCTCTCCATTATACAAGCTAAGCCTTGCCTTCTGTTAGACCAAGTCATAAGGCCATTATCCGGTTGGATATCCACAAGATGGAGGTTTGCAATATATTCGCTCATGAGGTCAGTGCTTTTGTCCAAATTTCTATTTCCCCCCCTTTTCTCATCCAGAGAGAGGATGGTATTGAAATCTCCTCCGATCAAGATCCAAGCTTTAGGAAAATGAGAGATAATATGAGTAATATCCTTCCACTATCTTCTTTTTTCCTCCAAAGAAGTCGAAGCATAAACAGTAATGCAGAGCATAATCTGGTTGGAATGTCTACTTTGAATAGCTATAGCCAACAAACCCCAACTACCAACCATATGGTGAATAACTACCTCTTTTGGGTCCCAAAGACAAGCAATGCCACCCGAAGTCCCTTGGGAGCTGAGGGAAACCACTTTTCAGCTGGCCAAATTTTACTGGCAATTGAGTCCATATCCTCCATTGACATCTTTGTTTCTTGAAGGAAAACAAGATGTGGATGATTTATCTGAATCATTCTTCTAATTTCATTTTGTTTTGAAAGACTCCCTTTGAGTCCTCTAATATTCCAAGTGATGATCTTCATTAATACCAGGGCTAAAAAAGTTGGGAAGGGCATTAATCTTACCTTCCTCTACAAGCTTTTCACCTTCTTTTACCATATGATATTGATTGGTCTTGCGACCTGCTTTTTGATTAGAATCCATCTTCAATTTTTTTTCCCTGTTTCTTGACTTATTCCAATTGAATCTGAGATGGCTTCTAACCTTGAAGAATGCTCGTACACAGCCAAAATTTTACTAGATGGTTCAACGGAGTCTATATTGGGACTGCATTATTTGAAGTTTTGACATTTGAAAGATTGTTTTTCTTGTGTAAATTTTCTCCTTTTTTTTCTGTTGAAAACCTTTGATTTGTTGGTTTGTCTCTGAGTTCTTCCCTTCATATTTAAATTGTGTTTCTAAGATTTCAGTTTCCATTATTTCCTCTTCCTCACTTGGGACATCATTTGTGGAAAGGATTTCAAACATATTAGCGAGATGACTTTGATTGATCCTTCATAACTGGTTTTTTTGAGTGTTCTTCTTCTTAGGTATTTGGAAACCTATTGAGTTTATATCTTCTTTCTTTTGATCGGGAATTTTATTTGGGCAAGCACTGGCCAAATGACCATATTCATGGCAAATTCTACAACGAAAAGGAATGTTCTCATAGTCCACTACTTGCTCCCAAGTGTCTTCCCCAAATTGTAATGTGATATTTTTAGGTAGGGGTTTGTCAAAATCCATTAAAACACAAATCCGAGCATAAATAATATGTTCAAAATTTTGAGTACAATCAGCAGATCATCATAAAAGTTCCTAAAGAGTTTCCAATTGAAGAAAAAATAGTAGGATTCCAAAATTCAATAGGGAGGCCAAAGAGTCTAACCCACACGGGAGCTATAGAAGGCATCTCTTCTTCGACTTTAAATTTAGTATGCCAGGGCTTCATGAAAAGCCCTGCCCTTCCAAAAAACCAAGGACCCCCTTGAAAAGTTTTCTCTCTATCTTCATTATTAGCAAATAAAACAAGAAAATAACCATTTGGATAAATAGAGATTTGTAACTCACCTTTAGTTTTCCAGCTTTTTGCAGCCCAGACTTTGAAACCAGATAGACTCGAACGAAAACCCACGAACCGACAAATTAGTCCTCTTTTTTCCAAATCTTCAATGCCAGTCTGAATGTTACCCATATCAAGCTTAACAATAGGAGTTCCATCAGCTGCTTTAAGACATCCTGACTCCGTTTTCTTGGGATCAATCTTAGGCATTCTTAGAGGTTTATGGGAAGCCCTAAGATTGATATTAGCATTGGGTTGAGGCTGTCCACCATGAAGGGCATCCCTAAAATTCATTTTTGGGACTGAGTCTTCGAAATTCTTACCCTTGAGAGGGGTTTTCATAGTAGAATTATTTTGTGGGTGCACCTTAGCACCAGATTCACTTGAGATATGAGCCATTTTTTGATCAACTGCTTGAAACTTGTTTCGTGATCTCTTTAATCCTTGCCCTAGACGTCGTGGAAAGGTATGGTTTTCACTTTTCTTTTGTGCAGCAAATTGGAAGCCGTTGTCACTCAAGTTCACAGTATGATCTGTTGAAAGATAAATTTCTAACCCATCTTGGATCCCCTGCAACATTTCCTGCTAAAATATTGAGCATAAACCACAAAAATATTGGCCGCTAGGGCCCGAAGGCCCTAAAAACCAACCTCTGGAGCTGCTTGCACTCAACCCGAGATGAAACCCTCGCATAGCCGCTTGCCAAATATCTCGTTCACACATAGGGATGCGCTAGGATATGTGTTGCTCCAAATGATATGAAAATTGGTGGAGACGTTCTAGGGTTTTTCAGGCATCTACCCTCAAAATTTTAGCTCAATCCGAGTCCGGATGAGTGAGATATGGCCGAAACGAGTTCGATAGTTTGGGCAGTCCTACGAAAAACCTATGGTTGTCTTATAATGAAATGTGCTATATTGTCAATATCTCTACTTCATATTGAAGTTTATCTCATGACCAAAATTTTTGATTAAAATAATATTTTAAAGCCTCTATTTTAGGGCAATAAATTATTATCTCTTTGTGAAAATTTATTTCACCAAAGAGGGATAATTTATCAAACACATCAAAAGCTATCTTCATCTCCATGATAAGAAGCTGCATTTGAGGATCCTATTCTTCATTTCGTATTTATGTTCATAGATACATTTGATCTTTATTTTCACATTTAAAGTAGGATTTAATGCAAGATAAAACTTGATTAAAATCCACTTAATAAGGGAAGACAAAATCTATCTTAAAAACCTCAAGATAAAATGAATTAAGGCTACATCGTGGTCATATGAGGGCCAATTCACATTTACTTTTGTTTGGTTTCATGAACAATCATTAAAATAGCATGGTAAAATAAACCAACACATGCCCCTTGTTTACAGTTACTTGCAATCACTAAGGTGTTCCAACATTTAATTGATATATTTTATTTGAGATTACTAATACACATATGCAAATGCTAATATAGTGGAGACCTTGGAGAAGTTGTTTTCTTTAAATTCTTTGCAAGAGAGGGTTTTGAGATCCAAACCCTAAGAGAGAGTGTAATTTCACAATTGGGTAAAATTAGCACTCAACACTACTCCATATGATGAGCAAATTATTCAGGATAGTGAGAATAATGTTCTAAATCCTGAGCTTACTGAACAAGAAAATGTCCAGATTGGGACTATTTATGATCCAAATGACCTTGCTCAGGAGGATCAAAATGTATCCATTTTTAAGGTAAATATTGTAAAACAGGAAAATGTGGAACATAGAAGAAAACAACCTGGGGAAATTCCCCACAATGTTGAAATTATAAATATTGAAGGAGATGTAGATGATGAAAATGTGTTTAAAAAAAAAAAAATACAGAAGTTACCACACATAATGAAAGTCAAAATTCTATCATGAATGAAGACAATCAAGATCGCGAAGGAGAAGATGGAAATCAACAAGTGCTTCAAACAGAAAAAGGTATGTTTTCCTCTTTCTCTCACTCTTTTCTCTCTACTCATTCCCAAAGTGTTTTTCCTTCCTTTTCTTGTTCAAAGAAGGATGTAATGTTTCCTTTGAATTCATGGTTTTCTTCCTCATAACCAACATTATCTCCCCAGTTCCAATCTAAAGTTAATGTTGAGTTAGTTCCAAATCCATTTCTCCCTAGTATTTGCATCCTAGCCATTAAATCAATTTCTACTCCAGATATAGAGTCATCCCACTCTTTCGAAATTAAAAGATTTAAGGAAGGCAAACAAAAATGCCTTAGATTGGTGGACATATCATTATGCTAAAGATTCTAAAACTCAAGTCTGTATTCAAGAAATAATTTCTCTTGATCCCACCACAATGCAGAGGAAGAAAGTAAAATTGACACTTGTGTCAAGAAAATCAAAAGGAGATATGACCGTTGAATATTATCAAGTGGAAGATACAGCTGAGGACATTACTCAGCTACATATGTCAGATGAATGGGGAAAGGCTCAGGCAAATTTTGGCACTATTTATTTACATGGATAATTTTTCAAAGAAAATTTTGTTAAAGAGTAAGAAGCCATAAAATAATTAGAGTCAATCCTGCAGGAACAGAAATTGATAGAAAAGACCCTGAAATTATAAGCAAAGAATGGGAAGATAAGTTTGGAGAAGCTGCTAATGAATCAACCAAATACAAAGAAAAATTGGTAGAGTAAGATGCACAAATTCAATCCCTAAATTTATAGGTTCAAAAACTCCAACAATAGATGAAAGAAAAGCAGAACACACCATCTAGTATCTCGAAGGAACGGGCCAAGGCGATAAGAAAAGAGATACTTGAAGATATATTGACATTAAGCCTTAGAGCAAGGCCTATGTTATTGTACCTGGCCAAAGTGAAGGAGGTAATCGAAGTCGTCAGTGAAGAACTAAAAGCTTCAGTAAACTTCCTTCAAGAGAGATAAGATGCGACAACAAAAATCCAAGTCTTATCAGAAAAGAAGCCAGAGAGCATCGCTGCTAAAATCTAGAGTGAAGCATGGTCTCAAGCCAAGATTGCAACTAAAATTTTCTTTAGGAGACTTAAACTTGTAACTCAAGGTGACAAGCTCCTTCAAGAATTAGAGGCTGAGGCCAAGGGATTAGTGAAGCATTTAAATTTGGCAAACAAATGTGGACTTCCATATTTGTGGGATGATAATTCAAAAGTTTTAAGTGAATATGCGCTAACACTATCCCTAAAATATTTCATAGAAGATGAGTCAGATATAGAGAATTAGGCAGAACCTATAGAATAAGTGCTGATATTTGTTATGGTGCATAACCTCACATAGATTAAGTCTTACCTACAAGAATTGATTCTGAGGAATAAAATTGTGTCACATGATAAAGTAGAGGAATTGTAGTATATATATCAGTTGTTCATGGATTCTTCAAACCTTGAAGATGAAGACTAGAAGCAAGTGTGCCTTACTTACAATGAAGTGGTTGCTATGATAGAAAAAATGAAGAAGTCCAAACAAGATAATCAAAAGCAACTGACAGAAGGAGGGACGAGCAGCCAACCATGAAACCTGTTTGAGATTGTTTTCTAGTTGTTAATGTATTTTTAGTACAAAATCCATAAGCTGTGAAAGGTATCCTGAAAAGGTAATGCTTTATTGGTCTAAATGCATTTCTTCTTAAATATTCTTTTCCAAAAATATCCTCTCCTGTATTTTTTTTTAACTCTGTTTCCTAATGGATGAAGGTCCTGGATTCTAATATTTTTTCCAGCAAAATTTCCTCGGGAGACACCAAGAATGTTAGTTTAAAAATACTACCTTGATAGATAGCAGATTTTTTGAAAAGAAAGACCAACGTTTCATTTTTGAGGTATGAGGCAAAAAATTGACTAAGGCATGAAGAAGGTCATGATTTCGTGACATGTCAGGTTCTTGTTAGTATGTAGCTCGGAGAGGCCAGAAAGTAGGAGAATGTCGTGATTTCGTGACATGACGAGTTTTCACCCGTGAAGCAGCCTGAAGAATCCAAAAAGGAAAGAGTCACGATTTCGTGACATGACAAGTTTTCGTCAGCATGTCGCTCACAAAATCTAAAGAACAAGAAGATGTCGTGATTTTGTGACATGGCAGGTTTTTGCCCGTGAAGCTGCCTGAAGAAGCCAAAAAGGAAAAGATGTCACGATTTCGCGACATGGTGGGTTTTCACCCATGAAGCTGCCTAAAGAAGCCAGAAATGAAAAGGTCTCGCGATCTCACGACATGATGAGTGTTTGCCGACATGGATATAATTAGTAATGAATAAGATGCCTCCAAAAGCTCGTGTCAATAACTGGAAGTAGACAGTAGAAAATATCAATTCCTAGATTTTTTCTATCATATTTTATTTGTTAGAAGCCATGAAAAATATATGGAAGCATGATTATAGTCTAATTGCTTGTAATTGATTCCATATAAGAATGTACTAATTATAAAGATACTCACCATATGGTATATATAAGAGTAAATGCACTTTGAAAAGAGGCCATCTCTTGGGCGTTTACAATACTGGATGTATGTACTTTGAATACAAGCAATAAAATTATGCTCTATTGGATTCTGGTTCACAGTGTGCAAGTGTATGTATTAACAATTCTCACTTCTATTCACATTATTAAAATATAGATTGTATTCGTTCTAAAATCTAGACTTATGCAAAATATAAATCATCTTGCGAGAGTTGAAATTTGATATATGCATGTGTTAGATAGACATATAAATCACATTGAGAAATCCATGATTTCTACGTGGAGATATAATAAATTTTTTGACAAGTAGAATAAATATGTTCATATTAGTTGTTATCTAATCCGTACCGAAAATAAGTTCTAGCTTTGGCTATATTTCCCTTTCTTTAAGAAATGCTCTTTTCCATTTCCCCATAAAAACCATTAAGGAACCACCCTCCTCTGGATATTAGACGAAAGATCCAAAGATCAAGTTCGTCTACTCAATGTTGAAAAAATCAAGGTGCACATAACAACCATAGGCAGATTTTATTCCAACAGAACTCAACCCAAATATGTAGGTCAAAGGTACTTAAGACTCCCTTCATCCAATTGTTGATGTAAAGTTTGGGCACAAATATGATTAGAAACTTCATGCAATCAATAGGTTTATGCAACACATAGTGGGATACAATTACCATTCTTCACCCAAAATATTAGATCTTTCTCACAAAAAGATAGTCATCGTACGTGTGTTGATGAATCAACAACCATAGTGTAGTTAATAAACTAATCTATGTGTGTTTTTCATATCTATGTCAATTCACTATGAATCTCATTATATCTAAAAAAGGGTTTGTAAAAGACCCCAAATATAATAAAACCAAAAAATATCTTAACATATGCGTGTATGGTTTACCTGTATATAATAATTTAGCACTCTAGTTTTAAAAATTTAATGTCATTCAAAACCATTGGAAGTTCCCCTGATTAAGTGTAAATTATGAATCCATTTACTATCAAACCTAAAAGGTTATCTAGAGTTGTAAAAGACTCAAAATCAACCTATGATCACACTCTAATATATGATGTATCCTTAACAACCCTCCAATTTATGACCACACTCTATCTTGTGTTGATTAGGCATGGGATACCAGTCCACCCATCATTCATAAAATAATTTCAAATCCCTTGTATAACATGTCTCAAATATTATAAGCGTTATCTAATGTTTTTTTTTAGGTGGAAGAGGGGGATTTCAAAGGGTCCCAATGTTGGACATTTTGAGTCCCTAAGCCAAATTTGTCATTGATGTCAAGATGCAAGTGATAGTTCTTCTCTAGTTCAAGTGCAAAGTTCAATGGAAGTTGTAATGGGTTAAAATATTTTTATTTTACACCAAAAATAATGGATCAGAAAATGGTTTCAGTTCTCCTTTGGAAGCAAATATATCCGAAGCAATGGAAGGATATAATATTATAATCTTTATTATAATATTTATCCAAGGTGGTGAAAAACCCAAATAAATTATTATAATTTTAATTATAATATTATTTGGTTTACAAAGGATAATTAATTATTTTTTATAAAACCCTAAGGTTGGGTTTTGGAGGGAAAAATATTTCAAAGTGCAAAGTTTAAAGTAAATTAAACCCAAAGTTGGGGTTTAAAGAAAAATGCTTTCAAAGCCTCTATATTTTTGTTGATGTCATCATGGAGGAGCTAGCATCGACGTGTCCAAAGCAAATATAATGCATATAAATACTTTGCCAAAACCATTGTAAAGTTACCCTTGCTCGAATTAATAAATCGATGGCAAGCAAAAAATAGAGCTTGTAATTTACGAAAACATGGCAGCGAAATACATAGAGGAGGAAGGTTTCGTCCTCAAGTTTCATTGGGTAAGCATGGCATAGTGGTATTTGGAAAAGCACAAAGGCACTGGCAAAAAGGTGGTTGATGTTTTGAATCCTCGCGTGCATTGTTTGGTGTGTTGTTTGAGGTGCCTAAGGCGCACGACCTTTTGCTTGGTGGAAGGTGGTGTGAGATTAAGTAGCACGTGGTGCTTCTTTAATATCAAGCGAGTGCTTGGCTCGTGCGATGAATTTGGTCACGGTTAAGGCGCTTGTGGTGAGACGAGGTTGAGGGTTCGATTCCCTCCAAGGAAAAGGGATTTACTTTTGATTTAAATTTTGTTAGTTGCCTAATGTTGGAGGAATAAGGGTGCATAAGTGATTATTATTTTTATACATTAAGGCATGAAATTTATGGTGAATGTTTGTTGAGGATTATTGTGGAAGGTTTGATATTTGAAATTTATGGTGAATTTTTGTTGAGGATTATTGTGGAGGTATTGATATTTGAGATTTATTATTTTAGGAGTAATAAGGAGTTTTAGTAAAGTCTTATTAATTTCTTATTAAGACTTTTGAGCATTATTTTTGTATAAGGGTTTTTCCATTTAAAGAAGACTATGGTGAATGTTATTTTGAGTTGGAGTAATAAGGTGTACTTTGGGTCATTATTTTGTATTATGATTTGATTGAAGTCTTCTAACCCTTATTGATATTGGAAAAGAGAAATTTGTGAATGTGGCAGATTTGTGAGATCAAATCCTTGTCAAACAAAAAGTATGGGCAAATTATTCCTTGGTTGAGTTGGTTGATTGGCTTACTTGAAAATTAAGTTTGGAGTGAAAAGGATTTGATTAGGGTTTCCCTTTCAAAAGTGTTTGAGTTGATTCTTCAAGGTTTTCTAAATTGTGAGTTGTGATTAAAATATTGTTTTATAAGCATTGTTGTTGAGATCATTGGTCGAGTGAAGTGTTTGAGTTAATGCTTCAAGGTTTTCTAAAATTGAGAGTTGTGTTTAAAATCTTGTTTGATAAGCATGGTTGTTGAAGTGAGTTGTTATGCAAAGAACTTGAACTAGGGTTTGAAAATATCATGAGTATCATTGTTATGTGATATTTGTTGTTGAGCATTATTGGAAACATTTTGAGTTGGATGATACATGCTTGGAATAGGGTTTGTGAGTAAGAGTTGTTTCTTGAAGTGATTGGTTGAGTAGAGTTGATTGAGCCTATTCAAGTGGATGTATGAAGTGGTTGTTCAAGTACCATAAAAAAAACTATTCTATATTCTAATTTGAGTTAAGATTGAGTTTTTGAGAATAAAACATATTGAGTCTCTAACAATTCTCTTTATGCTTCTATGAGATTGAGTTGAGCAAGTGATTGAGTTTTGAGAATAGAACATATTGAGTCTCTAACAACTATCTTTATGCTTCTATGAGATTGAGTTAAGAAAGTGATTGAGTTTTGAGTATAGAACATATTGAGTCTCTAACAATTCTATTTATGTTTATATGATATTGATTTGAGTTGAGAAAGTGATTGGGCATTGACTAAATAACATATTGAGTTTCTAACAATTCTCTTTATGTTTCTATGATATTGGACAAGTTTTGTGTGGACTTGTTAAGCAGATTTGAGGTAAGTCTTTGAGAAAACTTATGGACTGATTTTGTGTGAGTTTTTGTGGAAGCTTACAATACATATTTGAGCAAATCCTAGAGAGGACTTGTTGAGCAGATTTGTACAAGTTCTGTGTGAGCTTGTTGAGAATATTTGAGTAGGTTTTGTGTGGACCCGTTGAGCATATTTGAGCAGTTTTTGAGTGGAACTATTGATCATATTTGAGCAGGTTCTGTGTGGACCTGGTGAGAAGATTTGGATAGGTTCTATGTGGACCTATTGAGTAGATTTTAGCATGTTTTGAGTGGACCTATTGATTAGAGTTGTGCTAGATCGATTGAACTATGTTTAGTGCAAAATTGAGACAGAGATTTGGAGGTGACAGAGCAGATAGGACAGTAGTCTCCAGTAGATAGAGATCCATCATCCAGGGCAGTGAGGATAGGTATTCTGAGTGGGGACAAGAGTATTCAGTGGAGAGAGATCCATAAGCCAAAGTAGTGGAGGTAGTAGTCTTCTATAGGATCATCATCCAGAACAAAGGAGAAGGAGTTCTCTTGTGGATAGAGATCCACAAACCAGATTTAGGGGATAAACATCTCCTTTGGACATAGATCCATAAACATTGTAATTGGGAAGGATTCCCAAAATATTATTTGAGAAATATTTAGAAGAAATATTTTCTCCATGGAGGTAGCCATATTTGGGTGAACCACGTAAAAATGATGTCTCTCATATGTGTGATGCTTTGTGTGATGTTTACTATTTTATTAATGCTGATGCTACTATTTGGATTAAAAAGTAAAATGTTTTATTGTATACTATTCACCCCCCCTCTCAGTATAAGCACATGTTCTTCACCCAGAACCTTTTACAATGGGGTTTTAAAAGGGACCCCAACCTAAATTTAGCCATAAGAATATTATATGAAAATAAAAGAATATAAGTGAGGCTATCTCCCCCAGGGGGAACTAATCCTTCGTATGACAAAAATGATCCAACATCCAACATCTAAAACATAGAACTAGCATCCGATAGAGATCCTACCAAAATAAAATTTATGAACTAGGCGCTCAGATTTGACATTTAAAATTCTCTTGCCTATTTGAAAATTTCCCACCCAATGGGAGGCCCTTTCAATTTGGAATAGAATTGGGTACTCAAATTTGAAATTTGAAAATTTCTCACCCATTTGAAAATTCTTGCCCAATAGGAGAACCAAACACATCAGACACCGACAATAAAACTAGATTTTGAAAGGAACCCAAAACCTTGAAGTGAAACAAGCCTCTAACAAAGCACTACTTGGTTTTGAAAGGAACCCAATACCTTGGAAATAATAATTGAATCTGAGTGCTCAAAGTGAAAACACATAAAAATTATAAAACACTCAAAAGAATATGGAAAAATTACCCAATGGGAGAACTGAACCATAAACCCAACCACTAGCTAAGAAAATTCTACTCAGGTTAACACATTTGTTGGAAAGAATAAAATTTAAAACATCCTGCATAAACTAGGAGATCAAATCCACTAGTCACAAAACATTTTTCTCAGGCCCACATTTTAGCTAGGAAATTAAAATTTGAAACATCCCACCAAAAAATGAGATAGCAACACAACCGACCAAGATATTGATCCATCAGGCTCAAGAAACTACTAGAATCTGCTAGAAGACATCAATGAAGATCATAGGGTCAAAGAAACCTTGCTCCCTCGAAACCTAGATTTGGATATGCCACATCACTTGACCACAAAAAAGTGTAGATCAAGGAAGTCCAAGAAAGAAGCAAACCCAAGAGCACCCCCACCACTAGAAATCTTCACCCAAAAGCTAAGTGACCATGAAGTAAAAATCAAACCCTTCCACAGGGTCAAAAAGACTACCTCCCACAACAAACAAACCAAATATCGCCCCTAGCAACCTATTGATCCACCAGACGTAGGTACCAACAACAAGAGCCTTTCTAAATTAGGCAACAAATAATCCCAAGGTCTCCTAGTATTTACTTCAAAGAGATATGTAAAAACCAAAATAATATCAAGGAGAAAAACCTATATGTCCAGTACCCAAATCCAACAAACAAATAATCAACAAGACAACCATAGTCGCCAGATGTAGGTGTCAATGACATGAGCCTTTATCAAGAGGGAAACAATGAAGCCCAAGATCTCCCCCTGCTATTAACTTCAGATAGGGGTAAATACCAAAATAATGTCATGGAGAAAAACCTATCTATCAAGCACCTACATCCAACAAAAAATCAATAGGACAACCACACCTACCAGACATGAGGACTGATAACACAAATATTTCTCTATGAAAAATGATGAATCCCAAGGTCTCCCCCTGGAATTAAATTCAGAGAGGGACAAAGACCAAAAAAATTGAGAAAAAAACCAACTATCCAATACCCACAACTAGTAAAAAGATCTTTCAACAATCCAAAAAATCTAGCATTATCTAATGTTAGTAATATGCAATCTATTGGTTATTATTCTACATCTTAGATAAATGTGAGCATAATGACATTGACTCCAGTCATCAAGTCAAGCCTACCAGTATCTCAATCATTTTATGACTTAGAAGCTAGCTCCAACCAACTAAGCAATACAAGTTAATCACAAGTTAGGTTGAGCCAACATTCTATGCCTCACAATGCGTCGTCTCAACCACCAAGTAGATCATCCCAAAAAATGATAAAAATCCTTCTAAGAGTTAAACTTTTTAGGGACCATTAAACCTTAATGTGTAATAGAACTTGTAAAACCCATAAAATCCTAGTACCATGCAAGGTTAATTGAGTCAACCCCTACCAAATTAACAACCAAATCATAGCACCACATAAAATTAGCAACCCCCTCGGTACCATCGGGGGCCCATATGACCCGAGGAGCTAGTCAAAATCCACATTTATCCCTAGGTGACCACCCTCTACAATATTTGCCACCATAATTTATTAACCAAGCATTAAAATCATAACTCCAAGGTCCTCCAAACCAACAAATGGTGCCTACATTGCTTGTGTTTCTAAATCTAATCCTAAAAATGTAATGCCTCCTAATTGATCTCTTGTTAAAAATATCAATCAACAATTTATTTCTTAATGACATATATCTCCACAAAATCAACAACAAGCTCCAAACAAGTAAATATCTCAGTTCATGCAACAACCACAAGGGTACATGAGCCTTCTTCAATACTAAATACCTTATACCCCATGAAAGTCTTATTGACAAATTCCTTACAACTATCAAATGCAAATGCTAGTGAGGCCACAAAAACTGCCTAATTGGACCTATCAAGGACTTCTAAACTTAATGGTTTATTCTCCAATATTTATTGTTGTTATGAAAGTGTTACTGACCTTTGGTAACAATGTAAATAAATTTTCTATGGATCACTTGAACAAACTATCAATGTTCAAAAATATGCATCATATCCAAGAAATACAATACCATGGTTTAGTTGGTGATATACTCATTGAGAGATAAAACTGTTGTGTTGTACTAAAGCCTTCTTGATAATTCAATTACTAATTTGAATTCTATAGTAGAACCATTCATGAGAAAATTTTGCAACCCAAGGAATGAATACTATATTTTCTCCAGCTAAATGTTATATAGAGGCATCCTCATAAGAATATTCATAATTATAATAAAAGGTTCATGAGGACACAATACTTAGTACCCCCTAATATTTGACCATCAAATAAATAAGATTTATCAAAGGATTGCAATTAGATTTAGCTTTAATGGTTTGCAATGCCAATTATGCCAAATTGTATAGGGCTTTTGAAGAAGTAACACAAGAAGACTAATTAGTTAGAATTGATAAACTACCTTCTGCATTGCCTATAATCTATGATACTTATGTGATACTGATCCAGAATTCGTATACACTATAGCTCCCTCCAATTATGATGCCCATACCAAAGTACCCAAAGCCAACATGTTTAGTCTCCACTTAATACACCCACTTATCCTCAAGCCAATATACTATACATGGTGAACTCTCTTGGCTAATATATCCCAAATACCACCATTTTTAACCTCAGTTACCAACTTTATGACCTCCACATTAGACATCTAATTTGAATGTTGTTTCTACACCTCATAATCATAATTATGGAATCCAAGTTTAGTTCAATGAACCAAGGGAGATGATTTTTGTAGATTAGACTAATATGTAGAAGAGATAAAATCAAAGTAGGAAACAATATAGTGGGTGGAAGAAATAATAGAATTAGCAATAATGAAGGATTACTTACCTTGAAAAATATCAGATACCTCAACAAGTTGGGGATCAGATGGGATATCAATCTCAAAACAACACTAAATTATAATTCAAATATGAACACTTTGCGGTGCTTTAATACTAGATAAAATTCTATGGAATGAGGTGTAGCTATAAGAAATGCTTACACTACTATATTTAATAAATAATTCCTAGCACAATAGAAAAAATGATGATTCAAGTGGCAATCACCAAGGCACAAAATGTTGAGCAAACTACAATGTCACAACCAAATATGATATATTTGTCAGGGATGGTGCAATAATGAGTTATAGCCTTGCCTACCCCAATTAACACTATCCTAAAAAACTTTAGTTTTTTTAAAGATGTTGGTGGATTTTCTTTTGAATTCCAAGTGGTGTTTACTAAATAGCAAAAAGGGGTTGCAACTAGAATTAAGAGGAAGAAATTGGATATACAACCTCAATCCTTAAATGCTCAAACACAACCATCTAAATGACTTGATACAAATGCTAACACTCTTTCGTTACAAGAGGGTGTACCCCATTGCACCTTAAAGATAAGGAACTAGTTGTGACTAACCAAGGGACCACATTTGAAAATGAGAAAGGGAAGATAGAACTGCAAAATCCAAATGTTGATAATGATGAGGCCTGGAAATGCCTCAATTATAACATGTTTTGTACACTAAAAATGCCTATAAACTCTTATGTTTTATCTGATATGTTAGTTAAGTTGATTTAATATGCTGTATATTAACCATTTTGCATGATCAATGTATTTGAAATATTATATATTGATTTTACAGCTTTTTGCATAGTTTTGTGCTCTTTTTGTTATGATTTGCTACAATGGGATATGCTTAGAATAATAGCAGCATTTCACTAATCATATTTTGATTTTTTTCAAGCATTTACTTCACCTAAATCGCAGCAATGCAAGCAAGCAATCGTTGTCATGCAAGAAATTGGTCTTTCCCATATAAATTCCAGCCAGCTGTCCATAAATAGCAAGGCATGGAATTCACATGAGAAAAGGGATGAAGACCATTAGAATTTGATCTTAGGAGATAACCCACCTGAGAGATGCAGAAGAAACCAATGGAAAGCATACATTTGTTCATTCCGAAGCATCTTCGGAATGAACAGATATCTTCGGAATGAAGAAAACATAGCATCTTCGGAATGAGCGGATCTTCGAAATGAAGAAAGCAGCGTCTTCAGAATGAGCGGATCTTCAGAATGAAGCATGCAGTATCTTTGGAATGAGAGATCTTCGGAACGAGAATGCAGTATCTTCGGAATGAGCGATCTTCGGAATGAAAACTGCACTGTCTTCGGAATGAAGCCACTTATCTTTGAAATGAAGAACAAAATGTGTTTTTGACCTTTTTGACCGATTTCTGAAGGCAGAAAAAGGGAAATAAAGGTTGGAAAAAGTAAAGAGAAATATCCTCCATCTGTCTTTGTCGTCATTGCTGACCAAATCCATAATTAAGGGAAAGATCAGGTTTTAGTCCTCTTCTAGGATAAAACCAGAATTTGTTGCAGCATTTTAGGATTAGATCTTTTGAGATATTCTTTGTTTGTAATCAGATCATAGGATAGCTATAAATATTGCTTTCATTCAGGTTGAGCTGTATAGAAGAGGTAGAGAAATAGCATATAGATAGAAAATAGAGTAAGGAAGCTAAATACAGAGTATAACTAGGAATTGACTCGTCATGATCCTGTAATAGCTTTTTAGCTAATTCTTGTAATCATGTCTTTTGATCAATAAAGTGCACCAGTTCTATTTCAAATTACTTGTAAATGAATGTGATTAAGATTTAGAAAGAGAGAGAGACTTACACCTTCTTTTGGACAAAGAGGCTGGCCACTTCCGGACCTAGGAGGAGGACTAACGAAACAGGTTTTTATTCTGATTTTCTTGCAGCAGAATGAGTTGCAGAACTTGTTATGTAAATTGCTTGTGAATAGTTGACAATATTTGCAATATTAGTTTATTTATGCTAAGATAAATCTTGTGCTTAATGTTTTAGTTGCAATCTTACTTTCAGCCAAGCTTTCACTTTATTTTTAGACTGTTATTTTCAGCATTTACTGTTTTTCAGCAATTTCTTGCATTTTTATGTTTTGCTGTCAAAATCTGAACAGAGGATTGACAACCTTCTGTTATAGAATTTTGATAGTTTTTATTTCCACATTAGATCTAGAATTTCATTACTACAAAAGTAATTAGATTTCCTTTCTGCAATTAGAATCAGACTTTCAATTCTACAACTGTTAATTCTGCAATATAATTAGGTCTTATTCTGCAATTGTAATTAGGACTTCATTTCTATAGTTAGTGATTAGTTTCCAATTCTGCAACTTAGATTAAGATTTAATTCATGCAATTTAGAGATAGGAATGTTCCAAAACCCCCCACCAAACCGATTCCACCAATAAGACTTGTTGCCCTAGATTGACCTAAGTTATAGCTGTTTCACTTCTTCTCCCTTGAGATAGCCTTGTACACTACCCTGGATTGACAGATTCATTGAGAATTAATGATGGTATAACGACTACGCATCATTTTGGTGCCACTGCCAGGGAATAGTGTTGTTAGAAGAAAACAAATAGTTCAATAGCTGTAATCAGACCAAACTGTGAACATTCAGGTTAAAATCTGAATATAACAACAGAGTAAGATAACAACTATTGAATTAATTTATGTCATTTAGGAGTAAACATGAATGAGTAAGTCTAGGGAGACCCCAAAGGATCCTTGGCTTGTCCCATTAAGGAGATCTTCATGCCTAAGGGGTGAATCACCTGTGTTTGAACTACCTGAAAGACTGATAGAAAAATCACCTGTCTCACCATCAGTAGGACATTTTGAGAAAGGAAAATCACCAATTGTATCAACATAATATCTTAAGGAAGATAATTCATCAAACTCATCAACAGAAAAGCTTGGACCTCTTGAGAGAACAATTTGGGAATCTTTAACTTCTCCTAAGAAACAAGAAACTATGGTAGAAGGAGGCAATGTAGATGGCCAGCATGGCTATGTTCATAATGAAGGAGATGATCAGGATATACTCCAACCATACAGAAAATTTGAATATCCTATTCATCCGAATCCAACACAAAACTCTCCCATGAAGACCATTTCACCTTCAGTACTTCCCACCTTTCGAGGTGTTGTATCTCGAAGATCCCGACCAGCTTTTTGTTTGAATTCAAGGTAGTGTGTCGGACCTATGATTATATAAATGACAATAAAAAACTTAAGGTTTTTCCCTCAACTCTCAAAGATTCGAGATTGCGACTGGTTCATGAGCTTAGAGCCAAATTCCATAAGAACCCGGGATCAAATGGAGACTGTCTTTTTAGACAAATATCAGGAATACTGCCATGTAAGGAATAGAAAAGATGAGTTATTTAGAATCAAGCAGGAAGATGATGAGACCTTGGAAGATTACCTTGATAGGTTCTCCTTTGTTCAAAGGAGATGTGGAATAGTAGAACCAAAATTGTGTAAAACTATATTTTTGAGAGGATTGCAAGATGAATCCAGAGAAGTTCTAGATTTGATGGGAAAAGGGGATGTAACCACTCTCAGTAATGAGGAAATTATGGATCTCTCAGGGAATTACTCTTGCACTAAGCAGAGAAGAAGAAAAAGCCGCACAAATGGTACTGATGTAAAGGACCTGATAGAGGAACTTGCAAATTTCAAAACTGATATCCTAGTGCATTTAAACACTACTTTAGGGGAAATCTCTGCAAAAGCTAAAAATAGAAAACCTTTGGCAATTTATTGCCCAAGATGTAGAAGTAAAAAAGCTTTGCAGGAATGTCCTTTGAATAAAACAACCATCTCAGCCATTTGTAGTATCTGTTCAAAAAGGCATTCAACTAATCAATGCCACCTGCTACCACAACTCAAAACTGTGTTAGAAAACCAGACCGAGGAACTCAAATATATTGGACCAAAACAAGGGGGAAATTTCTCTCAATATCAAAATCCCCCTCGTTTTCCTACAAATTGGGGGCATAATCCTGGTACTATGCCTTGGGGACAATCAGAACCACCCCAACGTCCTTGGAATTATCCTCAATGGACAAATTCCCAAGAATTGCCACAATCAAATTGGAGTAACCCATCCTAGAATCAGAATCAAAACAACCCCTCATGGAATCAAAACAATCCATCTTGGAATCAAAATCAGACTAATCCACATTGGATGCAAAACCAACCACAATGGAATCAGCAATACCAGTCCTATCCAAGGCAGCAAAGGAATCAAGGTCAAACTCAGCATTTGTTGCCTGCACCTAATCAGAATTTTCAAGAAAAATAGCAAACACAGCAAGTGAAGCAACCTCAATTGCTAGCTCAACCAATCACTAATCCAAACAGTGTAAGACAGACACCTCATGTCTATGTGGCTGAAGCTGAAGAAAATATTGAAATTAATGTTCTTGATTGTAGAGATATTCAACTCCGTTCAGGAAAATTTGTACCTAAACCAGTTTTAATAGAAATCAAAGATAATGAAGAGCAAGAATCATCAGAACCAGAGAGAATCCAACCAACAAAAGAAACAGAAAAATTGGATCCAACAATAGAAAAAGAGACACAAGCAGAACAATTACCAAGGATAGTTCCATATCCTGAAAGACTTAATGCAATACCAAAAATTTCGAGTCAAAATTGGTCAAAGAACTAAAAAAATTGACTATCTCATTACCCTTATTGCAAGCCATTAAGGAAATACCAGAAATTAACAAGATCTTGTCCAAAATTTGTGCATTAAAAGAACGAGGAGAAAGAAGAAAGCATTCCCCAAGACTGCAGCGAGTTGAAGGAAAGATAGCTGATCTCTTATCCGGAAAACTACTACCTCCAAAGTATAGTGATCCAGGAAGCCCGATTATCACAGTCACCATAGGTTCAATACCAATATAAAATGTTTTAGTGTATCTAGGAGCTGCAATAAATGTCATGACTAAAGATACAATGGAACAGTTACAGCTCAAATATCTCAGCCCCACATTTATAGTTTTAGAAATGGCTGATAGGTCAGTAGCAAAACCTGAAGGAATCATTGAAGATATCCCTATAGAAGTTTCTTCTTGGGAATTCCCTGCATATTTTCTGGTTTTACAACCAAGAAATTCAGCACATGGATATCCCATTATTTTGGGAAGACCTTGGCTTGCAACTGCATGTGCCTTCATAGACTGTAGATCTGGAAATATGACCATTTCAAATGGTATTGAGCTGAAACAAATTTCTTTATATCCTCCTGCAAAACCATCTAGAAAATTTTCAGGTCAGTTATGGTTTTTTGACTCAGATGAGGAACCGGAAGAGGTCATCTCTACACTAGCTACCTTAGTAGTAAGAGAACACACAGAAGACCTCAGTGACACAGAAAACTTAGAAAATGAAACAATCCTGATGAATGTTCTGCATGAACAAGGTTTAGAAGAGGAAGCAACAAATATCCAACAAATGATAAGTAATGAGGAGAATCAAAAATTTGAAGATGAATCATCTGTGCTATCACAAGGAAACTCTGTTTCACTATCACATGGATGGCACCATCATCTAATTTTTCCTTCTCACTGTTCCATACAAGAAATGCTTCCCTCAAGCAGCAATGAAACAAAAACTGCTTCGTTTCTCCAATCACAAAGAATGTCCTCTTAATCCCTTAATCACCAAGTATGAAGGAGTGAATTCAGTCCTTCTAAATACAAAACAAATAGAAGTCCAACCAGGGCAAATTTTTGAATATCTACGACCGACTTACTAGGGAAGAGGAAGAAAATTTGATAGTTGTTTTGCAGAAGCATGTTCATGCTTTTGCTTGGAACTACAAAGATATGTCAGGAGTTCATCCTGATATATGTACCCATAAGATCTATACCGAAGAAGTCAAGCCAGTCGGACAATTTCAAAGAAGATTGAATCCTACCTTAAGAGATATTGTGAAGGAAGAAATTGAAAAACTCCTGGAAGTAGGATTCATTTACCCAATTTCTGATAGTCAATGGGTTTCTCCATTGGTAATAGTTCATAAGAAAAATGGAAAAATGAGAGTATGTGTAGATTAGAGAGAATTGAATAAGGTGACATACAAAGACCATTTTCCATTACCTTTCATAGATCAAGTGTTAGATACTCTTCTTTGGAAAAAGATACTTTTGTTTTCTTGATGGATTCAGTGGGTATAATCAAATTTAGATTGCACCTGAAGATCAAGAAAAGACAACTTTTACATGTCCATGGGGAACATTTGCCTATAGGGTTTTACCTTTTGGTTTGTGTAATGCCCCAGCAACTTTTTAGCGAGTAGTCCTAGCAATTTTTGCTGATCTGACCACCAAAAGTGTTGAAATTTACATGGATGATTTCACAGTATGTGGACAAACTTTTGATTTTACATTGGAAAATCTTGACAAAGTCTTAAATCGTCGTGAAACATACCACTTATCCTTAAATCTAGATAAATGCTTCATGATGATGAAGGAAGGGATAGTTCTTGGTCATCACATCTCTCCTGAAGGGATCCAAGTTGATCCAAAGAAAGTTGAAATTATCAAGAACCTCCTTCCTCCTAAAACTCAGACTAATGTCAAAGTTTCCTAGGACACATTGGTTTTTACCGCAGGTTTATTCCCAACTTTAGTACAATAGCCAATCCACTGTTTGCCTTATTGACTAAAGATTCTGAATTCTCTTGGACTGCAAAGTGTCAGGAAGCATTTGAAGCTCTGAAAGAGAAATTGATAACTCCACCTATGCTTAGAGGACCTAATTGGACATTACCATTTCACATTCAAACTGATGCCTCCAATACAGCAATTGGAGCAGCATTAGGACAAATTGATAATGGTGAACATTATACCATCTACAACATTAGCAAAAACTTGACGAGAGCGAGAGAAAAATTATACAACAAGCCGAGAAAGAATTCCTAGCGATGATTTATGCCATCAACAAATTCAGGCATTATATCATGGGTTATCAAATATTTGTTCACACAAATCATACAACCATTAGGTATTTGATGAATAAACATATGGTAAGTGCAAGAATTATTCGTTGGTTCGTCATTCTTGCAAGAATTTGATATCACCATAATCAAAAAACAAGGAAAAGCTAATGTTGTTGCAGATTTCTTGTCCAGGTTGCAGAACATAGATGAAGGGGAATTAGTTGATGACACTTTTCCTGATGAAAAACTATTTGCTATATCAGTTCAATCACCTTGGTTTGCAGATATAGCCAATTATTTGGTCATAGGGAAAGTTCCTTCACATTTCACCTCAAAATAGAAAAAACAATCGATCAAATAGAGTTCTTTTGAATGGATTAAGGGTATGCTTTTCAAGTGCAGTACTGACCATGTGTTACGTAGGTGCATCCGAAAGGATGAAGTATATGATATCCTTAGAGCTTGTCATGATGAACCCTCAGGTGGACACTAATCCGTAAAAACACAGTTAGAAAAATCTTGGGGATAGGATATTATTGGCCATCTCTTCACAAGGATGTGAAAAAGTACATCAGGCATTATGATGCATGCCAAAGAATGGGGAAACCCACTCATACAAATGAGATGCCATCGCAGCCTCAAATGGTTTTAGAACCATTTGAGAAGTGGGGGCCTGACTTTGTAGGACCTATTGATCCACCTTCTCAAGGAAAGGTGCATATTCGGTATGCACCGATTACTTGACAAAGTGGGTAGAGGTGCGTGCTTTCAAACATGCTCGTGAAGAAAAGGTCACTGATTTCTTGTACACTCAGATTTTTTAGAGATTTGGAGCTCCACGGTCTATCACCACAGACCAAGGACCCTAATTTGCATCCAAAGTCATAAAAGTATTTACAGAATTATATGAAATTAAACATAAGAAATCATCACCCTACCACCCACAAGAAAATGGCCAGGTTGAAGTAACAAACAGGGAACTAGAACGTATCTTGACAAAAATAGTAGCTTTTCATAGGAAAAATTGGCTAGACAAATTACCTGAGCGAGTTTGGGCCTACAATACCACTTGGAAGTCCACTACTGGATTCACACCTTATGAACTAGTCTTTGGTAAAAAGCCTCTTCTACCTATTGAATTTGAGTTACTAACATTGCACATAGCACTGGAAATTGGAATTGACTTGTCGTAGGCACAGACAGACAGGATTCTGCAGCTGAATGCATTGGATGAACTTAGATTGGATGCTCTACACCAAACTGAGGTAATTCAGGAGCAGAGGAAGCTGTGGCATGATAGTCACATTCAGTAGAGGAAAATTCAATAAGGAGATTGGGCTTTACTATTCGATTCTCAATATGAAGACTTCCCTGGAAAACTGAAAACTAGATGGTTGGGACATTACTGGATTGAAGAGGTATTCAACAATGGAGTAGCTCGTTTATCCCCCATTGATGGGTCACAAAGAAAGTTGGTAGTGAATGGACATCGCCTCAGGGTATGCCATACATCTCTGACTAAAGAAGAGTTCTTGCAGCAACTTGACAGTTTGGATACACAGCAGGTGGAAGATATTCCTTCTTCCACTTCAAAACAATCAATATGATCAGTGGATTTCAAGAAAATAGAAAATACAAAAAAATCAGAAAAATAGAAAACAAAAAGATGAATAAATTATGAGTATGAATTCCTTCATGGGCATGGTTTCAGGGGAAATCATGAAATTTCTTCATGGGCATAGTCAAGATCAAGAAAAAAGAAAAAAGAAAAAAGAGAGAAAAGGAGAGGCAAAAATTATAAAAAAAAAAATGGGAAAATCAAGAAAAAAAAAAAAAAAAAGAGAGAAAAATGAATAACTCAGCAGTGAAAACCTTTTTAAGGCACTACTGGGTTGGTAGGCATGAAAACCAGTTTTCTGGCATGCATAACCTTGAGATTTTTTTTGAACCATCATCGTACAAATTCACCTAGTGCACTTGTTTTGAAATGTTGTAGAAAATCTTAGTAGAATATCAACAAAAGCAGTCATTCTTCAAAACTGGCATTAACTGTTTTTATCAGGTATATATTTCTTACATTTATTCATTGTAAAATGATTGGTATATAGTATGTGACAATTAACCATTAGCATAAAAGGTATTCATAAGAGTTGGCATACTTAAAAACATGTTTTAAGAATGACAATATTGATTTCTGCCTAATCTTCGGAACAAGAATGCCAAAAACAATGCCTGCTGTATTATCTTCGGAATGAAATTGTCTTCAGAATGACAAAAAAATGAATGTTGCATCTTGTCTTCAGAAAGAAAAAATGTCTTCGAAATGACAATTTGTCTTCAGAATGAAACTTGGTCTTCAGAATGACGACTTGCTGCATCATCTTCGGAATGAAGATATGTCTTCGAATGAAGATCTATCTTCGGAATGAGGGTATGTCTTCGGAATGACGATTTACTTTCATAATATAGCCTGATCTTCGAAATGAGGATTAATATTCGGAATGAGGATTGATCTTCGGAATGAAGATCTATCTTCGGAATGAAAATTCTGCAAAGAGGATTTGTCTTCGGAATGAAGACCTGTCTTCGGAATGAGGTCATAATCTTCGGAATGAGGATTTGTCTTCAGAATGAAGACTTGTCTTTGGAATGAAGTCATAATCTTCAAAATGAAAATTTATTTGCATTTTCGGAAAGAACATTTCCACGTGGCGTCCAAGAAAACAAGGTACGAAAAAATTAAGATTTTTTCTTAGTTGCATGCAAGGAAGGGACACGTGTCAATCAGCACATGGTCTGTTTTTGCACTCATTGGAAATACGGAGAATCTGCAACCATATGCCACCAGTTTTTAATGTCAATTAACATGCACGTGATAATTTGTAAAATTGATGAGGTGGATCTGACGGCAAGGACATCCATGCAATTATCAACGAACAGGTGTATAGTGCAAAAGTAGATATATGTACCATCTTTCTTTTCGAAGACGTGTTGCGAGGTACAGTGCACAGAATACGGCTCATTTCGAATAAGAAGACGCGAAACAGGGCAACGAGGGTTCTAACTCAAAACTCTACAAATTTGCAACAGGAAACAGCCAGAAATCCTACAGTAGAACAGCAGTCGCAGTGTACGAATTTTAAATAGAGAAAAATGGGGCGAAAAATCAGAACAGAGCCTGCAGATACCAATTTCCTCCGAGAAAATATGGCAGTTGTGCATATTTTTGAAGACGGAGGGTTTATGACGTTTCTGGACAAATTCAATGGGTCTTCTGAAGATTTAGCTGGCATGTTTGCCCATACATTCAGAAACAACAGAGCACATGTCAATGGCATGTCTATTGAGGTAAGCCCTAAAATTTTAAGTCAGATTACAAAGCTGCCATTAGAGGGAATTTCAATTACTAGATCTGGCAAGAACACATTAGCAAATGTAGTTAATCAGTTTGTAGAAGAAAATGATAGGGAACCTGAATACTTAACCCATAACAACACATGCAAAGGGTTAAAAAGGGCCAGCCTGCAAGAACCCTGGGATGAAGTAGCCACCTGGGTGATTAAGTTTTTGACCTGTGAAGGGCAGTATGTGCTGTTATCAGGGCATCATATGCGAATTTTAAACCATCTTAGACATGGTAGACAACAACCAGAAGTTAGGGTTAATCTTCCCCTGTATTTGTATCAAGAATTAAAGAATATGGCAAAAAGATATTAGGAGGGTAAAGGGAGCCTTCGCCATCATGGCCTTATCAAATTAGTTTGCCAACATCATTTTAGAGGAAACCCTAGGAGTTTTGACAGGTTTTACTCTAACCTAAATGATGTCATTTTTGGGGATGAAATTGAAGAAGAAGAGGAGCCAAGTACTGCTGATGTTGTTGCAGAAGAGGAAACAGCTGCTACAGAAAATATTGTAGAAGCTGCTACAGAAAATGTTGCAGAGGATGCTGCAGAAGAGGCTGCAGAAGATGCCCCCAGAGCGATTCCGTAACTACACCCCATAGCAACGACGAGAAAACCTTGCTCCTGAGCCTTCAACTTCACAAGCTAAGAGACAAAGGAAAAGAGGATCTGGAACTAGCAGTAGAGCAAAAAAACAAAAGAAAGTTCGGTTTGCTGAAGCTGCAACTGACTTGTTAGAACAGAGAAGTGAAACAAGGGAAACTGAGGCATCAAAGACTGACCCCATGACCCCTGCTGTCACTAGAAAACATAGCAAAAAGAAGAAGTTTGCATCTGGAACTAGGAGGTCTACAAGAATCCATTTGAAAGAAACTATAGAATAGGTCATGGAGGAAGAAGATAGACCAAGTATCCCAGATGTCACAGAAATACAACCAGCATCTGATAACTTTCCAGAATTCCCTAAACAAATGGCTGAGGCAGAAACTGAGCAAGTTGGTTTGGAGGAGGCTACAATTCAACAGAGCTACGGATATGGTAGATATCCTTATAGACAGGTTTCACGAGCCTCCGAACAAGAACAAATTGTTGCAGTAGAAGAAGATTTGGTTGAACGACCAACTGCAAATGATTTGTCTGCATCAACTTCTGACGAGAAACAAAGAGGAAGACATCACTGAGCAAGTGAGGGCAGCAAGAAGTGTTGTCAAAACATAGACCAAATGGATCACAGAGAAAGAAAGCATCATTGAGATGCAAGCAAGAAAAATTGAAGAACTTCAAGCAGAAGTGGCGGAAGCGAAAAAGTTGTCACACTCTAAAAAACGACCAGTGTATCCCATGATGAAGACAGATTTGGCTCAATTACTTCGGGTTTATCAAGAGCAGATGACTCGTTGAGGCGGATATAGAAGTTCATCCTGAAACAACACTCCTTCATTCCGAAGAAGTGCCTGTTCATTCTGAAGCGGTGCCTTCTTGTTCTAAAGATGCTTCAGAAATGGTGAGAAATATCGCAGAGGATGTTGAAAATGAGCCACCAACACAGGAACAGTCCCAATAGCAAAAAAATGCTCAAGTAAGTACTCCAACTGAGGTCCCTGAATTTCAACTTGTTACACTTCCAGTAGAAACAACAGATAAGGGGGTACAAGTAGAAATACTATCTGATGACAACCCCATAGAAATAGCAAATAAGGGGGTGCAAGTAGAGATATTAACAGATGAACAGCCAATGGAAGTGGCAAAAAAAGGATTTCAGACAAATTTGGTGCCTAGGATTCCCCCTGTAGTAAGACCACCTAATACTGTGTCCCTAGAGCAGTACAATGCAAACATAGCTAGCTGGATTATTAGATATGAACAACTTTCCAGTAAAATTGAAAAATTCAAACTGGAGGCAAAACAGCTAGAAGCCAAGGACATAGAAATTCAGGCATTGAAAGAAAAGGTATCTGACTTGTGCCAAATTGCTGAGTTTTTAGTCCAATTTAGACGGCCAGCCAGATTTTACAGCCTTATTTTGAAGGAGAAATACCTTAGATGGTAGGTCATGAGGATTACTTCAAACCTTCCATACAAATTGGACACTATTGAAGATTTTTTGGAGGCATATTTTGATAGTCCTTTTGAGCAGAAAAATCTCCTGTGTGAATTGTTTTTGCACAATTTCTTCATACCAAAGGAAGTTGACTCTCATCCTCAAATCTACATTGGAGATGTTCAGTTGAGAGCATTTATGTCTACCTTGCAAAATCAGCTTTATTGGGATCATGAGAAAAGGCAGAATAAAGTGGTTGAAACAAGGGCTGAGTTGTTAGTCGAGCAATCCAGCCAAATCACTTAAATATCACTCAGAGACACTTCTCAATGATGAACGAGGGATGATATCAAGAGAATGTACTTGAACAATTTGAGGGACTGTGTGACCAAATTTAACAATTTCTGTGATCATAATTTCTTTCCAGCATTGTCAGTATGCAGAGATAGATGGAATGAAATTTCCATGTCTTTAAGGAAAATAAAACCTATCTCCCCCATAAATCTAGAGTGGTCCAGAAGAAGAGCAGAAGGTGTAGTCCAACTGATCCAGATCATGCAGCATAACTGGATAGGTCTCGGAGTTCGAGCCTCCAACCATCATTACTCCGGTTCCATTTTACTTTGAGGAAAATGAACAGACTGATGAACAATTTGAAGATTGGCTCAGAAACATTCAAGAAAATAGGGGATATTACATAGGCAAGAAGTTATTCTACAGGTCATGGAATCTAAACATGGACATATGTGATTCCATAGCCCAACAGAATGCATGAGGGCATGCATCAATATAAGTTGGAGGGAAAATGATGAGGCCTGGAAATGCCTCAATTATAATATGTTTTGTACACTAAAAATGCCTATAAAATCTTATGTTTTATCTGATATGTTAGTTAAGTTGATTTAATATCTCGTATATTAACCATTTTGCATGATCAATGTATTTGAAATATTATATGTTGATTTTACAACTTTTTGCATAGTTTTGTGCTCTTTTTGTTATGATTTGCTACAATGGGATATGCTTAGAATAATAGCAACATTTCACTAATCATATTCTGATTTGTTTCAAGCATTTACTTCACCTAAATCCGCAACGAATGCAAGCAAACCATTGTCTGTGCAGAAAAAACTGGTCTTTCCCATATAAATTCCGACCAGCTGTCCATAAATAGCAAGACATGGAATTCACATGAGGAAAGGGATGAAGACCATTAGAATTTGATCTTAGGAGATAACCCACCTGAGAGATGCAGAAGAAACCAATGGAAAGCATACATTTGTTCATTCCGAAGCATCTTCGAAATGAACATATATCTTCGGAATGAAGAAAACACATCTTCGGAATGAGCGGATCTTCAAAATGAAGAAAGCAGCGTCTTCGGAATGAGTGGATATTTGGAATGAAGCATGCAGCATCTTCGGAATGAGTGATATTCGGAATGAGAATGCAGTATCTTCGGAATGAGCGATCTTCGGAATGAAAACTGCACTGTCTTCGGAATGAAGCCACTTATCTTCGGAATGAAGAACAAAATGTGTTTTTGACCTTTTTGACTGATTTTTGAAGGCGGAAAAAGGGAAATAAAGGTTGGAAAAAGTAAAGAGAAATATCCTCTATCTGTCTTTGCCGTCATTTCTGACCAAATCCATCATTAAGGGAAAGATCAGGTTTTAGTCCTCTTCTAGGATAAAACCAAAATTTGTTGCAGCATTTTAGGATTAGATCTTTTGAGATATTCTTTGTTTGTAATCAGATCATAGGATAGCTATAAATATTGCTCCCATTCAGGTTGAGATGTATAGAAGAGGTAGAGAAATAGCAGATATATAGAAAATAGAGTAAGGAAGCTAAATACAGAGTATAACTAGGAATTGACTGTTACAGTCCTGTAATAGTTTTTCAACAGAATTCTTGTAATCATGTATTTTGATCAATAAAGTGCACCAGTTCTATTTCAAATTACTTGTAAATGAATGTGATTAAGATTTAGAAAGAGAGAGAGACTTAAACCTTCTTCCCGGACAAAGAGGCTGGCCACTTCTAGACCTAGGAGGAGGACTAACAGAACAAGTTTTTATTCTGATTTTGCTTTGCAGAATGAGTTGCAGAACTTGTTATGTAAATTGCTTGTGAATAGTTGACAATATTTGTAGTATTAGTTTATTTATGCTAAGATAAATCTTGTGCTTAATGTTTTAGTTGCAATCTTACTTTCAACCAAGCTTTCACTTTATTTTTAGACTGTTATTTTCAGCATTTATTGTTTTTCAGCAATTTCCTGCATTTTTATAGTTTCTCTGTCAAAATCTGAACAGAGGATTGACAACCTTCTGTTACAGAAATTTTGATAGTTTTTATTTCCACATTAGATCTAGACTTTCATTACTGCAAAATTAATTAGATTTCCTTTCTGCAATTAGAATCAGACTTTCAATTCTGTAACTGTTAATTCTGCAATATAATTAGGTCTTATTCTGCAATTGTAATTAGGACTTCATTTCTGCAGTTAGTGATTAGTTTCCAATTCTGCAACTTAGATTAATATTTAATTCATGCAATTTAGAGATAGGAATTGTAGATTAAAAATACAACGCCAAACAAAAATAAATAAAATCACAATGACAGAGTACAGAATAGTTGCACAAAACAAACGATTTCTATTAATCGATGGAGTTTAAAAACTCCTTTTTGAATACAAGCTGGGCTTGTAACCCTTTATTTGTGATACACGATTACAAGTTATGCTAGGGTTCTCCGAAACCCTAGGCGGCACAAAGTGGTGGCGCTTTCGAAGAATGTATCTTCAATCCCAACAGAGTGAGTGGGCTTTGTTGTATCCCTTGCTTGGACCACTCCGGCTTAATCGATTGCCATCAATAAACCGGATCTATTGTCAAAAACTTGCACACATTAACACTATCAAGGAGTTAGAAATTAATAAGAGGGCTCCACTGTGTGAGCCCTCGGAAACAATCTAAAACCCTAGAAAAATGAAATGCGGGAATTCAATAACAGATCAATAAAAGAAAAGAAGTTACTTGCTTTAAACTAATTTATACCTATTCTCTGTTAACGCGGCTAGACCAGGCGACACTTGGAAGTAATGTGGCTGTCAAATCGACTACGGAAGGCGCCCTGGTGCACTCGCTGAACGCCCGCGTGCTTCTGGATCAGGGTTTCAGACACGGTCCGAGTACGTGGCGTAGGTAACGCCGGGGCACTGAGCCGTGGGCACTTAACGTGGGCACTTGGTAAAGGGGTAAACGCCCGGGGCACTTGCGACAAGAATGGGGGATTCTACAGAATGCTACAGAAGAGATGGCGGCGAAAGCGGCGACGAAAGCGGCGATGGATGCGGCGAAAGGGTAGCAGAAGAGAGATAGAGGAGATAGCAGTAGAAGAATTAGAATCAGAGATAGCGCATAGGAGATAGGTCAAAAAGATAGCAAAAGACATAGGGTTTGAGCCATCAAGGTGACTCAATTTATAATCTACTCTTAGGGCACACTTTAGGGTTTTAACGACACTTTGAACGTGTGGCTAAGATTAAAGTGGATCCAAGGGTAGAGAATAAATCTAGGTTGTGAAATGGATTAAGATGGATGGACGGATGAGATTAAATGAAGGATGGACGGCTCAGATTAAATCACTTAAACTATTATTTAAATATATATATTAAAATATTAAAATATATATATATATATAAATATTAATTTAAATAAATTTGGGGATGAAAAATGGCGGGAAAGGTGAAATTGGGCCAAATAATGGCGGGAAAGTGTGGATTTGGGCCAAATAATGGCGGGAAGGATGGATGACCGACACGTGGCTGACAGGAAGGTATAGATGACTTGCAAGTGGCTGGATTTTGGTGTCTACAGATGCCCCTTTTTGAGCTGCTTTGTGTGAAGACACAATGCAGCACAAAAACTTAGGACACTTGAAAAGTTGGATCAGACGCAACTCTCTCTCAAGACTAAAGCACAACTTTGAAGACCAAAGAATAAAAGAATATTTAAAATTTATCAGCTTACCCCCTCAATTGGCGAGCGAGAATGGTTCTCACAAGCCAATTGGAAGAAATTGGAAGAAAATGAACCGTTTTTGCCCCAACGGTGAAAAAAGGGGTTGGTGTATGAACCATCTGTTTATGTCCCAACAGAAAAGGGGTTGGTGTACAAACCAGAAAATAATATGATTGAAGACGATATGAGTGATGTGAAAGATGGACCGTTTTCTGCCCCAACGGTTAGAAAGGGATTTTTGCCAAATTATAAATTCCATGATCATGTAAGATGAATTCCACTATAGGAAAGTTAGAAATTGATAACGGATGCCCCAACTCCTATGGGTGAATCCATACTGTTGATGAAATTGCCTTGTTGGCGCCATTGATATGCAGAGATGAAAGATGCATGAAAGAGTCCAGAACTTAGAGATGCTCCTAGTGACTGTATGGATAATTCCTCGGGTCGGAACCAATCAACCTAGGTAGCCTCAATCTCTAGCAAGACTCAAAATAATGATGATATTAAAGATTGTCCATGTTTAAGGCCCCATGAACTAGGCCATCAATGACAAGCTGTTGAGCAAATTAATCTTGGTATGAGGTCACTTGAAAAGTAGAATACCCAAAATTGATTTCCAATTTTCAAACAGTGAAATAATTGATGATGATAAATGGTAAGTGTCCTTATGGTGGTTTAATCCTCTTACCGAATTGCATGGATGCAAATCGTTGCAATCGCCAAGGTGATAGAATATACCACTAGATACGAGGTTTACTTTAATTTGATTTGGCAAAAATATGCATGATGAAAGAAGAATGAATGAAATTGACGATAGATCAGAAGAATTGATGAATGTTGTTAATTTTGTGAAGGTTTTGAATATTTTTAACCCAATTTGTAAATCAATGATGAATGATGCGCTTTTTGAGCAAAATGACAAAATTTGTTTCCAAAGCTGTTGTAACCTTCACAAAATGTTTTATTATGATAAGAAGAATGGATGGATGCAATTTGATGAAATTTGGAGGAGGTAAGCTTCAATTTTGTAAGTTTTGTTCTTTTATTCAATACTGACACCAAACGTCGGTATGCATTTGGAGGTGGCAGAAATGCCCGCCGGTGTTTGAATGCATCATGAAATGCCCCACTACGTCTGAATGCGCCATGAAATGCCCCACTGCGTTTCAGGGTGCCAAAACCAGCTATTTAAACAGTTTCAGCGAGAATTTCGCTCATTTGTGCGTTCGAGCTTGAGAGAAGTGCGTCTGAGGGAGTGGAATGAAGTGAAGTGAAGTGAAAGGTTGTGTGGGAGAGTGAAGCACGCGGGAGCTATGGCGGAGATGGGAGCGGACGCGCCAGTGCATCCAGCTGAGGTATTTGTTCATTTAAGCAAGTACTTATTATTTGTTTTTTTTTTTTTTTTTTTTTTGGAAAAAAATTTGTAACAAATTTTTGTTTTGTTGTTTTGCAGCTTAGGGTGTTAGAGGCACGACACCGATTCTCCCCTATCATTCCGGGGATGAGGAGGTCGTTGTCCCAGGAAGACTGGGAGATATTGGAGGGAGTGGGGCTAGCGGAGGCAGCCCGGTTGGAGGTAGTTCGGGCGGATGAGGGGTACCTCTCGGCTTTGGCCGAGAGGTGGGATCCAGATCGGGGGACGTTCCAGCTCCCGACTGGAGAGATGACGGTGACGCTTGAGGATGTATACCGCATCCTCAAGGTGCCCGTGGAGGGGGCACGGGTGGAGGTTGGACGAGATAGGGCCACGAAGATGGCCAAGTTGTTTGGGGATGACTAGAGGGAGATCCGGACGGAGAGCAGGGGGATCCCATACTTGGCCATGTATACGGCCAAGGAGTTGGTAGCGGTGGAGGCTCTGATGATGTTCGTGTTGGCCAACATTGTGGCCCCGAACAGCATCGGGTGCAGGTTCCCATGGAACCTGATGGGTGTAGTGAGCGAGATGCTCACTAATAGGGTAGTGTATGCCTGGGCGCCCGCTTTATTGGCGCAGGTGTACCGGGAGTTGTATGAGGTTCGGAGACGGGGCCGAAAGGGCCTAGGCTGCGGTTTGGTTCTCCAGTCTTGGGGTTGGGAGCACTTCAGAGTGGCCCGACCGGAGGGGTTGCCATGGGCTCACGGGACATGAGCCGGGCTTATGGTAGGAGATGGCCAGTGGCGGAGGAGAGACAGTCGAGCCGCCCCGTGAGATCGGGGCAATGGTATAGGAGTTTATGGGCGGACTTGACAGATGCCCAAGTCATTTGGAGGCCCTGGCGGGAGGTGAGGTGGATCGGGGATGGAGAGCATCTGAGACGGGTGCGACAGGCTAGATGGGTAGTGGGTCGGGGCCACAGCGAGGCGGAGTACATACAGATGTCTCGAGTACTCCGCCAAGTCGGATTGAGACAGGATGTCCCCGGTGAGCTAGTGCGCTATCGGAGGCACAGATCAGAGGGGTATTTGCCGTGTGTCGAGCCATGGAGGGAGGCGACAGAGGACGATGAGGACATGGAGATCCTCGACATGGACGACGTCGGGGTGACAGCTGAGTATGCGGCATGGATGGCCGTAGAGCCGAGGTGGGAGCCACCATTGGTGGGTCGAGTTGGAGCGGTGGAGAGGACGAGGGAACCGCGGAGGTTCCCAAGCGTAGGGAGGGTCCCCGCCTTCGATCTGACAGTCGAAGGCGAAAGGGGAAGATGGCACGGTAGGCATCGGGGAGCGGAGATGACGAGGAGGATGATGGAGAGGGCCTAGGAGAGGCCGTAGGAGAGGCTAGGGAGGTACCCCCTAGCGGGCACGAGGATGATGCGGCACGGCTACGGCGGCGAGATAGCGGAGCGCGATGCTATGCTAGCTATGCCGGGATGAGAGGATAGCTCGGTTGGAGCAACGAGGTTGCGAGCGGGATGCCCCGATAGGCTGCTCAGGAGGAGAGGATGGCCCGGATGCGGGCGGACTTGGATGGAGCGACCAGGGTGCCCCAGGATGACGGGGTGACGAGACTCCAGGCAGAGCTAGCGGAGCGAGAGCGACGACACGGGATAGACATATCTAGACTTAGGTCTAGGACTCGTTATATTGAGGCTCTGGAGGACACATTGTTTAGGCATCACATTGTGTTGCCTGATCCTCCATCCTCCTCTGTCTCTAGGCGTAGTGAGTCTAGGCACACCACTAGGTCTAGGGCTCCTACTAGGTCTCGGGGGTCCTCTTTTGATGGTTAGCTTAGTGCTTAGATGCACTCTTTATGAGCCTTGGTGCTCTATTGTATATTGTAGCCTTTTGGCATTCACTGTACGATTTGATCTTTATACATATATATATATATACATGGCTTTTATTTATTTGGTGTTTTACTCTTCTTTTGTGTGAATGCCTATGTTTTTGTGATGCATGTTTTTATATGTTTTAATGTTTTTGATGCATATGTGATGGAATGGAATGCAAACTTATAGATGATTAATGCGAGACTAAGTAGCGCGAATGAAATATGCACTAAGAAGCACTCATACTTTTAGATAGTTAGATTTAGCCAATTGTTATCATAATTGTTTAATCAGGGGCACCGAACTTGGTGGCTTGTGAATGGATGACGTATGGAATGACATGAATATGGAAGAAGATATGGAGGATGATATGGAAGAAGATATGGAGGAAGACTGTTTTACAAAGACTCAAACATGCTAGTGGTATCAAACAAACTTACTAATATTGCCTAATTCAACTAGGACCAAATGTGTGTGCATGCGAGTTCATTAACCAAATCAGAAGCATGGTAGTGACTCTAGGCAATCAAAAACCTGTGTGTGTGCAAGTGTGTTCATTAACCTCATCTTGCATAAATTAGGTAACTCTGTTATGGAGAAGACCCCGAAGCTAGTTTGTCCGTATGAGCATTCAGAGGTCTCTTTTTGAGGAGAGACATGTCGCCACGCAATGAGTATACTCCATTGCCAGTCAAGCGTCTATAGCCCCGGTGAAGGTTAACTCCATAGTCCATGTTGTTTTTGACCTTTGTAAGCCTTGGGGATGACTACCTATCCGTCTGACTGGACAAGTAGTACGATCCTTACAACTTATTTGGGATCAGTGGTGTGTGAAAAATGTTCATTTCCTTAGAGCTTTGGGGAATCGGATTCTCAACCGAAGTATGATGAGAATTTTACCCTATCCTTACTACTCTGTTTATATTTATATTTTGTGATTGCTTGTGATAGTGGTAAGAACCACTTGTTTTATGGACTATGTTTGCATGATAGGACAAACGAGGATTACCCTTTTCACTTCAAGGCACAACCCAAGGATGGTGTTATCTCTCTTTGACACAAGATGTTTTTAAGATGTGAAAATGTGATAGGTTCAAGACCGCTTTTGAAATCATTTCCCAATACTCAAGATTTTATTTAGTGTAATTTGTGATATGGCCCTAGAGAACTTTGACATGCATTTCAAAGTTTGCTTAAAACACTAGGAATGGATGAGTGATTGAAAACATTTTGGCAATGTAAATATGTGCAAATGGAAAATGGGTGTACGAATGACAATTCGGTTTGATGGATTTTATGAAGGTGCCCCTGATTAAGGCAACATGACTTTTGCTTGACCAAATTTTATATCCAAAAGATAGAATGGTCTCTAACATGATATGCAACTATGGCTGAAAATGAAATGTTATGGTTTTCAATGAGATGTATGCACATGAAATGCAATGTTTTTGAATGAGATGTATGCAACTAACAATGAAATGCAAATTCTTTTTATTTTATTTGTTTTTTTTTTTTTTGTACAAGCCATGTATATATGTACATATAAAATTCAAACTATGCGTAGAATGCCCTCAAGTGTATAACATTAAGTGGTTCGGGTTCTTCCTCTCCCTCTAAACTGGCAAGTCTATAAGTTCCATTACCCACTCTTTCGGTGACCATATATGGACCTAACCAATTAGCCGTCGAATTTATCTCGAAGATGCGGCAATGCATTGGTGTTTTGTTGATTCTCTTTAAGGACAAGATCCCCTACTTGAAATTCTCTTAGATGAACTTTGGCATTGTAAGCACGTTTCAATCGGTCTTGATAAACTCGCAAATGCTCTAAAGCATTGATTCGTTTTTCATCTATGAGTGTGAGTTGATCAAGACGTGCTTGTCTATTATATTAATCAGGATACTCAAAGTGATTCATAGACCAAAGAAAAGGTTCCAATGGATTTTTTTGCCCATAATGCCAAGGGGATTTGTGTATGCCAATCTTTATGATTTTCTTTAACAAGTTTCTTAAGAATAGCAATTATGGTCTTATTGAAGCTTATTCATTGCTTTGTTAAATTGAGAAGCTATTATTTATTAGAAAAAAATAATTTGGACTGAAGGATATTGCAAACTTTTAGTATTTATACATTGTGAGAATGGCAAAGGCTTTGATGATTTGATGGTATATGTTTATTTTGTTTTTTTTTAGATTCAATGATGAGAGCTTGAGGCATGGCATCCGAAAATCTATTAGTCGAACGAGGC
Organism: Wollemia nobilis; assembly: GCA_028583015.1. NCBI lineage: Eukaryota > Viridiplantae > Streptophyta > Pinopsida > Araucariales > Araucariaceae > Wollemia > Wollemia nobilis. The sequence continues at coordinate 11,294,850 of JAQPPZ010016879.1, read as the reverse complement.
AAACTAGTGATCTCATACCAATCAAACTTAGAGAGCAACTTCATTGCTACATCATGATAAAGCTTAATGGTAGGTTCTTTGGCTTGGTATTCTCCTATAATTTGTTTAACCACGAGTTGAGAATCCCCAAATATCCGAATACGCTTAATGCTCATAGCTATGGCTGATTGAAGACCTAAAATTAAGGCTTCATACTGTTGTATTATTGGTGCATTGGAAGTCTAGTTTGAATGATAAAGGGATGGGAATCCCTTGAGGTGTATGAAACACAACTCCAGCACCTTGACCTTTCGTGCACTTAGAGCCATCAAAGAATAGCGTGATGTCAACATCTTCCTCCGGAATGATGTCCTCTTCTTGTTCAGTGATAGCAAATACCGAATCATCTGGGAGCTCAATAATCAAAGGATGATCACTAGGTAGTGGAGCTTCCGCAAGTTGATCGGCTATAACTTGACCTTTAACGATTTTTGGCTAATGAATTCAAGATCGAATTCGGTAAGCAACATTATCCATTTAGCGGTACGAGTGTTATTATAAGTGCGAGACATCATATAACGTAGAGGGTTTTCTCTAGCTATGACATATGTTGTATGGCTAAGCATATAATGACGAAGTTTCTTAGTGGCAAAAACCACTTGCTAAGCACAACTTTTCCACATAAGCATATCGGGTTTCATAGCTTACCAATGTTCGACTAATATAATAGACAGCTTGCTCACGATTTTGTTCATTCTTTTGTGCAAGCATTGTCCCTAAGGCAAAGTCCGTTGCTTTGAGATATAAAGATTGAAAGGGACCCCTGGACGAGGCGGAGCTAAGACTGGCGGAGATGCTAAGTACTTGCTTGATGTCATCAAAGGCTTTCTGACATTCATCTGTCCATGAAAATTGTACCCCCTTTTGTAGTAGGTGGCAAAATGGCCTACATTTATCAGAAAGTTGTGCAATAAAGCGACGGATTGAATTAATCTTTCCTTGCAAACTACGCAACTCCTTCAAATTAGTTGGGGGACACATTTCCATAATGGCTTTGACCTTGTTTGGGTCCACCTCAATACCTCGTTTAGAGATAATAAAACCTAGGAGTTTGCCTGAGGTAACACCAAAGACACATTTCTTAGGGTTCAACCTTACTTTATGCTCTAGAAGTCTATCAAAAACTTTTTCCAATACATCAAAATGCTCTTGTCGAGTTTTAGATTTTGCCAATAAATCATCCACATAATCTTCGATAATCTTATGCATATAATCGTGGAAAATATAAGTCATGGCTCGTTGATAGGTTGCACCTGCGTTCTTAAGGCCAAAGGGCATCACCCTGTAACAAAAAGTTCCCCAAGGTGTGGTAAATGCTGTTTTGTGTTGATCTTCAGGGTTTATTCGAATCTGGTTGTATCCTGAAAATCCATCCATGAACGAAAGCATTTCATGACCAGCGCAGGTGTCGACAAGAGTATCAATGTTTGGAAGAGGAAAGTCATCCTTAGGACACGCTTTATTTAGATCTCAAAAATCGGTGCAAACACGTATCCCCCGTTAGGCTTGCGAACGGGTACCATGTTAGAAAGCCACTCGGGATAATCAATCGGGACGACAAATTTAACATCCAGAAGTTTTTGAATCTCCGATTTAACTATGAGGGCCACGGTAGGATGCATTTTCCTAAGTTTTTGTTTGACAGGTTTAGCATCTTTTTGTAAGGTGAGGTTATGGACAACCAAATTAGGGTCTAGGCCTGGCATGTCTTTGTAAGACCATGCAAATATCTCCTTCTTCCGCTTGAGTAGAGCAATCATTTGCTCTTGTTCCTCCGATGATAGACTTTTAGCCGGTTTCACAATTTGGGTGCCATCTTGGTCTGGACTAAGGTCTACATCGATAGTTTCTTCAATAGACATGTGGGAACCTTCCTCAAGGTGATGGGGAGTAGGGATCAGATTTATGTCATCTAAAATGTCATCAAGCTCCTGTGCCTTGCTCTCATCTATGTCTGCTTGGAAGACCTCTGGCTTAGAAGATGAAGGTGAATGTGGAGGTGAAGGAGGAATGTAGTTGGCGGAAGCCCTTAACAATTCCTCGGAAAGGATGAACTCTGAAATAGATGGAGGGGATGAAATCCGATCCATGTCAATCAGGCTTGGGTTGATCGGGATTGGCTTATCCGGATCATATGGATTATGGAGCGGGGTGAATAAGTCTTCAAAATTCATTGTCGACTTATGGAAGAAAGGATGGGCGGAATGGAAGGGAAAACCGGTGAAGACCTCGGAAGACTCGAGAGTGCAAAACAACATAGTTTTTCAGTTTTTTTTTTTTTTTTTTTTGAGTTTTTTTTTTTTTTTTTTGTAGTGGTGAAAACCACTATTACACACATACATAAAGCAATAAAGTATTTTTATATATTTTTTTTTTGATTTTTTTTTTTTTTGGAATTTTCTGATTTTTTTTTTGTTTTTGGTAGTGGTGAAAACCACTATTTTAGTATATACATATAATACGAGTTTGGATTATGGCTTATGGATGTGGCGGAGGGGGTGGTTCACCTCGTTCTTGTGGAAGAAGCAAGCGAAAGATGGCCTCTTGGAGAGGGAACAATTGGAGATAAAACTCGTCTTGTTTAGTGAGGGGAACAATGGGCGCCGACTCTTCTTGATTCATCACCATTTGACATGACGTCAAATTCTTCATAGGCTTCATCTTCGGATTCGTCGGGGTGGAGGATTTCTTCTTCCGAATTAAGATTAATGCTTTGAAAAGCTCGTTCAAAAGAAGAAAGGGATGGAAGTGGTTGGTAGCCCAGACCAAAATTCTCAGTGGGTCTCTGATATGGCATATCGATGCGTTCAGTTACCCCTTGCTCGTATCGACCTAGGCCAAATTGCTGCCAATTATGTCTGTGGAAATAGCGAGAGGGAAAACCCTCCATCCTTTCGATATTGGCAGGAACTGGATGCTTAGGTTCTAGTATGGTGGTAGGACTAGAAGATGACTCTATTCCCCCATATACAAAATTAATGGAATTTGGCATAGAACCCATGTTATAAACCGATCCAATGGATAAATGTTGGTCATGTGGATGACCAAAATATTTAACTATTTGCACATTGAACGGTGTGATGTGGACATCTTGGATGGCATACTCACCAATACCTGCATCAGTGAGATGGACCTTGACTTGGGAGGGAGATGGACTAGATGATGGAATAGAAGAATGTGGGATAGAAGAATTGGAAGGATTTGGTTGGGTTGATGCTTCACTAACTTGTGAAACATCAGTTGGTGATGGTTGGGAAGATGGAGGAATAATAGGTGATGTTGAAGAAGGTGTAGAAGAAGGGGGTAATGACGTGGAAAGAGATGATTGGTCATGGCCACATGTGCATGTGGTCACCGATGAAGAAGAAGGAAGATTAGGAGATGAAGAAAGTGGTGAATGAGATGGAATAGCGGAAGAGGAAGATGGTTGCGATATGATGGGTAGCTCCTCAGGAATGGGAGCTTTAGAAGAAGATGGTATAGAAGAAGTAGATGGGGTCAAGAAAAGATGAGTGGATGGCAACACAATCTCATAAGGATTTGAGACATAGTTGCAATGTTTGAAGGGTTCTGTGTCAGCAGGTACACAATGAACCTGTCCCTCATATACATACTTCAAACATTGATGCGGTATAGAAGGGACACATCTCATCTCCCTAAGCCAAGGCCGTCCAAGCAATACATTGTATGCCATGGTCCCTTCCAAGATGTGAAACAAGGTATGCAAAGTTCGGGCCCCTACCTCAATGGGCAAGATAACCGTGCCAACCGTGGAAGATAAAGCATCATTGAATGCTTTAAGAGTAAAAGTCGACTTTGTGATAAGGGATGGCGACAACTTTAGATGACTCAACGCCGATGTTGTAATGATATTGATTGAGGAACCGGTGTCAATTAAGACTCTCTTGAATGGCTTGTTATCGATCTTGGCCATGATATGCAGTGGAGGATCTATACTTTCTGTTGACATAGGTTTGATTTCAAAATCATAGAAAGTGATGGAGGGCTCCATGCATGTTTGAATACTCCCCACAAAGTTGTTGAAGGCATTAGTATCTTGAGTTTGAAGCTCGATTGACTTTAATATTTCCATTAATGCCTCTCTATGCGAGAGGAGATTGTTGAATGAGGTCATAGATCGATAACTTGGCAGAAGCCATTTTTAAACTGGTAGTTAACCGGCTACTCAATGACATGATGGGTCGTTGGCGTTGAGTAGAATGATTTAGCGGTTGTTGAGAAGTACTAGCACGTCGTTGGGTCACTGTTACTTGAGGTGGACTGGGGGTTTGTACAGGTGGCTGTGGTTCAGCCTGATTTGGTTGGTTCGCCCTTTGACCCCGGGTTACTACGTTAATAGTACCCACAAAACCTTGGTATTGTTGTACATGGTTGACTTGATTAGGAGGAGTTACCTGAGTTACTCCCCCTGAAGTTGTTGGAGCTTCCTCCCGATGTGGAAGGGGTGTTTGAAATATACCAAGATTTTGATTTTGTTGGGCTAAGGGGCTATCCAATTTAATGGCTCCAATCTCAATAAGATCTTGGATCACATGTTTGAAAGTTGTACAATTATTGATATCGTGCCCATTTTGCCTATGATAAGGACAAAATAGGTACTCCTTGTAATACTTCCCCCTTCTAGATGGGTCTAAAGGTTTAAACTCAGGTAAAGTTAACTGATTTGTGCTATATAACTTGTTGAATATGACCGCATATGGTTCATCTAAAGGTGTGAATTGTCGCTTGGGACGATTGTTTTGCCAAGGTCGAGTTTCCATGGTTGGCCCAGTATTGGGAGCTGGTTGAGTAGGGGCGGGTACCGCATGATAAGCAATTGGTTGCGGTTGACTTTGCATTACTTGTTGTTGTTGAGCCATTACGGGCTGGCTCGCCACCACTTGATTAACTTGGTTAACATTTGAGGTTGTACTAGCCTGTGTTTGTTTGTTTTGGCCATAATTATTATTTCGTTGTTGGCCCTTTTGTTGCCATTCTTTTCTACGGGGTTTTAAAACACCCTCTTGGACTTTAATGTCTTCTATGATACTTGCTTGGGCCAAAGCCTCTTCAAAAGTCCTGTATTGTTGTAATTGGAGTAACCAAGAGATAGGTTTTAGACAACTCCGGGTGAACATTTTGGTTAACTCCTCCATTGGTAGGGAGAATGGCGAGTTTATTAATGATAGCCCTCCAACGGTTTCCAAAGTCAAAAACAGTCTCATCGTCATGTTGCTTGAGCTTGTATAAGTCGGACAATGAGACTCTCTTTTGTACATTTAGGGAGAATCGTTCTAAAAATAGATTAATCAATTGCTCGTAAGCATAAATGCTATGGTGAGCTAAATGATTGTACCATTGTACAACATCTCCTCCTAATGTCTGAGGAAAAGTTCTGAGCATAAGAGCATCATTATTTTGGATTCTAAAGCAAGCATGCATGAATGAGCTCACATGTTCATGAGGATCCTCAGTTCCTCGAAATTTGTCAAACTTCGGTAATGTGAAATCAGTCGGATATGGCGATGAAGGTACCGAAGGATGAATTGGTTGATTGATCAACGACCTTAGCGTAGGTTTTCGACTAGATGAGCCAGGCATGTTGAGCATAAGGTTGTCAATCTGTTGTTGCATAGCATGGAGTCGAGAATCTTCATGAAAATTTTGACTCGTTTGATGATTATGATGATGCAATGGAGGAGTGGAAAAATGATGAGATGGGATGAAATTGCCTGGATTAGGCGGTGTGGAATGGACATGTTGTTGGTATGGATGATACCGAAAAGAAGGTGATTGGGGGCCCTGGTGTGAATGATGAAGCTGGACTGGGTTGGGAGAAAGGTGGGGTAGGAATGGACACCACCAAAGATTGGGGTACCCAGGTGGGGCTCGAGCTAATAAAAGCTAGCTGGGTAGAAATTGGTTGGGGTGTAGGATTTACTACGACAGGTGGTTGAGCATTTTGTTGTTGTTGTTGCAGAAGCAACTTGTCGAGATACTCCTTAACCTTATTAATCTCTAACCCAAGGGAGGTGGGATGATTGGATGAAGGTGGAGGGCAGGCTGCCATGGTAGTCACAGGGAGCTGCATAGCAAGGGCAATGAAGGTGGCTGAAGTAGGCGGTACCTGGGAAGAAACAGTAGACTGTGCCCCAGGTAGGGTGAAACCATAAATGGTTTGGGAAGAAGAGGGTTGAAATTGGTCATGGCTAGAGGAGGTTCCACCAGCTTCATAGAGAGAATTGGTGTACAACCGGGTAAATGGAGGAGAAAGTGGTCGGGAAGACACTACATTTGTCTCCAAAGGAGGACAATTGAGCATCCGGGAAGATGTTGGAGATGAAGCCGGCTGAGCGGATACCACATTAGCCTCAAAAAAAGGGTTAGTGTAGACCTGAGTGAAACCAGCGGGTATGGTTGATGCAATATCCTGCTGAAAAATAGAATCTTGCATAGGGGAATCTTGGATTGGCTCAAGGATATAGCCGAGTGCCATCTCTTAAGTGAGTTTGCACTTGGGCCATATCAATGTGGGTAATATGAGAGGAATTGTCTTCCTCCATGGGCATGGCCATGTGATAGACGGTAGAAGGACGTGAAAGACCTGCGAGCGAACTCGCTCGAAATTCACTAGGATAAGTGGCCATGTTGGTGGTGGGGATGTTCTGTGAATTACCCATTTGATTATTTAGATTTAACATTTTAGATTGATTCCTTGTTAAGACCATGAAGCAATAAATCTAAACAAATTCAGAAAAGAAGAATGCAAAACTGGAATGATAAATTTACACTAAAGAAATTATCAGAAAACAGTCACAACCTAGGTTTCAACCAATGTGTCTTACCTTGCGGTTAATTAATTATTTTCTGATCTTAATCTATAGTAAATTTTAAGTGTCCGGTTTATGAGTTTTGCATGTGATCTAATCTTGAATTATTCACAAAAAAAGGTAAAAACTATGGCTAGGAAAGGACAACGAGATTCTTACTGGTGATGAAATCCAGCAAGTTTGCTCGGGGGTGACCTATGGTGTCTAAGGCAGAAGTTTAATGGATGGAGATGAATTCCACCGTCACTAAACTTCAAGCAATACCTGGTGATGAAATCCAGATATCACTGTTTTAAATGCAATATGAAAATGCAATGAATTTTTTTTTTAAATGTTTTAGTTATCTAATGTATACACACAAAGCTATAAATCAAAAGTTCTAATGATCTAAGCAAGAGGCTACTGAAAACATGCCATTTCCTCTGAAGAAGTGAAGTACACCGTTTAAAACCCCCGCCTACCAATGATATCGGATATCAAAGGAGCAACCGGAAGGTTCGTCCACTTCTCTGCCTGGAATCACCCAATGGCAGGAGTACTATTGACATCCAATCAATAGTCCTACTTAGATAATTAAAACAAATAATTCGTAGCTATTCTAATATGCAGCTAGGTATGCAATTTTTTTTTTTTTTTTAATGCAAGCAACAATCAATAATGCAATGCAAAGAAAAATGTAATTAAAAATAACTGTTCTTTTCAGATTACTTAGTTTTTGTTCATTTTAAAGTAATGATCCGAAAAAGAAACAAAATATGGCGAGAAAAACCAAAAAACGTAAAAAGTACAACACTTACTTGGAAGCCTACGCTTTTCTGTAAAACTAACTTCAAACGCCCACGGGAGTCTGCACAGGCTGAAACGCACCTCTGCGTTTCGGATTGGACTTCCAGACGCCGCTCTGCGTCTGCTGCGTTTTTTGCAAACTCCTCAGAAACCCTAGTTCGTTGGAACAACGAATTTCGCGATTTCTGGAACCTGCAAAATAAAACAGAAAACAGGAATAGATTAGTAAAGCAAGTATTAAAAACATGAAACCCTAGGGGGTCCCACCGTGATCGCCATTTGTAGATTAAAAATACACGCCAAACAAAAGATAAAATCACAATAACGGAGTACAGAATAGTTGCACAAAACAAACGATTTCTATTAATCGATGGAGTTTAAAAACTCCTTTTTGAATACAACTGGGCCTGTAACCCTTTATTTGTGATACAAAATTACAAGTTGTGCTAGGGTTCTCCGAAACCCTAGCTGGCACAAATGGTGGCGCTTTCGAAGAACGTATCCTCAATCCCAACAGAGTGAGTGGGCTTTGTTGTATCCCTTGGCTCGGACCACTCCAGCTTAATCAGTGCCATCAACAAACCAGATCTGCCATCAAAATCCTGCACACATTAACACTATCAAGGAGTTAGAAATTAATAAGAGGGCTCCCTTGTGTGAGCCCTCGAAACAATCTAAAACCCTAGAAAAATGGAATGCGGGAATTCAATAACGGATTAATAAAAGAAAAGAAGTTACTTGCTTTAAACTAATTTATACCTATTCTCTGTTAACGCGGCTAGACCAGGCGGCACCGGAAGTAATGTGGCTATCAAATCGGCTATGGAAGGCACCCTGGTGCACTCGCTGAACGCCCGCGTGCTTCTGGATCAAGGTTTCGGACGCGGTCCGAGTCGTGGTCTGGTAGGGCACGACTGGTGTGGGCACTTGGTAGGGTAAACGCCCGTGGGCACTTGCGACAAGAATGGGGGATTCTGCAGAATCTTGCGAAGGAATGGCGGGAAGCGGTGACGGAAGCGGCGATGGATGCGGCGAAAGGGTAGCGAAGAGAAATAGAGGAGATAGAAGTAGAAGAATTAGAATCAGAGATAGCGCATAGGAGATAGGTCAAAAAGATAGCAAAAGACATAGGGTTTGAGCCATCAAGGTGACTCAATTTATAATCTACTCTTAGGGCACACTTTAGGGTTTTAACGACACTTTGAACGTGTGGCTAAGATTAAAGTGGATCCAAGGGTAGAGAATAAATCTAGGTTGTGAAATGGATTAAGATGGATGGACGGATGAGATTAAATGAAGGATGGACGGCTCAGATTAAATCACTTAAACTATTATTTAAATATATATATTAAAATATTAAAATATTAAAATATATATATAAATATTAATTTAAATAAATTTGGGGATGAAAAATGGCGGGAAAGGTGAAATTGGGCCAAATAATGGCGGGAAAGTGTGGATTTGGGCCAAATAATGGCGGGAAGGATGGATGACTGACACGTGGGTGACAGGAAGGTATAGATGACTTGCAAGTGGCTGGATTTTGGTGTCTACAGGAATGTTCCAAAACCCCCCACCAAACCGATTCCACCAATAAGACTTGTTGCCCTAGATTGACCTAAGTTATAGTTGTTTCACTTCTCCCGCAGATAGCCTTGTACACTGCCCTGGATTGACAGATTCATTGAGAATTAATGATGGTATAACGACTACACATCAGATAACTAGAAGACAAATGCAACTATAGTTGGAAAGGAAGCAAACAAGACAAAAAGGTAGAGTGAGAGGGGAAGGCTATAAAAATAAGCTAAAAAGAATATGAAATATCCCTCCTTGACTAGTTAAGGTAGAGCAGCGACAATGTAGTAATTTAGACATGTGTCTTGTAATGAGAGTAGTCCATTAGGGGCCATATTAAAAATTGCTGAAGAGTTAAGAAAATTCATCAATAAAAATGAAGATGTTGGAGGTGTTACTTTTATTAGGCAAAGATATTTGTTGCAAGAAGCCTTAAATGACTAGGAATGAAGTTACACCAAAACTAAGATGGTTGCATCCCCAAATAATTAGCCTAATACAACCAAAAAGTAGAACCTCATATATGAAGATTCATCAAAAATACAAGTAAATGCAACATATATGCTCAATGCTCCTATGCAAATCATTATGAAGCCATCACTATTTTGTATCTATAAATCTTGGTAATAATCTATTGAGTGTAGATTCAAAGGCTTTGTAATGTTCATGTCTAAAGTAATGTGCAAGGAGGTGAGATAACCATATTCTAAAACTACAATCAAACATATCTAAATAAATGAAACTAAAGTGAATGTGGTTGGTATATTGAAATAATTGGTAATGATTATGGTTAAACATTAAAATTTAGTCATGGTGCATGAAGTGATAATGGTTAATCTCCCATAATACTTTTGGATATTATCCAAGAAATAGACTAGGAAACTATTCAAGGATAGATATTTGGTGATGTATTGCATATATAAAAGTCCTATACGATGAAAAAATAATTAGGATTGAAAATGAAACACCATGCAATTACCTCTTGCATAATCTAGGGATCAATGGAAAAATCAACTATAATAAGCTCCCTAAGTTTGTAGATGATGAATCTAGTAAAGGTGAGATTGTATTAGAACTAGATATGATCATTAGGGTGTTATAGAATGAGTAAAGTAATGAAGTGAAATAAAAATATGAGAATAACATCTGATATTTAAAGAATAGAGCAAGATCCTATTATTGACAAGCAAATAAGCCCAAGGGTCAGAAGTTCCATGGACTATGCATTTTGAAGGTGCTAGGACAAAAAATAGAGTCAATGTTGGCATTAAATTACAAGTCAGAATGGATACTGAGTTATGTGTATCTTCTATTGTCTAATTGCACCAATAACATAGCCAAATATAACATATTATGTATTGGATTGAGAAAAGCAGAGTTGGAAATCAAGAATCTCAAATTATTTTGTGATTCAAAGCTAGTAGTAAGTTAGGTTAATTCAGTAAGCATTATAAAGAATAAGCACCTTAAGTTTTATAGGTAGTATGAGATTTGCTTGAAAGTTTTGACAAACATGAGATGACTACAATGCCAAGGAACATGATTACAAAGTTGAATGAACCAGCTTCTTGGGCATTAATTTTGATCCTACCACAAACATGTGGAGCAGACTGAAGGAACCAACTTCTTGGGCATTAATTTTGATCCTACCATAAACATGTGAAGCAGACTGAAGGAACCAGTGTTCAAACCAATGGTCCCTGATAATAACAATCATCGATAAGTTTATAATAATGATGAACAAATATCAAAATTTTGGTCAAAAAAGTGTAATATGTAGGGGTAAGAATTAATATGGCGATGATATAAAATATGGAGTCATTAAACTTAAAAATTAATAGCTACCTAAGGATTTGATTACATTAGAGATATTGTTTATTCTGATGATAGTGCTAAAAAAGCTAGCATCATGGTAAAGTCTTTTTGTCAAACCATTCATATCATTAAAGACAAGAACTTATTGATGGGAAAATATTGTACAAAATATGAATTCCATCTAATTAAATAGTTATGTGGTCAATACAATGATTTAATTGCCTAAAGTTATGAGGACATCAAGGTCTATGATTGGAAAATCATTGAACACACGATTGATCTAGATCCTGAAACTATCAAAACTAGACATGTGAATCTAAAAATTGAAGTGGTTTTGAAGGAGAATCTAAAATTATTTCAAGCCCATATCATATTATCCATAAAAACTCCACATGGGTGGTAAAATTGGTATTCATTTAGAATAAAAATGAATACATTAGATTGTGTGTCAACTTTAGAAATAATAATAAGGTATTTATGAAAGACCATTATCCTTTGCCATTAATGGATAAAATTTTATAGAAATTAGCAAGAATGCAAATGTTATTATTTTTTTTATTAGGGTAAAAATAGGATTTTGAAAGGGCCCAAACCCTTTTACAACACAAATTCAGCCCATCAACTACACAACTACCAAGGGCAAGTAGCCAAAAATCCCCTGGATGCAAGACAAACAATATCCATCCTGGACCCCAATTAGCTACAGTCCTCCCTCATGAACTTTTCTAAGTCCTCATGGACCACCCCTGGGGGGATCCATCTCCTATCCTCTTCTTTAATGGCACCAAAGTTTGCCAACCAGTTTGTTGGTTTGTTACCTTCTCTAAAGACATGAACAAAGTCAACTTCTTCAAAATGCTTTACAATCTCTCTAATATCTTGCACAATGTAATCAATTTTCCAATTAGCTTCTCCCTCCTTTTTCAAAATATTGATAATATTCAAGGAGTCTCCTTCAAAGATAACTTTTTTAGCACCTAGATCCTTAGCTAGCTCTGCACCCAGATGTAAAGCATTAACTTTAGCTTTATGACTAGTAGTAATTCCCAAAAACTTGTAGGCTACCCCCACCAATCTGCCCTGATTGTCCCTCAAAATTGCTCTTGCTCTAGCCTTACCTAGGTTACCTTTGGATGCCCCATCAAAATTTAACTTCAACCATTCATCCTGGGATGGTTGCCATTTTACATCAGTTCTAACCTAAGCATTTGCCTCTCCACCACTAATGGGTTCCAAATTCCATGCCTTAGCTATCATAGTCTCTTCATTATTCTCTGGCTTGATAGGGTACTTGATAGATTTAACATTCTCCTCTAAAAAATGGGTGATACTTCCAAAACTTCTCATTGCTGACCTTTTTTCCCTCTAAAAATTCTCTTGTTCCTCTCTAACCATACTCCCCACACAAAATGAAATAAAATCAGGTTCCAAATTACATTAAGATGAGGACTAAAAAAGGGGTTCTCCCACTATTGTAACCACAAAACCATATTAGAAGGCATCACCCAAGAGATGCCCATCCTGTTGATGAGGAGCTAGAAAATATTTAGAGCGTAGGGACATTCCAAGAAGATGTGTTCCACTGATTCTTCTACCTTTTCACATAAACTGCATCTATTAGGTAACTAAAAACCTCTCTTCTTAAGATTATCCACCGTTAGGATCTTATTTTGGACTGCTTCCCAAAGAAAAATCTCTAGTTTAGGAATAGCTCTCTTACCCCAAATTCTATTCCAAGGGAAACCATTATCTATAGTAGGATCCAAAAGATCATAGGCTGTCTTCACACTGAATTCACCATTCTCAGTTCTGCTCCAAACCACAGAGTCTCTTTTCCTAAAAACACCTAAGTAATAAGCCTTTAGTTTAGCTTTAAGGAGGTTTAAAGCCTCCAAATTCTTAGGGCCTACCTCTAAATATTTCCAGCTCAACTAGTTATCCAATAAAGTCATGTAGTCACAAACCTTTTTACCATATCTATCTTCTAGATCCTCTTTCAGATTAGAGAAAATATCATTGTTGGCTAAAGGGTTGTCATCTAACCAGGCATCTTCCCAAAAACTTATAGAGGCCCCATCTCCAACATGCCATTTCACACCCTTCCACAAGGCCTCCCTAGCCTCCACCAAGTGGTTCCATAAAGAAGAGCCATGATAGGGGTCTTGAATTGTGAGAAATTTGGTATCCTCTTGGCTATCAAGATATTTTTCTTTAAGAATCCTTGCCCAAAGAGTTTGACCATCCCTTAGAACTCTCCATCCCACCTTGGTTGCCATAGCACTATTAACTAGGTTGAGTCTCCTCAGACCAAGACCACCATGCTTCTTTTGATGGCATATTTTTTCCCAAGCTACAAGAGGAATCCTCCTCCTCTCTTCAGATCCTGACCATAAGAACTATTTTTGAATTCCTTCTATGATTTTGGAAACTTTAGTAAGGATCTTAAAAAGGGAGAGAAGATAAATGGGGATAGCCTATAGAACACTCTTAACCAACAACACTTTACCTACTTGAGACAAGAGATTACCTTTCCATCCTACAAGTTTGGATTGAAACCTATCAACCAAACCATTCCAAAGAGGTGCCTTGCAAGTTCCCATGAACATAGGTATTCCAAGGTAAGAAGAAGGTAGGGTTGACATAGGACACCCTATCACTCTAGCCACCCTTCTTTGGAGAGCAACTTTAGTGTTAATGAAGAAGATCTTGCTCTTGTCCAAATTGATATTTTGGTGAGAGGCATGCTCATAGAGGTCTAATATTATTTTAAATTCAATTACCTCTACCATAGTAGGATTACCAAGTAAAATGGTATCATCCACAAACTAAAAATGAGTAATACCCTCAAGATTATGAGTTGGTTTAAGGCCCCCTATCCGGCCAGAAGCCTTGGCAGCATTGAGGTATCTTTCAAGCATTTCAACCATAATAATGAAAATATAAGGAGAGAGGGGGTCACCTTGTCTAAGACCTCTACTACTACTAAAAAAATCTACTGGTTTATTATGGATCAGAACAGAGTACCTTGCAATATTATAGCAACTTCCAACCCATCTTCTCCACTATCTACAAAAACCAAAGGCAACCAAAAATTTATCCAAAAACTCCATGAAACTCTATCATAAGCCTTGCTCATGTCTAACTTCAGGAACATGCCTTTTATTTCACCAATATTGATAGAATGCATGGATTCATGAAGGGATATAATCCCATCCAAAATCTATTTACCCTTAACAAAGCCTCCTTGCTCATCAGAGATAATGGAGGGGAGGAAGATCTTCAATCTGAGGGCTATAAATTTAGAGATAATCTTGTAAATAGCATTGCAAAGACTTATAGGTCTGAAATATTTGAAGGTTTTTAACCCTTTCTTCTTAGGAACTAGAACAAGGAAGGTATTGTTAAACTCCTTTAGGATCTGACCCAACTTTAAAGATTCCTTCACTACTTCAATAACATCAAATTTAACAATATCCTAGAAGGTTTGAAAAAACTTACTTGGAACCCATCCAGGCCTGGAGCTTTGTCTCTATCAAGGGAGAAAGTGGCTATCCTTACCTCTTCTTCCTCAATCTCCTTTAGAAGTTGAGCATTGATCTCCTTGGATATCAACCTAGGAATGTGATTAGTCATCTCCTTAACCATTGTTTCATCCTCTTCCATATCTTTAGCTAGAATATTTTGATAGAAGTCCACAACCTCATGCTCAATTTCTTCGCTCTCTCTAATAACCTAGTCATCATCCTTTAGAATTTCATCAATGTGGGTAGAAATTTTGTTTTTGATAGTGGAGACATGGAAAAACTTAGAATTCCTATCACCTTCCTACAACCACTAGATCCTGGACTTTTACCTCCAATAGGTTTCTTCCTTGGCTATTATGGTGTGCAATTCAACATTAAGCTCCTTTTCTCTTTGGAATTGGGTTTGGTTCATACCCAACCTATTAATATCTTCTTCTAACATATCCAACTCTAACCGAATAGCTTTCTTCTTTTGAAAGATATTTCCAAAGACCTCCCTATTCCACTTCTTGACTTCTTTCTTCATAGTTTTAAGCTTGTTTGTGAGAATTTACATCTTAGTACCCTGGGAAGGAATACTCCACCATTTTTCCATTTCTTTATAAAAATTTGGGTGGTGCAACCACATAAATTCAAACTTGAAAGGGCCATTATGCTTCTGATCTTCCACACTACACCAAAAGAGCAGAGGATTGTGATCAGATCCAGATTTAGGAAGAGATTTCATATTAAACATGAAGTTGTTTTGGAACCAATCCTCTAAAAGAAGAACTCTATCCAACCGGACCTGAATCAAGTTTCTACCAGAGTGTCTGTTCATCCAAGTAAACTTGTTACCATCTAAATCCACATCAAATAGACCACCATCAACTAAAAGCTTCCCTAGATCCTGCATGCTTTCTGAGAACTCAACCACACCCCCTGCTTCTCACCTGGAGATAAGGGGGTGTTAAAATCACCTACCACAATCCATTTTAAACCTCTAAACTACTTACCCATTTTCCCTAAAGATATCCATAGTTCTCTATGGGCTTTACTTGAGTTGGGGGTATAGATATTGGTAATCACAAAGGAAACTTTAGAAGATTTAGCTGTGAGAAGTACTGTGACCTGATATTCACTTTTAGCTAGTAGGTCTCCCTCATAAATATTGGAATTCCAAAGAGATATAATCCCTCCGAAGGCCCCTTTAGCTTCCTCTTGAAAGCTATCAGTATTTTTCCAAATACCTTTATGAAATTTTAGCCAATTTGTAAGATTCAATTTAGTTTCTTGGAGAAGCAAGAAATTTGGTTGGTAAGAGCAGACAAGGTCCTTAACCAACCTATGTTTTCTAGGGGCATTCATACCCCTAACATTCTAGCTTAGGATTTTCATTGGTTCCAAGGTGCAGGCTTTTTCATACCTACAAGAATTTCCTTAATAGTAGGTTGAGACCCCATAGATTTCTCTTCTTCTGCTTCCTTGTACCTTTTCTCCTTGAGAGACTTCCTACCCACTTTGCTAGACTCTTCTCAATCTAGGTCAAGGGATTTACGATAACTCTTGGTAATTCTTACATTTGAAGTAACATAGGATGGACCTTTCTCAACAGTTTGTTCCTCTACAGTCTCATGAGTATCAATCTCTAATTGGTCTTTCTCATGGGAATAATTTGGACCTTCCTACCCAATATTCACCATAATCACATTTTATTTCTCCAGGATCAATGGTAAAGTAGAAGGGACAATCTCCATATCCACATGGGAAAAAATTGGTCCTTCCTAGGAATAGTTTGGTCCTTCATGCTCTGCCTTCACCATATTCACATTACTTGAGGGTAGATTGACCCTTCTTGCCCCACTTTCACCATATTCACATTATTTTTCTCTAGTACCAGTCAAGGTTATGCATAAGGGGCCATAACTGAAATCTAATTATAAATAAAAGGTGAATTAGTTTTGAAACCCAGGTGAACCCTAGCCAAATTTATGTAGAAGTCATAGTGAATTTTATTTTTTTCACCAAAATTAATAATAATGGGGTGAATTTTTGCAAATATTTGAAAAAAATATTAAACAATAGTAAAACACTACAAGCAAGATAATTTCTATGTGGTGTCGGTAGCCTTTGAAGGCTATTGGTGTATGTGTGGCTCTGGAAAAAAATTAGTTTATAGGGTGCATAAAACTGGGACTTACTAGGAGGTTATCCATATGAGTATGACTCCAGTTGAGCATGCTTAACTATAGAGTTTTTTATGGATTGAAAAACACCAATAGTGGTTTTTTGAACTTTTGTTGTGCTTAAGAGGAGGTCTAAAAAAAAAAATGAAGGCTTCTATTTTTGTTGCTTACCCTGTCTTATTCCATTTCCCCACTTTTTGGGCTGCTCATTTTTTTCATATTTTTTTCTTCATTGCTTCTTTCCTTTTTTTCCCTTTATTTACCTACATTTTTTCCCTTTCCCTACTTTCTTTCAATTTTCGCTTTTTTCCCTCTTTTTTTTTTGAAAAAATAAAACCCTGCACTCTTTTTTCCCCTTCTTACCCTACCCTCTTCAATTTTTCGCTTTTCTATCTCCTCGTTTTTTTCTCCTTTTTCCCCTTGTGTTTCTCCCCTTGCCATGACTTCTTCCATTTTCATTTTTTTGTCCCCCCCTTTTTTTCCCATCGTGATTGTCATTGCGTGTCCCCCATGTCGTGATAGTGATTGTGCAATCGCCATGTCATAACCATCATCATGTGGTTGACATGTCACACCCTCCAAGGTGTATTTGCTTCTCGCGTTCAATGTGACTACTATGGTGCACTCGACATAATGCACCCAACATAGTGCAACCACCATGTCACACTCACCTTACCCCTACCGCCATGATGTGGTTGCCATTACATGCCCTCCATTCCCCACCCACCATACCCTGACCAACATGATGTGCACTAAACATGGAGTGACTACCATGTGCCACACATGCTTTAATTTTAGCCATGCAATATTATATAAATATGCATGTAGACTTATTTTCCCTATAGTTTTCCCTACACATATTTTTCCCTTTCTTTACTACCATACATTATTTTCCACCACAAATTTTTTTCCCCCTTCTTCCCACCCACAACCCAGAATTTATAATCCAGATTGTTTGCCTACAATCAATTCAATTTGTCATCCAAATGGCTACCTCTTCCTCTTCTCTTCCTTCAAAGGTTACCTTCAAAAACACTTATTGTTTTAACATTTGCAATACATTCAACACACCTAGAAGAGATACACAATGGGTCAAGAAATTTGGTCTTGCAGGGGAAATCAAAATGGCACAGTAAAATACCAATGTCTCCCTCATACAAAAGATAGTCAACTCCTACAACGATGATGCATCCGCTATCCAAATGACCCTCGATGACAAGAATATTTATTTTACTATCAAACCTTTAGATCTTCTACAACTAATAGGGCTGCAATATACTAATGATCAACTAGTGACCAATAAGTACAGTTTGAGCAATGACGACAAACTAACCTTGGATACCAAATATGGTCTTGCTCCACAACATTTGATTGGTATATATTTTTAATTTAATTTTTATTATTTTGCATTTTTAAGGTATTCTAATTCTATTTTCTAATAATATATCCTTTTTTTTAGTTCACTTAAAGTCCAAAAGGGGCTTAAACATTGCAACTATTTCAGATAATTTTCTTCATACTTGCATAGAACTCTTCCAAGCAAGACTTATTTTGCAAGGATGACTTACAAACATACCACTTTGGGCATTGGCCTATTTGGTTCGATGCCTTTTAGGCACCATATTTGAATGGTGCACCTACATTTCTAATCACATTAAATAAGATCTTCTCAGTGCCCTAAGACAACAAACTACATGTATAGTAACATCCACCCAATTTATTATTTCTTTTTTTATGAAGCATACTACAATGTTAAAGATATACCATATCCAATCATATTGCACCTAACATTGATGGCTATTGGTATGATCGAAGAAGAATTACAGGTATAATTATATTTTGAAAAAACTATATATACTTATTTCCAAATAATTATTTAATTTTATAATTTTTGCTTGAATGCAGAAAAAAGTAGATGGATTTGCTACTCAAAGCGATGTTGCCTTAAGGGGTCACATGCATGAAGCCACTGGAGATTTTGATATGCAGTAAGAATCAAAACTAGTAAGTGCTATAAGAACTATGAAATATATGAAGCCTTCCTCATCTTCTCAGTATACACCTTGGCCTCTTTTGATTTCTAGGCATGTTACAGGTGATGTTGAAGAAGTAACCTTTAGCTCAGAAGGTAACCTTATTATTCGAAACTATTATTTAAAATAATGTATCATATTGATTTAAAATTACTATTAGTTTAATATTTTTTTAAAATGTTTTCAGAGCAACAAGTGGATCCATCATAAATGAGGGTAGATTCAGCTATGCAGGTCACATCTTTTTCTGATAAGTATGGTTTCATTAAAACTATCTTTATGGTATTTTTTTTACACTAGTTTTCATTGAAAATTTAATGTGAAATTTTGTAGAGGAGCTGAATCATTTCCTAGAAAATTGATACCTCCATTATCTCCACCATGAAAAACACATACACAATAAGTGTCACTAATGGTGATAGTGTAGGCAGCAAATCCACCTCCCAAAAGAATAAAAAATAATCTAGGGATTTGCATAGTTTTGTTGAATTTTGCTAAGTTTTGATGAAAGTGTACGAGTGTCAAATTGTACAAGAAAATATCAAAATGTACAAGGGTGCACATGGATGATGTGAAATGAAATGAAATGAATTTGGAATGTGCATTTGGGTTTAATTTGATAAAAATCAAATTAGACCTTAATAAACCTTGTAAAAAGAATTGTTTTGGAATTTCGTTGGGAATGGTAGTTTTAAATGATGCGATGCTTTAGAAACCACTTTGGAACGGTCTTAGCATGCATTATATAGCCCCCATTATTCATTTTTTGGTGTTTCATTATGGTTCTGTTGGCATTTTTGCCACATTTATTTTGATTGCTGATTATTCATGCTTAAGCTGTTGAAATTCTAACTCCTCTACAGGTTTTGATGCAAAAAATGACTAAGTCCGAAAGTTGTCGCGAAATCGCGACAAAAAAATAGCATGGAGAGCCAAGTCGAAAACCGTCGCGATATCGCGACATGTCGCAAAATCGCGGGTCGGATGAGGAGAGAGAAAACAAACGCAAAATTGTCACGATTTCGCGACGTGTCGCAAAATCGCGGTCAACGCAGTCAACGGCAGCAGGTGGGCAAAACCGTCGCGATATCGCGACGTGTTAGATTTTCGCGGTCAAAATGGTCAACGGAGGGCAGAGCGACAAAGTTGTAGCAAAATTGTGCACCGTCTCATTTTCGCGACTTGCGACGGCCAAGAGCATAAGGTTAGAAATTGTCGCGAAATCGCGACACAATATGGCACAAGGCACATAAGGCAAAAGACGTCGCGAAATCGTGACGCGTCGCGTTTTCGCGACGTGGGTGGACAGAAAGGCTCAAGTTGTAAAATGGTAGCGATTTCATGCCAGTTGAATGATGAAGCCAAGCTAAGCAAAGAATTGTAGCGAAATCGCTACGTGTTCCGTTATCGCGGTCCATTGAATGAAAAGAGTCTAAGGCACAAAACCGTAGCGATATCGCGACACTTTTGAGAATGAGTCCAAGCAAGACGAAGACGTCGTGAAATCATGACAGAAAGTGAGAACGATAGTAGGAGGAAAGGGCAAGAAATGGTAGCGATTTCGTGACACATTATTGAAGAAAGACTAAGTGCAAAGAATTGTAGCGAAATCGCGACATGGTGGAAGTTGAAGAAACACTAAGGCAAAAGTGTCACGTTTTTGTGGCTTAGTAGCAGGACCGTACAGCATGCAGAAAAGTTGTAGCGAAATCGTGACATGTCGGATTTTCGCGATGCAGAAGGGAAGATAGAGCCAAAGACAAAAATTGTAGCGAAATCGTGCAGCGTTGTGTTTTCGCGGTTCAGGGTAGCGAAGGAGATAAAGAAGCCGAATATGTAGCGATTTCGTGACATGGTTGGTTTTCACGGTTCGAAGCGACGACATGATTGCACGATTTCGTGACTGCGCTACACAGCCAAGCGGTTCAAACGGCCCGATGCTGTTTTGTGAGTTTCGATGATTCAAAGCATTCCATAATTAAATGTGTTGCTACTTTCCGATGCAGTCAAGGTAGAAGAACGCGCCCAAGCTACCATAATTGAAGATTTCCAGTATTCGAAGCTGTTGTTCATGATTTTTCTAACGATTTCATGCATATTTCCAAGAACATCATTTAATGAAGACGATCGACTCTTCCTTATGGCATTTAATTTCTGATTGTTTCGAGGTTGTTTAAGGATATCATCTCCTTGTTTTCATTGCATAATTTGTAGATCTCGAGGAGGTCCGTTGTAAGTTTTAAATGCTGCAAAGAGGCAAGACCTCTATATAAATCAATGTAAATCTCAAGAGCAAGTATCGGGAGTTTGAGAGATACTTTTGCTGAAAGCTTTTCAAGTACTTTGCATGAATATAAGACATTCGGCTCTCTGGTTTCGCAAGCGATTTTCTGTGTATTGTCCCTTCTGTATTCTGCATTCCTAATTTGTGCTCGCATTTCTTATTTGTTGCTTAGTTTTAATTCTGTATTGAGTTTTAACATTTGCTAGTAAGGGAGTGAGTTCTGGAATGTTATTTTGGAGGTCATCTGCGCAAGGTTGCGAGTGGATCACGTCATTGTCTTCTGTTATTTGTTGTTTGCGTACTTAGAGTTATCTGCTATTGTTCTTTCTCGATCAGATAAATTCGGCCTACGGCCATATTTCCCGTTTCTTTCTGCATCTTTACAATTCCTTTCCTGTAACTTTGATCTAAAAACAAACTTAGAATAGTAAGGGAACCAGCCCACTCTGGAGATTGGTCTGGGAGACATTTCTTTCTCCCAGCCTTTCAATGTTGGCCGGGTCTAGGGTGCATTTTCTATAAAAATCCTTTCCTGTGGCAGGATTCGTGACCAACAGTTTTTGGCACGCCCGGTGGGACAGACTTCTTCTGTCTCAGAAAGATCCCATAGTATTGAAGGTTTAATGTTCGCCTTCATACCGTAAAGTTAGAGCATTTGGTGACTCTGCTGTACTCAGAAATCTCTGAACGTGGATGCAGTGAAAGCTGTACTTCATGATCACGAGATCACAGTCTAAAAAAGTTGGAGATCTTGTCGAGTTTTTTGAACTTGACAGCACAAGAAGTGGTGAGCATTCTAGGTTGGTTTCCCCATCCATGCATCATCTGCCATATCCACTCAAATCCCTGGTATTGTTACTAGTTTTCCATCTTCTCAGTTACATACACTAGTTCCAATGGCCCAATATCCTCCACCTAGGCAGTTTTTAGCTTGGAACAGCTCAGGGGCCTTGAATCTCCAGGCTCAAAATCTAGTTCCCCAGGCTGCCTTGAAGGCATTGCCAACTTATGATGGTACGGGAAAGACTGCATACGAACATATTCATGATGTAGCTTCTCTGGCAGCCATTCATGACATAACAGATGAAGATGTAATGGTGAAGTTACTAGTGTTATCTTTGAGAGGAAAATTGTTGTACTGGTATAGATCTCTGCAACCAGGCACTATTGCATCCTGGGATCAGCTAGGAGAACTGTTAGTTAAGAATTTTCATGAACAGGCTGACCCATTTTCATTGTTGCACCAGTTTAATGCAATCCAGAGGCATCCGCAGGAGGCAATAGCAGATTTTAATGTTCGCTTCACCAGGAGCTGGCAGCGAGTGCCTGAAGGACTTCGCCCTACCCCTGAGCAAGCTACGTTTTACTACCTCCGAGCGTTCAATACAGATATTGGCTTGGCGATCAGGCAGTCCAATGTGATGACTTTCCCGAAACTGTTCGAGCAAGCACAGAAGGCGGAGGCAGACTTGATTGCAATCGACAGGCTTCCCCCAAAGGTAGCAATGCCCATTCTTCCTGATATTCCACAACATTTATATCCTAGTTCTTTTTCGCAATCTATGTCCACTATGTACCCTGTCCCATCATGGAATTCTAGTGCACCACAAATTGCACCTATCCCAGCTCCTCAGCTGTCTACTTCAACAAATCTCCAGCTGCCTGCACCCAGCATTCTGCCATTCCCTGCTTCCACCTCATTTCCAGCATTACCGGCACCACCAGCACCTTTGCCCTTACCAGCACCTCCTGCACCTGTAAACCCTGATCCTTATACAACACTCTTGCAAGAGGTAAAATCTGCCAATTCTGCAATAAGAGCAATGGGTAATAAGATCACGCTTATTGAAAGGAAGCAAGCTGAGCGAGATTTCTAGCCAAGGAGATTTCAACCCCTCCAATTACTAGAGACCAAGCTGCTTCAACAAGCAAAGCACCTGAGAAAAGCCTGACTGCTTTGGTAAATGAAGATGCAGTCCTTGCTGAAAGAACGTATTGGTGTTCGACTTGTAATGATCCTCATGGAGAAGATACCTGCATGGTCCATCTGAATTATGTGCAGACATTGGCTGCTAGTTCTTCAGGAGGGCAAGTCAATATGATCTCTGAGGCAGGCCATAGCTTGATGACTCCATCTGAAGAGCAAGTTTCTGTTCTCACAAGGACTGGAAAGAAGTCTGTTATAGTAGATCCTACTGAGTTAGAACCGTTAAAAGTGCCAGCTGATTTGAAGAAGCCAGTGAAAGCTCCTATGCTAGTTTCAAAGCCTGATGCGCCTATTTTGCCGAAGGATCCTGTTTCCCACAGAGTTCAAGAAAAGGCTGCAATTGCACCGGCAAGATCAGAAGCAGAAGAGCAAGCTAGAGAAAAGTTGAAGTATCCTTCATTGACGAAGAGGCTAAGAGTGGAAGCCACTCAGCAGTATCGGAGCAGATATGAACATCCTGTTGAAAAGAAGGACTCTACTGCGGTTGCATACAACATTGTCGAAGAACTGAAGAAGACCCCAGCTAAGGTTAGTCTTTACGATGCATTGCAGTTGCCTGGGCAGGTAGATTTATTGCAAGAATCTTTAAAATCTATGAAGGATAGTGAAAAGGGTCCTACCCAGACAATTTATGCTCAAGCCTTAACCACTTCTGTTACTGGTAAAAATAGACCACCCCCATTTTATCTATCACTGCAAATAGAGGGTTGGATCGTGCATAACTGCATGATCGACTCTGAGCTGCTACAACTATCATGCCAAAGGCAGTTTGCGAGGTTATGGGCATGGAATACACATGAAGTAGCCCTAGAGTTTTGCAGTTAGATGGTACTCCTATAAAAATGGTGGGTGTAATCAAAGATGTCCCAATTGTTTTGCATACTATGCCTCAGATTACAGTCATTCAAGAGATTGTTGTGGTAGATCTAGAACCCTATTTTAGTATGTGCTTATCCAGAGAGTTTACTGCAAAGTTGGGAGGTTACCTTGCACTGGATTATTCCCACTTAGAAATCCCTTTCAAAGGTAAAAGGCTCAGGATTCAGAATGAAAAACCTTCCTCTTTTCATATCGAGAAGTTGGAAGAAGCAGAAAAAACATGCAGTCTGTTAACATGCTAACCGAAGAGTTAGAGGGTTCTGATTTGATGCATGAGGTTTTAGATGAGCTCCAGTTGGACGATCAGTTTTCCATGCTTGATTTCAATGCTATGCTGGAGACCGAAATCGGCTGTTATTCCATCACAAGACCCGAGGGTGGCACAAGGCAGGTATTTCCTAACCAAGATGATCAGAGCTCTGTTACAGATCAACTATGGAAGTTATATTTCGATGGGGCTAGATGCAAAAACGGTGCAGGAGCAGGTATTGTTTTGATTTCTCCTTCTGGTTTACAAAGAACATATTCATACCGTCTTACTTGGAATTGTACTAACAATGCTGCTGAGTACGAAGCATTATGCTTAGGCTTGAAAAAGGCAAGAAAGTTGGGAATCGAACAGCTCCAGATTTTTGGTGATTCTGAGCTTATTGTAAACCAGGTAACAAACAGGTGTATTTCTAAGCAGCATTATCTCAAAGCATACCGCAACCAAGTTTGGGACCTGTTTGAGTTTTTCACAGCTCTAAATATTCAAGCCATTTCTCGAGAGCTGAATAAGCATGCAGATCTTTTAGCATCCCTTGGAGCCAATTTTTCTCCTATTGAGCAGGTAGTGAAGAAACCAAAGACAGTAAGGATGGTGTACAGGCCAAGTGTCCCAGACAAGGATACTTTCTGGCAAGTCTTTGAGGATGATGAGCAAATTGTCAACTTTTTGATTCATGAAGTTGCCACTATCAAAGGGAGAACCTTGGAGCACGAAGAAGCTGAAGGTCTAATTCAGTTATGGAATAATCACATTTCGAAGGGTCTTATAACTCTAGAAAGTTTGTTTGATCAGCATGATCGGTCCAAGAAACATCGGATTGAGATTGATAAAAAAGAGTACATGGAGTTGCAGTTGGAACCCAATAAGGTCATTAAGGTTGGAACTGATTCTACTCCTGATGAACTGCAAGAAATCAAGCAACTGTGTCAAGAATTTTTTGATATTGTGGCTTGGAGTTATGAAGATCTGAAAGGATATGATAAACAGATTGTTCAGCATACGATTGAGTTGGAAGAAGGAGTCAGACCCTTCAGGCAAAAGCAGCGACCAGTAAATCCAAAGATTGAGACTCTAATGAGGGCCGAGCTTGTGAAAATGCTGCAAGCCAAAATTATATATCCAGTTAAGCACTCGACTTGGGTTGCTAATCTGGTCCCGGTTCGAAAGAAGAATGGAGACATACGACTGTGTGTAGATTTTTGGAATCTGAACCGTGCATCTCTGAAAGATCATTATCCCTTGCCTCGTATAGATCAAATACTGCATGTTGTGGCTGGGGCTCAACATTTTTCACTGTTGGATGGATTCTCTGGATATAACCAGATTTGGGTTAGAGATGAGGACCAGTACAAGACAACATTCACAACTAAGTGGGGCACTTTTGCTTATCAGCGAATGCCTTTTGGACTATCAAATGTTGGGGCCACATTCCAGAGAGCCATGGACATTGCATTCAAGGAACTCTTGAACAAGATTATTGTTATATATCTTGATGATATGACTGTCTTTTCACATAGACGGGAAGATCATGGTTCGCATCTGAGGCAAATTTTTGGAAAATGCAGAGAGTTTGGTATTTCCATTAATCCAAAGAAGTCAGTGTTTGCAGTGAAGGAAGGTAAACTCTTGGGGCATGTTATTTCAGAAGATGGTTTGGCAATAGATCCAGCTCGAGTTGAAGCATTGAAGAAATTATCACTCCCTGCAAATAAAAAGGAACTGTAGTCTTTCTTTGGACAGATTAATTTTATCAGGAAGTTCATTTCTGATTTTGCCCAGGTTGTGAAACCTATGACTGAGTTGTTGAAGAAGGATGCAGACTTTAAATGGACAACTCAAAGGAAAGAGGCATTCCAAGAAATTAAGGATAGAATAGCGCAGGCTCCTGTACTGATTAATCCTGATTATTCAAAAGATTTCATTCTGTATGCAGTTGGGGAAGATGAAAGCTATGCCGCAGTACTCACACAGAAAGGGGACGATGGGAATGAAAGGCCCATTGCTTTCCTTAGTCAGGTTATTTTACCTCATGAGGCAAAGTATAATTTCATTGAAAAATAGGTGTATGCTGTCATGAAATCTCTTAAAAAATTCAAGCATTTCATATCTCAGAGTAGAACAATTGTCTATGTTATACATCCTGATGTAAGAAATTTCATCATTCAAGGAGAGATGGGTGATAAACGCGCTGGTTGGGTCACCAAGATCCAAGAATTTGATGTTGAAATTCATCCGACTAAGCTAGTGCATGGTAAGGCTTTATGCCAGCACTTAGCAAAGATGGCAGCATCTGGTATAGTTGAATATCAAGCAGATGACCTTGCTAGTGATGACAATCTGATGAACCTCTTAGTTCAGGAACAAGATTGGGCAGATGACCTCATTGATTACTTCACGACTGGTAAATGCCCTTCACAGTTGAATGCCTCACAACGGAGAAGATTTCGTCTGCAAGCTCTTAGGTATGTTTTATTGCCAGAAGGATTGTTTTTTAAGAATATTGATGGTGTTCTTTTAAGGTGTGTCAAGGAATCAGAGAAGGCTAGACTCCTGGAGGAGTTTCATTCTGGCATATCAGGAGGACACTATGCAGGTAGACCGATGGCTTTAAAAATAATTCGAGCTGGTTACTATTGGCCAACCTTGTTCACAGATGCTTTCAGGATTGCCCAAGCATGTGACAAATGTCAGAGGTATACAGGAAGAGTTAGGAATGCATCACTGCCTTTGCATCCAATTCAGGTTGAAGCACCTTTTCAGCAGTGGGGGTTGGACTTTATTGGGATTATTGATCCGAATTCTTCAGCTGGACACAGGTATATTTTGACAGCTACAGATTATTTTACGAGGTGGTCTGAAGCTATTCCAACCAAGGTTGCAAATCAGAGTGTGGTGATTTCTTTCATTGAAGGGCTAA
The DNA here is from genome assembly GCA_028583015.1 of Wollemia nobilis. Taxonomy (NCBI): domain Eukaryota; kingdom Viridiplantae; phylum Streptophyta; class Pinopsida; order Araucariales; family Araucariaceae; genus Wollemia; species Wollemia nobilis. The sequence goes on along the minus strand of JAQPPZ010016879.1, from coordinate 11,267,742 downwards.
TTACACGCTTTGGCATTCCTGATGCTATTATTACAGATAATGGGACTCCATTTATTGGAGCTGAATTAGCTGAGTTTGCAAACAAGTATGGTGTTTTCCTGAAAACATCCTCTAACTATTATCCTCAGGGAAATGGCTTGGCAGAGTCCACAAATAAAAATTTGCTCCGAATTTTAAAGAGGTCTTTGGGGGATAACAAGAGATCATGGCACCTTCTACTGAATCAAGCTTTATGGGCAGATAGGATTTCAATCAAGAAGTCTATCAAGACTTCACCCTATGCCCTGGTTTATGGAAAAGAGGCAAGGTTGCCTGTTCATCTAGAGTTGCCAGTATTGCAGCAGTTGCAGGATTTTCAGGATGATGAAACAGATATAAATTCCTTGGATATGCGGTTGGCTCAGCTGTTACAGTTGGAAGAGCAACGTTCTGTGGCATATGAAGAGTTTGCTAAGCACACACAGGTTATTTCAAAGTGGTTCCATAAGAATTCTACTGATCGTCCACTTAAGGTGGGTGATTTGGTCCTGAAATGGAATGAAAACAAAGCCAAGCCTGGGAATCACAAGAAGTTTGATGCTCTGTGGGAGGGTCCCTTCCGCATTATCAGTGCTGGTGCAGCAAATTCATTCTATCTGGAAGACTTGGATGGCAGCCCACTTCCTATTTCAGTGAACGACTTTCATCTGAAAGCCTACACTTCATGAACTGACAGTCCAGTATCACCTTGTATATAGCAAAAAAAAAAAAAAAGAAAAAAAAAAGTATTGTTTTTATTTGTCCACTTCGGCTCTTTTTGCATGCGAGCCGTAGGTGCCTGTTTTTTTTCTTTTTCTTCTCCTTTCCCAGCAGTTGGTGGCTTTCTAGCAATTTCTTCCTTCCCCTTCCCTTTTTCTTCCCTTCCCTTCTTCATTTTCCTCCTTCTACTTCTTTTTCTTCTGTAGTAAAAAAAGCCACTGCTGTTGTTTCTTTTCCCCTCTTCTATTATTCCCGCTTCTTCTTATCCCTTTCTTCTAAGTTCTCTATTGTTTTAGCATTTATTTATCCATAGGTTCATTTTCATCTATTCCACTTCCATTCCATTATTTCATTTACTTCCATTCCCCTTCCATCATAGCTGGTAGCACAGAAGCATTCTGTTACTGTATCTACCGCATCACTTCCCCATTCCATCATATCACTATTCCATTTGCATTTCACCGCCTGCGCATCCGTAGGATCTCATTCCATTCATTTCCATTCCATAATCAGTTGAGCCAAATGCAGATTCTTTCAGTTTCAGTTATTCAGCAAAAGATGTTGCAGCAGTCCATCGAGATGAACCCCAGCAGCTAGCTTTCTGTTCTAAGTTTTCATGACTCTGTTGCCCAATGGATTCAGGCCTGGGATTCTTGCATACAACAGAACTGTATACCCCATGAGCCACCAAGAATGTTGGCATTTTTGCCACATTTATTTTGATTACTGATTATTCATGCTTAAGCTGTTGAAATTCTAACTCCTCTACAGGTTTTGATGCAAAAAATGACTAAGTCCGAAAGTTGTCGCGAAATCGCGACAAAAAATAGCATGGAGAGCCAAGTCGAAAACCGTCGCGATATCGCGACATGTCGCAAAATCGCGGGTCGGATGAGGAGAGAGAAAACAAACGCAAAATTGTCGCGATTTCGCGACGTGTCGCAAAATCGCGGTCAACGCAGTCAACGGCAGCAGGGGGCAAAACCGTCGCGATATCGCGACGTGTTAGATTTTCATGGTCAAAATGGTCAACGGAGGGCAGAGCGACAAAGTTGTCATGAAATCATATAAAAGCAAAGAGCGATAAGGTTAGAAATTGTCGCGAAATCGCGACAAAATATGGCACAAGGCTCATAAGGCAAAAGACGTCATGAAATCGCGACGCGTCGCGTTTTCGCGGCGTGGGTGGACAGAAAGCTTAAGTTGTAAAATGGTAGCGATTTCATGCCAGTTGTATGATGAAGCCAAGCAAAGAAGAATGTAGCGAAATCGCTACGTGTTCCGTTATCGCGGTTCAGGTGAAGAAAGAGTCTAAGGCACAAATGCGTAGCGATATCGTGACACTTTTGAGAATGAGTTCAAGCAAGATCGTGGAATTTGAAAAGAGACTAAGTGCAAAGAATTGTAGTGAAATCGCGACATGGTGGAAGTTGAAGAAACACTAAGGCAAAAGTGTCACATTTTGTGGCTTAAGAGCGAGACGTACAACATGCAGAAAAGTGGTAGCGAAATCGTGACATGTCAGATTTTTGCGATGCAGAAGGGAAGATAGAGCCAAAGACAAAAATTGTAGCGAAATCGCGTAGCGTTGTGTTTTCGCGGTTCAAGGTAGCGAAGGAGATAAAGAAGCCGAATGTGTAGCGATTTCGTGACATGTCGCATTTTCGCGACCTGTTGCAGTTTCGTGCCAGAAAGCGGTTCAAACGGCCCGATGCTATTTTGTGAGTTTCGATGATTCAAAGCGGTCCTAAATTAAATGTGTTGCTGCTTTCCGATGCGGTCAAGGTAGAAGAACGTGCCCAAGCTACCAGAATTGAAGATTTCCAGTATTCGAAGCTGCTGTTCATGATTTTTCTAACGGTTTCATGCATATTTCCAAGAACATCATTTAATGAAGACGACCGACTCTTCCTTATGGCATTTAATTTCTGATTGTTTCGAGGTTGTTTAAGGATATCATCTCCTTGTTTTCGTTGCATAATTTGTAGATCTCGAGGAGGTCCGTTGTAAGTTTTAAATGCTGCAAAGAGGCAAGACCTCTATATAAATCAATGTAAATCTCAAGAGCAAGTATCGGGAGTTTGAGAGATACTTTTGCTGAAAGCTTTTCAAGTACTTTGCATGAATATAAGACATTCGGCTCTCTGGTTTCGCAAGCGATTTTCTGTGTATTGTCCCTTCTGTATTCTGCATTCCTAATTTGTGCTCGCATTTCTTATTTGCTGCTTAGTTTTAATTCTGTATTGAGTTTTAACAATTGCTAGTAAGGGAGTGAGTTCTGGAATGTTATTTTGGAGGTCATCTACGCAAGGTTGCGAGTGGATCACGTCATTGTCTTCTGTTATTTGTTGTTTGCGTACTTAGAGTTATCTGTTGTTGTTCTTTCCCGATCAGATAAATTCGGCCTACGGCCATATTTCCCGTTTCTTTCTGCATCTTTACAATTCCTTTCCTGTAACTTTGATCTAAAAACAAACTTAGAATAGTAAGGGAACCAGCCCACTCTGGATATTGGTGTGGGAGACATTTATTTCTCCTAGAATTTCAATGTTGGCCAGGTCTAGGGTGCATTTTCTATAAAAATCCTGGCAGATTCGTGACCAACAAGTTCATTTTTGTTCATTAATTGTTATTGTTACAATATCAATATAGAATTTTTGGAGTATGGATTATGGAGTATAATTGTTGTTTAATGAGTTATTTGTTGTTGGATAATGAAATGCTATTGATATTCTGGATATAATAGATATTTCCTCAGTTCTTTATCCTTGTGAATTTCTCTATCCATTCTGGTTGTTGTAGGTTGTGTAGCTAATGATTAGCACATAATTTGATATGTATATGGATGGAATTGCATTGTGAATGATCTTGTTACTCTAAAAATTTGGTGTGAAGCATGGAGTGGATTATAAGATGAGTTAAAACTATATTTTAACATTCTCCAGTAGTTATACTATTTTTGGAATCATCCATGGTGAATATAGTTCATTACTAATGAATTAGGGTTTGCATATTGCGAAGCATTGGAGTAACTGAAGCTTAGAACCTTCCCAAATTTTATCTTAGATGAATTGGTTGTATAAAGTGATATATTTGGAATATATTTGCAAAAAAAGTTCATAAATATCGTACAAGGGTATCTACCAAATCGTACAAACTATCATTTTACCCAATTTGGTAATTAAGGCTATAACCCAATTCTACCAAATAGGGAAATAATGCTAGATTGAGGAAATAGATTACAAAACTGATCAAATTAACTTAAAAAATTTGTTCTAACTATTTGGGTATGTACTAAATCATACCAAGCACAATGTTGTACAATTTGGATTATACAACTATACGATTTGAGAACCGTACAAGCTGTTTGTGCAAGCTAGACTAGTGTACGATGAAGACCATACTAGTACTATTTGTATGATTTGGTGTTTGAGATCTTGGGAATGATTTCTATATCTTCTAAGACACCTCCCCATTAGTAATACTACACTATTAGCATCTAAATTTTGCACCATTGCCTTATCAAACTTTAGCATTTTTGTTAAAACGGGTCAAGAAGTGTTGCAATTAAGAAGATCATACAAGTGATAAACTTGAGTACTATTGGTCACAAATCTGCCTAAGTACAAGATTTCACCACTTGTGTGCCCTAGAATCGGCCAACATTGAAAGGCTGAGAGAAAGAGAAGTCTCCCGGGCCAATCTCCAGAGAGGGCTGGCTCCCAAACTAATCTAAACTGGTTTTCTAGATAAAGATGCAGGAAAGAAATGGAAAGGTGCGAAAAGAAATGGGAAATAATGCGTAAAGAAATGGGAAATAATAGAAAGGGATGGAAATATGGCTGAAGGCGATAGTTAATTGGGAAACAACATTCGATAGTAAATAATCGCAAACCATATCCTAAAACTAAGCGACAACAAATTCTGAGGATGCATATACAGAAAACGGATCAAGCATTAGCCACAAGTTCTCCTTCAATAAAATTCAAATAGTAGAATTCAAACGAGAATTCAACTGATATTAACACTGGACTAAATAGAAGTAAATCACATAGAAAGCAAAATATGGACAACAGTTTGGATCACCGATTCAAAAGACGCTAAGAATAGAGCAAAATGCATATAGGATTTTTGCTTCAATTTTTGCAAAAAGGTCTTCCTCATTTTGCTTGAGATTTTACATTGGTATTTATAGAGGCCTTCCCTCTTCCTTTCGTATTACAGCATTTAATACATGAAATAGATTTTGAAGAAATGATCCCCTTAATCTGCCTCAAATAAATGATAGTCCCTGTTTTAATGGATCAAAACTGAAAATGAAACAAAAATGAGGGCCCATATTTCTTCATTAAATGACCATTATTAGGGGAAGCTGGAAGTTGTTAAGAGATCACGAACATGAGCTTTTAATATTGGAGGTGTCTTTAATTTTGGTGGAATCAAAAACTGCCTCAGGTTCTTCCATCTAGCGCACATCGGTAATCAACATTTAATCTTTGAGCTTCTTCGACCACGATCTCAAAATCAGTTGGAGAGTTTTTACTTCGTTTGATCCTTATATTCTTCACAAGTTCTCCTATGAAATCCTGAAGGAAAATGCAAACAGAACTGTATCAGGCCTTTGTTATTGCTTCGATCGCGAAAATGTGACAGGTCACAAAAATGCGACATGTCACGAAATCGTGACACTTTTACCTTACTACCTTCTATTTCTGCCACCAGTCACGAAAATGTGACATGTTGTGAAATCGTGACATCTTCCTCTTAGTTCAGCTTCGTCCTCATGATATGTCATGAAATCGCGACATTCTCCTCTGTCTGGCTTTGTTTGCTGCTCCTTATCGCAAAAATGAAACATGTCACAAAATCGTGACATCTTCCACTCGACACTGTCTTGTCTGCTTTATACCCGTGAAAACACGACATGTCACGAAATCGCGACAATTTCCTTTGCCTTGTACGGTTCAGCTTTCATTCTGCAAAAACTGACAGGTCATGAAAATGTGACATGTCGTGAAATCGCGACGTTTTTTCCATTTGGCTCTTTCATCTTCAACAAGTCGTGAAATCGCGACATGTTTCTCCATTTGGATTTATCTCCATAATATGTCGCGAAATCGTGACATTTTTTGTCTTCTTCTACTTTGATGCTTTTAGGCCATGAAAGTTTGACATGTCATGAAATCGTGACATTCCGTACTATCTAGCTGCCTCCTTGCTTCCTCCTCGCGAAAACGCGACATGTCACAAAATCGTGACATTTCTCTGTGCTTTGCCCTTCCTGTCCAACATGTCACGAAATCATGACAATTTCTTGCCTTCTCTGTCGTTGCCACTTCCTATCGCGATATCGCGACAAGTTCCTCTTGCTTGGCTTCATTTCCAAAAATGTCACGATATCGCGACATCTTTCTCTGCCTTGTGTTTATCTTTCAACCCTTCCGTGATAACGCGACATGTCGTGATATCACCCCAGTCCGTACCATTTGCTCCTTTCTCATTTTTTTGTCATGATATCGCGACATTTTCTATCACTCTACTCTGTGGCCACCGCAAGTCACAAAAATGTGATATGTCGCGATATCACGAAACTTTTCAATTAGTTCTCCCTCACCGCAACAAGTCGTGAAACTCCAACATGTCATGATATTGTGACAGTTTGACTTCCTTGCTTCCATTGAATTTTTTGACCGCGAAAACGTGACAGGTCATGAAAATACGACATGTCGCGATATCGCGACGATTTTCATACTTAGCTGATTTCTGCATTTGACACCGCGAAACTGCAACAGGTCACGATATCGCGACATGTTACAGTTACCTTGCTCTAACACAAAACTTATAGAGATTTTTACATTTTCCCTTTCAAAGTGCTTGGAGGGACAAACAAAAGAATTAGTATCTCTACAATTTGTATTCTTTTACATGAACAGTAACAACAAAAACAATGTGGCAAAAATGCCAACATTCTTGGCGGCTCGCGGGGTATACAGTTCTATTGTATGCACAAATCTCAGGCCTTTATCCATTGGGCAACAGAGTCAAGAAAATGGAGGAGCAAAAAAAACTAGTGCTGGTTGATGCTGGACGCGTCTGCGGGCTGCTGCAACAAGCTCTTGCTGGTACTCGGCTCTCAAAATAGGACCTTCAACAAAAATTTGTGGAAGAACATAACTTCCTTTATTTCTTTAGAACTATTGCACTTTACCTAGCTTGGATGAGCTGGGTAATCACCAGGTGCTGTGCAAGGATCTCCATGGCAGTAGTGAAAAGCACCTGAGTTGCAAAAATAGAAATGAATAGAATGATGACCGACAGATGTGCAGGCCGTGAAATGGAAATGGGGAATGATGAAATGATGAAAAATGGAAGAGTAGAAATGGTAGATACAGCAACAGGGTGCTACTGTGCTACCAACTGTTGGGTTTTACTGAAAATAGAAAATGAAATGGAAATGGATAGAATGGAGAAGGTGGTAGGAACTATGGTTGTGGAGAAATGCTCAAAAGACAAAGAATTAGAAGAAAGAGGGAGTGAAGAAAAGGGAACATCAGAGAGGGGAGTAGAAACAACAGTAGTGGCTTGATTATTTGCAGAAGAAGAAGAAGTAAGAGAGAGGAAGGGAATGGAGTAGAGGGAGTGGAAGAAAGAAGTAGATGGGAAGCCACTAACTGCTGGGAAGGAAAAGAAAAGAAAAAGAAATAAACATACCTACAGGCTCACGTGCAAAAGGAGCCGAAGCTAACAAAATAAATTGTTTTGTCTTTTTTTTTTCTATGTACAAGGTAACTCCTGAATTCAGTTGTGAACTCTCAGGAGAGACACATACCTAAACATGGCTCTATGATCTCCTGGATCCCAGACCTTGGACAGACACTCATTAGTCTCCTGATTGATAATCAACTCAGAGTCACCAAAGATTTGCAACTGTCGCGTTCCAAGTGTCTCAGCCGTCTTGAAACCTAAGAATAAAGCCTCATCCTTTGTGGTATTATATGTGTAGCTCTAGGTCAACTGGTATAAATAGGATCATGGAATTCCAGAAGGTAATACTAGAACAGTCCCAATGCCAGCACCATTTTTGCATTGTGCTCCATCGAAATAGAGCTGATCTTGACTTCCATCATTCTGTTCTTGAGCCTTTTTAGTATTGAGAATAGAATAACACCCTAAGTCAATTTCTATCATGTCGTTAAAATTGAGCATTGAAAACTCATCCTCTAAGCAAAGATCATCCAGGACTTTACCCATCAAATCAAGATCTTCCAATTCCTTAGTTATATTGATAGAATGTTTGGATCTTTCTTCTTCTTCCATATTCTCTACATGAAAAGTAGAAGGCTTTTGATTGTCAATACGGACTCTTATTCCTTTGAAAGAACCTCCAAGTGAGAATAATCCAGAGAAAGGTAGCCTCCCAGCTTAGCAGTGAATTCTCTCGATAAACACATACTGAAATACGATTCCAAATCAACCACAACTATCTCCTGAATTACTGTAATCTGAGGTAGACTATGTAGAGCAATAGGAAAATTCTTAATTACACCCACTATTTTCACGGGAGTCCCGTCCAACTACAATACACCAGGGCTACTTCTTGTATACTCCATACCCATGAATTCATAAACTGCATTTGGCATGACAGTTGTCGTAGCACCAGAATCAATCATACAGTTGTGCACAATCCAACCCTCCATCCTGAGTGACAAATAAAATGGGGGTGGTCTATTCTTTCCAATGGCTGAAGTAGTCAGAGTTTGAGACATAACTATCTAGGCTGGAGCCTTCCCCTTACTTTGTATGGTCTTCAGGGATTCTTGTAAGAGATTTACCTGTCCAGGCAGCTGCAAGGTGTCATACAGACTTACCTTAGCTGGTATCTGTTTGAGTTCTTCCATGATGTTGTACTCCATCGAGATTTGCTCTTTCCCTCCACTCGTAGATTCAAATTTGCTTTTGTATTGCTGGGTGGCCTCCACTCGTTGTCGTTTAGTCAATGATGGATACCACAACGTCTCTCTAGCTTGTTCCTTTGTTTCCACTTGCGACTGAGGGGCAGAAGCTTGTTCCTTCTCTTTTGCTTGTGGTAAAAGTGGATCCTTCGACAAAATAGGTGGTTGTTGTGGAGCTGGAGAATCATGAGCCTTTGCAGGTATTTGTTGATTTTTTGCTTGCACAGGAGGCACTTTCAAGGGCTCCATCTTAGCCAGATCTACCAAAATTGGTTTCTTACTGCTGCGTGTCAAGATTGCTATGTGTTCCTCAAGAGACTTCACAAAATTAAGATCCACCTCTCGAATCATGTTTACACGGCTCCCTGCAAGAACTTGCAAATAATTTTGGTGGACCATGCAAGTGGACTCATCATGTGGATCATTGCATGAAGAACACCAGTAAGAAGGCTCATGTGAAACTTCAGAAGGGCCAGCCTCTTCACTCACCAGGACCATTGAGTTCCTCTCAGGTACTTTCTCCATAGCCTTTCTAGGAGCAAGTTGCTCTCTAGTTACAGCCGAAGGAAATATTCATGGCTGATAGTTCCTTTTCACCTCTCTCCACTCCATAGATGTCATCTTGTTAGTGAGAGCTCTCATGGCCGACTGAATTTCTTGCAAAACAACCAATTGAGGATCTGGGCTTGAGGACACAGGTGGTGCAGGTAGAGGTAATGGAACTGATGGAGAAGGTAATGCAGGAGTTGGAAGTGGAGAGGTTATCTGTGGAATGGGAATCATAGGTACCGAAGGTATGGGAGGATTCCATGAAGATGAAGGGTACATGGATGGAGCAGTGTAAGATGTAGGGGTTGCACCTGTATACTGGTATTGTGGAAGCTCGGGAAAAATAGGCATAGTCATCTTCGGAGGCAATTTCCCAACGGCAATCAGATCGGCCTCAGCCTTCTATGCCTAGGCATATAGTGCAGGAAAGGTTTGAACACCAGACATCCTAATATTCATACCAATATCTGAATGGAAAGCCCTAAGAAAGTACAATGCTGCTTGTTCATGAGTAGGGCAAAGACCTTCAAGGACTCTCTTCCAGGTTTGGGAAAACCTAACATTGAAATCCACTATATCCTCTTGAGGATGCCTCTTGATATTATTAAATTGATGCACTAAAGAAAATGGGTCTGCTTGCTCATTGAACCCTTGGATCATCATCTCTGCTAATTGATCCCATGAAGTTATGGAGTTGGGGGACAAGGATCTATACCAGCACAACAACTTACCTCGGAGTGACAAGACGAGCAATTTGATCATGACATCTTCGTCTATGATATTGTGAATTGAAGCCAAGGTCACCACATCTGACACATGCTCATACATTGTCTTTCCAGTCCCATCATATGTAGGCAAGGCTTTTATTGCTACAACAGGAACTAGATTCTGAAAAGGCAGGTCCAATGCTCCCAAATAGTTCCAAGAAGGAACTCATCGTGGTGGAGGTTGTTGGCCAACCATTTGGACTACTGGATCTGGATGTAGCAAGCTCATAGCAGTACTAGGAGGAGTCAAAGATGGCACAAACTAACCCACTGCCTACAAAGAAATAGCAAATGATGGGTTCACAGGACTTACCAATCTTGAGCGCTCCCTCCAGTTTTGAACATCAATCTCGAAGAATTCGACTAAATCTTTCGATTCTTTGGCACTTGATCTCGTGATCATGAAGCAAAGATGCAAAAATTTTCACCAGATTTAGGATTAGAGATTTCCAGGTACTATACAGTCACCTTCAGCAAAGTCACCAGATGAACTTACAATATTCGCTATGAGGTCAAGACAGTTCATAAAAATCTTGATTCCTCCGGGTGTCAACAAATGGAACTTGTGAGTCCCACCGATTATGGATCTTTCTGAGACATAAATAGTCTGTCCCACCGGGCGTGCCAAAAACTGTTGGTCACAAATCTGCCTAAGTACAAGATTTCACCACTTGTGCGCCCTAGACTCGGCCAACATTGAAAGTCTGAGAGAAATAGAAGTCTCCCGGGCCAATCTCCAGAGAGGGCTGGCTCCCAAACTAATCTAAACTGGTTTTCCAGATAAAGATGCAGGAAAGAAATGGAAAAGTGCAGAAAGAAATGGGAAATAATGCGTAAAGAAATGGGAAATAATAGAAAGGGATGGAAATATGGCTGAAGCCGATAGTTAATGGGGAAACAACCTCCGATAGCAAATAATCACAAACCAGATCCTAAAGCTAAGTGGCAATAAATTCTTAGGATGCATATACAGAAAATGGATCAAGCATTAGCCACAAGTTCGCCTTCAATAAACTTCAAACATTCAAATGAAAATACAGCCAAATTCAAAACAGTAGTGTTGAGTGGTGTTTTCACCCAATTGTGAAAGCACACTCTCCGGTAGGATTTGGGTTCTAAATCCTCTGCTTGCAAAGAAGTTAAACAAACAACTTCTCCAAGGTTCTTGTTATATTAGCATTTGCCTATGTGCATCAAATAAAGATATTCAATTTAAATTCTTGGAACACCTTAGTGATTGCAAGTAACTGTAAACAAGGGGCAATGTTGGTTTATTTTTACTATGAAAATTTAATGATTGTTCATTGAACCCTGATAAAGTAAATGTGAGTTGGCCCTCATATGACCACGATGTAATGCTTTAATTCCTTTTATCTTGATGGTTTTAAGATAGATTTTATCTTGCATTAAATCCTCAATGATGAATAGGATCTCCAAATGTAGCTTCAAAATGTCACTTTAACTTATCCCTCTTAAATGAAAACATATTTTCATCAAGATGAAAAATTAAGTGCTTTAAGGAAAAGACCCTCAATGTAGTACTCAAATTATCCCTCTTTCGTAAAATTGGAATTTTTATGAAGAAAGGGTAATTTTAGGCCCAAAATGGAAATTTGTGAAAGTGCCCTAAAACATAACCCCTTCAATGAAATTGGAATTTCCATGAAGGGAATGTCATCATAGGCTCATGAATGCAAAACAAAACTGGAAAAATGAAATTTGACTTTAAAATGGAAAATTTCTATTTTCGGAATTTTAAAATCTGTAGCAAAATAGCAACTTCGATGAATTTTTAAAAATACTAAACAAGTCCGAAAATGAAATTTCAAAGTGCATATTTGAAGTCTGAATTATAATCTCCGCAATGGTGAAATCATTTTTAGATTTTGAAATTTTTTTAATGTTTATTTTAATGTCTGAAAATAGGAAAACAAATTCTGAAATTAAAATTTTTGGAAACGAGAAAATTAAAGTTTGCATCAAAATAATTGCTTAAAACACAACAATGCAAAAGCTCCTTCGGTTTGATAGCACCCGTCTCGCAAAACCGAATACGTGAGAGTTTCGTACATGCAACCTAGCTCATTTGACCTGCAAAATAAACACAATCAAAGTAAACTAGGTGCTAGTTCCTAGGGTTTTAAATAATTTCCATATTGCAGACATTCACATGAAATAACCCAAAATAATGGCATCAATTTCACATAGAAGTCTGAAATCTGAAAAGAGAAAAATAGAACAATTAAAATAAAGCATGCAGAAAATTTCTCATTCTTTCTTGCTAACAAGGCCTGAAATTTCTGAAGAAAAGTTTTCACATTCAAATTAAAATCCCTGTTTTACAAATGTGGCCATGCCCAAAGTTCCCATTTGGCCACGCCACCATTTCTGTCCTCTTTTATCTGCCCCTCATTCTGCATGCATTTCGATGGGTATTTCAAGATTTTCCTCCACGCTTTTTCATTTCTCCTCCATGACTCTTCGCTTGCCTTCTTTATTTCGGAATGCCTCTTCGTTTCATTTCTCAGCCTTTCGCCGTCCAATGCTTCTTCCCACATAGCTTTATAACCTTTTAAAATTCCGTTTTCTTCTTACAGTCGTGGCTCATTTCTTTTTTAACAGATTCCATCTATATTAAAATCAAAATGCAAAGTGGTCCTTTTGTCCTTATATGGGAGTCACCTTTGAAAACTGTCCGCCAATTTATTCCTTCAACACATCATGACCAGCATCTTTGGAGATTTGCATTACACTCCCATTCATCCACGTATCCGGAAATAACGTGCCTTTCTTCCATAATGACCTTGAAACCGAGCGCTGTATTCTCTTAATGTTGAACGATGAACGTCTGCGAGGTTGCTACTGCTGCACAATTTTGCCACATGTCCTCTACTGCCGAAACGTCGCCCAGCACGCGCTCCACATTCGTCCACGGCATCTCACCTCACCTGTACATAAAACACAGGGGATTAGCGTTAAAAAGCAAAATAAATTAAACATATAAAGTTAAAAAAACTTTAAATTTAAACTATTTTAAAACATAACTAAATGTGATGATTGAAGCCCATTCACCACGTTTTATTTTTTTATTTTTTTTATTTATATTTTATTGTTTTTTTTATATACATTATCATTATCATTATTATATATATATATATATATTAATGATAATATATCTTTTATTTTATTTTTATTGAGTAAATAATTCTTATACACATACCTGATAGAAAACAACAACACAATGTTAGCAATAACATTGCTAACACAACATTGACGATAACAAAAACGTCAACCACAATTTGACAATAAAATCGTCGACAAGAAACTGACCAAAAAGTTGTCGACAATAAAATATTGTCGACAAGAAAAGGTTGTTGACAAGAAAATGTTGTCGACAAGAAAAAGTTGTCGACAATAAAAAATCGTCAACAAGAAAAAGTTATCGACAATAAAATATCATCGACAAGAAAAAGCTGCCAACAAGAACCGACAACAATTGCAAAACCTACGACAAAACGAAGGATTAGACACTAAAAATGAAATGTCAACACCTAGATTTCAAAACGAAAAGGTGGGTCCCCAATTTTGGGGTGTGTTGTGGATCACCCACAACAAGTAGAATTCAACTGATATTAACACTGGACTAAACAGAAGTAAATCACACAAAAAGAAAAATATGGACAACAGTTTGGATCATCGATTCAAAAGATGCTAAGAATAGAGCAAAATGAATCTAGGATTTCTGCTTCAATTTCTGCAAAAAGGTCTTCCTCCTTTTGCTTAAGATTTTACATTGGTATTTATTAGGCCTTCCATCTTCCTTTCGTATTACAACATTTAATACATGAAACAGATTTTGAAGAAATGATCCCCTTAATCTACCTCAGAGAAATGACAGTCCTTGTTTTAATGGATCAAAACCGAAAATGAAACATAAACAAGGGCCCATATTTCTTCATTAAATGACCATTATCGGGGGAGGCTGGAAGTTGTTAAGAGATCACAAACATGAGATTTTAATATTGGAGGCATCTTTAATTTTGGCAACATCAAAAACTGCCTCAGGTTCTTCCATCTAGCACACTTTGTTGGAACAAAATCTGCCTTCGGTTAATAGTGTTGCGCCTTAGACTTTGCCAACATTGAATAGACAGATCTTGCTTGAGATCATCTGTCTAGTCTCCAGAGAAGGTTGGTTCCTTTGAGTTTTTTAGAGAAAAGGGGAACAAGAGATAAGGGAAATATAGCCTAAGCTAGAACTTTTATATGGTGCAGATTAGACAACAACAAAGACAGATTTACTTACTTCTATCCAAAGCATTTAAAACACATTTCCATGCAAAAATTATATAATTCCAGATATGATTTCTGATATTTCGTTTAACATGCGTATATATTAGATTCTTATTCCAGCAATATGATTTATGTATTGCGAAAGTTCAGATATAAGAACAGACTCAATTTACAATTCAATATTGTAAGCGAGAAATAAAGAACATTAATACATACACTTGCACGATATGAACCGAGAAGCCAATGGGAGATGCGATTTTATTGCTTGTATTCGAAGTACGTACATTCGGTCTTGTAAACGTCCAAGAGCCGACCCTTTTTTTGGAGTCGCTCACCCCTATATATACCCTAAAAGAGTATCTTTTTCTAAGTACATCTTACTTATTTTACAAGCAATCATCTGCAGTTTCTAATAATACACAACGGATTTCCCACAGATTGGATAGATTGACAATCATCCAGTGGACCTGCCAGGTTATAATCAACAGACCATTCTTCAGAAATCGGCACTTGATGTCAGTGCATGTCCCAGTTGCCAAAAATATACTCTATTCCTTTACAGCTGGCGTGTCACGAAATCGCGACATTCTTTCCTTGCTTTGCTCTTTTGCCGCCTCCAGCCACGAAAATGAGACATGTCACGAAATCGTGACATTCGTCTCTTGTTTTGCTCTTCTGCCGCTTCCAGCCATGAAAATGAGACATGTCACGAAATCACGACATTCGTCTCTTACTTTGCTCTTTTGTTGCCTCCCATCGCGAAAATGAGACATGTCATGAAATCGTGACATTCTTTCCTCGCTTTGCTTTTCTGCCGCTTCCAGCCATGAAAATGAGACATGTCACGAAATCGTGACATTCTTTCCTTCTTTGCTTTTCTCGCTTCCCCAAAATGAGACATGTCATGAAATCGTCGACATTCGTCTCTTGCTTTGCTCTTTCCGCTTCCACGGAAAATGAGACATGTCACGAAATCGTGAAATTCGTCTCTTACTTTGCTCTTTTTCCTCCCCTGAAAAATGAGACATGTCGTGAAGTCATTTATTCTTGCTTTGCTCTTTTCATGGACATGTCATCTGACATTTCTAGTCTTTACTCTTTTTCATGAAAAAAATGAGACATGTCATGAAATCGTGACATTCGTCTCTTGCTTTGCTCTTTTCTCCCCGTGAAAATGAGACATGTCATGAAATGTGACTTTTTGCTTCTCTTTCCTTTTTCTTCTCTCCTTTTTCTTAAAATGAGACATGTCAGCAAAAATCGTCGACATTTCTATGTCTTCAGCTTGATTCTTCTTCTTGCATCGCGAAAATGCGACATGTCGCGAAATCGTGACACTTCTGCCTCTTTGCTCCCTTTTGTTGCTCTTAGCCACGAAAATACAACATGTCGCGATATCGCGACACTTTTTCCCTTTTGGCCGCGACAAAGCAACATGTCGCGATATCGCGACACTTTTTCTCTTTTGGCGCGACAATGCAACATGTCGCGATATCGCGACACTTTTTCTCTTTTGGCCGTCGACAAAGCAACATGTCGCGATATCGCGACACTTTTTCTCTTTTGGCCGCGACAAAGCAACATGTCGCGATATCGCGACACTTTTTCCCTTTTGGCCGCGACAAAGCAACATGTCGCGATATCGCGACACTTTTTCCCTTTTGGCCGCGACAAAGCAACATGTCGCGATATCGCGACACTTTTGCCCTTTTCTTTTTCTCTTTGCTTTGAACCGCGAAAATGCAACATGTCGCGATATCGCGACACTTTTTCCTCCTCGCTCTTTCTCTTTGCTTTGGACCGCGAAAATGCAACATGTCGCGATATCGCGACACTTTTTCCTCCTTGCGGTGTTTTGCATTTTCTTTGATCTTTAGCATATGGGCCACTTCGGTCTTCTTGGAAAATATGCAAAAAGGAGCATCAGATGTTTTTCTGTAGTTAGTCACTTTTTGACTAACATTCTTGGCGCCTTCCGGGGATTTTTTGCTTGCAAAAATTTTGAACCAAGCCTTTATCCATTGGGAAACGGAGTCAACAACGCAGTTGTAAAAAGAATCTTTCAGAGAAAGACAAAGAACACAGGAAAATGCACTTAGATCAAACGTGAACATTACCTCGCCAAAACTCCCTTTATACCTTAGTATCTCTATTCAAAAAAAATGTCGACTTCTGATTGGCTGTGACTGAAATTTTTTTTGTTAAGGCCGAAAAATGGTAATATTTACAAATATTGTCTGAATATACTTATATTATACTGTACATATAATTCCTTTTCTGCTTTCTCAACAGAAATATAACTTTAGGTGAAATGCATTCACCGTGATGGGAAGAGCCAATCCATCTTGATCTTTCAACTCGAAAGCATTGAACTGTTTCTCTGAAACAATTTCAAATGGTCCCTCCCAGAAAGCATCGAATTTATCATGGTTACCTGGCTTAGCTTTCTTTACATTCCATTTCAAAACCAAGTCTCCCACTCTAAATTTTTTGGCAGTTGTCTTTTTGTTGAACCATCCTTCAGTATCTGCCATATGCTTCTGATTGTGATTGTATGATTGCTCTCTTTGTTCTTCTAACTGTAAGAGCTGCATAACTCCTGCAACTGTGTGTAGCATTTGGTCAATCTGAGGTAGCGGGTAATGATCTTTGAGTGATGCTCTGTTCAGATTTCTGAAATCTACACACAATATGATATCTCCATTTTTCTTCTTGACTGGTACCAAGTTTGCCACCCAGGTGGAGTGTTTAACAGGGTATACTATTTTAGCTTGAAGGAGTTTTAGCAGTTCTTGTTTCATCAAAGATTCTATCTTCGGATTCACTGGTCTTTGCTTTTGCCTAAAAGGCTTAGCTCCTTCTGATTCTATGGTATGTTGAATAACATCTTTATTGTACACTTTTAGATCACTATACACCCAAGCTATGATGTCGGGGAATTTTTTACACAATTCTCTGATCTGGTTCACTTCCTCTTCTGTACAACTGATTCCAACCTTAATCATTTTTCCTGGCTCCAACTCTACATCTTTGTATCTTCGTTTATCGACCTTGATTTTCCGGCCAACTGCTCTATCATTGTTATCAAACAGGCTTTCAAGGGTGATGAGACCCTTAGGAATATGATTGTTTTTTAACTGAATAATATCCTCTTCCTCTTCATCCTGCAGATCCCGGTTGGCTAAGCAATTCATTTCATGGATTAAGAAATCAAGTATCTGTTCATCATTTTCAAAAACTTGCCGAAAAATATTTTTATCAGGCACTGAAGGCCTGTATATAAGTCTAACAGTTTTAGACTTCTGAATAACATTACTTACAGGACAAAAATTAGCTCCCACTGAAGCTAACAAATCTGCATGGGTATTCTGTTCTCTAGGGATAAACTTTATATTTAGGGCCTCAAAGGCCTCTAAGAGATCCCACACTTTGTTCCTGTAAGCCTTCAAATAATCTTGTTTACTTATACCTTTTTTGGTGACTTGATTCACAATAAGTTCTGAATCTCCATAGATGAGTAACTGTTTGATTCCCAATTTCTCAGCCTTTCTTAACCCTAAGCACAGGGCCTCATATTCTGTTGCGTTATTGGAGCAACTCCAAGTCAACTTGTAAGAGAAAACCTTTTCCTCTCCGGTGGGAGAAATCAAAACTATTTCGGCACCAGCTCCATTCTTGCACCTAGCCCCATCAAAGAAAAGCTTCCACAATTGATTCACAAAACCATCCTTTTCTAGGGAGGGTATCAATTTTCTTTTTGGTTTCTCAATAGAATAGTTTCCTATTTCTGTTTCTATCATGGCATTAAAATTCTGTAGAGAAAAATCGTCCTCAGCTTGGAGCTCTTCTAATGTCTCTTCCATTAGATCTTCTTCTATTGTTTCTTCGAGTCATCATATTTACACGGTCGAGTTTCACCAATATTTTTTACATGAAACGTAGATGGTTTCTCATTAAAAATCTTGACCCTTCTACCTTTGAAAGGTATCTCCAAATGAGAATAATCTAAGGATAAGTATCCTCCTATCTTTGCTGTGAACTCTCTGGATAGACACATACCAAAATAGGGCTCCAAGTCTACGACTACTACCTCTTGTATGACTATCATCTGAGGCATTTTATGCAGCCGTATGGGAATATCCTTTATCACTCCTACAATTTTTATTGGAGTACCATCTAACTGTAGGACGCCTGCGCTGCTCCTAGTGTACTCTATTCCCATAATATCACATACTGCTTTGGGTATCACAGTGGTAGCAGCGCCTGAATCTATCATGCGGTTGTGGACAACCCATCCTTCCATTTGAAGGGACAAATAAAAGGGTGGTGGCCTATTCTTACCAATGGCAGACGTCAAGTTCGTTAGAACCATTTTTGAAGATGATGCAGTCCCACCTCCATTTTTCATTGTTCTTAGGGATTCCTGTAGGAGATCGATTTGACCTGGGATTTGAAGAGCATCATGCATACTTGCCTTAGAAGGAGTCTTTTTCATTTCCTCTACTATACTTGAATGTAGGTGAATCAACTATTCTTTCTCTTTCTTTGGCAAAAGTTTCATATTTATTTTTGTATCCCTGGGTAGCTTCAGTTCTTTGCCTTTTTGTCAGCGAGGGGAATCTCAACCTTTCCCTAGCTTGTTCTTGGGTTTCATTTTCCCCCGAGGAATAAATTCTTTGTGTGTTTCTTGCCCTTGAATTTTGGCTGGAAACTGATATTTTCTTTCCTGAGGGAGGCTTCCCTTAGGAGTTTCTTTGGGAACTTCCTTGGGAGCAGGGGAAACATTCAATGGTTGAAGCTCTTTAGGGTCTACTTGCAGGTGGTTTCTTACCTGATCTTGTCAAAACTGAAACCTGTTCTATTGTAGGCATCATGAAGTTGTGGTCCTTCTCTCTAATTATATTTACATGGCCTTTCATTTTTTCTTTACTCTTTTCAACTGCTATACTTTGTACATAATGTTGGTGTATCATACACGAACTTTCCCCATGTGGATCGTTACATGTAGTACACCAAAAGTTAGAATCAGTGGGAGGCTCCTCGGCCTCCACTGTCTCATTTGTATATACCATGCTCGGTCTCTCTTGTCCCCTATTGCTTGATTGTGCTGCATCTCCTGTTACCTGAGGGAACCTCCTTGGCAAAAAATTCCTTTCAGCCTCTCTCTTTTTCATGGACGCCATTTCATTTGACAATGTCTTCATTGTATCAATTATGGTCGTGTATTGATCATTGGGGGGAGCTGATGCAAGGGGTGTAGCTGGTAATGCAAGGAATGTAGGAGGTGCGGCTATAGTTGGGAGGGCCTACGTTGATGGGAGTACAGGCAGTTTAGAAATTGATGCTTGGGAAAGCTCTGGTAAAATTGGCAATAGAATTTTTGATGGATATCTTTTTGTAGCAATGAGATCAGCTTCGCCCTTTGTTGCCTCTACATAGATTCCAAGAAAAGTGGTTACACGGGATTGCCTTATTATCATACTGAGATCTGAATCAAAAGCCCTTAAATAATAGCATATAGCTTGTTCTTCCGTGGGCTTTAGGCCTTGAGGTACTCTATCCCGAGTTTTGGTAAATCTGATGTTGAAATCTTGGATTTCTTCTTGTGGATGCCTCTCAATGATAGTGAATTGATTCAGCAATGTGAAAGGATCCGCATGTATATTAAATTCATCGACCAGACGGTCGACAAGTACTGCCCAAGAAGTAATGGATCCAGCGGGAAGCGCTCTGTACCAATAGAGCATCTTTCCTTTCAAAGATATAATCAACAATCTGACCATTACATCTTCTTGAGTGATGTTGTAAACAGATGCTAGCATTGATACATCTAAACAGTGCTCATCTACTATTTTGCCTATTTCGTCAAAGGTCGGTAATGCTTTTAGTGCAGCTTGTGGAATTTGGTGGTGTGTTCCCAAGTTCAAAGGGCCAGTTTGATTCCACACAAGATGCGTTGGGGTAGGGGTGGCTGCCATGATTGCTAAAGGAGTTACAACCGCTATGGGATTGCTTGCAGATGCTCCTACAATGGGTGTTAAAGAGGTGCTAATGGTGTCGGGTGGATTTGATCGTGCGGCTAGCACAGGGTGTGCTTTTAGGCTTTCGAGATGTAGTTCAAAGAACTCGATAGGTTCTTCAGAGTTTCTAGCTCGGGATCTGGTTATCATATGGCTATATAACCAGAAGGTTTCTAGACAAGGTCTTTCTTTTATGGTCTAAATTGCAACGGAGTCGCCAGGTGGTTTTTCTTGAGATTTTTAAACAAAAAGGCTCTTAAGGTAAAACACCAAAACTTATACAATACTATGGGATTGCTGGTCCCATCGGGCGTGCCAAAAACTGTTGGAACAAAATCTGCCTTCGGTTAATAGTGTTGCACCTTAGACTTTGCCAACATTGAATAGACAGATCTTGCTTGAGATCATCTGTCTAGTCTCCAGAGAAGGTTGGTTCCTTTGAGTTTTTTAGAGAAAAGGGGAACAAGAGATAAGGGAAATATAGCCTAAGCTAGAACTTTTATATGGTGCAGATTAGACAACAACAAAGACAGATTTACTTACTTCTATCCAAAGCATTTAAAACACATTTCCATGCAGAAATTATATAATTCTAGATATGATTTCTGATATTTCGTTTAACATGCGTATATATTAGATTCTTATTCCAGCAATATGATTTATGTATTGCGAAAGTTCAGATATAAGAATAGACTCAATTTACAATTCAATATTGTAAGCAGAAATAAAGAACATTAATACATACACTTGCACGATATGAACCAGAAGCCAATGGGAGATGCGATTTTATTGCTTGTATTCGAAGTACGTACATTTAGTCTTGTAAACGTCCAAGAGCCGACCCTTTTTTTGGAGTCGCTCACCCCTATATATACCCTAAAAGAGTATCTTTTTCTAAGTACATCTTACTTATTTTACAAGCAATCATCTACAGTTTCTAATAATACACAATGGATTTCCCATAGATTGGATAGATTGGCAATCATCCAACGGACCTGCCAGGTTATAATCAATAGACCATTCTTCAAAAATCGGCACCTGATGTCAGTGCATGTCCCCAGTTGCCAAAAATATACTCTATTCCTTTACAGTTGGCGTGTCACGAAATCATGACATTCTTTCCTTGCTTTGCTCTTTTGCCGCCTCCAGCCACGAAAATGAGACATGTCACGAAATCGTGACATTCGTCTCTTGTTTTGCTCTTCTACCGCTTCCAGCCATGAAAATGAGACATGTCACGAAATCGTGACATTCGTCTCTTACTTTGCTCTTTTGCTGCCTCCCATCGCGAAAATGAGACATGTCGCGAAATCGTGACATTCTTTCCTCGCTTTGCTTTTCTGCCGCTTCCAGCCATGAAAATGAGACATGTCACGAAATCGCGACATTCTTTCCTTGCTTTGCTTTTCTACCGCTTCCAGCCACGAAAATGAGACATGTCACGAAATCGTGACATTTGTCTCTTGCTTTGCTCTTTTGCCGCTTCCAGCCGCGAAAATGAGACATGTCGCGAAATCGTGACATTCGTCTCTTGCTTTGCTCTTTTGCTGCCTCCCATCGTGAAAATGAGACATGTCGTGAAATCATGACATTTGTCTCTTGCTTTGCTCTTTTCTTCGTGATGACATGTCACAATCATGACATTTCTTGTCTTTGCTCTTCTTCCTGAAAATGAGACATGTCACGAAATCGTGACATTTGTCCTTGCTTTGCTCTTTTTCTGCATGTCGTCGTGCTTCTTCTTCGTGATTTCCAAATGAGACATGTCACGAAATCGTCGACATTTGTCTCTTACTTTGCTCTTTTCGCCTCCCTCCCCGCGAAAATGAGACATGTCGCGAAATCGTGACATTTGTCTCTGTTTTTCTTTCTTTTTTCTTCTTCTTGCATCGCGAAAATGCGACATGTCACGAAATCGCGACACTTCTGCCTCTTTGCTCCCTTTTGTTGCTCTTAGCCACGAAAATACAACATGTCGCGATATCGCGACACTTTTTCTCTTTTGGCCGTGACAAAGCAACATGTCGCGATATCGCGACACTTTTTCTCTTTTGGCCACGACAAAGCAACATGTCGCGATATCGCGACACTTTTTCTCTTTTGGCCGCGACAATGCAACATGTCGCGATATCGCGACACTTTTTCTCTTTTGGCCGCGACAAAGCAACATGTCGCGATATCGCGACACTTTTTCCCTTTTGGCCGCGACAAAGCAACATGTCGCGATATCGCGACACTTTTTCCTTTTCTTTTTCTCTTTGCTTTGCCGCGAAAATGCAACATGTCGCGATATCGCGACACTTTTCCTCCTCGCTCTTTCTCTTTGCTTTGGACCGCGAAAATGCAACATGTCGCGATATCGCGACACTTTTTCCTCCTTGCGGTGTTTTGCATTTTCTTTGATCTTTAGCATATGGGCCACTTCGGTCTTCTTGGAAAATATGCAAAAAGGAGCATCAGATGTTTTTCTGTAGTTAGTCACTTTTTGACTAACACGCACATCGATAATCAGCAACATTTAATCTTTGAGCTTCTTCGACCATGATCTCAAAATCAGTTGGATAGTTTTTACTTCGTTTGATCCTTATCTTCTCCACACGTTCTCCTATACAATCCTGAAGGAAAATGTAAACAGAACTGTATCGGGCCTTTGTTATTGCTTCGATCGTGAAAATGTGACAGGTCACGAAAATGCGACATGTCGCAAAATTGCTACACTTTTACCTTACTTCCTTTTGTTTCTGCCACCAGTCATGAAAATGTGACATGTTGCGAAATTGCAACATCTTCCTCTTAGTTCAGCTTCGTCCTCATGATATGTTGCGAAATTGTGACATTCTCCTATGTCTGGATTTTTTTGCTGCTCCTTATCATGAAAATGAAACATGTCGTGAAATCATGACATCTTCCACTCGACACTATCTTGTCTGCTTTATACCCACGAAAATGTGACATGTCGCAAAATTGTGACAATTTCCTTTGCCTTGTACGGTTCAGCTTTCATTCCGTGAAAACACGATAGGTCGCAAAAATGTGACATGTCGTGAAATCGCGATGTTTTTTCCATTTGGCTCTTTCATCTTCAACAAGTCACGAAATCGCGACATGTTTCTCCATTTGGCTTTATCTCCACAATATGTCATGAAATCGTGACATTTTCTGTCTTCTTCTACTTTGATGCTTTTAGGCCACAAAAGTTTGACATGTCACGAAATCATGACATTTCGTACTATCTGGCTGCCTCCTTGCTTCCTCCTCGTGAAAACGTGACATGTCAAAAAATCGTGACATTTCTCTGTGCTTTGCCCTTCCCTGTCCAAAATGTCATGAAATCACGACAATTTCTTGCCTTCTTTGTCGTTGCCGCTTCCTGTCACGATATCGCGACAAGTTCCTCTTGCTTGGCTTCATTTCCAAAAATGTCATGATATCGTGACATCTTTATCTGCCTTGTGTTTATCTTTCAACCCTTCCGTGATAACGTGACATGTCGCAATATCATTCCAGTCCATACCATTTGCTCCTTTCTCGCTTTTCTATCGTGATATCGTGACATTTTCTATCACTCTGCTCTATGGCCATCGCAAGTCATGAAAATGTGACATGTCGTGATATCGCGACAACTTTTCAATTAGTTCTCCCTCAGCGCAACAAGTCGCGAAACTCCAACATGTCGTGATATCACGACAATTTGACTTCCTTGCTTCCATTGACTGTTTTGACCGTGAAACACGACAGGTCATGAAAATGCGACATGTCACGATATCGTGATGATTTTCATACTTAGCTGATTTCTGCATTTGACGCCGCGAAACTGCAACAGGTCGCGATATCACGACATGTTACAGTTACCTTGCTCTAACACAAAACTTATAGAGATTTTTACATTGTCCCTTTCAAAGTGCATGGAGGAACAAACAGAAGAATTAGTATCTCTACAATTTGTATTATTTTACATGAACAGTAACAACAAAAACAATGTGGCAAAAATGCCAACAAGTACATAAATTGGAGGTGAATGACATATAAAAATCTACAGAGGCGTAGGATATGGGATCAAGGAGAGGAAATATCATTTATAAGGAGCATGATAATTTCTCAAAAGAAGAATAGGAATGACATGGAAAAAAATACAGATGAACCAGTAATAGAACACGTGTGGACATCTGATGCAGAAGAGATTGAAAGGTTGGATACAATGTTGATTGATATAGAATATGAGGAACAAGAATAACCTAAAGTTGAGATGAGAATTGACATAATAAAAGTCATTAATGAGGGAATTATGCAAGAACGAAGGGAGTGTATGGTAACACCTAAGAAAGTGATAGATTGGTTGCAAAGAAGTGCGAGAGATAAGAGTCAGGCACTAGAGTAACAACACGCGAGGTCTCAAGAGGAAGTACCAAGACCATGACCTATACACCAGTGAAGGAGGTAACAGAGTGAAGATGCACAAGAGATCAATAGATGACTATTTAGTGAATATAAGATTCCTTGAGTAGACAATTTCAATGAAGACCAGTAGAGTGAATCACCTATAAGGTAGAACTAGTCAAGGATTTTAGGTGATACTTCGTCAAATGAAGAAGAAGAAACACCACCAATGGACAAAGTAGGCAATCATGAAGGGAAAAAATATGCCCACCCTTTATGGGAAAAGGCAAGGAAGACCCAACTAGACACATCGGGATATGTATAACCATCTGGAAAGTAAATGATGTAGATCAACCGAATGAATGGTTACGAATATTTCCTACAACATTATGAGGACTGGCCATAGATTGGTACCTAAAAAGGTAAAACACACCAAAATTCCAAGCATATAATACAATGAAGGATGAATTCATTGAGGAGTTTCACCCCTTGAAGGATGATAGAGATATCATCACTAAAATTTGTGCCACTAAACAAAATACTGAAAAGTATGTGAAGTCATACAATCAAAGACTGAAGGATTTGGTGGACAAGATGCAAATGCCTTTAGTAGATGTTCTAGTAAAGTGATGATTTGAATATGGATTGTTACCCAAATACAAGAAGAAGATGAATGCAGTACCATCAGCTACATACCAGGAAGCCTCAAAATATGCAAAGCATTTTGAGATTAAGGCAAAATAAAAAATCATAGGGATAATAACACATGTAAGACGCGATGATTTAGAGAGTGAGGAAGATGATACAATCCAAAAAATAGTGTAGTAATTTCAAAAGGAATTTGACAAATTAATTAAGGAGGTGAAAGGCAAATTTAAGCAGGACCAAAAGGACATTTGGTGTACATATTGCAATACTGAAGGTAATATGAATGTGATTTGTCCTCGCAATGATTATTACCACATTTACAATGTGCTTGGACTTGAAGTAATACAATGTCCATTTAATGTAAAGTTGCATCCATGGGTTCTCTCTATTCAAGATTAGGAGGAGAAACCAAAACCTCAAGGGAGTGGCAAACAAGCCACTAGTAGTGGTTATAGTAATAGTCGTAGAGGGGAAAGATAGTATCAAGACAACCGATAAGGAGGATAGAGATGCTTGCAGTATGATTCGAAAGGGCAACAAATCATACAATGTTGTGATTTCCAAGAGTGGGGGAATTTTACAAAGAACTATCCTTTACCCCAAAAATAGGAGATACAACAAAAAAAACATTACACACATGTGTAGATGTTGTGGTCTAGGGAACCACAAGGAAGCGAACTGCCCAAAGTAGGCAAGTTCCAGTAACGTAGAATACATTTTTTGGACATAGAGGTACCTCCAATTTGTGAGGAGACTGAAGAAGTGCTAACCGTAACAAGGAATCAGGCTAGGAAAGACAATACCCAGAACCTACAAAGAAAATAAATGATGGTAAGTGGCAAAGAAGGTACTTGATGAAGAAGCAAATAAGGTAAGAGAATTGAGATTGGTAGAAGAAAAAGAGTTAAAGAAACCATTGGAAGACATGGTGGTTGCGCAAAATCTAGTAGCACAAGTTTTAAATACAACTATTGAAATTAAGATGGCAAGTTTACTAGAAGCCATACCATCGTTGCATAAAGCAATGGTGGAAGATCTAAAACCTCATAAGGTGATGGAGGTAGAAATCCAACCAATCAAAGAAGAGGAAAAAAAGAACTATTTTATGGACCCTACAATATTAATGATTGATGTTGGGAAGAAACCCGCATTGGTCCATATGGAAATTTTTGAGCACAAATTAACGCAAGTCATAGTAGATGGAGGATCTAGCATTAATGTTCTACCTGAGAAGACTTGGCAAGAACTTGGCGCTCCATCCTTATGGGCACCTGGCTTTTGATTATATGGTGCTGAACAGTATGGAACAGAGACAAAAGGAGTCTTAACTACACAACAAGTCAAAATAGCTAACCAAGAGTTTGTCTTGGATTTCATTGTGATTACAATGCAAAAACTAGCATACGATACTTTTCTAGGGAGGGGATGACTCAAAATAGCCAAAGTTAATCACAACTAGGGATAAGATCAGATCAATTTTAAGAAAGGACAACATAAATATATGATTAATTTGAATAACCTAAGGATTAGTGAGGATATGGACACGACTGATGATTCATGTAGCTCTTCTGGTGATGAAGGTTATGAACCTAATGAAGAAGGTATGTTGTACCTAGAAGACTATAGCAAATATGAAGCTCGATTTAATAGTGGACTTCTCCATTGGAAAATAGAGGAGTAAAAGGTTTTTCAGCCCACCTCCCTCTGTATTAACATAGAGGATACCACAGAAAAATAATATGAGATAAAGGTTAGCATAGAACCTCAAAAAGAGGAAGAGGAGACATGGTCATTTCCTAAAAGCTTTACAGAATACACAGTAGGAGATGCTGAAATTGCTGTGAGACTAGTGCATCCTAAGAATGTGGAAACTATAGCAATGAAACCTACAAATATTAAGTATGAAGGACCTTGGATAGTGTATGTAAACCTAGAATAGAAGGAAATTCTAGGATGATCCACTATGGCGACGACTAGGATCCATTACTGAAAGCAGCAACCTTTAAGATATTCTTGGAATACAAGGATGTATTTGCAGGGATGTATAAGGACTTGAAAGGGGTACCACCCGAGTTGTGCATCCACAATATTATGCTAATGCCTAGGGTACAACCATTCAAAAGAATACCATATATCATGAATCCTAAGTATGCAATATTGGTAAACACAGAAATTAAAATGATGTTGGAGGTAGGCATCAGTTTTAGAGTCATTACCAGTGAATGCGTCTCACCTATTGTGGTTACTCTTAATAAGGAAGTGGATAAAATTCAAATATGCATAGAATTTAGGAGTATGAACGCAGTGACAATTAAATATCCCTTCCTTATTCCCTTCATAGACTCCATTCCAGAAGAGGTTGTAGGACATGAAATCTATTCATTATTGGATACGTTTTTTGGGTATAACCAAATAATAATCATAAAGGAGGATAAACTAAAGACCACATTCATCATTGATAATGGCATCTATGCATATAATCGAATGCCATTTGGGTTGTGTTGGTCCGGCTTTCATGCACACCCCGGGAAAGGATGAGGCAAGGAAGCTCCGGAGACACCCACGGGACGGATCCCACTCATCTTTAGGATCTAGCTGGTTATCCAAGGTGCGAGTTACAGAGTTGGGTCGAATGGCAATTCACTCTTTTCCACTTCTGGAATAGATTTCAATATGGATCTGCTCTGTTACCTTACGGGGGGTTCTTGAACTTGTTCGAGTAGTTGCAAAAGTTGTTGACCATCGATTTAACTTGAATTCTTTGATCTAGCTCTCATGGGTCGGCGATTTAAATAAAAGACAAACAAAGAAAATAAAAATGGATCATTCACCGAAAGCAAAGAGAGGGTAGGGTAGAGGCGAGAAGAGAAGTTTATCAAACATCAAGCTGTAAAACCCTAAACTATCAATTTTATCTATGCTACTAGCTTCACAACAGAACAAATCAAAGAAGAAAGTGTCCGATCGAGTCTAAGATCACTTTCAACTAAGAGCACAAGGCGAGTGAAACAGATCTAGCAAAAAATTATAAATCCAAGGGCAGGTGGTTAAAGCTGGTATCTTTCACCGGTGACCTAGCTCACACGGTGAAGACAGAGCAATTAGAACAAACTTAACCTCAAATCTGTAATTTCCCCTAGCGAGACAAGAGAACAAGCTGAAGCCTAACGACATATTTAAACTTGATAATGGCGGATTCACGGCATATATCTAACAAACTTTAAATGGAACGGATAACAAAAGAAGATACACTTATCACACTCTGCAAAATATTAGGCTCCTGGCCATGCTATCACAGAAAAGCTAAAGCACATCAACTCCAAGTCCGAGAAACAAAGGATTTCACAAAATTTGCAAGAAATTGCTTATAAGCCTTTTATTTCTAAGTCTCCGCCTCTCGCGATTACATTTAGAATATGTATTTATAGACTCAGGACAGACCCTGATCTTTTCAAAATATCTTCTTCAAACCCTAAATCTTATCGCACTTAAACCCTAGGACCCGGGTTTTACAATAAAAATCCATTTAAAATCAAAGTCCGGATAGAACTTAACCCTTCGGCAAATCTGTGCAGTCAGCTGCCATAAATGGAGAAGATAAAATCTAAAGCCACTTGCATTCATCCGCAGCTGCAAATAAATGCCTCCATTAATTCTGTTGGTGAGCCGGATGAGTCACCACTTCTCTCAGATCTGATCTCCGCAAAGCCATCCTTGAGTTGAAATTGTCTTCATGCTATCAAGTCTGCAATAAATTTGTCATTGAATGCTCTCACCGGCATCTTCTCTTCTAGCATGGCGGTCCTTGACTAAATCCGCACTTTAACTTTGCCTTTATGGTCTTTCCCGGTTGTCCCGTAAGTGCCAGGTGGAATCCTGCATGAAAGACAAAAAGATTATATTAGCACTTTAATAAACATTAAATCCAAGCTTAAAACATTAAAACAGATTAAAAACCGCAAAATAAGCTTGCATGTCGGCCTCTGTTTGTCTCATTCACGCTTTGACACGTGTCGCTACCCCAGGATGCCTTCTGTTTCCCGTCGGAATGCACTTTTGGTCAACTTATGACTTTCTCTCTCCTATCGCGATTCTGCGACATGTCGCGATTTCGCGACATGTCGCGAAATCATGACCTAGCGCATCGGCAACTTCTTCCCTCGTCGGCCGCGAAAACGTGACATGTCGCGATTTCGCGACATGTCACGAAATCGCGACCCTCCTGGCCTCCGTACGCTTTCTTGATTTTCAGCCGCGATTCTAGAACACGTCGCGATATCGCGACAGTTCCTGTACCTGCATGCGTTGACCGCGTTGACCGCGATTTTGGAACATGTTTGCGACTTAGCCGATTTTTCATTCTGCAGCCCACTTTCTCTCTCCTACCGCGAAAATGCGACATGTCACGATTTCGCGACATGTCCAAAATCGCGCCCTTCGTCGGCTTGCTTCTCTCTCCAAAAGCGTCGCGATTTCGCGACATGTCGAAATCGTGCCTTTCCTTAGCCGATTTTCATGCATTTTCTCTCTCTTGCAATGCGACATGTCGCGATTGCGCTTTCGCTCCGCTTTCTCTCTCCTCATCCTGCGGCGATTTTGCGACGGTTTCCAAAAATGGAAACGTCGCGATATCGCGACACTTCCAAAAATGGAAAGTGTCGCGATTTCGCTACACTTTCAGGACTTAGCTGCATTTTGACTTACCTGTCGCGATATCGCGACATTTCCGAAAATGGAAGTGTCGCGATATCGCGACACTACCAAAAATGGAAAGTTTGATTTTTCATGAATTTATGCAACTATTTTCTGGATTTTCTCGGTACCGGTGCAAGATTTTCTTTGTGCATGAATGATTCTAGCATGTAAAAAGTGAATTCTTGGATAACACAGTTGGAATGCAAGAAAAAGCACAACTTTAAAAAGGAGGCAAGCAAATTTGGATTTAAAACCCGAAAAACATCAAGAGGGTCCCTCTTTGCAAAAATGGAAGTTCAGAGTTTTCTAGAGGATGGAATCTCATTTTTCAGTGGGGGTGTGTTGCTTCTCAACAAATGGCGATATCTGCGGGTAAAATAGTAGCACTATTTTAGAACCCAAGACACTGGTTTCAAAACAAAAAGACCATGCATCATGCCTTGCCACAGACATTCTTCACAATAAATTGACTACTAACTGCCAGCTGTTAAAATTTCCCAAGGACATACTAGGCTGGATTACTTCAAGGAAGATTTCTGATGTGCAATTTCAAAGGGTGTAAAACTTTCTTCAAGGATGACTGAATTGAATGATAACTTTGGACTAATCAACTTTTCTAGATTGTAAAAGGGAAACCGAGTAGAGCTCCGTTTACTAGTTTAGCCTTTTACAGCCTAGACAGAGTTACCCTTTAGATTTACACGACCCAAATTTACAACTGTAGGGCAGAATCTAATATTGGCTGCCTCTTTTAATTGTTCAACTCTTTTTTTTTCTTTTCTCTTCTTCTTTTTTTTTTTTATCTCTCTTCTTTTGAAATATATCACTATCTGGAAGACCTTAGAGAAATTACAATTTTCTTTTATCATTTGATCAATCTGGAACTGTTTCAGTCTAGGCATTGATAGCCTCTGGTGACACCCAAATAATTGCATGAACCATAGTCCCCTCTCATAACTAGACTTTTCTTGGATTCCCCGGGAGTTCCTCCAACTAAACGACATAGCAGTTTTTCTATCATTAAAACAAGCTGTGGCAAGTAAGACACAAGATCCAATCATCTCTCTACATTTTTCCTGAATAACAAAATAATTCTACAATTCAGTGCAAGCAGACTATCTCAATTAGAATGGTGAACAGCATGGGCATTGGATTGTGGATTTATCAGCTCAGAATAAAACAATTTTTAGCAGGCTGACTTTTCATTGATTGCTCAGGCAAAGGTTAAAGGACAAAATATTTTAGAAGCCAAAGGACTTTGTACAGGCTTCCAAGGACGAGCACGAGCTTTAAAGCAAAACAAAATAAAAATGTACAGACTAAAGCACATAAATGTACAGGCAAGGGAATAAAATAAACTGAACAGACAGCAAAGAAAAGAACTGAAATAAAGAACTAAAGCAAATAAAACTGAAACAAAAGCTATATGAGACTTAAACGAAAGAAGTGAAATAAAAAAGACAAAGAAAGGAAATAAAAAGCATTGACAAAATAAATAAAGCGCACAAGCTAAAATGAAAAAAACTAAAGACTTAAAAATTAAGACGAAGCAACTAAAAGAAGCTAGAGCATTAAAATTAAAGCAAAGCAGTTAAAAGCTGTATGAGACATTTAAGAAAATAAAACTGCAGCGACAAAGAAATAAAGCAGAAAAACTCAAAGCTTATTTACAATGTATACATATGTTACAACTTCCCTTCATACTCGAAAAATGCGGCGAGTTGGGAAAGCGAGAGAAATGGTGCCTTAAAAAAATTTGGACCATGTGCAAGTAATTTAGAAAAATTACCTTTCAGGTCCTGTTGACGAAATGCACTCCAGGCTGTGCTTCAAAAATTTGCTATCCGGGAAAGACTTGGGTTTACTGTCTTTCCTGTCCCATTTGAAAAACAAATCTGCAACTCCTTCAAATTAAACAAATCATATAATAACAAATCATATGATAACATGTTTATGCTTCTAATTGAAGGGTTTGCAGAGTTCTTTCAAAAGAATTTGAATGTAAAAAACCCCCAGGATCAAATACTTTAAAATCTTGACGAGACCCGAGACCACCACATCTTCAAAATTATGTGACAGCTGAAAGAAATCATGTTTTATCTGTATGCCCTGGTTCTTAACAACTTGAACATTTTGTGGTTGCTTTCCTTGCTTCAATATCCGGGACTTCAATTTTTATCCCTCTAGCGAGGATGCTTACAATTTTCCTTTTCACAGAGCCTTGCTTAGATTTAACCTCATCAATGTGCAATATCCAAGCATCCATTGTTGTGATGGTTTAGAGTTATGCTTGTTCCCACCTTCTCGGTTGCCAAATTATAAACTCCAATATCTGCATCAACACGGTTTATAGCCTTATCTTTGACATTATGTTCAGAAGTTGCGAGGCTTATGTTGAGACAGTTCATCAATTCCAAGTTGGCTGACCACATTCATATTTACTATCTTTTCCTTCTTTTCTTGAAATCCAACAGGTGGTCCAGAGTAAGCCTCAATCAAGTTAACCTTTTGTTCAACAATGCGAGGCAATTCATAGAGGGTGATGTCGGCTTTAAGTTCCCTCATATCCTCAATGATGTTATCCTCCTCAGTTACTTTTGCATAGTGAGATTGAATCTCACTTTCATCATCCTACGATGAGGAAGGATCATTATTAAGTTACGGACTCTCACATCTCAAGTCATAGCTGTCCATTTTGAGCTGTTGAAAATCTTGCATTTCATCCACAGGAGTCTATACAAGACTTTCTGTCTCTTCGGTAAAAGTGACAGAATATGAAACCCTAGTTGTATTATTTTTGGGTGAACTAGAAATATCAATATTTCTTTGATCTCTAGGAAAATTTAACTCACCGGGAAAAACTTGATTTGGGTGGTGCCGGATCACAAGCTGTTCGGTTCAAGCACTGCACTTTGAACTTGTCGGAACTTTTCTCTGTATTTTGCACATCCTTGAGTGGATGTCACGGTTAACGGAGTCTCCTTGGGTAGAGCATGACATGTTGGCACTAACTCATGATGTGGAATGGGGTGCAGAATAGGCATGTTACGTGTAACATAGGATATCAAAGGATTGCTCGAGAATTTGAGGCCCTAAGCTATCTTTCAAGAATTAAGGCTTCTTTATAAGCCCCTGCCAGGGTTGTGATATTGATGTCTCTCTTGAGGAAAATAGAGGTCACTGAATCCAATGCATTCTTGTAGATTTCTAAGGCCAGATTTGCATTTGGGATGTAATGGCCAGTCATTCTACCGTAAGCTCTTTGGAACCTCATATTGAAAGACCTGACGAGTTTCTCCCGGCTCTCTCTTGATCTTTGGAAAATTGTTGGTATAACACACTTGGGGTCTATCACTTCCCCAAATTGTGATATAAAAGCTTTCTCTAGATCATCCCAGCTAGTAATGGAATTCTTTGGTGAGGTTTAAAAACTGAGTCATAAGCTCCCTCCTGGAGAGTGAACGGGAACAATCTGCGAGGCAACATCTTCATCTTTGTATATTCAACAATTTTAAAGCATTTTTAAAAGCTAGCGAGATGTTCTTCTGCGGTTCTTGTCCCATCATGTTTATACCTAGGGAGGTATCTTTACGGACTTACGGGCAAGTCATGGGCTATACCGGGATATTCAAAGCGGTGGGGCCCAACCAATTTGCCATTATTACTTGGGTGACGGTGATGTTACGAGTTGTAATTGGATAAGCGCAAGTGAAGATAGAAGCTGTTCTTAACAAACCAGAACTTAAGGCCTTCTACGGCAATTTTAAAAACTGCACGACAACTTTCAAAATCTTTATGACAATTTACAAAATTGTCGGAGTTCTTGTGGGTCCTTCAAATGTTGTTGTTATGCCCTTACAATACTTGAACCGAGTTCAGGCCCTCCTTCTAGCGCCAATTAGGTTGTTGGTGAGGAGGAGGGAAAATTGGCTACTAGACTTTGGATAAAATACAGCTTTACAGTTCCACATACAGTCGGATTTCTCAACTCAAGTGCACTAAGAACAGATGTTATGGCCCTCCTTCTAGCGCCAATTAGGTTGTTGGTCCGGCTTTCATGCACACCCCGGGAAAGGATGAGGCAAGGAAGCTCCGGAGACACCCACGGGACGGATCCCACTCATCTTTAGGATCTAGCTGGTTATCCAAGGTGCGAGTTACAGAGTTGGGTCGAATGGCAATTCACTCTTTTCCACTTACGGAATAGATTTCAATATGGGCTACTCTGTTACCTTACGGGGGTTCTTGAACTTGTTCGGTAGTTGCAAAAGTTGTTGATAAGATTTAACTTGAATTCTTGATCTAGCTCTCATGGGTCGGCGATTTAAATAAAATACAAACAAAGAAAATAAAAATGGATCATTCACCGAAAGCAAAGAGAGGGTAGGGTAGGGCAGAGAAGAGAATTTTATCAAACATCAACTGTAAAACCCAAACTGTCAATCTTATCTATGCTACTAGCTTCACAACGAGAACAAATCAAAGAAGAAAGTGTCCAGTCGGTCTAAGATCACTTTCAACTAAGAGCACAAGGCGAGTGAAACAGATCTAGCGAGAAAATTATAAATCCAAGGGCAGTTGGTTAAAGCTGGTATCTTTCACCGGCGGCCTAGCTCACACGGTGAAGACAGAGCAATTAGAACAAACTTAACCTCAAATCTGTAATTTCCCCTAGCGAGACAAGAGAACAAGCTGAAGCCTAACGACATATTTAAACTTGATAATGCAGATTTACGGCATATATCTAACAAACTTTAAATGGAACGGATAACAAAAGAAGATACACTTATCACACTCTGCAAAAGATTAGGCTCCTGGCCATGCTATCACAGAAAAGCTAAAGCACATCAACTCCAAGTCCAGAAACAAAGGATTTCACAAAATTTGCAAGAAATTGCTTATAAGCCTTTTATTTCTAAGTCTCCGCCTCCCGCGATTACATTTAGAATCTGTATTTATAGACTCAGGACAGACCCTGATCTTTTCAAAATATCTTCTTCAAACCCTAAATCTTATCGCACTTAAACCCTAGGACCCGGGTTTTACAATAAAAATCCATTTAAAATCAAAGTCCAGATAGAACTTAACCCTTCGACAAATCTGTGCAGTCAGCTGCCATAAATGGAGAAGATAAAATCAAATGCCACTTGCATTCATCCACAGCTGCAAATAAATGCCTCCATTAATTCTGCTGGTGAGCCGGATGAGTCACCACTTCTCTCAGATCTGATCTCCGTAAAGCCATCCCTGAGTTGAAATTGTCTTCATGCTATCAAGTCTGCAATAAATTTGTCATTGAATGCTCTCATCGGCATCTTCTCTTCTAGCATGGCGGTCCTTGACTAAATCCGCACTTTAACTTTGCCTTTATGGTCTTTCCCGGTTGTCCCGTAAGTGCCAGGTGGAATCCTGCATGAAAGACAAAAAGATTATATTAGCACTTTAATAAACATTAAATCCAAGCTTTAAACATTAAAAACAGATTAAAAACCGCAAAATAAGCTTGCATGTCGGCCTCTGTTTGTCTCATTCACGCTTTGACACGTGTCGCTACCCCAGGATGCCTTCTGTTTCCCGTCGGAATGCACTTTCAGGTCAACTTATGACTTTCTCTCTCCTACCGCGATTCTGCGACATGTCACGATTTCGCGACATGTCGCGAAATCGCGACCTCACTGACGCATCGGCAACTTCTTCCCTCGTCGGCCAAAAAAGCGACATGTCACGATTTCGCGACATGTCACGAAATCGCGACCTTCCTGGCCTCCGTACGCTTTCTTGATTTTCAGCCGCGATTCTAGAACACGTCGCGATATCGCGACAGTTCCCGTACCTGCATGCGTTGACCGCGTTGACCGCGATTTTGGAACATGTTTGCGACTTAGCCGATTTTTCATTCTGCAGCCCACTTTCTCTCTCCTACCGTGAAAATGCGACATGTCGCAAAATCGCGCCCTTCGTACAGCTTGCTTCTCTCTCCAAAAAACATTCGCGATTTCGCGACATGTCGGAAATCGCGACCTTTACCTTAGCCGATTTTCATGCATTTTCTCTCTCCTACGCGAAAATGCGACATGTCGCGACATTTTTCTTCCCAGCTTTCTCTCTCCTCATCCTGCAGCGATTTTGCGACGCTTTCCAAAAATGGAAATGTCGCGATATCGCGACACTTCCAAAAATGGAAAGTGTCGCGATTTCGCTACACTTCTAGGACTTAGCTGCATTTTGACTTACCTGTCGCGATATCGCGACATTTTCGAAAATGGAAGTGTCGCGATATCGCGACACTACCAAAAATGGAAAGTTTGATTTTTCATGAATTTATGCAACTGTTTTCTGGATTTTCTCGGTACCGGTGCAAGATTTTCTTTGTGCATGAATGATTCTAGCATGTAAAAAGTGAATTCTTGGATAACACAGCTGGAATGCAAGAAAAAGCACAACTTTAAAAAGGAGGCAAGCAAATTTGGATTTAAAACCTGAAAATGATCAAGAGGGTCCCTGCTGCAAAAATGGAAGTTCAGGGTTTTCTAAGGATGGAATCTCATTTTTCAGTGGGGGTGTGTTGCTTCTCAACAGGTTGTGTAACACCCCTGCTATATTTCAACATATTATTATGTACATCTTTGATCAACTAGCCATTGGAAATTTCAAGGTATTCCTGGATGATTGGTCCATCTACAGAAAGATCAAATATCATATACCTGGTCTCAACGAGTGTATGAGAAGGTGTAGGAATGCATAAATCTCCATAAATCCAATAAAATATTTTTTTATGGTACCGTACAAGAAACTATTGGGACATATAGTGTGCAATAAGGGTTGAAGACCAATCCTGAAAAAATTTGTGTCATACTACACATGGAGGAGCCATATGATGTGAGCTCTTTGAAAACCACCCTAGGATCTATAGGATATTATAAAAGGTTTATCAAGAATTATGTGCATGTATCCTACCCACTATATTATTTAACCAAGAAGAATATTCCTTTTAGATGGATGGAGGAACACTACGGAGCCTTTGAGGAGTTAAAGGCTAAGCTGGTCAATAGTCCC
The DNA here is from genome assembly GCA_028583015.1 of Wollemia nobilis. Taxonomy (NCBI): domain Eukaryota; kingdom Viridiplantae; phylum Streptophyta; class Pinopsida; order Araucariales; family Araucariaceae; genus Wollemia; species Wollemia nobilis. Next base: position 11,230,647 of record JAQPPZ010016879.1, on the reverse strand, counting down.
ATTTTGGTGTTTCTGAATTGGGATAAAGAATTCCATGTCCATATTGATACCTGAAACTTTGCAGTTGGATGTGCATTAGCACAAGAAGGACATATTAGGTTGGATCAACTTATTTTCTTTGCAAGCTATCTATTGTTAAGGGTAGAGAGAAACTATAGTACAACAGAATGAGAAGTGCTAGGGATAGTATATGCAGTACAAAAGTTTAGGCATTACCTATTGGTGAACCCTTTTGCTTTCTATGTGGACCACTAGGAATTGTTGTCCTTGATTAATAAGCCAATTATACAAGGATGAGTCAACAGATGGCTCGTCACCTTACAGGAGTTCGCATTCTGAGTAGTAGTACAACCTAGAAAGAAGCATGTAATTACAGACCAACTATCTCAAATATGATCAAGAGAACTTGGAGGAGCGGGAATTCCAGATGAATTCCATGATACCCAGTTATTCACAATTAAAGTTGTGCCATCATGGTACAAGTTTATTGGATAGTACCTATCCATAGGGGATTTGCCACAAGAGTTTATGATAATAGAGAAAAGAAGGTAATCATAAAGTCAGCATTATTCAAGTTGATAGTAAGATTTTTATACAAATTAGGAATAAATGGTATCATGAGAAGATGTGTAATGGATAAAAAAATTAAAGTCAGTCTAAAAGAAGCTCATGAAGGATTAGCATGTGGACACATGGGGCTCGATGCCATTACTCAAAAATTACTCTTAGTAGGATTATGGTGGCCCATAGTATATAATGATGCAAATGAATACATGAAAGTATGTGATACTTGCTAGAGAGCAGGAAAGCCAATGCGAAGAGATTTTATGCCATTACACCCATCACAACCCTAGGAACTATTTGAGATGTGGGGTTTGGAATTAGTAGGACCACTAAGAACAACTCATAGAAGGAAGTATCAGTATATTGTGGTAGCTATCGAATACCTAACAAAATGGGTAGAATCACGTGCACTACCAGATAACTTGGAAAAAAGTATGTGATTATTGTATGAGAAAGTAATTACAAGATTTGACATCCCACTAAAAATAATGAGTGATCATGGAGGTCACTTTGTGAATGAGATTATTAAGATGCTAATGATAGAATTTTGAATTTGGCACTTTGTCTAGTCCATATTACCCAAGATCTAATGGGCATGCAGAAGCGACTAACAAAGCATTAGTGTCATATACAAAACCTATGGTATATAGAGAGTAGATTGGAAGGGAAGATTACCATCTATTCTTTGGGCATATCGAACCACCTTTAAGCCAACAATAGACCATACGCCATTTCAACTAATGTATGATCATGAAGTAATAGTTCCAATCGAATTCTTGGTACCAAGCCTATAGATAGTGGTAGAGGATTGCTTAGGGGACCAAGAGAGTATGGAGGAATGACTAAGGATATTGATTAAGCTGGATGAGAAAAGAGTCATGGTACAATGGGCAATCGAAGTGGCCAAAAAGAGAAGAAATTTGTGGCATGAAAGACATCTATGGAAATTAGAACTTAAGTAGGGCAACTTAGTTCTAAATTTTAATGGAAAATGAGAAATCAAGCCAGGTAAGTTAAAAACCTTGTGGCTTGGTCCCTTTCGAGGTGTATAAGTAAGGGACAATGGTGCAATGAAATTGTAGAACTTAAATGGGACGAAAGTGCTAGATACTATAAATGGTTCAAATTTAAAACCTTATAAATTATAGTGTCTATTTATTGCTATAGAAGAGCTAGAACAAAGGCAACAAGCCCAATCCAATGACCAACAAAGTAGGATTCAAGGCCCACCATGAGAGGAGTCTGATATGGGACTCACATACCTATTCATAGAAGGGGAGGACATAGGAAAAATCATTGAACAAGAATAATTGGTACCTTGACCAAGTGAGAGAAGGAGAACATGAGTTCATATAAGGTTTACTGATGGGATTGGAAGTCTTGAGCAAGACCACGAAAGAGGAATTTATCTAAGAGAAGGAAGAAATCTAGGAAATCAAGAGATGGTGTATCCGTAATTGGAGTATAGCAAGTTATCCCAACCATCAGAATATCGAAGAAGAATGAGATTAACGGTCTGATATGCGAACATAATAGATAACTTTGATATGGAAACTTTAGAAGAGAGAGAAGGTGATACCATGGAAGAAGAACTCTCCCCATTGGATAAGATAGGAAAATTAAAATAGAGGATATGATAACAAATCTAACAATTGTAAGAAGAGTATGAAACCTTGCAAGGTCACACTGCAAGACTACAAGAATGAACTATCTAATATTTTGATGCTATGATGTAAATAATGGAAGGAAAAAAGAGCAGTAAGGTCGCAAGGAGAAAACAAGGGAAAATAACATGAGACGACACCACAAGAAAGTAGTTCATGACATGATTGTGCAAGTACGAGTAGAGGAAAAACTCACAAAGAGCACCTCATGGGATACCCAATGACCCATAAATAGTAGAGGAATATGAGGATATAGCTTGGTGAGACATTGAAGGAGATGTTCCACCACCTAGACCACAAGGCAGTATCCACAAGGATTCAAGCAAATCTAGTGACGATGGGTTGCCTTGGCTAGTAAGAGAAGAAAGTTCTGATAGTGGTGATGAGGACTTCTTGGAACTATCGATACCTCATGTATGGCCTGACCTAGAGACCTATGTGATTGCATATCGACAATTGAAATGACAAAGGAGAGAATTATGAAGACTCCAAGGATTAATGTCCTTGCCAGTAAATTGGTCAGAATAGAGAGAGGATGATCATACTGATTCTAGTTCTAAGTTCGATTTCTTAGAACCTGTTGGTCACGAATCTTCCTAGTTATAAATTCTATGCCTTGTGCACCCTAGACCCAACCAACATTGAAAGGCTAGAGGAAAGGAATGTCCTCCAAACCAATCTCTAGAGAGGGTTGGATCCATTACTAATCCTACACTAGGTATAAGCTTAGAGAAATAGGAAAGAAATGAGAAATGATAGAAAGAAGGGGAAATATGTCTATAAGCTGGCAATGTAGGATGGGGATAGACCAATAGTCAAATTTTCACCAAGTGATTAACAACATGCAACATAAATCCAAGCATAAAAACTTCTAATAGTTATGCAAGAAAATACCCCCAGAGTGCATTTCAGTGTTCACATCCTCACAAGTAAAGACAAAATTCAAAAGCAAAATTCACTTGTAGAAAATAATTGAAATGAAAGCTTTAAGAAATTACACACAAAAAATTATCAAATACAAAAGCCACTCAAATAACCAGAAGCTGAAATGTTTCTATTGATGCAGAAAACTTAGAGTGTTTTTCTACAGAGTGTCCATCCTCATTTCACAATGAAAAATGATTAGTATTTATAGAGGGATTGCACCTTTGTCATTTAATGCATATACAACAAAATGCTGGTAGATCAAAAACCAATTTTTATATTTTCCTCCTTGGCATTAATGACATCTTTAGCCAAAACATTCTACAAGAAACCCATGATACGACTTGATGGGAGAATCACACAAAGAAGTCAACAGGAGTAAATGCTCAAAGCTTCCTTAGATGTCAGTGCATCAGGACACAGCAAAATCATCTAAAAATTGGGTATTTAGTCATTTAATTTGCTTTACCTCATGCCTTGGAAATTTACTTTCACTAGGAAAGTCCACCAAGCATTAATTCTACTTTGAAAATTGGTAAGGTTGATATTCGATGCGTTGGAAATGAACAAGAATTATCTCAGATCTCTCAACATTGAAGCAGACATTCTAAAAGTGCTGTCTACATTGATCCAAGAATTAAATTCTATCCTTCCTCACTTCTTACCTAGAAAATACACAAAATTGTGCCTTTGGAAGCTATATTTCTGTCAAATAATTGATTTCACCCAAGGATGGGGTGAAATAACCTTTTCAGGGCAGCATCGGGTGACAGCGTAGGTGGGCTTGATGTTTGAGCAATTTCACCCTTTAACTTTCTTCTTTATAATTGTCTTTTTCACTTTCACCTTAAAAGAGGGTGAAAAATACTTTCACCCTTCTGGAGAGTGAAATTATTTTTAAATTTGATGTAGAGTGATTTGCAATGCTTTCACCAGGAATTGAACCTTCAAAACCCCATTCGCCTTCTAGAAAGGTGAAACCACATGGTGTCTCTCCATAGAGGCGATGTTGATTTACTACATTTTAAATTCGACATCAAGCAACATATTTTATGTCTACCTAGTCGTAGATGAAATCATCAATTATATTAATGTGGGCGCTCACGATGTCAACCTCCTTTCTTGCCTTTAAACCTTGAAAATACTCTTTCACCCCAAAGAGGGGCGACAAGGAGCTTCGCCCCTCAATTGGGGTGAAAGCACCGCTTTGAAATGCCCATGTTGGGCCCACCATATTTTTTTTAATTTCACTTAAGATATGTTTTACCTCAAGGAGGGACGACAAAGAGTTTCGCCCCTCACTTGGGATGAAAAAACCTTGTAATATTTTTCCTTGATTCGTGGGCGCTCACCCACGTAGTGCTATTTAATATTTTTCTTTGTATTACGTTTCACCCCAAAGAGGGGTACTAGGGAGTTTCACCCCTCTGTTGGGGAAAAAGCACCTTCAACTATTTAACTTTGACATAACCAATGATTTTAACTGACTTTCACCCCAAAGAAGGGCGACAAGAGTTTTCGCCCTTCACTTGGGGCAAAAGTGTTTATTTTCTTAATTTTCCATTTTGAAACTTTCGTTCCTTCTTTCTGTCAAGTGAATCCACTTCTTTATAATTTTTTTATCCTCCAAGAGGGGCGATAGGGATATTCACCCCTTTATTGGGGCGAAGCTACTCCCATCCCTTTTTACTTTGAAATTTAAACATGATTTCCATATTTTTTGGGGTGAAACTACTTTTGCAAGTGGAGCTTGGGGCAAAAGCGCCCAACTTTGTTGCTCCTTATATTCGAATAAATTCTCCCTTTAGAATCAATTCCTTGCTAGAGCTTCTATTCCTTAGAAATTTTTAAACATAATTCTTCATTGCATCGAAGATTTCCATGTTATTTACAGTAATACAATATTTTAAAAAGAGGCAAAAAATACAATTAAATATGCATTAAAACTGTAGCGCCTTAATTAGAAAATTCATTAAAATTTTATAATCAATCATTCAACAAAATTGTAATGTGGAAAAGTTTCAAAACTACCAAAATTCTTGGTAGCTCACAGGGTATCCAACTCGCATGGATGCAATCGACCCCAGGCCTTCATCCATTGGGCTTAAGAGTCAGCTCCACCAGGTGCATCAGGCTGCTTACTGCTTGTCCCAACATTTTGATCTTTGGCCTCTTTTTCTATAGCTTCTTCCTCTGAGAGAAACATGACTGTGGCCTCATACACTAAAATATCATTAGACCAAGGCTCTCTAGAAATTATCTTGGGTTCATTAAGTGAATCTACCAGGTACCTAAAAATATCCACCTGCCCCATGTCAATGTGATTTTCCCATTGGTTGAGATCTAGTAAACTAGAATCAATGTGTGTGAGCTTCCTCATCAGGGGCAACACATGGTTTTTGTAAGAGGCTCATCCCAGTCATCAATTTTAGAGGCATCATCAACAAATATCCCCTAATATACTTCCAAGTTCTTTGACATAATATTTCCCCTATCATCAGTGAAACTAGGGAAACCATTTTCGAGTATTGCATTGAAATAGGTTGTTGAAATTTTTCTCTCTTGCTCAAACACATCAAGTAGCTTGTGGGTCTCCTTAACCTGATCCAGTATGAATAAATACTAGAACAATATAACTTTGGTGCTTTCCCAAGCTTGGGCCATATCACTCATGGAACAAAATCGAAGATCTGATCTAGCCAACACCTACATCTACGTTGCCTTTACCATAAGAGGTTCCAGGTGCTCTTCACTATATGTTGACCATATGAGATGATAGTTTATATTTCTTGAATGTACATGAGAAACTATATCACCTTTTTTTCCATGCTATTACAATGAATAAGCAATTGGCTATGTGCCTCCTTGAATTTCTCTTTCGTTAGGACTATGGCCTGTGTTGCTTTCACGGCCAACTGATTCTACAAATTTTGGAGTTGGATTTTCAACACCTCAACCTATTTTTTTGATCCTCCTTTGTCTTGTTGATGCTTCTAGATTGTCTTCTCCAACTCTTCTACATTTTTCTACCAATGAGTTGCTTCTAACTATGTAGACTACAACTGCGCTCAGTATCTTGCCAAAGACTCCTCTAGATCGATGATCTTAGCTTCACCCTCAAAGAAAGGGTTCTTATAGTGCTCGCCATGTAGGCATAAGGAATTGGTATTTTCTTGAGTATTTCCCACCATCTCCATGGTGTTGAGCTTTGTGAGGTCCTTGGTGATGATCTCATTAGTATAATCGTTCAAAGTCATCTCACCCTAAGGCTTATGAACCTGGGGAAACATCTTCACTGTATGAGCCTCCATGGCACTAGGATCAAAGGAGACCTTCTTCAAGGGCTTCACTGGTGCCATAGTTTCTCTTATTTTTCAACTCTTCAACCACTATGATGAACTCAAGATAGTTTGGATGATATTTATTGCAATGGGTTGTTCTTTTACAAGTACTATATCTGACTCAAGTAGCACCTGTATCTCCAAAAATAGGATAAACAAGAAATGAGCCAACTATGGATTTGGATCGAGGGAAGTGGAAAATGGCATAGTGGAAATAGTGGAGGGAATAGAAATAATGATAGAGATAGAGTCAAGGGGCTCGACCGTAGTCACACTCACTCGAGGAGGAGCTTGTGTACTTACAATGAAAATAGAGGTTAATGTAGCAAATGATATGAGAAGTGAAAATGGATTTAGTGTGGAGGTGAAAGAACTAAAAGAAAGGGAAGTAAACGAAGTGGGAATAGAATAAGAGGTAGCAATGGTAACTGGTGGTTGGGAAATGGGAAGAAAAACTGTAGTGGAGGGCATGCCAAATAAAGTGGATATAGAAGAAGAAACTAGAGGAAGGGAAACAATAGTCACCAACCGCTCAAGGAGAGGAGAAAGGGAAGAGGATGTACCTTCAGGCTCTGATGCCTTTGGAGTCGATTGAGATATAGGTAGTTGTGACATCAGATACTTCTCCTTCTGGCCCATTGGTTCCATTGCAATGTCCTCCTTAATATTAATAATATCGACACTCTGAACCAATGACTCCACATGAACCAAAGGAATAACTTCTAATAATTTTGTCTGCTTAGCCGAAACCACAGGAGGAGGGTTTGACAAAACTACCCTAGTTCTTTGCTTCTTCAAAATTTTTATAACTGGTAGCTTCTCCCACCTACTTTTCTCCTTACACTACAATGACTATTTTGGTAGCTGCTCCTCTTCCTCAGGTGCAAGTGGCACTTCCTGGATCATAGGATGCTCTTCCTCGACCACATTCTCCTCACTACTTGACTTTTGTGAACTATGAGATACAATGCAAGCAAATGTAATCATTTAATAATTGGCATAGAACTTATCATAAGTGTCCAAAAATATTTCATCCATTACCAGGACATATGGTGACTCGGTTTTTCCCTGATGAGCCCTCATGATCCACCAGTTCATAATTTTTTCTTTGGACCAATCTATAATCTTTGGACCAATCTAGAAGCTACTTCTTCAATTGGCTAAATAATACTAGTGGAGGAATCTAATTCTTATGTAAAATAGGGTTTTATTCAACCTCTATTTCATAGAAGAGAGGTTGAATACAACCCTATTCAACCAGAAGAGATGGGTATGGTATACTATCGTGAGAGGACTCTCCAGTGTTAACCCCTATTAGACTGCAATGTCTACATCTTGGTGTAATTTTTCAATGCCTGTATTGGTAATAATGCAGTCTCCCACCTCATCTAGCGTATCTGAGTATGGATCCAAGTTGAAATTTTCATGGTGCCTTGCTTTCTTAGACTTCTTTCCTACCTCAGTATTATTTTTCACCTTCTTCGGCTCTTTAGCGCTAGCAAATTCAATAGTTATTTTTTCCATTTTCAATAATGCTAAAGCCTTAGGTCCGAGGTGTATACCAATTGGTTCATCCAAACCCCATAAGGGGGCGGAGGTCCAAGGTTCAAATCTCGGGCCTCGTTGGACTAAACGCTTGTCCCTTTCTTGGTAATTTCAACGGTGTAAAAGGTTTAAAATGATTATGGCATGGTGGTTATAGGGATGGACAGCATGAAGATCTGATGGGGAGCCAATTTTAATTAATAAAGAAAAGACGCAATTTTATTTTGAAGCATGGAAAGCTTTACAATTCGAAACCATGAAAAAATTACACAGTACAAAAAATGCCAAAAGAAGCTGCAGCCTTCATCTCTCCAGCCTGTGCAATCCTTCAAAAAATCTCTTTTTATCATCACAGGTTCTTGTTGCAACCGTCATTCGTAACCGTCCCTGTAACCGCTGCAACGGTCCCCTGGAACTGCCTTAACGACTTCTAGAACTGTCAACTATTGTTCTACAACGGTCCGTAAAAACCCGCCTTCTCTTTCCTAGCCAGGTCGCAAAAACGTGACATGTCATGATTTCATGACACTATTTTGCCTTTGGTTCTTTTTCACTAATGTGTCACGATATCGCGACACTTTTTCGTCCTTCGACCTTCTTTGTCGAGGTGTCGCAATATCACGACACTTTCGTTTGCTCTCTCTTTCATTCCAAAGTTTGTCACAATATCGTGACATCTTTTATGTCGCGATATTGCGACATCTGCATTTTAGCTCTTGCTTTGTTCTGAGGTGTCACGATATTGCGATAGCCTTTATGTCGCGATATCACGACACTTGAGTTTTTGCTTTCGCCTTTGATCGGAGGTGTCACGATATTGTGACAACCTTTGTGTCGTGATATCGCGACACTTGGGTTTGCGCCCGTCGTTGTGCTGATTGTGTCACAATATCGCGACACTTGGGTTTGCACCTGCCGTTGTGCTGATTATGTCGCGATATCATGACAACTGTTATGTCGTGATATCACGACAATAGAGTTTGCACCCGCCATTGTGTTGATTGTGTCGTGATATCGTGACAACTTTTATGTCGCGATATCGCGACACCTTTGAACCTTAGAATATTTTTTTCATGCTTAGAACATTTTTCTTGTTTCTTTTGTTTTTCTTTTTTTTTGTGATGCAAGATTGTTGTGCTGCCACTGGATGCTCCTGCATCAGACATCTGACGTAGATTTTTAGAAGTGATCCTCACTTCTGGATGGTCAGAGGAAAACCTAGGCGATCAACCTCTAATTTGGACAACCACGTGGCATCGTCGACAGGTCGGTCCTTCCACTTGACCAAATACTCTGAATACTGCCTGTTTCGGGTACTTCTGCCTTCGCGAGTGTCGAGTATGTCTTCAATTTCTTCTTTTTCTAGAGTGGATGCTGGAATGTTCCATAGATCCGGATTGGGTGGTTCGCTACAACTTCCTGCATGATATTCAACCAAGTCTGAAATATTGAAGATAGGTGAAATATTCAGCTCACTTGGGAGATCAACTTCATAGGCATTTCCTGAATCTCGTTTACCTATGATCCGGCATGGTCCAAACTTATTCATTTTTAGCTTATTATAGGTTTTGGTAGGAAAACGTTCCTTGCACAAATGAACCATGACCTCATCTCCTATCTGGAATTCCTTGAAACACCACTTTTGATCTGCTCTGGCTTTGTACATAGCATTCATTTTACTGATATGCTACTGTATCTCTTCATGTAAATTCTTCATGTGTGCTACAAAGTCTTTAGCTTCAGCACTGCACTTTTCTCCCTTATCGATCGACCTCAACTCAGAAGCATTTCTTGGGCTGTTCCCATGCACTATCTGGAATGGGGATTTACCAGTACTGCAATTGACAAAATTATTGTAAGCAAACTCAGCCTGCGATAAAATTAGATCCCATCCCTTGGGTTTATCTCCTACTAGACATCGTAGAAGATTACCCAAAATTCTGTTGACTACTTCGGTCTGTCCATCAGTCTGCGGGTGGTACGTAGAACTAAATTTCAATTCTATTTTCAGTTTCTTCCACAGGGTTCTCTAGAAATAACTCACAAATTTGGTATCTCTGTCTGAGACAATGCTTTAGGGTAGACCATGAAGTTGTACTACCTCCTTGAAAAACAAGCCTGTAATATGAACAACATCACTTATATTCTAACATGGAATAAAATGAGCCATCTTCGAAAACCTGTCAACAACAACAAAAATGGTGTCATTTCCACGTTGTGTCCTTGGCAGACCAAGAACAAAATCCATACTGATGTCCTCCCATGGTCTCTCTTGTATAGGAAATGGCTGGTACATTCATGTATTCTAGCTGACTCCTTTTGTCATCTGGCACACTCTGCAACCTTGCACAAATTTGGTCACATCCGGTGTTAACCCCTATACTATTGTGAGAGGACTCTCCAGTGTTAACCCCTATTAGACTGCAATGTCTACATCTTGGTGTAATTTTTCAATGCCTGTATTGGTAATAACGTAGTCTCCCACCTCATCTAGCGTATCTGAGTATGGATCCAAGTTGAAATTTTCATGGTGCATTGCTTTCTTAGACTTCTTTCCTACCTCAGTCTTATTTTTCACCTAGCAAATTCAACAGTTATTTTTTCCATTTTCAATAATGCTAAAGCCTTAGGTATGAGGTGTATACCAATTGTTTCATCCAAACCCCATAAGGGGGGCGGAGGTCCAAGGTTCAAATCTCGGGCCTCGTTGGAATAAACGCTTGTCACTTTCTTGGTAATTTCAACGGTGTAAAAGGTTTAAAATTATTATGGCATGGTGGTTATAGGGATGGACACCATGAAGATCTGATGGGGAGCCAATTTTAATAACAAAGAAAAGACGCAATTTTATTTCGAAGCATGGAAAGCTTTACAATTCGAAACCATGAAAAATTACACAATACAAAAAATGCCAAAAGAAGCCGCAGCCTTCGTCTCTCCAGCCTCCGCAATCCTTCAAAAAATCTCTTTTTATCATCACAGGTTCTTGCTGCAACCGTCGTTCGTAACCGTCCCTGTAACCACTGCAACGGTCCCCTGGAACTGCCTTAACGACTTCTGGAACTGTCAACTGTCGTTCTGCAACGGTCCATGAAAACCCGCCTTCTCTTTCCTAGCCAGGTCGCGAAAACGCGACATGTCACGATTTCGCGACACTTTTCTGCCTTTGGTTCTTTTTCGCCAATGTGTCGCGATATCGCGACACTTTTTCGTCCTTCGACCTTCTTTGTCGAGGTGTCGCGATATCGCGACACTTTCGTTTGCTCTCTCTTTCGTTCCAAAGTTTGTCGCGATATCGCGACATCTTTTATGTCGCGATATCGCGACATCTGCATTTTAGCTCTTGCTTTGTTCTGAGGTGTCGCGATATCGCGACAACCTTTATGTCGCGATATCGTGACACTTGAGTTTTGCTTCTGCCTTTGATCGGAGGTGTCGCGATATCGCGACAACCTTTGTGTCGCGATATCGCGACACTTGAGTTTGCGCCCGTCGTTGTGCTGATTGTGTCACGATATCGCGACACTTATGATTTGCACTTGCGTTGCTGATTGTGTCGCGATATCGTGACAACTTTATGTCGCGATATCGTGACACTAGAGTTTGCGCCCGCCGTTGTGTTGATTGTGTCGCGATATCGCGACAACTTTTATGTCGCGATATCGCGACACCTTTCAACCTTAGAACATTTTTCATACTTAGAACATTTTTCTTGTTTCTTTTGTTTTTCTTTTTTTGGTGATGCAAGATTGTTGTGTTGCCACTGGATGCTCCTGCATCAGACACCCAGGGTAGATTTTTAGAAGTGATCCTCACTTCTGGATGGTCAGAGGAAAACCTAGGCGATCAACCTCTGATTTGGACAACCATGTGGCATCTTCGACAGGTCGGTCCTTCCACTTGACCAAATACTCTGAATATTGCTTGTTTTGGGTACTTCTGCCTTCGCGAGTGTCGAGTATGTCTTCAATTTCTTCTTTGTCTGGAGTGGATGTTTGGAATGTTCCACAGATCCGAATTGGGTGGTTCGCTACAACTTCCTGCATGATATTCAACCAAGTCTGAAATATTGAAGATAGGTGAAATATTCAGCTCACTTGGTAGATCTACTTCATAGGCATTTCTTGAATCTCGTTTACCTATGATCCGGCATGGTCCAAACTTCTTCATTTTTAGCTTATTGTAGGTTTTGGTAGGAAAACGTTCCTTGCGCAAATGAACCATGACTTCATCTCCTATCTGGAATTCCTTGAAACGTCGCTTCTGATCTGCTCTGGCTTTGTACGTAGCATTCATTTTATTGATATGTTGTTGTACCTCTTCATGTAAATTCTTCATGTGTGCTGCAAAGTCTTCAGCTTCAGCACTGCGCTTGTCTCCCTTATCCATCGGCCTCAACTCAGAAGCGTTTCTCGGGCTGTTCCCATGCACTATCTGGAATGGGGATTTACCAGTACTATGATTGACAGAATTATTGTAAGCAAACTCTGCCTGTGGTAAAATCAGATCCCATCCCTTGGGTTTATCTCCTACCAGACATCGTAGAAGATTACCCAAACTTCTGTTGACTACTTCGGTCTGTCCATCAGTCTGCGGGTGGTACGCAGAACTGAATTTCAATTCTATTTTCAGCTTCTTCCACAGGGTTCTCCAGAAATAACCCACAAATTTGGTATCTCTGTCCGAGACAATGCTTTGGGGTAGACCATGAAGGCGCACAACCTCCCTGAAAAACAAGCCTGCAATATGAACAACATCACTTGTCTTCTGACATGGAATAAAATGAGCCATCTTCGAAAACCTGTCAACAACAACAAAAATGGCGTCATTTCCACGTTGTGTCCTTGGCAGACCAAGAACAAAATCCATACTGATGTCCTCCCATGGTCTCTCTGGTACAGGCAATGGCTGGTACATTCTTGTATTCTGGCTGACTCCTTTCGCCATCTGGCACACTCTGCAACCCTGCACAAATTTGGTCACATCCGGCTACAACTGCGGCCAATGGTAATTCTCACTAACGAGAGCAATGGTCTTATCTCGACCAAAATGCCCTGCTAGTCCTCCGCTATGTTTCTCTTTGATCAAATTTTCCCTCATGGAACTTCATGGAATGCACAACTGGTTCTTCCGAAATAGCATCCCATCTTGGATCATAAAATCCAACCACTTAGTGCGATCCACAGTAGTAGGAGACACACATGCCGTCCATGCCTCTGCAAAATCTGGATCTGCTGGGTATAAACTCTTGAGTTCATCAAACCCAACAACTTGCACTCTCATTTCTATCAACAAATTATGCCTTCTACTCAAGGCATCTGCAACTCTATTAGATTTACCACTTCTATGCTTCAGGACAAAGGTATAACTCTGCAGGAATTCAACCCACTTCAAATGCCGTTGGTTAAGTTTACCTTGACTATTTATATCTTGCAAAGCTTGATGGTCAGTATATAAAACAAACTCTTTGGTTAGCAAATAATGTCTCCATTTCTTAAGAGCCTGAATGATAGCATAGAATTCTTGATCATAAACAGAGTATTTCTTTCTAGCATCATTTAACTTTTCACTAAAGTATGCAACAGGTTTACCTTCTTGGCTCAACATAGCTCCAATGGCACTGCCACTGGCATCACAGTCAACCTGAAACACTTTATTAAAATCTGGAAGTGCCAGAATGGGCTGTTCTATCACTTTCTTCTTCAATATGTCCATACTGGTACCTGCCTTGGCAGTCCACTTAAATTCTCTCTTATCCCCTCTCATAGTTTTTGTTAGGGGTGCACAAATACTGCTAAAGTCTCTAATAAACTTTCTATAGAAACTTGCAAGACCATGAAATGATCTTACCTCTGTTACATTCCTTGGGGCAGGCCATTCAATGATAGCCTTCACTTTTTCAGGATCCATTTTTAGACCCTCCTCTGAGATGACAAATCCCAGGTAAATCAACTCTTTCTGTACAAAACTGCACTTCTGTATATTTATCAATAACTGCTCCTCTCGCAGTTTTTCAAAAACTGTCCGCACATGCATCAAATGCTCTTCCAATGTTTTACTAAAAATTAAAATATCATCCAGATAAACTATCACGAACTTTTCCAGGAAGTCACGCAATACCTCATTCATCAGCCTCATAAACGTATTGGGTGCATTAGTCAATCCAAATGGCATAACTAACCACTCATACAAACCCTCTTTGGTTTTAAAGGTTGTCTTCCATTCGTCACCCTCTCTAACACGTATCTGGTGATATCCGCTCTTTAAATCAATCTTAGTGAAGTATTTAGCTCCACTCAAACAATCCATTATATCGTCCATTATGGGTAATGGAAAGCGATATTTAATGGTAATTTTATTAATGGCTCGGGAATCAGTGCACATTCGCCATTCGCCATTCTTCTTTGGTGCAAGTACTGTTGGTACTGCACAAGGGCTCAAACTTGCTCGAATCAAACCCTTCCTCAACAATTCATGAACCTGGCGGTTCAACTCTTCATTCTCTACAGGAGACATTCTATGGGCGGCCTTATTGGGTAAGCTAGATCCTGGCATTAAGTCAATCTGATGACTAATCTTCCTCATTGGCGGCAAACCCTCAGGCACATTGTCTGATATAATATCAGGAAATTCTGCTAACAGATGTTCAACTTCTGCTTGGAATGTCGGTAGTATCTTCTCTCTTTACAGTAGGAATTAATGCATAACACATTGAATCCCTCTTTAGACCATCCAAAAATTTTTTGCCATCTACTAAACAAATTCTAGCATTATTGCATACCTTTTCCTCAACCTCCTTCAATGGCTTCAGTTTGTGGCGTACTCCGTCTTTTGTCAGGGAATAGGTATTTGCATGCCCATCATGCGCTGCACGTCTGTCAAATTGCCATGGTCTTCCCAGCAACAAATGGCAAGCATCCATCGACAAAATATCACACAGGACCTCATCCTGGTATCTTCCAATTTGAAACTTGACCAAGCATTGTTCATTGACCAATGCTCTATGGTCCTTCTGCAACCACGCAATCCGGTATGGATGCGGGTGTTGTCTTCTTTCTAGCTTTAACTTAGCTACCATTTCCTCAGAAACCAAATTATCTGTACTACCATTATCAATAATAATATTACAGATTTTACCTGAACATTTGCACCTCGTGCGGAACAGGCTTTTCTGTTGGTCTGGTTCCTTCTCTTCGTTCAACAAGGTTCTCCTTGTGATCATCACTTCTCCTCGCTCTGCTTCTTCAGAGTGCTCAGATTCAACACCATCCTCAACAACCGCAGCTCTGGCATTACCTTCAGGCCTTCTGTTCGGTGTTTCTTGGTGTTTGGGACACTCATATGATCGATGCCCCTCTTCTCCGCAATTGAAACAGGTTCCACGAAATCTGCCTCTTCCATATCCGCGTCCACCTCTACCTCGTCCCCTTTGATAATCATTGTTCTGATTACGGGGTCGGTAAGCATTCTCCTCCTTCTGTTCCTGGTGATTGCTTGTTTCACCAGTCTGCTTTTGGTCATCATATTTACCTCCATTGGTTCTTCCACCAGTTCTTCCACCACGACCTCTTCCTCTTTGCTTACTGTCAAATCTACGGTTCAGTTTCTCTTCCACTTTCAGAGCAAACTGGTAAGCATCTTCAATGGTGCTCATTCGAACCAGACTCAATTCTTCTTGCACGTTGGTTCTTAACCCATTAATGTAACGGGCTACTCTCTCTTTATTTGCTTCTGTATGGCCGGTTCTGATGGAAATTTTAAAAAATTCCTCTGTATATTCTTTAACAGACTTGCTGGACTGTCGCAAACTCTGCATTTTTCTCAGTAGATCTAATTCGTAATCTGTCGAAATAAACTGCCGTTTCAGTTTTTCAACCATTCGATCCCACCTGGTGATCTTTTCTTTTCCTCTACGATTTCTTTCCAGTTGCACTCCTTTCCACCATATGCCAGCATGGCCTTTCAACTTTGTTCTGGCAAATTTTATTCGATTTGGATCTTCAACCTCCTCATATTCGAAATATTCCTCCATGTCATTAATCCAGTCAATCAATTCTTCTGGATTTAAATTTCTAGAATATGTGGATACATCAATCTTCGGCCTTTTCCCAATTTGAGAAATGGCTTTAATCATTCGAGCTTCTACAGAACTCATCGCTTCTTCTTCTTCTTCAGACGGATCATCAACTCCGCAAGCTTCATCATCGCTCTGGTCTTCTCCTCTTGGCTCTACTCCTCTACGCAATTCTTCCTGCAGGGCCTGCACTTGCCTCTGCAATGCTCGAAAGTCTCCTTCAGGAACCACGTTCCTTCCAGCACCATGATTTCTTCGCGGCGGCATTCTGCTTCACTTTTTCTCAGAACCCGTAACCCCAGATCCTGGTGCAAGCTGCCTCACGTTCGGCGCTCTGCTCACACACTCAGAATCTTATTGCTCTGATACCACTTGATGGGGAGCCAATTTTAATAACAAAGAAAAGACGCAATTTTATTTTGAAGCATGGAAAGCTTTACAATTTGGAACCATGAAAAATTACACAGTACAGAAAATGCCAAAAGAAGCCGCAGCCTTCGTCTCTCCAGCCTCCGCAATCCTTCAAAAAATCTCTTTTTATCATCACAGGTTCTTGCTGCAACCGCCGTTCGTAACCGTCCCTGTAACCATTGCAACGGTCCCCTGGAACTGCCTTAACGACTTCTGGAACTGTCAACTATCGTTCTGCAATGGTCCGTGAAAACCCGCCTTCTCTTTCCTAGCCAGGTCGCGAAAACGTGACATGTCGCGATTTCGCGACACTTTTCTGCCTTTGGTTCTTTTTCGCCAATGTGTCGCGATATCGCGACACTTTTTTGTCCTTCGACCTTCTTTGTCGAGGTGTCGCGATATCGCGACACTTTCGTTTGCTCTCTCTTTCGTTCCAAAGTTTGTCGCGATATCGCGACATCTTTTATGTCGCGATATCGCGACATCTACATTTTAGCTCTTGCTTTGTTCTGAGGTGTCGCGATATCGCGACAGCCTTTATGTCGCGATATCGCGACACTTGAGTTTTTGCTTTCGCCTTTGATCGGAGGTGTCGCGATATCGCGACAACCTTTGTGTCGCGATATCGCGACACTTGGGTTTGCGCCCGTCGTTGTGCTGATTGTGTCGCGATATCGCGACAACTGTTATGTCGCGATATCGCGACAATAGAGTTTGCGCCCGCCGTTGTGCTGATTGTGTCGCGATATCGCGACAACTGTTATGTCGCGATATCGCGACAATAGAGTTTGCGCCTGCCGTTGTGTTGATTGTGTCGCGATATCGCGACACCTTTGAACCTTAGAATATTTTTTCATACTTAGAACTTTTTTCTTGTTTCTTTTGTTTTTCTTTTTTTTGGTGATGCAAGATTGTTGTGCTGCCACTGGATGCTCTTGCATCAAGATCTATGTGGTAGATTATAGGGTAGACAACGCAAAATACTATGGTGGCCATAAAAGCTGGACAACCTACCTGGATTCGTGGCGGCTACCGATTCTACCATGTAAATTAAAAAAATAATAATAATAATGCTCAAGCCTCCTGTAACTTCTGCACTCAATTCACCTTAATGCAACAATACTTAGAGAACATAAAAAAAATTTTACCTTCTTCTTGTGGGAACACCAAATTTATAATTGTGCTTCTACCAACCGGATTAAATGCACATGCTGATTTTCGAAGGAGTTGGGCGAACATGCATTTCGATCTTTGCACTGGGTACGATTTTTAATAATGTTTTAACTATCTTCAACCTCCTTGCACCCAAAATATTCCTCGATCCTTGTGCTTCTACCGCCTCCAAGCTTGAAAAGCACTCCATGAATCTCAACGGGTGGCCTTGGGAATGAAAACTGCTTAGATGTCTACAAAGGATGCGCCTTGGGATGGAAATAAATCAACTTCGTAGCTTTAAATATTTAAAACTGCATTCTAGGGTGAAACGAGTGAAATTCCACTTCTCTAGGGTGCTTCTAATTTTTAAAATGATGTCAAAGCACTCATAAATCAGCCCTTGACGAAAAATATCTTCAACAAGCATGCTTTACTTTATAAAAAATGTCTTTGGATGAAAATAATCTACACTTTACTCTTTTCCAACCATCCGTGCTCCCGAAGTCTTCCTTCCTATTGCTTGGCGAAAATAATAGCTGGAGTGCCCTTTTAAAACATTCTTCCTCCTTGATTTAGCTTCAAAAAGTGCTTTCCTTAGAAAAGCAAGCTTTCTCTACTTTTGCTTTTCTAGAAAAACAAATAAAATCAATTTCACCCCTTCTTTGGAAATAAACTGCTTTTAATGGCACTTCTCCTTTGCATGAGATTTTCCCTTTGTCTCTTTTCTTTTTGGAGTTACGCTTCCTTTTAAAAATAAAATTTTGCCCCACTTTTTAGGGAAAATATTGCATGATACAAAGATTAGGGCAAAAAAATCTAATTGCTTGCTTTTATTTTTTTTGTTTTATTTTCCTTTTCTCTATTTTCGCCTCAAGAGGAGGCGAACATGACTTTCGCCCCTAACTTGGGGCGAAAGTGTTTTTCACTTTTCTTCTAGTTTTTTTTATAGTTTTTAAAATATAACATTCACCTAAGCAAAGCGCTCACGACTTTCACCCCCTAATCGGGGTGAAAGCGCGCCTTTTAATTTTCTGTTGCCCCAAAATTGGTGAATACGACTTTCGCCCCTTAATTGGGGTGAAAGCGTGCCTTTTTTTATAGTATATTTTTAGTTCTCCTCAACATTAGGCGATTATGACTTTCACCCCTTAATTGGGGTGAAAGTGTTTTATCATATTTTTTTAATTTTTTAATTTATACACATATATATCCCCCTCAATTGCGTCATTGCAATTTTTTCAAAAAATACAAATCATAAAAATATTTCTCGAGGGAAAATCAAGTTTTACCCTTGAAGATGTATTTTCGAACAAATGTACTCGCTTGGGGAAGGCAAAATAAGACCATTTCTATCTTCTTTTTTAAAGAATAAATAAAAGGAGAAAATTGTACATATATACATACTTGTGCCCATGAATTTCAGTGGTGGTAAGTCTTCAGATGAAGACCATTTACTGGGATCGGTAGCTCTCGGCCATCCATGTCCTGAAGATAATAAGCATTAACTGAATTTGCTCCTGAGATCTGGAATGGGCCCTCCCATATCACCTCAAATTTATGGTGCTTGCCAGGTTTCGCCTTATCTGAGTTCCACTTCAACACCAAGTCATCGACTTTAAATGCCCTTTCGAATGTTCTTTTGTTGAACCACTTCTGTGTTGTTCTGGCGTGCTCCATGAAAGCGTTATATGCTTTCTCTCTTTCTTCTTCGAGTTGCAAGAGTTGCGCTAGTCTCGCGCTCATAGGGTCAATTTCATCGCCTTCATCACTAAGCAACTGCAAAGTCTGGAGGACCGAAAGTTCAATATGGGTAGGCAAAACTGCTTCCTTTCCATACACCAGGGAGTAGGGGGAAGTTTTAATCGACTTCTTCATTGATATGCGATCCGCCCACAGAGCTTGGTCCAACAGTAGATGCCAACTTCTCTTATTGCTCCCAAGTGTTCTTTTCAATATCTGAAGTAGATTCTTGTTTGTGGACTCAGCTAAGCCATTTCCCTATGGGTAATAATTAGAAGATGCTTTCAAATAAATTCCATATCTTCTTGCAAACTCAGTAATATTCACTCTAGTGAAGGGAGTCCCGTTATCAATCACAATGGCATCTGGCACACCAAAATGGGTAATCAATCCCTCAAGGAAAGAGATGATTATCGCTTGATCCGCTTTCTTTGTTGGGATGGCCTCCGCCCACCGAGTAAAGTAGTCCATTGCTATCAAAATGTATTTATGCTCAATAGAAGAGTTAGGATCGATGACCCCAATGAAGTCTAAGCCCCACTATTGAAATGGAGCTTCTACCTGGATCGGATGTAGAGGTAAGGATGCCTTCTTACTCCTACCAACATATCTCTGACAATTATCACAGCTTTGACTCACCTTATGTGTATCTACGAAAAGAGTGGGCCAAAAATATCCAGCTCAAATGATCTTCAAGGCCATAGGCCTTCCTGCATAATGTCCACCAGACAAGCCAGAGTGGAACTCCTCCAAGATCTTCTACTTTTTAGACTCTTTCACGCATCTGAGGAGTACTCCATCTATGTTTTTGTGGAATAAACCATTCGACAATAGGACATATCTGAGTTCCTGTAGCCTAAATCTTCATCTTTGAGAGGAGTTGAGATGAGGGGGACATCTTCCAGACGTGAAGAATTTGACAAGGTCCTCTATCCAGTCATGATCACCTGATACTTGGTTGGCAAGATTACTCTCACTGATAACTTCGTCATGTAATGGTACTAGCGACTGAGAAGTTGCGCTCTTGGCCAACTCTTGACAGAGTGCTCGATCACGAACCAATTTGGTCGATCGAATCTCCACATCATACTCTTGAATCTTTGAAACCCAGTCTGCTCTTTTGTCACCAAGCTCTCCTTGAATAATAAAATTCTTGACATCTGGATGAATGACATAGACAATTATCTTGCTTTGAGAGATGAAATATCAAAATTTCTTCAGAGACTTCATAACCGCATAAACCTGCTTTTCAATGAAATTATACTTCTCTTGGTGCGGTTGAATAACTTGGCTTAGAAAAGTGATTGGTTGTTCCTCTCCATTCTCTTGCTTTTGTGTAAGCACGATGGCATAACTCTCCTACTCGCCTACTGCATAAAGGATAAAATCCTTAGAATAGTCTGGATTGATCAACACTAGTGCTTGAACTATTCTCTCCTTAATCTCTTGAAATGCCTGCTTCCTTTTCTCTTTCCATTTGAAATCTATATTTTTCTTTAGGAGTTCTATCATTGGTTTCACCACCTGAGCAAAGTCAGTGATGAATTTTTGGATAAAGTTGATTTGGCCAAAAAATGATTGTAGGTCTTTCTTATTTGCTGGTAGCGATAATTTTAAGAGAGCTTCAACTCTCATAGGATCAATGGCTAGTCCTTCCTTTGAGATCACATGTCCCAAGAGCTTTCCCTCCTTGATAACAAAAATGGATTTCTTCGGGTTGATGGAGATACCAAATTCTCGACACTTTTCAAACACCTATCTAAGATGAGATCCATGCTCTTCCCTGCGATGTGAGAAAAATAGTCATATCATCAAGGTAAATCACAATTATTCGGTTCAACAACTCACCAAAGGCGACATCCATGGCTCTTTGAAAAGTGGCGCCAACATTGGAAAGATCGAAAGGTATTCTTTGATAGGTGAAAGTGCCCCACTTTGTAGTAAATGTCATTTTGTGTTGGTCCTCATCCTTTACCCAGATCTGGTTATAGCCGAAGAAACCATCAAGCAATAAAAATATTTGTGCTCCAGCGACAACATGAAGGATCTGATCAATCTGTGGTAGGGGATAGTGATATTTCAAAGATGCTTGGTTTAGATTACAAAAATCTACGCATAGGTGAATATCTCCATTCTTCTTTTGTACTGGAACCAAGTTCGCCACCCAAGTCGAGTGCTTGATGGGGTAAATGATTTTTACCTCCAACATTTTCAGTAGTTCTACTTTCATAAGCACTTCAATATTTGGATTAATAAGGCGCTGCTTCTATCAAAAAGGCTTCACCCCTTCCTGCAACTCGATGGTGTGTTGGATCACATTTTTGTCATATCCTTTCAAATCATGATAACTCCATGCAACAATGTCAGGGAATTCAAAGCACATATTCTTAATGTCCTCGAGCTCTTCTAGAGAGCAATCTATCCCGACTTTGATGATCTTGTCAGGTCCCAACTTCAGCTTAGTATATTCTTTTTCATCCACCTTGATCCTATGCTTTTTTGCTCTATCACTCTGATCAAAGAGGCTCTCTAATGTAATCAATCCTTTTGGGATGTGATTATTCTTAAGTTGGATCAAACCTTCCGCTTCATCTTCATCCAATGTTCTCCCCTCCACACTACCAGCTTCTTTAATCAAAAAGTTTACAATATGTTCATCATTATCAAAAACTTGCCAGTATATGTTCTTATCTGGGACTGAAGGTCTATAAATCATCCTTACAGTCTTGGGCTTTCGCACCACACTCTCAATAGGAGAGAAGTTTGCACCAAGGGATGCTAGGAGATCTGCATGCTTATTTCATTCTCACAAAATCGCTTGAACATTTAATGCATCAAATGATTCAAAAAAATCCCATACCTTATTTCGGTACGCCTTCAGGTAGTGCTACTTTGAAATGCACTTGTTGGTCACTTGGTTGACAATCAACTCAGAATCTCCAAAAATTTACAACTGTTTAATCCCGAGCTTCTCTACTTTCTTTAGGCCCAAGCATAGTGCTTCGTACTCGATGGCATTATTTGTACAACTCTAGGTCAACCGGTACGAGTATATTTTTTGGATTCCTGAAGGAGAGATGAATACTACTCTAGCTCCGACACCATTCTTGCATCTAGCACCATCGAAGTACATTTTCCATAATTGGTTAGGAGCAAAATTAGATCATCAGGCACCTTCTCTTCACCCTTCTCAGGCTTAGTGATAGTATAACTACCGATCTTAGTCTCCATCATCGCATTGAAATCAAGCATAGAAAACTCATCCTCTAACCGAAGCTCATCCAAAGCTTCCTCCATCAAGTCCATCTCTTCCAACTCTTCGGTCACCATGTTTATTGAGTCTACAACTTTTTCTTCATCTTCAATCTTTTTGATATGATATGTGGAGGGCTTCTCATTATAAATGTGTATTCTCTTCCCTTTGAATAGAATCTCTAGGTGAGAATAGTCCAATGATAGGTAACCTCCCAACTTAGTTATGAACTCTCTAGATAAACACATGTTGAAGTATGGTTCCAAGTCTACCACAATGACTTCTTGTATGATAGTAATTTAGGGCATACTATGTAAGACAATTGGGATATCCTTGATCACTCCCACCATTTTGATAGGGGTGCCATCCAACTGTAAGATACCTGGGCTACTTCTTGTATACTCCATTCCCATGATTTCACATACTACCTTTGGCATGACAATTGTCATCGCACTCGAGTCAATCATGCAATTGTGTATGATCCAACCCTCCATCCTGAGAGATAGATAGAATGGGGGAGGTCTATTTTTCCCCATGGTTGAAGTGGGCAATGTCTAAGCTAGTACTATTTACGTAGGATTTTTCTTCTTATCCTTCACAAATTTCAATGATTCTTGCAATAGATCTACTTGTCCAGGCAATTGTAGTGCATCATAGAGACTCACCTTAGCGGGAATCTTCTTCAGTTCTTCTATGATATTATATGACTATGCGTTAGGCTCCCTTGATTCACCAATAGCTTCATATTTGCTTTGGTACTGTTGTGTAGCCTCTACCCTCTGATGCTTGGTCAAAGATGGGTACTTGAGCTTCTCCTTCGCCTATTCTTTTGTTTTGATATGTACTTGTGTAGTGGAAGGTTGTGAAGTAGATGCTTTTGCTTGCATTCTATCCTTCATCGAGGTAGGCAAAAGATCCTTCAACAAGATAGGCTCATCTACTTTAGATGTTGGTGCAGGCGCTTTCACTTGAGATTGCTTCTTTTCATTCTGCACCTTCTACTCAGTGGGTACCTTCAATGGCTCCATCTCTATCTGGATCTACAATGATAGGTTTCTTCCTAGATCTTGTGAGAACTGAAACTTGCTCAATAGATGGGACCATGAAGTTGTGATCAATTTTTGAGATCATGTTAACTTGACCACTAGAAGTGCTTTCTACCAGTGTCTGCACATAGTTCAAATGAACCATGTAGGTATCTTCACCATGAGGATCATTACAGGTAGAGCACCAATATGTCCACTTTGATGTACCAACTTCTTCATTAACCAATACGGTTGTATTTCTCTCAACACCTTTGCTAGTCGAAGTTGCTTGCTCTCTAGTAATCGATGGCATTTGAAATCTTCTTGATCAAAATTCAGCTTCAGCTTGCTTCTTCTTGATGGATGTGATTTCATTTGACATCGTCCTCACTATTGAATTAAGTGATTGCATCTCCTACAAT
The DNA here is from genome assembly GCA_028583015.1 of Wollemia nobilis. Lineage (NCBI taxonomy): Eukaryota > Viridiplantae > Streptophyta > Pinopsida > Araucariales > Araucariaceae > Wollemia > Wollemia nobilis. Next base: position 11,206,529 of record JAQPPZ010016879.1, on the reverse strand, counting down.
AATTTCATGTGGGGATCAATATTTGAGGGCACTAGAGGTGTTGGAAAAGGTAAAGGTACTAGTAGAGAAGGCAATGTTGGGATAGAAGGAGGAGTAGGTAGTTGTGGAATAGTTGGAGCAGGTAATTGTGGGACTAGAACTGGTGCAATTTGAGGTGGACTCGAGCTCCATGAAGGAATAGGATACATAGAAGGCATGGGTTGTGAAAATGCACTAGAATACAGATGTTGTGGAAGATCAGGAAGAATAGGTATTGTTACCTTTGGAGGTAGCTTACCTATGGCAATCAGATCCACTTTGGCCTTTTGAGCTTGCATGTACAAATCTGGAAATGTGTTGACATTGGCTTGTCGGATGGCCATACCAATGTCAGAGTTGAAAGCTCGAAGATAGTAAAATGTGGCTTGTTCATGGGTTGATCGAAGACCATCAGGGACTCTCTACCAACTTTGAGTGAACCTGACATTGAAATCCACTATTTCCTCCTATGGATGTCTTTGGATATTTGTGAATTGATGTAGTAAGGAAAAAGGATCAACTTGCTCATGGAAATTCTTAATCAACAATTCTGCTAACTGATCCCATGTGGTGATAGTAGCGGGTGGTAAGGACCGGTACTAGTACAACAACTTTCCTCTGAGGGACAACATGAGCAATCTTACCATAATGTCTTCATCTGCAATGTCGTGTATTATTTCCAAAGAAGCCACATCTTGGATGTGCTCGTAAGTAGTCTTACCTGTACCATCATAGGTGGGCAAAGCTTTCAATGCTGCTTGAGGGACTAGGTTTTGAGCTTGTAGATTCAAAGCTCCTGAGCTATTCCATGCTGGAAACTACCTTGGTGGTGGCTATTGTGGTGGTAGATTTTGAGCCATGTGGATTGGTGTGTGTGGTTGGGGAGGTGGAAAACTAGTAGTTGTACTAGCAGGACTTGAAGGAATAGAAAACACACCAGCTAACTGAGAGGATGTTGTAGTGGATGGGACAACTAGAGGAACTAACCTAGGGTGTTCTCCTAGCTCTTGGATGTCAAGTTCGTAAAACTCAACTAGGCTCTTCAGAATTTTTGGCCTTCGATCTTGTAATCATGAAGAAAGATTTTGCTCACTTCATGTTCGGAGGCTTCTAGGTAGAGCTGAGTCACCAGATGTTCTAATCATACAGTACAAGGTGAACATCAAACCTTAATACTATTAAAAGTGGAACCTTTTGAGAGTCCCACCAGGCGTGCCAAAAATTATTGGTCACGAATCTACCTAGTTACAAAGTCTATGCCTTGTGCACCCTAGACCCGACCAACATTGAAAGGTCGAAGGAAAGGAATGTCCTCCGGGCCAATCTCCAGAGAGGGTTGGCTCCCTTACTAATCCTACACTGGGTATAAGCTTAGAGAAATAGGAAAGAAATGGGAAATGATAGAAAGAAATGGAAATATGGCTATAAGCCAACAATGTAGGATGGGGATAGACTAACAACCAAATTTTCACCAAGCAATTAGCAACATGCAACAAAAATACAAGCGCAAAAACTTCTAATAGTTATGCAAGAAAATAACCCCTAGAGTGCATTTCAGTGTTCACCCCCTCACAAGCAAAGACTAAATTCAGAAGCAAAATTCACTCACAACAAATAATGGAAATGAAAGCTTTCAGAAATTACACACAGAAAATTATCAAGTGCAAAACCACTCGAAGAACCAAAAGCTGAAGCATTTCTATTGATGTAGAAAACTTAGAGTGTTTTTCTGCAGAGTGTCCATCCTCCTTTTACAATGAAAAATGATTAGTATTTATAGAGGGATTTCACCTCTATCATTTAATGCATATACAACAAAATGTTGGTAGATCAAAAACCAACGTGCATATTTTCCTCCTCGGCATCAGTGATATCTTCAGTCAAAACATTCTTCAAGGAAACCATGATCCTACTTTGATGGGAGAATCTCACAAAGAAGTCAATAGGAGTAAATGCTTGAAGCAACCTTGGATGTCGGTGCATCGGGATGCAGCAAAATCATCTAAAAATTGGGCATTTGGTCATTGAATTTGCTTCACCTTGCACCTTGGAAATTCACTTTCACTAGGAAAGTCCACCGAGCATTAAATCTACTTTAAAAATTGGTAAGGTTGATAGTCGGTGCATTGGAAATGAACAAGAATTGTCTCTGAAATCTCAAAATTGAAGCAAAAATTCTGAAAGTGCTGCCTACTATAGACACCTAAAATACATCATGTTTAGGAGACTACTCATATGGGCACATCCAAAGACCATATGACTGATCTTGGACCTTTCCAAGAGCTAGCAGTGGTCCTAACCACTCAAAAGGGGTAGTTCTGGCCCATTCAGGCTTGGTCGCTATCAATCAGAGTGGCCACCAACATAGGTCACTGAAGCTGAGAGCAGCCACATCTAGCCACTGCTCTGGATAATGACTAGCACCAAAACATAGTTTGGCCATGAGGGAGGGCCCAAATCATGGATAGTGATGGCACTTGCATTGTTTGTGAGTAGTTTTTTGACAAAGATCTCCCAGAGTTCCTCCTGACTGCTCCTTCAATGCAGATATATGATTGATCCTTCCCCTCTAATGGTCGAGGCTTGATCATGCGGAAGCCAAGATCTGGATCTAGATCTGAATCTAGGAGGTCTACATATGCATCCTCCCAAGAAAAAGAAAGAATCGCGAATATCATAATTTTTGTGCAATGGAGCCCTAGAAAATTGGAGAGTGATTCCATACCCCTTTGAGGAGTAGCGAAGTGCTGTCCGAGTAAGCGATGACTACGAGCCATCCAAGCATTTAGATCAAGACGTTCTTCACCACCAATCAGTGTATGAACATAGGGCGACCCTTGGACATCAATTTAGATGAGGAATCTAGTGCCACAACCCCTTGGTTCATGAGGAAGAAGGTTTCATTTCATGGTCGCTGTCCTTGATAGTGGCCTGTAGGCACAACCTAGGGTTTTAGACACTATTTCCCAAGTTTTAGCATAGATATTTTATTTCTTTATATTTTATCAATTAATGTTAGAATAGATTTTGCTCTCTTAATGAATTTTCATGGTAATTTCTAAGTTATCAATGCATTCTTGCTTAGTTTTATTTCATCATGTTTTTATTATGCTTTTACATCATTCTTTGTAGATCTACTAATAATGCCTCATCTTGAGAGGCAGCAGGTGCTACTGATCATTTGTTGTTGTTTCTTGTACGTAGGTTATAGGTTCCAGGACCAAGTCAAAGCATTCAAAGCGTCAGATCCCTCCAGGCAAGCGAAGGAGAAGAAGGCATCAGTAAGCCCTTATACAAGTTCGTGTACGGATCTGAGAGGCCTACGGAGTGCACCACCCCCTTGCGAGGGGCCTTTCTTTGCTTGTAATCATTGTATCAAATGGGGTATCCCTAAGAGGGACCAATCTGTAACCAAAGTTTCAAAATGAATTAATAAAAGATATCTCTTTATTTTGTTACTTCCATGTTATTTATGCATTTATGGTATTTTCTTTTGATATTATGTTGCAAGTAGACTAGGTGTACGCTTCCCGAGGTCGTACAGATGGCGATCATGATGGGACCCCCACCTGGTTTTCTATTTTTAGCTATTTTGTTATATTTTATGTGTTTTTTATGTGCAGGTCTAGCCACTCTAGTTGATAGCAGCTAGCAGATAGAGGCCACTTTTGAAGACAATGACCTAGCACAGCCACTCTGGTCGACAATGGCTAGCAAAAAAATTGCAACAGAGGGCAACCTATGCTTCATCAGATGTGGATTTCAGGTTGGGGCAACTCTCTGCTATTTTTCCTTTCTCTATCTATGATTTATTCTATCAGAATACATTTGGAAAAATATTAAAATAAAAATGCATAAAGCTTCTTAGTTTTCTTAGTTTTCTTCTAGTCATTGCTAGGAATAGCGGACCTCTAGTTTCAAATTTGCCCTAGTCTCCAGCAGTCTAGGTTTTGTTTGTAGAGCTTGCTTGCATGGGGCCCAGCTAGAGGCCATTATTTCATAAAGTAGAAATGCATTCTCTGAAAGTCATTGAATCAATTAGACATGCATTTTTTTGAAAATAAAATGTTTCTTTTTAGGCATGTAGGAAAGAGCATGAGTGCTTCTTGATGCATTGTTTTCCCTTATACAAAAATCTAAAAAGAACATGCACACACCATGATTCATTTAAATGCTAGTGAGGTGGACTTCATCACCATCCACTAGTAGAGTTCAATGAGGGTGGCTTTCATCTCCACCCGTTGTCTCAAATCCCATGAACCTTTTTTATTGGCCATTGGCTCCAAGATCCATTATAGCTCATGGGATATATGCATATACTCCTCTTCTGAGAGGTATGATCATTGACCAAGTGAGTATTGGGTGAGGACCGGGAGGACCTATGCTCCCTGACTAGGTGTGGACTTCATCACCACACATTTTGGTTGGATAACGTGATCATGACTTTCATTTTCTATTGTCGAGCTATGAGTATATAGGTGAAATCCACTTGAAACAATCTGAGTATATCATCAATAAAATGTAAAACATGATGAGAGTTAGATTGTAGCTATCAAAAAATCTAAAAACACACCAAACCAGTCTAGGAACACCAAGAAAACTTAAAAGAGATAAACACTTGTTTACTTTGTTTGTGTGTTCTAAAATCTACATAAAAATATAATTCACAATTATCATGGTCTACATGCGGAGCAACCACCCTCGATCCAACATCGAGGTGGAAGATGATACACACTCACAATCATAATGACATTGAGCCACCCACACACAATATCATTGAACAAAGTTTAATGAGCCTTAGGGGTGATAACTCAACCCATGGGGGGACTCCTAACTAAACCCTAGCTAGAGAGCCATATCTAAGTTCCTCTCATGGTAGGCATGAGGGGGCTTCAAGGCCTCAATATTCACATAGACATGAGGAGGCCTCAAGGCCTCAATCATCACATAGGCATGATGGGGCTTCAAGGCCCCAATATTCACATAGACATGAGGGGCTGCAAGGCCCCAATCTTCACATGACACACTTAGGTCAGATCAGCCCATTGAGGGGTAGAACACAAGGGCTGCACCTAGTCGCAGACCCAGAGCACCTCCTAGCCTCCTTGAATATGGGAGGATACCCATAGATCATGATCTCATTGGGGCTAATGGGACTCCATGGGATCAATCATGGAAGTCTAGATAACTTGATGAGTTGGATCGAGTTCTCTCGAGACCAACTCAAAGAAGCATTGCTACTACACATTCTATTTTAGGAAGTTCACATAGCCATCAAACTACAAGGTACACCAATGAGCCAAGGGAAGCTTCAAAGCATCCCCATAGCATGTGCACTACCTCTGACCATGGGGGTACAAAACATAGATCACTCTACACAGAGCAGGTCACCCTAATAGACAAGGGCAAGAACATAGCAGGAGCCTCTACAAGAGGCCTATCCATTAGGACTCCTCATACAAAGTTACAAAGCCATAGATCTTCAGTGGTAGATCAGTCTATCACGTTAGGCTATATGAGGATGCAAAAAAAGCTACTCCAAGACAAGGAGGAAGCATTGTACAAGCATTTAGAAGCCCTCAAGCAAGAAGAAGCATGAAAAAAATGGTATTTGCACCTTCAAGAATAGTTCTTGAGAGGAATAGATAGAGCATGAAGAGCAAGCAGATAGGTTGGCTCAAGCCAACTTACACATAGGTGGTGAGCAACACCAACATGATAGATGTGATTCTCAGCATGAGAGATGCACTAGACAAAGAGATGAGCACACTCACCATACCTCAAAGTATCAACAATGCCTAGATCTAGAATAGACACAACTTAATCAAGAATAGGCGGGGATGGAAGATCAGGAGTAGATATATCCTGAACCTTCATCCATAGTCATGGGGGATGAATATAGATGCCCTAAATCGGGTAGACACAGGATTACCTCCTCGACCACCATGAGTAAACCTTCAAGAATAGGAGATCATTTCTTCGAAGGCATACAAAATACTCATTGAGAGAGTCAAATCTCTCGAGAAATAGGATGTGGTTGGGTAGAAGCCAACCCTGAGTAAAATACACAACCAACCATTGTGCCCTTCAGTACCGAGTCCTACATATCCTAGGCACTTTGAGATGCCTAGGCTAGACAAGTTCAAAGGAGAGGAAGAAACGCAAGAACATGTCATAAATTTTATGAATGTATGCTTCCAACTTGAACATAATGATGCCCTAATGCTAAGAACTTTCATCATGACATTATCAGGCACAACAACCGAATGGTTCAACCAATTACCTAAGCACAACATCATCAACTTTGAGCAACTAGTGAATGCATTTCTTGAACACTTTTCTTTTGGTATCAAGAAGAAAGTAAACTTGTCTGATCTAGAAAACCTAAAGCAATATGATGATGAGCTAGTTATGGACTATGGGAATAGATGGAGGAAGGTAATGGTAAAATTACCATTTTCTGTTCCCACTATAGAGCTCACTTGGATGTTTACCAAGAGTTGTACAAAGCACATCTCATTGCTATTGCAACTACAATAGTATGAAACATTCAAGGAAGCCTTGGCTCAAGCCAAGCTAATAGAAGACATCAAGGTTGAAGAAGGAGACCTTAAGCTCCAAAACAAAAAGGACTGGAATAATAACAACCACAATAAGAATCAACAAAAGTAGGCCAAGCCTGCTCAAGTCAATCAGGTTGTGTTAAACATGCCAAAGGGAGGCAATAGCCAACAACCATAGAACTATCAGGCTCAACCCCCACCAACCAATTACAACCCAAAGAACAACCAAGGTCAAAATAAGGAACATCGACCACCTCACTATTTCATGCCTTTATCAGAGTCGATGCAATCAATATTCAACCAGCTAAGCGAGGCACAAAGACTCAGGCTACCTGAGGTACAACTTCTTGACCCTAACCATCCCAAGCCCAAGGGATATAGGGAAGATCAATATTACCCATATCATAGAATACATGGGCATGATATCGAAACATGTATCGGATTCAAGAATGTTGTACAAAACATGATTGAGAAGGGTGAGTTAAAAGTTGACAATCCATTAGCACCTAATAATAGAGACATGGGCATATTCAGAAACTCATTGCCTAATCATGAGGCCCCTAGAGATCAGGGCACTCAAGTGAACCAAGTTCGAGTCGAACCTCCCACTCAGGGATGCATCGGAATGGTTGAAATAGTCAATGTGGTGATAAGAAGTCAATGATATAACCAACCAGAGCCTCCAGTGGCTCCTATTCATATCTTGGTTGCACCTCGATAGAGGTAGGTGTAAAATAATCCTCCAGGTCCACCAGCATGACCTATGGTAACTATCTGGAGTAGACTTGTGCAAAATCTCCAAATGACACCAACCAAGTTATCAATCTATGAGCTCATTCAATAGTCCCCTAGACATAGGGAGACTTTAATGGAAATCTTGAGATCGATTGAGCTATAGCCCTAGAACCCTGATGCATTCACAAACTTTGTGGGGTAGGTCCAATAGTGTCAAGAGCCTATGATCCATTTCTATGATCATGAAATCAAGGTAGTCCCTACTACCATAGCAGACCCACCTCTGCATATCATCACATCCATCAATGACATACCCTTCAAGTGGGTTTTAATCGACATGGGCTCATCGATTAATATAATCACAACAAAAGCTATAGGGCACCTAAAAATCCCTAGGTCAAACATTGTCCCAACCTCCTATACATTGAGAGCTTTCAATGATGCACTGTGCTCCATAGTGGGTACAATTGTTTTGCCTATAAAGGTAGGGCATAAGACCATCCCTATGATGTGTCATGTATTGGAGGGGTAATGTAGTACAACATCCTCCTAGGGCATCCTTGGATAAGGGACATGTAGTGCATTCCCTCAATCTTGCACCAATGCATCAAGTATGTGCATGAGGGACAAGTACATGTGGTTCCATCGGATGAAGAGCCATTTAAATATATGCATCAGGTTGACTTTCTAAGGGATTTTTTCCTTCCATCAACACACCTATACATAAGGCCTTCATCCCCTACCACACAACCAAAAAGTAAGTCTAAATCAGTGTGAGGTGACCCATCCACATCGACACCACCTCCTGCATCTAAAGCTACTGGCGCTTCTGAGAAACCCACAATATCTAAAGAAAAGGACTCTCAGAAGCTAAAAGTACCCTTGGTGGAGGAAGGACCTAAAGAACTTCCAACTATAGCAGCTGCAAAAATTCCAAATCCCATGGAGGAGGAAGATTCCCAAGACATAGTCGAGGAGGTACCTCAACCTACCTCACTTGCTTCATCAACGACATCATCTGCACCGTAGGTGATAGTTCACTTAGCCAACATAGGTTTAGGTGAATATCTTGTGTAGAATATGACTTTCACACCCATTATCGAGTCTGCACAAGACATGGGATGACCAAGAGTCCCAAACTTACCAATAGGGATAGTGGTTCCATTAGGGATCCCCCTAACCAAACCAACTTCATCTATGCTAGTTTGGATTATGCCCATAATGCTTCAGATATTGAGGAGGATGAGGATGAGCCATTCACCATGAATGTTCATTACTTTTCCAATCTTGAGTTTTCTCTAAGGTACTTTGAATGATGCCATTGGCATGGCCATGGTTTAGGTCTGTATGAGCAAGGGTGTTGACTTCCATTCCAACCATAATACCAATTGCCTACTGATAGGTTTGGTCTAGGATATCACATCCAAAGCCATGATGATTCATTGGTAGTAGCTCTAGATAGACTAAGCTTAGGGTTCGAGGAAGACATTGAATGGAATCCCTATCAACCCTTGAATAGAAGCTACTTGAGTGATAGATGGGTGGCTATGGTCAATATAGGACCACCCGATGAGTATCATCCAAATTTCTCTCTCGAAGCAAGCCCATCAGGAATCATCCTATGGGAGGATGAACCAAGCCATGGTTATGAGTGAGAAGAGAATGAGTATGTCACAAGTGAGTCTGAGGATGAAGTCAGATTGGCCTATCATGGGCCTTGATATTTACAACACCTCGCTTGGTCAGGTAACATAGAAGGTGGATACATCATGGATGAGAGTGGCTATGAGTCAGAGGACTCAACTGAGATGGCCTACCTTGGGCCTAGACATGCATGCCACATCATAGGGCTAGTGGAAGTAGATAATAGATTCTTCATAGATGATAGTGACTATGAAGATGAGACTAAAATGGCCTATCTTGGGCCTCAACATTTAGGTCAACACCCAATTCTAGTGGGTAGGAATGAGGGGTTCTTCATAGATGATAGTGACTATGAGGATGAGATCGAGATGGCTTATCTTGGGCCTCATCACTTACGTCAAGTCAATCAACTTGTTGAAATAGATGAGATACTCCACACAATATATCCTGGCCCTCGCTTTAGGGGAAGACCACTCAATTTAGATATAATCTATCGCATGGTTTTCCTTGATCCACCTACATTTAGAGAGCTACTTCAGCCTAATGATCCCATCATCTCATCTATTCATAGACCGGATCTTGAGATCCCCATACCCCTAGAGCCACATCTTGGGTATGGAAGGTAAATCATTAATGCAGAGTTTCACCCATGTGGTCCTAGAGATTTCATCCCATCCATCAACATGATCTCCATTGATTTGACCACTCCACTCCATAACCCAATCGATCCATCTAAACCATTGTGTCTTAATTTAGATGCTATTGATTGGGATCATGTTGATTCACCCTTGGAGCCTGAAGATTTCTTCCCCAATGAAGAAATGCTACAACCATTTCATTTTGCACCAGGCTGCGCACATGATGTTTATCATGCTGGTTTCGACCATGATTTAGTTGAACCTTTAAACCTAGCAGATGACATCCATTTAATCCCCACTCCTCACCAGCTTGAGGAGGGGTCACATATGGCAATAGAGGAGACTTTCAAAGTGGACATCAGCGATGATCCTTCTAATCCAAAGAAATTCAAGTTTGGAGAAAGCTTATCTCCAGAAGAACAGGCCATCATTATTCCTCTATTGAAAGAGAGACCTAGTCTCTTTGCTTGGACCTACAAAGATATGTTGGGACTAGATCCAAAATTGGTTGTCCACAACCTTTCACTAGACCCCACAAAGAAACTGGTCAAGCAAAATCTTAGAAATATGCATCCAACCATCACTTTGATGGTAAAGAATGAGTTGCAAAAACTATTGGATGTAGTCTTTATTGTTCCCATCGACTATCTAGAATGGGTATCAAACATGGTGCCCATAGGAAAACCTGATGGAAGAATCCATATTTGCATGGATTTTAGGGATCTCAATAAGGCAACACCCAAGGATTCATTCCTGTTGCCTAACATAGATGCTCTTGTAGATGCAACTACAGGTCATGAGATGCTCTCCCTCATGGATAGTTTTTATGGTTACAATCAGATTCGGATTAAACTTGAAGACCAACATAAAACCATGTTCACCACTCCATGGGGGACATTTTGCTACAAAGTAATGCCATTTGGTCTTAAAAATGTTGGTGCCACGTATCAATGGGCTATGACATACATTTTCCATGACTACATGCACAAGATCTTAGAAGACTATATCGATGACTTACTGGCCAAGTCATTGTTACGTGAAGAGCATGTCGAGATCCTCAGAAAGGTCTTCGATCACCTGATTGAGCACAATGTCAAGTTGAATCCCAAGAAATGCATCTTTGGCGTAACTTCTGGAAAGCTCTTGGGATTCATCATTTCTAAATGAGGCATCGAAGTAGACCCAACAAAGGTAAAGGCTATCCTAGAAATGGCCCCACCCACTAACATCAAAGAGCTGAGAAGCTTATAGGGCAAAGTAGCATCCATAAAGTGATTCATCACACAACTATCGGACAAATGTCGACCCATGAATCGACTGCTACACAAGGGGGTCCCATTCCATTGGGATGAAGAATGTCAGCAAGCCTTTACTAAAATCAAGAAGTACCTGGCAACGCCACCAGTATTAGCTCCACCAAGGCTAGACGTGCCATTCCTTCTATATATATCCACTACCAATTTTGCTTTGGGCACCATGTTGGCTCAAAAGAACATGCAAGATAAAGAACAAGTGATATATTACATCAACCACACCTTGGTGAGTTATGAGCTAGGGTACACATACGTAGAAAAGTTGTGCTTAGCAATGGTCTTTACGACCAAGAAATTATGCCACTACATGTTGAGCCATACAATGTATGTGATATCAAAACAAAATCCTTTGTAGTATATGATGAGCAAGACATATCATAATACACGTACTACAAAGTGGATCATGCTATTGATAGAATTTGACTTGGAATTCATAATCCAAAATTCCATCAAGGGACAAGTCATAGCTGATCAACTGGTAGAGGTGCCTCTTCAGAATAGTAGGCCTCTCACCATAGAACTTCTTGATGATGTAGTATTTGCATTATCAGAAGCACCCAAACCCAAAGAACCTAAAAATAAAGCTGACATGACTTTGTTCTTCGATGGTTCAAAGTGTGAGCAAGGGGGTGGTGCAGGGATTATGTTTTTCATGCCACAAGGTGCTCCAATACCCTTGTCATTTAAGCTAGACTTCCCTTGCATGAATAACAACACCGAATATGAGGCCCTAATATTGGGTCTCCAAATAGCCATCGCTATGAAGATCAAAAGGCTAAATATCTTTAGTGACTCCCTTCTCATAGTCAACCAAGTTAAGGGACTATTTCAATGTAGGGATCCAATCCTGAAAGCTTACAAAGAGCTTGTTGACACTTATCTAGCCCAACTAGAATGGTATGACATCGAGGCAATCCCTCACATATCAAAAATATTTGTAGACACTATGGTATATTTGGGATCCTTGATCCCTCAGAATCCATCTACTGATTTCACTACCATTCATGTGAAAATGCTCTCACAATCAGTGATGCAGCATGAGGCTTTTGACAACAAAGAATCATTCAACATGATTCATATAGAACCAGACCATGAGTGGTTCTATAAAGCCAGAGACTTTCTAAAGAAGGCACCTTGGGGGTCCTTGATCTCGTAGGGTCCTACAGAGAATGGTACCATCATTCACCATAAGGTTATTTCTCAATCTGCATTTATGCACATCGAATTATAGGAGGAACAAGTCATCTTATCTATTGAGGTTGTAGCTTATCAGGATTGGCTATCCCAATTACAAGATTTCCTGAAACTTGGAATCATCCCACATGGATTATCACAAGCCAAAAAATGAGCATTCAAGCAAAAAGTGACTAGATATGTCTTGCTAGGAGGTATATTGTATCATCAAAGCTATGATGGAGTCCTCCTTCATTGTCTTGAGCCCCAAGAATTAGCTTGGGTGATTTTGTAAGCTCATGATGGTACATGCGATGGCCACTTTAGTGGCATGGCCATCATCAAGCGCATCCTTCGAATGGGTTATTATTGGCCCACCATGGAAAAGGATTGTTGTGAGTATGTCAAGAAATGCGTTAAATGTCAACATCATGCAAATATGATGCACTTGCCATCTTAGGCCTTACAACCCATTCAGGTGGCTTGGCCATTTTCTTAGTGGGGTTTCGATCTAATTGGAAATATCTCTCCCCCATATTTAGGTCGACACACATTTATCTTAATGGCCACTGAGTACTTCACCAAGTGGGTGGAAGCGGTCCCCTTAACATCGATGATAGGACCTCGAATTATGGAGTTCATACTTCACAATATCATCTGTCGCTTTGGGGTCCCCTTCAAGATAATCTCGGATAATGGTCCATCATTCAAGAACAAAAATATGTGGGCTTTAACATCCAAATACAACATTCAGCATAGTTTTGCGACACCATATTATCTACAAGCAAATGGGCAAGCAGAGGCCTCAAACAAGATGATAGTAGCCATCTTAAAGAAGATGATGAAAGAAAATCATAAGGATTGGCATCTGCAATTACCCCTTGCATTATGGGCTTACAGGACTAGCATGCGGATGCCCACTAGGGCAACACCATTTTTGCTTGTATATGGTATTGAGGCCATTATGCCCTTAGAGTTGGAAATTCCAACATTGTACATCGCATTGAAAGAGTTCATCAATGATGATACTGTACGACAAGCTCACCTTGATCAATTGACCCTTCTTGATGAACGTCGCATCAATGCTCTTGAGCATCTTCATGTTTACCAAGATCATTTAACATGAGCTTATAACAATAAAGTCCACTTGAGAGACTTTAAATTTGGGGATCTTGTGCTTAAATAGAACCAATAGAATTCAAACCTACCACCGCATCTACGAGACAAATTTATGACCAATTGGATAGGTCCTTATATCATCTCTAAGAAGATTGGACCTAGGACATATCACCTAACATCATTAGAAGGTGTTGAGGAGCTAGAGCCTCTCAAAATTATTCATCTAAAGGCATTTTACACATAAGCACAACAAAACACAAAAACATTCAAATAAATGTCAAAAATATCAAAAACATTCAAAATTTTCAAAATTACAAAAACAATAGAAAAATTCAAAATAAAAAAGCTCCAAAGGCATCTTAAAGCCCTTTGGTCAAATCACAAAAAGCCCCAAAGGCATCTTAAAGCCCTTTGGTCACTTCACAAAAGCCCCAAAGGCATCTTAAAGCCCTTTGGTCAAAAACAAAACACAAAAGCACAAAAATAGTTTAAAGTCAAAAAGTTCAAAAAATATTCAGAATAATCAAAACTCAAAAACAATTGAAAACATTAAAAATACAAAAACATTTGCATTTGGCATTTGCATCCATTAGTTGCATTGCATTAGGCACGTTGCATCCATTGCATTTGCATTAGATAGATTTGTGTTTGCAATCTTACAAATGACACCATGTTTGTACCTCAATCATGCATCTTCAAAATCCATCATCATCCACAACCCATGTGAGTAACTATGTTTTTCAACACAACCCCTCCTATTGCTATAAGGGATATACTAGGGTTTTTTGGTCACTCAGCCATACCTAGTGATTTTATCAAATTTTGTAGAAAGCTATCTTCACTAGCAGAAGATGAGGTCTAGTTGTGATAGTACCTAGCATATATCAAAATCCTATCACTAATCAAAACACTAAAATCCTAGTTGGAACAAGGGAAAGATGAACACTACAAAGTGGTACTAGGCATCCTAAGCGAAAAGTCATCACCTGCTCATTTTGTGATGCGCGTGGTCTAGGATTTTGATCATTGGCAAAAGGACAAGTTCCCCCTACCCAAATAAATCCCTTGCTTTCATCAAAACAAGCAAAAATGAAAAAAAAAAAAAATAAAAAAAAAAAAAAAAAGTGTTTTTTTCTCCCTCCTAAAATCCCTGGCTCAAAGAAAAATAAAATTCAAAATAAATAGTGATTTTCATCACTAAAGCATGAGCAAGTATCCCAAATAAATGTGAATAAAATAAGGGGGTGAAGAGCTTGAATCCCTGGAATGGTCAATCTCCACAAGCCATTGAGTGATCCCTAATACAACAATGGGTTGAATGAATCCCGCCTAGCATTAGGGTAGTTCTAAGCAATTTGTAAAAAGAGCTAGCTTTAGGTGTCCTATATCGCCTAATGGTCTAATCCAACTGAGTCCAACTTAGGATCAGGATGGGCATTTGAGGATCCCCAATACAACAATGGGCTGAATGAATCCTGCCTGGCATTGGGGTATGCTTATGTTTCATCTAATATATTCATTTGCACACACAGGGATAATGAATATCTAAGTCTTCATAACAAGAACTCTATCTTTCAGGAGTCCTGTATGGTCAGTATACACCTTTTGATGAAGTAACTAGGATGTTTGAGTCTCATGGAAAACCTCAAAAATCCCCTCATAGCAACAAATCATGTCATCAATCAAATCAACTTTCTTTATGAGGTTTTATTCATTAAAGGGTGTTTATGAAATAGGATAGATACCGGATAAATATCAGCAATGATATTTAGACGGCCACTGACTATTTTGTGCATATCATTTAATTTACAGAAGCTTATAAAGAAAGCACATACATATCACATCATCTCATCTCACATATGGATGCTTAAATGATTAATTCTTATGATAAGAGTTATTGTTACATTCATGATTGTTTTACATTCTGTGGTGTCATCCATTAGATTGTTAAACTCATATCAAATTCATTCCTTATGTTTTAAGTGATTAAAGCATACAAGTTCATTTACATTATATTATCCCCATATAATTAATGCATCACATCATCTATCATATCATAGCACATAGATTAAATGCATAAACAATTAAAACAAATTAAACATGCATTTAACATCCATATATGCATACATCCATAGTAGTGCATCCACATATCTAGATCATAACATCTAAGCATCCATCCATCATCTAGCTAGAGCATGTCATCACATCATATAGCATAAGATCATAGACATTGCATCCATATGCATCTCATAAACATCATAATAAAAATAATCACATAATACACATAATGAGTCTAAAATAGATAACATCATATATATGAGTGTATAATGTGTCAAATAAGTACATGGAGGTACAAAAATACCCGCAGGCTACAATAGTGTAGGTCCTCCAACCTTACACTCAAAAATAATACAAGAGCCATCATAATCATCAGACTAGACCTGCACCCCTAAGCTCACCTCCACCCTCGGCTCCATCCTTGTGAGTCTATCTAGAGCTGGTCCCTGTAGATCTCTCTAAGCGGGCCCCTATCCTATGGCTCGATCGAACGGAGGAATGATCGAACTCACTTCGACTCCTCTATGACCCCCCTATTGTAGACCTGGCTGGTAGAATGTCTCCTCATAGCCTAACCTCATGCTCTAGTGCAAGGATGTAAGCATTATCTCATGTGTGCTCAGCCAAGTCATCTGATAGGATACCATGCAGATGTCTGATCTCTACACCTGCATCCATCTCGACCGGTCTCTGAGGTAGCGACAGAGGTGAGCAACCTATCCTCGAGCAACATCCCTCTCTATAGTAAGCTGCTCTATCCTAAGCTATGCCAAATCAATCTGTATCTGGAGAGTGGTCCTCTCCTCATCAAAGCCCCTAACTTGAGACTAGAGCGTAGCAATAGTAGAGTCCTACTATAAGATCTGAATATGAGCTGCCTAAAGCTCGGCCTCTATGCTGTGCAACTAAGCCCGGAGAGGAGACTCCTGCTCCTCTAGAGCTAACTCCTCCTCCTCCTCTGGAGCTACCTGCTCCTCTACCGCCTACTTCACTCTGGTCTACCTCAAATTCTCTATCTGAGCCCACACTTTGTGCTTCTCTAGATACTACAGGTAGCCTCATCCTCTATCTCACCCCAGGTGACCACCACCATGCCATAGCCACATAACCCACCACTAGGTATACACCTCTGTAACCCTAGCATATCTTCTATGCTCGCATCAACTGTAGGAGGGTCCTCCTCCTCTAAGACTACTACAACTTGGGGTGGTGGAAGATCCCTCTCTATGGTGACCCACCTATACAAAACTGGCTCAAGAGGTACATCCTGTTGTACACCGAACTAGCGGTAAAGCACCCGAGAGTAATGGAAGAACTCTCTGATCCCTCCCTTGTGATCGATCACCCATCGATCATGCCTAGTCCGAGCCATAAATCTGTCTACCTCTAGCCATTTAGGGCACTCAAAATAAGGCCTCCATATGATATCCCTCGCCTGTAGGCCAATCAAGGTAGCTGCATAATGTGTCAAGTCCCCTATGTGATGTCGACTCTGGTGCTCCTCTCACTCTCAAGGCCACCTGCCTCTGTAGTACTATGCCACCTCTAGCAATGGTAGTAATCCTAATAGGTAATCCTCCTAGGTGGTCCATCCTGATGTGCTCCCAGCCCCAGATCTGAAGAAGTAGGTTGTAGGTAACACTAGCTCATCCCCACTACTGAATCTTGTACAACTCGTCATAGCATTAAGCTAGTAGTGTGCTTCCCCATACCATAATAATGGGCTCCTCACTGTCAATCAGGTCCTGAACCATATCCAAGAGGTTCCATGGGAACCTCACTCCTGAATAATCTAGAAAACATCCTCCCGATACCACCAAGCCATGGAGACTCCACCATGTTGGGTGTCACCAAATGTTGTAGCTGCATGAGCTCCAAAAATCCTTGTGAACACAACATCTCTATCATCAATGGGAGAGGAGATGATAGTCATTTTGGAACTGATTCTAGCATCCGAGGGATTTCAATTGTCATGCTACAATAATTCATTTGAAACCAACAAGCTATTACAGGCTCTGGTCTCATGTTCTGTTAAACATGAATATTTCTAAGGGAAAAATACAGAATGGGTAAGGAAACCCCAACGGTAATTCTACGATTAAAACTCTAATTACATGCTCCATATATATATTATACTATATGTATTAAAATGGCCAAGCATGAAAACAACTATTTGTTATGTCTTAGGTAGATTGGTGCCTAGATTCATTGGGCTGTTATAGCAATTTAACAACAATTTTATCATGAAAAGAAATAAGGGGAAGAGAGAAATTGACATTCTTAATCTTATTCGAATATCGTAATAAAACCAAGAGTTAACCCACGAGAGAAACATATATAATGCATTCAAATAATGTAACCCATTATACAGTGACACAATACCAAGATAAAGAAATGACATGAATAAAACTCAGAATTGTATTGATTTATGAAATATTAGATGCAGAGTGGGTAGGATGCCTTTAAACTCTATTTTTCTCAATAGAATACATCAATACAATGAAGAAGACTCTTTTCAAATGATGTAACAGGTCTCTCCTACTATCCTTATTTCAATATGATAACAGAAGAGTCTCTGAATCTTAGGCTCAATAAGACTAGAAATATTCTCAGCTTCTTGAATGCTTTCCTATCATATGATCCTGCACAGCAAGGGGAGGAAGAAAGAATGAATAAAATAAAATAGACACAAAAATAAAATACAACAGCACAACTATCGGGCACTCAAGTATACCTCTTAGCAAAAATGCTATTCTATAATTGCTTGATGCAAAATCTATCCTCAACTGCCTCTTCTTATAGCCTCTGTTTCTTGATTCTATTATTTTTTGTTTATTGCTGACTATACACTTATCAGTATCTGATTAGACTTAAAAATTTATACAATTGGCTTCCACTTCACTTATTTCCTTAGTTGTGTCTTTTACCTTTGACTTTTTCAAAAGTGTCTTAAGTTTATTTGGTGATGGTGGTTTTTGGTAAACCTGTTTCTTTCTCTGCACCTACTTTTTCTTCAACTATTTCTTTCATTGTCTCGGGGACATTTTATGTAACTGCAGGTTCTTGTTTTGAGGAGCTAGCTCCCAGTTGTTGACCTTGAATTTTAACTTCTTTCCCTTTTTGGACAGTTTGTAGTCTTATTATTTGTTTAGATATTAACTTCCAAACTTCTGTATCAAAGTTGGTTGCAATCCTTAACATATTCATTTCTTGGAATATTCTATTTTTTTGGATAGTGATAGTGGGCCCATTTATTTCGTATTGAAACAACATCTCTACAGTATTCACCATGAGAGTAGTTTGCTTAATCATCTCTGCCTCATCACCATTTTCACATTCGAATCTCTCGATGGTCTAAAGCAATGATTCTTCTATATCCAAGACCTCCAAGCATTGGTCTAAGGATAAATCGATGTCTGCCATTTTTTCCATTGAATCATTTATCATTTTATTCATTTCATCTACCACATTAATCCATATTCCTAAATTTTCTCCAAACAGGGCTGCTTTGAAGAACTCGAATCCAAGTTGAATTTTGCTACCATCATTTATTACCATTTCTTGCCCCTGTATTTCCTCAAAATGATCCCCTATAAAATCCAAGGTAGGGCGGATGGTTTCAAAATCTCTTTCTATTTCTTGCAATAATGTTAGTATCTCCTAAGCAGTTACTTGGATCACTCTCATTTGTCTAAACATATCAAAAAAACCATTGGCATGGGTTTTTATTATTTTTGATATATCCTTCTTCATAGTGTTCAGATAATAAACATGATCTTGGAATCTTATTGTTGGGGGTGGTTGTGCACTTGAAGTTTCCTTTTGAATCAATTCTTCTTGTTGCATACTTATCACTGCTTTTAATTCTGATTTTTCCTTCTCCTCTTGGTCTAATTTTTTCCTGAGTTTTTCAATATTTTCAACAAATTGGTCTATGGCCTGGGCACTCATTTTCTTGATAATTTGTGCTATATCAACATCTTTTCCCAATACTAATAAAATTCCTATTTCCTTATTAGCACTAAAAACTAGTGGGTCTTGCAGAGGAGGGAGATTAATCTCAGCAATATCTGACATAATTGTCCCTAATTTTGTTCTTTCTAAAAATTGTTCTTCTATATTTCCTATCCCTTCCACTAACTGCAATTCTTGTTCATCTATAGCAGTGAAGGTGGTTTGCTCATATGTTCTTTCCAAAACAACTTGCATAGTAGGTAAAGACAATCTGGGTCTCTTCACCTCTATAGGAGTTACCTCTTTTTGATTCTTCACTAGGTGGCTTCAAAAAAGGCCACCTAATCCACCAGTTGTCCTAGGATTCATTTTTACTACTAATGGAATTTTAATCTCCTGTCCCTTTATGTTTATAGAAGTAGGGACGATCATGGGTGCCAATTTCTTCACACTAGTTACATATAATACATGATAAAAAATGGGAACTATATCTTGCTCTATGGGTGACGTTTCTTGGGTGGATGCAGTTACCATTTCCTTTCCTTTATCTGCACTGGTTCATTGAGAAGTTTCTTGAGGAACGTTTGGTGCTGCTTCTATTATGAGTTGAGCATTCTCAGGGGGTCTGACCTATTGTTCTATTACATCAACAACTTTAACAGTGACCTCCATTAAATTGATATCTTATTCTTCTATTAATTCTAATAAGGGGTCTTCCTTGATTGCTAGGCTTGTCCGTGGCATACCAGGTGCTACATTATCTACTAAATTTTCTTGAAGCCTTCTTAGTTATGTAGGGTAATCATAGGCTTCATAAACTTATGTGTTGCCTCTTTTTTCGGGAGGGAATTCATCCCAAACTTTTTGAAAATCTAATCCTTTTTCCATTGCTTCTAATAAGCTTTCTTCAAAAGCATCTCCCCGATGTAGTATACGGGCGTATTCTCTCTTTGCCATCATTTTGTTGTATGTACTTGTTGGTCATCAAATCTGCCCAGGAAAGGATTTGGGAAAGTGTACGCGCCCTAGACCTGGACCAACATTGAAAGGCCGAAGGGAAGAGATGCCCCTCGTGCCAATCTCCGGAGAAAGGCCGGCTCCTATACTAAACTACTTCGGTGTTTAAGATAAGGGTGCAGGAAAGAGATAAAATAGTAAGGGTGCAGGAAAGAAATAAACAGAGTAAGGGTGCAAGAAAGAAATAAAAAGGGGTAAGGGAAGAGATGTTGATAATTTAAAGTGGGAAAGAACCAGAAGCACGATCGCTGGCCAATAGCTTGAAACAGCAGCAAGAAACACCAAGAATAAAATGAAAAGAACACGATATTAGCCTTCCTATGTATCCTCTGGACGAGTTCCAGGATTACCCTCCCCTTTCATCGAAATTCAGAGTTCAGAGTTACGACGATTAGGACAAAGTGAATATAACAGAAACAAGATCCACAGGCGGCATACAAGAAAACTAATACAACGTTTTCCTCTCCTATGTATCCTTCGGGAAAATTTTAGGGTTCCATCCCCAATCGCACACCTAAATCCAGAATGCAGAATTACAGTATGCAAATGAAGAAAGAGATAAAAGAAATAAACACAGAAGGCAGCATACAAGAGAGAAATTAGGCTCAAAGCTCTTTAGTATTAATCGTAGGGATTCAAGTTACAACAACTTTCTTAGCAGAAAGTTCCCCCCCTTTTTTCATTACAATGCCTAGGTTTTTATAGAGGACCCGACCCTCTGAGCCATCAATGCACAAAATGGAGGAGTACATCCTCAAAACCTGAGAAGTCGGCTCTTCGTGGCTCTCGTGACTGAGCTCTCAAATCCTTTACCAAAACTAGCAGCTACGATCGGGTCAACCGGGAAACATGCATTAATGAGCCGCCTGAACGTCCTTGGCCTCTGGGTGCAGTGCTCGAGTGGCCGCCATGCTCACCGGGCTCTCCTTTAGGAACTGATACCTCATTTCCAATTGCCAAAAATGAGCAGCGAGTTTACCGGGCACGTAAAAATGCATTTATGAGGCACTTGATTGCCTCGAAAAAATACCCGGCTTGGAGTGTGTGCCCTTGAAGCGCTTCGCTAGATTTTCGTTCGCAACTCCGCTTCGCAATGGATTTGAGCCGAAGCAGATCTTCCTTCTTGGTTTACACTTCGCATGGTGGAGCTTCGCAAGACAGCTTCGGGGGTGCCGAGTGCCGAAGCAGGTATTCCTCCTCAAGGTGGGGCTCTTCATTTCTCGCTGCTTCGCTGGAGAGACGTGTCAAAACTGCTTCATCGAGGTTCTCCATCCGAAGTGGATGCTTCACTGGTGAGTCTTCAAAATGCTTCATCGCGATCCTCCCTCAAAACTATGGTTCGGGGCATTTTGGTCGAAGCGCATTCTTGCCTTCAAAAAATGTTTCGTTCTTTACGACCGCTACCGCTTTGGGTGAAAGTGCTTCGCACGAAAGCTAGCCGAAGCAGATGCTTCGTGACAACTTTCGGTGAAGTAGAAATGGTTCACTGGTGGGGAGGCCCGAAGTGGGTGCTTCGGTGGTTTTTTGGCGAAGTACTTTTCAATGTTTGCGCTCTTTCAACTTCTGCTTCGCAAGATTTTTGCCCGAAGCAGCTGCTTGAAATGCTTCGGGCCCGAAGTAGTTTTCTCGCCTTAGCAAACTCGGACCGCGATCTAGACTTTCCTTCTTCGGCGAAGTTGTTCTTTTGGACTGCTCGAATGCCGCTTCGCAAAACTTTCGCCCGAAGTAGCTGCTGGAAATGCTTCGGGTGCGAAGCTCTTTTCATCCCCTACTTCTTTCTTTTGGTGAAGCTATCTTCCTTTTCTTGCGAAGCTTTTTTCCTTAGCCTGCTCAGTAGCGAAGCTCTTTCATCTTCATTCTATGTACAAGGGGGATGGCGATGAAAGCCAAAATTGCTGCAATGCTTGAAAATGTTGTTTCTAAAAAACAAGGGAACAAATTCATGAAATTAAAAGAAATACTTTACAAAATTTTTGATTTTACTACCCCTCTATGCAATGTGACAAAATTGTCAACATTCTTGGCGGCTCATGGGGCAACGAGCTCATCTCGGTGGAAGAACCCTCAGCTTTGATCCGTTGGGCCAGAGTTACCTCCAGACCCTTCTCCCTTTTCTCCTTTCGGGGGTGCTTCCATGGCTTCTTCTTCTTCTTCTCCTGCCTCTCCTTCTTCTTCTTCCTCCTCTGGCGAGGCTTCCTATTGCGGTGATGGGAGGAGGTGATCGCGGATGCGTTCCATGGTTCAGCGAACGTGAGCCCAGGCGCCTTTCGAGAAAGGCTCTCGGTCTTGTAGCGCTTTTACCAAGACATGGAACCGATCTATTTGCCCTATGTCGGCATGCTTGGCTCTTGTGCTTAGATCGTTGAGGCAGGCCATGATCTTGCAATGTCTCAGAATGAAATCTGTGACTTGTCCTTCTGTAATCGGCTCTTCCCAGCCATCTATCTCTGAGACATCGCTCTCAAAATGTAGCCAAGCCGGCTTGAGCTCTTCCTTGGTCAACAGGTTCCCATCCTCATTCGTGAAACTCGGGAAACCTAATGAAGAGAGGTCTTGGAAATAGCCCAGTGATGTACGCTGCTCTTGTTCGAATACATCCAGGAGGTCCTTCGCCTTCTGTGCCTTCCTCACCTTGGAGAAGAAAGCACGGACCGTGGCTTGAGCTGTAGACCAATCTCTGGCGGTTCGGCTCATCGCGGCGACCTAGGTCTTGATATTTGACACTTTGGACCTCAAAAGCCAATTTGAGTCACCTTCTGATTTTTTGGATGACCTCATCTACGATTGGCCCTTCTTGAGAAGCGGCATACTGGGCTTCGATAATGTAGGTCAAAATTGACAGGGCACTGGAGGCCCGAGATCTGAAGTTCTTGAGCAAGTGTGAGCGAATTTCTTTTATTCGGCCCCTATCAAACAACTCCAGACTTTCTTTCTCGTACAACTACTGCTGCATCTCCAAGATTTTACTTTCAAATTCTTTGGCCTTCAGATCAGCTTCGGCCTATATCTGGCTCTGAGTTTTAGTTGCACTTTGCAGTTGTCTCACTTGTTGTTTTAGGGCAACTACTTCCTTCTTCATCTGCTCACACTACTTTTTTGAGTCCTCCAGCTTGGAGCGGATCCTGGCTAGCTCCTCTTCCAACTTGATATTGGCACTCTCAGCCTCAAATCTATGCTGATTGGCGATGTTTGCATGCGCTCGAAAGGTTTCAATCCTTACATGCATGGATGCAGATTCATTATCTACATTTAGGTGCTCCAGGTCCTTGGTCTTCTCTTGATAATCATAATCTACTGGAGTCATCTCATCCAGAGGTTTCTGGACCTTAGGGACCTTCTTCACCTTATGTAACTTTCCGCCCTTCAGGTCAAAAATGGCACATTTTTCTACTTCGGCCAGAGAGCGCCCTCTCTTTTTCTTGGCCTCCTTCAGCATCTTTTCGGTATTTTTCCGGGCCTGGAGCAGCTTCTCGGCTAGAGGGCATTCCTTAATCAAGGACATCTCTGATTCAAATGAGGTTGGATCTCCAGCCAAAGGGGTGAACAAATACAAGGAATGAACGGGGGATGCCTCACCAGTAGGCTCGACGATGGGTGTGACGGGAGCTTCGACGAAAGGAATGATGTCATGTGTAATAGGGGAACAAGGAAGGGGGTTCGGCATTGGGGTACTATCTTTGCCCTGGCTAAGAACCAAGGGGATGGTGGCATGGGTAGGCAAAGTAGTATCAATAGACTTGTCCCGACCAGATGACTCGAATGGAGTGGGGCTAACGGGATCATGGGGCAGACTCGAGGTGGCAAGGGGCAACACGCGAGAGGGTGATTGACCTTGCGGGGAAGAGGGAGACTATTGGGAACTCACGGCCGGGACCATGGTGGACATGCTTTGAGAAACCAGGGCAAAGGGTGGAGAGTGCGTACCTTCGTGCCCACCTGGCAGAGTAGTAGTAGTGACTTCCTGTGTGACCGGCTCTTGCTCCTTCTGAACTTCGGTACTTGCGACCTCTACGACTTCTTCTTCGGGGACCCCTTCTTGTTGGAGGAGTTCCTCCACATCGATGACATCCATGTCCGGGGTAGCTTCGGCTCTTGGTGACGCCGTCCCTTCGATATTTGCTTCAGCTGGGCCGGTCGCAGGTTGTCCGACAGAGACACTTGGGAGCTTCGTGCGGGGTCGCTTCGGGTGGGTCGGAGGCACTTGAGCTTGCTCCTGCCTCTTTCTTTTCTTCTTTTTTGATGATTGTACCGACCCCACGGTACTTGTGTCGGGTGTACCTTCTCCTCCTCTTCTTCTTCTTTGAAGCATCATCATCTCTCCTTGGGCTTTCGCCCAAACCTGGAGCACTTGGGGGAATGAAGTCGACGAAGGAGGTGGGCTTCCAAGTCCCAGCATTGGCTTCGTAAACAACTGCAAAGTCCTTATCCATCTCCAAGAGTCCATATGATTTCATATTTTGTCGATGAACTCTCATTTTCCACCATTCTTTTAGTTGTTCTATGCCCCAATATTTCAATTCCTCCCTTAGATCGTCCTTCATCTTCCTCCAAAAAGTGGAGTCTGGGGTTGGGAAAGGATGTTGAACAGGATCAAACTCAACTTCCATGGGGTAGAACTCATGCCAGGGGGGCAAGGTCTTCATCCTTTCTAAATGCCACTCCAGATCCTTCC
The DNA here is from genome assembly GCA_028583015.1 of Wollemia nobilis. Taxonomy (NCBI): domain Eukaryota; kingdom Viridiplantae; phylum Streptophyta; class Pinopsida; order Araucariales; family Araucariaceae; genus Wollemia; species Wollemia nobilis. The sequence continues at coordinate 11,181,625 of JAQPPZ010016879.1, read as the reverse complement.
CATTGGGATTATTTCTTTGCTCCACAATTTTTGGGTGGGGGCAGACATGAAAATTCTTGAATCTGAGGTGGTCCCTCATCACTCCCAAGGGATCGTAGAGCCACCTCTGAGGAATCTAGAGCAGACCAAAGCTGGCAAGCTTCTCCTCTAGGAAAACATGTTGCTTTAGGGCAAACACCTCTATTACCCCCATTTTGAAGGGGAAGTCACAGGTGTGCGCCCATTTTCGACCGTGGTCGTAGATGACATTCGTTGCGTCGCTCTGTCGAGCGACCTCTAATGCGAACTGGTACTCGAAGGGGTAGACAGGCAGTAGGAAGGGCTTTCCCATGAAGCCAAATAGGTGAATCACAAGTCCTTGTGTCAATTGAAAGATGTCTCCCTTCTTCTCCATTACCACTCTGTCTCTCAAACTGAGGGGCACCCGAGGGCAAGAACCCTTCAACAAATGCATAGCAGGTCCCAAGAATTGTTGATTAAAAGAATAATAAGACTCTGCCCTCAATAGGAGGGGAGTCCACTGGTACATAGGCAGAGGATTTCCATCCTTGCCGCTCGAAGAAATGGCAATGTGGGGGAATTTCTTATGTACATGGTAGAAAAACAACCAAACAAGGAAAGAGCAGGGTGCGAAGTACTGGCCCATCCCAGAATTCTTCATGCTGGTAAGCCGTGTGTGCAAGGTTCGGGCCACCCATTCTACCCAATCGAAGAAGACTGGGTTGGTGTTTGGCCTTGAAGCATCAGGGGCATAGAATTCCCCTCTCAAAATACATTCGGCCAAAGACACCTACCAGGGGTGCACCGAAGCATCAGTCGACAGGCCCGCCACCCATGCAATGATGGAGAAGATGTCAGCGCTCTTGAAATCTATCAGGGGGAGGGGCATCTAGGGTAGCTTGCCTGAAGGGAGCCCATTCTTGAGGTTCTCTCTTAGAAATTTCAAAATATAGGTGGAGGTAGTGAACCTCTCCATTTGTTCGCTCAGGATGACATTGCGAACGGAATAGCCCTTGGGTGGCCCCTGCTGCGGCACGAAGGCTGCTTGCACATCTTCTTTTAAAATCGAAAACAACTTATGGCCCGTGGCATCCAACACTTTCCTGGAGGAGGGCTGGTAGTTCTACATGATGGCACAGATTAACTCGGGACAATGGTGAGCGGGCGGGGTCAGATACCAGTAAATTTGAGAATAGTATGCGGTAGCCCTCTTGCTCTCCGGGGAAAGTCTGCTTGTCATAAACTCGATAGTGCGTCGGAGCTCGGCCACACTCTTCGAGAGTTCAGTGTCCCAAATTTTTTCCCACCCATCAATTGGTGGTTCTTCAAGTTGTTCCTCTTCAGAATCCTCTCCTTCTTCCACCGGCTGCTTTTCTGGGTGGGGGTTGAGATTGATCTTCTTAGGTGTATGTTTTTTCTCTTCCTTGCCCTTCTTCGGGGCTGCTACCTTAGGCTCCTTCCCCTTCTCCTTAGAGTTCTTCTTTCCCATTGTGAATATTCATGGCAGTAGAGTCCTTGATGTAGAGAGCTTCGACGTGAAGGACTTCGATGCAAAGGGCAAAAGAATTGTAGAGTGACAGCGAGGCTCTTAATCTTTGCATTAACAGTTGGCGAACACCCCTCTTACCACTGAGCCTTGCATTTTATAGCCTTAAAAGGCAACTACCTTAATTTATGGCACCTACCATAATTAAATTTACACTCAGATGGGGAAGGTTGCCGTGCCTTTTGATTGGCTTTGCGGCGACGTGGTACGCGGGCCCATGTGGTTCGATGATTTCCCCTGCATCGAGAACTTAACCTTCTGCCACCTCGTACCCGGGCATGAAATTTTCTCGCAATGGAATTCTCTCGGGATGTGCTCTGCCACCTTGACATTAAAATCATTTGCCCCGAACATTCCCCTAGGTTGTCATCGATGCGTCCCCCAAGACACGTTTTAAATGCTTCTTGTCTCGCGTGCCATTGGGTTGGCGAAGTGAAACCGGTGCTAAAACTGCTTCACGGTGAACCTCCGATGTGGGTAGATTTTCTATGCTTCGGGCCCGAAGTAGTTCTCCCTCGCTGCATCACTACTTTGCTTCACGGAAGGCTAGCCCCCCGAAGCTCGTTTTCTTTGAAAAATGCTTCGCTAGTACTTCCTTCAAAAACTGCTTCACTCATACTTCTTTTGCGAAGCATTTCTTATGCCTCCGTTTCTTTTGATGACTCCTTCGGTTTTTCGAGGACCTTTTCGAAGCCAAAGTGCTTCACTGTGAAGCATCTCGCATCAGTTGCTTCGCACCAAAACTTCTCGAAGGAGATTCCGGCTAGGCTTAGCGAAGCTGGAATTTGTCACTGTGACTCTTAGCCTTTCGGAGATCTTGAAGCAGGGTATATACAGGAATGAAAAACTATATACAAAAGTAAAATTTGAACATTTTTTTTTTTACTACATCTTCAGTGATGAAAAGTCTTCAAATGAAGACCATTGACAGAAATTGGCAATACCTGGCCATCTGCATCCTTGAGGATGAAAGAATTGGCCGAGTTTACCTTCACAATTTCGAATGGTCCATCCTAGAAAGCATCCAATTTGTCATGATTCCCAGGCTTGGCCTTCCAAGAATCCCACTTCCATACTAGATCTCCCACTTTGAAAGTGCGGTCGGAGGACTTCTTCTTAAACCAGTCTCGGGTGATCTGAGCATGCTTAGCGAAGCTCTGGTAAGCCTTCTCGCGATCTTCCTCTAGCTGTAGAAGCTGAGCCAACCTATTTTCCATAGGATCAACTTCCTCTTCCTCGTCCAACAGCTGCAATGCAGGGATCTCTACATGAGTAGGTAGGATGGCCTCCTTGCCATACACCAGGGCGTAAGGTGATGTCTTGATTGACTTCTTGATAGAAATTTGATCGGCCCACAAGGCCCGATCTAGAAGAAGGTGCCAAGTTCTTTTGTTCATCTCTATGAGCTTTCTTAGCACCCTTAACAGAGTCTTGTTGGTAGATTCCGCCAATCCGTTGCCCTGTGGATAGTAATTGGAGGAGACTTTATGATATATCCCATATTGGTAGAGGAACTCATTGATTTTGGTGCCTAAAAACCCGGGACCATTGTCCATAACGATTGCTTCTGGGATGCCGAACCGGGTGATCAATCCTTCAAGGAAGGCGATGACGGTCTCCTGATCAACATGCTTCATGGGAACTACTTCGGCCCATCTGGTGAAGTAGTCGATCATGGTCAGGATGAACTTATGCCCGACGGAGGAGTTAGGCGATATGACCCCTATGAAATCCAACCCCCATTGTTGAAAGGGAGTTTCTACTTGTATCGGTCGGAGAGGCATAGGAGCACTCTTGCTTCGGCCGATGAACTTCTGACATTGCTCACATCGATGACAGACCGCAAAGGCATCGACGAAGAGTGTAGGCCAATAATAACCAGCTTTGATTATCTTCAATGTCGTTGCTCTTCCTGCGAAGTGACCTCCAGACAACCCTGAATGAAATTCTCCCAGGACTCTCTTCTTATCGTCTTCCTTTATGCACCTGAGGAGAACGCCATCAATGTTCTTGAAAAATAGGCCTTCGGGGCGCAGCGTGTATCGGAGGGACCGCATCCTAAAATGCCTCCGCTATGAAGCATTTAGATGCGAAGGACATCTACCGGTGTTGAAGTATTCAACTATCTCACCGACCCAGTCCTTCTCATTCTCTTCCTGGTTTGCGAAGCATCCTTCTGCTATTGAGTCATCCCACTGAAGAGCTGTCACTTCGGCCGCTACGCTCTTCGCCAGTTCTTGACACAATGCGTGACCGCGAACCAATTTTGTGGGCCTAATCTCGATGTCGAACTCTTGTATCTTGCTGACCCAACCGGCTCTTTTGCTACCCAATTCTCCTTGGATAATGAAGTTGCGCACATTCGGGTGAATGACAAATACTGTAACCCGACTTTGGGAAATGAATTGCTTGAATTTCCTAAGAGACTTCATTACTGCATGCACCTGCCTTTCTATGAAATTGTATTTTTCTTCATGGGGGTTTATCACTTGACTTAGAAACGCGATGGGGCGCTCTTCGCCATCTTCCCCCTTTTGTGTTAGGACTGCAACATAGCTCTCAGGTTCTCCTATGGCATATAGGATGAAATCCCGATTGTAGTCAGGGTTGGTCAGGACCGGCGCCTGAGCGATTCGGGCCTTGATCTCTTCAAATGCTTCTTTTCTTTCCTCCGTCCAGATGAATTCGGTGCCCTTCTTCAAAAGTTCGGACATCGGTTTGATGACCTGGGCAAAATCTGGAACAAACTTCCTCACGAAGTTGATCTGGCCAAAAAAGGATTGAAGTCCTTTCTTGTTCACTAGGGAGTGGGAGCTTCAATAGAGCCTCAGCTCTATCAGGATCTACAATGAGACCCTTCTCTGATATCACATGTCCCAATAACTTCCCTTCGCTGACCGCGAATATGGACTTCTTTGGATTGATTGAAATGCCAAACTCTCGACATTTTTTGAATACCTATTGTAGATGAAAGGGATGATCCTCCCTTCTTCGGGAGAAGACGGTCATGTCATCTAAATAGATAACAATAACCTTATTCAAGAGCTCACCAAAAGCTAGATCCATGGCTCTCTAAAAAGTGGCCCCCGCATTCGAAAGGCCGAATGGCATTCGTTGGTAAGCAAATGTTCCCCACTTGGTCATGAATGCGGTTTTATGCTGGTCCTCGTCCCTAACCCAGATCTGATTGTACCCTGAGAAGCCATCGAGTAGGGAGAAGCGCTGAGCCCCAACCACCGAGTGCAAGATCTGATCTATCTATGGGAGAGGGTAGTGATCTTTGAGAGAAGCCTAGATTCAGGTTGCGAAAGTCCACGCATAGTCGTATATCTCCATTCTTCTTTCTAACAGGGACTAGATTCGCCACCCAAGAGGAATGCTTAATGGGATAAATTATCTTTGCCTCGAGCATCTTCAGGAGCTCGGCTTTCATCAGGACCTCGATCTTCGGATTTATAGGCCTTTGCTTTTGTCGAAAGGGTTTGATCCCCTCCTGCAATTCAATTGTATGCTGGATCAGTTGTCGATCATATCCCTTTAGGTCTTGATAAGACCATGCCACGATGTCGGGATACCTTCTACATAGAGATCGGATCTGTTCTAGCTCCTCCGAAGTGCAATCTATTCCAACTTTTATCGCTTTTCCAGGTTCAAGTTCCAAATCCTGATACTGCTTCGCATTGACCTTGATCCTATGAGAAATTGCTCGATCATTCTGATCAAAGAGGCTCTCAAGAGTAATTAATCCCTTAGGTACATGATTATTCTTCAATTGAACTAGCCCATCATATTCCTCATCATCTGGGCTTCTTCTCTCAATTGTGGTTGCTTCTTGAATCATAAAATTCACAATCTGCTCATCACTATCAAAAACTTGCCAATGCAGATCCCTGTCTGGGATAGAGGGCCTGTAAATCATCCTCACAGCTTTAGGCTTATGCACCATGTCTTCTACTGGAGAGTACTTGGCTGCGATGGATGCTAGAACATCGACATGTCGATTCTTTTCTCGTGGAATAGACTGCAGATTGAGAGATTCGAACTGGTCAAACAAGTCCCATACCCTGTTACGGTATGACTTGAGATAGTGCTTCTTTGAAGTGCACTTGTTGGTGACTTGATTGCATACCAATTCTGAGTCTCCAAAGATTTGGAGATGCTTTATGCCTAACTTTTTTGCTTTCTTGAGTCCTAGGCATAATGCTTCATATTCTGCTGCATTGTTGGTGCAACTCCACACCAACCGGTAACAATATTCCTTCTGCTCTCCAGAAGGTGATACTAAAAGAATCCCTGCCCCGATGCCATTTTTGCATCGGGCACCATCGAAGAATAATTTCCATAATTCACCTTGGGCAGAGACCTTATCTTCTGACTTGATGTGTTTCTCAGGCTTGGCGATGGCATAACATCCCATCTCGGTTTCTATCATGGCATTAAAATCTGCCAATGAAAATTCATCTTCACAACTTAACTATGCGAGGGATTCCTCGATCAGGTCCACTTGCTCTATTTCTTCCACTATCACCTGCACAGGATCGCTGCTCTCTTCTTCGGACATCTTCTGTACAAGGAAGGTAGAAGGCTTCTCATTGTAGATTTTTACCTTCTTCCCTTTGAATGGGATCTCCAAGTGCGAGTAATCCATAGATAGATATCCTCCCAGCTTCGTCGTAAACTCTCTTGATAAGCACATACTAAAATATGGCTCCAAGTCGATGACCACCACCTCTTGTATAACTATGATCTGAGGCATCTTGTGTAGTCGAATAGGAATATCCTTAATCACTCCTACAGTCTTCATGGGAGTACCATCCAACTGGAGCACGCCATGACTGCTTCATGTATATTCCATCCCTATCTCTTCGCACACTGCCTTGGGCATGACTGTCGTCGTGGCCCCAGAGTCAATCATACAGTTGTGTACAACATACCCTTCCATCTGTAGAGATAGGTAGAATGGAGGTGGCTGATTCTTCCCCGTAATGGAGGTGGACAGGGTCTACACTAGGGCAAGTGGTGCTAACTTTTTTGCCTTAGTTGTCTTCAATGATTCTTGCAGCAAGTCCACTTGATCGGGTAGTTGCAGTGCGTCATACAGACTGATCTTGGCCGAAATCTTCTTCAGCTCATCTACTATATTGTAAGCTAGGGAGTTGTGCACCTCAGGTTCTTTTTTACCTCGTACCTAGTGTGATACTGCTCCGTAGCTTCGACCCTTTGTCGCTTGGTCAGTGAAGGAAGCTTGAGCTTCTCTCTAGCTTGTTCTTTAGTTTCCACCTGAGGTGGATTTGTAGGGGCCTGTTGGGCTTTCTCCTTGGCTGGTGCAGGCTGAGGAGCTTCGCTCGAGGCCTGAGAAGGTTGTTGTCCCTTCTCATGGTGAGCATGCACCTTTAAAGGAGCCATTTGAGTAGCATCTACCTCTATCGACCTTTTCCCTCCTCTGGTAAGGACTGCAACTTGCTCTTCTTCACCAATTACTAGGTTCTGATCCAATTGCCTGATGATGTTGACTTGACCACCATGACTACTGCTCGCCAGCGTTTGCACATAATGTTGGTGCAGCATACAAGTATTCTCTTCGTGAGGGTCATTACATGTGGAGCACCAATGTATGTAATCGAAAGTGCTCGGAGCTTCATCAATCATGACATTTCTTGTCGATGCTCTCCCTTGCTGGACCGCTTGATCTTTAGTAAGCGCGGGTGTAGGATAAGATCTTCTCGGTAGAAACTCTTGTTGCGCTTGCTTCTTCTTCATAATGGTCATGTCATTAGATAGGGTCTGCACTATGGAGTTTAGAGACTGAACTTCTTGCAGTATTTTGGCTTGCATATCATCGATTTTAGGGATAGGTGGCAATGGAGCCATTGTTGGTATTGGAGGTAAGGCGGGGTGTTGAGGTGGTGCTGGCAATACAGGGAATGCCGAAGAGACAGTGGGCTGTGAAATTGGGAATGTAGGAAAATGGATTTGTGGAGTAGCAATCTGTGATACAATGGGATTCGGGTTCCAAGATGAGATCGGGTATGCAGGGGTCACAGAGATCTACGAAGCGGCTGTGCTCGCATACTGGGATTGAGGGAAATCGGGAAGTATGGGCATCGACATCCTTTGGGGAAGCTTGCCCATAGCTATTAGATCCATCTCCGCTCTCTGGGCTAACTCGTATAACTCGGGGAAGGTATTAATATTTGAATACCTCACCATGACACTGATATCAGGGTTGAAAGCTCAAAGGAAATAGTATGTTGTAGCTTCGTCAGTTGGCCAAAGTCCAACTAGTATCCTTTGCCAGGTTCGAGCGAACCTAACATTGAAATCAATGATCTCTTCTTGTGGATGTCTCTGGATTGTTGTGAACTGGTGTAGAAGAGAAGATGGATCGACGGACTCATTGAAGCTTCGCATCAACTGTCCGGCTAATTGGTCCCATCCCGTTATAGTATCGGGTGGTAAAGATCTATACCAGTAGAGGAGTTTACCTCTAAGAGATAGAACCAGAAGCTTTACCATAACTCGCTCTTCTGTGATATCATGAATCATCGCCAGAGAAACTATGTCCTGGATATGCTCCAGAGCAGTCTTCCTAGTTCCATCGAACATTGGGATCTTCTTCATAGTAGCAGGTGGAACTTGCCCTTGTCCCACTAAATTTAGCGGTCTCAAAGAATTCCATACTGGAACAATCTGGGCAGCGGTTGCTGCTACTGCTACTTGCCATATTTATGACTAGATTTTGAGAAACAAGAATTCTCGAAGCTCCTCCTTGGTTGCTAACAGGATGATTAATGTGAATGGAGGCACTAGGATGCTTCGGTGAGTTGGGAGGATTAGGAGGAAAGCTAGCCGTTGTACTATCCAAAGTTAATCCTTGTTCGTCAACAGCGGCCTCTTGCGAGGATGTTCCATGCAATAGTGACTCAGGGGTGACCAACCTAGAACGTTCCCCGAAGGCGTCAATATCAAGCTCAAAGAACTCAGTTTCCTCTCCTCTATTCCTAACTCTCCATCTTGTTTGCATGAAGGCACAGACTTAGGTACCGGTCTCTATGACTTAAAGATTCTCGGGTTGAATAGAGTCGCCAGATGCTAAGAGTCTTTTGGCAATGAGACGAGCATCGACTCTCACTACCACTCACAAGGTGAGACTGACCGGGTCCCACCGGGCATGCCAAAAACTGTTGGTCATCAAATCTGCCCAAGAAAGGATTTTGGGAAAGTGTACGCGCCCTAGACCTGGACCAACATTGAAAGGCCGAAGGGAAGAGATGCCCCTCGTGCCAATCTCCGGAGAAAGGCCGGCTCCTATACTAAACTACTTCGGTGTTTAAGATAAGGGTGCAGGAAAGAGATAAAATAGTAAGGGTGCAGGAAAGAAATAAACAGAGTAAGGGTGCAAGAAGGAAATAAAAAGGTGTAAGGGAAGAGATGTTGATAATTTAAAGTGGGAAAGAACCAGAAGCACGATCGCTGGCCAATAGCTTGAAACAACAGCAAGAAACACCAAGAATAAAATGAAAAGAACACGATATTAGCCTTCCTATGTATCCTCTGGATGAGTTCCAGGATTACCCTCCCCTTTCGTCAAAATTTAGAGTTCAAAGTTACGATGATTAGGACAAAGTGAATATAATAGAAACACGATCCACAGGCGGCATACAAGAAAACTAATACAACGTTTTCCTCTCCTATGTATCCTTCGAGAAAATTTTAGGGTTTCATCCCCAATCGCACACCTAAATCTAGAATGCAGAATTACAGTATGCAAATGAAGAAAGAGATAAAAGAAATAAACACAGAAGGCAGCATACAAGAGAGAAATTAGGCTCAAAGCTCTTTAGTATTAATCGCAGGGATTCAAGTTACAGCAGCTTTCTTAGCAGAAAGTTTCCCCCCCCTTTTTTCATTACAATGCCTGGGTTTTTATAGAGGACCCGACCCTCTGAGCCATCAATGCACAAAATGGAGGAGTACATCCTCGAAAACCTAAGAAGTCGGCTCCCGTAGCTCTCGTGACTGAGCTCTCAAATCCTTTACCAAAACTAGCAGCTGCGACCGGGTCAGCCGGGGAAACATGCATTAATGAGCCGCTTGAACGTCCTTGGCCTCTGGGTGCAGTGCTCGAGTGGCCGCCATGCTCGTCGGGCTCTCCTTTAGGAACTGATACCTCATTTCCAATTGCCAAAAATGAGCAACGAGTTTATCGGGCACGTAAAAATGCATTTATGAGGCACTTGATTGCCTCGAAAAAATACTCGGCTTGGAGTGTGTGCCCTTGAAGCGCTTCGCTAGATTTTCATTCGCAACTCCGCTTCGCAATGGATTTGAGCCGAAGCAGATCTTCCTTCTTGGTTTGCACTTCGCATGGTGGAGCTTCGCAAGACAGCTTCGGGGGTGCCGAGTGCCGAAGTAGGTATTCCTCCTCAAGGTGGGGCTCTTCATTTCTCGCTGCTTCGCTGGAGAGACGTGTCGAAACTGCTTCACTGAGGTTCTCCACCCAAAGTGGATGCTTCACTGGTGAGTCTTCAAAATGCTTCACCGCGATCCTCCCTCAAAACTACGGTTCGGGGGAATTTCGGCCGAAGCGCATTCTTGCCTTCGAAAAATGTTTCGTTCTTTATGGCCGCTACCGCTTCGGGTGAAAGTGCTTCACACGAAAGCTAGCTGAAGCAGATGCTTCATGACAACTTTCGACGAAGTAGAAATGGTTCGCTGGTGGGGAGGCCCGAAGTGGGTGCTTCGACGGTTTTTTGGCGAAGTACTTTTCAATGTTTGCGCTCTTTCAACTTTCGCTTCGCAAGATTTTCGCCCGAAGTGACTGCTTGAAATGCTTCGGGCCCGAAGTAGTTTTCTCGCCTTAGCAAACTCGGGCCGTGATCTAGACTTTCCTTCTTCGGTGAAGCTGTTCTTTTGGACTGCTTGAATGCCGCTTCACAAAACTTTCGCCCGAAGTAGCTGCTTGAAATGCTTCGGGTGCGAAGCTCTTTTCATCCCCTACTTCTTTCTTTTGGCGAAGCTATCTTCCTTTTCTTGCGAAGCTTTTTTCCTTAGCCTCGCTCGGTAGCGAAGCTCTTTCATCTTCATTCTATGTACAAGGGGGATGGCGATGAAAGCCAAAATTGCTGCAACTTACAAATAAAAAGGGAAAAATACTTTACAAAAGGAAACGCTTTACAAACTTTTTTGATTTTTTTCTACCCCTCTATGCAATGTGACAAAATTGTCAAAAGTACCCTTTGGATCATAGAACCTTCATGATATTTCATCGAATCCCATATTGTCTAATTCAAACATTCCCTTGAGCAAAGAAGGATATCCAACAAATACATAATCCCCAAAACGACAGGGAACATCGAGCCATGGAACCTTACCATGCTTCTTAACTAGTCTCATCTTAGCCTCTTCTACCACCTGCCTGCATAATTCTAAAGCTACTATGGATAACGGGCAGTACTGTGGTAGCACCTTAGGAGGGATCTTAGCTCCATACAATCTGATGTAAGTAAAACCCTCTATGAAGAAGAAATCTCCAATTTCCTTTTCTTTAATGAAGGCTTTTACCCCTGGCCCTAATCTTTCTGGAACTAACCCAGTTAAGGCCCAATGGATTTCTACCAGGAAATGATCACAAAACCAACCCATGTGAGTTCGTCCTTCATGAAGTCTCTAGAAGCTATTCTAAACATAGGGGCTATTGATGAATTTTACTCTTTTATGGGCTTCTTCCCCCAATTGGCCCACTATTAAGTGAATGAGAAATGAATACTGTGAAAAGTGAGGCATCTCCTGCCTCTGTTCGAAAAATTGCTCTTCTTAGTTCTACCATTTCTTTGTGTATTTGGGTGCTTAATTCTAGTTCCCACGCATAGATTGGAGTATTATATCCTCTATTACATTGTGCATCTAAATACAAAACCCTTTTTGTTATTCTATTCATATCTTGTACTCCCAATACTATGTTTATCATGTCACAGAAGTCTTGTACCCAGGGTTTAAAAGCATTTTTGTTAATGGGGAATTATTTCTCTATCGTTTCATGTGTATCGAACAATTTTTTAAAAACTTCCATATCAGTAAACATACGAGATTGGTGTTCGATTACCTGGTCTACCAGATATGTGGTATAATTCATCAATTTGAACACCTCCTGGATATGTTCGACTTTGATGTTGAACATCGGCCAATTCTTGTGATCTCGAAAGGTCTTTGTTCTTTCATCGTATGCTACTACCAGCCAAGCCATCAAGTCTGAGGAGAAGTGCACTTTCGGGCATATCAGCTTCCCAAGGTTATTGTTCCATCTGTTTTCTCTGGGAAAACCCTTGTACTGTAACCTATGAGCTTTATGGAATAAATCCACCATTATCCATGGGGTCCTATTATCACCTTCCATCACTTGGGTGAAACTCTTAATGCAAGCATTTTCGATCTCGTACAGTTGATCTTGGTTGGGTTTTTTATCTGCCCCACATTTTTGGGTAAACTCATACATAGTGGTACCAAGAACAGGCGGCCTAGAGATCACTGAGTATGGGGTTCTGTTTGTGATAAATTGCATGGCTTCCCTAGTGTCCGCGGGCATGAAAACATCTCCCCATGATGCCATTGTTCTTAAACTAGTAGATAAGGTCTCTATGTGATACTTGCCAACTTTCTTCTCTCTGTACCTCCTATGTATCAACCTTCACTCTTAGATTACCGGGGTAGTAGCCTTGACTATTTTCATGGGTTTATATATAGGGTGGTGGATTGAGTCTGATAAATTCGCACATTTTGTCATCAACCCGATGTCACCAACTACTGTTCAAAATTGACCAACAGGAATCTACCACCGCACCTTTTTCCTAGAGTTGAGAGTTTAAGGTGAGTAATATCTTTGTTTTATGTGCCCTAGGCCTTTTGATTTGTGTGCCTGTAATCATTTATAAACTTTTGCTATTGGTCATCGGGAACCTTTTTATCAGACGTGGAACTTGATATGTGCCACTAGGATGACTTTCTTTTTTTAAATCTCATGCCACCTCAGGTTCGAATGGTAACTAAATCCTTAGGATGGATTATATTACATTTAGGTAGTGATTTCCCTTGGGATTCTCACAAGATCTAGTCCTTTGTGTGAGTGACAACTTTTATTACCTCGAAGGTCTCCCTTTTTCCTTAAGTCAACCATGATTAATCACAATCATTGGATCTAAGTGATTGGTTTTGCTCTCGAAACGTCGATTGATGCACTGTCGTTTGATCTTGATAAGGTTTTTAGTGTGACCGTTGATATCCTGAGACCTGCATGATAGTTAATGTACCTGGCTGCATATAAACACTTGAAACAACATGGTTTATTGGTCCTTGTTTAATCATGATTATCTAATGTTAATCCTCATATTTTTAAACCTTAATAATTCGTATTGAGTTATGGTAATATATGATATGTTTACTTTCCTTTTGTGATCACCATTAGATCTTACTATGGTGGGACGCGACCGTTGGATCATACATATGCACATAATTCTTAACCAATGGGAAAAACCATGCGTACCTTGGACTAATTTTATCAATTATTTGTAATATAATGCTTAGGCTAACCTTTGGTTGTTTTTTAGTATGCACACCATTGGATCTGAGGAGAAAAGAGCATCATCGTCTGATTTAGACGTCTTCATTTAGCTTTGGATCTTTTACCGCCACCACAGGCCTTCGCATCCATTGATTCTTAGATTAGTTTGAGCGTTGTCATTAGATTGTTCATAAGATGCACACTATATAGTCAATGTTAAAACTTTTGATTTTATATTAATCATGATTAAGCCAAAAATGAGGAAATCAACCAACATATTAAACCCTTGCTAAAGCACAATTAATTTTATCTTTACCTTTACCTTTCTCTTACCGTTCGTGGTTTCAACACGGCCATCGGATCTGAGTGGAGATAAGCACCATCGTCAGATTTAGTCAACCTATGAGTTAGTTTACCCAAGGGTGCATAATATTAATCCTGATTAAGCCTAAAGGGGAATGATTATCCAATGTGTTAGACCCTCGCTAATGATGTAATTATCTTTAATTAATTTTTCGAAATCTTAAAACACTTTAATGTAACTTCAGTAAGCGCGCTATCGTTAGATCGATTATTGATTGAGCGTAGCCGTCTGATCTTGGTAACCAGCCCGATGATTAATCCAAAGGGGGCACATATTTTAATATTGATTTTAAAGTGCAATTTAATGAGAACACGTGCAACCATTGATCTAGACGTTGCATGGGCACGATCGTCCGATCTGTCGGACTTGCTCATTGTTTAACTGATAGCTTGACCCATGACGACTTTATTTAAACCTTTGAATTTTTGGAGATTGCATAGCCATCGGATCTATTTTGGATCAAGTGCATCTGTTAGATCAATCGAAGATGCTCAATTTTTAAACCTTAGGTTAAACCTTATTGACCCTTTGACTTATCTTTCAGATTTATTCATGAGAACGCGTCTCGTTAGATTTTTCTTGATGAAAGTGCTACCATTCGATTAAGATTAAGATGCAGATCCTTTTAATTTTGACCTGCTTTGACTTGTTTGGTTTATCCCTTGGTTGATTTTATTAATGCATTGTCGTCCGATTTCTTTTGGATCGAGCGTGGCCCTTGGATTAAATCTGAGGTGCTTGCTTGTTAACTTAGTGGGGCGCATATCCTTATGTTTTAATTAATATTCGCTTTGTACCTAAGTTTTTTGGATTTGTAGACCAAGGCAAATATTTAACCGACTTTAGGTTTAAAAGATTTTAATTGTTGGTTTAGACCCAAGGAAATTTTATGAAGGTCGGACTTTGGCTTAGGGATTTAATTTGAAATTTTCTGCCCTATCCACTTTGAGGTACTTTGATTAATAGAATGAGGCACACATTATTAAAAGCTAAGGTTTAGAATTTATCAAACCAACCAATGGAATTTTCTTTTAAGATACTCACAACAACTCAATCAGTGACCAACATTAAGGATAATTTGATTGAAACCAAAAAATTTAAATTTGGGGGTTTCAAAGTTGAGTCAAATTTGGCTCCAACATAGGCTCTGACTGGGACAATGTGTTGAAAAAATGAAGCACTTGAGAACCACAGAATATCCTGGTTTTATTTTGCAGAAAATGAACAAAAAAAAACAAAATTTGACTTCTAAGTAAAGCTTGAAATGCATAACAAAAAAAATTCCTTCCTCTTTTTCTTTCTTTTCTTCTTTTTTTTTTATATACTGAAAAATTGTATGAACAACATGATATTAGAGCAAATAGAGTATTTGAAAATTGTAATTCCTTTTATTCAATTTGGAAACTAGGATCAGATTCTTTAGAAATCAATGAGTTTTATTTTTGATATATTGTAATGCTTGTTTTAGCTAAGTCATTAGATATGATTACACAAAGTTTTTCACAGCCGTTTGTTTCATCATATTTTTTCCCATGTGTGTGTTTGTGCATTTTTTTTGATTTCTAAATCTTTCATAACTTTACCATATTTGAGCAAAATAGCCAAGCCTAATATGTGATTTCACTCTTTAAAAATTTCACCATTCTACAGGGCTCCACTGCCAGTCAGGCATCTATAGCCTCGATGGAGTTGCTTCTAATCCCATCTTAGTTTTACCCTACTTCCAGTCAAGCGTCTATAGCTCCGGTAGAGGTTTTCCAAGATATCTCAGGCAGTGACTCAATTTTACTTTATTTTTTATTTTTCTTTCTCGTGAGAGAAGTGTTTGGATATATAAGCAAATTGTGCAATAAGTATGCCTGAGTTGAGGATTAGTTTTTGGCTATAAAAGATGAGTGTAATGATTTTTGGCTCAACTACCCTCTCAAAGATAACTCAGTTCTTTGGACCTTTGAAGTCACCTTAAGTATCATTTGTAATGTGAGGCTTTTGACATGATGTTTCAATCAACTTTGTTTTCTATCTGTTTTATCTCATATCAAACAACTATTGCATAAACACTCATATTTTGTTAAAATTGTAAACCTCATCGAAATCTAAAATAAATCCCCTTTTTTCTTTTTATTGTTTTTGGTGGAATCAATAGTAATATATACTCACTAAGCTAAGAATATCATGTGTACAGTAAACTCAGAATTATTCAACAAGAAAAGAAAAGCTAAAATTGAAACACTCTATTTTTTTGGATTTTTGTTCTTTTTCATTTTTTTCTCTTTTTTTGTATTCTTCACCTTCAATAGGGATTGTACATTTTGAGGTGTTGGCCATTAATAGGAATAGCCATTATTTCTCCCTGCAAGTTCTACAGCTTGTAAGTATTCTGACTGATAACATGAGCTATTTGGTATGGGCCAATCCATTTAGGTTCAAACTTACCCTTTTCACCATGCTTATCATTTTTAGGATCCCAATAGATGACTATATCTCCTTGAGAAAAAGGAGTACCCTTGGCTTTCTTATTAAACAATTTTATAGTTTTCTGGGTTTGTTCCATCATTCTATTGAGGGTCTCTCTTCTTTGTTCTTCTAATAAGACAATTTGGTCAAGCCTTCTCTGAATGGGATCGGGGTTTTCATGATCTTGCAATAAAAGGGAAAGTGCCATTTTTTCCATTTTTGGGGGTAGTAAGGCTTTTTCTCCATAAACCATCTCATAGGGGGTTCTTCCTGTATTTATTTTAATAGACAACCTATCAGCCCATAAAGAAAATTTAAGTTCATTGTCCCATCCCCTTTTGTTTTTTCCTAATGACCTTTTTATTCTTGTTATTACATTTTTATTTGATGACTCAACTAAACCATTTCCTTGGGGATAATAATTAGCGTAGAATGAGATAATTCAATTCCATATTCAACACAAAATTCTACCATTTCATATGACACAAAATATTGAGCATTATCAGTTACTAGCTTTTTAGGAACTCCATACCTGGTCAAGATGTTTTCTTCTATGAATTTGATGACTGTAGTAGTTGTAGATGTTCTCAAAGGTGCAACTTCCACCCACTTTGTGAAGTAATCTGTTGCTGTTATGATCCACTTATGCTGGCCAGATGAATTAGGCTTGATCTCTCCAATCAAATCAATACCCCATTGGGTGAATGGTGCTTCAATGATTACTAGCTTGAGGGGCATGGTTGGTAGATGTTTTTTCCTGTAAAAACTTGGCAGTTATGACAATTCCTAACATATTTATATACATATTTAAAAATGGATGGCCAATAATATCCTGCTCTCATGATTTTATTAGTTGTAGCTCTTGGAGAAAAGTGTCCTCCATAGAAACCATTATGAAATTCATTAATTATTTATGGGACTTCTCTTTCATATAAGCAGACTAATAATACTCCATCAGGATGTTTCCAATATAATACTCCATTTTGTATATAATACTTCTGAGCTTGAAGTTTGATTGACCTCATTCTGTTTATTGACATATCTCTCGGAGCGTTTGTAAGTATGACAAAATTTCTTCATACCATTTACATTCTTCATTTTTTATTCTTCTGTCATCATATGTCTGATCTATAGTGAGAATATTTTCAAATCCTTGCTTCTTCTTTGTTAGCCAATAGTTTAGCTAAACCCTGCCCTTTGACTGTTTTAACTATTTTGAATTCAACATCATATTGTAAAATTTTTACCATCCATCTTGTTGGTCTTCCTAATGGCTCTGATTGAGAAAAGATATCTTTTATTGCTATAAAGGGAATACAACAGTAAACTTTGTTTGAGCCAAATATACCTTTGAAGTGTTCTAAATATTGGATGACTGCATAGGCATGTTTTTCTAGTAAGGTGTATTTAATATTTGCTCCTTTTAGTCCTGAGCTCATAAAGGCTATTGGCCTTTCATTATTTTCATTATCTTTTTGTGAAAGGACTACAGCAATAGAATGTTCAGATGCATATGAATAGATATTAAAATCCTTTGCATAATCAGGGCAACTTAAAGCTGGAGTGGTTGATATGGCTTCTTTAATCTTGTTAAATGTTTCCATATTTTCTAATGTCCATTTTATTTCTCCAGTTTTCTTCACCATATCATTTATAGGTTTGGTCATTTCTGCAAAATTTGGGACAAATATTCTGATAAAATTTATTTTTCCAAAGAATGACCTTACCCCTTTTAAATTCTTGGGTGGGGGAATTTTAGAAATGGCTTCTATCCTTTCTGGATCAATGCTTATCCCCTTTTCTGAAACTATATGTCCTAGCAATTTTCCTTGTGTAGTTCCAAATATGCATTTTTTTGGATTTAGAGAAATTCCAAATTCCTTGCATCCGGAAAAAACTGTAGTCAAATGTTCTAGATGATCTTCTGGATTTTTAGAAAAAACTATGATATCATCTAAGTACACTACTACAATTTTGAACATTAATCCTTTGAAAGCAAATTCCATCGCTCTCTGGAAAGTAGCACTTACATTCATCAATCCAAAAGGTATTCTTAAATATTCAAATGTGCCCTAGGGTGTGGTGAATGTTGCCTTGTGTCTATCTTCTGGATTTATCAAAATTTGATTGTACCCTAAAAATCCATCTAACAGGGACAATCTAGTTGAACCTACTACTGCTTGCAGTAGTTGTTCCATGTTAGGCAATGGGTAATTGTCTTTTAGTGAGCTCTTGTTTAAATTTCTAAAATCCACGCATAGTCTAATGTCCCCATTCTTTTTCCTAACTGGTACTAAGTTGGATATCTAGGAGGAAAATCTGACTTTTCTTATTATCTTGGAGTCCAACAATTTTTGAACCTCTTTTTGCATTATTGGGTGCAGATTTGGATTGTACTTTCTCTATTTTTGTCTAAATGGCTTGGCCTCTTCTTTCAAGGGTATTATATGTGTCATCACATCCGTTTTGAAAGTTTTGAGATCTTCATAAGTCCAAGCAAAATGTTCTTTGTTCTTTTTTAGGAAATTGATATATCCAACTTTTTCTTTAGCAGGTAATGCCATGTCTACTTTCACTATTCTAGGTTCTTTCATTGAGCCAATATTAATATCCTCAGATATCACTTCTCTGCGTATAGGTTTATAGGCTTTGTCAAAATCATCAAATAGGCTTTCAAGAGACACTAATCCTTTGGGTATTCTATTAGTTTTCAGCTGGATTACTTCTACTAGCTCTCCTATTTGATCTTTTAGCTTTTCTTCATATTTTTCATCACAGATTACATCTGCATACTGATTTTGCAAAGTCATAAAATCCTTAATATCTATATCATCTTGAAACACTTGAAGATAGACTATGTTATCTGGCACAGAAGGTTTATAGACTAAGATAGTTGGGAATCTATCCATATATTCTGTAGTTATCTCTGGGTGATCTAGACCCGAGGCATTCACAACTAAAAGATCTACAATATGATTTTGTTCTCTAGGAATATATGAAATATTGAAAGCCAAAAATTTATCAATTTCTTCCAATATTGCATTTCTATATTGCTTAAGTCTAGGATGCTTAGTCTGATATTTACCTTTGATTTATAGTATAATAAGTTCTGCATCCCCTATTACAGTTAAGTAGTTAATACCTAACTCTTTTGCTTTCCTTAGCCCTAATAGTAAAGCTTCGTACTCAGCTACATTGTTTGTGCAAGGAAATTGCAATCTATAAGGGATACTAAGGTAGTTTCCTTTAATATCAGTCAAATTTACACCTGCACCTACTCCAGATTGGGATTTAGCCCCATCAAATGACATGGTCCACATTTCTTGGGTTAATACTCGATTTGATTCAACATCAGTTATTCTCATATCTTCTGGATCCATGTTCTTTGCATCTGGTACTTCCATCAGGAATGGGTTATGCCATATTGAATAGACTCCCATCCCTTTTTCTTCCATAGAGTTAACTAAGTTAATCATGGTTTCATCTGTTTGAATTAACTCTATAGAGTGTTTGTTGAATGGTTCTCTTCTCAAAATTATATTCTCCTTATCTGATATTGGGATGGTAGAGACCAATGCTAGTATGAATTGAACCCCTAGTTGTTGTTCCCAATGTCCTACTGAGTAAAAGTGAGAAGAATGGGTCAACATCAACTACTACTACATCCATGACTATGCCCTTTTTGGGGTGTTGATCTAGGAAAACTAATAATCCAGTTATCACCCCTACATAGGGAATTTGTCTGTTATCCATTACAAAAATAGGAGCTAAAATATTAGATTAATCCCATTTGGTCAATTATTAGCTTAGGCATGATATTATGTGAAGCTCCACTATCGAGCATGCAATTATGAATCACATATATTTCCCCTTCATCTAAATTATATCTTAATGACACGTAGAAGGGTATGACAGAAGATGGTGATCTTGTATCATGTTGATTTTGTCTAGCAGCATGACAAGTAGGGTCTTCTTTTTGTTCTACTAATCCAAAAGCTCTACATACTTGTTCTCTGTATGTTTGAACTTTCATAAGTTCACCAAATGTGATATTAACTTTTTTCTTACTGAGTTCTGACCCAACATCAAATTCTATCTTCTTTATATCCAATGGTTTATTACTTTCTTCTTTGGGAACTTCTTCTATTGATTCTATTACCTCAGGAGTAATTTTGTTAGGGTTCCTATCAGTTTTCTCTTTAGTGATATTTTTATTGGTGAAAGTTTATCTTCTTGTTTCATTTGTAGATAATTTCTCTATTTTTTTAGGGACTATTCTATTCCTCAAATTTAAAACATGGGTTGCCTCTAATTCTTCAACCTCTTGAGCAGTGGGAATCAATTTCCCTTGCTTCATCTTATCATATCTTGACTCATGTGATTTTTGCAAGATTTTAGTTCCTTTAGTTACTAAGATCTGAGGATGATGATTTGAAGCATATTTATCCATATCTTCTTCAAATACCCTTTCTCTGGATTCATCTTCAATGGACCAACATGCATTGATTCTTATATCCTCTTCTGATTCTGCATGCATATCTACATTACGTTGATCACTTAGGTGGATTCCACATGCATCAGGGTTATGGGGTGCATCACAAGTAGAGCAAAAATAAGGAAACCCTTCTGCTACATTGGCAGATGGTATTGGGTTAGGGACATTGTTCTGATCCCTATCACAATCTCTGTTTTTCCAGTTATTATTCCCATTACCCCTATTCCTATTTACTTCTTCAAAACCATTGTTATTTCCCCAATTCTTGTTGAAATTTTTCTTAAAGGGAGGATGGTTGTCAACATGTGATCGCTCTGTCTATGAAGATTCACCATTACTTCCATTTCTTTCAATTCTCGCTAACCTGTTACTCATATTGTTGAACATTTCTGTCATTTGACTAGTCAACTTCTCCATAGGATCAATTTCAGTTCTTCTTTGTATATCAAAAGCCACTCTCTTAGGTTTTCTCTCAGGCATGTTAACCTCTAAAGAATAAGGCTTCATCTTACCACTGTCAAGCATATTTATTTCTATATCCATTGCTTTTTCCATACAACCATCAATGGTAGTGGCTTGTTCTTGCCTTAATTCATAGTTAAACTCTCCTTGAAAAGCATTCTTATAAAAAAAATAGACTGAATATCACTAGGCCTGAGGTTGGTAGGGATTTTGTTTCTTGTTTTTGAAAATATTCTGTTAAAATCACTAACAACCTCATTTTCTTTCTTCTTCATAGTGGCTAGCTCGGTTAACAATGATTGTTCATTTTTCCTTTCACCATACTTCTTTAGGAACACCTCTTCCATTTTGGTGAAGTCTGGGATATCATTGTTAGGAAGGGAATTAAACCATTCTCTAGCATATTTTTCTAAAGTCTGTAGAAACAGTCTTAATACTACATCTTCATGTTCAACTTCCAGATTGTCCATTGCATATAAGAAACTTTTGATATGATCCTCTCCAATTACTGCACTATTTCCTAAAAACTTAGGGAGATATTTGTGAGCTTTACTGGGTAAGGCATTTAAATTTATTGGTAATACAAAAGGCCTATATCTGTTAGTTCTCCACAAATGAACATTACCCTGAGCCATTGCTACTGTAGAATTTAATTTCATGGAAGAGCTACCTACAGGGATATGGTTCTGAGTATCCTGAATGTAATCAGATTGATTATCTACTGTAGTATTACTATTTATTGTATGATGAGAATAATTGCATATATCTTCTACAATAGAATTTAAATGTTCATCTATAGTAATATCAGTAGTAATAATATTCTAATTTTTCTTTACGTACTTTTTACCACTAGAATTAGATCTACTATAATATATAGAATTCTTAAAAAATGGTGATTTTTGGGTATGTATAAATACCTCTAGATTTTTGAGTTCTGGGAATAGCTCCTTACCACTTCTCCTGGTGTTCGCCAACACGTTCTGTCCTCTCCTTTTTATATTTTTCTTCTGGGTTCGTCCAATAGAGTCGCCAACACTAAGGTGCAAAAAGAACAGAGTATACTCTTATCAAGAATGCTTGATATTATCTCTCATCCTCACAGGAGTGGGTTCTTGGGGAAATTCAAGAAAATCAAGAAACGAGAATTGGGCAAAATAAAGAACGTAAAAATAGTGAAAATTAAAACAAACGTTCTTTATTCGAATTGGCCACCCGTTGTTTAAAAATAATATCGTTCGGTAAACAAACTTAAGATGATATGATCTTAACATATAAGTTCATCCTCGACAATGACACCAAAAAACTGTTGGAACCGATTCTTGCATCCGTAGGATTTTGATTGTCACGCTACAAGAATCCGTTTGAAACCAATGAGCTATTATAGGCTCTGGTCGACCTGCCTCATGTTCTGTTAAACACAAATATTGCTAAGGGAAAACTACATAATGGGTAAGGAAACCCCAACGGTAATTCTATAATTAAACTTCTAATTTGCACGCTCCAGATTTATATTATACTATATATATTAAAATGACCAAGCATGAAAAAACCATTTGTTATGCCTTATGTAGATCGGTGCCTAGATTCATTGGGCTGTTATAGCAATTTAACAATAATACTATTATGAATAGAAAGAAGGGGAAGAGAAAATTGGCATTCTTAATCTTATTCGAATATCATAATAAAATCAAGAGTTAACCAATGAGAGAAACGTATATAATGCATTCAAATAATGTAACCCATTATACAGTGACACACAATACCAAGACAAAGAAATGATAGGAATAAAACTTAGAATTGTATTGATTTATGAAATA
The DNA here is from genome assembly GCA_028583015.1 of Wollemia nobilis. Taxonomy (NCBI): domain Eukaryota; kingdom Viridiplantae; phylum Streptophyta; class Pinopsida; order Araucariales; family Araucariaceae; genus Wollemia; species Wollemia nobilis. Next base: position 11,158,927 of record JAQPPZ010016879.1, on the reverse strand, counting down.
TTACATGCAGAGTGGGCAGGATGCCTTTAAACTCTATTTTTATTAATAGAATACATCAATACAATGAAGAAGACTCTATTCAAATGATGTAACAGGTCTCTCCTACTCTCCTTATTTCAATATGATAATATAAGAGTCTTTGAATCCTAAGCTCAATAAGGTAGGAAATAATCTCATCTTCTTGAATGCTTTCCTATCATATGATCCTGCACAACAAGGGGAGGAAGAAAGAATGAATAAAAGAAAATAGACACAAAAAGGAAATACAACAACACAACTACCGGGCACTCAAGTATACCTCTTAGAAAAAATGCTATTCTCTAATTGCTTGATGTAGAATCTATCCTCAACTGCCTCTTCTTATAGCCTCTAGTTCTTGATTCTATTATTTTTGGTTTACTACTGACTGTACACTTGTCAGTATCTGATTAGACTTCAAAATTTATACAGCTGGCTTCCACTTCACTTATTTCCTTGGTTGTGTCTTTTACCTTTGACTTTTTCAAAAGTGTCTTCAGTTTATCCGGTGATGGTGGTTTTTGGTGAACCTGTTTCTTTCTCTGCACCTACTTTTTCTTCAACTATTTCTTTCATTATCTTAGGGACCTTTTCTATTACTGTAGGTTCTTGTTGTGAGGAGCTAGCTCCCAGCTGTTGACCTTGAATTTTAACTTCTTTCCCTTTTTGGACTATCTGTAGTCTTATTATTTGTTCAGATATTAACTTCCAAACTCCTGTATCAAAGTTGGTTGCAATCCTTAACATATTCATTTCCTGCAATATTCTATTTTTTTGGATAGTGATAGTGGGCCCATTTCTTTCGTATTGAAACAACAACATCTCTACAGTATTCACCATGAGAGTAGTTTGCTTAATCATCTCTTCCTCATCACCATGTTCACATTCGAATCTCTCGATGGTCTAAAGCAATGCTTCTTCTATATCCAAGACCTCTGAGCATTGGTCTAAGGATAAACCGATGTCTGCCATTTTTTCCATTGCATCATTTATCATTTTATTCATCTCATCTACCACATTAATCCACCTTCCTCGGTTTGCTCCAAATAGGGCTGCTTTGAAGAACACAAATCCAAGCTGAATTTTGCTACCATCATTTATTACCACTTCTTGCCCCTGCATTTCCTCAAAATGGTCCCCTATAAAATCCAAGGTAGGGTGGATGGTTTCAAAATCTCTTTCTCTTTCTTGCAATAATGTCAGTATCTCCTGAGTAGTTACTTGGATCACTCTCATTTGTCTAAACATCTCAGAAAAACCTTTGGCATGGATTCTTATTCTTTTTGACATATCCTTCTTCATAGTGTTCAGATAATATACATGATCTTGGACTTTTATTGTTGGGGGTGGTTGTGCACTTGAAGTGTCCTTTTGAATCAATTCTTCCTGTTGCCTACTTATTACTACTTTTAATTCTATTTTTTCCTTCTTCTCTTGGTCCAATTATTTCCTGAGTTTTTCAATATTTTCAACAAATTGGTCTATGACCTGGGCACTCATTGTCTTGATAATTTTTGCTATATCAACGTCTTTCCCCAATACTAATGAAATAAATGTTTACCTATTAGCACTGAAAACTAGTGGGTCTTGCAGAGGAGGGAGATTAATCTCAGCAATATCTGACATAGTTGTCCCCAATTCTGCTCTTTCTAAAAATTGTTCTTCTGTATTTCCCATCCCTGCCACTAACTACAATTCTTGTTCATCTGTAGCAGTGAAGGCGGTCTGCTCATCTGTTCTTTCCAAAACAACTTAGGTAGTAGGTAAAGACAATCTGGGTCTCTTCACCTCCATAGGAGTTACCTCTTTTTTATTCTTCACTAGGTGGCTTCGAAAAAGGCCACCTAATCCACCAGTTGTCCTAGGATTCATTTGTATTACTGATGGAATTTTAATCTCCTGTCCCTTTATGTTTATAGAAGTAGGGACGACCATGGGTGCCAATTTCTTCACACTAGTTACAACTAATACATGATCAAAAATGGGAACTATAGCTTGCTCTATGGGTGATACTTCTTGGGTGGATGCAGTTACCATTTCCTTTCCTTTATCTACACTGGTTTGTTGAGAAGCTTCTTGAGGAACGTTTGGTGTTGCTTCTATTATGAGTTGAGCATTCTTAGGGGGCTTGACCTATTGTTCTATTACATCAACAACTTTAATAGTGACCTCCATTAAATCGATACCCTGTTCTTCTATTAATTCTAATAAGGGGTCTTCCTTGATTGTTGGGCTTGTCCTTGGCATAACAGGTGCTACAGTATCCACTAAATTTTCTCGAAGCCTTCTTAGTTCTGTAGGGTAATCATAGGCTTCATAAACCTGTGTGCTGCCTCTTTTTTTGAGAGGGAATTCATCCCACACTTTTTGCAAATCTAATCCTTTTTCCATTGCCTCTAATAAGATTTCTTCAAAAGCATCTCCCCGGTGTAGTATACGGGCGTATTCTCTTTTCGCCATCATTTTGTTGTATGTACCCTTTGGATCATAGAACCTCCATGATATTTCATCGAATCCCATATTGTCTAATTCAAACATTCCCTTGAGCAAAGAAGGATATCCAATAAATACATAATCCCCAAAATGGCAGGGAACATCGAGCCATGGAACCTTACCATGCTTCTTAACTAGTCTCATCTTAGCCTCTTCTACCACCTGCCTGCATAATTCTAAAGTTGCTATGGATAATGGGAAGTATTGTGGTAGCACCTTAGGAGGGATCTTAGCTCCATACAATCTGATGTAAGTAAAACCCTCTGTGAAGAAGAAATATCCAATTTCCTTTTCTTTAATGAAGGCTTTTACCCCTGGCCCTAATCTTTCTGGAACTAACCCAGTTAAGGCCCAATGGATTTCTACCAGGAAACGATCACAAAACCAGCCCATGTGAGTTCGTCCCTCATGAAGTCTCCAGAAGCTATTCTAAACATAGGGGCTATTGATGGATTTTACTCTTTTACGGGCTTCTTCCCCCAATTGGCCCGCTATTAAGTGAATGAGAAATGAATACTATGAAAAGTGAGGCATCTCCTGCCTCTGTTCAAAAATTGCTCTTCTTAGTTCTACCATTTCTTTGTGTATTTGGGTGCTTAATTCCAGTTCCCAGGCATAGATTGGAGTATTATATCCTCTATTACATTGTGCATCTAAATACAAAACCCTTTTTGTTATTCTATTCATATCCTGTACTCCCAATACTATGTTTATCATGTCACAGAAGTCTTGTACCCAGGGTTTAAAAGCATTTTTGTTAATGGGGAATTCTTTCTCTATCGCTGCATGTGTATCGAATAATTTTTTAAAAACTTCCATATCAGTAAACATACGAGATTGGTGTTCGATTACCTGGTCTACCAGATATGTGGTATAATTCATCAATTTGAACACCTCTTGGATATGTTCGACTTTGATGCTGAACACCGACCGATTCTTGTGATCTCGAAAGGTCTTTGTTCTTTCATCGTATGCTACTGCCAGCCAAGCCATCAAGTCTAAGGAGAAGTGCACTTTTGGGCATATCAGCTTCCCAAGGTTACTGTTCCATCTATTGTCTCTGGGAAAACCCTTGTACTATAACCTATGAGCTTTATGGAATAAATCTGCCATTATCCATGGGGTCCTGTTATCGCCTTCCATCACTTGGGTGAAACTCTTAATACAGGCATTGTCGATCTCGTACAGTTGATCCTGGTTGGGTTTTTTATCTACCCCACATTTTTGGGTAAACTCATACATAGTGGTACCAGGAACAGGCGGCCCAAAGATCACTGAGTATGGGGTTCTATTTGTGATGAATTACATGGCTTCCCTGGTGTCCGTGGGCACGAAAACATCTCCCCATGATGCCATTGTTCTTAACGTAGCATATAAGGTCTCTCTGTGATACTTGCCAACTTTCTTCTCTCTGTACCTCCTATGTATCAACCTTCACTCTTAGATTACCGAGGTAGTAGCCTCGACTATTTTCGTGGGTTCATATACAGGGTGGTGGAATGAGTCTGATAAATTCGCACATTTTGTCATCAACCCGATGTCACCAACTGCTGTTCAAAATTGACCAACGGGAATCTACCACCGCACCTTTTTCCTGGAGTTGAGAGTTTAAGGTGAGTAATATCTTTGTTTTATGTGCCCTGGGCCTTTTGATTTGTGCACCTATAATCATTTATAAACTTCTGCTATTGGTCATCGGGAACCTTTTTATCGGACGTGGAACTTGATATGTGCCACTGGGATGACTTTATTTTTTAAATCTCATGCCACCTCAGGTTCGAATGGTAACTAAATCCTTGGGATGGATTATATTTCATTTAGGCAGTGATTTCCCTTGATATTCTCACAAGATCTGGTCCTTGGTGTGAGTGACAACTTTTATTACCTCGAAGGTCTCCCTTTTTCCCTAAGTCAATCATGATTAATCACAACCATTGGATCTACGTGATTGGTTTTGCTCTCGAACATCGAATGATGCGTTGTCGTCCGATATTAACAAGGTTTTTAGTGCGACCATTGATATCCCAAGACCTACACAATAGTTAATATACCTGGCTACATATAAACACTTGAAACAATATGGTTTATTGGTCCTTGTTTAATCATGATTATCTAATATTAATCCTCATATTTTTAAACCTTAATAATTCATATTGAGTGATGGTAACATATAATATGTTTACTTTCCTTTTGCGATCATCGTTAGATCTTACTATGGTGGGACGTGACCGTTGGATCATACATATGCACGTAATTCTTAACCAATGGGAGAAACCATGCATACCTTGGACTAATTTTATCAATTATTTGTAATATAATGCTTAGGCTAACCTTCGGTTGTTTTTCAGTACACGCACCATTGGATCTGAGGAGAAAAGAGCGTCGTCGTCCGATTTAGACATCTTCATTTAGCTTTGGATATTTTACCACCACCACAAGCCTTCACATCCATTGATTCTCAGATTAGTTTGAGCACTGCCATTAGATTGTTCATAAGATGCACACTATATAGTCAATGTTAAAAATTTTGATTTTATATTAATCATGATTAAGCCTAAAAGGGGAAATCAACCAATGTATTAAACCCTTGCTAAAGCACAATTAATTTTATCTTTACCTTTACCTTTCTCTTATCGTTCGTGGTTTTGGCGTGGCCTTCGGATCTGAGTGGAGATAAGCATCGCCATCAGATTTAGTCAACCTGCGAGTTAGTTTACCCAAGGGTGCATAATATTAATCCTGATTAAGCCTAAAGGGGAATGATTATCCAATGTGTTAGACCCTCGCTAATGATGTAATTAACTTTAATTAATTTTTTGAAATCTTAAAACACTTTAATGCAACTTCAACGAGCGCGCTATCGTTAGATCGATTATCGATTGAGCGTAGCCGTTTGATCTTGGTAACCAGCCCGACGATTAATCCAAAGGGGGCACATATTTTAATATTGATTTTAAAGTGCAATTTAATGGGAACACACGCAACCGTTGATCTAGACATCGCATGGGCGCGATCATCCGATCTGTCGGACTTGCTCATTGTTTAACTGATAGCTTGACCCATGATGACTTTATTTAAACCTTTGACTTTTTGGAAATTATGCAGCCATCGGATCTATTTTGGATCAAGCATGTCTATTAGATCAATCGAAGATGCTCAATTTTTAAACCTTAGGTTAAACCTCATTGACCCTTTGACTTATCTTTCGAATTTATTCATGAGAGCGCATCCATCAGATTTTTTTAGATGATGCACTACCATTTGATTAAGCCTAAGATGCAATATTTTTACTTTTGACCTACTTTGACTTGTTTGGCTTATCCCTTGGTCGATTTTATTAATGCGCTGTCGTCCGATTTCTTCTGGATCGAGCGCGACCCTTGGATTAAATTTGAGGTGCTTGCTTGTTAACTTAGTGGGGCACATATCCTTATGTTTTAATTAATATACGCTTTGTACCTAAGTTTTTTGGATCTATGGACCAAGGCGAATATTTAACCGACTTTAGGTTTAAAATATTTTAATTATCGATTTAGACCCAAGGAAATTTTATGAAGGTCGGACTTTGGCTTAGGGATTTAATTTGAAATTTTCTGCCCTATCCACTTTGAGGTACTTTGATTAATAGAATGAGGCACACATTATTAAAAGCTAAGGTTTAGAATTTATCAAACCAATCAATGGAATTTTCTTTTAAGATACTCACAAAAACTCAATCAGTGACCAACATTAAGGATACTTTGATTGAAACCAAAAAATTTAAATTTGGGGGTTTCAAAGTTGAGTCAAATTTGGCTCCAACAAGCCACTCCATTAAAAGGGATCTAGAAGATCCTGTACACGTCCTTCAGAGTGATAGTCATCTCACTAGTAGGGATATGAAAGGTGTTCATCCGAGAATCCCACCTATGTTCTAGGGTAGTCAGATAAGCTTGGTTTGACAAGATCATCGGTAGCCTCGTGACGTACATGAGTCCCTAGGAATCAAACAAATCCCAATCTACATCATCCATCAAAGGGAGAAGTCGCACGAGCAGATTAGGATCTCGAGCCTATGCATACAAAAGCTAAAAGTGTAATTATAAATGCCTAATTAAATGTACTTATAGGCTAAAAGAGCAATGAAATGTAAAACAATGCAAAGAAAACCTAAAGATAGCTAAGGATACAAACACAATGACTAAATGCACCTAAACATAAAAAAAAAATCAAAAATCAAAATTTACACTTCAAAAATACAAAAAAATTAATTAAATTCATCAAAAATTAATCAAAAATAAAAAAATAAAAATAAAACTCCCAAAGTTGCATGGCTGCTCACGCCGATAGTGGCCATGTAGTGACCGTTGAATCGATGGTAGCCAGTCACCAACGGTAAAAAAAAAGTAACCATTGGAATTCAAGCTGGCCACTCTCGAAAGAAGCGAGCCCTATTTGCAAATTGGTGTTGGTCTGGGCGACAGTGATCACAAGGCAGAAAGCCAACGACGTCTGCTCTCGCCCCAAAAATCCAAAAAATTTAACAAAAACAAAAATCTAATAAAAACCCACATAAATTAACCCTATTATATTCCTATCTATGGATGTGGTTAATTGCCAACAGGTTTAGTGAGGTTCATTTACCAAATTACTTAATGGGGTTCATTTTATCAAATAAATAAAAAGTTAGGGTTTAGAGAAATACCCATGAGTCACCGGTTCCTCTACTGGTAGATGTTTCACCATGCTCCACCATGGTCTTGAAAGTTGCAATAGTCTTCTAGATCACTTTCTTGCTTTCTCTCTTAGATCTCAAATCAAACTGATAGTTGGAAAATAATAAAAGTTAAAACCCTGATTTTCTTTTATATTTTTTAGTTTTGCCTTGGTCGTTGCTAGCATCAGCGGCCTGCGCATTAAGACCACTGACGTAGACAACGACCATGCAATTACAAATAGGGATCGTTGTTGCTGACAGCGGCTAGCAAACAACAATAAATGCACTAGATTTCTCACCATAAGGAATCTCAAAATGTGCAATTAGGCACATATACTAGCCCATAACCATAAAAAATTATAAAATTAACAAAAAAAATCAAATAACATCAAATTCTCAAATGCACCTCATATCTAGTTATTTATTCTATACACTTGGCGGTTGCAATGGCTGGCACTCCATGCAATACGATAAGATGAGTAAATTACTATAAGGCCATTTGGGATAGATTAATTAGTGCTCAAATTGACCAACCAAATTTAGTCTAGGACATCATTCCATATGCACATGAAATGGTAATGAGAGGACGTCACACGCCACAGTGGAGAGCCAACAATTTTCTCTTTAACATCACAATGACTAACATTAAAACTTCAATCTCGAAGAAGGCCATGGCGGTTGGAATACACCATGGAAATGAGGATTCATCTCATTTCTTCCATAACACTTTTAGAAAATCATCTAATTTAGTGAGTCAACACAAGATTAATCAAAATTGCTATCATCTTGATTTTCTAAGAAGGCCATTACGGGCAGACTGCTCCGTGGGATAAAGATATACAATAACTATAAATGGTTGAAATCACACCTAAAATGGGACCTACCATATAACAAAGAAACCCTATTCAAGGGTCCAAATAAATCATATTGGTCAAGCGAATCGTCACTTTATTCATTATCCTTACCTCATTGTCTCGTCGCTTGAGGGGGTAGTCATAATATCAACAATCATAATCAAAATCAACAAAATATCACTCGATCATATCAAATTACGTTCGTATTATGAATCATTTCTAACAGCTATCATAAGCTTACCCTATTGCTTTGGGAAAAAGCAAATATGTTGATTTAAACCTTTGACGATCTGGCTTTTGGTCCTTTGTGAATGCTAAGCAATGTGACCCGAGACTCTGGTGGACTTCAAAGTCTTATGCAAATTTAAGCCTTCCATATTTTTGGAAGCAATGATTCTAGGATACGTGCCTTTCACATTATTGGGGTATCCAATGCTGATAAAATCAATGATCATCACACACCCTACAATGTGGCCTCAGGTGGTCTATTTTTTCTCAGTGCTATGTTTTCCCATAATGCATCCCAAAAAGGGGCATCTGTAGACACCTAAAATACATCATGTTTAGGAGACTACTCATATGGGTACATCCATAGACCATATGATTGATCTTGGACCTTTCTAAGAGCTAGTAGTGGTACTAACCACTCAAAATGGGTAGTTCTAGCCCATTCAGGTATGACCGCTATCAACCAGAGTGGTTGCCAACTCAGGTCACTAAAGCTGAGAGCAGTCACATCTGGCCACATCTGGCCACTTCTTCGAACAATGACTAGCATAAAATTGCAAACTGGTCATGAGGGAGGGCCCAAATCATGAACAATGATGGTATTTGCATTGTTTGTGAGCAATTTTTCAGTGTAGACCTCCCAAAGTTCCTCCTAACTGCTCCTTCAATGCAGATCTGTGATTGAGCCTTACTATCCAACGACCAGTTACATGCATATCTGGATCTTGGCTTCTCCAGGAAGCCAAGATCTAGATCTATATTTGGATCTGGGAGGTCTATATGTGGATCCTCCCAAGAAAAATAAAGAATGGTGAATATCATAATTTTTGTGTAGCGAAGCTCTAGCAAATTGGAGAGTGATTCCATGCCCCCTTGAGGAGTAATGAACCATTGTTTGAGTAAGCAATGACTACAAGCTATAAAAGCATTTATATCTAGATGTTATTCACCATAAAACAATGTATGGACACATAGGCAACCCTTGGACATCAATTTATATGAGGGATCGAGTGCCACAACCCCAGGTTCTTGAGATAAAAGTTTCAGTTTTTGGCCACTATCCTTTGACAACGACCTACAAGCATAGCCTAGGGTTTGAGTCATTATTTCTCAAATTTTAGCATAGATATTTCATTATTTCCTATTTTATCAATAATTTTAGCATAAATCTATATTCTTTATTTTATTTATATGATATTTTATGCATTAACAAAGTATTCTTGCTCAATTTTGCTTCATTATACTTTTACCATGTTTTTATATCATTCTTTGCAGATCTACTAATAAAGCCTCATCTTGAGAGGTAATAGGTACTACGGATCATTTGTTGTTGTTTTCTTGTACATAGGTTACAATTTCTATAACCAATTCAAGGCATTCAAATCATCATACCCCTCCAGGAAAGCGAAGGAGAAGAAGGCATCAATAAGACCTTATACAAGTCCGCATACGAATTCGAGAGGCCTGCACCACCCCTTTGCGAGGGATCCCATTTTACGTCTGCTTGTATTCATTGTATCAAACGAGTATCCCTAATAGGGACCAATATATAATCAGGGTTTCAAATGAATAAATAAAATGTATCTCTTGATTTTTGCTACTTATGTGTTATTTACGCATTATTCTATTGTAAGTAGACTAGGTGTACGCTTCCTAGGGTTGTACACCTGCATTGATCCTAGAATTAAATTCTATCCTTCCTCACTTCCTACTTAGAAAATCCATAAAATCACACCTTTGAAAGCTATATTTCTATCAAATAATTGATTTCACCCAAGGATGGGGTGAAACAACCTTTTTGGGTAGCATCGCCCGATAGCATAGCTAGGCTTGACGTTTGAGCAATTTCACCCTTTAACTTTCTTCTTTATAATTGTCTTTTTCACTTTCACATCGAAAGAGGGTGACAAAGGCTTTCACCCTTCTAGAGAGACAACATTAATTTTAAATTTTACGTAGAGCACTTTGTAATACTTTCACCTGGAATTGAACCTTCAAAACCCCATTCACCCCTTGGAAAGATGAAACCACATGGCGCTTCTCCATAGAGGTGACGTTGATTTACTACATTTTAAATTTGACATCAAGCACCATCTATTAAGTCTACCCAATCATAGATGAAATCATAAATTATATTAAGGTGGGCGCTCACGATGTCAACCTCCTTTCTTGCCTTTAAAACCTTGAAAATCCTCTTTCATTCCAAAGAGGTACGACAAGGAGCTTCGCCTATCAATTGGGGTGAAAGTGCCACTATGACCTACCCATGTAGAGCCCACCATATTTTTTTTTATTTCATTTAAGATATGTTTCACCTCAAGGAGGGGCAACAGAGAGTTTTACCCCTCATTTGGGGTGAAAGCACCTTGTAATATTTTGCCTTGATTTGTGGGTCCTCACCCACGCAATGCTATTTAATATTTTTATTTATATTATGTTTCACACCAAAGAGGGGAACCAAGTATTTTCGCCCCTCTGTTGGGGTGAAAGCACCTTCAACTCTTTAACTTTGACATAGTCAACGCTTTTAAATGACTTTTACCCCAAATAAGGGCGACAAGAGTTTTCGCCCTTCACTTGGGGTGAAAGTGTTTATTTTCTTAATTTTCCACTTGAAACTTTCATTCCTTCTTTCTGTCGGGTGAATTCACTTCTTTAAAAAAAATTTAGCCTCCAAGAGGAGTGATGGGGATATTTTCCCCTTGATTGGGGCAAAGCTACTCCCATCCCTTTTTACTTTAAAATTCGAACATGATTTCCATATTTTATGGGGTGAAACTACTTTTGCAAGTGGAGCTTGGGGTGAAGCACCCAACTTTGTTGCTCCTTATCTTCGAAGCGCTTCTCCCTTTATAATCAATTCTTTGCTGGTGCTTCTGTTCCTTAGCAATTTTTAAATAGAATTCTTCATTACATCAAATATTTCCATGTTATTTACAGTAATGCAATATTATAAAAAGAGGCAAAAAATACAATAAAATATGCATTAAAACTATAGCACCTTCATTAGCAAATTCATTAAATTTTACAATCAATCAGTCAACAAAAATGGGGTAAAGTTGCAAAACTACCAACAGCAACAATTTTTACCTTGGTAATGGCGATGCTCAAATTAGATTATTCTTCAAGGGACAACGATTTGGTTTTCATGGAGTGCGCTTAGAAAATCAATAAAAATGGATGAAGGAAAGAATGTCCCAGGCATCGATGAATTGAGACTCAGCAATATCATGTGGTAATCAAGAGCTTAAATATTAAATTCTGGGTGCCATTACATTCTCTTATGCCTTGGAATATTACCCTTACCAGTTGAAATCAACAAAATTTAATTATGCTTTGAAAAGGAATGAAGTCCATAGAGGGCACCTTGAAAAGCATTGAGATCGTACCAAATTTGAGGATGTAGCATTTAATACTAATAATATTTTAGCAAACATTTTTGATCATCTCTCTTACTGTCCCAAGAATTAAATTATGTCAATATTTGTTATTTCCTAAAAAAATCTATAGTTATAGCACTTCAAATAGTAACCCTGGTTGATGACTACCTTCATAGCTGGAATTTCACCTTTCGTTTTACCTAATTTCACCCCTGACATCTTCTTGTTCGAATGACAGGAAAAAAATGATAGTTTCACCCCTCAACGTGCTTTCGTCCCTTTCTTGGGTGATTTCACCTCGAAAATGATAAAAAAACATCTTATTAAAGGAAAGAGACAAAAAATAATTGATTTTTTCCCTGATAGGGGTGACAATAATTTTTTTCGTAGCCCAGAGGCGACGTTGACTTTGACTAGCAAGAAAATTGCTTTTTTAGGGACTTTCACCACAAGACATTTTCTTTTGGAATTTCACCCCAAAGAGGGGCGAAAATGATTTCTGCCCCCTCTGAGGTGCGAAATTGACTTTGACTCTTCAGTTTCCTCCTAAATGACATCACCAAATCATTGCGCTCTAAAAGTAATTTCACTGGAATTTCACCCCAAAGAGGGGTAAAAATGTTTTTCGCCCCCTCTTAGGGGAAACTTTGACTTTGACTGCACCCAACATGCTCTCCATTCTATTTTCGTCCCGAAGATGCTTTTATCTAGATTTTTACCCTTGAGAGGGGCGAAAATGATTTTCACCCCCCTTCCAGGGGTGCTTTTGACTTTGACTTCTTCTCATCACTTGTAAAAAATCTCCTCTTACTTTATTTGCATGAAATTTGTTCATCAAGGTAGTTTCGCCCTAAAGGAGGAGCGCAAAGGATTTTTGCCCCTTTCTAGGGCAAAAACATTTTTCCTTCTTCTTTTTCGGTGCCTTCACTTAAAATAAAAAAAAAACTACCAAAGTCATAATTGATTTCCCATTAATATTTTTGTACCAAAACCTTCCTTGCATTGATCCTTCTCCTTTTACGTTTCACCCATGAGGGCCATTAATTTTTCTTTACTAAAAAATTTACTGTGCATCTTCAGAAAAAAAACTCAACCTTTTATTTAATGGAATTGCTTACAAGGAAAATATTGAAATAGTAAAAATAACATGACTGCATCATTTATGTTCTTTTCAAAATTTTAGTGTGGCAAAATTGCCAACACTTTTGGTGGTTCTCGAGGTATTTAGTTCTTCTAAATGCAATTGACCCTAGGCCTTTATCCATTGGGCTCAGCTTTCACTGACATCAACTACATCAGATCCACCAGTTGTATTAGATGGTGTGTTTGATTCTATGGTCTCCTTATTTCTTATTTCCTCCTACACCTACTTCTCATGTTCTTCTATTGCTTGTTACTTTGCTTTTTCCCATGCTCGGGCTTCATGCTTGGTGAGGCTCTCACTTGTAGTTTCATACATGACAACTACCTCATACCAAGCATCATATGTGAATGCTAAGAATGTGCTCAGTGAATTTATGACAAAGCACAACATTTCAACGTGATCCATGTTGATGCAATTAGCTCTCTGCTAAAGTTCTAGTAAGGAAGATTCGATGTAGGTGAGCCTATCCATGTAAGACAATGCTTGTTCCTCCATTATTGGTTTCTTCAAGTCATCAATTTTTGAAGTATCTTCTGCAAAAGCTTTCCAGGTTATCTTCAACTCTTTTGTTGGCAACAACTCACCCTGCTCATCAATGAAGCTTAGAAACCCAACATCAGCTAGAACCTCAAAATACACAAGTGAAACGCAATGCTCCTATTCAAACATAGTTATCAAATTTTGGGCTTCTCTTGCTATCTCCAACTAAGCAAAATAGCCATGCAATATCATTCTAGCCTTGGAAAAACTATGATCCATCCCGCTCATTGGCTTAACTTGGAAATCAGTTTTCACTAATGTCTAAATCTTTAGTACTATTTCTAGTTTTGGTTCTAGCCTCTCTTCTGCATATTCCAAAGTTTACTCTCCAATAAAAATCACTATCTGGACCTCATGAATGTATAGCATGACCTTGAGTGCATCAATTGCCAAAGTCACACAATATTTCAATAAATGATGGTGAGTCTCTTTGATTTTTTCCTTGGAGAAGCCTACTAATTGCATGGCTTTCTTAGCCAGCTATTTTTGCATAGCCTCAAGTTGGGTTGTTAATGCTTGCACTTGTTTCTCTACTCTTGTCCAAGCTATTTGGTAACCCTTGGATTTTTTCTTCCATTCCTCTGCCTTCTTATGCCAGTGCTCTTCCTCTAATTTTGTTGTTTCCAGTTGATCTTTATTATCGTCTAGAGAATCATTCAACTCAAAAATATTTGCCTTAGCCTTGAAGAAGCTTTTATTGTAATGCTCACCATGCAAGTAAAGAGAACTCATGTCCACCTTCATATTCCCCAACTTCTCTGTGGTGTCAATATTTTTCAGGTTCTCTGTAATAACTTCATATGTGTAATCACTTGGAACCATTTCTCCTTGAGGTTTCTGGATCTGGGGAATCATTCTTATAGTATAAGACTCTATAGTTTTAGGGTCAAAAGTGACCTTCTTCAATACCTTTTTTGGAGCCTGAGCTTCTTTTATCTTTGGCCCTTCAGCCATGGTGATGCACTTAATCAGGCTTAGCTCATTTTCATTGCAAAAGGATACTCTAGTATAATATATATCTTCAACTTCAGTAGCACCTGCAACTCAAGAAAATGAACAAGGGAAAAAAAAGCTTGTTGAAGTTTTGGCTTGGGAAGGGAAGTGGAAACGAGAATAATTGGTGGAAAAAAAGTGGTTAATGGGACAGAAGTAAGAATTTTGGCTATAGTTATAGTCACTCAAGGAGGAGCTTGCGTACTTATAGCTACAACATAAATTACTAGAATAGAGGATGAAGGAAGCAAAAATGGGTTGGGACCAGATGCAAAAGAACTAAAATAAAGTGAAATAATAGAAGTGGGAATAGAAGAAGATGGAACATTGATGACTGGGGACTGGAAAATAGGAAGCAAAATGGAGGTGGTACGTATATTGAATGGAGGGGATATAGAAGCAAAAACTACAGAATAAGGTGTAACAGTCACCGAATTCTCAAGAGAAAGGGAAGAAGGTGTATAAAATATACCTTTGGGCTTGGACACCTTCTGATATGAGGGTAATTGTGGTGTTGGTTCACACTTGTATTGCTCTTCCTTCACATCCTTATCCAGATCTATGAATTCCATGTACTATCCAAGCTTTTATGCTTGAACCAAAGGAGTATATTTTGAAATGTTAGCCTATGTGGCTTCATCTACAGGAGGAGGGTTCACCACGGATGAAGAAACTACACCCGTTCTTGGCTTTATGGATATATTCAAAAAAGAGAGCGTCTCAAACTTATTCTTCTTCTTTCATTGGAGTTGAATGTTTCATGATGGCTATCTTTCTTATTCCACGAGTGGTGCTTCTTCAACCACATGTTGCTCATGTTCAGCCATGATCTCTTCACTATCAGATCTTTGAAAAATTTGAGGTACAATTTTGGTGAAAGAGATTGGCTGATAGCCATCATAGTACTCATCATAGAAATTCGAAAATAGCTCATCCATTACCAGACCAAAAAATAACCTGGTTTTTCCTTTGTGGGCCCTCATAACCCACCAGTTGGTAATTTTTTCCTCATACCAAGTTGGCAACTATTATTTCATTTTATCAAACAAACCCAGGGGAGGAATTTGGTGTGCGTGAACTGCAGGGTTGTATTCAGCCTCCATCTCATAAAAATTTTACCATGGTGGAAGCGGTGTCATCTACTCAACATGCCATTTGAGATCATACCCTTCTAAATTATTTCTATGCCGCTGAATATCAGGTCTGGGATGATAATGAAAATTTTTGGCATTAATAAAATATATGAATCGGCCCAAAGGGTCATACTTCCATCGCTGAGGTAACTCCACCATACCCATATCTGAGAGTGCTTCATTAAGCAATTTATTTTGGCCAACTTGGTCAATTTCGATGCCACCAAAATGAAATGGCATGGTGCACGTAGTCTTCTTGCCTCGTCCTACCCCATATATTTTATTGATGAAGTTGGTCCGCTAGACAATTTCCATTGTAAAGAGGCACTCAGTAGTAAAATAAGAAAGGAGAAACATCTTGCCAGTGAAGCCAAAAATTTACACCACGATTCCCTGCATCAACAAGAAAATATCTCCTTTCTTCTTAATGACAATTTCTTCCCGCATGGCCCTCAGCACTCTCTCACTTGTGCAAAAAAAAGGTTCCAGAGTGGAACGCAAGAACATGCGATTAAAATTATAGAATGACTCCTCCCTTGATAAGCTTGAAGTCCATAAATATACTAGAAGCTTATATTGCAATAAAAGAAAACCGCTAGTGCATATGGAAGAAAAAGTGCCAGGACAAAAATGAAGCATGCCTGAATAAAATTTCTTCATCGCTCTAAATTCTCTCTAACTGGGTGTGCATTTCTTGGGCCACATAATATACCCAGTCGAATAATATGAGGTTTATGCTTGCTTGCATGGTTATTGGGGTATAAAATACCACCTATGAAATGTACTGCACCATCGTTGCTTGCCATTTATACACCATAGTGTCAGTAGGAAGACTGGATACCTAAGCTAACATGGAGTACATGTCTAGGGTTTTAAATTATATCAAGGGTTTTAAAAAATATGGAAACTCTTCAAATTTGGGTGCCTTTATCAACTAGTTCTCCATAAACTAGTGTAGTGTTGCAGTTGATTAATACCTTTCCTCTTGCTCCTTTAGATTCATGTTTTTGAACATGATGTCTCAGGAAGGTTTCACCTTGTAAGCAAATGTCTTTCTAACTAAGTCAGGAAAAATGGTACATAATTTATCTCCCTTTGCATTTCAGATGGCCCTTGTTGCAGGCTGATAAAACCTTATGATTGCCATTACCAGCTTAGGGTAAGGATGCATAGGTGTACACAAGTACCATGAAAGTTGTGCATGATAAGCAATTGTTAACAGGATTTCTGGTGTTAGTCCTTTCCTGACTGTAATCTCCACATCCAAGCACAATTTTTATGTGCCTTTGTTCAAAATTGAACAATCTCCAATCTTAGCCAGTGTATCAAAAAAAGGGTCGAGCTTGGTATTTTCATGCCACCTAGGTTTTTTGATTTTTTTACCACCCTGTGCTTTTTTTAGCTTTGTAGCTTTTTTTGAATCAGCTATCTTCTTTCCCATCTTCATACCATAGCTCCAATTGGAATAGTCTGGCAAACCTACAACAAAGCAACAACTCGAGCGGGCTCAGAAAAATAAAAATATTTAACTTTATTATTCCACAAGCTTCTGAATTGCTCCTTTTGTAACTTTTGCCCTCCAACTATTAGATTAAATTAAGGTGTTGTGTTGGAGGAATTCGGGCAAACCTGCTCCTTGATTCTATCACCCAACATGTTTTTTAATGAAAACTTAACTACCCTTTAACTGCCAATAACGTCCTTGTGTTGTGAATCTTCCTTGGACGTCAAACTCAACCACTTTTTTACCTTGAAGGACATAATTTGAATATTTAATAGCTCATATTAGGAAAATCAGGTGCCATATGTGATAAATGGGGCAAAAATAATTAATTTTTCTATATTAAAATGTTGAAACATATTCTAAAATATTTGTTGGTAAAATCAATTCGATTACATGAATTAAATTTGAAATCTTCTCTGAAATTGATGTTGTTCAGCAAAAAATGTCAAGGGGACACACCTGCTTAAAAAAACATCTCGAGGCAAAAATGTTCACATCATCTGCGCTCCAAAACTGCTTCTTCTACCTCCTTTGTGAAGTTACATGCCCCTTAATCACTTTCAAAATAATTCTTCTCTAATTTTACCCTTAAAAAGAAATATTAAAAGAGCAGAGCAAAACTAATTTTGCCTTCTTCCTTGCAAAACTTAGTGCCATCAACTAGAGTTTGAGAAAAGCATGCATTTATTTTTAATTCTTTTCTGGCACTTTCGCTCCAAAAACATCTTCGGGGAAATGAATGAGGATTTCACCCCAAAAATAGAAAAAGCAAGGTAAATCCTCCTTGTGGGGCGAAAATAAAATTTTAAACTCCCTCTTGCTTTTATCTTTTGCTTTTCTTGGCAACTTTGAAACAAGTGGGGTGAAATTAAAAAAAAACAAGGTGCTCCCTTTTTTTCAAACTTTTGCTTTCGCTTTTATTTTCTTCTCCTCTCATTTTTATTTCTCTTTTATCTTTTATTATTTTTTTCTCTTTGGAAAAATAGGAGCACTTTTAATGAAAAGCAAAACCCATGGTGCTTTCATAATTTCTAAAAAGAAATTTTCTTTCTTTTTCCCCCTTTTCACCCAAAAAATAATATAAAAATGTTTTCGAAAAAAAATATTTTTTTTGTTGATGGCAAGGTGTTTTCGGGCTGAAATAACCTACCTTGGAGGCAAAAAGTGATTTCTTAGTGAAATCAGCTTCCTTTCTTCTTTTTATATATTTTTTTATTATTTTTATTTTTTTATATCACTTTAACAGAACAACATTTATGTACATACATACATACTCGATCTAACTTCTGTCACTGATGGTAGGCCTTCAAATGAAGATCATTTACAAGAATTCACAGTGCACATCCATGCATATCTTGTAAATAAAATGAATTGATTTGATTGATACCCGAAATCTAAAACATGCCCTTTGATATTCACACAATGACACTGAGAGGGGGGGGTGAATCGGTGTAACTATTAATATTAATATCTACAACATTTAAAAATGAAGCAAAGAGAACTTAACAACCAGAAAAGCAAATTGAACAATAGAGCACACCACAACACTCAATATACCGAGGTTCACCAATTTGGCTACTCCTCAAAAATGACTGCTTGGACTCCAATCCAAATCCAGTCTTTGCAAAATACCAATTTTACAAACACTTTACCAAGCATCTACTGGAAGGAGCACCAACCCCTTAGTTTTCTCGCTGCAACAGATAGGAGCACCAACCCCTAGTACCAAGCACCAACTTGGACTGCAATTCTGAGCAATTTAAAATGACATAAAAATGTCTTCACTTCTTACACGACCCTGACTGGTCTGCAATTAATCAAACTCTGCACACTCTCACGGCTCTGCTAATTTCTCTCTTGGCTCTCTTCTAACCCTCTTTTCACAACAATTTCCCTCTAACAGCAGCAATCTTATTCTCTGTACGACTATTCTTTTATAACCCCCTTTTTCTCATCGAGGCTATTCGTCTTCTATCACTTTTCAAACCTGCATGCAGTCGAATGACATACTCTGACTATTCGAATTCTTTTCTCCTCTCCATAAGCGACTGTTCGAATCCTTGCAATACGGCTGTTCGAATGCTTTTTCGATCCTGCCTATACGACTCTTTGAATGCTGCAAATATGTATGTTTTAATGCTTTTTCAATCCTGCATATTCGACTGTTCGAATCCTTGCAATACGGCTGTTCGAATCCATGCAATACGGCTGTTCGAATCCATGCAATACGGCTGTTCGAATGCTTTTTCGATCCTGCCTATACGACTCTTTGAATGCTTTTCAATCATGCATATACAGCTGTTCCAGTGCATGTCCAACACCTGTCAATGCGTAACTGCCGATCTGACTTCAGTTACTTCTTACGTAACTGGCTGCATGATGCTTTTTCGACACGTGTCACCTTGCATGTTCCTTCGGTATTTTCCAGCCAACCTGTTACCTGTAGCGAAATACTAACATGTCACGATATCGCGACACTTTTTGTAGCCGTACACCTTCATGCCCTTGCTGTCATGAAATCGCGACCATTTTGGCTTTTGAAAGCTTTCCCAACGTTCATGTCACGAAATCGCGACACTTCAAACTTTTGCTGACGTCATCCTTAATGTTGTCGCGAAATCACGACGCTTCCGGCTTCATGAGGCTTCTCTTGCAACTTGTCACGAAATCGCGACACTTTCAGCTTTTGCTGACGTCATCCTCAATGTTGTCGCGAAATCGCGACGCTTTCGGCTTCCTGCGGCTTTTCTTTCACCCTGTCGCGAAATCGTGACATTTTCAATTTTGCTGACGTCATCCTCAATGTTGTCGTGAAATCGCGACGCTTTCGGTCTCCGTACAACTCTTGCTTCATGCGGTAGCGAAATCGCTACACCTTCACGTTGTGCATTTTGGACTTGTAGCGAAATCGCTACACCTTCTTGTTTGTGCTATTTGACACGTAGCGAACTCGCTACACCTTTGAGTTGTGCTTTTTCAACTTGTAGCGAAATCGCTACACCTATGTTTTGAGCACTTTTGACATGTAGCGAAATCGCTACACCTTTGCTTTGTGCATTTTCGACTTGTCACGAAATCGCTACAACTTTTTCACTTAACACTTTCTCCCTGCTTCGGCCCGAAATTTCAACATGTAGCGAAATCGCTACAACTTTTCGACTTAGCTTCTTGGCCTCCAGCATGTCGCGAAATCGTGACAATTTGGCTTGCATTTTCTCTCTCCTTGGCCATGTCACGAAATCGTGACAATTTGGCATGCATTTTCTCTCTCCTCGGCCATGTCGCGAAATCGCGACAATTTGGCATGCATTTTCTCTCTCCTCGGCCATGTCGCGAAATCGCGACAATTTTTCTTGCATTTTCTCTCTCCTCGGTTATGTCGCGAAATCGCGACAATTTTTCTTGCATTTTCTCTCTCCTCGGTTATGTCGCGAAATCGCGACAATTTTTCTTGCATTTTCTCTCTCCTCGGTTATGTCACGAAATCGCGACAATTTTTCTTTCTGCCTTCGGACCTCTCAACCTGTCGCGATATCGCGACAGAAAACATGTCGCGATATCGCGACATGTTTCTTACTTGTCTTTTTCTGCAAATTTTTGAATCTGGGTCACTTCTGTTTTTCTGGAAATTCACTGTACTTGATCTGACTGACTTCAGAATTCTTGTCCATTGCTTCAACTGCATCAATTGCTGTCTGTGTTGACAACAATGACAATACTTTTGTTGTACCTTGTTCAACAATCTCCCCCTTTGGAATTGTTGGCAACACTTATGCACTCTCCTCGTAATTCTTCTCCCCCTTTGACAATAATACCAAAGGGCCGCCGCAGACTCCCCCGAGTCTCCGCACACCATTCTCAGACAAATGTTGTTATAGTTAGCAAAAATCATAAGTATAAGCAAAACTATAAGTATAGGCATAAATGCACCCCTTGAGAATGTGATCCCAAATGATAGTCAGTTCTTGGGAATTGTGACCACTCCCAACTTATTTCGAAGGTACTCAAAAACATCCTTGGGCAATGGTTTTGTGAATATATCAGCTACTTGCTCTGTAGTTGGAACAAAATCCAATTTGACCTCTCCTTCCGCAACTTTATCCTTCAAGAAATGATACCGGATTGCAATATGTTTGGTTCTTGAATGCATAATCGGATTCTTGGATATGTTGATAGCACTAGTGTTATCACATTTAATTGAAATTGGCTCTTTGAAATGAATACCAAGATCTTTCAACGTTTGTCTCATCCATAATATCTGAGTACAGCATGTTGTTGCTGCAATGTATTCTGCCTCTGCAGTGGATAGAGAGACTGATTCTTGTTTCTTGTTGTGCCATGCTACCAGCCTGTCTCCAAGATAAAATGCTCCTCCACTTGTACTCTTTCTGTCATCAATACATCCTGCCCAATCTGCATCGAATATGCAATCAAAGTGAAGTCTTTACCTTTTGGGTACCACAACCCATAATCCATAGTACCCTTGAGGTATCTGAAGATCCTCTTTACAGCTGTGACATGAGTTTCTTTGGGACTAGCCCGAAATCTTGCAACCATGCATACTGCCTCGTAATATATCTCGGTCTAGTGGTCGTTAAATACAACGAGGCTTCCAATCATAGACCCGTACATTGTTTGATCTACATCCGGAGATTTATCATCCTTGCTCAACTTGCAGCTCGTTGTCATGGGAGTGCTAACAGGTTTACTATCTTCCATTGTGAACTTTTTCAGCATTTCTTTTACATATTTAACTTGAGAAATAAAAATGCCCTTTTCATTTTGATTTACCTGCAGTCCTAGGAAATAAGAAAGTTCACCAATCATAGACATCTCAAATTCTTTCTTCATTTTAGTTGATATGTCTTTGCAATATTCATCCATGTTGTTGCCAAATATTATATCATCTACATAAACAACAAGAACAATAAGATGGCCCTTCTCTCGTTTTGACATATAAATTGTTGTCCACCAAACCTTTCTTGAACCCTTGTTTAATTAGATAGTTATCCAACCTTGCATACCATGCTCGGGTGCCTGTTTCAAACCATATAATGCTTTCTTTAACCTCGCACACAAAATCTGGATTGTCACCAAGTTGGAAGCCATCCGGTCTGTTCAATGTAAACCTCTTCTTCTAGTTTTCCATTCAAAAATGCTGATTTTACATCCATTTGATATACTTTGAAGTTTTTATGAACTGCTAATGCCAGAAACATTCTGATTGCCTCTAGTCTGGCTACCGGTGCAAAAGTTTCCTCAAAATCAATGCCTTCAACCTGAGCATAGCCTTTACAGACCAATCTTGCCTTATTTCTGACAACCTGTCCATCTTCATTTAATTTATTTCGAAAAATCCATTTAGTGCCAATTATGTTTTTATTTGTTGGTCGAGGTACTAATTTCCATGTATTGTTTTTCTCAATCTGATCTAGTTCTTCATTAATTGCCTTCATCCAACTTTCATCGTTGCTTGCTTCAAGCAACATTTTTAGGTTCAATGCTAGATAACGAGAGAATAGTTCCGCACCGTCGCTCTTCTTGTCTGAATACCATCTGTGGGATCCCCAATAATCTGTTCACTTGGATGATTTTTCTGCCAGTTGCCTGTTTTAAATTTCTTGTTTTCTTCTTCTTCTGATTCAGTTTTTACAACATCTGGATCAATTTTCTGATTCTTATCTGTTTCCTTTTCATCATCACCTTCAATGACTTCTTCATAAATAGGGTAGTTTTCTTGATAAGTAATTTCTTGTTCTCTACCTTCATCAACTTTCACATAAGCACTCTCAACAATTTTCTTTAGCCTCTTGTTGTAACATGTGTAGGCTTTGCTTTTTGTTGAGTAACCAAGAAAGATACCTTCATCAGCTCTATCTTCAAATTTATCGAGATTATCTTCAGTCCGTTTGATGTAGCACTTGCTGCCAAATACTTTGAAATGTCTTGTTGTTGCCTTTCTGTCGAACCACAGCTCATAAGGTGTTTTGCTTTCATGTGGTCTTAGCATGCACCTGTTTTGAATGTAAACTGTAGTATGTACTGCCTCTTTCCAAAATCTGTCAGCTATTTTGTTCTCAGCCAGCATTGTTCGTGCCATTTCCTGCACTGTTCTATTCTTCCTTTCTACAACACCATTCTGCTGAGGTGTCCTAGCTGCTAAAAACTGTCTTCTTATCCCATATTTTTGATAGTATTCTGCAAATTCTTCTGAAATAAACTCTCCTCCTCTGTCTGATCTTAGGCATTTAATCCTTTTTCCAGTTTGATTTTCAACCTGTTTTTTAAAAATCTTAAACATCTCAAAGGCATCTGATTTAAGCTTTAAGAAAAATATCCATGTCATCCTGGAGTAATCATCTATTAACAGCATAAAGTATTTGTCACCATTTATGCTCTGTGTTCTCATGGGTCCACACAAATCAGTATGAATTATCTCCAAAGGTTTGCTGGTGAAGTATTCCTTTGATTTAAAAGTGGATCTGGTTTGCTTCCCTTTTTGACATGAAGCACAGATGCTATTTACTGGTTTGCCAATGGTTGGTATATCTCTTACTGCCCTTTTTGAACTTATTTTTGCCAGATTGTCAAAACTAATATGACCGAGCCTCTTGTGCCACAGCCAATTTTCATCTTCCTGTCCAATCAAGCATGTTCCTTCTGTAGTTTTTGAGAGAGTATATAGATTTCCAGAAGTCCTAGATCCAGTAGCTATCAGCTTTCCACTGTGTGCTTTTCTCACTTCACAACCCTGCTTCTTAAAAATGACTTCATGACCTCTATCATAGATTTGACTTACACTCAGCAAGTTATGCTTCAGACCAATCACAAACAAGACTTCTTTTGATTTTATCTTTCCATCACTGATCTTGACTGATCCCTTTCCAACAATCTTTGCTCCATCATTATTCCCAAATTTCACAGAACCACCTTCATAATTCTGTAAATTCTCAAATTTTTGCTTGTCACCTGTCATGTGACTGGAACATCCACTGTCAAGTATCCATGGTGCAGATTTGTCTTGTGCTTTAAAAGCAGTCTGAACAATCAAAGATTCCTTTTCTTTCCATTCTGGTTTGATGACAGATTTGGCTACTTGTTTTGCCTTTGTCCTCTCATTAGCATGTGCCTATTTTTCAGGAAATTTCTTGTTTTGTTTCAACCCACTTGGTTGAGATTTTCTACCCTGATGATTATTTGCTGCAAAAGTGCTTCTACAGTTTCTAGCAATATGTCCAAAATTATGACAATTATAACATTCAACTGCATAATTCATTAAAGGAGAAAAAACATTTCTGCTGGTGAAATTCCTTTGAGATACATTATGCCTGCAATCTGAAATCTTATGGCCATAAGCATTGCATTTAAAACAATAACCAGAAAAGGAATGATTAAACCTGGGTGCCGGTCTTTGCCAGTTTGAAGTAGAAGCCATGAATCTTCTCCTTCTTGGATGTGTGACTTTTGTGAATCCATCTTTGTCAGTACTCTTCTTGAGTCTGGCATTATTGCTTTCTTTGGCATGATTTGTTTTTTCTAGGTCAATCCTGATCTTTTCTTCTTTCTTTATGGGTTCTACATTCAAGGCCTTTGAACCCTTTGATGATTCTCCTTCATCGAAGCCTAAACCAAATTTGATGCCGAAAGGCCTTTGGTTATTTAACATTTTATCCAACTTTACAGTACTTTCTTCAAACTTATGAAAATAGCTCAATCTTCTATTCATCTCCTCTAGCTGCATTCTTAACTTAACAATGTCTTCCTCTAGCTTGTTGCATTCAACTGTCTTTACAGTTAATTGTTCATCAAGAACTTCGGACATTTTCTTGAATTCCTCTGTCTGTATTTTTAAACTCGTTTATTATGTCGCTGGCATCCTCTAGTTTTCTTGAAAATTTTTTGTTCTTTTTCCTTTCTACACTCAACTCTTCAAGTGCAGCAACCAATTCTCCTTCCGGATAAACTTCAGCCTCATCTTTAAAGCTTTCATCACCTTCCCGATTTTCTTCTGTTCTTTCCTCTTCAAGTGCCATGAACAGAGCTTCACCTGTTTCTTCTTCAGAATCCTCACTCGAGCTTTCTTCAGAAGAGCTGACATTCTTGGATATGAAGCTTTTCTTCTTGAAGTTATTCTTTCTAAAATTTTGTCTCTTCTTCCAGTCACCTTTTTCTTGGAGTGACCCTTCACCATTTTTAGTTTTCTCATGCATTGGGCATTTGGCTGCAAAATGACCGACTCCTCCACAATTGAAGCACTTGAATGGTAGCTTTCCTCTATATTTTCCTTTTCCCTTTGTGAGTTTTCGAACAAAATTTGCTTCTATTTCATCCAGTGTCTCTTCATCCTCAGATTCATGTTCAGTTTTTATATTCTTATGTGCTTTGAAAGCAGCTTCTCTGTCTATAGGCTTAGTTTGTCCTATTCTCATTTCATATGCAGTCAAGGAACCATGCAGCTCATCCATGCTAAAATTGTTTAGATCTTTTGCCTCTTCTATTGCAGAAACTTTGGAGTTAAATCGTTTGTGAAGGGTTCTGAGAACCTTTTTCACAACAACTGCATCATCCATTTCTTCACCGAGTCCTCTGATTGCATTGATGATTCCATTGACTCTCAGCAAATAGGCCTCTATGTTCTCATCTTCCTTCATTTGTAATGCTTCGAACTGAGCTCGATGAGTTTGCAGCTTGGCTTCCTTGATCTTGCTGTCTCCTTCATGGATGCTCTTCAGTTTATCCCACATGTCTTTTGCCGATTTGCAGCTCATGACTCTTATCAGTTCACTGTCTACAAGTCCACCCCATTTTGGCTTTTTTGGTTTTGGGGTTTTTCCCAAATTTTCTTTCTCAGTATCTGTTGGAGGAGTAGTGGGTGTTGTGTATCCACTATCTACATAATCCCAAATGTCATATCCCAATGCACTCAGATATGTTTGCATCCTGAGTTTCCAGAAAGTGTAATTAGTTCCATCAAACAAGGGAGCTTTGTTGGATGAGAATCCTTCACCGCCTGCCATTGTTACTTCCAAGATCACCTTAGCTGATTAAGCTTGTTCAAGGAACCTTGCTCTGATACCAATTGATATTCACACAATGACACTGAGAGGGGGGGTGAATCAGTGTAACTATTAATATTAATATCTACAACATTTAAAAATGAAGCAAAGAGAACTTAACAACCAGAAAAGCAAATTGAACAATAGAGCACACCACAACACTCAATATACCGAGGTTCACCAATTTGGCTACTCCTCAAAAATGACTGCTTGGACTCCAATCCAAATCCAGTCTTTGCAAAATACCAATTTTACAAACACTTTACCAGCATCTACTGGAAGGAGCACCAACCCCTTAGTTTTCTACTGCAACAGATAGGAGCACCAACCCCTAGTACCAAGCACCAACTTGGACTGCAATTCTGAGCAATTTAAAATGACATAAAAATGTCTTCACTTCTTACACGACCCTGACTGGTCTGCAATTAATCAAACTCTGCACACTCTCACGGCTCTGCTAATTTCTCTCTTGGCTCTCTTCTAACCCTCTTTTCATAGCAATTTCCCTCTAACAACAACAATCTTATTCTCTGTACGACTATTCTTTTATAACCCCCTTTTTCTCATCGAGGCTATTCGTCTTCTATCACTTTTCAAACCTGCATGCAGTCGAATGACATACTCTGACTATTCGAATTCTTTTCTCCTCTCCATAAGCGACTATTCGAATCCTTGCAATACGGCTGTTCGAATGCTTTTTCGATCCTGCCTATACGACTCTTTGAATGCTGCAAATATGTATGTTTTAATGCTTTTTCAATCCTGCATATTCGGTTGTTCGAATCCTTGCAATACGGCTATTCGAATCCATGCAATACGGTTGTTCGAATCCATGCAATACGGCTGTTCGAATCCATGCAATACGGTTGTTCAAAGCTTTTTCGATCCTGCCTATACGACTCTTTGAAAGCTTTTCAATCATGCATATACAGCTGTTCCAGTGCATGTCCAACACCTGTCAATGCGTAACTACCGATCTGACTTCAGTTACTTCTTACGTAACTGGCTGCATGATGCTTTTTCGACACGTGTCACCTTGCATGTTCCTTCGGTATTTTCCAGCCAACCTGTTACCTGTAGCGAAATACTAACATGTCACGATATCGCGACACTTTTTGTAGCCGTACACCTTCATGCCCTTGCTGTCGTGAAATCGTGACCATTTTGGCTTTTGAAAGCTTTCCCAACGTTCATGTCATGAAATCGTGACACTTCAAACTTTTGCTGATGTCATCCTTAATGTTGTTGGAAATCGCGACGCTTTCGGCTTCATGAGGCTTCTCTTGCAACTTGTCACGAAATCGTGACACTTTCAGCTTTTGCTGACGTCATCCTCAATGTTGTCGTGAAATCATGACGCTTTCGGCTTCCTGCGGCTTTTCTTTCACCCTGTCGCGAAATCGTGACATTTTCAATTTTGCTGATGTCATCCTCAATGTTGTCACGAAATCGCGATGCTTTCGGTCTCCGTACAACTCTTGCTTCATGCGGTAGCGAAATCGCTACACCTTCACGTTGTGCATTTTGGACTTGTAGCGAAATCGCTACACCTTCTTGTTTGTGCTATTTGACACGTAGCGAACTCGCTACACCTTTGAGTTGTGCTTTTTCAACTTGTAGCGAAATCGCTACACCTATGTTTTGAGCACTTTTGACATGTAGCGAAATCGCTACACCTTTGCTTTGTGCATTTTTGACTTGTCGCGAAATCGCTACAACTTTTTCACTTAACACTTTCTCCCTGCTTCGGCCCGCGAAATTTCAACATGTAGCGAAATCGCTACAACTTTTCGACTTAGCTTCTTGGCCTCCAGCATGTCACGAAATCGTGACAATTTGGCATGCATTTTCTCTCTCCTTGGCCATGTCGCGAAATCGTGACAATTTGGCATGCATTTTCTCTCTCCTCGGCCATGTCGCGAAATCGCGACAATTTTTCTTGCATTTTCTCTCTCCTCGGTTATGTCGCGAAATCGCGACAATTTTTCTTGCATTTTCTCTCTCCTCGGTTATGTCGCGAAATCGCGACAATTTTTCTTGCATTTTCTCTCTCCTCGGTTATGTCGCGAAATCGCGACAATTTTTCTTTCTGCCTTCGGACCTCTCAACCTGTCGCGATATCGCGACAGAAAACATGTCGCGATATCGCGACAGTTTTCTTACTTGTCTTTTTCTGCAAATTTCTGAATCTGGGTCACTTCTGTTTTTCTGGAAATTCACTGTACTTGATCTGACTGACTTCAGAATTCTTGTCCATTGCTTCAACTGCATCAATTGTTGTCTGTGTTGACAAAAATGACAATACTTTTGCTATACCTTGTTCAAAACCCTTCCATATTGCTTCAAACTTGTGATGCTTGTCGAGCTTAGCCTTGTTTTCATTCCATTTCAGCACTAGATCGCCTACCTCAAATGACTTCTTAGAATATTTCTTTCCAAAAAATTTCTACGTCATCTGGGCATGTTCCATGAAGATATTATATGATCTCTCCCTCTTCTCTTTCAATTGTAAAAGTTGCACCAAACTCATGCTCATAATATCGGATTCATCGTCATATTCACCATACAATTTATGCTAATATTGAAGAGCTAGTAATTCAATATGAACGAGCAACACTGCTTATTTACCGTAAACCAAGGACTAAGGAGATGTTTTAATGGATTTCTTCACGGAGATACGATCGACCCACAATTCTTGGTTTAAGAGTAAGTGCCAACTATGCTTATTGTCACCTAGGATCCTCTTCAAAATTCTCAACAAATTCTTGTTTGTGGACTCAACCAAGTTGTTCCCCTACGGATAATAGTTAGATGATATCTTCAAGTAAATTCCATACTTACCCACAAATTCATTGATTCGAGCACCGATGAAGGGAGTCCCATTGTCCGTTATGATTGCATCGGGTATGCCAAAACGAGTAATTAAATCTTCAAGAAAAGTGATCACTATTGCTTGGTACCTGTTGCTTGGTCTACCTTCTTAGTTGGAATTGCCTCTGACCAACGAGTAAAATAATTGGTTGCAGTCCGGATATATTTTTATCTAGCAAAGTAATTGGGATCAATAATCCCAATAAATTCTAGGACCCATTGCTGAAATGGTGCTTCTACCTTAATTCTATGAAGGGGCAATGATGCATTCTTGCTTCTACGTACATATCTCTGGCACTTATCACAAATTTTATTGACTTTGAAAGTATCTACAAAGAGAGTAGGCCAAAAATATCCTACTTTGATGATCTTTAATGTCATTGGCCTCCCTACATAATGACCTCCTGATAGACCAGACTGAAACTCCTCTAGGATACCTTGTTTTTTAGATTCTTGAATACACCTAAGAAGTACTTCATCAATGTTTTTATGGAATAGCCCATTTGGCAGCATCACGTATCTAAGGGCCTAGAGTCTAAATTTCCTTCTTTATGAGGTATTAAGGTGTGGAGGATATCTTCCTGATTGGAAGTATTCCACAAAGTCCTCTATCCAATCCTGACCACCTATAGAGCAATTAGCAAAATTACTTCCGCTTGCTAAATTTTCAAGTTGGCAAACCATGGATTTAGATGCAGCACTTTTTGCAAGCTCCTGACATAGTGCTCGGCCTTGAACCAACTTAGTTAGATGGATTTCAACATCATATTCCTAAATTTTGGAGACCCATCCAACTCTCTTGTCTCCAAGATCTCCTTGAATGATGAAACTCCGAACATCTGGGTGGACCACATAAACTATTATCTTGCTTTGAGAAACAAAATATTAGAACTTCTTCAAGGATTTCATCACCACATATACTTGCTTTTCAATGAAGTTATATTTCTCTTCATGTGGTTGGATGACTTGGCTCAAGAAAGCAATCGATCGCTCATCTCCATCATCTCCCTTTTGCGTAAGCACCACTACATAGCTTTCTTGCTCACCAACGGCGTATAGGATAAAATCCTTTGAGTAATATGGGTTCACCAGGACTAGAGCTTGAGCAATTATCTCTTTTATCTCCTTGAATTCCTGCCTCCTCGGCTCGATCCATTTGAATTCCACATTCTTCTTTAGAAGCTCTATCATTGGCTTCACCACTTGGGAAAAATCTACAATGAACTTTTGAACAAATTTTATTTACCCAAAGAATGATTGTAAGTCCTTGTTGGTTGGTAATAGAAGCTTTAGGAGGGCTTCAACTCTAGTTGGATCAATCACCAAACCTTATTCTGAGATAATGTGTCCTAGGAGATTTCCTTCCTTTACCATGAATATGGACTTCTTTGGGTTGATTGATATTCCAAACTCTTGATACTTTTCAAACACCTATCTCATATGTAGACTATGTTCCTCCCTATTGTGAGAAAAAATAATCATGTCATCTGGATAAATAACAATAATACAATTCAGTAACTCACCAAAGGCTCTATCCATTTCTCTCTAAAAATTTGCACCAACATTTGAAAGACCAAACAACATCCGTTGATAAGTAAAATTTCCTTATTTTGTGGTGAACATCATTTTGTGTTGGTCTTCATCCTTGAACCAGATTTTATTATAGCTAAAGAATCCATATAATAAAGATGATCTCTAGATATCAGCTACCACATGAAGAATATGATCAAATTGCGATAGTGGATAGTGATCCTTTAGATATTCCTGGTTCAAATTTTAAAAATCCATGCACAGGTGGATATCTCCATTCTTATTTCTCACAGGAACCAGATTTGCCACCCAGGTAGAGTGCTTGATCAGGTAGATTATTTTAGCTTCAAGCATATTCAGTAGTTCTACTTTCATTAAAGTCTCAATCTTGGGATTGAACGATCTCCACTTTTGTCTAAAGGGTTTCAGTCCTTCTTGTAGCTTGATGGTATGCTAGATTATATCTTTGTTTTAGCCTTTCAAATCTTGGTAGCTCCAAGCAATGATGTCTAGGTACTCATGACACAATTCTTCAATCTGCTCCAGCTCTTCTTGAGTGCTTTTAGTGCTAACTTTAATCACCTTCTTGGGTACCATATGTAGTTCGGTATACTCATTTTTGTCCACCTTGATCCTATACTTTTCAGCTCTATAATTTTGATAAAAAAGGCTCTCTACTATAATGAACCCCTTTGGGATATGATTATTTCGTAACTAGATCAAACCCTTGGCTTCTTCCTCATCAAGTATTCTCTCTTCCACATCACTAGCTTCTCTTATCAAGAAATTAACAATCTGCTCGTCACTTTTGAACACTTGCCAGTGGATATTTTTGTCAGGGACTGAAGGTCTATAAATTAACCTCACAGTCTTGGGCTTCCTCACCACATGCTCCACTAGGGAAAAATTAGCACCAAGGGATGCCAAGAGATCGGCATGCTTATTTTGCTCCCACAAGATTGCTTGGATGTTCAATGTTGTATAAGCTTCGAAAAGGTCCCAAACTTTATTTTGGTATGCCTTCAAGTAGTGCTTCTTGGAGACACACTTACTAGTTACCTAGTTGATGATTAGCTCAAAATATCCAAAGATCTGCAGTTGCTTGATCCTGAGCTTTTCTACCTTTTTTAGACCCAAATAGAGTGCTTCATATTTAATAGCATTGTTTGTACAACTCCAAGTCAATCGGTAAGAGTACGTCTTTTGTATGCCAAAAGGAGAAATGAGAACAATTCCAGCTCCTGCACCATTCTTACACCTTGCACCATCAAAGTACAACTTCCATAATTGATCCGGAGTAGGACCTTCATCATCAAACACTTTTGCTTCAACTTTTTTAGGCTTAGTAATGGTATAGCATCCAATTTTGGTCTCCATCATGGCATTAAAATTGAGCATCAAAAACTCATCTTCTATCCGAAGCTCATCCAAAACTTCTTCCATCAAGTCTAACTCCTCCAATTATTCAATCATCAAATTGATAGAATTCGTGGGTTTGTCCTCCTCTTTGATTTTTTTGATGTGATAATTTGAAGGCTTCTCATTATAAATTTGGATTCTCCTCCCTTTGATAAGAATTTCCAAATGAGAATAGTCAAGAGAAAGGTAGCCTCCCAACTTGGTAGTAAACTCTCGTGATAGGCACATGCTAAAGTAAGGCTCTAGATCAACCATAACTACCTCTTGGATCACAGTTACCTGAGGCATCTTGTGCAATATGATGGGGATATCTTTGATGACTCCCACTATCCTAATAGGGGTTCCATCTAACTACAAGATACTAGGGCTGCTCCTTGTATACTCCATATCCATAACATCACACACTACCTTTGGCATGATAGTCGTTGTAGCACCAAAGTTGATCATGCAATTGTGCACAATCCAACCTTCCATCTTGAGGGACAAGTAGAAAGGGGGTGGCCTATTATTTCCAGTGGTAGAAGTTGTAAGCATTTGAGCTAACACTATCTGAGTCAGATTCTTCCCCTTATCTTTCACAAATTTTAGTGATTCTTGCAACAAGTCCACTTGTCCAGGCAATTGCAGTGCATCATAGAGACTCACCTTGGCTAGAATCCTCTTCAATTCTTCAATGATGTTATACATGGATGCATAGGACCCCTTTCCTTCATTGGCAGTCTCATATCTACTTCGATACTATTGTGTGGCTTCCACCCTCTAACATTTTGTCAAAGATGGGTACTTGAGCTTTTCTCTAGCTTGCTCCTCTATTTCAGCTCTTGCCTACGAAGTTGAAGCCTTTTCTTGCACTTTATCTTTCACTCATGGAGGTAAAATATCTTTCAATAGGATAGGTGCAACGGGTTTGGGCACTAAAATAGCTACCTTTGCTTATGCTTGATTTTTCTCATTTTGCACCTTTGAGTCAATAGGGACCTTCAAGAGCTCCAACTCAGTTGGGTCCATAGTAACGAGCTTCCTTCTAGCTCTCGTAAGAATTAAAACTTGCTCTTTAGAAGGGACCATGAAATTGTGATCAAATTCTATGATCATGTTGATTTGACCAACGGAGGAACTTTCTACCAATGTTTGCACGTAGTTCAGGTGAACCATGCAAGTTTCCTCGCCATGTGGATCATTGCACGTAGAGCACTAGTATGCTTTGTCTGATGTGCCAACTTCTTCGTTTGTCAGCACCATCGGATTTATCTCAAGTGCCTTGTTGGTCAAAGCTCCTTGCTCCTTGGTGATCGATGGTGGTTGAAATCTCCTAGGCTGGAAATATTTTTTAGCTTGCTTCCTTTTTATTACCATGATTTCATTACCCATCGCTCTTATGGCCGAGTTCATGAACTACAACTCCTTCAGCACTTTTTCTTGTGGATCGAGGTTTTGAGGGTGTTGGAGGAGCTGGTAATGGTAGTGGGATAGGTGGATATGGTAGTGCTGGGAATGGAACTAGAGCGGGTAACTATGGAATGGTTGGAGTGGGAAGTTGAGGGATAGAAATTGTCGCCATGGTCTGAGATGTACTCATATTCCATGAAGGGATTGGATACATGGGTGACATGGGCAAAGGATGAGAAGATGCATTAGCATACAAATACTATGGAAGGTCAAGAAAAATAGGCATGGCCATTTTTTGTGGAATCTTACCGATAGTAATCATATCAGCTTCAACATTTTGTGTAGTAGAATACAAATCAGGGAATGTATTGATATTAGACTATCATATGGCCATACTGATATCGAAGTTGAAAGCTCGGAGGTAGTAAAATATCGCTTGCTCAAGAGTCGATCGGAGACCATCAGGAACTCTATGCCAAGTTTGGGTGAACCTGACATTGAAGTCCATGATATGATTTCCTCCTATGGATGCCTCTGAATGGTAGTAAACTGATGCAATAGAGAGAACTGGTTCGCTTGTTCATTGAAACCTTTGATCAGTAATTCAGCCAATTGGTCCCAGGTAGTAATGGTGGTAGGTTGTAACGATCGGTACCAGTAAAGAAACTTACCTCAGAGAGAGAGAATAAGTAATCTTACCATTATATCCTCGTCTGTGATGCTATGGATTGTCTCCAAGGTAGCTACATCTTGAACATGCTCATAAGCCATCTTCCCCGTACCATCATAGGTAGGTAAAGCCTTCATTGCTGCTTGTGGAATTAGGTTCTGAGCTTATAGGTTTAGAGGTCCAGAGTGGTTCCATGCTGGGAACTACCTTGGTGGTTGTGGTGGTGGATTTTGAGCCATGTGGATTGGTGTGTGTGGTTGGGGAGGTGGAAAACTAGTGGCTATGCTAGCAGGACTTGAAGGAACAAAGAACACACCAGCTAACTATGAATATGTAACACTTGATGGGACAACTAGGGTAACTAACCTAGGATGTTCTCCTAGCACTTGGGTGTCAAGCTCATAAAACTCAATGGGATATTCTGGATTTTTGGCCTTCGATCTTGTGATCATGAAGAAAGCTTTCACTCACTTCATGTTTAGAGGCTTCTGGGTAGAGCTGAGTCACTAGATGTTCTAATCATACAGTACAAAGGTGAACATCAAACCTCAATACTTTTGAAAGTGGAACTTTTTTAGGGTCCCATCGGGCGTGCCAAAAATTGTTGGTCACGAATCTACCTAAGTACAAAATTATTATTTGTGCACCCTAGACCCGACCAACATTGAAAGGCCGAAGGAAAGAGATGTCCTTCGGGCCAATCTCCAGAGAGGGTTGGCTCCCATACTAAAACTAATGATTGGTTTAAATATTAGGGTAATAGAAAAGATATGGGAAATAACAAAAAGAAATGGGAAATATGGCTATAAGCTAGATATGAAAGGTGGGGATAAACTAACAACAAAAATTCACAACAAGCATGGATTAGCATATAATAGAAAGCCAGGCACAAAAACCACTCACAGTTTTGCAGAGATAACTTCCAAGAAGCATTCCAGTATTCACTCCCTCACAAGCAGTAATTAAATCTAGATGCAAAATTTAAAATCAACAAATAAAGGATATGAACTTGATCAAAAATGACAAGTAGAAAGAAACCAAACACAATACTACTCAAGGAACCAGAAGTCGAATGTCTTTCTATTTATGCAGAAAACTTAAAGTGTTTTTCTACAGAGTGTCTATCCTCCTTCATTACATCGAAATGCTTAGTATTTATAGAGGATTTTGCCTCTTTCATTAAATGCACAACACAACAAAATGTTGGCTGGTCAAAAATCAATAGCAATAATTTCTTCCTTGGTAATGGCGATGCTCGAATCAAATTATTCTTCAAGGGACAACAATCTGATTTTCATGGAGTGCGCTTGGAAAATCAACAAAAATGGATGATGGAAAGAACATCCCAAGCATCGATGCATTGAGACTCAACAATGTCACATGGCAATCAAGAGCTTAAATATTAAATTTTGGGTGCCATTACATTCTCTCTTGCCTTGGAATCTTACCCTTGCTAGTTGAAATCAATGAAATTTAATTCTGCTTTGAAAAGGAATGAAGTCCATAGAGGGCACCTAAAAAATCATCAATATCACATCAGATTTAAGGATGTAGCATTTAATCCTGACAACCTTTTAGCAAAAATTTTGGATCATCGCTCTTACTGCCCCAAGCATTAAATTTTATCAATCTCTATTCTTTCCCAAAAAATTGTAGTTATAGCACTTTAGACAGTAATCCTGGTTGATGACTACCTTCACAGCTAGAATTTCACCTTTCATTTTAACTGATTTCACCCCCAACATCTTCTTGTTTGAATGATAGGAAAAAAATGGGAGTTTCACCCCTCAACGTGCTTTCGCCCCTTTCCTGGGTGATTTCACCCCGAAAATGATAAAAAACGTCTTCTGGAAGGAAAGAGGCAAAAAATAATTGATTTCGCCCCTGAGAGGGGTGACAATGATTTTTGCCCTAGCCCAAGGGTGATTTTAATTTGACTAGCAAGAAAACTACTTTTTCAAGGACTTTCGCCTCAAGACGTTTCCTTTTGGAATTTTGCCCCAAAGAGGGGTGAAAATGATTTTTGCCCCCTCTGAGGGGTGAAATTGACTTTGACTCTTCAATTTCCTCCTAAATGACATCACCAAATCATTGTGCTCTAAAATCATTTTCACTGGAATTAAGCCCCAAAGAGGGGCGAAAATTTTTTGCCCCTCTTGAGGGGTGACTTTGACTTTGACTACGCCCAACATGCTCTCCATTCTATTTTCACCCCGAAGATGCTTTTATCTGGATTTTTACCCCTAAGAGGGGCGAAAATCATTTTTGCCCCCTTCTAGGGGCGCTTTTGACTTTGACTTCTTCCCATCACTTGTAAAAATTTTCCTCTTGCTTTATTTGGACAAAATTTGTTCATCAAGGTAGTTTCACCCCAAAGGAGGGGCGCAAAGGATTTTTGCCCCTTCTTGGGGCAAAAAATTTTCCTTCTTCTTTTTTGGTGCCTTCACTTAAAATAAAAAGAACTGCCAAAGTCGTAATTGATTTTCCATTAATATTTTTGTCCCGAAACTATCCTAAAATGTTCCTTGCATTGATCCTTCTCCTTTTACGTTTTGCCCATGAGCGCCATTAATTTTTCTTTACCGGTAAAATTTACTGTGCATCTTCAGAAACAAACTCAACCTTTTATTTAATGGAATTTCTTACGAGGAAGGAAAATATTGAAACAATAAAAATAACACGACTGCATCATTTATGTTCTTTTCAAAATTTTACAAGCAAAATTTTAGTGTGGTAAAATTGTGAACAATAAGTATAGTCAAATAACAAAGTAATTAAAACTCTCTAGTTGAAATCGAGAGGTCCCAGGTTCAAATCTCTCCCCTCACATGTTGCGGATATGCTATGTACATAAGGAGTTATAAATAAATTTAAAAAAATAACAAAGTAGTCTTCCAAAATGGCCAAAAGGACCCTTACAAATGAGTTTCAAGCTCATATTTGATAGAAAAATAAAAATAACTTTAATCTAAACTATAGTAAACAAATTCTAATTCTATTTAGTCAATGATTTGGCAAAATATAAAAATATATGGTAATTGTTTGTCCAACCAAAAAAATTTGGCATTAAAACTCTTCCTAATGCACTTTAGTAGTTATTTATCCTCACTAATATTATTTAGAGAAGGAAATATCACTTTCTAGACCATTATTTTGATTCCTTCCCTTGAGATCTACACCAAATATGCTTTCACTACATCACAAACTTCCATATTAACCATTTTCAACAAATTGTTATTTTCAGTACGTAGTCATTTCCAATGAATTGATATTTTAGTACTTAGCCATTTTCAATGAATTTCTATTTTTAGAAAACAGTTATTTTTAGTAAACTAGTATTTTAAGAAAATAGCTATTTTTAGTAATCTTATATTTTTAGAAAATAACTATTTTGAGTAGATTGTTATTTTTAACTAGTAGTTATTTTTCAAGAAATAGTTGTTTTCAGTGAATCATTATTTTCAATGAGTCGTTATTTCTAGAAAATGACTATTTCACTACTTAGATATTTTGAGTGACCCTTTAATATATTTTCATCATTTTATCGATCAAATAAATGATTTTGAGCTAAATTTTGACCTTCAAAAATTCTTTTGAGGTCCTCTTTCACCTATAATTTGAATCACTCAAAAATATTAATTGGTGATTGACTAATGGCCAAAATGAATCCTGAGAACCCAATGGTCCATTTCATGTCGGGCTATAAAAAAATAAGGTGGAATAGGTCTGGTGGATGCAACCCCTATGGTTTGAACCCTATGCTTGCCAACTGCTAAAAATAGTGTGGTTGTAACCAACTCTCCTATCAAGCAATAAAAAATGTTTGCTTCCCATGGACAAACAATGTTTTTTTAGTTCCATAGGGGAGTTGGTTATAACCACTATTTTTAGTAATTGGCAAGTGCAAGGTTCAAACCACAGGGACTGCTCCCAACAACCTATTCATCTCGTTGTTGTTAACCCAATGTGATATAGAGACCATAAATCACTCGAGGTTTGTACCATCATCATTGAACTGGCACACACTCAGAGGATTTTGCATGGACTACTACCTTTGCTAAAGTTGGTAGCATGCCCCCTAGGTTTGAACCTAGGTCTCTTATTGGCAAGTACTTGGCCAATCAAGCCTTTACCAATCCACCTAGCCCTTGGGGATGATGGATAAATGATCTTGTTCAACTACATTTTTGGAAGGTCTAGTTATGATAATTTGGCTCTCAATTTATTTTACAACTCCATCTTGACGTTAAGAACAAACCCTTCAAATTTCAATCTAAATCAATC
Source organism: Wollemia nobilis (assembly GCA_028583015.1). Classification (NCBI taxonomy): domain Eukaryota; kingdom Viridiplantae; phylum Streptophyta; class Pinopsida; order Araucariales; family Araucariaceae; genus Wollemia; species Wollemia nobilis. The sequence continues at coordinate 11,120,725 of JAQPPZ010016879.1, read as the reverse complement.
CTTGATGATGGATTTATACTTTATTAAAGCTTACCTTGTCAAAGTTGTCCTAGAGGGGTTTGGCAAGGATTATGTCATGTTTGTTCAAAAATGATTTTGAGTAAAAGCATCATTCCCACTACTTAAAATAAGCCCACGATGCTTGGAAGGCTTTACAATAGGCTTACCAAGGTAGTGATCAAGTGAAAGTGGTCAAGTTGTAGACCTTGAAGAAAGAGTTTGAGAACTTGAGGATGTAAGAATTTGAAAGTGTAAGTGAATATTATGTTAGAGTAAAATATTTGGTTAATAAAATGGTCACTCTTGGAGAAATAATGGAGATGGAAGTTGTTGTGAAGAAAGTGCTAAGAACTCTAACACCAAGATGAAACCATGTTTCCATCATTATTGAGGAGAGTAAATATTGGATAACATTGAAGTTCAGTCATCTTAATGGTTCTCTTATGCTATATGAATAAATACTAACAACTCTGGTGAAGGTGAAGAGAAGGCTTTTGCCTCAAAGGTAAAAGTCTCAAAGAGTGATGGTACTAGTACAAGCAACCAAGGATAAGGACAAGGTAGAGGGTAGAATCAAAAAATTTCAAGAGGAAGAGAAGGAAGAAGAGGTGGACCTATTGCTAGAGGAAGAGGAATAGGAAGACTTCATAAGAGTAATGTCTAATGCTACCACTACAAAAAGTATGAACAATTTAAAAAATAACGTAAAGTAAAAGTTGTGAATGAAATAAAAATAATAAATTATGCAAATGAGAATGAGGATACTTCAAACAACTTGTTCTTATCCTATGACATGGCTGAAAAGTCTCCTTAAATGATGAAGTATCTTGATTTTGGCTATTCCAACCACATGACGGGCAACAAGGAGTTGTTTGCTAATATGGATAATAAATTAAAGACCAAGATTAAGCTTGGTGATAACAAGTATTTGGATGTTGCAACAAAAGGTACAGTAGATGTAAATATTAAAGAATATAAAAAGCAAATTCATGATATTTATTACACTCCCAATATTAAGCATAATTGATATTGCTAATGTATAGATGCTTCAATATTTTATATTATGAAATGATAGATATTTAAATACATTGGATGCCCATTTTTTGCATAATAAACTTCTAACTTATATTGCATCTACCCTTATCTTCTAGTAGATGCATAGTCCTTATGATGGATGGTTATATCGCTTTCATTTTCACATGGGCTATGATGTAATAGTTCCTAATACACCCCCCTTATTACATTCTAGTCTTAGCTTTGGCTCAAACTCTTGGTCTTGGCTCTAGCTCTAGCTTGTGGCTTTGGCTTAGGTTCTACGATGATTTTGGAATCTCTAGATTTTGAAAGAGAAAAGTTTTCCCTCAATGTAAACTTTGTACTATAATACTTGTGAGTGTTGGGTTACATCAATTATGCACTTCAAAAAGACACTTATTACAAATAACTATTCAATATCTAATAGATTTAATGCAAGAATTACATTCCTCCTCCAATGTATTCATGTGGAGGATTTTTGTCATGAGCTACCATGCATCTTGTGTCAATTATTATATTTTCTTGTGTTGCCATGTCTTTTATGTTGACATGTTTTTATTTTACATTTTTATCATCATTTATGTAATGAGATTAATCACCTTCTACTTCTTATTTATCCTAGCATTGTTCATTTGAATAAGACATTGTTTATGGAAAGTGATGTATTCACACTTTCTTTGGTGTGCTATTGATGGTTGAATATTAAATGACTAATGCATTGAATCTTCATTCTCCTTGTTGGCTTCTAATTTAAATTATTTTATGGATGGTGAAGAATCACATTAGGAATGCACATATTCAATTTTAGGTGCTTGAATCTACTTCATTTGAAGTTGCAAAGCTTAATCATACATTTTGTTATCCTATTGGTTCTCTAATGGCTTGGAGTGACCAACTAAGCTTTTGATGTGTCTTTAGTTACATTTTTTTACAGAGATACTTTTCTTGTATGACTTTGATGAAACCAATTTTTTTGATATATGATATATTTAGTTGCTTTTGAGTCATACCAAATATTATTATGTTGACTTGGTTGAATTTGTGTAACAAATACATGTTCTTCTTCTTCTTATCTAATTTGGTTCTCTTCAACTACATTATTTTGTTGTACTTTTTTAATCATATTTCTCTTATATGATGATGACTTGTCCTATTGTTGATGCATATCTCATGAAGGAGATCCATTTGTGAATGGATTATGTCATAGTTCCTTCACTATGTGGTTGCTCTTACTACAAAGTTCACACATCTTTTGTGTGGGAAAAATATATCTTTTTTGCTAATATCCTTGTATGTGAGAATCATTTCTCTATTTTTGATATCCTTGAGAGTTTTTTCTCTATTTATAGATGCATTTTTGAGGTCTTATACCTCTTCTAAATGATTTCTTTCTTTTTTTATTATGTTATATGTAAGGCCTCTACTTTTTAAGTAGGTTCACCAACTTTTTAAATTTTGGTGTTTGCTCAATGAAATTCAAAGTTGTCATAAACACATTATATTGACAAGGAAGAGATATTAAAATAATAGGAACAAGTGTCTAATAAGATGTAATTTATTCCAAATCTTGAAGTGGTGCATGTAGTTCTACAATTCTCATTAAGAAGGATTCGAGTTTTTCTCCATTCTTAATTTTCAAGTAATGAAGTTGACTTTGTAGAAATAGAATTTAATTATGGTTCCTAATCTCAAATATTATCTGAAGTTTCTCCCATGCATATTTAGCTATGGTAGAATCTTACATGTATGGTTTTACTTTATCAACTACTCCAAACACGATGATCAATCATGTTTTTCTATCTACCTTGTTAAATTTTACCTTCTCTTCATCTCCTATATTATGACGGGAAATGGTCTTGTCTATAACTTCCCATACTTCTTCAAACTTTAGGTGTTGTATGAGTTTTGTATTTTAGGCAACATAATTATTCCCCCTGATTAGTTAGAAACTGGGTAACAAGAACTTTGGTGCACCACTAGCCATATCATGTTTTTGCAAAAGTAGAAAATTTTGATTCTAGTAAATCAACCTCAAAAAGTGCTTTCCAATGAGTATATATAAGCTTATATTTGTGATTCAATTGATGCCTCAATTGCAAGAAAATTAGTGTCTCACTTGGAAAAAATATTAGTGGATTGTATTTCTCCTACCATAATCTTTCAGAGAATATTCTTCAAAATATTTTTGTATTTTAAAATATTAATGTGCACCATTCCTTTTCACCTGCAATCAAATAAATAAAAGAGGAATATTTTAATATCTTCAAATTTATTTCCCTCTAATAATATGGGATAGTTCAATCCGTATGATTGAATTTTATCCACATGTCAATATTTTTGGCAGCTTTAATATTATGGTGCCTTTCCTTTTCACTTTTGTTTGGTCAATAATTTTGAAAGTATCATGTCATATTTATTTTTCAACATCATAGGTCTTTTTTTGGTCAATAATTTTGAAAGTATAGAAGTGTTAAATAATATTACATTATTGTTGTAAATATTATATTAGGGTCTAGATTAGTGAGTGAATATTTTATGTAATGTAATAATGTGTAGGAAATGCACGAGTGTCATGTAAATATGTGTGCAAGTGTTATGAGTGTAAATGGCACAAGTGTCTATTATGTAAGTGTGCACATGTGTCTTTAGAATAGAAAAGTAAATTGTTATTAAGAAGAGTGAAGGTCAAGAGTGCAGCATATGAAGAGTCACATACAATTATATATTTGTGACAAAGCATTGTAATATCATGGAAGTGAATCGAACGTGCAAAGATTTATGCTTGCATTAGTAGACCTTTATTCAATAGAATTTTTAGTATTTTCATGTGCAATATTGTGAGCATGTTTATGTGAGTATTCTAATGAGATATTCTACTTAATACTACATTTTGAGTTATTATTTGATTTATTATATTACAACTTCATTATATTAGATCATATAATTATTTTTCTATGGCAATTTACATTAATTATTAAAGCTTCAAAAACTAACAGTGGTATCAGAGCTACAAGTTTGCTTACATAGGATTTGAAAGTTGTAATAGGCTAGAGTTTTTCCATAGTTGCAGGAACAAGTAGTGAAGACTAGGATTCAACAAGCATATATCCACTGGTTGAATAATAACTAGTGAAGATTAAGGATTCTTTCCACTAGGTTGAAGAACAATTAGTGAAAACTAGGAAATAAACTATCTTCAAGTTGATTATTTAGGGAATATATAGCCCTAATATTGATAAAAGACATTAAAGGAACATAAATCCCTTGATATTGATATATATCTCAATAAAAGAGAATAATTATTAATTGAAGTTTTTTACAGATTGAAGATTGTAGGAAGAACCAATACAAAATAAAGTTGGTCATTTAATATTTTTGATTCTTAGGTAATGCTAGAGAAAGCTATCTAAGATAGTGTTGCAGTGAAAATTGATCTTCAAAAGTTGAGAAGCTTCCTATAAAAAATAGATAAGACTTTCATCTTTGTGTGCTAGAAGGTTGAAGGCTTTCCTCAAGTAGGGATTGATTCAAGTTGTAGTCAAGAAAAGTTTTAGGTCTCAAAGATAGACCTTGATAAAAATTTTAGGTCTCAAAGATAGACCTTGATAAAATTTTTAGGTCATTAAGATATTGACCTTGATAAGATAGATTGAATTTACCTATTCCAAGAATCTATTCATAATAGAAGGTAATCTATAATATTGATCCAGGTCTTGAAGATATACCTTGATAAATTGGTCCAAGAGAAGAGATCAATATCACGAGATAGAGTTCAAAGAACTAGAGATTTGAGATCCTTCAAAGAAAAAGATCCATAGTGGAGATAAGTGGCCCTAGTAGAAAAGAGGCCATATTTGATTGAGAAAGGAAGGAGTCATAAGGAGAAAATTCCTATAAGACTTGTAGATTTGAGATTAAAAGCATAGATTAAGGATACCCATTAGAAGAACTCTAGCAAGAGTATTTACTACGAATTTGGGACAATCATCATCATTCAATGACAAGCCCATAAGATAGATATAGGAGACCCAAGAAAAGAGGTCCCATAGCAGAAAAAGAGATAAGAGACCAACTAAATAAGGTCTTATTGAAGATTAAAGGTATTTGAATGAGATCCATTTAAAGGAGGTCCATCATAAGAAAATAATACTAGTCCTTAGCAGAGAAGAGACCATTAATATAGTTTGCTATATAAAAAACTTGAAGGTAGCAAGAAGAATTCAAGAGACAAAGGCAAAAAACTAAAGAGTTAAAAAGCTTGCACGCAGGAACAACAAGAGCAACAAATTTATGGATAAATTGATCAAGTTAAATTCCATAAATTGAAGAGTTGAATCTAGCATACAAGAGAAGGAAACAAGTTAGAATAACAACAATAAAAGTCCAAAGGAGCTATAAGGAGAAAATAATCTAGAGGAAAGAGGTCTATTGTGAAGGATTGATAGAATATCTTATTAGAAGAGCAAGTATTACAAGCTATTTAATAAAAGGAAAAGGCTTGTGATAAAGGAAGACAACAAAGAAAACTTGAAGGTATCCAGACTAGATTTATCTAAGAAGACAACATAGATACAAAGTAAATAGGTCTACGGATTGGACAACATAGGAAAATACACTAAATAATTTACATATTAGAAGAGTTTTGTATTATAAGGATTATTTTTAAGGTATTTATATTAATTTTAGCCAAGGAAATCTTAATTTTAATCTTGGAAGAACGTTTTACACCAATGAGCCAAAGCACTTGTATCTACACCTACATAAAGAAGACAAGATTTAACAAGTAAAGTAGTGGAGTCTTGCAAAATATTTAAGGTAGAAATATAAGGTGAAATAGTTGAAGAGTTCACCCTACAAAGCTAAGTGCCTTGGAGCGTTATCTACAAGCTGAGTTGAGTAGCGTAAAACAATGAAGAAGCCAAGTTGAGTTGAGCTAAGCCTAGAAACATTGAACAGTGGAGTAGCCAAGCCGCATTGAGCAGTAGAGAAGCCAAATCATGTCTAGTTGAGCAATGGAGAAGTCAATCCAAGCTGAGTGGAGAAGCCAAGACACATCTAATCAAGCTAAGCAAGGACCAATGTAGAGCCAAGAGTGATGCCAAACAATAGGGATACCAAGTAACATCGAATTCAAAGCCAAGTGATAAAGGAAATCAATCGATGTTGGGTGATGTCAGAACAAAATCAAAGTGAAAGGGATATTAAGCACCACTAGAAGGTATCTTGATGTCAAGATCGAATCAAAACAACATAGGAGTTGAAGAGAAAAGCGACACAAATGAAAAGAAGTGAAACAATGTTATTTTTGGAGTGAAATGACATAGGAAAGAGAAGTGAAGAGTCATATGCATTAGAAAGAGAAGCTACCAACACTAGCATTGAAAAACCTAAGTGAAAGAATTAGTGAGATGAATAAAACATATTTGGAATCGAGCACCTCAAATTTCTTTGGAATCAAGCACCTCAAACTTTCTTTCTTTGGATCCAAGTGCCTTAAGAAGCATTATGAAGTTCAAAAGATAAGTTTGAAGTAGCCATCATTGCACCATCTAAAAAGACATACAAGCACCACAGTGAAGGTGGTAGGAAGAAATACCTTTTGAGATACATTTACCTTAAATATGTTCAAGCATTCCAATTCAAAGGTCAAAGAAAGAACAACGATTTTCTTAGCGCCAATATTTTTCAAACTTTAGAACATTGTCGTGTATTTCGAGGTAAATTAGGGTTTGAAAGTATTTTTTGAATTAAACTTTCATTGCTAAGGTTGAATTGAAAAATGGATATATAAGGTTAAGGTTTTATATTTTTAAAAGTTGAATTTTAATTTTTGGAGTGATAAGTTGTAAATTTCCTAAGTAGATATTTATTATTCAGCATTTGGAGTGATAAGTAGTACTAGGGTTTGATTAAAAAAAATTTAAGTGTTTTTAACTAAAGTATTTTGATATTTTTTAAATAAAAATGCTTTTAGATTTTTTGAAAATTATTTAATATTAGAGAGATAAGGAAGTCTACTTCAAATTCAGATTTTTTTATTGGAACCAACAATTATATTCAATAAAAATAAGAGAGGTTACAATAAAAAGGGAGCTAGAAAAATCATAGCTCGAGGTGCAAGGCCACCCAAAAGATAAATATTGTAAAGATGAGACCTGAGAACAAAAACAAAAATAGCCCTTAAAAGGGTGAATAAACAACATAACTAGGCAAAGGACCAAACCCTATTGTAGGCACTGATAGAACGACCTAAGGCTGGAAAACATCACCCTCTCAACCTACTATGTCGAAACAGAGGGACCTTGAGGTAAAGGGAGGTCAGACAAAAACCTGCTAATAGTGCATGAAGCCTCATGCCAGTACTTTATAAGATTTATCAAATGTGCCAACTCATGATTCAACTTGGAAGCTTGCAAATGGATCTAAATAATCATAGTAGAAAACAACACAATATTTTCATGCATATAAAACTGACTAGAAATTAAATCTCCATAATAGATAGTAGAAAAAATTATAGCATGAAAGAAATTCCATAGAGTAGCAATATAAGTAGACCAACAACTATTATCTCCAAAAAATATCATCTACCATATGAAGAATTCAAGATAAAAGGACTCGAACAATGAGTGAATCTAAGACCAGGCAGATTGAGCACGAAGGAAAAACTAGAATAGATGTTTAAAATTATCAAAAATACCACAATTTGGACACTTAGGATTAGGAATACCAACCCTACTAAATCTCTCTCCTATAGGAAGCCCTTTATAAATAATATACCATAGAAAAAGGTAATCTTAGGTTCAAGGTTAAACTACTAGATACGGTTTAGACAAAAAAATCCAAGTATAGGAGGTAGAGTGAGTCTATCATCTCTCATTAAGTTTTTCAACACTAGGGGAAATGTGACTAAGAAACTAATAAATCAAGGAAGAAAATTAGTTATTTAAAGGAATATCCACATTCCAATGCAAATCCATCCACCAAGCACTCAAGGGTTGAAATTCGAGCTTATGAAGCATGACATCAGGCATAAGCTCTTGAATATTAAGAATAGAAGGAAGATATGAATTCTGAAGATTAAATTTTTGTTTGAGATCAGGCCAAGGAATCCAATTTGTAGAGTGCACTAAATATTTAATAAATAAAATATCCTTACGAAACATCCTCAAAGCTTTAATCCCTGGCAAATCAGTAAGAAGAACTGAAGAGTTAGACAGAATAAGAGACCACCAAATATTCTGAGAATTAAATGAAATACCATTATGAAAACCATAACCAATCCAAAGAATATGAGTTTTAACCACCTCAAAAGTCCTCCAAATAATTTTAACAACAAAGGAATCATGAATCTTAACTAGAGTAGAAGTAATGATGAGAGTATGAAGGCCAATACTAGCCAAAGTTTTGCGCCTATAAGGTAGCCCTGAAGAAATACAATGGCAAATCAAAACCTTCCATGCTTCAGGGTCTTCAATAGCTTTAACCACCCACTTAGCACATAAAGAAATAATTTACCTGTAAATATCAATGATGTCCATCCCACCCTTATCAGTAGGTGTGTAATAGATATCCCAAGCAACTCGATGAAAACCATGTGAATTCTTACCCTTAGCCCAAAGAAAATCCCTGAGGATTCTGGCCAATTTATTATAAGAATTCTTATAAGGGCCCCAACAGGAGGAGTAATAAACATGGGTGGCAGCAAGAATCTTTGTGTAAACTTAAAACTTTTTGGCAAGAGAAAGGAGATGCGAGGCCCAACAGGAAATCTTATTTTCAATTCTATCAATGACATACTACCAGAGTTCATAGGGTGAGCTATCAAAATAAAATAGGATTCCTAAGAACTTAAAACACTCACCCCTTTGAAGCCAATGCCATTAAAATGTCTAATCCAAGCAGGCACAAAATAAGAAACAAGGTGAAAACAAAGAGACTTAGACCATTGGATATTAGAACCCGAGGCCTTACAAAAAATATCCAAATAAACCAAAGTAGTTGAAACTAAAACCTCATCCTCATTGATAGTGATAAAATAATCATATGCAAAGTGCCCATTAATAATCTAGGTGGACATTTTAGGCAAAATAATGCCTTTCATCAACCCCTTAGACGCTTGATTGGTAATAAGATAACCAAATTCTTCAGTAGTAATTATGTAAAGCGAGGGGCCAAATTACAACCTTGAATAATATAATGAAACAAACAAAAATCCTCTAACCTATCCATTAATAGTAATACAAGCTGAAGCATCAACAAACAACATATTGTCAACCCTGATAAAAAATGGGCCAAAGCCAAGAGCTTGAAGCATGGTGAGAATGAAAGGCCACTCAATACGATCATAAGCTTTCTCAAAGTCAAATTTAAGGAAAAGGGGCTTTTGACAAGAGAGACGATCCATTCTAAACCTTCCTAGACAACAATAAGATTATCCAAGATGTAATTCCCTTTAATGAAATATGTTTGATCTAGTATGATAATCACATGGAGAATGTTGCAAATATAGAGAGCTAAAGCTTTAGCCAAAATCTGGTAAGATACATTAAGTAGAGTAATAGGTCTCCAACTAGTGATAAGCTCAGGATTACCTGCTTTAGGAATAAATTTAATGTTTCCATGATTGATGATATTGCCCAAAGAATTGTTGGCTAATGCTTCATTGTAGATATTGAGCAGATCAGGCCTAGTAAACTTCCAAGTGGATTTATAAAATTCATAGGGAAAGCCATAAATACCAGGGGACTTGTCATCCAACATAGTCATAAGAGCATTATGAAGCTCAACAAGTGAAATAGGAGCCTCACAAATAAGTCTATCATAAGTAGAAAACTTAGCAGGAACAAAATCAAGACATTGTTGGAGCTCCATATGACGTTCTAGAGAATCTTGTTGTGCTTGAAAGCAAGGTTATGCATAGTGGCTATTTATAGCCAATTGGCTAAAATTAGGATTTTTAAAATTTGGAATTGGCTAATATTTGGGACCCTTGACCAAGGCCCATTAGCCAAAAATTTATGGGTGTAATATTTTTGGGGGGGTCGATTCATCCCAATTTTATAATAATTTGACCATTTTAAGTTTAAATTTCTAAAATTACCCCTAATAATAGTTAACCTTCTACATGCATTTTGATATTATTCACTTGGATTTTGAAACTAATTCACCAAATTTTTATAAGTACATTTTGGGGCTGACTCCTTATGCATAACCCTGCTTGAAAAAAAATCTTATAATGATCCACAAATGCCGATGCAATATCAATAAGATAAGTCAACCTCTCATGAGAGACTTGAATAACCTTGATCTAGATCCTGGCTTACCTAGAATGAAAATATTTGAAAAATGCTTTGGATGAGAGATCACTAATCCTCAGCAAATGTAGATGATCCCGAATATGAGCCCCCTGGCTTCATGTCGTTCATGGACTATAAGCTAGTGATGAATACTAGAAACCTTGGTTTGTGTTGGTCATACAGATCATTTTCTATCGATAGTAAATTATGTTGATACTCCTTCGTAATAGCCAAATGAGCATGTTTTTTTATATTTGCCACCTGTTTTCTAAAATGTTGAATGAAATAGGTAGTACGAAAAATCACCTCATTCCACCAAAAAATCCAACTCATAGAGTGAGAAGGTCGAGGTAATAAATTCTAGATTCTCTCAATTGCAGCAATCGTGCCAGGGTGTTGCAATAAAGAAGTATTTAAATTAAAATTTATTGCATGAAAAAATTAATTTGGTGACCACTCCACTCAATCTAAAAGAAAATTGGGAAATGATTTTACAACAAAAATTGATCCCAAATTGTCACAATATTATTATTTATGGAGGAGAAAAAAAAATAGTTGCTCTAACATCATAACTCAATCAAGGTGCTTGCAGAATCTATCATTACCCACATGAAAATTGGACCACGTGAACCAAGGTGGAGGCATGCAATTGCACTAGAAAAAAGAGGAGGTGCTCAAAAAATACCTCATTCGTGTTTAATAAAAAACTAGACCTTACACTCTCCAGTATACCAACACATCAGGAGGTGGCCAACTTTATCTTGAACACGTTCAACCATATTAAAATCACCATAAAAATCCAATCAGCCATTGATAAATGATCAACCAAGTACCACCAAAGGGCAGAACGACTAGGCTCATCATTAGGTGTATAAATTTTGGCAATGCCCAAGGTGTTCTCATTAGTACTCAACAAAATACAAACCACGAGAAGGATTCTTGCCAGATCCAAGTAAATAATCCTCAAGTTTTGAGGAGATAGAAATAGAAGAACCACCCCATCTATCTTCATGGTGAGTAGTATAATGCATAAAAAAACCTACAATACAATTGAGAGAAACATCTGACAAAAAACTAGAGATCTTAACTTCTTGTGAACAATAGCATCAACATAACCAATACTTTATAGAGCGGATTGAATAAAAATATTCTTGAGGACTCTATAAGTCCTTGAACATTCCACGAAAGGAAATTCATGGAGGAGGAATATTCATGGAGTCATCTCCTATAGATTTACCCCCACTATTAGCCAACACCAAATAATAATTAAATGCAAAGGTTGAACTAATTCACCTACAATTGAGGGACTACCCACACTATCGGCCAACACTAAAATTTTATTAAATAAAGAGGTCTGAGAAGGTTTAAATAAGTCACCAATAGTCAAAGGATAACGCTTAGCCTCCTGGATTCCCATCGATAATGGTAAGCCATCTTGAGATGTACTACGTGAATGCTTGGAGGGTGGAGGTATTGGCAGTGAATTCCCTTTTACTAAGGCTGATTTATGCTCAGGATGTTTATCAATAGGCAAAGACTAAGGAGCCAAAATATGATGAATAGGAACAATAGAAGGTTGATATGGTAGCTTCAAAACCTTATCTCTATTAGAAAGTATTGACTTAGGGTTGGTCACCTCCTTCTTATTAGAAACTATGATCCAATCATCCTCAACTGAGGGTTTAGGAGGTGCAAGTGCGGTATGAGGAGCATGGGCAACTATTGGAGGTTTTTGAGCAACTAGCAAACAATCCTTGATATGATGTGTGGTGTATTGGCACTGAAAACAAGTATTAGATAAATTAAAGTAAATAATTTTTTGCATAAAATGCTTTGTACCAACTTGAATATCCACAAATTCTCTAAGATCCTGTGCAAGGTCAAATTCAACACAAACTCTTTTATTATGCAGTGCTGAGAAGAACCACTCTTCTTCCCAATAGATCACCCGACCAATGGGTTTAACAATGTCATCAATAAACACCCATAAGGGTAGTGGAAGACCAGGGAATTCAAGCCAAACTGACACTTTCAAGGCAACTAGCTCTAAAAGGAGTCCAAGGATAAAGGACCATCAATGTATTATGAAGAAACAAAAAACTGGACTTAGCAACCACGATTTGCAATTGTGAGGGTTATTTGAAGGAAAGCAAAAAAAAACTTAGTAATATTGTAGATACCCAAAACCACAATGGCATAAGCTTACCAGTAAAGTTTTAACCAATTTTGAAAATATTCTTGTGATGAGATCCGACCAACAAAATAATCTATAAGAAAATGATTCCCATACCATTTTAAAATTGGAGAAACAACATAAAGAAAGGGCACACCATCTGGAGAAGAATAATTACCTTGTCCTCCACTTTCAAAATAAAATTTTGAGCTTGCTTCGGTGCCATGAGTTCCACTATTTGTAACAACCATTATATTTATGGATGGTGAAGCCATAAAAAAGGAAAGCAATTACCTAATTGGCAATAATATCAATATCCAAAACCAAAGCATCCAAAATTATGAATGACGATAGATCCAAACCCTAGTAGAGCAGTTTTTTCTCATCAAACCCTAGCAAAGTAGTTTTTCCTCCTTTGAAATAATAAATTAGGATTTTTAAATTCGCAGACATTCTTACTTTTCTAGTTTCTAATAAATTAGGGAGACAAGGAATTCAACATCATAGGTTTTTGAAAAATTTAGAAACTTAAAAATTATTATTCAAAACCTAGGGAGATATAAGGTAGTCAACTTCAAAGGTTATATGAGTGCCACTATGTCAACCAACAAATTATTTCTTTTAGAGTCTCAACTTCTCAAAGGTCCTAATTACGCTTCGTGGAAAAACAAAGTGAAATCAATTCTGATAGTAGATAAATTTTTGGGACATTGTTAGTGGAACAAAAACTAAACTTGCTGAAGATGATAGTGAAATTCAAAAATGCGAAGAAGGAGAAGCAAAAACTCTCGTGATAATAAAATTTGCAATTACAAATGAAATACAACCTTACATAAGCACAACAATAACCTCTACAAAATCTTGGAATACTTTAGCCAAGATATTTGAAGGAAAGAACAAAGCTACTATTTTGAATCTTCAAACTCAATTGCATTCTTTAAAAGTTAATAGTTGTTAGAGTTACTATGTTAGTAACTATGATTATTACCTCATTTACGTAATTTGTAATATTCACCTAGGTAGAGTTGATTTACGACATGTTAAAAAGTAGTTTGTTACTTTTACCATTAAGTAAATTCTTCTTACTATTTATCTAGGTTAATAAGTTAGTCATTGTAGTCATTTTGACTATGTTGATTAGTAGATTAGTTGTTAGCTGACTTAGGGGGGGACTTCCTATTTCACGCATTACCTAACTAAGGGGGGAATGGTTGTCATTGGGCTATTTCAAGCCTATGACTAATGTTATAGATACCTACCATCTAATATATTTCTCCTAATTATTTTACATTATATTTTGACTCTTCATTTGCTATCATTGGTATCAGAGCTACGAAACAGCACTCGAAGAAAACTTGGACAAGGCAGGTAGTGACCCGTTCTAGCTAGACCAGGGACTCAAATCCTGACACATGGACAAGACTCACATCCTAAGGCATCGATAACCTATGCATGCATCTCAAGGTAGAGCTAGTGTCATCTAACACAACACATTATTCGAGGGCTATGACAAAATTGTCTTCAACTAGTAATCTCTGGGTTGGCATGTTAGGAAGTATAGAAGGAGTTATTAGAAGCCAGAAGCCATAGCAACCAACATGCCCTCATAGGCTGCTTCCAACCACTGATGTGGGACTGATAGCCCATAGAGTGAACTGACAGCCCACTGGGCATGGACACCAACGCACTGATAGTAGCATGGAAACTTGCACGTTGATAGCGGTGGTGGTGCCCCTCTAACCAGCAGGGACTGAAAAGAAGACTTTGACCCCTCCGATCATCGAAAGGCAACCAACCACTTTGAGAGGGGAGGAGCACCCCCCCATAGGATCGACGATCGACAACCAAGATTTGAGATGGTAGGTGGCCCTTCGATCATCGATGATCGGCCACGTGAGGGCATGATAACCCTCACAAAAATCTAGTTATTAATAGAGACAACCAGGATCTGAGAGGGTAGGTGGTCCTCTGATCACTAGTGACCAGTCACATGAGAGCACGACAACCCTCATGCAAACCTGATTACTGACAAAAGGGACAACCCTATCAGCCCCAACCTAGACACTATGACAGGTACAGATCTGACCACCAAACCTAGATCGACATGACATGACCCTGATGTGAACTCCTGACAACATTATTGACTAGACCATTTCTAATGTGGCTATCGACTATCTGATCTGGCATGCACCCCTAGAAGCTGGTGACTGCTAACATGGTAAGCGATTATTGGTCCTTGTGAAGCTAACATGGACCTTCACTAAAGCTAATGGAAACCTAATATGGTGACGTGGTAGGATATATGGTGGAAAACACGTGTATCAAGATGGTGATGTGGCGGAAGGTGATCAGCTGGTGTATAACACGTGTTAAAGTGGCAGAGTTGAGGTGGCATTATCTGATTTGTTGATAGGTAGGATGATGTGGCATCATATTATTGGTTGGTCCAAGCAGCAAAATATTGTTTGATGTGACGTGATTTCCCAAAGGAAATCAAAGAACAATGGGCGGGTTCATTGTTTTAAGGTCGTGATGAACCATCCGCACTGCGGATGTGGGATTAAAAATCCCAAAAGTTTTTTTTTTCTAATTTTAAGCAGAGGATGAAACCAAAGGGGACAAGCTTCCCCTCTATTCTCGTCCCAAGTGGCATTTGGGATGGTAAGCCAGTCGTCGCTAAGACGTTGCTTTGCCCCCGATGCAGGATCAAGTCCCGTCGGTAAAATTTGCAAATATGTTTTTGGTCAACCCCATAACTAAAGATTTTAAATATATATTTTTAATTTTTTTCTTTTAAATTAAAAGTTTTTTATGTATTTTCTTTAATAATTAAAATATAAATTATGTTTTAAAAAAATATTTTTTTATATAAATTGATTTTTTTTTATATAAAACATTCTTTTATTTTTATTATTATTTAGATTATATGATTAAACTTTTTATTTAAATTTTGCAAATTAAAGAGAAAAGGGTTATTTTTTGCAATTTACAAATCAAAGAGGGCTTTTGTTTTCTCCCAAAAAGGGGATATAAGACATTTAAGAGCACCATTATTTTTTTGTAAATTAGAAAGCCCTAATTTATTCTCAACATTGTTAATTTTACAAACAATAAAGGATCAAACTTGAATTCTTTTTTGCCAAATTGTAACACAAGGAGACACAAAATTTTGTAAAATTCAAAGGCAAAGTGTGCATTTGTTTTCTCCAAGGGGGGATATAATACATGAAATTGCACATTCTATTTTTTGCAAAATTGTTGAGCCACCATGAGCTTAAAGAGATTGAATACCTTGGGTCCATAAATATCAAGTCATTTGTCGACTGGTCTAGAAGCCTTTCAAACATGGGTTGTGTGTTGAATTGACTTGAAAGGAGTGATATTTTGTTAATTTTGCAGAACAAAGGGTGAAGACAAGAAATTGTCTTTCTTTTGCAAAATTGTAACACAAAGTGAGGAGCACTTAAAACAAAATCAAAACTTGTTAATTTTTCAAAACACAAAAAGAAAGGCAATTGTTTTATGCCACATTATTTGCAAAATTGGAAAACAAGAGGAGACATAAAATATCAAATTTTTGCACAACACAAATCAAAATTTTGTTGCAAAAGTTAAGTAAATAAGGTGCATTTTCGATATTACTGTTGGCTATGAGTTGTCATTGATGTCAAAAGGAAATGACATTAATGTTAAGAGGATGTGTTGGCTTCAAAGGTGGAAGATTCCAAGAGAATCTTTTTAAGAGAATCCGGAGAGATTCCATTGGCAATGGTTTTTATTAAAACCAATGGAGGTTCTCTTTATTATTTATTTAATTATTATTTAAAACCCTTCAAGGTTTTAATTAATTAATTATTTAATTAATTAAGGGAGAAATTATTTTTAATTTATTAAAAATACTTTAAGGGTTTTTAAACCCTTTAGAAAGCAAATTTTGATTAAATTCGAAATTACTTTTCTTTGCAGTCGACGTGTTCTAAAGTCCACGTATGGACTATAAATATGAGAAGGTTCCTAAGGTTAAACACTCTTGGAAAATCAAAGGCAATTAATTGGTTTGGCTGCGATCGAATGTTCTGTTTACGCTGTGAAAGAGGAGAGCTCGTGGTTTGAAAAGCTTTCGAAAAGCTTGATCGTTTATGTGGAAGGAAGTCCGTCTTGGACTTCGTAACCCCCTTGTGGACTAGTGGCAGCGAAGGCTGCGTTTGGGCCTTGCATAGGCGGAGGTCTGCATTTTGATCCCCGCAGAGGGAGCTGTGCATGGATTAGTCACGTTTTTATTAAAACATGTTTTGTGCCACGAATTTTGGATTCTTCAAGGGCAGCCAATATAAGGTGTGATTATTTTCTTGATATGATTTTTGGCATTGTTTAGCATTGTTTAAAAGACATAGAAGAAATAAGAGGATATTTATTTGGTTGTATTTTTGAGATAAGTCTTTTGCTATGCTAAATTTAAAAATGGAGATATAAGGTGTAAGTTTTGGTTGTTGTTTTTGGCTTCTTTGGTGGTTGTTTTTAAAGAAGAGGAGCTAAAAGGTGTATTAAGGAAAGTTTTTATATATGCTCATTTATCTTGGTTCTAACCCTAACTTGGTTGGAAGTTTGAGGGTTGTGTGTGGTGATAGCTTTAAGGATCAATTTTCTTCTAATCCAAAAAGGTATGGGCACATTTTCCTTATATGAGTATGATTGGTGTATGTTTTTCTAAAATAAGGTTGGAGTGAAAAGGTTTTCAACTAGGTTTCCTTTGGTTGGGTGTAAATCCTATTTTCTGGTTTTTTGAAGACTACTTATGCATTGTTATCCTTAAGGAGAGTTTTTGGTGAATGCATAATTTTTGGTTTGAGATAGTGGAAGCTTTGTGCACTAGGGTTTATATTTGTGAGTCTAGCTACTTGCATTGAGTTGGTGGAACCCTTGGTTGGATGTTTTGAGTTTGATGGTTGAGTTGCTTCCATAGAGGTTGTTTGATCAAGTTATTTCTTTACTTGATTCATGATATTGGTCTTACTCCATTGAGTTGATTTGAGCAAGTTATTCTTTGCATTTGGTGATATTGTGTTGGTGGCTGTTTTGTTCAAATATCTTTGGAGGGAAAAGGATTTCTACTTGTTTCCTTTTCTTGTGATGATTGGTTGAATGCTTCAAGGTTGATGTTGAGTTGAATGGTGTTGGTTGACTAAACCTTGTTTGATGAGCATTGTTGTTGAAACCCTAATTGATGGTGAAAAGAACATGAGTATCATTGTTAGGTGATTCTTTGCATAGTTGGCAATTGTTGGGGTTTCATGTTCTTGAAAGAAAACATTCTATCCTATCCATTTCAGATATTGAGTTGAGTTTTCATATTTGAGATTGAGATTGAGCTGAGTTGATTTGAGTTGAGTTTTGAGATTGGGAGTTGAGTATAGAACATATTGAGTCTCTAACAATTCTCTTTATGCTTCTATGAGTTTGACAAATCACATTGGGTCTCTAACAATTCACTTTGTGATTTCCTACTAAGAAAGTTTTTTCTTGGTGAGCTTGTTGAGTTTTTGGATAGGTTCCAGTGGGGACTTGTGAGCAGTTCTTGGACAGGTTTCGGTGGGGACTTGTGAGCAATTTTTGGACAGGTTTCGGTGGGGACTTGTGAGCAGTTTTTGGACAGGTTTCGATGGGGACTTGTGAGAAGATTTGGACAGGTCCTAGCAGAGGACTTGTGAGCTGAGTTTGATAGTTCTATCAAAGAACTTGAGGACATAGGTGCATTGGTTCTATGAGAAGAACCTGAGGATAGTTGGCAAGTCTTTGAGAAGGCTTGTATGTAAAGGATTGATTTGTTCAAGAGTTGGATAGATCTGACAGACAGAGGAAGACTTGTACTAGACCGACTGACTATGTTTGGTACAGGTTGTTGAGCTACTATGGACGTGATCATAGAAGGTAGAGGTCTCTTAGGCTAAGCATTGAGGATAGGAGGTCTTCGATGGAAAGGAGTTCCACGTGCTTGACAAGAGGTAGAGGCGATTGATCTTCTGAGGGATCATTTCCAGAGCAGAGGGGAAGGTATCTCCTTTGAGCAGAGGCTCATAAATTATGATTGGGGGAAGGTATCTCCTTTGGGACGAGGCTCATAAACATTGTAATTGGGAAGGATTCCCAAAGAAATTTGAGATAACTTTTAGAGAAAATTTTTGTGGATGTAGCCCAGCCATTCTGGGTGAACCACGTTAAAATTGGTGTCACTTTGTGGATGATATTGTGCATTGCTTTGATATTGCTTTGGGTATATTGCTTTATTGTTTTGAAGTATAAAGGAAAAAGTAAAAAGAGGTCTTATATTGTTCACCCCCCTCTCAGTATAAGCTTGTGTTCTTCAATTGGTATCAGAGCGGGTGCCTTCAAAAGTTTAACAGCTTGAAGGAAAAGCTAGTAAAGAACACAATGGATCATTCAAGTAGCAATGCAACACCTATTCTTGATGGGTCATATTTTGGTCTTTGGAGTGCAAGGATGAAGGTTCATCTAATGGCACTTGGTAATGAGGTATGGGAAGTGATTGAAGATGAGTACACTATTCCTGAACATGGTCCTAATACTAAAGAAGAAAGGCTCCTACATCATAGCAATTCAAAAGCAATGAATGCAATCCTGAAAGGCTTACAGAAAGAAGATCTCACCAAAGTGATTCACTACAAGACAGCTAGTGAAATGTGGAAATAGTTGAAGGTGGTTCATACAGGTGATACAAATGTCAGAAAGGCCAAGTTGAGACACTTCAAAGGTATGTTTGAACAACTCAAGATGAATGATGATGAAAATATTAGTGACTACATGCTTCGTATGGATGAGGTTGTTAACTCCATGAAAGACTTAGGTCTTGAGCTTGCTAAAAATGATGTTTGTGATAAGATTTTAAGATCTCTTCCTAATAGATTTAGTGAAAAGATTTCTGCTATTGAGGAAGCTAAAGATTTGGATAAATTGAAAAAGGATGAGCTCCATAGTATACTTGTAGCATTTGAGTTGAGAACTCAAGTGAAGGTTGATGTCAAGAAAGAGGCAGCTTTCAAGGCTACCAAGAATTCCAAGGGTAAACAACTTCAAGATAGTGATGAGTCTTCTAGTGATGAAGAGGCATATTACAGCAAGAAAGGCAAGTTCTCTAGAAAGCACAAAAGTATGAAAAATATAAGATGTTTCAATTGTGGAAAGTTTGGTCATTATGCTACTGATTGTACTATTCCCAAGAATGAAAGTGATGAAGATAAACAGGATTCTAAGAGCAAGGATTCTAAAAGCACAAGCATCACAAGAAAAACAAAGATGAGCACATCAATCAAGGAAAGAGGTATTCTCACAAGCACAAGAAGAGTTTCTACCTAGACAAAGCAAGTAAGTGTTCTAGTAGTGATAGTGAAAGTTCTTCAAGTGATAATGAAAATGAGATGTTGTTCATATCGGAAAAAGAGGAAGAACCGAAACATAGATTCATTATCATGAAATGTCTTAGATGTGGAAATTTTGGTCACCTTGAGGATGATTGCACAAATAATGATTTGGTTTCTAGTATGTATGAGGATGCTTTCAAAAACTATAAGGAAGATGCATGTATGGTCTTTGAAAAGGGTAGCACCTCTAGTGATAAGAAATCTGAAAAAGGCTTTGATGATTCAAAAAGCAAACAAATAAAGGATCTTGAAAGTGAACTTATTAGTGCTCTTAGTGTTTTGGAAAAGGAAAGAAAGAAGAATGCTAGACTCAAGGATAAGTTAGATGAATGTTGTATGGAGAGAGATGATCTTATAGAAAGTCTTGACTTCTCTATAGCTAAGACACAAGAACTCAAGGATGAGTTAGAGTCTAAGGTTCTTGAGTATAGTGAGTTAGAACATAAAATGGCTTCTTTGAAAGAGGAAACTAAAGAGTACAAGGATAAGCTTTACAGGTTTCAAGATAGCTCCAAAAAGGTTAAGTCACTCATCAAAGGTCAAAGAAAGACAACAGATAAAACAGGCCTTGGTTTTGTTAAGCCACACAAGGAACAAGTTGGAGAGTCTAGTAAGAGACTCCAAAAGGAAGAGAGTTCTGATGAGGAAAGTATTTCAGAAAAGGAGTCCTTGAGTGATAGATGCACAAAAACAGAAAATAGGAAACAAGAAAAAGGGAGAAAGTTTATAGGACCTAGAAGGTCATTTATAGGAAAGTTTAATGGCAGATGTTTTGCTTGTCACAGGTTTGGTCACATGGCTTCACATTGCATGACTCAAGTAAGGAAGGTAAATGACAGTTTCAGAGGTGGTAATTTCTTTCAAGGGTATTGCTACTCTTGTAAATAGTTTGGGCATAAGGCAATTTTCTGCAAGGCTAATAACAAGAACAGGGTTAGTCATAACAGGTGGATTCAAAGAACAGGTATGCCTAAAAGAAATAACATTGTTACTTGTTATAAGTGCAACAATGAAGGTCACATAGCTAGACAGTGTAGAGCTAAACTTCTAAGGTACAGGAATAGGAATAGGAACAGTGGTATGAACAGGTCCAAGGATCAAGGCATGGATAAGAACAGGAATGATAATAGGAATAGGAACAATGACAAGAACAGGAACAGGAATATGGACAAGGAGAACAAGAGAAGACATGATAAGGCAGCTATAGACACTGATGATGATCAGTGCCTGTTGGGAGTTTTACTCCCACCCCGGATTTAAACAGGGGGAGGTGGGGGAGGGACTAAGCTAAGAGGCTCATTCTTAGTCCCAAGCCCCAAAGGTGACCCTTTGCCATTGATGACAAAGGGGGAGAGATATGAGTAAGGGGGAGAGCCTCAAGACAGGGGGAGCTGTTTATGTTGAGTTTTTGTGTTGTTGAGAAGCATGGTTTGCCATCAATGACAAAGGGGGAGATTGTTGGCAATTTTGGGTTTGAGATCCTAGCTTCTTGTCTATGAGTTGTCATTGATGTCAAAAGGAAATGACATTAATGTTAAGAGGATGTGTTGGCTTCAAAGGTGGAAGATTCCAAGAGAATCTTTTTAAGAGAATCCGGAGAGATTCCATTGGCAATGGTTTTTATTAAAACCAATGGAGGTTCTCTTTATTATTTATTTAATTATTATTTAAAACCCTTCAAGGTTTTAATTAATTAATTATTTAATTAATTAAGGGAGAAATTATTTTTAATTTATTAAAAATACTTTAAGGGTTTTTAAACCCTTTAGAAAGCAAATTTCGATTAAATTCGAAATTACTTTTCTTTGCAGCTGACGTGTTCTAAAGTCCACGTATGGACTATAAATATGAGAAGGTTCCTAAGGTTAAACACTCTTGGAAAATTGAAGGCAATTAATTGGTTTGGCTGCGATCGAATGTTCTGTTTATGCTACGAAAGAGGAGAGCTCGTGGTTTGAAAAGCTTTCGGAAAGCTTGACCGTTTATGTGGAAGGAAGTCCGTCTTGGACTTCGTAAGCCCCTTGTGGGCTAGTGGCAGCGAAGGCTGCATTTGGGCCTTGCGTAGGCGGAGGTCTACGTTTCGATCCCTACGGAGGGAGCTGTGCATGGATTAGTCATATTTTTATTAAAACGTGTTTTGTGCCACGAATTTCGGATTCTTCAAGGGCAGCCAATATAAGGTGTGATTATTTTCTTGATATGATTTTTGGCATTGTTTAGCATTGTTTAAAAGACATAGGAGAAATAAGGGGATATTTCTTTGGTTGTATTTTTGAGATTAGTCTTTTGCTATGCTAAATTTAAAAATGGAGATATAAGGTGTAAGTTTTGGTTGTTGTGTTTTTGGCTTCTTTGGTGGTTGTTTTTAAAGAAGAGAAGCTAAAAGGTGTATTAAGGAAAGTTTTTATATATGCTCATTTATCTTGGTTCTAACCCTAACTTGGTTGGAAGTTTGAGGGTTGTGTGTGGTGAAAGCTTTAAGGATCAATTTTCTTCTACTCCAAAAAGGTATGGGCACATTTTCCTTATGAGTATGATTGGTGTATGTTTTTCTAAAATAAGGTTGGAGTGAAAAGGTTTTCAACTAGGTTTCCTTTGGTTGGGTGTAAATCCTATTTTTTGGTTTTTTGAAGACTACTTATGCATTGTTATCCTTAAGGAGAGTTTTTGGTGAATGCATAATTTCTGGTTTGAGATAGTGGAAGCTTTGTGCACTAGGGTTTATATTTGTGAGTCTAGCTACTTGCATTGAGTTGGTGGAACCCTTGGTTGGTCTGTTTTGAGTTTGATGGTTGAGTTGCTTCCATAGAGGTTGTTTGATCAAGTTATTGCTTTACTTGATTCATGATAATGGGCTTACTCCATTGAGTTGATTTGAGCAAGTTATTCTTTGCATTTGGTGATATTGTGTTGGTGGCTATTTTGTTCAAATATATTTGGAGGGAAAAGGATTTCTACTTGTTTCCTTTTCTTGTGATGATTGGTTGAATGCTTCAAGGTTGATGTTGAGTTGAATGGTGTTGGTTGACTAAACCTTGTTTGATGAGCATTGTTGTTGAAACCCTAATTGATGGTGAAAAGAACATGAGTATCATTGTTATGTGATTCTTTGCATAGTTGGCAATTGTTGGGGTTTCATGTTCTTGAAAGAAAACATTCTATCCTATCCATTTCAAGATATTGAGTTGAGTTTTCAGATTTGAGATTGAGATTGAGCTGAGTTGATTTGAGTTGAGTTTTGAGATTGGGATTTGAGTATAGAACATATTGAGTCTCTAAAAATTCTCTTTATACTTCTATGAGTTTGACAAATCACATTGGGTCTCTAACAATTCACTTTGTGATTTCCTACTAAGAAAGTTTTTTCTTGGTGAGCTTGCTGAGTTTTTGGACAGGTTCCAGTGGGGACTTGTGAGCAGTTCTTGGATAGGTTTCGATGGGGACTTGTGAGCAGTTTTTGGACAGGTTCCGGTGGGGACTTGTGAGTAGTTTTTGGATAGGTTCCAGTGGGGACTTGTGAGAAGATTTGGACAGGTCCTAGCAGAGGACTTGTGAGTTGAGTTTGATAGTTCTATCAGAGAACTTGAGGACAGAGGTGCATTGGTTCTATGAGAAGAACCTGAGGACAGTTGGCAAGTCTTTGAGAAGGCTTGTATGCAGAGGATTGATTTGTTCAAGAGTTGGACATATCTGACGACATGAGGAAGACTTGTACTAGGCCGACTGACTGTGTTTGGTATAGGTTGCTTGAGCTGCTGTGGACGTGATCATAGAAGGCAGAGGTCTCTTAGGCTAAGCATTAAGGACAGGAGGTCTTCGGTGGAAAGGAGTTCCACGTGTTGGCAAGAGGTAGAGGCAGTTGATCTTCTGAGGGATCATTTCTAGAGCAGAGGGGAAGGTATCTCCTTTGAGCAGAGGCTCATAAATTATGATTGGGGGAAGGTATCTCCTTTGGTCCGAGGCTCATAAACATTGTAATTGGGAAGGATTCCCAAAGAACTTTGAGATAACTTTTAGAGAAAAGTTTTGTGGATGTAGCCTGACCATTCTGGGTGAACCACATTAAAATTGGTGTCACTTTGTGGATGATATTGTGCATTGCTTTGATATTGCTTTCGATATATTGCTTTACTATTTTGAAGTATAAAGGAAAAATTAAAAAGAGGTCTTATACTGTTCACCCCCCCTCTTAGTATAAGCTTGTGTTCTTCAATTACTCAACAACTTCATTTAAAATTGGTAAAACTAGGTGCATTTTCGGATGCATCCGACACCTATGTGATAAAAATTTTGTGGGCATTCTTGTTTGATTATTGCATTATTTTTTGCAATTATAAGTCATAAAATCAAGAGCATTCATAACCCAAAATTTCACAATAATTTGTGTAATTCATTTGCACAAATATAAGCCATTTGTAAAATTGATATTCTCTCCTTAACAAACCCCTAATTCACTCTTATTTGTTTGGCTCAATATCCTCAAAATGATTATTCCTCTTCAAGAGGATTTTTAGGTAGGTGCCATTAAATATCTTTTTGAGTGAATTTTCTTTCAGCTCTTATTTGTTTGGCTTAAATATCCTCAAACTAATCATATTTCTTCAAAGAGAGTTTTCAGGCAGGTGCCATTAAATAACACTTAAGAGTGAAAGAAAATTATCTTATTGCAAATTCTAGAACCTTCATCATGGCAACTATCATCAAATACTTAAATGACACACAATTGCTTAAAGGTCCTAACTATTCAGCATGGAAAACTAAGATGAAAGTCATCCCGATTGTAGAGGAAATGTGGGATTTAGTAGATGGCACTGAATCAAGACCCACATTAGCAGGAGCAGATAAGAAAGCATTGGATAAAAAGAACAATCATCTTCTCATGTTGATCCTCCTAGCTACTACTGATGAGATCCAGCCTCACATAAGTGAAGCTAAAACTGGTAAAGATGCATGGGATGCACTTTATACCATTTTTGAAGGCAATAATAAATAAACTATTCTAAACCTTCAAACAAAACTTCATACACTCCATATGAAGTCAGGAGAATCTGTAGAACTATTCCTTTGCAGAGTGGCAAAACTGAAGTTAAAGCTAAATGTTTTAGGAGTCAAAGTAGAAGATACTATTCTGAATTCAGTAATATTGAGGGCTCTTCCAAAATCCTACAAGATGTTAATCGCATCCCTTAATGTGTATCAAAGATCAGTCACCTTTATGGAGTTAGTCAATTTGCTTCAAACAGAGGAAGCAAATCAACTCCAAAGTGATGAAGTGTCGAACAATGCACTTTACTCAAAAAATCAGGGTGAAAAGAAGAAAATAAACTTTTAGAAGGGAGGATCATCTTCAAAAGGTAAGGGAAAGAAATATCAAAAGAATTTTTGCTCACATTGTAAAAAGGACAACCATGACACCAATCAGTTGTAGAAAATGCGAACAACAGTTTATTATTCAGCAGCCTGTTTAAATAGCGGTTACAAAGAACGAATTGCCGGAGGTTGCCAAACCAACCAGCCATATTAGCAAATCGTTAGAACAGAATAACAAATGCAACAATATGCCTAAATAATGAAATATAGACAAAGTACGCTAACATCCCCCTTTATTACATTATTTGGGTAATGTAATAACTAATAGCTATACTAACATCCCCTTACATCATTTTGCAATACAAAGAGAGCTGCGAAACAATTCAAATTTGACACGTCCAAGTGCCTTAGTGAAAATGTCTCGCAACTTGAGCATCGGTGGGAATGTGCGAAGCTGAATTCGGTGCTTTGGAACTTCATCTCGAATGAAATGACATTGTGTGTCAATGTGCTTTGTTCTTTCATGATGGACTGGATTCTTGACGAGGTTCGTAACACCCCGATTGTCGCAAAACAAGTGTATTGGAGATTTTGATGGATGGCCCATACTTGTCCGAATGCGACGCAACCATATCACTTCGCACACACCTTCACGTGCGGCGCGATATTCTCCCTCTCGTTGATGAAATAGCAACCACCTGTTGCTTCTTGCCGTGCCAAGAGACAGGACCGGATCCCAGATGAAAAATGTATCCAGAAGTTGACTTGCGATCATCAAATGATCCGGCATAGTCGGAGTCCGTGTATCCTTGCAAGAAGAATTTGTTGTTCCTCTTGTATTCTAGGCCATATTCCATAGTACCACGGACATAGTGAAGAACACGTTTTGTCGCTTTCCAATGAGTGGTCTTAGGCTCCCGCATGAACCTCGAAAGATAGTTGACAACAAATACGAGATCCGGCCTAGTATTGGTCGGATATATGAGACTCCCAATCAATCGTCGATAGAGAGTACCATCTACCTGAGGTGAATCATCATATCGCGATAACCGAAGTCCATTCTCCATCGGAGTTGCCATTGGCTTGCAATCAGTCATGCGATATTTTTCCAAAAATGTCTTGGCATATTTTTTCTGAGACACTTTGATGGAGTGCTCCTTCTGGCTGAATTCCGGACCAAGACAAGTAATGGAGAAGTCCGAGATCTCGTCATCTCAAAATATTTACACAAGTTTCTTTTGACAAGAGAGATCATAGTTTCTGAACTCCCCGTAATGAGCAGATCATCCACATAGAGTACAAGCAACACTATCTCGTAACCCCGTTTCTTGAAATAGAGGTTTGCATCCGACGGACATCTCTTAAATCCATGCCGCATAAGGTGATTGTCCATTTTTATATACCAAGCTCGAGGAGCTTGTTTCGGACCATATAAGGATTTGACCAATTTGCAAACCTTCTCGCTCTTGGCCTTCCACTTCAAATCCTTCCGCCGAGTCATGTAGACTTCTTCTTGGAGATCACCATTTAGAAAGGCACTTTTGACATCCATCTGGTGAACTTTCCACCCATATTGTGCTGCCATAGCACACATAACCCGAATTGTGGTCATCCGAGCAAGAGGTGCAAAAGTTTCCTCGTAGTCAATGCCTTCCTTTTGAGCATAGCCCTTTGCAACAAGACGGGCCTTATGCTTATCAATTGTTCCATCCGCCTTGTACTTGACTTTATATACCCATTTGCAGCCAATGGGTTTCTTTCCATGCGGCAGATCAACAAGCTTCCAAGTTTTATTTTTCATCAAAGACTCATACTCCGTATCCATAGCGGCCTTCCACCGAGGCTCACCGAGAGCATCTTGCACCGATGCAGGTTCAAGATCATCTATGGTAGACATGAACGCCCCGTCATCATCAATATCCATATCCTCTACTTCGTACTTGGAGTTACGGAAAGTTCCTCAAAATATTGACAAAGATCATCAACCTCACCACTTTCTTTGGCTTCTTTTTCCTTTTGAGCCATACCGCGTGTACGAGGTCTATCCAAGTTCAAATTGGGAGGAGTGGATAAATTTGCGTCTTCGATTGTATTTGTACACCATTTTGGATTCTTCTTCGGTGGTGTTGAAGAAGATGTAGAAGGACCTCCTGTCCGTGTTGACGAAGGAATCTTCTCTTCCTTAGATTCCACAAGATCTAGGTGTACTTTAGATGTGCTCTGTGATGTGAAAGCTTCATCAAAGACAACATCTCTGCCGACATGAATTTTCTTGGTCAAAGGATCTATCAAACGATATCCTTTAGAGTGCTCATCATAACCAAGAAAAATACATCTCAGTTTTTTCTCATCTAGCTTCTTCCTTTTCTCTTTCGGTATGTGCATGAAAGCGTGACATCCGAAAATACGTAGATGAGATATGGAGGGTTTTCGACCACTCCATGCTTCCTGTGGAGTCATTCCTTTTAGGGCCTTTGTGGGTGCCCTATTCAACAGATATACTGTAGTGGTGACAACTTCTGCCCAATATTGTTGCCCAAGAGTAGCTCCCGTGAGCATACAACGAACCATTTCCATGATAGAACGGTTCCTTCTCTCAACGAACTCCATTTTGCTCGAGGAGTATAGGCAGCTTGTTAACCTGTCTCTTGATTCCATGCTTATCTAAGAATGCAGAAAATTCATTAGAGGTAAACTCCCCCCTCGATCTCGAGCGGAGGGTTTTAATAGAAGCTCCCGACTCCTTCTCAACGGATTTCTTGAACTCGCCGGAAGAATGCGAAAGCTTCAGATTTCAGTTGGAGAAAGAAAACCCACATCTTTCGTGAGTAGTCATCTACGAATAACCGAAAGTACCTCTTCCCTCCACAACCGTTGGGTGTGAAAGGACCGCATAGATCGGTGTGAATTAACTCCGGAGGTTTTCGTGCTCTTGTTGAGCTCTTCTCAAATGGTACTCTATGCCGCTTTCCTGCCAAGCAATCGAGCACACCGGCAATGTGGCGTAAAGGGAAGGAAGACCCTTTACCATCTCATACTTACTGAGCTCAAGTAAGTAGCCATAACTAAGATGCCCATATCTCTTGTGCCATAGGGAAGTTGCCTCCTTGGTAGAGACAATCATGGCAACATGTGGAGTAGAGATAGCATCTAGGGCAAATAAGCCGTGCTTATATGAAGTTGTTGCAATCTGCTTACCCTTCCTGGTAATAGTACAACACTTCTTGCCATTCTCAACACGAAAGTTGACAACCATATTTCTATCCAGGATTTGTGTGACTGACAACAAATTGTTAGCCAATCCCGAAACATAGAGGACTTTGTCAATCTGACACTTGCCATCAAGAAGAGTGACTGAAACTGTACCTCTCCCCGAACCCCCGTAGGTTTTATCATCAGCAATGGTGACAGTGTTTGCCCTCTTTGGCCACAAATGATTCAAACCACGATCCGTCGCCATCATATGTTTGCTAGCTCCATAATCGACATACCAAACAGGATCCCTCTGTGTGGAATCTGTGGTAGTCATGAGCACCTTGTGTGCCCATTCGGAATCTGAGTCGATTCTTCAACAACAACATTCACCCGGGGTTGCTTGTTTTTATTTTGTGGTTTGTTTTGGCCTTTCGCTTGTTCTTATGCCAACACCTGTTGGTGTCATGGTTGTCTTTCTCACAGATCTTGCACCACCTCTTCTTCTCGTTGAGGTTGTTTGCCTTTTCCTTTCGTATCCCGTTGAGAATTTCCTCCTTTCTGAAAGTTGCCTCCTTTTTGCCCATTACCTTTCTTCCTAGAACCCTGCCCGTTGGTGTATAGGGCTGTATTGGAAGAATCATCCTTGTGAAGTTGGCGTGCCTCCGTTGTTGAAGCAGATTGACCAACTCGATGTAGGTAATTTGTCGTTGAGACACCTGGATGGAGGTGATCAACATATCAAATGAAGAAGGTAAAGCTCTCATCACAAGTGAAATGAGAAGCTTTTCGTCCACAGTATCTCCCAAAGAATTCAATTTCTCTTTCAATTCAGACACTGCACGTAAAGAGTTCAACTGTTTCACCCTGTCTCAAACTCAGGTTATGAAGTTGTTGTTGAAGATGAAGAATGGTTGAATCATTCTTTCCCTCATAGATGGTTCTAAGGGCATCCCATGCCTCTTTACCACTTGCTTTGTCACCTATATGAGGTTGCACTTCATCTGAAACAACAAACAAAATGAGCACCTTTGCTCGACCGTCTTTCTTGTCAAAAGCTATCCGATCTCGTGAAGGACCTCGTGGATCCCGCCGTTGGTGAAGGCCTAGTTGTTACTCCAAGAATAATATCCCACAAATCTTCCATTTGGAGAATTGCCTTCATCTTATGTTTCCATGGTGTATAATTTGGACCTTTCAATAACTGATGAGGATCAGCCATCAACTTTGCAACAACGGCCATAGTGAAGGTTCCTTATATCACCAATTGGTCCCCCTTTCGATATACCTTTTGCTAGGCCGTTATACCGTACAAAATACCCGCCCTTACGTGAGGGAAACTATAGGTATTTAGAAAGATCAACAAAAATCACCCGCCCTTACGTGAGGGAGACTATAGGTGAGTTTTAGAGATCATACGATACGTGGAACATAAGCGGTACCGAAAGGGAATCGCCTTGTTGATGGCACCTACCATAGAAGATTCTTCTCATGCGTGGGGCGTAACTTCCCCTAAACACTATGAAGAATACTTCGTCAGGATTTACGCCTAAACACAAGTGCGATAAAGGGTAGTGGATGGAGTAAAAAAATGCAAAAATGGCTAACTTATCTCTCCCCGACGATTTATAGAGAACAAGCTCGTACGTCGTTGTAGCAAACTATATTAGGCGACGGATACAAGAGCCCAATCACGACAGCCTTTACCTGTAAGTGCCGGCCGTAGGTATCACAAATACCGAACGCCGCAAAGTGCAATAAATTGCACGGATGGGTTTTAATTATTCCGGGACTTAGGGAGTGTATTTGATTTTTTTTAACTTTTAATGAAGTAGTGCAAAAAATGAAATATGCAACATACAACATAAAAAGTGCCCACAAGAATTAACCCACAAGGTGTCGGTCACAGCCGAAAATGCACCTTTTACAATTCGCCAAATTGCTTTTTCAAAAAATTACTCACATTCCCCCTTTGATTTTTTGAAAAAATATCCCCCCTTAAAAAAAATCTCTTTAACAAAGCATTTTAATAATTATTATATATTTAAAGTTAAAATAAATAATTTTAATTTATATAGTTTTTAAAACTTATGAAAAAATAAATTAAAAATTAAATTTTAATTTATAAAGTTTTAAAAACTATAAAAAATAAATTAAAATTAAAAAATTTTAACTAAAAAATAATAATTAAAAAAAAACTTTGAAAAAAAAAATTATACCTTTGAAGGGGGAGTCGGCGGGATTTGAACCCCCGACCTGCAGGCTCCCTGAGCCTTACCGCACGGCTCACGACCACGTGAGCTAGCGGGCTGATCCGAAAGGATCAATGGAGCTCCTCCTTTTTCAACACCCGGTTCCTCCTCCTCCTCTGCAGCGGCCTCCGGTATGCTGCTCCGTCGCGCTTTTCTTCTCTTTTTTTTTCTTTTACGCGCGCTCCCGTTCCTCCTGCAACCCTACGTCCCGGTCCAGCCACGCGATCTCAGCGCTTTCAACGCGGGGGGGGCGTTTGCGCGAACGCGCTTTCAACCGGGGGGGTTGTTATCTTTTTTTTTAATTTATTTTCGCTGGACGCACTGTTTCCAGCGCGTTCCACGGGGGGGGGGGAGCTATTGCGCTCCCTCCTGTGCATCGTGTCAGCCCTCCAACGCGTGAAGCTCTACGCGCATCAACCCTCCGCTCAATCGTTGGGAGCGGAGTCTCCCTCCTAGACGTGCTGCGTCCGCCTCCGCGGACGCGCACGTTCCTGGGCGTGCTGCGTTTTCTTCCCTCTGCGGACGCGCGCGTTCCAGCTGAAAATGCTCGCCTGTGGCTTCATTCTCAGTGGGGGGGGGGCTCCTCGTGCAGGCTCCCTCTGTTGCGCGTGGACAGTCGACGTGCATGCAAAAAAAAAAAAAAAAATTTTTTAATCTCCCACAGCACGCGACGGAAAAAAATCGCACTAAAAAAAAATTGCGTTCAAAAGATAACGCACAGCAAAAAAAAAATTTCAGATAACTTCCTCCGCCTTCAGCCTCTCCCTTCACGTCGCTGGCTCTGATGCCATGTAGAAAATGCGAACAACAGTTTATTATTCAGCAGCCTGTTTAAATAGCGGTTACAAAGAACGAATTGCCGGAGGTTGCCAAACCAACCAGCCATATTAGCAAATCGTTAGAACAGAATAACAAATGCAACAAAATGCCTAAATAATGAAATATAGACAAAGTACGCTAACATCAGTGTTGGTTTAAAAACAAGCAAAACATAAATGGCAAGGGCACATCACAAAAGCAAGACAAAGGCAATATTGCTAGTGAAGTGTCTGATTTCGATTCTGGTTCAGAAAGAGCACACAAAGTGCTCATGGCTAAAATAGTATTGTAAAGGGAAAATAAATTTGTCACCCTAGGCAAGCACTTTTTCCAAAACCTCTTTTTAGGCTTCATAAATAGCATAAGTTTTTGTTTGAAGTACTAGCAATAAATGGGTGATTGTACCTATTTTAGGCTTCATAAATATCAAACTCTCTTTGTTTTAAGTACTTGTAACAAAAGGGGGGAATTTTCTAGTGTAAAATTTGCCTAGGAGGCAATATTTGTAAAAACCTTCACAAAGCTTCTTGAGTTGCACATATTTTGCAATTAAGAGGGATAAACATTTCTTTTCCTACTTCAAAAAAAAAATTGTAATAAGGGAAGAAGACTTATAAGGGTGCATTTTCAGCAGTGACCAACACCTTAGTCTCACTTCTTTCAAATAATTTCATTACAACATGTTTTTGCAACAAGGGGGGAAACTTATAAGGGTGCATTTTTGGCAGTGAACAACACCTTAGCTACCTTATCAAAAAAAAAATCAAAATCATATTGTAAATAGAATGAACCTCGTATGAAGTGATCTACTCTACTACACCTAGCAATTGCAATGGTTGGTTACCCATGCAATCTAGTTGGATGACAATATTACAATAAGGACATTCATTGATGTGAAGACAAAGTGAGGAATGCCCCAATTTTTGCTTAAGAGCAGCCAGAGCACTATGATATATCCTGGGCAAGAGCAAGAACCAGTAGATCAACATCTTTTTCACTGTATTGGGATAGTTATATACATTACCCAAATAATGTAATAAGGAGGGAGTTTAGAGTTACTATGTTAGTAACTATGATTATTACCTCATTTAGGTAGTTTGTAATATTCATGTAGGTAGATTTGATTTACCGCATGGTAAAAAGTAGTTTGTTACTTTTACCATTAAGTAATTTCTTCTTACTATTTATCTAGGTTAGTAAGTTAGTCATTGTAGTCATTTTGACTATGTTGGTTAGTAGGTTAGTTGTTAGCTGACTTAGGGGGGGACTTCCTATTTCACGCGTTACCTACCTAAGGGGGAACAATTGCCATTGGGCTATTTCAAGCCTATGGCTAATGTTATAAATACCTACCATCTAATATATTTCTCCTAATTATTCTGCATTATATTTTGACTCTTCATTTGCTATCAATAGTGGTGAAAGCATTGAATTATTTTTAAGAAGAGTTGCAAACATAAAAACAAAACTATTAACCTTAGGAGAAAAGGTAGAGGAATTTTTTTTTGTTCAAGTGATCTTTAGAGTTCTTCCTAAAAAACTATAAGCATCTAGTTACATCTTTGCAAATTCTAAGCAAAGATACTTCATTTTATGAGTTAGTCAATATTCTACAAGAATATGAAGTGGAGAATTCAAATAAATATGAAATGACTAACAATGCCTTAGTATCAAAAGATAACCCACAAGGAAATTTTGCTTCAACTTTAAGAGACAGGTTTAAAAGGAATAATAGATTTTGTCATATTTGTAAGAAGAGGAATCATACTACAAATTTATGTAGATATAATCCAAATAATCAATCTCAAGAAAATCAGATAAATCAAAGTGGTCAAACAAATAGGCCAATACAACCAAGGTAATATCAAACTTAATATCAATATAATCACCCTCAGCTACAATATAGAGAAGGAAATCAAAAGGATCATCTAGCTCAATAAATTCAAGAACTAGAAGAAACTACTGAAGAAAATAAAGTTAAAGCTCTTTCAGAAAAATTAGTAATTTATGAAGATGATTTTTTGAAAGACACTAATCATTCACTTGATCATAATATAGAAAGGCAACAAATTGAAGAAAGCAAGAAAGGACAGTATAGGCTCCAAGATTAAGACAAATATCATATTGAAGACTAAAGTCTTCAATAGCCAAAAAAATGTAATACAAGGGGTTTTTAGAGAACCTTACATTACTTGGTACATTATTGTAAATATTAGATTAGGGTTGTATCCTATATTAGTGAGTGAATATTTTATGTAATGTAATAATGTGTAGGAAATGCATGTGTCATGTAAATATGTGTGCAAGTGTTATGAGTGTAAATGTGCACAAGTGTCTAATATGTAAGTGTGCACATGTGTCCTTAGAATAGGAAAGTGAAGAGTTATTAAGAAGAGTGAAGGTCAAGAGTGCAACATATGAAGAGTCACATACAATTATATATTTGTGATAAAGCATTGTAATATCATGGAAGTGAATCAAACATGCAAATATTTATGCTTGCATTAGTAGACCTTTATTCAATAGCATTTTCAGTATTTTCATGTGCAATATTGTGAGCATGTTTATGTGAGTATTCTAATGAGATTCTATTTAATATTACAATTTGAGTTATTATTTTATTCATTATATTGCAACTTCATTATATTATATCTTGTGATTATTTTCCTATGGTGATTTACATAAAGTATTAAAGCTTCAAAAGCCAATAGGAAGTTGTTGAAAGTATTATGAAACTTCTATATGTAAATATTTTTGCCTTCTGCAAATTTTCATTCAAGCCAGTAACACCTCCTTCTTCTAGAACTTGTTTTAGAGCTGCAAGAATATTTCAAGCCTGCCTTTCTAGCACATAAATCTTCTAGAATGATCTGTTGAGAATGAATTTTATCATGTGTGATTCCTCCACTTACGACCTGCTTGACATGGTATGTAGTCACTTATATATTATGGTGAAAAAATTATAAGAGATTTCCCTAAGTCAAACTATGAATTGACATCTTCGAGGAGATGTCAGTGATTCCTATGCTTGGGTAAATCAATTTTTAACCTGAGGTGACTTCTGGTGATAATCATAGTTTGCTATTGATGTTCAAGTTTACCTTTTCTAGAAGATAATTTCAATGCCTACAATTGGACTTTCAAACAACCTTCGAGTGTTCTTATCTACCATCATATTAATGTTTTTCTTGGTATGACTTCGACATTCGGATGGTCAAGTCATATCTTATGTTTTTATTGCATTTAGAAAGCATATTTAGACACTTTCGATAGCTACTACATCTCTTTTAACATGCTTTGGTCATAATAGACATAAAAAAAATCCATTTAGAAGCACCTCTTTGCTATCATCAATGGCAAGAATATCAATTTTGTTAAGAACATATATTGTTTGATTGATGTTGGTCTATGGTGGAGATATCTTGATTTTTTCCTTGATATATATTGCAATTTTTTCCTCAAGTTGTTGAGGTATGGATCACTTGGGAATAAAACCAATGCAGGGACATTGGAAAATAAGCTATTTTTGGGTTAAAATATTATAATTTGTGTTCACCTTATGATATGGCCTATGTGCATCTCATGCTCATGTATGCCTTGTGATTAGTTTATGCTATTTTAAAAAATAAGGGATCTGTATATCTTTGTTCCTTTTCATAATATTTGCATTGTAGCCTTGTTGCCACACTTATGCTTGCCAATGTTGATCTTAAATGATTTCATATCTTGATATGGCTTTTGCCTCTGCTAGGGTCTTTTGGAATTATTTTTATCCTAAGACTCTTCTTAGCAAGAATTTGGTCTTTTAAAGTCTTTCATAGGAATGCTTCATAGAGATAATGATTACATCTTTCTCTTGAGGTTAATCTTACTTGGTATTTTACATGGTTCTTTTCCCTAGGACAACTTTTACAACTTCTCTAGATCAAAGCAAAAGTGATGGATTGGAAGGTGAATTTGCTCTTCCTTACACCTACTTCAATACCACTGATATTGCTAATACTTATATGCTTCAATGATTTGAATTATGAAATTATAGATATTTAAATACATTGGATGCCCATTTTTGGCATAACAAACTTCTAACTTATCTTGCAACTACCCTTATATTATAGTAGATGCATAGTCCTTGTGATGGGTGGTTATACCACTCTCATTATCATAGGGTCTATGATGTAATAATTCCTAACAATAATTTATTGAGTGCTAGGTAGCTTTGTAAAAATAATTACATAGTATTTTTTGATGATAAACAATGTATCATATCTGATAAGAACAATAGGAACAAATTTGTCACTATTGTTCCCATGTTAAGCATTTGAATGTTCCCTTTGAATTTTGGAGATATTGATAGCAACTTGTCAAACATTGTTATTGATGGTAAATTTTGGTTTTGGCATTTAACGTATGGCCAATAAAACTTTCAAAGTTTGAATTTGTTAATTTATCAAGAGTTGGTTTTTGGTTTACCCAAAGTTGAATATCACAAAGAAGTTTGTGAGGAATGTACCAAAGTTAATCATAATAAAGAAATATTTCCAAGGGGTAAAGCATGGAGGACCCAACATACACTACAATTCGTTCATTATGATATGTGTGGCCCAATGCAAACTAAATGTTTGTGTATGTCATCTTATTTTATTACTTTTATTTATGATTTTCTAGAAAGTATTGGGTATATTTTTTGAAGAATCAATGAGTCTTTAGATGTTTTTAAGAGCTTTAAATATTTTGTAGAAAATGTAAGTAGATACAAAATTAAGTTTTTGAGGACTAATCATAGTGGCGAGTATTTTTCAATGCTTTTCACATAGTTTTATGATAAGAATGGAATTAAGAGGTAACTCACAACTACCTGCATTCTTCAAAAAAATTGGGTGGTTGAAATAAATAACTATTATGATTTGGTATGAAGAATGCTTCGAACCAAGGGGTTGAGCAATTATTTTTAAGCCGATGTAGATTCTACAATAATATAAATTCTTAATAGGAGTCCCATAAGTGCTCTTGATAAGATGGCTCCATAAGAAGCATGATAGGACAATAAACCCAATGTTAGTCATTTTAAATTTTTGGTTGTTTAGTCTATATTCATGTTGTTTATGGGAAAAGGAAGATGTTTTATCCAAAAAGTGAGCCTTGTATTTTTGTTGGATACTATAAAAATATCAAAGTTTATAATCTCTACATTCTAAAGACTAACAAAGTGGTGGATTTTACAAATGTATTTTTAATGAAAGGGTAGTATATGGTCATAAAAGAGGGTAAGCTGGTAAGACCATAAATATTGGTAACAATAGTTTTGGTGGTGATCAACCCACTAGTGTGCTTACTCCTCCATTAAATTCACCAAGTAGTACTTCAAACATTTTTTCATACAGTCCTAAGGAGAGTTCATAAAGTTCTTCAAGTAATTCATCATCCATTATTGATATTATGAAGACTAAGAAGGGGAAGATAAATTTTAATGCTCATCCGCAAGTCAAATGATTGATAAAATTTTTGAAAGGAGGTTTACAAGATGCCAAGCTCAGTAATTTGATCAAGTTATTTCAATATTGGAAAGGTTGCACATATATGAAAATGATAAAGAAGATACTAAAGGTGAGTTGGTTAATTATGCTTTGATGTCTCAGGCTGATTTTGAACCTTCTTGTTATAAATATACTTGCACTAATGATAAGTGGGTGTAAGCAATGCAAGAAGATATCTATTCCATTCAAAATAATTATACTTGGGAGCTTGTGATACTTTCCAATGGTAAGAAATGTGTGGGTTCCAAGTGAGTCTACAAGACCAAGTATAACAACGATGGTAGTATTGAAATAAATAAGGATAGACTTATTGCTAAAATATTAACACAAAGGTATGAAATTGATTATGAGAAAATATTTACACCTATAGCGAGGCAAGAAATAGTAAAAATGGTCATTTCTATGGCAGCCTAAAGGAGATGGAGTGTGCATCACTTGGATGTGAAAAGTATCTTCTTCAATGGATACGTAAAAGAAGAAGTGTATGTACAAAAACCACAATATTTTGAGGTTAAAGGTACATAAGATTATTAAGAAGTTGAAATAGGCTTTTTATAACCTTAAGCAAGGACCAAGGGTATGGTATGCTCAAATAGCCTTAA
The DNA here is from genome assembly GCA_028583015.1 of Wollemia nobilis. Lineage (NCBI taxonomy): Eukaryota > Viridiplantae > Streptophyta > Pinopsida > Araucariales > Araucariaceae > Wollemia > Wollemia nobilis. The sequence continues at coordinate 11,083,076 of JAQPPZ010016879.1, read as the reverse complement.
GCAAGCACCAAGCACCAAGAAAGAAGATAATGATATTCTTGTTGTATGTTTATATGTATATGATTTGATTGATATGAGCAACAACTAAAAAATTAAAGATAAAATAAAAAATGCTATTATGAATGCATTTGAAATGAAAGATTTGGAGTTGATGTATTACTTCCTTGGAATGGAGGTTCATAAATATGAAGATGAAATTTTTATTTGCTAAATAAAGTATGCTAAATATATCTTGAAGAAGTTTTGTATGGGCAAATATAAACTAATTCCCACTTCAATTGTTCATGGATTAATGTTGTGCAAGGATGATGAAGCTGATAAAGTAAATGTGATAGGTTATAAGAACATTATGAGAAGTTTGATGTTTATCACTAACACTAGATCGAACATTGCTTATGTCATCTCTTATTTAAAGGTACATGAATGAACCATATCAAACTCATTTTAAGGATGCCAAGAGAATATTTAGGTCTGTGAAAGGTACTCTTGATGTTTTGCATTCATTAATATGCAACTACGAAGATTGAGCTTGTTGTTTTTAGTGATTCTTATTAGGGCGACAAAATGAATGATCAAAAGTATATTTTTGGCAATTGTTTTTCTCTTGGTTCTAAACTGACCACATTGAGCTCAAAGAAGCAAGGATAAATTGTTCTTTCCTCCATAAAATCTTAGTATATTATAGTCACATTAGCTAGTGCACAAACCTTATGGATTAGGAAGGTATTGGAGGAGATTAGTGATGAGTAATGTCATCCTACAATCATTTTTGTGATAAAATTGGTATAATTAAATTGACAAAGAATCCCATCCATAATAACAGTGTAGGCGATAAATATGCCTCTTAGAAGAAGAAATAAAGTGTGTATAAATTGCAAATATTTGACAAGTTTTGTGCATTTTAACAAAGTTCTGTAAAATGGAATGTAAATGAAATGATGTGTAATTAGTAGAAAATGAAAATTAGGCTAAAATTAAATTAGACACAAAATTAGCTGAAATGAGAGAAATGAAAGTGAAATTGGGTTTAGTAAAAATAAAAATTAACCTTAGGAATATTATAGGTAAATATCATATGATGGTTGTGCAGTGGCAATTATGAATATTGTGTTGTTTCAGGAACTTCTTAGAACAACCTGGACAGACATTATATATCCCCCCTTAATTTTTAAATGATGTATATTTTTCTATAATTGTTGATAGAATAAATGTAGAGAGTACAAGGTATCATTATATGCAATTGGATTGTTACCAGGTCATTGGATTGGTTAGTTTATACTACATGTGCACACTATGTTCTATAGCCATTATCAATGCAAATTTATCTTTGAGCACAATTGTGTGTGCATGTGATGGCAATTGGATGCTACTATGGTGATGTTATTATTTGTGCTATTTTGTGCAATATTATTGAATAGTTGCAAGTAAAAATCTCTATTAGAGTAAGTGTTTATTGCAGGTTTGGAAGAATAGGGTTACTACCATAAATCGTATGGATGGTTGCAACAAATATAATAACCAACTGGAGCATTCAACATGGTCATAACGTCATTGAGAATTAGAAACAAATGCAATATGTTTTTGAGATAACGTCATTGAGGATTAGAAAAAAATGCAATTGTTAAGTTAGCCATGCAAATTACTGGTAAATACACGATTACAATTAAGACTTATGAATAATGACAACCATAAAATGAGTATATTTTTGGTTGTAAAGTTATAGAAATTGCTATGGTTATAGTAATTTGTCACTCTGTACAATCATAAATGCCCAAATCTATTTATTTGAGAATAGCAAACAATTGGTAAACTAGCCTCTTGTACAATTTTCTAAACTGTATAAATTACATATTTGAAGGATTTTGTATGGATTGTACAATCAACCAAAGTGTATGATTTGATGAGACTGTACATTTTTTTGCTAAAATGTATGGTTGTAGGATTGTATGTTTTGTGATCATATGATAGTTAGACCGTACAATCATACATTATACAATTTTAGTCATTGTATGTTTTGGTAGCATCCATTATACATTAGTTAAGATGGAGAATTTATGAGTTCATGCTTGAAAATATCACCACCTCTCCCACTAGGAATACCACCACTCATGCTACATTTGGTGCCATTGTCATTGTTAGGAATAAAGAGGGTCTGATAAAGTAAAATAGTAGCATGAAGAATATAGATATGGATGATAGGTATAAGTCTGCAAAGATATAAGAGATGAGATCACAGAGAGGATCAAGTGCTAAGAAGAAGAAGCACAAATATTGCTCAAAGAGAGAATCCGAGCAATATAGGTGTTCCAATACAAGAAATGGATGAACCAATACTGGAACAAGTGTAGACTTAAGAAGAAGGAGACACTAAGAGGTAGGAAACATTATTGTTAAGTACATAATATGGGTTATAATGAGAACAACCAATAGTTTAAGAAGATGTTAGCATAGGGCGATAGCCCATGTCAACTCCCCAGAGCTCGCCCCTCCGCCTCGTGCCCTGAGGCATGCAATCTCATCCCACAGCTATGACACCTCAGCTCGATGTTGTGCAGCCGCATCTTGTAGCATCTGCACATGAGCCTGCAGACGATCTCTCTCCACCCAGAGAGTAGCCATCTCACTACTCTCTCCTGTGTCCACACCCTTGCCCTTATCAGGCGATGGTGGGCTTTATGGATATGGGGGTCTTGCCTCCCTCCTCTCCCTATCTCTTTGTCGCGGCCACTCCTGTGCCTGTGGCCTCCTCGCCTCTCTCCTACTACAACCCTGGGCTGCTTCCATTGCTGCCTGGCATCACCTCCCTATCTGATGCACAACCGCGTGGATCAGACCCTATGCCCTTGTCATCCGAGGAGGGTGGATTCCTACATACCAGGCATCATAGCCATCGGCTACTCCTACATCGTCCCCATCCATTGGCTGTATGGAGGCATCATCTGTGTCCTAGCTCCAAAACCGATGTATGTCTGGAGCCCCGCTAACTGTAGTGTTATCCTGAACAGTCCAGGAAAACTCGTAATCTCTAAGGGATGGGATCCCTTGTTGTAGACCGAACTGCCACAAAACTCGGTCATACCTGTGGAGCTCCACCTCTCCCCTCTCCATCCTCAGCTAGCAAACTTGCCTAACACAAGCTAACTCCTGTCCGTCCTCTGGACACCCTGGATGCTCCCTCCATGGCCTCCAGGTGATCTGGTCTGGGACTAAGTCATCTAATAGCCTCTGAGACATCGATAGGTTGATTCGTCACTGTGCCCCTCTTCGGAGCCACCAGTAGAGGACTCGGGGCCTCTCCCCATCAACCCCTATCAGAGGAAGCCCTACCGACCTTTGCACTGCAATGTGCTCCCAACACCAAACCTATAGTAGCAATTTCATGACCAAACATCGGTCGCCCTTGTACATGACCCCATATAGGATCCTGTACAACCGACATAGAACAAAATTGCCCCATGATAACCTATACATGTGGTCCCGCATATCGTAGATCACATCTGCGAGCATCCACGACACCCTGCACCCGCTCTGATGGCACAGTAGAAGTCCACCAACTACTCCAGCTAGAACCCGTGTGAGTGTAGATGCCCCAGGAATCTGGCACAGTGCCTCGATGTTAACTCTGCCATTCTCTAGGGCGAAGCTCGGATCACTGCACAGTCGTCCCATAGCATGGCCCTGATTGGCCATAGATGTAATCAGCCGTCCTTGTATGGGGATTCTCATAATCCTCCATACATCCTCCAAAGTGGGAGCCATCTCCCCTGTAGGTAGCCAAAAACATGAAGAGCCCGGATACCACCTCTCTGCTAGGGCCGTCAGTAGCCCCATGTCCGTAGAAACTTGTGGCATCTCTACCACATGCAGTAAGCCGACTTGTGCCAGCTGATCCCGCTCTGCCTATGTGAGAGCAGCCAAGTCGTCTCTCAACCCGTCGTATTTCCACTCCCTACTTTTTAGTAATCCTCTCTGCAAACATAAACAACAAAACAACAAGCAATCATTAATCAATAATTCAAGTAAACAATAATGCAAGTTAAAAATTTAATCTTGTGCAATTGATGATATCGCCCACTATTGGACGATATCGTCCAAAATTTGAGCATAATCGTCTCCGATTTCGTAGTTCGAAATCGTACCTAATTTGATGAAATCATCCCCCTTTCAACGATTTCACCCTCGGGCGAAATTGCCGAAATTGAGACGATTTCATCGAAATCGGGACGATTTCATCGAAATCGGGACGATTTCGTCTCGACGACGTCGACGGCCCAAAAACGGCCGTGATGCTCAAAATTCACCTAAAATCTACCTAAAAAGCACGTAAAATTAATTAGAGCATTCTAGAACAGTCTGGACTCTTACCCGTAGACTGCGTCAGACCTCTGTTGATCTGTGCGTCGTCTCCACCATTTTTGCTTCAAAGCTCCAAAAACCAGAAAATGAACAATAAAAATGAATTAGGGTTTTACCCTATTTTTCTTAATTTTATTCAAAAATATTTTTTTTGCTTTTTCGCGTTTTTACCTCAAACGTTCGATTTGGGTAAAAACACGGAGGGGGCACCATAGTAAGTTGTCGTACGATTCGACCAAGAATCATCGCCTAAAAATGGGAATAATTTTTGCTTTCTCGTAGATCGATAAGAACTCATCTTTAACGCATTTTCTTCAGAAAATTCGCTAAAGAAGGGGCAAAATGTAGCACCCTAAAATTGGCGCAATAAAATTCCAATAATTACATTCACCTTAGTAAATAATTTAAAATTTAAATTTAACCTCCCAAACTGCCCGTTAACCACAGGGAAATCCATTTCCCCCTTTTTCACACCATTTTTAGAGGTTGTTTTGACCGTTTGACGATATCGTCGCCGATCAGACGATATCGCCCCAGATTTGACGATTTCATCTGGACTAGGATGTCCAGACGATCTTGTCACAAAACTAATTTTGCAAAGTTGGAATCTATTCCAACAAGTCTCCAATATAGGTAGAAGCATGTCTGTGCCGTTGGGACCCTCCCCCCCATTGGAGATCTCCCAAATTGGGATGATCTCCAACCTCCTAACTACTCCCCTAAGCCTATTTAGTCTCTAGGATTTTCCCTTCCCAACCCCTGGCTAAAAATTATCTGCAAGTTAACTCCATTCACGTTAACACATCCCTATTTTCCATTTGCACTGGTCCCATACCTATTTTATTGCAGGTACATCACTATTTTTCAGCCAAAGCCAGCACCTATCGTCGTCGACGAACCTGTTCAGATCGGAGGCAAACCTGTCGAATTCGAGGCAATTTCATACTGATGCGAGATGATCTCGACTGCAGTCCATATTAAGGCAATCAATGCCTGAAGTTTGTGTTTCTCAAACTTTTCTTTGTCATTTTATTCTACAAATTAAATAGTCTATTCAGTGTTTTATGTCATTTTGCATTTGGAGTTCACCCATTTCGATTAAGTGCATAATTAAATCCTAATTATTATCTAATTAGCACGATTCATTTCTATCTCTGTGTTTAAGTTTTAGTTTGATAACATTGCTGCCATTTTATATCATTTCCCTCTGTTAGCACTATAGTACATTTTGTATTTTGCATCTATTTTCGATTTTGTAGGTCTCTGACGAATTCGTCAGATCTCAGACGCTCTTGTCTGATTGCAGACGATTCTGTCGAATCTTAGACTATCTAGACTGCTTCAACATCAGAATCTTCTTCAGACATCCGGATCAGGTATTCCTCATTTGTATTCTGTAATCTCTCTGTTTTTCTATCTTTAAATTTATTTTCTGTATTCATTGAACTTGCATTTTCATATAGAGTAATCTAGATACATTCGGCCAAACCTAGGATATGAATGCTTAAGGTTAAAAATGATCCAAAACCTAGGCGTGGAAAGTATCATCAAATGTTTCCTGGTGAACCCACCATCCGTCGAAAAATCATCAAAATACACCTCCCTTGAGAGGCGGGACATTTGCAAAGTCCTCTCAGTCCGAGGTACCATGACATCCTTTTCCCATCCTCCTTTTGGGCGTGGATCCAATAGCCTAAAGGTAGGGATGCAAAAAATTTGGAGCGATACAGATCCTTTTCACTTAAGGCAACCTAGACCACTTATGTAGCTTTCATATTTCCTTGGTACCAGCTAGGATTTTAGTGTTTCAATTAGTGATGGGATCCTGAATATCCAAGGTACTATCACAAATAGACCTTGCCCTATACTAATCAAGGTGGATTTCTACAAAAGCTGATAAGACCACTAGATATGGTTGAATGACTAGGAAACCTTAGTATATTTCTTATAGCAACTGTATCGCTCCAAATTTTTTGCATCCTTACCTTCAAGCTATAGGATCCGCGCCCAAAAGGGGGATGCGAGAAGGATGGGACAATACCTTGAACTAAGAGGCCCTTTGAAGGTCGTGCCTCTCGGGGAGGGGGTATAAGGGTGAATTTTCAATGGATGGTGGGTTCACCAGGAAACTTTGGAGTGGTAGTTTCCATGCCTACGTTGAGAATGGGTTTGATGTGTTCATTTTGTACTTTAATCATTCATATCCTAGGTTTGGCCAAGATGAATCTAAGCTATTCTATATGCCAATGCTGATTTATATGGATACAAAAAACATGAATAAGTGCTAAACATAGAAAGTGTGCTAAATAAGACAAAATATACCTAATTTCGGATGTCTGATGAAGATTCTAAGGTTTGTAGAAGTCCAGATCGTCTCAAATCTTACATAATTATCTGTAATTGCACTAGATCGTCTCAGATCACAGTCGGTCATCTGAGATCAGACGAGATCATTGTTGACCTGACGAATTCGTCAGAAACCTGCAATCACATAAACATATACCAAATACCAAAAATGCAACTACAAAAGTAAGGGGAAATGATAGAAATGACAGTAAATTACCTAAATGATAGATCCAGATAATATTTAAAGGAAATGCATTAATTTAATAATTTATTTTAACTTTATCATGCATCTATGCTAAATGAGGTGAACTCCAGAATGCAGGAATAAAATAAACTAAGTTAATACATAAGAAAATGAAGAGAGAAGATAAAGAAATGCAAACTCTAGGCTCTGATTTCCCCCAATATGGACTAAAGTCGTGATCACCTCCAATCATATGAGATCGTCGCCAATCTGTGACAAGATCATCCAAAATCGTTTGGAATCGCCAACGACGATTCGAGCTTGCTCCGACTGAAAAATAGTAAAATTCTTGCAAGAAAACTTGAAATACACAATGCAAACGATGGTACGAAGGTGTTCTAATGCACAAAAAGTTAAATTTGTAGAGAAATCAATCAGCCAGGGGGATAAACTAAGAAAATCTCAGTTTATATAGGATTAGGGAGAGGTTAGGAGGTTGGAGATCATCCCAATTTGGGATATCTCCAACGGGGGAGACTCTAACCATGCAGACATGCTTTTTGCCCAAGTTAGACAAGTTGTTGAAACAAAAGCTAATTATGAAAATCAATTTTGGGGCAAAATCGTCTGGACGTTCTATTCTAGATGAATTCATCAGATCTGGGATGATTTTGTCTGATCATCGACGATATCGTCCAACGCTTAAAACAAATCCTAAAAATGGTTCAAAAAACAAGGGGAGCAGGTAATGGGCGATTTCGGGGTTAAAATTCAAATTTTTATCTTTTTACTAAGGTTTAACTGTGCCAATTTTAGGGTGCTACATTTTTCCCCCTCTTTAGCGAATTTTTTGAAGAAATGCGTTAAAGACGAGTTCTTCCCATTTTATGAGAAAGCAAAAATTTACTCAATTTTCTAGACGACGATTCTAGGTCGAATCGTACAACTGCTTACTATGGTGCCCCCTCCGTATTTTTACCCAAATCAAACGTTTGAGGTAAAAGTGCGAAAAAGCAAAAAAAAAATGTTGTTTTTTAAATAAAATTAAGAAAAATAGGGTAAAACCCTAATTCATTTTTACTATTCATTTTCACTGTTTTTAGAGCTCTGTGAACAAAATGGTCGAGACAGCGCACAGATCGACAGAGGTCCAGCACGGGCTACGGGTAAGGATCTAAACCTAGTGAATTATATTTTAATTTGATTTGTGTAATTTTTGATTGAAATTTTGACTATTTTGGGGCATTGAGACCGTTTTTAGGCCGTCGAAGACGTTGAGATGAAATCGTCCCTAGATCGTCGATTTCATCTGAGGGTGAAATCGACGGAATAAGGGCGATCCCGTCCAACAAGGGGTGATCCCCAAGTTGAGAAATCAGAGATGATTTCATCCTAAAAAGGGATGATTTTACCCAATTTAGGACGATATCATCCAATGGTGGACGATATCATCATTTTTTTTTTAAATTAAGTTTGTTTGAATTGCCTTTAATTGATTGTAATAATTGTTTTATTAATGAATTTTGTTGTTTTATTGTTTATTTTGTAGAGGGGATTACTAAAGAGTTAGGAGTGGAAATACGAGGGGCTGAGGGATGACGTGGCCACGCTCGACCAAGCGGAGCGAGACCTACTGACATAGTTTGGCTTACAGCATGTGGCAAAGATGCCACAAATACTAATAGACATGGGGCTACTGACAGCCCTAGTAGAGAGGTGGTATCCGGGGTCATCCTACTTCTAGTTACCAACAAGGGAGATGGCTCCCACACTAGAGGACGTATGGAGGATCTTGAGGATCCCCATACAGGGATGGTTTATGACTCCTACGGCCAATCAGGGCTAGGCTATGATGAGGCTGTGTGGAGAACCGAGCTTTGCCCTGGAGAAGGGCAGAGTGAACATCGAGTCTCTGAGGCAAATGCTTGGGGCATCTAGGTTGACTCAGGTTTTGGTAGGGGTGGTGGGTGGCTTACTGCTGTGCCACCAGAGTGGGTGCAGATTACCATGGCTCCTATCATATGTGGTCTATGACATGAGAGACCACGGGTATATATTTGCATGGGGTAGATTTGTACTGTGCTAGTTGTATAGGATCCTGCATGGGGTCGTATACAAGGGAGGCTGATATCTGGTTTTAACATCAGTACTATAGATTTGGTGCTGGGAGCACATCGCAGTGTGGAGGCCGGTAGGACTCCCACTGACAGGGTTTGATCAGGAGAGGCCCCAGGTTTTCTATTGGTGGCTATAGAGAGGGTCACAATGGTCGATAGATCTATCGACGTCACGAAGGTTTCTAGATGACCTCATCCTAGACCAGATCACTTGGAGCCCATGGAGAGAGCACCCAGGGTGGGGAGAGGACAGACAAGAGCTGGCTTGCATCAGGCGAGTTTGATGGCTGAGGATGGAGTAGGGAGAGGTAGAGCTCCACTGCTATGACCGAGTTCTATGATATTTTGGTCTATAGTAGGGGATCCCTTCTCTCAGGGACTATGAGTACTCCTGGAATTTTTGAGATAATACCACACTGAGTGGGGCTCCGAATATGTAGAGATTCTAGAGCCAGGACATGAATGATACCCTCATCCAACCAGTGGATGGGAACGATGCTGAGGTTGTAGACAGATACGATGCTTGGTATGCAGGCATCCACCCTCCTTAGATGACAAGGGCATAGGGTCTGATGCACATGGTTGTGCGACAAATGGGGAGGTGGCTCCAGGATGCCATTGAGGCAGTGCGGGGTCACGAAGGGAGAGAACAGTGATGGTCTCCATAGGAGAGATGCCATAGGATGCCATAGGCTCTATAGAGACCGTAGCAAACATGGAGGAGGGAGGAGGGATTCCCTTCTTAGCAGGGGGAGAGGCCACCATCGCCCAATAAGGGCAAGGGTGTCAAGGTGGGGGAGAGCAGCGAGACAGTGGCTCTTCAGGCTGAGGTTGCCCGCCTTCGGGCTCAGGTGCATACACTATAGGATGAGGCTACACGGCTTAGGGCTCAAAGCAGAGGGGCGAGCATGCAAGAGTTGACATGGTCTATGATGCATACCGCATTCTATCAGGGAGTATACTTCCAATTGGTTCCAAAGGGCTAGAGGGTACAGCTACCAGCCGACATTGTAGAACCAATCAGGATGGGATCATCTAGGACATCCTCACGATCAACGACGAGGACCCAAGATATAGTATGGACCTCTATGGGACCACCTCCTCCACCTCAAGGTGGGAGAGGAGATGAGGCTGAGAGCTCAAGGGCTTCTCGAGGCTAGCCACTATAGACTGCACAGAGATTGTATATATATTTTTGGGAGGATTGAGTATGCCAGGGTATAGATTGTGGCATACCAATCCAGTTGTGATATGATGTACATAATTTGTTGATATATATATGGTATTTTTGATGATATGACTTGTGTATATGTTGTATGATTCTTTAATTTTGGATTTGTTTGGTTGTTGATTAATGATTCATGTAATTATGTCATTTGAAATAAATTATAATTTTATGTCATGCCATAAAATTTAAATGAAATAATATGATGTAAGCAAGTGGTTGTTTTGGTGTGATTTGATGAAAATAAAGGGACTTCGAATAATAATTTCAAAGGACATTGTCGCTGTTATAGGCCATTTCATGGAGTCGCTGCTCTCTAGGTCGTCAAGCTAATCCCAGTATAGAAATATTGCTAAAATTAAAAGAGTGCTTAAGATACTGTCTTAAGACTTTGTGTTGTGATGATAAAAAATGATGATGGTGATGATTTGTTTTTAGATTTTCATAAAAATATTATGCATGAAATATATTTTTTGAAAAAAATGATTTTTGCTAGGCATAAATTCCTAAGTGTGATAAAATTTTGAACAATTCCTTAGAAATTATACCATGGTTGCAAAATGGAATGTTGACATAATGAAATGAAATAAAAAAATGTGTTCGTTCTTCTTAAAGCACAATTGTGTAACATAATTATGTAATCCATATGTTTTATAAATTATAATGAATGGGGAATAAAATTAGAACAATGGTTTGCGCTAGGCATAGAATTATAGGTATAGACTTATACCATCATTACGAAATCCAAGAAAAAATAATTTTATTGCATAATTGATTTTTGATTTTGAGATAGACAGAAAATAATAATATATAAGCATGACTTTATTGCTATATTGTTAAATATGTTGTTGAAAGAATTTTTGGATTTTTGAAAACAATGTATGTAATTGTTTTTATACTAAACAGATGTTCTTAAATAAGAAGATGAAATTATTCCAAAAAGAGGTGCAGAAATATTTTAAATTATCTCAAAGACAAAATGTAGATTTATAAGGAACCCTCATGTGCATATGTGAGTTCATTTGCCGATCTTGATTTATCATAATGATACAAAAATCTCTCAAATACAAATGTGTGTGCAATTGTATTGTTCATTTACCAATTTTGAGCAAGATAATTTGATACAAGTAATTTAAATTAACCATATGAGTGTTCGTTGACCATGATTTATATGCATGTAACCGTACCAAACTACTATGTAAGCTAGGTCATCAAGAGCTAGCTAATCCATAAGCAGATAGAGGTATGTACAAAAGGTCGCTAATGTGACAGACATATCACCACACTAGGGATTATCCAAGGCCAAGCGGGTTGGGCACAAACCACCTGTTATGGGGCTTACCTCATAGTTTTTGAATAATTGAGAATTCCAAGGATTCAAGCTCATTCACCCTTCTTTTCTTTTCAAAGGGTAGGGAAAGGGATTTTATTGCTTTTGCTTTTGATTTTTCTTTTCGTCTCTTTTTTTTTGTATTTTTGCATGGAACTGAGATAATGCTGAAATATTGCTGTGACGGTACAAAATAATATTTTTATTTTTCTCATTTTATTTGACTTTTATTTTTCTTCCTATACTAGGGATACTTGCTCGGATTGGCTGTGGAGCAAGGGATTTTTATTCTAGGTAGGGGTGAGCTTGTCCTTTTGTCAATTCCCAAATATTCTAGACCATGTGCATAATAGGATAGCAGGGGAAACTTTTCGCTCAAGAAACCACTTCTACTATGTAGCATCATATTGAATTTGCAATGAAATCATTTTAATGTGAAGAGATATACTTGGTTCAAGTAAATAACAAGATCAATTCTCTATGCTCAAAACTTTATTTAATTCAACTATGGACTTTGATATAAGAAATATTAATAATCATACCAAATAAAATCAAGATATTTATTCATGTGAGTGTGAAAGTGCGGGATTCCAAATAAATGCTAATTTATCCAAAATAATTGAAAATATAACTACAATACTTCAAGAATTGATAGGTACGAAAATAAAATATGTTTTTGGATATTTTGATGATTTTGAAGTTTTTGATGTTTTTGATTTTAATTTATGAATGGAAAGAATAAATACTATTACTGTTGTTTGAAATTTTTATATAGATGACCAAAATGAAACAATATGCAAAATAACAATATATACAATGACGAAATGACCAGATTTATGCATAATAGCGTTTAAGATGCATAATGTTCATAGGTTCTTTAAGGTCTTTACCATCTAAGGTAGCTAATCGGTATGCTCCCGATCCAAATTTAGCAATGATGATATATGGTCCAAGCCATTTGGGCTCGAATTTACCTTTAAGATATTTAGTTGCATTAGTATTTTTTTGATTTTCTTTTAAGACAAGGTCGTCGATCTCAAAGGATCGATGATGAACTTTCTTGAGGTATGATCGTTTGAGCTTGTTTTTATAGGCACAAAGATGTTCCAAAGCATTAATGCGCTTCTCATCTAGGAGTTCCAGCTGACCAAATTTGCCAGCATGATATTCATCTCCTACTTCCATGTCTTGAAGTAGTAGAGCCAAAGAAGGAACTTCTAATTCAAAGGGAAAAACTGCTTCAGTGCCATAGACCAAAACAAAAGGTGAAGTGCCCATGGGAGTGCAAAAACTAGTTCGATAAGCCCACAAAGCAGGATATAATTGGATGTACCAATCTCAAAAAGTGTTATTAACCAGTCTTTTGAGGATTTTGATTAATGTTTTATTAGGTGCTTCTGCTTGGCCATTACCCTAAGGATAATAGGGAGTGGACCAATGATGTTGAATTTTATATTTTTGACATAATTTCTTGACATCTTTATTTTTGAAACAAGTTCCATTATCTGAGATGATATTTGCAAGAATTCTAAACCTACAAATAATTTGATTAAAAATAAACTTGGAAACTTGGGTTCTAGTGCACGAAGCTAAGGGCATAGCTTCAACCCACTTCATGAAATACTCAGCAGCGGTTATGATGAATTTGTGTCCATCAGATGACACAGGATTGATTTTTCCAATGATGTCTAAGCCCCTTTTTGAAAAGGGCCAAGGAGATGAAATAGCCTGCAGTTCTTGTGCAGGCGCATTGACAAGGTCAATGTGTTTCTAGCACTTGTTGCAATGGCGCACATAATCATGTGCATCATTCTCCATGGTGGGTCAAATATATCCTATCCTAAGGAGCTTCTTGGCAATGGAACTACCATCGAAGTGTCCTCCACAAGATCCATCGTGGGCTTCACTCAAAGCTGATCTAGATTCTTCTAGATTCAAACACCTCAATAGGATGCCTTCAAAAGATCTCCTATACAACGTATTGCCAATAATTATGAAGCAACTTGCTCATCTACGTAATAACCAGCACTGGTTGCTATTACAACCTTCAGGGAAGGTCCCATTTTGAAGAAAATTAAATATATCAGTGTACCAAGGTTCAAGAGTAGTTTCGTTGATTAGAAACACATCCAAAGGTTCTAAGCATGATTTATTTGAAGCGGGTTCCTAGAGTCAATGAATGATGATGGTAACATATTCATCATCTAACTCCAAGGGCAAGAGAGATACAGATGTAGCCATAGTGTCAGTCACACGGTTGCTAGTTCGAGGAATAGCTTCCAAGGTAACTTGATCAAATAAAGATAATAATTGTAAGAAATGCTTTATATGGACATAATTTATCAGCTCTGGTCTGATAAAAATCATTGATTTGATTTATGACAAGTTGAGAATCACTGAAAACCAATAAATTTTTAATTTTTAGTGCCAAGTTAGCTCGTAATCCAAGGATTAGAGCCTTATATTCAGCAGTGTTATTAGTACAAGCAAACATTAATTTAAATGACAAAGGTATAATATGTTTCTGCAAAGATATTAAAATAATACCTACACCAGCCCCACTCATGCATTGGGCTCCATCAAAGTATAGGGACCATTGCTTTGGATGGTCTACCTCTAATTTAAGGCATTCATCGAGAAACTCAATGATGAGGGGATGGGTAGACTCTAAGGGTGCAATAGCTAATTGATCTGCTGTGATGTGACCCTTAACAAACTTCTATCCTATAAACATGAGTTCAAACTTGCTTAGCACAAGAACCCACTTTGCTGTGCGACCAGATAAATAAGGTCAACTCATGAGAAACCGCAAAGGATCGTATTTAGCAATAACATACATTTTTTGACTGATAATATAATAGTGTAGTTTCTGTGTAGAAAATATGACTGCTAAACATAACTTCTCTAATGCTGTGTAGCGGGTTTCATAACTAATTAAGGTTCTACTGATATAATAATTAGCATGTTCTTTCTTCTCATCGTCAAGTTGAGCTAACATAGCTCCTAAGGCAAGATCTGGAGCAAAAATATACAATATAAATGGGCGATCAGATCTAGGTGGTGAAAGCATAGGTGGGTTAAGGAGATATTGTTTGAGGAGTTCAAATGCTTCTTGACATTCATTGTCCCAATGAAAAGAGACATCTTTCTTAAGAAGCTTAAGAAAGGGTCCTGTTTTGTCCGCCAACTTATCGATGAAGTGACGAATAGCTTGAATATTACCTTGTAGACTCTATAATTCAGATATATTTGTGGGTGTGGGCATATCGGTGATAGTCATGATCTTGAGAGGGTCAATTTCAATGCCGTGTAAAGAAAATATAACCCCCAATAATTTACCAGACTTAAATCCAAATATACATTTGGCTGGATTTAGTCAGATAAGATATTCCCTTAACCGATCAAAGACTTTTTTCAATTCATCTAAATGATCGTCTCCTTTGATGGAACGAGCTATAATATCATCTACATAATCATGTAGAAGATCATGCATCATATCATAAAATATATAATTCATGGCTTGTTGATAGGTTGCACTTGCATTCTTCAAACCGAATGGCATCACTTTCCAACAAAAGGTCCCCCAAGAGGTAATAAAGGCTATTTTAGCCTGATCTTTAGGAGCTATCCTGATCTGATTATAACCAAAAAATCCATCCATTAAGGATATCATTCCACTCCCAGCAGTAAAATTAATGATCTGATCCATGTTGGGAAGATGAAAATTGTCTTTAAGGCATGCAACATTAATATCTCTAAAGTCTATGCAAACCCTAACTTTGGTAGCTTCTTTCTTAGTTACTGGAACTACATTCGAGATCCATTCAGCATAATCAATGGCTTGTATAAAAATAACCTTCAGGAGTTTTTCTAATTCCCCTTTGACTAGTAAGGCCACTTTAGGATGCATTTTTCTAAGTTTTTGTTTAACAAGTTTAGCATCCGGATGGACTACTAGGTGATGCATAACTACGTAAGGGTCTAATATTGGCATATCTTCATATGTCCAAGCAAAGACATCTTCATATTCTTTAATAAATGCAATGTATTTATCCTATTTTTCTTGACTCAATTCTGATCCAATGTTGATTATGTGAGGATTATCTTTGGTTCCAATGTTAATTTTTATGATGTTTTCTACTTCCATGTGTAGATCTATCTCAAAATTAGGTGGGGTGGGTGAAACACCCAATTCTTGTAATTATTCCAAGGTTAGTTTGGATAATTCGTCTTGAGGAGTCGTAGCCTCAAGCTGGGATATACTAGGTATAGATCCATCAAAATAAAATTCATGATGTAATAGTTCCTCATGGAGACATCATGGAAGATGTCTCCCTCCAACTCATCATCAAATTCGGTGATCATCTCAGGGTAGGCTATAGATAGCATAGTACATGTAAATGGCTTATTCATTAAACATAAGGCATCACGTTTACCCAAATAATCTTGGTAACATATGAGATGGTCATCATCCTCAAATGGGAAGGGTTGACCTTTACTAGGAAATAGGCCCACACCACATCGGGCAGGCCATGGTTCTACCTCAAAAGGTTCTTCCATACCATTCTGGAAAGGTCCCAAACCTTTCCCTTTATATCCCAATTTAAGCATTATAGGCTTAGCTTTAATATACTCATTAGTAAAATAACATCGAGCATATCCATCATAATGTGTCTTGATGTTTCTAGGTATTCTTCCCCAGTCATATCCCTTATAAATAAAAGTGCAACTCTCAACTTGGTAAATACTTCCCATAGGCCATGTGAGGCCCAAGGTACGAGGAGAGGGTGGAAAATTATTTAAAATAAGGGAATCTTGCATAGAAACGTTTGTTTTTTCTGATATAAGAATTTTAGATAAATCGGGTAAGAGGTCGTCAGTAAGAGAATAAGAAGTAGAAGGAACATTTCCCATATCTTCTTATGCAGAAACTATGCCTTTTGTGTATGTAGATGTTGTAGAGATGTCTATGGATGAGTCTATAGGTATGGAAGTTATAGGAGTAAAAAAAGAAGCATTGGTTGTGGGTTTAGGATCCTTTTGAGGTCCTAATGTGGTTTGTTCGGAAGATGGTTGAACTATATGTAGAGGTGGAGTTGATGGAGAAAAAGTGGATGATGTTATGGGTGTGTGTTTCACATGTTTAGATGGATAATGAGAATTAGGATGTGTGGATGACAGATAAGGGCAAAATTGAACTCCAACAGGTTCTACCAAAGCACACATATCAAAGGGTCTAGGATCACCATGAATGGTAACCAACTAATTTTTAAATTCGAATTTAACACATTGATGTAAAGTTGAGGGAACAGCTCGCATCGCGTTGATCCAAGGGAAACCCAAGAGTATATTGTACGATGTAGGGCAATGTACAATAAACACGGTTGTGTCTAAGGTTCTTGGACCAACTTGTAATGGGATAGTAATAACTCCACATGTTTCTTGTGTTTCGTCATTAAATGCTTTTATGATCATATCAGTTCTTTTCATTTCGTCACTTCTAAACCCAAATCTTTGGTAGAAGTCAAAAGTGCAAATGTTTAAAGATGAACCATTATCAATCAAGACTCTTTTAATTGCTACATCTCCGATTAGGGCAGTAATATATAAGGGGTTATCCTTATGTAAACTATGTTGCGGTATATATATATCCCAAAAGTCAATACAATCGACTTCTCGAGTTATGATAGTATTGGCCATGGCTTCAGGTTGAATATTTTGTGGTACCATCATTTGGCTTAATGTGAGCATTAATTCATCCCTATGTGTAGGAGAAGATCTTAAAAGGTCCAAAAGGGAAATTCTAGCCGTAGTATTTGATAATTGTTCATTAATATTATAAGGAGGTTTAGGTTGAACATTAGGTGCCTGATTTCCTTTATTAGGAACTTTCAAAACAAATGGAGTTGATCCATCGTTCTAAGTTTGATCTTGTTGAGAATTTTGAGCCTGTTGTCGAGTAACAGCTTCGATGGTACCTACAATATTATTTTTTGGATAATGAATGGGTCTTGGTCTAGCATTTATGTCTTGTTCATTAGAAAGTAATTGGTGAGACGATGGTTGAGTAGTGACCCTTCTTGGAAATGGTTCTTCTGGAACCATAGAACTTGTGATAGGTTGAATAGGATCCGATTCATCTTCAGAGCTATTCGATTGATTTGAGGTGATTTCCATGTCACTTTCAGTCTCATATTCTACATCACTAAGATCAGGTGTCTTAATGTTATATAGAGGTCTGGTCATAACCATGGATAAAGTTGTGTCAAATATTTCCAAATAATGAGTAGGTAAATGCCCACTAATAGTTCCTACATATAGGGTAGGAGGGAGAACATTATGATGTTCAATTTGATTAGCCACTTCTTTACCATGCTTTGGTAAAGGATGTTGAAATATGTCCAATGATTGGCATTTTGATTCTGATTTTGGGGGATGTTCTTTTGAGCATTATTAGGAGGATTTTGTTTAGGTTGAAAGGCTTGCACCTCCATCTCATTATTATCAATTAAGTCTTGTATTTTATGTTTTAATATTTTACAAGAGTTGGTAGTGTGTCCAAGTCCTCTATGGAAATCACAGTGTAGATCAGCTCTGTATCCGGGTATAGTTGGATCAGGTTCTCGGATATTTGGTAATTGAATCAAACCTCGTGCTAATAATTGTAGGAGAATGGTTGATAGAGGTTGATTTAACCTAGTAAATTCTCGAGATGGTTTATCAGGAGGTTTCAATATAAACTTCTCCATTGTCTTCACAACATTAATAGTAGCAATATTTCTACTATCAGTGACTCCATCACCCACAACTTGTTTATTTTTATATTGATTTCTGGATGTTTTCTCATCATCTTTCTTTTTAAGCTAACCTCTCCTAATGAGAGCATCTTCCACTCTTCAAGCTAATTCTATAGCTTGATCGAAGGTGGTCAAGGTAGCATTTGATAACTCATAGGATAGTTGTTCTTGTAAATTATTGATAAAGATATCCAACATTTCCCGATAAGGTAACACAAAGTGTAATTTTCCTATCAACTGTCTCCATTGAGATAGGAAATTAGCAAAACATTCATCTTTGTCTTGTTTTAATTTGTACAAATATTTAATGGTTACATGCCTTTCGATGTAGGCACTAAATTGATGAACAAAATACTCGGCTGTTTCTTCGAAATTCCTCAAATAATGAGTGGGTAGTTGATAATACCACTCCAATGCCATCCCTCCTAAACTTTTCGAGAACATTTTTAGTAATAACAAGTCATCATGTGATATATCATGACATGCTATCCTAAACATTCGAAGATGCTCTATGAGATCTTCGATTCCTTTTTATATAGGTAGGACAGGCATAGGAAAGTTTTTACGATATGGTTGTGCTACAACTATAGGATCTAAAGGCTGACTACACATCTCTCGATAATTGTACGGGGGACGGTAGGGATCTATCTGGTACATGCGGGAGACTAACTATTTCACCATGGCTTCTAGATTACTATTTTGTCCACCATATTGGTTCGGTGGTATGTGAGCGTATGATGGCGTGATGTAAGTATTAGATGCTATATTGCTATGATGCAAATGGTTGGTAGGGAGAGTATTATGAAGAAGATTCGTAGTAGCATTATGTTGTATCCCAGATTGTTGGAAATTGGTGTTTAGTTTTGTTTTGGGCTTTTTTTGATTTGAGGTATGTTGATCAATAACTTGGCAAAATAGAGCAGTGAATGAAGGTTTCTTTTGTGTGGGAATAAATATAGGCTTGGTAACAGGCACTCTAGGTGGTTAGGTAACCTGTTGTTGTTGCATGTTCTAGATTATAGCATCCATATCCAAATTGGATGGTCCAGCTTGATCACTTTCTTGATCAAAAAAGGACAAGGGATTAGTGTGTGTGTGATATATTTCTTCTAGGGTTGCTTGAGTGTCACTAATTTGATCCTTGTCCATATGGACTGCTCTATTAAGAGCACCAATATTAGTATCGAGGTTCCAAAAATGTTCCATGTTCTCAAAAGTAACAGCTCCTTTTGAATACACTTTAGGGGATGAGGATCCTTCCTCTATAACAGTTTGTTCATTTCCTTCAGCAAACTCTTCTTATTTTTGGTCTAGGGTTCCTTCTTCCTGAATTGTGTCTTCAGGAAGGACATCTGGTTTATTTACTAGTTTTCCTAACCAATCTTCTTCTACTTCAGTTTGTTTTCCATTCCTAAGTCTAGTCATTATGCTTAAACTTAGATTTTAGCAAATATATATATATATATATATATATATATATATATATATATATATATATATATATATATATATATATATTTACGACAAGTTTTGGAGGTATATATTTTAATTATATACCTACTATAATACTTAAAAGAAAACGTTTGAATTTTTGTTATATTTTTGTTTTGTTTTTGTTTTATGATGATATTATAAAGACAACAAACAACATACTAAATGCAAGAAATAATAATAATAATAATAAAAGAATGGCTTAGTTTTATATAAATATTTTATGGATATCATTAATAGGATCAAGTTCATCAGGAGTCATGAAATGCTCCTCTTCAAATTGGAAATGGTTTTTCAAGAATTTGACAAAGTGTGCTATGGTGATATTATCTGTCTCAGACTCTGACCTATAGAAATAAAGTTCATGGCAATACTCTCGATATAACATAGCTCTAGGAATTCCATTCCATCTCTTTCTATCTGTAAGAATGACCTCTTGATCCTCTACACGATATAGAAATTTATGTACTACAACTGCATTGTCGAGGTATTCCTCAAAGGTGTACAACTCGGAAGACACAAGTGCTCTTTTATCTGCTAACCACCTATGGCAAGCTCTCTAAAGTTCATGATATAAGGTTACTTGATCAGGATCCAAGATTCTATCTAGGACAAACCTCTTAATTTGCCTAAGTTCGGTCGACCTAGATTCAATGATACCCAATCTCCTATCAAGTTCGTCCCACAAAGGTTGAACCCTATTTGTTTGAGGTACTCTAAGCACATAAGTAATCTCTATGGCTGCTAATTGATTTTCAATATTAATGGTGATAACTCATCTTTTATTATAATCTACCATCTAAATATGATATGCAACTTTAATTGTTTGTCTGATGATTCTAAATGCATTTATTTATTTTTATTTTTGGATTGTTTTCAAAAGGTTTTAGTTTTCACGTCGGGTTCACCAAAATGTATCGCTCCAAATTTTTCGCATCCTTACCTTTAGGCTATAGGATCCGCACCCGAAAGGGGGATGCGAGAAGGATGGGACAATACCTTGAATTGAGAGGCCCTTTGAAGGTCGCGCCTCTCGGGGAGGGGGTATAAGGGTGAATTTTTGATGGATGGTGGGTTCACCAGGAAAATTTTGAGTGGCAGTTTCCACGCCTAGGTTGAGAATGGGTTTGATGTGTTCATTTTGTATTTTAATAATTCATATCCTAGGTTTGGCCAATATGAATCTAAGCTATTCTATATGCCAATGCTAATTTATATGGATACAGAAAACATGAATAAGTGCTAAACACAAAAAGTGTGCTAAATAAGATAGAATGTACCTGATTTCGGATGTCTAATGAAGATTCTGAGGTTTGAAGTCCAGATTGTCTCAAATCTTACATAGTCATTTGTAATTGCATCGGATCATCTCAGATCACAGTTGGTCATCTAAGATCAGACAAGACCGTCGTCGACTTGATAAATTCATCAGACGAATTTGTCAAAAACCTGCAATCACATAAACATATACCAAAGACCAAAAATGCAACTACAAAAGCAAGGGGAAATGATAGAAATGACAGTAAACTTGCCTAAATGATAGATCTAGATAATATTTAAAGGAAATGCATTAATTTAATAATTTATTTTAACTTTATCATGCATCTATGCTAAATGAGATGAACTCCAGAATGTAGGAATAAAATAAACTAAGTTAATACATAAGAAAATGAAGAGAGAAGATAAAGAAATGCAAACTCTAAGCTCTGATTGCCCCCAATCTGGACTGCAGTTGCGATCGCCTCTAATCGTACAATATCGTCGCTGATCTATGATAGGATCATCCGAAATCATCTAGAATCGCCACGATCCAAGCTTGCTCCGATTGAAAAACAGTAAAATTACTGCAAGAAAACTTGAAATACACAAAGAAAATGATGGTACGAAGGTGTTCTAATGCACAAAAAGTTAAAGTTGCAGAGAAATCAGTCAGCCAGGGGGATAAACTGAGAAAATCCCAGTTTATATAGGATTAGGGAGAGGTTAGGAGGTTGGAGATCATCCCAATTTGGGAGATCTCCAATGGGGGAGACTCTAACTGTGGAGACACACTTTCTGCCCAAGTTAGAGAAGCTGTTGAAACATAAGCTAGTTATGAAGATCAGTTTTGGGACGAAATCGTCTAGACGTTCTGTTCCAGACGAATTCGTCAGATTTGGGACAATTTCATCTGATCGTCGACGATATCATCAAATGGTTAAAACAAATCCTAAAAATGGTGCGAAAAATAAGGGGAGCGGGTAACGGGTGGTTTCAGGGTTAAAATTCAAATTTTTATCTTTTTACTAAGGTTTAACTATGCCAATTTTAGGGTGCTACAACAACATGAAATGGTTGTGTTGAAAAACACAGTTACATACATGGATGAATGAATGAAGATGGACTTGAGTATTGTGATTGTGATACAAACTATGGCATTGTTTGCAAGACTGTGATCATAAAATATGCAAATGAAATATATGTAATGCAACTATGTGAATGCAAATGTGAGATGCAAATGTTTTTTGTATTTTTTATTTTTGCATTTTTTTGTACTTTTATTGTATTGTTTTTGTACTTTTTTATTATTGTATTGTTTTTGTACTTTTTGATTATTGTATTGTTTTTTATTTTGACCAAAGGGCTTTAAAATGCCTTTGGAGCATTTTGTGATTTGATTTGACCAAAGGGCTTTAAGATGCCTTTGGAGCATTTTGTGATTTGATTTGACCAAAGGGCTTTAAGATGCCTTTGGAGCATTTTGTGATGTGACTTGACCAAAGGGCTTTAAGATGCCTTCGAAGATTTTTTGATGGAATTTTGACCAAGTGGTGTGGATAACTTTGGAGAATTTTTGATTAATTTTGACCAGGTGACATAAATATACCCTTGGAGCATTTTGATTAATTTTTACCAAGTGACTTAGAGATGCCCTTGGAGCATTTTTGATTAAGGTTACCAAGCGACTTAGAGATTCCCTTGGAGTATTTTTGATTAATATGACCAAGCGACATGAATATGCCCCTGGAGAATTTTTGGTTAATATTTGACCAAGCAACTTAGAGATGCCCCTAGTGCATTTCATTTTTTTATTTTACTGCTTTTTGATTTGTTTGGACTTTTATGATTTCTATTATTTTTAAATCTTTTAAAGTTATTTGAATGTTTTTGATATTTTTATGGTGTTACTGGGGGAAGGTATAATACCTTAGGTGCCCCTAGTGTGCATTTTGCCTACTATAATGTAGTCATATTTCTTAGGAAGAGTGACATAAATCAGCTCTCCTAATTGGGGTACAGACCTCTACGGGGTACCCTTGTCTTGATGAGATGAAATGAATGAACCATCTATGGGAGATGCCCCACTATCTATGAGGTCTTGAACTACATGTCTGAATCCTTTACAATTGCAAATGTCATGGCCCTCTATTTGGTGGTAGATGCAGTAATGGTCCTCCCTATAACCCTTGGTTTTAGCTATGTTTGGGTATAGAGGCTTTATTTCAGGTAAGGTGATGACCTTAGCTTCTTGTAGCTTTTGAAAAATATCCAACATAGAATCATTTAAAGGATTCTGATTGCATTGTTGTTGCTTTGATTGTTTAGCATGCTTAGGCATGGTATGAGGACTAGGTTGAGCCCTAGGTATATCACTTGCTGGCTTAGTGAGATCTTGTTGAGGCTTATCTTGTGGCTACCCAGGAGACAATTTGACCTTAGATAAAGGTTGCTTTTGTCTCTCAAGTTGGTTCATGATAAAGTGCAATGCCTCATTTTGTTTCTCCATTTGTACCTCTATATTATAGAGGTGATTTTTCATATGCTCCAATACTTATAATGCTCCCATGTGTATTTTTAGTGATTGGTTTGAAATACCATTGTCTACTGAAGGAGGCAAAAGAGTAGGTGCTAAATACCTACTAGGTAACTCTAATTTACTAATTTCCTTCATTCTAAGTTGATGTGGATGCTTCATGATGATCCAATTTGTTAGTGGTATCCACATGCTCATGTTTATGACTTAGTTCATATTTTTGTTTCACTTCGTAGTGTTGCATTGTACTAGCTTTGATACCCCCTATCTGATATGAGGGGAACAATTATTCTTGTTCTTGAGGAGGCACCATGATAAGTGAGTTAGGGGTGACTAATGACAATGGTTTTTATCCCTTCAATGGGGAAGCAACATCTGATTGCACCACATCTTTTTTTATCTACTTTAGAGTCACTTGGTCCTCTATATCACTATTGACCATTGCCATAAACTCTTGAGAAGGCACTTTTTCTTGTGTCTCATCAAATTTCTTGTAATACTTGAATGGCTCAGGATCATGGGGGACCACATACACTTGTCCTTGATGTATGAATTTTAGGTTTTGGTGCACTATGGAAGGTATGCATTCCATATCCCTTATCCATGGTCTGCCTAGCAATATGTTGTACTACCTCTCACCCTCCAAGATATGGCACAATGTAGGTATCATATTTATCCCAACCTGCATAGGTAGGAATATTGTGCCAATTGTTGGGGAAGTAGTATCATTGAAGGCCCTTAATGTAAATGTTGTGTCCTTAATGAATGAAGGTGGAAGATTTAAATACTTCAAAGCTGTAGATGTGATGATATTTATGGATGACCCAATGTTAATCAAGACTCTCTTGTACAAAATTTTATTGATTCTTACTATGATGTGGAGCAGAAGATCAGGTTCATCCTGAGAGATTGTCTTAATCTCCTGCCAATGAAAGGCAATCACAGGGTCCTTTGGTAAGTGCATTGAACTTATTGTTGGTATGGACTGTGATAGATTATTAGCTTTAGTTGACTTTCTCAATATTTTGGGTTTATCAAAGCATCTTTTGATTCTTATTGTAGTTTTGATCATACCGACAAAACCCTTCTCATGCGGGGCTATGTGCACTTCATTGACATGCTCAACTTGATTGTTTCTAGCCCCTTGATGGGGGAGAAGATTTTTGAATATATTGATGTTTTGCAATTCATTCTTATCCAATATATCCTACACTATATTCTTGAATGCAACACAATCCTAGATATCATGGCCATTTTTCCGATGGTAAACACAATAGATATCTTCCCTATACCCCTTAGGTTTGGGGCAATTAGGATCCAGGATGCACTCCTTAGGCAAGTTTAAAACCTTGGCCTCACAAAGGTGATTGAAAATTGATGCCAAGGATTCAGGCAATGGCATACATTTTTGAGGGGGTTGTTTTTGTTTGCCCCTGCCTTGATTCTTATTGCATTGGTTGTAATGCACAGTTGGAGGTTGAGCTTGATAGTTTTCTTGTTTTTGGCTCTATGCTACTTTTGGAATATTTAACGCAATATGGTTGACGTGTGCAGGTTCGATCCGTTGTGGTTGATTTTGTGTGCTCTCGTTCCATTCTTTCTTGCTATGGAGCTTTAGGTCTCCTTCTTATAGCTTTATATCTTCAATAATCTTAGCTTGAGCCAAGGCTTCTTTGAATGTATCATACCACTGTAGTTGAAATAGCAACGAGATGTGCTTGGCACAACTTTTTGTGAACATTAAGATTAGCTCTTCGATCAGGATGGCAAATGATAACTTTACCATGGATTTTCTCCATCTATCCCCATAATCCATGATTGGCTCATCACCATACTACTTTAGGTTGGCCAGGTCTGAGAGATTCACCTTCTTCTTAGCACCAAAAGAGAAACCTTTAAGAATGCATTCACTGGTTGCTCAAAATTGGATATGTTGTGCTTGGGCAGTTGGTTGAACCATTGAGTGGCAGCCTTTGGGAGTGTCATAATGAAAGTTATTAGTATAAAAGCATCATTGTCCTCCAGATGAAAGAATGCATTAATGAAGTTGGTGACATGTTCTTGTGCATCCTCTTAACACTTGAATTTTTCTAGCCTAGGCATCTCAAAGTGCTTAGGATATGCAGGGCTAGGAACTGATGGGGACAATGGTTGGTTGTGTATTTTACTCAGTGTTGGTTGGTGCCCAGCCACATATTGCTTTTCAAATAATTTGATCTTCTCAATGAGTTCCTGGAATGCCTTTGAGGCAAGGAGCTCCTTTTTTGCAGAACCATTTGTGGTGATAATGGAGATAAACCTCTATCCACTTATCTTGTTCTATGCTCCTCCCTCCTATAACATGATTCAAGATGTGTATGATCCTAATTTATCATGTTTACCCTTTCACCACGAGTTGGATTTCACTCATGATTTGAAGGGTGATTCTATTGTGGGTTTCCTTCTTGTCTAGTGTGCTTCTCTCTTGGTGATTCAATGCGTTGATCTCTTTGATGATAATTTCTATTTGCTTGTTGGGTGCTATGAGCTAGCTGCTTAGCTTGCTCCCTTAAATGTTGCTCATGTTAGCGCAGCAATTGTTCTCTCTATTTATCATGTTTGAGAGATTCTACAAGCTCTCACTCTTTGTTCAAGGCATTTTCTAACCATCACATGTAGTTAACTTGCACAATCATAGAAGACTCATACTTATTTGATTTCATTCTTGTAGTTCTAATTCACATATTCCTCAAAGAGGTTTCTACTATTTCTCTGCTTTGGCTATCTAGTGTAACTTGTTCAGTGCATTCTGTATGTTGATAATTATATCTGTGATCAGACTCTATATGAGATTTATGGGGTTGCTTTGAAGCATCCCCAGGTTGAGTGGTGCATTTAGTAGTCACGCTTTGTGAGCTTCCATATGTAGAGTATTAAGTGGCTATGGTTCTGGAAGTCAGTCTTGAATAAATTTGATCTCACTCATCCAATTGATCTTGGAGTATTTGTTGTCTCTGAATTACATGTGACCCATGTGATTGATTTGATCGGTTTGTTGTTCTTGACCTATGACTCTACCAATCCATGTGAGGGTTCTTGCTTATTTTGAATTGAGCAACAAGTTTGACAACTCTCTTCCCTCTATCTTACCCATCATTGGACTGATTTGAACTCTTAGTGTAATGAGATGTGTGGGGTATGGAACCTGATTCCCTCTCTATAAATTTCTTTAAAAAATTAGGGTTAGGTTAATTACCCCAGTAATGAAGAAACACACAAATAAAACAATATGATTATCTCTTTTTAAGGATTAAATGTGTATCCTAAGAACTTGTTTTTGTGTGTTTCAGATGTGTTGTTGCTTTTGCTTTCTTGTTCATGTTTTGAAATTAGAATAAGGAGACTCATCCAAAGTAGCGACTAAGAACACCAATGCCAAACATGATTTTCTCAAAAGAGGCTAGGGTACACCGCTAAAGTCCCAGTGGATGGTTCACCTAGCTCTTCCACTCTAAACCAAAATAAATTGTTCCAACAGTGGGAGACAATTTGAACACGAGTGACTAGAACCACCTTGAAGAAGTTTCCTATTTCATTCTAGGAAAATCTAGGGGGCAAGCCAGTGGAAGGAGGTGAATTCCTTTGGGGCATTTGTTAAGTTGACCAAAGGGCTTGCATCCTTTAGGGCATTTGTTAAGTTGACCAAAGGGCTTGCATCCTTTAGGACATTTGTTTTTTACCAAAGGACTTGCATCATTTGGGGCATTTGTTAAGTTGACCAAAGGGCTTGCATTCTTTGGGGCATTTATTAAGTTGACCAAAGGGATTACATCCTTTGGGGCAATTATTTTTGACCAAAGGACTTGCATCCTTTGGGGTATTTGTTAAGTTGATCAAAGGGCTTGCATCATTTGGGGAATTTGTTAATTTGACCAAAGGGCTTATGTCCTTTGGGGCATTTATTAAGTTGACAAAAGGGCTTGCGTCCTTTGGGGCATTTTTTAAGTTGACCAAAGGGCTTGCATCCTTTGGGGCATTTGTTAAGTTGACCAAAGGGCTTGTGTCCTTTGGGGTATTTTCTAAGTTAACCAAAAGGATTGCATCCTTTGGGGCATTTGTTAAGTTGACCAAAGGGCTTGCGTCCTTTGGGGCATTTGTTAAGTTGACCAAAGGGCTTGCGTCCTTTGGGGCATTTGTTAAGTTGACCAAAGGGATTGCATCCTTTGGGGCATTTGTTAAGTTGACCAAAGGGCTTGTGTCCTTTGGGGCATTTATTAAGTTGACCAAAGGGCTTGCATCCTTTGGGGTATTTATTAAGTTGACCAAAGGGCTTGCATCCTTTGGGGCATTTGTTAAGTTGACAAAAGGGCTTGTGTACTTTGGGGCATTTTTTAATTTGACCAAAGGGCTTGCATCATTTGGGGAATTTTTTAAGTTGACCAAAGGGATCGCGTCATTTGGGGCTTTTGTTAAGTTGACCAAAGGGCTTGTGTCCTTTGGGGAATTTGTTAAGTTGACCAAAGGGCTTTTGTCCTTTGAGGTATTTTTACATTAATTTCTTAACTATTTGATTTTTTTGAATAGGGGAGGTATGATAATTGTCTCTGTGATCAAACTCTTTATTATATTTTTGGGGTTGCTTTGAAGCATCCCCAAGTTGAGTGGTGCATTTAGCAGTCATGCTTCGTGAGCTTCCAGATGTAGAGTTTTTAGTGGCTATGGTTCTGGAAGTCTGTATTGAATAAATTTTATCCCACTCATCCAATTAATCTTGGAGTATTTGTTCTCTCTAAATTGCATATGACCCATGTGATTGATTTGATCAGTTTTTTGTGTTGGGCCTATGAATCTGCCACTCCATGTGAGGGTTCTTGCCTATTTTGAATTGCGCAACAAGGTTGACAACTCTCTTCCCTCTATCTTGCCCATCATTGGACTAATTTGAACTCTTATTGTAATGAGATGTGTGGGGTATAGAACCTGATTCCCTATCTATATTGAAGGCCTTGCTCACCATGGGAGGTCTCCCAACCAAAATTTTTGTTATAAAATTTTTGACTTCTGAAAAAGGTTTTGGGTGTTATTAAATTGTTTGGGATATTTATGTGGGGTTCTTTTTAGATTTAAAAATAGAAAGCAATTAATCAACTAGCATTCATTACTACTTTCCTACAATGCCTAAAAATAATGTTTTATTTTCATAGAAATGCATCTATAAATAGTCTATATGATTTTAATGCACTCTCCTACTTTGTGATGAAAATAGCCAATGTTTGGGCCACATGCAAGCAAACCAAAATACAATGGTATAGCATGCTAGAGACTAGGGTAGACCTTACAGGAAGAGGTTTGTTGTTCCTAGCAGTGCCTAGAGGAAATCTAAAAGAAACCTAGGAAACACAAAATGTAGTTTTTATTTCTTTTTTCTTTCATTTTCCCTAATTAATCTATGTTTATGCTTGCTATTTTTGGAAATCAAATGCAGAAAATAAAATCAAATAAATACAAGGAATTGGTACCAACCTTGAATCCCACTTAGATGACATAAATTCTGCCCTCTGTTGCACTCCAGTGTTGGTCGTTGTTGATGAAAGCGGCTGGATTCCAACCACTATTAGTAGGAGCGACTAAGACTGTCAACTATTGTAGATCAAAGTGGATGATTTTTGACCACTATAGCTCAGAGCATCCAAACCTGCACACAAAACTAAGTTAGTATTTAAGTAGAAAATAAAAAATTAGTTGAGGTCCCAACATGATTCAACCTAGAGAGGGAATCAGGTTCCATACCCCGTACATCTCATTACACTAAGAGTTCAAATTAGTCCAATGATGGGCAAGATAGAGGGAAGAGAGTTGCAAACCTTGTTGCACAATTTGAAATAGGCAATAACCCTCACATGGAGTGGCAGAGTCATAGGCCTAGTGCAACAAACTTATCAAGTCAATTACATGGGTCACATGCAATTCGGAGATAAAAAATACTCCAAGATCAATTGGATGAGTGGGATCAAATTTATTCAATACAACTTCCAGAACCATAGCCACTAAATACTCTACATATAGAAGCTCAACCTGGGGATGCTTCAAATAAATCCCACAAATATCATATAGAGTCTGATCACAGAGACAATTATCAACATACAAAATGCATTGAACAAGTTACACTAGCTAACCAAAGCAGAGAAACAATAGAAACCTCTTTGATTAATCTGTGAATTAGAACTACAAAAATGAAGTTAGATAAGCATGAGTCTTCTATGACCATGCAAGTTAACTGCATGCAATGGTTAGAAAATACCTTGTGCAAAGATCGAGAGCTTGTATAAGCTCCCAAACATGATAAACAGAGAGAACGGTTGTTGTGCCAACATGATCAACATTTAAAGGAGTAAGCTTAGCAGCTAGATCATAGAAACCAACAAGCAAATAGAAATTATCATAAAAGAGATCAATGGGCTGACTCTCTAAGAGAGGAGCACACTAGAAAAGAAGGAAACATAGAGCAAAATCACCCTCTAAATAATGAGCGAAATCCAATTGGGGGAAAATGTAAACTTAATAGAACAGGATCAGGCACATATTGAATCCCCTCATAGGAGGGAAGAAAATAGAACAAGTCAAATGCACATAGTGTTACCTCCATTACCACCATGAGTGGGTCTATAAGAAGAGGAGCTCCTTGCCTCAAAGGCATTCTAGGAACTCGCTGAAAAGATAAAATCCTTTGAGAAGCAAGATGTGGCTAGGCACCAACCAAAATTGAGTAAAATACACAACCAACCATTATGCCCATCAGTTCCTAGCCCTACATATCCTAAGCACTTTGAGATGCCTAGGCTAGAAAAAATCAAGGGTGAAGAGGATGAACAAGAAAATATCACCAAATTCATTAATGCATTCTTTCATATTGAGGATAATGATGCTATTATGCTCAAAAATTTCATTATGACACTCTCAAAGGCTACCACTCAATGGTTCAACCAACTGCCCAAGCACAAAATATCTAGTTTTTAGCAACTAGTGAATGCATTCTTAAAAGTTTCTCTTTTGGTGCTAAGAAGAAGGTGAATCTCTCAGACCTAGCCAACCTAAAGTAGTATGATGATGATGAGCCAGTCATGGATTATGGGGATAGATGAAGAAAATTCATGGCAAAGTTATCATTTGCCATCTTGATCGAAGAGCTAATCTGAACATTCACAAAAAGTTATGCCAAGCACATCTCATTATTATTGCAACTACAGTATTATGATACATTCGAAGAAGCCTTGGCTCAAGCCAAGATTATTGAAGATATAAATCTAGAAGAAGGAGATCTAAATCTCTATAGTGAGAAAGAATGGAACGATAGCATGCAACATCAACCACAACAAATCGAACCTACACATGTCAACCAGATTACGTTAAATGTTCCAAAAGTAGCATAGAGCAAAAAACAAGAAAACTATCAGGCTCAACCTCCAACTGTGCATTACAACCAGTGCAACAAGAATCAAGGCAGGGGTAAATAGAAACAACTTCCTCGCAACTATATGCCATTTCTTGAATCCTTGGCATTAATTTTCAATTGCCTTTGCGAGGCCAAGGTTTTAAACTTACCTAAGGAGCGCATCCTGGATCCTAATTGCACCAAATATAAGGGGTATAGGGAAGATCTCTATTGTGTTTACCATCAAAAAAATTTCCATGATATCTAGGATTGGGTTGCATTCAAGAATATAGTGCAGGATATGTTGGATAATAATAAATTAAAAAACATCAACATATTCAAAAATATTCTTCCCAATCATGGGGGCAACAACAATCAAGTTGAGCATGTTAATGAAGTGCACATAGCCCCACCTGAGGAGGGTTTTATCGGTATGATCAAAACTACAATAATAAGCAAAAGATGCTTTGATCATCCCAACATACCAAGAAAGTCAACTAAAGCTGATAATCTATCATAGTACATACCAAAAATAAGTTCAATGCATTTACAAAAGGACCCTGTGATTGCCTTTCATAGCCAGGATATTAAGACAATCTCTCAGGATGAACCCGATTCTCCGCTCCATATCATAGTAAGAATCAATTAAATTTCATACAAGAGAGTCTTGATTGACACTGGGTCATCCATCAATATCATCATAGCTATAGCTTTGAAGTATTTAAATCTGCCATCTTCACGTATTAAGGACATAACATTTACATTAATGGCCTTCAATTATGCCACTTCCCCAACAATTGTAACAATAATCCTACCTATACAAGTTGGGATAAATATGATATCTACATTGTGCCATATCTTGGAGGGTGAGAGGCCGTACAATATATTGCTAGGCAGACCATGGATGATAGATATGGAATGCATACCTTCCATAGTGCACAAAAACATAAAATTCATATATCAAGGACAAGTGTATGTGGTCCCCCATGACCCTGAGCCATTCAAGTATTACAAAAGTATCGATGAAACACAAGAAAAATTCCCTTGTAAAGAGTTTGTGGCAATGGTCAATAGTGATATAGAGGACCAAGTGACTCTAATGTAGATAAAATAAGATGTGGTGCAATCATATGTTGCTTACCCATTGAAGGGATCAAAACCATTGGCATTAGTCACCTCTAAATCACTTATCATGGTGCCTCCTCAAGAACAAGAACAATGGTTACCCCCACATCAGATAGGCGGTATCAAACCTAGTACAATGCAACACTACGAAGTGAAATAGAAATATGAACTGTCATAAACATGAGCATGTGGATACCACTAACAAAGTGGATCATCATGAATCATCCACATCAACTCGAACGAAGGAAATCAGTGACTTAGAGTTACCTGGTAGATCTTTAGCACCTGCACTTTTGCCTCCTTCAATAGACAATGGTATTTCAAACCAATCGCTAGAAATACACATAGGAGCCTTATCAGTATTGGAGTATATGCAATATCACATCTATAATATAGAGGTCCAAATGGAGAAACAAAATGAGGTATTGAACTTTATCATGAACCAGCTTGAGAGACAAAAGCAACCTTTATCTAAGGTCAAATTGTCTCCTGGGCAGCCACAAGAGAAGCCTCAACAAGAGATCCCTAAGCCAGCAAGTAATATACCTAGGTCTCAACCTAGTCCTTATACCAGGCCTAAGCATGCTAAACAATCAAAGCATCAACAACACATTTGGACTCCTTTAAATGAGTCTATGTCAGATATTTTTCAAAATCTACAAGAAGCTAAGGTCATCACCTTACCTGACATAAAGCATCTATACCCAAACAAAGATAAACCCAAGGATTATAAGGAGTACAATTACTACATCTACCACTGAAGAGAGGGCCATGACATTTTCAATTGCAAATGATTCAAATATGTAGTTCAAGACCTCATAGATAGTGGGGCATCTCCCATATATGGTTCATTCATTTCATCTCATCAAGACAGGGGCACCCCGCAGAGGTCTATGCCCCAATTGGGAGAGCCGATTTATGTCACTCTTCCTAAGAAATATGACTATATTATAGTAGGCAACATGCACACTAGGGGCACCTAAGGTATCATAGCTTCCCCTGGTAACACCAAAAAATATCAAAAACATTCATATAACTTTAAAATATTAAAAAACAATAGAAATCATAAAAGTCCAAACAAATAAAAAAGTAGTAAAATAAAAAAAATGAAAGGCACTAGGGGCATCTCTAAGCTACTTAAAAATCTTAACAAAAAATGCTCTAGGGGCATCTTCATGTCGCTTGGTCAAATTAATCAAAAATTCTCCAAGGGTGTCTCTAAGCCGCTTGGTCACCTTAATCAAAAATGCTCCAAGGGCATCTCTAAGTCGCTTGGTCAAAATTAATCAAAATGCTCCAAGGGTATATTTATGTCACTTGGTCAAAATTAATAAAAAATGCTCCAAGGGTATCCATGCCACTTGGTCAAAATTCCATCAAAAAAGCTCCAAAGGCATCTTAAAGCCCTTTGGTCAAGTCACATCACAAAATGCTCCAAAGGCATCTTAAAGCCCTTTGGTCAGATAAAATCACAAAATGCTCCAAAGTCATCTTAAAGCCCTTTGGTCAAATTAAATCACAAAAGGCTCCAAAGGAATTTTAATGCCCTTTGGTCAAAAGCAAAAACAATACAATAATCAAAAATTACAAAAACAATACAATAATAAAAAAGTACAAAAACAATGCAAAAATAAAAAATACAAAAAAACATTTGCATCTCACATCTACATTCACATAGTTGCATTACATCTATTTCATTTGCATATGTTATGATCATAGTATTGCAAATGATGCCACAATTTGTATCACAATAACAATATTCAAGTCCATCTTCATCCATTTATCCATGTGTGTAATGGTGTTTTTCAGCACAACCATTTTGTGTTGCTATAAGAAATATACTAAGGTTTCCTAGTCATTCAACCATATCTAGTGGTCTTATCAGCTTTTGTAGAAAGCCACCTTAATTAGTAGAGGGCAAGGTCTAGTTATGATAGTACCTTGGATATTCAGGATGCCATCACTAATTGAAACACTAAAATCCTAGCTGGTACCAAGCAAATATGAAAGATACAAAAGTGGTCTAGGTTGCCTTAAGTGAAAAGGATCTTCCTTGCTTTACCCCTGTGTGACCGATTAAAAGTTGCTGAGAATTGGAAAAAGGACAAGATTCCCCCTACCCAATTAAATCCCTTGCTTTAATCAAAATGAGCAAAAATACCGAGTCAAAAAAAATTTCAAATTCCAAAAGTCATTGTTCAAAAGTACTCAAAAACACAAAAACAAAGCAAATAGTGATTATCATCACTACATGAATCCCTTGCTCAAAAAGAAAAAAATCAATCAAAAATAAACAATGATGTTCATCACTAAACAAGAGCAAGTATCCCAAATAAAATGAAGAAAAGAAGGAAATGGAGCTTGAATCCCTGGAATTCTCAACATTGTACAAAACTGGAATGAGATATCATTACGCTTGATGATATGTCTATCACAATAGCTTTGGCATTTGTATAGACCAATGTTTGCATGTGGATGAGATAGCTTTGGGGAACCCAATACTACCTAGTGGTATAGTCCAACTAAGTCCAACATAAGGATGAGATGAACACTTGAGGATCCCTGATCTTAGCAATGGGCTGAAATAATCCCGCTTGACATTGAAGGAAATGCTCGAGTTATATCTAAATATATATTCATTTGCACACATAGAGATAATGAATATCTAGGTATAGAGTGAAAGCCTTGCTTTTCAAAAGTCTTGTATGGTTAGTACATAGCTGTTGATAGGATAACTAGAGTGTTTGAGTCTCAGGAAAAGCCTCAAAATTTTCCTTATAGCAAAAAATCATTCCATCAAGGCAAATCATACATATCATATAATCACATTTAATATTTTTAATATCTAAATGATTAATTCTTATGCTAAGAGTTATTCACTATTCATTATTGTTATACATTCTATGGTTCCGCCCATTAGATTGTTAAACTTATATTACATTCATTCCTTATGTTTTGAAAGTGCTTAAAGCATATAGGTTCATTCACATTAGATCATCAACATAATGCATAACACATTTAATTTACCATATCATAACAACATGAGTTAGATGCATACAATACACCAAAATGAAACATGCATCCACATATGCATCCACCATCATCATCTAGATCATACCACCTAAAGCATACACCCATCATATAGCTAGCACATGTCACCAATACTTTTCATACATATAGCATAATCAAATCATTATCTTGGCATAGCATCCATCATGGCATCCATAGCGTAAAATCAAAACAAAAACATTTCTAAACATCAACTGGGGTGATATTGGTATCATACCTCCCCTAGTCAAAAAAATAAAATAGTTAAGCAATTAATGTAAAAATGCCCCAAAGGACATAAGCCCTTTGGTCAACTTAATAAATGCCCCAAAGGATGCAAGCCCTTTGGTCAACTTAACAAATACCCCAAAGGATGCAAGCCCTTTGGTCAACTTAACAAATGTCCCAAAGGATGCAAGCCCTTTGGTCAACTTAACAAATGCCCCAAAGGACGCAAGCCCTTTGGTCAACTTAACAAATGCCCCAAAGGATGCAAGCCCTTTGGTCAAATTAATAAATTCCCCAAAGGATGCAAGCCCTTTGGTCAACTTAACAAATTCCCCAAAGTATACAAGCCCTTTGGTCAAATTAATAAATGCCCCAACGGATGCAAGCCCTTTGGTTAACTTAAAAAATGCCCCAAAGGACATAAGCCCTTTGGCCAACTTAACAAATGCTCCAAAGGATGCAAGCCCTTTGGTCAACTTAAAAAATGCCCCAAAGGACACAAGTCCTTTGGTCAAAAATAGATTCCCCAAAGGACGCAAGCCCTTTGGTCAACTTAACAAATACCCCAAAGGATGCAAGCCCTTTGGTCAACTTAAAAAATGTCCCAAATGATGCAAGTCCATTGGTAAAAAAAAATGCCCTAAAGGATGCAAACCCTTTGGTCAACATACCAAATGCCCCAAAGGATACAAGCCCTTTGGTCAAATTAACAAATGCCCCAAAGTAATCACAAACTCTTTGGTCAAATCACCCCACAAACATAGCAGTCTATTTTTTTGCTCAGTGTTGTATTTTTCCACACAACGCATTACAAAAAGGGGCATCTGTAGACACCTAAAACATGTCATGTTTAGGAAACCACTCATATGAGCACATCTAAAGACCATATGTCAAATTTTGGACCTTTACAAGAGCAATCAGTGGTCCTAACCACTCAAAATGGTAGTTTTAGCCCATCCAAGCTTAGCCGCTATAAACCAGAGCAGCTGGATCCTGGCCGCTCAAGCTCAAAGTGACCAAACTTTAGCTACTACAGATGACATCGACAAAATATTAGTCATTGTATATGATACTGGCTAAGTCATAAAAAGCATTTTGTTGACAAAAAATCCTAATCAGGGGTGAAAGTGGCAGTTTGCATATAATAAAGTGAGCGGGGGCAACTTTTCATTCCCCTCACAACCAGTTCACATGGGAGACTTGAGTCTGAATTTAGACTTCAATTAACTAGCCTTCAAACATAGACAAAGACAAAAATTATCATGCTAAAAACCAATTCACATGGGAGACTTGAGTCCACAATTAGAATTTAGTTAACTGGCCTTCAAACATAGAAAAAAATAAAACTTCTCATGCTCACGACCAGTTTACATGGGAGACTCAAGTCCAAAGTTAGACTTCAGTTAACTGGCCTTCAAACATAGACAAAGGATAAAATATTCTCATGCTAACAACTAGTTTGCATAGGGGACTCAAGTTGGTATTTATATTTAGTTAACTGGCCTCCAAACATAGACAAAAGACAAAAAGCTTCTCATGCTAACTCTCACTATGCATGAGAAATTCATTCCTAGGGCTTGGACATAGACCTAGGGTTTCACACTATAAAAGGTGCAAGCCTTAACTACCAACTTGAGTCTCCTATGCAAAATGGTCATTAGCATGAGAAGATTTTATACTTTGTTTATGATTGGAGGTCAGTCACTGTTCTTAGAATTGATATTTGATCATGGATGGATGATTATGGATGATCTTTTAGCAGACTTCTTTGAGAGAGATTTTTCTTGGAGAGCATACATAGCGAAGCCCTATCGAATTGGAGAGCAGATATGAGCACCCCTGAGGAGCAATGAAGTGATAGATAACTAAGAGGTAGTCATCCATACACATATGGTAATCATTTAACATTAGTAGTAACCTAAGCCCATAGTCTTTGGGTCAATAGAGAGGGATTTCATCTTAGCGGTCGATGTCCTAGACACTGGCCTATAAACCTAGTCTAGGGTTTAGGTGTTAGTTTATCTTATTATGATTTCTTTATATTTCACATCATTAGCATAAGATCCATTTTGCTTCATTTATTTACTTTCATAGCACTAGTTTCATTGCATTTATTATCATTGAGCATATTTCCTTTTATTGTTAGATTTATTGCTAACAACCTCATTTGGGGAGGCAATCTCGGACAGCTAAGCGTGTGTTGTTGTTTTCATGATCATAGGACTACAGGTTCATCAGACATATTAGAAACATTCGAAAGCACAAAGATCCCTCTAGGAATCAGACTTATAAAAGGAGACATCTATAAGCCCTCATACATTTTTATGTGCGGAACCGGGAAACCTTTAAAAGTGCACCACCCCTTGCGAGGGGACATTTTACTCATTTGTAATTCATTGTATCAAAATGGGTATCCCTCAGAGGGACCAACATGTAACCAGGTTTCAATATCAATAAAATGATCTCTCTTTGTTATTTTTGTGTTATATGCATTTCATGGTCTTTCATTTTCATTTTGGTATAATATTGCAAGTAGAGTAAAGCGGTGCGTGCGTCCCGGGATCGCTACACAACTATTGTGATAAGTATGACTCATCATATATCACAATGGGTTCTCTTTTTATACAACATACATGGTATGAATAAGCATGTAATGGCATAGCTTCTTGGTGGTGAAAACCACTGTTAGGCATAACTTTTTAACATATGCGTACTTGATTTTGTAACTGACCAAGGTGCGAATAAGGTAGTAAGTAGCCTTTTCCTTATGCAATTCATTCTTTTGGGCTAACATGATATCCAATAAAATCTCAATGGTTGAGATGTATAAACGAAACGATACTCCTGGTCGGGGTGGAGCCAATACTATTAGAGTAATATTCCATTATTCAGGATATTAATCATATCCCTACATTAGGTAGTATAGCACCCTAAAATTGGCACAGTTAAACCCTAGTAAAAGATAAAAAATCAAATTTTAACCTCAAACTGCCCGTTAACCGCCTATTACTTGTTTTGCTCATTTTTTGTGCCATTTTTAGGATTTGTTTTGACCGTTGGACAATATCATCGCAGATTAGACGAAATCATCCCAGATATGATGAATTCATCTGGAACAGAATGTCCAGACGATTTTGCCCCAAAACCAAATTTTCATAATTAGCTTCTATTTCAATAGCCTCTCTAATTTGGGCAGAAGCGCGTCTACGCAGTTGGAGATTCCCCCATTGGAGA
The DNA here is from genome assembly GCA_028583015.1 of Wollemia nobilis. NCBI lineage: Eukaryota > Viridiplantae > Streptophyta > Pinopsida > Araucariales > Araucariaceae > Wollemia > Wollemia nobilis. The sequence goes on along the minus strand of JAQPPZ010016879.1, from coordinate 11,044,391 downwards.
TCTCCTATATTGGGATGATCCCCAACCTCCTAACCTGTCCCTAATCCTATATAAACTAAGATTTTCTCAGTTTATCCCCCTGACTCTCTGCCTGAAACTTTGCTTAAACCCCTTGCACTTCCACGCATCTTAGAGCATCCCCACACCATCATTTGAATTCTGTATTTCATGTTTTCTTGCAGGAACTTTACTATTTTTCAGTCAAAGCTAGATCATATCATCACAAGTGATTCCATACTATTTTGGATGATCTTGTCAAGGAGTGCAGACGATCTCGTATGATTGGAGGTGATCTTGACTGTAATCCGGATTGGGGGCAATCAGAGCCCAGAGTTTGCATTTCCTTAGTTTTTTATTTGCATTTTCCTATTATATTTCTATGCTATCTTAAATTATTATATTTATGCATCTTGGAGTTCACCTCACTTAGCATAACCGCATGATAAAGTTAAGATCAATCATTAAATCTACTGTATTTTCCTTATTTTTTTATTTGAATCCATGATTTAGGCATGTTTGTTGTTATTGCTATCATTTTAATTTGCTTCTACAGTTGCATATTTGGTATTTTGTATCTATTTCTGTGATTGCATGTTTATGACAAATTCGTCTCACGAATTCATTAGATTTTAGATGATTTTGTTTGATCTCAAATGACCGTCTGTGATTTGAGATGATCCTATGAAATATCAGACGATTACGTATGAATTGAGGCGATCTAGACTATTACAAAACTTAGAATCTTCATTAGACATCCAGAATTAGGTATGTTATGTTCTAGCTAGCATATTCTCTATGGTCAACATTCATTCCTATTTTTTGTATTCATTTAAATCAACATTGGCATATAGAATAGTTTAGATTCATCTTGGCAAAACCTAGGAGTTGAATGATTAAAGTGCAAAATGAATACATCAAACTCACTATCAACCTAGGCGTGGAAACTGCCACTCAAAAGTTTCCTGGTGAACCCACCATCCACCAAAAATTCACCCTTATACCCCTCCCTCGAGAGGCAGGACCTTCAAAGGGCCTCTCAGTCCGAGGTATTGTCCCATATTTCTTGCATCCTCATTTTGGGCATAGATCCTATAGCCTGAGGGTAAGGATGCGAAAAATTTGGAGCGATACATTTTGGTGAACCCGACATGAATAACATAGGCATATTTCTGATTCAAAAATATAAAAAAAAATATATATATATATATATATATATATATATATATATATATATATATATATATATATAATATATATATATATATGTATACAAAAATAAAAATAAAAACAAAATCATCATTTCAAGTTTGTATGTTTTATATTCAATTCTAAATAGTAGATGCTAAATATTACTTTTAGAAGTACTAAAGAAACCATGAGTTTTTACTCAAATCAATATGAGCCCATTAGTAATGTTGGAAGAATTCAGCCAAATACATTTGTTGATTATGACCAACCTCATCCCTATTCAACATCACCTCCATCACACTTTTCTCATTTTTCATCATTACCCCAACAGGACAATCCCTTTTCCAATCCTCTTCATAATGATATTATCTATTCTCCCATATATCCATATTATGTCTATCAATCCACATACAATCCTCCTCCACCCTTTCAATATTCTTCTTTCAATACAACACATCCATTTCAACAAGTAAATACTTATTCTTCCAATCCTACCATGCACTCACATCATACTTCACAATCTTCCTATCATCATTCTACCCATAACAAAGAAAAGAGAGGTAAAAAACCATTAGGTCATTTTATGACTGAACTCCTAAGGCACTTATCAAAAACCTCTCAAAAACCTTCATCACGTATATTTACAAAACTCAATCAACCAATGGATATAATTCTCAAGCATTTACTTGATACAAATAATATTGAACTCCCTTCCATAAGACAACTTGATGCCACATCAGATTGGTTTAAACCTGAGCTACATTGTGAATATCATAGAGTAGATGGACATATGACACAAAATTGTAAAGATTTAAGATGTGCAATTCAATATTTGATTGATGAGGGTATTTTTAATATAAAGGAATTACAATCTATAACTAATTATAAATCTCCAGTAAACAATCAAACTCCTACACAACAAATACCAATAATCAATCAAGACATGGGGATCTCCCAAGAACCCCTATTCAATTATCAACAATAGGAAATCAATCAAATATTGCATGTTAATGTGTCCCATCATGATGATATTACTAATATTGTAACAGAAACTACAAATGAGCAACCTCAAGTTCAATCAACTCAATCTGATATTCAAGATATGGATTCCTCATTTTACCAACCTTCAAAACTATCTTTGGCTCTAGAGAATGATCCAAAATGGAATGTAAGCATAGAAAGCTCATCTTTAGAATCAAAATCTCAATCTGAAATCCCCTTTGATAGCCAACAACAAGTGATTAATCCTCAAGCAAAGATATCCCTTTTAGAAGTATTACAAAGTTCTCATAAGGAAACTTTGTTCAAGATACTTAGCCAACAATTTGTTCCTCATGATATTTTCCCTAAGAATATAATTAATGGTGTAAGCCCTCTTGAGGTTAACCATATTTCATTTTATGATGAGGATATTCCTTCTCCACAAGAAGACTCCTATCTTTACATTACAGGATCTAGTAAAGAAACACCTGTTAAACTATCATGGTAAATAATGGCTCCTCTCTTAAATTATGCACTTATCAATTATTCCAAAAACTCAAATTAAAGGAAGAAGATCTTAATGAATCAAATGTTATTATAAAATATTTTAACAATAAAATTCAAGAAGCTCAAGGTACTATAATTATTCCCTTTAATATTGGATCCAAGATCCTGGATACTTTGTTTTATGTAGCATATTGCCCTTCACCTTACAATCTACTTCTCAGAAATCCTTGGATTCATACGATGAGGGTTGTCCCTTCTACTCTTCACCAATGTTTAAAGTTTGAACTTGCAAGTAAAATTGTTACCATACATAATGACTCAACACCATTTGAAGAATATTTAACGGTTGAAACATCAAGTTCTATACATTCTCCATTGTCACCATTACCTTCTATCCATCACTTTTCTTCATTCATATATGATCATCCTTGTTTACCAAATAACACCCATGCATATCTTTCACATATGCTCCCTCCATATTATCAAGACTTGAAATATAGTGATAAGAATGAAGAACCTTCTTATCCTTCTGACATTTTATTTTGTAACATGATCAATTTTACACATATAAAAGTAAAATCTTTTGCTACATTATTCTACATTATAACAAAGCTTTTGTTATCACTACCTTTTATTCATCACCTTTTGTTCTTACCTTCAACATAACCAAATTATCCTTCAAAACCTCCTTTGATTTTGAAGCAACCTTAGACATGCTATACTCAAATAACCTTGTATAGTGTATATAGATCATCTTGTATATAGCACCAATTTCATCAATCAAAATCAAAATATAAAAACATCAAAATCGTCAAAATCTTCAAAAACATATTTTATTTTCATACCTATCAATTCTTGAAGTATTGCAGTTATATTTTCAATTATTTTGGATAAATTAGCATTTATTTGGAATCCCGCACTTTCACATTCACATGAATAAATATCTTGATTTTATTTTGTATGATTATTAATCTCTCTTATATCAAAGTCCACAGTTGAATTAAATAAAGTTTTGAGCATAGAGAACTGATCTTGTTATTTACTTGAACCAAATATATCTTTTCACATTAAAATGATTTCATTGCAAATTCAATATGATGCTACTTAGTAGAAGTGGTTTCCTGAGCGAAAAGTTTCCCCTGCTATCCTATCATGCACATGGTCTAGAATATTTGAGAATTGACAAAAGGACAAGCTCACCCGTACCCGAAATAAAAATCCCTTGCTCTACAGCTAATCCGAGCAAGTATCCCTAGTATAGGAAGAAAAAAAAAAGTCAAAGAAAATGAGAAGAAAAAAAATATTATTTTGTACCATCGCAAAAATATTTTAGCATTATCTCAATTTCAAGCAAAAATACAAAAAAAAAAAAAAGAGAAATAAAAGAAAAAGCAAAATAAAATAAATCCCTTTCCCCACCCCTTGAAAATAAAATAAGGGTGAATGAGCTTGAATCCCTGGAATTCTCAATTATTCAAAAATTGTGAGGTAAGCCCCATAACAGGTGGTTTGTGCCCAACCCGCTTGGCCTTGGGTAATTCCTAGCACGGTGATATTTCTGTCACATTAGCGACCTTCTTTTGTATAGACCTATGTCAGCTTATGGATTAGCTAGCTCTTGATAACCTAACTTACACAGTAGTCTGGTATGGTTACATGCATACAAATCATGGTTAACGAACATTCATTTGGTTAAAGTCAAATTACTTGTATCAAATTATCTTGCTCAAAATTGGTGAACGAACAATACAATTGCACACACATTTGTATTTGAGAGATTTTCTATAATTATGATAAATCAAGATCGACAATGAACTCACATATGCACATAAGGGTTCCTTACAAATCTACATTTGTCTTTAAGATAATTTAAAATATTTCTGCAACTCTTTTGGAATAAATTTTATTCTTATTTCAGAACATCTGTTTAGTATAAACACAATTACATACATTGTTTTCCAAAATCCAAAATTATTTTACACAACTTATTACAAAATCTAGCAAAATAAAGTCAAGTTTATATTATTATTTTCTGTTTATCAAAAATCAAAAATCAATCATGCAATAAAACCAAAATATCAAATTCTCTTTGGATTTTGCGATGATGGTATAAGTCTATACCTATAATTCTATGCCTAGCGCAAACCATTGTTCTAATTTTATTTTCCATTTATTTTAAAACAAATTCATAAAAACATATGACTTGCATCATTATGTTACACAATTATGCTTTAAAACAAACGAACACTTATTATATTTCATGTCATTATGTCAACATTCAATTTTGCAATGATGGTATAGTTCCTAGGAACTTATGCAAAATTTTTTATCACACTTAGGAATTTATGCCTAGAAAAAATCATATTTCTTTTATATGTCATGCATAATATTTTGAAAATCTGAAAAAAAATCATCACCATAATCATTTTCATCACCACAACACAAAGTCTTAAGACAGTCTCTTAAGCACTCTTTTACTTTTAACAATATTTCTATCCTGGGATTAGCTTGACGACCTAGCGAGCGGCGACTCCATGAAATGGTCTATAACAACAACAATGTCCTTTGAAATTATTGTTAGAAGTCCTTTTTATTTTTTTCAAATTACACCAAAACAACCAATTTATTTACATCAGATTATTTCATTTACAATTTTATGCCATGATATCAAAATATAATATTTCAAAACGACATAATTACATGAATATTCAATCTCAAATTAAAGCATCATACAACATATACACAAGTCATATCATCAAAAACAATACCATATATATATATCAAATTATGTACATCATATCAAAACTGGATTGGTATGCCATAATCTATACCTTGGCATACTCAATCCTCTCAAAAATCTATACAATCTTTGTGCAGTCTATAGCCAGCTATCCTTGAGAAGCCCTCGATCTCTCAGCTTCATCTACTCCTCTGCCCTGACGTGGAGGAGGTGGTCCCATAGGAGTCTGGGCTGTGTCTCGGGTCCTTGTCATCGATCATGAGGATGTCCTCAATTATCCCATCATGACCGGATCCGTAATTGGGGCTGGTAGTGGTACCCTCTAGTTCTTTGGAACCATGTGATAGTATAACCCCTGGTAGAATGCGGTCTGAGCAATAGACCATGCCAGATCCTGAGTGCTCGCTCCTCTGCCCTGAGCTTTGAGCCGTGTGGCCTCATCCTATAGCGTCTGCACTTGAGCTCAGAGGTGGACAACCTCAGCCTAGAGAGTCGCTGTCTCATTGCTATCCCCTACATTGACACCCTTGCCCTTATCATGTGATGGTGGTCTCTCCTGCTGCTATGATGGGAGTCTCTCCTCCCTCTGCCCTATCTCCTATGGCCTCTGTGGAGCCCATTCCATCCTCTAGCGTCTCTCCTACGGAGACCGTCGTTGCTCTACCCCGTCACAACCCCACGCTGCCTCAATCGTAGCTTGGCGCCACCTCCCCATCTGACGCACAACTGCATGCATTGGACCCTATGCCCTCATAATTCAAGGAGGGTAGATGCTTGCGTACCAGACATCATATCCATCAGTCACCCCAATGTTATCACCATCCACTGGCTAGATGGGGGCATCATCAGCATCGTGGATCCAGAACCACTGCATGTCTGGAGCCCTTCTTAGTGTGGTACTATCTCAAACAGTCTGGGAGTACTCATAATCCCTGAGATAAGGGATCTCCTACTAAAGACCGAACTATCGTAGTACCCAGTCGTAGCGATGGAGCTCTACCTCTCCCCTCTCCATCCTCAGCCAGTAGACTCGCTTGATGTGAGCCAGCTCCTGCCCATACTTTGCCCACCTAGGGTGCTCTCGCCATGGCCTCCAGGTGATCTGGTCTGGGATGAGGTCATCCAACAACCTCCATGACATCGATAGATCTATCCATCGATGTGACCCTCTTTGTAGCCACCAATAGTAAACCAGAGGCCTCTCTTGGTCAACCCCTATTAATAGGAGCCCTACCGGCCTCTGCACTGCAATGTGCTCCTAGCACCAAATCTATAGCAGCGATGTCAAGACCAGACATCGACCTCCCTTGTATACGACCCCATGCAGGATCCTATAAAAGTGACATAGTACAAAGCTACCCCATGTATATCTATAGCTGTGGTCTCTCATGTCGCAAACTATGTCTGAGAGAACCCATGGTAGTATGCACCCACTCTGGTGGCACAGCAGTAAGCCATCGACCACCCCTGCCAAAACCTGAGTCAGCCTGGATGCCCCAGGCATTTGTCGTAGAGAATCAATGTTCACCTTGCCCTTATTTAGGGCGAAGCTCGAATATTCGGTCAGTCTCATCATCGTCTGGCCCTTATTTATCGCAAGTGTCATCAGTCATCCCTATATGGGGATCCTCATGATCCTCCATACATCCTCTAGAGTGGGAGCCATCTCCCCTGTTGGTAGTTGGAAATAGGACGACCTCGGATACCACCTCTCTACTAGGGCTATCAGTAGCCCCATATCCATCGGTACTTGTGGCATCTCTACCACATGCCGTAGCCCGACCTGTGCTATTTGGTCATGCTTTTCCTGGTCGAGAGCGGCCAAGTCGTCTCTCAGCCCATCGTATTTCCATTCTTGGCTCTTTAGTAATCCTTTCTACAAAACAAATAATAAAACAACAAAATTTATTAATAAATCAATCATTGCAATCAAATTAAACACATTTTAAATCAAGTTTAAAGATGATATCGTCTACCATTGGATGATATCGTCCCAAATTGGTCAACATCATCCTTTGTTAGGATGAAATCATCTTTGATTTCACAACTTGGGGATTGCCCCTTGTTGGACGAGATTGCCCCTAGTTCGTCGATTTTGCCCTCAGAAGAAATCGACGTTTTAGGGACGATTTCGATGAAATAGGGACGATTTCATCCCAACATCGTTGACGGCCTAAAAATGGCCGTGATGCCCCAAAAAATCAAAATTTAAATCCAAAAATTGTACAAAGTTAATTCAAACATAATCTACTAGGATTAGATCCTTACTCGTAGCCCGCATCGGACCTCTGTCGCTCTGTGCGCTGTCTCCACCATTTTTCTCTCTGTAGAGATCTAGAATAGTAAAAATGAATAGTAAAAAAAATGAATTAGGGTTTTCCCTATTTTTCTTAATTTTATTCAAAACCAAAAACATTTTAATTTTGCTTTTCCATGTTTTTACCTCAAACGTTCGATTTGGGTAAAAACACGGAGGGGGCACCATAGTCAGCAGTCGTACGATTCGACCAAGAATCGTCGTTTAAAAAATTGAGTACATTTTTTGTTTCTCGTAAAACGAGAAGAACTCATATTTAACACATTTTATTTAAAAAATTCGCTAAAGACGAGGCAAAATGTAGCACCCTAAAATTGGCACAGTTAAACCCTAGTAAAAGATAAAAATTCAAATTTTAACCTCAAACTGTCCGTTAACCGCCTGTTACCCGCTTTCCCCATTTTTCATGCCATTTTTAGGATTTTTTTTACCGTTGGAAAATATCATCGCAGATTAGACAAAATCATCCTAGATCTGATGAATTCGTCTGGAATAGAATGTCCAGACGATTTTGTCCCAAAACCAAATTTTCATAATTAGCTTCTATTTCAATAGCCTCTCCAACTTGGGTAGAAGCACGTCTGCGCAGTTGGAGATTCCCCCGTTGGAGATCTCCCAGATTGGGATGATCCCCAACCTCCTAACCTCTCCCTAATCCTATATAAACTAAGATTTTCTTAGTTTATCCCCCTGAATCTTTGCTTGAAACTTTGCTTAAACCCCTTGCACTTCCATGCATCTTAGAGCATCCCCACACCATCATTTGCATTATGTATTTTGTGTTTTCTTGCAGGAACTTTTCTATTTTTCAGTCGAAGCTAGCTCGGATCGTCGTAAGCGATTCCATACTATTTTGGATGATCTTGTTAAGGAGCACAAAAAATCTAGTACAATTGGAGGCGATCCTGACTGTAATCCAGATTGGGGGCAATCAGAGCCTAGAGTTTGCATTTCCTTAGTTTTTTATTTGCATTTTCCTATTATATTTCTATGCTATCTTAAATTATTATATTTATGCATCTTGGAGTTCACCTCATTTAGCATAATCGCATGATAAAGTTAAGATCAATCATTAAATCTACTGCATTTTCCTTATTTTGTTATTTGAATCCATGATTTAGGCATGTTTGTTGTTATTGCTATCATTTTCCTTTGCTTTTGTAGTTGCATATTTGGTATTTTGTATCTATTTCTGTGATTGCAGGTTTATGAAAAATTTGTCTCATGAATTCGTCAGATTTCAGATGATTCTGTCTGATCTCAGATGACCGTCTATGATTTGAGATGATCCTATGAAATATCAGATGATTACATACGAATTGAGGCGATCTGGACTGTTACAAAACTTAGAATCTTCATCAGAAATCCAGAATCAGGTATGTTATGTTCTAGCTACCATATTCTCTATGGTCAGCATTCATTCCTATTTTTTGTATTATTTTAAATCATAATTGGCATATAGAATAGTTTAGATTCATCTTGGCCAAACCTAGGAGTTGAATGATTAAAGTGCAAAATGAATACATCAAACTCACTATCAACCTAGGCGTGGAAACTGCCACTCAAAATTTTCCTAGTGAACCCACCATCCGTCAAAAATTCACCCTTATACCCCTCCCCCGAGAGGCGTGTTAAACTCAGCGAACAACAATTGTATTATTTAGTAGAGTTTAAATAATACATCAGTAGCCGAGAATAGCACATCCGACATAACTGAACTGTTACATTGTAACAGTGTAACAGCAAAGTAATGTAAATACAAACAATATTGTTAAATACGCTAACATCCCCCTTTATTACATTATTTGGGTAATGTAATAACTAATAGCTATACTAACATCCCCTTACATTATTTTGCAATACAAAGTGAGCTATGAAACAATTCAAATTTGACACGTCCAAGTGCCTTAGTGAAAATGTCTGCAACTTGAGCATCGGTGGGAATGTGTTGAAGCTGAATTCGGTGCTTTGGAACTTCATCTCGAATGAAATGACATTGTGTGTCAATGTGCTTTGTTCTTTCATGATGGACTGGATTCTTGACGAGGTTCAGAACACCCTAATTGTCGCAAAACAAGTGTATTGGAGATTTTGATGGATGGCCCATACTTTTCAGAATGCGACGTAACCATATCACTTCGCACACAGCTTCACGTGCGGCGTGATATTCTACCTCTGTTGATGAAATAGCAACCACCTGTTGCTTCTTGCTGTGCCAAGAGACAGGATCGGATCCCAGATGAAAAATGTATCCAAAAGTTGACTTACGATCATCAAATGATTCGGCATAGTCGGAGTCCATGTATCCTTGCAAGAAGAATTTGTTGTTCCTCTTGTATTCTAGGCCATATTCCATAGTACCACAGACATAGTGAAGAACATGTTTTGCTGCTTTCCAATGAGTGGTCTTAGGCTCCTGCATGAACCTCAAAAGATAGTTGACAGCAAATACGAGATCTAGCCTAGTATTGGTTAGATATATGAGACTCCCAATCAACTGTCGATAGAGAGTACCATCTACCTGAGGTGAATCATCATATCGCGATAACTGAAGTCCATTCTCCATCGGAGTTGCCATTGGCTTGCAATTAGTCATGCGATATTTTTCCAGCAATGTCTTGGCATATTTTTTCTAAGACACTTTGATGGAGTGCTCCTTCTGGCTGAATTCCAGACCAAGACAATAATGGAGAAGTCCGAGATCTGTCATCTCAAAAGATTTGCACAAGTTTCTTTTGACAAGTAGAGATCATAGTTTCTGAACTCCCTGTAATGAGCAGATCATCCAAATAGAGTACAAGCAACACTATCTCAGAACCCTATTTCTTGAAATAGAGGTTTGCATCTGACGGAAATCTCTTAAATCCATGCTTGCATAAGGTGATTGTCCATTTTTATATACCAAGCTCGAGGAGCTTGTTTCGGACCATATAAGGATTTGACCAATTTGCAAACCTTCTGCTCTTGGCCTTCCACTTCAAATCCTTCAGTCGAGTCATGTAGACTTCTTGGAGATCACCATTTAGAAAGGCACTTTTGACATCCATCTAGTGAACTTTCCACCCATATTGTGCTGCCATAGCACACATAACCCGAATTGTGGTCATCCGAGCAGTAGGTGCAAAAGTTTCCTCGTAGTCGATGCCTTCCTTTTGAGCATAGCCCTTTGCAACAAGACGGGCCTTATGCTTATCAATTGTTCCATCTGCCTTGTACTTGACTCTGTATACCCATTTGCAGCCAATGGGCTTCTTTCCATGTGGCAGATCAACAAGCTTCCAAGTTTTATTTTTCATCAGAGACTCATACTCTGTATCCATAGCGGCCTTCCACTGAGGCTCACTAAGAGCATCTTGCACTGATGCAAGTTCAAGATCATCTATGGTAGACATGAACGCCCTATCATCATCAATATCCATATCCTCTACTTCTGTACTTGGAGTCATAGAAAGTTCCTCAAAAGATTGATAAAGATCATCAACCTCACCAGTTTCTCTGGCTTCTCTTTCCTTTTGATCCATACTGCGTGTACGAGGTCTATCCAAATTCAAATTGGGAGTGGATAAATTTGCATCTCTGATTGTATTTGTACACCATTTAGGATTCTTCTTCGGTGGAGTTGAAGAAGATGTAGAAGGACCTCCTGTCTGTGTTGACAAAGGAATCTTCTCTTCCTTAGATTCCACAATATCTTGGTGTACTTTAGATGTGCTTTGTGATGTGAAAGCTTCATTAAAGACAACATCTCTGCTGATATGATTTTTCTTGGTCAAAGGATCTATCAACCGATATCCTTTAGAGTGCTCAGAATAACCAAGAAAAATACATCTCAGTGTTTTCTCATCTAGCTTCTTCCTTTTCTCTTTCGGTATGTGCATGAAAGCATGACATCCAAAAATACACAGATGAGATATGGAGGGTTTTCGACCACTCCATGCTTCCTGTGGAGTAATTCCTTTTAGGGACTTTGTGGGTGCCCTATTCAATAGATACACTGTAGTGGTGACAGCTTCTGCCCAATATTTTTGCCCAAGAGTAGCTCCTATGAGCATACAACGAACCATTTCCATGATAGAACGGTTCCTTCTCTTAGCAACTCCATTTTGCTGAGGAGTATAGGCAGTTGTTAACTGTCTCTTGATTCCATGCTTATCTAGGAATGCAAAAAATTCATTAGAGGTAAACTCTCCCCCTTGATCTGAGCAGAGGGTTTTAATAGAAGCTCCTGACTCCTTCTCAATGGATTTCTTGAACTGCTGGAAGAATGCGAAAGCTTTAGATTTCAGTTGGAGAAAGAAAACCCACATCTTTCGTGAGTAGTCATCTACGAATAACTAAAAGTACCTCTTCCCTCCACAACTGTTGGGTGTGAAAGGACCGCACAAATTGGTGTGAATTAACTCCAGAGGTTTTCGTGCTCTTGTTGAGCTCATCTCAAATGGTACTCTATGCTGCTTTCCTGCCAAGCAGTCAGAGCACACTGGCAATGTGGCAGAAAGGGAAGGAAGACCCTTTACCATCTCATACTTACTCGAGCTCCAGTAAGTAGCCGTAACTAAGATGCCCATATCTCTTGTGCCATAGGGAAGTTGCCTCCTTGGTAGAGACAGTCATGGCAACATGTGGAGTAGAGATAGCATCTAGTGCAAATAAGTCGTGCTTATATGAAGCTGTTGCAATCTGCTTACCCTTCCTGGTAATGGTACAACACTTCTTTCCATTCTCAACACAAAAGTTGACAACCATATTTCTATCCAGGATTTGTGTCACTGACAACAAATTGTTGGCCAATCTTGGAACATAGAGGACTTTGTCAATCTGACACTTGCCATCAGGAAGAGTGACTGAAACTATACCCTCTCCCTGAACCCTATAGGTTTTATCATCAGCAATGGTGACAGGTTTGCCCTCTTTGGCCACAAATGATTCAAACCACGATCTGTCGCCGATCATATGTTTGCTAGCTCCGAATCGACATACCAAATAGGATCCCTCTGTGTGGAATCTGTGGTAGTCATGAGCACCTTGTGTGCTCATTCAGAATCTGAGTCAGATTCTTCAACAACAACATTCACCTGAGGTTGCTTGTTTTTATTTTGTGGTTTGTTTTGGCCTTTCTGCTTGTTCTTATGCCAACACCTATTGGTGTCATGGTTGTCTTTCTCACAGATCTTGCATCACCTCTTCTTCTATTGAGGTTGTTTACCTTTCCCTTTCGTATCCTGTTGAGAATTTCCTCCTTTCTGAAAGTTGCCTCTTTTTTGCCCATTACCTTTCTTCCTAGAACCTTGCCTGTTGGTGTATAGGGCTGTATTGGAAGAATCATCCTTGTGAAGTTGGCGTGCCTCCTATTGTTGAAGAAGATTGACCAACTCGATGTAGGTAATTTGTCGTTGAGACACCTGGATGGAGGTGATCAACATATCAAATGAAGAAGGTAAAGCTCTCATCACAAGTGAAATGAGAAGCTTTTCGTCCACAGTATCTCCCAAAGAACTCAATTTCTCTTTCAACTCAGACATTCTGCACAGAAAGAGTTCAACTATTTCACCCTGCCTCAAACTCAGGTTATGAAGTTTTTGTTGAAGATGAAGAATGGTGGATTCATTCTTTCCCTCATAGATGGTTCTAAGGGCATCCCATGCATCTTTACCACTTGCTTTGTCAGCTATATGAGGTTGCACTTCATCTGAAATAGCAAACAAAATGAGCACCTTTGCTCTACTATCTTTCTTGTCAAAAGCTATCTGATCTGCGGAAGGACCTGTGGATCCTGCTGTTGGTGAAAGCCTAGTTGCTACTCCAGTAAAAATATCCCACAAATCTTCCATTTGGAGAACTGCCTTCATTTTATGTTTCCATGGTGTATAATTTGGACCTTTCAATAACTGATGCAGATCAGTCATCAACTTTGCAACAATAGCCATAGTGAAGGTTCCTTATATCACCAATTGGTCCCCATTTCGATATACCTTTTGCTAGGCCATTATACCATACAAAATACCCGCCCTTACGTGAGGGAAACTATAGGTATTTAGAAAGATCAACAAAAATCACCCGCCCTTACGTGAAGGAGACTATAGGTGAGTTTTAGAGATCATACAATACGTGGAACATAAGCGGTACTAAAAGGGAATCGCCTTGTTGATGGCACCTACCATAGAATATTCTTCTCATGTGTGGGGCGTAACTTCCCCTAAACACTATGAAGAATACTTCGTCAGGATTTACGCCTAAACACAAGTGCGATAAAGGGTAGTGGATGGAGTAAAAAAATGCAAAAAATGGCTAACTTATCTCTCCCCGACGATTTATAGAGAACAAGCTCAGACGTCATTGTAGTAGCTATATTAGGTGGCGGATACAGTAGCCAAATCATGACAGCTTTACCTGTAAGTGCTGGCCAGAGGTATCACAAATACCGAACGCTGCAGTGCAATAAATTGCACGGATGGGTTTTAATTATTTCGGGGACTTAGGGAGTGTTTGATTTTAATTTTTAATGTTATAGTGCAAAAAATGAAATATGCAACATACAACAAAAAAAAATGCCCACAAGAATAACCCACAAGGTGTCGGTCACAGCCAAAAATGCACCTTTTACAGTTCGCCAAATTGCTATTTTTCGGAAAATTACTCACATTCCCCCTTTGATTTTTTGAAAAAATATCCCCCCTTAAAAAATTTTCCTTTAACAAAGCATTTTAATAATTATTATATATTTAAAATTAAAATAAATAATTTTAATTTATATAGTTTTATAACTTATGAAAAAATAAATTAAAATTAAAAATTTTAATTTATAAAGTTAAAAAACTATATTAAAAAAAATTAAAATTAAAAATTTTAATTAAAAAAATAATAATTAAAAAAAAATAACTTTGACAAAAAAAAATTATACCTTGGGGGGAGTCGGCGGGATTTGAACCCCCGACCTGCAGGCTCCCTGAGCCTTACCGCACGGCTCACGACCACGTGAGCCAGCGGGCTGATCCGAGAGGATCAGTCAACCTCCTCCCTTTTCAATGCCCGAATGCTCCTCCTCCTCGGCCTCACGCACTGCTGCTCTGCGGCTCCCGACACTCTGTGCTCTGTGCTGCTCTGCGGATCCCGCTGCGTTTTTTTTTTAATTAAATCGCGTGTTTCGCGCTATGCATGAAGGGGGGGGTTTATACTCCCCGTGCGGGCAGAATTTGAATTTCCCGCTCAGCGCGGGGGGGGGGCGTTGGGTGGCGCGCTCCGCTCCCTCCAGCAGGGGGGCTACGACGCGTCCTCCCTCGGACTGCATCCTGGTTGGGGGACTGCATCTTTTACTATTTACATTTTACTACGGATGATTATTCACATTGTTACGTGAATAATATTTGTTAATAGGTTAGTTTTTAGCTACCTTTAGGGTGGGGCAACTTATAACGCATTAGTTAGAGTTATATTAGGATAATATATTTATATTATTCTAAAGGCTATTCATAGCCTATTTTTGTCCTATTTAAACATCATATGAATAATATATTTTCTATGGTTTATGCATATTATTTCCTTGTTGCATTTGCCATCATTGGAATCAGATCCACGGAGCAACACTTAGAGCGAATCTGGACAAGGTAGGCATCGACCCATTCCATCTGGACTAGGGGCTCAAATCCTGACACATGAGACCCCCTGGATAGGACCCGCATCTCGAGGTAGCATCACTAGAAATTGCACAGATCCTAAGGTGGATTCGGCACAAAAATCAAGGTACTCACAACCACAAATCCCAAGGTGGATCCAACATAGAAATCAAGGCACTCATGACATGGTTCTCAAGGCATGAAATCATTCGACATCTGATGGAATTCTCTTCTAACCTACAAGCATGGAATACCACAGTGCTGATTCTGATCTTATGTATGATGAAACCTGGAGGGTACTAAAATCCTGCAGACACTATGTATGCTGACATCATTATTTGAATGACGAAACTCTACAGGGCACTAAAATCTTGTAGATGTTGAATAGATAGTTTACACCACCCAGAACTACCAATTTGGTAGAGCTGTCTCATCTCCATGTTGGTGACCTCACATCGATGGCCTCTCGTCACTCCACATAATAGCCCATGCACACGTGACTAAAGTGGAAGTCAGCATAATAGCTCACTCACATGTGACTAATGCGAAAGCTGATGTAATAGCCCATGCATACGTGACTAATACAAAAGTCATAACTAGCACCTAACACTACCCTACCTGCAACTGACATCACATGCACCTCAATACCACGTTGAACATTATCGGATTTGACCCTGCATGCACTTCAAGGATGACATGGCATGATGATATGGCATATGAGATGGCATGCACATATGGCACTCCCTGACTGGCTTATGTGGTAAGAGACTGGTTGCTAACTTGGTGATCTGACTGGGTAAATAACTAACGTGGTGGTGAATTTTTTGAGGTACACGTGGCATGATATGATTCATCACACATGGTGTTGATTTTGTGTTGTGTGATTGGTCAACAAGGGTGATGAGGTGTCCTTGCATGATTTTTTGTGTTGGATGGAAAAATATTGGACTTGATTGCCCGAAGGCAATCAAAGTCAATAAGGGATTGAATTGGTTTTAAATCAGTTTGAATGCACTCTCAAAGCGCATGTGGGGTATTACATATCCCAAAAGCCTTTTTCAAGGCTATTTTTTATCCACCTTGTGGCAGATAATGCCTTAAATACATAAGGCTCACTCCCTCTTACCCGTTGGGCTAGGCAGCCCGATTGGTAGTGCGGGCAATGCTAAAACACTCCCCGATGGATCGGGAGTTCAACTCCCATTGGGGAGCTAAAACATAATTATTTATATAAAAAGTCAAGTGACCACCACATGGGGTGCAAAACAAAACCAAGGTGAATATTTTTTTATTTAAGTTTATTTTTTTAATTATTTTTTAGTTTTAATTTATTAATAATTTAATATTATTTTATATAATTTTTTTTATTTATTAAAAAATTATTTTTAAAATAAAATAATTTTTATTATTAATGAATTATACTTAAAATAATTAGAAAAATGCAATAAACTTAAAAATTAAAAGGGTTATTTTTTGCAATTTTCAAATCAAAGAGGGCTTTTGTTTTCTCCCAAAAAGGGGATATAAGACATTTAAGAGCACCATTGTTTTTGCAAATTAAAGAGCCTAAAACTCTTCTCAAAAGCCTTGTTAATTTTGCAAACAATAAATGATCAAACTTTAATTTTTTTTTGCCAAATTGTAACACAAGGAGACACAAAAATTTGCAAACTTCAAAGTTGAAATTGTGCATTTGTTTTCTCCAAGGGGGGATATAAGACAAGAAATTGCACATTTTATTTTTTTGCAAAATTGTTGAGCCGTCGTTTGCAAGCTCACGACGAGAAGAGATTAAAGACCTTGGGTCCACTAAAACCAAGTCGTGTGTCGATTGGTTTTGGAAGCCTTTCAAACACGGGTCGTGTGTTGACTTGACTTGAAAGGAGTGTTATTTTGTTAATTTTGCAAATCAAAGGGGGAAGACAAGAAATTGTATTTCTTTGCAAAATTGTAACACAAAGTGAGGAGCACTTAAAACAAAATCAAAACTTGTTAATTTTGCAAAACAAAAAGGAAAGGCAATTGTTTTATGCCACATTCTTTGCAAAATTGAAAAACAAGAGGAGACATAATATATCAAATTTTTGCACAACACAATTCCAAATTTTGTTGCAAAAGTTGGTGATAAAGGTGCATTTTCGATATTACTCAACACCTTTATTACAAATTGGTAAATTAGGTGCATTTTCGGTAGTGACCGACACCTAAGTGATAATAATTTGTGGGCACTCTTTGATTGATTATTGCATTTACTTTCTTGTTTTATGCAATTATAAGTCACAAAATCAAGAGCACTCAAAAATCCCAAATTTCACACTCACTTGTGTAATTCATTGCACAGGTATAAAACCAATTTTTCTTGATATTCTCTCCTAAATCAAAACCCCTAATTCACTCTTATTTGTTTGGCTCAATTTCCTCAAACTGATTATCCCTCTTTAAGAGGATTTTTAGGTAGGTGCCATTAAATATCTTTTTGAGTGAATTATCTTTTGGTACTATTTTAGGGTATATCAAAAGAAAGAACAAGTTTTTGTAAAATAAGGAACCTTGAAAGTAGCAATCTTTTGCACTAAGGGGGGATAAATCCTTTCTTCCTTCAAACATAGATTTTGACAAGAGGGAGATAAAACTTGTAAAGGCAATCAAAAAAGTAGAAGTCATAAAAATTATACCTTTTATTTTAGGCTTCATAATAGCAACCATGCTTGAAGTACTTGCAATAAGGAAGGATTATTTGGTGAAATTTTTTGATAAAATTTCCTAGAAGGTAAAGTTTTGTAAAAATTGTAAAAATAACAACCATGAGACCAATCGGTGTTGGTTTTAAAACAAGAAAAACTAAAATGGCAAAGGCACATCACAGAGGCCATGTTTCTAGTGAAGTGTCTGATTTTGATTCTAATTTTGGTTCAAAAAGAGCACACAAAGTGCTCATGGCTAAAACAACATTGTAAAGGGGAAACAATTTTTTTTACCTTAGGCAAACACCATTTACACTCTCTTTTTAGGCTTCATAAATAGCATAATATTTTTTTTGAAGTACTTACAATAAAGGGGTGATTGTACCTCTTTTTAGGCTTCATAAATAGCAAACTCTCTTTGATTGAAGTACTTATAACAAAAGGGGAGATTTTCTAGTGTAAAATTTGCCTAGGAGGCAATCTTTGTAAAAGCCTTAAACAAGATTCATGAGTTGCACATCTTTTGCAATTAAGGGTGGGATAAATATTTATTTTCCTACTTCACACAATTTTGTATAAAAAGAGAAGAAGAATTATAAGGGTGCATTTTCGGTAGAGACCAACACCTTAGTCATACTTCTTGTAGAAATTCCATTACAACATGTTTTGCAACAAGGGGGAAACTTATAAGGGTGCATTTTTGGTAGTGACCGACACCTTAGCTACCTTATCAAAACTTTTGCAAAATCATATTGTAATAGAATGAACCTCGTATGAAGTGATCTACTCTACTACACCTAGTGGTTGCAACGGCTAGTTACCCATGCAATCCGATTGGATGACAAGATTACAATAAGTACATTTGTTGATGTGAAGACAAAGTGAGAAATGACCCACTTTTTGCTTAGAAGCAGCCAAAGCACTGTGACAAGAGAAATAACCAGCAAATCAACATCTTTTTCACTATATTGGGGCAGTTATATACATTACCCAAATAATATAATAAGGGGGGATGTTAGAGTAATATTCCATTATTCGGGATATTAACCATATTCCTACATTAGGGTAGAGTTTATTTACCGCATGGTAGATTATTTTTATTACCATTGTAAATGTCTTTTACTATTTACCTTCTACTACGGATGATTATTCACATTGTTACATGAATAATATTTGTTAATAGGTTAGTTTTTAGCTACCTTTAGGGTGGGGCAACTTATAACGTGTTAGTTAGCATTATATTAGGATAATATATTTATATTATTCTAAAGGCTATTCATAGCCTATTGTTGGCCTATTTAAACAACATCATATGAATAATATACTTTCTATGGTTTATGCATACTAGTAGTGAAGCTAGGTATTGTTTGATTACATCAAAGACACCTTGACACTCGTCATCCCAATGGAATGCAACCCCCTTGTGCAATAGTTTGTTCATGGGTTGGTATTTATCAGATAACTACGCTATGAAGCGCTTGATAGATGTGACCTTACCCTGCAGGCTTCACAACTGCTTGATGATAGTTGGGGAGGAATATCAAGGATTGTCTTGACTTTGTTGGGGTCTACTTTGATGCCTCTTTTAGAGATGATGAATCCTAAGAGTTTTCTAGATGTGATACCAAATATGCACTTCTTGGGATTCAATCTCATGTTGTGTTCAATAAGGCAATGAAGGAATTTGCTCAAAACATTGAGATGCTCATGGTGTAATAATTATTTTGCCAATAAGTCATCCATGTAATATTCCAAAATTTTATGTATATAGTCATGTAAGATGTATGTCATGGTGCATTGGTAGGTAGAACTAGTGTTTTTAATGCCAAAAGGCACGACCTTATAGTAAAATGTCCTCCAAGGCATTGTGAACACCGTCTTGAGTTGGTTCTCTAGATTAATGTGAATTTGGTTGTATCCAGAGAAGCCATCCATGAGGGATAACATTTTATGGCTTGTTGTGGCATCTACCAGGGCATCTATGTTTGGAAATGGGAACTCATCCTTAGGAATTGCTTTGTTTAGGTCTCAAAATTTGATGCAAATGTGAATCCTCCTATCAGGATTCTTTATGGGAATCATATTGGACAACCATGGCCAATAGTCCACCGATATTATGAAATTGGCATCCAACAAATTTTGTAGCTCATATTTTACTATTAGGGCTACTATCGGATGCATTTTTTTCAAATTTGTCTCAACTAGCTTGGCCTTCGGATCAAGCGTCAGATTATGCATGACTAGATTTGGATCCACTCCTGGCATGTCTTTGTAGGACTATGCAAAAGCTTCCTTCTTCTTGGTGAGAAAAGCTATGTAATAGGCTTACTTGGTGGGGTAAAATATTTCTCCTAAATTTATATATTGAGGATTCTCAGGATCTAAGCAGATATCCTTATCAATCATTGGTTCGATTGACATATGTGACCCCTCCTCCAACTGATGGGGAGTAGGGATCATATGAATGTCATCTGTTGGGTTTAGATCATCAATTAGAACATCAGGTTCAACCTTAGCTTGGAAGACAGCTTTATTAGGCCTTGGAGAGAAATTAAATGGATGTAACATCTCATCACAAGGCTAGTACTCAGAAAGCAATGGAGAGGAATCTCCTCGATCAAAGTCAATTACCCCTAAGTCGAGGTGTAATGGCCTCGATGGGTTATCCGGATCTCGCATGGGCACAAAAATGTATTTGGAAATAATATTAATGGATATATGATTTCCTATAGGTGTCTGATGGTGTCTATTAATATTGGGATATCGCAAGACTTGTGGAGGTGGTTGCGGTGGAAGCAGGATGAACAAAGGTGGTCGATGTGGCTGTGGGTGAACTTGCCCTTTTGTAGGGAGAAAATATTGCCAGATAGGGTCATGCAAGGGGAAAATTTAGAATAGGGGTGTAGTATTCCCATTGGGTATGTGGTTTTACCAATATTATAATGATCAAATTACCACTTACAATCGATGGGCCAAATTGTACAACCGTACAATATTTACAACTAGCAATGTGCAACAACTAAACAACTTGTACGGACACCAAATCGTACCACTATACGATCCCAAATCATATAGTGATAGATATTGTATGATTTCACACTTAGCCAATCTTTCAAATTTGGTTTTGCAAGCTACCATACATAGTTTTGTAACTAAACAAGTCGATCTCCCAAAACTACCAAATCGGGTAAATTCCCTTCAATCGCATAAACTACCAAATCGGGTAATTGTCTTTTGTATGATTTGTACGAACTCTGGTGTACAATTTGTATGAAATGAAGGTACAAACAAGTGCTAAATTGGATATTCTACTAGGCCAATATCTCTTAGATAAGTTTTGTAAGGGTTTAATATGGTAATTAATCCTTTTCCAGTAACATGCAAAACATATCAATGGGGCTTGAGAGAGTTCTATATCCAATGGCGATGCCCAAAAATCATACAACAGGGTTCAACATGTCTTCCTTGATATTATAATCATCCTAGATCATTACAAAAAGCTACACCAATGTTGTTTTAATTCCATTCTCCATAGCAATACATGAAAATAGCCAAAACCATCACAAAGAAGTACATGCAACAGAGATAAACTGGTAATTGCTATTCAACCATTCCAGGATCGTACACTATGTAAGAGAAACCATGAACTATGCCAAGATTTATTATTCAATAATTTCAATCACAATCAGAGATAAATAATAACACTTCACAACCAAAACTTAGACTAACCAGAATATATTAGCATATCATAACCAGAATGTAACCAGACTATCAAAAATTGAAAATGGGACCTTATATAACGTTGCCTAGGCCATTCCAAAGTGGTTCCTAAGGAAATTAGTTATTTACAACTGCCCATGCATAATAGAATGCATTAATTAAGACTTTTACTAAGTCTAACACCTTAATAATAAAATACATGCGCAATTACAACCTAAAATTATATTTCCCATGCATTTCATTTCATTACACCTTGTACAATTTACCTTTACCTTGTACGGTTTGCCCTCCTGAATGTACGGTTTACTCCTACCTATATGGTTTACAAAACTTGTCAAAACTATCAAAATTGGGAAAATCCATTTATCACTTCTTCTTCTGGGAGGTGGATTTGCTACCTACATCTGCCCTCCCCTTTACTTTGGTCGGTGTCCTCACCGACTCATCCTTTTATTTCAGTTATACCTCATAATCTATGACCAAAAATTTCAAGTCATCCACTTGGGATTGAAGAATTTCATGTTTATTCTTCAACCTGGCTACGTAGTTACCCATTTCCACTACTTTCATCCCATGGAAATTAGCTTTCTCTTCGACAATCTTCAGGAGTTCCCTCATTTGCTTTTCATGATCAATGGCACTCTTCTTTAGCTTCTCCTGCAAGTGTGCTTCTATTCGAACTGTTGCTTGTAATTCTTCATTCTTATCTGTAATGGTCTATAGATGATGATGAATATCTACCTCCAGAGCATGAACAATATCTTCTTTGGACTTCAATTGCACTTGCTTCTCCAAGACCATATCATTATATCTTTTATTGTCCTTTGTGAGCTCTTCTATCTTCTTGGCCTGTGCCACCATTTGCTCATATTTTTTGGCCAACTACGTGTTCATTTGTTCATCCTTCACTCTGAGTTGAGCCTCCAACTCCTTAATCCTATCTTCTACCATCTACGAGACTTGTCACTTCTCTTCAAGTGAACTAAGTCTGGCTTCAAAATCAGCCTTGGTGCTTAGAAATTCTTCTTCCAATTTCTTTATTTTCTCCTCTATCACAACCTTACACTTCTACAATTCTTCCTCCATTTCAATCATTTATTTTTGAGTGGCTTCTATCTCCTCCTGATATTCCTTGAGCTGATAGATCTACTCCAATCCTATGCTCAACCACTCTATCCAATGTGTTAGGAAGTTCAACTTCCTTAGAGTGATAGCCAATCCTGCAGTAACCCTCTTATGCTCCAACTCCATTGTATTCATGGGGTAAGTTAGATAATTGGCTCTATCTAGGTACAACCTCGGATGCTACCTATAATTAGTTATCACTCCCTCTAGAAAGTCATCTCTTCCTAACATCATGGTTACCTCTTCCCTGGGTAACTTCCATGGGTGTTGTACATGAATATCTATAATTATCCTTGTACACTCCTTGTTGCTCACCCATTTCATTATCTTCTCCAACTCGAGAGACACTTGTTCCTCCCACAACTTCAATTCTCCCATGCATCCAATACAAAACTATAATTTGGCGCTAGCTATGGCATTGCCTATCTAAGAGAAGAAATGTTCCATGTCATCTTCTACTCCTTGTGCCACCTCCTCAGTTTCAATATTGTCAAACTATGGTACCTTCAGAAGATAGCTTGTTTGCATTCTCTATAGTTCCTCATCTATAGGAGTTCATTCTTCCTCCTCTTCCATGTGGTGGCTAGAGCTTCCCCCAAGCTCTAGTAGTGCTCTCTATGTATTTATATTTTCCCTTGGTGGATTCTATTCCACTGTCCTCTCCACCTCCACATTATCTTCTATATTCACAATATCCTACTGATATTTTTATTCTATCGATTCCTGGGCTTCTTTCTATTTAGTGGAGCCCACCTGTTGCTCTTCGATCACCTGCTCTTCTTCCTGATTCTGCTGTGTTTCCATTATTGTGACTTTTTCAACAATAGGTTCTTCTTGTTCCTGTGATGCCTTTGTCTCTTCCTGTGCATCACTTTGATTTGAAATTTCCCCCATTATGAATTTGAAGTAGGGCTTCTTCTTTTCTCTAGACTCTTCCTCTGAGGCTTCCACTCTCACTTCAATTTTCTCCTTTTCCTCCTGAGTAGTGGTTGCTACTTCCTATGTTATCTACCCCACCTCTGTATCCTCCAATATTTTTGAAGAGTCTAAAATTTCAAATTCGTTATGCTAGAAAATCTATGGGGATTCCAACATCTTCTTTGCTTCTACCCAATTCCACTCATGCAGATCCAGCTTCTCCGAGTCTGACTATCCCTCTTCTTGCTTATTTTTCTGTATAGTCTCGGCTTATTTTTTTGGAATGGGATTATTCACCATTATTTCCCATTGCCTCCTTGTTCTTATTTGTATTGGGTTGGATTGCCTCCCCATAATTTCCTCCCTTTCCTAAACTGATGGCTACTCCTACTACCGTTGTTGCAGTTCTTGTTGTTCTAGTTTAGGTTCCAACTTCCTAGGCCTTTTCCTTCTAGGGTGTACATCCTCATCATCTGAGGAAGTATCCTCCTATATTTTAGTGGCCTGCTACTCCTTCTTTGTCCGAGACTTATCTAGAGTCTCTTTTTGAATTGGTACTAACTTTACCCACCTCAAGATGGTTGGCTTTCCTACCTTAACATCCCTAGGTTCTATCAAACCTGGAAAGTGGATTCCCTTCTCCGTAACAATATTTAACAACAATCCAATGGCATGGAATGTCATCCCAAAATTCTTTGGTCTCTTTGTCAGTACCTCGTGCATCTTCTTCTCTAAATAGGTACCCCAATCATACTTTATTCCTTTGGTGATACCCTCTACATACTGAGCCATCCAGATTGGCATCTTTGTAGCTCGTGTATCTCCTAACAGTCAAGCCATCATAGTATTCATAGCACATGGCCAATCGTTCCCTTTCAACTGGCTCTACTTAATTCCTCGAGTCCCTACACTCGAGATCTTTGCATCAGTTGATGATTTCACATTGGTAAGCGAAGTGATGATTTGATATGTCTCAATTGGATCAACCAAATTCTTAACTATCTTTGTGTCATATGCTAGAAATCCAAACATTTTCTTAAATACCTCTACCCTAATTTCTATTTTCACCGACTGCTTGCCCACATTAACATAGGTAATTCTGGTTGCAGGATTATAAGCCTAAACCATCTGCAACAGATAGTTGTAGAAGAAGGTCTTCTAGTGTGGTGGCACTTGTGCTATTATAGCTACACCAACCTCCTCAAATTATTTCCTCCAGGGGTGGTTCTTGTTCTGTTCGTTACTCCACCACCTCCTGCATGTCTCTCCTCCATGTTGTACGAAGGATATATCTGTTATCTTGACCTGACCTTCCTCAGGTCCACTACTCAGATCCTCATCTTGATCTAGAAAATGTACTTCACTCCTCAATTCCCTCCTCAGGATCCTCTCTTGTGCCATCTCCTCTCGATGTCTTGGTGGTGTTCTTCTTTGATCAACCCTCCAATACCTCTGCCCTCTCCATAACTTGTATCCTCCTCTCCTCCAAGGATGAGTACCACACCAACCACATGACTAAAAATATCACCCTTGGTATTACCACAGCTATGAATCTCTCTCTCATGTAGGGATCCTGGTGACTGTTCCACCCTATTGGCTGCAATTCTTCTTAACCAGTATCCAAACTCTTCGGTTGAAATCATTTTCTCGCCATACCTTCGATTATATTACTACTCGAACATCACCAATTCTGCAACTAGAAGTATTCTAAAAATTATACAATCTATTATAAATCATACAATATGCTTTCCCACTTGCTCCTGTATGGTTTCCTTATCAACAACCACCTCCAGATCGTACACTATTCAATATTCAACTATTCAATATTCAAACTATTTGATCTTTGGTAAATCATACAACTACAGCATGAAATCATATAGGTTCGTACTACTCCATACAGTATCCCTCTCTAGCTACTTCCCCTCATCGAATCCATACAATTTCGTATGATTCCATATGATTTTCTCTAAATGGCTTAAAACAGCCCAAAAATTACCCAAAATCGCACAATATTTTTCTTGAGACCATACAATCTACCTCTAAATCATATAGTACATCTCTTGAAACCCTTGTTCACCTAAAAATCATGTTTTTCACTTTTCTTCCATGATTTCTCTCTGAACCAGTTGCCAAAATGCCCCGATCTATCTTTTCAATGCTTTTTGGGAGCAATTTCTCAATTTTTCCATACTTGGCACAATTTATCCCCAAAAACAAATTTTTTTGGCTATTAAATAGGGTTGTACGATCTTCTCCTTCCTTTCCTCTATCTTCTCTAGTTTGTTTTTGGCCACTTCCATCAGATTAGGGTTTGTAGCTTCCTTTTCCCTATAATTTCTCCACTTCGACTCCAATTCACCACTTCTTCAAACTCTAATGTACATTTTTCAATAACCTGGTTCGTACTTGGATGTCTTCTACTATAAACCCTCATTTCTCTTCAGCATAACTCAAATTATTATTTTAATGGAGTCGAAACCTTGCTTTTTCTCCTCTGGTTTGATTTCTTCGAGTGTGAAAAGTCTTCATGGTGTGAAAAAATATGGGTCATACAATTTTGTAGATCACCGATGTATTTTAATGCCCATGTAGTTGAATTCATTTAGTTGCACACTTTTCACCTTCATCCTCTTGAAAATTTTGAATTCCTCCTTGTACGGTTTTAAAAATTGCTAGGGTGGGCCTTGTATTTAAACTATCTTCAAACCCTAACCACTCCAAATTTGAAATTGTGCCACTTTGCATGTCCTTTCATCTTCCTTGCCTAGATGATCAACAACTCATCACTTTTCATGTGATTTTTAACTTTTTCTCGTGCTTTTTCGACAACTCATCATTCCACACATGCGAACATTAAATGCGATGGTTGAAAATCATACAACTACACCCAAAACCGTACACTGTACGATCCAGATCGTACAACATGCCTCCTTGTACGATTATGCATGTACTTTTCTCAATTTTTCTTGTATGATCTCTCACTTATGATTTTTCAGGTTTAATTTGACTTTGTACGATCTATCACTTAGAGAATTTTTCTATTTTTTCTCTCTTTGAAGAGGTCACCATTTCTAGTTTTCAACCCACTTCCTTCTTAATTGCATCCCAAGGGATTTTCACAATTAAGGCATTTTTTTTTTTATTTTTTTTTTCTTTTTTTTTTCTTTTTTTTTTTTCATTTCCTAACCTATTTATACTTACCATCATGGAAATCGTATAGTGACATTCACTTGTACGATCCCATCGGATTCCTCTCTTGGAGGTTTGACTGTGACATTCTGAGTGGTTGTGTCACCTGGTGCCACTTGCTCTCTAGGCCGATTCATCTCTACTTGTGATGTTACCAAGTTCCCTATTCTTCTCATACCATGTGTACAATTTGGAATTGTACAATTGCAAGATGGAGTATCTTCACCTAGTGTCCCTTCCTCTTGTTGCGTAGGTGATTGATCCCTTGGTAGTGGTGTCCTTACTACTCTACTATCATTCGAGCGACTCCTTCATCTATCTCCTTGAATCAATTCTTGCTCCAAACTTGGTGATCGGATCCTTTGTTGTCCTTGGTTTCTTTCATCTGCAAAATGTACTCTTCCTCTTCCAGCAAGGCCTCTACCATGTGAGTATCTTCCCCATCCTATTCCTCTTAACATTGGGCTTCTCTATGCTAGTGGTGATTCCTCCCTTTCTTGGAGTACTCCTCTACCACCTACCACTCTTAGAGGTCCTTTTCGAATTAGGGATGGTCATCCCAATGGATAATGCCTTATGGGGTTTGGTAGGATCCCTCTCATGTGTGGTAAACCTTACAAATTCCTTGTCTAGTTCCAACAAGCTAAGGGTGTATCTCCCGGCCATCTAGGAGTAGGGGGTAGAAACCTTCCTCATTCTCTTCCTCCTCTAATTGTAACATCACCTTGTCCTTGCTCACTTCATAGTCGAATACCTCCTCCCCTTCTTGGCTGAAGCCTTAGGGGTCCTTCTCTATTCCTTCCTCCCATTGCTTGATTATCAAGAGTTATCTCTACCAACTCAATGTTGGCTAGTGGACTTCTACTTCTTATTGTACTTGGTGACAATTGTCACAGTGCTTTAATTCTATGATCTACACGTGCTAAGTGATGTCTCCATATTCTTTCCTTGAAGCATATTTGCGGAGATGAATTTGCCAAGACCTCTCTATATGCATCAGAAAAATCTGTCTCATAACTTGAGTCATTCCGATTCTCTTCTCTCTGTTCCACCCAATCTATTGGTAAATTCATCAATCTCTCCAATCTTCTCACTTCTCTCCTTTGTCTTATCAACTATCGATGGGCTATTATATATGCTTGCAGATCAAGGTTGGTTTGATGCTCCTGTGATCTCCCTAGTTGCCACTATGTTGTTGTACATGCTAGGGGATCATGATTATCTCAAGGATTCTAGGGATTCCCTGGGCAATTATCCTCATCACTACTTTTTGTGCTAGGTTCCCTTACTAGCCAAGGCATTCCTTCATCACTAGAGTCACTCAAATCCATTCATGCATTACCTTGTGATTTAGGTGATGTGGTTGCTTCCTCAATATCTCACCAAAGCATCTCTGCATCTTCATTCGTCATTGGTGGATCACTTGGTGGTACTTGTGAACTTGTGCTTGCACCATCATTTCTTATACCACTTCTTGGAGTTATCTCCTCATCATCCTCAGGTTCCCCTTCTAGCTCCTACAACCTAGTTTTTCTTTGTTCATCAAGCCTTCATATTGTACTATCCAATTCTTGGATGGTTTGTTCTCTCAACCTTGCATTATGACCTCGCAATGTCTAATATTCTTCCTATAGTTGTTGAGTCTGCAATTGCATTCTCTACTGTAATAGCCCTATTTGAGCTAATGGAGTTAGTCCAACCAATTCTTCATCAATGGTCTCATTCCTATTTTCCTCTAGAACTTCCATTTCAAAAGTGTCCACTCTATCCTCGTATCGTACTATTAACCGTATCCTTCTTTAGCTTCCCATTTGTTGGGGTAGTTCTCTACGCTCCACCTAAGGATACATCCTATTTTTATTCACTTAGGGTGCTTCTTCTTGCCTTCCCCTATTTCTAGGTAACAATACTATCTCCTGATGTCCTCTTTCATTTGGAGGAATCCATTCTTCATCTTCCTCTTCTACTCATTCGGTCCCATCCACAAATCTGACATGCACTCACAATCTTCTTCTTTCTCTGGGTTGAGGTGCCAACTCTTGCTGTTCTATGGTTGGTCTTGTCTCCTCCCCTTCTACAAATAAATGTGTGAGTCCCATGTTAGGCTCTTCTTGTGATGGACCTTGCTCACCTTGAGTCCTTCATTGAGCTTTTGCTCATCTTCTTCATTCAATATCTTCTAAAGAAATGAATAAGCATTGTACTTTATAAGGCTTCAAATTTGAGCCATTTATAGTGTCGGGTACCTCCATCCCATTCAATTTTTGCAACTTGACTGCTCCATTATTCATTACTTCTACCACTTTATAGGGCCCAAGCCATAAAGTCTTCAACTTACCAGCATTGATTTTCCTCTTCCCATTAAACTTTAGAACTAAGTCACCCGGACTAAGTTCCAACTTCCTCAAATGTTTGTCATGCCATGCCTTCCTTCTTTTTTGAGCTACCTCAATCACCCATTGTTCCATGACTCATATTTCATCTAATTATTCCTTCCTTATTTTTTGATCAGTGCTATTAGTCGCTCTTCCAAACTTTCTTGATCACCCAAGTGATGCTCTACCATGACTCTCAAACTTGGTATCAAGAATTCAACTGGCACCACTGCCTCCTGTCCATACATCAACTGGAAAGGTGTATGCTCTGTTGTTGGTTTAAAATTTGTTCTATATGCCCACAAAATAGATGGTAGCCTTTCCTCCCAATCTACTCCTTCTATTCCATAGGTTTTATATAGAGTAGATACCAAGACTTTATTTGTTGCTTCCACCTACCCATTTTCTCTAGGATAGTATGGACTAGACAATGAGTGCAAAATCCTGAACTCTATCGTCAGCATTTTGATGATTTCATTGATGAAGTGTCCTCCTCGATCACTCGTGATCTATAGTGGAATACCAAATCTTGTGATTACCTACTCATACAAGAATCTCGTTGTACTTTTTGTTGAGTTATTAGGTAATGCTCTCGCTTCAACCCATTTTGTCAAGTATTTCATTGCTACTACGATGTATCTACACTTCCATCTATGAGATGTCTTCAATGGTCTGATGAAGTCTAATCCCCACCTTTCAAATAGTTCTTGGGGTTGTGATGGATGTAATGGCATAAAATCCCTCTTTACTAGCTTTCCTACCCTTTGACAAGTATCGCATGCTTTCACATACTCTTTTGCATCATTGTATAGTGTGGGCCACCATAGTCCTGCTAGTAATATTTTCCTAGCTATCACATCTGGTCCCATGTGCCCTCCTTCTAAGCCTTCATGATCTTATTTCAATACCACTTTGACTTCTCCTTCCATCACACATCTTCGTAGGATACCATCACTTCCCATATTATATAGCAATATTGCTATCAAATTGAAAGGTGCCAACTTCATGATCACTTTATTTTTCTTGGTTGCCATAATTTCCTGTGGCAACTCTCCTATGGAAAGGTACTAGCCAATCAACTTGTACCATGATGGGAAAAAATTGATGGCAAATAATTGTGCATCAAGGAATTCATTCAAAACTCATGTTCCTACAGGCTCTCCTAATCGTATCCAAGACAACTGGTCTGCAATGACATGCTTCTTACCAGGTCTCACTACTACTCGAAATACAAACTCCTATAGGGTGATGAGCCACCTACTGACCCATCCTTGTATCATCAGTTTGTTTATCAAGTACAATAGGGCTTGGTGATATACGTAGAAAGCAAAGGGATTCACCAATAGGTAATGCCTAAAATTTTGGACTGCATATACCATTCCCAAAGCTTCTCCTTCTGTTGTACTATAATTTCTCTCTAGCCTTGACAATAGGTGACTAGCAAAGAAAATAGGTTGATCCAACCTGAATTGTCCTTCTTGTGCCAAAGCACATCCAATTGCAAAATTTGAAGCATCAATATGGATATGGAATTCCTTATCCCAGTTTGGGAACACCAAAATTGGGCTACTCACAAGCTTAGCCTTCAACTCCTCAAAGGCTCCTTGGTGCTCCTCTGTCCATCTAAAAGGAACATTCTTCTTTGTCAATGAATCCAATGGATAGGATACATGTGCATAGTTCCTGATAAACCTTCGATAATACCCCATCGATCCAAGGAAGGTTTTAAGTGAACTCACATCGTATGGTTCTTCCATGTGCAATATCACAAGGATCTTATCAGGATCTTTTTTTTAATCCTTCACTACACACTATGTGTCCTAAAATTTTTCCATATGGTACCATCAGGTAGCATTTCCCAATATTTAATGATATTTGTGCATTTTTGCACCTACTCATGCATTCACTGAGGGCAGGAAGATGCTCCTTGATCTTCCCATAAATGGACCAATCATCCAAAAATGCTTTGAAGTTCCCTATTGCCAATTGATCAAATATATATAGTATGATGCACTGAAATGTAGTTTGGGTATTACAGAGCCCGAATGGCATTCGATTATATGCATAGATGCCATTCTCCATAATAAATTTGGTCTTCAACTTATCCTCCTCGACTATACTTATCTGATTGTAACCCAAAAATCCATCCAAAAATGAATAGATCTCGTGTCCTATGACTTCTTCCAGGATAGAATATATGAAGGGAATAGGGAAGGGGTCCTTAATAGTTATTGCATTTAGACTCCTAAAGTCCACACATATTCTAATTTTTTCCACTTCCTTATTTAAGGTGATCACTATAGGTGATACCCATTCACTGGTTGTCACCTTGAAGATGATTCCTACCTCCAACATCTTCTCTATCTCTACATTCACTAATGCAACATACTTTGGGTTCATTCTATATGGTCTCCTCCTTACGGGTTGTGCTTCAGGAATTAGTGTAATTTTGTGGACACATAACTCAGGTGGTACTCCCTTCAGGTCTTTATATATCCATGAAAAGATATCCTTATATTCCAAGAATATCTTAAAATTTTTTACTTTTAATACAAGGTTCCAATCATCGCCACAGTGAATCATCCTAGGTTCCTCCTCCATTCCTAGATTGATGTCCACTATATGAGGTCCTTCATATTTTATATTATTTAGTTCACTTGCTACTTTCTCTACATTCATTGGGTGTTCTTGTCTTGTATCAATTTCTGCATCTCCTACTATATACTCTGCAAAACTTTTTGGGAATGTCCATTTCTCTTCCACCTCCTTCTTAGGTTCATGGCTGACTTTTGGTTTGTCTTGTTTTTCCTTGATCTCCTCTGAGTCAATATAGAGGTAGTTGGGCTGAAAAAATTTGTACTCCTCCATTTGCCAATGAAGAAGTCTACTATCAGATCTAGCTTCATCTTCACTACATTCATCCAGGTACAACATTCCTTCTCCATATGGTTCATACCCTTCATCTCTTGAGGAATTTTTTGATTCATCAATTGTAGCTACATCCTCACTGACCTTTTGATTAGCCATATTAATCATATATTTGTGTTGTTCCTTCTTGAAAGTGATATGATTCAATCCCCAGTTGTAATTAACTTTATCTACTTATAGACATCCTTTCCCCAAGAGAGTATCATATGCAGGCTTCTGCATAGTAATCACAATGAAATCCAGGATAAAATTTTGGTTAGCTATCACCACTTGTTGTGTTGTCAAGAGTCCCTTTGTCTTGATACCATATTGATTAGCACCATATAATTGGAAGCTCGATGCCCATAGATATGGAGCATCCAGTTCTAGCCAGGTCCTTTCAGGTAGTACATTGATGTTGGATCCTCCGTCCATAATAACTTGTGTCAATTTGTGCCCTAGGATCTCCATATGCACTAATGCAAGTTTATTTACCACATCAATCATCAATATAGTTGGATCCATAAATTGGTCTTTTCATTATTTTTCCTGAATCGGTTGACTCTGCACCCATCACCTTGTGTGGTATCTCTTCCACCATTGCTTTTTGTAATGACAAAATAGCTTCCAATAGGTTTGCCACATTTATATCTATTGTGGTGTCCAAAACCTGTGCTTCCAAACTCTACACAATGGCATTCTCTTCTGATGGATTTTTGGTTCCTTTTCTTTAACTAACTTCACTTGCTTAGCTTTTTGTGCTTCATCTTTTAGTATTTTCTTTGCTACTTGCCAACATTGTTTTCCTTTTTTGGCTCTGGATACTTATACTTTTTAGCCTAATTTCTTTTCATGACTAAAACTTCCTAGGTTTCCTCCTTAACTTGAGGAACCTTAATGTCTAAATAATTTACATTTTGTGGGTTACTCGAACTCACTTGCTTTGGGTAATTTTCTTCCTTGTGGTTATCCAGACCACACCACATACACATGTATGTAGTGTTTGATTGTGGTGTTTCCTATCTATGAGGTGAATGACAATTTTTTGTGAAATACCCCTATTATTAGAAATTGCAACACTGTATTATCGGCCTCCCTTCTGATTCATACTACAAATAACTTTATCCTCCTTGATGATTACTCTGGCTCAGCCTTCCACCTCACTGACTATTTTTATAACCGCCACTTGTTGCTTGTTGCTTGCTTTCTAGGGTCTTCTATTTCTATTCCTACTCCTAGATTGTTAGGACCTATGGGCATACTCTTGTATTATACAGACATAGCATTACCTCATATCCCATTACATTACAGATGTGACAATAGTCATTTCATGAACACTTTACATGTGTATGCCCATCAGTCTTACATTATGTGCACCAAATGTCATTCCTATCAAGTTTGTTTTTACTTTCAAGATATTGTTAAACTCCTGATGAAATGATGCTACTATCCTCTGTATAGTGTTATATTTGCAACTATCTGAATCATTAGACTTGGGATGAGATAAAATTCCTGTATATGTTTATTTTGATTCACTTTCAAAATTCTTTGCATGCTTTATAGCTTCTTCATACATTTTTTATGGTACTACCTTCATCTTTTTCTTATATTTTGGTAATAATCCATATACAAACCATTGTTTTACTAATATATCTACCAAAGGCATATGCATATTATCTACAAATTGCTTTATTCTATGGTGATGAGCAAGGTGCAACCAAAGTATTGTCATTGTTGTCAACACAGTCAGGTTGATCAGTTGATGCAATGGACAGGAGTTCATTGATGAGCAAGGTGCAGCTAAAGTATTGTCATTGTTGTCAACAAAGACAGAGGATTGATTGATGCAATGGACAGGAGTGCAGAGGTCATTAGATAGATCGGTTGATGAAGTGAACAAGAGTTCAGAGTAGTCAGAGCATGCACAATGAATTTCCAAGAAGACAGAAGCGACCCAGATTCAAAGGATCAAAGAAAAAGACAAGTAAGAAAACTATCGTGATATCGCAAAATGTTTTCTGTCACGATATCGTGACATGTTTGAGGAGAGAGAAAGCGCAAGAAAAAATGTCATGATATCGTGACATGTTTGAGGAGAGAGAAAGTTCTAGAAAAACTATCATGATTTCGTGACATGTTGGAGGCAAAGAAGCCAAGTGGAAAAATTGTCATGATTTCGTGACATGTTGGCAGAGAAAAAGCCAAGTGGAAAAACTGTCGCGATTTCGTGACATGTTGGCAGAGAAAAAGCCAAGTGGAAAAACTGTCGTGATTTTGCGACATGTTTGAAGAAGAAGCGCATGAAGGAAAAACTGTCATGATTTCGTGACATGTTTGAAGAAGAAGTGCATGCAGGAAAAACTATCACGATTTTGCGACATGTTTGGAGAGAAGGCGCAAGCAAAGAAAACTGTCACGATTTCGTGACATGTTTGTGTTGGCAATTTTGGGTACTTTGGGTACATTGCCTTTGCTCAAATGTATAAGTTGTCATTGATGTCAAAAGGCATTTTTGTGTTGATATCAAAAGAGTGTGATGTCAAGAATATCTTGAGAAGCTTCATTATGTTAAAGGGTTTTTATTAAAACCATGGTGACAAGGCTAAAGGTTTTTCTTAAAACCATTTGGACTCATTAAGGGTTTTTATTAAAACCAAGCTTAATTTAATGCAAAGGTCCATGTTTATTATTAATAATTAAATTAACTCAAACCTTTTTCAAAGGTCAAAGTTTAATTTATTATTAATAAAATAATAATTATTATTATTTTAATTATTATTAAAGGGTCTTTCAACCCTTAAGCGATGAAAGAAACAAGAATTCTTTCGCCGATATGTTGCCATCGTTGGAGGAGCGCCGACGTCAAACAGTTAAGGAAAAATGGCTATATAAGTTGGCATGATTTTTAAAAGTGAGTACCTCTGATTAATGTTGATATCCGCAATTTGTGGCTACTCTATTTTAGTTCAATTTGTGCTTGGCATCTACGATTTGCATTTGCTCTGTTTCGTTCGATTTGAGCTTGGCATCTGCGATTTGCATTTGCTCTGTTTCATTCAATTTGTGCTTGGTGTCTGCAATTTGCATTTGCTCTATTTCGTTCGATTTACGCTTGGCGTCTACGATTTGCATTTGTTCTATTTTCCTTCGAACAGTGCTTGGTGTCTTCGAGTTGAGCTTGCTTTGTGTTTTCGATTCTCCAATTGACGTCTTTGAAATTGTGCTTATTCTGTGTCTTGGAGATTGTGCTCGGCAAACTCGGATTTGAGCTTGGGCTGCATCCTTACCTTTTTTCTTGACGGCAGTGGATTGTTTGCATGCGGTTTGTGGAAGATGTTTACGTTTTCTAGATTCTTGGCATCAAAGGAAGATAAAAGAGAGGGCAGCGGTGTATTACTTTGTTGGGCACTTGTGACCCAACGGCGGTGGCATTTAAGCAAAAGCGCTAGAAGGCAGAGGTGCCGAGTTCGATTCTCTTCGTTGATAATTTTTCTTTTGGTCGCAGTGTGCAAAGGATGGTGGCTATGAATGCACGGGAGGTATAAGGTTAAGGTATCATATTTGTTTTTGACATTGTTTATTGATGTTTAATGTTTATGTGGAGTAATAAGGTGTAAAGAGGTTTTACTTTGTATGTTATTGTACTTTGGTGGTTTTTACTAAGTTGGAGAAATAAGGTGTTATATTTGGATCTTTATTATTGTGTATTATTGTATAGTTGCTAACTCTAATTGGTGGCAAATTGAGAGTTAGTGTTGTGACAGATTTTGAGTTCTCCTTCTTCATCAAAGTAATGGTATGGGCAACTTCTTCCATGTATGTTGTTTATGGTATATTTTTTGAAATTGAGTTTGGAGTGAAAAGGTTGTCTACTAAGTATTTTTGGTGTAAATATTATTTTCTGGATATTGAAGATTGGTTATGCATTAAAGTCATTGATGAATTTTTGGGTGAATGCATAGTTCTGGTTGAGTAAGAGGAAGCATTTTTGCACTAGGATTTATGTTAGTAAATCTTGCTACTTGCATTGAGATGATGAAACCCTAGTTGTTGGTAAAAATAATATAAGTATCATTGTTAAATGAGATATTGCATGGTTGGCAATTGTTGGGTTGTGTTTCATATTCTTGAGAAAAGCATACTCCATCTATCTTATTCTTTTGAGATTGAGATTGAATTGATATTGAGATTGGGAGTTAAGTATAGAACATATTGGGTCTCTAACAATTCTCTTTATGTTTCTATGAGATTTGAGATTGAGATTGGGAGTTAAGTATAGAACATATTGAGCCTCTAACAATTCTCTTTATGCTTCTATGAGTTTTATGAATCACATTAGGTCTCTAAAAATTCTCTTTGTGGGTTCATTCTAAGCAAGTTTCTCTTGGTGAGCTTGCTGAGGTTTTGGACAGGTTCCAATGGGGACTTGTGAGCAGGTTGTGGATAGGTTCCGGTGGGGACTTGTGAGCAGATTTGGATAGGTCCTAGCAAAGGACTTGTGAGCTAAGTTTTTGAGAGTTCTATTAGAGAACTTGAGGATAGAGGTACATTGGTTCTTTGAGAAGAACCTGAGGACATATTTGGCAAGTCTTTGATAAGGCTTGTGTGCAGAGGATTGATTTGTTCAAAGAGTTGGACAGATCTGACAGACAGAGGAAGACTTGTACTAGACCGATTGACTGTGTTTGGTACAGGTAGATGAGTTGCTGTGGACATTATCATAGAAGGCAGAGGTCTCTTAGGCTAAGCATTGAGGACAAGAGGTCTTTGGTGGAAAGGAGTTCCACATGTTGGCAAGAGGTAGAGGCAATTGATATTCTGAAGGATCATTTCCAGAGCAGAGGGGAAGGTATCTCCTTTGAGCAGAGGCTCATAAATTCAGATTGGGGGAAGGTGTCTCCTTTGGGCCAAGGCTCATAAACATTGTAATTGGGAAGGTTTCCCAAAGAACTTTGGGATAAATTTTAGAGAAAAAGTTTTGTGGACGTAGCCCAGGCCTTCTGGGTGAACCACGTTAAAAATGGGCTTCCAATGTGTGATGCTTTCTGTCTTGATTAATGTTGTGTTGATGCTACTACTATCTAAAGTTAAAAATATTAAATGGTTAAGTCTTATACTGTTCACCCCCCCCTCTCAGTATAATTCCATGTTCTTCAGTTCAGGGAGAAGGCGCAAGCAAAGAAAACGGTCATGATTTCGTGACATGTTCGGGGAGAAGGAGCTTGCAAATAAAATTGTCACAATTTCATGACAATCTGCAAGAGAGGTAGTACGGACAAAAATGTGTCGTGATTTCGTGACATGTTTGAGATAAGGATCTTGCAAAGAAAAGTGTCGCAATTTCATGACAATCTGTAAGAGAGGCAGTACAGATGAAAATGTGTCATGATTTTGTGACATGTTTGTGAGAAAGATCTTGCAAGGAAAAGTGTCACGATTTCGTGAAAATTTGCAAGAGAGGCAATACGGACGAAAATGTGTCGCGATTTCATGACAAGTTCGAGAGAAGGAGCTTGCAAGGAAAAGTGTCATGATTTCATGACAATTTGCAAG
The DNA here is from genome assembly GCA_028583015.1 of Wollemia nobilis. NCBI lineage: Eukaryota > Viridiplantae > Streptophyta > Pinopsida > Araucariales > Araucariaceae > Wollemia > Wollemia nobilis. The sequence goes on along the minus strand of JAQPPZ010016879.1, from coordinate 11,006,574 downwards.
AGGAAGTGCTAAGGAGAAAAAGTGTCGCGATATCACGACATGTCAAGTTTTCACAACCCAAAGGGAAGAAAAGCGCTAAGGAGAAAAAGTGTCACAATTTCACGACATGTCATGTTTTCACGGGTGCAAACCAAGAAGAGTGCAAGGAAGCGAAAAGTGTCACGATTTCACATGTCATGTTTTCGCTGGTACAAGCCAAGAAGAGTGCAAGGAAGCGAAAAGTGTCACGATTTTGCGACATGTCATGTTTTCACTGGTACAAGCCGAGAAGAGTGTACAAAAGCAAAAAGTGTCACGATTTTGTGACATGTCATGTTTTCGTTGGTGCTTGCAGAGAAGAGTGTACGAAAGTGAAAGATGTCATGATTTCACGACATGTCATGTTTTCGTTAGTGCTTGCAGAGAAGAGTGTACGGAAGTGAAATGTGTCACAATTTCATGACATGTCATGTTTTCACTAGTGCAAGCAGAGAAGAGTGCAAGGAATCAAAAGTGTCATGATTTTGCGACATGTTCCGTTTTTGTAGGCAAGATACAGAGAAGAGCTCAAGGCAACGAAAGTGTCATGATTTCGTGACATGTTATGTTTTCGCTGGTGCAAGCCAAGAAGAGTGTACGGAGGTGAAAAGTGTCGCGATATCATGACATGTGTTTTCACGGATGCAAGCTGAACTATGAAACAAGGAGGCAAAAGTGTCATGATATCGCGACATGTTATGTTTTTGCGGTCAACTGCCAAGAAAAATTCAAAGGGGTAGAAATGTCGCGATATCACGATATGTCATAGTTTTGTGGGTAAAATCCGAGAAGCATACACAGGGACAGTTGCAGAATAAGTTCATGTAGCAAAATAAGAACTGTTACAGGTGGAGTTACAGTGAGATCATGTAAGCTATAATAAGAAATGTGAAAAAGAGTGTGGCGGTTACAGAAATGCTATAGAGTAACAGGCAAACAGAAACTACAGTTGCAGACAGAATCTGACAAAGACCAAGAATTAACAAATAGAAAATATTATTATAATATGTATACAGTAGTGGGTCCGCAGTGCTGTGGGATGAGCGCAGAAAGCATGTGCAGTAACAGTGCATGAAAAGTAAGTGCTATATGAGCTGGGAAAGCATGTGCAAAAATAGGGCACACCAAATGAGTGGGAAAATAGTGAACCGCTAATAGAGAGTGCTATCAATAAAGAAAAAGTGTTGTCTCATAAATAGAAAATGAAGTAAGAAGAAATTGTTGTTGCTCAGTAGGAAAGAGTGCTGCTATATAGAGGGATAGTGTTGTGGGCTGTTACAAAGCTGGAAGAATACTGTCAGAGTTGTAAGAGAATAGAAAAGGCTGTCAAAGCCATAAATGAGTAGATAAGACGGTCAGAGCTGTAAATGAGAAGATAAATCTATCATAATGGTGGATATACTGTCAGAGCACAGAAAAGGCTGTCAGAGCCATAAAGTGGGCAGATAAGGCTGTCAAAGCCGTAAGTAAGAATTTCAGGCTATCAAAAGTGTAGTAAGTAGAGCCAAAAGAATTTTTTCATGTACAATAAGTTAGGGTTAGGGTTGAGCTCTGCACGAGGCATGAGTGTTGTGTATTGCCGAATAAAAGGAAAAAGGAGCTGTGAAAAGAAAGAGGGTATAGTGCTGAAATATACAGAAGAGGGCTATAATAGAGATATAAGTGTGCTAAAAAAGATATAGAAGAGAGGGTTGTAAGAGAGAATAGCAGAGTGGAGAGAGAGAAATACTGAGAAAAGAGCAGTGGAGAAAGAGTGCAGCTAATAGAGTGTGACTAAGAGAGTGTGGTTGAAAGTGTGTAGAAGGAATGTGTTTCATGAATTGAAATAGAGATTGGATGAGCAATAGACCAGTGAGGGTCTTGTAAAAGTGAAGGCATATTTATGTCAATCTAAGATTCAAAATAGAAATCCAAGTTGGTTCTTGGAATCAGGGGTTGGTGCTCATTCCAGTTGGTGCTGGTAAATCAGGGGTTGGTGCTCCTTTCTATTGGTGTAGATAAATTAGGGGTTGGTGCTCCTTCCAGTGTGTGCTGGTAAACTATTTGTAAAGTTGGTGCTTTGCAAAGGCTATATTTGGATGGGAGTCCAAGCAGTCTATTTTTGAGGAGTAGCCAAAACTGGTGAACCTCGTTAAATCGTGTGTTGTGGAATGCTCTCTTGTTATATTTGCTTTATTTGTTTTAAGTTCTCCTTGCTTCAGCTTTAAGAGTTATAGATTTGAAATTATAATAGCTACACTGATTCACCCCCCCCTCTCAGTGCCATTATAAGAATAACATATGGTTGTATGATTTTACATCTTCGTCAGGCTTTTGGTTCGTCATGCTTTTGGTTCGTCATGCAAAGCTCAGTAATAATATCTCCATCATCCTTCAAAAGACAAAATTCCTCAATGAATTTCTCCTTCACTTTATTCCAAATCTAAAAATCTACAGTATTTTCCCTTTTTAGATACCAATCGATTTCCAATCCTCTCAAGGTATCAGGAAATAAGGTTATCCAGTCACCTGGTCAATCTACACCATTTTCCCTCCAAATTGTTATACAAGTTCTGATATGTCTTGTGGGATCTTCCTTACCCTCACCTATAAAATGTGGACATATTTTCTTGGCTACCTTATTAGCCATCTTCAGAGAATCATCTTCATCACTTGAGGTTTCCTATGGAATCTTTATCTAATTCCTCCTTGGGGGTGTCTTACTACAATCATCGTTAGAAGTTTCTATCTGAGGTATCTTATTCTGCCCCACCAATCATTGACCAAACTCACATGTGCCTTCACTTTGTGACCTCATTCACTGATATGAGGGAGATGGTCTTGGTCCTTCCTCCTAAGACCTCATGCCCTATTTCTCTAGTGCCTGACTCCTATCCTTTGCACTCCCTTGCAACCATTCCATAACTTTATCAGGTGTCACCATCCACTCTCCTTCCTATTGCACTACTTCTTTGTCAACTCATTCCTCTATGCTAATTCATTCTATTTCCTCGTATTTTTTCTCTATCAATAGTGTTTCAAAATCTCCTTCAGATGCCCAAACTTGATATATTTCTGGATCATGTGTATTATGGTCTAAGTTACTTGCATTATATCTTCGAGCAATATTCATTCTATATATTACTAGAATTTTCTCTCGTACTTCCTATTTTGTATGCCTTTGTATACCGGTGTATGTCATTCACCTCTAATTTTGTAGTATTCTTACTTTGTCAATTTGACTTGTTTTAACAAAAATTCTAGATTCGATAAGGCAATGAAAAAAAATGTAGCATAGGGATGTAGTATTCCTATTGGGGAGATTTTTTTAGCAAGCTTAGAATGATCAAATTTCGACTCACAATCAATGTGCCAAATCGTATAACCATACAATATTTACAACTAGCAATGTGTGACAACTAAACAACTTGTACGAACACAAAATTGTACCACTGTACAATCCCAAATTATACAGTGATAAATATTGTACAATTTCACACTTAGAAAATCCCTCAAATTTGGTTTTACAAGTTGTCGTATATATTTTTGTAACTAAACATGTTGATCTCCCAAAACTGTCAAATCGGGTAAATTCCTTTCAATCGCATAAAATGCCAAATAGGGTAATTGTCTTTTGTACGATTTGTACAAAATTTGATGTATTATTTGTATGAAACGAAGGTACAACAAAGTTCTAAATTGGATATCGTACTGGGCCAATATCTCTCAGATAAGTTTTTTAAGATTTTAATATATCAATTAATCCTTATCCAGTAACATGCAAAACATGTCAATAGAGCTTGAGAGAGTTCTATATTCAATGGCGATGCTCAAAAATCATACAATAGGGTTGAACACATTTTACTTAATATTATCATCATCCTAGATAATTCCACAAAGATACACCAATGCTAGTTTAATTTCATTCTCCATAGCAATACATGAAATAGCCAAAACCATCACAAGAAAGTACATGCAACAGAGAGAAACTTGTAATTACTATTTAATCATTCCAGGATCTTACACTATGTAAGAGAAACCATGAACTATGCCAAGATTTATTATTCAATAATTTCAATCACAATTAGAGATAAATAATATCACTTCACAGCCAAAACATAGACTAACTAGAATATATCAGCATATCATAACCAGAATATAACTAGACTATAAAAAATTGAAATGGGGCCTTATATAATATTTCCCAAGCCATTCCAAAGCAGTTTTTGAGGTGATTAGTTATTTAAAACTACCCATGCATAATGAAATGCATTAATTAATACTTTTACTAAGTCTAACATCTTAATAATCAAATACATGCACAATTACAACCTAAAATTATATTTCCCATGCATTTCATTTCATTGTGCCTTGTACGATTTACCTTCACCTTGTACGGTTTTCCCTCCTGACTGTATGGTTTACTCATACCTGTATGGTTTAAAAAACTTGTCAAAACTATAAAAATTGGACAAATCCATTTATCACTTCTTCTTCTGAGAAGTGGATTTGTTGCCTACATAACATACGTAAATAACCTTTATGTTCATCATCCAACGGGATGATCCATGTATACTCAACATAAGGACTAGAAGAGTCAATGGTTACTACTTTGTAATCTAACTCATCATCAGATATCCACTCATAGGGAGACCCTTGATCTTCTTCCTCTCCATCATGTGGAAGGGTATGTAAACTTTCACATCTCTCATAATATTGGTTGACCTCATGAGATGTCTCTTGATCTCTCATGGGTGCAGGAAATTAGTCCCCTAGTGAATAGACCCAATTGGGGTTGCTTTAGGGATCACACACAAGCTCATACCTATAGTTCAGGCTCAAGCACTATAAACTATCAGTGAGGACTTTAAGTGGTACATGATTTTTTTATCCTAAACCAAACTTGTCATAAGGTATTTGATACTGTGGCTAGTAAGGAATGTGGATGCCTTGCTCATACAAGCCTAAACCATAGCCATGCCAATTGTAGAGGTGAAGATACCTCATGGCAAATTTTTTATTGGATATATAGTTAATATTCTTAGAAAAGGGATTTTCATCCTCTTATTGCTACTGATAGGGCTCTATGCCATAGTTGAGACCCTCATAGATGAAATTTATTTGATTCGGGGGTAAGCCGAGAGGCATGATAGTGCCTATGGGAAGATGAGGTCAACCCATATATTACACCTACTCAATGGTAGGAGTGGTTGTGATGTTCCTAACCAAGTATTCTCCTAGATCGGTTGTGGCTAGATGTATTGTCACTTGTGGCAACGGAGAAGAAGGGGATGGGAGTGAGGCTTGAGTTGATTCAATGTTGGCCTCATTGGGTGGCTCCTCATCCACTGGACTAGGAATATCACCTGTGGATATGGTGGATATGGTTGGAGGGATATCATCAATAGGTATTTTACCCATGTTCCTCGATGGAGGATTTACTGATGATGAATACATGTTTGGGGGTGCCAAATATGAGGATGATATGGCAGAAGATGATGATGGATTGATTGAAGGTGATGGTGAAGGAGTTGAACCTTGGCTGGATGCATTCAGTAGAAAATATAGATGGGTTAATGGTAAGGTCAACTCAAGTATTTACTGCACCAAGTTGTAGTACTTGAAGGGATTAAGGTGTACTTGCCCTTCATAGGTGTACTTTAGACATTGGTGAATGATGGAGGGTACACACTTCATGTCCCTGATCCAAGGTCTACCCAGTAAGATATTGTATGCCATATCACACTCCAAGATGTGGCACAGTGTTGGTATAGTATTTTGTTCCACCTAAATAAGTAGGACTATCATACCAACTCTTGAGCATATGGCATCATTAAATGCTCGAAGGGTGTAAGTAGATGCAACAATATGAGATATCAAGAGCCTGAGATGTTTGAGATCTGTTGTAGTGATGGTGTTGTTGGAAGAGCCAATATCGATCAAAAATATCTTGTAGGGTGTTCCATTTACACATGCAATGATGTGCAAGGGGGGATCCACCATATCATTTGAAACTAGCTTGAGCTCATATTCTTGAAAGATGATCAATGGTTCTGTACATTGCCTCCTTGGGTTGTAGCTTGATTTCATTGAGGATCTCTATTAGAGATTATTGATGAGGTGGAGATTACTAAATAATATCATATATGGAGATCCAAGTAGATGTGGTTCTCAGGCTCTAATTGAGCTTGCTTTTTATCATGACCACTGGCTAGGGTAGAAAGTTTGGCACCAGTGGCGGAAAATGCTATGTCATTGAAGGAACATCGCTTGAAACCATAGGTGGTGCAATTGGACTTGGGTACCACTTGTCCCTTGTCACAATGTTGATCATATTGATGAACCCTTTATTAGGGTATGCCTGATGAACCTTATTCATTTGTGGTACCGGCTTGGCTTGTTCTGCATGGTCAGGAAATGGGTTTAAAAAAACACCCATCTATTAATTGTTTAGTGTGATAGGGTTATCAACCTGAAGGTCATTCCTATCGATCATATCTTGTACCATATGTTTGAACTTATAGCACATCTACATGTCATGCCCATTTTGCCTATGAAACTTATAGTATAGGTCTTCACGGTATCCTTTGGGCTTTGGTGTGTTGGGATTGATAGGTAGACTCTTAGGCAGATTAATTTCCTTAGCTACATAGAGGAACTCAAAAAAGGAGTCCATGGACTCAGTAATGGGCATAAACTATCACTTAGGGTGATGTTGTTTAATTTTTCCCTTGGTTAGTCTGATTTTCCTTATTGTAGTTTCTAGGCATGGCCTGATAATTGTGCTTCTAAGGTAGCACTGGTTGCACAAGCCCTAGAATACTAATGGAAATCTGATTAACTGATGCTGACTTAGGTTGCATTGGATTATTTTTTGTGTTCTTGTTCCAATCCTTCTTGTGAGGTTTTGCAATCTCTCCTTCTTGAATTTTGATGTCTTCAATTATTCTAGCTTGCACTAGAGCATCTTCAAGAGTGGAATATTATTGGAGTTGTAGCAATAAGGAGATTGGATTTAAGTAGCTCTTAGCAAACATTTGAGTCAACTCCATCATGGGGAGTAAGTATGGCAGCTTGGAAAGTAATGCTCACCACCTATTGCCATAGTTTGTGATTGAATCATCATAAAATTATTTCAACCCCATGAGGTTATCTAGTGTCACCTTCAACTTGGTATTGAAGGTGAAGCATTCCAAGAACACATCTATGAATTGATAAAGATTATAGATGCTTTACTTTTGGAGTTGGGTGTACCACTCCATAGTTGATCCGAAGAGGGTAGTCAAGAATATCCTCAAAAGCAAAGCATCATTATCCTGGACGCCAAAGCATTGGATCATAAACTTAGTAACATGCTCCTATGCATCTTCATCTCCCTTAAAGGTATCCATGTGGGGCATCTTAAAGTACTATGGATAGGAAGGGGCAAGTATGGAAGGATGGAGTAGTTGACTACATAATTGGTGCAAAGTGGGCTTTTGGTACCTAGACTTAGAGGTCTTATTATCCACTGATTCTATGCACTTTAGCAATACCCTATATACATTAAAGGATTTGATCTCCTATTCCTTGCTTCGATCCTATGGTGGAGGACAAGGAACATCAGGCCTATTATGGGGTAGTTGAATATCACCCACCTTGCCTCGATAAGGCATTTCAAGTTATTCCACTTTAGGATCATGCTTGGTATAAGCCCCATAAGGTATCTCCTGAGCTAGCCTATAAGGAGGGATAACTACCTACGGTAGGCACTCTATGTTTAGCCAAGGAGGCAAGTCTCAATTTGACCTAGGAGGTCATGGAGGTAACATTCGGTAAGGCCTAGGAGTTCTATCTTGGATGAAAGTGGGTTGCATCTGATGGAATTCCTATCTATGGGTACTAGGAGTAGGAACCCTTTCATGTAATATTTTTTGAAATAGCTTGTTAGTTTACCATTTAATCCTTTATTTCTCTAATTGATGCAAGCGGTCAAGGTGCTATTTGTCTCACCAAAGCTTCTTAAATTGCACTTGGTGTTTAGCATATCTTGTGATGACTTGATTGATCTATTCTGCCATGCGAGATCTAAGAACCCTAGCAGCATCACCTTGAGGTCTATCTCATATAGAATGATTTGAGATATCATTCATGTGCTTCGCTCGATCGAGAGTAGTCATGTTCACTTGCTTTTTAGTTTTAGGCAGGTGATATTTGTACTCAGCTAGCATAGAGACACATAGTGCTTGTGTAGTATACTATTCTTGAGGAAAATCAATGATTTCCTTATGCCTTCCTTCATTGATGAGGAAGGGAAGGGCTGAGTTGGTCCACCTTGAGTGATGAGTATCATACTCATCTTGGTACCTAGGCTACTATAACCTATTAGGGCAGTGTAAGGGTGAAGTGTGATCAATTGGCCCTACACAATATGTGTACTCTTGATCTTGCCCATAAGTGGGCGTGTTAGAACTAGCAAGTATGTGGATGTGTGGTACTACTCTATCTACTAGCACCACAGTGCACGGTTGCCTTTCATCGAAGAAAGCATGTGAAGTTTCTAGATATTAGGAGTATGCTCTTGAATTAGGATCAAAACCCGTAGGGGTGTCCCACATAGGGTTCCCTTGTAAGTGAAGTTCCTAACTTGCTATTCTAGAACTTGGGTGAGTAGAAGGCCACCAAGGAGGTATGATTAGGTCCTTGGGACTAAATCAGAGATGACTCATGTACCTTGTATAATCTCTATAGTGTCCACCCTTGAGTGGGCTTGGCTGTGGGTGCACACCATTTCTATTCCATACCAAACCCTATATTATTATCTCCTTTATAAATTTTAATAAAGTAGCACACAAGAATAGAAAAATGCAAATAAATCAAGTTTTTATCTCTTTTAAGGATTATGTGTGTTCCCTAAGCTATTTTGTATGTTTAGATTTGTTGTTTGTAAAGAAGACCTTGTGTCACATGTTTTCTTCTTGTTGGATGATATTTTTATGTTAAATGGATTTCACCTGTATGCTTACAGCTCGATAACCAGTAATGAAAGTTCGATCATGTAAACCCACCAAATTATGGAGATGAAACCCATACCCAGTCAGGGAGTATAGGTCCTACCAGTCCTCACCCAGTACTCACTTGGGCAGTGTTATACCCTCTGAAGAGAACTACATGCAAATTTTCTAAGCTATGTTGGATCTTAGAGCTAGCTTTGACCAAAAAAATAAGGTTCATGGGATTTGAGACAACGGGTGGAGATGAAACCCATCGTTGTTGATCTCTACTAGTGGTTGGTGATGAAATCCAACTCACTAGCATTCAAGTGGAACATGGTGTGTGTGGTTCCTTTTATGCTTAAATAAAGTAAACAATACAACACTCAATGATATTTCACTAAATGCAAGAAAATAATGTTTTACTTTAAAAAAATCTAGATAAAAAGCAACCTACAAAATGTATGTCCTAAATGATAACCTACCCATTAGGTAGGCTACAAGCAAGAAAGCCATAAAAATGCAATTCTACTTAATTATTTTTCAGTTTTTTTTATTGGTTTTGCAATTATAGAAAAGTGAAATCTATATTTCTACCTTTCAAGCAATCAATGGAAGCAAGAAAAACCAAATTTGAGCAATTTTGAACTATAGAAAAGCAAACTGAAGGTTTAGGCACTCACCTTGATAGCCAAAGAACTTGTTGTTTCTAGAATTTTGAGTAGATAACTTACATTTTGTGGTCATCCCAGGGTGGGATAGCTTCCAGTTTGGGGACCTTCCCAGGGTGGAATGGTTATGTGGTCGTCCCTAGGTGGGACAGTTAGCAGTTTCAGGGTCGTCTTAGGCCAGAACGGCTAGTACCTGCAACAAATTGAAAGAAATAAATGAGGTCAAATTTTAACCAAATCAACTGGGATAGGGTCCCACCATGATCACCACTAAAGTATGGGAAAAATGATGCACCTAACAACGTTAAACGAGATGCATCTATCGCTGATGTGGATTAAGCATTACAAAAAGACATCAAAGTAAGAATGATAAGCCAAATAAGTGCATGAAAGAAATTTTTTATTTATTATTTGATAGATCAAAATATGGTTACATAAATATCCCCCTAAGGGCTCTAGATTGATACACTCATTACAAAATTGTGCCCAATTACCAAATCCTTTCAATAACTTGGGTGCACTTCCAATGTTCTTCCTCATATCCATAATTGAAGTGGGTGGGCCTATGATGCCACCACTTTGTTCTTTGATATTCTAATACTATGATCCTTCCTCATGCACTGTAAGACCTACACCTACACATAAGAAAACCATATTTAGTCAATAGCAAGTGTGGATTTTGAAGCATGCGAAAGCAATATATGCGCTAATAGACTAGAAAGTGGAAATATGCAATGCGACCATCCAAAAAAATTCCAAATTATTCTAAAACTTATAAATATTCATAAAATGTGATTTTGGACTGATCTAATTGAAAAAAGTAGAGAAATTACAGCCAAATTCATGCCAATTATGAGGTGTGCCTATTAAGCCTGCAAAATACAAAACGGGTGATTTCTGATCCTAAACTATCCAAATCACACCAAATTTGAACAACATATTGTGAAGAGAAGAATACGATACTTAAATAATAAAGAAATAAAATAACCCAAGAAAACACAATATTGCACAAATAGATAAATTTATTCAATAAACGAGGGGGAGCTAATAAACTCCTTTTGATACAATCCGTGCTCAGTGAGCCTTTGATACAAATATTTACAATACGCTAGGGTTATCCGAAACCCTAGCTACAACAATGAAGTGTCTTCAAATAGTGTATCCTCACTTCCAATAGGTTGAGTGGGCTTCAGGTATCCGATGTCGGACCACTCTAGCTTCAACAGTCGTTCAACAATAAATGAGATCTACAGACCTGCATGCACACAAACAAAGAAAGGGGTTAATAACACCTGTGAGGGCTCCACAGTGTGATACCCTTAGATATCAATAAACCCTAACCAAAAATAGATAAAATAGAATGCTAAATATACATATCATATAACAGAATAAAATAAATAATGATATACCTTGCTTGTGATGATGCATTGTTTCATTTTTTTCGTTCTGACAACAAATGACATGATGCAACAGGCTCAGGTGTGCACTTGGTAGGCTCTAGTACGAGCTTCATAGGCTTTGGTGTACACTTGGTAGGATTTTGTGTGAGCTTTGAAAGGTCTAGTGTGCACCTGCTGAATGGTAGGCTCTAGTGGGCATCTGGAAAGCTTCTGTAGTGAGCTTCGTGAGATTAGGAGTGCACCTACGGATAAGGATGGATCTGCATAAGCAGATCATGGGGGATGCGATGAATGTAGTGGATGGTTATAAGTGGAAATGATAAAAATGATAAAGGGTGAGGTGGAAAGGATGGATATTGGGGATGGCTGGAATGATGGAGGTCTTATGATCAGCTAGGTTTGGGGATCTTCAGAAGTCTACAACCTTTAGGTTCACTAGGATCTCTCAAGGGCACAACTATTTTTAGGGTTTGAATATTCTAGAGCATTCCAGGGTTTGGGCATTTAAAAATGCCCCTACTTATAATCCAATATTAGGGATTCTTAGGGTTTTAGCTCAACAATATAGATCATGTGGCTAAGATTAAATCATATCCTAGGGTTGAGATTGTACTTTAAGTGTGGCATGGATTAATGAAGATGGACGGTGGAGATTAGATTGGATCGGATGACTATGGTTAATTGAGTTTATAAATACATATTTTATAATAAATATATTATAATATAATATAAAATATTATATTAAATATAAAATAATATTAAAATAAGCCCAATTAGGTTATGAAATGACAGGAAAGGTGGAATTGGGCCAAATAATTGGTAGGAAAGGTGTATGGTGGAAAAGTGGGTGGTGGAAAGCTTAGGATGGAATATTAGTGGTTGTAATTTGGTGTCTAAAGATGCCCCTTTTTGTACCATATTGCATGAAACACAATATGGTGCAAAAATACGAGACACCTATTTGGGCTATGGGCGTAGAAGCAACTTCTCACTTGTTGTTGGATTTGAGCACTAATGTTGAAGACCAAAGAATAAATAATTTTTGAAATTTTTGTAGCTTACCCCCTCAATTTATGAATGAGTTATGAATGTATCTCACAAGACAATTGAAAATTTTGTGAAAATAATTAATGATATAGTGAATTTGTGCAATTGATGAATGAATGGTGTAAAATGCAATGTGATTATGGACGATATGAATGATGTAAAATGTGATACCTTTTTTGCCCCAATGGTTGAAAGGGGGTTTTTTCCAATGTCATGATGTCATGATCATGTAATATGTTATCCCCTTGTGGGAGGATCAAAATCAATATTGTGGTTGCCCCAGATTTTAGGATGATTTGATGCTGTTGAAGAAAATGCCCTATAGGCATCATTGAGTATGCAAGGTATGAAAATGCATGATGCCATAGGTAGCATAAGGGGTCGGGTAGTGAATGTCTCGATAATTCCCACATAGAAACAATAAACCTATCAGTATTTGCCTTTTTTGGTGACTATGGTCAAATGAATGAGTGATTGTGATTATAATTATCCATGTTTTCATGCCCCACAAAAAAGGACATCAATGATTGCTTTTGGGCAAATTGTTCTTGGTAAGGTTGCACTCAAAATGTGAGGTGCCAAATGTGATTGATATTTCGATCAAGGAGATAAGTGAGGATGATCATGGTGAAGTGTCCTTATGGTGGTTTGTTCATCTTACAAGAATTACATGGGATGAAAATCACTGCAATCGCCAAGGAGATAGAATAGACCACTAGATATGAGGTTCGCTTGAATGAACTCGACAAATTGTGGATGAAATGATTGATGTATTTTATGGGTGGTGACATGAAGACATGGTGATGATAAATGTGTAGACACCAAAACAGCACCAATCCGATTATGTGACTGCAAACACTGATCGCTTTGACAAACACAGCCTCCAGGGCAGCCCTTAAAGGTCAAACAGTGGTCCTAACCACTTCCATAGCAATTTTGTAAGGTCAGGAAGCAATTTGGTACATTTAGACACTTTGCCCAATACTCGCCTCACCCAGGGACGATTACTAACTTGCAATCGTCTCACCCAGGGATGATTGTTGTAATCGTCCCACCCAGGGACGATTACCAAGTTTAACGGGCAAAATGACAAACGACGCCAAGTGGCAGCCCAGAACAGTCAGTTGATGACTCCTGCCTTGCACGCGTGTGTAGGTGGACAGAAGGGCCGTTAGAGGACCGTCACAAGAAGCAATTATGAAAACACAAGTCAATGGAGGACTCCCCTCCCTCATGAGGAGACATGACCGCCACATGGCGCCTATGACCAACACATGGCGTTTGTGCTTCCTTCCCAAAAGAGACCCCTTGGGTCTATAAAAGGTGAGACTTTTCTCACCCAAAAGATAGAGGTTGAAGGAGTTTTCAAGCAACGAAGTGCTGCCGAGTTGAAGACCCACTTGCATCCCTTTTGGTTCACCTTCCCACATCCACCAATCTCTTTTGCAAGGGAGGTTGTTGGGTGGCCTTTGGAAGCTTGAACTTGACCCAAATCCAACACATGGACACCTGAACCAACCAATTCGCCGACCCCCCACTCCTAAGAGATTTTGGGCCCATCCCAAGTGGATTGGTGCCAAAATCAAGTTCCATCGGTGGGCTGCCCACTTGGGCACCCCGCACCTTTTGGATTTAGTTGTAGTTCATTTTCTGTCATTTGTTCATATTCCATGTTATTCTCTATTGTTCAATAGTTCAGAATCTTGAATCTTGATTTCAAAAGGTTTTCATCGAATATTATCATGCTTTTGTTATTTTGGTTGTCCCACTGACTTGCAGGTAACAACGTCCAATTTCTCGGTGATGGAGGCCAAATTGGGAGAATCCGACCATCTGGGTCGTCCCAAAATGGCCCCAATTACATAACCCCCTTGTTTGCAGGCATTTTGCAGGTCTCGAGAATCGACATTGGAGCAACGGCAGGTCGGCTTCTTCAACACAGTATCAATCGTCCCTACAGGGGACGATTAACAGCAGCAATCGTCCTTCCGGGGGACGATTAACAGTAGCAATCGTCCTTACCAGGGATGATTACCAGGTGAAAGCAGATTGGCCGGTTGTCTCAGGGGCAATGGCCTTTTGGTAACATTTTCTGTCTTCTATCAAGTTTTCAAGCCATTTGGACTCACTGTATTTACTGTTTCAGGCAGATGTTTACATGCATATTTCGTTGATTTTAGAGAACGAACCCCTTTCATTTGCAGCAGGTGCTACTGACATTTTCATTGTTTCTTTGACTGCAGGAAAAGCAATCAGAGGTGAAGAACTTATCCACATCAGCGACGGCAGCATCTTGGCCCGCCCATTGCAATCGTGGGCACGCGGGAAGAGGAAGACTAGGTCACACATTGTAATGAAGACAAATTTAACGCTCCTAGCCCCCAAAAGGGGAGGAGACGTCTATGTAACCGAGGATAAGATATTTGAATAAAGAGGGCTGTGATTTCTTTACATCTTGTCTTTCGTTTCCAAGTTGTCTCCTTTCTCTGTTTTAGTGCATAGGATCAAAGCGTTACATTTTCGTCTTATGTTGCATAACTAGTGTTTCCTTTGCCCGGAATCTCGTGCTTTCAGTGGCGATCACTGTGGGACCCTGTCCCCTATTTTTAAAATCATAGAAACTGATTGAATTTTTGTGTTTGTGCTTGACAGGTACATTTTTCTTCTTGCAGACTGTTAATCGTCTCCCGCAAGGGACGATTTCTTTCTGGAAATCGTCTCACCCCGGGACGATTGTAAAATCGTCTCCCGCAAGGGACGATTTCTTTTCTGTTAATCGTCTCACCAAGGGACGATTTTCTGTCTGCAACTTTTCGTAGCAAAAATTCAGAGGCAACTGGAGCAGGCAGAGAAGAGGTAGGGATTTTCATCATCTCTGTTGAAATTTTCTGTTTCTGTTTCTGTTTCTTTGACTGTTTTCATTTTAGCTTGCATTGCTTAGGAAAAGTCATTCATGCATGTTTCATTTTCATTGGATAAAATGAACCTCACACACTCCACGAAACAATTTTAAACCAAGGAGCCGGTCGTAAGACCTCAGCCCTTGATCAAGACCATTGGTGGATTTAATCACCACCTTGGCTTGATTTGCATACATTTCCCGATTGTCAACTCGTTGTTAGGCGTAAATCCCGACGAAGATAGACCGAGCGTAGCTGGGGTGATTCCCATGCGTGCGAGGATAAGTTTTCTATGGTAGGTGCCATTAATAGGACAATCCCCCTTTCGTACCACCTACGTACCACGTACCTTCTGCTCTCACGTACCTATAGTCTCCCTCTCGTAAGGGCGGGTATATAGAGAGGTTGGTATATCGGCCTGGCTGGTATATTGAAGGGGCGACCTTTTGGGAGTTATAAGAGCCTACATGATGCATTTAAACGTTCTACAAAACCTACAAAAACAAAACAAAACACCAAAATACACTAAACCAGTCTAGGGCACACCAAGAATCCTTAAAAGAGATAATCACGGTTTTGTGAATGTGTGTGTTTAATTCTGTTTAGTGTAGACAAAAAAAAAAAATCATTAAAAACAAGATAAAAATCTACTTAGATAGTGTGGACGCACCGCAATGGTGTACACCCGCAGCCAAGCCCAATCAAGGGCAGCAGCTCCGGAAGGTACACAAGAAGCAGGCACAAGTCGCCTTCGCTTCAGTCCTGAGGATTTGGTCATACCGCCTTATCGGTCTAACCTACAAAAGAATCCAATTCAAAATCCTCGATGGGGTATGCCCATTCAAAGCAGCCCCTCTCGAAAAGACGCCCTACATGCAGACCTTAATGTAAACAGAGAATCACCCTCTCAAGCTAGACATGAGTGGCCACAGCGCGATGAAGCGCTAACGGGGCACACTGTCCATTTGGAGGGACAACGTGGATATGGCGTCCCTTCTTTACCTCTCATCAGAACAGAGAGACCAAATCCAGAGCGTAGGGCTCCTTACACAGGGTGACCTAACTCCGCCCGCCCCTTACGCACCTATGAGAGAGAATATGAGGAAGATCATCGCATTCCTCAAGGACAACAACATACAACGCGGGAACCTTATGCTTCTGCACCAGCCGGATATCATGATCACCCCTTGAGGCCAAAACCTCGAGCACATACCGCCTACCTCGACAGAGGGAAGCGACCCCTTGAGATTTTAGAGCATCAAAACCGAGGTAAACCCATAGGAGGAACATTTGAACCTTCCGAACAAAATAGGGTAGATCAAATTGACCCGACTGTCGCCAGATATACCACCCGTCAAGCCCAAATCATGCGGCTTAAACAAAGTCAGCAAGAGATAGAGTATCAATACCGCTTGGATAAAGAACGCATGCAACGTGAAGCGGATGAGTTACAATATGAAATACTTGAGAGAGGGCCAACCCCTCGCGTCCAAAGAGCCGAACAACATGAGAGGCATAACCCTTTAACGCAGGACGGGTCTCCACGACCTCGTCAAGCTTTGCC
The DNA here is from genome assembly GCA_028583015.1 of Wollemia nobilis. Taxonomy (NCBI): domain Eukaryota; kingdom Viridiplantae; phylum Streptophyta; class Pinopsida; order Araucariales; family Araucariaceae; genus Wollemia; species Wollemia nobilis. The sequence goes on along the minus strand of JAQPPZ010016879.1, from coordinate 10,990,023 downwards.
TCCGAGACCTCATAGACATGAGAGGGAGGCTACTCCCCGAAACAATGATGGGTACCTTCAGCAAGAGACTCGATCAAGGTCATAGGTTTCACCCGTAGACTCCTCAAGAATTTTATGAGGAGTACGAACCAAAGATAGAATATGTTGAAACTCCCCATCAAGGCAGGAAGGATGCCATTCGGCCACCCCTCCATAGGCCTCCAGTTTATCGTAACTTGCAACAAGAGCGAACAAGAGAGGAAGAAATAAAATCTTCCGATGCATACCAAGCGCTATTGGAGCGTTTGGAGTCTGTGGAGACAAAAGTCGCCGGGCATCAAAAACCCACATTACGTCTACTCCACAGTAATCCGGTGCATCCTTCAGTTCCTGCGCCTCTTTACCCTGAACACTTCAAGTTGCCTCAATTGGCAGTTTTTAAAGGTGAGGAGGACGCACAAGAGCACGTTACAAGATTTCTAAGCCAGTGCTTCGCAATCCAAGATAATGACGCATTGTCGCTTAGAACATTCATAACCACATTCGTAGGCCCCGCCTCGGATTGGTTCACACAGCTGCCCAAACACAACATAAGCAGCTTAGATCAGCTAGTAGATGCGTTTCTTGAACGCTTCGCCTTCAACACAAGGAAGAAGGCATCACTTAGTGATCTTGCTAGCCTTAAACAATTTGAGGAGGAAACAATGGCAGCGTACGGGAACCGATGGAGAGCTTTGCTTTCTAAGTTACCCTACCGTCCTCCCATGTCGGATCTCACGCAAATGTTCGCAAAAAGTTGCTTAAAATCAATCTCTGGTCTATTGTTGCTCGTGACAATACGACAGCCTAGAAGAAGCTTTGGCCCAAGCCAGACTTATAGAAGAGATTAAGATAGGCGAAGGCGCAATTGCCAAGCCTAAGAAGAAAGAGTGGAACAAAACCACTAAAATCGGGACAACGCAACCACAACACGCTGCAGTCAATCAAGTTGCGATAAATGTTCCCGCGCCTGTGCAAGAGACGCAGCCCCAAAGGGCTAATTACCAGGCAGTGCCTCCTGCTTACGAAAGAGATAACAGAAGACAGGAGCAGTATCGTAAGCGTCGCCCTAGGCGACAATTCACCCCGTATGCGGAGTCTAGGGACTCCTTATTTGACCGCTTGTCGCCGGCAAATTTAGTTACTCTGCCAGAAATCCAAATTTTTGACCCTAACATTCCCAAGCCTAGGGGGTATAGGGAGGAATTGTATTGCAGATTCCATAGGCGCAGAGGACATGACCTAAATGGGTGCTAGAAATTCAAAGAACTAGTCCAGGATTTGATCGACAATAGAACATTGGTCGTGGACAACCCCATCGCACCAAACAACCAACAAATGGGGGTATTCAAGGACCCCTTGCCTGCCCACGAGGCACAGACAAAACCGCTCCAGATTAACGAGGTGCGACAAGATCTTCCCGCGCAAGGATTTGTGGGAATGATTAGCATTGTAACAAGGAACAGAAGATACCCAGCAGTTGCCCCCGAGGTAGCTACGAGGGAAGTTCTGTCGACATCGCAGCCTCAACAACGCCCAACGCAGTTGCCTCCGCCTAGACCCGAGGTCACGATACGGACCAAACTCACGCAGAGTCTGCGGACCACATCGGCTAGGCTGTCCATCTACGAGCTTATCCAACAATCAGCTCCCCATAGAGAAGCTCTTATGGACATTTTAAAAGCCATTGAAGTACAACCCCACGAAGCAAATTCTTTCAACGCCTTCGTGGGACATGTGAAACAATGTACGGAGCCCATCATCACATTCGGAGAAGACGAGGTCAAAACGATATCAAATGACATGGCGGATCCACCCCCGCACGTTATCGCGCGGGTCAACGGGATCCCGTACAAGAGAGTGCCGATAGATACCGGCTCGTCCAAAGAACATTATAACCACTGCAGCGTTAAAACATTTAAAACTGCCAGCCTCTCACATCACCGCTTCCACGTACACACTGCGAGCTTTTAACGATGCAATTTGCTCGACAATCGGCACAGCTTGTTCCGCCTATCCGGTAGGACAAAAGTCAATACCCACACCGTGCCATGTGCTGGAAGGCTAAATGGCTTATAATATACTGCTAGGGCGGCCTTGGATCATGGACATGAAGTGTGTCCCCTCGATCGCACACCATTGCTTGAAGTATGCCTATGAAGGGCAAATACATGTAGTCCCAATGGACTTAGAGCCCTTCAAGTATTGCAATGCGGTACAATTCATACCTCAATCGACCCTCCCATCAACGCATTTGGATTTTCAATTAAATCCATCTAAACAGGGTCCGATACCGCAGGTACCACTGGTGGCCAACAAGGCAAAATCCCAGCCAGGTGAGACTTCATCACCTACTCCTTCATCATCAACGCCACCTATCGTGGCCCAACAGAAGGACAAGGGAAAGCAAATCATGGAAGAGGTTAAGCCTCTAGAAGAGGGGTTGCCCACGATTTCAACGATATCAACAGAGGAAACACCCAACACAACACAAACCAAGACTCCTGAACAACCAAACATGGAATGGACTCAGGAAGGACTACCGTTTCCTCCTACCCAATCATCAACAATCACTGTTGAGATGGCCAGTACGGGCCTGGGGGAGTACTTAGTGCAAAACGTTGTGGCAACCCCCACATTGGAGTCAGTGCAGGACATGGGAAGACCTCGCCTTCCCATAGGGACAATTGTTCCACTAGGCTACCCTCCCAACCAGACGAATTTTGTGTATGGGGGCCTTGATCATGGTTCTGAACCATGCGAACAAAAGGAAACAGATGAAGAGCCTTTTGTCGAAAACATCAATTATCTGTCGAACCCAGAATTTGCCCTAAAATATCTCGAACAATGCAATTGGCATGGGTATGGGCTAGGCAGATATGAGCAAGGGATGCGAATCCTTTGCCAACCAAGATATCAGATGCCATACGACAAGTCAGGAGTGGGGTTCAACCACCCCTTGCCCTTAGACATCTTGGTTGAAAATATGCAAGGCCTAGAAATAGGCAACAAGGGGGGATTGGCACAAGACCCGTACGCCAATCCAAACACAGAATACACATTGGGGGACTATCTCCCATGGTCTACAAACACCCCTGGAAATAGCAATAATCCCTCTCCTTTGCTAGAGAGAGGTGAAAGTTCAGAGAGCAATCCTCAAAGAGAACAACAACGGCTTCCGAACATTTTTCTGAAGTCTGTTTCCCCTAGAGATTCCGGATGAAATGACACAATGTCAAGAGAATCGGGTCCCTCCACCAAGAGTGGAACAACCACAATGGGACCGGATTAACTCATTGGAACAAGAAGAGTCCTCAACGTCACAAGCAACAGATGTTGAAGAGGATGAACAATTTTGGATCTATGAAAGTGAGTCAGAAGACGAGACTGAGATGGACTATCTCAGACATGCACGACGGCATCATCGCGCTTTAACGCATGAAGATCTAATGGGACAAATGGGTATACTGTTAGGACATGAATGGCACGTAGACCCAGCGAGGTGGGACCAAGTGTTAGACCTATGGCTCCAAATTCAAGATGAGCATCGTCCACCTCGAGATCCCATCATGACAGAAGTGCCGAGGGAAGACCCCGCCTTCCTTTTCACACATAGAGATGAATTTGCACCTAGAGAGGATCCATTCGTGCCCGTTCCCGTAGAGCCAGATCCAGAGTATAGGGAACATCTAAAAGAATCAAGTCATCACACCCGCGGTTCTGGAGACCAAATTCATTCCATCCACATGATCTCCATTGATTTGACCGCACCCATCCGCAATCCGACCGATCCATCACGGTCATTGCATCTAGACATGGATGCCATCGACCGGGATCGCGTCAATTCACCATTGTCACCATCGTAGTACCGGCCTTTCGGTGAAATGCTTCATTTTACCCCAAGGACAACTCAGGATATTTTTCAAGCTCAAGAGGGACCCGAGGTTCCAAACGTAGATCTTAACTCAGCTCGATGATATCCATTTGATCCCAACTCCACATCGCTTGGAGGACGGATCCCACATGTCGGCCGAGGAGACGACCGACGTAGACATCGGCATGCATCCAATGAATCCACGGATTCTCAAGTCGGGGGTAAGTCTTTCCCCTGAAGAGCAAGCCGATTACATTGCCCTTCTTAAAGAAAAGAAGGAGGTTTTTGCATGGTCGTACAAAGATATGCCAGGACTAGACCCGCACCTAGTCATGCACAATTTAACGCTTGATCCGAAAATCAAGCCTGTAAAGCAAAAACTAAGAAAGATGCACCCAACAGTGGCCTTGATGGTCAAAGACAAATTGCAAAAGCCGTTGGATGCACAATTTGTCATCTGCGTGGATTATCCGCCATGGTTGTCCAACATGGTTCCCGTCAAGAAGCCCGACGGGAGGATTCGCATATGCACCGACTTTCGAGACCTAAACAAAGCGAGTCCTAAGGATGATTTCCCATTGCCAAGCATCGACGCATTGGTAGACGCTACAGCAGGTCACGAAATGCTCTCCCTAATGGACGGTTTCTCAGGATACAATCAAATTCGTATCAATCCTGAAGACCAACTCAAAACGGCATTCACAACGCCTTGGGGGACATTTTGCTATAAGGTCATGCCTTTTGGCCTTAAAAATGCTGGCGCTACATACCAACGTGCTATGACGTATATCTTCCACGATTACATGCACAAAACTTTGGAAGATTACATGGATGATTTGTTAGCCAAGTCTCTCTTGCGCTCAGATCATCTCGATGACTTAAGCAAGATTCTCGATCGCCTCATAGAGCATAAGGTCAATTGAATCCCAAGAAGTGCGTGTTCGGCGTCACATCCGGAAAACTCTTGGGTTTTATAGTCTCAAAGAGAGGCATCGAAGTGGACCCAAACAAAGTCAAGGCAATCCTTGAAATGGCTCCCCCAACCACTATCAAGCAGCTAAGAAGTCTGCAAGGAAAGGTCGCGTCGATTAAACGCTTCATAGCGCAATTATCTGACAAATGCCGACCAATGAACAAATTATTGCACAAGGGGGTCACATTTCATTGGGATGACGAGTGCCAGTCAACCTTTGACGAAATCAAACAATACTTGGCTTCGCCGCCGCATTGGCACCACCTAGACCAGGTGTGCCGTTCTACTTATACATCTCAGCTATCGAGGTGGCACCGGGTGCAATGCTAGCCCGTAAGAATGAACATCACAAAGAACAGTGCTACTTACTATCTTAGCCGCACCTCGGTCGGGCTACTTAACTTAACTATGCATACGTTGAAAAACTCGCTTGGCAGTGGTGTTTGCTACCAAAAGGCTACGCCACTACATGCCGAGCAACACTACGTATGTTGTGTCTAAGGAGAATCCATTGCGATACATGATGAGTCGTACTTATCATAGTAGTCGCACGGCGAAATGGATCATGTTGTTGACGGAATTTGACATTGAGTTTATTGGGCAAAAATCTATAAAAGGACAAGTCATAGCCGATCAACTAGCAGAGGCTCCTCTTGAAGACGATCAGCCTCTAGTCTATAGAACTACCCGATGATGGGGTCTTCCATGTCTCAGAATCGCCAGATTCTGAAGAGCCTGAGTCACAGGCCGACATAACCTTATTCTTCGATGGTTCTAAATGCGAGCAGGGGGGTGGCGCAGGAATCGTATTCTTCACACCGCAGGGTGCTCCAATGCCCCTGTCATTTAAATTAAACTTCCAGTGCACCAACAACAATGCAGAATATGAAGCCTTGCTCCTAGGTCTTCAAACAACAATCGCCATGAACATCAAAAGACTGAACATCTTTGGTGATTCACTGTTAATCGTCAATCAAGTCAAAGGGGTATATCAATGCAAATGCCCAGTTCTAAAATCCTATAAAGCCCTTGTGGACAAATTCCTGGCAAAACTTGAGTGGTATGACATCGAGGCACTCCCTCGATCATCGAATCATTTTGCGGACACAATGGCCTCCTTGGGGTCACTAATCCCGCAAGACCTTTCCGATGATATGACAACCATTCAAGTCAAAACATTATCGCAATCCGCGATGGAGCGTGCAAGCTCAGACTTGACGCCAGGAATCCACATGATCCAGATCGAACCATCCTCGGATAAGTTCTTTCGAATCCGAGACTAGTCTGAAACGTGCCAACCGGGGGTCCTTATTTTCCCCCACTCCCATTGATAGCAACACAACGCTATTCTTACAAGTTCTATCCCAATCAGCACTTGATAGGGAAGAACTTCAAAAGGGATTGGCTGTTCAAACCGTCGAGGTTTTCGATCAATAGGACCGGTATTTACCAATCAAAGACTACCTCAAGTTAGGTAATCTTCCCTTTGGATTGACGCATGCCGCAAAACGGACATTCAAACAGAAAGCGGCAAAATATGTCTTGATAGGAGACATTTTGTATCGTCGCAGCTATGACGGAATTCTCCTTCGTTGCTTGGACCAGCAAGAGTCCACTTGGGCAGTCGCCCAAGCGCATGACGGTACATGTGGCGGCCACTTTAGTGGTATGGCCATTGCAAAGCGCATTCTTCGCATGGGCTATTATTGGCCATCTTTAGAGCAAGATTGTTGCGCGTATGTCAAGAGGTGCGTAAAATGTCAACATCATGCCAATCTGATGCACGTACCTTCCCAGGCCCTACAGAAAATCCAGTCTGCTTGGCCATTTTCGCAGTGGGGCCTCGATCTAATCGAAAAGATCTCCCCTGCATCGTCAGGCCATCACACGTTTATCATAACGGCCACAGAATACTTTACCAAATGGGTGGAAGCAATTCCGTTAACCTCTACGACAGGACCCCGCATTGCGGAGTTCATCTTGCATCACATCATATGTCGTTTTGGTATTCCATCCAAAATAATCTCGGATAATGGGCCATCATTCAAGAACAAAGACGTGCGTGCTTTGACCACAAAGTACAAAATTCAGCACAGCTTTTCAACACCCTATTATCCGCAAGCAAATGGGCAAGCAGAGGCATCAAACAAGACACTAGTTGCCATCCTTAAAAAGACCGTCGCAGACAGATCATAAGGATTGGCACATACAAATCCCACTTGCACTTTGGGCTTATCGCACTAGCATTCGGACGCCAACTCGGGGCAACTCCGTTTTCACTAGTGTATGGCTCAGAGGCAGTAATGCCTCTCGAGTTGGAAATTCCTTCCCTCCGCATATCAATGCAGGAATTCATCGATGATGACACCGCACGGCAGGCCCGGTTAGACCAACTTACGTTGCTTGACGAACGACGCGTTAATGCTCTTGAGCACTTACGTATCTATCAAGAGCGACTTAAGAAAGCTTACAACATGAAGGTTCACCTAAGGGACTTTCGGGTTGGTGATTTGGTTTTGAAGGAAAACCAACAGAATTCTAATTTGCCGCCCCACCTGAGGGATAAATTCACGGCAAATTGGTTAGGTCCTTATGTCATTGATAGCAAAATAGGACCCAGGACATACCGGCTAGCTTCTCTTGATGGTATCAAGGAAACATAACCCTTGAATATCAGTCACTTGCGACCATTTCATATCTAAGAAAGCCATATCCCAAAAAAAAAAAAAAAGCTCCAAGGATTATCGCAATCTCTTGGTCAAATCCAAAAAGCTCCAAGGATTATCGCAATCTCTTGGTCAAACCAAAAAGCTCCAAGGATTATCGCAATCTCTTGGTCAAATCCAAAAAGCTCCAAGGATTATCGCAATCTCTTGGTCAAATCCAAAAAGCTCCAAGGATTATCGCAATCTCTTGGTCAAACCAAAAGCTCCAAGGATTATCGCAATCATTGGTCAAACCAAAAGCTCCAAGGATTATCGCAATCACTTGGTCAAAACCAAAAAGCTCCAAGGATTATCGTAATCTCTTGGTCAAAAATAAAAAAATTTCAAAAACAACAAAATACATCAAAAACAACAAAAATTTGCATCTCATTTCTACGCATTCTCAAATTCATCAATTGAGAGTTTTCTCACATCTCATCTTCATACTCGCCAAACTCAATTCATCGAAAATACAAAAATATGTAGCTGCATTAAGCATTGCATTCATACATGCATATTTGTGGTCGTGTAGGTCAAAGGCACCATAGGTTGTAGTAGCTCTTACCATCTTGTTCCCCACTGCTCCATTTCATAAAAACAACAGACACACCATGCATTGCTTCCACCACACTAGAGTCAGTGGTCTTTTAATGTATCACGAGTTTTCGTAATTCAGCCAAAATTTTCCTCTTTAGCCATGTAATGTATCAAGTCGAATAGATTTTACGAAGGTAGAGTCATACTTGAAATACACCTTGATACGTAACATCCCAACACAAACTAAACACATTAACAATTCCAGAGTTATGTGAAAGAAAGATGAAACTCGCACAGTAATCTAGGTCACCATAAGCGAAACGGTTATCTTGCTCATCCCCCTATGCGGATGACCCAAAGAATGCTAAGAGTTGGCAAAAGGACAAGCATCACCCCTACCCAATTCCCAAAAATCCCTAATTCTCAATAGTTGCAAAAAAATCAAAAAATTTGCAAAACGTCAAAACATCAAGATTTGACATCCTACAGTGCACACATCAAAATGCACTAAGAAACAAGTGATTTTTATCACTCCAATCCCTTGCTCAAAAAAAAAAAAAAAACAAATCAAAATAAACAATGATCTTATCACTACAAACGAGCAAGTATCCTATTACAATTGAAGAAAAGAAGGGAGTTGAACTTGAATCCCTGGAACTCTCAAAGATTCTAAAGGTCTTCTCGCATGACGATATATCTCGTCACATTAACTTGCGTACGTATCAATGTTTGCATGTGGATAAGCTAGCTTATGACATCCTAGAAAACATCACGGATTAATCTAACTAAACATAACAAAGGAGTTAGTGGAGCTAGTTAGGTGATCCTCAGTACAGGTTCGGTTGAAAGCCCATCTGGCACTGGCGGTATCCTGATAAATACCACATAAATGAACTCAATTGCACACACAGGGATGTGAAATAGCTTGGTCAAAAATAGGTCTGATTCATACCTTGTTCAAAAATCATGTAAGATAAAGTACAGTCATGGCTAGAGAGCTAGAACCTGTCTCGAGTCTCGTAAAAACTTAGCTACATTTCTAAACCAACCACGCTACTTTTCATCTTTGCAATACCATCAAAAAATACAAAAAAAAAAAGAAAAACCACATGTATACATACAAATTCATGCATCACAACAATCGCCTAAAAACAAAATAACAAAGTTCTAAACAATCTATGGTGCCATAGCCAAACATCACAAATCCCATTCATCCATTTCATCTCTCGCATATCACATATAAATCAAAAACATTTGCATTCATCATAGCATATGCATCCATCAAAATAAATCAACATAATACATCCATATTCATCAACCATCATGCACAAGATCAAAGAAAATCAAAACAACAAAAACAACAAATAAATGCAACACAAAAACAAAAAGCAATAAACATTGCCGTACACAAGTGCTCTTGCACTTAACCTCTTGGCATAGCAAAACTGATATCGAGGTTTACATTGTCACTATCCTACTCCCTAAGAAGGCTACCATAGCCGGACCGCTCCACGGGAAAACGGATTTCAGATAATTAAATCCCCAAATGGTGTCACAAAACAACAAAAACATCACAAAAAAAGCAACACAAAAACATAGCAATAAACATTGCCAGACACAAGTGCTTTTGCACTTAACCTCTTGGCATAGAAAAATAGATGTCGAGGTTCAAATTATCACTCTCCTAATTCCCCAAGAAGGCTATCATAGCCGGACCGCTCCACGGGAAATAGGTTTTCGATGATTTCACCTCATTATGACATCACCAAAAGGGTTAACACCCACCAAAAATAGGTCCATATGTTGGAAAAATTGCACATGCTTAACGGTAAACCCTCTAAAGGCACCCTTGCACAAGTCATCTTGGGTCAAGCGACTCGCCGCTTCTCTCACGAAGGTCATTCCCTCATCGATTCGTCGCTTGAGGGGGTAGTCACACTTAGTCACCAACCAACAATCACACACCCAATTAAGGAAAAGGACATGCATTCAAAGAATCATTGACAAAGACAATCACGCTCCTGCTTGGGGCAGTAAACAAGCAACAATCAAATCAATCAAACACTTGGCATTTCGTGAATCATGAATACAAGGTTCCCCTGAGGTAAAAACGCCCTTCACCTATTCATGACCGATCAATGTCTAAGTTCAAGTCACACCTCACCAAAACAGAGTTAACACTTGAAATCAAATTCCTTAGCTCGTCGAAAGCAAGGATTCAAGAATGCATGCCCTTTCCATACTTGGGGCATCAAAAGTTGGTTAGGTTACCAAGAAACCCTAATCATTAGTGCTTTGGTTATCTATTTTTGCTCAAGCACCGCGTCACCCGTAGCGCTTCCCAAAAAGGGGCATCCGTAGACACCAAAACAGCACCAATCCGATTATGTGACTGCAAACACCGATCGCTTTGACAAACACAGCTCCCAGGGCAGCCCTCAGAGGTCAAACAGTGGTCCTAACCACTTCCATAGCAATTTTGTAAGGTCAGGAAGCAATTTGGTACATTTAGACACTTTGCCCAAGCACTCGCCTCACCCAGGGACGATTACTAACTCGTAATCGTTTCACCCAGGGACGATTGTTGTAATCGTCCCACCCAGGGACGATTACCGAGTTTAACGGGCAAAACGACGAACGACGCCAAGTGGCAGCCCGTAACGGCCGGCTTGATGACTCCCGCCTTGCACGCGTGTGTAGGTGGACCGAAGGGCCGTTAGAGGACTGTCACAAGAAGCAATTATGAAAACACAAGTCAATGGAGGACTCCCCTCCCTCATGAGGAGACATGACCGCCACATGGCGCCTATGACCAACACATGGCGTTTGTGCTTCCTTCCCAAAAGAGACCCCTTGGGTCTATAAAAGGTGAGACTTTTCTCACCCAAAAGATAGAGGTTGAAGGAGTTTTCAAGCAACGAAGTGCTTCCGAGTTGAAGACCCACTTGCATCCCCTTTGGTTCACCTTCCCACATCCACCAATCTCTTTTGCAAGGGAGGTTGTTGGGTGGCCTTTGGAAGCTTGAACCTGACCCAAATCCAACACATGGACACCTGAACCAACCAATTCGCCGACCCCCCACTCCTAAGAGATTTTGGGCCCATCCCAAGTGGATTGGTGCCAAAATCAAGTTCCATCGGTGGGCTGCCCACTTGGGCACCCCGCACCTTTTGGATTTAGTTGTAGTTCATTTTCTGTCATTTGTTCATATTCCATGTTATTCTCTCATTGTTCAATAGTTCGGAATCTTGAATCTTGATTTCAAAAGGTTTTCATCGAATATTATCATGCTTTTGTTATTTTGGTTGTCCCACTGACTTGCAGGTAACAACGTCCAATTTCTCGGTGATGGAGGCCAAATTGGGAGAATCCGACCATCTGGGTCGTCCCAAAATGGCCCCAATTACATAACCCCCTTGTTTGCAGTCATTTTGCAGGTCTCGAGAATCGACATTGGAGCAACGGCAGGTCGGCTTCTTCAACACAGTATCAATCGTCCCTGCAGGGGACGATTAACAGCAGCAATCGTCCTGCCGAGGGACGATTAACAGTAGCAATCGTCCTTACCAGGGACGATTACCAGGTGAAAGCAGATTGGCCGGCTGTCTCAGGGGCAATGGCCTTTTGGTAACATTTTCTGTCTTCTGTCAAGTTTTCAAGCCATTTGGACTCACTGTATTTACTGTTTCAGGCAGATGTTTACATGCATATTTCGTTGATTTTAGAGAACGAACCCCTTTCATTTGCCCAGCAGGTGCTACCGACATTTTCATTGTTTCTTTGACTGCAGGAAAAGCAATCGGAGGTGAAGAACTTATCCACATCAGCGACGGAAGCATCTTGGCCCGCCCATTGCAATCGTGGGCACGCGGGAAGAGGAAGACTAGGTCACACATTGTAATGAAGACAAATTTAACGCTCCTAGCCCCCAAAAGGGGAGGAGACGTCTATGTAACCGAGGATAAGATATTTGAATAAAGAGGGCTGTGATTTCTTTACATCTTGTCTTTCGTTTCCAAGTTGTCTCCTTTCTCTGTTTTAGTGCATAGGATCAAAGCGTTACATTTTCGTCTTATGTTACATAACTAGTGTTTCCTTTGCCCGGAATCTCGTGCTTTCAAAATGTGTTGATGGATGCAATGTATGTGGATTCAATGACTGATTCTATTTTTTCCCCAACAGATGAAGGGATTTTTACCATTTGGAAATGTGATGAAATGTATCTGTTTTTGCCCTAAAACATGAAGATATTTTTTATTAATGTATCTATTTTTTCCCTAACAGATGAAGGGGATTTTGAAATATGAGCATGTGATGAATGTATCTATTTTTGCCCTAACAAATGAAGGGGTTTTTGAAATGAAATTATTTGTGTATGTTCATTGCCCTTAGTAGATAAAGGGATTTTTAATGATGAAAAATGATTGTGTCTATTCATTGCCCTTAACAGATAAAAGGGATTTTTGATGATGTAAACTAAAATGATTGTGTCTGTTCTTTGCCCTTAATAGATAAAAGGGTTTTTGATGATGAAAATAAAATTATTTGTGTCTGTTCATTTCCCTTAACAGATAAAGGGATTTTTGATGATGAACAATAAAATGATTGTGTCTGTTCATTGCCCTTAATAGATAAAGGGGTTTTTGATTATGTGTCCTTATGGTGATCTATCCATCCTACCAGATTGCGTGGATAACCAGTTACTGCAAATTCCAGGTTAAATAGGATAAATATCTAGATACAAGGTTCATTTTTTAATGTTGCATAATGATAAATTAATAGATGATGTTAAATGTGAGTGATCTATTTTTGTCCCAATAGATGAAGGGATTTTTGTAATTTATAATATGTGATGAGTGTATCTATTTTTTCCCCAATAGATGAAGGGATTTTTGAAATGTGTAAATGTGATGAATGTATCTATTTTTGCCCTAATAGATAAAGGGGTTTTTTATGAGGAAAATAAGATGATCTATTCTTTTCCCTTAACAGATAAAGGGTGTAAGTGCCCTTATGGTAATATATCCATCCTACCGGATTGCATGGATAACCAGTCGCTACAACCGCCAGGTTACTAGGATAAACCACTAAATACAAGGTTCACTTGTGAATGAAAATATTGATGAAAAATGCTGAATGAATCTCCATGTTTTTGGCCAATGGGTAAGGCGAGGAAGCTCCATGTTTTTAGTCGATGGGTAAGGCTAGGAAAATGTGAAGATGTAATTGACTTGTTGATGATGTGATGTGATTGAATGATTGAATTGTTTATTGAATTGGTGGAGCAAGTGTGGAACCTTGATAACCCTCCATTTGTGATCCTGATTGTTTTATTGGGGAAAGGTGTGAAACCTTGAGCACCCCCCAAGTTGTGTTGATGTTTGTTTTATTGGGGGAAAGGTGTGAAACCTTGAGGACCCCCAAGTTGTGATGATGTTTGATTAGGGTAAAGGTGTGAAACCTTGAACACTCCCAAGTTGTGTTGATGCTTGATTAGGGGAAAGGTGTGAAACCTTGAGCACCCCCAAGTTGTGCTAATGTTTTATTAGGGGAAAGGTGTGAAACCTTGAACACCCCCAAGTTGTGTTGATGTTTGTTTTATTGGGGGAAAGGTGTGAAACCTTGAGCACCCTCTAGTTGTGATGATGTTTGTTTGATTGGGGGAAATGTGTGAAACCTTGAGCACCCCCAAGTTGTGTTGATGTTTGTTTGATTTGGGGAAAGGTGTGAAACCTTGAGCACCCCCTAGTTGTGATGATGTTTGAAATTTCTAGTGTTCTTTGCATATGCGAGTTTAATATATATACATACATGGATTTTATTTTTGTGTTGTATTTTTGTGTGAATGCAATGCCTATCTTATGAATGTTTTATGCATGTTTTATGAATGATTAATGTAGATATATTCTTATATTAATGTAAGCTAATAATGATGTATATGCATAATGTTTATATGGATGATTCATGCAAGCTATATGATGATATGCATGCTGATTATATGGCTGATTAATGCAAGTAAATGTATAATGAATCTAAACTTATATGAGAGGAATGCATGGTGTTCGTATGATCTTTTATAGTTCAGAAATTTTATTGGCCATTTTTGTTGTCCATTGTTTTCCAGTTGGTGGTACCCAATTTAGTAGCTTTGTGCAACTTGAACTTGTAATGAAGGCATGGATGTTGATATGGAAGAATATATGGAAGATGACATGGATGTTGATATGGAAGAAGACATGAATGTTGATATGGAATACTGAAAGGTTTTCAAAGACTCAAACATACTAGTGTCACCAACCAAACTCACTAGGTTGTCTAACTTTCTTTAGGACCAAATGTGTGTGTGAGTGAGGTTCAATTACCAAGTCTTGAGCATGACAATGACCCTATCCAATCAAGTACCAATGTGTGTGCATGTGAAGTTCATTAACCTATTATGAGTGGATTTAGGCATGACCTATTATGGAGATGACATGAGGCTAGCCTGTCCTTATGTGCGTTTAGAGGTCTCCCTTTTTGGAGGAGAGACATGTCACCTCGCATGAGCTTACTCCACTGCCAGTCAAGTGTCTATAGCCTCTATGGAGATTCACTCCATAGTCCTATGGGATTGATATTTTAGGCCTTGGGGATGACTACCCATCCTTGTCAGGGGTGTGTAGTATGAATCCTTATGACTTTAGGGATCAAGGGTGTTTGGGATTTTATTTGTTAATTTTGTATAGAGCTTTGGGGAATCGGATTCTCAACCGAGGTGTGATGAGAATTTTGACCCTATCCTTACTACTCTATGTTTTTATGTTTATGTTTGGAGCAATGTTGGTAGTGGTGAAAACCACTATTTTTGGACTATGTTGCATAATGGGACAAGCGAGGGATATCTCCTTTTCACCTCGAGGTACTACCCAAGGATGGTACTAGCCCCCCTATCTCATAATGTTTTTAAGATGTGATGTAATGTGAATGGTTCAAGACTATTTCGTGATTGATTGGCCATGCTCAAGACTTTCTTAGTGTATAAATTGTGTTTTTGGTCCTAAAGAAAATCAGACATTCATTTGGATGTTGCTTGCTACACTAGTAATGGCTGAGTGATTGAAAATCTAGGCCTTATGATTTTTGACATGGGATGTGGTTTGACATATGGCTTTTGCGAGGGTCTCATGATTTCTTCAAACTAGGTACCCCTAATTTTTATAACTTGACTTTTTTTTTATGACCATATCATCATTACTATGCTATATCATTGAACATGGGATGGGATGAATGCAAATGTATATGCCTAATGCAATGGAGTGTTGATATGCAAATGAAAATTGTACAATGCAATGGAATATGTATGATTTAATGTATGCGAATGAAACAATGCATGAATGCAAAAATGAAAATGCATGTCAAATGCCTAAATGTAAATGCAAATGGAATGTATGCAATGTGGGAATGCCTATGTGAATGATTTGTTTTGTTTTTTTTTGAAAAGCCATGTATATATACATATATAGTAATCACAGTAAGCATGGAATGCTTTCAAGTGTATGATGTTCATTGGCTATGGTTTTTCTACTCCCCCTAGCTTGGGAAGCTTATGACCAAAGGGCTTAAGTGCCTTTGGGGATTTTTGAAAATTGAATGTGACCAAAGGGGTTAAGACCTTTGGGGCTTTTTGAAATTGAATGTGACCAAAGGGGTTAAGACCTTTGGGGATTTTTGAAATTGAAATTTGATGTGACCAAAGGGGTTAAGTCCTTTGGGGCTTTTTGAAATTGAATGTGACCAAAGGGGTTAAGACTTTGGGGCCTTTTGAAATTGGAATGTGACCAAAGGGGTTAAGACCTTTGGGGCTTTTTAATTTGAATTTTGATGTGACCAAAGGGGTTAAGACCTTTGGGGCTTTTTGATTTTGAATTTGATGTGACCAAAGGGTTAAGTCCTTTGGATTTTTTTGAAATTGAATGTGACCAAAGGGGTTAAGACCTTTGGGGCTTTTTTAAATTGAATGTGACCAAAGGGGTTAAGACCTTTGGGGATTTTTTAAAATTGAATGTGACCAAAGGGGTTAAGACCTTTAGGGATTTTTGAAAATTGAATGTGACCAAAGGGGTTAAGTGCCTTTGGGGCTTTTTGAAATTGAATGTGACCAAAGGGGTTAAGACCTTTGGGGATTTTTGAAATTTGAATGTGACCAAAGGGGTTAAGACCTTTGGGGTTTTTGAAATTTGAATGTGACCAAAGGGGTTAAGACCTTTGGGGCTTTTTGAAATTGATATGTGACCAAAGGGGTTAAGACCTTTGGGGATTTTTGAAATTGAATGTGACCAAAGGGGTTAAGACCTTTGGGGATTTTTGAAAATTGAATGTGACCAAAGGGGTTAAGACCTTTGGGGCTTTTTGAAATTGAATGTGACCAAAGGGGTTAAGACCTTTGGGGATTTTTGAAAATTGAATGTGACCAAAGGGGTTAAGACCTTTGGGGATTTTTGAAAATTGAATGTGACCAAAGGGGTTAAGACCTTTGGGGCTTTTTGAAATTTGAATGTGACCAAAGGGGTTAAGACCTTTGGGGCTTTTTGAAATTTGAATGTGACCAAAGGGGTTAAGACCTTTGGGGCTTTTTGAAATTGAATGTGACCAAAGGGGTTAAGACCTTTGGGGCTTTTTGAAAATTGAATGTGACCAAAGGGGTTAAGACCTTTGGGGATTTTTGAAATTGAATGTGACCAAAGGGGTTAAGACCTTTGGGGCTTTTTGAAAATTGAATGTGACCAAAGGGGTTAAGACCTTTGGGGATTTTTGAAATTTGAATGTGACCAAAGGGGTTAAGACCTTTGGGCATTTTTGAAATTGAATGTGACCAAAGGGGTTAATTACTTTGGGGTTCTTTGAAATTTGAATGTGACCAAAGGGCTTAAGACCTTTGGGGATTTTTGAAATTTGAATGTGACCAAAGGGGTTAAGACCTTTGGGGCTTTTTGAAATTGAATGTGACCAAAGGGGTTAAGACCTTTGGGGATTTTTGCAAATTGAATGTGACCAAAGGGGTTAAGACCTTTGGGGCTTTTTGAAATTTGAATGTGACCAAAGGGGTTAAGACCTTTGGGGCTTTTTGAAATTGAATGTGACCAAAGGGGTTAAGACCTTTGGGGTTTTTTGAAATTGAATGTGACCAAAGGGCTTAAGTGCCTTTGGAGCTTTTTGAAATTGAAATGATGTGGATGACTAGGAGGATGTGATATCCTTAGAGTCCCCACTTTCCTTGGTGATTGAGTTGATATCGATGTCCTGATCATATGAGTTAGTTGGACCATTTGGGGTGAAGACTTTCAGATCAATAAGGTCTTGGACCACATTTTTGAATACTTTACAGTTGTTGATGTCATGGCCCGCTTGTTGATGATAAGGACAATACAAGTGCTTCTTGTAATTCTTTGCATATTGCTTGTTAGGATCACTTGATTTTATTTTTGGAAGTACAATATCTTGTGCTTCATAAAGCCTTTGAAAAATGGCTGCATAAGATTCTGAAAGTCTTGTGTAGTTGCGATGAGGCTTTTTGGGGTGCTTGGTGCTTGTGTCCAAGTGTGTTGGACTTTGAATTTGTGGTACAGGTGTAAAAACCTGAGATGTGGGTTGTGAACTTGGATGTTTCAACTGTTGTGATTGCTGACATTGAAGATGGCTCAATTGTAACTCAATGTTAGTTAGTCGAGTTAAAATTTGTTGTAGAATTTTAGTGTGTTGACAATTTGAATGTAAGCCTTGGTTGGCTTGTTGAGTGATTTGAGATTTGATGAATGGATGAAATTGAATGTGTTGTTGGAGGTGTGATGAATTGGGGGTCATGGAATGAATTTGATGATGATGGGGTTGGTGAGGAAATTATTGTGAATGAAGAAAAGGATATGATGTATGAGGACTATGGATGGGTGGACTCATAGGAATGGAATGGGTTGATGGAGGCATGGATCAAGTTGCATTTGATGTGACAACTTGGGGGTTGGGTACTTGTGAGGTAGCATTGACATACCTCTCATACAAGGGGTTAGAATAGGTGGATGTGGGGTAAGTGTTAAGAACACTTAGATTTGGTTGTGATTGGCTCATGGAAGAAGGCATACCATATTCATAAATAGAATTATGATATCCTTGGGTAAGGTAGGAGGTAGCCAATTAGGTTTCTTCAAAACCCTCTTGGCTAAGGGGCTCTAAGACATAGTTAGAATACTTGTAGATGGACTTCACTTTATCCATGTCTATGTAGGTGGTGGTTGTCTCCACATTGTGTGGAAGGGTTCCTACTTGAGGTAGGGATGGATGTGATGATCCAGACAAAGTAGTCTAAACCATATTGGATGGGTTGGCTACCAAAGTAGTGGGAGCATGGGAAATGTTTTCCATTAAACTAATTTGGTTTATTACTTTCTTTTGTTGTCTCGTTAGTACCATAAAGTAATTAAACCAAATATTCAAAGTTTAATCTAAATCACACAAACTAAAAAAAATTTCAGAATTTAAAGTAAAGAAAACAATCAATCCTAGGTTTCACCGTGTGTGGCTTACCTCGTTCATTAATTATTTTCTTTCGTTAATGTGAGATTATTTTTAGAATTGTTGGCTTGTGTGTTTTGATGTAACTTAATATTGTTTAAAGAAAATAAAGGTAAAAACTATGGCTAGCCAGGGCAACAAGATTCTTGTTGGTAATGACCTCCAACAAGTTTGCTCGGGGGTAGTCCTATGGTTTCTAGGGCAGATATTGGTGGATGGAAATCATGGCCACCATCACCAAATCTCAAGCAATGGTTGGTGATGAAATCCAACCACTACTATTAAAAATGTGAATCGTGCAAGTGTGTGTGATTAATTTTATTAGATCTCTTGTTCTCTATGGTGTGCAAACAATATTAAATATTACTAAATTTACTAATCTAAATTATAAGCCAACACAAAGATGCAAATTTCACCTAAAGAGCATAGAGTACACCCTTAAAATCCCCTGCCTACAAGTGATTAAAATCACAAGAGCAACCGGAGGGTTCGTCCACCTCTCTGCCAAAGGGGCCAACCTAGGGTAGGATTACTTTATGCGTCAAGATGTTGTTCCTATTTAGATATGCAAAATTAAAGTAATCTTTAACTCTAAAATGCGAAATATAGGATGCTTTTCTGTTTCACATGCACTCAAAAATGCAAACAAATCACCTAGATCTACAACTTTAGAACAAGAAATGAATTTGGTATAATGAAATACACACAAACCCTAAATGTGACTTGCTAAGGATTATTTCCTAGTTTACTTAGTGTTAAGATCTTTTTATAACCCAGAAATAGCAAAAAACTGTAGAAAAATACAGAATACGTAAATCACAAAACGCCAAACTAGGGTTATGGGACTTACTTGGAAGCCTACATTTTGGTGAAGTCATTCTAAGATATATATTGCTCCTATTTACCTGAAACTTTGTGGAGACATTATATGGCATGTCAAGAACCTACCCTCAAAATTTCAGCCCAATAAAACTTTGGATTAGTGAGATATGGCCAAAATAGTCAGGGCAATTTGTGTGGGAAACGCAACCAAACACCTTTAATCAACACCAGGCGCAACAGGGTGCCTACCAGGTGCATCAGTGCACCTATGTAGGCATAGTAGAGAAATTTCATAGGTGTAGCAGAGCACCTGCGTAAAATCTAAAAAGTGCTACAGAATGCTTCAAAAACCCTAGCGACGAAATTGGTGACTTCTACGCTTCTGAAAATCCTGTAACAAACAGAAATAAAATCAAGTTAGCAAGGTAGATCAATTTAAATAATGAAACCCTTGTGGGGTCCCACCGTGATCACCATTTGTGAAGAAAAGAACATGACACTTAAATAATAATATGAAATCAAATAACACAAAGAAATACAAAGATTGCACAAAATGAATAGATTTATTCAATAAAATGGAGGGAGCCAATAAACTCCTTTGTTACAATCAGTACTCAATGTGAGTATTTGATACAATGATTTACAATGGCACTAGGGTTCTTCGAAACCCTAGCTATAACAATGAAGTGTCTTCAAATTTGGTGTGTCCTTGCTTCCAATAGGTTGAGTGGGCTTCAGGTATCCGATGTCGGACCACTCCAGCTTCAACAACCATTCAACAATAAATGAGATCTGTAGACCTGCATGCACACAAACAAAGAAAGGGGTTAATAACACCTATGAGGGCTCCATAGTGTGAGACCCTCAGATATCAATAAACCCTAACAAAAAATAGATCAAATAGCATGCTAAATATACAGATCATGTAATAGAATAAAACAAATAATGATATACCTTGCTTGTGATGATGCCTTGTTTCGTTGTTGCCATTATAACAACAGATGTCGTGATGTAGTAGGATCGAGCACGCACTTGTAAGGCTCTAGCATGAGCTTCATAGGCTCTAGTGTGAACTTGGTAGGCTCTGGAGTGAGCTTCACAAGCTCTGGTGTGCACTTGTTGAATGGTAGGCTCTACTGGGCACCTAGCAAGCTTCTACAGTGAGCTTCATAAGCTCTTGTGCTTCCAGATCATGGGGGATGCAATGAATGCGATGGATGGGAAAAAGTGGTAAGAATGGCAATGGTGAAGGGCAAGGTGGAAAGGATGGATATGGGGAATGGCTAGAATGATGGAGGTCCTATGATCAATGAGGGTTTTGGGATATTCAAAGTTTTAGGACTCTTCGGGCTTCACTAGGATTCTCTCAAGGTGCACATATCTAATCTTCAAGGTTTGAACATTCTAGGGTTTCCAAGGTTTGGGCATTTGCAAATGCCCTTACTTATAATCCAACCTAGGGTTTTCTTAGGGTTTTAGCTTAACACTTTAGATCATGTGGCTAAGATTAAATCAGATCCTAGGGCTGAGATTGTACTTTAAGTGTGGCATGGATTAATGAAGATGGACGGTGGAGATTAGATTGGATCGGATGGTTGTGGTTAATTGAGTTTATAAATACATATTTTATAATAAATATATTATAATATAATATAAAATATTATATTAAATATAAAATAATATTAAAATAATCCCAATTGGGTTAGGAAATGGTGGGAAAGGTGGAATTGGGCCAAATAATTGGTGGGAAAGGTGTAATTGGGCCAAATAATTAGCGGGAAAGGTGTATGGTGGACAAGTGGGTGGTGGAATGGTTAGGATGGAGGATTAGTGGCTATAATTTGGTGTCTACACATATATAAAATCATATTTATAGAGGACCCATGTAAAAATATTAGCAGAATTGATCACAAAGCCATATGCATCTTTGGATGAGCCAAGTGAACCTGTAGAATACTAAAAATGTGATAACTCATTCAATATAGCTCCAAATTGCATCAAATTTGAACAATATATTAATGATATATTCTAGAATAAGCCTATTTAAAAATAATAGAAAAAATTGCTTTAGTATGTGACCATACCTTGCAGGGACGGTGGTGATGGTCATGTTTATGTGTCCCAAAACCTCCCAAAAGTGGGGTAGAGCCTTCCAATAGTGGTTAGGACCACTTTGTAACCTCTAAGGTTTTCCCAAGGGGGCCATATGATATCAAATTAGTCAATGCTTTTGGTTGTCTAATCTAATTGACATGATTTTAGTGTCTATAGTACAAAATCAATAATTTGCCACATTAGACTAATAGATTTGAAAATGCGATGGCCTCCTTTAGATAACTAATTCCAAAAGACTCCTTTGGTGAGGTACAACCCCTTATCATTTTAATGGTCTCTAAATCTACAATTGTTTGTGTTGATTCTAAGGACAAAAAATATGTGTGCTTTATTTAGTCAGATTCATATGAGCCTTTGTCTAGCCAAATAGTAGCATTTATCAAGTTTGGAACACTCCCATATGACATATCTCAAACTTCTAAATTCACATCCAAGCAAAAGGTAGATAATTTCATTCTCTTGGGGGACATGTTGTATAAACATGGTTATGATAGATTCCTCCTTCGTTATATCGAGTGTAGTGAGGCACAAATAGCCATAGCTGAATCCCATGATGGTTCTTTTGGGGGTCATTTTAGTGGAATGGCTATTGCAAAGCGTATTTTATGCATGGGTTATTATTGACCCATAATAGAATGTTATTGTTGCACTTATGTTAAATATTGCAAAAAGTGTCAAGAGCATGCTAATTTAACTCATGTACCATCACAAGCTTTATAGCCTATTCAAAGCATTTGGTCCTTTTCACAATGGGGTCTAGATCTAATTTGAAAAAAATTACCTCCTTCCTCAAGATAGCATACATTGATTATCATAGCCATTGAATCTTCACAAATTGGATTGAGGTAATTCCTCTTACTAGTACAATAGGACCTAGAATTTTGGATTTTATGCTCCATCATATCATTTGTCATTTTGGTATACCCTCAAAAATCATTTTAGATAATGGCAAGTCTTTCAATAATAAGGATGTTATGAAGAACACAAGCTTATACTGAGAGGGGGGGGTGAACATTATAAGACCTCTTTTTAATTTTCCTTTATATTACAAAACAGTAAAGCGATATACCCACAACAATATCAAAGCAATACATAAAAACATCCACAAAGAGACAACAATATTAACGTGGTTCACCCAGAATGGCTGGGCTACGTCCACGAATAAAATCTTTCACTTAATTTTATCAATCCAAATTCTAGGAATACCTTTCCCGATTACAATGTTTATGGGCACCAACCCAAAGGAGACACCAATCCCCTAATATCGAGTTCGTGGGCACCAACCCATAGGAGACACCAATCTCCTAGCTCTGCTCTGGCTAGTGATCCTCTAGAAAACCTCTGCCTCTACTACACTTAGCAAATGGAACTCTATCCATAGAAGATACTTGTCCTCCTTGCTCTGGCTAGAGACCTCTGTCCTCAAATCTATCACCTCCAAATTTGGTCCTCGAATTTGCACTAAACACAGTCCTTCAGTTTAGCACAAATTTCCTTGTTCTCTTTCTCTGATCTGCACCAAACACAGTCCTTCGATCTGGCACAAATGTCCTCATTTGTCTTTGCCTGTCTGCTCTCTATGCCCTCCTCTATCTCTGCACAAACACTCCTGCACTTGGTTGAACTTCAACCCTTGCACTGTCTGTGCACACTCTTCTTCCTTTTTGATCTTTCCCACTCAGAATGATTCGATGAAATGCACTTTGCACACTACAATAGAATTTGCACTCTGCTCACAGTGATCGAACTTCTTTCTTTGCACACTATCTACAAATTTTGCACTTCAACGACACATTCGAATCACCCTCAACTCTCCAAATAGCCCTCCTTTTATACTAACACTTTCAAGATCAAAACCTTGATCTTAGTTGGCTGCACAACCCTAAACTATGTCGGCTGCAAACCCTAAACTATGTTGGTTGCAAACCCTAATCTTTGTCGGCCCAAATTTAACTTTTTTGGCTTCACTGCCTCTTCAACTCTTCTGTAGCTTCTACCGTGAAACTACAACATGTCACGATATCATGACACTTTTGCAACCGTATACTGTCTTTTGGCTTTTGTCATGATATCATGACATTTTAGCCTTTGTCGACTTCAACTAAGATCTTGTCGTGATATCACGAAACTTTTGACTTAGTCAGCATCAACTTTGCGTTTGTCGCGATATCGTGACATTTCTCCCTTCGTCGACCTCCTTTCTGCTTTTGTCACAAAATCATGACACTTCTGTCTTCATAGCCTTCCTCTATGCTTTTGTCACAAAATCATGACACTTATCCTATAGAAGACTTGCATTCTATTTTTGTCATGAAATCGTGACACTTTCTCCAATCGAACGCTGCCATCTCAATCTGTCACAAAATCGTGACACTTTCTCTTCCTTGCACTCTTGTCTGCTTGCACTAGAAAAAACGAAACATGTCGTGAAATCATGACACTTTTGTTGCCTTGTGTTTTTCTCTGCCTTACGCCCACGAAAATGGAACATGTCACGAAATCGTGACACTTTCGCCTTTGAGGTCTTCCTCCTTGAATTTGTCACAAAATCGCGACACTTCTAGCTTCTGTATGTTTTCTCTGCAACCTGTCAAGCTGTAACCTTCATCAAAACAAATTATTTTACATCAAATCAAATTCCTTCAAAAGATTCTTGACATCAATGACAACTTATAAACTTTGAGCAAAGGCAATGCACCTAAGGTACCCAAAATTGCCAACAATCTCCCCCTTTGTCATTGATGGCAAACCTTTACTAAAAACACGTCTCAAGAGACAAAACTAAAACCAACTATGCTAACAGCTAAGAAACTATGCCCACAAATGAGAATATTCTTTTAAAGTTTTGCTCCCCCTGAATTGAAGCTTTCCTCTTCACTTGAAGCTCTCCCCCTTACTCATATCTCTCCCCCTTTATCATCAATGGCAAAGGGTCACATTTGGGGCTCGGGACTAAGAATGAGCCTCTTAGCTTAGTCCCTCCCCCACCTCCTGATGAGGTGATTAATTCTGGGGTGGGAGTAAAACTCCCATTAGGCACTGATCATCATCAGCATCTATAATTTCCTTGTTGGGCCTTCTCTTGAACTCTTTGCCCGTATTCCTATTCCTGTTCCTATCACTATTCTCATTCCTGTTCTTATCCATGCCTTGATCCTTGGACCTGTTCATACCACTATTCCTATTCCTGTACCTTGGAAGTTTAGCTCTACACTGTCTAGCTATGTGACCTTCATTTTTACACTTATAACAAGTAACAATGTTATTTATTTTAGGTATACCTGTTCTTTGAATTTGCTTGTTTTGACTAACCCTGTCCTGACCAAACCTGTTTTGATCAAACCTATTCCTGTAATTAACCTTGCAATAGACTGCCTTGTGCCCAAACTGTTGACAAGAGTAGCAATACCCTTGAAAGAAACTAGCGCTTCTAAAATTGTCGTTTACCTTCTTCACTTGAGCCATGCAATGTGCAGCCATGTGACCAAACCTATAACACGCAAAACATCTATCATGAAATTTTCCTTTATTCGACCTCTTGGGTCCTAAAAACTTCTTCTTCTCATTCTGAATTTCATTTTCTATTTCTGCGCATCTGTCATTCAAGGACTCATAATCTGAAATACTTTCCTCATCAGAACTCTATTCCTTTTGGAGTCTCTTACTAGACTCTCCAGCTTGTTCCTTGTGTGGCTTAACAAAACCAAGGCCTGTTTTATCCATTGTCTTTCTTTGATCTTTGATGAGTGACTTAACCTTTTTGGAGCTATCTTGAAACCTATAAAGCTTATCCTTGTACTCTTTAGTTTTTTCTTTCAAAGAAGCCATTTTTTGTTCTAATTTACTATACTCAATAACCTTAGACTCTAACTCATCCTTGAGTTCTTGCGTCTTAGCTATAGAGAATTCAAGATTTTCTCTAAGATCATCTCTCTCCATTCACCATTCATCTAACTTATCCTTGAGTCTAGCATTCTTCTTTCTTTCCTTTTTCAAAGCACTAAGAGCACTACTAAGTTCACTTTCGTGATCCTTTATTTGTTTGCTTTCTGAATCATCAAAGCCTTTTTTAGATTTCTTATCACTAGAGGTGCTACCTTTTTCAAAAACCATACACGCATCTTCCTTATAATTTTCTGAAGCATCCTCATACATAATAGAAACCAAATCATTATTCTTGCAATCATCCTCAAGGTGACCAAAATTTCCACATCTAAGACATTTCATGATAATGAATCTATGTTTCGGTTCTTCCTCCTTTTCTGATATGAACAACATCTCATTTTCATTTTCACTTGAAGAAATTTCACTATCACTACTAGAACACTTACTTGCTTTGTCTAGGTAGAAACTCTTCTTGTGCTTGTGAGAATACCTCTTTCATTGATTGTTGTGCTCATCTTTGTTCTTTCTGTGATGCTTGTGCTTTTCAGAATCCTTGCTCTTTGAATCCTATTTATCTTCATCACTTTCATCCTTGGGAATAATACAGTCTGTAGCATAATGACCAAACTTTCCACAATTGAAACATCTTATATTTTTCATGCTTTTGTGCTTTCTAGAGAACTTGCATTTCTTGTTGTAATATGCCTCTTCATCACTAGAAGACTCATCACTCTCTTGAAGTTGTTTACCCTTGGATTTCTTGGTAGCCTTGAAAGTTGCCTCTTTCTTGACGTCAATCTTCACTTGAGTTCTCAACTCAAATGCCGCAAGTATACTATGGAGCTCATCCTTTTTCAACTTATCCAAATCTTTAGCTTCCTCAATAGCAGAAATATTTTCACTAAATCTATTAGGAAGAGATCTTAAAATCTTATCACAAACATCATTTTCAGCAAGCTCAAGACCTAAGTCTTTCATGGAGTTAACAACCTCATCCATACGAAGCATATAGTCACTAATATTTTCATCATCATTCATCTTGAGTTGTTCAAACATACCTTTGAAGTGTCTCAACTTGGCCTTTCGACATTTGTATCACCTGTATGAACCACCTGCAGCTGTTTCCACATTTCATTGGCTATCTTGCAGTGAATCACTTTGGTGAGATCTACTTTCTGTAAGCCTTTTAGAATTGCATTCATTGCTTTTGAATTGCTGTGATGTAGGAGCCTTTCTTCTTTAGTATTTGGACCATGTACAGGAATAGTGTACTCATCTTCAATTACTTCCCATACCTCATTACCAAGTGCCATTATATGAACCTTCATCCTTGCACTCCAAAGACCAAAATCTGACCCATCAAAAAATAGGTGCTGCATTGTTTCTTGAATAATCCATTGTGTTATTTACTAGCTTTTCCTTCAAGCTATTAAAATTTTCGAAGGCACCCGCTCTGATACCAATTGAAGAACACAAGCTTATACTAAGAGGAGGGGTGAACAGTATAAGACCTCTTTTTACTTTTCATTTATATTGAAAAATAGTAAAGCGATATACCCACAGCAATATCAAAGCAATACATAAAAACATCCACAAAGAGACAAAAATCTTAATGTGGTTCACCCAGAATGGCTAGGCTACGTCCACGAATAAAATCTTTCACTAAATTTTATCAATCCAAATTCTGGGAATACCTTTCTTGATTACAATGTTTATGGGCACCAACCCAAAGGAGACACCAATCCCCTAATCTCAAGTTCGTGGGCACCAACCCACAGGAGACACCAATCTCCTAGCTCTACTCTGGCTGGTGATCCTCTAGAAAACCTCTACCTTCGCTGCCCTTAGCAAATGGAACTCTATCCACAGAAGACACCTATCCTCCCTACTCTTGTTGGAGACCTCTGTCCTCAACTCTATCACCTCCAAAGCTGGTCCTTGAATTTGCACTAAACACAGTCCTTCGATTTAGCACAAATGTCCTTATTCTCTTTCTTTGATTTGCACCAAACACAGTCCTTCGATCTGGCACAAATGTCCTCATTCGTCTTTGCCTGTCTGCTCTCTATGCCCTCTTCTCTCTCTGTGCAAACACTCCCGCACTTGGTCGAACTTCAGCCCTTGCACTGTCTACGCACACTCTTCTTCCTTTTCGATCTTTCCCACTCAGAATGATTCGACGAAATGCACTCTGCACACTATAATAGAATTCACACTCTACTCACAGTGATTGAACTTCTTGCTCTGTGCACTATCTACAAATTTTGCACTTCAACGATGCATTCGAATCACCCTCAACTCTCCAAATAGCCCTCCTTTTATACTAACACTTTCAAGATCAAAACCTTGATCTTAGTCGACTACACAACCCTAAACTACATTGGCTACAAACCCTAAACTACGTCAACTGCAAACCCTAATCTTCGTCGGCCCAAATTTAACTTTGTTAGCTTCACTACCTCTACAACTCTTCTATAGCTTCTGCTGCGAAACTACAACATGTTGCGATATCGTGACACTTTTGCAACCGTATACTGTCTTTTTGCTTTTGTCATGATATCATGACATTTTAGCCTTTGTCGACTTCAAATAAGCTCTTGTCGTGATATCATGACACTTCTGACTTAGTCAGCATCAACTTTGCGTTTGTTGTGATATCACGACATTTCTCCCTTCGTCGACCTCCTTTCTGCTTTTGTCGTGAAATCACGACACTTTTGTCTTCATAGCCTTCCTCTCTACTTTTGTCATGAAATCGTGACACTTCTCCTATAGAATATCTACATTCTTTTTTTGTCATGAAATTGCGACACTTTCTCCAACCGAATGCTGCCATCTCAATTTGTCATGAAATCACGACACTTTCTCTTCCTTGCACTCTTGTCTGCTTGCACTAGCGAAAACAAAACATGTCGCAAAATCATGACACTTTCGCTGCCTTGTGTTTTTCTCTGCCTTACACTCGCAAAAATGGAACATGTCACAAAATCATGATGCTTTCGCCTTTGAGCTCTTCCTCCTTGAATTTGTCACAAAATCGTGACACTTCTAGCTTCCGTACATTTTCTCTGCAACCTGTCAAGCCATAACCTTCATCAAAACAAATTATTTTACATCAAATCAAATTCCTTCAAAAGCTTCTTGACATCAATGACAACTTATACACTTTGAGCAAAGGCAATGCACCCAAGGTACCAAAAATTGCCAACATGTTAAAGCACTTTGTGAGAAATAAAACATTAAACATAGTTTCTTGACTCCTTATTACCCATAAGCAAATGGACAAGATGAGGCTTCCAACAAGATCTTAATTGCTATTCTCAATAAAATTGTCAAAGAAAATTATAGAGACTAGCATACACAAATTCCTTTGGAATTATGGGTTTATCAAACAAGAATATGCATGCCTACATGGGCAACATCATTTTAATTGGTCTATGAAGTTGAGGCGATCACACCTCTTGAGCTCGAGATCCCATCCTTGCAAATTTATTTGGAGGAATTCATAAATTATGACACTGATGAGGTCTGCAATTACCTCAGTCATAACATGTTTTGAACCATCAAAAAATACCTAAAAAACTTGTGATATGTTTATTATGATAATATAGTTGATTTAATGCACTATATATTAAGTATTTGCATGATTAAGGTGTTTAGGGATATTATACTCTATTTTTACAGTTTTTGTATAGTTTTTGCATTATTCTAGCATGGTTTACTGATGAATGGAATGCACGGTTTTAGTAGAAACATATTATATGACTTTATGTTTTATATTTCCCATGTGTTAATTTGTCTGAATATGGAAAAAAGCACCAAAAGTTGTAACTATGCAGCAGAAACAGGATTACACAAAATTACCATGTAAATTCCAACCAGCTACCAATGAATGGCAGGGCCTGGAATTTACCAACTGAGGAATATAAAAATAATTGGGATCACCTCTTGAGAGTTAAGATAAATGGACTACCAAAAAAAACCTGCTAAAATGGACGTTTTTATGCATTTGTACATAAAAGAACACCTACAACTGGTTATTCTGAATAATCTCTGAAATAATAGGGGAACACGCCAGTCTTAGCCATTTTGAGAACTTTAGCACTTAAGACAGTAAAGAAGCAATGAGTTATTGTAGGATTAGTTTCCCACAGCTATTTCCACCATTCCCAAATCCTCCTTACTTCCAGGAGACACAAATCATGAACCAACACCTGCTGATGCAGCTTGCATTATCCTAAAATAGACCAAGTCAGTTGTAAAATATTAGGTAAAATCAATGTAAAATATCAAATTAGATATTTTGGGCACGTAGAATAGAAATAAGAAAATATAAATAATGCATATCCCATATTGGTAGAGCTATTAGGAAAATAGGAGATAGATGCAGTAGATGTCAAAGTGTAACAGTGTGCAACAAGAAATGTAATGTTATTTTTTAGATAAATAAAAGTGTAGTTTCCATCATCTTTTGTTATGTATGAGTGTGTTAGAATTTAGCAAGTAAAGAAGCTCTTATACCTTATTCTGGAAAAGGAATCAAGGGCTACCGCCAGGCATAGAAGAAGGACTGACTAATAGGTTTTCTTCTTATTTTTGCTATAGTAGAATTTAGTTGGATACTTGTCAATTTCTTTCTTTGTTTCATACTAACCATTATGGTAGTTCCATGATTTGTCTCCATGCTTAGAATTGAGTTTTTATATTTCATAAATATGTGATCAATGATAGACTAGTTAGAATTGTGTCTTTCTTGTTTCATGTTTTTAGCAATTAAAACAATTTGCAGTAGTATTCTGGTTTCTTTACTTTCAGTAGCTTTACAAAGTTTTCTTGCATTTCCTTTTTGTTTTCAACTACTGTGATAGAAGAATGATAACCTTATGAAACAAAGCACTGACAGGTGTTCAACTTGTGTGTTTACTTCCAACAATTTCCATTCTATAAAAGTAATTAGGTTTAATTTTATGTCATTTCAATTATTGCAAGTACTTAGGTTTCAGTTTCTGCAATTTAGAATTAGGTTTCCATTTCTTCAAGTAAATTAGTTATTTTGTGTAAGATAGGATTACAAAGGTGATCAAAAACCCCCAACACAGTCTATTCTACCAATAAAACCTACTACTCCAAATTGAACTAAACTACAGCCGTGCTTAAACCTTCTCTCGTAAATAGCCTTGGACACCACCCTGGATTGAAAAATAATTGATATTAAATGATGTTATTAATGACATGCATCATTTTGGCACTATTTTTGGGGACACGGTGTTGTTAGAAGACAAGAGTAGTCAAATAGTTATTAAATATGTTGAGCTATGAAGATTCAAAGTAAAATTTGAATATAATATTTGGTATAAGTAACAATTATTGAATTGCAATTTAGATCATTGAGGAGTAAGCATGAATGAGTAGGCCAAGGGATGAGAAAGGTAGATTTATCAAGATCACCCCTTTACACACCACAGGAAGGTGATCTTCATGCTCAAGAGGTGAATTTCCTGTGTTTGAAATTCCTGATAGACTTAAAAAAAAACCAGTACCTTCATCATCAGGAACTGAAAGATCTCTTAAAAATGAAAATTTAGAATAATTATCTACTAATTCTCCTCCATATACTAATGTTGAGTCTATACAACCAGAGAAATTCAGACACACCAACACTAAGGTTTGGAACAAAATTATGGTAGAAATACCAAAAAACCAATATATAGGTAGTAATGTCCACAATAGACCAGATAATCATCATTCTTATAGGACTTTTGAGTATCCCATTCAATTAAATCCTACACAGAATTATCCTATGAAAACAATCTCACCTTCAATACTTCCAATATTTTGGGGGGTTGTATCTGAATAACCAGTTCTTATTTGAGTTCAAAGTAGTGTTTCAAACCTATGATTATGTAAAGCATTACACTGGTTCATGAGTCTAGAACCAGAATCTATTCAAATTTGGGAACAAATGGAGAACATATTTTTGGATAAATACCAAGATTATTGCAGGGTAAGAAATAGGAAAGATGAATTATTCTGAATTAGGTAAGAATATGATGAAACCATAAAATATTATCTTGATAGGTTTGCATTTGTTCAAAAGAGATGTGGACCTGTAGAGTCTGAAATGTGCAAAGCCATATTTTTTAGAGTTACAAGATGAATCCAAAGAAGTATTGGATTTAATGGGAAATGGGGATGTAAGTACCCTTAGCAATGAAGATATTATGGATTTATGCATAAATTACTCCTACACTAAGCAAATAAGAAGAAAAAATAGTACAAATGGTAATGATATGAGAGATCTAATGGAAGAATTTGCAAATTTAAAAACTAATATTCTTGTGCATCTAGACACAACACTAGGGAAATGAATGCCAAAATAAAGTCAACAGAACCTCTAGCAATTTATTTCCCAAGATGTAGTAATAAACATGCTTTGCAAGAATGTCCTTTAAACAAAACATCAATTTTAGCCATTTATAGAATTTGCTCAAAAGGACACCTGACTGATAAATGCCATTTGCTGCCTCAACTCAAGAATGTTTTGGAAACTCAGATTGAAGAACTGAATCATGTTGGACCAAAATAGGGGGGGCAATTTTCTCAATGTCAACATACCCCTTGTTTTCATACAAATTAAGGACAACACCCTTGGAGTATGCCATAGGGACAGTCAGAACCACCCCAACAACCTTGGAATTACCCTCCTTGGGTAACTCCTCAACAATAGTCACAATCATATTGGATTAATCCATCCTAGAATCAAGTCAATCCACCTTGGATGCAAAACCAATCATAAGGACAAAATTGGGGACAACAATATTAATCTTATCTAAGGCAACAAAGATATCAAGGTCAAAATTAGAATTTTTTGCCCTCCCCTAATCAAAACTTTCAAGGAAGATCTAACCAACCACAACAAACACAATAGGTAAAGCAACCTCAAGTTACAGCCCAACCAGTGACTAATACAAATAACACAAGATAGGCATCCCTTGTCTATGTGGTTAAATCTGAAGAAAATTTTGAAGTCCATGTTCTTGACTACAACAATATCCAACTTCATTTAGGAAAAATTCTACGTAAAACTGTTCCAATTGAAATTGAAGAAAATAGACTGCAAGAACCTTCTAATCCAAACAAATTCAAATTAACATTGGAAAAAGAAGCAAAAAAAATAGAAAAAACACAGGCATAAAAATTACCTTCATCAGGGATAATCCCATATCCTAAAATATTCAACATTACTGTTGGAAACTTTGAATCAAAACTGGTAAAAGAACTTAAAAATTTAACCATATCACTCCTCTTATTGCAATCCATTAAGGATGTGCCTTTTATTAACTAAAATATCCAAGATTTGTGTATCAAAAGACCAGGGAGAAAGAAGAAGTCATTTACTAAAACTGTTCAGGTTGAAGGAAAGATAGTTGATCTCTTGTCAAGGAAACTAGTACCTCCAAAGTATAGTGACCCATGAAGTCCAATTATTATAGTTACTATAATTACAATACCAATTTCAAATGTCTTGATTGATCTAGGAGCTACAATAAATGTAATGACCAAAGATACAATGAAAAAATTATAGCTCAAACATTTAAGTCCTACATCTATAGTATTAGAAATGGTTGATAGGTTAGTTGCAAAACCTAAAGGCATCATTGAAGATATCCCGATAGAAGTTTCTTCTTGGGAATACCCTACAATTTTTTTGGTTTTACAGCCTAGAAATTCAGCACATGGTTACCCCATTATTCTGGGAAGACCTTGGCTTACAATTGCAACAACCTTTATAGACTGCATATCAGGAGATATGACAATCTCTAATGGTATTGACTTAAAGCAGATTTCTCTGTATCCCCTTGCAAGACATTCAAAAAAATTTATAGATCAATTATGGTTTCCTTATTTAGATGAAGAACAAGAAGAAACCATCTCCACACTAGCTACTTTAGTAGTGAAGGAACATATAGGAGAGATAGAATCTCATGATAGAGGAAATTTTGAAAATGAGACTATCTTAGTGAATGCTATGTATGAACAAAGAATGGAGGATGAAGCAGTAAATGTTCATCAACTATCAAAAAACTATGAGGGCCAAAGTTATGAAAATGAGTCATCTACACCACTACAAGAAAAATATATTTCACTACCACATGGATGACATCATCACCTACTCCCTTTTTTTCATTACCCCATACAAAACATGCTTCCACTAGGAATCAGTGTCAAAAATGAGACAAGAGTTTTTCATTCCCTCAAATCTCATCATTGCCCACTAAACTCCTTAATAACCAAGTATGAAGGAGTAAATTCTATCCTTCCAAGGACAAAATAGATAGAAGTATAGCCATGTAAATTTTTAAATATTAGTGGTGTAGACACCCAAAAGTTGCACATTGCTATACCTATGTACTTGTAGATCCTTCTGGACACTTGTAGGTTTACATAGACCACCCTAGGTACCCCTAAGCTATCATAGATTAGTTTAGACTATTACAGATCATCCTAGACATGCGTATATTGTTGTAGTCATGCGTAGTCATGCGTAGATGGTTGTAGTCATGTGTAGTCATGCGTAGATCACCATAGATTGTTATAGCATCATGTAGACTCCCATTTAATACTTCATAAGATTTTAGGTCCTAAACCCTTGCAAGCCTTCCTAATTACATCTGGCATATCAAAATATCACTCAACGGTCTATTCATATGCAATTGAGGCCCCCACAGTGTATTAGTTGGCCAAAACAATTAATAAGTCAATACCCAAATTCTAATTTAATGTTGACTTCACTTAAGTCACTTTTTAGGGTAAATTTTATTAAAAGAACCTTTAATCTTGATTAGCCTTAATCAAATACTCCCACACGTGTGAGATTAGGGTTTGTTGAGATATTTCTTTAATCATGTTTAAATTGGCTTAAACACCTCCTAATCAGGATTAGCCCTAATACATCCTCACACGTGTGAGGATGAGATATTTCTAATAAGGAATGTGATGTTGCCACATAGCATTTATTAACCTAACCTTAGTTAGAATCAAACCTAGGTTTAGTCTATCTAACTCCCCCCTGCACCTTACCTTTTCCTATAAATAATGGGTCCTAAACCCCTAATTATATCTCTCTCACATATTTAACAAAGTACAGTTACTCTACAAAAATGGAAATCCAATATTAAATAGTCATTTACCAATGCACATAGATGGATTTTGATAGCATACAGATGCACCCCAACTACCTTAGAACCGATCTACTGAAGATATTTTACAAAATGAGCATCACAGCTTAATTCACTACCCGGGTCGTGAATCTGGCCTAAATTCACAACCCAGGTCGCTAATTGGGTCTACATGATCCAAATCACCCCATATTTGGGAGGTAAGCTCTCTTTTGTCGTATTATTACCTTCTACACATTTTATTTTAGTTTCTATCATGATTTTATAGTCAATTCATCTTTCTAAACATGGGGCCTAACTAAGGCAAGCCCCCCATCACACTAATCCCCTTTTGCAGGTCTTTCATAGGTTACCTAGCAGATCTAAGGAAGAGGAACATCATACAAACAATAACCCTATGATGGCACACATAAAAATAAGCCCACCTACACTGAGGGATGATAGGAGAAGGCATCATATTGATTGTAACCTTGTTAGAAATAGAGATGGATAAAGGGCATCAAGACCCTCTTGTAACACATGCTCATTAATATTAATGGAATATAATTTCTTTGTTTAATCTATCATTTATGTTATGTGTTAAATTATCAAATGTTGTTTTCTACCTATTTCATTCTAGCATGCCCGGTGGGATCTCCATAATGGATAGTGCTAGATTCACTTTTTTTATAAATCTGACATTATCCTCTGTTTCTATGTCTTGCAGGTACCAAAATTGTGTTTCACAGAAGACTCCAAAGCCTTAGGAACCATCCTAAGCCATCAGATCCCTGATTTGAAGCCTCTAAATCTGATTTGTGACCCACACTATGATTTAGGTCAAATTAGCAACCCAGGTCATGATTTAGGTCAAATTAGCGACCTAGGTCATGATTTAAGTCAAATTAGCGACCCAGGTCATGATTTAGGTCAAATTAGCGACCCAGGTCATGATTTGAGCATAGACACCTCAAAAACCCCCAAATAAACTAGGGTGACCTTCTCAAGGGCCAAGAAAACCCCCCTTAGCATCAGAATGCAAGTGTTTTAAATTTTTCTGCCACTGTTGTAAGTTTTGGAAGCAAAAAAATCCATTAACTAGTGAGATAATTGATGAGGCCCAAAAGTGCCTCATTATTGCACAATGTTTGACTACCATATGATAAGTTAATTGCCAAATAGTTGACTAAAATATACTATTTGTTAAGTGTTTGCATGATTTTATGTTAGGAATACTATATCTCTATTTTTGACTATTTTCAGCATTTTGTGACTGATTTTTCTTGATTAAGTAGCAAGTAAAAACATGCATTTAAATTAAAAAAATGTGGTATTCTGATATCCATTAAATTCTTAATAGTTTTTGAATTTTTTCCTGCCCTTCAACTTGTTTCAAATCCACATTGAAGCCAAAGTTTAGGACTGTCATAAATCTAAAAATCTGAAAAAACAGCCATATAAAAATCAGCAAGCTGTCACTTTATAGGAACACCTTGAAGTTGTGAAGAAAAGCATGAGGATATAGATGGAATGAGTTTAGAAGGACTATATAAGACATATTACCTATTTAGAAGCATTCCCACATGGTCTAAATAGGCAGCAATAGGGTATAACAGAGCAGGGACAATTGTGCAGCACCTTTGTTGCACTATTTCAGCATTGTTACTTGGTGAATGAAGTGTATAAATTCAGTAGAAACTTGATGTACTCCTTAATGTTGATATTTGAATAATTTTTCAATGTTCTAATTTGTTTGAATTTACAAGAAATGCCAATATTTTACAACTGTGCAGCAGAGCTAGAAAATGCAGTAATTTACCATGTAAATTCTAGCAAGCTACCAATGAATGGCAAGGCATGGAATTCACACATGGGTAGGAATGAATGCTATTTCAATCTGATCCTGAGGGCTAATCCACCTAATAAATGCAAATAAAATCACTTGAAGAGCACATAGTTGTTCATTCTGAATATCTTCGGAATGAACAGACATCTTCGGAATGAGAAATGCAGTCTCTTTGGAATGAGCCACTTATCTTTGGAATGAGAACAAAAAGTGCTTTTTGACTTGTTGACTCATTTTTGACGATGGAAAAATGGAAGGAAGGTTTAAAAGGTTAAAATAAAATATCTCCCATCTGACTTTACCATCCTTGCCGTCCAAAGCCACCATTCATGAAAAAGATCAATTTTGATCCTCTTCTAGGATAAACCCAAAACAATTGCAGCATAATAGAAAGTTGTTTGCAAGATAGGAATGACATATTATAAAGTGGAGAATGATATGTGTGATATTTATAGACTCCTCCCACATACTCCCACCACTGAAGATGCTTTCTAAGGGCCAATGAATACTACTGCAACACAAACTATCCAGATTTGCATTTATTTCATATCCAGAATTATTGGCAAATCACTGTAAAATAGCACATAGGCTGATTTGAGCATGGGATATGTTGTAAATATTTATATAAATAACACAGCTCCCTCCTTGGTTGATCAAGTTAGAAATTATAATAGAGAAGAATTTTCAATATAAGTAATTAGGATTGTACAACAATTTTTTGTAACAGTTTTCAGCATGTTCTGTCATCAATAAAAGTGTAGTTATTTTATCATTTTCTATTTTGAGTGTTAATTAGTTAAGGAGTGCTTCACCTCATTCTATATTAGGAAGTATGGCCCACTTTCAGATCTAGAAGGAGGGATTTTATGGCAGGTTTTAATCTATAATTTTGCTACAGCAGAATTAATAGATTGCTTGCCAAATTTCATTTTCTTGTTTTTATTTTGTATTATGTGATTTATGTTTTCTATTATGTTTGCGTACAAAATTTGTGTGTATGTCAGTTGAAAAATTATATTATGCATTTTTCCTTTGCTTTCCATGTTTTCCCTACTTTCTATTTTAGCAACTTTCCATTTTCAGCATATTTCATTTTGCTATCAATTCCTGTAGCAGAAGCTTGATGACCTTTTGTGGCAAGGCATTGACAGGTGTTTTTAGAATAAGTTTCATTTACAAGCATCATTTCAATTATGCAAAAGTAACTAGATTTCAATTCTACAAATGTAACTTAAGATTTCATTTCAGCAATTTAAATTTTGTAAGAGTAGATTAGACTTTCAATTTAGCAATTCTAATTCCTGCAATTGTAGTTAGATTTCAATTCTTGCAACTTAGAATTAGTTTTCAATTCTTGTAATTTATTTTAGTTTCAATTCTTCAGACTAGGTTTAGTGTGACACCAAAAGACTAAACCAAAATCTTCTTCACCAATAAATGCTTGAAATTTGAATGCCTGAATTGTACACTGCCCTAGCCTTCTATCGTAGACAGCCTTGGACACCACCCCGAATTGATAAATCATTGAGATTAAATGATGAGACTCAATGACACTCATTATTATGGTGCCATTTTCGAGGAACATGATGTTGTTAGAGGGTAAAAGTAGCCCAATAATTGTTAATTATACTAAATTGTGAACTTCATAGTAAAATCTAGATAAATGATTGGTATTAGTAATAGTTTTTGGTAATTTGCTTTTCAGTCCATTTAGAAAACAAGCAACCACAGGGAGGTGATCTTCACACCTAGGGGTTAAATTGCTTATGTTTGAAATTCTTGATAAAAATTGAAAGAATTCATCATCCTCATTATCAAGAAACATAAGATCTCTTAAAATATTTAGAAGAGTCATCTGCTAGTACTACCCTTTTTATATCCATATCATCAGGGTAGTATACAAAATTTGTACTAGGTGTTGGGAAAGATATCATGGTAGATATACAAGACTATCCCTTGAACAAAATAGCCATATTAGCTACCTGTAGTATTTTTTCATAGGGACATATCATTGATGAATGCCATTTACTTCCATAACTCAGAGATGCAAAATTTATTGCCTAGTATGAATTCTTCTCAAAGAGAGATCCCAACAACAACAAATAGGGCAAGTAAATCAACCACCACCTTCAGCTCAACCTGTGGCCAATATGAATAATATAGGATAGGCAACCCTTGTCTATGTAAGCTAAAAAAAAAAATCACAAAAAATTTTGCATAATCAAAATAGGAGTTTACAACTTAATGGTGATCCTAGAGTTTTCCATTATTATTTAAAGATTGTTAGGATTTTACCGTGTTAAACTACAACCTAGCAATTCTTAGCCTACACAAACAATAGTTGATCTCATTAGAGGTGATCCTACCTGACAAGTAGTTGATCTACTAAAGTTGTACACTTGTCTTATTGTGCAAACCAAAAATATTTTTTTAGCCCAACCTATGATCAGTCTGAATAATACAGGATAGGCAACCCCTATCTATGTAGCTGAATCTGGTATAAAAAAAAAACCTACAGGAAATGTTATTGACTACAACAACATCCAACTGTGCTCAAACAAGAACTTACTGAAGCTTGAAGAGACAAAAATCAATGGAGATACACAAAAAACCTTTAGTCCAAACACACAGAAATTAGCCTTGGATAAAGGAGAAAAACTACACATAGAAAATTTACTTCCATTGAACTCCTTAGTAAGAAATTACAAAGGGGTAAATTCTGTCCTCCTAGGAATGAAACAAATTGAAGTGCAGCTAGGAAAATACTTGAACATTATTAGCTGGCTGACTTATAAACAAAAAGCAAAATTGTTGCTATTTTGAAACAATATTTCAATCCCTTTACATAGAATTACAAGGGCATATCAAGATTTTATCTTGATGTAAGCACTTAATAGATTTTGGGAATTGGTATTTAATTGTTTCAAGAATAGATTGACAATATTTTGCAGACTAGGAGGCATGGACAACACTTTATTGAAGAAGTTTTTAGATATGGAGCAGTGCTTCTTTCTCCCATTGGTAATTCATGGAGGATGTTAGTGGTGAATGGACATTGCCTTCGGGTATACCATGCACCATTAACTAAGGAGAAGTTCTTGAAGGAGATTCCATTGGATGTACACATAATGGAAGATAATTTCTCTTCAATATCAGATTCAGAGTGATAATAAAAAGTTTGACAAAAAAAAAATTACAAGAAAAACAAAAAGAAGAATAGTCTTGTTTGTGAACTTCCTTTTTGGGTACAAGCAAGACAAGAAAAATTGAAAAAAAAAAAGAAAAAAAAAAGAGAAAAAATTGCAGCAAAGGCATGTCCCACAAAATGGGGATACATGAGGACAAGCATCAATTTCAGCAAGGAAGAGGAACAATTGAGCCAATACTTCATTTCCAGCAATAAGGAGGCAATTATGATGTAAGAAGATTCGCACTGCTCATCTAGAAAGGAAGGTTGCATCAATGTTGCAAGTTTCAACTGAAAGATATGGTGTTTTCATACAACAAGTGACATGTTTTTACAGAATAAGGATTGGTCTTATCCAAATAAGAGTGAGATATGTTGTCTCTCATTGAAGCACTTGAAAAAAAAAAAGGACAAAAGTTGGTTGAAAACCAGAAATGGTAGCCTCTTCTGATAAAAAAAAGGAGATAAAAAAAAATGATGAAAAAAAATAAAAATAAAAAAATGAATAATTCAGTAGTGAAAACCTTCTTGGAGGCGCTACTGAGTTGGCTTGCATGAAAACTAATTTTTTGGCATGCATTTCCTTGTTGATCTACCCATCATTGTTCCACCATTATACAAATCTCACACTGCACATGTGTTATGTTTGTTTATGTTTTCAGATAGCCTACTAACAATCATCAAAAGTAGCTTGTAAGGTGCATGACCAATTTTTAGGACAATAAGGTATGTGTTTCTTGCATTTAATTCATAGTAAACATTTAGTATTTAGTGTATGATAGTCAGTATTTGGCATAAACTATTCATACAATAGTGACAAGTTGAAAAAGAAATATGTTCAAGATGTCAAGAAACACCTCCTTATGCCCTTAATTGCATGGAAATTCCAAAACTGTGCAAAAACCTGATTTTGGGACAGACATGGCAGCAATTCTATTTCAATTTGTAGGGAAAATTTTAGAAGGAGAACTACAAGTTTATATCTCACAATTTTCTGATAAATTGAAGGAGGATAATCAACAAAATGCACCTGAAGGTTCTATTTTAGTAATACTGGAATAAAACAGCAACATACAAAACAAAGAATAACATCTAAACAAAAGGATGAAAAAGAGATTTTTGATGTTATGGAAGGCTTATACACTCTAGAGATGGACCCACAATAGAATCTATAGCTAAATTTTGCATAGGATTTCATTTCTGCATTTTTTTTGAAGATCTTCGGAATGAGCAGACATCTTCAAAATGAGAAATATAGTCTCTTCGAAATGAGCGGACATCTTTAGAATGAGAAATACAGTCTCTTCGAAATGAGCAGACATCTTCAAAATGAGAAATACAGTCTCTTCAGAATGAGCAGATGTCTTCAGAATGAGAAATACAGTCTCTTTGAAATGAGCAGACATCTTCAGAATGAGAATACATTCTCTTCGGAATGAGCAGGATATCTTCGAAATGAGCAGAAACTGTACCAAAATTGCTAAAAATGCTACAGAATAGCAAAAAGAGTAGGGTACATCAAATATTGAGGTTTATAAGGCTCTACCACAAGTAAGTACATCCCTCAAGCATTTAAAAAAAAATATTATCAATTTTGTTTAAAAGGTGCAAACAACAAAAATAAGAATTCAGGCTAAAATGTTGTTAAGAACAGAAAATTCCATCAGTAGTAGTGCATCTGCCAAATATGATTCCACAATAAGACTACTGCAAGATGAATCATATGATATCAAGCCTTTAAGAGGTACCTTGTAGCACTAAAAATTGTAGAAAAATAGAAAAAGAGTCATATATGTGCTTAATTGCAAAATACTTGATATAGTGCAGCAAGGAGGAATTTCTCAGTTAGCAGGTAGCAAAGGATGTTGTTCACAAGAATAAAACCTGCATATTACTATGGCCTACTATGATGCATGAGGGCATGCATCAGTTCAAGTTGGGGGGGATGATGAGGCCCAAAAGTGCCTCATTATTCTACAATTTTTGACTACCATATGATAAGTTAATTGCCAAATAGTTGACTAAAATATACTATTTGTTAAGTGTTTGCATGATTTTATGTTAGGAATACTATATCTCTGTTTTTGACTATTTTTAGCATTTTGTGACTGATTTTTCTTGATTAAGTAGTAAGTAAAAACATGCATTTAAATTAACCAAATGCAGTATGTTAATATCCATTAACTTCTCAATGGTTTTTGAATGTTTTCCTACCCTTCAACTTGTTTCAAATCCACATTGAAGCCAAAAGTTTAGGACTGTCATAAATCTGAAAATCTGAAAAAATAGCCATATAAAAATCAGCAAGCTGTCACTTTATAGGAACACCTTGAAGTTGTCAAGCAAAGCATAAGGATATGGATGGAATGAGTTCAGAAGGACTACAGAAGACATCTGGCCTAGTTAGAAGCATTCCCACATGGTCTAAATAGGCAACAACAGGGTATAACAGAGCAGGGACAATTGTGCAGCATTGTTGCACTATTTTAGCATGGTTACTTGGTGAATGAAGTGTATAAATTCAGTAGAAACTTGATGTACTCATTTATGTTGATATTTGAATAATTTTTCTATGTTATAATTTTTTTGAATTTTCAAGAAATGCCAATATTTTACAACTGTGCAGCAGAGCTGGAAAATGCAGTAATTTACCATGTAAATTCCATCAAGCTACCAATTTATGACAAGGCATGGAATTCACACATGGGGAGGAATGAAGGCTATTGTAATCTGATCCTGAGGGCTAATACACCTGAGAAATGCAGCTAAAATAACTTGAATATCACATAGTTGTTCATTCTAAATATCTTTGAAATGAACAGACATCTTCGAAATGAGAAATGTAGTCTCTTCGGAATGAGCCACTTATCTTCGAAATGAGAACAAAAAGTGCTTTTTGACTTGTTGACTAATTTTTGATGATGGAAAAAGGGAAAGAAGGTTGAAAAGGTTAAAATAAAATATCTCCCATCTGAATTTGCCGTCCTTGCCGTCCAAAGCCACCATTCATGGAAAAGATCAATTTTGATCCTCTTCTAGGATAAACCCAGAAAAAACTGTAGCATAATATAAAGTTGTTTGCAAGATAGGAATGGCATATTCTAAAGTGGAGAATGATGTGTGAGATATTTATAGACTCCTCCCATGTACTCCCACCACTTAAGATGCTTTCTAAGGGCCAATGACTACTACTGCAACACAAACTATCCAGATTTGCATTTATTTTAGATCCAGAATTATTGGCAAATCACTATAAAGTAGCACATAGGCTGATTTGAGCATGGGATATGTTGTAAATATTTATATAAATAACACAGCTCCATACTTGGTTGAGCCAGTTAGGAATTAGAATAGAGGAGAGTTTTTAATAGCATCAATTAGGACTGTACAACAATTTTTTGTAACAGTTTTCAGCATGTTCTATCATCAATAAAAGTGTAGCTATTTTATCATTTTTTGTTCTGAGTGTTAATTAGTTAAGGAGTGCTTTTCACCTCCTTCTAGATCAAGAAGTATGGACCCACTTTCAAATATATAAGGAGGGATTTTATGGTAGGTTTTAATCTATAATTTTGCTGCAACAAAATTAATAGATTGCTTGCCAGATTTCATTTTCTTGTTTTTATTTTGTATTATGTGATTTATGTTTTCTATTATGTTTGTGTATAGCATTTGTGTGTATGTTAGTTGACAAATTATATTACGCATTTTTCCTTTGCTTTCCATGTTTTCCCTACTTTCTATTTTAGCAACTTTCCATTTTCAACATATTTCATTTTGTTGTCAATTCCTGTAGCAGAAGCTTGACGACCTTTTGTGGTAAGGCATTGACAGGTGTTTTTAGAATAAGTTTCATTTACAAGCATCATTTCAATTATGCAAAAGTAACTAGATTTCAATTCTACAAATGTAACTTAGGATTTCATTTTAGCAATTTAAATTCTGCAAGAGTAGATTAGACTTTCAATTTAGCAATTCCAATTCCTGCAATTGTAGTTAGATTTCAATTCTTGCAACTTAGAATTAGTTTTCAATTCCTATAATTTATTTTAGTTTCCATTATTCATACTAGGTTTAGTGTGACACCAAAAGGCTAAACCAAAATATGCTTCACCAATAAATGCTTGAAATCTAAATGCCTGAATTGTACTCTACCCTAGCCTTCTATTGTAGACAGCCTTGGACACCACCCCGGATTGATAAATCATTGAGATTAAATGATGAGACTCAACGACACTCATCAATAATTATTGTTCAACATAGTTTTATTTTTATTGAAAATTTGTTGAAGCATTAGGGTTTTTGAAATTTTTAGGACCTACAACTTTCCAGCAAGTTCATAAAATTTATTTCTCAAATAAGTTTGCATATGTCCTTGTATCTTGCATGTAGCACAAGCCTACGTTGATTTCATTTCACTAATAGATTTCATTGTTAGAAATAACTATACATGTTCAAGTAAATCAGGGTTTCTAATCCCCTCTTCTACTTCTAAAATTTATTTGCATTCTAATAGCAAATTAAGGTTCCTAATCCCTTATTCCTTTGTTTGAAAGAAATTTTTGCATTCAAAAGTTTAAATCAGGGTTCTAATCCCCTTCAATCCACACACTTGGATTGTTTGTTTCTATGCTTTTGAAAATAGGTTTGCTTTGGAAAGGCATTTAGGGCTAGAATACTTCTCTTCAAATAATAGTATCTAATCATTTGCTTTTGAAAAGACATTAGGGTTAGTTTCTTTTGAAAAGGCAAGTAGCTATTTTCTTATCTCGCATACATCGATAGTGAAACACAAACCCACACACACTCACATGGTACTTAAACAAGTGGTGATATTGGACTTCATCCCCAATCCATCACTCAAGACTGGTGTGGATTGACTTGCACTCTCCATTAGCTCACCTCCCTAGACACCTAGTAGCCCCA
This sequence comes from Wollemia nobilis, assembly GCA_028583015.1. Taxonomy (NCBI): domain Eukaryota; kingdom Viridiplantae; phylum Streptophyta; class Pinopsida; order Araucariales; family Araucariaceae; genus Wollemia; species Wollemia nobilis. Next base: position 10,945,431 of record JAQPPZ010016879.1, on the reverse strand, counting down.
CAGGAGTGGTTATCTAGATTTCATCACCAGATACCCCCTACTCTTGTGACTGGGCCCTGGATTTCATCACTAGTGGTTACCTATAGAGTGGAATAAGATTTAGCACCTTCATCCACAAGGCTAGTATAATTTGTGGAATTGTTAACTGTCGTTCTTGACTAAGCCCGCTTGAGGGTGAAGCGAAAGCATGGGTATGCTGGTAGTAGGTCTTAGACAGTGCCACATATTCTCATGAGAGGATATTGTAAACTCACTTCAACATAGTGAGTTCCACCCCTTTAGGATATCATTTTACTGTGCCTTCCATATAGGTCACCATTTGCATGTTATGGTACCATTCTATCTTGTGCATCCTTGGGTGTTGCAGGAGGTTTGATATTGACAAAATTCCCCATTTTCTAGAGTACTCAATCCATTACCCATGATTCTACATAGGGAGTATCAACATTACAACACACAAAACAAATAGAACACTTTTATTTTCTTAGCATTTAGATTTTATTCCGGTCTACTATTGTTTGCATGATCACAGACCGGTCTCAACACATTACACCACATATTTTTTTGCTACACATAGCATGTCATTTAATTTACACTTACATTAGACATGAATTAAGTCCACATCACACAGGGTTTATTCCTAAAACCTATTCACACATGCCACTATGCCAGTGGTCACTCGTAGTAGAGCACGCGAGTAAGCATGCTCCATAGAGGAATGGCCTCCCCCATCCTCTAGTTAGTCCACCCTTACTAATTTGATCATGAAGGAGAATATTATAGATACATATAATTCATACAAGGAATCTGATACACCGTTCACACACATAATGCCTTATGATGATACATCAACCTTGAGTGAAATCCTTGCTACTTCACTCGTAGAGGACTACCCGCTCCTTTTAGCTCCATCCACACCTAATACATTGACCACCTTATGTGACCATGTTATCTACACTACACCAGGGCAACCTCCTCCATCCTTTACCATAGATGAGGAGGTCATGCCTACATAACCCAACTTTGTACATCCCTTCTTCCAAAATCTATCTTAATACTTGTTTGAGAATGATTCCTCCCTCCTAAACTTTACCTGTCTCGAGGTTGCATCATTTGCCTCTACTATAGGAATGGTGTCTAACCCATCCTCCTCCACTATAGGAAGACAAAAAACATCCTTCCAAACTGCACAACAAATCCCTACTCAGTAGGAACCATAAACATTCCCTCAAACCTCACACCCATACTCTTCATAAGAGTACCAACCATCCTCTTCCCAAGAGTCGTTATTCACCATATCTGAGGGTACCTCTAAGCAGCCCCTTCAGACACAAGATGCACAAACACAAATGGGGATGTACACGTATACTTTACCTTCAACCCAAGATCCTACTTCGATAGCTTATCCCACCTTTTTGGTAGCTTTTCCATCTATCTCCTAGGTACCTAGAGTGTACGACACCCAACCCTTGGAGCCACCTTTACCTATGATAACCTTTAGGATACCACCACCTATTCCTTTTCGAGTTCCACCTACCCATATCCATCCTACCTATGGATCAAAACTAGTTGCCTATGCACCTACTCAACCAAACTATTCCACACAATTCAGCTTCCCTACTTGCTAACCTCCAAGGCAGAGACAAATCCTATCTTTTGATACCTTGTCTTGACCACCCCTAGTGCCAGTAGTACCGATACCTACACTACCACTAGCTACACCTAGCTTCTTTATGCCTCTTCCAGTTTGGTCATCGCTACCCATGGCTCAACCTATATAACAGGCTCCAAACCAACAAGTACCTATGCTATAGCCATATGCCTCATAGTCACAGTATTACTACCTGCAACAGGCATCTAACCCACAACCTAGTGTGCCTGTAGACACACCAACACACATATTCTAGTACCTACCTTATCATGATCAAGAACAATAGTATTCCCCAAATTATTATGAAGAACAACAATACCAATATTTGCCACATCCATAGGGGCAACCTACTATAGCTTAGTCCCCCACTTCTATGACACCCAAACTTCAACTCTTATGAGATGATGTTAAAAGACTAAACGTGTGCATCACAAGCTATGGACAAAAAATACCAACCTATTATACATTCTAAAATGAGCCAGGTCATACTAATATGCCTCATCCAACACAACAATTATATCATACTAATGCACCCCCTCCATCCAAATCGCAACAAGCTAGTGGTCCCTATCCTCCACATCGACATCACAATTGGACTCCACTTTCTGAGCCTCTTCCTACTTTATTCCAAAGGCTATTCGATATTTTCCATGTTACATTACCAAACATTCGACCCATCAATCCAAATTGAACCAACCCTCATGGGTAAATTAAACATTCATTTTGTGTTTAGCATCACCAAACAGGTCATGATGTATGTTCTTGTTGCACCTTTCATGATTTAGTTGAGGAACTGTTGGCATTTTTGCCACATTGATTTGATCATTGATTATTCATGCATAAGTTGTTGAAATTCTAACTCCTCTACAGGTTTTGATGCAAAAAATGACTAAGTCCGAAAGTTGTCGCGAAATCGCGACAAAAAACAGCATAGAGAGCCAAGTCAGAAAATCGTCGCGATATCGCGACATGTCGCAAAATCGCGGGTCGAACGAGGAGAGAGAAAATCAACGCAGAATTGGCACGATTTCATGACGTGTCACAAAATCGCGGTCAACGCAGTCAACGACAGCAGGTGGGCAAAACCGTCGCGATATCGCGACGTGTTTGATTTTCACGGTTTGCAACGAGCAGAAGGCATAAGACATAAAATGGTCACGAAATCATGACAAAACCAAGCCAAAGGCGATAAGGCCCAATAGTGTAGCGAAATCGTGACGCGTCACGTTTTCACGGCATGGGTGGATTAAAAGGCTTAAGTGGTAAAATGGTAGCGATTTCGCTACAGTTAGAAAATGAAGCCAAACAAAGCAAAGAAACGTAGCGAAATCGCTACGTGTTCCGTTATCGCGGGTCAGGTAGAGAAAAAGAGTCTAAGGCAAAAAACTGTAGCGATATCGCTACACTTTTGAGGAAAGAGTTCGAGCAAGACAAAGACGTCGCGAAATCACGACAGAAAGGGAGAACCGTACAGAGGGCAGAGAAACGTAGCGAAATCACGACAGGGTGAAGTTGAAGACATTCTAAGGCAAAAGTGTCACATTTTTGCGGCTTAAGAGCTAGACCGTACAACATGCCGAATATGTAGCGAAATCGTGACATGGTTGGTTTTCGCGGCTTAGAAGCGACAGAAGCGTACGGAGCAGAAAGACGTCGTGATTTCGTGACCTGTCGCGTTTTCGTGACCTGTTGCAGTTTTGCGCCTGGAAGCAGTTCAAACGGTCCGATGCTATTTTGTGAGTTTCGATGATTCAAAGCATCATAGAATTAAATGTGTTGCTACTTTTCGATGCAGTCAAGGTAGAAGAACGTGCCCAAGCTACCAAATTGAAGATTTCCAGGATTCGAAGCTGTTGTTCATGATTTTTCTAACGGTTTCATGCATATTTTCAAGAACATCATTTAATGAAGGTGACCGACTCTTCCATATGGCATTTAATTTCTGGTTTCTTCGAGGTTGTTTAAGGATATCATCTCCTTGTTTTCATTGCTTAATTTGTAGATCTCGAGGAGGTCCGTTGCAAATTTTAAATGCTGCCAAGAGGCCAGACCTCTATAAAAACCAATGTAAATCTCATTTGCAAGTGTCGGGAGTGAGAGATACTTTTGCTGAAAGCTTTTTAAGTGCTTTGCATGAATATAAGACATTCGGCTCTCTGGTTTCGCAAGTGATTTTTCTGTGTATTGTCCCTTCTGCATTCTGCATTCCTAATTTGTGCTCGGATCTTTTATTTGCTGCTTAGTTTTAATTCTGTATTGAGTTTTAACAATTGCTAGTAAAGGAGTGAGTTCTGGAATGTTATTTTGGAGGTCATTTATGCAAGGTTGCGAGTGGATCACGCCATTGTCTTCTGTTATTTGTTGTTGTTGTACTTAGAGTTATTTGCTGTTGCTCTTTCTCGATCAGATAAATTCGGCCTACGGCCATATTTCCCGTTTCTTTCTGCATCTTTACAATTTCTTTCCTGTAACTTTGATCTAAAAACAAGTTTAGAATAGTAAGGGAACCAGCCCACTCTGGAGATTGGCCTGGGAGACATTTCTTTCTCCCAGCCTTTCAATGTTGGCCGGGTCTAGGGTGCATTTTATATAAAAATCCTTTCCTATGGCAGATTCGTGACCAACAATTTTTGGCACGCCCGATGGGACAGACTTCTTCTGTCTCAGAAAGATCCCATAGTATTGAAGGTTTAATGTTCGCCTTCATGCCGTAATATTAGAGCATTTGGTGACTCTGCAATACTCAAAAATCTCTGAACGTGGATGCAGTGAAAGCTGTACTTCATGATCACGAGATCACAGTCTAAAAAAGTTGGAGATCTTGTCGAGTTTTTTGAACTTGACAGCACAAGAAGTGGTGAGCATTCTAGGTTGGTTCCCCCATCATCATCTGCCATATCCACTCAAATCCCTGGTATTGTTACTAGTTTTCCATCTTCTCAAGTACATACACTAGTTCCAATGGCCCAGTATCCTCCACCTAGGCAGTTTTCAGCTTGGAATAGCTCAGGTGCCTTGAATCTCCAGGCTCAAAATCCAGTTCCCCAGGCTGCCTTGAAGGCATTGCCAACTTATGATGGTACAGGAAAGACTGCATACGAACATATTCATGATGTAGCTTCTCTGGCAGCCATTCACGACATAACAGATGAAGATGTAATGGTGAAGTTACTAGTGTTATCTTTAAGAGGAAAATTGTTGTACTGGTATAGATCTCTGCAACCAGGCACTATTGCGTCCTGGGATCAGCTAGGAGAATTGTTAGTAAAGAATTTTCATGAACAGGCTGACCCATTTTCATTGTTGCACCAGTTTAATGCGATCCAGAGGCATCCGCAGGAGGCAATAGCAGATTTTAATGTTCGCTTTACCAGGAGCTGGCAGCGAGTGCCTGAAGGACTTCGCCCTACCCCTGAGCAAGCTACGTTTTACTACCTCCGAGCGTTCAATACAGATATTGGCTTGGCGATCAGGCAGTCCAATGTAATGACTTTCCCAAAATTGTTCGAGCAAGCACAGAAGGCGGAGGCAGACTTAATTGCAATCGACAGGCTTCCCCCAAAGGTAGCAATGCCCATTCTTCCTGATATTCCACAGCATTTATATCCTAGTTCTTTTGCGCAATCTATGTCCACTATGTATCCTGTCCCATCATGGAATTCTAGTGCACCACAAATTGCACCTATCCCAGCTCCTCAGTTGTCTACTTTAGCAAGTCTGTAGCTGCCTGCACCCAGCATTTCGCCATTCCCTGCTTCCACCTCATTTCCAGCATTGCCGGCACCACCAGCTCCTTTGCCCTTACCAGCACCTCCTGCAACTGTAAACCCTGATCCTTATACAACACTCTTGCAAGAGGTAAAATCTGCCAATTCGGCAATTAGAGCAATGGGTAACAAGATCACGCTTATTGAGAGGAAGCAAGCTGAGCGAGATTTCCAGCCAAGGAGATTTCAACCTCCTCCAATTACTAGAGACCAAGCTGCTTCAACAAGCAAAGCACCTGAGAAAAGCTTGATTGCTTTGGTAAATGAAGATGCAATCCTTGCTTGAAAGAACGTATTGGTGTTCGACTTGCAATGATCCTCATGGAGAAGACACCTGCATGGTCCATCTGAATTATGTGCAGACATTGGCTGCTAGTTCTTCAGGAGGGCAAGTCAATATGATCTCTGAGGCAAGCCATAGCTTAATGACTCCACTGGAAGAGCAAGTTTCTGTTCTCACAAGGACTGGAAAGAAGCCTGTGACAGTAGATCCTGCTGAGTTAGAGCCATTAAAAGTGCCAGCCGATTTGAAGAAGCCAGTGAAAGCTCCTATGCCAGTTTCAAAGCCTGATGCACCTATTTTGTCGAAGGATCCTGTTTCCCACAGAGTTCAAGAAAAGGCTGCAACTGCACCGGCAAGATCAGAAGCAGAAGAGCAAGCTCGAGAGAAGTTGAAGTATCCTTCATTGACGAAGAGGCTAAGAGTGGAAGCCACTCAGCAGTATCAAAGCAGATATGAACATCCTATTGAAAAGAAGGACTCTACTACGGTTGCATACAACATTGTCGAAGAACTGAAGAAGACCCCAGCTAAGGTTAGTCTTTACGATGCATTGCAATTGCACAGGCGAGTAGATTTATTGCAAGAATCTTTAAAATCTGTTAAGGATAATGAAAAGGGTCCTACCCAGACAATTTATGCTCAAGCCTTAACCACTTTTGTCATTGGTAAAAATAGACCACCCCCGTTTTATCTATCACTGCAAATAGAGGGTTGGATCGTGCATAACTGCATGATCGACTCTAGAGCTAGCTACACTGTCATGCCAAAGGCAGTTTGCGAGGTTATGGGCATGGAATACACACGAAGTAGCCCTGGTGTTTTGCAGTTAGATGGTACTCCTATAAAAATGGTGGGTGTAATCAAGGATGTCCCAATTGTTTTGCATACTATGCCCCAGATTACAGTCATTCAAGAGATTGTTGTGGTAGATCTAGAACCCTATTTTAGTATGTGCTTATCCAGAGAGTTTACTGCAAAGTTGGGAGGTTACTTGGCACTGGATTATTCCCACTTAGAAATTCCTTTCAAAGGTAAAAGGCTCAGGATTCAGAATGAAAAACCTTCCTCTTTTCATATCGAGAAGCTGGAAGAAGCAGAAAAAAACATGCAGTCTGTTAACATGCTAACCGAAGAGTCAGAGGATTCTAATTTGATGCATGAGGTTTTAGATGAACTTCAGTTGGATGATCAGTTTTCTATGCTTGATTTCAATGCCATGTTGGAGACTAAAATCGGCTGTTATTCCATCACAAGACCCGAGGGTGGCACAAGGCAGGTATTTCCTAACCAAGATGATCAGAACTCCATCACAGATCAACTATGGAAGTTATATTTCGATGGGGCTAGATGCAAAAACGGTGCAAGGAGCAGGTATTGTTTTGATTTCTCCTTCTGGTTTACAAAGAACATATTCATACCGTCTTACTTGGAATTGTACTAACAATGCTGTCGAGTACGAAGCATTATGCTTAGGCTTGAAAAAGGCAAGAAAGTTGGGAATCGAACAGCTCCAGATTTTTGGTGATTCTGAGCTTATTGTAAACCAGGTCACAAACAGGTGTATTTCTAAGCAGCATTACCTTAAAGCATACCGCAACCAAGTGTGGGACCTGTTTGAGTTTTTCACAGCTCTAAATATTCAAGCCATTTCTCGAGAGCTAAATAAGCATGCAGATCTCTTAGCATCCCTTGGAGCCAATTTTTCTCCTATTGAGCAGGTAGTGAAGAAACCAAAGACAGTAAGGATGGTGTACAGGCCAAGTGTCCCAGACAAGGATACTTTCTGGCAAGTCTTTGAGGATGATGAGCAGATTGTCAATTTTTTGATTCATGAAGCTGCCACTATCAAAGGGAGAACCTTGGAGCATGAAGAAGCTGAAGGTCTAATTCAGTTATGGAATAATCACATTCCGAAGGGTCTTATAACTCTGAAAGTTTGTTTGATCAGCATGATCGGTCCAAGAAACATCGGATTGAGATTGATAAAAAAGAGTACATGGAGTTGCAGTTGGAACCCAATAAGGTCATTAAGGTTGGAACTGATTCTACTCCTGATGAACTGCAAGAAATCAGGCAACTGTGTCAAGAATTTTCTGATATTGTGGCTTGGAGTTATGAAGATTTGAAAGGATACGATAAACAGATTGTGCAACATACTATTGAATTGGAAGAAGGAGTCAGACCCTTCAGACAAAAGCAGCGACCAGTAAATCCAAAGATTGAGACTCTAATGAGGGCCGAGCTTGTGAAAATGCTGCAAGCCAAAATTATATATCCAGTTAAGCACTCAACTTGGGTTGCCAATCTGGTCCCGGTTCGAAAGAAGAATGGAGACATACGACTGTGTGTAGATTTTTGGAATCTGAACCGTGCATCTCTGAAAGATCATTATCCTTTGCCTCGTATAGATCAAATACTGCATGTTGTGGTTGGAGCTCAGCGTTTTTCACTGTTGGATGGATTCTCTGGATATAACCAGATTTGGGTTAGAGATGAGGACCAGTACAAGACAACATTCACAACAAAGTGGGGCACTTTTGCTTATCAGCGAATGCCTTTTGGACTATCAAATGCTGGGGCTACCTTCCAGAGAGCCATGGACATTGCATTCAAGGAACTCTTGAACAAGATTATTGTTATATATCTTGATGACATGACTGTCTTTTCACATAGACGGGAAGATCATGGTTCGCATCTGAGGCAAATTTTTGGAAAGTGCAGAGAGTTTGGGATTTCCATTAATCCAAAGAAGTCAGTGTTTGCAGTGAAGGAAGGTAAACTCTTGGGGCATGTTATTTCAGAAGATGGTTTAGCAATAGATCCAGCTCGAGTTGAAGCATTGAAAAAATTATCACTCCCTACAAATAAAAAGGAACTGCAGTCTTTCTTTGGACAGATTAATTTTATCAGGAAGTTCATTTCTGATTTTGCCCAGGTTGTGAAACCTATGACTGAGTTGTTGAAGAAGGATGCAGACTTTAAATGGACAGCTCAAAGGAAAGAGGCATTCCAAGAAATTAAGGATAGAATAGCGCAGGCTCCTGTACTGATTAATCCTGATTATTCAAAAGATTTCATTCTGTATGCAGTTGGGGAAGATGAAAGTTATGCTGTAGTTCTTACACAGAAAGGGGACGATGGGAATGAAAGGCCCATTGCTTTCCTTAGTCAGGTTATTTTACCTCATGAGGCAAAGTATAATTTCATTGAAAAATAGGTGTATGCTGTTATGAAATCCCTTAAGAAATTCAAGCATTTTATATCTCAGAGTAGAACAGTTGTCTATGTTATACATCCTGATGTAAGAAATTTCATCATTCAAGGAGAGATGGGTGATAAACGCGCTGGTTGGGTCACCAAGATCCAAGAATTTGATGTTGAAATTCATCCGACTAAGCTAGTGCGTGGTAAGGCTTTATGCCAGCACTTAGCAAAGATGGCAACATCTCGGTATAGTTGAATATCAAGTAGATGACCTTGTTAGCAATGACAATCTGATGAACCTCTTAGTTCAGGAGCAATATTGGGCAGATGACCTCATTGATTACTTCACGACTGGTAAATGCCCTTCACAGTTGAATGCCTCACAGAGGAGAAGATTTCATCTACAAGCTCTTAGGTATGTTTTGTTGCCGAAGGATTGTTTTTTAAGAATATTGATGGTGTTCTTTTAAGATGTGTCAAGGAATCAGAGAAGGCTAGACTCCTGGAGGAGTTTCATTCCGGCATATCAGGACACTATGCAAGTAGACCGATGGCTTTAAAGATAATTCGAGCTGGTTACTATTGGCCGACCTTGTTCATAGATGCTTTCAGGATTGCCCAAGCATGTGACAAATGTCAGAGGTATACAGGAAGAGTTAGGAATGCATCACTGCCTTTGCATCCAATTCAGGTTGAAGCACCTTTTCAGCAGTGGGGGTTGGACTTTATTGGGATTATTGATCCGAATTCCTCAGCTGGACATAGGTATATTTTGACAGCTATAGATTATTTTACGAGGTGGTCTGAAGCTATTCCAACCAAGGTTGCGAATCAGAGTGTGGTGATTTCTTTTATTGAAGGGCTGATTACACGCTTTGGCATTCTCGATGCTATTATTACAGATAATGGGACTCCATTTATTGGAGTTGAACTAGTTGAGTTTGCAAACAAGTATGGCATTTTCTTGAAAACATCCTCTAACTATTATCCATAGGGAAATGGCTTGGCAGAGTCCACAAATAAAAATTTGCTTCGGATTTTAAAGAGGTCTTTGGGGGATAACAAGAGATCATGGCACCTTCTACTAAATCAAGCTTTATGGGCAGATAGGATTTCAATCAAGAAGTCTATCAAGACTTCACCCTATGCCCTAGTTTATGGAAAAGAGGCAAGGTTGCCTGTTCATCTAGAGTTGCCAGTATTGCAGCAGTTGCAGGATTTTTAGGATGATGAAACAGACATAAATTCCTTGGATATGCGGTTGGCTCAGTTGTTGCAGCTGGAAGAGCAGCGTTCTATGGCATATGAAGAGTTTGCTAAACACACATAGGGTATTTCAAATTGGTTCCATAAACATTCTGTAGATCGTCCACTTAAGGTGGGAGATTTGGTCTTGAAATGGAATGAAAACAAAGCTAAGCCTGGGAATCACAAGAAGTTTGATGCTCTGTGGGAGGGTCCCTTCCGCATTATCAGTGCTGGTGCAGCAAATTCGTTCTATCTGGAAGACTTGGATGGCAGCCCACTTCCTATTTCAGTGAACGACTTTCATCTGAAAGCCTACACTTCATGAACTGGCAGTCCAGTATCACCTTGTATATAGTATAAAAAAAAAAAAAAAAAAAAAGAAAAAAGAGAAAAAAAAAAAAGAAGTATTGTTTTTATTTTACCACCTCGGCTCTTTTTGCATGCGAGCCGTAGGTGCCTCTTTTTTGTTTTGTTTTTATTTTCCCTTCCCAGCAGTTGGTGGCTTTCTAGCAATTTCTTCCTTCCCCTTCCCTTTTTCTTCCCTTCCCTTCTTCATTTTCCTCCTTCTTCTTCTTTTCTTCTACAGTAAAGAAAAAGCCACTGCTGTTGTTTCTTTTCCCCTTTCCTATTATTCCCGCTTCTTCTTATCCCTTTCTTCTAAGTTCTCTATTGTTTTACGCATTTATTTATAGTTCAGTTCATTCCACTTCCATTCCATTATTTCATTCACTTCCATTCCCCTTCCATAGCAGCTGGTAGCACAACAGCTCTCTGTTACTGTCTACCGCATTACTTTTTTCATTCCATTCATTCCATCATATCACTATTCCATTTGCATTTCACCGCCTGCGCAATCGTAGGATCTCATTCCATTCATTTCCATTCCATAATCAGTTGAGCCAAATGCACATTCTTTCAGTTTCATTCATTCAGCAAAAGATGTTGCAGCAGTCCCTCGAGATGAAACCCCAGCAGCTAACTTTCTGTTCTAAGTTTTCATGACTCTATGCCCAATGGATTCAGGCCTGGGATTCTTGCATACAATGGAACTGTATACCCCGTGAGCCACCAAGAATGTTGGCATTTTTGCCACATTGATTTGATCATTGATTATTCATGCTTAAGTTGTTGAAATTCTAACTCTTCTACAGGTTTTGATGCAAAAAATGACTAAGTCCGAAAGTTGTCACGAAATCGCGACAAAAAAACAGCATAGAGAGCCAAGTCGGAAAACCGTCACGATATCGCGACATGTCACAAAATCGTGGGTCGAACGAGGAGAGAGAAAATCAATGTAGAATTGGCATGATTTCGTGACGTGTCGCAAAATCATGGTCAACATAGTCAACGGCAGCAGGTGGGCAAAACCGTCGCGATATCGCGACGTGTTTGATTTTCATGGTTTGCAACGAGCAGAAGGCATAAGACATAAAATGGTCATGAAATCATGACAAAACCAAGCCAAAGGCGATAAGGCCTAGCAAGTGTAGTGAAATCGTGACGCGTCGCGTTTTTGTGGCGTGGTGGATTAAAAGGCTTAAGTGGTAAAATGGTAGCGATTTCGCTACAGTTAGAAAATGAAGCCAAACAAAGCAAAAAATGTAGCGAAATCGCTACGTGTTCCGTTATCACGGTTCACTTGAATAAAAAGAGTCTAAGGCACAAAGGCGTAGCGATATCGCTACACTTTTGAGGAAAGATTCCGAGCAAGGCAAAGACGTCGCGAAATCATGACAGAAAGTGAGAACCGTACAGAGGGCGAAGAAATGGTAGCGAAATCGTGACAGGGTGAAGTTGAAGACATTCTAAGGCAAAAGTGTCACATTTTCGTGGCTTAAGAGCTAGACCGTACAACATGCAAAATGTGTAGCGATTTCGTGACATGGTTGGTTTTCACGGCTTAGAAGCAGTAGAAGCGTACGGAGTAGAAAGACGTCACGATTTCGTGACCTGTCACATTTTTGCGACCTATTGCAGTTTCATGCCTAGAAGCAGTTCAAACGGCCCGATGCTATTTTGTGAGTTTCGATGATTCAAAGCATCCCAAAATTAAATGTTTTGCTACTTTTCGATGCGGTCAAGGTAGAAGAACGCGCCCAAGCTACCAGAATTGAAGATTTCCAGGATTTCGAAGCTGTTGTTCATGATTTTTCTAACGGTTTCATGCATATTTTCAAGAACATCATTTAATGAAGGCGACCGACTCTTCCATATGGCATTTAATTTCTGGTTTCTTCGAGGCTATTTAAGGATATCATCTCCTTGTTTTCGTTGCATAATTTGTAGATCTCGAGGAGGTCCGTTGCAAGTTTTAAATGCTGCCAAGAGGCAAGACCTCTATAAAAACCAATGTAAATCTCATTTGCAAGTGTCGGGAGTGAGAGATACTTTTGCTGAAAGCTTTTCAAGTGCTTTGCATGAATATAAGACATTCGGCTCTCTGGTTTCGCAAGTGATTTTTTGTGTATTGTCCCTTCTGCATTCTGCATTCCTAATTTGTGCTCGGATCTTTTATTTGCTGCTTAGTTTTAATTCTGTATTGAGTTTTAACAATTGCTAGTAAAGGAGTGAGTTCTGGAATGTTATTTTGGAGGTCATCTATGCAAGGTTGCGAGTGGATCACGTCATTGTCTTCTGTTATTTGTTGTTGCTGTACTTAGAGTTATCTGTTGTTGCTCTTTCTCGATCAGATAAATTCGGCCTATGGCCATATTTCCCATTTCTTTCTACATCTTTACAATTTCTTTCCTGCAACTTTGATCTAAAAACAAATTTAGAATAGTAAGGGAACCAGCCCACTCTGGAGATTGGCCTGGGAGACATTTCTTTCTCCCAACCTTTCAATGTTGGCCGGGTCTAGGGTGCATTTTATATAAAAATCCTTTCCTACGGCAGATTCGTGACCAACAGGAACTTATCGATAATGGTATCATTCCAGTTTTAAACCTTATCACACAAAAGGATCAAAAGTTTCAAAAGGTTACACTCCTTACCTTACCTTCATCATAGTTGTTTTTCCAAACCTCAGGTTTTTCCAAACCTTAGGTTTTTCCAAAATCCTCAGCTAAAATTTTGGAACATTCTTTTTAGAATCCCTTAGCACCTCAGGTTTTTCCAAAATCCTCAGCTAAAATTTTGGAACATTATTTTTAGAATCCCTTAGCACCTCAGGTTTTTCCAAAATCCTCAACTAAAATTTTGGAACATTCTTTTTAGAATCCCTTAGCAACCCAGGTTTTTCCAAAATCCTTAGCTAAAATTTTGGAACATTCTTTCTAGAATCCCTTAGAAACCTAGGTTTCTCCAAAAACCTCAGTAAAAATTTGGATAGGTTTCTCCAAAAACCTTAGCAAAAATTTGGATAGGTTTTTCCTAAAAACCTTAGCAAAAATAGCCTAGCCTAGCCTAGCATAGTTATAGCACACTCACAACCTAGCACATGCATAGCATTCACATACGCCACTACATGTTAAACCACACAAATTTTGTCATCACCCGAGACAATCCCCTATGGTATATGATGAACAAAAGTTATCATAATTCATGCACAACCAAATGGATCATGCTTCTAACCGAGTTCGACCTAGAATTCATATCTCAAAATTCTATCAAAGGACAAGTCATCATCGACCAACTAACTGAAGATCTAATAACTGACAAGCAACCCCTACTCATTCAACTCCCTGATGACTCTATATTCCATGTAACTAAATATGAGGAATACGTCAAACCAGAATTCATGGCTGACCTCATCATGTTCTTGATGGGTCTAGGTGTCTCCATGTTGGGGGTGCAGGCATTGTCTTCTTTACACCTGAAGGAGAACCACTCTCATTTTAATTCAAATTGGTTTTTTCTTGTACCAATAACAATGCAGAGTACGAAGCCTTAATCCTAGTACTAAAACAAGCACACTCTATGCACATCAAATGCCTCCACATCATAGGTGATTCACTTTTGATAGTAATCAAGTGTAGGAACTTTAGCTATGCAATTGTCATGTTCTCCAAAAATACAAGAAAATTGCCTAATAACTCCTATCCCAATTTGAATGGTATTGTCTCAAAGCCATGCCACACTCATCAAACCATTTTGTAGACACTATAGTCTCCTTAGGGTCCCTCATATCAAAAACCCAATGTCCAGCACAACATCTGTATCCATTCATACACTTACACAATCTGCTATATCACCCAAGCTACCTACAGATGATGGTGGTGTCTATGTGGTAAACACCGAACCTCACGACCCATGGTTCTCACATATCAAAGAGTACATCAAACTAGGTTTCCTACCATGTGATTTGCCCCACACCCAATGCCAAACCTTTAAACAAAGAGTGATCTGCTACACCTTGTTGGGAGACATCCTTTATCATCGTAGCTATGATAACATACTCCTGCGTTGCCTAGAACTGCAAGAATCATAATGGGTTGTATAGGAAACCCATGATGGTACTTGTGGTGGCCATTTTAGTGGCATGGAAATCACTAAATGCATCCTCCATATGAGCTATTACTGGCCTAAAATGGAGCATGACTATTGTGAGTATGTCAAACATTGCATCAAATGCCAAAAAAATGCCAACTTAACATATTTACCATCCCAAGAACTTCATCCAATCCAATCCATGTGGTCCTTCTCCCAATGGGGCCTGGATATAATTGGAAAAATTACACTTGCATCCTCTAGAAATCATAAATTTATCATTACAACAACAAAATATTTTACAAATTAGGTCAAAGCCATCCCACTGGTCCAAAATACAGGAGCCAAAATTGTAATATTCATCATGGAGCATATCATATGCCGCTTTGGAATTCCCTCCCAAATTATTTTAGATAATGAAAAATATTTCAAAAACAAAACTGTGTGAGCCCTATGCAACAAATTTCACATACATCATAGCTTTTTGACCCCATATTACCCTCAAGGAAATGGACAGGCAGAGGCCACTAACAAAACCATCTATTCTATTCTCCATAAAACTATAGCATAATCTCACCAGGACTGGCATAATCAAATGCCCCTAGTCTTGTGGGCCTATCATACGAGCATTCATACTCCCATTGGGGTAGCACCTTTTTTGCTTGTCTACAAAGTAGAAGCTATCATGCCCCTTGAGCTAGAGATACCCTCTTTATAGATATCCATGAAATATTTCATTGACAGTGACACTGCTCGCCAAGCTCATCTAGATCAACTAACACTCCTCGATGAGTATCACATCCATGCCATCGAGCACACATGATTATATCAAGATCACCTTCATCATGCCTACAATAGTAAGGTACATCAGCATGCGTTTAATATTGGTGACTTGGTTCTCAAAGAGAACCAGCAAATCACAAGTCAACCTCGCCAGCAACGTGATAAATTTTCTCCAAACTATTTAGGCCCATTCATGGTTATACACAAATATAGTTCAAGAGCATATCATCTAGCTGATATTGAAGGCTTTAAAAATCCTGAACCCATAAACATATTGCACCTTCATGCATTTAATGCATGATGCACAATCACATTCACCATCATGAATATCACATAGTGTTAGAAGTAAATCACCAAGCACATTACCGTGTGAATTTGTTATTTTTGCTTTATTATTTCTTTATACATGTACATTTTACCTTTCTACCATTTTTATGCTCGGGGTATTTATTTTTCCTTTTTCAATATTCACATCATCAGTAGGAGAGCTCTATAGCGGCCTCACCTATCACCATGCAGGACCATCTACAGCCACAACAAAAACCCATTACACCGGTTGATCTAGCCTAGCCACCAGTTTCCCTCCACACCAAGCGTTCCTTGCATTCATCCTGTTCAGGTCATCACACATCACCTCAACACCATTCCCCTCACCATTAAGGTTCATCTTATTTGCTATGCTCTAGAGATAGCTAGATATCCCTACCCTCTTTTTATTACAAAGAGTAATTCACCCAACCCCAAGCATAGGGATCACCCTCCCATCCATATGATGATCTCATATGTCATTACTCACCCAAAAATCACCTCCATCATCCCATAGGATCCTACCACCCACCTAATAGGGAGTACGCACCTCATAAACATCACCTTGCATTCCTACCTGCTCCACTTCCTAATGGTGAGTCCACCTATTCCCAAGCTTTGCAAGCTCATGTTGCACAAGTTTCTCAGGTCGCTTCCATAGGCAGGCCTCTATCCTATGCACACCATTATTTGGGACTATCCCCCATGCCACCCATACTCCAGGCACTGCCATCTCCCCTACGAGGCTTACCTTTCCAATTGCCCAAGCCTTTGCATTCCTCCCCTTCATCCTTAAGGCCTTCTCCATCCTCTCGTGCCTACAAAGCCATGGCACACACATCGTAGATTCCATAAACACCCTCACCAACACCAATACCATCGTACCATAATATAAAACATCTCTTCTCCCATGTCGAAGCTCTAGAGCTACAAATGAGCCATTTTCATTGCCATGTTCACCCAAACCAGTCTTCCATGACCCATACACCTTCACCTTTGCACAAATCCACCCTTCGATCACGTGCCCAACCTGCATTGGACCCTTGACCCATGTACCCATAGGTAGACCGACCTTCATCACCTCCAATAGAGCCCCATATTCACCCCATGATATTCCCACTAGCCCCATTATCAGAAATGTTTTACCACCTAATGCACTAAGGCCACTTGACTCTACCAAAGACTTAGCCTATCGATATCTCATGCCCTAAACTGCATAACTATCATGTGAGCAAATACTGCATCTACCACCATCGACTAGGCCATGATATTGAAGAGTGTAGAAGATTAGGAAACTTGGTAAACAACATGCTACATGGTAACCACACCATAATATCACCTTCTTATACATGGCCTGACTCGCATAGTTTTTCCCACCAGTAGGCCTTCTTATATCCTTCTTCCACTTCCTCATCCATGTTTCTTCTAATTTTCTCATGTAGCTACATGGCCCCCCTTTGAGCAATTGCATACCTATGTTAATTCACTCTCCTCTTCTATCATATTTTGGACTTTGGTAATACCCCCTTCTTTTTGGTTACCAAATTCTATTTCTTCTCACTTCTTCCATATGTACATTCTACTCTTACATCTTCCCTTGTTCGATGACTATTACACACATTTTTGTAGCTCCCAGCTTGTACACCCACTACACACACACACCCCACATGCTGGGGAAACCAGGATCATAGCATCACACTTTTTTTCATCATTGCACACTTTACTCATCTATAAATAGGTTCTTCTAAGATTCTCCTCCTACATAGAATAACTTTCCTCTTGTAAATATCGCATTCCTCCACTTGCATCATTTACATTTACGTCCATTGCACATATTCACATGCTTTATAGTTAAAATTTTAATTCATGTTTGTATTTTCTTCCTCAAAATGCACCTTAGGAATAATAATACATACACTTGTTAGCATCACCACCTAGATGTCCATTCCCCCATTTTAGGATTAGGGTATACATAGGTGTAGTGTTTAATTTTGACTACTCTGTAGTTTTGATAATCAAGTGTCACCCATAGCTACTGATTCTTGTACATTCTTCTTATGGTCTTTTAGGTTGGTTCAACTTCTCTCATGGATCACTCACAACAGGTTACACATTAACAATTTTGATCCTAGGGAAGAGGACATCTTGAGTAGATATCGCCATCTAGCGAATGTATCCCCTACTCATCCTATCGCCTGCATGGTCAACATATGACCTGGGGATAAACAAAGGGATCAAGCATAAGAAAAAATAATTGATTGGGTAGAAAAAAAACTGCATTGCCCATACAAAAAGAGCACCACAAAATAAACAAAAAAAGAAAAGAGACAAAAATAACACCACCACTATTAGTAGGTCAACATTAGAATAGGGGTAGAAAACAAAAGGAAATGCCTCTTGATATCACCCATGTTATGCTTATCACCTTTGGTCCTTAGGTTCAACATAACACCATGGGATGATTTCCATTGCTAGCAATAGGCTCCAAGAGCCTGCCTACTAGTGGAATAGTCTTACGGGTGAAAACACATCTCTTACATTAGCATCTTTCTTTTGTATAGATCACTATTATGGATGGATGAGCTAGCTAGTCTGGTAGCATTTACAATGGGTTAATCCTACCTCTCTCAAAATGGATAAATGAACCATACACATTCACACACATAGGTCTATGACAGACTTTGAACTAGCCCGATTATGTTATAAGTTGCCACAAAACATGTATAGCTAAGGGTTTGAAATTTGAATTTCATAACTATGCTAGTCAAAGCCATTACACATGACTTACATTATCCATCGTTCCTAAAATAATGGAATGAATCACATATATATAGGTAAATGCCACAATACAAGTGCTTCCTTGATGCATTTCAATAAGTTTATGCATGCACCCATGCATCTATGTCATATACAGTTAGTATACATTACGGTCGTGCATTCATCCTACATGCATTTAAAATAGCAAATCACATTCTTGTATTCATTTCACACAAATCCCAAAATCAAATTACATCATTGCATTTACTCTATGTGCATTTATTACAACATCACATTCGATATCACATCACGTTACATTCAAAACATAATCATGCATACTAGGCTACAAATTCATTCACATGAAAGCATGATAATAGATCTAAAACATTCATACATATGCATCTATTTATCATATATACCTACACATTATATTGTGCTACCTACGCAAATATAAACACAACACATTCTAAACCATCAAAATCACACACGCATTTGTAACAGCCAAAACCAAAAGGTATGTATATGTATCATCCATCATTCAAAACTGGGGCAACTTCACCTTTCCCTCATCAAATCAAAACAAACCACCAATTTCAAAAGGTCGCATCCTTTACCACATCTTCATCAAATCAAATCAATCACTAGGTCCAAAATTTTTCACCCTTTTCCTTACATTTTATCACAAAAATTCTTTTTAGAGTCTTAACACACTAGGTTTCCCCAAAAATCTCAGTAAAATTTTGGATAGGTTTCCCCAAAAACCTTAGTAAAACTTTGGATAGGTTTCCCTAAAAACCTCAACAAAAATTTGGATAGGTTTCTCCAAAAACCTCAGTAAAACTTTGGATAGGTTTGTCCCAAAACCTTAGCAAAAAGAACATAGCATAGCATAGCCTAGCATTACCTAGCATAGCACAATAATTTTTCACCTTTTTGTCCTCATAAATATTTTGCTTCCATGCACACCCTTCACAAGGCTTGAGATTGTGCATTCACCACTTCTAAAATTAGGGTCATCTTTGGTCTAAATTTTCACCTATCAAATCATCTCCACATTTCCTAAAACTTTCACCATTGTATCGGGATTAGAAAGAGCTTTCCAACAGTATAATATTTGTCCAATTTTGACATCGTTTGGTTCCCCAAACCACCAAAACACTACACATGTGTAAAATAGTTCAAAACCCTAATTCACCCCCCAGGTGGCGATTTAAGTCAAAATCACCCCCAGGGTGGCAAACTCAGCTCAGACCTTCCAAAATAAACCAAGTTGCCCCTAAAACCTGAGGAAATCATGCAAATTTCTTCTAAAATCCTAGGAACTTCCCAAAACACTCTTCTAATTTGTTTTTTGTCATCATAATCATCATGCATTGGTATATTATCAATCACTACATCATCAACTCATTGCATTCCATTCGCCTCATTATTGATTCCTCGTTTGAGGGGGTATTCATATCCAAAGTCAACTTTGCATGCAATCACAACATCAAAAATCCAAAAGTACGGTTAGCACATTTATCTACGAAATTTTTTGCTGAATATTATCATATGAAATAATATCAATCACAATTAGACATGGGTTACATCAAGAGAGATATGTGTAACAATGGAAAGGTCATATTAACATTTGAGCGACTAATTCGGTGCAAAATTTAGAAAACTTCACTCTGGAATTCATGGAGAACAATGAATGACATGTTTGAATAATTCAAATGTTAACTAACTCAAATGATTTGAAACTTGTCACCATGTTCTCATAAATAAATCAATAATAAATATTTAGTTAGGCTTTTGTCCTAATCATACTTTTGGACCATGCTGATCTAGTCGTAAAAGCAAAGCAGTCAAAATTTTCCATTCTCAAGCAACTAGTATGGAATCGTAATTTTCATATGGACTTATAAAATTCACTTCATTACATCCACAATAATCCATTTCCTTTTACCGACATTGTTTTTATTTCTTTCCTCTTCTTCTTATTTCCTTCTTCTCTTCTCCCCCCTGGCTATCCAATCAATGTTGTATGGTCATGCTTCGAGTGGCTACATACCTTTGATTGGATCCCATTATTTTCCTTTCTCTTCTTGGCTATCAATCAATTTTGTATGGTAATGCTTTGAGCGACTATATACCTTTGATTGGATCCCATTCTTTTCCCTTCCCTTCTTGGATATCTAGTCAATGTTGTATGGTCACACTTCAAGCGACTACATACCTTTGATTGGATCCCATTATTTTCCCTTCTCTTCTTGGCTATCGATCACTATTGTATGGTCATGCTTTGAGCAGCTACATACCTTTTATTGGATATCATTCCCCTTCTATCCCTTTTCCTTCTACACAAACCCTTCACATTTTTGTATTAAACTATGTTCCACACAATATAGTACAAAAAGGGGTAAATGTAAACACCCAAAAGTTGCACATTGCTATACCTACGTACTTGTAGATCCTTCTGGACACTTGTATGTTTACATAGGCCATCCTAGGTACCCCTAGGCTATCATAGACTAACATAGACTATTGTAGATCATCCTAGACATGTGTAGATTGTTGTAGTCATGCGTAGATCACCATAGATTGTCATAGCATCGTGTAGACTCCCATATACTACTTCACCGACTTTCAGGTCCTAAACCCTCACAAGCCTTCCAAATTACATTTTGCATATCAAAATATCATTCAACGGTCTATTCATATGCAATTGAGGCCCCATGGAGTATTAGTTGGCCAAAATAATTAATAATTTAATACCCAAATTCTAATTTAATGTTGACTTCACTTAAGTCACTTTTTAGGGTAAATTTGTTAAAAGAACCTTTAATCTTGATTAGCCTTAATAAAATCCTCCCACATGTGTGAGATTAGGGTTTGTTGAGATATTTATTTAATCATGTTTAAATTGGCTTAAACACCTCCTAATCAATATTAGCCCTAATCCATCCTCATACATGTGTGAGGATGAGATATTTCTCATAAGGAATGTGATGTTGCCACATAGCATTTCTTAACCTAACCCTAGTAAGAATCAAACCTAGGTTTAGTCTATCTAAATCCCCCCCATACACCTTGCCTTTGCCTATAAATAATGGGTCATAAACCCCTAATTATATCTCTCTCACATATTCAACAAAGTACAATTACTCTGCATAAATGGAAAGCCAATATTAAATAGTTAGTTCCCGAAACACACAGATGGATTCTGCCAGCATACAGAGGCACCCCAGCTGCCTTAGGACCGATCTACCAAAGATATTTTACAAAAGGAGTATCACAACTCAATTTGCTACCCGGGTCATGAATTCGGCCTAAATTCACAAGCCAAGTCACTAATTGGATCTATAGGCCCTAAATCACCTCAGATTTGGGAGGTAAGCTCTATTTTGTCGTATTATTGCCTTATGAACATTTTATTTCAGTTTCTATCATGATTTTACAATCAATCCATCTTTATAAACATGGGGCCTGACTAATGCAAGCCCCCCATCACACTAATCCCCTTTTGCAGGTCTTTCATAGGTTATATGGCAGATCTAAGGAAGAGGAACATCATACAAAAATCAACCCTATGGTGGCACACATACAAATAATCCCACCTACACTGAGGGACAATAGGATAAGGCATTAGATTGATTATAACCTTATTAGGAATAGATATGGATAAAGGGCATCAAGACCCTCTTGTAACACATGCTCATTAATATCAATGGAATACAATTTCTCTGTTTAATGCATCATTTATGTTTATGTGTTAAATTATCAAATGTTGTTTTCTACCCATTTTCTACCCGTTTATGTTATGCTTATCGCCTTTGGTCCTTAGGTTCAATATAACACCATGGGATGATTTCCATCGCTAGCAATAGGCTTCAGGAGCCTACCTACTAGTGGAATAGTCTTATGGGTGATAACATATCTCTTACATTAGCATCTCACTTTTGTATAGATCACTATTATGGATGGATGAGCTAGCTAGTCTGGTAGCATCTACAACAGGTTAATCCCACCTCCCTCAAAATGGATAAATGAACCTTATACATTCACACACATAGGTCCAAGACAAATTTTGAACCAGCCTAATTATGTTATAAGTTACCAAAAAATTTGTATAGCTAAGGGTTTGATATTTGATTGTCATAACTATGTTAGTCAATCCCATTACACATGCCTTACATTATCAACTACCCCTAAAATCATGGAATGAATCACATATATATAGGTAAATACCATAATACAAGTGCTTCCTTGGCATATTTCAATAAGTTCATACATGCACCCATGCATCTATGTCATATACACTTAGTATACATTACGGATTTGCATTCATCCTACATGCATTTAAAATAGAAAATAATATTCTTACATTCATTTCACACAAATCCCAAAATCAAATTACAGCATTGCATTTACTCTATGTGCATTTATTACAACATCACATTCGATGTCACATCACACTGCATTCAAAACATAATCATGCATACTAGGCTATAAATTCATTCACATGAAAGCACAATAATAGATCTAAACCATTCATACATATGCATCTATTTATCATACATACCTACAGATTATATTGTGCTACCTACACAAATATAAACACAACACATTCCAAACCATCAAAATCACACACACATATGTAACATCCAAAACCAAAAGGTATGTATATATATCATCCATCATTCAAAACTAGGGCAACTTCACCTTGCCCTCATCAAATCAAAACAAACCACCAGGTTCAAAAGGTCGCATCCTTTACCTCACCTTCATCAAATCAAATCAATCACTAGGTCCAAAAGGTTTCACCCTTTTCCTTACATTTTATCACAAATATTCTTTTTAGAGTCTTAACACACTAGGTTTCCCCAAAAACCTCAGTAAAATTTTGGATAGGTTTCTGCAAAAACCTCAGTAAAACTTTGGATAGGTTTCCCCAAAAACCTCAGCAAAAATTTTGATAGGTTTCTCCAAAAACCTCAATAAAACTTTGGATAGGTTTGTCCCAAAACCTTAGCAAAAATTTCATAGCATAGCATAGCCTAGCATAGCCTAGCATACATAGCCTAGCATTGCCTAGCATAGCACAACAATTTTTTACCTTTTTGTCATCATAAAGATTTTGCTTCCATGCACACCCTTCACAAGGCTTGAGATTGTGCATTCACCACTTCTAAAAGTAGGGTCATATTTGGTCTAAATTTTCACCTATCAAATCATCTCCACATTTCCTAAAACTTTCACCATTGTATCAAGATTAGAAAGAGCTTTCCAACAGTATAATATTTGTCCAATTTTGACATCATTTGGTTTCCCAAACTACCAAAACACTACACATGTGTCAAATAGTTCAAAACCCTAATTCACCCCCTGAGTGGCTATTTAGGTCAAAATCACCCCTAGGGTGGCGAACTCAGCTCAGACCTTCCAAAATCAACCAAGTTACCCCTAAAACCCTAGGAAATCATGCAAATTTCTTCTAATCCCAAAACACTCTTCTAATTTGTTTTTTATCATCATAATCATCATGCATTGGTATATTATCAATCACTACATCATCAACTCATCGCATTCCATTCACCTCATTTTTGATTCATCATTTGAGGGGGTATTCATATCCAAATTTAGCTTTGCATGCAATCACAACATTGAAAATCCAAAAGCATGGTTAGAATATTTATCTACAATTTTTTTTGCTGAAGATTATCATACGAAATAATATCAATCACAATCAGACATGGGTTACATCAAGAGAGTTATGCGTGACAATGGAAAGGTCATCTTGACATTCATGGACCACAATGAATTACACGAGCGACTAATTTAGAACAACATTTGGAAAACTTCACTCTGGCATTCATGGAGCACAATGAATGACATGTTTGAATAATTCAAATGTTAACTAACTCAAATGATACTTGTCACCATGTTCTCATCAATAAATAAACAATAAATATTTAGTTAGGCTTTTGTCCTAATCATACTTTTGGACCATGCTGATCTAGTCGCAAAAGCAAAGAAGTAAAAATTTTTCGTTCTCAAGCAACTAGTATGGCATCGTAATTGTCATACGGACTTAGAAAATTTACTTCATTGCATAAAAAATCATCCATTTCCTTTTATCGACATTGTTTTTAATTCTTTTCTCTCCTTATTATTCCCTTCTTCTCTTCTCCCCCCTGGCTATCCAGTCAATGTTGTATGGTCACGCTTTGAGTGGATACATACCTTTGATTGGATCCAATTCTTTTCCCTTATCTTCTTAGATATCGATCAATGTTGTATGGTCATGCTTCGAGCGACTACATACCTTTTATTGGATCCCATTCTTTTCCCTTTCCTTCTTGGCTATCTAGTCAATGTTGTATGGTCACGCTTCAAGTGACTACATACCTTTGATTGGATCCCATTATTTTCCCTTCTCTTCTTGGCTATCGATCACTATTGTATGGTTACGCTTCGAGCAACTACATAATTTTTATTGGATCCCATTCCTCTTCTATCTCTTTTCCTTATACACAAACCCTTCATATTTTTGTATTAAACTATGTTCCACACAATATAGTACAAAAAGGGGTAAATGTAGACACCCAAAAGTTGCACATTGCTATACTTACATACTTGTATATCCTTCTGGACACTTTTAGGTTTACATAGGCCACCCTAAGTACCCCTAGGATATCTTAGACTAGCGTAGACTATTGTAGATCATCCTAGACATGTGTAGATTGTTGTAGTCATGCATAGATCGCCATAGATTGTCATAGCATCATGTAGACTCCCATATACTACTTCACTAGATTTCAGGTCCTAAACCCTCACAAGACTTCCAAATTACATCTAGCACATCAAAATATCATTTGATGTTCTATTCATATGCAATTGAGGCCCCCATGGGGTATTAGTTGGCCAAAATAATTAATAAGTCAATACCCAAATTCTAATTTAATGTTGACTTCACTTAAGTCACTTTTTAGGGTAAATTTGATTAAAATAACCTTTAATATTGATTAGCCTTAATCAAATCCTCCCACATGTGTGAGATTAGGGTTTTTTGAGATATTTCTTTAATCATGTTCAAATTGGCTTAAACACCTCCTAATCAGGATTAGCCCTAATCCATCCTCACACATGTGTGAGGATGAGATATTTCTCATAAGGAATGTGATGTTGCCACATAGCATTTCTTAACCTAACCCTAATAAGAATCAATCCTAGGTTTAGTCTATCTAACTCCCCCCCATGCACCTTGTCTTTGCCTATAAATAATGGGTCCTAAACCCCTAATTATATCTCTCTCACATATTCAACAAAGTACAGTTACTCTACAAAAATAGAAAGCCAATATTAAATAGTTAGTTCCCGACACACACAAATGGATTTTGATAGCATACAGAGGCACCCCAGCTGCCTTAGGACCGATCTACTGAAGAAATTTTATAAAATGAGTATCACAACTCAATTCGCTACTCGGGTCACAAATCCGGCCTAAATTCACAACCCAGGTTGCTAATTGGGTCTATAGGCCCTAAATCACCCCATATTTGGGAGGTAAGCTATCTTTTGTCATATTATTGCCTTCTGCACATTTTATTTCAATTTCTATCATGATTTTACAATCAATTCATCTTTATAAACATGGGTTATGACTAAGGCAAGCCCCCCATCACACTAATCACCTTTTGCAGGTCTTTCATAGGTTATCTGACAGATCTAAGGAAGAGGAATATCATACAAACACCAACCCTACAGTGACACACATACAAAGAAGCCCACCTACACTAAGGGATGATAGGAGAAGGCATCAGATTGATTATAACCTTGTTATGAATAGAGATGGATAAAGGGCATCAAGACTCTCTTGTAACACATGCTCATTAATATAAATGGAATACAATTTCTTTGTTTAATGCATCATTTATGTTTATGTGTTAAATTATCAAATGTTGTTTTCTACCCGTTTTCTACCCGTTTATGTTATGATTATCGCCTTTGGTCCTTAGGTTCAATATAACACCATGGGATGATTTCCATCACTGGCAATAGGCTCCAAGAGCCTGCATACTAGTGGAATAGTCTTACGGGTGACAACACATCTCTTATATTAGCATCTCGCTTTTGTATAGAACACTATTGTGGATGGATGAGCTAGATAGTCCAGTAGAATCTACAACGGGTTAATCATACCTCCCTCAAAATGGATAAATGAACCTTACACATTCACACACATAGGTCCAAGACAGACTTTGAACCAACCCAATTATGTTATAAGTTGCCACAACCACAAAACTTGTATAGCTAAGGGTTTGATATTTTATTGTCATAATTATGTTAGTCAAATCCATTACACATTCCTTACATTATCCATCGCCCCTAAAATCATGGAATGGATCACATCTATACAGGTAAATGCCATGATACAAGTGCTTCCTTGGCATATTTCAATAAGTTCATACATGCACCCATGCATCTATGTCATATACACTTAGTATACATTACGACCGTGCATTCATCCTACATGCATTTAAAATAGCAAATCACATTCTTACATTCATTTCACACAAATCCCAAAATCAAATTACAACATTGCATTTACTCTATGTGCATTTATTACAACATCACATTCGATATCACATCACACTGCATTCGAAACATAATCATGCATACTAGGTTACAAATTAATTCACATGAAAGCACAATAATAGATCTAAATCATTCATACATATGCATCTATTTATCATACATACCTACAAATTATATTGTGCTACCTACGTAAATATAAACACAACACATTCCAAACCATCAAAATCACACACACATATGTAACAACCAAAACTAAAAGGTATGTATATGTATCATCCATCATTCAAAACTGGGGCAACTTCACCTTGCCCTCATCAAATCAAAACAAACCACCAGGTTCAAAAGGTCACATCCTTTACCTCACATTAATCAAATAAAATCAATCACTAGGTCCAAAAGGTTTCACCCATTTCCTTACATTTTATCACAAAAATTCCTTTTAGATTCTTAACACACTAGGTTTCCCCAAAAACCTCAGTAAAATTTTGGATAGGTTTTCGTAAAAACCTCAGTAAAAATTTGGATAGGTTTCCCCAAAAACCTCAGCAAAACTTTCGATAGGTTTCTCCAAAAACCTCAATGAAACTTTGGATAAGTTTGTACCAAAACCTTAGAAAAAATAGCATAGCATAGCATAGCCTAGTGTTGAGTGGTATTTTCACCCAGTTGTGAAAACACACTCTCCGATAGGATCCGAGTCCCAAATCCTCTGCTTGCAAAGAAATTAAACAAGTAACTTCTCCAAGGTTTCTATTATATTAGCTTTTTTACACCAATAATGCTATTCAATTTGAATGCTGGGAATACCTTAGTGGTTGCAAGTAACTGTTAACAAGGGGCACTATGGTTTATTTTACTATGAAATTGCAATGGACTCAAAGTGAATTAAACTTAATGATGAATCTATTTTCGATTTCGAGCTTTGGTAGATTTTCAAGTGTTTATTTTAATGACTGTAAATTAAAATAAAAGTTAAACTTTCTGGAAATGAAAGTGCAAAAAAGATAAAAATAAAATGTAAAGAAAAATGAAAATAAAATACACTCAGGGGCTGCAATCCTATTCTGACAAAACCGAAGATAATGAGGTTTTCCGCATACAACCTAACCTATTGAACCTGCAAACTCGCACAATCCGGATAAGCTAGGTGTTGGTTTCTGGGGTCTTAACTATGGCTTTCAGATTTAGGCATTCGCATGAAGCAACCAAGAGAACTTGCATTAAACTTCACCTATAAACCTAAAAATCTGAAAGGGGAAAGATAAACATTCAATTTTGCATGCAGAAAATAACTCCTCCTTTCTTGCCAATGAGATGCAACTCTCTAAATTTTTTGTATTTAAAATTGATCATTTTACAATAACAGAATCTCTAGTTTTCTCAAAACCAAAAAAAGGGGAAGAAAAACACTCCAAAGCAGGCCCAGAATGGCTATCTCGCCCTCAGCTCTGCAACTCTACCTGTAGCGGTTTCTGACCTTTGTACCAATCTGTGCCTCTACTTTTATACTTTCTAGCAATGCTCTCTGTTTCTCCCTGTGACGCTTCGCTTCATCTCCCAGATCGCTTCGTTTCACCTTCCCCGCCTTTTCGTTGTTTTTGACTTTATGTTCGACATCGAGACGCTTGATCTTCTCTGTGAACTATAACGCTTTTGTAGCCCTTACACCTTTATGCCACGTGTTCCACGCTTTTCTGCATGTTTCATAATGGCCCCCTGTAAATCGTGACCAAAAATAGCATGTCGCGATATCGCGACGTTTTTATGTATGCAGCTTTGCCCCTCTACCTGTATCGCGAAAACAAGACATGTCGCGATATCGTGACATTTTTTTGTCAGCAGCCTTGTTTGTCATCATGCATCGCGAAAATGATACATGTCACGATATCGTGACATTTTTTTGCTTCGGACCGCATGGATGCAACTTGTCACGAAATCGCGACGTTTTTCTCCTTCGCTGTGTTTTGTTGCACTCAACCGCGAAAACATGACATGTCACGAAATCGTGACACTTTTTCATTCCATACCATCTCGTTGCTTTCTGTCGTGAAATCACGACGCTTTTCTCTTTCGGGCTGTCTCACTACTTTCTGTCATGAAATCATGACGCTTTTCTCTTTCGTTGTCTCATTGCTTTCTATCACGAAATCGTGATGCTTTTCTCTTTCGGACTGCTCTCGCTGCTTTCTGTCATGAAATCATGACGCTTTCCTCTTTTAGACTGCTCTCATTGTACTTGGCTATGAAAATGTGACATGTCATGAAATCGTGACATATTTTCCTTTCGTACCATCTCGTTGCTTGGAGCCACGAAAACGTGACATGTCATGAAATCATGACAACTTTCCATTTCTAGCCGTGACGGAGCAACATGTCACGAAATCGTGACAACTTTTCATTTCTAGCTGCGACGGAGCAACATGTCGCGAAATCGTGACAACTTTTCATTTTTAGCCGCGACGGAGCAACATGTCGCGAAATCGTGACAACTTTTCATTTTCGGCCGCGACGGAGCAACATGTCACGATATCGCGACAACTTTTCATTTTTGGTCGCGACGGAGCAACATGTCGCGATATCGCGACACTTTCTTTTTCTTGCTATATTTTGCTCTTCCTTTGATTTTTTAGCATCTGGGCCACTGTGGTCTTCTTTGAAAGCATGCAAAAAAGGTGGGTCCCCAATTTTGGGGTGTGTTGTGGATCAGCCACAACAAATGGCGACTCTGCTGTCAAATGCTCCTGAGCATTTTGGTGAGAACCCAACCTGAAATATACAAGCTTAGATACAAGCGTCAGCACATAAAGGATAAACTAATACCGATAGATCAAAAATACATGAAACATCAGAATCATTAAGTATCAGCTCGGTGTGTGCAATGTGTTTTCATTCCCTATCGCTTGAACTTGATCAACATTCCATTGTCAGTTTCACTTATGATTTGTATGCAAGGCTATGAATGATTTGTGCAGGATTTGATGTATGATGAAGATGCTAGAGATATAACAACCTGCTTTGCAAAGGCTCAAACCTTCTAATATCATGTACAAACAATTAAAACTGTCAAACCCTCTTAGGACCAAATATATGTATACTGAATTAATTTACTAGATCCCAAAGTTGGTTATGTGTCACTACCATCTTGAACCCATGTGCAGGTGTAAGTGAGATCAGAGCTTTGGGGAATTGGATTCCCAACCTAAGCGAGATGGGAATTTAATCCTATCCTTACTACTCTGATCTGGAGTTCATTACCTCATCTTGAACAAAATGATTTAACTTGTTATGGATGAAATTGTCAGGCTAGCTTGTCCGTTTGAGCAATCAGTGGTCTTGCTTTTAGACAAGACATGTTGCCACGCATGAGCATACTTAACCCCATAATCCATGATTTGGCTTCATTCATTCTTTTCTCTTTTTTTTTATTTCTTGGACCTTTGGGATGACTACCCATCCTTGCTAGGGACATGTAGTACGATCCCTCCAATCCAATATTAAGATGAAATATGGAAAATATTAATTTTATTTTTGTTTCTTGGACTTTTGGGATGACTACCCATCCTTTGCAGAGGACATGTAGTACGATCCTTCCCATCCAAGTTTTATGATAAAATGAAAGATGGAAGCTTTGGGGAATCGATTCTCAACCTAGGTGAGATGAGAATTATGCCCTATCCTTACTACTCCATGAAGGTCAAATCAGAGCTTTGGGGAATTGGATCCTCAACCTAAGTGAGATGAGGATTTAATCCTATCCTTACTACTCTGATTTTAGGCTTTAAGCATTATGGGAGTGGTAAAAACCACTGTTTTAAGGATTATGTTGCATGATAGGACAGACATGAAATATTCTTTTCGCCTCACCTTTTCTTCCAAGTATGGTTTTGACCATTTTGCTCAAGATTCTCTTTAATATGCATAGAACGTGCTTGGTTCAAGATAGTTCGGGCATCAGTTCCCAACCTTAGGATTTTTCTTATTTATGTTATAGCATAACCCTAAGAGGATTTGACACACTTTAATGATTTGTATCTGAAATGCATATGCAACTAAGATGGCATGTATATGCAAAGTGAGATGTAATATGAATGCATTGTCCTTTGAATTGCAGATGGAGTATTGCCATCAAAATATAAAACTGACTACTTCATGCATCACAAGTTTCAAACGATATTATTAAACTGTTTGTGTTACTTGTGGAGCTTTCTGCAATACAATTCCAATGTTTCATATTTTCCTGATCTTAGGCATAAGTTGACATCTCAAAAACCTTTTAGACAAACCAAACATGTCAAATAAACACACAACTTGAATCATGATTAAACTAACAATCCAAAAAATGAAACTTGAAAAA
This sequence comes from Wollemia nobilis, assembly GCA_028583015.1. Classification (NCBI taxonomy): domain Eukaryota; kingdom Viridiplantae; phylum Streptophyta; class Pinopsida; order Araucariales; family Araucariaceae; genus Wollemia; species Wollemia nobilis. The sequence continues at coordinate 10,914,070 of JAQPPZ010016879.1, read as the reverse complement.
TACAAACCAAAACCAAAACCAAAATCTATATACAATATAGTACAAGATGATGCCAAGCTTGGACTATTACTTTCCTGGATCCCAGACATGATTAGAACATTTCAACAAAAATATAACGTGATGTGCATGCCAAATGTTGTGAGAATCCAACAAAAACAAGGCTAGACCAAACAATGCAACCCACTTCAACTTTCCTCTCTCACCCCACCAATTAAATTTAGTTCCATTAGTATTCTCATAGGTGAGCGTCAAGTTACTAAAATGATTAGACAATAAATGATATTCAATTTTATCTTGTCTATTCTTTAAAGTATAAACCTTATAATTCCATTCATGATTTAGAACTAGGCCTTCCTTTTTAAATGTGAGATACTGCAAATAAGAGCCTATTTCTAAAAATTTCAAAACCAAATCATTTTCCAAATTTGTAGGCCAATCAAATTTGTGCAACAATTTACAAGCATCTAGGATATTTACTAAATTAGGATCATTAAAAGTTTTTACCCTAGATTCAATTAGTAATTGTTGATGAATTTGATTTAACAGTTCAAGTGCATCAACTTCTTTTTCATTCATTAAAACAAGTGTTATCAAAGGTGTGATTGGAAATTATACCTTGTTTTTCATTCACCTTTAATGACATTTCACCATAAACATCATTCAAATTCAAAATATGGTCATGCAAATTTTCACCTAAATTTTGGATGCTTGAACACAAAAGGTTAGATTCTACCCTTTGAACATCTTTATTTACCAAAATTTGATGGGGATTTGTAATTCCCTCTTTTACCTCATGGTCTTCACACTCTTCATTGATTACTTGTTCATCAAACATACCAAAATTAGGCACCCAATTGAAAACATGGCCATCCTTTTCAACCTTCAAATATTCTTGGTCAAAGTGTATGTCCAATGACTCATCTTGATGATCCTTCATTTGAGTTGTTTCCAATTGATCCATCTCTTCGTCATTTAGTTCCCATTCTTTGTTCACTATCCATGGTATCTCTTCATGTGAGATAGAAGTTTCAATATCTTGTATATCCAGTGCAATATGGGTTTCATCTACAGGGGTGTAAGAAAAGAATGCATCATCATATCTCCCCCAACCATTGTAAAAATCGTCATCCAGATCCATGGAATGAAATTCCATGATGTTTGTGGCATGATCTTTTGATTCATTCATAAATTCCTTTTCTTCTTTGTCCTTGGCAATAGAATCATTATAATCTTTCAAAATTTGATGAGACTTGAAACCCTCTTCCAAAACATCCTCAAATTGTACAGGAGTCGTAATATCTTCCTTTGAGTAGGCGATTATGTCATCCTGCATATCAATTGGCACACAAGTTTCATTAGCAGTTTTGGAGTGAGTGTAGTCTTCCCACTTCTTCCAAGCATTGTAATAATCATCTTCCAAAATCAAGTGGTGATGTTCAACTACTTCTTCAACATCCTCCAATTCATCAATGTGTTTCTCATCAAATTTATCTTCACCTTCCTTAGATGGTTCCATTACTTCCAAAATTGGGTTATTGCTTGTATTCAAGTTGATAAGGCTATCATAGTCCACATTTGTAACCCATGATTCCAGTTTATCACAATTTGGAGGGTGAAGAATTCTTTTATCATTAGTTCCTAGCTTTTCATCGAGAGTTTCTTCCAAGAACAAGTGGTGAAATTCTATCACGTCTTCAAATTTATTTATTGGTTTTCTTCCAATTTCACTTTCAACCACTTCATTTAATTCTATGGTAGGTTCCGTCCTATCACATATTTCAAACATCGTTGAATTTAGAACCCCTTCATCCGAATAATCGTGTATCTCTATGAATGAGATCATTTCTGCATAATCCTCACTAGCGGATGTTGGCTTAGCAATTTGCACCTCCTCGTGGACTACATCTAAGGTGGTTGTAAGATTTGGATGTTCAAATTCATCCCCTTGATCATTTACCTTAGGTATCATTGGAGTGGAGGGTGCTATATTAGATGGTTGGTGTAGGTTGGCATCAATATCTTTAGAAGGACAATCTCTCATGTGAACCTGTTGTGCCTTTTCTTCTTCAAGACCTTGTCGTTCTACCTCTTCTAGGATCTCATAGATTTTCTCTAGAGACAAGCCACCCATTTTTTTCTCAATGAATGAAGCAAGTGTGGGGGGTATGGCTCCCAGGTATACTTCCATGGCTTCCTCTTCTAATGTGTTAAAATTTTCCCACATTTGGGAGTGCAACTCACGAAATCTTCCATTGAATTGACTCAAGGATTCATTAGGCTTCTTACATATGGAGGTAAACTGATTTTTCAACATTTCTAAGTCAATCTGATTATCAAAATGATAAAGATAGGCTGCTTCTAGCCGTGTCCAAGAAGTCCTAACCTCCATGGGTAGTTGGCTATACCAAAAGAATGGTTTATCATCCAAAATGTATGCAAATAACTTACAAGCCACCTCCTCATAGAAAATCTGGAATTGACATAATGTATCCTTGTAGACATGTAGTTTTTGCAAGTATCCTAGTGGCACCTCTTGATTAAAACACCGTAAAAAATCCAATAACATTTTAGGAATATGATAGGGTATCACATGTATAGACAAACCCTTATAATGATCCTCCATTGTAGATACCATTCTTTCTCTTAGAGATGCTATTTCAGCTTTTAGGGATACAATTTGTTCCTCAAATGTTGCCATTAGTGAACTCAGAATGTAACTTTAGAACCAAATCTGTTAGTCGAAAAGGAAGGAATCCCGACACATCCGCGTGAAATGACTAGCAAATATCCAACCTGCAACGTATGAAAAAAAATCGAGTTAGCATCAACCAAGAGATGTATTCATTAAAATCAAATGAAAGCAACTGTATGGACACAACACTTCGTTAGTCAATTTTTTTTTTTTTTAATTCTGAAAAACTTCATTATTCCTGTATGAACAATCAAAAAGCGTTAGAACAATACATGGCAATTCATGTCCTCCTTTTAACACTACAAGGTTGTATTGTTAAAAGAGGGCTAAAGATAATGATCAATAGGGCATGAAATATTCAAAATTTAAATCCCTATAGTATTTAAATCACACTAAAATAAACCGGTTCAGGCCCTCCTTCTAGCGCCAATCTGTTGAGTGGTGTTAGAGGAGGCCGAAGATGCTAATCAAATGGACTTGAAATATTTAGCAATGTAAAGCTCTTAAACAATTATAAACTTGTAGCATTTAAAATCATGATAAAATAAACCTTTTCATGCCCTCCTTCTAGCGCCAATCTGTTGAGTGGTATTTTCACCCAGTTGTGAAAACACACTCTCCGATAGGATCCGAGTCCCAAATCCTCTGCTTGCAAAGAAATTAAACAAGTAACTTCTCCAAGGTTTCTGTTATATTAGCTTTTTTACACCAATAATGTTATTCAATTTGAATGCTGGGAATACCTTAGTGGTTGCAAGTAACTGTTAACAAGGGGCACTATGGTTTATTTTACTCTGAAATTGCAATGGACTCAAAGTGAATTGAACTTAATGATGAATCTATTTTCGATTTCGAGCTTTGGTAGATTTTCAAGTGTTTATTTTAATGACTGTAAATTAAAATAAAAGTTAAACTTTCTGGAAATGAAAGTGCAGAAAAGATAAAAATAAAATGTAAAGAAAAATGAAAATAAAATACACTCAGGGGCTGCAATCCTATTCGACAAAACCGAAGATAATGAGGTTTTCTGCATACAACCTAACCTATTGAACTTGCAAACTCGCACAATCCAGATAAGCTAGGTGCTGGTTTCTGGGGTCTTAACTATGGCTTTCAGATTTAGGCATTCGCATGAAGCAACCAAGAGAACTTGCATTAAACTTCACCTATAAACCTAAAAATCTGAAAGGGGAAAGATAAACATTCAATTTTGCATGCAGAAAATAACTCCTCCTTTCTTGCCAATGAGATGCAACTCTCTAAATTTTTTGTATTTAAAATTGATCATTTTACAATAACAGAATCTCTAGTTTTCTCAAAACCAGAAAAAGGGGAAGAAAAACACTCCAAAGCAGGCCCAGAATGGCTATCTCGCCCTCAGCTCTGCAACTCTGCTCGCAGTGGTTTCCAACCTTTGTACCAATCTGTGCCTCTACTTTTATACTTTCTAGCAATGCTCTCTGTTTTGCCCTATGATGCTTCGCTTCATCTCCCAGATCGCTTCGTTTCACCTTCCCCGCCTCTTCGTTGTTTTTGACTTTATGCTCGACATCGAGACGCTTGATCTTCTCTATGAACTGTAACACTTCTGTAGCCCTTACACCTTTATGCCACGTGTTCCATGCGCTTCTCTGCATGTTCCGTAATGGCCCCCTGTAAATCGTGACCAAAAATAGCATGTCGCGATATCGCGACGTTTTTATGTATGCAGCTTTGCCCCTCTACCTGTATCGCGAAAACAAGACATGTCACGATATCATGACATTTTTCTGTCAGCAGCCTTGTTTGTCATCATGCATCACAAAAATGATACATGTCACGATATCATGACATTTTTTTGCTTCGGACCGCATGGATGCAACTTGTCACAAAATCGTGACGTTTTTCTCCTTCACTGTGTTTTGTTGCACTTAGCCGCAAAAACGCGACATGTCATGAAATCGTGACACTTTTTCATTTCATACCATCTTGCTGCTTTCTATCATGAAATCATGACGCTTTTCTCTTTCTAGATGTCTCACTTGCTTTCTATCATGAAATCGTGACGCTTTTCTCTTTTGGGCTGTCTCGCTACTTTCTGTCGTGAAATCATGACGCTTTTCTCTTTTGGACTGCTCTCGCTGCTTTCTATCATGAAATCATGACGCTTTTCTCTTTTGGGCTACTCTCACTGTACTTGGCCATGAAAATGCGACATGTTGCAAAATCATGACATATTTTCCTTCTATACCATCTCACTTCTTGGAGCCGCGAAAACGTGACATGTCGCGATATCGCGACAACTTTCCATTTCTAGCCGCGATGGAGCGACATGTCGTGAAATCGTGACAACTTTTCATTTCTAGATGCGACGGAGCAACATGTCGCGAAATCGTGACAACTTTTCATTTTTGGCCGTGATGGAGCAACATGTCGCGAAATCGTGACAACTTTTCATTTTCGACCGCGACGGAGCAACATGTCGCGATATCGTGACAACTTTTCATTTCTGGTCGCGACGGAGCAACATGTCGCGATATCGCGACACTTTCTTTTTCTTGCTATATTTTGCTCTTCCTTTGATTTTTTAGCATCTGGGCCACTGCGGTCTTCTTTGAAAGCATGCAAAAAGGTGGGTCCCCAATTTTGGGGTGTGTTGTGGATCAGCCACAACACCTAGCATAGCCTAGCATACATAGCCTAGCATTCCCTAGCATAGCACAACAATGTTTCACCTATTTGTCCTCACAAAGATTTTTCTTCCATGCACACCCTTCACAAGGCTTGATATTGTGCATTCACCACTTCTAAAATTAGGGTCATATTTGGTCTAAATTTTCACCTATCAAATAATCTCCACATTTTCTAAAAATTTCACCATTGTATCGGGATTAGAAAGAGATTTCCAAAAGTATAATATTTGTCCAATTTTGACATCATTTTGTTCCCCAAACTACCAAAATACTACACATGTGTCAAACTTTTCAAAACCCTAATTTGCCCCCCAAGTGGTGATTTAGGTCAAAATCATCCCCAGGGTGACGAACTCAGCTCAGACCTTCCAAAATCAACCAAGTTGCCCCCAAAACCCTAGGAAATCATGCAAATTTCTTCTAAAAACCTAGGAACTTCCCAAAACACTCTTCTAATTTGTTTTTTGTCATCATAATCATCATGCATTGTTTTGTTATCAATCACTGCATCATCAACTCATCGCATTCCATTCGCCTCATTTTTTATTCCTTGTTTGAGGGGGTATTCATATCCAAAGTCAACTTTGCATGCAATCACAACATTCAAAATCCAAAAGCGTGGTTAGCACATTTGTCTACAAATTTTTTTGTTGAAGATTATCATACGAAATAATCTCAATCACAATCAGACATGGGTTACATCAAGAGAGTTATGTGTGACAATAGAAAGGTCATCTTGACATTCATGGAGCACAATGAATGACACAAGCTACTAATTCAGTGCAACATTTGGAAAAATTCACTCTGACATTTGATGAGAGGTTATTTACTACTAATTTTTGTATCAAATTCAATCATTTTACATGAGTATTTAATATATTTTTATATGTTATCATCAGTTAAATATGAATTATTAAAAAATTAGTAAAAATGGTAATTTTATGTTTATTAGTAACTTACGTCCAATTTTCCAAAGATCTGAGTTAAATGCAAGTAATAAGTGGAGAAACTATAGTTGTACTCCAGATGTGAAGAACAACCACTAGCAGTTAGAAGAAGTCAAGCAGATGATATCAGTTTACGAAAGACATTTACTGGAGGTAATTACGGATAGTAATTATGTAAGGTCAAAAGTTCATTTTCAAGACTTACCATGGACGACAAAGCATAATATGGATGGTATAACAAAATTATGACAATTAAAATATCTCCAATATATCTTGCCTTCTCATTTTGGTTATGAGATTCTCTCCAGATGATAAAACCTTATGAAAAGGATTTGTAAAGTTATTATTTGTCAAATGTCAAAGTTGTTAAGACTTCCTATATTATAGGAGCTGAAAAGTCTTAGTATGAGTCAGTCATATAGGAAATATTCCATGTAATACCACTTGGACTTATAGAAATATTTTTAGGTCCAAGTCAAATAAAATATTTTTAGCTTTAGGATATCTTATGGTGTACGTACAGTCATCACTCCACATTTTAAGAAAGATACATAAATGGATAAGATTGTACTTTGTATTAGTCTTAGTATAAAAATATACAGTAGAAACCAGAGTCTCTCCCTCCTATGGTTTTTTTCTTTGATTACATTATTCATTACATCATGTTACAGATTATTTTCTGGAGCTTGTACAGTTGACTTTTCATCAATAAAATAGCATTTCTTCATTATGGTAACTTGAATCATTTGTGGCATTTGTTTATTCTATGTTCTGAATTTATAAATTCTACAACATGCATTCATGAATTATAAATAAATTTTAGTATAAATCATAATATTTAGTTACTGATAGAGTAGTTTAGGGGAAAGAACTTACACTACCACTTAGGAGGCAGGGCCCACTCCTAATCGACAGTCCTTGAGCTCTTCACCCTGTGCATTAGGTTAGAATTAGTTAGATCTACATTAGAAAATACATAAAATATAAAATTGCATAATAGTTAAATTTCATAATAAATTGCACTTATTTACTATTTCCTACATAATTCATATTGCACATTTTTATATTTGTTTTTGTACACGTGTACACATGATTTCTAAACTAGAAATTAAACTAGACTTAAGCATTAATAGCTACGATCATATCTATATTGGATTGCTAATTTTTAAATCTAACCTTGATTTCCCTCGGATTGATAAAATTAAATGTAAGCTTCTACAACCGATCATTTTGGCACCATTTCTAGGGAAAGTAGCATCGTAGTAGTTGATCAGAGAAGTCGTTGGTAGTGCAAAGCAAGAGGACTTACTTGTACGCATGAGATCTTGTGGACACATGAGCCCCTGTTGTGCATACGAGTCAGAGTTGTTATTGACATAGATGGGACACAATAGCCCTCCCTATCATGGGTAGCTAACAACAAGACCCGCCTTACAACATTGTCAGGTTCCTTTTTCATAAATATTTTATGTTTTAATTGCTTTCCTAGATTAAAATTTGCTTTTTTGCAATTTCCTACTTTGGGTAATTATTATTGTTTAGGTGATGTAGGGTCCTATGGGAAAGTTCAGGAAGTAGGCAAAGGTGGTAGCTAAAAATAACCCCCTGTCTTGGAAGTAGGAATTAGCTTACAGTAAGTGACACGACTGTAGTGAAATCCCCCCTAGTCAAATAAACACTAAGAATTTACTTGTTATTTCAGTACTGTTATTTTATTTTTACCAAATTATTGCTTAATTGGTTACACGGATTACGTGCTCCGTGGGTCATACCCAATTATAGTAATACTAGGTTGTATACTTATTTCATGATATTAAGTTTGAGTGTATAGATTACGTGCTTCGTGGGTCGCATCCTAATTTTAATAACATTAGGATTGTCTAAAATTATACATATTTATTTTCTGTTAAAATTTTTGAATTTTATGTTTTAATAGATAGTAGATTAAAACAAAAAACAAAATCAAAACTTAAAAAAAAAAATCAAAAAGAAAAAAAAATGGTTGAAAGTAGTCAAATTGAATTCATAGTTCTCAGGAAATTTCTGATTCAGCAAGAGGTTAATATTCTTGTTGATCAAAACTTTATAACAACCAAGTCAGAATGGGAAGCACTATGTGTAAGAATTGACTCTATCAACGAGAGATCAGAAGAACTTAAAAATATAAAAAGGATTAATATTGCAAAAAATTTAAGGGTAAATCATCCTACACCTTATGATAATCTGGGAGTAAGTTGTTAAAATTGGATTTGAGATAGATGAACTATAGTAAATCCATCAATTTATCCTTGGAACTAGTACCTTGAGGATTCCCTTATTGTTCACAATTTTCTTGCAAAAATAGAGAAAAGAGAGTTAATCCTGCAATACAACAAAAGGTATTTTAGAATTCCTGGAGTTGTACATTTTAGAGAATTATGCGAAGGTTTATGTTTCGAGCTAAATTTTGGAATTCCTAATTCTATAGCAATTAAAGCTTATCTTTATCGACTGATTCAACTGTTGGTAGATCATTTTAATTTTGAGGAAGAATGTTTTATGACACCAGATCAACTTGATCCAATCAACGATATACATAAGTTATTTATAGAAGACTAGGTGTTATATTCAAAATATATATATATATATATATATATATATATCTATATCTATATATATATATATATAGATTTAGAATATACATGAAAATGCTGAGAGACTCTAAAGAAATATTTATAAAAATAGATAAAATAGAAAAATCCCCAAGAAACTTTAGACAGCCTAGGATTTTTAAAATAGAAAACACAAGAGCCACATCATCAAATCAAGCTAAAATCCTAGAACAATATCCCAACACATACTTATTACCAAGTCCTGAGTTTGACGATCATATATATTCTTCAATATTCACTGATCCTATACCTAATACAATTCTTGAATTCCTATATTCAAGTATGGCAGACGCTGAAAGTGAAGTAGGAGAAAAAAATCATGGAAATAGGGAACAAAGACAAGAAAGACCAAGGCAAGAAAGAGATCACATAGAAAATAGACAAAGAAAAACATTTTCTTTTCCAATTTTACATACAGAGGGAACCGCAAGAGATCCTAAATCAATCTCTCTTTATGTATTACCTACCTTCCATGGAAAACCACATAAAGATCCTGATAACTTTCTCTTTGAATTTGAAGTTGTATGTCAAGCTTATTTCTACACTACAAATGAGCAAAATTTAAGATTATTTCCTTCTACTCTTAAATATGCCGCTATAAGATGGTTTATGGATTTAGGAGAAGGAGTTTGTAATCATTGGGATGGTGAAAATGGATTAAAACAATTATTCCTTGAGAGATATCAATACTATTATAGAGTTAGGGACAAGAAAGCTGAACTTTCTAAATGAATCAAAAGGAAGATGAATCTTTGGAATATTATCTTGAAATATTTATATTTGTAGGATCTAGAGTAAACATAGAGCTTGAAGAAGAAATCTTAAAAGAAATTTTTCTGAAAGGATTAAAGGAGGATGTTCTTGAAATCCTAAATCTTATGGCAAAATGAGATATTCATTCTATATATTTTGAAGGGATTTTAAATCTTTGTAGAAAATATTCAAGAAACAAACCCTTGAGAAGTAATAAATATACATCTATAGGAGCAGGAGTAACAAGAGCTGAAATTGGAAATATGTTGGAAGGTTTAAAAACTGATTTATTGAGTAATTTCACCTCATCTTTGGATTTAATGGATGAAAATACAAAGGACAGTGAAGAAATTTACTACCATAGATGTAGGAAGAAACACAATTCAAGAAAATGCCCTCTCAACATAACAAATATCTCCAATATCTCTGCTTGTTGCCAAATTTGTGATAAAGATCATAAAACTGAAAAATGTAAATATATCTCCACTGTTAAGGCTGCCATAAAAGAACCTAAAGTAGAAGAAGTAGAGGATGTTTATTTTGTTGCTCAAAGAAGAAATGGTCCATTTAATGGCCCATAAAATTGGTCAAACCCTAATTATCCCAACCAACAAAGACCTAACCAATGGTCCAATATGCCAAATTGGAATTCTTACAATCAAGATTGGAATATACCCCCAGGGGCTCAATTTATGGCTAATTATTATGAATGACAATTTCCATGGAATCAAGGAACACAAAATTAGAATATGCCTGGTTGGAACAATAATGGCCAATATAATCAAGGTGGCACTAATTGGTATCCAAATGCAATGCAACAAAAAAATGCTTAAAATCAATTTAGGGGACAAAATACTCAAAATCCACCTCAAAATATACTTCTTCCACCTCCAAACAATAATCCTCCTAAGTAGTTACCTATTCTAGCTCAACCAGTTCCTAACCCTAACAATAATAAAAATGTTCAACAAGTCTATGAAACAAATGAAACATGTTCTATATCTATAGCACCTTGTCAACAAATACAATCAATATCATGAAAGGTGTTAGAAAATGATGTCACTCTTCAAAGACTTAATGATCCAATTGAAAACTTGGTTGAAGATGAAATTGACAACAAGAAGGAAATAGACAATCAAGAGGAGAATATTCCAACCAAACAACAAGATATTCAAACAAATAAGGAAATAGAAGTACCATTTCCTAAAATATTGGCAATACCAAAAGAACCATCCAAGCTAGCCTTTAATTTTTTTATTTTTTTTTATTTGTGGAAAACATCCCAAAAGGGATGCCACTTTCGGGTAAGACCGAAGGAGGTAGGGGTATCCATTCCACCAAAAATGCCCAAGACTCGGACCTGGCCTACCACCTTTGACATACTCAAGGAGCAAACAAACACACAAAACCAAATTAAAAAAAGTAAATAACAACAAAAATAATAAAATAAAATAAAAAACATGCTCCTTGAGTGTTTCAAAACCAACAGCACAACCAAACACACACAATAAGATAAAAGAAACCACAACACAAACCACATAGAAAAACACAAGAACCACATAACAAAACACAAACAAGACAAAAACAACAGACCACTACAAAGACATAACCCAAAAAAACATGAAAAATAAACACAACCAAAACCTAAAAAATAAAATAAATAAAATAAAAATAAAAACAACCAACAACAGACAATAAACAAAAACAAAAAACATAGAAAACACTCACGCATAAAAAAAATGAAATAACACAAACAAAGAGAAACCCAAGAACAAGAACGAAAAAAACACAAGAACAATAACAAAAAACATAAAAAAAAAACAAAACAACAAAAACACAAGAACAACAAAAAACAACACAAAGAACACAAAAACAAAACAAAACAAAAGAACCCACCCACCTTAAAAAACTAAACAAAAAAACAAAGAAGACAAAAGAAAAAAAAAATGAACAAAACAATGACCTATCTAGACCGGAAGACTATTAATGCAAGAATCAACGAGAGGAAACAAAATAAAGAATAGAATGAGCTAGGGAACTAAAAAACTGAATGAACCAAAGAGAAACAATAAAAAAACAAGAAGAAACTAGGTACCTTCGAAACTGGAGCCATCCAAAGAAATGATAGAAAGAAGAGCTTCCCTAATTTGAGAAGCCCACCATATAGGAGGGTGGCCATAACAAGTAAGATCACCTTTGTCCAAATCCCAATTAGCTAAAGCATTAGCACTCTTGTTTTGATCTCTGACCACATGATTGTAATCAACTTTCAAAAATCCCATATGGATTAACTGAATCTTCTCAATAATTCTTTTTATTCTCTAATCCACCTTATGATTCTTAGAAGGAGTCTTCAAGAGATTAATCATAAGTTGAGAGTCAGACTCAACTAACACCTTTTCCCATCCAACCTTAGTAGCCTCCTGAAGGCTACTAAGGTAAGACATAAATCCTAACCCCCCTTCACTCTTAGTAAGACATAAAGTATCCCATTTCACCAAGGCCCATTTTATTTTCTCCTTAGTACCACTCCAAAGGAAACGATAACTGATTTGATCCAATTCTCGAAGAATAGCCTTTGGGATATTCAAAATGGAAGAAACATATATAGGAATAGCTTGAAGGACTGATTTTACCAAGGTGATTCTACCCCCAGAAGAAATCCACTTTTTGGTCCACTTTCCAATTTTCTTCTTGACTTTGTCCAACAACCAATTCAAATATTTATTTTTTTGCCTTTGAATATTTATGGGAATACCTAAATAAGTGATTGGAAGAGAGGTCTTCTTTTATCTTAATTTATCCAAGACCCTGGATTCCTGTCTAGCAGAGTAGTGAAAGAAAATAATTTTAGATTTGTTTTCATTGATCAACTTCCCATTAGCCTTAGAAAAATAGCTAATGATTTGCTTAATATTAGAAGCTTCCTTAATTGTATCTTTACCTAAAAGGGTAGAGTCATCCACAAATTGAAGATGAGAGATAGGTCTAGCTCCATGAGCAATGGTAACTCCCTCAAGGGTTTTGTTTTCCCTCTTTTTGGTTATAGTCCTACCCAAGCATTCAGCAAGAATGATGAATAAATAAGGGGATAGCGGGTCACCTTGCCTAATACCTCTGGAAGCTGGGAAATAATGAGAAGGCCTACCATTGATAAGAACTAAGTAGGAAATTGAAGAGATACATCCCATAATACAATCCATCCAATCCTTAGAAAAACCAAATTGCCTCAAAACTTTGATAAGGAAGTGCCAATCCACTCTATCATAAGCTTTGGATAAGTCTAACCGGATGAACATAGAAGGAGAATTTTGCATCCATGGAATGGATGGCTTCCTAAGCAAGAACTATCTCATCTACTATTTGATGTCCTTCCACATATCCCCCTTGCTCTAGGGAAATAATATTATGCAAAATATGCTTCAACATTTCTGCCATGATTTTAGTAATAATTTTGAGAACATTACATAAAGCAATAGGTCTAAAAGCTGAGATATGATCAACCTCTTGAGCTTTTCGAACAAGAGTAATATAATTTTTATTGATAACTTTCAAATTTTCTTTGGATTTCCTAGCTTCTTCCACCACCTCTAATAAATCAACATGAAGAATATCCCAGAACTCTTGGTAGAACTCAATAGGAAAACCATCAGGACCTAGGGTTTTCCCTTTTTGCATTTTAAAAACTACTTGTTGAAGCTCATTGATAGTAACAGGAGCAGTCAAAATAGAGTTCTCCTCGAAGTTATAAGAGAAGGGATTGCTTGAAGAACATTTTGTTCTGAAGTCGAGTCAAGAGGAGTAGCAGCAAAAATATTGGAAAAGTAATCAACAACAATAGAGTTCATGCCATCCCAAGTATAAACAACATCTCTAGAATCTTATTTTAAGGAAGAAATAAAGTTGTGAGATCTTCGAGCTAGAAGATATTTGTGGAAGAAATTTGTGTTTTGATCTCCTTATTTGAGCCATTGAATTCTAGATTTTTGCTTCCATAAGATTTCTTCTCTTTTTTCCCATTCCTTTAACTGAGTTGTGAGTTTAATTTCATATGCACTTCTCTTCTCTGTGAGGCCATCTAAACAGATTTTCTTATTCAAATTTTCAAGATGAGCAATAACTTCATGTTTTTTTTATGAACATCCCCAAACTCTTTCCAGTTCCAAGTCTTTATTTTGGATTTAATGTATTGTAGTCTTTTGGCAAAACAGAACATCTTAGTCCCATGCCTAGGTTTACCTTCCTTCCACCATTGTTGCACATGAGGTCTGAAGGAAATGTCTCTAAGCCACATTAATTGAAAATGAAATGGAGATAAACTCACATTGGTTTTCCACATTTCCACCATGAATGGCCAATGATCCGAACCAACATTATTAAGAGTCTTCACTTTAGGAATGTGACCATGGATTAAGAAATTTTCATAGAGCAAAAACCTATCCAATATCTCCATTATACAAGCTAAGCCTTGCCTTCTGTTAGACCAATTCATAAAGCCATTATCTGGTTGGATATCCACAAGATGAAGGTTTGCAATATATTCGCTCATGAGGTCAGTTCTTTTGTCCAACTACCAACCATATGGTGAATAACTACCTCTTTTGGGTCCCAAAGACAAGCAATGCCACCCGAAGTCCCTTGGGAACTAAGGGAAACCACTTTTCCAGCTGGCCAAATTTTACTGGCGATTAAGTCCATATCCTCCATTGACATCTTTGTTTCTTGAAGGAAAACAAGACGTGGATGATTTATCTGAATCATTATTCTAATTTCATTTTGTTTTGAAAGACTCCCTTTGAGTCCTCTAATATTCCAAGTGATGATCTTCATTAATACCAGGGCTAAAAATGTTGGGAAGGGCATTAATATTACCTTCCTCTACAAGCTTTTCACCTTCTTTTACCATATGATATTGATTGGTCTTGCGACCTAATTTTTGATTAGAATCCATCTTCAATTTTTTTCCTTATTTCTTGACTTATTCCAATTGAATATGAGATGGCTTCTAACCTTGAAGACTGCTCATACACAACCAAAATTTTACTAGATGGTTCAATGGAGTCTATATTGGGACCTGCATTATTTGAAGTTTTGACATTTGAAATTGTAGCACCCTAAAATTGGCGCAGTGAAATTCTAGTAATTACATTCACTCCAGTAAATAATTTAAATTCAAATTTTAACCTCCCAAACCGCCCGTTAACCATCGGGTAATCCGTTTCCCCCTTTTCCATGCCATTTTTAGAGGTTGTTTTGACCGTTTGATGATATCGTCGCCGATCAGACGATATCGCCCCAGATCTGACGATTTCATCTGGGCTAGGACGTCCAGACGATCTTGTCACAAAACTAATTTTGCACAATTAGCTTATGTTCCAATGGGTCTCTAATCCGGGTAGAAGCATGTTTGCATCGTTAGGGACCCTCCCCCGTTGGAGATCTCCCAAATAGGGATGATCTCCAACCTCCTAACTACTCCCCTAAGCCTATTTAATCTTTAGGACCTTCCCTTCCCAACCCCTGGCTGAATTTCTCTATAACTTGATTTTGCGTGCATTAGAATACCTAGAGTATCATTTTGCCTTTGTTATTTTGAAGTTTTCTTGTAGGGACCTCATTGATTTTCAACCGGAGCAAGCTCAGATCATCGCAGATGATCTCGTTCAAATCTTGGACGATCCTATCGCAATTCGAGATGATTTCATTACTTCTAGATGATTTTGACTGCAATCTGCATTGGGGGCAATCAGTGCCCAGAGTTTGTGCTTTCTCTTATTCCTTTTGCTATTTTATTCTACATTTTAGTTAGTTTTATCCTTATTTCTTACTATTTTGCATTTGGAGTTCACCCATTTAGCTTAGATTGCATGATAAGATCATAATTTCTCATTAGAATATCATAATTTATTTGAATTTCTATTCATAACTATTGTTTAGTATTCATATTGTCATTTTGTGTTGTTTCTCTCTGTCATCATAGTGGTATTCTTTGTATTTGGCATCTGTTTTTCTGTTTGTAGGTCTCTGACAAATTCGTCTGATGAATTCGTCAGATCTCAGACGATCTTGTCAGATCTCAGACGATTCTATCGAATTCCAGATGATCCTGACTACTTCAAACATCAGAATCTCCATCAGACATCCGGATCAGGTATTCTTCCTTAATTTCTCTATTTTTTTGTCTTAAATTTGTTCTCTGTATTCATTAAATCTGCACTTTCATATAGATTAATTTAGATTCATTTGGCCAAACCTAGGATATGAATGCTTAAGGCTAAAAATGAACACATAAAAACACATTCCAAACCTAGGCATGGAAACTGCCATTAAATGTTTCCTGGTGAACCCACCATCCGTCGAAAAATCATCAAAATACACCTCCCTTGAGAGGCGGGACCTTCGCAAGTCCTCTCAGTCCGAGGTACCGTGACATCCTTTTCCCATCCTCCTTCCGGGCATGGATCCTATAGCCTGAAGGTAAGGATGCGAAAAATTTGGAGCGATACATTTTGGTGAACCCGACGTGAATAACATAGGCATCTTTCTGATTCAAAAATATAAAAAAACAAATATATATATATATATATATATATATATATATATATATATATATATATATATATGTATACAAAAAAAAAAAGTAGCAAAATCATCATTTCAAGTTTGTATGTTTTAGATTCAATTCTAAATAGTAGATACTAAATATTACTTTTAGAAGTACTAAAGAAACCATGAGTTTTTACTCAAATCAATATGAGCCCATCAGTAATGTTGGAAGAATTCAGCTAAATACATTTGTTGATTATGACCAACCTCATCCCTATTCAACAACACCTCCATCACACTTTTCTCATTTTTCATCCATAACCCAACAGGACAATCCCTTTTCCAATCCTCTTCATAACGATATTATCTATTCTCCCATATATCCATATTATGTCTATCAATCCACATACAATCCTCCACCACCCTTTCAATATTCTTCTTTCAATACAACACATCCATTTCAACAAGAAAATACTTATTCTTCCAATTCTACCATGCACTCACCTCATACTTCCCGATCTTCCTGTCATCATTCTACCCATAATAAAGAAAGTAGAGGTGAGAAACCATTAGGCCCTTTTATGACTGAATTCCTAAGGCATGTATCAAAAACCTCTCGAAAACCTTCATCACGTAAATTTACTAAGCTCAATCAACCAATGGATATAATTCTCAAGTATTTACTTGACACAAATAAGATTGAACTTCCTTCCATAAGACAACTTGATACCACAGCAGATTGGTTTAAACCTGAGCTACATTGTGAATATCATAGAGTGGATGGACATATGACACAAAATTGTAAAGATTTAAGATGTGCAATTCAAGATTTGATTGATGAGGGTCTTTTTAATATAAAGGAATTACAATCTACAACTGATTATAAATCTCCAGTAAACAATAAAACTCCTACACAACAAATACCAATAATCAATCAAGACATGGGGATCTCCCAAGAACCCCTATTCAATTATCAACAACAAGAAACCAATCAAATATTGCATGTTAATGTGTCCCATCATGATGATATTATTAATATTGTAACAAAAACTACAAATGAGCAACCTCAAGTTCAATCAACTCAATCTGATATTCAAGATATGGATTCCTCATTTGACCAACCTTCAAAACTATATTTGGCTCTAGAGAATGATCCAAAATGGAATGTAAGCATAGAAAGCTCATCTTTAGAATCAAAATCTCAATCTGAAATCCACTTTGATAGCCAACAACAAGTGATTAATCCTCAAGCAAAGATATCCCTTTTAGAAGTATTACAAATTTCTCATAAGGAAATTTTGTTCAAAATACCTAGCCAACAATTTGTTCCTCATCATATTTTCTCTAAGAACATAATTAATGGTGTAAACCCTCTTGAGGTTAACCATATTTCATTCTATGATGAGGAGATTCCTTCCTCTACTCCACAAGAAGACTACTATCTTTACATTACAGGATCTAGTAAAGAAACACTTGTTAAAACTATCATGGTAGATAATGGCTCCTCTCTTAATTTATGCACTTATCAATTATTCCAAAAACCCAAATCAAAGGAAAGAGATCTTAATGAATCAAATGTTATTATAAAATATTTTAACAATGAAATTCAAGAAGCTCAAGGTACTATAATTCTTCCCCTTAATATTGGATCCAAGATCCTGGATACTTTGTTTTATGTAGCATATTGCCCTTCACCTTACAACCTACTTCTCAGAAGTCCTTGGATTCATACGATGAGGGTTGTCCCTTCCACTCTTCACCAATGTTTGAAGTTTGAACTTGCAAATAAAATTGTTACCATACATGGTGACCCAACACCATTTGAAGAATATTTAATGGTTGAAACATCAAGTTCTATACATTCTCTATTATCACAATTATCTTCTATCCACCACTTTTCTTCATCCATATATGATCATCCTTGTTTACCAAATAACATCCATGCATATCTTTCACATATGCTCCCTCCATCTTATCAAGACTTGGAAGATAGTGATAAGAATGAAGAACTTTCTTATCCTTCTTACATTTTATTTTGTAACATGATCAATTTTCCACATATAAAAGTCAAATCTTTTGCTACATTATTTTACATTATAACAAAGCTTTTGTTATCACTACCTTTTATTCATCACCTTTTGTTCTTACCTTCACCTCAACCAAATTATCCTTCAAAACCTCCTTTGATTTTGAAGCAACCTTAGACATGCTATACTCAAATAACCTTGTATAGTGTATATAGATCATCTTGTATATACCACCAATTTCAATTCATAAATTAAAATCAAAATACAAAAAAATCAAAATCCTCAAAATCTTAAAAAAAAAAATACTAATGCAACTACAAGCCTTAAAGGTAAATTTGAGCCCAACTGGCTTGGACCATACATTATTACTGCTAAATTTGAATCAGGAGCATACAAATTATCTACCTTAGATGGCAAAGAACTTAAAGAACCCATGAATATTTTGCATCTTAAACGTTACTATGCATAAATTTGGTCATTTCATCCTTGTATATATCACTATCTTGTATTTCTTTCAAATTTATCAATTCAAAAACATCAAAAACATTCATAATCATCAAAAATATTCAAAACTATTTGTTGCATTTATTTATGGCACTTGTTAAATTTTTTGTTCAAAAACAAAAAAAAAATCAAAAAAAAAAAAACAAAATAATGATAAAAATATAAAAACAGCAATATGCTTGACTCTTTCGAAACCAAAACAATATACAGAAGAAAGAAAGAGTCAACATTCTCAAAACTTCTCAAAAAAGTATTTATATATATATTTTCTTACAAATGTTGCAATTATATGTTTCAAATTATTTTGGATAAATTAGCATTTATTTGGAATCCCTCACTTGCACACTCACAAAAATAAATATCTTGATTTTATCTGGCATGATTACTAATCTCTCTTATATCAAAGTCCACAAAATTCAATTAAATAAAGTTTGAGCATAGAGAATTGATCTTGTTATTTACTTAAACCAAGCACATCTTTTCACAATAAAATGATTATATTTGTAATTTCCATGTTTTGCTACATAGTAGAAGTGATTTCTTGAGCGAAAAGTTTCCCCGCTATCCTATCATGCACATGGTCTAGAATCTTTGAGAATTGGCAAAAGGACAAGCTCACCCCTACCTAGAATAAAAATCCCTTGCTCTACAGCTAATCCGAGCAAGTATCCCTAGCAAAGAAAAAGAAAAGAAAAGTTCAAGAAAAAAAGAGAAAAGAAAAATGTTATTTTATATCATTACAACAATATTTCAAGCACTATCTCAAAAATCAAGCAAAAGTACAAAAAGAAAAGCAAAAAGAAAAAGAAAAGAAAAAGAAAAGGAAAAGAAAAGAAAAGCACAAGAAAGCAGAAAGCAAGAAAGCAATAAAATCCCTTTCCCTACCCTTTGAAAAGAAAAGAAGGGTTGATGAGCTTGAATCCCTGGAATTCTCAATTATTCGAAAACTGTGAGGTAAGCCCCATAACAGGTGGTTTGTGCCCAACCTAGCTTGGCCTTGGGTAACTCCTAGCGTGGTGATATGTCCGTCACATTAGCGACCTTCTTTTGTATAGACCTATGTCCGCTTATGGATTAGCTAGCTCTTGATAATCCGACCTACATAGTAGTCTAGTATGGTTATATGCATCTACATCATGGTTAATGAACACTTATTTGGTTTCTTCAAATCACTTGTATCATATTATCTTGCTCAAAACTGGTAAATGCACAAAGCAATTGCACACACATTTGTATTTGAGAGATTTTGTGTATCATTATGATAAATCAAGATCGGAAATGAATTCACATATGCACATGGGATTCCTTATAAATCTAACTTTTGTCTTCAAAATACTTTGAAATATTCTTTTTGCAACTTGTTTGGAATAATTCAAGTACAGTTGTTTAGCATAAAGACAACTATATAATAGAAAAATCAAAATTTTCTTTCAAAAATATACAATCAAAACATATATATCTGGTTGACTTTTGCGACGATGGTATAATTCCAAAACCAAAAGTGGAATTTTATGCCTAGCGCAAGTCCTCATCTTCATATTTTCTATTTATTAAAAGTCAATCATGCAATAAAACTATCTATTTTTTATTTTTGCGATGATGGTATAAGTCTATACCTACATATTCTATGCTTAGCGCAAATCATTGCAACAATGTTATTCCCCATTTATTTAAAAATCATGAAAACCATATGACTTAAATCATTATGTTACACAAATTATGCTTTTAAAAAGCAAACACATTTTCATTATTTCATGTCATTATGTTAACCTTCAAATTTTGCAAAGATGGTATAATTCCTAAAGAATTATCCAAAAATTTTATCACACTTAGGAATTTATGCCTAGCAAAAATCATTATTTCATGCATACTATTTTTATAAAAAATCTGAAAGCAAACCATCATCATCATCATTTGCACCATTGCACCAAAGTCTTAAGACAGTCTCTTAAGCACTCTTTTACTTTTAACAATATTTCTATAATTGGGATTAGCTTGACGACCGAGTGAGCAGCGACTCCATGAAATGGTCTATAATAGCGACAATGTCCTTTGAAATTATTGTTAGAAGTCTCTTTTTATTTCTTTTACCACATCACATTACAAACAATCCATTTGTTACATTAGATTATTTCATTTAAAATATTACCGCATGACATCAAAATTATAAATTTTCAAAATGACATAATTTCATGAATCCTCAATCCAATTATCAAATCAAATCAATCAAACATAAAAGCATCATAAACATACACATAACACAAGTCATATGATCAAAACTATATCATCTCATATATATATCAACCGCATATATACATCATCAAAACTGGATCGGTATGCCACAATATGTACCTCGGCATACTCAATCCTCTATCAAAAATAATAAACCTACATATCAATCTGTATAGTGTAATGCAGTCCTCTAGCCTCGAGAGCCCCTCAAGCTCTCGACCTCATCTCCTCCCCCGCCCTGAGGTGGACGAGGTGGCCCCATCGTAGTCTGTGTAGTACTGTGAGTCCTAGTCCTCGATCGGGACGAAGTCCTAGATGACCCAATCCTGATCGGCTCTGCGATGTTGGCTGGTAGGGGTAGTCTATCCTCCTCTAGCACCAACTGATAGTACAAAGTCTGGTAGAAAGTAATTTGGGCAATAGCCCATGTCAGCTCCCCAGTGCTCGCCCCTCCGCCCCGTGCCCTGAGGCGTGCAATCTCATCTCTGAGCTGTGTAGACTCAGCTCGATGGCATGCAACCTCATCCTGTAGAGCCTACACCTGTGCCTGGAGATGGATATTCTTCGTCCGGAGAGTAGCCATCTCGCTACTCTCTCCTGTGTCAACACCCTTGCCCTTATCAGGCGATGGTGGCCTCTCTCTCTATGGAGAAGGGGGTCTCGCCTCCCTCCTCTCCCCCTATCGTGGCCTCTCCTGTGCCTGTGGCCTCCTCAGCTCTCTCCTTCCATGACCCTGGGCCACCTCCATAGCTTCTTGGCATCGCCTCCCTATCTGACATACAACTACATGTATCGAACCCTGAGCCCTCGTCATCCGAGGAGGGCAGATGCCTGCATACCAGGTATCATAGCCATCTGTGACCCCTGCGTCCTCCCCATCCACTAGCTGAATGGGGGCATCATCTATGTCTTGACTCCAGAAGTGCTGCATGTCTGGAGCCTCGCTCACTATGGTGTTATCCCAAATAGTTCAAAAAAAATCGTAATCCCTGAGAGATGGGATCCCCTGTTGTAGACCGAACTATCGCAAAACTTGATCATAGCGGTGGAGCTCCACCTCTCCCCTCTCCATCCATAGCCAGCACACTCGCCTAATGCGAGCCAACTCCTGTCCGTCCTCGACCCACCCTGGATGCTCCCTCCATGGCCTCCAGGTAATCTGGTCCGGGACTAGGTCATCTAGCAGTCTTCGAGACATAGGAAGGTCGATTCGCTGCTGTGACCCTCTCCGGAGCCACCAATAGAAAACTCGAGGCCTCTCCTCATCAATCCCTATCAGAGGAAGCCCTACCGGCCTTTGCACTACAATGTGCTCCCAGCACCAAACCTGTAGGAGCGATGTCATCACCAGACATCGACCGCCCTTGTACATGACCCCATGTAGGATCCTGTACAACTGGCATAGTACAAAGCTACCCCAAGAGAATCTGTACCCATGGTCCCGCATATCATAGATCACATCTGCCAGCATCCATGGTACCCTGCATCCGCTCTGGTGGCACAACAGAAGTCCACCAACTACTCTAGGTAGAACCCATGTGAGTCTAGATGCCCTAGGCATCTGATGCAGTGCCTCGATGTTAACTCCGCCCTTCTCCAGGGTGAAGCTCGGGTCACCACACAATCGTCCCATAGCATGGCCCTGATTGTCTACAGGAGTAATCAATCGTCCTTGTATGGGGATTCTCAGAATCCTCCATACATCCTCTAGAGTGGGAGTCATCTCCCCTGTCGATAGCCGAAAACATGACGAACCCGAATACCATCTCTCTACTAGGGCTATCAGTAGCCCCATATCTGTAGACACCTGTGGCATCTCTGCCACATGCTGCAAGCCGACCTGTGCTAGCTGATCCCGCTCTGCCTATGTAAGAGTGGCCAAGTCATCTCTCAAACCTCCATACTTCCATTCCTTGCTTTTTAGTAAACCTCTCTGCAACATAAACAACAAAAAAACAAACAATCATTAATAAACAATTCAAGTATTTAAAAATGCAAGTAAAATAAGTTCAATTTAATCAAATGATGATATCGTCCACAATTGGACGATATCGTCCCAAATTTGAGCATAATCGTCTTCGATTTCGCAAGCCGAAATCGTCCCTAATTTGACGAAATCGTCCCCCTTTCACCGATTTCGCCCTCGAACGAAATTGGCGAAATTGAGACGATTTCGTCGAAATCGGGACGATTTCGTCCCGACAACGTCGATGGCCCAAAAACGGCCGTGATGCTCAAAATTCATCTAAAATTTACCTAAAAAGCATGTAAAATCAAATTAAAGCATTCTAAACTAAGTTTAGACTCTTACCCGTAGACCGCGTCGGACCTCTGTTGATCTGTGCGTCGTCTCCACCATTTTTTTTGCTTCAGAGCTCTAAAACCAGTAAAAATGAACAGTAAAAATGAATTAGGGTTTTACCCTATTTTTCTTAATTTTATTCAAAAATAATTTTGCTTTTCCACGTTTTTACCTCAAATGTTCGATTTGGGTAAAAACACGGAGGGGGCACCATAGTAAGCTGTTGTACGATTCGACCAAGAAT
Organism: Wollemia nobilis; assembly: GCA_028583015.1. NCBI lineage: Eukaryota > Viridiplantae > Streptophyta > Pinopsida > Araucariales > Araucariaceae > Wollemia > Wollemia nobilis. The sequence goes on along the minus strand of JAQPPZ010016879.1, from coordinate 10,890,500 downwards.
CGTCACCTAAAAATGGGAATAATTTTTTGCTTTCTCGTAGATCGAGAAGAACTCATCTTTAACGCATTTTCTTTGGAAAATTCGCTAAAGAGGGGGAAAAATGTAGCACCCTAAAATTGGCGCAGTGAAATTCTAGTAATTACATTCACTCCAGTAAATAATTTAAATTCAAATTTTAACCTCCCAAACCGCCCGTTAACCGTCGGGTAATCCGTTTCCCCCTTTTCCATGCCATTTTTAGAGGTTGTTTTGACCGTTTGACGATATCGTCGCCGATCAGACGATATCGCCCCAGATCTGACGATTTCGTCTGGGCTAGGACGTCCAGATGATCTTGTCGCAAAACTAATTTTGCACAATTAGCTTCTATTCCAACGGGTCTCTAATCCGGGCAGAAGCATGTCTGCTCCATTAGGGACCCTCCCCCATTGGAGATCTCCCAAATAGGGATGATATCCAACCTCCTAACTACTCCCCTAAGCCTATTTAATCCTTAGGACCTTCCCTTCCCAACCCCTGGCTGAATTTCTCTATAACTTGATTTTGCGTGCATTAGAATACCTAAAGTATCATTTTGCCTTTGTTATTTTGAAGTTTTCTTGTAGGGACCTCATTGATTTTTAGCTGGAGCAAGCTCAGATTGTCGTAGACGATCTCGTTCAAATCTCGGATGATCCTGTCGCAATTCGAGATGATTTCATTACTTCCAGACGATTTTGACTGCAATCCGCATTGGGGGCAATCAGTGCCCAGAGTTTGCGCTTTATCTTATTCCTTTTGTTGTTTTATTCTATATTTTAGTTAGTTTTATCCTTATTTCTTACTATTTTGCATTTGGAGTTCACCCATTTAGCTTAGATTGCATGATAAGATCATAATTTCTCATTAGAATATCATAATTTGTTTGAATTTCTATTCATAACTGTTGTTTAGTATTCATATTGTCATTTTGTGTTGTTTCCCTCTGTCATCATAGTGGTATTCTTTGTATTTGGCATCTATTTTTCTATTTGCAGGTCTCTAACGAATTCATCTGACGAATTCGTCAGATCTCAGACGATCTTGTCAGATCTCAGACGATTCTGTTGAATTCCAGACGATCCTGACTGCTTCAAACATCGAAATCTCCATCAGACATCTGGATCAGGTATTCTTCCTTAATTTCTCTATTTTTCTGTCTTAAAATTTTTCTCTGTATTCATTAAATCTGCACTTTCATATAGATTAATTTAGATTCATTTGGCCAAACCTAGGATATGAATGCTTAAGGCTAAAAATGAACACATAAAAACACATTCCAAACCTAGGCGTGGAAACTGCCATTAAATGTTTCCTGGTGAACCCACCATCCATCGAATAATCATCAAAATACACCTCCCTTGAGAGGTGGGACCTTCGCAAGTCCTCTCAGTCTGAGGTACCATGACATCCTTTTCCCATCCTCCTTCCGGGCACGGATCCTATAGCCTGAAGGTAAGGATGCGAAAAATTTGGAGCGATACAGAAATATTGTTTTTCTTGTGTAAATTTTCTCCTTTTTTTTTTTGTTGAAAACCTTTGATTTTTTGGTTTGTCTCTGAGTTCTTTCCTTCATATTTAAATTATGTTTCTAAGATTTCAATTTCCATTATTTCCTCTTCCTCACTTGGGACATCATTTTTGGAAAGGATTTCAAACATATTAGCAAATGACTTTGATTGATCCTTCATTACTGGTTTTTTCTGAGTGTTCTTCTTCTTAGGTATTTGGAAACCTACCGAGTTTATATCTTCTTTCTTTTGATTAGGAATTTTATTTGGGCAAGCACTGGCCAAATGACCATATTCATGGCAAATTCTAAAATGAAAAGGAATGTTCTCATAGTCCACTACTTGCTCCCAAGTGTCTTCCCCAAATTGTAATGTGATATTTTTAGGTAGGGGTTTGTCAAAATCCATTAAAACATAAATTCAAGCATAAATAATATGTTCAAAATTTTGAGTACAATCAGCAGTCATCATAAAATTTCCTAAAAAGTTTCCAATTTAAGAAAAAATAGTAGGATTCCAAAATTCAATAGGGAGGCCAAAGAGTCAAACCCACACGGGAGCTATAGAAGGCATCTCTTCTTCAACTTTAAATTTAGTATGCCAGGGCTTCATGAAAAGCCCTGCCCTTCCAAAAAACCAAGGACCACCTTGAAAAGTTTTCTCTCTATCTTCATTATTAGCAAATAAAAAAAGAAAATAACCATTTGGATAAATAGAGATTTGTAACTCACCTTTAGTTTTCCAGCTTTTTGCAGCCCAGACTTTGAAAGCAGATAGACTCGAATGAAAACCCATGAACCGATAAATTAGTCCTCTTTTTTCCAAATCTTCAATGCTAGTCTAAATGTTACCCATATCAAGCTTAACAATAGGAGTTCCATCAGCTACTTTAAGACATCCTGACTCCGTTTTCCTAGGATCAATCTTAGGCATTCTTAGAGGTTTATGAGAAGCCCTAATATTGATATTAGCATTGGGATGAGGCTATCCACCATGAAGGACATCCCTAAAATTCATTTTTTGGACTGAGTCTTCAAAATTCTTACCCTTGAAAAGGGTTTTCATAGTAGAATTATTTTGTGGGTGCACCTTAGCACCAGATTCACTTGAGATATGAGCCATTTTTTGATCAACTACTTGAAACTTATTTCGTGATATCTTTAATCCTTGCCCTAGATGCCGTGGAAAGGTATGGTTTTCACTTTTCTTTTGTGTAGCAAATTGGAATCCGTTGTCACTCAAGTTCACAGTATGATCTATTGAAAGATAAATTTCTAACCCATATTGTATCCCCTGCAACATTTCTTTCTAAAATATTGAGCATAAACCACAAAAATATTGGCTGCTAGGGCCCAAAGGCCCTAAAAACCAACCTCTAGAGTTGCTTGCACTCAACCCAAATGAAACCCTCGCATAGCCACTTGCCAAATATATCGTTCACACATAGGGATGCACTAGGATCTATGTTGCTCCAAATGATATGAAAATTGGTGGAGACGTTCTAGGGTTTTTCAGGCATCTACCCTCAAAATTTTAGCTCAATCCAAGTTCGGATGAGTGAGATATGGCCGAAATGATTTCGATAGTTTGGGAAGTCCTGCGAAAAATGTCTCCAAATATTCCAATGTTAATTAACATTTGTTTTTTTTTATTTGTGGAAAACATCCCAAAAGGGATGCCACTTTCGGGTAAGACCCAAGGAGGCAGGGGTATCCAACATTTTTTTTTTGATATTTTCCTATAATCTGCCTTTAATTTTCTTCAAGAAATAGAAGGTGTTACTATTAAAATTCCTTTATTACAAGCTATCAAGGATATACCCATCTATTCTAAACTTATTAAAAATATATGCTCAAAAAGTAAAAATAAAAATGAATTTCAAACTATTCAAGTTATTGGACAATTATCTGAGATGATGATAGGAGATAGGTTGGTACCTAAATATACAGATCCTGGAATACCTATACTCACTGTGCATATTGGAAATGTAACCTTACAAAATGTTTTGGTTGATTTAGGAGTTGCTATTAATGTTATGACCAAAGAAACAACAGATTCATTAGGGATACAAAAATTACAATTAACTTATATTGTGCTTCAACTCGCTGATAGATCTACTATTAAGCCAAAAGGAAAACTAGAAGATATTATGGTCTCAGTAAGTTCATGGGAATATCCAGTGGACTTCATAGTATTATAGCCTAAAAGAAAAATAGGGGGACATCCCTTAATTTTAGGAAGACCATGGCTTGCAATAGATGATGCCTACATTAGCTATAGATCAGGAAACATGACTATTTCCAATGGTAAAGATACAAAAGATCTTAGTTTATTTCCTAAATCACCAATAGAATAAAAACAATTATGGTATGATTTTCCTCAGGAATATGATGATATCCAAATCTTATCAGTTAATGTTTTAACTAAAGAACTTGAACAAGAAGCTGAGGGACCCTTACCATTATTGTTAGAAAATCAACAAGAAAATCAAAATCAAGACATTAGTGATTTATTTTCCAATAATGAAGCAAGCACAAGTCAATCTCAATATGCTTATGATTTGAATATTTTTAAACATGAAATAAATGGAATAGATGCAAATATAGAAAAATTTAAACAAATAGATATTATACTTGGAAGAACTCTTAATATCAGTAATGAACTCACAAGCATATAAGAGTCACAATTGGTAGTTTTTATTAGAAAGTATCAATCAGCATTTGCATGGAACTATGAAGACATGAAGGGTATTCATCCAAGTGTGTGCACCCATCGCATATTTATCCAAGAAGGTTGTAGTCCTGTAAGACAACCACAAAGAAGATTAAATCCAGCTATGAAAGAAATAGTCAAAGAAGAAATCATTAAGCTTTTAAATGCAGGTTTTATATACCCAATTTCAGATAGCCAATGGGTATCATCTTTAGTGATAGTCCCTAAAAAGAATGGTAAATAGATAATTTGTGTTTATTATAGGGAATTAAATAAAGTAACTAAGAAAGACTATTTTCCCTTACCATTTATTGATCAAGTCTTGGATACATTGGCTGGAAAGAAATATTTTTATTTTCTAGATGGTTTTAGTGGGTATAATCAAATATCCATAGCTGAAGTTGATCAGGAAAAAACAACTTTCACATGTCTTGTAGGAACTTATGCTTATAATGGTCTACCTTTTGGATTATGTAATGCACCTGCAACTTTTCAAAGAGCTGTGTTAGCTATATTTGCTAATTTAAAAAATGAATGTGTAGAAGTTTATATGGATGACTTTACAATATATGGTACTACTTTTGAAGAAACTTTATCTGGATTGCAAAAAGTTTTAATAAGATGTCAAGAGCAAAATCTCTCTCCTAGTTATGAAAAATATTTCATGATGATGAAAGGTGGCGTTGTTCTAGGGCATTATATATCACAAGATGGTGTTAAAGTAGACCCTGCAAAAATACAAGTTATTCAAACTCTTCAATCCCCAAGAACACAAACTAAAGTACGAAGTTTCTTGGGACACGCAGGATATTATCGTAGATTCATTAAAAATTTCAGCAAATTTACTACTCCTATGCATAATCTCTTAATGAAAGATAGTGAATTCAATTGGAAAAATGCATATCAAAAAGCATTTGAGGAAATAAAATAAAGATTGACCACTGCTCCAATCTTAAGAGGAACAAATTGGGAATTACCATTCCATATACATTGTGATGCTTCAAACTATGCAATAGGAGCAGTATTACAACAAATAGAAAATAAAATACCCTATGCTATTTATTATATAAGTAAAAATTTGCATGGAGCTGAACTCAATTATATTGTTACAGAAAAATAATTTTTAGCTGTAGTTCATGCTCTTAACATTTTTAAACATTACATTACAGGGTATGAAGTATTTGTTCACACTGATCATTCTGTCATTAGATACTTAAAAAATAAAGCAACAGTTGGTGGTAGAGTGATTATATGGCTTCTTTTATTACAATAATTCAATGTTACAATCATTGATAAAGTAGGTAAAGATAATGTTATTGCTGATAATTTGTCTCGAATACAAATTTTTGATGACAATGAATTAATACAGGATAATTTTCCAGATGAACATTTATTTGCCCTTTCTATTTTTACTCCTTGGTATGTTGATACTGCAGATTATTTAGTAAGAGGAAAAATACCTCAACATTTTACACCTTATGAAAAGAAGAAATTAATATTTCAAAGTACTTCTTTTACTTGGCTTCATGGAATTTTATTCAAACGATGTCCATATCAAATAATTAGAAGATGTGTAAAAGAAAATGATGTATATGATATTATTAGGGAAGCACATGAAGAACCTTATGGAGGTCATTATGAAACCCAAAGAACAATAAGAAAAATATATCAAACTGGATATTATTGGCCTACAATTAATAAATATTGATAGATGTGATGCTTGTCAAAGAGCTAGTAAGCCTACTCCTTCTATGGAAATGCCTTTAGTTCCACACATAGCATTTGAACCATTTGAAAAATGGAGAATTGATTTTGTAGGACCTATAGAAACTTTAAGTGATGGTAATCAACACATATTAGTTTGTACAGATTACGTTACCAAATGGGCATAAGTTAAAGCACTTCCACGAGCTAAGGCTAAACTAGTAGCTAATTTTATTTATGAAAATATAATGCAACACTTTGGTGCACCTAGATAATTGGTTTCTGATCAAGGACCTCAATTTACTTCCAAAGTAATTAAACATTTTGTCCATATCTATCAAATAAAACATAAGAAAACTTCACCATACCACCCACAAACCAATGGACAAGTAGAAGTTACAAATAGAGAACTTGAAAAGATTATCACAAAAACTGTAACTATTAATAGGGGTGATTGGAATAAAATATTAAAAGAAGTTGTATGGGCATATAATACCACTTGGAAAACTACCATAGGTTTATCACCTTATGAAATGGTTTATGAGAAACAAGCCATTTTACCCATTGAATTTGAAATTGAAACATTACGCACATCATACAACTGGACATGAATTTGGATAATGCACAAAAAGAAAGGTTGGAAAAAATAAATATCTTAGATGAAAAGAGATTAGAAGCCTTGCATAGAACAAAGATAACTCAAAAACAACGAAATAAATGGTATGATAAACATATTGTACCACGTAAATTTCAATTAGGAGATTGGGCCTTGTTATTTGACTCCCGTTACCAATATTTTCAAGGTAAATTAAGAACCAGATGGCTAGGACCCTATGAAATTGAGGAAATATTTGGAAACGGTATAGTTAAACTTAAGCCTATAGATTATTCAACAAGAAAACTACTAGTAAATGGCCATAGGCTTAAACTTTATAAGAAGCCATTATCTAAAGAAGAGTTCATACATCAGTTTGGAAAACAAACTGATTTGCAATGCATTTCTGAACTACAATCAACCACTATTCAATAGACTTTCTTTTTGAAAAAAAAAAATATATTATGTATATATTTATACATAAACATACTTATACATATTTGTACATACAAATACTTATACATATACATAATAATGTAAATATTATATCAAAAACAAAAAAATGATTTTGCTTACTTTATTTCATCATGAAGTTCCTACATTTCTTTATATTTTTTAGTCATTCAAAAATCTTTTCAAAGAAAAATCCTTTATCTTTAACCCTGTAGAGAAAAATGACCATATGATGTATAGTACCTTGTTGCTAGATGAAATCTAGGTATTTGTTCAAATATTCAAATTCTATCTAGTATATTGAGGAAATTCTCATTGAAAATAGAGCAAATATTTTGAAATGTTATGAGTAACTTCTAAGATGATTAAGTTTTCTCTTTTAACCACATACACATATACATTTAAATAACATTGTGATATTTTGGAAAATTAACTCTTGTATTATGTGTGCCATAAGTGAAAAAGTTTTCTTGCTCATCCATTTATACGCATGGTCTAGATTACTAATGAATTGGCAAAAGGACAAGCTCACCCTATCCCATGAAAAGAAAAAAAAAGAGTTAAAAAAAAAAAAAAACAAGAAAAAAAAGAAGAGATAAATATTCCCTTGCTTCTCATCTAATCAAGCAAGTATCCTCCCTCAAATTCTTGTTCTCTATAAATAAACAAGAATTCAAAAGCTCAAAAAGCAAAACATAAACTCTTGCTTCTCCTCTAAACAAGCAAGAAGATCACAAAGTATTATAAAATCCCTTGCTAAGAAAGTATCCCAAATAAATTCTAAAAAAAAAAGAAAATAAAAGGGAAAAAAGAGCTTGAATCCCTGGAATTCTTAGTATTTCACATACCATGGGATATTCTTTCTCAAAGGTATCCTTACGTATTAGAAATAAGTTTGGATAAGACCTCTAGATGCTTATAAGATCAGCTAACTTTTGGCATGTATAATCCTTGTTATTCTTTAACCTTTACTCATAATGCAAAATGAATCTTCATTGCACACACAGTTGGTTTTGAAAGAAAACTTGAACATATTAGGATAACATTAACACTAAATTGATTTGTGATAGAAGTAAGTGAAGTTTCTTTCACTATGCTTAGCTTATTGTTTGATGACTTTGAAGGATTCACCTAGGAACATCCTATGCAATCCTTAGTAGTTCCTTATCTTTAACAAGTACTATCATTTCAGAATTCTCTCTAAAAACATGGCCTATACTTACTTTTACTTCTCATTTATCCATGTTTTCTAATGACTGACAATAGCAACTTCTTAATGACATACAGGAAGCATAATCTCCAAAATTTTATATCCACTCCTATTAAAATTACTACTATCTTTCCTTTGTTTTGGCTATATAGCCAAAAATAAAGTCTGGGGGAGGGGATAATTATAAATATATAGGTGTATAATATAGTTTGGAAGTATATATAGTTTAAGGGAAAAAATAATAATAAAACAGAGGAAATTTTTTCTTAATAATATGTATAAATACTTTACGCAAATATTATCCGTAAATAGTTAAATTTTGTAAATAAATAAATATAAAATTTTGTAAATAAATTAAATTTTTACAAAATTAAAAAAAAAAAATGAATTTTTATATATTATAATCTTTAATTATAATATATATATAGTCCATTCATATATTATAAGTAATATATATATTATAATGTTAATATAACTATCTAACAATATAATAATGTAAATATTAATAATACAACTATGTAAATAATTAATAATATAATTATTAATATAATATACGATATAATATAACATTATATAAACTAACTTTCGATCTAAAAACTTATAAATTATAAATTATATTATAATATAAAATACCTATATTATATTATAAATTATAAAATTATAAACTATAAATTATAATTATAAATTTTAAATTACAAACTAAACCTCGACTTACCATAAACCTAAAATATAACCTATTAAACCCGACATTACAATATAGACACCTATTATACCCTAAGATACAAACGTAAGACACAAGACATGAATCATGAGACACATTAAATACCCCGACCAAACTTCGATCTAACTCTAAGAAATTATTAAAATTACTGACTAAACCTTAACATAAGCCTAGGCCTCGAAACATTTCTTTTAAACAACATATTCTAACCTAACCTAGCGACACCTTTTAGAATAAACCCAATTTTTTTTTTTTGCCCTAGAGAAATATTTAGAACACAACCTAACCTAACCCTTTAGACCCACACGTATTTAAGCCCTAACATAAAGTAAACCTAGCTTAAACCCCGACACTCTTTAAAAAAACCTAAACAAAACTCTAACCTAGACATACAACACACCCTTAAACCTAGACTATAACTATACAAAACCTAGACACCTAAAATTTGATCGTCGAAGATGAGAAATGTGGCTTCACCATGTATTAAACCTGCCATGCATAAGGCCAATCAACATAGAGGACACATATTTATCTTAGCCAATTAGCGCAAAGGCTATGGATCAACTTCCTCCACCGTTGATTACGTATTAAATCAACAGATGATTAATGTTTTAAAACAAACACAATAACGCGAAGGCCCCGTTGTCGATTGTAGTTTAAATCTATTCCTTTATCGTCGATTAAACATTAGGGTTTAGAAAATCATTTAGTTTTTTGTCATAGATTATACGAACTCGAAACCGTCGTCGTTGATTACAACTTAAGGTTAAATTAGGGAAAATAGTGATTATTGTTGCCAACCCAGTCCTTACTCTGTGTTTTCACCACTCAAACTCTTTTTTGCATTTTTCTACCATGCAAATTGGGAAATTTGAATTTTATCCCTAGTTTTTGTTTTTATGTCTTTCTCTATGACTTCGAGGTGGGTGACGGACATTGTTGACGAAAACTGCGAAGGTGGCTCCTAGCGTCTTTAGCGACAACGACAAGCAGTAGTCAGGTAAACTCCTTTTCAAAAAATTTATTGTCTTTTTGTTGTCTTTACTAGCAGAAAGGTACTTTTCCTTGTTTTTAATTCAAATTCATCCTGGATTAGATTAAAATAATTGATATTAGGATGCATAGATCAACATTTAGGATAAATTTTAGTTTCTGATTGAAATTTTCCCAAATTTTTTATGAATTCATAAAAGCCCTAATTGGTTTTACTTTATATTTGGAAAATCCCTAATTCATTTTTCCCCAATTTCAATGAATTGTAAAACCCTAATTTGTTTTCAAGGAGATTTAAAAAAAAAAAGAATTTTTTTTTAGCAAAATTAAAAAGCCCTAAATTATAATAAAGGAATTTCTGATTATGACCATTCTCTTACAAATTCCTTTTTGGGTTTTTAATTTTTACTACTTCTGAAAAGAAAATTTCTGTAATTTTTATTTTGCATGTGTATAGACTTGAAACCCTAATCCTAAATGTCGTAAAATTTTACAAAATCCCTAAATATTAAAACCCTAATTCATAAATTCCTTTGTAGAGTCATAGGAAAAACTATTCGAAGAAATTTTAAAACCCTAATTCATAAATCCTATAATTATTTAAAGGATTTTTTAGAGAATTTGAATTATTGGAAAAAATTCATTTAACCTTTCTGTTTGTTTCTGTTTATATATATTTTATTTAATTATGTACCATCAAAATTTTGATAAAAGGTTATATAGTTTGTACAAATACATTTCTGCATTCGAATTTTTATACAGTTAAAATGTATTTCAATTTTCCTATAAATTTACGTATTTGCTCTGTATTTGTTAAAATATATTTGTACGTATTTTATTTTACAGAATATATACAGAGTATGTTTTTTTATATATTGTAGGTAAATATTTGTATTATTTCAGTTTATATATATATATATATACAGATTATGTTTATTTTTTAACCTATACAAAATATGTAATATTTTCTGTATAATTTACGTAATCCTACGTTTATGAATTCTTGTATATTCATTTTTGTATTTCCTAAAGTTTCTTTATAAAAAAAACACTTCTTCCGTATGAAGTTATATTATATTTTCTGTAGATTTTCTCTTTTGTATTATCCTTTCTATACCTGTATTACCTTCAACAATAATAAATAAATAAATAAAACAACAAAACCCATAAAAAAATAGCTCATAAAAACATAAAAAATATATATTTTATCTAGCAATTCTGGCCTCTAAAACTACTTTCGTGTCTTTAATATTGCAGGATATCTATAATCAAAATGCCCAAGCCCGTTTTCCAAAAGTGCAGCGAACCTTCTTCTATTGAAACACAAAATCCAGATGATTTTGTGATTGAGCTATTTGAAAATGCTCGTTGGTGGGATGCACTTAATCAATTTAAGGGACATGACGTAGGGGTAGCACAACATTTTATCCTGAATTGTAATCCTAATACTATGGTCACTCATGTAGGGAATCTAAAAATAAAGATAACCTCAAGACTGATCTTTGAGATCCTAAACCTGCTTGAGGTTCGTACATTTTTCTATAAAAATACTAAAATTATCACCCAACTAGTAAAGCGATTTGATGAGAAATGTTCACTTGTAACAAACCAAGAAGGTGCAATCAGAGGGGTAGCCACCTCTACACTTCCTCTTATTTGGCAAGAATTAGTTGTTATAATTATCAAATTCTTTACTGTTGAGGATCGCATGTCTATTTTAGCTGCCTATCATATTCAAATGTTTCTTAACTTAAAATATCCTAAAAAATAAGACAGTGTTATCAATATTCCATAGTTTCTATGCCAATCATTAAAATCTACAGTTCTGAGAGTCAAGCAAAAAAATTCTAAGGGACAACCTAAACTACACTTAATAGCTCATCATGGTTTAATTAAACTCATAATTCTGAAAAAGGCCCATGAAGTAAAAGTATCATGGACCCGAATTGTGGAAGAAGCCAATGCACCTGAAATCCTGGAATGCTCCGAATCTGAAGATGAAAAATCTACAGAAAATGAAAGTGACTCCGATGACCATGATGAAAAACCTGGAAGTTCAAATAAAAATGGAAAAATACTAAATTCAGAATATAGTCCAGGAAAGAAACAAAAATAATAGAAATTTTTGAAGAAGACCAAGACCCAGAAATACCTGTAGAGGAATTTGTTGAAGAAACCTTGTCTTATCTCAAAGCACAGAATGAATCCCTTCAAACAAAAATTGATAAATTAAGTGTGGATTTAGTAGAACAACATAAAATTGTTTAGCAAGCTCTTTATGTGCAGTTTAAATTAATTAAACAGCTCAGAGATGATAAGGTTATAGGTCCTAAAAGTCCTACCAGTCGGTCATCACCTGTTGAAACTTCCCTGCCAAAAATGTCTACAGTCGAGAGAAAGCCTAACAAGTCGGTCAACGTTGATAAGTCTTTATCCACTCATAAAATCATTGACTTTTCAAAAGTTTTTTCTGAAGATAGTTCTTAAAAAACTAAGAAAATATCTCAACCGAATGTGCCAGCTTTTAAAGGGTCTAAAGAGTCTGATGAAGATCTCCCTTCTTCTCAGGCTAAGGGTGCAAAATTGAAGGAGAAAGAGAGCAACCCAGATATTGAACATATTAATACTATAACTATAGAAAATCTAGCTACAGCAGCATCCGCAGACTAAAAATCTAAGATACAAGAACAACAGGAATAGAAAACACCTCGGACAAGAGGAAGACCTTCCAAAAACTCAACCCAGTGATCAGTGATCCTTAAAAGACTTTTAATATTTATCAGAGATTTATGTTTTTAATATGTGGTTTGAAATTTTCATATATCTGTAAATGTGTGATGGCTAGTTAGTATTTGTATATATTATTTTAAAACAGTTTCTTTATATGCACATCTATTTACTGCATATTATTTTAAAAAATTTCTCCTGCATATGTTTTAAAAAAAATATGTTTTACTATATGTATTTTGAGTTAATTGTTGCAAATCCTTTCTGGAGATTATCTGTTAACATAATTTTTGATATTCAAATTACTATTATTTTTTAGAATTATTATCAAATTACTGTTATTTCTGGAATTCAATATTAAAAAATAACAGTCTTATATTTTATGATATGTAAGGAATAAAACGATTTCTGATGTAGCTGATTTTTAAATTTTAGATAACTTTGATATTATTTCTGCATCAGAATGATGAATTTCTCATAACTGTATTTTTTTGATGAGTACACTTTTATAAAATTATTTAATCTCTCATATATTGTAACATTCTTCTGAAACTGTACATGTATCTTATATTGATGATTTCATATCTATTTTTATGTATGTATGAGGACAAACATAAGTTTTAGTATGGAGGAATGATGAGAGGTTATTTACTACTAATTTTTGTATCAAATTCAATCATTTTACATGAGTATTTAATATATTTTTACATGTTATCATCAGTTAAATATGAATTATTGAGAAAAATAAGTAAAAATGGTAATTTGATGTTTATCAATAACTTACGTCCAATTTTCCCAAGATCTGAGTTAAATGTAGGTAATAAGTGGAGAAACTACAGCTGTACTCCATATGTAAAGAATAACCATTAGCAGTTAGAAGAAGTCAAGCGGATGATCTCAATTTATGAAAGACAGTTATTGGAGGTAATTACGGACAGTAATTACGTAAGGTCAAAAGGTCATTTTGAAGACTTACCATGGACGACAAAGCATAATATGGATGGTATAACCAAATGACGACAATTAAAATATCTCCAATATATCTTGCCTTCTCATTTTGGTTACGAGATTCTTTTTGGATGATAAAACCTTATGAAAAGAATTTGTAAAGTTATTATTTGTCAAATGTCAAATTTGTTAAAACTTCCTATATTACAAGAGCTGAAAAATCTTATTATGAGTCAGTTAGATAGGAAATATTCCATGTAATGCCACTTGGACTTATAGAAATATTTTCAGGTCCAAGTCAAATAAAATATTTTTAGCTTTAGGATATTTTATGGTGTACGTACATTCATCACTCCACATTTTAAGAAAGATACATACGTGGACAAGATTGTACTTTATATTAGTCTTAATATAAAAATATACAGCAAAAACCAGAGTTTCTCTCTCCTCTGGGTTTTTTCTTTGATTACATTATTCATTACATCATTTACAGATTATTTTATGGAGCTTGTACAGTTGAACCTTCATCAATAAAATAACATTTCTTCATTATGGTAACTTGTATCATTTATAGAATTTGTTTATTCTTTGTTCTGAATTTGTAAATTCTGCAAGCTGCATTCATGAATTATAAACAAATGTTAGTATAAATCATAATATTTAGTTACTGATAGAGTAGTTTAGGGGAAATAACTTACACTACCACTATCATAATATATCTGTAAATGTGTGATGGCTAGTTAGTATTTGTATATATTATTTTAAAACAGTTTCTTTATATGCACATCTATTTACTACATATTATTTTAAAAAATTTCTCCTGCATATGTTTTAAAAAAAATCTGTTTTACTATATGTATTTTGAGTTAATTGTTGCAAATCCTTTCTGGAGATTATCTGTTAACATAATTTCTGATATTCAAATTACTATTATTTTTTAGAATTATTATCAAATTACTGTTATTTTTGGAATTCAATATTAAAAAATAACAGTCTTATATTTTATGATATGTAAGGAATAAAATGATTTCTGATGTAGCTGATTTTTAAATTTTGGATAACTTTGATATTATTTCTGCATCAGAATGATGAATTTCTATAACTGTATTTTTTTGATGAGTACACTTTTATAAAATTATTTTATCTCTCATATATTGTAACATTCTTCTGAAACTGTGCATGTATCTTATATTGATGAATTCATATCTATTTTTATGTATGTATGAGGACAAACATAAGTTTTAGTATGGAGGAATGATGAGAGGTTATTTACTACTAATTTTTGTATCAAATTCAATCATTTTACATGAGTATTTAATATTTTTTTACATTTTATCATCAGTTAAATATGAATTATTGGGAAAAATGAGTAAAAATGGTAATTTGATGTTTATCAGTAACTTACGTCCAATTTTCCCGAGATATGAGTTAAATGTAGGTAATAAGTGGAGAAACTACAACTGTACTCCAGATGTAAAGAATAACCACTAGCAGTTAGAAGAAGTCAAGCGGATGATCTCAATTTATGAAAGACAATTATTGGAGGTAATTACAGACAGTAATTACGTAAGGTCAAAAGGTCATTTTGAAGACTTACCATGGACGACAAAGCATAATATGGATGGTATAACCAAATGACGACAATTAAAATATCTCCAATATATCTTGCCTTCTCATTTTGGTTACGAGATTCTTTCTAGCTGATAAAACCTTATGAAAAGAATTTCTAAAGTTATTATTTGTCAAATGTCAAATTTGTTAAGACTTCCTATATTACAGGAGCTGAAAAATCTTATTATGAGTCAGTTAGATAGGAAATATTCCATGTAATGCCACTTGGACTTATAGAAATATTTTTAGGTCCAAGTCAAATAAAATATTTTTAGCTTTAGGATATCTTATGGTGTACGTACATTCATCACTCCAAATTTTAAGAAAGATACATACGTGGACAAGATTGTACTTTACATTAGTCTTAGTATAAAAATATATAGCAAAAACCAGAGTTTCTCTCTCCTCTGGGTTTTTTCTTTGATTACATTATTCATTACATCATGTTACAGATTATTTTATGGAGCTTGTACAGTTGAACCTTCATCAATAAAATAGCATTTCTTCATTATGGTAACTTGTATCATTTATAGAATTTGTTTATTCTTTGTTCTGAATTTGTAAATTCTGCAACTTGCATTCATGAATTATAAATAAATGTTAGTATAAATCATAATATTTAGTTTCTAATGGAGTAGTTTAGGGGAAATAACTTACACTACCACTTAAGAGGCAGGACCCAATCCTAATAGACAGTACCTGAGCTCTTCACCCCGTGCATTAGGTTAGAATTAGTTAGATCTGCATTAGAAAATACATAAAATATAAAATTGCATAATAGTTAAATTTCATAATAAATTGCACTTATTTACTATTTCCTACATAATTCATATTGCACATTTTTATATTTATTTTTGTACATGTGTACACATGATTTTTGAACTGGAAATTGAACTAGAATTAAGCATTATTTTCTACGATCATATCTATATTGGATTACTACTTTTTAAATATAATCTTGATTTCCCTCGGATTGATAAAATTAAATGTAAGCTTCTACAGCCGATCAACATTCATGGAGCACAATGAATGACATGTTTGAATAATTCAAATGTTAACTAACTCAAATGGTTTGACACTTGTCACCATGTTCTCATCAATCAATCAATAGCAAATATTTAGTTAGGTTTTTATCCTAATCATACTTTTGGACCACGCTGATATGGTCACAAAAGCAAAAAAGTCAAAAGTTATCATTCTCAAACAACTAGTATGGCATCATAATTGTCATTCGGACTCAACAAATTCACTTCATTGCATCCACAATCATCCATTTCCTTTTATCTGCATTGTTTTTATTTATTTCCTCTTTTACTTTCCTTCTTCTTTTCTCCTTCTTGGCTATCGATCAATGTTGTATGGTCATGCTTCAAGCGGCTACATACCTTTGATTGGATCCCATTATTTTCCCTTCTCTTCTTGGCTATATAGTCAATGTTGTATGGTCACTATTTGAGTGGCTACATACCTTTGATTGGATCCCATTATTTTCCCTTCCCTTCTTGGCTATCTAGTCAATTTTGTATGGTCATGCTTTGAGCGACTACATACATTTGATTAGATTCCATTCTCTTCTCTTCTCCTTGGATATCTAGTCAATGTTGTATGTTCATGCTTTGATTGGCTACATACCTTTGATTGGATCCCATTATTTTACCTTCTCTTATTGGCTATCGATCATTGTTGTATGGTCACACTTTGAGTAGCTACATACCTTTGATTGGATTCCATTTCCCTTCTATCCCTTTTTCTTCTACACAAACCCTTCACATTTTTGTATTAAACTATGTTCCACACAGTATAGTACAAAAAGGGGCAAATGTAGACACCCAAAAGTTGCACATTGTTATACCTACGTACTTGTAGATCCTTTTGGACACTTGTAGATTTACATAGGCCACCCTAGGTACCCCTAAGCTATCGTAGACCAGCGTAGACTATTGTAGATCATCCTAGACATGCGTAGATTGTTGTAGTCATGCGTAGATGGTTGTAGTCATGCGTAGATCGCCATAGATTATCATAGCATCGTGTAGACTCCCATATACTACTTCACTAGATTTTAGGTCCTAAACCCTCACAAGCCTTCCAAATTACATCCGGCATATCAAAATATCATTCGATGGTCTATTCATATGCAATTGAGGCCCCCATGGGGTATTAGTTGGCCAAAATAATTAATAAGTCAATACCCAAATTCTAATTTAATGTTGACTTCACTTAAGTCACTTTTTAGGGTAAATTTTATTAAAATAACCTTTAATATTGATTAGCCTTAATCAAATCCTCCCACATGTGTGATATTAGGGTTTGTTGAGATATTTCTTTAATCATGTTTAAATTGGCTTAAATACCTCCTGTATCACTCCAAATTTTTTGCATCCTTACCTTCATGCTATAGGATCCACACCCAAAAGGGGGATACGAGAAGGATGGGACAATACCTCAGACTGAGAGGCCCTTTGAAGGTCGTTCCTCTCGGGGGAGGGGTATAATGGTGAATTTTTGACGGATGGTGGGTTCACCAGGAAACTTTTGAGTGGCATTTTCCATGCCTAGGTTGAGAATGGTTTTGATGTGTTCATTTTGTACTTTAATCATTCAATTCCTAGGTTTGACAAGATGAATCTAAGCTATTCTATATGCCAATGCTGATTTATATGAATACATAAAACATGAATAAGTGCTAAACACAAAAAGTATGCTAAATAAGACAAAATATACCTAATTTCGGATGTCCGATGAAGATTCTAAGGTTTGTAGAAGTCCAGATCATCTCAAATCTTACATTATCATCTACAATTGAACAGAATCATCTCAGATCTCAGTCAGTCATCTGAGATCAGACGAGATCGTCGTCAATCTAAAAAATTCGTTAAAAACCTATAGTCATAGAAATAGATACCAAAAATAAAAAATGCAACTGCAAAAGCAAGGGGAAATGATAGAAATGACAGTAAATTTGCCTAAACGATAATTTATTTTAACTTTATCATGCATCTATGCTAGATGAGGTGAACTCCAGGATGTAGAAAATAGAATAAAATAAGTTAATGCATAAAGGAATGAAGAGAGAAGATAAAGAAATGCAAACTCTGGGCTCTGATTGCCCCTAATCTGGACTGCAGTCAAGATCGCCTCCAATCGTATGAGATCATCGCTGATCTATGAAAGGATCAACCGAAATCATATAGAATCACCTACAATGATCCGAGCTTGCTATGGCTAAAAAATAGTAAAATTATTGCAAGAAAACTTGAAATACGCGATGCAAACGAAGGTGCAAAGGTATTCTAATGCACAAGAAACTAAAGTTGCAAGGAAATCAGTCAGCTAGGGGGTTCAGGGGGATAAACTAAGAAAATCCTAGTTTATATAGGATTAGGGAGAGGTTAGGAGGTTGGAGACCATCCTAATTTGGGAGATCTCCAATGGGGGAGACTCTAACTACGTAGACACGCTTTCTGCCCAAGTTAGAGAAGTTGTTGAAACAAAAGCTAATTATGAAAATTTGGTTTTGGGACGAAATCATCTGGACGTTCTATT
Organism: Wollemia nobilis; assembly: GCA_028583015.1. Lineage (NCBI taxonomy): Eukaryota > Viridiplantae > Streptophyta > Pinopsida > Araucariales > Araucariaceae > Wollemia > Wollemia nobilis. The sequence goes on along the minus strand of JAQPPZ010016879.1, from coordinate 10,871,751 downwards.
CTAGACAAATTCATTATATCTAGGATTATTTTGTCTGATCATCAACGATATCGTCCAACGGTCAAAACAAATCCTAAAAATGGTGCAGAAAACAAGGGGAGCGGGTAATGGGCGGTTAACGAGCGGTTTTGGGTTAAAATTCAAATTTTTATCTTTTTACTAAGGTTTAAATGTGCCAATTTTAGGGTGCTACATTTTGCCCCCTCTTTAGAAAATTTTTTGAAGAAAATGTGTTAAAGACGAGTTCTTCTCATTTTACGAGAAAGAAAAATTTTACTCAATTTTCTAGACGATGATTCTAGGTCGAATCGTATGACTGCTGACTATGGTGCCCCCTACGTGTTTTTACCCAAATTGAATGTTTGAGGTAAAAGCATAGAAAAGAAAAACTAAAAATGTTGTTGTTTTTAAATAAAATTAAGAAAAATAGGGTAAAACCCTAATTCATTTTTACTGTTCATTTTTATTGTTTTGAGAGCTCTGCAGACAAAAATGGTTGATACAGTGCACCGATCGACAGAGGTCCGACGCGGGCTACGGGTAAGGATCTAATCCTAGTGAATTATGTTTGAATTTGATTTGTGCAATTTTTGATTAAAATTTTGACTATTTTGGGGCATCGCGACCATTTTTAGGCCGTCAACGATGTTGGGATGAAATCGTCCTCATTTCGTCAAAATCATCCCTAGATCGTTGATTTCATCTGAGGGTGAAATCGATGAACTAGGGGCGATCCCGTCCAATAGGAGGTGATCCCCAAGTTACAAAATCGAAGATGATTTCATCCTACCAAGGATGATTTTACCCAATTTGGGATGATATCATCCAATGGTGGACGATATCATCATTTTTATAAAATTAAGTTTGTTTGAATTTCATTTAATTGACTTTAAGAATTGGTTTATTAATGAATTTTATTGTTTTATTGTTTGTTTTGTAGAGGGGATTACTAAATATTCAGGAGTGGAAATACAGGGGGTTGAGGGATGACGTGGCTATGCTCGACCAGGCGGAGTGTGACCAACTAGCACAGGTCAAACTACAACATGTGGCAGATATGCCACAAGTACTGACAGACATGGGGCTGTTGACAACCCTAGCAGAGAGATGGTATCTAGGGTCATCCTACTTTTGGTTACCGATAGGGGAGATGGCTCCCATACTAGAGGACGTATGGAGGATATTGAGGATCCTCATACAGGGACGGTTGATGACTCCTATGGTGAATCAGGGCCAGGATATGATGAGGTTGAGTGAATACCCGAGATTCACCTTGGAGAAGGACGAAGTGAACATCGAGTCTCTGAGGCAAATGCCTGGGGCATATAGGTTGACTCAGGTTTTTGTCAAGATATTGGGTGGCCTACTGCTGTGCCACCAGAGTAGGTGTAGATTACCCTGGCTCCTTTCAGATGTGGTCTACAACATGAGAGACCATGGGTACAGATTTACATGGGGTAGCTTTGTACTATGTCGCTTGTATAGGATCCTACATGGGGTCATATATAAGGGAGGCCAATATCTAGTTTTGATATCGCTACTATAGGTTTGGTGCTGGGAGCACATTACGGTGTGGAGGCTAGTAGGACTCCCACTGATAGGGGTTGACCAGGAGAGACCCCGAGTTTTCTATTGGTGGCTACAGAGAGGGTCACAACGACGGATAGATCTATCGATGTCATGGAGGTTGCTAGATGATCTCATCCTAGACCAGATCTTGGAGGCCATGGAGAGAGCATCCAGGGTGGGGAGAGGATGGACAAGAGTTGGCTCACATCAGGCGAGTCTAATGGCTGAGGATGGAGTGGTGAGGTAGAGCTCCACTGCTATGACCAAGTTTTACGGTAGTTCGGTCTTCAGTAGGGGATCCCTTCTCTCGGGGATTACGAGTACTCCCAGACTATTTGGGATAGTACTATACTGAGCGGGGCTCTAAATATGCAGTGATTCTAGATCCAAGACATGGACGATGCCCCCATCCAACCAGTGGATAGAGACAACATTGGGGTTATCGATGGATATGATGTTTGGTACGTAGGCATCCACCCTCCTCGGATGATGATGGCACAGGTTCTGGTGCATGCGATTGTGTGACGGATGGGGAGGTGGCACCAGGATGCTATTGAGGCAACACGGGGTCAAAGAGGGAGAGAGCAGGGATAGTCTCCATAAGAGAGATGCCATAGGATGGCACTGGCTCCATAAAGGCCACAGTAGACAGGGAGGAGGGAAGAGAGATTCCCTTCTTATCAGGGGGAGCGACCACCATCACCCAATAATGGCAAGGGTGTCAAGGTAGGGGAGAGCAACGAGATGATGGCTCTCTGGGTTGAGGTTGCACACCTTCAGGCTCAAGTGCAAACACTACAAGATGAGGCTATATGGCTCAGGGCTCGAAGTGGAGGGGTGATCACTCGGGATTTGGCATGGTATATTGCTCAGATCGTGTTCTACCAGGGGTTATACTATCATGTGGTTCTAGAGGGGCAGAGGATACTGCTACCAGCTAGCATTATAGATATGGTCATGATGGGATCGTCGAGGACGTCCTCATGATCAACGACGAGGACCCGAGACACAACCCAAACCTCTATGGGACCACCTCCTCCACCTTAGGGCGAGAGAGGAGATGAGGCTGAGAGCTCGAGGGCTTCTCAAGGCTAGCTACTATAGACTACAGATTGTATATATTATTATTACTTTTTGAAGGGATTGAGTATGTCAGGGTATTGATTGTGGCATACCAATCCAGATGATGTACATAATTTATTGATATATATAGATAATATTTTTGATGATATGACTTGTGTATATGTTGTATGATGCTTTAATTTTGAATTTGTTGATTGGTTATTCATGTAATTATGTCATTTGAAAAGAAATTATAATTTTATGCCATGCCATAAAATTGAAATGGAATAATATGATGTAAACAAATTGGTTGTTTTGTGGTGTGATGTGATGCAAAAAATAAAAGGGACTTCTAACAATAATTTCAAAGGACATTGTCACTATTATAGACCATTTCATGGATTCACTGCTCGCTAGGTTGTCAAGATAATCCTAGTATAGAAATATTACTAAAAGTAAAAGGGTGCTTAAGATACTATCTTAAGACTTTGTGTTGTGATGATGAAAAATGATGATGGTGATGATTTGTTTTCAGATTTTCATAGAAATATTATGCATGAGATATGAAAATAAATAAGATTTTTGCTAGGCATAAATTCCTAAGTGTGATAAAATTTTGAACAATTCCTTAGAAATTATACCATGGTTGCAAAATGGAATATTTGACATAATGAAATGAAATAGAAAAAATTGTGTTCCTTTTAAAGCACAATTGTGTAACATAATGATGTAAGCCATAAGTTTTTATGAATTTAAAAATGGATGGGAAAATAAAATTAGAACAATGGTTTGCGCTAGGCATAGAATTATAGGTATAGACTTATACCATCATCACAAAATCCAAAGAAGGAAATTGATATTTTAGTGTTATTGCATGATTGATTTTTTATTTTTGAGATAAACAGAAAAGAATAATATATAAACATGACTTTATTTACTAGGTTTTTGAAGATGTTGTTGAAAGAATTTGGATTTTTGAAAACAATGTATGTAATTGTTTTTATACTAAACAAATGTTCTTTAAATAAGAAGATAAAATTATTCCAAAAAGAGTTGCAAAAATATTTTAAATTATCTCAAAGACAAAATGTAGATTTATAAGGAACCCTCATGTGCAAATGTGAGTTCATTACTGATCTTGATTTATCATGATGATATAAAATATCTCAAATACAAATGTGTGTGCAATTGTATTGTTCATTCACCAATTTTGAGCAAGATAATTTGATACAAGTAATTTGAATTAACCAAATGAGTGTTCGTTGACCATGATTTATATGCATGTAACCGTACCAGACTACTATGTAAGTTAGGTCATCAAGAGCTAGTTGATCCATAATCCGACATAGGTCTGTACAAAATAAGGTCGCTAATATGACAGACATATCGCCATGCTAGGGATTACCCAAGGCCAAGCGGGTTGGGCACAAACCGCCTGTTATGGGGCTTACCTCATAGTTTTTGAATAATTGAGAATTCTAGGGATTCAAGCTCATTCACCCTTATTTTATTTTCAAGGGGTAGGGAAAGGGATTTTATTGCTTTTTGCTTTTTCTTTTCTCTTTTTTTTTTTTTTTGTATTTTTGCTTGGAACTGAGATAATGCTGAAATATTGTTGCGATGGTACAAAAGGATATTTTTCTTTTTCTCATTTGCTTTGAATTTTATTTTTCTTCCTATGCTAGGGATACTTTCTCGGATTGGATGTAGAGCAAGGGATTTTTATTCTGGGCAGGGGTGAGCTTGTCCTTTTGTCAATTCTCAAAGATTCTAGACCATGTGCATGATAGGATAGCAGGGGAAACTTTTTCTCAAGAAACCATTTCTACTATGTAGCATCATATCGAATTTGCAATGAAATAATTTTAATGTGAAAAGATATGCTTGGTTTAAGTAAATAATAAGATCAGTTCTCTATGCTCAAAACTTTATTTAATTCAAATGTGGACTTTGATATAAAAGAGATTAATAATCATACAAAATAAAATCAAGATATTTATTCATGTGAGTGTGAAAGTGCGGGATTCCAAATAAATGTTAATTTATCCAAAATAAATGAAAATATAACTGCAATACTTCAAGAATTGACGAGTACGAAAATAAAAGAGGTTTTTGAAGATGTTTATGATTTTGAAGTTTTATATTTTGATTTTAATTTATGAATGGAAAGAATAAATATTATTACTGTTTTTTTGAAATTTTTATATGGATGACGAAAATGAAACAATATGCAAAATAACAATATATACAATGATGAAATGACCAGATTTTATGCATAATAGTGCTTAAGATGCATAATGTTCATAGGTTCTTTAAGATCTTTACCATCTAAGGTAGCTAATCGGTATGCTCCTGAGCCAAATTTAGTAGTGATGATATACGGCCCAAGCCAGTTAGGTTCAAATTTACCTTTAAGATCTTTAGTTGCATTAGTATTTTTTTTATTTTCTTTTAAGACAAGGTCACCGATATCAAAGGATCGATGATGAACTTTCTAAAGGTATGCTCCTTTAAGCTTGTTTTGGTAGGCACAAAGATGTTCCAAAGCATTGATGCACTTCTCATCTAGGAGTTCCAGCTGACTAAGTCTACCAGCACGATATTCATATCCTACTTCAGTATCTTGAAGTAGTAGAGCCAAGGAAGGAACTTCTAATTCAAAAATAAAAATAGCTTCAGCGCCATAAACCAAAACAAAAGGTGAAGCACCCATGGGAGTACGAACACTAGTTCGATAAGCCCACAAAGCAAGGTATAATTGGATGTGCTAATCTCGATCAAATTTATTGACCAGTATTTTGAGGATTTTGATTAATGTTTTATTAGATGCTTCTGCTTGGCCATTACCCTAAGGATAATAGGTAGTGGACCAACGATGTTGAATTTTATATTTTTGACATCTTTATTTTTGAAACAAGTGCCATTATCTGAGATGAGATTTGTAGGAATTTCGAGCCTACAAACAATTTGATTAAAGATAAATTTGGAGACTTGTGTTCCAGTGAAAGAAGCTAAGGGCATAGCTTCAAACCACTTCGTGAAATACTCAGTGGTAGTTATGATAAATTTGTGTCCATCAGATGACACAGGGTTGATTTTTCCAATGATTTATAAGCCCCATTTTGAAAAGGGCCAAGGAGATGAAATAGCCTACAGCTCTTATGCAGGTGCATGGACAAGGTCAGCGTGTTTCTGGAACTTGTCGCAATGGCGCACATAATCATGTGCATCATTCTCCATGGTAGGCCAAAAATATCCTATCCTAAGGAGCTTCTTAGCAATGGCGCTACCACTAAAATGTCCCTCACAAGATCCATCGTGGGCTTCACTCAAATCTAATCTAGATTCTTCTAGATTCAAACATCTCAATAGGATGACTTCAAAAGATCTCCTATACAAGGTATTACCAATAATTACGAAGTGACTTGCTTGTCTACGTAATAACCGATGTTGGTTGCTATTACAACCTTTAGGGAAGGTCCCATTTTGAAGAAAATTAAATATATCAGTGTACCAAGGTTCAGGAGTAGTTTCGTTGATTAGAAACACATCCAAAGGTTCTAAGCATGATTTATTTGAAGCAGGTTCCTGGAGTCGATGAATAATGATGGTAGCATATTCGTCATCTAACTCCAATGGCAAAAGAGATGTAGCTATAGCCATAGCATCAACCGCACGATTGCTAGTTCTAGGAATAGCTTCCAAGATAACTTGATCAAATAGGGATAATAATTGTAGGACATATGCTTTATATGGGCATAATTTATCATCTATGTTCTGATAAAAATCATTGATTTGATTTATGACAAGTTGAGAATCATCGAAAACTAATAAATTTTTAATTTTTAGTGCCAATGTAGCTCGTAATCCAATGATTATAGCCTCATATTCAGCAGTGTTATTAGTGCAAGCAAATGTTAATTTGAAAGATAGAAGTATAAGATGTTTCTATGGAGATATTAAAATAATACCTGCACCAGCCCCACTCATGCATAGGGCTCTATCAAAGTATAGGTACCATTGCTCTAGATGGTCTGCCTTCATCAGGAAACTCAATGATGAGGGGATGGGTAGACTCTAAGGGTGCAACAACTAATTGATCTGCTATGATTTGACCCTTAACAAACTTTTGTACTATAAACATGAGTTCAAACTCACTTAGCGTAAGAACCCACTTTGCGGTGCGACCAGATAAGTACGATCGACTCATGAGATACCGCAAAGGATCGAATTTAGCAATAACATACATTTTTTGACTGAGCATATAATGGTGTAGTTTCTGTGTAGAAAATATGACTGCTAGACATAACTTATCTAATGTTGTATAGCGAGTTTCATAACTGATTAAGGTTCTACTGATATAATAATTAGCATGCTCTTTCTTCTCATCATCAAGTTGAGCTAACATAGCTCCTAAGGCAAGATCTGAAGCAAAAATATACAAGATAAATGGGTGATCAGATCTAGTGGTGAAAGCATAGGTGGGTTAAGGAGATATTGTTTGAGGAGTTCAAATGCTTCCTGAAATTCATCATCCCAATGAAAAGAGACATCTTTCTTAAGAATCTTAAGAAAGGGTCCTATTTTGTCTGCCAACTTATCGACAAAGCGATGAATAGCTTGAAGCTTACCTTGTAGACTTCGTAATTCAGATATATTTATGGGTGCGTGCATATCAGTGATAGCCATGATATTGAGAGGGTCAATCTCAATGCCATGTAAAGAAACTATAACCCCCAATAATTTACCAGAATTAACTCTGAATATACATTTAGCTGGATTTATTCAGATAAGATATTCCCTTAACCGATCAAAGACTTGTCTCAAGTTAGCTAAATGATCATCTTATTTGATAGAACGAGCTATAATATCATCTACATAATCATGTAGAATATCATGCATCATATCATGAAAGATATAAGTCATGGCTCATTGATATGTTGCACTTGCATTATTTAAACCGAATGGCATCACTTTCCAACAAAAGGTCCCCCAAGGGGTAATAAAGGTTGTTTTAGCCTGATCTTTAGGAGCTATCCTGATCTGATTATAATCAAAAAATCCATCCATTAGGGATATCGTTCCACTCCCAGTAGTAAAATCAATGATCTGATCCATGTTGGGAAGAGGAAAATCGTCTTTAGGGCATGCAACATTAATATCTCTAAAGTTTGTGCAAACCCTAAATTTGGTAGCTTCTTTCTTAGTTACTGGAACTACATTCGAGATCCATTTAGAATAATCAATGGCTTGTATAAAAATAACCTTCAGGAGTTTTTCTAATTCCCCTTTGACTAGTAAGGCCACTTTAGGATGCATTTTTCTAAGTTTCTGTTTAACAGGTTTAGCATCCGGATGGACTACTAGGTGATGCATAACTACGGAAGGGTCTAATCCTGGCATATCCTCATATGTCCAAGAAAAAACATCTTCATAGTATTTAAGAAATACAATGTATTTATCTTGTTTTTCTTGACTCAATTCTAATCCAATGTTGATTATGTGAGGGTTATCGTTGGTTCCAATGTTAATTTTTGTGACGTTTTCTACTTCCATGTGTAGATCTCTCTCAAAATTAGGTGGGACAGGTGAAACGCCCAATTCTTGTAATTCTTCCAAGGTTAGTTTGGATAATTCGTCTTGGGGAGTCGGGGCCTCAAGCTGGGCTATACTAGGTATAGAGCCATTGAAATAAAATTTGTGATGTAATAGTTCCTCAATGGAGACATCATGGAAGATGTCTCCCTCCAACTCATCATCGAATTTGATGATCATCTGAGGGTAAGCTATGGATAGCATATTACATGTAAATGGCTTATTCATTAAACGCAAGGCATCACGTTTATCCAAATAATCTTGGTAACATATGAGATGGTCATCATCCTCAAATGGGAAGGGCTAACCCTTACTAGGAAATAGGCCCACACCACATCGGGTGGACCATGGTTCTATCTCAAAATTTTCTTTCATACCATTTTGGAAAGGTCTCAAACCTTTCCCTTTATATCCCAATTTAAGAATTATAGGCTTAGCTTTAATATACTCATTACTAAAATAACATCGAGCATATCCATCATAATGTGTCTAGATGTTTCTAGGTATTCTTCCCCAGTCATATCCCTTATAAATAAAAGTGCAACTCCCAAATTGGTAAATACTTCCCATAGATTGTGGGAGGCCCAAGGTACAAGGAGATGGCGGCAAATTATTTAAGATAAGGGAATCTTGCATAGCAACGTTCGTTTGTTCTGATATAAGAATTTTAGATAAATTGGGTAAAAGCTGAAGGAACATTTCCCACATATTTTGATGCAGAAAATATGCCTTTAGTGGATGTAGATGGTGTAGAAATGTCGATGGACAATTCTATAAGTATGGAAGTTATAGGAGTAAAACAAGAAGCATTGGTTGTGGGTTTAGGATCTTTTGGAAGTCCTAATGTGGTTTGTTCGGAAGATGGTTGAACTATATGTAGAGGTGGAGTTGATGGAAAAAATTAGATGATGTTATGGGTGTGTGTTTCACACATTTAGATGGATGATTAGAATTAGGATGTGTGGATGACATAGTAGGGAAAAATTGAACTCCAACAGGTTCTGCCAAAGCACACATATCAAAAGGGTCTAGGATCACCATGAATGGTAACCAACTGATTTTTAAATTTGAATTTAACACACTGATATAAAGTTGAGGGAACAGCTCGCATCACGTTGATCCAAGGGTGACCCAAGAGTATATTGTATGATGCAGGGCAATGTACAATAAATATGGTCATGTCTAAGGTTCTTGGACCAACTTGCAATGGTATAGTAATAACTCCACAAGTTTATTGTGTTTCGTCATTAAAGGCTTTTATGATCATATCAGTTCTTTTCATCTTGTCACTTCTAAACCCAAATATTTGGTAGAATTCAAAAGTGCAAATGTTTAAATATGAACCATTATCAATCAAGACTCGTTTAACTGCTACATCTCCAATTAGGTCAGTAATATATAAGGGGTTATCCTTATGTAAACTATGTTGTGGTATATCTCTATCCTAGAAGTCAATACAATCGACTTCTCGAGTTATGATAGTATTGGATATGGCTTCAGGTTGAATATTTTGTGGTACCATCATTTGGATTAATGTGAGAATTAATTCATCTCTATATGTAGGAGAAGATCTTAAAAGTTCCAAAAGAGAAATCCTAGCTATAATATTTGATAGTTGTTTATTAATATTGTAAGGAGGTTTAGGTTGGACATTAGGTGCCTGATTCCCTTTATTAGGAACCTTCAAAACAAATGGAGCTGATCCATCATTCTGAGTTTGATCTTGTTGAGAATTTTGAGCCTGTTGTCTAGTAACAGTTCTGATGGTACCTATAATATTACTTTACGAATGATGAATGGGTCTTGGTCTAGCGTTTATGGCTTGTTCATTAGAAAGTAATTGGTGAGACGATGGTCGAGTAGTGACTCTTCTTGGAAATGGTTCTTTTGGAACCATAGAACTTGTGATAGGTTGAATAGGATCTGATTCATATTCAGAGCTATTCAATTGATTTGAAGTGATTTCCATGTCACTTTTAGTCTCATATTCTGTATCACTAAGATCAGGTGTCTGAATTTTATATAGAGGTTTGGTCGTAACCATGGATAAAGTTGTGTCAGATATTTCCTAATCATGAGTAGGTAAATGCCTAGTAATAGTTCCTACATATCGGGTAGGATGGGGAACATTATGATGTTCAATTTGATTAGCCACTTCTTTGCCATGCTTTGGTAAAGGATGTTGAAATATGTCTAATGATTGATTGGCATTCTGATTCTGATTTTGGGGGATGTTCTTTTGAGCATTATTGGGAGGATTTTGTTTAGGTTGAAATGCTTGCACCTCCATCTCATTGTTATCAATTAAGTCTTGTATTTTATGTTTTAATATTCTACAAGAGTTGGTAGCGTGTACAGGCCCTCTATGGAAATCACAGTGTAAATCAGCTTTGTATCCGGGTATAGTTGGATCAGGTTCCTAGATATTTGGTAATTGGATCAAACCTCATGCTAGTAATTGCAAGAGAATGGTTGATAGAGGTTGATTTAACCTAGTAAATTCTCAAGGTGGTTTATCAGGAGGTTTCAATATAAACTTCTTCGTTGTTTTTGTAGTATTAATATTAGCAATGTTTTTGCTATCAGTGACTCCATCACCCACAACTTGTTTATTTTTATATTGATTTTTGGATGTTTTCTCATCATATTTATTTTTAAGCTGACCTCTCCTAATGAGAGCATCTTCCACTCTTTGAGCTAAGTCTATAGCTTGATCGAAGGTGGTCAAGGTAGCATTTGATAACTCATAGGATAGTTGTTCTTGTAAATTATTGATAAATATATCCAGCATTTCTCGATAAGGTAACACAAAGTGTAATTTTCCTATCAACTATCTCCATCGAGCTAGGAAATTAGAAAAACATTCATCTTTGTCTTGTTTTAAGTTTTACAAATCTTTAATAGTTACATGCCTTTCAATGTAGGCACTAAATTGATGAACAAAATACTCGGTTGTTTCTTTGAAATTCCTCAAATAATGAGTGGGTAATTGATAATACCACTCTAATGCCATTCCTACTAAACTTTTTGGGAACATCTTTAGTAATAACAAGTCATGTGATATATCATGACATGTTATCCTAAACATACAAAGATGCTCAATGGGATCTTCGGTTCCTTTGTATATAGGTAGGACAGGCATAGGAAAGTGTTTAGGATATGGTTGTGCAACAACTATAGGATCTAGAGGCTGACTACACATCTCTCGATAATTGTATGAGGGACGATAGGGATCTATCTGGTCCATGCGGGAGACTAATTGTTTCACCATGGCTTCCAAATTACTATTTTTTCCACCACATTGGTTCGGTGGTATGTGAGTATGGGATTTATGAGCATATTATGGCGTGACATAAGGATTAGATGTTATATTGCTATTATGCAAATGGTTGGTAGGAGGAGTATTATGAAGAAGATTTGTAGTAGCATTATTTTGTATCCCAGATTGTTGGAAATTGGTGTTTGGTTTTATTTTGGGCTTTTGTTTATTTGAGGTATGTTGATTAATAACTTGGCAGAATAGAGTAGTGAATGAAGGTTTCTTTTGTGTTGGAATAACTCTAGGCTTGGTAACAGGCACTCTAGGTGGTTGGGTAACCTGTTGTTGTTGCATGTTCTGGATTATAACGGCCATATCCAAATTGGATGGTTCAACTTGATCACTTTCTTGATCAATGAAGGACAAGGTATTAGTGCGTGTATGATATATTTATTCTAGGGTTGCTTGAGTGTCACTAATTTGATCCTTGTCCATATGGACTACTCTATTAAGGGCACCAATATTAGTATTGAGGAACTTCCAAAAATGTTCCATGTTCTCAAAAGTAACAGCTCCTTTCGGAGACATTTTAGGGGATGAGGATCCTTCCTCTCTAACAATTTCTCTTTGTTCATTTCCTTTATCAAACTCTTCTTCTTGTTGGTCTGGGGTTCCTTCTTCCTGAATTGGGTCTTCAAGAAGGACATCTGGTTTATTTACTGGTTTTCCTAACCAATCTTCTTCTACTTTAGTCTGTTTTCCATTCCTGAGTCTATTCATTATGCTTAAACTTAAATTTTAGCAAATATATATATATATATATATATATATATATATATATATATATATTTTGCAACAAGTTTGGGAGGTATATATTTTAATTATATACCTACTATAATACTTAAAAGAAAACATTTTAATTTTTGTTATATTTTTGTTTTGTTTTTGTTTTTATGATAATATTATAAAGACAACAAACAACATACTAAATGCAAGAAATAATAATAATAAAATAATGGCTTAGTTTTCTATAAATAGTTTATAGATGTCATTGATGGGATCAAGTTCATCAGGAGTCATGAAATGCTCCTCTTCAAATTGGAAATGGTTTTTCATGAATTTGACAAAGTGTGCTATGGTGATGTTATCTGCTTCTAACTCTGACTTGTAAAAATAGAGCTCATGGCAATACTCTCAATATAACACATCTCTAGGAACTCTATTTCATCTCTTTATATCCGTAAGAATGACCTCTTGATCCTTTATACGAGATAGAAATTTATGTACTACAACTGCATTGTCGAGGTATTCCTCAAAGGTGTACAACTCAAAAGACACAAGGGCTCTTTTATCTGCTAACCACCTATGGCAAGCTATCTGAAGTTCATGATATAAGGTCACTTGATCAGGATCCAGGATTCTATCTAGGACAAACCTCTTGATTTGCCTAAGTTCGGTTGATCTAGATGAAATAATATTCAATCTCCTATTAAGTTTGTCCCATAAATGTGGGCCTTTATATGTTTAAGATACTCTAAGAAAAGAAATAATCTCTATGGCTGCTAATTGATTTTCAACATTAATGGTGACAACTCATCTTTTATTATAATCTACCATCTAAATATGATATGCAATATTAATTGTTTATCTGATGATTCTAAATGCTTTTTTTTTTGGATTATTTTCAAAAGGTTTTAAGTTTTCACGTCGGGTTCACCAAAATGTATCACTCCAAATTTTTCACATCCTTACCTTCAGGCTATAGGATCCGCACCCGAAATGGGGATGCGAGAAGGATGGGACAATACCTCGGACTAAGAGACCCTTTGAAGGTCACGCATCTCGGGGTAGGGGTATAAGGGTGAATTTTTTACGGATGGTGGTTTCACCAGGAAACTTTTGAGTGGCAGTTTCCATGTCTAGGTTGAGAATGGTTTTGATGTGTTCATTTTGTACTTTAATCATTCAATTCCTAGGTTTGTCCAAGATGAATCTAAGCTCTTCTATATGCCAATGATGATTTATATGAATATAGAAAACATGAATAAGTGCTAAACATAGAAATTATGCTAAATAAGACAGAATATACCTGATTTTGGATGTTCGATGAAGATTTTGAGGTTTGTAGAAGTCCAGATCATCTCAAATCTTACATTATCATCTGTAATTGAATAGAATCATTTCAGATCTCAATCGGTCATCTGAGATCAGATGAGATCATCGTCGATCTGACGAATTCGTTAGATGAATTCATCAAAAACTTGCAGTCACAGAAACAGATACCAAAAACCAAAAATGCAACTACAAAAGCAAGGGGAAATGATAGAAATGATAGTAAATTTGCCTAAATGATAGATCTAGATAGCAATTAAAAGGAAATGCATCAATTTAATAATTTATTTTAACTTTATCATGCATCTATGCTAGATGAGGTGAACTCCAGGATGCATAAAATAGAATAAAATAAGTTAATGCATAAAGGAAAGAAGAGAGAAGGTAAAGAAATGCAAACTCTAGGATCTGATTGCCCCCAATATGGACTATAGTCAAGATCGCCTCCAATCATATGATATCATTTTCGATCTACGATAGGATCATTTGAAATCATCTGGAATCACCTGTGACGATCTAAGCTTGCTTCGACTAAAAAATAGTAAAATTCCTGCAAGAAAACTTGAAATACGCGATGCAAATGAAGGTGCAAAGGTATTATAATGCATAAGAAACTAAATTTGTAGGGAAATCAGTCAACCAGGGGGTTCAGGGGGATAAACTGAGAAAATCCCAGTTTATATAGGATTAGGGAGAGGTTAGGAGGTTGGAGATCATCCCAATTTGGGAGATCTCCAACGAGGGAGACTCTAACTACGCAGACACGCTTTCTGCCCAAGTTAGAGAAGCTGTTGAAATAGAAGCTAATTATGAAAATTTGGTTTTGGGATGAAATTGTCTGGATATTCTATTCTAGATGAATTCATCAGATCTGGGATGATTTCATTTGATCATCGACGATATCATCTAATGGTCAAAACAAATCCTAAAAACGACATAAAAAATAAGGGGAGCGGGTAATGGGCGATTAACAGGTGATTTTGGGTTAAAATTCAAATTTTTATCTTTTTACTAAGGTTTAACTACACCAATTTTAGGGTGCTACACCTCGTAATCATAATTAGCCCTAATCCATCCTCACACATGTGTGAGGATGTGATATTTCTCATAAGGAATGTGATGTTGCCACATAACATTTCTTAACCTAACCCTAGTCAGAATCAAACCTAGGTTTAGTCTATATAACTCCCCCCCGTGCATCTTACCTCTACCTATAAATAATGGGTCCTAAACCCCTAATTATATCTCTCTCACACATTCAACAAAGAATAGTTACTCTGCATAAATGGAAAGCCAATATTAAACAATCAGTTATCAATGCACACAGATGGATTATGACAACATACAGAAGCACCCCAGCTACCTTAGGACCGATCTACCAAAGAGATTTTACAAAAGGAGCATCACAGCTCAATTCACTACCCGGGTCATGAATCTGGCCTAAATTCATAACCCAGGTCGCTAATTGGGTCTACAGGCCTTAAATCACCCAATATTTGGGATGTAAGCTCTCTTTTGTCATATTATTACCTTATGCACATTTTATTTCAGTTTTTGTCATGATTTTACAGTCAATTCATCTTTCTAAACATGGGTCCTGACTAATGCAAGCCCCCCATCACACTAATCCCCTTTTGCAGGAATTTCATAGGTTATCTAGCAAATCTAAGGAAGAGGAACATCATACAAACAACCCTGCGGTGGCACACATACAAAGAAGCCCACCTACACTAAGGGATGATAGGAGAAGGCATCAAATTGATTGTAACCTTGTTAGGAATAGAGATGGATAAAGGGAATCAAGACCCTCTTGTAAAGCATGCTCATTAATATCAATGGAATACAGTTTCTATGTTTAATGCATCATTTATTTTTATGTGTTAAATTATCAAATGCCATTTTCTACCCATTTCAAGTAGCTGGCTTACTAAGGAAGAATAAGAAATACTATTAGATATTTTGTAGAAACATGTCCATGCTTTTTCTTGGGGCTACAAAGATATATCAAGGATTATCATAGAATCTATAATGAGGATGTTAAACCAGTGAGACAGCCCCAATGAATATTGAATCCTTATTTGAGAGATATTATCAAATAAGAGATTAAAAAACTCTTAGAGGTGGGGTTCATTTATCCAATTTATGATAGCCGATGGGTCTCCCCATTGGTTATAGTTACAAAAAATAATGGGAAGATGCAAGTATGTGTAGACTATAGAGAATTGAATAAATTAACATACAAAGACCATTTCCCATTACCATTCATAGATCAAGTGTTAGACACTCTTGCTAGAAAGAATTTTTTTTGTTTTCTTGATGGATTCAATGGATACAATCAGATTCAAGTTGCACCTGAAGATCAAAATAAAACAACTTTTACATATCAATGGGGAAAATTCACTTATAGGATCTTACCTTTTGGCTTATGGAATGCCCTAGCAACATTTCAGTGAGTATTATTAGCAATTTTTTTTATAGGATCTTACCTTTTTATATAACTATCGAAAGTGTTGAAATTCATATGGATGATTTCATAGTATGTGGTGAAACTTTTGATTTTACATTAGAACATCTTGATAAAGTTTTAACCCACTATGAAATATACCAATTATCCTTGAATCCTGAAAAATGTTTTATGATGATGGAGGAAGGGATTGTTCTTGGTCATCACATCGCTTCTCAAGGGATCCAAGTTGACCCAAAGAAGGTTGAAATAATCAAGAATATTTTCCCTCCTAAGACTCAAACTGATGTTAGGAGTTTTCTTGGACACATTGGTTTTTACCATAGGTTTATTCCCAAATTTAGTACAATATCCAATCCTATGTTTTCCCTATTAACTAAGGACTCTAAATTTTCTTTGACTACAAAGTGTCAAGAATCATTTGAATATTTGAAAGAAAAATTAGTAACCCCACCTGTGTTAAGAGGACCTAATTGGGAATTACCATTTCATATCCATACTGATGCTTCCAATACTGTAATTGGAGCAACATTAGGACATATTGACAATGGTGAACATTATACCATCTACTGCATTAGTAAGAATTTGACAAGAGCAGAAAAGAACTAGACCACTACTTTTTGGAGATTATTTGTTAACAAAATTTTTGATATTCAAATTGCTATTATTTTTGAGAAATATTATCAAATTAATGTTATTTTTGGAATTCAATCTAGTCTTATATTTTCTGATATGTAAGGAATAAAACAATTTTTGATGTAGCTGATTTTTAAATTTTGGATAACTTTGATATTATTTCTGCATCAGAATGATGAATTTCTATAACTGTATTTTTCTGATGAGTACACTTTTATAAAATTATTTAATCTCTCATATATTGTAACATTCTTATGAAACTGTGCATGTATCTTATATTGATGAATTCATATCTATTTTTATGTATGCATGAGAACATGTATAATTTTTAGTCTGGGGGAATGATGAGAGGTTATTTACTACTAAATTTTGTATCAAATTCAATCATTTTACATGAGTATTTAATATATTTTTACATGTTATCATCAGTTAAATATGAATTATTGGTAAAAATGAGTAAAAATGGTAATTTGATGTTTATCAATAACTTACGTCCAATTTGCCTGAGATCTGAGTTAAATGTAGGTAATAAGTGGAGAAACTACAACTATACTCTAGATGTGAAGAACAACCACTAGCAGTTAGAAGTAGTCAAGCGAATGATCTCAGTTTACAATAGACAGTTATTGGAGGTAATTATAGGCAGTAATTACGTAAGGTCAAAAGGTCATTTTGAAGACTTACCATTGATGACAAAGTATAATATGGATGGTATAACCAAATGACAACATTTAAAATATCTCCAATATATCTTTCCTTCTCATTTTGGATATGAGATTCTCTCTAGCTGATAAAACCTTATGAAAAGGATTTGTAAAGTTATTATTTGTCAAATGTCAAAGTTGTTAAGACTTCCTATATTACAGGAGCTAAAAAGTCTTATTATGAGTTAGTTAGATAGGAAATATTCCATGTAATGTCACTTGGACTTATAGCAATAATTTCAGGTCCAAATCAAATAAAATATTTTTAGCTTTAGAATATCATATGGTGTACGTACAGTCATCACTCCACATTTTAAGAAAGATACATACATGGACAATATTGTACTTTGTATTAGTCTTAGTATAAAAATATACAATAGAAAAAAAAGTCTCTCTCTGGGTTTTTTCTCTGATTACATTATTCATTACATCATGTTACAGATTATTTTTTGGAGCTTGTACAATTGAATCTTCATCAATAAAATAGCATTTCTTCATTATGGTAACTTGTATCATTTGTGGCATTTGTTTATTCTCTATTCTAAATTTGTAAATTCTGCAACCTGCATTCATGAATTATAAATAAATGTTAGTATAAATCATAATATTTAGTTACTGATAGAGTAGTTTAGGGGAAATAACTTACACTACCACTTAGGAGGCAAGGCCCACTCCTAATCGATAGTCCTTGAGCTCTTCACCCCATGCATTAGGTTAGAATTAGTTAGATCTGCATTAGAAAATACATAAAATATAAAATTGCATAATAGTTAAATTTCATAATAAATTGCACTTATTTACTATTTCTTGCATAATTCATATTGCACATTTTTATATTTCTTTTTGTACATGTGTACACATGATTTATAAATAGGAAATTGAACTAGACTTAAGCATTAATTCCTACGATCATATCTATATTGGATTGCTACTTTTTAAATCTAGCCTTGATTTCCCTCGGATTGATAAAATTAAATGTAAGCTTCTATAGCCGATCAACATTCATGGAGCACAATGAATGACATGTTTGAATAATTCAAATGTTAACTAACTCAAATGGTTTGACACTTGTCACCATGATCTCATAAATCAATCAAAAACAAATATTTAGTTAGGTTTTTATCCTAATCATACTTTTGGTCCACACTGATCTGGTCGCAAAAGCAAATCAGTCAAAAGTTGTCATTCTCAAGCAACTAGTATGGCATCATAATTATCATATAGACTTAGCAAATTCACTTCATTGCATCCACAATCATCCATTTCCTTTTATCGGCATTATTTTTATTTCTTTTCTCTTTTCCTTTCCTTCTTCCTTTCTCCTTCTTGGCTATCGATCAATGTTGTATGGTGATGCTTCGAGCGACTACATAACTTTGATTGGATCCCATTCTTTTCCCTTCCCTTCTTGGCTATCTAGTCAATATTGTATGATCACACTTTGAGCGGCTACATACCTTTGATTGGATACCATTATTTTACCTTCCCTTCTTGGCTATCTAGTCAATTTTGTATGGTCATGCTTTGAGAGACTACATACATTTGATTGGATTCCATTCTCTTCTCTTCTCCTTCTTGGCTATCTAGTTAATGTTGTATGGTAACACTTCGAGTGGCTACATACCTTTGATTGGATCCCATTATTTTCCCTTCTCTTCTTGGCTATCGATCAATGTTGTATGGTCACACTTCGAGTGACTACATACCTTTGATTGGATTCCATTCCCCTTATATCCCTTTTTCTTCTACACAAACCCTTCACATTTTTGTATTAAACTATGTTCCACATAGTATAGTACAAAAAGGGGCAAATGTAAACACCCAAAAGTTGCACATTGCTATACCTACATACTTGTAGATCCTTTTGGACACTTATAGGTTTACATAGGCCACCCTAGGTACCCATAGGCTATTGTAGACCAGCGTAGACTACTGTAGATCATCCTAGACATGCGTAGATTATTGTAGTCATGCGTATATGGTTGTAGTCATGCGTAGATCGCCATAGATTATCATAGCATCATGTAGACTCCCATATACTACTTCACTATATTTTAGGTCCTAAACCCTCACAAGCCTTCCAAATTACATTTGGCATATCAAAATATCATTCGATGGTCTATTCATATGCAATTGAAGCCCCCAAATGGTATTAGTTAGCCAAAATAATTAATAAGTCAATACCCAAATTCTAATTTAATGTTGACTTCACTTAAGTCACTTTTTAGGGTAAATTTTATTAAAAGAACCTTTAATATTGATTAGCCTTAATCAAACCCTCCCACATGTGTGATATTAGGTTTTGTTGAGATATTTCTTTAATCATGTTTAAATTGGCTTAAATACCTCCTAATCATAATTAGCCCTAATCCATCCTCACACATGTGTGAGGATGAGATATTTCTTATAAGGAATGTGATGTTGCCACATAACATTTCTTAACCTAACCCTATTCATAATCAAACCTAGGTTTAGTCTATCTAACTTCCCCATGTGCATCTTGCCTTTGCCTATAAATAATGGGTCCTAAACCCCTAATTACATCTCTCTCACATATTCAACAAAGTATAGTTACTCTACAGAAATAGAAAGCCAATATTAAATTGTTAGTTCCTGATGCACACAAATGGATTCTGACAGCATACAGAGGCACCCCAGCTACCTTAGGACCGATCTACCAAAGATCTTTTTCAAAAGGAGCATCACAACTCAATTTGCTACCCGGGTCATGAATCTGGCCTAAATTTATAACCCAAGTTGCTAATTGGGTCTACAGGCCCTAAATCACCCCATATTTAGGAAGTAAGCTCTCTTTTGTCATATTACTACCTTATGCACATTTTATTTCAGTTTTTGTCATGATTTTATAGTCAAATCATCTTTCTAAACATGGGGCCTGACTAAGACAAGCCCCTCATCACACCAATCCCCTTTTACAGGTATTTCATAGGTTATCTGGTAGATCTAAGGAAGAGGAACATCATACAAACAACAACCCTATGGTGGCACACATACAAAGAAGCCCACCTACATTGAGGTATGATAGAAGAAGGTATCATATTGATTGTAACCTTGTTAGGAATAGATATGGATAAAGGGCATCAAGACCCTCTTGTGACACATGCTCATTAATATCAATGAAATACAATTTCTATGTTTAATGCATCATTTATTTTTATGTGTTAAATTATCAAATGTTGTTTTCTACCCATTTCAAGTAGCCGGCTTACTAAGGAAGAATAAGCAAAACTATTAGCTATTTTGTAGAAACATGTCCATGCTTTTGATTGGGGCTACAAAGATATATCAAGGATTCACCTTGATGTATGTACTCACATAATCTATAATGAGGATGTTAAACCAGTGAGACAGCCCCAATGAATATTGAATCTTTCTTTCAGAGATATTATCAAAGAAGAGATTGAAAAACTCTTAGAGGTAGGGTTCACTTATCCAATTTATGATAGCCGATGGGTCTCCCCATTGTTTATAGTTACAAAAAATAATGGGAAGATGTGAGTATGTGTAGACTATAGAGAATTGAATAAAGTAACATACAAAGACCATTTTCCATTACCATTCATAGATCAAGTGTTAGACACTCTTGCTGGAAATATTTTTTTTGTTTTCTTGATGGATTCAATGGATACAATCAGATTCAGGTTGCACCTAAAGATCAAGAGAAAGCAACTTTTACATGTCCATGGGTAACATTCACTTATAGGTTCTTACCTTTTGGCTTATGGAATGCCCTAGCAATATTTCAGTGAGTATTCTTACCAATTTTTTCTAATATAACTATCGAAAGTGTTGAAATTTATATGGATGATTTCACAGTATGTGGAGAAACTTTTATATTTTACATTAGAACTTCTTGATAAAGTTTTAACCCACTGTGAAACATACCAATTATCCTTGAATCCTAAAAAATGTTTTATGATTATGGAGGAAGGGATTGTTCTTGGTCATCGCATCGCTTCTCAAGGGATCCAAGTTGACCCAAAGAAGGTTGAACTAATAAATATTCTTCTCCCTCCTAAGACTCAAACTGATGTTAGGAGTTTTCTTGGACACATTAGTTTTTACCATAGGTTTATTCCAAAATTTAGTACAATATCCAATCCTATGTTTTCCCTATTAACTAAGGACTCTAAATTTTCCTGGACTGCAAAGTGTCAAGAATAATTTGAAGATTTGAAAGAAAAATTAGTAACCCCACCTGTGTTAAGAGGACCTGATTGGGAATTAACATTTCATATCTATACTGATGCTTCCAATACTATAATAGGAGCAACATTAGGACATGTTGACAGTGGTGAAAATTATACCATCTAATACATTAGTAAGAATTTGACAGGAGCAAAAAAGAACTATACCACTACTGAGAAGGAATTCTTGGCAGTAGTATATACTATCAACAAATTTAGGCATTACATCACAGGTTATCAAATATTCATCCATACAAACCATGCAACCATTAAATATTTGATGAATAAAACTATGGTAAGTGCAATAATTATCCCCTGGTTACTGTTGTTGCAGGAATTTGATATCACAATAATCAACAAACCAAGAAAAGCCAATGTTGTGGCAGATTTCTTGTCTAGATTGCAGAACATAGGAGATTAGTTGAAGATACTTTTCCTGATGAGAAATTATTTGCTATATCAGTCCAATCACCTTGGTTTGAAAATATAGCCAATTACTTGGTCACAAGGAAATTTCATCCACATTTTACTTCAAAATAGAAAAAATAGTTGATAAAACAAAGTTCTTCTTTTTAATGGATTAAAGGTATACTTTTTAAATGTAGTTATGACCATGTGTTACGTAGGTGCATCCAAAAGGATGAAGTGTATGATATCCTTCGAGCTTACCATGATGAACCATTAGGTGGACATTATTCTGTAAAAAGCACAATTAGAAAATTTTTAGGAATAGGGTATTACTGGCCATATCTTCACAAGGATGTAAAAAAGTACATCAAGAATTGTGATGAATGCCAAAGAATGGGGAAAACCACTCACATAAATGAAATTCCACTACAACCTCAAATGGTTTTAGAACCATTTGAGAGGTGGGGGCTAGATTTTGTGGGACCTCTTGACCCACCTTCTCAAGGAAAGGTGCATATTTTAGTATGCACTGATTACCTGACAAAGTGGGTAGAGGTGCATGCTTTCAAACATGCTCGTGAAGAGAAGGTTGCTAATTTCTTGTATAACCAAATTTTTTAGATATTTGGAGCTCCACGGTCTATTACCACAGACCAAGGACCCCAATTTACATCTAAAGTTATTGAAGCTTGCATAGAATTGTATGAAATTAAATAGAGGAAATCATCACCTTATCACCCATAAGTAAATGGTCAGGTTGAAGTAACAAACAAGGAATTAGAATGGATTTTGACTAAAACAATAGCTTCTCATTGGATGAATTGGATAGTTAAATTACCTAAAGTAGTTTGGGCTTATAACATTACATGGAAATCCACCACAGTTTTCACACCTTATGAACTGGTTTTTGGAAAAAAGGCCTCTTTTACCTATTTAATTTGAGCTACTAACATTGCGAACAACTTTAGAAATTGGAATTTATTTTTCACATGCATAGACAGACAGGATTCTGTAGCTAAATGCATTGGATGAACTCCAATTGGATGCACTACATCAAACTGATATAATTTAGGAGCAACGAAAGTAGTGGCATGACAGCCACATTCAGCATAGGAAGTTTCACCAAGTAGATTGGGCCTTGTTGTTTGATTCTCACTATGAGGATTTCCTTGGAAAGTTGCAGACTAGATGGATTGGACCTTATCGAATTGAAGAAGTATTTGATAATGGAGCAGTTCATCTCTCTCCCATTGATGATTCATGGAGGAAGTTGGTAGTGAATGAGCATCGCCTTTGGGTATACCATGCACCACTAATCAAAGAATAATTATTGTAGCAGCTTGATAGTTTGGATATATGTAAGGTGGAAGAGATTCCCTCTTCCATCTCAACTTCAACAAATTCAACATAACAATGAAGTTCCAAGATAAAAAAACATTGAAAAATAAAAAAATCAAAAAAAAAAAAACAAAAAATGAATAAATCATGATTGTGAAATTCTCTAATGTGCATGATTTCAAGGAAATCATGAATTACTTCATTGGCACAATCAATATCAACAAAAAAAAAAAAGATAAAAGGAGAGGTGAAAAATGAAAGAAAAAAAAAGATAAAAATGAATAATTCAGCAGTGAAAACCTTTGTGAGGTGCTAATTAATTGGTGTGCATAAAAAATGGTTTTTTGGCATGCATAGCCTTGAAACACTCTATATCATCATTGTAAAAACTCACCAAATGCACTTGTTTTGAAAGTGTTGTAGCAAAAATCAGTAGGACATCATCAGAATCAACCATCCATCAAATGTACAAGCAAATTGTTCAAAATAGATATATGTTTCTTAAACTTGTTATCGTTGTAAGTATTTAGTATGTAGTGTGTAAATATTAACAATTAAGTATAAAAATATTCATGAGATTTGGCATATCCAAAACATACCAACTTTCTTAGAAAAGAAGAATAATTCTTGTTTTGTAAAAATTACAGATTTTTCATGGACAGAAAAAGAAAGGGAAAGTGTAGAAACTACAAACTTAGATAAATGAGATACAAATATGGTTACAAAAGTATGCAAGGGTTTAAAAAATCCTCAAAAGGATGCAAGGCTTCGAAATAAAATTCTAGCTTGTTTGCTCTATGGTAGTAAAATCAAACATCTTCAGAATAATGATATTTTCAGAATGATGAATTTGTTTGATCTTCGAAATGATGAAGTTGTTTGATATTTGGAATGACGAAGTTGTTTGATATTCGAAATGATGAAGTTGTTTGATATTCAAAATGAAAAAGTGTTTTTTCTTCAGAATGATGAAGTTTTTTTATCTTTAGAATGACAAAGTTAACTTCATAATAAAAGGGGGCAGTTTTGAAATTGAAATTACGTGGCAAAAATATTGAATTTCAAATATTCCACATGGCATCTGCAAAAAAAGGGAAATAAAAAATGGTTATCTTGCCACGTATTTCGAACAGGTGAAAAAGTCAAAGCTCACATGCCTAAGATCACATGTGATATCATTTTGACAAAATCAATTAGGTTTTCATGGGGAAAGAATATTTCATTGTTGGCATGATCTTCGTGCCACCCGAAAAGGTATGACAATCAATAAAAGACATCATAGCCAATGGTGAATAATAAGCAACCAAATTTGATAAATAAGCATGCGAAGGACCAGCATTTAGGGATGGCTCACCATTCAAGACACGATGGATCCTGTCGACATGAGAAGGACGTCCACTCACCGATCACTACGTATCCAAACGAAATATGGCATAGATCTTCCATAATTAGTGCCACCTTTCCAAAGATAGTTCATCTATTTCAAAACTCAACACTAAATTTCATGATTACTATGAAAGTTGATAGAAAATTGAATTACCATCATCTCCAAAGGTGCAAAGAATAGAATCCAAACCAGAGAAAAATTCACAAAGCATAAGTGCAAAAATTATTTTCAAGTGTGTTCGAAGATGAGGAAAACATAAAATTTGAAGAGGGTGGCCATAGTAGCATTGTTGTAGTAGAATAGAGTTGAACCTTTGAATATGAAGGAATAAATAAAAGAGATGATTGATGCTCAAATCCCTCATGAGGATGATACTATAACAGGGGTGGTTGAAAAACAAGATTCTCAGAATCATATGGAAATAAATGGACTTAAAAATGAAGTTTCAAAATAATCAGTAGAAATTTTGGGACATTCAAAAGTTGCATTTCCTCATTTCAAAATTGTATCTTCTCATTCTAAAGATGCTTCAGAATAACCTAGAAGTCCAGTTAAAAATACCAATGATGGGTCACAACAACCAAAAGTGTAAATTACATCCATAGGGGAGGCCTTAGATCATCAAAACATGGGCAATCAAGTAAGTATACCTTTACATCAATCTTCTATATCTAGTTTTCCGTTGGTCATACCAAAAGTAGAAATAGAAGAAAAAGGGGTATAGGTAGATTTACTACCTAGATTTTAGCCAGTAATAAGACCACCAAACACTATTTATTTAGAAAAATATAATGAGGATATAGCATGGTGGGTTTTAAGTTTTCAAAAACTTGAAAATAAAATTGTAGAGTTAAAACCTCTGGGAAAGCAACTGGAAAGTAAAATGCAAAAATTACCAAGTTGCAGGAACAGGTGCAATACCTCTGCCAGGTTGCAAAATATTTGGCTCAATTCAGAAGGCCAGCTAGATTTTATAGCTTAGTACTAAAGGAAAGGTACCTTTTTTGGCAGGTTATGAGAATCCATTCCAAAATTCCTTATAGTTTGGACATTGCTGAGGAATTTTTGGAAGCTTACCTGAATAGCCCAGAAGAACAGAAAAATCTAATGTGTGAGTTGTTCCTACATAATTTTCTCATTTCAGAATATGTAATATTCCTTCTCCATGTCTTTACAGGTGATGTACAACTAAGAGCTTTCATTTCTACTCTACAGAATCAAGTCTATTGGAGATAGGAAAATAAAAGGAACAAAGGAATTGAAATGCAGCCTGAATTATTGATAAGACCCGTTTAGCCTAATCATAAAATTCCTACTAATCAACATTTCACTATGATGAATAGGGTAGAGATTAAATTTATGTATTTAAACAATATTAAGGATTTTTTAACCAATTTCCAAGGTTTATATGCAAAAAAATTAGCAAATGCTCTATCAGCTTGTAAGGACAGGTGGGCATAGCTATCAATGTCATTACAGAAAAGGGAAACCATCTCACCAATCAACCTGGAATGGTCTAGGAAAATAGTAGAAGGAGTAATGAAGTCTATCCTCACTTTGAAACATCAATGGATAGGTCTGAGGTATAGGCATCCTACCATTATCACTCTTCTTCCCTATTTCTTTGAGAATGAGCCTCAAATAGATGACCAATTTCAGGAATGGTTAAAAAATATTCAAGAGAGTAGATGACATTATGTAGGGAACAAAATGTTTTATAGAAGCTGAAATCTAAAGATGTACATATGTGATTCAATAGCTCAGCAAAATGCATGAGGGCATGCATTGAAATAAGTTGGGAGGAAATGATGAGGCTTAGAATTACATCAGTTATAGCATATTTTAAACCATCAAAAAATGCCTAAAAAACTTTGTGATATGTTTATTATGTTAATATAGTTGATTTAATGCATTATATATTAAGTATTTGCATTATTAAGGTATTTAGGGACATTATATTCTATTTTTACAATTTTTGTATAGTTTTTGCATTATTCTAGCCTGGTTTGATGATGAATGGAATGCATAGTTTTAGTAGCAACATACTATATGACTTTATGTTTTATATTTCCCACATGCTAATTTGTATGAATCTGGAAACAAGCACCAAAAGTTGTAACTGTGCAACAGAAACAGGATTACATAAAATTACCATGTAAATTCTAGCTAGTTGCCAATGAATGGTAGGGCCTGGAATTTACCAACTGAGGAAGATAAAAATGGCTGGTATCACCTCTTGAGAGTTAATATAAATATCCTACCCAAAAAAAACTACTAAAATGGACATCTTTATGCATTTGGACATAAAAGAACACCTACAACCAGTTATTCCGAAGAATTTTTGGAATAACAGGGGAACACGTTAGTTTTAGCCGTTTTGACAACTTTAGCACTTAATACAATAAAGAAGTGATGAGGTAATGTAGGAATAGTTTCCCATAAATTTTTCCATTGTTCCCAAATCCTCCTTACTATCGGGAGATAGCTCATGAACCAACACCCATTGATGCAGCTTGCATTGTCCTGAAATAGACCAAGTCAGTTGTATAATATTAGGTAAAATCAATGTAAAATATCAAATCAGATATTTTGGGCACGTAGAATAGGAATAAGACAATATAAATAATGCAGCTCCCATATTGGTAGAGCTATTAGGAAAATAGGAGATAGATTCAGAAGATGTCAAAGTGTAACAGTGTGCAACAAGAAATGTAATGTTTTTTTTAGATAAATAAAAGTGCATTTTCTATCATTTTTGTTATGTATGAGTGTGTTAGCATTTAGAAAGTAAATAAGCTCTTATACCTTCTTCTAGAAAAGGAAGCAAGGGCCACTTCTAGGCATAGAAGGACTGACTAACAGGTTTTCCTCTGATCTTTACTACAGCAGAATTTAGTTGGATACTTATCAATTTCTTTCTTTATTTTATACTAACCATTATGGTAGTTCCATGATTTTTCTCCATTCTTAGAATTTATTTTTCAGATTTCATAAATGTATGATCAGTGATAGACTAGTTAGACATGTGTCTTTCTTGTTTCATTTTTTTAGCAATTAAAATAGTTTGCAACCGTATTCTGGTTTCTTTACTTTTAGTAGCTTTACAAAGTTTTCAAGCATTTCATTTTTGATGTAAACTACTATGATACAAGACTGACAAACTTCTAAAACAAATCACTGATAGGTGTTCAACTTGTGTGTTTACTTCCAGCAATTTCCATTCTACAAAAGTAATTAGGTTTAATTTTTTTTCATTTCAATTATTGCAAGTACTTAGGTTTTAGTTTCTACAATTTAGAATTAGGTTTCCATTTCTGCAAGTAAATTAGTTATTTTGTGCAATATA
The DNA here is from genome assembly GCA_028583015.1 of Wollemia nobilis. Classification (NCBI taxonomy): domain Eukaryota; kingdom Viridiplantae; phylum Streptophyta; class Pinopsida; order Araucariales; family Araucariaceae; genus Wollemia; species Wollemia nobilis. The sequence goes on along the minus strand of JAQPPZ010016879.1, from coordinate 10,843,663 downwards.
GGATTAAAAATGTGATCAAAAACCCCCAACACAATTTGTTCTACCAATAAAACCTGTTGCTCCTAATTAAACTAAATTGCAGCCCTGCTTAAACCTTCTCTCATAAATAACCTTGGACACCACCATGGATTGAAAAATCATTGAGATTAAATGATGTTATTAATAACATGCATCAAAAAATACTAGAAAACCACATCTAGACCAACTCACACTTCTTGATGAGAGGCAGGTCAATGCTTTAGAGCATTTACGAGTTTATCAAGATCGCATCAAACGTGCTTACAATACCAAAATTCATCTACATGAATTCCAAGTAGGATATCTTATCCTTAAAGAGAACCAACAAAATACCAATGCATTACCACATCTTCATGACAAATTCATGGATAATTGGTTAGGTCCATACATTGTTACTCAAAGAGTGGATAGTGGTACTTACAGGCTTTCCAGTCTAGAGGGTGAGGAAGAAACCGAACCACTTAATGTTATACACTTAAGAGCATTCTATGCATGATTTGATTTATATATGTATATATACATGGATAATACACAAAAATATTTTCATACATTTCATTCATAACATTGCATTTCACTTGCATCTACATTCCAAAAACAATGCATCCACACACATTTCACAAAATTGCATTTCATACATTGCATTCACATCCGTATTTCACATTCCATATTAGAGATAATTTATTAAGTTCAACATCTTAATTGGTCCAATAAAATCATGTTGCCTTAATCAGGGACACCCTCACAACGTCATCCACACAATTTCACTAAGTCAAATTTTCATTTGTACAAACCACACATTCACAAGTCCTAGGTCCTACTGTTTTAAACAACCTCTAAAATATATGTCGAGTTATTTTTAGGGTCATTGTGCCTATACAATAAGAAAATCTTGGGTTGTGGGAATTGACTCCAAAACATTCTTGAACCAAACACAAATTCACATCTTAAAAACATATTGTGTCAAAAAGAGATAACACCATACTTGGTTTGAACTTTGAAGTGAAAGAGTCATCCTTGCTAGTCCCATCATGCAACATAGTCCATAAAAATAGTGGTTCTCACCACTACCACAAATATAAAAATAAAAGAAAGAGTGGGGAAAATCCCTAATAAAAACTCTAAATATTTTACATCACAAACCATTGATCATTAGGTTGTAATAATTGTACTACATTTCCAATAAAACAGTTAGGTAGTCACCCCCAAAACTTAAGAGATAAAAAACAAAAATCATGGACTACGGAGTTAGCCTCCATCGGAGCTATAGATTCTTGACTGGTAGTGGAGTATGCCCATGCGTGGTGATACATCTCTTTCCAAGAGACCTCTGATCGCTCATACAAATAAGCTAGCTTCCTAGTCTCATCCATAACAGGTTTACCCAATTTTATCAAGATGATTTAATGAACTCACTTGAACACACACTAGTTCCTGATTACCTTGAGTCATTACTATGCTCTTGATTCAGTAAATGAATTAACTACACACACATTTTGTCCTAGATAAATTAGGTGGTATTAGTAAGTTTGTAGGATATCGCTAGGATGTTTAAGTCTCTGTAAAATAGTCAATTTTCCATATCAACATCCATATATTCTTCCTTATAAACATACATATATTCTTTCATGTTGACATCCATGACACTTCATGAGCCATTCATCACATATGCCACCATGTCTGGTGCCCCTAATTACACAAAAATGCTAGAAAATGGCCAAGCAAATATCTAAACTATAAATGATCATTAGCATACATTGCACCTTGCATTAATCATCCATAAATTCCACCTTGCATTAATCATCCATACATACCACCTTGCATTAATCATACATGCATTCCACCTTGTATTAATAATCCATACATTCCACCTTGCATTAATCATCCATATAAACATGCATTTCATAAAAATAATTCATACAAAAACATATAGAAAAAAGGTAAAAGCCATGTATATATATGTATAAATCACATGTACAATGAGTGCCAAAAGGCTACATGCTATGGAGCACCAAGGATCATATAAAAAAGTGCATCTACGCACTAAGCTACATCCTACAAGAGGACCCCTATGATATAGTAGGAGCCTTAGACCTAGACCTATACCTAGACTCACTACGCCTAGCACCCTCAAATATAGATGAGGTCGAAGGATCAGGAAGTGGAATATGATGCTCCTTAAACCTATCCTCCAATGCCTTGATATACATATGTCGAGACCAAATATGTGCTATGTTGACATTATGTTGATGCTCTCTCTCTACTAGCTCTACCTAGAGCCTCATAATCCTTGCATCCTACTCCACTACCTACTGCTCCAACTGTGCCCAATCCTCCTCGCTTCGACTTGGAGGTCCATCCAAAACCTCCTCTGCATCCTCCCCATCTCCATCATCTTCCCCAATATTGGGAGCCTGCTACACTACATCCTTAGACCTCTACCTTTAACTATCAAATAAAATGTGCCACTGCTACTTGGGGGTCTCTTGGGTCCCCTCATCCTTGGCCTCTTGAATCCCCTCATCCCTAGCATCACCATCACCATCCCCACCAGCTTCTCCTCAAGGTAGTACCCATGGTGGCTAAGTAGTGAACCGCACATCATACTCCATGATCATACCAGTATCATCTATATCTAGGAGGTCCACCTCCTCATAATATACATAGGCCACCCTCCATGGCTCCACCCATGGTAGCCCCATCTCCTCCCGATGTCTCCTATAGTGCACGAGCTCATCTAGTACATCCTACATCAACCCAAATTTTTTAAGCACTCGTGGGAACTAAAAGTAATTCATATCACTTTGATGTCTTCCAACAATCCACCGAGCCTACCACACTCACTGCAAGTTATCTCCATCACCAGTCCACCTACAAGTCCACCATGATCTCCATATCACTTGGTCAAATGTTAGTCCAACCCATAGCTCCCAGTGCTACTGGCTTGTCCTCACTAACTGAATCGATTATACCTCCTTAGCTAACACCCATATCCTAGCTTAGGGTTTCTCCCTACCCAAGACCTCTATCGGTAATCCCTCCGATAGAGCAACATTGAAGTGCTCCCAACCCTAGCACTGCAATAATAAACTGCACCCCAATCCCTTCCTCCCCTACCTCATCACCTCATATAGCTCCCGGTACAGCTTCACCAATAAGGTGGAATCCCATGCATACACCTATCACCTAGTGAGCATATCATTCATTACTCCTATTAGGTTCCAAGGGAACCTACACCTAGTGCTATTTTAGGCCATGATGTTAGCCAACATGAACATCACCAAGGATCATAGGGCATCCAACTACTTGTCCACATACATGAAAAAGTATGGTATACCTCTGCTCTCCACCCTCACATTGTACCATACATTCCCAAACATTCTCATCATCTCCATATTTTGGTTAAGCCTAAACTCAACTTAGATTTCCTTCACTGGCACCTTGAGGATGTGATATACATCCTCCAAGGTCATCGTCACCTCACTTGTGGGGAGCTAAAATGTCCCCCTATCTACATCCCACCTCTTTGCCAAGGTAGAGAGGTACCCCTCATCAGCCCTCACTACATCCACTCGGGCTACCTCCACTAGCCCCACCTCCAATAACTGCCACTCCTCATCCAAAACTATCTTCCTCCTCCCAGGGATATAGGGAGAGAACCGGTGCCAAGCATCCAAAATCCTAAGCTGCACCACAACACAAAATGTTTGTTAATAATTTTGTAAAAAAAAAAAATCACAAAAACATAAACATTTTTGCACAATATATAATCAAAGGTGTTACCTCAACATCTTGTACTCTATTCACAACCCCAACCTCTGCACCCACTCCCTCCACCGCCATAGCTTTCACACTCCAAACACTTCACCTCACCTTAATCCACTCTCCCAGACACAACTTCTTCAACTACCAAACACACAAATGAGCTTGGTTTCTCATCTTGGCAGCCATTTATAGCTGCTTTAGGCATGTTGAGATGAAAATGGATATTTATTGGTGCACTGAAGCACCCATGGGATTTTGTGCACTGAAGCACCCATGGGATTTTTCAGAGCCCCTAAACATCGATAGGTATTTTTATAGACCAAAAATACCAATGGTTATTTGGTGTCATATTACACAGAAGGAGAAAAACATCACAAAATAGTGTCTTAACTTCACAAAATCACTCCAAACTACATCCATACACCAATTTCATCAATTTATTAGGTTTTGTGAAGATTCCAACTAATTTGGATGCATAATTTTTGTTTGCAACCACATATTGCAAATTAAAAAAATAAGTTACAAAAGCACCCCAAAAGGGTACAAATATTCAAAAAACAATGATCATCATCATTTTCATTATGCATATATCATGACATTGCCATTTCAAATCATCATTTGTACATTTTCCAAGCTCAAATAACATTCAAGTGAATCTCGTATCTAGTGGGATTTTCTACATACTTGGTGATTGCAGTGATTTGCATCCATGCAATTTGATAAGATGACAAATCTACCATAAGAATGCTTGGTCATTTTCATCATCACATATATCCTTGTTCAAAATCATAATCATCTTTGGTACTTCAAATTTTGTGTGAATCCTTGCCAAGAACAATTTGCACAAACATTGTCATTGATGGCCTAGTTCGTGGGGCTTAAAAACATGGGCAAAATAAAATGTCATCATTTCAAATTTCCTTGATAGTCATCATGGTGACTGGATTTAGCTAGGGTGATTGGTTCTAATCCTAGAAATGATTTGAAAGTCACTAGTTGGCCCTATGAAGTTGACTACTTTTACTCTTTGTATATTTCATCTTTGCATATCAAAGATGCTAGAATGCATATTCTTAAACAACATTGAATCACCCCAAATTTGGGGCAACCACATTTGGTTTTAACTTTCCCACAATGGGATACATCCTACATAATCATGGCATCTGCACTTGGAAAAATCCCTTCATCTGTAGGGGCAAAAATAAACACATTCTCCATCACATTTTCGCAAAACCCTTCATATTTTGGGGTAAAAATAGATGCATCATGTTGCGGGCCAAACAAGGTTAACTTATTTCCTACTTTTGTCACATGCCCATGCATTTAATTTATCAACCTAGGGAGCTTCGTAAACTTGCAAAGGGTATTGAACAAGATTGCTTACAAACCACTTGAGATGAGTCCACTAGTTCTACTATTGGGGGGTGTTTTAAAAAAATGGTCGTCAATCATTCATACACTCCTCAATAATTTATGTAAAAACAATTAAATCTATAGAAATGAAATATTCATGCATTCATAGAAGTAAACCTACTACAATACGGGAAATAACAATGTGATAAACAATCTTATAAAAGTGGTAAAATAATCTAGAAAACACAAGAAAAATAGGGGAAGAAATACTGGCTTGGAGTAGGCCCAGGCTCCAACAGCTTCCTCCCAGCTAAACACGCACTTAGAAACTCTTAGAACTATATTATAATTATCAAAATATTAAAATGCTTCTTCTGTATATCTATCTATAATTAATATAAAAAATATTCTATATCTTTTAGAGAGGTTTGCGTGTGTTTATATAGCACACCCGCAGATCTTCTGTTACAAAGAAGTTATAACAGTCGATTCATTCTAGAATAAACTAAGATAGTATCATAAATGTGATCGACGTCTACTAAAATTGACATTCATTTCTAATGGTGGCATGTTCACTGATTGGTTTGTGCTTCACCTAGCATTGGTAGGATGTTATCATATGTCGGTGTGATCCCTAATTTAAATATACATGACATAGAGTTGGAACTGCACCAATCGATGTTGTCCACATCATGCTTGTCTGGTCAACGGGTGAAGAACAGGGGCACCTTCCCTATGAGGAAGGTGCCTAAGCATGTCAGATGCCTTATCTATGCAGAAGGTGCCTTACTGCCATTGGTGCCTTCTTAGAGGAGGAAGGCGCTTATCTTCTGTTGTTGCCTTCCTGTGAGAGGAAGGCATTTGCCTTCTAGTGGTGCCTTCCTATCGATGCCTTCCTTATGAGAGGAAGGTGCTTGCCTTCTAGTGGCACCTTCCTTATGGGAGGAAGGCACTTGCCTTCTAGTGGCACCTTCCTTATGATAGGAATGTGCATGTCTTTCCTTGGCACCTTCTTGGAAGAGGAAGGCGCCTACTTACGCTTGGTGCCTTCCTAGAAGAGGAAGGTGCCTACCTTCTCTATGTTGATTCCAAAAGAAACAAGGTGCCAGGTCCATGAAAAGACCTCGACTGATCCAAATATGACTAAATCAACTACAATTCCACAAAAACACACTAAAAACACACAAATTAGATAACACACATAATTTCATCAAATAATTATATAATCATTCATAAACATATGCAATCCTTATTATACAGTCACATAATAATCAAGAAAATGTATACAAAATATGAGCATTTCTGATGCTCATCATCCCCCCATGCCTAACATATGCCATGCCCTCATGGCATGAAAACTATAGGTAGCCCTATTGACCCCTCATCATTGTTGTTTCTTGGTGGATCCATCTGTACCTACGGCCCGTGTCTGCCTCTTCTACATGCTGGCATATGGAGGTGTGACTCCCCTTTTTCTACGTGGATCTACAGGTGCTGCTGTCAGCTATGCTTTCCTCATCCTGGTCGCTATCGGTGGTGATTGAACCAATGTCGTATCTGCTGCCTAAAATGTAGATTTTGTAGCTTGCCATAGGTCAGTGTCTGGAGGTCTGATCAATGTAAAAGGGATATCTAAATTATCCCTCTTGAGATTAACTACTTGGGCTTTGTCCAATCGGTCTACTTCAAGAGTAAGCCCTGTGTTCTCCTTTGCAATAGCAATGGCCTCCAATTCAGGGCCATATACCCCCCATCATTCAAAATACCTTGTTATCATGGAGTGTCATCCCCAAGATGACCCATAAATCTCCCAGAACTGGCTGTCCTCTATCGGATTGATGTAGATACCAAAGTCCCCCTGCATCCTTGAGGTTGCATTCATGGTATCCTTAGCTGATATTATCTCTTTGAGTAGTAGTTCAAACTATTTTCACCTCTCTGCAAATGGTTGCATATCCCACTCATCTTCTTTTGGCTCGATGAAGGTCACCTTCCTGGACCCTTTTCCTTTGGCCTCTACAGAAAATGCAGCGGCTCGAATAGGGGTTTTCCCTTTCTCCATCCAAGGGACCTGCTCTGTAGTCCCTGGAGTTTTCTCCTCACTCTACGGGACCTGTTTTGATGTCCCTAGGGATGCTTATTCACCCCCCTGTCTATCTTGTTCTGACCCCTCAGGTCCTTCTCTTCCTTCCTCAGGTCCAGGGAGTTCTTCCTTATCCCCTGGTCCTATTTTCTGTTGTTGGCCCTCTTCCTACTCTGTATCACTCAGGATGATGATAGGGGGTGTTGTGGGACTTCTTTCCCTTTCACTCTTGAAAACAAAGGAATTCTTCCTTGCCTCCAGGCTGCTCTGTCAGGCATCTGATTGAAATTCTCCTGAATAGAATGCTCGTTCTACAGATGTGGGAGAATTCTTCGGGACTTCTTTTGCCCAGTCAATTTGGGTTGATGCATCCCTTATTTCTATTCCCCTATCCTAGAGTAGCTGGTTCTCCTCCCGTAACTTCCATACCATTCATCTTTCTCATTCTTTCAATTCCCATCTATGCTTGTTCTGGCAGTCCTCCAAAATTTTTTAGGCCATCCAGTAATTGGTTTGCCACTCCAGAACTTCCTCCAAGGCTACATTAACCTGATCATTGCTCCCAAAAGTCCCTGCATATTGTGGGATTTGGTTTGTCAATTCTTTGAGGTTTTGGGCTGCAACGTCGACTTTTGGGTCTCTCTATTCTTCCTCTATCGAGAGGAGGAGTCACCGCAGGTGTTTCCTCCTAGGAACTGGTTCTGGTGGCCGAAACTCAGCCTCGCTGCTAATAAGTGGCGCTCCTTCCTCTTCATACTCGAGCACTGGGGAATGCCCTCTTTCCTCTATGCATTCGGACACTGGTGAATTCCCTCTTTCTTCCATAAAATAGGGCAATGCCAATTCTCGATACTTGCCATCTCCTTTGTAGGGCTTCCCTCTTCTTGCCCTATTTCGGCAACATCCTGTTGCCTTTCTTGGCCGCCATCTCCCTCTATGTTAGGGTTCTGCCTCTACACTTCTGCATGGCGTACCAGTGCTGATATTAGCCCATGGTGGGCCAAGGTGGACGGTGCTCCCTTATGGTACCTAGCCGCTTCTTCCTTCAGGGCATTTTATATGTAGAAGGGCACGTTCAACTTCCTTCCATGCACAAGGTGATTCAGAAACTACACATGGTTAGCATGCAAATAGGTATACTTCCTGGTGCATGTAAATAATTGAGCAACTTGCTTGAACATATTCCATAGATTCATGGGAAGGCTGCTTTTGGGTAGCCCTTCCTTATCTATCTGCACATTTTCTCTTGGCAGCAGCACTTTGGCGTACGGCTTCAACAGTCCGCATTTGTATATGCATTCCCTTGTGAGGGGTAATCCAGTCGCCTACGAGATGTATTCGGGGGTGACTGGAATTTCTACCCGTTGCACCTGAGCTACGTCACCCCTCAAGGAGGCAGTGAATTCCTTGATTGCCTCCATATACTAGCCCTGACTGACCAAGGTACAGTATTCAAACCATCCCTCGGCCTTGAACTATGTTTTTACCACTCCCCTGATTCCTTCCGTATCACTCGACTCATTCTTCTTCATCATGTGATTCTTTGACCTTCCTCCCATGGCGCATTCCCTTACTACTATGTTTTTTCTGTCCTTACTTCTTTAGGAAGGCACCTTATTATAGGGAAGGCACCTAACCTTAGCATTTAATTCTAGGGTACACCTTTTGAGCCATATCATTGGCACATGGTTCCGACCATGGGGGATATGATTTTTATGACGACAATATTTTTTTTTGGTATGAATAATTATATAAATATTTGAGTTAGTATACACATACTTTATTTGGTGTTTTGTGTGTCATGAAGAGCGTTGATTCACTGATTTGTGACACAGAGGAGGGGTATGGTCATCTGATGCCACTCGTTCGTGTGGTGATTTCATTTCTATTAAGGCATCTGGGAGACTTAAGTGCCAGTTGTACACGGAAGGTGCTTATGTGGTTCCTTCCTGATGTGGAAGGTGCTTATGTGGTGCCTTATTGATGTTGTCGGTGCTCTCTGATTAGATGTGCCTTCCGGTGGTGGAAGGTGCATCGATGCCTTCCCGATGTGGAAGGTGATTATATGGTGCATTCCCTATATTTTTGGTGCTCTTTGAATGGATGCACCTTATGGTGGTGGAAGGCGTCTCTGATTGGATGCGCCTTTCAATGGTGGAAGGCGTATCTGATTAGATGTGCCTTTCGGTGGTGGAAGGCACCTCTGATTGGATGCGCCTTTCGGTGGTGGAAGGCATCTTTTTTATGATGGTGCCTTCCTACTACGGAAGGTGCTTCTGAATGGGTGTGCCTTCCCAATGTGGAAGGTGCCTCGGTCTGTATGTGCCTTCCCGATGTGGAAGGCACCTCGGGATTTTTTTTTTTGTGGCGCCTTCCAGCCACGAAAGGCACCTATATATATATATATATATATATATATATATATATATATATATATATATTGTGTGCACCTTCTCTATAAGGAAGGCACCTTCTTCTGGCGGGACACCTTATTTATAAGGAATGCACCTTATTATGGTTGGGTGCCTTCTTTATAAGGAAGACGCCTTCTTTTGGTGGGGCACCTTCTTCATACGAAAGGTGCCTTCTTCTGGCCGGGCACCTTATTTATAAGGAAGGCACCTTCTTCTGGCTAGGTGCCTTCTTTATAAGGAAGGTGCCTTATTCTAGCAGGGTGCCTTCTTCATACGGAAGGTGCCTTCTTCTTGGCAATCATGTTGTGATTGACTGGGAAAGGGTGATCAAGCCTTCTCAGTCTCACTTCACGCTACCTTAGCTTCTACCTATGAGTGCCGGTGTTGAAATGCTGAGCCAAATCAGGCATGGTTTCCCAGATACCTATTCCTCGTGCTGTCAGGTCTTCCACCTACAAAAAGCAAATGAAAATAAGTTAAAATAAATGTAGTTAGACGCATTCCTTGCCTGTTAGGCCCTGGATTGGGATGCCTATAGTTTGCATGCAGGTCTCGTCCCTACAAAACACACCATAAGAAAAAAACTAAATTAACTAATTTTGGTGAGCACCTCCATGCCCACCATTTTTCTTGTTAAGAGTTTGGTCTAGATCTAACAATATGGGGTCTCCCCCATGTCTATTCTGGATTCCACCTATAAGGTTTTGGATGTGTTATAGGGGCACAATCGATGGCCATTGACCATTAACACGGTGTTGCTGTCGTCAATTGTTCTAATGCGCACTACCCCATTCTTGATGAGCTCTACCACCTCATACGGTCCCATCCATCCTTGCATTAATTTACCTTTTCTTTCTTGGAACCGATAATCATACAACAACACTCATTCTCCTTCTTGGAACTACTTCAGTTTAATGTGGCGATCATGCCACCACTTTCTTTGCTTTTGTATGATTTTCGTTCTCTGCAAAGCATCCATTTAGATTTCATCCAACTGATCTAGCTATCGAATACTTTCTTCTTGAGCGTCATCCAAGCTCAAGTTCAATTCTGAAGCCATCCTCAATGTCTTGATTTCAAATTCAATGGGCATCATCGCACTCTTCCCATAGAACAGTTGGAAGGGTGTGAAGCCTGTGGTGGATTTCCACATGGTATTATATGCCCAGACTGCCTCCAACAACCTTGTAGCCTAATATTTTCTGTGTTACTGCATGGTATTTGTCAGGATTTTCTTTATTTCTCTGTTTGTCACTTCCACTTGCCCATTTGCCTGTAGATCGTAGGGTGTAGTTGTATTGTGTTGAAATCTGTATTGCTCCATTAGCTCCTTGATCAACTTGGAGGTAAATTGAGGCCCTTGGTCTATTGTTATCTCTCTAGGGACCCCAAATCATGTAAAAATGTGGGAAAATAAGAAATTAGCAACTGTTATTTCTTTTGAATCTCTCAATGCTTGAACTTCAACCCATTTGGTGATGTAATCTATACAAACCAAAATAAACCTCCTCCCTATTGAAGGTGGATTAATTGGTCCCACGAAGTCCATGCCCCACTTATCGAAAGGTTCTAGGTGTACCTGATGCTAGAGGGGCATTTCATCTCGATGGGTTGGTCTACCCATTCTTTGGCATTCATCACACTTGCTAGCATACGCAACTGCATCCTTGAATAGAGTGGGAAAAAAGTACCCAACCTGTAGGATTTTGTAGGCAGTTCATTTCCTTGCAAAGTGTCCTCTGCATGGTTCATTGTGACATGCTTTGAGTACTTTTGAGAACTCCTATTCTGCTACGCATCTTCTTATAATCTGATCATGTCCTATTTTGAACAGGAGGCCATTAATCCATAGGAACGATGTGCTTTTATCTATGACCGCCTACTTTTCTCAGAAAGAGAGAGTAGGCGAGGTTCTTCCGATGGCCAAGTAATTGGCTATATCTGTGTACCATGATATTTTCTCACTAATGGTGAACAAATGTTCATTCAAAAATTGGTCTTCCACTACTGTATGGTATATCGATATCAATCTAGATATAAAATCTGCTACAACGTTGTCCTTGCCTGGTTTGTCAACTATTGTGATGTCAAATTCCTATAGTAACAAGAGCCACCTGATAATTCTTCCGCCAATGGCCGGCTTGCTCATCAAGTATCTGATAGTTGCATGGTCCATGTGGAAAATTACCTTATACCCGGTGATATAATGGCAAAATTTGTTTATGGCATGCACAACTGCAAGGAACTCCTTCTCCATCACCATTTAGTTGAGCTCAACTCCTACCAAGTTTTTGCTGACATAGTAGATGGCGTAAAATTCTTTGTCATCCTTCTATCTGAGGACTGCTCCAATCACATTATTGGATGCATCACAATAGATATGGAATGGTATGGCCAATTTTGGTCCTCTTAAAATCGATGTGGATATCAATTTCTCTTTAAGCAACTGAAATGCTTCTTCGCAGTCTTCCATCCAATTGAACTCCACATATTTAGATAATAGAGTGTGCAGTGGTTTTGCAATTTTGTTGAATTCAGCGATAAATCGCTGATAGTACCCAGCTGATCCAAGAAAACTCCTCACCTCTCTCTGCATTCTGGGGTTGGGTAGGTCTCTAATGACCTCAATTTTTCTTTTATCAATCTTTATTCCTTTTGCAAAGAGGTGGTGTCCCAGTACGATGCCTTCTTGCATCATCATAAAGCATTTCTCGTTGCTCAAGGACAAATTTTTTTCCTTGCTTCTTTCAAGAACTCTTTCCAAGTTTGTCATTGCTTCGTCAAAGGTTTATCCATAGATGATGAATTCATCCATGTATACTTCGACCGTGTCTCCCATCATGTCTAAAAATATGCTAAGCACCACCCTTTAAAATGTGGCAGGTGCGTTGCACAATCTGAAAGGTAATACTTGATAGGCAAATGTTCCCCATGGGTAGGTGAACGTTATCTTATCCTAATCTTCCTCTCCTATCTAGATCTAGTTGTATCCATTGAATCCATCCAAGAAGGAGAAATACTTCCTCCCTGAGAGTGTATCCAAGACTTGATCAATGAAAAGGAGCAAGAAGTGGTCCTTCTTGGTTGCTTTGTTTAACGCTTTATAGTCCACATAGATTCTCCATTTTCCATTATTTTTAGGTACTACCACTAATGGTGATACTCACTCACTGTCAAAAATTAGATAGATGAATTTCATAGTCAAGAGTTTTTGCAGTTCTTCCTTGATAATGTCTTTAATTGTTGGATTCATTTTTCTCTGTGATTGCATGCTTGGAGTTGCTTGATCATCTAGGTATATACGATGGGTACAGATCTCTAGGCTGATACCCTTCATATCTGAGTAATCCCATGCAAATACCTGTTGGTGTCTAACTAGGAGCTCTTCTACTTTTGTGAATTATGTGGGAGTAAACCAACTGCTAACATTCAATGTTCTTCCTAGCCCGACGTGTATCTGTTGAACGTGGTGATCTTGGGTGCCAGCCAATGGTGATCCAGGTGTGGAGATGGAGGACTCCCCATGGAGGAACTCCATAATAGCACCATATTCATCTTTTTCTGCCAACTCATCCAACGTCATCACTGGTTGGATCATGGATAGCTCAAGATTTTCATGCTCAATCAACATGGGTTCTCCTACTGAGTCGATGGACTGTGCTGGGGGTGAAATAGTCAATATTTTAATGTTTCGTCCATCGAATATGGTCATCAACCCATATCGACAGCTGATGTATGGTAGGGTACCTAGGAATAGATATTTGGGGATATATTATTATATTGTATAAGGGTTGGCATGGGCCACACATAACCCAAGGTTGATTGTATTATAATATTATATTATATTTTAATATAATATAATATTAGTAGTAGGCTCTCCAAAGTAGAATAAGAATATGGATATATAAAGAAGAGATATTTGTCATTGTAAGGATTTCATATCATTGAAGAAGAATCTTATGTAATCGTCATGCCCACGAAGTGGCCTCTCATCTTGGGAGATCTTGTGGAGTTATTCCTTCCTTAAGGATTATTATTGGTGTTTCCCTACCTTAAGGGTATTATCTATCTCTCTCTCATTTGTGGATTGTTATTGTGGATAATGTATTTGTGGATGAATGATTTGATATTTTTGCATATTGGTGAATGGTTCATGTTTAATAATAAAAAGTTATGCAACAAGTGGTATCAGAGCAACGATTTTGGCAAAGTGGGGATTTTTGTGTGAAACCCTAGAATTAGGGCAATTTTTTTTTGGAAAAACATCTCATCTTTCAGGAGCCATATCTTTGTGCAAGTTTATCCGATTCAAGCGATTCTTGGATCAGATTGTGCAAAATTTGAAGAGCTTTAAAATGAGTGGTCATATGATGGAATCTGAGCAGTATTGATGGAGATACGACCTTTTGAAGTTAGTATCCAGAACAAGGATAGTGACAAATTTTGCTGATTTTTTCTGGAAAAATGTCTCATCTTTCAGAAGCCATATCTTTGCGATAGCTAATCCGATTGAGGCGATTCTTGGATCAGATTGTGCAGCATTTGAAGAGATTTAAAATGAGTGGTCATATGATGGAATCTGAGTAGTATTGATGGAGATACAACCTTTTGAAGTTAGTATCCAGAACAAGGATAGTGACGAATTTCGCTGATTTTTTTTGGAAAAACGTCTCATCTTTTAGAAGCCATATCTTTGCGACAGCTAATCCGATTGAGGCGATTCTTGGATCAGATTGTGTAGCATTTGAAGAGATTTAAAATTAGTGGTCATATGAAGGAATCCAAGTAGTATTGAGGGAGATATGACCTTTTGAAGTCAGCCATCTGGAACAAGGAAAGTGACAAATTTTCAAGTCGCGAATTTTTCAAAAGACAATTTGTTTAGTTCGGGTAAGCAAATCAGTTGCACTTTATTTTGTTTGGAAGAAAAATTGCAGATCTAGTTGTCTATGTGGAATTTTAGCTTCAAATCAGTGGAAAGATATTTATTTCCATAAAACCCTAGTTTGCATTAGGGCATGATATATATTTTCATGAAACCCTAGATTTGCATTATCTGGAGGTGAACTTATGGAGCTAGAAATATTTTCTGGAGAAGATGATATTGATGTTAGGGAATGGTGGAAAACATTTAGGTCTCCATATCATAATATTTCTTTTGAGAAATCCTTCCTTGATATATGTTTTAAAGGGAAAGCTTTGTCTTGGTGGATAAAATTTTGTAAAGAAAGGAATAATGAATATACTTGGGATGAAATAGAGCATGAATTCTTGAGTATATGGGATCCATATTATATAGATTACCTAATGGATATCATCGAAGATGATGAAAAGAAACTACAGGAAACTCAAAATGAGCGGAATGCAATAAAAGGAGAATGTGAAGTTTTAAAGAAACAGAATGAAGACTATGAAAAAGAAATAAAATTACTCAAGAAGAAAGAGGAAAAGGTCAGGGAAGATAAAAAAGATGTCGAGTATGCGACAGAGGAAACCATACCTTTGGTAGAAGATAAATTAGAAAATGGACAAAGGAATTTGTTTGAATCTAAAAAGTCTATTATGCGAGGTTCATGGAAGCATTCAAAAGGAACAGGTTATTATTTCCATTGACCCTGGTAGTAGATATAATTTTATTAATATTGCTTTGGCTAAGAAGTTGCAAGTTCAAGCAACAAAAATCAAGGACATACAGCTAGAGGGTGAGAATGTTCAGATTTTTGAAGATTTAAAGATCACCATGGATAAATATGTTTTACATTCAGATTTCTATGCTATTGAGATGGATGATAAGGATATTGTTCTTGGTTATCCTTGGTTAGATTCTTTGGGTACTATTAACATTAATGTGCAAAAGAAGTTTATGAATTTATGGTACAGGAAAAAGAAGATAACATTACAAGATATTTCTCAGCTTAAGGAGCAGGGATCCAAGGAAAATCAAGAAGCGGTTGTAGAGAAACAAATTGAAGAACCTGAAACAAAATCCAAGAAGGCCGTAGTAGCAAAAGAGTCCATGGAAGAAGTAGCAAAAATTGATTCAGTGGAAATAACAGTAACAGAGTCCAAGGAAGCTTTGATAGAAGAGCACAAGGACACACCAAACAAAGAGAACATGAAAGAACAATGTGTAGAGGAATTTAAAATAATGGAGCCAAATGTTGAGAAGTCAAAGAAGGTAGAACATCAAGTAAAGGTTGCACCATATCGCCATCCACACCACCATGAGCGAAAACAATATTGGAGGCATGGTTCAAGGCAACAATATTATGGTTCTACATGTAATCAGAAGGGCACCAACTATGGTAGTGTTTGGCAAAGAAAGCATAGTGATCATGGTTTTCAGCATGGTTCATCAGCATCAAGGAACAAGTGGACCCATCATTCAAGTTATCAAAATACATCAATAGAAGCATGGAGCCAACGAAGCAAATTTGGATACTCAAGTAACAAAATGGCGTACCAGCATCATCGGGTTTCACTTGGATGGATGGATGATCGATATTGGTACCAATTGCTAACATTGCTTAGCAAATCATACTATCAGGTTTCTTCATATGTTTCGAGGACGAAACATTTGTAAGGAGGGTGGCATGGTAGGGTACCTAGGAATAGATATTTGGGGATATATTATTATATTGTATAAGGGTTGGCATGGGCCACACATAACCCAAGGTTGATTGTATTATAATATTATATTATATTTTAATATAATATAATATTAGTAGTAGGCTCTCCAAAGTAGAATAAGAATATGGATATATAAAGAAGAGATATTTGTCATTGTAAGGATTTCATATCATTGAAGAAGAATCTTATGTAATCGTCATGCCCACAAAGTGGCCTCTCATCTTGGGAGATCTTGTGGAGTTATTCCTTCCTTAAGGATTATTATTGGTGTTTCCCTACCTTAAGGGTATTATCTATCTCTCTCTCATTTGTGGATTGTTATTGTGGATAATGTATTGTGGATGAATGATTTGATATTTCTGCATATTGGTGAATGGTTCATGTTTAATAATAATAAAGTTATGCAACAATGTAGGTGTCATCTGTTGCCAGCCATGGCCTTCCCAAGATGAGTGGGTAACCTCCCAGCCTAGTTTTAGATTGCAAGACTAAAAATTTGGTTGAGTATTCCCATGCGTTGACTGTCACTATTACATCTTCCAACATTCCTTCTAGTGTTACGGTCGATCGATTAGCCAGCTACAACACTATCATAGTGGGTTTTAGGTTTGTGAGTTGTAGTCTCTTCATGGTCTCCTGAGGCATTACATTGATGGTTTCTTCGAGATCGACCAACATATTGGACAGGGAATGCCCCTCAATTTTTACAGTCAGCATCGGGCTGCCCGAGCCTGCATACTTCGGATGACACATTTTTCCCATCATCAAATCTGCTAGTTTACCCATGACATTGATAGTCTAGGTTGCTCTTCATCCTAGCTTCCTTAGACACATATCTCTTATCGCATTGGTATATATCAGAACATCTCGGATGGCTTGAAATAATGGAATTGTCACGATGAGGTTCTTCAAGCTAGATAAGATATCAAACTTCGACTACGTTACTTCCCTCTATTCTTGCAGATGATTGGGAAATGGAGCCTTTTCTCTCTCAGGTGTTTCTTCTATCACCTCTTCTACAAGAGGTGTTTCTACCTCTTCCTCCTCTTCTACCAGTGGAGGCGTTCCTACTCCTAGTTGTCTACCAGACCTAAGCTGAATATGGTACATCGGATACATCTCACCCTCCATATTGTATGCTAGATGGTTCACCCTATTATTCATATTTGTCATCGGTTGTGCGGGTAGCTACGCAGGTCTCACTATTGGCAACATCGATAAATTTTTTGGGGGGTGAGCTGGTGCTACATTCTGTGGAGCTTGATTCCACATAGTGTGGCCTCTCCACTATTGCCCAGGATATGGATATGACATCCATGGCTGCTGGTTCGAGAATGCTACTAGGGGTGCATTGGACCAGGGTGATGGACCCCACCACCCCATGTTAGGTGGTTGAGGTGGGCCTTGGTGCATGTATGGTCCTCCCCCATATGATGTCATTCTGTTTGGCATATTCCTCATAGGGGGTTGTGGCAAACTCTTCTAATTGCTTATGAAATAGGCATCCACACTTTCAACATCCTCCTGATTACTAGGCAGTTGCGGGCACAATCAAGTTTTATGGTTCAGCCTACAAAATGCATATACTCTGACTTTGTTCTTTGGGAATGCATTCTTTGCATGCTTCCCTTTGCATTTTGGAAAGAAATAAGCCAATGTTGCTTCATTTTCTTACTTCTTTTTCTCTAACAGTAGCGTATCCATCTGTAATGCTAGAGATGAGAGCATTTCACTCTTTAAATCTTCCAGCATGTTACCTATTTCTTTCTTCATGACTGAAGTAGTCACTTTCATGGTTCTAGAAGTGGTCTTGCCTCTCCTTCTTGAGTAGTTTCAACATAGTTGTCAGATATCTTCCATAGCATGCTGGTAGACATCACCTCCAAAGATCATGTTAAGAGCCTCTAGTGATTCATTGGTAAGTCTTCTCAAAAATATGCTTTTGAGGGACTTATCAGATAGTTTCGTGTGAGGAGATCATTGAAGATTGAAGTCCTTGAGAGACTCATATTCTTTTTGTGTTATGCTCAAGACCTCTTCTTTGGAGTCTCTTGCCCTCTTAAAATCTTGGTATTTCTCTAAAAAGAGCTTCTTTAGTTGATCCCAAGTGGCAATGTGTTTGTCTCCCAGACTGATGAATCATCGTAGAGCTGCATCTTTCAACATGGAAGGAAAGAGTTTCAGCTTCTACGTATCATATTTTTAGTCCACAGACCTGCATAATACACCAAAATTAAATAAAAATAGGTTAGGGTCCTCAGTTGGGTATCCTATGAAGGTCAAAATGTGAGCAGGGGATATGTTTTTCATTTTGGTATCTCCTACTCCTTCATCAATCAGGAAACTAAAGCCAGATGAGACTTCTTCGTTGTCATCCATTTTTTTTAGAAAATATGGTCTCTAATGCAGTATTTATGGCCTTATGGTCATTTAATACTTTCTAAGTCAAGGCTCTAAGGTTGTCTGGTGTTATCGTATGATATTCTATAGCTTTCCATAATAGGGCTTCCTCTAAGGGTGTCCTATTAAATAGGGGATTTATGATGATTCGTTCTTCCCCACGTTGATGGGATGAGGAGGCATTTTGCACAAAGTGCAGCTCCTCACTCCAATGGATTACTGGAGGTGGGTCGGGCGAGTCTAATTCAAATTCAAAATGTTTGGCTGACTTAGGTTTTGATGGATTGGTTTTTATAAACTGATCGTCAGGTCCCCTTCTTCTCGAAGAACTCATACAAGGTTAGATGGAAGGTTTCCAGGTATTGTAGATAATCTAGTTGAGATGCTTCCCTGGCAATGATGCAAAAATGTTGTGGGCCAAACAAGGTTAACTTATTTCCTAGTTTTGTCACATGCTCGTGCATTTAATTTATCAACCCAGGGAGCTTCGTAAACTTGCGAAGGGTCTTGAACAAGATTTCTTACAATACCACTTGAGATGAGTCTGCTAGTTCTCCTATTGGGGGGTGTTTCAAAATGGTCATCAATCATTCATACAATCCTTAATAATTTACATAAAAACAATTAAATCTATAGAAAGTAAATATTCACGCATTCCTGGAAGTAAACCTACTGCAATACGGGAAATAACAATGCAATAAACAATATTATAAAAGCGGTAAACTAATCTAGAAAACACAAGAAAAATAGGGGAAGAAATACTAGCTTGGAGTGGGCCCAGGCTCCAGTAGCTTCCTCCCAGTTGAACATGCACTTAGAAACTCTTAGAACTATATTATAATTATCAAAGTATTACAATGTTTCTTCTGTATATCTCTCTATAATTACTATCAAAAATATTCTATATCTTTCAGATAGGTCTACGTGTGTTTATATAGCACACCCATAGATCTTATATTACAAAGAAGTTATAACAATCGATTCATTCTAGACTAAACTAAGACAATCTGGTAAATGTGATTGACGTCTGCTAAAATTGGCATTCATTTCTAATGGTGGCATGTTCACTGATTGGTTTGTGCTTCACCTGGAATTGGTAGGACGTTCTCATATGTCGATGCGATCCCCAATTTAAATCTACATGACGTAGAGTTGGAACTGCACCAATCATTGTTGTCCATGTCGTTCTTATCTGGTCAATGAGTGAAGAATAGGGGTGCCTTCCCTATGAGGAAGGTGCCTAAGTATGTCAGGTTCCTTCTCTATGTGGAAGGCGTCTTACTATTGAGCAAGGTGCAGCAAGAGTATTGTCATTGTTATCAACACAGTCAAACAGATCGGTTGATGCATTGGACAGGAGTTAAGAGGTTCTTCAGAGTATGTACAGTGATTTTCCAAAAGATCGAAGTGGCCCATATGCTAAAAATCAAAAGAAAATCACAAGGAAGAAAATTGTCATGATATCGCGACATTTTGAGAAAGAAAGAAAAATTGTTGCGATATCGCGACATGTTGAGAAGAAAGAAAAATTATCATGATTTCGTGACATGTTCAAAAAGAAAGTGCAAGCAGGAAAAACTATCATGATTTCGTGACATGTTCGAAGAGAAAGTGCAAGCAAGAAAAACTGTAGCGATTTCACGACATGTTCAAAAATAAAGCACAAGCAAGAAAAACTGTTGCGATTTCATGACATGTTCAAAGAGAAAGCGCAAGCAAGAAAAATTTTCGCGATTTCATGATATGTTTGAAGAGAAAGCGCAAGTAAGAAAAACTGTCACGATTTTGTGACATGTTCGAAGAGAAAGCGCAAGCAAGAAAAACTATCATGATTTCATGACATGTTCGAAGAGAAAGCGCAAGCAGGAAAAACTGTCATGATTTTGTGACATGTTGGAAGAGAAAAAGGCAAGTAGAAAAAGTGTCGCGATTTCACGACATGTTGGAAGAGAAAAAGGCAAGTAGAAAAAGTGTCACGATTTCACGACATATTGCAAGAGAGATAGTACGAAAGAAAAAGTGTCATGATTTTGCAATATGTTGGAAGAGAAAAATGCAAGTAGAAAAAGTGTCACGATTTCGTGACATATTGCAAGAGAGATTGTACAGAAGAAAAAGTGTCACGATTTTGTGACATATTGCAAGAGAGAGAGTCCGAAAGAAAAAGTGTCATGATTTCACGACATATTGCAAGAGAGATTGTACGGAAGAAAAAGTGTCACGATTTCACAACATATTGCAAGAGAGAGAGTCCGAGAGAAAAAGTGTCGTGATATCATGACATGTCGCGTTTTCACAACCCGAAGGCAAGAGAAAGAGCAAAGGAGAAAAAGTGTCACGATATCGTGACATGTCGCATTATCATGACAAAATTAAAGAGGAAGAGTACGGAGACGAAAGTGTTGTGATATTGCGACATGGTATATTTTTGCGAGTTCAAACCAAGTAAAGTAGCAAGGAGGCGAAAGTATCGTGATATTGCAACATGTTGTGTTTTCATGGGTACAAGCCAAGAAAAGAAGCAAGGAGGTGAAAGTGTCACGATATCACGACATGTGTTTTTGTGGGCAAAATCGAGAAGAGGACAAAGAGGTAGAAGTTTCACGATTTCATGACAGGTCGCTTTGGCATGAGCTAAGAAGAGAACCTAGCCGAAATAATATATGTGATAGTTAACTGAAGTTATACGACCATTACAGGGGCTTTTGCAGAAGAAAATCATGCAGCTAAAATAAGAAGAATTAACTGAATTCAGTACGACAGTTACAGGTGCAGTTACAAAGAAAAATTATGCAGCTAAAATAAGAATAGTGAACTGAAGTCAGAACGACAGTTACAAGGCCAGTTACGAAGTGAAATCATCGAGCGATGGTTAAACTAAAAGTCATCAGTCGAAGACCAAACAAAGAGTTGTAACTATTAATAGGCCGCATGAGAGAATACTGTGTGATAAAGGAGTTACATATAGAATTTTCTATTAATAAGTTGCATGTGAAAATATGAAAGTTAAAAATAGAGTCAAAACTTTGTTATAAAAGGAGGTCTGCGTGGAGAATTACAAAGCCAAAAAAAGAGTGAAAGTACTGTAAAAAGAGGGTTGGAAGAGTGTCATAAGAGAGCATTAAGCAGAGCCATGAGAGCCATAAGATTGTAGTAAGAAGCACAGCAAGAGGGTTGTCAAAGTGCCGTAAAAGTGTAGTAAGTAGAGCCTTAAGTGTGTGTGGTGTTTTGGTGAATAGCAAGAGAGTTTGGGTTAGAAATAGACCAGTCAGGGTCTTGTATAAGCGAAGGCATTTTTATGTCAATCTTATAGTTTCAAAATTGTAGTCCAATTTGGTTCTTGGAATTAGGGGTTGGTTCTCCTTTCTGTTGGTATAGATAAATTAGGGGTTGGTGCTCTTTTCTATTGGTGCAGATAAATCAGGGGTTGGTGCTCCTTCCAGTGGGTGCTGGTAAATTGATTATAAAATTGGTATTTTGCAAAGGCTAGATTTGGATGGGAATCCAAGTAGTCATTTTTGAGGAGTAGCCAAATTGGTGAACCTCGTTACATCGTGTTGTGGAATGCTCTCTTGTTATACTTGCTTTATCTGATTTTAAATTTTCATTGTTTCGATGTTAAGAGTTGTAGATTTGAATTTAAATAGCTACACTGATTCACCCCCCCTCTCAGTGTCATTGTGAGACTAACACTTACTACCGTTGGCACCTTCTTGGAGGAGGAAGACACTTATCTTCTATTGGAGCCTTCTTGTGAGACGAAGGTGCTTGCCTTCTAATGACGCCTTCCTATCAATGCCTTCCTTATGATAGGAAGGTGCTTGCCTTCTAGTGGCACCTTCCTTATGGGAGGAAGTTTCTTGCCTTCTAGTGGCACCTTCCTTATGAGAGGAAGGCACGTGTATTTCCTTTGCGCCTTCTTGGAAGAGGAATGCACCTACTTACGCTTAGCACCTTCCTGGAAGAGGAAGGCACCTACCTTATCTGCATTTATTCCAAAAGAAAAAAGGTGCTAGGTCCATGAAAAGACCTCGACTGATCCAAATCTGACTAAATCAACTATAATTCCATAAAAACACACTGAAAACACACGAATTAGATAACACACATAATTTCATTATTATGCATGTTATCTAATTTACCAGATGATGCAAGAAGGGCCCAAATTCCAAGCCACCTGAAGGAAGGGGGCCTTGGTCTGAGGTCTACCCAGACTACTCCAAAAATCCACCAGGGACATCACATGAAAACATGGATGGTTCCAGGCACTCCACCAACGGTACCAAATGTCTCTGGTAAAGGAGAATTGGAAAAATAAATGAGAAGATTCATCCTAATTATTACTACAAAGGACATAAAAAGAGGGACCCTGAAATCCCCTCTTTCTCACATTATCCCAAGTGAGGCATTTATTATGAGCTACCAACCAGATAAAGAAGTTACATTTTGGCCAAGCAAATTTGTTTCACACCTTTTTCCACCAAGTGACAGGAAGACTCCCATACTTTTTCTTATCAAGAACCTGATAACCATAGGCTACCAAATAGGTTCCATTAGGATCAGGGTTCCAAGCCAAAATATCTTTACCCCTCAATGAAGAACAAGGCCTCCTCATAATAATAAGATCAAGCACCTCTCTATCCTTGGACAGTCCCCCATGGGGCCATTCTTGTGGATCTTTCCACCTGTACATCTCCATATTTCCAAAAGACTAGATTTTTTTAAAGTCCACACGAGCCTATCTTGCTTCCAAGAAACAAATGCTTAGGAAACATAACCTAGGATATTGATTCAATATAGGAGGGTGGCCATCCCAAGAATCATCCCAAAAAAGATTATTTGATCCCTGATTGCAAATCCAGAACAAACCCTACTTGATTAAATTATCTCCTCTTTTCAGAGTGTCCCAAAAAATTGAACCTTTCCCAACCAATCTGACTCTAGGGATATCAACCTTATAAATACCTCTCAAGTATTTACAAGATAATATTTTAGCCTAAATATGATCTTGAGAGGTACACCATCTCCAATAAATTTTTGTAGCCAAAGCCTACCCAAAAAGAGCTTTCTATCGCAACCCAAGGCCTCCCTCTTGCACTAGCCTACATATAGAATTCCACCTAACCAAACTCTATTTAGATTGATCAAGTTTTCCAGACCATAAAAATTGTCTTGACAAAGCATCCATTTCCTTGATGAAGTGAGAGGGAGCTATTTATACAAAACATCTATATATGGGTAAATCTTGAACAACATATTTTAAAAGCAACACTCTACCTGTAGTGGATAGCCATATGAAATTCCAGTGATTCACCTTCCTTCTAAACTTATCAAGCATAGACTGCCAAGAAGATCTAGGTAGAGGATGAGATGAAATTGGAATACCAAGATAAATGAAGGGGGGAGTCCCAACCTGGAATCTTAGAATGCGAGCAATCCTAGATTGAATAAGATGAGGGGTATTGAAGAAGAAAATAGATTACTTGTCCTTATTAATCAACTGTCCAGAAGCACCAAGATAAATGTCAAGAGACTGTCTAATACTGCCAACATTATATTGATTAATGAGGATGTCTTCTATTTTCTTCTTCAATACCCATCCTCTTATTCAAGCCAGGATTGCTCGCATTCTAATATTCCAGGTTGGGACTCCCCCCTTCATTTATCTTGGTATTCTAATTTCATATCATCCTCTACCTAGATATTCTTGGCAGTCTATGCTTGATAAGTTTAGAAGGAAGGTGAATCATTGGACTTTCAGATGGCTATCCATTGCAGGAAGAGTGTTGCTTTTAAAATTTGTTGTTCAAGCTTTACCCGTTTATAGATTTTTTGTACAAATAGCTCCCTCTCACTTCATAAAGGACATGGATGCTTTGTCAAGACAATTTTTATGGTCTAGAAAAATTGATCAATACAAATAGAGTTTGGTTAGGTATATGTAGGTCGATGCACGAGGGAGGTCTTGGGTTGCGACAAACAACTCTTTTTGGGAAGGCTTTGGCTACAAAACTTTATTGGAGATGGTGTACCTCTCAATATTATATTTGGGCTAAAATATTATCTTGTAAATACTTGAGAGGTATTTTTGAGGCTGAGATCCCTAGAGTCGACTTGGTTGGGAAAGGTTCGATTATCTGGGACACTTTGAAAAGAGGAGCTAATTTAATCAAGCAGGGTTTGTTCTGGATTTGCAATCAAGGATCAAATGCTCTTTTTTGGGAGGATTATTGGGATGGTCACCCTCCTATATTGAATAAATATCCTAGGTTACATTCCCTAAGCATTTTTTTCTTGGAAGCAGGCTGGTCTCATGTGGAGGACTTTAAAAAAATATAGTCTTTTGGAAATATGGATATGTACAGGTGGAAAGATCCACAAGAATGGTCCCAGGGGGGACTGCCCAAGGATAGAGAGGTGCTTGCTCTTATTATTATTAGGAGACCTTGTTCTTCATTGAGGGGTAAATATATTCTGGCTTGGAACCCTGATCCTAAGGGAACCTACTTGGGAGCCTATGGTTATCAGGTTCTTTATAAGAAAAAGTATGGGAGTCTTCCTGTCACTTGGTGGAAAAAGGTATGGAAAAAATTTGTCTGGCCAAAATGTAACTTCTTTCTTTGGTTGGTAGCTCGTAATAAATGCCTCACTTGGGATAATGTGAAGAAGAGGGGATTTTAGTGTCCCTCTTTTTTTGTCCTTTGCGATAAGAATGAGGATGACTCTTCTCATTTATTTTTCCAATGCTCCTTTTCCAGAGACATTTGGCATCATTGGTGGAGTTCTTGGAACCATCCATGTTTTCATGTGATATCCCTAGTGGAGTTTTGGATTAGTCTGGGTAGACCTCTGACCAAGGCCCCCTTCCTTCGAATGGCTTGGAATTTGGGCCCTTATTGCATCATTTGGAAAATTTGGCTCGAATAGAGCTGACGCATATTTCAGGGTAGTTATTTGGTTGTTCAACAGATCTAGCAAAGGATCTTGTATATAGTTCAAGAACCATCCATAACAAATGTGATGTGGACCCTCTTTTGGATTCTAGGGAGGAGAAGGTACAACAAGCCCTTGGTCTCTTTGGGGATGGTGTGAAATATTTTAGCCCTAGTAGGGTTCCTCAGCTCAGCAAGAAGGTTAGGAGAGATGGTAGGTGGAGGCCACCCCCTAGAGGAGTTTTAAAAATTAATACTGATGGATCGTCCAGGGGTAATCCTAGACATGCTAGAATTGGCGGTGTTAGGAGAGATTCTAATGGTGGTGTCAATTTTTTATTTTTCATTTATAAAGGTGTTCACTCCAACAATTTTATGGAAGCTCTTGCAATTCTTAAGGCCTTGCAGAGGGGGTTTTCTCATGGCTGGCATAGGATTATTTGTGATTCTGACTCTCAAATTGTGGTTAATATTTTAAATAGTAAAAGGATGGAGGAAGTTAATTGTAAGTTGGCCTCTGTAGATGTTCAGATTCTTAGAATGAGTGAAGAGTTCAAATTTATATCCTTTGTGCACATTCGAAGGGAATGGAATGTGGTTGCTGATTACCTGGCCAAAAGGGCTTCTGAGCTGCTAGATCCTTGGAGTATCAATAATTGGGAGAGTCTCCCATCTGGGGACTTTCAACGCCTGTGGGAGTTGATCCACAAAGATGTATAGAATCAATGTGTTTTTTCTTGTTGTATTTTTTGGGTGTCATTCTAGTCTAGTGTTTTTAGCCTATTTGGCTATTTATTTGAGTCCTGGTTGGATTCTCAATTGTACTTTGTAGTCCAGACTTTTTATCAATAAATTTTTACCCCTTTATTTAAAAAAAAAAAGTGGCTGCTGCATCCATCTCAACCTTTGTTTTTAACAAAATAATGTAAATGAAATTCCAATAATCACCTTTTTTCATGGTAAAAAAGGATAATTTGATGTTGGTTTTTTTTTATATAAATTGGTAAGAAATTTTTACGATGTTGAGAACTGAGTATTTTTACCCAAATATTATAAGCCAAAGACTTAAACTTATCATCAGAAGATTTTGATGCATCTATATAAAAATTCAAACTAAAGACCTTTCAAATGAGACAATCACCAACAAAGGTGATGTTGAGGCTTTTTTATCACATTGAAAAGTTCAATTGTGTAAACCTCATTCTTATATTTTTATCACCCACCTGTAAACATAGTTTGGATCGATTATCGATGGTTTTTTCTAGTGTTTAAGGATAAGCTTGTGTAAGTGACACCGCTCACACATGGTTAGAGATAAGATATCAGGGCTTCTAGCTCAAATACCACAAGCTTTGGTTCACTCATGTAGATGGATGACAAGTATAAAGTGTGAAGCCTCATCGTGTTCAAGTGACTTGGTACCCAAATTTTGATGAAGCTACAGTGAGGTGGTAAGCCATGTTTGTAATCTACGATAGAAAATATTATGAGAGGTCTCGAATTAAGACAAAGGTAAGAACCTCAGGGTGGAAACATGGCCACTGATCAATTTATTTATAAAAAATTATATTGAAGTTCTTGTAAAAATATAAAAATGCATGGTGCTTTTCCCACACCACTGATTATAGTTTTGAAATGTTCGACACTTAAAACTCACAAAACAAACTATAAAGAGAATGTTGGATATCATAGGCTAGTAGAATGAGGAAGTGAAATTGGATATGAAAGACATAGGAACTGTAGTGTCACCATATGATTTGATTACAATGGCACACCAAGTGCAGATTACCTTCAACTGGAACTAAGAGGACTGAAATGATGCCCTTCAATAATTCTATGAGAACCCTAATAGCATCCAGATATTTAAGTAGGATACTAAAATGTCACTATATCCAAAATGCACATACCAATTGAATAGATATCAACCAATTTGTTATAGTCTCCTTCATAAATTTTTGGAGCCGTAAACTTAGGAGTTCCAATAACACTGTGAGCATTTGCTTGTAGCAATATAGTGGCCAAGCCAAGATCCTCAATTTTGATTTTTCCATGGTTACCATTAACAAAGATATCATCACATTTTAATTATCTATGAATAATAAGAGGATTATGACTATGGAGATAAATTAAATTCCACAAACTTGTCTTGCCCAACCTTTGACAA
This sequence comes from Wollemia nobilis, assembly GCA_028583015.1. Lineage (NCBI taxonomy): Eukaryota > Viridiplantae > Streptophyta > Pinopsida > Araucariales > Araucariaceae > Wollemia > Wollemia nobilis. Next base: position 10,815,907 of record JAQPPZ010016879.1, on the reverse strand, counting down.
CTTTCATATCACATGCTTATGCAGGTAGCATTTTTTTTAAACTATTCAAGTTCTTGCTGATTCACAGAAAATTCTTCATGTGAGAAGCTCCATAGTAAATATAACATGGTAAGGAATATTTTTATATCGCTCGAGTTGTTCGATAAATTTAAAACATTTCAAGTGGATAACAAGAATTCAAGGTGGAATCTTGATTTAAATTCACTTGTGTGCTTCTTGCAAAATGCAACACTTGTCATAGGAGAACTTGTCCTCAGCATTGAGAGTCTTATCACAGAAGAAATTTTCCTCAGCATTGTGAAGAACACAAGCTTATACTAAGAGGGGGGTGAATAGTATAAGACCAATTTTTACTTTCTTTCCAAATCAATATCAATTAATGTCCTTAATTGCAATAACCAAATATAGCAGTGTGCATTAATAACTCAGATAGCAATAGTAAGCAAGAGCACAAGTCACCACACACAATTGAGACACAATATTTAATGTGGTTCCCCCAATGTGGGGTACTCCACAAGCTGATATCCTTATAATATTTCACACAGAAATATCCAATACAATGATTTCTTTGATCTGCTCAAAGCTAGGAAATAACAAGTTCACACAAAACTTGTCCAAATCTGAATAACAAGCTCACACAGAACTTGTCCAAAGTTGAATAACAAGCTCACACAAAACTTGTCCAAATATGAATAACAAGCTCACACAGAAATTGTCCAAAACTGAATAACAAGCTCACATAGAACTTGTCCAAATATGCTCTAGCAAGCTCACCAAGAACTTCCTAAAACTGCTCCAACAAGCTCACTAAGAACTTGCCCAAATATACTCTAGCAAGCTCACCAAGAACTTGCCCAAAACTGATCCAACAAGCTCACTAAGAACTTGTCCAAATCTGCTCTAGCAAGCTCACCAAGAACTTGCCCAAAACTATCCCAAATCTGTCCACAAATCTGTCCCAAAACTATCCCAAATTTGCCCACAAATCTACCCAACTATCCCAAAACTGTCCACAAAGCTTTCTCAAAACTGTCCACAAATGCCTTCTCAAAGGCTCAATCAATCATGCTCAAGTAGCACTCAAATCTCATCCACAAATCTATCAAGGCAAAGCTCAAATATGAACTCAATAATGAATGACAATGTACTCTTCAATGGATGACAACAATGATCCACAATGATCTCAACTCAACTCAACTCAAATCAACTCATAGAAGCATAAAGAGAATTGTTAGAGACTCAATATGTTCTAGGCTCAATCTCAACTCAACTCAACTCAACTCATAGAAGCATAAAGAGAATTGTTAGAGACTCAATATGTTCTAATATCAATCTCAACTCAACTCAAATTAGAATAATGGAATAGTTTGTTTCATAGGACTTGAAAAATCACTTCACACATCACTTGACTAGGCTTATTCAACTCAACTCAACCCAAGTCTTATAGAACCATAAAGAGAATTGTTAGAGACTCAATATGTTCTAAACTCAATCTCAACTAATCACCACAAGGGACAATTCTTCCTCACACAACCCTAGTCCAAGTATGTATCAACCAACTCAAATGTTTCCAACAATGCTCAATTACAAATCTCACATAACAATGATACTCATGTTATTTTCTAACTCAAGTTCTTTTACAACCAATGGGCTTCAACAACTATGCTTATAAAACAAGGTTTAAACACAACTCTCAATTCAAAAAACCTTGAAGCATTCAATCAACCACTTTCAAAAAGGAAACCACAAACAATCCTTTTCCCTCCAATGATATTTCAGAAATCAACCACCATAGACAATCAATAGGATAATGTGCCCATACCTTTTATGAAGATGAAGAAACCCCTTTGGAAAATCTGCCACACTCAACACACTTTGAAAAGAATAAAACAACCTTCACTTGAACCCTTTTACAAAAATAGAAATATCTCTTTATGTACACCTTATTTCTCCTTCTAAACAAAATAATCAAATAGCCCTCAAAATAAGATTTCCAATGATATATAATATGATATACTTCTAAAAGTAAAATCACCAGAAATATTTCTTTTTCACAACATGCACCACAAACCTTATCTCTCCTAGGGCAACCTTAGAAAAATAAAATATTTGGAAAAATTAATAACTTACCTTTAACCTCAATGGGATTCGATCCCCTGTCGCTACCCCTGCACCACTCAAACCATGGTGCCAACAACCATGTGAGCCAACCGCTCACATAGAAACCAAGAGCGCAAGACCTCCTTCTTGCTTCCTCCGAACTTGCCCTCAAAAACCACATGCGCAAAAGGTTCTCCCTTTTTACCTTGCAAAAACCAGCACCGACGGGATTCAAACTTCGGATCTACTGGTGCTTAAACACCTTATGCACCTTCCTCTTGCCGCTAGGCCACAAGCACCTATGGTGATAGGTAAGGAACCTCCCTTACCTTTGTTCCCTCTTCTCTTCACTAGTTTTCGAATGAATACGACACTTCTGCTCCCTTAGCGCTTCGAATGAATTATCTTCATCGAGGACTTGGGGAAAATAAAAAGTTTAGTGGCATATTTATATATGCCCACCTTTTTCTTTTGACGTCGGCTATGACTTAATATTATTTGCCTCCTCCTTTTTGATGTTGGCAATATTAAAATATTAATTTTAATTTTAATTTTAATTTTAAATGATTAAAATTTAAACTTAAATATTTAAAATTAATTATCTCCTTCACCGGGGCACATTTTTCGATGAAACAAAAAGCCAACCTAGGTTTTAAGAAAAACCCATTTCAAATTTGCCATCCATAGTTTTAAATAAAACCTTTTATTTTGCCTGCCTTGGTTTTCACAAAAACCATGTAAATAGCCATGCTTTCCAAAATATCATAAATGCTTATTTATGAAATATTTTGGCCACCAAAACTCAATGTGATCCATGTGACATCAATGATCCATGTGACAATCAATGACAACATAAAATGCCTCAAATTACCTCAAATTTCCAACAATATCCCCCTTTGTCATTGATGGCAACACCTCTAATGCAAATCACCACAATCACTACAAAACCAAATTTGGGAATCAAAGTTGCTCCCCCTGACTCAATACTCTCTATGGAGGCTGCTCCCCCTAACTCAATACTCTCTTTGGAGGCTGCTCCCCCTAACTCAATTCTCTCCCCCTTACTCAAATCTCTCCCCCTTTGACATCAATGGCAAAAGGGACACCTATGGGGCAAAAATATATGACTCTTAAGCTTAGCCCCCTCACCCCCTTCTCTCTTGAGGTGATTAATTTTGGGGTGGGAGTACTTTTACTCCCATATTACATTGTTTCTTTCCTCTATCAACTTCCTTCCATGTTTTTCTGATATCCTTCTCTTGATCTTCTTGTCTAGAACCTGTTTGACCTTCTTGCCTTGAACTTGTTTGACCTTCTTGCCTTGAACCTGTTTGACCTTCTTGCCTTGAACCTATTTGGAATTGAGTCCTACACCATTTTGCAATATGTCCAAAGTTATTGCAATTAAAACACTCAATGTTGTTATTCCTTGGAGGTGCAACTATCTTAGGACTTCTCCTAGTGAAGCCATATCCTCTTCTGTTATGAACCTTGCAATTCATTGCCTTGTGACCAAACTCATTACATGAGTAGCAATACCCATGGAAAAGCTATCCTTTCCCATATTCCTGTCTTTCATGTGTCCTGCACTGTGAAGCCATGTGCCCAAACCTGTGACATGAAAAACATCTTCCATTGAAGAAACCTTGCCTAGACCCCATTGGTCTCTTAGTCTCTTCTCCCTATTTCTTGTTCCATATGTTTCTTACTTGTGCATTGTTCCTTTCCTTGTTGAACTTTCTATTATCCAAATTATCCTTAGAAGTCTCACTCTCTCTTTCACTTACTTCTTTCGACTCTTCTTCTTTTATGGTGTTTGAGCTTGACTCTCCTTTTTTTGCTTCTTGTTTCTCTTGTTCTTCTTTAGAACTAAGTCATGTTATGATGACTGATGACCTTTGTGCATTGATAGTCCTTTCCAAGGTCCTTGAATTTTCCTCAAACTTGTGTAGCTTGTTCTTAGAACCTTTTACTTCCATCCTTAGTGAAACTATCTCATGCTCTAATCTTTCACACTCTAGATCTTTTGTCTTTAATTTTTTGGCCATACCTTCTTCAATTTTCCTTGTCTCTTCAACTTTGATTTTGAAGTTGGTGAGTTCCTATAAAAACCTTGCTTTTGCTTTTTCATCTTCTTGAGATTGAACCCTTAATCCTGAGTTCTCCTTTTTTAATTCTTCAAGAGTAACCATAAGCCTTTCACATTCTATCTCTTTGACCTTTGACTGTTCAACCATACCTTTTTCAACTCTTCTTGCCTTTTCAACCTTATCTCTTAAGTTAGATATATCCTGTAGAAGCTTTGTCTTACATTTCTCATCTTCTTGTATTTGATCCTTCAATTCTGAATTTTCTCTTTTCAATTCAACAAGTTCCTTAAGAGTGGCTTCCTCATTTTCTTTATCTGAATCTTCCTCTTCTTCAACATCACTGTTGCTGGAATTGTCACTAGAACTGCTGCTTTCTTTTTCCACAAATAAACTTTTCTTGTTGCAATTGTTGTAGTACATGCAATAATCATCTAAATGCCCAAAGTCTTCGCATATGAAGCATTTTAGTATTCTTAGACCCGTCTTGTACCTGTTTGCTTGCTCAATGGCTATAGCAAGCTCTTCATGTCGTTCTTCGATAGATATATCTTCTTCTTTAACTTCAATACCTAGGAGTAGGTGTTCTGTTTGGAGTGGAAGTTCTTCTTCTACTTCTTTTATCCCATAGAAAAACCCTTCTTCATATTCATTGTCACTGAGATCATTATATTATTCTATAGCAAACAAACTCTCAATATTTCTTTGACCATGCTTGTTTCCTTGATGTGTCATCTCATCTTCACTATCATTGAAACCATTGCAATATCCTGATCTGTGATCTCTTTGACCACACACAAAGCATTGTTCTCTTTCACCTTCTATTCCTAGGAATAGATGTTCTTCCTTTTCATTATCTAACTTGTCTCTATCACTATAATCTGAGCTATCACTTGCTTCTACAATGTAGTAAGATTTCTTTGCCTTACAAAAAATTTTCTTCTTCTCATACCTGTTTTGCTTGAATCTATCATCTTTGTCATGTTTATACTTTCCATATTCTTTTCTTTTGTGACCCATTTTTTCATCATCACTATTTTCTTCATGTGGAAACTTGTATGCATAGTGACCAAGATCACCACACTTGTAGCATCTGACTTTCCTTATATCCCTAAAATTCCTTGAGTCCTTATTACTTTTGATGAAGTTAGCTTCCTCATCATTATCTAGAAATCTAATTGTTTCTAAAATTTTCTTTATTTTTTTTTAAAGCCTTGAATGCAATCTCTTTTATTGGAACCTGATGCTTACTTACCCTCATCTCATAAGTTGTGAGAGTACCTTGCAATTCTTCCATTGTTAGCTTGTTGATATCCATTGTCTCTTCTATTGCTAAAACCTTAGAATTATATTTCATGGGAAGTGATCTCAAAACCTTTTGAGTAACTTTTGATTATTTCATCTCAAAACCTAGGCCTCTCATGGTGTTAGTGATTTCATCAACTCGAAGTAAAAACTTTGCAATATCTTCAGAATCTTCCATTTTCAATTTCTCAAATATTTTTCTATGAGTTTGTAGTTTTTCCAACTTTACCTTGGAATATCCTTCATAAGTATTCCACAACTTGGTCCACATTTCATTAGCTGAAGTACATACCATGACTTTTGCAAAATATCTCTCACGAAGCCCACTCAAAATACAATTCATTGCTCTTGCATTGATCTCAACCAATTTCTTGATAGTCTTATCTGCCTCGGGATCACCTTCAACCCTATACTATTTTTCAACCATTTTCCATACCTCATATCCTTGTGATATCAAGTAGTTCTTCATCCTCATGCTCTAGAAAGCATAATTGTTACCATCAAATAATGGAGCCTTATTTGTAGATGATCCATTCTATGAAGCCATCTGTGTTCTTGTAGAATCTTCCCTCAAGCTGTTAGCATTTCCTAAGGAACCCTCTCTGATACCAATTGAAGAACACAAGCTTATACTAAGAGGGGGGTGAACAGTATAAGACCACTTTTTACTTTCTTTCCAAATCAATATCAATTAATGTCCTTAATTGTAATAACCAAATATAGCAATGTGCATTAATAACTCAGATAGCAGTAGTAAGCAAGAGCACAAGTCACCACACACAATTGAGACACAATATTTAACATGGTTCCCCCAATGTGGGGTACTCCACAAGCTGATCTCCTTATAATATTTCACATAGAAATATCCAATACAATGATTTCTTTGATCTGCTCAAATCTAGGCAATAACAAGTTCACACAGAACTTGTCCAAATATGAATAACAAGCTCACATAGAACTTGTCCAAATCTGAATAACAAGATCACATAGAACTTGTCCAAATCTGAATAACAAGCTCACACAGAACTTGTCCAAAATTTAATAACAAGCTCACATAGAACTTGTCCAAATATGCTCTAGCAAGCTCACCAAGAACTTGCCCAAAACTGCTCCAACAAGCTCACATAGAACTTGTCCAAATATGCTCTAGCAAGCTCACCAAGAACTTGCCCAAAAATGCTCCAACAAGCTCACTAAGAACTTGTCCAAATATGCTCTAGCAAGCTCACCAAGAACTTGCCCAAAACTATCCCAAATCTATCCATAAATCTGTCCCAAAACTATCCCAAAACTGTCCACAAATCTGCCCACAAATCTGCCCCAAAACTGTCCACAAAGCTTTCTCAAAACTATCCACAAATGCCTTCTCAAAGGCTCAATCAATCATGCTCAAGTAGCACTCAAATATCATCCACAAATCTATCAAGGTAAAGCTCAAATATGAACTCAATAATGAATGGCAATGTACTCTTCAATGGATGACAATAATGATCCACAATGATCTCAACTCAACTCAACTCAAATCAACTCATAGAAGCATAAAGAGAATTGTTAGAGACTCAATATGTTCTAGGCTCAATCTCAACTCAACTCAAATCAACTCATAGAAGCATAAAGAGAATTTTTAGAGACTCAATATGTTCTAATATCAATCTCAACTCAACTCAAATCAGAATAATGGAATAGTTTGTTTCATAGGACTTGAACAATCACTTCACACATCACTTGACTAGGCTTATTCAACTCAAATCAACCCAAGTATTATAGAACCATAAAGAGAATTTTTAGAGACTCAATATGTTCTAAACTCAATCTCAACTAATCACCACAAGGGACAATTATTCCTCACACAACCCTAGTCCAAGTATGTATCAACCAACTCAAATGTTTCCAACAATGCTCAATTACAAATCTCACATAACAATGATACTCATGTTCTTTTCTAACTCAAGTTCTTTAACAACCAATGGGCTTCAACAACTATGCTTATAAAACAAGGTTTAAATACAACTCTCAATTCAGAAAACCTTGAAGCATTCAATCAACCACTTTTGAAAAGGAAACCACAAACAATCCTTTTCCCTCCAATGATATTTCAGAAATCAACCACCATAAAAAATCAATAGGAGAATGTGCCCATACCTTTTATGAAGATGAAGAAACCCCTTTGGAAAATTTGCCACACTCAACACACTTTGAAAAGAACAAAACAACCTTCACTTGAACCCTTTTACAAAAATAGAAATATCTCTTTATGTACACCTTATTTCTCCTTCTAAACAAAATAATAAAATAGCCCTCAAAATAAGCTTTCCAACGATATATAATATGATATACTTCTAAAAGGAAAATCACCAAAAATATTTCTTTTTCACAACATGCACCACAAACCTTATCTCTCCTAGGGCAACCTTAGAAAAAATAAAATATTTGGAAAAATTAATAACTTGCCTTTAACCTCAATGGGATTCGATCCCCTATCGCTGCCCCTACACCACTCAAACCATGGTGCCAACAACCACGTGAGCCAACCACTCACATAGAAACCAAGAATGGAAGACCTCCTTCTTGCTTCCTCTGAACTTGCCCTCAAAAACCACGTGCGCAAAAGGTTCTCCCTTTTTACCTTGCAAAAACCAGTGTCGATGGGATTCAAACTTCGGATCTACTGGCGCTTAAACACCTTACGTGCCTTCCTCTTTCCACTAGGCCACAAGTGCCTACGGTGATAGGTAAGGAACCTCCCTTACCTTTGTTCCCTCTTCTCTTCGCTAGTTTTCGAACGAATACGATACTTTTGCTCCCTTAGCGCTTCGAACGGATTATCTTCATCGAGGACTTGGGGAAAATAAAAAGTTTAGTGGCATATTTATATATGCCCACCTTTCTATTTTGATGTATGACTTAATATTATTTGCCTCCTCATTTTTGATGTCAGTAATATTAAAATATTAAATTTAATTTTAATTTTAAATTTTAATTTTAAATGATTAAAATTTAAATTTAAATATTTAAAATTAATTATCTCCTTCACCGGGGCACCTTTTTCAATGAAACAAAAATCCAACCTGGGTTTTAAGAAAAATCCATTTCAAATCTACCATCCATGGTTTTAAATAAAACCTTTTATTTTGCCTGCCTTGGTTTTCACAAAAACCCTATAAATAGCCATGCTTTCCAAAATATCATAAATGCTTATTTATGAAATATTTTGGCCACAAAAACTCAATGTGATCCATGTGACATCAATGACAACATAAAATACCTCAAATTACCACAAATTTCCAACACATTGAGAGTCTCATTTGAGCTAAAGTTACAGAGACAACTTATAATAGAACTATATTAATTACAGTTTCACAAAACACCTTGTTTCATTTACAAATGTTCCCTGAAATATTTTATGAACCCAAGTAGCAATTGATGGCTAGTGAACCTCATTATCTAATCCATTTATAGAGCCATTCATTATTATTATTATTATTTAGCTTGCTCAAAATATATGTTTAGTTTTTAATGTAGAGATGAATTCATCATGTAGTTTTTGAACTTCACAAATATTGTATCAAGAAACCTGGAGCAATCTGAGAAAGAGACAAAATTTGAACTTTCCACACTTATGGAGGTTCCATTTCAGTATAAAGCAACTATCAAATTCAACATTCTAGGGTAGGATGCTTCCTGCTGTGCTTGTAATAATAAGTCTTTTGAAGAAGAATTCTAATGTTTCTTGCTTGCAGTTTACCTGATGTTGTTTCTCTACAGACGACAAGTTGGGAAGGCTCCAAATATAGTGCCACTTCCTCCTCCATTATCATTAATTGCACGTGAAGCATCATGTTCAGGTTTTCATCAGTCTACATTTCCCTAATCTCAAGCTTTAGAAAGCATCAGTCTTGCAGGGAATTCTAAATCAAAAATAGGCATGGACAGTGAAATAAAGATAGACTCTACTATTCACTAAACAAGTCATTTGTTATGAATAAGTTCCAAGCATTCTCTCTTAGACTTCTATTTGTATCCTAGCATATGGAACTGCTGGATGTGTTCTAAAATTATGTACTTTCATCCTCTTAAGTATTACCCTATTTTCTTGACCAATCCTAGAGATATGGCATTTGGTTGTAAACATCAGGTGAGTATTTGCTTTTTTTTAAGGTCGAATGTTCTTTATGCATTCACTTTGAAAGGAAACTTTTCACACATGTTTTAGATGAGATTTTGACAATGACCTCATCTCAACAGACATGTAGAAAATACAACCAACATTTTTCAAAGTGCCCTATATCTCATGCACACATCACAACATGATTGAGGTTATATGGTATCTAAGAGTCATTCATCATGCTGAAAATGGTTTTTTGAAAGTGATATTTGCTGGCAGTTACATAGCAATTTGGAGGTGAGATCCAGGAGGAAAAATTTTCTTTTGTCATTTTGATGTAGACATATGACTTGCACTGCAACTTGTGGAATGTTTATTTGATGAATCTCATGTATACACACCTTTCATGGTAGATCATGATTGGGTATATGTATATACGTACTATTTTTGGTAGTTTGAATTCAACCATTTTCCACATTCATCAAGAAAATGTGAACATCTGACTTTAAATGTGTCTACATTTTCAAACACGAGTTGACAACAGTAGATGTCAAAATCTTCGAAGCTTCCCAGTAGGTGTAGATAAATTGATGTCCACCAACAATTGCACGAGATTTCCTCTGTGGAAGGGATTTCATCTTCTAGAATTTTTTTCCTTCTTCATGTACTTTCTATAGCCAAGATTCTAATATACCACTTTGTTGGAGTAGACCCTTTTTTGTTGAATCTTCTATAAAACATCATATCAATAGGATAATTTTTAGAGTATCCGAGTAGACCCATTTTCGGATAAGTTTTAGGAATAACTAGGGTGGTGAAGGTTCTCTCTATGTTGGACGTAGTATGGTACAGTATGTAGATATGTGATGCCAACTCTTCTCAATATTATTTTTATCAATGTGAGCTCATGTATCCCATGGCACTAATCTCTTCTGGTCCTTGAACACTGCACACTATGTTTTCCCACCTATAAAACAAAAATAGATTTCCATACACAAGCAAGGAATATAATATTTTTTGTGCACCAATTCCTGGGATCCGTATAGAACATAAATCTACAATAGCTTTTTATCCATCAAAACTTGGATCTAGTTATCACCACTTATTGTTTCTTCAAGTTCTTGACAACAATGCTAGTACACCCCAATTATGCAGTAAAATGGTTTTAGTCATGGTAGTGGCCAAGGCGGAGGGTGACTGTCTAATATAGATTTTGGGAACTATGAGACATCCTCGAAGTTCTCTTTGTTGGTTCCATTGAAAACTTTGAAATATGTTGATTTTGAAAATTTACTCCCTTCAACATCACCAGCATACTTAACAAACTTATTTTTCATTGAATTATCTCTTGCAAAAACTTCCATATCACAAATTTGGTGATACTAGGTTGTTTTCTACTTTGATGGTTGTATGCATCACTCATATGCAGGTCTGTAAAATGCAATTTTTGTAAAGCTTCATCCTTGATATCCTTCTCTTCCTCGTAATTTTTTTTTTCATTTTTATTTAATTTTGCATTTTTAGGTTTAATATAATTTCTTCTTTTTTCTCTGGAAGTATATTATGTACTTTTTAAAAATTTATGGTTTCAGGTTCTTCCGCAAAATTTTTCTAGAGTTTTCATTTTGATTTGCAAATTTTTCTTCTTCCACTTCCATTAGATCCTCACTAAACTTATTAATAATGTTTTCTATAATGTTTTTGAAATGTTGCACACTAAAAATATTTTCTAAACGTTGCCAATCTGGTTGAGGCAATTCCTGAAATTTTACCTTCAATTTTTGAACTTCTTCCTGAAATTTTTGGTCCCATATGGCTGGATCCATAATGTTCTGATACCATATGGTAGGAACCAAGGGTTCCTAGAACAATAATTTAATAAATGAGAAATAAATAAAATAAATAGAATCACTTTTAGATATGAATCACCTTTTGCATTGGTTTGGGAAATCCCTCCAATGGGTCTAAATAATATATGTTTTTATATTTCCTGGATGATTCCTTCCAATTATTGGTTTGAACAATTATATATACCGACCTAACCCTAATTATCATGTCTCTTCACCATGATCATTCATAATAATTAATATAATTAATTATTATATTATCAACTATACTACCCCTTAGGATATTAATTATTAAATTATTATTATTATTAATAAATATTAGGATATAGGATCCTAAAAATATGTGGAGTCTACATCCTTCCACCCAAGTGCATAGGGTTGATGATGTGGCTTTGTGGGAAGCTTCAACTTCTCGAAAACAAATCTCACGATGAGATTCTTCTGCGAGTCATTATCTATAATGCAATTTACATAAAAATCATGTGTAAGTTGGGCTCTAGTGATAAACAAATGGTCATTACCCCCTTGTGCCAAAATATTTGTCATGAGGGTAACTTTGTTTAGTTTACCCTTTAAAGCAAGATATTCTTCTTCTATCCTGTAGTCATAATGGGACCGTCTTGTGGTTCCTTATAAGTAGGTTGTACAATTAGGGAATTTTTCTTCATTCATTCAAAATTAAAGCATTTAGCTTTTGTATGACCTTGATTTTTATAAAATTCATAATACATTGAAGAAGAAGGATCTTTAGAGTGAGAAGAAGAAGAATGTGCTTTAGGAGAAGTGGGAGGAGAATAAGAATGAAGGAAAGAATGAGAAGTGTTATTCACCTTTTGTTGATGTTGATTCACACATTTGGAACTGTTGTCCTATTGAGATCTGTATGAGGCACCAAATTTCTCCTCTGTAAGAATGGCATGCTTGAATGTCACATCCAAAGTGAGGATATCATTGAACTTGATTTGCCTAAAAATTTGATCTTGCAATCCACACGTGAATTTTTTAATCAAATCCTTTTGTGAATATTTCACAGCAAGAAGCACCTTTAGCCTATTGAATTAAAAAATGTAGTCAGCAACAAATATACTATAGGCTTACCTCAATCTATACCACTTGGTTGTGAGGTCATTTTGGTAATTTGGTGGAAAAAATATGTTTTCAGAATCTGGATCAATTATTTCCAAGTCATGGTAGCATTATAGCTTTGTATTTCTACAATTAAAACTTTTTCTAAGCCTGTGAGTTTGATTGTGGCAAAAACAACTTGGTCATCTTCAGGAATTTTAGCATAGGTGAACCAATTTTACATATCTAAAATCCATGTAGCCAAGACATCATGATCCCTTAATTTTTCATACAATTTGACCTCACACTTTGCTTTATATGCATGATTGTGATAAATTTTGATATCACCAGGAGTCAATTGCACAACAATATCTTTCACCTTATCTACCAAAATATCTACTACAACAGTAAGGTTTTCCATATTTTTTTTGAGGTCTTGAGCCATGTGCTTACATGTATATGCTAGAGTAGAAGGATTACAAAATGGTTGCAAGAACTATATAGGATTTAGGAACAATTTTCAAGGTAAACTAATGCACAAATTTGCCTAGATTTACAAAAAGCATTCCTTCCAATTTACAAAATGGGGCTAATTTAAGTGCTTTTACAAAAATTGCATCAATTTTTAACTACAAAAAAATAGCACTAAATTTTATAAAATAAGCCTTTAAATATGCAAAAATTCAACTTGTGGAGGCAAAAATTTGATCAATTTTGCAAAAATTGCTAAAAAATTACCAAAAGAATTGTTGTAATTAACCAAAAATGTAGAAAAATTCACCTTCTCTATTTTTGGCATCAATATTTGAATTTCAAATTTTGAAAATGGTAGTAAAAATTCAAATTTGTTGGTTATGGTGGGAAAATTTTGTTTTCTATAGCAAAATTTGGTTTGTTTTTGAGAAGTCAACCTGCTAGTCAATTGTAGGTCAATGACCCCTTGTTGTCGATCAATTGTGATCACTGTCAAGGTCCTAAGTTTGACCAAGTAACAATTGGAACTCTATTAGAAATCCACCAAGGGAAGTGCCCTCATCTGACACGTGTGTGCCTCCAACTAGTGCAATGCCAAACAATAGGTGATATCACATGAACGACCTATGTGAGCGTCGTATGGTGCTCACATTACTCTTAGTGCACCTTTGTACTCTTAAACATACGTTGTGCCTCTACAGAGTGGATGTGGGACAAAAGTCTCAGGTTTATTTTTTGAACTTGAAACTTTCGTCCACTAGGGAATCACAATCCTACCAATAAATTTCATGTTGGTCAAAAAATTGTATTATTTGCCAATGACCTATCGGAACTGCCTGTGCACCAGGAAATATAATATTTTCATAGGTAAAATTTGCAATGACATCGGTCTCGTCGGATTTAGTATTTTTGTGAAAACTATAAAAACTTCTTTGTTTGAACCAAGAAATCTTTGCCTAAGGATGAAAAACACATCGTATGGTCATTGAAACGCATAAAATTAATCAAAATTATGCCAAACAACGTCAGAGATTTCCAATCACACTGGGGTTGTGAATGGATGCTAGGACTTGAAATTTTTGTTGAAGATCGAAACTTTGTACAAGGAATTTGTCCTAGCCAGATCAACATGAGTTTTTTGAATACTATTGACACCAAAAAACAACCAAAAATAGTCAAAATCAGATAAGCAATTTGAACCTCCTTAGTATGAAAAGAAAAATACATCTACAAATAGAATAATGCCATGTGTTGCAATTTGATAGGGGTAGCTTTTTAGGGTTTGGAATGAGATCCTTCTATTGGTCTATTAAAAACCTTAGGCTGTAATTTATTTTTCTCAATTTCTAGGCCTACGATTTGTCGGTCTGTAGAGGGAGCTTCTACAACTTCCTTTAGTTCTATCCATGATTTTCCTATGAGATCAAATTCAAGGTGAGGTTGTGATAATTGATGCACATGGCAGGGCTCATGGTTCAGTGTGGTGAGGTCTACTAGACTAGGAGGCTCACTGCAACCACTGTCATCCACTATCTTGTTGGTTACGATCGAAGCTAATTGGTAAGTGGTAGTAATAGGGGCCACCATCATCAGAGGGATAAGGTGGGATGGTGGAGGAATAAGGAGGAGGGAAGGGGAACGAGGGGAGGGAGGAGAGAGGGGAGGGTGCATTACAGAATATGTTATCAATCAATAGCAAGATTAGCTGGTCAACTAAGAAGGAAAATGGAATAAAGGGGTGGAGGAAGGGGAATTCTAGTGCCTCCAACTCCTAAAAAAAAATGTTTTTACATTTTTAAATTTCCAACAAGCTTGTAAAGCTTGAAATAGCCCTATATTATCAACCTTGGTGTGCTCTCAACAAATGAGTGCCGATGTATCCTATTTGGATACAAATACCTCAAACTCTACATTTGCCCTTCAAATATCTGTTTCCTTTAGATCTTCAAATAGACATAAATTTTCCTTCAAACAAGAAAAAATTTTCTTGCCTACATAAGGTAAGTCAGGTTACCCTCTAGTTTCTACAAGGTATATTTGGTGCAGGGGTAATTTCTTCCCTCTACCACCTCTTGAGATTCATAAATTGATGTTGTGGCTATCTTCAAGCAAATTTCACATAAGTACCTACCTAGGATCTGATGCACTAGTTGCAAAATCCAACTAGATAACTAACAATGAAGTGGTAAACTTGCCCTCCTTGCAAACATTTATCCTTTGACTCTGATTACCACTATAGCACCCTAAAATTGGCATAGTTAAACCATAGTTAAAATATAAAAATTTGAATTTTAACCCCAAACCGCCCGTTAACCGCCTATTACCCGCTTCCCTTATTTTCCACACCATTTTTAGGATTTGTTTTTACCATTGGACAATATCGTTGTAGATCAGACAAAATAATCCCAGATCCGACGAATTCGTCTGGAATAGAATGTCCAGACGATTTCGTCCCAAAATCAAATTTTCATAATTAGCTTATGTTTCAATAGCTTCTCTAACTTGGGCAAAAAGCGTGTCTGCGTAGTTAGAGTCTTCCCCGTTGGAGATATCCCAAATTGGGATGATCTCCAACCTCCTAACCTCTCCCTAATCCTATATAAATTGAGATTTTCTCATTTTATCCCCCTAAACCCCCTAGCTGACTAATTTCCCTATAAATTTAGTTCCTTGTGCCTTAGAAAACCGTCATACTTTTGTTTGCATTGCATATTTCAAGTTTTCTTATAGGAATCTTACTATTTTTTAGCTAGAGCAAGCTTGGATCGTCGCAGGCGATTCTAGACAATTTCGGACGATCCTATCATAGATCAACGATGATATCATACGATTGGAGGTGATATCGACTATAGTCCATATTGGGGGCAATCAAAGCCCAGATTTTGCATTTTCTTATCGTTTCTCTGCATTTCTTTATGCATTATCTTAGTTATTATATTTATGCATCCTGGAGTTCACCTCATTTAGTATAGATGCATGATAAAGCCAAAATAAATTGTCAAATTGATGCATTTCCTTTTAATTGTTATCTGGATTTATCATTTGGGCAAGTTTACTATTATTTCTATCATTTCCCCTTGCTTTTGCAGTTGCATTTTTGGTATTTTGTATCTGTTTCTGTGATTACAGGTTTCTAACGAATTCGTCTGTCGACGATGATCTCGTCTGATCTTAGACGACGAATGTGATCTGAGATGATTCTATGCAATTACAGACGATTACGTATGATTTGAGACAATTTTGACTGCTACAAAACTTAGAATCTTCATCAGACATCTGAAATCAGGTATGTTCTATTTTATTTAGCCTACTTTCTGTGTTTAGCACTTACGCATGTTTTTTGTATTCATAAAAATCAGCATTGGCATATATAATAGCTTAGATTCATCTTGTCCAAGCCTAGGAATTGAATGATTAAAGAAAAAAATGAACACATCAAACCTACTCTCAACCTAGGCATGGAAACTGCCACTCAAAAGTTTCCTGGTGAACCCACCATCCATCGAAAATTCACCCTTATACCCCTCCCCCGAGATGCGGGACCTTCAAAGGGCCTCTCAGTCCGAGGTATTGTCCCATCCTTCTCGCATCCCCCTTTTGGGTGCGGATCCTATAGCCTGAAGTTAAGGATGTGAAAAATTTGGAGCGATACATTTTGGTGAACCCGACGTGAAAACTAAAAACCTTTTGAAAATAATCCAAAAAATAGAACATAAAAATATTGCATATCATATTTAGATGGTAGATTATAATAAAATACGATTTGTCACCATTAATTTTGAGAATCAATTAGTAGCTATAGAGATTACTTCTGTACTTAGAGTACCTCAAACAAATAGGGTTCAACCTTTATGGGACAAACTTAATAGGAGATTGAATATCATTGAATCTAGATCAACCAAACTTAGGCAAATCAAGAGGTTCGTCCTAGATAGAATCCTGGATCCTGATCAAGTGACCTTATCTCATGAACTTTATAGAGCTTGCCATAGGTGGTTAGCAGATAAAAGATCCCTTGTGTCTTCTGATTTGTACACCTTTGAGGAATACCTTGACAATGCAGTTGTAGTGCATAAATTTCTATCTCGTATAGAGGATCAAGAGGTCGTTCTTACGGATATTAAGAGATGGAATAGAGTTCCTAGAGCTGTGTTATATTGAGAGTATTGCCATGAGCTATATTTTTACAAGTCAGAGTTAGAAGTAGATAACATCACCATAGCACACTTTGTCAAATTCTTGAAAAACCATTTCCAATTTGAAGAGAAGCATTTCATGACTCCTGATGAACTTGATCCCATCAATGACATCTATAAACTATTTATAGAAAACTAATCCATTCTTTTATTATTATTATTTCTTGCATTTAGTATGTTGGTTTTTCTCTTTATAATATTATCAAAAAAACAAAAAAAAACAAAAACATAGCAAAAATCAAAAAATTTTCTTTTAAATATTATAGTAGGTATATAATTAAAATATATACCTCCAAAATTTGTTGCAAATATATATATATATCAATATATATTTGCTAAAATCTAAGTTTAAGCATAATGACTAGACCCAGGAATGGAAAACAAACTAAAGTAGAAGAAGATTGGTTAGGAAAAACAATAAATAAACCAGATGTCCTTCCTGAAGACCCAATTCAGGAAGAAGGAACACTAGACCAACAAGAAGAAGAGTTTGCTGAAGCAAATGAACAAAGATAAACTTTTAGAGGGGAAGGATCCTCATCCCCTAAAATGTCTCTGGAAGGAGCTGTTACTTTTGAGAATATGGAACATTTATGGAAGTTCCTCAGTACTAATATTGGCACCCTTAATAGAGCAATACATATGGACAAGGATCAAATTAGTTACACTCAAGCAACCCTAGAAGAAATATATCACACATGCACTAATCCTTTGTCCTTCGTTGATCAAGAAAGTGATCAAGCTGGACCATCCAATTTGGATATGGCCTCTATAATCCAGAACATGCAACAACAACAGGTTACTCAACCACCTAGAGTGCCTGTTACCAAGCCTAGGGTTATTCCCACACAAAATAAACCTTCATTCATTGCTCTATTTCACCAAGTTATTGATCAACATACCTCAAATCAACAAAAACCCAAAACAAAACCAAACACCAATTTCCAACAATCTGGGATACAACATAATGCTACAACAAATCTTCTTCATAATACTCTTCCTACCAACCATTTGCATAATAGCAATATAGCATCCAATCCTTACGTCATGCCATCATACGCTCAAATACCACCAAACCAATATGGTGGACAAACTGGTAATCTAGAAGCCATGGTGAAACAGTTAGTCTCCCACATGGACCAGATAGATCCCTACCGTCCCTCGTACAATTATAGAGAGATGTGCAGTTAGCCTCTAGATCCTATAGTTGTAGCACAACCATATCCTAAACACTTTCCTATGCCTGTCCTACCTATATAAAAAGGAACTAAAGATCCCATAGAGCATCTTCATATGTTTAGGATAGCATGTCATGAAATATCACATGATGAATTGTTATTACTAAAGATGTTCCCGAAAAGTTTAGGAGGAATGGCATTGGAATGGTATTATCAACTACCCACTCATTCCTTGAGGAATTTCGAAGAGATAGTTGAGTCTTTTGTGCATCAATTTAATGCCTAAATCGAAAGGCATGTAACCATTAAAGATTTATACAACCTAAAACAAGACAAAGATGAATGTTTTTCTGATTTCCTAGCTCGATGGAGACAATTGATAGGAAAATTGCACTTTGTGTTACCTTATCGGGAAATGCTGGATATATTTATCAATAATTTGCAATAACAACTATCCTATGAGTTATCAACTGCTACCTTGACCACCTTCGATCAAGCTATAGATTTAGCTCGAAGAGTGGAAGATGCTCTTATTAGGAGAGGTCAACTTAAAAAGAAATATGATGAGAAAACATCCAGAAATCAATATAAAAATAAACAAGTTGTGGGTGATGGAGTCACTGATAGTAGAAATATCACTACTATTAATGCTGCAAAAACAACAAAGAAATTTATACTAAAACCTCTTGATAAACCACCTCGAGAATTTACTAGGTTAAACCAACCTCTATAAACCATTCTCCTACAATTAGTAGCATGAGGTTTGATCCAATTACCAAATATCCGGGAACTTGATCCAACTATACCCGGATACAGAGCTAATTTACACTATGATTTCCATAGAGGACCTGGACACGCTACCAACTCTTGTAAAATATTAAAACATAAAATACAAGACCTGATTGATAACAATGAGATGGAGGTGCAAGCCTTTCAACCTAAACAAAATCCTCCTAATAATGCTCAAAAGAACATCCCTCAAAATTAGAATAAGAATGCCAATAAATCATTGGACATATTTCAACATCCTTTACTAAAGCATGGTAAAGAAGTGGCTAATCAAATTGAGCACCATAATGTTCCCCCTCCTACCCGATATGTAGGAATTATTAGTGGACATTCACCTACTCATGATTTGGAAATATTTGACACAACTTTATCCATGGTTACAACCAAACCTCTATATAATATTCGGACACCTGATCTTAGTGATACCAAATACGATACTAAAAGTAACATGGAAATAACCTCAAATAAATCGAATAGCTCTGAAGATGAATCAGATCCTATTCAACCTATCACAAGTTCTATGGTTCTAGAAGAACCATTTCCAAGAAGAGTCACTACTCGACCATCATCTCACCAATTACTTTCTAATGAACAAGCCATATACGCTATACCAAGGCCCATTCATCATCCTCAAAATAATATTGTAGGTACCATCGGAGCTGTTACTCAACAAAAGGCTCAAAATTCTCAACAAGATCAAACTCAGAATGATGGATCAACTCCATTTGTTTTTAAAATTCCTAATAAAGGGAATCATGCGCCTAATGTTCAACCTAAGCCTCCTTATAATATTAAGGAACAATTATCAAATACTACAGCTAGAATTTCCCGTTTGGACCTTTTAAGATCTTCTCCTACACATAGGGATGAATTAATGCTCACATTAAGCCAGATGATGGTACCACAAAATATTCAACCTGAAGCCATGTCCAATACTATCATAAATCGTGAAGTCGATTGTATTGAATTTCGGGATAGAGATATACAAAAACATAGTTTACATAAGGATAACCCCTTATATATTACTGCCCTAATTGGAGATGTAGCAGTTAAACGAGTCTTGATTGATAATGGTTCATCTTTAAACATTTGCACTTTTGACTTCTACCAAATATTTGGGTTTAGAAGTGATGAAATGAAAAGAACTGATATGTTCATAAAAGCCTTCAATGACAAAACACAAGAAACATGTGGAGTTATCACTATCCCATTGCAAGTTGGCCCAAGAACCTTAGACACAATCGTATTTATTGTACTTGCCCTGCATCATACAATATACTTTTGGGTCGCACTTGGATCAATGCAATGCGAGATGTTCCCTCAACTTTACATCAATGTGTTAAATTCGAATTTAAAAATCAATTGGTTACCATTCATGGTGATCCCAGACCCTTTGATATGTGTGTTTTGGCAGAACCTATTGGAGTTCAATTTTGCCCTGCTTTATCATCCACGCATCCTAATTCTAATCATCCATCTAAATGTATGAAACACACACTCATAAAATCATCTACTCCATCAACTACACCTCTACATATAGTTCAACCGTCTTCCAAACAAACCACATTAGGACCCCAAAAGTATCCTAAACCCATAACCAATGCTTCTTGTATTACTCCTATCACTTCTATACCTATAGACCCATACATCAACATATCTATAACATCTACATCCACTAAAGGCATACTTTCCACATTCGACGATGTAGGAAATGTTCCTTCTACCTCTTATGCTCTTACTGACGAGCTCTTACCCGATTTATCTAAAATTCTTATATAAAAAAAAACAAACGTTGCTATGCAAGATTCCCTTCTTTTAAATAAATTGTCACCCTCTCTTCACAACTTGGGTCTCCCATAGCCTATGGGAAGTATTTACCAAGTCGGGAGTTGCGCTTTTATTTATAAGGGATATGACTGGGGAAGAATACCTAGAAACATCAAGATACATTATGATGGATATGCTCGATGTTATTTTGCTAATGATTATATTAAATCTAAGTCAATAATGCTTAAATTGGGATATAAAGGGAAAGGTTTGGGACCTTCCCATAATGGTATGAAAGAAACTTTTGAGGTAGAACCATGGCCTGCCCGATGTGGTGTGGGCCTATTTCGTAGTAAAGGTTAGCCCTTCCCATTTGAGGATGATGACCATATCATATCTTACCAAGATTATTTTGATGAACGTGATGCTTTGCATTTAAGGAATAACCCATTTACATGTAATATGCTATCCATAGCTTACCCTGAGATGATTGCTGAGTCTGACGATGAGTTGGAGGGGGATATCTTCCATGATGTCTCCATTGAGGAATTGTTATATAATGGATTTTATTTCGATGGCTCTATACGTAGTATAGCCCAGCTTGAGGCCACGAATCATCAAGCCGAATTATCCAAGCTAACCTTGGAAGAATTACAAGAATTAGGCATTTATTTATTGAGGGAGATCTACACATGGAAGTAGAGAATGTCATAAACATTGGAACCGAAGATAACCCTCACATAATCAACATTGGATTAGAATTGAGTCAAGAAAAACAAGATAAATACATTGCATTTCTTAAACAATATGAAGACTTCTTTTCTTGGACATATGAAGATATTCTAGGATTAGACCCTTATGTAGTTATGCATCACCTAGTAGTCCATTCGGATGCTAAACATGTTAAACAGAAACTTAGAAAAATGCATCCTAAAGTGGCTTTACTCGTCAAAGGGGAATTAGAAAAGATATTGAAGGTTATTTTTATACAAGCCATTGATTATGTTGAATGGATCTCAAACATAGTTCCAGTAACTAAGAAATAAGCTACCAAAGTTAGGGTTTGCATAGACTTTAGAGATATTAATGTTGCATGCCCTAAAGATGATTTTCCTCTTCCCAACATGGATCAAATCATTGATTTTACTGCTGGGAGTGGAATGATATCCCTAATAGATGGATTCTCTGGTTATAATCAGATCAGGATAGCTCCTGAAGATCAGGCTAAAACAACCTTTATTACCCCTTGGGGAACCTTTTGTTGGAAAGTGATGCCATTCGGTTTGAATAATGTAGGTGCAACCTATCAACGAGCTATGACTTATATCTTTCATGATATGATGCATGATATTCTACATGATTATGTAGATGGTATTATATCTCGTTCCATCAAAGAAGATGATCATTTAGATCACTTGAGAAAAGTATTTGATCGGTTAATGGAATATCTTATCCGACTAAATCTAGCTAAATGTATATTCAGAGTTAAGTCCGATAAATTATTAGGGGTTATAGTTTCTTTACGTGGCATCAAAATTGAGCCTCTCAAGATCATGGCTATCACTGATATTCCCACACCCACAAGTATATCTGAATTACGGAGTCTATAAGGTAAGCTTCAAGCTATTCATCGCTTCATCGATAAGTTGGCAAACAAAACCAGACCCTTTCTTAAGCTTCTTAAGAAAGATATCTCTTTTCATTGGGACGACGAATGTCAGGAAGCATTTGAACTCCTAAAACAATATCTTCTTGAACCACCGGTGCTTTCACCACCTAGATCTGATCGCCCATTTATCTTGTACATTTTTGCTTTAGATTTTGCCTTAGGAGCTATGTTAGCTCAACTTGACGATGAGAAGAAAGAACGTGCTAATTATTACATTAGCAGAACTTTAATCAGTTATGAAACTTGCTATACAGTATTAGAGAAGTTATGTCTAGCAGTCGTATTTTCTACATAAAAATTACACCATTATATGCTCAGTCATAAAATGTATGTTATTGCTAAATTCGACCCTCTATGATATCTCATGAGTCGACCTTATTTATATGGTCGCACAACAAAGTGGGTTCTTGCGCTAAGTGAGTTTGAACTCACATTTATAGGATAGAAGTCTGTTAAGGGTCAAATCATAGCAGATCAATTAGCTACTACACCCTTAGAGTCTACCCATCCCCTCATCATTGAGTTTCCTTATGAATACCTTAAACTAGAGGTAGACCATCCAGAGCAATGGTCCCTATACTTTGATGGAGCCCGATGCATGAGTGGGGCTGGTGCAGGTATTATTTTAATATCTTCGTAGAAACATCTTATACCTTTGTCCTTCAAATTAACATTTGCTTGCACTAATAATACTGTTGAATATGAGGCTCTCATCCTTGGATTACGAGCTGCCTTGGCACTGAAAATTAAAAATTTATTAGTTTTCAGTGATTCTCAACTTGTCATAAATCAAATCAATGATTTTTATGAGACCAGAGATGATAAATTATGCCCATATAAAGTATATGTCCTACAATTATTAGATTTATTTGATCAAGTTACCTTGGAAGCTATTCCTTGAACTAGCAACCGTGCGGCTGATGCTATGGCTGCAGCTGCATCTCTTTTGCCCTTAGAGTTAGATGATGAATATGCTACCATCATTATTCGTCGACTCTAGGAACCCGCTTCAAATAAATCATGCTTAGAACCTTTGGATGTGTTTCTAATCAATGAAACTACTCCTGAACCATGGTACACTGATATATTTAATTTTCTTCAAAATGAGACCTTTCCTAAAGGTTGTAATAGTAACCAGCGTCGATTGTTATGTAGACGAGCAAGTCACTTCGTGATTATTGGTAATACCTTGTATAGGAGATATTTTGAAGGCATCCTACTAAGATGTTTGAATCTAGATCAGCTTTGAGTGAAGCCCACAATGGATCTTGTGGGGGACATTTCAGTGGTAACACCATTGCTAAGAAGCTCCTTAGGATAGGATATTTTTGGCCTACCATGGAGAATGATGCACATGATTATGTGTGTCATTGCGACAAGTGACAGAAACATGCTGACCTTGTCCATGTGCCTGCACAAGAACTGTAGGCTATTTCATCTCCTTGGCCCTTTTCAAAATGGGGCTTAGACATCATCAGAAAAATCAACCCTATGTCATCTGATGGACACAAATTTATCATAACCACCACTGAGTACTTCACAAAGTGGGTTGAAGCTATGCCCTTAGCTTATTACACTGGAACCCATGTTTCCCAGTTTATTTTTAATTAAATTATTTGTAGGTTTGGAATTCCTGCAAATCTCATCTCAGATAATGGAACTTGTTTCAAAAATAAAGATGTCAAGAAATTATGTCAAAAATATAAAATTCAACATCGTTGGTCCACTCCCTATTATCCTTAGGGTAATGGCCAAGTCGAAGTATCTAATAAAATATTAATCAAAATCCTCAAAATACCAGTCAATAAATCTGGTCGAGATTGGCACATCCAATTATATCCTGCTTTGTGGTCTTATCGAACTAGCATTCGTACCCCCACAGGTACTTCACCTTTTGTTTTGGTTTATGGTGCTGAAGCTATTTTTCCCTTTGAATTAGAAGTTCCTTATTTGGCTCTGCTACTTCAAGATACTGAAGTAGGAGATGAATATCATGTTGGCAGACTTAGTCAGCTGGAACTCCTAGATGAGAAGCGCATCAATGCTTTGGAGAATCTTTGTGCCTACCAAAACAAGCTTAAACGAGCATACCTCAAGAAAGTTCATCATCGATCTTTTGAGATCGGTGACCTTGTCTTAAAAGAAAATAAAAAAAATACTAATGCAACTAAAGACCTTAAAGGTAAATTTGAACCCAACTGGCTTGGACCATATGTCATCACTACTAAATTTGGCTCAGGAGCATACAGATTATCTACCTTAGATGGTAAATATCTTAAAGAACCTATGAACATTATGCATCTCAAATGCTATTATGCATAAAATCTGGTCATTTCATCATTGTATATATTGTTATTTTGCATATTGTTTCATTTTCATTATCCATATAAAAATTTCAAAAAAAAAAATAGTAATAGTATTTATTCTTTCCATTCATAAATTAAAATCAAAATATAAAAACACTTCAAAATCATCAAAAATATTCAAAAACATCTTTTATTTTTGTACCTGTCAAATTCTTGAAGTATTGCAGTTATATTTTCAGTTATTTTGGATAAATTAGCATTTATTTGGAATCTCGCACTTTCACACTCACATGGATAAATATCTTGATTTTATTTGGTATGATTATTAATCTCTCTTATATCAAAATCCACAGTTGAATTACATAAATTTTTTGAGCATAGAGAACTGATCTTGTTATTTACTTGAACCAAGTATATCTCTTCACATTAATATGATTTCATTGCAAATTCGATACGATGCTACATAGTAGAAGTGGTTTCTTGAGTGAAAAGTTTCCCCTGCTATCCTATCATGCACATGGTCTAGAATCTTTGAGAATTGACAAAAGGACAAGATCACCCCTGCCCAGAATAAAAATCCCTTGCTCTACAGCCAATCCGAGCAAGTATCCCTAGCATAGGAAGAAAAAGAAAAGTCAAAGCAAATGAGAAAAATAAAAATATTATTTTTTACCATCGCAGCAATATTTCAGCATTATCTTAGTTCCAAGCAAAAATACAAAAAAAAAAAAAAAAAGAAGCAAAAGAGAAAAGAAAAAGCAAAAAGCAATAAAATCCTTTTCCCTATCCCTTGAAAAGAAAATAAGGGTGAATGAGCTTGAATCCATGGAATTCTCAATTATTCAAAAATCGTGAGGTAAGCCCCATAATAGGTGGTTTGTGCCCAACCCGCTTGGCCTTGGGTAATCCCTAGCGTGGTGATATGTCTGTCACATTAGTGACCTTATTTTGTACAGACCTATATCTGCTTATGGATTAGCTAGATCTTGATGACCCAACTTACATAGTAGTCTGGTACGGTTACTTGCATATAAATCATGGTCAACGAACACTCATTTGGTTAATTCAAATTACTTGTATCAAATTATCTTGCTCAAAATTGGTAAATGAACAATACAAGTGCACACACATTTGTATTTGAGATATTTATGTATCATTATGATAAATCAATATCGGCAAATGAACTCACATATGCACATGAGGGTTCCTTATAAATCTACATTTGTCTTTGAGATAATGTACAATATTTCTGCAACTCTTTTGGAATAGTTTTTTCTTCTTATTTCAGAACATCTATTTAGTATAAAAACAATTACATACATTGTTGTCAAAAATAACAAAATTCTTTCAAACAACCTATTACAAAATTTAGTAAACAAAGTCAAGTTTATACATTATTCTTTTCTGTTTATCTCAAAATAAAAAATCAATCATGCAATAAAACTAAAATATCAATTTCTTCTTTGGATTTCGTGATGATGGTATAAGTATATACCTATAATTCTATGCCTAGCGCAAACCATTGTTCTAATTTTATTTTCCCATTCATTTTAATTTATAAAAACATATGGCTTACATCATTATGTTACACAATTGTGCTTTAAAAAGAACGAACACATTTTTTTCATTTCATTATGTCAACATTCAATTTTGCAACGATGGTATAGTTCCTAGGGACTTATTCAAAAAATTTATCACACTTAGGAATGTATGCCTAGAAAAAAATCATATTTCTTTAATATGTCATGCATAATATTTTTTATGAAAATCTGAAAACAAATCATCACCATCATCATTTTTCATCATCACAACCCAAAGTCTTAAGACAGTCTCTTAAGCACTCTTTTACTTTTCACAATATTTCTATACTGGGATTAACTTGACGACCTAGCGAGTGGCGACTCCATGAAATGGTCTATAACAGTGACAATGTCCTTTGAAATTATTGTTAGAAGTCTCTTTTATTTTTCATCAAATCACACCACAAAAAAACCAATTTATTCACATTAGATTATTTCATTTACAAGTTTATGCCATGACATAAAAATTATAATTTATTTCCAAATGACATAATTACATGAATCATCAATCACCAAAATCCAAAATTAAAGCATCATACAAAATATACACAAGTCATATCATCAAAAACAAGACCATATATATATATCAAAATTATGTAGATCATATCAAAACTGGATTGGTATGCCACAATCTATACCCTAGCATACTCAATCCTCTCAAAAATATATACAATCTTTGTGCAGTCTATAGTCAGCTAGTCTTGAGAAGCCCTCGAGATCTTTGCCTCATCTCCTCTCCCACCTTGGCATGGAGGAGGTGGTCCCATAGAGGTCCGTACTATGTCTTGGGTCCTCGCTGTCGATCATGAGGATGTCCTCATCGATCCCATCCTGATTGGTTTAACAATATCAGATGGTGGCTATACCCTTTGACCCTCTGGAACCAGCTAGAAGTATACCCCCTGGTAGAATGTGGTCTGCATCATAGACCGCACCAGCTCCTCCATACTCGCCCCTCTGCTCCAAGCCATGAGATGTGTAGCCTCATCCTATAGTGTCTGCACCTGATCCTAGAGGCGGGCATTCTCATCCCGAAGAGCCACCATCTCACTGCTCTTCCCTACCTTGACACCCTTGCCCTTATCGAGCAATTGTGGCCTCTCCCCCTCCTAATAAGGGAATCTCTCGTCCCTCCTCCTTGTCTGTTATAGACTTTATGGAGCCTGTGCCATCCTTTGGCATCTCTCCTATGGAAACCATCGCTGCTCTCTCCTGCTATGATCCCGTGCTACCTCAATAGTAGCCTGGCGATGCCTCCCCATCCATCACACCATAGCATTAATTGAACCTTGTGCCCTCATCATCCAAGGAGGGTGGATGCCTGCATACCAAGCATCATATCTGTCAGCAACCCTGACTCCAAAACCATTGCATGTCTGGATCCCTACTCAGTGTAGTACTATCTCAAACAGTCTGAGAGTACTCATAATCCCTGAGATAAGGTATCCCCTACTGAAGATCGAACTTTCATAGAACTCGATCATAGCAATGGACCTCTACCTCTCCCCGCTCCATCCTCAGCCATCAGACTCACCTAATGTGATCCAGCTCCTGCCCATCCTCTACCCACCCTAGATGCTCTCTCCATGGCCTCTAGGTGATCTGGTCTGGGATGAGGTCGTCTAGCAACATTCGAGACAATAGAAGATCTATCCGCCATTGTGACCCCCTCTATAACCACCAGTAGAAAACCTAGGGCCTCTCTCGGTCAACCCCTGTCAGTGGGAGCCCTACCGGCCTCCACACCATGATGTGCTCCTAGCACCAAACCTGCAGTAGTGATGTCAAGACTAGACATTGGCCTCCCTTGTATACAACCCCATGCAGGATCCTATACAAGTGGCATAGTACAAAGCTGCCCCATGCAAACCTATATTCATGGTCTATCATGTCACAGGCCACATCTAAAAGGAGCCATAGTAGCCTACACCTACTCTGGTGGCACAATAGTAAGCCACCTACCACCCATGCTAAAACTCGAGTCAGCCTAGATGCCCCAGGCATCTACCTTAGAGACTCGATGTTCACTCCGCCCTTCTCCAAGGCAAATCTTGGGTCTCCACTCAGCCTCATTATTGCTTGGCCCTGATTGGCCATAGGAGTCATCAGTCATCCCTGTATGGGGATCCTCAAGATCCTCCATACATCCTCTAGTGTGGGAGCCATATCCCCTATCAATAACCGAAAGTAGGATGACCCCGGATACCACCTCTCTGCTAGGGCTATCAGTAGCCCCATGTCCATCGGTACTTGTGGCATCTCTGCCACATTTTGCAAATTGAGCTGTGCCAGTCGGTCACGCTTCACTTGGTCGAGTGTGGCTATGTCATATCTCAACCCCTCGTATTTCCACTCCTAACTCTTTAGTAATCCCCTCTACAAAACAAATAATAAAACAACAAAATTCATTAATAAACCAATTATTAAAGTCAATTAAATGCAATTCAAACAAACTTAATTTCATCAAATGATGATATCGTTCACTATTGGATGATATCGTCCTAAATTGGGTAAAATCATCCTTTGTAGGATGAAATCATCTCCTATTTCACAACTTGGGGATCACCCCTTGTTGGACGAGATCGCCCCTAGTTCACCGATTTCGCCTTAGATGAAATCGACGATCTAGAGACGATTTCGACGAAATAGGGACGATTTCATCCCGACATCGTCGACGGCCTAAAAATGGCCATGATGCCCCAAACAGTCAAAATTTTAATCAAAAAATTGCACAAATTAAATCCAAACATAATTCACTAGGATTAGATCCTTACCCGTAGCCCGCGTCGGACCTCTGTCGATCGGTGCGCTATCTCAACCATTTTTTTTGCAGAGCTCTAAAACAGTAAAAATGAATAGTAAAAATGAATTAGGGTTTTACCCTATTTTCTTAATTTTATTTTAAATCAACAACTTTTTTTTTTAATTTTGCTTTTTCGCGCTTTTACCTCAAATGGTCGATTTGGGTAAAAACACGGAGGGGATACCATAGTTAGTAGTCGAACGATTCGACCAAGAATCATCGTCTAGAAAATTGAGTAAATTTTTGCTTTCTCGTAAAATGAGAAGAACTCGTATTTAACGCATTTTATTCAAAAAATTTGCTAAAGAGGGGGCAAAATATAGCACCCTAAAATTGGCACAGTTAAACCTTAGTAAAAAGATAAAAATTTGAATTTTAACCCCAAACCGCCCGTTAACTGCCTGTTACCCACTTCTCTTATTTTCCATGCCATTTTTAGGATTTGTTTTGACCGTTGGATGATATCTTCGCAAATCAGATGAAATCATCCCAGATCTAATGAATTCATCTAGAACAAAATGTCCAGATGATTTCATCCCAAAACCAAATTTTCATAATTAGCTTCTATTTCAACAGCTTCTCTAACCCAGGCTAGAAAGCGTGTCTACGCAGTTAGAGTCTCCCCCGTTGGAGATCTCCCAAATTGGGATGATCTCCAACCTCCTAACCTCTCCCTAATCCTATATAAATTGGGATTTTCTCATTTTATCCCCTTGAACCCCCTATATGACTGATTTCCTTGTAAATTTAGGTCCTTGTGCCTTAGAACACCGTCATACTTTTGTTTGCATTGTGTATTTCAAGTTTTCTTACAAGAATCTTACTATTTTTTAGCTAGAGCAAGCTTGGATCGTCGCAGGTGATTCCA
The DNA here is from genome assembly GCA_028583015.1 of Wollemia nobilis. Lineage (NCBI taxonomy): Eukaryota > Viridiplantae > Streptophyta > Pinopsida > Araucariales > Araucariaceae > Wollemia > Wollemia nobilis. The sequence continues at coordinate 10,785,768 of JAQPPZ010016879.1, read as the reverse complement.
GATGATTTTAGATGATCCTATCATAGATCGATGATGATATCATATGATTGGAGGTGATCTCAACTGTAGTCCATATTGGGGGCAATCAGAGCCCAGAGTTTGCATTTTTTTATCATTTCTCTGCATTTCTTTATGCATTATCTTAGTTATTATATTTATGCATCCTGGAGTTCACCTCATTTAGTATAGATGCATGATAAAGTCAAAATAAATTGTCAAATTGATGCATTTCCTTTTAATTGCTATCTAGATTTATCATTTGGGCAAGTTTACTATTATTTCTATCATTTCCCCTTGCTTTTGCAGTTGCATTTTTGGTATTTTGTATTTGTTTCTATGATTGCAAATTTTTGATGAATTCGTCAGATCGACGATGATCTCATCTGATCTCAAATGACTGACTATGATATGAGATGATTCTGTGCAATTACATATGATTACGTATGATTTGAGACAATTTTGACTGCTACAAAACTCAAAATATTCATCAGACATCTAGAATCAGGTATGTTCTATTTTATTTAGCCTAATTTTTGTGTTTAGAACTTACGCATGTTTTTTGTATTCATAAAAATCAGCATTGGCATATAGAATAGCTTAGATTCATCTTGGCCAAACCTAGGAATTGAATGATTAAAGCACAAAATGAACACATCAAACCTACTCTCAACCTAGGCGTGGAAACTGCCACTCAAAATTTTCTTGGTGAACCCACCATCCATTGAAAATTCACCCTTATACCCCTCCCCCAAGATGCGGGACCTTCAAAGGACCTCTCAGTCCGAGGTATTGTCCCATCCTTCTCGCATCCCCCTTCCGGGCATGGATCCTATAGCCTAAAGGTAAGGATACGAAAAATTTGGAGTGATACAACCACTGATATGAAACTCAAACATGAAGTTAATTTATTTATGAGTGAAATGAAATATATAATGCTACAATATGAATCACGTAGGTTAAGTGGTTGCAAAAATTTACCAAACATGGCCAACCACTTAACTAATAGATAAAAATCTGCTAAACAAGGATGCAACTAACTACTATATGATAAATAACCACTCTAACAATCTAACTAAACATCCAATAACTTAACAACCTATTTCCAACATGGGCATACTATGCCTCACATGAATACAAAGTGCAATAAATAGGAAATAATAATAAAATAATAACTTAGGCTTATAATTAAGCTTAAGGTACAATCATATCCTCAACATCTACTATTGTTGAGGAGGGGGTTGTGAGATCGATGAGGAGGCTGGAGAGGTTTTATGGCGGTTTGGAAAAGGGCTAATTCAACATATTACGATTGAAGCAAAAATTTGAAGTGTAATATGGATTCTACCGAAGTTTGATTTTTCTAGATTGGGACTTGATATCCTCAATGACTTTTTCTTGAGCAATGGCTTCATCAAATGTGTAGTTTTGATGTAATTGCAAATGTATAGATGTTTTTGTGACAAATTTTGGTAAATAGTGTGATGAGTTCAAAATACAGGAGGCTATAATCTAGGTTATGGATGACCAATCTCCATTGAGAAATGAAATCTATGATAGGTTAATCATCAACCTATTGCAGGGCGTAGACATCAAAAAAGTTCATCTTTTTATTGATGTTTATGGAAAAATATTGAAGAAATGAATTAGTCGACTGTTTTAACGTGAACAAGCTATGGCGTGGAAGCATGTTATACCAATCTAGGGCTTGTACCCCAAGTGAGAGATCAAAAATACACAACATGATGAGATCACTATCATGGAGTTGGTAGCATGTGAAATGATAATTATTGATATGTTCTCAAGGATCCTCTTTATCTTTGTATTTGTCAAATTTTAGAATATCAAAATGGTACAGATAAGGAGAAATGGAACTAAATGATGAATGGGTTCATTTCACAACTCGTTATATGTGGTTTTTTGGGTCCCATAACCAGTCTGCATAAATACAACATCTTATATTTTTCTTGTAAGAGTTGGAGCTTAGTAGATGAGGATGAAACAAATTGTGATGAAATGGTTATAGCATGAGAATGAGGAGGATATTGTAGTTTTTTTTACTCCCATTGTTAAAGGGGACTATACTGAAACTATTCCTATGGCTATTATTGTTAGAAGGTGTGAACTAGAGGAGAAAATATGAGGATCTACTATGGGGCAAGCATCTATTACGAATGGAAGAATTATGGCTAAGAAGTTTGTACCTGGTGCACCAAAACCTATTGTGAAGGTTGTGTGGTCAGTGTAGAAGACAAAAAAGGAGGTGATGTGAATAATGTAGGCACAATAGTGTGTAGCTAGGGAATTGGTGTTTGAATAGAGGATGAAGGTGGATGATGAGATTTTGTGCCAAAATATGGTAGCTGCACCAGACCAGATGATTGATAAATAGAAAACTCATGTTGGGCCAAAGAACATGGGGGATTAGCAAGATAAGATAGATAAAGTGGATTATAATAAGAAAGAGGAATGGAAGGGAGGGCTTGAAATGGAGAAGGTGGAGGAAGGCAAAAGGTAGAAGTAGATGAAGATGAAAGTGGAGTAGAATATTGCATACCGTACATTCTAGAAGAGGGTAATGTAGGTGGTGGAAGTGATGAAGAAGGAGTATAGGGATCAAATGTGGAAGCCTAAGAAGGAGTGGTGAATGTATCCACATATATTTTTGAATATGATACTTGTTGATGCTATTTGGAAATGAATTGTTGTGATTGGAATGGTGGTTTTGTTTTTGAAGTTGAAGATGGAAAATATGATTACTGGGAAGGTGGTTGTTGTGGTGCTTGTCAAGTGTATTGGTGGGATGATTTGAATGGAGTGTACTATTGTTGTAATAATTAATGTTGTGGGGTTGATTGTTGTAGCACCCTAAAATTGGCGCAATGAAATTGTAATAATTACATTCATCCTAGTAAATAATTTAAATTCAAATTTTAACCTCCCAAATCGCCCGTTAAACGCTGGGTAATCCATTTCCCCATTTTTTGCACCATTTTTAGAGGTTATTTTGACCGTTTGACGATATCGTCGCCGATCAGACGATATTGCCCCAGATTCGATGATTTTTTCTGGGCTAGGATGTCCAGACGATCTTGTCGCAAAACTAATTTTGCATAATTAGCTTCTATTCCAATGCGTCTCTAATCTAGGCAGAAGCGTGTCTGCATCGTTAGGGACCTTCCCCCATTGGAGCTCTCCCAAATAGGGATGATCTCCAACCTCCTAACTACTCCCCTAAGCCTATTTAATCCTTAGGACCTTCCCTTCCCAACCCCTAGCTGAATTTCCCTGTAACTTGATTTTGTGTGCATTAGAATACCTAGAGCATCATTTTGTATTTATTATTTTGAAGTTTTCTTGTAGGGACCTCATTGATTTTCAGTCGAAGCAAGCTCAGATCGTCGCAGATGATCTCGTTCAAATATCGGATGATCCTATCACAATTCAAGACGATTTCATTGCTTCCAGATGATTTCGACTGCAATCTGCATTAGGGGCAATCAGTGCCTAGATTTTGTGCTTTCTCTTATACCTTTTGTTGTTTTATTCTGCATTTAAGTTAGTTTTTTCCTTATTTCTTATTATTTTGCATTTGGAGTTCACCCATATAGTTTAGGTTGCATGATAAGATCATAATTTCTCATTAGAATATCATAATTTGTTTGAATTTCTATTCATAACTATTGTTTAGTATTCATATTGTCATTTTGTGTTGTTTCCCTCTGTTATCACAGTGGCATTCTTTGTATTTTGCATTTGTTTTTCTGTTTGCAAGTCTCTGACGAATTGAAAAATTTGTCAGATCTCAGACGATCATGTCAGATCTCAGACGATCATGTCAAATCAGAGGCGATCCTGACTGCTTCAAACATTAGAATCTCCATCAGACATCCGGATCAGGTATTCTTCTTTTATTTCTCTGTTTTCTGTCTTAATTTTGTTTTCTGCATTCATTAAATCTACACTTTCATATAGATTAATTTAGATTCATTTGGCCAAACCTAGGATATGAATGCTTAAAGCTAAAAATGAACACATAAAAACACATTCCAAACCTAGGCATGGAAACTGCCATTAAATGTTTCCTGGTGAACCCACCATCCATTGAAAAATCATCAAAATACACCTCCCTTGAGAGGCGGGACCTTCGCAAGTCCTCTTAGTCCGAGGTACCACGACATCCTTTTCCCATCCTCCTTCCAGGCACGGATCCTATAGCCTGAAGGTAAGGATGTGAAAAATTTGGAGCGATACATTTTGGTGAACCCGACGTGAATGCATTATAAACCTTTTGAAAACAAAAACAAAGAAAAAAATAGAACTAAAACATAGATGCATTTTAAATCATTTAAGTTTAATATCATGTTTAGATGGTAGCTCCTAAGAAAATATTAGCAGTTACTATAAATGTAGAAAACCAATTGGCAGCCATAGAAGTCAATTATGTACTTAGTGTGCCTGAAAGAGATAGAAATCAACTCTTGTGGGACGAACTTGATAGGAGACTTAGTGTCATTTCATCTAGGTCAACAGAACTTAAACAAATCAAGAGGTCAGTCCTAGATAGAATCCTGGATCCTCATCAACTAGTCTTTTATCATGAACTTCAGAGAGCCTGCCATAGATGGTTAGCCTATAGGAGAGCTCTTGTATCTTCAAAATTGTTCACCTTCGAGGAATACCTCGAGAACGCAGCCATTGTACACCAGTTCTTAGGTTGTGTAGAAGACCAAGAGGTTGTTCTTACAGATAGGGAAATATGGAATAGAGTTCCTCGAGCTGTGTTATATCGAGAGTATTGCCACGAGCTTTACTTCTATCAACCAACGATCCGAGACAGATAATATCACTATAGCTCTTTTCATTAAATTTTTAAAAGAAAACTTTCAATTTGAAGAAGAACACTTCATGAATCCTGAACAACTCGAGCCTATTAATGATATTTATAAATTGTTTATAGAAAACTAGATTATTACTTTCAATCTTATTTTCTTGCATTTATTTGTGTTATTTGTTGTCTTTACAATATTATTTCAAAAAAAAAAAAAACTAAAAACATAGCAAAAACTTAAACATTTCATTTCAAATATTGTAGTAGGTATATAGTAAATATATACCTCTTAATATTGTTGCATATATATATATATATATATATATATATATATATATATATATATATATTTGCTCAAATCAAAATTAAAGCACCATGACTAAACTTAGGAATGGTAAAGAAACTTTAGGAGAAGAAGAAGATTGGTTACAAGATACAACTAGAGACCCAAACGTCCTTCTTGGAGATCCAATTCTGGAAGGAAAAACTCTAGATCAATTAGAACATGACCTAGGTGAAGATAATGAACAAGAAGGAAGTGTTAAAGAGGATGGATCCTCATCCCCTAGAGTAGCTCCAGATGGAACTATTACTTTTGACAACATAGATCATTTCAAGAAATTTCTTGATGATAACATTGATGCCCTTAATATGGCAGTTCGTATTGATAAGGGGCAAATTAGTAACACTCAAGCAACCATGGAATATATGTATGATGTGCGCACTAATCCCTTGTCTTTCATTGACCAAGAAAGTGACAAGGCTGGGCCATCCAATACAGACATGGTCACTATGATTCAAAACATGTCAAAACAATAGGTTACCCAACCTCCTAAGGAACCTATTATTCAACCTAAAATCATTCCCACACAAAATAAACCTTCCTTCACTACTTTATTTTGCCAAACTATTGAGCAATATGCTTCAAGTAAACAAAAACCTAAAACGAAGCCAAATACCAATTTTCAACAATCTGGAATACATCATAATACAACTTCAAAGTTCCTTCATAACACTTTTCCTACCAACAATTTACACAATAGTAACATGGCATCTAATCTTCATGTCCCTCCATCATAAGCCCATAAAACCCATGTCAATGCCCTACCAAACCAATATGGGGGGCAAACTAGTAATCTGGAAGACATGGTGAAACAATTAGCTTCGCGTATGGACCAGATAGATCCCTACCATCCCTCATATAATTATCGAGAGATATGTAGTCAACCTTTGGATCCCATAGTTGTAGCTCAACCATACCCTAAGAATTTTCCCATGCCTATCTTGCCTATATATAAAGGAATCGAAGATCCCATAGAGCATCTTCGCATGTTTAGGATAGCATGTCATGATATATCGCATGATGACTTGCTATTACTAAAAATGTTCCCAAAAATTTTAGGTGGAATGGCATTAGAGTGGTACTATCAATTGCCCACTCATTCTTTGAGAAACTTTGAAGAAACAACTGAATCATTTGTCCATCAATTTAGTGCCTACATCGAGCGACATGTAACCATTAAATATTTATACAACTTAAAACAAGACAAATATGAATGTTTTGCCAATTTCTTAGCTAGATGGAGGCAATTGACAAGAAAACTGCACTTTGTGCTACCTTATAGGGAAATGTTGGACATTTTCATCAATAATTTACAAGAACAAATATCTTATGAGCTATCAATTGCTACTTTAACTACCTTCGATCGAGGCTATAGATTTAGCTCGAAGAGTAGAAGATGCCCTCATTAGGAGAGGCCAACTTAGGAAGAAGGATGATGAGAAAACATCCAGAAATCAATATAAAAACAAACAAGTTGTCGGTGACGGAGTCACTGACAATGTAAATGTTGCTAATATCAATGCAATGAAGACAACAGAAAAATTTATATTAAAACCTCCTGATAAGCCTCCTCGAGAATTTACTAGATTAAATCAACCCTTATCAACTATTTTACCTCAATTACTCGAAAGAGGTTTGATCCAATTACCAGCTATCCAGGAACCTGATCCAACTATACCCGGATACAGAGCTGACTTACACTGTGATTTCCATAGAGGACCTGGACACTCTACTAATGCTTGTAAAAGGTTGAAACATAAAATACAGGATTTTATTGATAATAATGAAATGGAAGTGCAAGCCTTCCAACCTAAACAAAACCCTCCTAATAATACTCAAAAGATCGTTCTCCAAAATCAAAATCAAAATGCTAATCAAACATTAGACATATTTCAACACCCTTTACCAAGACATGGTAAAGAGGTAGCCAATCAAATCGAACATCATAATGTTTCGCCTCCTACCCGATATGTAGGAACCATTAGCGAACAATTACCTGTTCAGGATCCTCAAAAATTTGACACAACCTTATCCTTGGTTACGACCAAGCCCTTACATAATTTTCAAACTTCTAATTCTAGTGATGTAGAATCAGATAGTGAAAGTGAACTAGACATTACTTCAAACCAATCGAATAGTTCTAAAAATGAATCAGATCCTATTCAACCTGTCACAGATGCCATGGTTCCAGAAGAACCATTTCCTAGAAGAGTTACTACTCGACCCTCTTCTAATCAATTCCTTTCTAATGAACAAGCCATAAATGCTAGACTGATGCTAGTTCAATGTCCTCAATATAACATTGTAGGTACCATTGGAGTTGTTACCCGACAACAGGCTCAAAATTCTCAAAAAGAACCAAATCAGAACGATGGATCAGCTCCATTCTCTTTGAAAAATCCCAATAAAGGGAATCATGCTCCTAATGTTCAACCTAAACCCCCTTATAATATTAATGAGCAATTGTCCAATACTACAGCCAAAATTTCCCTTTTGGATTTATTAAGATCTTCTCCTACCCATAGGGATGAGTTGATGCTTACATTAAGCCAAATGATGGTACCTCAAAACATTCAACCTGAAGCTATGGCCAATACGATCATCACTCGAGAGGTTGATTTTATTGAATTTCGAGATAAAGATATCCCACAACACAGTTTACATAAGGACAATCCCTTATACATTATTGCTCTAATTGGATATGTAGCTATCAAACGAGTCTTGATTGATAATGGCTCATCTCTAAACATTTGCACTTTTGACTTCTACCAAATATTTGGCTTTAGAAGTGATGAAATGAAGAAAACTAATATGATTATCAAAGCTTTCAATGACGAAACACAAGAAACGTGTGGAGTTATTACCATCCCCTTGCAAGTTGGTCCTAGAACCCTAGAAACAACCGTGTTTATTGTACATTGCCCAACATCATACAATATACTTTTGGGTCACCCTTGGATCAATGTGATGCGGGCTGTCCCATCGACTTTACACCAATGTGTTAAATTCAAATTTAAAAATTAGTTGGTCACTATCCATGGTGACCCTAGACCCTTTGATATGTGTGCTTTGGCAGAACCTGTTGGAGTGCAATTTTGCCCCGCTCTGTCATCCACACATCCTAGTTCTTATTTTTCATCTAAATGTGTGAAACACACACCCTTAACTTCACCTATTTCCCCTCCATTAATTTCATCCTCCTATTTAGATCAACAATCCTCTACACAAATCACTCTAGAACCTCAAAAAGATCTTAAATCTACAACCAATCCTTCAAGTTCTATCCCTATAATTTTGAAACCCACAGAAACAACTATCATACCTTCCACATCTCAAAATATAGGAAATAATCCTTCTACATCTTATGCCCTTTTTGATGAACTTTTACCAGATTTATCCACAACCTTAATATCAGAAAAGACAAATGCTTTCATGCGAGATTCCATTCTTTTAAATAACTTGCCACCATCTCCTCATACTTTGGGCCTCCCACAACCTATGGGAAGTACTTACCAAGTCGGGAGTTGTGCCTTCATTTATAAAGGATATGACTGGGGAAGAATCCCTCAAAATATCAAAACTCATCATGAGGGATACGCTCGGTGTTATTTTACCAATGAATATATTAAAGCTAAACCCATGATGCTTAAAATGGGATATAAATGGAAAGGCTTGGGACCTTTCCAAAATGGCATGAAAGAACCTTTCGAGGTAGAATTATGGCCTACCCGCTGTGGTGTGGGCCTATTTCCTAGTAAGGGTCAACCCTTTCCTTTTGAAGATGATGATCATCTCATATGTTATCAAGATTATTTGGATAGGCATGTTGGTTTGCCTCTTAAAAATCAATTGTTTTCATGTAACATGCTATCCATAGCTTATCCTGAAATGATTGCTGACCCTGATGAAGAGTTGGAAGGAGATATCTTCCATGATGTCTCCGTTGAAGAGATGTTACACAATGGATTTTATTTTGATGGTTCTATACCAACTATAGCCCAACTTGAGACTACTAATCCTCAGGATGAATTATCCAAATTAACCTTACAAGAATTACAAGAATTTGGTGTTTCACTCGCCCCACCTAATTTTAAAAGAGACCTACACATGGAGGTAGAAAACATCATTAAAATTAATATTGGAACTGAGGATAATCCTCACATAATCAATATTGGATCCGAATTAAGTCAAGACAAACAAGAACAATACATTGCATTCCTTAAGGAGTATGAAGATGTTTTCACTTGGACATATGAATATATGCTAGGTCTAGACCCTTCTGTAGTCATGCATCATCTAGTGGTCCATCCGGATGCTAAACCTGTTAAACAAAAACTTAGAAAAATGCATCCCAAAGTGGCTCTGCTAGTCAAAGGGGAGTTAGAAAAACTCTTGAATGTTGTTTTTATACAAGCTATTGATTATGCTAAATGGATCTCAAACATAGTTCCAGTCACCAAGAAAGAAGCTACCAAAGTTAGGGTTTGCACAGATTTTAGAGATATTAACGTTGCATGCCCTAAAGATGACTTTCCTCTTCCAAACATGGATCAAATCATTGACTTCACTACCGGGAGTGGGATGATGTCCTTAATGGATGGATTCTCCGATTATAATCAGATTAGGATAGCTCCTGAATATTAGGCTAAAATAGCCTTTATTACCCCCTGGGGTACTTTTTGTTGGAAAGTGATGCCATTTGGCTTAAAGAACGCAGGTGCAACCTATCAACGAGATATGACCTATATTTTTCATGATATGTTGCATGATATCCTACATGATTATGTAGATGATATTATAGCTCGCTCTATTTTGCAAGATAATCATTTAGACGATTTGAGAAAAGTTTTTAATCGATTACGAGAATATCTTATTCGATTAAATCCATCAAAATGCATATTCGGAGTTAATTCCGGAAAACTATTAGGGGTTTTAGTTTCTTTACATGGTATCGAAATCAACCCTCTCAAAATTGTGGCTATCACTGATATGCCCGCACCTACTAATATATCTGAATTACGAAGTTTACAAGGTAAGCTTCAAGCTATCCGTCGCTTCATCGATAAGCTGGCGGACAAAACTAGTCCCTTTCTTAAACTCCTTAAAAAGGATGTCCATTTTAATTAGGACAACGAATGTCGAGAAGCTTTTGAACTTCTCAAACAATACCTCCTTAATCCACCTATGCTTTCATCGCCTAAACCTGATCGCCCATTCCTCCTATATATTTCAGCTTCAGATTTTGGCTTAGGGGCTATGTTAGCTCAGCTTGATGATGAAAAGAGAGAACATGCTAATTATTATATTAGCTGAACCTTCATCAGTTATGAAACCCGCTAAACAGCATTAGAAAAACTATGTCTAGCAGTCATTTTTGCTATGCAAAAATTATGACATTATATGCTTAGTCATAAAACTTATGTCATTGCTAAATACAATCCCTTAAGGTATCTCATGAGTTGACCTTATTTATCGGGTCGCACAGCCAAGTGGGTTCTTGCTCTAAGCGAGTTTGATCTCACATTCATAGGATAGAAGTTTGTTAAGGGTCAAATCATAGCAGATCAATTAGCTATTGCACCCTTAGCGTCTACCCATCCCCTCATCATCGAGTTTTCGGATGAATGCCTTCAATTAGAGGCAGACCATACTGAACAATGGTCCTTATACTTTGATGGAGCCCGATGCATGAGTGGGGATGGTGTGGGTATTATTTTAATATCCTCGCAAAAACATCTTATTCCTTTGTCCTTCAAATTGACATTTGCTTGCACCAACAATACTGCTGAGTATGAAGCTCTAATCCTTGGATTACAAGCTGCCCTGGCGCTAAAAATTAAACATCTGTTAGTTTTTGGTGATTCTCAACTGGTTATAAACCAAATTAATGAAGTTTATCAGACCAAAGATGATAAACTGTGCCCATATAAGGCCTATGTTTTACAATTAATGTCTCTATTTGATCAATTTACCTTGGAAGCTATTCCTCGAACTAGCAACCGTGCAGCTGATACTATGGCCGTAGCTGCATCTCTCCTCCCCTTGGAGTTAGATGACAAATATGCCACTATCATTATTCATCGACTCCAGGAACCCGCTTCACATAAATCATGCTCAGAGCCTTTGGATGTGTTTCTAATCAATGAAACTACTCCTAAACCTTGGTATATGAACATATTTGATTTTCTCCAAAATGGGACTTTCCCTGTCAATTCTAATAGCAACCATCGTCGGTTATTACGTAGACAAGCAAGTCGATTTGTAATAATTGGCAATACCTTGTATAGGAGATCTTTTGAAGGTATCCTATTAAGATGTTTAAACTTAGAAGAGTCTAAATCAGCCTTGAGTGAAGCCCATGATGGATCTTGTGGAGGACACTTCAGTGGTAGTGTCATTGCTAAAAAGCTCCTTCGGATAGGATACTTTTGGCCTACCATGGAAATGGATGCACATGAGTTTGTGCGCCATTACGACAAGTGCCAAAAACATGCTGACCTTTTCCATGCGCCTGCACAAGAGCTGCAGGCTATTTCATCTCCTTGGCACTTTTCCAAATGGGGTTTAGACATTATTGGCAAAATCAATCCTGTGTCATCTGATGGACACAAGTTCATCATAACCGCCACTGAATATTTCATGAAGTGGGTTGAAGCTATGCCTTTAGCTTCCTGCACTGGCACACAAGTCTCTAAATTTATTTTTAATCAAATCATTTGTAGGTTCAGAATTCTTGCAAATCTCATCTCTGAGAATGGAACTTGTTTCAAATATAAAGATGTTAAAAAATTATGCCAAAAATATAAGATTCAACACCACTGGTCCACTCCCTATTATCCTCAGGGTAACGGTCAAGCAGAAGCATCTAACAAAACCTTAATCAAAATTCTCAAAATATTGGTCAACAAAACTGGTCATGACTGGCACATTCAGTTATATCTAGCCTTGTGGGCCTATCGAACTAGTGTTCGAACCCCCACGGGAACTTCACCATTTATTTTGGTTTATGGTGCTGAAGCAGTTTTTCCCTTTGAATTAGAAGTTCCTTCTTTGGCTCTACTACTTCAAGATACCGAAGTAGGAGATGAATATCGAGCTGGCAGACTCAGTCAGTTGGAACTCCTAGATGAAAAATGCATCAATGCTTTGGAGCATCTTTGTGCCTACCAAAACAAGCTTAAAAGATCATATGCTAAAAAAGTGTGTCATCGATCCTTTGAGATCGACGACCTTGTTTTAAAAGAAAATCAAAAAAATACTAATGCAACTAAGGACCTTAAAGGCAAATTTGAGCCCAACTGGCTTGGACCATACATTATTAAGGCTAAATTCGAATCAGGAGCATACAAATTGTCTACCTTAGATGGTAAAGAACTTAAAGAACCCATGAATATTTTGCATCTTGAACGTTACTATGTATAAATTTGGTCATTTCATCCATGTATATATTTGTTCAAAATCACTATCTTGTATTTCTTTCAAATTTATAAATTCAAAAACACCAAAAACATTCATAATCATCAAAATCTTCAAAACTATTTGTTGCATTTATTTATGGCACTTGTTAAATTTTTTGTTCAAAAACAAAAATAAAACCAAAAAAACAAAATAATGATAAAAACATAAAAATAGCAATATGGTTGACTCTTTCGAAACCAAAACAATATAAAGAAGAAAGAGAGAGTCAATACTCTCAAAACTTCTCAAAAAGTATTTATATATATTTTCTTACAAATGTTGCAGTTATATGTTGCAAATTATTTTGGATAAATTAGCATTTATTTGGAATCTCTCACTTGCACACTCACAAAAATAAATATCTTGATTTTATCTGGCATGATTACTAATCTCTCTTATATCAAAGTCCACAAAATTCAATTAAATAAAGTTTGAGCATAGAGAATTGATCTTGTTATTTACTTAAACCAAGCACATCTTTTCACAATAAAATGATTATATTTGTAATTTCCATGTTTTGCTACATAGTAGACGTGATTTCTTGAGCGAAAAGTTTCCCCTGCTATCCTATCATGCACATGGTCTAGAATCTTTGAGAATTGGAAAAAGGACAAGCTCACCCCTACCCAGAATAAAAATCCCTTGCTCTACAGCTAATCCGAGCAAGTATCCCTAGCAAAGAAGAAGAAAATAAAAGTTTAAGAAAAAAGAGAAAATAAAAATGTTATTTTATATCATTACAGCAATATTTCAAGCACTATCTCAAAAATCAAGCAAAAAAAAAAAAATACAAAAAGAAAAAGAAACAAAGTTCAAAAGAAAAGCAAAAGAAAGCAGAAAGCAAGAAAGCAATAAAATCCCTTTCCCTACCCGTTGAAAATAAAATAAGGGTTGATGAGCTTGAATCCCTGGAATTCTCAATTATTCAAAAGCTGTGAGGTAAGCCCCATAACAGGTGGTTTGTGCCCAACCTACTTGGCCTTGGGTAACTCCTAGCGTGGTGATATGTCTGTCACATTAGCGACCTTCTTTTTTACAGACCTATGTCTGCTTATGGATTAGCTAGCTCTTGATAATCCGACCTACATAGTAGTCTAGTATGGTTATATGCATCTACATCATGGTTAATGAACACTTATTTTGTTTCTTCAAATCACTTGTATCATAGTATCTTGCTCAAAACTGGTAAATGCACAAAGCAATTGCACACACATTTGTATTTGAGAGATTTTGTATATCATTATGATAAATCAAAATCGGAAATGAATTCACATATGCACATGGGATTCCTTATAAATCTAACTTTTGTCTTCCAAATACTTTGAAATATTATTTTTGCAACTTGTTTGGAATAATTCAACTACAGTTGTTTACCATAAAGACAACTATATAATAGAAAAATAAAAAATTTCTTTCAAAACCATACAATCAAAACATATATATATATATATATATATATATATATATATATATAACTTTTGTCGACTTTCGCAACGATGGTATAGTTCCAAAACAAAAATTGAAATTTTTTTTCCTAGCGCAAGTCCTCATCTTCATATTTTCTGTTTATTAAAAAATCAACCATGCAATAAAACTATCTATTTTTATTTGATTTTTGTGATGATGGTATAAGTTTATACCTACATATTCTATGCCTAGCGCAAACCATTGTAAATTTTTTTATTTCCCATTTATTTAAAAATCATGAAAACCATATGACTTAAATCATACTATTACATAGTTATGTTTTTTTAAACACAAAGCATGCACATTATCACTATTTCATGTCATTATGTCAAACTTCAATTTTGCAATGATGGTATAATTCCTAGGGAATTATTCAACAATTTTATCACACTTAGGAATTTATACCTAGCAACATCATATTTTCATGCATACTATTTTTATGAAACTCTGAAAACAACCCATCATTTTCACCATTGCACCAAAGTCTTAAGACAGTCTCTTAAGCATTCTTTTACTTTTAACAATATTTCTATACTGGGATTAGCTTGACGACCGAGTGAGCAGCGACTCCATGAAATGGTCTATAATAGCGACAATGTCCTTTGAAATTATTGTTAGAAGTCTCTTTTTATTTTTTACCACATCACATCACAAACAACCAATTTGTTACATCATATTATTTCATTTAAAATCTTATAGCATGACATTCAAACCATAATATTTCAAAACGACATAATTACATGAATCATCAAATCAATCAATCAAACATAAAAGCATCATAAACATACACATAACACAAGTCATATGATCAAAACTATCTCATCTCATATATATATCAACAGTATATATACATCATCAAAACTGGATTGGTATGCCACAATCCGTACCTCGGCATACTCAATCCTCTATCAAAAATAATAAACCTACATATCAATCAGTATAGTGTAATGCAGTCCTCTAGCCTCGAGAGCCCCTCGAGCTCTCAGCCTCATCTCCTCCCCCACCCTGAGGTGGACGAGGTGGCCCCATCGTAGTATGAGTAGTACTGTGAGTCCTAGTCCTTGAGGACCCAATCCTGATAGGGTCAGCAATGCCGACTGGCAGCTATACCCTCTGACCCTCTGGCACCATCTGGAAGTAGATGCCCTAGTAGAACATGGTCTGAGCAATCGACCGTGTTAGCTCCTGTGTGCTCGCTCCTCCACCCCATGCCATAAGGCGTGTAATCTCGTCTCTGAGCTGGATAACCTCAGCTCGATGGCGTGTAGCCTCATCCTGCAATGTCTGCACCTATGCCCGGAGATGATCTCTCTCTACTCAGAGAGTAGCTGTCTCGCTACTCTCCCCTGTGTCAACACCCTTGCCCTTATCGGGTGATGGTGGCCTCTCTCTCTGTGGAGAAGGGGGTCTCGCCTCCCTCCTGTCCCTTTGTCGTGGCCTCTCCTGTGCATGCGGCCTCCTTAGCTCTCTCCCACCATGAACCTGGGCCGCATCCATAGTCGTCTGGCACTGCCTCCCTATCTGACGCACAACTATGTGTATCGAACCCTGAGCCCTTGTCATCTGAGGAGGGCGGATGCCTGCGTACCAGGCATCATAGCCATCGGCTACCCCTGTGTCGTCCCCATCCACTGGTTGAATGGGGGCATTGTCCGAGTCCTGACTCTAGAAAAGTTGCATGTCTGGAGCCCCGCTCACCGTAGTGTTATCTCGGACAGTCCGAGAAAACTCATAATCCCTAAGAGATGGGATCCCCTACTGCAAACCGAACTGACGCAAAACTCGATCATAGCGGTGGAGCTCCACCTCTCCCCTCTCCATCCTCGGCCCACCCTGGGTGCTCGCGCCATGGCCTTCAAGTAATCTGGTCTAGGACTAGGTCATTTAGTAGTCTTCGGGACATTGGAAGGTCGATCCGTCGCTATGACCCTCTCTGGAGCCACCAGTAGAAAACTCGGGGCCTCTCCCTGTCAATCCCTGTCAAAGGAAGCCCTACCGACCTCTGCACTACAATATGATCCCAGCACCAAACCTGTAGAAGCGATGTCATAACCAGACATCGGCCGCCCTTGTACATGACCCCATGCAGGATCCTGTATAGTTGGCATAGCACATAGCTTCCCCAAGAAAACCTGTAGCCATGGTCTCGCATATCACATATCACATCTACAAGCATCCATGGCACCCTGCACCCACTCTGGTGGCACAGCAAAAGTCCACCAACTAATCCAGCTAGAACCTATGTGAGTCTAGATGCCCCAGGCATCTGGCACAGTGCCTCGATGTTAACTCTACCCTTCTCCAGGGTGAAGCTTGGGTCACCGCACAACCATCCCATAGCATGGCCCTGATTGGCCGTAGGAGTGATCAACCGTCCTTGTATGGAGATTCTAAAAATCCTCCATACATCCTCTAGAGTAGGAGTCATCTCCCCTGTTGATAGCCAAAAATAGGAAGAACCCGGATACCATCTCTCTGCTAGGGCTGTCAGTAGCCCCATGTCTATAGACACTTATGGCATCTCTACCACATGCTGTAAGCCGACCTGTGCCAGCTGATCCCGCTCTGCCTGTGTAAGAGCGGCCAAGTCATCTCTCAAACCTCCATACTTCCATTCCCTACTTTTTAGCAAACCTCTCTGCAACATAAACAACAAAACAACAAAACAACCATTAATAACAACTCAAGTGATTAAAAATGCAAGTTAAAATAAGTTCAATTTTATGCAATTGATGATATCGTCCACTATTGGATGATATCGTCCCAAATTTGAGCATAATCGTTTCTGATTTCACAGGTCGAAATCGTCCCTAATTTGATGAAATCGTCCCCCTTTCGTCGATTTCGTCCATAGACGAAATTGGCAAAATTGAGACGATTTCGTTGAAATCGGGACAATTTCATCCCAACGACGTCGATGGCCCAAAAACGGTCGCGATGCTCAAAAATTGATTAAAATTTACCTAAAAAGCATGTAAAATCAAATTAAAGCATTCTAAACTAAGTTTAGACTCTTACCCGTAACCCTCATCGGACCTCTATTGATCTGTGCATCGTCTCCACCATTTTTGCTTCCAGAGCTCTAAAACCAGTAAAAATGAACAGTAAAAATGAATTAGGGTTTTACCCTATTTTTCTTAATTTTATTCAAAATTAATTCAAAATTAATTTTGCTTTTCCGCATTTTTACCTCAAACGTTTTATTTGGGTAAAAACACGGAGGGGGCACCATAGTAAGTTGTCGTACGATTCGACCAAGAATCGTCACCTAAAAATGGGAATAATTTTTTCTTTCTCGTAGATCGAGAAGAACTCATCTTTAACGCATTTTCTTCAAAAAATTCGCTAAAGAGGGGGCAAAATGTAGCACCCTAAAATTGGCGCAGTGAAATTGTAATAATTACATTCATCCTAGTAAATAATTTAAATTCAAATTTTAACCTCCCAAACCGCCCGTTAACCGTTGGGTAATCCGTTTCCCCCTTTTCCACGCCATTTTTAGAGGTTGTTTTGACCGTTTGACGATATCGTCGTCGATCAGACGATATTGCCCCAGATCCGATGATTCCGTCTGGGCTAGGATTTCCAGAAGATCTTGTCGCAAAACTGATTTTGCACAATTAGCTTATGTTCCAACGGGTCTCTAATCCAGGCAGAAGCATGTCTGCGTCATTAGGGACCCTCCCCCATTGGATATCTCCCAAATAGGGATGATCTCCAACCTCCTAACTACTCCCCTAAGCCTATTTAATCCTTAGGACCTTCCCTTCCCAACCCCTGGCTGAATTTCCCTATAACTTGATTTTGCGTGCATTAGAATACCTAGAGCGTCATTTTGTATTTGTTATTTTGAAGTTTTCTTGCAGGGACCTCATTTATTTTTAGCTGAAGCAAGCTCAGATCATCGTAGAAAATATCATTCAAATCTCGGATGATCCTGTCACAATTCAAGATGATTTCATTGCTTCTAGACAATTTTGACTACAATCTGCATTGGGGGCAATCAGTGCCCAGAGTTTGCACTTTCTCTTATACCTTTTGCTATTTTATTCTGTATTTAAGTTATTTTTTTCCTATTTCTTATTATTTTGCATTTGGAGTTCACCCATATAGTTTAGGTTGCATGATAAGATCATAATTTCTCATTAGAATATCATAATTTGTTTGAATTTCTATTCATAACTATTGTTTAGTATTCATATTGTCATTTTGTGTTGTTTCCCTCTGTTATCACAGTGGCATTCTTTGTATTTTGCAATTGTTTTTTTTTTTGCAGGTCTCTAAAGAATTCGTCTGACGAATTCGTCAGATCTCAGACGATCTTGTCTGATCTCAGACGATCATGTCAAATCAGAGGCGATCTTGACTGCTTCAAACATCAAAATCTCCATCAGACATCCGGATTAGGTATTCTTCTTTTATTTCTCTATTTTTTGTCTTAATTTTGTTTTCTACATTTATTAAATCTGCACTTTCATATAGATTAATTTAGATTCATTTGGCCAAACCTAGGATATGAATGCTTAAAGCTAAAAACGAACACATAAAAACACATTCCAAACCTAGGCGTGGAAACGCCATTAAATGTTTCCTGGTGAACCCACCATCCATCAAAAAATCATCAAAATACACCTCCCTTGAGAGGCGAGACCTTCGCAAGTCCTCTCAGTCTGAGGTACCACGACATCCTTTTCCCATCCTCCTTTTGGGCACGGATCCTATAGCCTGAAGGTAAGGATGCAAAAAATTTGGAGCGATACTATTGTGATAAAGACACTTGAGTTCTTGGGGATATAAAATCATCCCTATTATGGGGGCAGATGATGTAGTCTTAGGATGAGGATGACTAAGAAAAGAGGGATCATCCTTGAGAAGGGAATGTGATGGATATTGAAGAAACAAATGAGCAGATGTGAGTGAGGTAGATGGAGTATCATCATCAATAGTGAAGAATGGAAATGGATTTCTTAGAGTTATATAGATAACATTATCACAAAAGGTGGAAGGTAGATTAGGTGGAGATGAATGAGGAAGAAGTGGATGATCCTTACCAGAAGATGTGGTAAGCATATTACTAGAAATAGAGGTCTTACCTTGGGACATGGTGTGTGTGCGATATGGCTTGAAATCAATGAGAATATTAGGTGTGACAGTGGAGTGTTCCCTTATGAACTTAGGGGAGTACTAGATTGGCTAGAGGTGGTGAGAGAAGCCTCCTCAACAAGACATGTTTGCTCGCATGCCTGACTATGAGTAACAATAGCCATGATGATGTGTACTATGATTAGATGCTCAAAACTATTCAAAAATGGAAATCTAAATCTTTGTGTGTGTTTTATGCATGATTCTATGCAAATTTATGTGTTTTGTGCACTAGAAAAAAGTTCACACACTATTGTGCAAACTTGTACTATGAAAAACTAGTTCGCACACTATTGTGTGAACCTATAATAAAAATTAAATTTGACAAACAAATGACAGTGACAGATTGTGAACAACCAACAAGTGGATGGCTATCAAGTGAATATGCTGAAACCAATTTTTGTGAAGGTGTAATACAAGAATGCAATTGGAATCAATGCTAAGTAAAATAAAAATAAATGTTTTGTTGTCTTGTGTGTTTTGATGATAATACCTACTCTAGGACATGACAGTGGAAGTGAAGTGAAACTCTAAAAAAAAGGAATTTCAGTAGCACAGAATCTCTTGCAACACACAAGGGTGTACATAATAGAGCTATGTCTCAACAAGTGAGTGGTAACTAAATGGAAAGTATAGTAAAACAATATCCAAAAATGGAGGAAATCAAAATGCTCTAATGATTCCAAATCCTCTCATGAGAAGAGGTGGCACTATCTAAGACCTGATACTAGCCCAACCGAGTGGTCGCTTCACCCTCGAGTAGGCTTAGTCAAGAATTATAGTTACCTATTCACGAATTATGTAAGTCTTGTGAACAAAGGTATCTAATCCTATCTCACTCTGAAGGTCCCTTCCTATGATGATTTTTGAAAAACAAGTCTCAAGAGTAGGGTATATTCCGGTGATGAAGTCCAAAAAACCATTCCTAAGGGCTACTATGGTGTGTAGGGGGTGATTTGGTGGAAGGAGATGAATTCCAACATCACCAGTCTTGAGTGGGGATTGGTGATGAAGTCTAATATTACCACTGTGTATGAAATGTGAGTGTGTGGTGGTGAGTTGACTATCGATGATATGAAAGAAAATCTAGCTAAATGTCTTTTCAAAAAATAAACTAAACCTATATGCCTTTTGAAAAAGAAACTAAACCTAGATGCCTTTTGAAATTGAAATTTATTCTAGATAACATGAAAGAAATCAAGGTGGGATGCGAATAAAAGATACTGAAAACATAATCTATTGCTCTAAAAATTAATTTGAATTTTAACCTAAAGTTTTGTAAAATAAATTTGAAATTTAATCTAGATGCTTGAAAAGAGATTGAAAATTTAATCTAGATGCTTTAAAAGAGAAGGAAAAAAATCTAGATTCTTTAAAAAATATTGAAACTTTAACCTAGATGCTTTAAAATATATTGAAATTCTATTCTAAATGCTTTAAAAGAGATTGAAAATTTATTCTAGTGCTTTTGAAAAGGGATTTGAAAGTGATTTGTGCTTTTGAAAGAGATTGAAAATCTATTCTAGTGCTTTTGAAAAGGGATTTGAAAGTGATTTGTGCTTTTGAAAGAAATGAAAATCTAATCTAGATGCTTTGAAAGAAATTTGAAATCTACTCTAGTGATTTGAAAAGAGATTGAAATTTTAACCTAATGATTTGAAAGAGATTTGAAAAATATAATCTAGATGCTTTGAAAAGGGATCTGAAAGTGATTTATGCTTTTGAAAGAAATGAAAATCTAATATAGATGCTTTGAAAGAAATTTAAAATGTACTCTAGTGATTTGAAAAGAGATCAAAAATTTAATTTAATATTTGAAAGGGATTTGAACATTTAATCTAATTATTTGAAAGATATTTGAAAATTTGATCTATGTGCTTTGAAATAGATTCAAATTTTAATCTATGTGCTTTGAAAGAAATTGAAAAGTGAGTTGATGCTTTTGAAAAAGAACATTATTTGCAAAAGAACAAGGAAAAATAGTTGTACTGAGAAGAATATCTGTCAACTAGTATACTATATGATCCTTCTTGTATCTGTGTTGTAGAGGTTTGCAGTTTTGGAATATTCTAAAGAAGTTTTGTAGGGTTTGCATGGGAATGTGAGAACCTATCTTGGGGTTCTATTGGTGCAAAATTGGCCTATGGTTATGATTTGTGCCCATGACCTTGCCAACATTGAGTAGACGGACTTGGTATTGAAGGGTTCCATCTAATATCCAGAGGAGGATGGTTCCTTAGTGATTTTTTGTGAGAAAAGGGAGGTAAGGGTTTTACTGAAAGAAATGAAATATAGTCGTAGCTTGAGATTTTATCTTGGTGCAGTTTAAACAACAACAAAGATGAATATATATAACTTCCAAATATAAGCGTTCGATATATCTTCATGCAAAAATCATATTTCTTTAATGTGATTGAGATGTTAAGCTAACACATACATATATTAAATCTTAAGCTCCAGTAATACTATTTATATCGTGCATGCGTCCAGATAATAGAACAAATACAACGTATAACTTAGTAATGTAAATAGAAGCGTCAAATGTTAAAACATACACTTACACATAGTGAACCGAAAGCTAATAGAAGTTTATCTTATTGCTTGAATCAAGAGTACATACATCCAGTCTCGTAAACTTCTAAGAGCTAACCTAGCATTCAGGGTATGCCCTCTACTATATATACTATAAAACAAGCATGCTTTGATAGCTATCAAATCCTGACATAAAATCAATTACAATAAAATGCGCTGCCCAATGCACCAGCATATTTTACATGGCTTCTTGTTGGTTCAGTCAGGTAATCAAATCAATAATGGTAAAATTTTAAGATTTGATGCTCAATCACAATCTACCATCAGTTGTCGACATGTTCTATTTATATTTTCATTTCACACAATTCAATTATGTCACAAAATCACAACATTCTGAAGCCTTGATATTTTTATCGCCTGGAGCTTGTGAAACACCAACATATCATGAAATCATGACATTCTGAAGCCTTAGTATTTTTATCACCTTGAGCTCGTGAAACACCAACATGTCACGAAATTGTGAAATTCTAAAGCCTTAGTATTTTTCTCACCTTGAGCTCACGAAACACCAATATGTTGTGAAATCACATATTATCTACTTCGGTCCTTCTTTTGCCATAAGCTCGTGAAACATTGACATGTCGTGAAATCGCTACATCCTGCTGATATTTGTCCTTTTCTTGCCATGAGCTCGTGAAACATTGACATATCACGAAATCGTGATATTTCACCTACCTTGATATTTTTCTTGCCTTGAGCTGATGAAACACCAACATATCATGAAATCATGACATGTTGCATGCCTTAGTTGTTTATGCTTTTTCACTTCATAAAAATGCTTCGAAACTCTAAACAATTTGTTGTCTTTAGGGTAGTCATTTTATAGTAACATTCTTGGCACCTTTCGGGGAATTTTGCTAGAAAAAATATTAGAATCTAGGACCTTCATCCATTGGGAAATGAATTTAAAATAATGTGGAAGAGGAAATTTTGGAAAATGAAACAAAAGAATTACTTGAATAAGTAAAGCATTACCTTTCAAAATAACTCTTATAAACTTATGTATACACTTACTACTGTTACAATAAAATCTCAATAATTCAAAGTCTTTGTAGAACTAGTCATGGCTGGCCTCTGGTCCCACCCTCTATCAGCTGTCTCTGATCAGTCTACTTGGACCTTTTCTATGTTTCTATTGCTTTGATAACTTCATTGTAAGTAAGGTAGACTTGCTTCCAAGATTCATAATCATGATATGATGATTCCATGAACATTTAATATACATACTGTAATTCCTCCACTTTATCATGAGACACTATATTATGTCTCAAAATCAGCTCTTGTAAATAGGACTTAATCTTTGTGAGATTTTGGATCATGGCAAACAATTGAGCCTCTTCTACAGATTCCTTCCACTCATATATTTCTAACTCATCATAAATAAAATATTTTAAGGATTTTGTGAGTGCATCTTCGCTTAGAACATTAGAATTTTCATCCCAAAGATAGAAAAGTCCACATTAGTTTGCTAGGTTTAAATTTTTCACTAACCCTTTGGCTTTAGATTCTAACTCCTTGAGGAGTTTTACCCCTTGGTTTACTAGTTTAAACCTTCTGAATAAACTTCAAGCTGCAATATTAGCTTGAGACTAGGCTTCACTTCGAATTTTAGTAGCTACATTTTTAGACATATTATTGGCTAAGACTTGGATTTTCGTGACAACATCTGATCTTGCCTGCAAAAAGCTTACTAAAGATTTTAACTCATCTCTGAATATTTCAAGCACTTATTTTACTTTGGAAAAATATATCAGCATAGATATTTTTCTCATAATGAGTATCAGAATATCTTCAATATTTCTTTCCTCATTTCTTTGGCCTTTTCTTTTGACATACCACAAGTTTTGTTATGCTTTTCTTGGACCTGTTGCTGAAGTTCCTGCACTTGCAGATTTAGATATTGAATTTGTGCAGTTGCTTTCTCAAGTTCTTCCTTATATTTGGCTGCTTCACTTGCAAATTCACTAAATCTATCCTCCCATATTTTTAACTCTAGTTTTAAGGCTTTTTCTATCAATTTTTATTCCTGGAGGGCAGATTCACACTCCTTGGCTTCTTGTTATTTGATGAAGTTTTATTTAAAATATTATCCATGTAGGTAGATAGTGCCTAGGTGGGCCTGATCCATTCCCCATTCATCCTGCATATGGATTTGAGTGATGTCTTCAGTTACACTTTCCTATTGATAATATTCTATCATCATATCACCCCCAGGTTTTTTCATTTTTAGGATCAACTTCACCTTTTTCCACTGCATAGTAGTGGGATCAAGTGCTATCATTTCTTGTGTATAGGCTAGAGCTTTAGAAGCTTCAATAGAGCAAGAAGTCCACCAATCTAAGGTATTTTTTTTCGTGCTTCTCAAATATTTCAATTTTGAAACATTTGGATGATTTTTAGTAGTTGCAGTAGAGGTGGACCTCATAGGTGGTATGCATGCACCAAGGAGGAATGGGGTTGATACAAAAATGGTACTCCCATACAAAGTAGAAACTACAGGATGAGTGAGTGATTCTAAATATTGACCAAATTTAGATTGAATCTATGAATATGATACTAGTTTTGGAGAAAGTAACCATTGTTTCAAGGGAAACATTACATATTTCTTTGAAATAGAAATGGAAGGAGACTTAATTCAAGAATGAGTAGAAAGAGAAAAATGAGAGAATAAAGAAGCCATACCTGATTTGATCTGGAGCACATGCTAGTTCTCATATTCTATTATGTGTTCATTAATCTCATCAGCAATAGAATTTTCAACTTCTTCTTGCTGAGGGGTTCCTATCACTTCTCTTTATCCACCCTCATTCTCTTCAACATATGTATATTTTTCTAAATCTATTATTTTAGCATTTAGGGGAATCTCCCCACGTTGATTCTTGATGTGTTTGAAAACCTCTTTTTTAACTATTATATTTTCAAAAATACCTGTGTCTAGCCCTTCTTGAGCATAGTAAGTGCTATGATAAATTATTTCATTCTGAGATTCTTCCTGGAACATCAATATTTTCAACTATTTCATCATAATGTGAAACATTCTCAATGTCTTAAGAAGCTTACTCATTTTACCTAACAACTTTGGAATGTTTAGAAGTCCCCTACAACTATTTTTCATCACCCTGGATGCCTTCTGCAACTTTCTGAGCCATGTTTTCCTGTTTATTTCTTTTTTGTTGACTTCCTTCTAGGGATTTTAATTTTCTTTTCTTAGTACTGAGAGGCACTTCATCTGATTTAGTATTAGATTTTGAAGGGGGAATGAATTTTAGAGTTCTTGAAGATATGAATCTGCCTTTTGATGGATTTGTGCCAAGCATTAGATGCTTTCCTCTTCTTTTTATATAAAAGGGTTCAGTGATTCCTTACCCATTTTTTTCTAGTCCCTTACCATCATAACCCATGTTTGCCATTATCTGGGTTGTTTTTTCATACTTTTTTATTTGGTCTTCCTTGAAGATAGTTTCAGTGGGATTCCTTTTAGGGGATCTAAGCTTGGTTTGTGCATGGGTTCTTTGTTGCTCAACTGCAATTTTCTTGCCTTTACCTCGATCTATTTTTGTATTCTTAGCAGCTGTAGGGCTTACCTCTTTGCTGTCACCAATGTTGGGGGGGATTTTTCTGGGGAAATTATCCATCCAAGTAGCTTGATAATAATCATAATGAACCAAAATTTTGAGATCATTATTAACAGGGTACCTCAAATCAATCATATTAATTTGAACTCTCATCATCCACCATTCATGAATTTTTTAAACTATCCATTCTACCCCCTTCTTTTGCATCCTATTGATAGTTTTTCATCCAATACATGTTTAGGATTATCCTTGGGGTTATAATAAACCACATATTCATAGAAATCCTATGATGGAGGTAGTGGTGGCATTCTCTCTACATGATATTCTAATACCTCATCCTCAATATTGTTTCTGCAATTTTAAATTTCCTACTTAGGGAACATGTGGTGATTATTTATAGGGGTGTATTTCTATAAATCTATTGATAAGATCATACCTCCACCATTTTGGTATTTCTATCAACCCTAATTCCCTTAGAACTTGAGAAATTTATTCATGTTTCCCTTTCTTTGAAACAACCACGCCTTCGAACTGAAACAACATGGTATAGGTGCCAGTTTTTCCTATACCTGTACCATATTTGAATTTTTTTTTTTTTTTTTGTCTCACATAATCCAAAGCAAATAGTCTATCAGTAACATAATGTAGAAGCAATAAAGGTTTTCTAGTATACCCATATAATCTAATGATAATTCCCTGAGTAAGGATAAACCAGTCACCTTCATCTGCATGTTTATTTTGTAAATTTTTTATAGCTTTTGGGGTTAACCTACTTTTCTCTCCATACATAATTTTTAGGGTCGATCCCAAAAATTTCCTGTTAAAATAATAATATGATTCTATTTTGTACAAAATATTAATCCATTCACATACGGGTAGGGTTATTCCTTTCTCATATTTATCATTTACAAAAATGAAAGCTAACTCCTGAGCCATAAAATAGAAGAAAATCCATACTAAATATGATGAGAACTTGAAAGAAGACTGAGAACCTCTTTTTATCATAGACAAACCCTCATGTACTTGATAAAAAATGTATCCTGGATAGTCAAATAATATGGGCCTGACACTTTGATCCATAACTAAAGAATCATAATTTTTGGGGTTTGATAGGTAATTGACCAGTGCAATTTTCCACCCATAAACCTTTTCATCTATCTTCAGACCTACTACTATGGCCAAAATAGAAAATAGTTCTAGATTTTTGAAATCCATCATAGGAATGGGGGTTTTTGACATGTTTCCCCTAGTAGGTGGCTTCTTTAATTGAGTTACCAAAAAATTCTTTATCTTCTCAAAGGGAATACAATATTTTTCCTGATCAACAGGGTCAAAAGATTTTGTCTCAAAAGTAGGCACATGACTAGTGGTAAAAGCAATAATAAAAGCATCAGAGTTCAAGTTGAAAAGGGTCCTACCTTGGGAATTTTTTATAGCCCTTTCTCTGGTGTCATAAAACCTAGTAATAGATTTAACTAATTCAAGACAGGGATGAATGAGAATATACACATACCAAGAGAGTAGAGAGTTGAATGTGAAAGTAGTATGAGAGGATGTAGTGATGCTTGTAGGTATTCTCTCTTCAATATCTCTTTGAATTTTCTCTGAATGTTTTCATGTTACAACTGTATCACCAATTTAAGCATCTTTATCGACAAAATTTTCTCCTACTTCGTCTTAGCGCCTTGCCATTTGGGAAATAGAATATGACACCACCATTTTTTCCTTCTGAGTATTCTTCTTTGGAGCCATACAAAAATACTAATAGAGTTCATTTGTATCGGGTTCGATCTTAGGAATGAAAATAGCAAGTAAATAACTGTAAAGAAATTCATTCAAAAATGAATTAGGGCTTTTTAGATCGATTTGAAATATTATGCATGGGCACATTAACTATGGTTGGTGCATCTATATTTCTCGAATATTCTTGCAAATCACTTATGATACTATCTTGCATGTTAAATTTTTTGACCAATCACTGACAGCCGCATTAACTGAGAATTTGTGCTCTTCAAGGCATCGATCATTAGTGAAAGGAGTACCTTCCCGCAAACCGTTGGAATGCTACGTGGTAGATTTTGAAATTGAATCATTATATACTGACAAAATGATGCTTTTATTATTTTCTTCGTCATTTTTTTTATATTTTTGTTCTTTTTTAGGTTGACCTTGGAGGGTCATGAAATGGCGACAAAAATTTACAAGCTGGTAACTTTAAAATATATATATATATAAACTACTATATATTATACATAATGTAGTCAGGGTTAACCAACACAGGTGCTTGAGTTATTTCCTCTAAAATATTTATGAAAGCATTCTTCCTTGGATCTGTCTATTTGAAAGGGGCATCCTTCTTTAGTAGTTTTGTCATTGGTTTAATAATCTGTGTAAAATATACAATAAATTTACGCACAAAATTTATTTTTCCAAAGAAATATTGCAAGCCTTTCTTGTTTACTAGTAAGGGGAGTTCTAAGAGTGCTTTCACTCTATTAGGATCTATGGCTAATCTAGATTTGGAGATGACATGACCAAGTAGAATACCTTCTTCTACAGTGAATATGGATTTATTTGGGTTCAAAGATATCCTAAATTCCTTGTATTTTTAAAAAACCCTCTCGAGGTGTTTTATATGATCTTATTTATGATGAGAAAAAATTGTCATATCATCCAAATAGATGACTATGATATTGCTAGTAAGTTCATCGAAGGCTACATCCATTGCCCTTTGGAAGGTTGCTCTTGCATTAGACAATCTGAAAGGTATCCTTTGATAGGTGAATGTTCCCCACTTGGTGGTAAATGTGGTTTTATATTGATCTTCATCTCTAATCCATACCTGATTATACCCATAGAAACCATCCAATAAGGAAAATCTCTCTGCTCTTGCAACTATGTGTAAAATATAGTCTATCTACAGAAGTGGGTAATGATCCTTGAATGAAGACCTGTTCAAGTTCCTAAAATTGATGCACAGTCTAATATCCCCATTTTTCTTCCTAACTAGGACTAGGTTTGCTACCCAAGTAGAATGTTTAATAGGATATACTATATTAGCTTGAAGGATTTTTAACAATTCTTGCTTCATCAAGGCCTCTATATTTGGATTCACAAGACTTTTCTTTTGCTTGAAAGGTTTACCCCTTCCTCTAATTCAATGGTATGTTGTATAACTTCTTTCTTGTACACCTTAAGATCATTGTACACCTAAGCAATAATATATGGAAATTTTTTACACAATTCCCTGATTTGGTTTAACTCTTCTCCTATACAACTAACTCTGACCTTAATCATTTTTCCTGGTTCTAGCTCAAATTCTTTATACCAATGCTTATCAATTTTTATTTTATGGCCTACTACCCTATCATTGTTATCAAAAAGACTCTCAAGGGTGATAAGTCCCTTGGGAATATGATTATTATTTAATTGGATCAATCCTTCTTCTTCTTCATCTTGTAGCATTCTGTCGCTCGAGCAGTTCATTTCATAGATTAAAAAATCTAATATTTGCTCATTGTTTTAAAAAACTTGCCATAAAATGTTTTTGTCTAGCATGGAGGGTCTATTTATGAGTCTAACTATCTTAGATTTCTGAATGATGTTGCTGATGGGGCAAAGTTTTCTCCTACATATGCCAACAAATCAGCATGGGTATTTTGTTCTCTAGGAATAGACTTTATATTTAGAGCCTCGAAGGCTTCTAAAATTTCCCACACTTTATTTCTGTATGCCTTTAAGTAATGATTTTTATTTGTACATTTTCTTGTGACTTGATTCATGATAAGATTTGAATCTCCATAAACTAGTAACTGCTTAACCCCCAATTTCTCAATCTTTCTCAAGCCCAAAAAAAGTGCTTCATAATGTGTTGTGTTATTGGTGCAACTCCACGTCATCTTGTAAGAGATTTTTTTTCCTATAGGAGAAATTAAGACTATTCTAGCAACAACTTCGTTCTTGCATGTAGCTCCATTGAAGAAAAGTTTCCAAAGCTGGTTGGTAGACTCATCTTCTTTGAGAGTAGGTGCTAGTTTTTTTTCTTATTTTACAATGGAATAAATTCCCATATCATTTTCTATCATGGCATTGAAATACTTCAGAAAGAACTGGTCTTCTATTTGGAGCTCTTCTAAGGTCTCATCCATTAGATCTAGATCTTCCATTTCTTCGGTCATCATACTTATAGTGTCGGTCTCCTATGTATTTTCTATGTCAAAATTAGATGGTTTTTCATTAAATATCCTGATCCTCCTACCCTTAAAAGGTATTTTCAAATGTGAATAGTCCAAATATATATATCCCCTATCTTGGCTATGAAATCTTTAGATAAACACATGTCGAAGTATGGTGCTAAATCTACAGCTACCACTTCTTGTATGACCACCATTTGAGGCATCCTATGAAGTTTTATTGGGATGTCTTTAATTACCCCTATGATTTTCATAGTAGTGTCATCTAAATGTAGTACTAATGGGTTGCTTCTAGTGTACTCCATTCCCATAATGTCACACACTACTTTTGGTATCACTATAGTAGCAACACCTGAGTCTATCATGCAGTTGTGTACGACCCATCCTTCCATTTGAAGAGATAAGTAAAAAAAAGGTGGTTAATTTTTTCCTATGGCAGATGTTAGATTCGTCTAGACTGTATTTGATTAGGATGGATTCCTATATTTATTTTCATTGACCTTAAATATTCTTGTAAGAGATCAATTTGACCAAGAAACTGTAGGGCATCGTACATGCTTGCCTTTGAGGGGATCTTCTTCATTTCTTCCACTATGTTAAAATAAGGTTTGACACTCCTCTCTCTTTCCTTAGAAAAGGTGTCATACCTATTTCTATATCCCTGAGTTGCTTCCATTCTCTATATTTTAGTTAGAGAAGGAAATATTAACCTATCCTTAACTTTTTCCTAAGTCTTGGATTCCTTTTGTGGAATAAACTATTTATGTACTTTTTCTCCAGAGCTCTGGGTAGGAGCTTGAGACTTCCTTTCAAAGGAGGTATCTCTTTTAGGTAGTGCTTTAGGAACTGAGGAAAAAATCTAAGGCTAGAGCTTCTAAGGATATACTGGCAAAGGTTTTTTACCCGATATGGTTAGGACTGCAACTTGTTCAATCGAAGGCATCATGAAATTGTGGTTCATTTATCTAATCATGCTTACATGCCCTTTCATATTTTTCTTTGCCTTTTCAATAGATACATTTTGTACATAGTGTTTATGGATCATACATGAACTTTCCCCATGTGGATCATTACATGCAGTGCACCAGTAATCATAATTTGTGGAAGGAACTATAGATTCTTCATTACCGTTTGCATAAATGACGTTCGAACTTTCTTGACGTCTATTTCTTGATGAAGTTGTGTCTCTTGTTACCTGGGAAAACCTTCTCAGTTGAAAATTTATTTTGGCATCCCTTATTTTTATTGAGGTCATCTCATTTACCAATTTTTTTACCATTGATTTCATGTCTATCAAAATGGAAAGCTGAGTTTCTTGGGATGATTGAACAGGTGGTGTGGGTAATGTGGGAATGGCAGTAATAGGAGGTAATGCCAAGAAATTATGAGGTATTTGTATTATAGGAATGGATTATTTCCCATTCCATTTTGTAAGATATATGCTTGGGATTTGGGGAGAACTTGAAGAACTAGAACCAAGAGATTGGGGAATATCTATAAAAATTAGCATTACTGCTTTTGGTGGATACCTTCCAGTGGCAATGAGATTTTTTTCTTCTTTAGATGCTTCTTGGAAAATAGCAGGGAAGATGAATACTCAAAATTTTTGTATAATCATACTGATATCGGAATCAAATGCTCTTAAATAATAATATACAAATTGTTCATTGGTAGGTTTCAATCCATCGGGCACTCGTTCCCAAGTGCGACTGAACCAGATGTTAAAATCAACAATATCATCTTGAGGGTGTTTCCTGATGATGTTGAACTAGATGAGTAGGGAGAAGGGGTTTGCATGCTGATTAAATTCATCAACCAACTTGCCTATAAGTTTAGCCCAACTTGTGATGGATTGAGCAGGAAGTGCTTTGTACCAATAGAGCATTTTCCTTTCAAGGAAATGACTAGCAACCTGATCATAACATATTATTGAGTAATGTTATATATAGCTGCCAAGGAGGCAACATCTAAGTAATGTTCATAATCCATTTTGCATGCTCCATCGTATGAAGGTAAAGCCTTCAAAGCCACAGTAGAAATCAGATTCTAAGCCATCAAGTTCAATGAACCAGTGTGGTTCCATGCAAGATAAGTTGGTTGAGGAGTGGCCATTGTAGCTACTATGCTTGCTTTTACTGCAGAACTATTGATAGTTATACTTGATTATATATTGGCAATAGGGTTGGGTAGAATAGAAGGTACAAGGGTGGTGATACTTGTATCTCTCCAAATTTTTCGCATCCCTACCTTCAGGATATTGGATCCGCGCCCGGAAGGAGGATGGGAAAAGGATGATGCGGTACCTCGGACGAGAGGACTTTGCGAAGGTCCCGCCTCTCAAGGGAGGTGCATTTTGGTGATTTGTCGACGGATGGTGGGTTCACCAAGAAACATTTGGTGGTAGTTTCCATGCCTAGGTTTTGGGAATGAGTTTTGATGAGTTCATTTTATTTTTAAACATTCATCCTAGGTTTGGCCGAATGATTCTAACTTAAACTACATGAAAATGCAATTTAAATGAATACAGAGAAACATAAAAGAAAGCAGAAACAGAGAATTTGCAGGAGGCCAATGAAGATTACCTGATCCGAAAGTCTGATGAAGTTTCTGATTACTTGTAGCAGTCTGGATCATCTGCAATTCAACAGGATCACCTTCAATTTGATAAAATCGTCTAAACTGACAGGATCGTCTGCAATCTGACGAATTCGTCAGACGAATTCATCAGAGACCTGCAAAATAGCAAACAGATGCGAAATACAAGAAATTCTATTTTGTAAATAGGGGCAAACTATATGAAAAAGTAATATGAGTATTTAACAATATACAAGAACAAAATTAAATGCAAATCACAGTGTTTAAATAGCAGAATATGATCTTAATATGCAAACTAGACAAAATGGGTGAACTCCAGATGCAATATAGTATAAAAACTAAATAGACAATCTAATTTATAGCATAAAATGATAGATAAAAGAGAAAGAAGAGCAAACTCCAGGCACTGATTGCCTCGATGTGTGCTGTAGTCGAAATCATCTCGCATCAGTACGAGATCGTCCCGAATTTGACTAGATCGCCTCCGATCTTGACAGGTTCGTCGGCTATGATAGGTGCTGGCTCCGGCTGAAAACCAGTGGTGTACCTGCAATAAAATTAATATAGGACTAGTGCAAGAGCAAATTTTGAAGTGTTTTAGCGCATAGGGAGTTGATTTACATAAAAATTCAGCCAGGGGTTGGGGAAGGAAAAGTTTTAGAGTTAAATAGGCATAGGATAGTTGTTGGGAGGTTGGAGATCATCCCAATTTGGGAGATCTCCAACGGGGGAAGGGTCCCAACGGGCGGTACACGCTTCGCCCGGATTGGAGACCCGTTGGAATGGATTCCAACTATGCAAATTCATTTTTGCGACAAAATTGTCTGGACGTTCTAGTCCAGACGAAATCGTCAAATCTGGGGCGATATCGTCTGATCGGAGACGATATCGTTAAACGATCAAAACAACTGCTAAAAATGGCACGAAAAAAGAGGAAACGGGTTTATCGATGGTTAACGGGCGGTTTGGGACGTTAAATTTGAATTTAAATTTATTTACTAAGGTGAATGTAATTATTCCAATTTTACTGCGCCAATTTTAGGGTGCTACATTTTGCCCCCTCTTTAATGAATTTTCCGAAGAAAATGCGTTAAATATGAGTTCTTCTCGATCTACGAGAAAGCAAAAAATTATTCCCATTTTTAGGCGATGATTCTTGGTCGAATCATACGACAGCTTACTATGGTGCCCCCTCCGTGTTTTTACCCAAATCGAACGTTTGAGGTAAAAACACGGAAAAGCAAAAATTATTTGTGAATTATTTTGAATAAAATTAAGAAAAATAGGGTAAAACCCTAATTCATTGTTACTGTTCATTTTACTATTTTTAGAGCTCTGGAGCAAAAATGGTAGAGACAACGCACAGATCTACAGAGGTCCGCCGCGGTCTACGGGTAGGGGTTTAAAATTAGTTTAGATTGATTTAATTTGAATTTACATGTTTTGTAAATGAATTTTAGGATGAATTTTGAGCATCGCGGCCATTTTTGGCCATCGACGTCATCCGGACGAAATCGTCCCTAGTTCGACGAAATCATCTCAAGTTCGTCAATTTCGCCCAAGGGCGAAATCGGCAAAAAAGGGACGTTTTCGTCAAATTAGAGACGATTTCGACACGCGAAATCGGAGACGATTTTGCTCAAATTTCGGACGATATCGGCCAATAGTGGGCGATATCATCAATTGTAAAAATTTGATCTTTAAGTTGCATTATTGATTGCTAAAATTGTTATTAATGATTGTTTTTTGTTTTGATTGTTTATGCTTGCAGAGAGGATTACTAAAGAGCAGAGAGTGGAAATACGGCAGACTGAGAGACGACTTGGCCGCTCTCACCCAAGTAGAGTGGGATCTGCTGGCACAGGCCGGCTTGCAACATGTGGCAGAGATGCCGCAGGTTTCTACTGACATGGGGCTACTAATAGCCCTAGCAGAGAGGTGGTACCCGAGCTCTTCATGCTTCCGGTTACCAACAGGGGAGATGACTCCCACACTAGAGGATGTATGGAGGATTCTTAGAATCCCCATACAAGGGAGGATGATCACACCTGTGGCCAATCAGGGCCACACGATGGGACGACTCTGCAATGACCCGAGATTTGCCCTGGAGAAGGGCGGAGTGAACATCGAGGCACTGCGCCAGATGCCTAAGGCATCTACACTAACATGAGTTTTGGCTGGGGTGGTTGGTGGACTTCTGCTATGCCACCAGAGTGGATGTAGGGTACCATGGATGCTGGCAGATGTGATCTACGACATGTGCGACCATGGCTACAAATTTTCTTGGGGCAGCTTTGTTCTATGCCGTCTGTACAGGATCCTTTATGGGGTCTTGTACAAGGGCGGGCGATGTTTGGTCATGACATCACTCCTACAGGTTTGGTGCTGGGAGCACATTGCGGTGTGGAGGTCGG
Organism: Wollemia nobilis; assembly: GCA_028583015.1. Classification (NCBI taxonomy): domain Eukaryota; kingdom Viridiplantae; phylum Streptophyta; class Pinopsida; order Araucariales; family Araucariaceae; genus Wollemia; species Wollemia nobilis. The sequence goes on along the minus strand of JAQPPZ010016879.1, from coordinate 10,751,161 downwards.
TAGGGCTTCCACTGATAGGGGTTGACGGGGAGAGGCCCCGAGTCTTCTACTGGTGGCTCCGGAGAGGGGCATAGCGACGGATCGACCTGTCGATGTCCCGGAGACTACTGGATGACTTGGTCCTAGACCGGGATCACCTGGAGGCCATGGAGGCAGCATCCAGGGTGGGCAGAGGACGCATAGGAGCTGGCTCGCATCAGGCGAGTCTGCTGGTTGAGGATGGAGAGGGGAGAGGTGGAGCTCCACCGCTACGACCGAGTTTTGTGACAGTTTAGTCTACAGTAGGGGATCCCATCTCTTAGGGATTATGAGTTTTCCTGGATCGTCCGGGATAACACCACGATTAGCGGGGCTCCAGATATGTAGCGATTCTGGAGTCAGGACGCGGACGATGCCCCCATTCAGCCAGTGGATGGGGACGATGCGAGGGTAGCCGATGGCTATGATGCCTGGTACATAGGCATCCGCCCTCCTCGAATGATGAGGGCTTAGGGACCGATCCACATAGTCGTGCATCGGATAGGGAGGCGGTGCCAGGCGATGGTAGAGGCATCCCAGGGTCACGATAGAGGAGAGTAGAGGAGGCCACAGGCATAGGAGAGGCCGTGGCAGAGGGAGAGGGAGAAGAGGGAGGCGAGACCCCCATATCCATAGAGGCCACCATCGCCTGATAAGGGCAAGGGTGTGGACATTGGTGAGAGTAGCGAGATGGCTACTCTTAAGGCAGAGAGAGATCATCTGTGAGCAGGTGCAGACGTTATAGGATGCAGCTACATAGCACCAGGTTGAGGTGTCGCAGCTACGAGACGAGAATGCTCGTCTCAGGGCATGAGGCGGAGGGGTGAGCACTCAGGAGCTGATGCGGTCAGTTTCTCAGATCGCATTCTATCAGGCTCTATACTACCAGGCGATGCTAAAGGGCCAGAGGATACAGGTGCCACCTGCCATAGCAGATCCTATCAGGACAAGGTCAACGAGGAGCTCATCCCGATTGACGACGAGGACTCGCAGTACCACACATACTGCGATGGGACCACCTCGTCCTCCGTAGGGCGGGGGAGGAGATGAGGCCGAGAGCTCTAGAGGCTCTCGAGGCTAGAGGGTGGGATACTACCACTGATATTGTATTATACTTGTATTGATAGAGGATTGAGTATGCCGAGGTACAGATTGTGGCATACCAATCCAGTTTTGATGATGTATATATTTTGTTGATATATATAGATGAGATATTTTTGATCATATGACTTGTCTTATGTGATGCTTATGATGCTTTTTATGTTTGATTGATTGATTTAGTTGATTGATGTAATGATTTTATTGATGATTCATGTAATTATGTCGTTTTGGAAAATATTATAACTTGGATGTCATGCTTTAAATATTTAAATGAAATAATCTGATGTAACAAATTGATTGGTTGTAATGAAATGTGATAAAAAGAAAAAGAGATTTCTAACAATAATTTCAAAGGACATTGTCGCTATTATAGACCATTTCATGGAGTCGCTGCTCACTCGGTCGTCAAGCTAGTCCCAGGATAGAAATATTGTTAAAAAGAAAAAAGTGCTTAAGAGACTGTCTTAAGACTTTGTTGTGATGATGCAAATGATGATGATGATGGTTTGCTTTCAGATTTCCATGAAAATATTATGCATGAAATATTGTAAAATAATTTTTTCTAGGCATAAATTCCTAAGTGTGATAAAATTTGTGAATAATTCCTTAAGAACTATACCATCATTGCAAAATGCAAAGGTGACATAATGACATGAAATAATAAAAATGTGTTTGCTTTTAAAAAGCATAATTTGTAAAAAAATGAAGTCATATGTTTTGTATGATCTTTGATAAATCAGGAAATAAAATTGTTACAATGGTTTGCGCTAGGCATAGAATATGTAGGTATAGACTTATACCATCATCGCGAAGATCAAAGAAAGGATAGTTTTATTGCATGATTAATTTTTGATGAACAGAAAATATGATAATGAGGACTTGCGCTAAGCATAAAATTCCAATTTTGGTTTTGAAACTATACCATCATTGCGAAAGTCGATAAGATATATATGATATGTTTTGATTGAAATTTTTGATTTTTTCTATTATATAGTTGTCTTTGTGGTAAATAATTGTACTTGGTTTATTCCAAACAAGTTTGCAAAAATAATATTTCAAAGTATTTTGAAGACAAAAATTTAGATTTATAAGGAATCCCATGTGCATAAGTGAATTCATTGCCAATCTTGATTTATCATAATGATAGACAAAATCTCTCAAATACAAATGTGTGTGCAATTGCATTGTTCATTTACCAGTTTTTGAGCAAGATACTATGATACAAGTGATTTGAAGAAACCAAATAAGTGTTCATTAACCATGATGTAGATGCATATAACCATACTAGGCTACTATGTAGATCGGATTATCAAGAGCTAGCTAATCCATAAGCAGACATAGGTCTCGTACAAAAGAAGGTGGCTAATGTGACGGACATATCGCCACGCTAGGAGTTACCTAAGGCCAAGCAGGTTGGGCACAAACCACCTGTTATGGGGCTTACCTCACAGTTTTCGAATAATTGAGAATTCCAGGGATTCAAGCTCATTCACCCTTATTTTCTTTTCAAAGGGTAGGGAAAGGGATTTTATTGCTTTTCTTGCTTTCTTTTGAACTTTGCTTATTTTTATTTTTGTATTTCTTTTTCTTGATAATGCTTGGAACATTGTTGACATAACATTTTTCTTTTCTCTTTTTCTTGAATTTTTCTTTTCTTTTTCTTTTTCTACGGATACTTGCTCAGATTAGCTGTAGAGCAAGGGTTTTTTATTCTGGGTAGGGGTGAGCTTGTCCTTTTGCCAATTCTCAAAGATTCTAGACCATGTGCATGATAGGATAGCAAGGGAAACTTTTCACTCAAGAAATTAGTTCTACTATGTAGCAAAACATGGAAATTACAAATATAATCATTTTATTGTGAAAATATGTGCTTGGTTTAAGTAAATAACAAGATCAATTCTCTATGCTCAAACTTTATTTAATTGAATTTTGTGAACTTTGATATAAGAGAGATTAGTAATCATGTCAGATAAAATCAAGATATTTATTGTGTGAGTGTGCAAGTGAGGGATGCCAAATAAATGCTAGTTTTATCCAAAATAAGTTGAAACATATAATTGCAATAATTGTAAGAAAATAATGATTTTGAGAAAGTTTTGAGAATGTTGACTCTCTCTTTCTTCTGTATATTGTTTTGGTTTCGAAAGAGTCAAGCATATAGTCTGTTTTTGGATTTTTATGTTGATTTTTGTTTTGGAGCAAAAGGAACTTTACAAGTGCTTTAAATAAATGCAATAAATATTTTTGAAGATTTTTGAAGATTTTATGAATGTTTTTGAGGTTTTTGAATAAATTGAAAGAAATACACGATAATGATTTTGAACAAATATATACATGGATGAAATAATCAAATTTATGCATAATAACGTTTGAGATGTAAAATATTCATGGGTTCTTTAAGTTCTTTACCATCTAAGGTAGATAATTTATATGCTCCTGATTCAAATTTTACAGTAATGATGTACGGTCCAAGCCAGTTGGGCTCAAACTTACCTTTCAGTTCTTTGGTTGTATTTGTATTTTTTTTATTTTCTTTTAGAACAAGGTCACCAATCTCAAAGGATCGATGACGAACTTTCTTATTATATGCTCTTTTAAGCTTGTTTTGGTATGCACGGAGATGCTCTAAAGCATTGATGCGTGTTTCATCTAGGAGTTCCAGCTGACTGAGTCTGCCAGCACGATATTCATCTCCTACTTCGGTGTCTTGAAGTAGCAGAGCCAAAGAAGGAACTTCTAATTCAAATGGAAAACCGCTTCGGCACCATATACCAAAACAAATGGTGAAGTGCCCGTGGGGGTTCGAAAACTAGTTCAATAAGCCCACAAGGCCGGATATAATTGAATATGCCAGCCACGACCGCTTTATTGACTAGTCTTTTGAGAATTTTGATTAGAGTTTTGTTAGAAGCTTCTGCTTGACCATTACCCTGAGGATAATAGGGAGTATACCAACGATGTTGAATCTTATATTTTTGACATAATTTTTTAACATATTTATTTTTGAACGGAGTTCCATTGTCAGAGATGAGATTTGCAGGAATTCCGAACCTGTAGATGATTTGATTAAAAATGAATTTAGAGACCTGTGAACCAGTGCAAGAAGCTAAAGGCATAGCTTCAACCCACTTCGTGAAATACTCAGTGGCGGTTATGATGAACTTATGTCCATCAGAAGACAGGATTAAGTTTACCAATAATATCCAAGCCCCATTTAGAAAAGGGCCAAGGAAAAGAAATAGCCTGCAGCTCTTGTGCAGGCGCATGGACAAGGTCAGCATGTTTTTGACACTTGTCGCAATGGTGCACATATTCATGTGCATCCATTTCCATGGTAGGCCAAAAGTATCCTATCCGAAGGAGCTTTTTAGCAATGACGCTACCACTAAAGTGTCCTCCACAAGATCCATCGTGGGCTTCACTTAAGGCTGATTTAGACTCTTCTAAATTTAGACATATTAATAGGATACCTTCAAAAGATCTCCTATATAAAGTATTGCCAATGATTACAAATTGACTTGCTCGTCGACATAATAACCGACGCTGGTTGCGATTAGAATTAGCAGGGAAAGTCCCATTTTGGAGGAAATCAAATATGTCTATATACCAGAGTTTAGGAGTAGTTTCCTTGATTAGAAACACATCCAAAGGCTCTAAGCATGACTTATGTGAAGCGGGTTCCTGGAGTCGACGAATGATGATAGTAGCATATTCGTCGTCTAACTCCAAGGGTAGGAGAGATGCAACGACGGCCATAGCATCAGCTGCACGGTTGCTAGTTCGAGGAATGGCTTCCAAGGTAACTTGATCAAACAAGGCCATTAGTTGTAAAACATAGGCCTTATATGGGCGAAGTTTATCATCTCTGGTCTAATAAACTTCATTAATTTGGTTTATAACCAATTGGGAATCCCCAAAAACTAAGAGGTTTTTAATTTTAAGCGCTAAAGCAGCTCGTAATCCAAGGATTAAAGCTTCATACTCAACAGTATTGTTGGTGCAAGCAAAGGTTAGTTTGAAGGACAGAGGAATAAGATATTTTTGTGGAGATATTAAAATAATACCCGCACCAGCCCCACTCATGCATCGAGCTCCATCAAATTATAAGGACCATTGTTCAACAAGGTTTGCCTCTAATTGAAGGGATTCATTAGGAAACTCGATAATGAGGGGATGAGTAGACTCTAAGGGTGCAACAGCTAATTGATCTACTATTATTTGACCCTTAACGGACTTCTGTCCTATGAAGGTGAGATCAAACTCGCTTAGAGCAAGAACCCACTTGGCTGTGCGACCCGATAAATAAGGTCGACTCATGAGATATCTTAAAGGATCATATTTGGCAATGACATACTTTTTTTGGCTAAGCATGTAATGTCATAATTTTTGCATAGCAAACACGACTGCTAGACATAACTTCTCTAACACTGTATAGCAAGTTTCATAACTGATGAAGGTGCGGCTAATGTAATAATTAGCACATTCTCGTTTTTCATCATCAAGCTGAGCTAATATAGCTCCTAAGGCAGAATCTGAGGTAGAAATATATAGAAGAAATGGGCGATCAGATTTAGGCGGTGAAAGCACCGGAGGGTTAAGGAGATATTGCTTGAGAAATTCAAAAGCTTCTCTACATTCTGTGTCCCAATTAAAGGGGACGTCCTTCTTAAGGAGTTTAAGAAAGGGACCAGTTTTGTCCGCCGACTTATCAATGAAGCGACGGATAGCTTGAAGTTTACCTTGTAAACTTCGTAATTCAGATATATTAGTGGGTGCGGGCATATCAGTGATAGCCGCAATTTTGAGAGGGTCAATTTCGATACCACGTAAAGAAACTAAAACCCCTAATAACTTGCTGGATTTAACTCCGAATATACATTTTTCTAGATTTAATCGAATGAGATATTCTCGTAATCGATTAAAAAATTTTCTTAAATTGTCTAAATGATGATCTTCAATAAGAGAGCGCGCTATAATATCATCTACATAATCATGTAGGATATCATGCATCATATCATGAAAAATGTAGGTCATAGCCCATTGATAAGTTGCACCGACGTTCTTTAAGCCAAATGGCATCACTTTCTAGCAAAAGGTACCCCAGGGGGTAATAAAGGCTGTTTTCGCTTGGTCTTCAGGAGCTATCCTGATCTGATTATAGCCAAAGAATTCGTCCATTAAGGACATCATCCCACTCCCAGCAGTGAAGTCAATAATTTGATCCATATTTGGAAGAGGAAAGTCGTCTTTAGGGCATGCAACATTAATATCTCTGAAATCTATGCAAACCCTAACTTTGGTGGCTTCTTTCTTGGTGACTGGAACTACATTTGAGATCCATTCAGCATAATCAATAGCTTGTATGAAGATAACATTCAGGAGTTTTTCTAACTCCCCTTTGACTAGCAGAGCCACTTTGGGATGCATTTTTCTAAGTTTTTATTTAATAGGTTTAGCATCCGGATGGACCACTAGATGGTGCATGACTACAGAAGGGTCTAGACCTGGCATATCTTCATATGTCCAAGCGAAGACATCTTCATACTCTTTAAGAAATGCAATGTATTGTTTTTGTTTTTCTTGACTTAGTTTTGCTCCAATGTTGATTATGTGAGGGTTGTCCTCAGTTCCAATATTAATTTTAATGACATTTTCTACCTCCATGTGTAGATATCTTTCAAAATTAGGTGGGGTGGGTGAAACACCCAACTCTTGTAATTCTTGTAAAGTTAATTTAGATAATTCATTCTGAGGGTCAGTGGCCTCAAGTTGAGCTATGGTTGGTATAGAACCATCAAAATAAAACCCGTTGTACAACATCTCTTCAACGGAGACGTCATGGAAGATATCTCCTTCCAACTCTTCATCGGGGTCAGCAATCATTTCAGGGTATGCTATGGATAGCATGTTGCATGAAAATTATGGATTTTTAAGAGGCAAATCAACATGTCTATCCAAATAGTCTTGATAGCATATGAGATGATCATCATCCTCAAAAGGAAAAGGTTGACCCTTACTAGGTAATAGGCCCACACCACATCGGGTAGGCCATGGTTCTACCTTGAAAGGTTCTTTCATGCCATTTTGGAAAGGTCCTAAGCCTTTCCCTTTGTATCCCATTTTAAGCATCATGGGTTTAGCTTTAATATAGTCGTTGGTAAAATAGCATCGAGCATATCCATCATGATGGGTTTTGATATTCTAAGGGATTCTTCCCCAGTCATATCCTTTGTAAATGAAGGTGCAACTCCCGACTTGGTAAGTACTTCCCATAGGTTGTGGGAGGCCCAAAGTACGAGGAGATGGCGGTAATTGATTTAAAAGGTTTGAATCTTGCATGAAAGCATTCATTTTTTCTGATATTAAGGTTGTAGATAAATCTGGTAAAAGATCATCAGAAAGGGCATAAGATGTAGAAGGCTTATTACCTATGTCTTGAGATGTGGAAGGTATGATAGATGTGTCTGAAGGTTTTGAATTTATGGGATTAGAACTTGAAGAATTGGTTGTAGTTTTAAGAGCTTTTTGAAGTTCTAAAGTAATTTGTTTAGAAGGTGGTTGATCTATATGGGAAGATGAAGTTAATGGAGGAGGAATAGATGAAGTGATGGGTTTATATTTCACAGTTTTAGATGAAGAAGAACTAGGATATGTGGATGACAGAGAGCAGGCAAAATTGCACTCCAACCGGTTCTTGCCAATGCACACATATCAAAAGGTCTAGGGTCACCATGAATAGTGACCAACTGATTTTTAAACTCAAACTTAACACATTGGTGTAAAGTTGATGGGACTGCTCGCATGGCGTTAATCCAAGGGTGACCCAAAAGTATATTGTACGATGTCGGGCAATGTACAATAAACACAGTTGTCTCAAGGGTTCTAGGACCAACTTGCAATGGGAGGGTAATGACTCCACACGTTTCTTGTGTTTCGTCATTAAAGGCTTTGATAATCATATTAGTCTTATTCATTTCATCACTTCTAAAACCAAATAATTGGTAGAAGTCAAAGGTGCAGATGTTTAGAGATGAGCCATTATCAATCAGGACTCGTTTGACAGCTACATCCCCAATTAAAGTCGTAATATACAAGGGATTATCCTTGTGTAAACCGTGTTGTGGGATATCTTTATCCCAAAAGTCAATACAATCAATCTCTCGCGTGATGATAGTATTGGCCATAGCTTCAGGTTGGATGTTTTGAGGTACCATCATCTGGCTCAAAGTAAGCATCAATTCATCCCTATGGGTGGGAGAGGATCTTAATAAATCTAAAAGGGAGATTCTGGCGGTGGTATTAGACAATTGCTCATTAATGCTGTAAGGGGGTTTAGGTTGAACAATAGGAGCATGATTTCCTTTATTGGGATTTTTTAGAATGAATGGAGTTGATCCATCATTCTGGTTTGGTTCTTGTTGGGGATTTTGAGCTTGTTTTCGGGTGACGACTCCGATGGTACCTACAATGTTATAGTGACGACGTTGAAATGGTCTCGGTTGAGAGTTTATGGCTTGTTCATAAGGAAGGACTTCATTAGAAGAAGGTCGAGTAGTGACTCTTTTGGGAAATGGTTCTTTTGGAATATTAGCATCTGTGATAGGTTGAATAGGATCTGATTCATTTTCAGAACTATTCGATTGAATGGTGTCTACTTCACTCTCACTATCTGTCTCTATATCACTAGAATCAGAAGTTTGAAAATTATATAAGGGCCTGGTTGTAACCAAGGATAAGGTTGTGTCAAATGTGTGAGAGTCCTGAACAGGTAATTGCCCGCTAATGGTTCCTACATATCGGGTAGGAGGGGGAACATTGTGATGTTCAATTTGATTAGCTACCTCTTTACCATGTCTTGGTAAAGGGTGTTGAAATATGTCTAAAGTTTGATTGGCATTCTGATTTTGATTTTGGGGAAAAGTCTTTTGAGTATTATTAGGAGGGTTTTGTTTAGGTTGGAAGGCTTGCACTTCCATTTCATTATTGTCAATCAAATCTTGTATTTTATGTTTCAATCTCTTACAAGCGTTGGTAGAATGTCCAGGACCTCTATGAAAATCATAGTGCAAATCAGCTCTATATCCGGGTATGCTTGGGTCAGGTTCCCGGATAGCTGGCAGTTGGATTAAACCTATTTCAAGAAGTTGAGGTAAAATAGTTGATAAAGGTTGGTTTAATCTAGTGAACTCTCGAGGAGGCTTATCAGGAGGTTTCAAGATGAATTTTTCTGTTGTTTTTGTTGCATTGACATTAGCAACATTTCTGTTGTCAGTGACTCCATCACCGACAACCTCGTTTGTTTTTATATTGATTTCTAGATGTTTTCTCATCATCCTTCTTTCTAAGTTGGCCTCTCCTAATGAGGGCATCTTCTACTCTTCGAGCTAAGTCTATATCTTGATCGAAGGTAGTCAAAGTAGCTGTTGATAGCTCATAAGAAAGTTGTTCTTTTAAATTGTTAATGAAAATGTCTAACATTTCCCTATAGGGTAGCACAAAGTGCAATTTTCCTGTCAATTGTCTCCATCTTGCTAAGAAATCAGCAAAACATTCATCTTTATCTTGTTTTAAATTGTATAGGTCTTTAATAGTTACATGCCTCTCGATGTAGGCACTAAATTGATGAACAAATGACTCAATTGTTTCTTCAAAGTTTCTTAAGGAATGAGTGGGCAATTGATAATACCACTCTAACGCCATTCCACCTAAACTTTTGGGGAACATTTTTAGTAATAGCAAGTCGTCATGCGATATGTCGTGACATGCTATCCTAAACATACGAAGATGTTCTATGGGATCTTCGGTTCCTTTATAGATAGGCAGGACGGGCATGGGAAAATTTTTAGGGTATGGTTGAGCTACCACTATGGGATCCAATGGTTGGCTACAAATCTCTCGATAATTATACGAGGGACGGTAGGGATCTATCTAGTCCATACGTGAAGCCAATTGTTTCACCATAGCTTCCAAACTACTAGTTTGTCCCCCATATTGATTCGATGGGGCATTGCCATAAGTGTTATGGGTGTAGGATGGAGGAACATGCAGATTAGATGCCATGTTACTATTGTGTAAAACATTGGTAGGAAAAATATTATGGAGGAATTTTGAAGTTGGATTGTGTTTTATTGTAGATTGTTGAAAGTTTGTATTTGGCTTTGTTTTAGATTTTTGTCTATTTAAAGAATTTTGCTCAATAGTTTGGAGGAAGGAAGTAGTGAATGGAATTTTCTTTTGTGCGGGAGTGATTTTAGGTTGAGTAAAAAGTTGCTTAGGAGGTTGGGTGACCTGTTGTTTGGTCATGGCTTGGGCTATAGTGACCATATTCGCATTAGATGGTCCACCCTTATCACTTTCTTGATCAATGAAAGAAAAGGGATTAGTTTGCATATCAAGTGCCCATTCTAAGGCTGCTTGAGCATCACTAATTTCCCCTTTATCAATACGGACTGCCACATTAAGGACGTCGATATGTTGATTAAGAAGTTTTTGAAAATGTTCTGCATTGTCAAAAGTGATGCCTCCATTTGGAGCTATTCTAGGGGATGAAGATTCTTTAACACTTCCTTCTTGTTCCTTATTTTCACCTAAGTCTTCATCTGATTGACCTAGAGTTTCACCTTTCGGATTTGTATCTCCAAGAAGGACATTTGGGTTTTCAGTTGTATTTTGTAGCCAATCTTCTCCTTCTCCTAAAATTTCTTTACCATTCCTAAGTTTAGTCATGGTGCTAAGTTTTGATTTTAGAAAATATATATATATTTATATATATATATATATATGCAACAAATTAAAAGGTATATATTTATATATACCTAATGCAATATTGTAAATGAAATGTTTAAGTTTTTTACTATGTTCTTTGATTTTTTTTTTTTGATTTTTTTTTTATTTTTAGTTTTTTAGTTTTTCTTTGAAACAATATAATAAAGACAACAAATGAAACAATAAATGCACACAATAATAATAAGGCTGAAAGTAGATGAACTAATCTTCTATGAATAACTTATGAATATCATTAATAGGTTCAAGCTGTGCAGGGGTCATGAAATGTTCTTCTTCAAATTGAAAGTTTTATTTTAAGAATTTGATGAAAAGGGCTATGGTGATATTGTCTGTTTCAGATGCTGGTTGATAAAATTAAAGCTCATGGCAATACTCTCGATATAGCACAACTCACGAAACTCTATTCCATATTTCCCTATCTATGAGAACAACTTCTTGGTCCTCTACAAGGCCTCGAAATTGATGTACAATGTCTGCATTCTCGAGGTATTCCTCGAAGATGAACAACTCTGAAGATACTAAAGCTCTCCTATAGGCTAACCACCTATGGCAAGCTCTCTGAAGTTCATGATAGAACACTAATTGATGAGGATCTAGGATTCTATCCAAGACTAGCCTCTTAATCTGTTTAAGTTGTGTGGACCTAGATGAAATGATACTAAGTCTCCTGATAAGCTCGTCCCACAAGGATTGATTTCTACTTGTTTTAGGGATACTAAGGACATAATTAACTTCTATGGCTGCTAATTGGTTTACTACGTTTATAGTAACTGCTAACCTCTTTTTAGGAGCTACCATCTAAACATGATTTTGAACCTTAAATGTTTTAAAATGCATCTAAGTTTTAGTTGTTCTAATTTTTTTTTTGTTTTTTTTTGTTTTTGCTTTTGTTTTCAAAAGGTTATGATGCATTTCACGTCGGGTTCACCAAAATGTATCGCTCCAAATTTTTTGCATCCCTACCTTCAGGCTATTGGATCCGCGCCCGAAAGGAGGATGGGAAAAGGATGATGCGGTACCTCAGACGAGAGGACTTTGCGAAGGTCTCGCCTCTCAAGGGAGGTGCATTTTGGTGATTTGTCAACGGATGGTGGGATTACCAGGAAACATTTGGCTGCAGTTTCCATGCCTAGGTTTTGGTAATGAGTTTTTATGAGTTTGTTTTATTTTTAAACATTCATCCTAGGTTTGGCCGAATGATTCTAACTTAAACTACATGAAAATGCAATTTAAATGAATACACGAAACAGAAAAGAAAGCAGAAACAGAGAATTTGCAGGAGGCCAATGAAGATTACCTGATCCGGAAGTTTGATGAAGTTTTTGATTACTTGTAGAAGTCTGGATCGTCTGCAATTCAATAGGATCACCTTCAATTTGATAAAATTGTCTAAACTGACAGGATCATCTGTAATCTGATGAATTCGTCAGACGAATTCATCAGAGACCTGCAAAACAGCAAATAGATGCGAAATACAAGAAATTCTATTTTGTAAACAGGGGCAAACTATATGAAAAAGTAATATGAGTATTGAAAAATATACAAGAACAAAAGTAAATGCAAATCACAGTGTTTAAATAGCAGAATATGATCTTAATATGTAAACTAGACAAAATGGGTGAACTCCAGATGCAATATAGTATAAAAACTGAATAGACAATCTAATTTATAGCATAAAATGATAGATAAAAGAGAAAGAAGAGCAAACTCTAGGAACTGATTGCCTCGATGTGTGCTGCAGTCAAAATCGTCTCGCATCAGTACGAGATCGTCCCGAATTTGACTAGATCGCCTTCGATCTTGACAGGTTCGTCGACTGCAATAGGTGCTGGCTCCGGCTGAAAACCATTGGTGTACATGCAATAAAATTAATATAGGACTAGTGCAAGAGAAAATTTTGAAGTGTTTTAGCGCATAGGGAGTTTATTTACATAAAAATTCAGCCAGGGGTTGGGGAAGGAAAAGTTTTAGAGTTAAATAGGCATAGGATAGTTGTTGGGAGGCTGGAGATCATCCCAATTTGGGAGATCTCCAACGGGGGAAGGGTCCCAACGGTGCAGACATGCTTCTGCCCGGATTGGAGACCTGTTGGAACGGATTCCAACTATGAAAATTTAGTTTTGTGACAAAATCATCTGGATGTTCTAGTCCAGACGAAATCATCAAATCTGGGATGATATCGTCTGATCGGAGATGATATCGTCAAACGGTCAAAAAAATTGCTAAAAATGGCACGAAAAAAGAGGAAACGGGTTTCTCGGTGGTTAACGGGCGGTTTGGGAGGTTAAATTTGAATTTAAATTTATTTACTAAGGTGAATGTAATTATTCCAATTTTATTGCGCCAATTTTAGGGTGCTACAATACTATTAGCAGGTGGATTTGATCTAGAAAATAAAACTGGATGAACCCTAAGGCTATCAAGGTGTAAATCAAAGAACTCAATGGGCTCTTTAGAGTTTCTTGCTTTAGATCTAATTATCATATAGGTAAACGATTGCAAATATTAACCAAAAAAATTGATAAGATATTACTTAGGTCTATACCTTCAGATAAAGTCTCCAGGTGATTGATTTATATCTTGAATAGGTCAAATACAAACATCGAACCTTATAAAATACTATGGGATTTAGGGTCCCACTGGGCGTGACAAAAACTATTGGTGCAAAATTGGCCTATGGTTATGATTTATGCCCATGACCTTGCCAAAATTGAGTAGACAGACTTGGTATTTAATGGTTCCATCTAATATACAGAGGAGGCTAGATCCTTAGTGGTTTTTGTGAGAAAAGGGAGAGAAGGATTTTACTGAAAGAAATGAAATATAGTCGTAGCTTGAGATTTTCTCTTGGTGCAGTTTAAACAACAACAAATATGAATATATATAACTTCCAAATCTAAGTGTTCAATATATATTCATGCAAAAATCGTAGTTCTTTAATGTGATTTAGATGTTAAGATAACACATACAATATTAAATCTTAAGCTCTAGTAATACTGTTATATCGTGCATGAGTCCAGATAAAAAAAAAAATACAACGTATAACTTAGTAATGTAAATAGAAGCATCAAATATTAATACATACACTTGCACATAGTGAACTAGAAGACAATCAAAGTTTATCTTATCACTTGAATTCAAAGTACATACATCCAGTCTCATAAACATATAAGATCCGACTTGGCATTCAAGGTACACCCTCTACTATATATACTCTAAAATAAGTATGCTTTGACAACTATCAAATCCTAACATGAAATAAATTACAATAAAATGCATTGCCCAATGCACCAGCATATTTTATGTGGCTTCTTGCTGGTTCAGTCAGGTAATCAAATCACTAATGGTAGAAGTTTAATATTTGATGCTCAATCATGATCTACCATCAGTTTTTGACATGTTCCTTTGAAGGTAAATTCTATTTATATCTTTGTTTCATGCAATTTAGTTATGTCACAAAATCATGACATTCTAAAGTCTTGATATTTTTCTCACCTTGAGGTCGCAAAACACCAATATGTCACAAAATCATGACATTCTAAAGTCTTAGTATTTTTCTTGCCTTGAGCTCGTGAAACACCAACATGTCATGAAATCATGACATTTTGAAGCCTTAGTCTTTTTCTCACCTTGAACTTGTAAAACACCAACATGTCATGAAATCATGACATCTTATCTACTTCAATCCTTCTTTCACCATAAGATCATGAAACATTGACTTGTCACGAAATTGTGACATCTCACTGGTCTTTGTCATTTTCTCACCATGAGCTCATGAAACATCGACATGTCATGAAATTGTGATATTTCACATGCCTTGATATTTTTCTTACCTTGAGCTTGCGAAACACCAAAATATCAAGAAATCACATGTTGCATGCCTTAGTTTTTTCTACTTCTTCACTTCATAAAAATGCTTTGAATGTTCATAAACTCTGTTGTCTTCAAGGTAGTCCTTTTAGACTAACAGGTTCACACATTAGTGTGTGAACTAGGTTTAGAAGACTGCAACTTCTTAGCATAAGACCTGAGGTTTGTCTTAGAGCTGTTATAGACTCTATTATGGATTTAAAGTACCTGTAATGTAAAAAAGAAGGCCATCTAATGAATTAGATAGCAATAAATCTAGTCTAAAATAGTTTTTTGAGGTCCCACCAAGCGTGCCATAATGTAACATACGGAAGTCACCAATTCCAAAACTAATGGAATATATGTTAAATGCTCTTTTATTGATTAGAAAGGAGGTTACAAAATAGAATTTCTCTCAAAAAGGCTTTCCTCTTTTCTCAATATGATTATGGTGCATTTGTTGATGTCTTTTGGTGCCCTTAATGTATATGGGCTTCTTGCATGTGTGCCATCACTTGGGTGGCATGGGCTTCTTGTATGATGTCGTTTATACCTGTTTAGACCTTTAAAAAGAGGTTAGTTTATTTGGGGACCTGTCATTGATTAGTGTAGACACTTGAATCATGTAAATTAGATAATACTATTAGAACATTGCATATGCCCTCTTATCGACAACATATGGCCCTATTGGGAACCCCTATAGGCTAGCAAAAGGCTTCCAAAAGCCTCAAAAACTTAGTTTGGAGGGTTCCTAGTAGTCTGGGGCAATTTTGTGGCTCCTACTAGTGGCTGTCCCACCCAAGTATGGACATAGTTGTTGACTGTCCCACCCAAGGATGACCATCAGCAACCATCCTTGGGTGGGACAACCCCTAACTAGACCCTTGAAAAATTCAAAGGATGCACTAATGGAAATCTTCCAAGACAACCATTAGTGTATCCAATAACCCCAAATTTATTTGGGAACTACTAATGGACAGTGAGGTAGTTTATTGGGAGCCCCAAATGGGCAACCTTCCCTAAACCATCAAATGACATGATTAGGACATGTGGCATCACCTGTCTCGCATGGCAGAAGATGCCATTTTTTCATAGATGCCCTTTTGGGCTATAAAAGGAGGTCTAAACCCTCATTCCAAAGGATGAGGAGAAGTAGAATTTGAGCATTGAACTGCTACCAAATTCTATCCTCACTTATCCCCAACCTTTTGCAAACCAAAACTCACTCCTTCCCTAGCCTTGAAACCCTCTTCACTTAAATGTGATTTTAGGGGTAGTAGGACTTTATTAACCCATTAAAAACTAGCCAAATTGAAGGTATATTTGGCCCCATCTATCAAAAACACTTCCATACCACTTTTGGACCAATTCCCATGGCCATATGTGATAAAACTTAGGTAGTTTTGTAATCGTCCCACCTTGGGATGACCAGTAGTCCGTCCATGGCACACCTAGGGATGGCCACAAAATAGGTTTTAATTTTAGAAAAATTCCTCCATAGTCCCCTTAATAATATACTAAGGAACCTATGGCCCAAATTTGAGACAGTTTGGAGGAGTTTTGATGTTGGTTTGGTGATCCTCAATGTTGTAGGTCTATCTGGCTCACCCCGAGATGACCAATAGTTAAGCATAGTTTCACCTTTAATATTGCCTCCAAAGTTGCTTATTTGTGTTTAAATAATCTTTATATATGCATATTATTCTTGTATATTGGTTTTCATATATGTATATTTCTTTGTTTAGTCATAGTATATGCTTCTTTTGTTATGTTTTCAAGGATTTCATCATCTTATGAAATAGGTGCTATTGACCCCATTTTAGTCCCTTGTGTGTAGGTGCAGGTAGTTCTACATAGAATGAAGGAGCTAAGAAGACTACAATAATAGGTTGAAGAATAGTTGTCAATCATGGGATGCAAGATTTACATCAACAACCATAGTTTACACCGCTTTGAGGCCCCTTTCAAGGGACTAGATCCCTTGAATATTGTAATGGAAGTTATATCAAATTTTAAATTCCCTCACAGGGATATTTGTAATCTCATATTTTAAGCTATACATTGATTAAATATAAGGATATATCCACCATTTGGTTGTACATTTGCTTCACTTTACTAGATTACAAGTTTATGCTATATTTCCCTTTGAATGCCTTTTAAATGCTTTACATTGCAATAGGAATGCCCTTAAGGCAGTGTAGTAAATTTCACATCTTCAGTGGTGATCACGGTATCTAATATTTTTAAGTCTCCCCCTTGGATGATGTTAATTTGGACCTCAAATTTTGGTTTTGTAGGTTGTAGGTAGTGACCGTTCTGAGCAGAAACGACCCCTTTGCTGCTCCATGGCACTAGGTGAGACGACCAGCTCCATGGCATTAGGTGATACAGCTAGTTACATGGCACTGGGTGGGACAACCCCTAATATTTGACCGTCCCTTCTTTGGGTGACCATAAAACTAGAGGGTTTCTACAAAAATTTGCAGAAACAACAAGTTTTAGGTTCATTTTTACACCTTTCTGCACTTTCAATTTGCAAATTTGCTATTCAAAATAGTCAAATTTTACATTTTCTTGTCTTCTCTATGCATAGAAAGGTTAGATATCCTCTTTCAAAAATTGTGCATTAATTAGATCAGAATAAATAAGGAAAAGAACAATATACTTTCTACTTTTTTCTGGTTTGACTGCTTGCCACTTGCCCAAAAAGGGTTAAGTTCATATAGGTGTTTAATTTCAGTGCTTTCCTTTTATGCTACTAATAATTTCTAAAAGAAAAATGCACCTTCATGCATTTAGTAAATAATCATTGAGTGCTACTTTGTTTTCTTTCAACTTTTAAAAGAAACCCCACACACCAAGTTCTATTTTAACATCAATGGAGTTGGGCTCTCATATCCAACCCATTGATCGAGACCAATAGAGGATGTAATTACCACTCGATTGGATCATGATAAAGAATACTATCAAGACCCATATGTGGCCAAGGCTGACCCAATATCTATCCTAACCATGCACAATAGCACGCATTCCTCTTCGGAGGGGTGTATCACTATGCACATGGTGTTGGGTGGGGGTTGGTAGTACCTATGCTACCTCTTTTGATATGGATTTCATCCCCATATTTGACTTGTGCGAGTATATAGGTGAAATCCTTTAAACTTTGAGAATATCATCCAACGAAATATCAAACATGAGAAAAGGATTTTATTTAAGAAGCAACACATCTTGAAACACATCAAACAAGTTTAGGGATTCACATTTAAATATTTAAAGGAGATAATCATTTGTTTTCTTGTGTGTTTCTATTGATTGTGTATTTGAATCTATAAAACTTAAAAAGAGATAATCATGTTGTCTACTTTAGGTATTTCTTTATTGTTTGGGTGATCAACCCAAGATCCTTGATCTGGGGGTCAAACCCTAATAAGAATAAAATATATATATAATGCATAGGGTATTTCTTTAGTGTAGGGTTCCCTTCAAGGTTTGCCTAGTCAATGCATCATGACAACTATGCATAGCCAAGCTCAATCACGAGCCTATGAAGCTAAAAACTATAGGAGAGGCCATGAGCATCATAGTTATAAGTATGAGGATCTCCCCCCATGTAGGTAACATGACTATATACCTAGGGTAGGGTTAAATTATCATCTTAAGCTTCCATCGAATCCTTCCCTAGGGTACCAAAACCTAGACGAGTATGATACTCATCGTAGTGGGCAAGTCAATTCTGCCCAACCATTCCTCACTTATAAAAGAATACCTGAGGAAGATCTTAATTATTCTTGATCACATTATTCCATGCAACCACAAGGTACCTTTTCCAAGAGAACACCATGTTGTAATCACAATGACACTGAGAGGGGGGGTGAATCAGTGTGTTCTTTAAAAACTTCTAAAACAATTAGATTATAAAACCAGCAGCAGTTTAAAGTAGATAAAAGAGATACTAAATGCATCAAGAAAGCATCACACATAACACAACATTTTAACGAGGTTCACCAATGTGGCTACTCCTCAAAAAGACTGCTTGGACTACCATCCAAATCTAGTCAATGCAAAGCTACAAAATTACATAATCCTTTACCAAGACCAACTCGGAAGGAGCACCAACCCCTTAACTTTATCTGCTTCAACAGAATGGAGCACCAAATCCTATTTTACCAAGACCTACTAGAAAGAGGCACCAACCCCTTAATTTGCCAGCACCAATTAGACAAATTGTTTACCAACACCAACTAGAAAGAGGCACCAACCCCTTAATTTGCCAACACCAACTGGACTTCAATATTGAATAAAAAAAAATGTTTGACATATACCTTTGTTATTGCAAGACTCTAACTAGTCTACATCACCTTTGCAATCTCTGTGCACTCTGCTCTCTCTTGCACAATCACTTCACATAGTTTGCTGCACTGCTACAGCCAGACTTTGCAATAAACTTTGCCCTTCGTGCTTCTCTACACACTCTACTTTCTCTATGCACACGCTTCGCACACTCTGTGTCGTTTCACATTCTACTCTCTGCTCAACATGAACTTCACTTTCACAAACACTATGCTCACATTCACACTTTATCTTTACACCCCACTTTTCAAACTCGAAGTACCCTTGCTTTTATAGAAGAAGTTTTAGGAACAAACCCTAAAAGAACGTCGGTTGAGAAACCCTAGAATTTGTCAGCTGCCAAACCCTAAAATCCGTCGGCCCAGATTTAACTTTGTTGGTCTCAAACACTTCTTCCACCTTCGTCACTTTCCTGTAGCTTATTGCCACAAAATAGTAACATGTCGGCCCTTTTAATTTAATTTAATATTTTAATTTAAATTTTAAATAAAATAAAATTTAAACTAAATATTTAAAATTAAATATCTTCATCACCAGGGCATATTTTTCAACGAAATGAAGATCCAACTTGGGTTTTAAGAAAAACCCATTTCAAATATGTTATCCATGGTTTTAAATAAAACTTTTTATTTTGACTGCCTTGGTTTTCACAAAAAACCTTTTCGCTTCTTGACATCTCAGGATCTGAAGACTTCTTCTCATTCTGAATTATGTTTTCTATTTATGTGCATCTATCATTTAAGGACTCATGATATGACTAACTTCTGAACTTTATCCTCTACATCTGAGTGACTTCTGAACTGCCTGTCCATTGCATCATTAGATCTAACTGACTGTATTGACAACAATGACAATCCTCCCGCAACACCTTGCTCAACACTGAACTCCTATCCATTGTACTTTGGCTGCACCTTGCTGTTCAATAAACTCTTGTCCATTGCATCAATAAATATGTCTGACTGTGTTGACAACAATGACAATACTATTTGTTGCACTTTGCTCAACACACCAATGGGTTATTCATGTGATCAAGTGGACTCTTTTGTTAGTCAACACCGAGTCCAAGCCCAAACCAAAGATAATCAGACTACCAAAAGGCCTAGTAGGGAAGTCTACACTCCCTCTACACCACCTAGAACTCCCATACAACAAGTGGTAGCAAGCCAAAAGAAGCCTATGCAAAGTTTGCATACGTCATCAACTAACATGACCATGGGATATTTAATACAAGGATTCCCAAAGTATCAAGAAAATTTCATGGAGGTTTTAAATTCTATCAAATTACAACCTCATGATTCTGATGCTTCCAACTTTGTGGGATACATACAAATGCACAAAGATCTTGTTATATCCTTTCGAAGTCAGGATATCAAACCTAGGTTGACCAATTTATGAGAATCTCCTTTGCACATCATCACGTGCATCAATATGATCCCCTATAAGTGATTATTGGTTGATACAGGTTCCATAATAAACATCATTACCACAACTGTACTAAAGCATCTCAAAATCCCATATTCGCACATTGCGAGATCCAATTTCACCTTAAAACCATTTAATGATGCTTTGTCCTCCAGTATAGGCACCATAATCCTACTAGTTCAAGTGGGGCAAAATACTATGCCTACATTATTCTATATCTTGGAAGGTGAAAGAATATACAACATATTGTTAGGAGTACCTTGGATAAGAGACATGGAGTGCATCCCCTCTCTTGTACATCAATGCCTTAAATACATTCATGAAGGTCAGGTCCATGTGGTTGATGTCGACCCAAACCCCTTCAAGTATTACAATAAGGATGATAATCCAAAAGAGTCTACTCTCCCATCCACACCTTTGGATACTAAACTCAATGAATTTATCCAAAGTCTGGATTCAACCCCATAGTTAGTTGTGAAGTTACCTTCACCACCATTGCCAATACCATCCCCTATTTCTTCAAATGAGGGAGAGTAAAAAATGCTAACTGCAAAAGCTCTCTTAGATATTTTTGACACATTAGAAGAGGACCTTCCTACTCCTACCAACAAGGAGGAACCAATTATGGATACAAAAGAATTAGATCATATAATACCATCTTCATCCACAAAAATTTAGGACACAAGTCACTTGACCAATCATGAACTTGGTGAATGCATAGAACCCGATGTTAAATTCATGCATATAATTGAGTTGATCAAGGATCTAGGTTGTCCTCCTATCGAGTTGCCACTCATTGATAGCATCTCGGATACACTCCCTGAGTATGGGTGCCAAGTAGATCACCTTGAACAAGTTGATGAGGTAGCCATGACTGGTCCAAGTGCCAATGCATCTTCTCATGAGTTTGTGGTAATGATCAATGTTATGAAGGAGAACCAAAGTCCTCTTAATTCATCTAGACCACTTGTGACTCCATCCAACATTCCATCCATAACACAAGAGATATCATTGATGGATTTAGGCACACCTACTCCATATCATTCAACATATCAACAAAATCAAGAACAAGTGTATCCACTACAACAAAGTGGAGATAATCTAGCTACCACAATTGAACACTATGAGGTATAACAAGAGCATGAGTTACATAAATAACAAGAGCATGTGGATATACTCACTATCCATAATCATCATGAACCATATGTATTTACTCAGATGATTTTGGATATGCTAGCCAATGTTGAGTTACAAGTGAGCCACCAACATAATGACTCACAATAGATATTGAATTGACTCCCAAGCATTGAGTTATAGTTGAGTCATTAAAAATCTCAACCCTTTGATTGTTAGGATCAACCTCCTCCTATGCAGTCCAATGTTAAGTCTCAATAGAAGCAGCAGTAAAGGAAACAACACCATCAACATCACATGTATACACCATTGCTTAAACCTTTGGTGTCACTCTTTAATTGATTATGCGAGGCTAAGGTTATCACATTGCCATATATCCATCCTTTAGATTCTAATAGACACAAACCAATGTGGTATCAAGAGATTCAACACTGTCCTTATCATCAAGTGAATGGTCATAACATTAAGTCATGTATCACCTTCAATAATAAGGTACAATATATGCTTGACAAGAATGATCTTCAAATCAACAATCAACAAAAAAACATAGTTTAGAATATATTACCTATAAGGAAGAGTCAAGAAGAGCAACCTAAATAGGTGACTAAGATTCATACAACCTTGTCACCTCATAAAATGTGGTGATCGTGTTCACCTCATTTAAAGCCTCAACATCATACCTTGACTCCACTAGCTGAGTCCATGTCAACCATCTTTCACAACTTGCAAGAAGCAAAGGCAATCATCTTGCCAGATATACCCCTGGTCAACCAAAATAGGTCTAGATATAGATGATATAGGGAGGATAATTCTTACCTCTATCACCGAATAAGAGGGCATGACATTAGAAATTGTCATAATTTTAGACATGTGGTCCAAGATCTTATTAATAGGGAAGTTGTATCCACAAGCGGATCACTCATGTTACCCCATCAAGATAGTGGTATTACCCATAAACCTTTGCCACAACATGGGGAGTTAGTATCTATCACTCCTCATAGCCAATCTAATAACATTGCATCAAATATAGTATATACTAGGGGTATCCAAGGTGTCACACCTTCCCCACTTTCTACATCATAAAAAATGAAGCAAATTGAGGATCCTAAAGGTATCACACATTCCTCGCTTCCTTTGATCACCACAAATTCTGGGGGGACACAAGGTATTGCACCTTTCTCTTAGAATCACAAAGTAATAAAAGTTACATAAAAGCTCTAAAGGCATCCATAAGCCCTTTGGTCACAACCAAATGCCCCTAGGCAGTCATAGAAATTTTCTAAGTGTCATTGCCTGACTAGGTCACCTTAAAAGCTCCTAGCGGTTTTTGACCATCTAGGTCACATAAAAAATCCCCTAGACTATCTATGATCATTTAGGTAAACCTTAAATGCTCCAAAGGCATCCATAATCCCTTTTGTCACAACCAAATCCCCCTAGGTAGTCGTAGATACTTTCTAAATGTCATTGCCCACCTAAGTCACCCTAAAGGCTCCTAGCAGTTTTTGACCGCCTAGGTCAAATAAAAATATTCCTAGACTATCTACGATCATATAGGTCAATCCAAAAATCTCCAAAGGTATCTATAAGCCCTTTTTTCACCTTAAAATTCTCCTAGGCAATCCATGATTGTTTAGGTCAACCCGAAATGCCCCTAGGTAGTCTATGATCGTGTAGGTCAAGCTAAAACACTCCTAGGTAGTTTACAACTATCTAGGTCAAACCTAAATGCTCCAAAGGCATATATAAGCCCTTTGGTCACCCAAAAAGCTCCAATGGCATTCATTAAGCCCATTGGTCAACTTGTACATATATATATACCAAAATTACAAAAAAAATCATGAAAATCATCAAAATACAAAAATATTGCATTGTATTGCATTTTTCATCGCTTGCATTATAATCATAGGTGCATTAGGTATACTCATAATTTCATTATGCATCATTCCAAATTGATCATATATGTCTAGAACCAGGTCTGTACATTAGGCATCTGGTAAAAAAACATTCATTATTATTACAAGTCAAATATTACCACCTGTTAATATTACATATACCATTTACATTATATGTTTGTTTTCCATCACTTAGCCACTGTTAGTAAAATATAGTTAAAGATTTTGGTCAGTCAGCGATACCTAGTTGTCTTCTCAGATTTTGTAGAAAGCTAGCATTATTTTTAGAAGGTATAATACTACTTAGATAATACTTGGTATACATCAAAATGCCAACACAATTTTTACATTAAAAATCCAAGTCTAGCGCAAGGAAAGATGAAAATTATAAAGTAGCATAGATTACTATCAAGCGAAAAGGTTATCTTGCTCATCCCCCTATGTGAATGGTTCAAATATTTTGAGAATTGACAAAAGTACAAGTTACTCCTTACCCAAAATCCCTTACCCTACACTAGGGTAAGTATCCCAAAGAAATAAAATTAGTAATGATTACTACCCCCCCAATATTGAAAACATACATTGCCCTACACTAGGGCAAGTATCTCAAAGAAATATTCCAAAGAAAATAGTGATTATTATCACTCCCAAATATGCATAAAGAAACAATGATTATTATCACTAGGAAAAGTATAAAGAAATAGTGGTTCTCACCACTATTAAAATCCCTTGCTCAAAAAATCAAAATGAGCAATTCCCTTGAGAAATTCAAAGAAAGGTACGGACTCCAGAACTTGAATCCCTAAAATTCTCAGCATCATATAACCATAATGTGATCCTAATTATAGGTTTTGTGGATAGCCTACTTGTCAATGGTGGTAGCCTCCCGCATGATGATATGTCTATCACTTAAGCAACTTGTTTAGGTATAGACCACAGTTTGAATGTGGATGAGCTAGCTTGTTGTTACCTAGGTTATATAGTTGTTTAATTCAGGATAATGAGACTTGTAGAATGATCTCTAGTTTCGATGGGCTGAATGAATCCCATTTGCACTATGGTAATCATATGTGTTATCATGGCAATGAACTCACATGCACACACAGGGATATTGATTATCTTGGTTATCTTAGTAGGTGCATATTTTTTCAAAAGATCATGTATAGTCAGTATATGACTTTTGATTAGGTAACTAGAGTGTTCGAGTCTCTTAAAAACTATCAAATACAATCATATCACATCACATTATCCATTTCATTTTACATCATGTTGTCACATGTTTGTCAAAATTACAATGTCCATCAAATAAAGTGTTAAAATAACATGAAAATAATCAAGATACAATTTGTATAGTCTATGGTGCTAGAATAGTATGTGTCAAATAGTCATTATATAGCCATCATACAAAATCAAATCATTCATTACATCAATTCATATACATTTTTCCTTATATACTTTTGTTTATTAAAGGATGTTCATAAAATGGGATAGATACCGGATAGATATTAGCAATAATATTTAGACGGCCACTGACTATTTTATGCATATATTTTAATTTACAAAAGCATATAGAGAACACATAAACATCTACATATCATCATCTCAAATCATATGATCAATACATGCATCCATGTTAGACATCCATCATAGCATCATAAAATATAAGCATTGCATACATCTTATAAAGCAATAAGGAAACATGATGATAATAAAAAAACTCATATATACATCCATATGTATGAGACCAAAAGATACATCATAATCCAAAAAATACCTATGGGCTATAATAAAGTGGGTCCTCAGACCTCACACTCCAAAATAAAAAATCAAAAACATAAAAAAAACTCAAAAAACAATGGGCCAACAACCCACCAAAAATAAGACAGAATGGTCAATAAAATAGGAGGGGTCAAGACTGAACCCATAGTATTTTTGGATGCATAAAAATACTCTATTTTATTCCCCAAGAAATACTCCATGGATGGACCTCTCCATGGGAATGAGATATTTAGCCTTTTGACTCCAAAACTATTCATCAAAATAGTCAAAAATCACCTTCGAACAGGTATATAGTACCATGGGCAAAACCAAGAGTTGCCCCAATTTATTCATATGTCAAGTGACTCATCGCTTTAGAATTTTTCATGCCCTCATAAAATATTCACTTTAGGGGTTAGTCATAATAATGAATTCAAAAATTAAATCAACATTAAAACACTCATAAGTGTAAATTCCATGCATTCAAAAGAATCTTGGCTAAAGATAAATTTTCAAGCCCATGTTGGGGCAAAGAATCAGCATAAGAAACAAAAAAATAGGCTTGACAACATTGAAACCTCGGGAATCGACCCATGTGAAGGTTTACAAGAATACAAGGCACCAAGACCTAGTATGCCCTAAGCCCCATAAGATTGTTATTACAGCACGACTGAAAGGTATACCTAAAATCAATCCTTTGACTATGTCAATAGAAAGGATTACAAGAATGTATACCATTTCCACAATGGGGCTTTTAAAGTTTATTAGGTTAATAAGCAACCTTGATAATTTGATGATTTAGTGATCTATTTTTTCTTAGCACTTTATTTCACATCGTACATTCCAAAAATGGGGCATTTGTAGACACCTAAATCATGTAAATAGGATAAGACTATCAGTGCATTGCATTTGCCCTCTTATTGACAACATATGGCCCTATTGGCCACCCCTCTAGGCTAGTAAAAGGCTTCCAAAAGCCTCCAAAACTCATTTTGGAGGGTTCCTAGTAGTCTAGTGAAGTTTTGGGGCTCCTACTAGTGGTCGTCCCACCTAGGTATGGCCATAGTTGGTGACCGTCCCACCCAGGGATGGCCATCAACAACTGTCCCTGGGTGGGATGGCCCCTAACTGGACCCTTAAAAAATTCAAAGGACATGCTAAATGGTAATCCAATACTACCATTAGCGTGTCCAATCACCCCAAATTGATTGGGGACCTTCTAATGGATAGTGAGGCAGTTGATTGGGAGCCCCAAAGGGGTAACCTTCCCTCACCCATAAAATGACATGATTAGGACATGTGGCATCACCTGCCTCGCATGGCAGAAGATGCCATTTTTCCCTAGATGCCCTTTTGGGCTATAAAATGAGGTCCAAACCCTCATTCCAAAGGAGGAGAAGTAGAATTTGAGCAACGAAGTGCTGCCCAATTCTATCCCCACTTATCCCCAACCTTTTGCAAACCAAAACTCGCTCTTTCCCTAGCCTTGAAACCCTCTTCACTTGAAGGTAATTTTAGGGGTAGTAGGACTTTATAAACCCATTCCAAACCAGCCAAATTGAAGGTATATTTAGCCCCATATGTTGAAAACACTTCCATACCACTTTTGGACCAATTCCCATGGCCATAGGTGACAAAACTTACACATGGGGATAGCCAATAGTCTGTCCATGGAACACCTAGGGATGACCACAAAATAGGTTGTAATTTTAGATAAATTCCTCCATAGTCCCTTTAATAATGTCCTAAGGAACCTATGGCCCAAATTTGAGGTATTTTGGAGGAGTTTTGATGTTGGTTTGGTGATCCCCAATGTTGTAGGTCTATCTGGCTCACCCCGGGATGACCAACAGTTAAGCATAGTTTCACCTTTAATATTACCTCCAAAGTTGCTTATTTGTGTTTAAATCATCTTTATATATTCATATGATTCTTGTATATTGGTTTTTATATATGTATATTGCTTTTTTTAGTCGTAGTATATGCTTCTTTTGTTATATTTTCATGGGTTTCATCATATTATGAAACATGTGCTATTAACCCCATTTTAGTCCCTTGTGTGTAGGTCCAAGTAGTTCTACGTAGAAGGAAGGAGATAATAATACCAGAATAATAGGTTGAAGGATATCTCTCAATCATGGGATGTGAGATTTACATCAACAACCATAGTTTACACCGCTTTGAGGCCCCTTTCAAGGGACTAGATCCCTTGAATATTGTAATGGAAGTTGTATCAATTTGTAAAAGCCCTCAAGGGGATATTTGTAATCTCATATTTGAAGCTATACATTGATTAAATAGAAGGATAAATCCACCATTTGTTTATACATTTGCTTCACTTTACTAGATTACAATTTTATGCTATATTTCCATTTGAATGCCTTTTAAATGCTTTACATTGCAATAGGAATGCCCTTAAGGCAGTGTAGTAAATTTCATGTATTAAATTATATCCCATATTTATGAAGACAAAAATAAAATGAATATGAAAGGAAACATGATAAAAAATAGGAAATTATGTTGTAGAAACTATAAAAAAGTGATATTTACCTGATATGTTGCTATAAAGTTGTTGTAAAACATGTTAGCATGGTGGTGTGCGAACCTCTATGTCAGGTTTGCATAACGGTGTGTGAACCTTACTGTTGTTGACTGGTTTAGAAAATTTCTATCTGAATGAACTCTTGATGTTGTTTCTTGATGTATAATGGATGCAAAAGTGATGAAGAATAGTCTAGAGGGATTTTTACAGAGTTTTGGTAAGTAAACCAAAATGTCAAGATAGAGTTTCATCATGAAAATGACCATCTATTTATAGAGTGGGCCAAGGCTAGGGGGTGAGGTGTCCTTTGTGAGGTGGTATGAACCCTAGGTTAGATCCTACCATGGTGAGGTTAATATGATGAAGTGGAATGTGAGTCATTCCTTCATGTGCCCTGAAGAAATATCCTAGGTGCACACATGTGTGAGCAAGGGTTAAGGTTAACCCTAATTAGATAGATCCTAGGTCAAAATATGGTTAGGTTAGGCATATTTTAGAAATATCATAAGTGGTGGGTGCACACGTGTGAGCATAAAAGTAGGTTTAATCTTAATTTACCCTAATTAAACATGTTTAGGCCATAAATTACACTTTAATGGTAAAGTGACTTTCAAAATAGAATTATAATTACCATGATTAAGGTTTTTTGAGGATATGGTCACATGAGGACAATTATTAGGTGTATAAAAGGTCTTAGATAGCCTAAAGGGGCTTATAGATAGCCCTTTCATGAAAAGGGGGTGTTTTGGGCATGATTAGTGTAGTTTTTTGGTTTTGTAACTATGGGTGAATATGCATGATTACGGATGACTACATGTGACTACACATGACTACAAGTGACTACATGCGACTACGTATGACTATGCATGACTACGCATGACTATGAATGACTACATGTGACTACGCATGACTACACATGACTACATATGACTATGCATGACTATATATGACTATGTATGACCATGTGAAACTTTTAGGTGTCTACAATCACATAAGTCAAAAGTTGTAGGGCACCTTGTGACTAAAAATGGTTGCAACCTACCTTGTGAAAAAAAAAATTCTAAAAATTTTCCACAAAACACAAAATAATGATTCTCATCCACTTCCTGTAGACACCTAAATCATGTCATGCTTAAGGGAGCTGCTCACATTCATAATATCAGATGACATAATCTTGGACTTTCCAAGCATCAACAATGGTTCTCGCCACTCATTTGGGGCCTTCTCAAGCCATCCAAGCCTAGCCGCTCAAGCCAAGAGCGATCAAATCCTATCCGCTCAAGACAAGAGCAGCCAAAACTTAGTTGTTTTAGATGATAGTGGCCAGATATTAGTCACTACAGATGACAACAGTTAAGCCCTGAAAGTAGTGTTACCAAAAAATAGGCCTAATCATGGGTGGAAGTGGCAGTCTGCATGCAATAAAGGTGAGTGAGAGTAACTTTGCATTTCTTTTCATGACCAGTTCACATAGGATACTTGAGTTTGCATTTAGAATTTAGTTAACTGGTCTCCAAACATAAACAAAGGATAAAAGCTTCTCATGCTAATGACCAGTTTGCATAGGAGACTCAAGTTGCCAGTTATATTTTAGTTAACTGGCTTCCAAACATAGAAAAGATAAAAAATATCTCATGCTAACTTACAATACGCATGATAAATTCATTCCTAGGGCTTGTACATAGACCTAGGGTTTCACACTATAAAAGGTGCAAGCCTAAGAGCACCAGAGGGACATCCATCCATCATCATCAATATTTTATCCATCAATATTGGTCATTGAGGAGAGCTTTCGAGACTTGGAGAGTTCCCTTGGAGATCACGAGTACGACGAAGCCCTGATGGATTGAATAGCATAGCACCTATTATTTCAAACATCGGATACAAGCTTTGGTCCATAGCTTTGAAGAAAATATGACGAGAGTCACTTTAGCAATTGCTATATTGGATAGTGGCTCGTAGGCTTAGATTAGGGTTTTAGACATTAGATTCATCATTTTAGTATATCATTAGAATATCATCATTTCATTTGTATTCATAGCATTACCCTAATTTGCACTTACTTTCATTTTTTATATCCATTGCTAACAACCTCATCTGGGGAGTTATTCTCGGACATCTAAATGTGTGTTGTTGTTTCATTGCTTACAGGGCCACAGGTTGATCGGATGGAATCTGAAACATATGAGAGAAAAATGGATCCCTCTAGGAAATAGACCTAGAGAAGGAGGCATCTGTAAGTCCTCATACATTTCTATGTGCGAAACCAGGAAGCTTTTTGAAAGTGCACCACCTCTTCAAGAAAGAGGTACTCTTTACCTACTTGTAACCTCATTCTATTGAAATGGGTATCCCTAAGAGGGACGGACATGTAATCGAGTTTCAATACAAATAAAGAGATCCATATTTGTTATTTTTGTGTTATATGCTTTTCATTGTCTTCCATTTCATCTTGGGTTTTTAATAACATTGCAAGTAGAGTAAAGTGGTGCATGCGTCCCGGGGTCACTACAGATGGCTATAACGATGGGACGTCCACTGATTTTTTATTTTCTACCAGAATACTTAGTTTTGTGTGTAGGTCTAGTCGCTCTGAGCTATAGTGACCATAAATCAGCCGCTATGGGCTACAACGGCCAATAGAGATTTAGCCACTCCTACTAACAGTGGCCAAAAACCAGTCACTTTGGTCAACAACCACCAAAATTGGAGTGCAACAGAGATCAAAACACCGACTCTCTAAGCTAGATCAAAGGTTGGTACAACTTATCAGATATTTTACAGCTTTCTGTCTACTTTTGTGTGTCTAAAATAGAAAACTTAAAGCACATTTATGTTTGGAAATTGAAAGAATAAAATGAGAAAGAATTAAACATTTTGCATATCTTAGATCTTCTTTTAATTTTCCACTAGGAATTGCTAGGAACAACGGCTTATGCCTAAAAATTTTACCCTAAAATCCAATGTGCTAGATATTGTATGTTTTTTTCTTGCTTTGAGGCCCTGCTAGAGGCCATAGCTACATGAAATAAAGTGCGTTCATACAAATCATAGTAGTTCATGCATATTTTTGAATATTGAAATGTATTTTTGCACTTAGGCATATAGTAAAGATTCATTGTTGCTATATGATGCACTTTATGTTACGCAAGCTTAAAATGAACACCACACATGCACGTCTCATTTACACATTGGGGAGTTGGATTTCATCACCAACCCTCAATTCAGTCCAGTGACATTAGAATTCATCTCCTTCCACTATTTTACCCCCTAGAGCTTCCTAGAAATGGATTGAGAAACTTATTTATAGTGATACTAAGTTACTTGTGCTCAAACTATCTCCCACTATTGGAACAATCATTGGTTTAGAGTGGAAGAGCTAGGCGAACCCCCCACTGGGTCTTCAGTGGTGTACCCTAGATTCTTTTGATAAAATCATGTTTGGCATGGGTGTACTTGATTTTCACTATGGATGAGTCTTCTCATTCTTAATCCAAGAACAAGAGCAATAAATTGAAAGAACAACACATCAAAACACACCAAACAGTTTAGGGCACACTTAAATCGATAATCAAGATAAATATTTGTTTGGTATTGTGTGGCTATTCCTAAATTGCAACTCACAAGATCAATTCATAGACAACATGGTCAAAACAAGAAGTAAACACCCTCGGTCTGATACTGAGGAAGAGACTAAAGCAACTCATACCCATAGGCAGAGTCATAGTAACATTGAACGACCTACCCGTAAGACCATGAGACATAGCTCCGCGAACCTAAGGGGTGATAACTCAACCCTTGGGGGATCACCTTGAGAAAACCCAAGTAGAGAACCACATTATGGAACAAATTCACATAAACAAAAAGAGGCTTCACAACCATCCTCATCAAGGAGACATGAGGAAACCTCAAGGGCCTCCTCTAAACACACAGAAACATCTCAAAGACATGAGGAAGCTTCAAGGGCTTCCTCCTCACATGGACATAAAGAAGGTTCTAAAACCCATTATTCACATAGGGAGGACGAGACTGCTACATCTCCATCCACATGGAGAAAACATGTCAAAAATCCCTCTTCATAAAGAAGACAAGCAAGAGTCACAACACCTTAGGATTCACAAGAAACATATAAAATAGGTTTTCCCATTGAAGGGAAGGAAACTAGAGCTACATCTAGCCATGGGAATCAAATAGAAGAAACCCTTCATACAAAAGGAAATATTCCCATAGATTATGACCTCATATGAGTGAATGGCGCCCCACAAGACCAACCATGGAAAACAAGACAACTAGATAGGTTGGATCGATTTCCTACATGACCAACTCAAAGAACTATAGCTACTGAGAACTCTGCATCTGGAAGCTCACAAACTGTGACTTCTAAACACATATCTTAGTCTGGGGGTACATCAGAGTGACCCTATAGTAAATGCTTGAATTCTGATCGTAGGGATACTCAATAGTACACTAAACAAGTCACATTAGCTAGCAAGAGTATAGATACAAAAAAAACCTCCTCGAGGAATCTACAAGTCAAGACAAAAATAATAGAGTCAAATAACATGAGTCTTCTATGACAGTGCAAACTGACTGAATGAGGTAGTTAGAAAATGTATTACGTAAGGAGCGAGAGCTAGTGGAAGCTCTCGAATAGGATAAACAAAGAGAAAGACTCTTATGCCAACATGAGCAGTGCTTAAGAGAGCAGGCTAAGCAACTAGATCTTAAAAATTTATAGACAAATGGTGGTGACCACCAAAGAACTAGACGTGCTGACTTGCCTAAGGAGAGGCACACTAGACAAGATAGCCCACAACAAAATCCCCCACCAAACCATGAATGAAATCCAAATAGTGGGGAAAGGGAAAACACAACAAACCAGGATCACAATTTTAAGTCCCCTCGTAGGAGGGAGGAAAATGGAACAAATAAAATGGATAGAGAGTTACCTCCATTGCCACTACGAGTAGGCTTACAAGAGGAGGAAATTTGTGCATCAAAGGCATTTCAAGAGCTTGCTGAAAAGATGAAAGCCTTTGAGAAACAAGAGGTAGTCGGGAACTCACCAACATTGAGCAAAATACACAACCAACCATTATGACCATCAATCCCTAACCCTCCATATCTTGAGCACTTTGATAGGTCTATATTAGAGAAATTTAAGGGTGAAGAGGATGCACAAGAGCACGTCACCAATTTTATCAACACCTATTTTCATCTTGAAGACAATGACCCTCTCATGTTAAGAACATTCATAATGACATTTTTAGGTGCTATCACTCAATGGTTCAACCAACTACCTAAGCATAGCATAACCAACTTTGAACAACTAGTAAACACATTCTTAAAGCATTTCTCCTTTAGTTCTAAGAAGAAGATGAACCTTTCAAACCTGGCCAACTTGAAACAATATGATGATGAGCTAGTAATGGATTATGGGAATAGATGGAGAAAAGTCATGGTAAAATTATCATTCTCCATTCCCATAGAAGATATCATTCACATGTTCACAAAAATTTGCTCTAAACACATCTTCCTATTGCTAAAACTTCAACAGTATCCTTCGTTTGAGGAATATTTGGCACAGGATAAGCTCATCGAAGAAATAAAAGTAGATGAGGGAACCATTAAAATCAAAAACAAAAAGGAGTGGAACAAGAATGGTAAGAATGACAAGTATAAACAGAAGCAAGACAACCCTACTCTAGTAAATTAGGTCGTATTGGCTACATCCAAGGATGGGGGTGCACAACAACCCCAGAACTATAAAGCACATCCCTCACCAGTCAATTACGACCAAAGGAACAATAAGGTAAGAAACAGAGAACGCAAGCCGCCTCACTATTTCACGCATCTGATAGAGTCAATGCAATCAATATTTAATCAATTGAGTGAGGCTAGGAGGATCAAATTTCTTGATATACCTCTTATAGATCCCAACCATCCTAAGCCAAAAGGATATAGGTAAGATCAATTTTACCCTTATCATAGGATACTGGGGCATGACATTGAGGCTTGCATTGGTTTTAAGCATCAAGTGCAAAACATGAGTGTGGTGGGAGAACTCAAATTTGAAAACCCACTAGCTCTCGATAATAGAGACATGGACATATACAGAAACCCATTGCCCAATCATGAGGCCCTTAGAGAGCAAGGGGTCCAATTCAATCAGGTTTGAGTTGATATACCTACCCATGGATGCGTTGGGATGGTTGGGATTGTTAACATAGCAACAAGGACTAGGTAGTTTGGTCAACTGCAACCTCCTGTCGCTCCCATGAACATCCCATCCACTCCTAAGAAAAGGCAAGACGATCTTCCAGGTCCACCAACTCGACCTGTGGTAACTATTCGGAGTAGATTGGAGCAAAACTTGTAGACGACTCCAACTAATTTATCCATCTATGAGCTCATACAATAGTCCCTATAGCATAGGGAGAATTTAATGGAATTTTTAAGGATAATTCAGCTCCATCCACAAGATGCAAATGCATTCACTCACTTTGTGGGACAAGTATAAGAATTCCAGGAACCTGTAATTTGATTCTATGATCATGATATTAAGACAATACCTGCTGCCTTACCAGACCCTATGTTAAACATTGTAGAGGAAATCAACAACTTACATTTCAATAGGGTCTTGGTCGATAAAGGTTCATCAATAACATCATTACAACAACAACAATAGAGCACCTCAAGATCCCCAAGTCCAATATCATTCTAGGAGCTTATACATTGAGAGCTTTTAATGATGCTTTATGTAATATTGTGGGAATGATAGTCCTGCCCATCAAGGTAGGGCACAAGCCATCATGTGATGTGTCATGTCTTGGAAGGAGCTATGAATTACAACATCCTCTTAGGGCATCCTTGGATAAGGGCCATGAAGTGTGTGCCTTCTATCTTGCACTAGTGTATCAAGTATGTGCACGATAATAAAGTCTATGTGGTTCTGGCCGATGAAGAGCCTTTTAAATACGTCCATCAGGTGGACATTCTAGGATAATTTGTAATTCATTCTATCCACCTATATGTAGCACCTTCATCCCCAACCACATAAATGGATAATGAAGACAAAAGGTTAAGAAAAGACCCATGCACATCAACACCTCTCGGTGCACTCAAAGTAGTCAATGCTTCTAAGGTACCATCAATATCAAAACCAAAAGACAATCAAAAGCTAAAGGTGCCCTTAGTCAAGGAAGAAAGGCCCAAGGAAGTTCCAACTATAGCCATTGTTGAAATTCCAAGTCCTATGGAAGAAGAAGATCTTCAAGATCAATATGAAGATAGTGATTACCACCCCACTTCACCAGTATCATCCGTGGGGTCATCCATGTTGCATGCATCAATACACTTGGAAAGCACAGGAATAGGGGAGTACCTTGTGTAGAACATTACCTTTATGTCTATCATTGAGTCTACACAAAACATGGGAAGGCCTAAGGACTTGAGGCCGCCAGTGGGAATAGTGGTTCCACTTGGAATCCCTCCCAACCAAACCAATTTTGTTTATGCCAGCCTAAAATGTGTCCACAAGTATTCAGAAATAGAAGAGGATAGTGACAAATTATTCATGGTAAATGTTCATTACCTCTCTAATATCGAGTTTGCTCTGAGCTACTTCGAGTGTTGTCATTGGCATGGCTATGGCCTTGGTATATATGAGCAGGGGCGCAGGCAGCCATACGAGCCACAATATTAGCTTCCATACAAAGGTTTGGGTTAGTCTATTATATCAGAGTTTGAGATGACTCTCTTGCAATGGCATTAGACAGATTAATATTAGGGTTAGGAGAAGATATTGATTTCATTCCTTATAACCCCCTAAGAACAGGAAATTTGAGCAATAGATAAGTGGCCAGGGTAAACATACCACCACAAAAAATTTATCATCCAAACATCTCAATTGATTCCACCCCAATAGGGTACAACTCATGGGATGAGGAGAATGGATATGAAGCAAGTGACAATGAGGTGTAACTTGGCTTAGCCTACCAGCGACCTCTCTATTTGCAAATATTCACATGGTCCATCCATGATGAGAGTAGGTATACATCAGAGTAAAGTGACTATGATTCAGAAGACTCAATAGAAAGATCCTAATTAGGCCTAAGCCATTAACCCTTGACTTTGGGGAAAGAGACAAATGCAAATGGATTCTTCATAAGTGATGAAGAATATGAAGATGAAATGGAGACGACCAACTTAGGACCAAGACATGAGCACATTTTCTGAGGGCCGCATACCAATGCTAATATTTTTTGGATAAGCGATGATGATTTTGAGAATGAGACCAATATGAATTATCTTGGAGCTCACCACTTGCAATAATTCAATGAGCTAGTAGAGAGAGGCAGCACTCTGTGCTATAGACCCTCATCTATGATTTTTGGGGAGACCTATTGACCTAGCTGCCATTCACCAGATGGTCAATCCCCTTCTGCCTACATTTAGAGAGAAAATAGAGCCTAATGATCCTATTGTTCATCCTTCTCATGGTCCAGATCCAAAAATTCCCATTCCTTTAGAACCTCATTACGAGTGTGGAAGGGAAACACCTGAGATAAGATTGCACCCATGTGGTCCTAGAAATTTCATCCCATCCATCAATATGATCTCCATTGATTTGACCAATCCACTTCATAATCCAGCAGATCCTACCAAATTATTGCATCTTCATGTAGAGGCCATTGATTGGGATCGCACTAATTTGCCCATTAAGCCTGAAGACCTCTTCCCTAATGAAGATATGTTATAGCTATTTCATTTTGCCTCAAGTTGTGCATATGACATCTTCCATGTTGGTTTGGAACCTAAGTCATTAGGTCTTGTAAATCCTATTGATGACATTCATTTGATACCCACGCCTCATCAGCTATAGGATGGATCACATCTGGCTATAGAAGCAAATTTCAAGGTGGACATCAGCAATGATCCTACCCAACCAGGAAAAGTTGAGTTCAAAGAAAGTCTATCTCCAGAGGAACAAGCCATCTTAATTTCTTGGACTTACAAAGACATGCCTAGGATAGATCCAAATTTAGTCATTCACAACCTTTCATTGGATCCCATGAAGAATCTAGTCAAGCAAAATTTGAGGAAAATGCATCCAACCGTCACTTTGATGGTGAAGAACGAATTGCAAAAACTACTAGATGCAATATTCATAGTTCCTATAGACTACCCTGAGTGGGTGTCAAACATGGTATCCATGGGGAAACCCAATGGAAGAGTCTGTATCTGCACAGATTTCAAATATTTAAATAGGACAACACCAAAGGATTAATTCCCATTTCCAAACATATATGCTCTTCTAGATGCAACCACGGGTCATGAGATGCTCTCCCTAATGGATGGTTTTTCCATATACAACCAAATTTGGATTAAGCCTGAAGATCAACATAAAACTACTTTCATTACTTCGTGGGGAACATTTTGTTACAAAGTGATGCCATTCAGTCTCAAAAATGTTGGTGCCACATATCAGTGGGCCATGACATACATATTCCATGACTATATATATAAAATATTAGAGGATTACATGGATGACTTATTGGCCAAGTCCCTACTATGGCAAGATCACACTGAAGTCCTTAGACAAGTCTTTGATCGCCTCATAGAACACAATGTCCAATTGAATCCTAAGAAGTGCGTATTTGGCGTAACTTTTGGCAAGCTTTTGGAATTCATCGTATCCAAGAGAGGAATTGAAGTAGATCCTACAAAGGTAAATGCTATACTAGAAATAGTCGTCCCTACCAAAATTAGGGAGCTGAGGAGCCTACAAGGCAAGATAAAATCTATCAAAAGATTCATCACATAATTATCAAAAAAATGCCAATATATGAATCAGTTGCTACGCAAGGAGGTTCCCTTACATTGGTATGAAGAATGCAATCAAGCCTTTGCAGAGATCAAAACTTATCTAGCCACATTGCTAGTATTGGCTCCACCAAAGCTAGACATACCATTTTTACTATATATATCGACTACTGATTTTGCATTGGGCACCATGTTAGCCCCAAATAATGCACAAGATAAAGAGCAAACCATATATTACATTAGTCACACCTTGGTGAGTTATGAGCTAGGATAGGCGTATGTAAAAAAATTGTGTATAGCAGTGGTCTTTGCAACTCGAAAGTTGTGACACTACATGTTAAGCCATACGACCTACATCATATCAAAACAAAATCCTTTGCAGTACATGATGAGAAAGACATATCACAATACACGTATCGTAAAGTGGATCATGTTATTGACATAATTTGATCTAGAGTTCATAAGCCAAAAGTCCATCAAGGGACAAGTCATAGCAGATTAGTTAATAGAGGCACCTCTTCAGGATAACAAGCCTCTCACTATAGAATTACTTGATGATGCAGTCTTTGCATTATCAGATCCGCTAGAACTTGAACAAGGTAAGAAAGAAAGAGAC
The DNA here is from genome assembly GCA_028583015.1 of Wollemia nobilis. Classification (NCBI taxonomy): domain Eukaryota; kingdom Viridiplantae; phylum Streptophyta; class Pinopsida; order Araucariales; family Araucariaceae; genus Wollemia; species Wollemia nobilis. The sequence continues at coordinate 10,712,865 of JAQPPZ010016879.1, read as the reverse complement.
ATGTCATTATTCTTTGATGGTTCAAAGTGTGAACAAGGGGGTGAAGTAGGGATTGCCTTTATCACACCGTAGGGCACTCCATTACCCTTATCATTCAAACTAGACTTCTCATGCACAAACAACAATATAGAATATGAAGCATTGATCCTAGGACTCCAAACAGCCATGGAAATGGGCATTAAAATATTGAATATATTTGGTGACTCCTTGCTCATAGTAAACTAGGTCAAAGGACTATTCCAATGTAGGTGCCCACTCCTAAAGACTTACAAGGAACTTGTTGACACTTACCTAGCTCGGCTGGAATGGTATGACATTGAGGCAATTCCTCGTACATCAAATAGATTTGCAAACACCATGGCCTCTTTAGGATCCTTAATCCCTCAGAATCCATCTACTAATTTTACAACTATTCATGTAAAAGTGCTTTCACACTTAGCAATACGTCATGCAACTTTTGATAATCAAGAATCAGTCAACATGATCAACATCGAGCCAAATCAAGATTGGTCCTTCATAGCCAGATATTTCTTGCAAACAACACCTTGGGGGTCTTTGATCTCCCAAGTACTTGTGGAGTGTGGTGCAACCATACACCATAGATTTTTTCCTCAATCCATGTTCACTAGCTCATAAATATAGGAAAATAAATCTATATTTTCTATAGAAGCCATGGCTTATCAGGATTGGCTTTCCCAACTACGGGACTTCCTAAAACTTGGAATAGTACCTCAAGGTTTGTCGCATACTGAAAGGTGAACGTTTAAACAAAAAGCAACAACATACATCTTGTTAGGGAAAATCCTCTATAGATGAGGATATGATGGAGTATTACTTCGTTGTCTTGAGCCCAAAGAAGCATTCTGGGCTATTTCACAAGCTCACGATGGCACATGTGGAGGGCATTTAGTGGCATGGCCATAATTAAGTGCATCTTGAGAATGGGTTACTATTAGCCCACCATGAAAAATTACTTCTATGAGTATGTCAATAAATGCAATAAGTTCCAGCATCATGAAAATCTAATGCACTTGCCATCGCAAGCCTTACAACCCATCCAAGAAGCATGGCCATTCTCGTAGTGAGGACTAGACTTGATTGGGAATATCTCACCCCTATCCTTAGGTCATCACACATTCATCATAATGGCCACATAATACTTCACTAAATGGGTGGAAGTAATCCCCTTAACATCAACAACTGGACCAAGGATTGTGGAGTTTATACGCCATATTATCATAAGTTATTTTGGGGTCCCTTCAAAGATAATATCGGATAATGGGCCATCTTTCAAGAACAAAAATGTGCATGCTTTAATGAAAAAATACCATATTCAATACATTTTTTCAATGCCTTATTACCCGCAAGCAAATGGGCAAGCATAAGCCCCAAACAAAATAATAGTCTCCATCTTGAGGAAGACGATGTAAGACAATCACAAGGATTGGCACATATAGTTGCCTCTTGCACTATGGGCATACAGGACTAGTATACGGACTCCCACTAGGGCAACACCATTTTCACTAGTATATGGAACTGAGGCCATCATTTCACTAGAGTTGGAAATTTTGACTCTACGCATAGCATTAAAGGACTTCATAGATGATGATGTCGCATGACAAGATCGCCTTGATTAGTTAATGTTTCTTGATGAACATCGAGTCAATTATTTAGAGCATCTTCACGTTTACTAGGATCACCTTGCGTGAGCTTACAATAGTAAATTCCACTTAAGGGAATTCAAGGTTGGATATCTAGTGCTGAAAGAAAACCAACAGAATTCAAATCTGCTACCGCATCTGCGAGATAAGTTCACAAAAAATTGGATAGGCCCATACATGATTTCATAGAGAATTAGGCATGTATCATATCACATTATATCATTAGATGGTGTTGAGGAGCCTGAACCTCTCAATATCATTCACTTAAAGGTATTCTACACATAAAACACAAAAAAATTCAAATATGTCATAAAACACAAAAAAAATCAAATATGTCATAAAACAAAAACATTCAAATATGTCAAAATTGCAAAACAAATCATAAAAACATAAAATTTCAAAAATACAATCAAAGTTTCCAAGGGTAATTTATCTCTCTTGGTAAAAATCAATACAATCAAATGCTCCAAGGGTATTCAAACCGCTTGGTCAATTCCAATAAATTCAAAATGCTCCAAGGGCATTCAAGCCGCTTGGTCAAAATCAATTCAAAAAGCTCCAAGGGTATACAAACCGCTTGGTCAACTTCAATAAAAATGCTCCAAGGATACTTCATGCCACTTGGTCAAAATCAAAAAGCTCCAAGGGTACTTCATGCTACTTGGTCAAAAATAAAAAATCCCCAAAGGCATAATAAGCCCTTTGGTCAAAAAAAAAAAAAAATACAAAAACAATTGCATCTCACATCTTACATCCACATAATTGCATTGCATTTTCATATCCACTACAATTGCATATGTCATGAGAGTCTTAAAAGTGATACCACAATTTGTCATGCAAATCATTCAAATCTATACCTCCATATTTTTTTGGTAGATAAGATACTATATCATTAATATCAGGTTTTACAGATTGAACCAAAACCTTTTTATAAAAATTAGCCTAGGGTTGTTGATGAACATGTCCTTACTAAGGATCCTATATATGTAAAATCTACATACCACCAAAGCCATTACACCCAGTAAGGCACATAGACTGTTATAAAAAAAAACTTCCCATAAAATATTTTGGGTATACCCCGAGAAAACACACCTGCATCATAATTACAAAAAAAGAAACAGACACAGATCCCTTCCTTGAAACAATGGAGAAACAAAAAGTTGCAGACACACAGCAGAGTACTGAAAAAAACTCACACAAGCTCTATATTGATAGTTACTCTTAATAATTCTTTGGTAATTGCTTTCTTCTATATATGACATGCTTTGGGACCACATCCCGTCTTGGCCAATCATCCTTGGAGAAGTGAACCTGCTGGCTAGATTTATGGTGGTGGCTATTTGGTGGTCCATGTGGCTCTAGTTCGAAGTCTTATATTGCCATTTATTTCCTGCCCTGTGATTATCAACCAACCTCAAATTACTAAGATGACTAGGAGCCATGTTATTTGACATGTGACTGTCCCCATTAGTCTTTGTGGTATTTCCAAGTAGCATCCACCAAGACTGACAGCTCGGATAATTTTTATTGTGAGTCCATTTAAAAAAAGAGACGTGAATACTCATAGCCTTTGAAATTATAGTGCCTTCCCTGTTGGTAAATTCAACTATCATTCTTGGCATTCTTGTTGAATAAGCTCCTCTACTTCGCTCAAGATATCATGTTCCCATTTGAAAATTCTGTCACCATCGACACCCAAATTGGCCAGCTTATCAACAACTTTGTTAGCTTCCCGAAATACATGTTGGGATTTTCTATCCTGTCTTCCCTGGAAAAGGATCCTAGCCTCTTCAACAATTGTTTTAATCCTCCAAGGAGGTGTTTTCCAATTATTGAGGAGATTTATAACATGCATAGAGTCTCCTTCTATGATAAAATTACCTTCTAAGTCTTGAGTCATTTGAAGTCCTCTCCACATAGCTCTAGCATCAGATTCATTGTTCATCCTTGTTCTCAAATATTTGGAAAATGCAAGCATCATATTTCCATTATGATATCGCACAATATCACCAATGCCTGCTCTTCTAGGATTGTCCTTAGTCGCTCCATAAAAATTAAGCTTAAACCAACCTGTAGGATGTGGGGACCACTTAACATTGGCTTTGGGGTTGACTACCCTAGGCACAGACTCATAACAAGGTTAAGCTTAAATATTGAGCAATCGTGGTCTCCTGTAGATGAGGTTTATGGCTATAAAAAGGGATAAGATTCACATTCTCATTGTTAAAGGATAGGATCTTGGAAATGATAGTTTGATGATCATGTATAGACTCATTAAAGACTCTATGGTTCCTTTCTAACCACACCTACCAAAGATAGTGATTGAGATAAATTTTCCACATGTATCTAAGTATTTGGATTGAAAAGGGGTAAGGCCACTGGATGAACAAATCAAGTACGATGGCTGGTTTAACCCAAGAAATATTAAAGGCCTAAAAAACCCCACTTAGGAAGTCAAGAAAAAAGGGCACTCAAGGAAAATGTGATAAATGGTCTCCCAATTATCCCTGCATAGATAACGGTGATTAGTGATACAAATACCTTTACGCATCATATTATCAATGGTTATAATTCTTCCTTGGATAACCAGCCATGAAAAGATTATAATTTTTGGAAGTAAGTCCTTTTTACAATTTTATCCAAACTAAGTCCTTTTGGAGGACAAAATCCTCATCATCAAGCAGAAGCTTGTAAGCTGATTTAACGGTGAAATGTCCATTTTTCATAGGAGCCCAGGTCACTTGATCTTCCTTGGGTCTCATGGGGATAAACTATTGCTCAAGAATGTTACAAATATCATTTGATTCCACTTGAAATCCATGAATCCTTATTTGTTTCCACTTCATTTTGCCTCTGTCCTCAACCATATAATTAGATACTTTTATACCAATGAGTTCTTTTGTGATATCTTTGATTCGAGCTAAGTTAGGATATTGCGTCAGTGGTTCGTCCTTAGCCCACCTATCATTCCAGCATTTTATCCTCTCACCATTGCCTAAAATACATCTTAAACCTTTTTTGATGATTTTCTTACAATTGAGAATTGCTTTCTAAAAAGCAGAACCTCTGATTAGAACTAAGTCACTTAGAAATTCCATATTTTGAAGATACTTTTGTTTGATGATAGTTGTACATTCATTTTCTTCACTAGAAATGAGGCACCACGCCTACTTAACTAGTAAAGCTAAATTCATATGAGCAATTCTCCTCAGACCTAAGCCCCCATTTTCCCTGGGTATGCACACTTTGGTCCATCCTACAAGGTGTATCCTTTTTTTCTCCTCTAATCCAGTCCATAAAAATTCTTTTTGGAGTTTCTCAATTTTCTGGACCATTAACACATGTGTAATTTTGTTTTTCAACACAACCATTATTTGTTGCTATACATAATATACTAAGGTTTTTTCGGTTAATCAACCACACCTAGTGATCTTATCAACTTTTGTGGAAAATAACTTCGATTAGTAGAAGGTAAGTTCTAGCTGTGATAATGCCTTGGATATTCGATATCTCGTCACTAATCGAAACATTAAATTCCTAGCTGGTACAAGGAAAATATGAAAGCTACAAAGCGGTCTAGGTTACCTTAAGCAAAAAGGATTTTCCTTGCTTATCCCCTTGTGCAACCGGTTTAAAGGTGCTGAGAATTGGCAAAAGGATAAGCTTTGCCCTATCCAAATACCTTGCTTAAATCAAAATAAGCAAAATCTCGAAGCAAAGTACATATTCAAAAGGCCAAGCATATAGTCCAGATTTCATAACAATGATCCGATACACAAATCATAAATTCAAAGAAACATCGCTCAAAAATCAATAAAAAATAAACAGTGATTTTCATCACTACATATGAGCAAAATAAATAGTGATTATCATCACTACAAAATCCTCGCTCAAAAATAAAAAAATCAATAAAAAATAAATAGTGATTTTCATCACTACATATGAGCAAATATCCAAAGCCAAAAAGAAGCCAAAAAAAAAATAAAGTTTGAATCCCTGGAATTCTCAGCATTGTACAAAACTGGAAGTAGAGATCATTATGCATGATGATATGTCTACCACAATTGCTTCATACATTTGTGTAGACCAATGTTTGAATGTGGATAAACTAGCTTAGATAACCCAATATTGCCTAGTGGTATAGTCCAACTAAGTCCAACTTAGGATGAGACGAACACTTGAGAGTCCTTGATCTTAGCAATGGGCTGAAATAATTATGCCTGACATCGAAGGAAATTCTTGGGTTTTATCTCATAATATAAAATCACTTGCACACACAAAGATCATGAAAAACTAGGTCCATGGTAAAAGTATTACTTTTTAAAAGTCTAAGTGGTCTATAGACAACCGTTGATAGGGTAACTAGAGTGTTTGAATATCTAGAAATCCCAAAAAATTCTTAAATAGCAACAAATCATAACATCATTCACAACATTATTTTCTTTATTAGATTCTATAAATTAGGGGGTATCAACATAGTAGGATAGATACCGCATATATATTAGAAATAGTATATAAATGACCACTGACTACTTTATATATTTTAATTTACATAAACTTATTAAGATAATACATTACACACAATTACATCTCATATATGAATACTTAAACAATTCTTATGATAAGAGTGATTATTTAAATTCATGATTATTTTTTTACTTTTTGTGGTATCACCCATTAAGATTGTCAATTTCATATACATTCCATATGTTTTAAGTGATTAAAGCATACAATTTCATTTATACCATCCCATCACATAAGTTATATGCATATAATTAAAGCAAATTAAACATGCATTTAACAATAACATCACATCCACAAACACAAGTCATTAATCATCCATCATCACATCATAAAGCACATCATAAAACACATAGGTAATATTAATTTGCATACAATCATGAATTCATAAATCATCATCACGTCATATCATCAAATAATATAAGCATCTACAATATCATCTACCATCTAACATATACATCAAATCGTCATAATGCCATCATCACATCATAAAACAAAATAACAACAAAAACATGAGTAATAAACGATATGCATAATGCATCATAATGCAAAGATATCATAAAAGTATGTGTGTCAAATCCATGGATATACAAAAATTCTCATGGGTGATAGTCATATAGGTCATTAAACCTCAAAAATGAATCAAAACCAAGTGAACCATCAATCAAATACTAGGCCTACACCCCCTACAGCACCGCCCCCTGTGGCCGAATCTCTAGGAGAATGGTGCAATTTGGACCCTACTGGTCTCTTAGTACGATTTTGGGCCCCATGACCAAGCTAGATGGAATACTACCCTGATGTAGAGCTCCTACTAACCTGTGATCCACCTTTAGCCCCTCTCTCCCTAGGAATAGCTCCTAGCCTCTTGATCTGCCTCAAGAGAGCGACAATTTGGGTTGTGTCCTCAGCAATCTAAACATAACTCTCATCCAAAAAACCCTATAGATGATTGATATCAGTCTCAAGAGCTACCCTCAAAGGATCCTTAGGAGCAGGAAGGGCAACAACAACCTACATCTGGGTAGCTCCTCCTAGAGCGTCCTACAAATCTTGTATCTAGTCTGACAACTATGCTATAGTAGTGTCCCTTTGAGCTATGATGACATCACACTATTGTACCTATATCTTGGTTGACAGGAGCTCGGCCTCCACATCATGTAGTTATGCCCTAAGAGGAGAATATATCTCCTTAGGCTACATCTCCTCCTCCACTGCTACCTACTCTACATGTTGGCCCCATGCCATAGTCCTAGCGCAAACCCTATGCCCTGATGGATCTGTCCCATCTCTGCCATCATCCTCTCAGTCCAAATTGCCCTCACCATACCACATCAGGTCATCCCACCACCATGCAAATGACTATAACTCCACCATCTACTCTAGGATTAATAGTTGGGGCATCCTCCTCATCAACCAGCTCTGTAACCTATCAAGGAGTGAGGTCTCTCTCTACTCTGATGTGCCTATACAAAAATTGCACTAGTGGCACATCTTGTTGTATCTCGTACTGATGAAGAACTCAAGAGTAGAATAAATGCTCCTAGATGTTAACATTATGGCCAATGAGCCATCACTCGCACTGCATCCTAGCAGTAAAGCTATTAAGATCATCCCAAGCAAGACACTCATGATACGTGAGTCATATGATATCTCCATCCTGGAGTCCAGTAAAAGTATTAGTGTAATGATTCAGCTCCCCTACAAAAGTGCAACTCTTGCACTCCTCACTCTCTTTGGCCCACCTAGCACCATAGCATTGCATCCTCCTATCCATAGTTGTGATCTCAATAGGAAGCCCCTTAGGGTGATCTACCCTAATGTGCTTCTATCCCCAGAACTGTAGAAGCCAACTATAGGTGATGCTAACGCAACCCCTCTGGCAGATGTGGTACAGCTTGTCATAACAATGATCCAATAGATATCTACCCCGTGCATAAATTATAGGCTCCTCATTGTATATCAGGTCCTAAACCATCGTAAGGAGGTTCCAAGGGAACCTCAAGCATGATCAATCTGGTATAAGGACATTACTGATGACCATCAACAACATTGCATGCCTCATTTTTAAAACATGCTCTTGGTACCAGTGGATGATAGATACTCCTCCAGACTTGTTGTCCTTGAGAGCATCCTTAGAATACCTCCCGAACACTCGAGTGAAGATGACCACCTTAGCATTAGTGGTCAAAGAAACAATAGCTACCCCATAAAAAGGGATCTAAAATATCATGTACATATCCTCCGACGTAATGGTCATCTCACTAGTTGGGAGGTGGAAGTTATTAGTCTAAGGGTCCCAACGATGGGCCAAAGCCTTAAGGTAAGCCTGGTCCGATATAACGTGAGGTAATATGGTAACATAATAAAGCCCACAAGCCTTAAGCCACCTCTAATCCATGTCATCTAGAAGAGGTAAGATGTCAATCATGAGCCTCGGGTCCCAAGCCCGAGTAGTAAGGATCTAAGCAAAGCAAAAGAAAGATGAAACATAACTACAGTGCAATACAGACTAAAGAATAGTGCAAATTTTTCAAAAAATCAAAAACTATCTCAAAAATTAAATAAAAAACCTATACTAAGTCTAACGGCTAATCCCCTTAGGCAAAATTGGCTAAGGGGATTAGTCATTGTTGCCTACAACAACTAGAATTTGGCCACTGGAGACAACAGTAGCCAAATCCCAATGGTCAAATTTCTGATCATTGGGGTTCAAACTTAGCCACTCTGAGCAACAGCAGCCAAATTTTCATCGCTCTAAGTGACAGCAGCTGAAGGGCGACATGGCAAACCTATGAACCCTAGGCTGTAAAAATAAAAAAAATGAAAAAATAACAAAATGGGGACCAACCCACCACTTAAAAACCTATACTAAGCCTAACTACGGATTTTGTTCGTTACCAACAAGTTTAGTGAGGTTCATTTGCCAATTACTTAGTGAGGTTCAGTTTTACCCGAAAAATGAAAAGAGGTTAGGGTTTAAAAAATAAAATACCCAAGAAGCTCTGGCTCCTCCAGCATTTGATGTCTCACCCTATGCAACCATGTCCTCGATGCAGGTAGCTTCAAAAATTGTAAATTTCACTATCTCACCAGAGCTCTAAAAAGTGGATTGACAACAAATAAAAATGATAGGTCAAAACCCTAAAATGCATTTTTTTATATTTTCAAATTATGCCTTGGCCGCTGCTAATGTCAGCGGCCCAAACTTCGTGGCCGCTCAAGGCAACAATGGCCATAGACAGAAACTCAAAGGCCACTGAAACTGACAACGACCTACTCCATAGGTAAAAACAAGAAAATCCCTTCCATGGAGGGGTGAAAAAAACATTAAATAAATGTATTTTGATGAATTTAATTCATCTTAATGACAAAAATAACAAAAAAATTACATAAAAGCATAATCTCAAGCAGGCCTCGTACTCAATTACTTACTCTATCCACTCGACAATTGCAACAATTCATACTCCATGCATTTTTATGAGATGAGTAGGCTACCATAAGACCACTAGGGGCAAAAGTATTTCATTTTGGAATTACGATGTGCCACCCTTCAATCCCAAAGAAGACCAAGATGGTCATACTGCTCCATGGGTGTGAAAGGATCATCCAAATTCCCCTATGATACCAAAAATATTAAGCCAAAGTGATACAATACAAACATAAATAGAATCACTCATCCTAACTCTCTAAGAAGGCTATTGATAGCTGGACACTCCTTGAGATAGGGATAGATGATTATCATAAATAATTGGAATCACACTTGGATGTTGGATCGCCCATTAAAAGCAACAAATGCTAGAAAGGAACTAGATTAGTCATATAAATCAAGCAACTTGTCACTTCATTCATTGTCATTTCTTCACCAATTCATTGAGTGAGGAGGTAGTTCAAAGCTTCAACATAATCATAATCAAAATCAACAAAATATCACTCGATCATAACAAAATCATGTTTGTCCTATGAATCATTGCATACAACAATCACAAATTTCCCTTGTTTGCTAGGAATGTAAGCAGACATGACATATTCAATTGTAGCTCTCCTACCGATCATAACTATTGTAGCAGCTGAAGCTACCCGATTGATTTTGAGGAATGAGTGCAATTTAACATGCCCAAGCCACTGAGCTAAGTCCTCTGAATGTTGAGGCAATGATTCAAGGGATGCATGCCATATTGCATGATTGGGCCATCCAACGTTGATCATACCATTGATCACCATACACCCTACAAACGGATCAGTCTACATTTTTGTTTAGCGTTGTGTTTTCCAAACAACATGTCACAAAAATGGGCATATGTAGACACCAAAATTGTGTCATGCTTAGGGGAGCTGCTCACATACAGTAATTCATAATATCATATGACATAATCTTGTACTTTCCAAGCATCAATAGTGGTTCTCACCACTCATTTGGGACCTTCTCAAGCCATCCAAGCCTATTTGCTCAAGCCAAGAGCAGCAAAATCCTAGCCGCTCTAGAGTGGCCAAACCTTAGCCACTGTAAATGATGACCAGATATTAGTTGTTGTAGACGATAGTGAATAAACCCTAAAAGTAGTTTTGCCGACAAACAGGCCTAATCACGGGTGGAAGTGGCAATCTACATGTAATAAAGGTGAGCGGGAGTAACTTTTCATTCATTTTCATGATCGATTCACATAGGAGACTTGAGTTTGCATTTAGAATTTAGTTAACTGGTCTCCAAACATAAACAAAGGACAAAATCTTCTCATGCTAATGACCAGTTTGCATAGGATACTCAAGTTGGTAGTTATATTTCAATTAACTGGCTTCCAAACATAGAAAAGACAAAAAGCCTCCCATGCTAACTTACACTACGCATGAGAAATTCATTCCTAGGATTGGAAATAGACCTAGGGTTTCACACTATAAAAGGTGTAAGCCTAAGAGCACCAGAGGGACATCCATCCATCATCATCAAACTTTTATCCATCAATCTTGGTCATTGAGGAGAGCTTTCGAGACTTGGAGAGTTCCCTTGGAGATCACGAGTACGACGAAGCCCTAATGGATTGAAGAGCATAAAACCTATTATTTCAAACATTTGATACAAGCTTTGGTCCATAGCTTTGGAGCAAAGATGATGAGAGTCACTTTAGCGACCGTTGTCTTGGACAATGGCCCGCAGGCTTAGCTTAGGATTTTAGACATTAGATTCATCATTTTAGTATATCATTAGCATAACATCATTTCATTCGTATTCATAGCATTAGTCTAATTTGCACTTGATTTCATTTGTTATATCCATTGCTAACAACCTCATTCGAGGAGGTATTCTTGGACATCTAAGCGTGTGTTGTTGTTTCATTGATTACAGGGCCATAGGTTGATTGGACAAAATCTGCAACATACGAGAGCAAAAGGGATCCCTCTAGGAAACAAACCTAGAGAAGGAGGCATCTATAAGCCCTCATACATTTTTGTGTGTGGAACCGGGAAGCTTTTTGAAAGCACACCACCTCTTCATGAAAGGGGCACTCTTTGCCTATTTGTAACCTCATTGTATCAAAATGGGTATCCCTAAGAGGGACCAACATGTAACCGAGTTTTAATATGAATAAAGAGATCCATATTTGTTATTTTCGTGTTATATGCTTTTCATTGTCTTCCATTTCATCTTGGATTTTTAATAACATTGCAAGTAGAGTAAAGCAGTGCGTGCATTCTAGGGTCGCTACACTTCCTTTGATTTTTCTTCATTCCACCTGGCCAACAACCACTTTATCAAGAGATGACAGAGTCTAGATATGCATTTATCGCCTCAAAAGAAGGGTCATTTTTTAATCTAATTTTTTCTCATAAAAACTTCTCCAAATTTCACAAAACCACTACCATTGGATCAGGATCAAAAAGATATTTCTAATGATATATGGTTTACCTATATTATGACATCATTTGGTCCTCCAAAATGCAAAAAAAATTACACATGGGTCACATTAGTCAAATGTTGCAAGGTAACCTACAATCCAAAAGGATCATAGGGTACCCTATGACTATATGTTTGGGTCATAGGGTACCCTACAACCAAAATTAATGTGCTTCAAAATTTTCCAATTGGCTCAAAATGATGACCTCCACCTCAATTTCATTCTAATTCTTCATTCTCATTCCATTTTCATGTGATTTAATGCATTATATTTTCCCATCGATCATTTTGTCAAGCATTTCACCATTGCTTCATATTTTCTCCTCTCACCACCTCATTTTTTGATGGGGTAGACATATATAAAATCCACCTTGCACATGATCAATAATTAAACACTCAATCTTGGAAATTGTGTTTGTCCAAGAACTTTGCCTAAGACCATCTTGAAGCCCTCTTTTGCTAGGGCAAACACAAAGCAAAATCTTAATTAAATTTTATATGCTCTCTACCAATGTCTATATGGTTACTCATGAATCCCCTTCATCGAGGTAAGTTAGGTCTAATAAAAATATATTTAAGCCTCATGAGGACACCTACCCTTGGCTGGTTAATTTATCACATTCAATCAAGCTCAAAAATATATCAAAGGAAAGTTCCAAAAACATACACCCCTTCCATAATTAGGGCATTTTACATTAATCATGATAGAAATATAATCATGCATTTCCTCCTTCAAATAAATCACCATGGCTCAACATAAATGCCATAATAAATGGCAATCACTCATCATTTTCATCATCCCTAACTACTACACGCTCATCCAATGGCATTTCATTGTCAAACAATTCATCATTGTCTTTCACTTCTTCACCCATCAAATCATCGCTTGAGTGGGTGGACATAAAAAATTAATCCACCTTGCACATGATCAATAATCAAACACTCAACATTGAAAATTGTGTTTGTTCAAAAATATTTGCCAAATATCATCTTAAGTCCTTCTTTGTTGGGGTAAACAAAAGTATAATTTCTCTTATCAACAAAAGTCCAATTCAAATGAACATTTGATAGGCATAATGCCTAATCCTATAGGTTCATCATCGATTCCCTTCCTTGAAGTGGCAGTCATAAGACCACTCATGAATGAAGCACTTGATAAAAACCTACCAAGGGTTGAAAGGCTTACCAAATCAAATCAAGCTCAAAAATTCATCAAAGGCAAAGTTTCAAAGAACATGTGTCCCTTCCACAATTAGGGTATTTTACATTGATCAAGAAAGTAAGGCAATATTGCATCTACTATCTCAAAAATAATCATGGCAAGACAAATATCATCATCATCTGTAACCATCCATTATCAAATTCTTCTTCTTTAAATCATACCACCAATCTAGTGTCATAAGTTTTTGCACTACCCCATGTCTTCACATAATGCAGTACAAAAAGAGTTAAATGTAGTTACCCAAAAGTCACACATTGTCACTTATTCCATCATTATGGCTAATTAATTTGTAAAGCCCACAATATTTGCATATATTAGTCTTAAATAACTCACTATTCATACACTATTCATAAGCCCCTTTGGGCCGCTTAAGCCTTCTCCTATGCTTAACTCTAGTTCCTCATGTGACCCCCATCATGGCTTAACCCTGGTTAATCTCTAACCTTGGTAAAAGTTACCTCATAGTCAAACTCCATTCCATGGCCAACCTAACCATGGTTAACCTCACTCATGGCCACCTCACCTAGTCTACTCTTTAACTAGCCTAGGCTCCACCTCACCCATTTGACATTGGTCTAACCTAGGGTCAATCTAAGTGGGGTTAACCTTAACCCTTGCTCCACACATCTCCCCATGAGAAATTAGGTCTTAAATAAATTTTGGAGACTTTTATGTTCCAAAGCATGGGTCAAGGGTGAGTCACCCTCCACCTCACCCAAAAATATCAATAACTAACCTAGGATCAACCTAACCCTAGTCACAACTAACCCTTGCTTCATTTTAAGTCCCCATGTGCATTTAAATCCATAAATACCATTTGAGAACTTTTGGATTTCAAGGCTTGTGTTAAGGATGAGTCACCTTCCACCTCACCTAAGTTAACCCTTAACCTAGGGTTAACCTTATTGCAGTTAGAGTTAGACTTTTACTCCACTCCACATCACCATGCTCATTCATGATAGGTATATGGGTGAGGGATTCTCTCACCCAAATACACTTATGAGGTATGCCACATCAAGGGACACCTCACAGGGGATACTAGTTGAGTGGATATCAAAATCGTAGGGCTTAAGGAATAGTGACACTAGTTGGGTAGCCATAGTTGATTACTAGATAGAAACCATATTGTAAGGCTATATAATAGAGTGGGCATTACATGTGTGGTTATAATTAAGAACATACATTCCAAATAAAATAATTTTTTATTATAGTTAGCATTACATGGGAAGTTATCATTAATAATATCCATTGCAAATTAAAGTGTTGGTAGTGGAAAATAATTTAACATTATATGCCCACTAGTGAGCAGAAATTATATCTCGAAAAATAATCATTTCTCTTCCATAAATTATCAATCTGGTAATTTCGTAAAATTACGAGTGTCATGCACAGTATATGCCTGCAGTTTTGGGAGAAGTGAATCCTTCTATACCTTATTTATTTTGGTGGGGGATGTTCGTGCATTTGAAATTCAGCCAAACCAAATAAACTAAGTGTGGAAAATTAAATAAATAAATTACAAACTAAAACTAAAGTGCTAGAAATAAAATGCAAAAAATAAAACACACAACTAAATTAATTAAAGCAGGAAATAAAATAATAAATCTAATCTACAAAAAATAAATACAAAAATAAAATAGGGGAGGACTACTGTAGGGAGTGGGCCCAAGCTCCCGCAGATAGTCCGCCCGACTAGCTACATAGAGCTTGCTCGAATAAGAGGAGTTGCACTCTTAATTAAATTAAACAAAGAATAAAATAAAATAATCTTTGTGTAAAATTAATCATTGATCCTACGTTCATCTGGCCTACGTCTTTATATAAAGCACATCCAGATATTGTTACAATAACAAATCAATCTATTTTAATCACATAACATGATTAGTTACAATTGTTTTACACATATTTTATTCCCCTATTTTAAAGCATGTCCATTCACCAAAAGGATAAATATATAAAGAATCCTTAGGTGTACATAAAAAACAAATCCTAAACTAATGTATCCTAAAAATAATGCTTTAAGAGCTTTACAAGGTCAACCAGCCAATTGGTTGATAATAATAAAAAATACTTTATTAAAATGCATGATTAAAATATCCCCCTTTGTCTTCATGTGCAACAACCTCTTTTAGCCTCTCGGTCAACCGATCAATGTTGACTTAGTCTCCAATGTAAGCGCTTCCAATGTGTGGGAATAATGCGCCAATAAAGTGCCTTCCATACATGGGATTAAGGTGCCAGAGTAAGGCACTTCCCCATGTATGGGAGTAATACGCCAGAGTAAGGCACCTCCCCATGTATGGGAGTTGTTGAGGTGTGATTTTTTCTAGTCACAAAACCACCCGACAAACTCAAAATTATGATTCTCTCTTGAAAAGAATATTATATATCTCCAAGGTTCTTATGTTATATCTAACATTTCACATGTATATACATCAATGAGTACTTGAATAACTCTTGGATCTGTGAACTACTGTTTACAAGGGGCCTGGAATTAGGTAAATAATTTCAAGTTTATCATGTATAACATGCTTTGATATCAATTCAACAAAATAAAATTCGTTTTATGATATTAGGTTAAAGTATACCAAATTTTATTTCCTCTCTTCAATTTAATGTCTTGAAATGCTTTAAATGAAATTAGCATAAAAATAATATAGCATTTTATATTAAATTTCAATTTAACTTTAATAAAAATCAAAGTAAATGAAATTTTATAAACTTGATAAACCTTTGGAACATAATAGATTTATAATTAATTCACTTCCCAAATGTTTATTTGATAAAGCAATCATTTATTCAAACTCCCTTATGAAATTATAAATCAAACCCAGAAGAGGTGAATAAATGCAATCATGTCTTGCCCAATTTATAAGGTTCAAAAACCTTGTCAGTGATAAAATATTAGGGCTTAATATGAAACTAATCTATAAACTTTGGATTTTATGATAAAATAAAGTTTATAAATTAGATTTGCTTATAATATTTATCTTTTGAAATATTTATGAAATTAAATATTCAAAAGAGTAAATGTGCTCTCTGGTTTGAAATTTGGATTTATGAAATAGATAGAACTATATTATAAATCAAATCCAAATTGAATTTTAGAGATATCAATCCGAGTTCCTCAACCTTATGAAATTAAGGTGAGGAATAGAATATTCATTTATCCCTTCTTAAATTTATTAATTCGAATATTAATTAATGTAATATCCGAATTATAAATTTAATTATAACTTAGTCATATAATTTTACTTTATAAAATTATACTAAGTTATAATATATAGTTTTCAGAATGAAAATAAAATAATAAAATATTTAAGCTTTAGAAATTAAACTAATGTCTCGGACAAATTCAACAGAACAAATTTCCATTTACAAAATTCTAAAACCAATCCAATGTTCACCAGTATTCACATAGTGAAATCAAATAAATTGATGCAATCCTCTAAGGTATACAAACTATTAAGAAATTGTAATAAGCACTTTATTAATTCCAAATATAGTTTGTGCACAAATCTGGATCCAAAATGCTTAAAACAATTTATAAAATCTTACAATAATTTCCATTGTTCTGCAAATGGCCTTCTCTGTTTTCCTCCAATGAATGTGTAGCTTTTCTCCTTCCAATCATTCCTATCCTTATCTGTATAAAATATCCGATATTTTCGATGAATCTCAATGATTTGTTTATAATTTAAAAAATTTAGTTATTCAGTCTCATCACCGGGAATAGATTTTATAACGATATTCTTCAAACCCTTGCCCTTGTATTACCTGCATAATGAAACAATAATCATAATATCAAAACAAAACCAAACTTTACTTTCCTGTAACTTTCCTTTTTTTCAAAAGTATTTCAAAGTTCTCATATTGCTAAATTAACTCGCTATTTTTTTGGTGAAATTGACATCTGGAATCTTGCAAGTTTGGTATCATTAGAAAGAGAAAATCCATATATTTTTACCAAGTTTTGAATGAGATCAAACCGAGTTATCTGCCTCAAGATATGTTCAATTTAATTTTACACTAACTTTAGGGTTAACCCTAAAATAAAATTTAATTATTTAAATGAAAATTAATCATTTAAACCTTTGAAAATGATTTTAATCAAATTATTTGATTTGAAATAATGTAATTAATATGCAAATAATCAAAATATTCAGTTTTGAAGCATTGCAACTACATTCAAACCTTCAAAATGCAAATATGTCAGCAATTCCAAAGTGAAAGAAAATTTTCCAAGACCTTGATGCGAGCAAAATCAAATAAACAAAAATTTCCCGAAATCACAAAATTTAAGGTGGGTCCCCAATTTTTGGGTCGTTGTGAAGGGCGTCACAACATTGGTGACTCTGGGGGTAAATATCCCTGGACATTTCTGACTAAAAACCAAACTCTAAAAACACACAAAACATGAATATTAGAATCACAAGCATTGATAAGCATCCAGAGAATGAGAATAGACCAATACAAATATGAATTACTGGAATCATAGATGATTTATGCGAATGTGATGTATTACTGGTTGGGATCATGTGATATGTATTAATGATCATTTTCAATATAAATATTTGCTTTGGCCATGCTTGTCATCGTACTTTAATCAAAATGACCTTTCATGACCAATAAGATGATATGGAAAATAATATGATATGAGCTAAAAGAATGTATTGAAATGAACCACTTGTCTTATAAAGACTCAAAAATTATAGTACAATAAACAAACACACTAAAACTTGTCTAACCCTCTTAGGACCAATGTGTGTGCCGTGAATTCCTTTACTAGATCAAGAGCTCAGTTATGACCTTACTATCATCTAGAACCAGTGTGTGCACAAGTGAGTTCATTACCTCATTTTGACCAAAATGGTTAAACCTGTTATGAAAGAAATACAAGGCTAGCCTGCCCATTTGAAATGAACATAGATCTCACTTTTCAATGAGACATATCGCCACACATGAGCTTACTCCACTGCCAGTCAAGCGTCTATAGCCCCGGTGGAGGTTAACCCCATAGTCCATGATTTTGGCTTTAGATTGCTTGAATCTTGGGGACGACTACCCATCCGTCTGAGGGACAAGTAGTACAAATCCTTACGACCCAATAGTCAGTGGTATGTTGGGCTTTTGATTTTCTTGAATCTTGGGGATGACTACCCATCCATCTGAGGGACAAGTAGTACAAATCCTTACAACCCAATAGTCAGTGGTGTGTGATGCAAGTAGACTCAAAGCTTTGGGGAATCAGATTCTCAACTGAAGTATGATGAGAATTTGACCCTATCCTTACTACTCTGATTTTAGAATTTCAAGTATTTGGGTAATAATGAGTTTTATGGACTATGTTGCATGATGGGACTGACAAGGATGCCCCTTTTCACCTCACATTTTCTTCCAAAGATGGTTTTGACCATTTTACCCAAAATGTTTTTAATATGTGTAAACTGTGCTTGGTTCCAGATAATTTCAACATCAGTTCTCAATCTCAAGATATTTTTAGTGTATATTGTGCAATGATCCTAAGAAAATATGACATGCTTTTTGACGGTTGCCTACTACACTAGAAATGGCTGAGTGATTGAAAACATTTAAGGATTTGGAAACTATGGTGTGTAAACATGAATATTTCTTTTATAGTTTTGTACAAAATGCCTTTGTGAAAGTGCCCCTAATTAAAGCAAGATGACTTTTGCTAAAACCAATTAAAACTTTTGAATTTGATAAATGATATTTCTATGGGATGTGAAATGTGGAATGCGAGGGTGATGTATGCAATGTTATGAAATGTGTTATGAAATGCAAGTGTATGCAGGTGTATTTTTCATACTTGTGGAATTTTTGTAATATAATTCTAATTTTTCATATTTTCCTTATCTTAGTTCACATTCATGAGGACATAAACCAATATATCGCTTTTCCTTTTCTCCAGGTTTCACAGGTTTTCAAACCAGGTAATCTCATCCTATGCGGTCCAGGATCAAAAACCAAACACAACCAGCAAATGACCAATATCTCAATCATAACTACCTTACTTTTGAAAAACCCACTTTGAAATTATATCAACTTGAATCACACGTCAAAATCATGAAGCTCCAAAACTGGAAAAGTTAATTTATCATTGTACTCAACAAAACACAACAAAATGTGACAACACTTAACAACAAAACATCAACAACATCGCACATTAACACATCAACAAAATAACTAACTAACAAACTCACAAAACAACCAACTAAACAAAACACAAAAACAAGAAAACAAAATCCAAAAGACTATTTACAAAAATATACATTATGTACAAGACACTGCAAAATTTTTGCCATCATTTCCTTGGATCCCAAACATGATAGGCACACCTTAAAAGACATATATCCTAATATGCATGCCAAAATTTACATAGTTTTAACCAAATGAGGATTAGGCCAAACCATATAACAAATTTCATTTTACCTTTCACACCCCACTGATTTGCTTCAAACTTATAAACAATTCCATGTTTAAGATTTAATTCCTCTATGATCTTATGCTTATTCAACAAGATGGGAATTTCAAACCTTGATTCATCACTTTGACTTAAATTCTCATTTTCACAAGCATATAGGATTTCTCTCAAATAGAAATCTATTTCTGAAAGTTTTAACGTAAGATCATCATCTATGTTTTTAGGCCAATCATATTCAAATAACAATTTAAAAAAATCTAGGATATTTACAAAATAAGAATCATTATAGTTTTGTATCCTAGATTGAATTGTTAATTGTTGTTGAACTTGGTTCAATGATTCAAGCATGTTTTCTTTTTTATTTAGCAATACAGTCCTTTTGGTGGTGGGAATAAGAATCTCTTCTATTTTTTCATCAACCTCTAATGACATCTCATCATAAATAACAATGGAAACCAATAAATGATTATGCAAAAATTTACCTGATTCTTGAATGTTTGAATACAAAGGATAAGAGTCTACCTTTTGTGCACTTTCATTTACCACTATTTGATGAGACCTTATAGTCTTTTATTTTTCTCCATGATCTCTATCATCACCACCATAATTTTGTATTCCTTCATCAATAACCTGCTTTTCAGAAGCATCAAAATTTGGCATCCAATCAAGAATGTGTCCATCTATTCCACACCATAAATCTTGTTGATCAAACAAAGTAATAGTTTCTTTAGGATGAGTAGGAACTTCTAATTCTTTGCTAGCCATACATGAAGTTTCTTCATTTGAGTATTCAATACAATCCTAAAAATTTTCACTCAAACCTTCAACATTCAAGAATGAAAGAAAAGAATTTACCTCTTCTTCATCTAAAATAGATGAATCATATAAAGGTTTTACCATTTCTTCCCTTTATACTACATAAGAATGTTCTACAAACTCATGTTTAGAATGATCAACTCTTGGAACTTGTTCTATTTCTGAAATTGGCATATCACTTTCTGATTGCATAGGAATTATGAAACCTTCTTTTGAACTAGAAGTTTCAACATCCTGCATAGCAAGTGAAACAAAAATTTTATCATTAGGAGTGTGAGAAAACAATGATTCACCATACATACCCCATCCATTGTAATAATTATCTTCAAAATATAAAGGGTAAGATTCAACCATATCTTCACATTTTGTAAATTTAACAATCGAATGCTCTTCAAATTCACTTTCTTCACCTTTGAAAAACCTATCCTCAATAAGAAACTCATCTTCCTCAAGTAATAAACTTTTATGATCGATCATAATGAAATTGCCTCTAGAATATTTTAATTTTGGAGCTTCAATTGTTTCATTCAACTCTATGGAAAATTCTATTCTATCATATGTTTCAAAGCTAGTTAAATCTAAAACTCCTCCAATATCTGAAGACTCATGCATTTCTACATTTTGATAAACTTGATTACTACAATCCTCATCAATGGATATTGGCTTTGAAACTTTCACTTCCTCTTGGATAATATCGAAAGTGGTTGAAAAACTAGGACATTCAATTTCATTCAATGGTGTCGAGAAATGCATATCATGACTCATAGGTGATACTTGATTTGAAACCTTAGGGTGATGTAATGATAATCTACCCACATATATTCCTCTTGAAATCAGCCATTACTCTACAGCTACTGCACCACCATACACGCTAGATAAGGATAAATCCTTAGGAAATATTTCTAAACACTTAACCATAAAAGGATCTAAAGCTTCCAAATAAATTTGAACAACTTCTTCTTCTGAAATGATAAAGTGTATCTCCATTTCCGTATACAACTTATGAAACCTATCATTAAATTGATTCATGGATTCATTAGGCCTTTTATGAATAAAAGCAAATTGATTTGATAAAAAATTTGTGTCGACCAATTTTATAAAGTGTTCAAGGAACATTGTTTCAAGTTGATTCCAAGAAGTAGTAGAACTTGTAGGTAAATTGATAAACCAATCTTTAGCAACTTCATCCAATGTGTATGGAAACATTCTACAAAAACATCTTCATGCATAATTTGAAAACTAAGCATAATATTTTTATATGCCTGAATATGTTCTTTGGCATAATCGTTCCATCATGTTTATAAAATGGTAAATCATTTTTTGCCATTGAACCAACTTCAATATGCAAGGCTATGTATGAAAATTCACAAAAATTGCATCATAACCTAATTTTTGAATTTATGATAGATTAACGTTAATGCAACATAAATTGAAAATTTCAAACAATTTTATTTCTTTTTATAACAAATTGCACATGCTAAAATTAAAATCATTACCTTTCATGCCCTCCTTCTAGTGCCAATTTGTTGAGGTGTGATTTTGTCCAATCACAAAACCACCCGACAAACTCAGAATTATGATTCTCTCTTGAAAATAATATTATATATCTCCAAGGTTCTTATGTTATATCTAACATTTCATATGTATATACATCAATGAGTACTTGAATAACTCTTGGATTTGTGAACTAATATTTACAAGGGGCCTGGAATTAGGTAAATGATTTCAAGTTTATCATGTATAACATGCTTTGATATCAATTCAACAAAATAAAATTCATTTTATGATCTTAGGTTAAAGTATACCAAATTTTATTTCC
Source organism: Wollemia nobilis (assembly GCA_028583015.1). NCBI lineage: Eukaryota > Viridiplantae > Streptophyta > Pinopsida > Araucariales > Araucariaceae > Wollemia > Wollemia nobilis. The sequence goes on along the minus strand of JAQPPZ010016879.1, from coordinate 10,690,488 downwards.
TCTCTTCAATTTAATGTCTCAAAATGCTTTAAATGAAATTAGCATAAAAAGAATCTAGCATTCTATATTAAATTTCAATTTAACTTTAATAAAAATCAAAGTAAATGAAATTTTATAAACTTGATAAACCTTTGGAACATAATAGATTTATAATCAAATCACTTCCCAAATGTTTATTTGATAAAGCAATTATTTATTCAAACTCCCTTATGAAATTATAAATCAAACCCAGAAGAGGTGAATAAATGAAATAATGTCTTGCCCAATTTATAAGGTTCCAAAACCTTGTCAATGATAAAATATTAGGGCTTAATATGAAACTAATCTATAAACTTTGGATTTTATGATAAAATAAAGTTTATAAATTAGATTTGCTTATAATATTTATCTTTTGAAATATTTATGAAATTAAATATTCAAAAGAGTAAATGTGATCTCTGGTTTGAAATTTGGATTTATGAAATAGATAGAACTATATTATAAATCAAATCCAAATTGAATTTTAGAGATATCAATCCAAGTTCCTCAACCTTATGAAATTAAGGTGAGGAATAGAATATTCATTTATCCCTTCTTAAATTTATTAATTCAAATATTAATTAATGTAATATCCGAATTATAAATTTAATTATAACTTAGTCATATAATTTTACTTTATAAAATTATACTAAGTTATAATATATAGTTTTCATAATGAAAATAAAATAATAAAATATTTAAGCTTTAGAAATTAAACTAATGTCTCGGACAAATTCAACAGAACAAATTTCCATTTACAAAATTCTAAAACCAATCTAATGTTCACCAGTATTCACACAGTGAAATCAAATAAATTGATGCAATCTTCTAAGGTATACAAACTATTAAGAAATTGCAATAAGCACTTTATTAATTCCAAATATAGTTTGTGCACAAATTTGGATCCAAAATGCTTAAAACAATTTATAAAATCTTACAATAATTTCCATTGTTCTGCAAATGACCTTCTCTGTTTTCATCCAAGAATATGTAGCTTTTCTCCTTCCAATCGTTCCTCTCCTTCTCTGTATAAAATGTTCGGCCTTTTCCATGAATCTCAATGATTTATTTATAATTTGAAAAGTTTAGTTATTCAATTTCATCACCGAGAACAGATTTTATAATGATCTTCTTCAAACCCTTGATGAAACAATAATCATCAAAACAAAACCAAAATTTACTTTCCCGTAACTTTCCTTTTTTTCAAAAGTATTTTAAAGTTCTCATATTGCTAAATTAACCCGCTATTATTTTGGTGAAATTGACATATGGAATCTTGCAAGTTTGGTATCATTAGAAAGAGAAAATCCATATCTTTTTACCAAGTTTTGAATGAGATCAAATGGAGTTATCTGCCTCAATATATGTTCATTTTAATTTTACACTAATTTTAGGGTTAACCCTAAAATTAAATTTAATTATTTAAATGAAAATTAATAATTCAAACCTTTGAAAATGATTTTAATCAAATTATTTCATTTAAACCTTTGAAAATGATTTTAATCAAATTATTTGATTTGAAATAATGCAATTAATATACAAATAATCAAAATATTCAGTTTTGAAGCATTACAACTACATTCAAACCTTCAAAATGCAAATATATCAGCAATTCCAAAGTGAAAGAAAATTTTCCAAGACCTTGATGCGAGAAAAATAAAATAAACAAAAAATTCCCAAAATCATAAAATTTAAGGTGGGTCCCCAATTTTGGGGTCGTTGTGAAGGAAGTCACAATAGGAGTAAGGTGCTATAGTAAGGCGTCTACTCCATATACCTTAGATGCATTTAAACAGAAGCATGCCTGGTCTTTTTGGGATGTAGACTGGGAAACACCATATTAGTAGTAAAACCTACATTTATACACAATTTCCACTAAAAACACCCGTTAAGCATAATACCGGATTTTCTATCAATTATATGCATAAGTTAAATAAAAATATATCTCACATGCTAATTAACCAATAATAATACCCCTTAAGAATGTATATAAAATGAGCATTTATGGTGCTCATCATCCCCCCATGCCTAAATATTGTCACGTCCTTGTGACAATAGCCCCCAGAATAATAAATTTTATTTTATTTTATTTTATTTTTTCTTTCATTGAGCACTGCTCTATTTTTCTCTTCCTTTGAGAGTGGCTATTTTCTCATTGGGCATTGATGTTTTTCCTCCATTGAGTGTTGTTGATTTTTTTTTCATGGAGCATTGTTATTTTATCGAGCACTGCTATTTTTTCACTAAGCACTGCTATATTTTTTTTAAGTGCTGCTATTTTTTACTGAGCACTGCTTTTTTTCTTCCCTTGAGCATTGTTGCATAAGAAGAAATAAAAATACATCATAGCCAACCATCACACTGTGGAAAAATAGTGAAATCATGATCACACTGTCCAAACACCAAGACTATATTACTATGGTACTGCCATGTAATTATTAACTAGTGGATTACACATCCACTGAATTCCAAGCATTAAAGTCAGCCGCTGATTTTTTTTTAAGTCTATCATTTTCCTTGGCACTCCCAATTATGGATTTCTCATGATGCAACAGTAAAACAAGGCCAAATATTATTCACGCAAATGTTGTAGCTCTTTTTTTCTTTCAAGTGTTCCAAGGTAATAATTTTTTTATATCCGAGGCATGTCATATGCTTGAACTTTGATGGGAGAGTTTGACGGAGAGAATTTAAAGGGCATCTACTGAGTTTAGCATAGAAATTATTTTTAAAATAACTTTGCACATAATTAATGAAAAAATCAGTACATACCTAGGTGAATTTCATAGAACCTGAGGTGTATGATGCCGATTTTGCAAAATGTCTTCATGCTTCCTATAACCATGGTGTACCAACAAGATGAGATTGTTGTGATGTTGGTGCTCTTAGAGAATTTATTATTATTTTTCTCTGGCTACCTTGTTCATCCACACTTTTAATCATCGATGTTCTTCCTCTGAGTGTCGTTGCTCTAGTAGTGAAACCAGTCATGATCAACCATTAAATTATGGGTAAATAACCAAATCATAGCCACCACCAAAAATCACGAGGTCTCTTTCTCCTCTGGGATTCAAACTCGTAATGCACACCCAAAACATAGCCAATAGTGCGTATGCTAAAAACTGCGATGGTAGGGGAATTTTTTCATGAAAGTAAGTGCCATATCCATGATGAGAATAGGTAGGGGAACTTTGTTGCTCATATGGCTGCACTGTAGCCATAATTTACCACTATTTTTTTTTTCATTTGTAGGAGATTCAGGTTCATCCAAATCCCCCCCACTTAAATTGGTGATGCCCTCGTCACCAGTAACATGTTCACCCAAATCCTCCCCCATTTAAATTGGTGACACCCTCATCACCAGTAACAAGATCCTCTGTGCAACAGGTTTGTAGCCCTCTGAACATCAGGTCCCACACTGAGCAACAAGAATCCCCAATATAGGGAGAAGAAGTTGAGCACTGCTAGGATAAAGTGGATCTACAGTTCTCTTATTTAGGAAGAGCTAAAAAAAAATGTTTTAGTACTCTTCTCTTTCCCAGCCATCTGATTCTCTTCTTATTTTTTTTTATTTTTTATTTTTTTTTATATATTTTTTAAATGGTTTCTCATAGAAGTTACGTGTTTCTAACAATGAGCATCAAGGCACCTTCTTACTATTGAGAAGTCAACCATCGCTGATTTATCTACTATTACAGAGTTGATCAAGCCCTCCAAAACTTTTCTCATGCCGCATCAGCATCTGCTTCATCCAAGCACAGGGATGGGTATCTCTTCCCTTTGCAGGAAATTAACACTCACGTCCATGCCCAGATGGTGACTATCTCCTCCGGATGGAAACAGTCAAATTTCTACCTCTAAAAAACATGCAGGTTCATGGATGTTGAGCCGATTTAGGCCTTGTCTCCCAAGATGCCTATTTTTTGTACAATTAGGCCACTTCCCCTACAAAAAAAAATAACTACAACACACAAAAGCAAGGAAAATTTTGTGCTAAGTAGGAAAGATTTAGTACATTTTTTTTTTTGGGAATTTTCATAGTAAGACGCCTTACTATGGGAGTAAGGTGCCTCCAATTTTTTTTTTTTGGGGGGGGTGTGTGGTGCCTTACTCTAAAATTTTTGGAGTAATGCACCTCCCAAATTTTTTTTTTCAATAGTGATCAAGTGCCTCTGCTGATGGACATCAAGCGACACGTCCTCCGCCCGCTGATGGACATTGAGCAGTGCATACCTCCATTGATGGGCATTGAGTGATGCATACCTACACTGATGGACATTGAGCGATGCATACCTCCATTGATGGAGCAATGTGCCTAGTTGGCATCTACCTCGATAAGGTACCTACCTCGGTAAGGTGCCTTATTGAGTAAGGCACTCCTAAAAATTGTTGGTATGGTTTGGGGTCTCCTCCATGTCGATGTCACCTTAGATAAAAATCTCACTTCACCAAATTTGACATATCATTATTTATATAAATCACACTTCATGTTGTCCTACAAAACATAAAAAAAAACCTAAACTAAAGGCATTAATAAAATTCTAACTATTTTTTTTTCCATCTATTCTGCTATGACCAGAACAGATCTTGACTCTTTTTTTTTCTTTTTTCATCATCTGCAATAGAGAACATAATGTAAAACTGCAACAATATAAGCTGGAGATTTTAAAATTTGGTGGCCAAGCTGGTGAACTATCACTGATATGCCCTAGGAATTTGATTGAATGTACTATGTACTGGAACATCTTCTCCACCAATCTGTTTGTGAGAAATAATGATCTCTATGCATTGTGATAGCGAATTTCTCCATGATTTCATATCCTCACCATATCTATGCAAATTTGGCATTCTCCTCCACCATAGTGAGACTTTGTCTCCTCTCTGTCTTTTTTTTCCATATTTTTTAACATAATATAATGCTGCTGTAATATTGGCACTATGCATTAAATAATGGAGGCTATGTAGAAAATTGGTGTCCCATCTACACATATTAGAGGATTGATAGTAGCCAATAGCCAACACTCTAAACTTTGAAATACCCAGCTCATCATCAACGACACATAAAAAATATTTTAATCCAACTTTTGATATATCTCAAGAGCGCTAACTCTTTGGATGCATTGTATGGATTGTCGTAATTAACAATAGCTTTGTGCATTTTCTCATCGTGTGCTCCTGAACACATCATTTTTTAATTGAGTAGCCCTAACACACATGCATATGAATAATATCCCACTTTGAATTATTTCCTTTGAAAGTAGAATTTAGAGCAACACTACGATCCTTTTTTTCTGAGAGTGGGGATAAATCAATCCATTCACCATCATCTACATCATGTATCGGGTTTTCAGTTGTGATGCTTCTATGAGATGCCTCGTTGAGATTTATGTGCTATTTTTTCTGGCCACTATGAGATCCATTCATATATTTTTTATTGTGCTCAGGCACCATGTGGCCTTCATGCAAACATTTGACATCTGATTTCTTCCAGGCTCCTCCCCTATTTTTTAGCTATCGATTGAAGATTTCTCATTTTCCTTCTAGACCAAGCTGGTCCTTGGGAAAGAGGATACTCTCTTCCAACAAGTAGCAAAATAAAACTCTATTTTTAATTTGCTCTTAACTTTGGAGCCTGTTCAGCAGATGATTTATTTTTTTATGAACACTGCAACCAACGTTCATTGTGTTGTTGACAGCATTGATGAAGGTGGGATCTCCCCCATGCCTACATCTGAACTAGTCTTCTAAAAATCATCTCCTTCTTGATCAACTAGTTTGATACACTATAGCATGAGAAGAGTATTTTCCTTCATGGCCTCACAACCAAACTCTTTCAACATTACGGCAAAATGTATAGGCCAAAAAATGACTATCTATAGACTAGCAACTTGAAGAAAACATGGCATAGTAGTCTATTAAAAACACATGTTAGTTTTTGATTCACCAGGTCGCCTTAAGCGCAAGTGAAAAGCATACTCCATAACAAGGTGTTCTCTTTAAATTATGCTCTATAATTTTTCCTGCATCATTAAAAGAATTTGTTGCAAAGCGTAAAAAAAAATAAATTGTTAAAAGGTATAATTTTCCAATGGTTTCTATATAAAAACACATCTCTAAAAATTTTCAATCAGACTTGGGTTGTGCTATTTCTTTGATTTTTTACAACTATTCAAAGCATGATGGAAATTTTTCATCGCTTTTTTTCTAAATTTTTTCAACAACACATTTTATTCCTACTTCTACACTTAATATGGTACATCAGGTTCATTCTCGTATTTACCTAAGAAGTTGGTAAATTTAAACTGTTGCCTATGGGATTTGGCTGTGACTATTCTAGAAACTGTTTTGGCCTTGTGAAAAGGCCCTTGGTGGACTCACACTTCTTAGGTAAAATATCTACAAGTAATTTTAAATGGGTTTTTTATCTAACCTATAAATCATAACACTACAATTTTGACACTCCCCGACAACGACACCAAAATGGTGAGCATAAATTATGTCTCAAAAAAAATCATTTTCTTCTGATAAATTATCAATCCGGTAAGTCCATAAACTTACGAGTGTCACACACAGTATATGCCTGCAGTGTTGGGAGAAATGAATCATTTTGTACCTTATTTAGTTTGGTGGGAGATGTTCATGCATTTAAAATTCAGCCAAACCAAATAAATTAAGTGTAGAAAATTAAATAAATAAATTACAAACTAAAACTAAAGTGCTGAAAATAAAAGTGCAGAAATAAAATGCTAGAAAATAAAATACAACTAAATTAATTAAAGCAGAAAATAAAATAATAAATCTACTCTACGGAAAATAAATACAAAAATAAAACAGGGGAGGACTACTACAGGGAGTGGGCCCAAGCTCCCATAGATAGTCTACCCAGCTAGCTACGTAGAGCTTGTTCGAATAAGAGGAGTTGCACTCTTAATTAAATTAAACAAAGAATGAAGTAAAATAATCTTTGTGTAAAATTAATCATTGATCCTGCGTTCATCTACCCTACGTCTTTATATAAAGTGCAACCAAATATTTTTACAATAACAAATCAATCTATTTTAATCACATAACATGATTAGTTACAATCGGTTCTACACAAATTTTATTCCCCTATTTTAAAGCATGTCCATTCACCAGAAGGATAAATATATAAATAATCCTTAGGTGTACGTAACAAACAAATCCTAAACTAATGCATCCTAAAAATAATGCTTTAAGAGCTTTACAAGGTCAACCAGCCAATTGGTTGATAATAATAAAAAATACTTTATCAAAATGTATGATGAAAATATCCCCCCTTTGTCTTCACATGCAACAACCTCTTTTAGCCTCTCGGTCAACCGATCAATGTTGACTTAGTCTCCAATGCAAGTGCTTCCAATGTGTGGGAGTAAGGTGCCAATAAGGTGCCTCCCATACATGGGAGTAAGGCGCTAGAGTAAGGCACCTCCCCATGTATGGGTGTAAGGCGCTAGAGTAAGGCGCCTCCCCATGTATGGGAGTAAGGTTCTAGAGTAAGGCGCCTACTCCATATACCTTAGCTGTATTTAAAAAGAAGCATACCTGGTCCATTTGGGATGTAGACTGGGAAACACCATATTAGTAGTAAAACTTGCATTTATACACAATTTCCACTAAAAACACCCGTTAAGCATAATACCAAATTTTCTATCAATTATATGCATAAGTTAAATAAAAATATATCTCACGTGCTAATTAACCAGTAATAATACCCCTTAATAATGTATATAAAATGAGCATTTTTGGTGCTCATCACCCACTCATATAGTGATGTTAGGTGCAATTCCAATGAGATGAGATCCTAAAGGTAAACAAATATATACAATGACAAGAGAATGACATACCGCCATGAACCAAGGATGAAAATGGAACGTAAGGGAATAAATACTAAAGGAAAGAAATATTGAAGAAATGAAAAAGGTATAAGAGTGAGAATAAAAAAGAAGGTGAGACCTCATAGAAGTCAAATGGAAAGAAGGCCTAGGAGAATTCTAACATAGTAAATTAGGAAAATCCATAGAGGAGGCACCTAAGGTTTCCATATAGATTGTTACAAGAGAGATGACTTAGACACAAAAAATTAACCCACCAAAATGAGTCAATTCTTTCTTAGATCCCTAGTTAGCCACCCAAACTTGTTAAATGTAAATTTGGGGCCTTTTTTCCTTCTCCCTGTATCGCTCCAAATTTTTTGCATCCTTACCCTCAGGCTATAGGATCCGTGCCCATAAGGGGGATGCGAGAAGGATGGGAAAATACCTCAGACTGAGAGGCCCTTTGAAGGTCCCGCCTCTCGGGGGAGGAGTATAAAGGTGAATTTTTGACGGATGGTGGGTTCACCAGGAAACTTTTGAGTGGCAGTTTCCACGCCTAGGTTGAGAATGGGTTTAATGTGTTTATTTTTTACCTTAATCATTCAACTCCTAGGTTTGGCCAAGATGAATCTAAACTATTATATATGCCAATACTGATTTAAATGGATACAAAAATAGAAATGAGTGCTAAACACAGAGAATATGCTGACTAGAACAGTACATACCTGATTCTGGATGTCTGATGAAGATTCTGAGTTTTGTAGGAGTCTAGATTGTCTCAACTCATACGTACTCATCTGATATTTCACATATTTGTCGCAAATCATAGTCAGTCATCTAAGATCAGACGAAATCGTCTAAAATCTGATGAATTCATCAGACGAATTTGTCATAAACCTGTAATCACAGATATAGATACAAAATACCAAATATGTAGCTGCAGAAGCAAAGGAAAACGATAGCAATAATAGTAAACGTGCCTAAACAATGGATTTAAATAACAAACAAGAGAAATGCAATAGATTTAATGTTTGATTTTAACTTTATCATGCGGTTATGCTAAATGAGGTGAACTCCAGGATGCATAATAACTTAATAACTTAAGATAATGTAGAATTACAATGAGAAAATATAGAAACAGTTTAAGAAAATGTAAACTCTAGGCTCTGATTGCCCCCAATCTAGACTATAGTCGGGATCACCTCCAATCGTACGATATTGTCTACACTCCTCGACAAGATCATCCAAAATCGTCCGGGATCGCTTGCGACGATCCGAGCTAGCTTTGACTAAAAAATAGTAGAGTTCATGCAAGAAAACATGAAATACAAGATGCAGACAGTAGTGCGAGGATGCTCTAGTGTATAAGGAACTAAATCTATAGGGAAATCCATCAGCTAGGGGGGTTCAGGAGAGTCAGGGGGGATAAACTAGAAAAATCCTAGTTTATATAGGATTAGGGGGAGGCTAGGAGGTTGGAGATCATCCCAATATGGGAGATCTCCAACGGGGAAATATCCAACTGCACAGATGCGCTTCTACCAAAGTTGGAGAGGCTGTTGAAATAGAAGATAATTATGAACATTCGGTTTTAGGATGAAATCGTCTGGATGCTTTGTTCTAGATGAATTCATTATATCGGGGATGATTTCGTCTGATATGCGACGATATCATCCAACGGTCAAAACAAATCCTAAAAATGGCACGAAAAATAAGGGAAGCGGGTAACAAGCGATTTTGGGGCGATTTTGGGGTTAAAATTTAAATTTTTATCTTTTATCTTTTACTAAGGGTTTAACTACACCAATTTTAGGGTGCTACATTTTGCCCCCTCTTTAGCAAATTTTTTGAATAAAATGTGTTAAAGACGAGTTTTTCTTGTTTTATGAGAAAGCAAAAATTTACTCAATTTTTTAGACGACGATTCTTGGTCGAATCGTATGACTGCTGACTATGGTGCCCCCTCCGTGTTTTTACCCAAATCGAACGTTTGAGGTAAAAACTTGGAAAAGCAAAATTAAAATGTTGTTGATTTTGAATAAAATTAAGAAAAATAGGGAAAACCCTAATTCATTTTTTACTATTCATTTTTACTGTTCCAGAGCTTTGTAGAGAGAAACAATGGTGGAGACAGTGCACAGAGCGACAGAGGTCCGACGCGGGCTATAGGTAAGGATCTAATCCTAGTAGATTAGGTTTGATTTTACTTTGTGCAATTTTTTGTTTTAAATTTTGACTATTTGGGGCATCACGACCATTTTTAGGCCATCGACGACATTGGGATGAAATCGTCCCGATTTTTTCGGAATCATCCCCAGATCGTCGATTTCATCGGATGGAAAAATCAGTGAACTAGGGGCGATCTCGTTCAATAAGGGGCGATCCCCAAGTTGCAAAATCGGAGACGAATTCATCCTACAAAGGACGATTTTGCCCAATTTGGGATGATATCATCCAATGGTGGATGATATCATCGTTGTTAAGAAATTAAGCTTGATTAAAATGTTTTTAATTTTATTTTAATGATTGGTTATTAATGAATTTTATTGTTTTATTGTTTGTTTTGTAGAGGGGATTACTAAAGAGCCGGGAATGGAAATACGGTGGGCTGAGAGATGACTTGGCCGCTCTCGACCAGGCAGAGCGCAATCGACTAACATAGGACGGGCTACGACATGTGGTAGAGATGCCATAGGTACCGATGGACATAGGGCTTCTGACAGCCCTAGCAAAGAGATGGTATCCAAGGTCGTCCTACTTCTAGCTACCGATAAGGGAGATGGCTCCCACATTGGAGGACATATGGAGGATCATGAGGATCCCCATACAGGGATGACTCATGACGTCGATGGCCAATCAGGGCCAGGCGATGATGAGACTGACCGAAGACCTGAGCTTCACCCTAGAGAATGGCAGGGTGAACATTAAGTCTCTACGATAGATGCCTGGGGCATCCAGGCTGACTCAGGTTTTGGCAGGGGTGGTCGGTGGCTTACTGTTGTGCCACCAGAGCAGGTGCAAACTACCATGGGTGCTCTCAAACATAGTTTGCAACATGAGAGACCACGACTATAGATTTACATGGGGTAGCTTTGTACTATGTCGCTTGTATAGGATCCTACATGTATACAAGGGATGTCAATGTCTGGTCTTGACATCGCTACTACAGATTTGGTGCTGGGAGCACATCACGATGCGAAGGCCAATAGGGCTCCCATTGACAGGGGTTGATCGGGAGAGGCCTTGGGTTTACTATTGGTGACTACAGAGAGGGTCACAGCGACGGATATATCTGTCAATGTCACGAAGGTTGCTGGACAACCTCATCCCAAACCATATCACTTGGAGGCCATGGTGAGAGCACCTCGGGTGGGCAGAGGATGGGCAGGAACTGGCTCGCATTAGGCAAGTCTGCTAGCTGAGGATGGAGCAGAGAGAGGTAGAGCTCCACCGCTATGATCGGGTACTATAGTAGTTCGGTATTTAGTAGGGGATACCTTCTCTCAGGGATTATGATTACTCTCAGACTATTCAGGATAGTACTATGCTGAGTCGGGCTCCAGACATGTAGCAGTTCTAGAGTTAGGACACTGATGATGCCCCCATCTAGCCAGTGGATTGTGATGATGCTAGGGTGACTGATGGATACGATGCCTGGTATGCAGGCATCTGCCCTCCTCGGATGATGAGGTTGTAGGGTCTAGTGCACGTCGTTGTGTGTCAGATGGGGAGGCGAGACCAGGATGCCATTAAGGTAGCGTAGGGTCATGATAGGGTAGAGCAGTGATGGTCTCCTTAAGAGAGACACTAGAGGATGGCACAGGCTCCATAGAGGTCGTAGTAGCTAGGGAGGATGGAGGAGGGACTACCTCCTCAGTAGGAGGAGAGACCACCATCACCTAATAATGGCAAAGGTGTCGATGTAGGGGAGAGCAGTAATATGACGGCTCTCCGAGCTGAGGTTGCCCACCTCCGAGCTCAGGTGTAGACGCTACAGGATGAGGCCACATGGCTCAAAGCTCGGGGCAAAGGAGTGAGCACTCAAGATCTAGCATGGTCTATTGCTCAGACCGCATTCTACCAGGGGCTATACTATCACATGGTTCTAGAGAACCAGAGGGTACCACTACCAGCCCCTATTGTGGAGCCGATCATTATGGGATCATCGAGGACATCCTCACGATTGACGATGAGGACCCAAGACACAGCATGGAATACTATGAGACCACCTCCTCCATGTCAGTGTGGGGGAGTATATGAGGTTGAGAGCTTGAGGGCTTCTCGAGACTAGCTGGCTATAGACTGCACAGATATTGTATAGATTTTTGAGAGGATTGAGTATGCTAGGGTATAGATTGTGGCATACCAATCCAGTTTTGATATGATGTACATAATTTGATATATATATATATATATATGGTCTTGTTTTTGATGATATGACTTGTGTATATGTTGTATGATGCTTTAATTTGTGATTGAATATTCATGTAATTATGTCATTTTGAAATATTATATTTTGATATCATGGCATAAAATTGTAAATGAAATAATCCGATGTAAATAAATTGGTTGTTTTGGTGTAATTTGAAAAAATAAAAAGGACTTCTAACAATAATTTCAAACGACATTATCGCTATTATAGACCATTTCATGGAGTCGCCGCTCACTAGGTCGTCAAGCTAATCCCAGGATAGAAATATTGTTAAAAGTAAAAGAGTGTGTAAGAGACTGTCTTAAGACTTGATGTTGTGATGATGAAAATGATGATGGTGATGATTCGTTTTCAGATTTTCATAAAAATATTATGCATGAGATAAAAAAGAAATATGATTTTTTGCTAGGCATAAATTCCTAAGTGTGAGAAAAAATTTTGCATAAGGTCTTAGGAACTATACCATCATTGCAAAATTGAATGTTGACATAATGACCTGAAATAAGATGAGTGTGCTTTCATTTTGAAGCTTAGTTATGTAACATAATGATGTAAGCCATATGTGTTTTTTTATTAAAATGAATGGGAAAATAAAATTAGAATAGTTTTTTGCACTAGGCATAGACTTATAGGTATAGAATTATACCATCATCGTGAAATCCAAATAAGAAATGGTTTTTTTTTTTTGTTAGTTTTATTGCAAGATTAATTTTTGATTTTTAAGAAACAGAAAAATTATGATATGAACATGTTGTTTGAAATCATTTTGTGATTTTGTGAAACAATGTATATAATTGTATTTGTACAAAACAAAATTTCTGAAGTAAGAGGATAAAACTATTTCGAAAAGAATTACAGAAATATTTTAAATTATCTCAAAGAAAAATGTAGGTTTATAAGGGATCCTCATGTGCAAATGTGAGTTCATTACCGATCTTGATTTATCATAATGATTCAAAATCTCTCAAATACAAATGTGTGTGCGATTGTATTGTTCATTCACCAATTTTGAGCAAGATAATTTGATACAAGTAATTTGCCTTAACCAAATGAGTGTTCCTTAACCATGATTTATATGCATGTGACCGTACCAAACTACTATGTAAGTCAAGTTATCAAGAGCTAGCTAATCCATAAGCTGACATAGGTCTGTACAAAAGAAGGTCGCTAATGTGACAGACATATCACCATGCTAGGAATTACCCAAGGCCAAGTGGGTTGGGCACAAACCACCTATTATGGGGCTTACCTCACAGTTTTCGAATAATTGAAAATTCCAGGGATTCAAGCTCATTCACCCTTATTTTCTTTTCAAGGGGTAGGGAAAGGGATTTATTGCATTTTGCTTTTGCTTTTCTTTCTCTTCTGTTTTTTTTTTTTGTATTTTTGCTTGAAATTGAGATAATGATGAAATATTGCTGCAATGGTACAAAATAATATTTTTCTTCTTCTCATTTTCTTCTCATTTTCTTTTTCTTCCTATACTAGGGATACTTGCTCGAATTAGCTGTAGATCAAGGGATTTTTATTTTGGGTAGGGGTGAGCTTGTCCTTTTGTCAATTCTCAAAGATTCTAGACCATGTGCATGATAGGATAGCAGGGGAGACTTTTCGCTCAAGAAACCACTTCTACTATGTAGCATCATATCGAATTTGCAATGAAATCATTTTAATGTGAAAAGATATACTTGGTTCAAGTAAAGAACAAGATCAGTTCTCTATGCTCAAAACTTTATTTAATGCCAATGTGGACTTTGATATAAGAGAGATTAATAATCATACCAAATAAAAGCAAGATATTTATGTATGTGAGTGTGAAAGTGTGGGATTCCAAATAAATGCTCATTTATCCAAGATAATTGAAAATATAACTACAAAATTCAAGAATTGACAAGCACAAAATAAAATATGTTTTTGAAGATTTTGACGATTTTGATGTTTTTGTATTTTGATTTTAATTGATGAATTGAAAGAAATACAATGTGATTGTTTTTGAAACTTTTTATATAAGTGACTAAAAGGAAATAAAACAAATATATACAATGATGAAATAACCAAATTTTATGCATAGTAGCATTTGAGATGCATAATGTTCATAGGTTCTTTAAGTTCTTTACCATCTAGGTAGATAATTTGTATGCTCCCGATCCAAATTTAGCAGTAATAATATATGGTCCAAGCCAGTTGGGCTCGAATTTACCTTTAAGGTCTTTAGTTGCATTAGTATTTTTTTGATTTTCTTTTAAAACAAGGTCACCGGTCTCAAAGTATCGATGATGAACTTTCTTGATATATGCTCTCTTAAGCTTGTTTTGGTAGGCACGAAGATGCTCCAAAGCATTGATGTGCTTTTCATATAAAATTTCCAGCTGACTAAATCTGCCAGCATGATATTCATCCCCTACTTCAGTATCTTGAAGTAGTAGAGCCAAAGAAGGAACTTCTAATTCAAAGGGAAAAATAGCTTCAGTGCCATAGACCAAAACAAAAGGTGAAGTTCCAGTGGGGGTGCGAACACTAGTTCGATAGGCCCACAAAGCAGGATATAATTGGATGTGCCAATCTTGACCAGATTTATTGACCAGTCTTTTGAGAATTTTGATTAATGTTTTATTAGATGCTTCTGCTTGGCCATTACCCTGAGGATAATAGGGAGTGGACCAACGATGTTGAATTTCATACTTTTGACATAATTTCTTCACATATTTATTTTTGAAACAAGTTACATTATCTGAGATGAGATTTGCAAGAATTCTAAACCTACAAATAATTTGATTAAAGATAAACTTGGAAACTTGGGTTCCCGTACAAGAAGCTAAAGGCATAGCTTCAACCCATTTTGTAAAATACTCGATAGCGGATATTATGAATTTGTGTCCATCAGATGACACAGGGTTGATTTTTCCAATGATATCTAAGCCCCATTTTGAAAAGGGCCAAGGCGATGAAATAGCCTGCAGTTCTTGTGCAAGCACATGGACAAGGTCAACATGTTTCTGGAACTTGTTGCAATGGTGCACATAATCATGTGCATCATTCTCCATGGTAGTCCAAAAATATCCTATCCGAAGGAGCTTCTTAGCAATGGCGTTACCACTAAAGTGTCCTCCACAAGATCCATCGTGGGCTTCACTCAAAGCTGATCTAGATTCGTCTAGATTCAAACATCTCAATAATATGCCTTCAAAAGATCTCTTATACAAGGTATTACCAATAATAACAAATCAACTTGCTTGTCTACGTAACAACCGACGCTGGTTGCTATTACAACCTTCAGGGAAGGTCTCATTTTACAAAAAATTAAATATATCAGTGTACCATGGTTCAGGAGTAGTTTCGTTGATTAGAAACACATCCAAAGGTTCTAAGCCTTATTTGCTTGAAGCGGGTTCCTAGAGTTGATGAATAATTATGGTAGCATATTCATCATCTAAATCCAAGGGTAAAAGATATGCAACTGCAGCCATAATGTCAGTCACACGATTACTAGTTCAAGGAATAGCTTCCAAAGGAACTTGATCAAATAAAGATAATAGTTGCAAAATATATGTTTTATATGGGCATAATTTATCATCTTTGGTTTGATAAATATCATTGATTTGATTTATGATAAGTTTAGAATCACTAAAAACTAATAAATTTTTAATTTTTAGGGCCAAATAAGCTCGTAATCCAAGGATTAGAGCCTCATATTCAGCAGTATTATTGGTGCAAGCAAACATTAATTTAAAGGACAGAGGTATAAGATGTTTTTGTGAAGATATTAAAATAATACCCGCACCAGCCCCACTCATGCATTGGGCTCTGTCAAAGTATAGGGACCATTGTTTAGGATGGTCTGCCTCTAATTTGAGGCATTCATCGAGTGTAGACACCAAAACAACACCAATCCGATTATGTGACAACAAGCACTGATCGCACTAACACACACAATCCCCAGGGCAGCCCTTAGAGGTTAAACAGTGGTTCTAACCACTCACACAACAGTTTTGAAAGTCAAAAACCAATTTGGCACCTTTTAGACAGTTTATTGCTTATTCGTCCCACCCAAGGACGATTGCAGGTTTTACTCGTCCTACCCAGGGACGATTGCAGGTTTTACTCGTCCTACCCAGGGACGATTGCAGACTGATACTCGTCTCACCCAGGGACAATTACCAGCACTCACTTCGGGGTGGGACGAATGCCAAGTTTGACCAAAAAAAGTCAAATCTCGGCATGTAACAACTCAGAACTGCTACTTAGCTTTTCCTGCATGACATAGGAGTGCGAGTGAGTTCTTTTGACAACTCATATCTGCCAATTGACGTTTCCTTCACTGCATGGGAATGAGAGTGAGCTTTTTAGGACAACTCAGATTTGCCACTTAGCTATTCCTTCATTGCATGGGAGTGCAAGTGAGCTTTTCTAAAACACACAAAGACATGCACAGAGATAGTTAAGAATCCCTTGATCAAGAAGTCTCATTTTTAGGCAAAAAGCATTCATGCAAAGAAACACTTTCGCATGTTAATTCAAAGAGACCCCTTGGGTCTATAAAATGGTGAGTTTCCTCACCCAAAAGATATACCGAGCAGGAGCATTTTTAGTGACGAAGTGCTGCTAATTCATTTACTTGCGATTTGTGTTTTCAACATCTATAATCTCTTAATCGAAAGAGAGGTTATTGGGTGACTTTTGAAGGCACGAATCAAGGACCAACACCAATTTTTTTGACCACAATATTCTACCAATTTGTCGACAACACATCACATCAGGTTTCAGACCCATCCCAAGCGGATTGGTGTTGAAGCAAAGTTTCACCCACGGGTGGTTTGCCTTCGGGCACCCCCCCGCTTTATTTCTTTTATAGTATTTAGCTAGTTTCATGTTTATGCTTTTGTAAATTCTTCATTTCATTTAGATTCATTTCAATCATAGTTAGATTTATCTTTTATTTTTCATACACAGGTGCTACTAATTCTTTGTTTGTTTCTTTGAACACATATTTGCAGCATTGGAGGAGCAGCGAGGAATTGACCTTTATCAACGCAAGCGGCGACAACGTTTTGGTTCGCCCATTTTATATGTGGGCACGTGGAAGAAGGAATTCTGAAACAAGTTGTAGAGATCAATATCTAACGCTCCTATCCCCTAAAAAGTAAGGAGACGCATTGTAACACGAATTGAAAAGAATATCAATAAAAAGGGCCATAGTTTATATTGCTTTTATATCTTGTGTTCATTCATTTGTGTTCTTTCCTTTTAATACAATTTTGTTTAGTATTTCCTTTTTGTTTTCGAAATCTCGTGTTTTCAATGGCGATCACGGTGGGACCTCTGTCCTCTATTTTTTTAGGTTAACTTACTGATCTAAAATTGCTTGTTTTTTTACAGGTACCTGTTTTTCAACATCAGACTGTTATTCATCTCTGCAAGTGACGATTATAGAATTGTTATTCGTTCCACCCCAGGATGAATAAAATATTCGTTCCACCCTGTGACGATTATGGTTCTGATATTCGCCTCACCCAGGTACGAGTATAGATATGTGCATTTTTCAGAGCAAATTAGAAAAATCTGATTAGGCAGAGAAGAGGTAGGGGTTTTTACAGCTTCTATCAAATTTCTATTTTTTGCTATTTTTTGGTTTTCGGTTTTGTATGGCTTAGGGAAATATTTCTTTTTCGTTTGCCTATTTCAATTTTTGCACATTAAAATGAACCCCACACATCACGTGGTATTTTAAACCAAGGCGTTGGTCGTAAAACCCCAACCCTTGAGCAAGACCAAAGGTGGATTCCATTATCACTTTGGCTTGAGATATTGCATCCATTACCTCGATCGTGACTGTTGCTAGACATAAATCCTGACGAAAGCTGACCGAGTGTAGCTTTGGGTGATTCCCAACACACGAGGATAAGTCTTCTATGGTAGGTGTCATAAACAGAGCGATTCCCCTTCCGTACCACCTATGTTCCATGTATCATCTGCTCTCACGTACCTATAGTCTCCCTCACATAAGGGCGGGTATATAGAGAGGTTGGTATATCGGTCCGGCAATGGTATATTGAAGGGGCAACCATTTTGGGAGTCATAAGAGCCTTCATAATTGCATTTAAACGTTTCACAAAAATTTTCAAAAACAAAACAAAACATCAAAATGCATTAAACCAGTTTAGGACACACCACTAATCCTTAAAAGAGATAATCACTGTTTGTGTATGTGTGTGTTCATTTCTGCTTAGTGTAACAAAAAGAAAAATCATCATAAACAAAAGATAAAAATCTACGCATTTTGTCATTTTCTCCAAAAGCTCCAAGGATTCTCGTAATCACTTGGTCACTCCAAAATGCCCCAAAGGTGTCCATGAACCCTTTGGTCAACCAAAAAGCACCCCAAAGTTTCCCATAAGTGATGCAGGAGCATCCAACAAAATATGGGAAATCTTATTTTTTTTCCCTAAATTTTAGTGCATCTTGCCGGGGCCATAACTTCTCAACCGTAGCTCCGATTGACACGAAATTTTACAAGGAGTTAGTTGGGATAATTTTAAACAAATATAATTCACTGGAATTCTATTTGCCCAAAAAAGTCAGTTTTCGGGGCCAAATTCCATCATCTAGTGCCCCAAAATTAGGTTTTAAAATTACGTGCCCAATTTTTTACACTTTTTGAGCTGTTCGGAGGTCAATATATCCTAATGTATTTAGAGTTAGGACTTGAAACTTCATTTTTATCTTGTCTATGGTAAGAGGGATGTGCACCCCAATTTTGGGCCCCATCTGAATCATTTCAATTTTTAGGGTTTTTAGAGAGACATCGCCATGGTATTCACCCGTAGTCAAGCCCACTTATGGGCAAACGCTGTGACAAATGTCCAAAGAAGCACGAGTCGCATCCGTTATAGTCCCCAAGATTTGGTCATACCACCTTGGTGACCTAACACACAAGGCAGTCTCCTACACACCTTAACGGAAAGGGACTATAGGGGCACCTCTTCTAGGGGCACTCCTGTTCAGCATAGCACCCAGCACGCACCCTCCCATGAGGGGTACATCCATAGGAGAGCTCCTTTAGATGCTTTCTATGAGTGGTCACCGCATGATGAAGTTCTAGGTCAACATAGGGTTCGACGGGAGGAACCACATGATTACACTATCCCTCCTTCACCCCCTCTAGTTGTCAGGACTACAAGGACAAATACAACGCACAAGGCTCCTCAGGAGGGGTGAGCCAACTCTGCCTGTTCCTCTTTCACTTACAAAATAGACCATGAGAAAAACCATTACCTTCCTCAAGAACAATATACATCACAGGAGCAACATGCCTCCATAATTGCGAGCTATCAGGATTACCTACTGAGGCCAAAGCCTCAGGGGAATGCCGCTACCCCCAGCAGAGGGAGGCGGCCTATAGAGATCTCAGATCACCATGACCAGGATAGATATCTAGGAGAGGCATCTAGGCCTTCTAGACATGAGATGGTAGGACCAACTATCTTAGAATATGCCAAGCATATTGCACGTCGGATGCAACTCACGCTACTTGAGCTGGAACAACAACAGTTAGAGCAATCGTATCTTCTAAATAAAGAGTGCATTCAGAGCCAGGAGGATGAGTTGTTACAACACACTATGCAGGTGAAGACTCCAATCCCTCACACGCATAAGACAAAACATTATGAGAGACACAACTGGGTGAAAGACATGTCTCTATGACCTTATCAAACGTTTCCTTTGACGCCTCCTAGACTTGAGCGAGAGGCCAATCCTAAGACCAATGACGGGCGCTTTCTTCAGGCACCCACCCAGGTTCATGGGCCACCCCCAAAAATTCTTCAAGAAGCCTCTGAGGAACTTGAGTGAGAAGAAGATTGGTATGAAATGCCATACCAAGGCATGGGGGGTGCTATCATGTCACCCCTCCATAGGCCCCAAGTTCCCCACAACCTGCAACAAGAACAAATCAAAGAGGAGGAGCTCAAATACCCCGATACAAGCAATGCGCTGCCAGAGCACTTAGCATCGGTAGAGACCAAAATTTTGGGGCCCCAAAAGCCCAACTTACATGAAACTCCTCTCATAGAGGATCAACCCCTGGTTGTAGAGCTACCTGATGATGAGGTCTTCCATATCTCAAAATCACCAGATTCTGATGAGCCTGACTCTCTTGCCAAAGACGAGTTAGCATATGCAATAGCGCCAAGGGACCCGTTCATGTTCGACAGCACTAATTCACAGGTGGTCCCCATGGATGAGCATCACAAAATTCTCCTAACATTACTCCCTTTGGAGGCTCCCATCGAGCCCGTGCCATTGCTAGAAAATCCGATCCCCTCGCAAAGCACAGAACAACCCCATCGGGACCATGTCAATCTGCTTGAGCCGGACGAGCTTAGCATGTCGTAGATAGTTGTTGGGGCCAACAAGGGCCTTTGGATCATCGACAATGATTACGAAGATGAAACTGAGATGGAATATCTCAATCATGCACGATGACACAATCACCCTGTAACCCATGATGAACTAATGGCCCAATTAGGCATAAGACTAGGGCATGAGTGGCGCATAGACCCAGCCCACTGGCATCACATGTTGATCCTACTCCTTTGGGAAGATCATGAGCAACTTCCACCCAGAGATATCATAGCACCATTAGTGTTGAAGGCAGACCCTGTCCTCCTATCCGTGCATAAGGCTGATCCATTCGTGCCAATTCCTACGAGCAGCGATCCGGTGCACACAGATCATTAAGCTGGGGGCACCTCTATTCCCTGAAGAGCCAGTGGGTTACACCAAATTCTCCAAAGGTGTCCATAAACCCTTTGGTTAAACCAAAAGCTCCAAGGATTATTGCAATCGCTTGGTCATCCCAAAAAGCTCCAAGTATTATCGCAATCACTTGGTCATCCCAAAAATCTCCAAGGATTATCGCAATCGCTTGGTCATCCCAAAAAGCTCCAAGGATTATTGCAATCGCTTGGTCATCCCAAAAATCTCCAAGGATTATCATAATCGCTTGGTCAACCCCAAAAGCTCCAAGGATTATCGCAATCGCTTGGTCAACCCCAAAAGCTCCAAGGATTATAGCAATCGCTTGGTCATCCCAAAAGCTCCAAGGATTATCGTAATCGCTTGGTCATCCCAAAAAGCTCCAAGGATTATTGCAATCGCTTGGTCAACCCCAAAAGCTCCAAGGATTATCACAATCGCTTGGTCAACCCCAAAAGCTCCAAGGATTATCGCAATCGCTTGGTCAACCCCAAAATCTCCAAGGATTATCGCAATCACTTGGTCAAAACCAAAAGCTCCAAGGATTATCGCAATCACTTGGTCATCCTAAAAAACTCCAAGGATTATTGCAATCACTTGATCACCCCAAAAGCTCCAAGGATTCTCATAATCGCTTGGTCAACCCTAAATGCACCAAAGGTATCTATAAACCCTTTGGTCAACTAAAAGCTCCAAGGATTCTCATAATCGCTTGGTCAACCCTAAATGCCCCAAAGGTATCTATAAACCCTTTGGTCAACTAAAATCTCCAAGGATTATCATAATCGCTTGGTCAACCCTAAACGCCCCAAAGGTATCTATAAACCCTTTGGTCAAGACAAAAGCTCCAAGGATTTTCATAATCGTTTGGTCATCCCTAAATGCCCCAAAGGTATCTATAAACCCTTTGGTCAACACCGAAAGCTCCAAGCATTACCATAACTGCTTGGTCAACATAAATATTCAAAAATCAACAAAAACAACACAAAAATCAAAATCACAAAAACAATTGCATTTCAATTCCAAAAAAAAAAAAAACAAAAAAACAATCAAAATTACAAAAACATTTGCATTTTAATTCCATGCATACTCATAAAAAAAAATCAAAATCACAACAACATTTGCATTTCCATTCCATGCATACTCATATAAAAATCAAAAATCCCAAAACATTTGCATTTCCATTCCATGCATTCTCATAAAAAAAACTCAAAATACAAAAATATAGGTTGCATTCGGCATCGCATCCATACATTGCATAGTTGCTGGTCATACAAGTCAAAAGCACCATAGACTATCGTTACTTGACAAGTTCATCATTTTCCACATCAAATCCATTTTCATAAATGCATACATCCATCATAACACCACCGTCATTTTTAGGATGGTCTGCCTCTAATTTAAGGCATTCATCAGGAAACTCAATGATGAGGGGATGGGTAGACTCTAAGGGTGTAGCAGCTAATTGATCTGCTATGATTTGACCCTTAACAGACTTCTATCCTATAAACGTGAGTTCAAACTCGCTTAACGCAAGAACACACTTGGCTGTGCGACCAGATAAGTATGGTCAACTCATGAGATATCGTAAAGGGTCAAATTTAGCAATAACATATGTTTTCTAACTGAGCATATAATGTCATAGTTTTTGTGTAGAAAATACCACTGCTAGACATAACTTCTCTAATATGGTATAGCGAGTTTCATAACTAATTAAGGTTCTATTGATGTGATAATTAGCATGTTCTTTCTTCTCATCATCAAGTTGAGCTAACATAGCTCCTAAGGCAACATCTGAGGTAGAAATGTACAAGATAAATGGATGATCAGATCTAGGTGGTGAAAGTACTGGTGGTTTAAGGAGATATTGTTTAAGGAGGTCAAATGCTTCCTAGCATTCATCGTCCCAATGAAAAGAGACATCTTTCTTAATAAGTTTAAGAAAAGGTCTGATTTTGTCAACCAACTTATCAATGAAGCGATGAATAGCTTGAATCTTACCTTGTAAACTTCGTAATTCAGATATATTTGTGGGTGTGGGCATATCAGTGATAGACGTGATCTTGAGAGGGTCAATTTCAATGCCACGTAAAGAAACGATAACCCCCAATAATTTACTGGACTTAACTCCGAATATACATTTGGCTGGATTCAATCGGATAAGATACTCCCTTAACCGATCAAATACTTTTCTCAAGTCATTTAAATGATCATCTTCTTTTATGGAATGAGCTATAATATCATCTACATAATCATGTAGAATATCATACATTATATCATGAAAGATATAGGTCATGGATCATTGATATGTTGCACCTGCATTCTTTAAACCGAATGGCATCACTTTTCAACAAAAGGTTCTCCAAGGGGTAATAAAGGCTATCTTAGCCTGATCTTCAGGAGCTATCCTGATTTGATTATAACTAGAGAATCCATCCATTAAGGATATCATTTTGCTTCCAGCAGTAAAATCAATTATTTGATCCATTTTGGGAAGAGGAAAATCATCTTTTGGGCATGCAGCATTAATATCTCTAAAGTCAATACAAACCCTAACTTTGGTAGCTTCTTTCTTAGTTACTGGAACTACATTTGAGATCCATTCAGCATAATCAATGGCTTGTATAAAAGTAACCTTCAACAGCTTTTTCTAGTTCTCCTTTGACTAGTAAGGCCACTTTAGGATGCATTTTTCTAAGTTTATGTTTAACAGGTTTAGCATCTGGATGGACTACTAGATGATGCATAACTATAGAAGGTTCCAAACCTGGCATGTCTTCATATGTCCAAGCAAAGACATCTTCATAGTCTTAAAGAAATGAAATGTATTTATCTTGTTTTTCTTGACTTAATTCTGATCCAATATTGATTATGTGAGGGTTATCTTTGGTTCCAATGTTAATTTTTATAATGTTTTCAACTTCCATATGTAAATATCTCTCAAAATTAGGTGGGGTGGGTGAAACACCCAATTATTGTAATTCTTCCAAGGTTAGCTTGGATAATTCATCTTGAGGAGTCGAGGCCTCAAGCTGGGCTATACTAGGTATAGAGCCATAAAAATAAAATCTGTTATGTAACAATTCATCAATGGAGACATCATGGAAGATATCCCCTTCCAACTCATCGTCGAATTTGGCAATCATCTCAGGGTAGGCGATGGATAGCATATTACAGGTAAAGGGATTATTCTTTGAACACAAAGAATCTTGTTTATCCAGATAATCTTGGTAACATGTAAGATGGTCATCCTCCTCAAATGGGAAGGGTTGACCTTTACTAGGAAATAGGCCCACACCACATCAGGAAGGCCATGGTTCAACCTCAAAATTTTCTTTCATACCATTTTGGGAAGGTCCCAAACCTTTCCCTTTATAGCCCAATTTAAGAATTATATGTTTAGCTTTAATATACTCATTAGAAAAATAGCATCTAGCATATCCATCACAATATGTCTTGATGTTTCTGGGTATTCTTCCCCGGTCATATCCCTTATAAATAAAAGCACAACTCCCGACTTGGTAAATACTTCCCATATGCTGTGGGAGGCCCAAGGTATGAGGAGAGGGTGGGAGTTTATTTAAAATAAGGGCATCTTGCATGACAGTGTTGGTTTCTTCTGATATAAGATAAATCGGGTAAGAGCTCATCAGTAAGAGCATAAGGGTAGAAGGATCATTTCCTATGTTTTTGGATGCAGAAATCATGTCTTTGATAGGCATAGATGTTGTAGAAACATGGATGGAAGGATCTAAAGGTATATAAGTTATAGGAGTAAAACAAGAAGCATTGGTTGTAGGTTTAGGATCCTTTTGAGGTCCTAATGTGGTTTTTTCGGAAGATGGTTGAGCTATATGTAGAGGTGTAGTTAATGGGGGAAAAGTAGATGATGTTATGGGTGAGTTTCACATGTTTAGATGGTTGATGAGAATTAGGATGTGTGGATGACAGAGCAGGGCAAAATTGAACTCCAACCGATTTTGCCAAAGCACACATATCAAAGGGTCTAGGGTCACCATGAATGGTAACCAACTGATTTTTAAATTTGAATTTAACACACTGATGTAAAGTTGAGGGGACAACGTGCATTGCGTTGATCCAAGGGTGACACAAAAGTATATTGTATGATGCAGGGCAATGTACAATAAACACGGTCGTGTCTAAGGTTCTAGGACCAATGGAATAGTAATAACTCCACATGTTTCTTATGTTTCGTCATTAAAGGCTTTTATGATCATATTAGTTCTTTTCATTTCATCACTTCTAAAGCCAAATATTTGGTAGAAGTCAAAAGTGCATATGTTTAAAGAAGAACCATTATCAATCAAGACACGTTTAACGACTACATCCCCAATTAGGGCCGTAATATATAAGGGGTTATCCTTATATAAACTATGTTGTGGTATATCTCTATCTCAAAAGTCAATACAATCAACTTCTTGAGTTATGATAGTATTGGACATGGCTTCAGGTTGAATATTTTGTGGTACCATCATTTGGCTTAATGTGAGCATTAATTCATCCCTATGGATAGGAGAAGATCTTAAGAGGTCCAAAAGGGAAATTCTAGCTGTAGTATTGGATAATTGTTCATTAATATTATAAGGAGGCCTAGTTTGAACATTAGGCGCATGATTCCCTTTATTGGGATTTTTCAAAACAAATGGAGCTGATCCATCATTCTGAGTTTGATCCTATTAAGAGTTTTGAGCCTGTTGTCGAGTAATGACTCCGATGGTACCTACAATATTATTTTGAGGATGATGAACTGGTCTCGATCTAGCGTTTATGGCTTGTTCATTAGAAAGTAATTGATGAGAATATGGTCGAGTAGTAACTCTTCTAGGAAACGGTTCTTTCGGAACCATAGAATTTGTGATGGGTTGAATAGGATCTGATTCATCTTCAGAACTATTCGATTGATTTGAGGTGATTTCCATGTCACTTTCAATATCATATTCTACATCACTAAGATCAGGTGTTCAAATATTATATAGAGGTTTGGATGTAACCATGGATAAAGTTGTATCAAATATTTCTAAGTCATGAATAGGTAAATGCCCACTAATGGCTCCTACATATCGGGTAGGAGGGGGAACATTATGATGTTCAATTTGATTAGCCACCTCTTTACCATGCTTTGGTAAAGGATGTTGAAATATGTCCAATGATTGATTGGCATTCGATTCGACTTTGAGGGATGTTCTTTTGAGTATTATTAGGAGGATTTTGTTTAGGTTGAAAGGCTTGCACCTCCATCTCATTGTTATCAATTAAATCTTGTATTTTACGTTTTAACAATTTACAAGAGTTGGTACCATGTCCAGGTCCTCTATGGAAATCACAATGTAAATCAGCTCTATATCCGGGTATAGTTGGATCAGGTTCCCGGATATTTGGTAATTGAATCAAACCTTGGGCTAATAGTTACGGGAGAATGGTTGATAAAGGTTGATTTAACCTAGTAAATTCTTGAGGTGGTTTATCAGGAGGTTTCAATATGAACTTCTCTGTTGTTTTTGTAGTATTAATATTAGCAATGTTTCTGCTATCAGTGACTCCATCACCCACAACTTGTTTATTTTTATATTGATTTCTGGATGTTTTCTCATCATCTTTCTTTTTGAGTTGACCTCTTCTAATGAGAGCGTCTTCCACTCTTCAGGCTAAATCTATAGCTTGATCGAAGGTGGTCAAGGTAGCAGTTGATAATTCATAGGATAGTTGTTCTTGTAAATTATTGATAAAAATATCCAACATTTCTCGATAAGGTAACACAAAGTATAATTTTCCTATCAACTGCCTCCATCAAGCTAAGAAGTCAGCAAAACACTCATATTTGTCTTGTTTTAGGTTGTACAAATATTTAATGGTTACATGCCTTTCAATATAGGCACTAAATT
Organism: Wollemia nobilis; assembly: GCA_028583015.1. NCBI lineage: Eukaryota > Viridiplantae > Streptophyta > Pinopsida > Araucariales > Araucariaceae > Wollemia > Wollemia nobilis. Next base: position 10,663,546 of record JAQPPZ010016879.1, on the reverse strand, counting down.
GATGCACAAAAGACTCAGCGGTCTCTTCAAAATTTTGCAAAGAATGAGTGGGTAGTTGATAAAACCACTCCAATGCCATCCCTCCTAAAATTTTCGGGAACATTTTTAGTAATAACAATTCATCATGTGATATATCATGACATGCTATCCTAAACATATGAAGATGCTCTATGGGATCTTCAGTTACTTTATATATAGGTAGGACAGGCATGGGAAAGTGTTTAGGATATGGTTGTGCTACAACTATAGGATCTAGAGGTTGACTACACATCTCTCGATAATTGTATGAGGGACGGTAGGGATCTATTTGGTCCATACGAGAGACTAATTGTTTCACCATGGCTTCTAGATTACCAGTTTGTCCACCATATTGGTTTGGTGGTACATGAGTATGGGATTTGTGAGCGTAGGCTGGCGGGACATAAGGATTAGATGCTATATTGTTGTTATGCAAATGGTTGGTAGGAAGAGTATTATGAAGAAGATTTGTAGCATTATGTTGTATCCCAGATTGTTGAAAATTGGTATTTGGTTTTGTTTTAGGCTTTTGTTGATTTGAGGTATATTGATCAATAGCTTGGCTAAATAGAGCAGTGAATGAAGGTTTCTTTTGTGTGAGAATAACCCTCGGCTTGATAACAGACACTCTATGTGGTTGGATAACCTGTTGTTGTTGCATGTTTGGATCATAGCGGCCATATCCAAATTGGATGGTCCAGCTTGATCACTTTCTTGATCAACGAAGGACAAAGGATTAGTGCATGTGTGATATATGTCTTCTAGGGTTGCTTGAGTGTCACTAATTTGATCTTTGTCCATATGGACTACTCTATTAAGAGTGCCAATATTAGTATTGAGGAACTTCCGAAATGTTCCATGTTCTCAAAAGTAACAGCTCCTTCTGGAGATATTTTAGGGGATGAGGATCCTTCCTCTCTATCATTTTCTTTTTGTTCATTTCCCACAACAAATTCTTCTTCTTGTTGGTCGAAGGTTCCTTCTTCCTGAATTGGGTCTTCAAGAAGGACATCTGGGTTACTTTCTCGTTTTCTTAACCAATCTTCTTCTACTTCCGTTTGTTTTCCATTCCTGAGTTTAGTCATTATGTCTAAATTTAGATTTTAGCAAATATATATATTAATATATTTGTAACAAATTTGGGAGGTATATATTTTAATTATATACCTACTATAATGCTTAAAAGAAAATGTTTTGATTTTTGTTATGACTTTGTTTTGTTTTTTTTTATTTTTATTTTTATTTTATATATATATATATATTGTTTTTGTTTTTATGTTTACAAAGACAACAAACAACACACTGAATGCAAGAAATAACAATGATAAATGAATGGCTTAGTTTTATATAAATAGTTTATAGATGTCATTGATAGGATCAATTTCATCAGGAGTCATGAAATGCTCCTCTTCAAATTGGAAATGACTTTTCAAGAACTTGATAAAATGTGCTATAGTGATATTATCTGTTTCATACCCTGACTGGTAGAAATAAAGTTCATGGCAATACTCTCGATATAACATAGCTCTAGGAACTCTATACCATCTTTTTCTATCCATAAAAACAACCTCTTGATCCTCTATATGAGATAGAAATTTATGTACTACAACTGCATTCTCGAGATATTCCTCAAAGGTGTATAGCTCTGAAGACACATGGGCTCTTTTATCTGCTAACCACCTATGGCAAGCTCTCTAAAGTTTATGATATAAGGTCACTTGATCAGGATCCAGGATTCTATCTAGGACAAACCTCTTGATTTGCCTAAGTTTTGTTGCCCTAGATCCAATGATACCCAATCTCCTATCAAGTTCGTCCCACAAATGTTGAACCCTATTTGTTTGAGGTACTCTAAGCATAGAAGTAACCTCTATAGCTACCAATTGATTCTCAACATTAATGGTGACAGGTCATCTTTTGTTATAATCTACAATCTAAATATGATATGCAATATTTGATTCTAAATACATTTATGTTTTGTTTTTTTGGTTTGTTTTCAAAAGGTTTTTAGTTTCATGTCGGGTTCACCAAAATGTATCGCTCCAAATTTTTTGCATCCTTACCCTCAGGCTATAGGATCCACGCCCGAAAGGGGGATGCGAGAAGGATGGGACAATACCTCGGACTAAGAGGCCCTTTGAAGGTCCCGCCTCTCGGGGGATGAGTATAAAGGTGAATTTTTGACGGATGGTGGGTTCACCAAGAAAATTTTGAGTGGCAGTTTCCACGCCTAGGTTGAGAATTGTTTTAATGTGTTTATTTTGTACCTTAATCATTCAACTCCTAGGTTTGGCAAAGATGAATCTAAACTATTCTATATACCAATATTGATTTAAATGGATACAGAAACATAAATGAGTGCTAAACACAGAGAATATGCTGACTATAACAGTACATACCTGATTTCGGATGTCTGATGAATATTCTGAGTTTTGTAGCAGTCCAGATCGTCTCAACTCGTATGTACTCATATGATATTTCACATAATCATCACAAATCACATTCGATCATCTGAGATCAGACGAAATCATCTAAAATTTGATGAATTTGTCATAAACCTGCAATCACATAAATAGATACAAAATACCAAATATGCAGCTGCAGAAGCAAAGGAAAATGATAGAAATAATAGTAAACGTGCCTAAAAATTGGATTTAAATAACAAACAAGAGAAATGCAATAGATTTAATGTTTGATTTTAACTTTATCATGCGGTTATGCTAAATGAGGTGAACTCCAAGATGCATAATAACTTAATAACTTAAGATAATGTAGAATTACAATGGGAAAATACAAAAATAGTTTAAAAAAATGCAAACTCCAGGCTCTGATTGCCCCCAATCTGGACTACAGTTGGGATCACCTCCAATCATACGATATCATCTGCGCTCCTCGACAAGATCATATGAAATCATTTGGGATTGCTTGCAATGATCCAAGCTAGATTCAACTAAAAAATAGTAGATTTCCTGCAAGAAAACACAAAATACAGGATGCAGACAGTAGTGCGAGGATGCTCTAGTGTATAAGGAACTAAATCTGTAGGGAAATCTATCATCAGGGGGGGTTCAGGAGAGTTAGGGGTGATAAACTAGAAAAATCCTAGTTTATATAGGATTAGGGGGAAGCTAGGAGGTTGGAGATCATCCCAATCTGGGAGATCTCCAACTACGCAGACACACTTCTACCAAAGTTGGAGAGGTTTTTGAAACAAAAGCTAATTATGAACATTCAATTTTAGGACGAAATCGTCTGGACGCTTTGTTCCAGACGAATTTGTTAGATTGGGGATGATTTTGTCTGATATGCGACGATATCGTCCAACAGTAAAAAAAAATCCTAAAAATGACGTGAAAAAGAAGGGAAGCGGGTAACAAGCGGTTTTAGGGTGGTTTTGGGATTAAAATTTAAATTTTTATCTTTTATCTTTTACTAAGGGTTTAACTATGCCAATTTTAGGGTGCTACACTCCCTTTACCTTGTTTATTTAGCTTTACAAAATTCATGTCTGATCCATATGGGGCATGAATTTGGTTTGCCATATTTGAAGAGAAATAAGGAGCCCCGATAAACTAAATCAAAAAAGCAATAATAACATAATAAAAAGAAGAAGATCGCAGATTCACACATTACACAATATTTATCCTGGAAACCATCAACTAGGAGAAAACCAGTATAGTATTATCTTATTATTGCATTAACTTGACCATATCAAATATAATAATATTCTTCTTCTATCTCCCCAAACCCTAATGCAAGTGCAATATATATAACAAAGGCACATGCACAAATTTTTACAATATCATGGGTGAAAAAGTATGGGTTCAAATATAGTAACCCTAAAATCCCATATGGGTCTAAAAGTAATTTAATCCCTAAAAATTTTGGCTAGGGGTTGTCACCCATAGACCCCTAATTTTCAAAGGGCTGTCACCCCTGAACCCATGTTCAAGGCCTGAACCGACCCTGAACCCCAGTGAGTATAGGTACAGAGTGTCCAGTACCTTTTAGTTTTAGCCCCACCAGAATAACATGGAAAATATTCAACATATTTCCAACATTATCCCACTTTTTGAATACTTTCCATAGGGGCCAAAAATTGCCATTGTCAACTATCAAGGGCAACCATGCCCATAGATCTACACCAAGAAAATTTTTGAGCAGGTATAATATTTGTTAATGAATCGGTAGTATTCTTCTCTGTATCAACTTTCTCCAATATCACCCAGTTCTCTTCAACCATCTCTCTCACAAAATGGTACTTGATATCAATATATTTTTATTGATCATGAAAAATAGGATTATTGGCCAAAAATATTGCGCTTTGACTATCACTGTTAATTCTCATAGCCTTCTGTTTAATACCAATTGTTGAACACAACCTCTGTAGTCACACTGCTTCTTTAGAGACATGAGTTGCTGCAATGTACATTGCTTCTGTAGTGGATAAAGCAACAACTTATTGCTTTTTACTCATCTAACTTACTGCCCTTCCAAACAGCCTAAACACAACACTAGTGGATCTTCTCTTATCAATATCTCCAACCCAGTCAGCATCCACAAACCCTTTATATTAACAATATCATTACCTCCAAAATTTTCTCCATAACAGATAGCATAATCTATAGTTCCATGTAAGTATATGAAGATACTCTTCACAATAGTCCAATGTTCCTTTCTTGGATTTGACATATATCTTCTAATTACTCCCATCGCATGTGTAATATCAGGTCTAGTACAGACTATTGCATACATCAAACTACCCATAACATTAGCATAATGAACATGATGCATTTCTTCAATTTCCTCATCTATTTTAGGACACTATTCAGTAGATAAATTTTGACCAACTAGATATGGAGTACATATTGGTTTACAATCATGCATCCTAAAATTTTTTAGTATCACTATGAACTAGATGTAGAATTCCTTCAGACCTTGTAGCACTACTTGGAAACTTGACTCTAGTTTATTTCCTAAAAATACAATGCTCACATAAATCAAAATTTAATGGGTAATCAGAAATTCCTTTAGCCATACCTTTCATTTTCATTGTTCAAAATCATTTCTCACCAATATGCCCCATGCATTGATGCCACAACATTATCTTCACTGTAGGAATAGTTGGAGCCATTTCATCTGTATTATTTTCTTGCACAGTTGAAGAGTTATTACAATTAATACTTATAGTGCTAGCCTCAAGTCTAAACAAAGTTCCTATGCAAACTCCTCATGCTACCACCAAGGATCCATAGACCATCTTACGACTATCCTTATTGAATACCACATTCACACCTGCATCATTCATCTTACTCATAGATATCAGATTCCTTTCCAAACCTAAAATATGCAACACACCAAGAAGGGTTTTAATTCTTCTATATTTTAGCATCAGATTGAATATTTCTTGACCTATTAATTTATATGTTGAATTTTCTCTTGGGAAGACTTCACCTCTATCTATATTTTCATATTCATAGAACCCCTCCCTATGAGGAGTCATATCAACCATGAGTCATCGTATTCACTTGAGCATGCTACAGCTAAGAATAAGTCTCATTGAATCTTCATTTGTGGTCTTCATTTTTGTAGAAGTTCCTTCATCAGATGATTGATTATTATTAGCCTTTTTAGATCTGTAGTCTCTTTTATAATGCCCTTCTTTACCGCAATTCCATCATTTCCTCTTTTTTGGGGAACAAATTTTCCCCTAGATTTTAATTATTTTCTCCTGATTTATTTTTTCTTCTTTCTTGATAATGACCTCTCAAAATAAAGGCTTCCTTTTGATGATAATCCTTAGAATATTTTTGTCTCATCTCCTTAGACATCAAAGTTCCTACTATATCTTCTACTTTCAATGTAGATGTAGTATTGGTGATAGCCATAACAAGGTTATCCCATGAATCAGGTAATGAATAAAGTAAAGTAATAAAATTTTCCTCTTCATCCATTTTTACTTCTATAGATGTTAATTGACCTACTATAATATTAAAAGCATTCAAATATTCAGCAATAGAGTCACCATCATTCATTCGAAGTGAATACAAATTCTTTCATAGAAAGAGTTTATTTACTAGTCACTTTATCTGATACAATATTCCCAACTTCTCCCATAATAAATTTGTCATGGTCTCTATAGATACATTAAACAATACTAAATTAGATAAGTATAATATGATAGATTTCCTTACCTTCCTATCAATTTTTAGACAATCCTCATCTGTCATCGATGTTGGTTTTGCTCTTGAGACTGCAATCCACTAATCTCTATCAACCAATAGATCCTCCATCTTGAGTTTCGACAACTAAAAATTCTATCCATCAAAATTTCCAATCTCTATTCATGTGATTCCCATCTTTCGCCCTTTCCTAGATCCTTTCGCATATGACTCCCACTCAAGAATTAATTTAACATAGAGTTGAAACCCTTACTCCTCAAACAAATCTAAAACCTAGATCTAATACCAAATGAATAGAACTAAGGAGCCTTGATAAACTAAATCATAAAAGTAGTAATAACAAAATCAAAATAAGAAGATCACAAATTCACACATTACACAATATTTATACTAGAAACCCTCAACTGGGAAAAAAACTAGCACAATATTATCTTATTGTTACATTAACTTGACCATCTCCAATACAATAATATTCTTATTCTATCTCCCCAAATCCTAATGCAAGTATGATATATATAACAAAGGCACATGCACATATTTTTACAATATCATGGGTGAAAAAGCATGGGTTCAAATATAGTAATCCTAAAATCCCATATGGGTCTAAAAATAATTTAAAACCTAAAAATTTTGGTTGGGGGCTACCGTCCACGGACCCCTACTTTTCGAAGGGCTACCTCCCTTGAACCCCTTTTCAAGACCCAGCTCGACCCTAAACCACGGTGAGTATAGGTACAAAGTGTCCAGTACCTTTTAGTGTTAGTCCCACTAGAATAATATGGAAAATATTTAACATATTTCCAACAGTATTTTTGCCCTATAATTTCTAGGTATGAATTTGGTGTTTTAGAGATTTGTCTCACTAAAACCCCTCCCCTTACCGTCCTTTTTTAGGATCAGCATTTGCCCACAATGAAATTTCATTTTCCTACCAATTTTACCCTCCAAACCTCTTTTAAATAAGGGTTTTAATTCCCTAAGCTAAATCCCAATAAATTCTTTGGATATTCTAATTCTTGACTTGCTCATTATTCATGATAACAAGTGCTCATCTGCTCCAAATCATTGTTTTTCTATTTTGTGCTTTGGTGATTGGATACCCTTGGGGATTAAGTGGAGGAGTCTTTATGATTGGATATATCAACCTTACTGGAGTGCTTTTTCCACATCTTCGTTTATCCTTGCTTTCTTCATTTACTTTAGTTACTTTGCAAGTCTATTTTTCATTATTTTGCACTCTATTTTTCACTATTTTAGGGATCAAAAAGGGCATCTAAACTAGATTCATGCCCCACCCATACAGGGAAATTAGGGTTTTGGGGTGTGAAACTTACCACCAAGTCCTAATTTACCAAATTCATGCTCCCCATTTACAGGGCATGAATTTGGTAAATTAGGACTTGGTGGCAATTTTCACACCCCAAAACCCTAATTTTGAACCTACATTTTAGTGTTCTACTATGTCCATCACGTCTACACTTTATTTCACTATTATCTATCTATTTTACTTTATTTGTGCATGTTTTGAAGGTCAAATATCATTTTGCTTTTGAATGTTCATCTAAAAGGACCAAGGGGGATTTATTGATGTACCTCTAGGCTTAATATTATAGCAGCTATTGGGAAAAACATTGGTTATATATCTAATTTATTACCTCTATTTAAATTGTCAAACCTAAGAAATCTCATAAACTTGTGAAGTACCATTCATAGTTTATGCCTGTAAAACCAATGATATGAGTCCACTATGTCCTAAGGTTTGGGGGGTGGTTTGTGGTGTAGTTCTATTTCTTGTCCAAACCATTAATCTAGCCTACATTATCAAACACATGACTAAAAATAAACTATGGAAAGTGAAACACACACTTGCAGGAAAATACAAAAAAATAGGAAAATTACAAAAATTAAATAAACTATAGAAAAGAAAGAAAATAGGAAAATAAATACTGAATAAATTAATTATAGAAAAATAGGAAAAGGAAAGAAATACTATTGAGAGTGGATCCAAGTTCTAGCAAACTCCATCCAGATCTATTCACACACACCAAATTCTTAGAAATATATAAATACTCGAAAGAATTTTATTTGCAACTTCATAAATAATTTATAGAAAATGTTTGGGATCCTTTTCTTAGGAATGGCCTATGTATATATATAGTGTACAACCATCCCCTATTAAAAATTTAGGCAAGTCTATTTTAAACTTGTAGTTATAACAAATATGTAAAAAATAATCATAGACAATTGATCATAATGAACATGCGCTAAATTTATCCTTCTTAGGATAAATTAGGCGTGTTCTATTTATTCAAATAGAATATGTCTAAAATTACACCTCAATTGATATCAAAAATTGTGTACAGGTGTTTGTTCGATTTGCATGTTTGCTTAGAAATTGATGACAAATGGATAATTTTTTGGTTTATTACATTGTCCTTCATTTGCATCTATCATTGGAAACTGCTACACTATTGTGTCTAAAAATAGGGTCCTTATTGTATTCTATTTCAACGGGATTCAGGAAGTGTCCAATCTATCACTGGAATTTGGGTACCGTTGACCCCAAATTTGGGTGTTAGGCATTGCTCAATCTATCATTGGAAGTTAGGCATCATTGACCCCAAAGTCAGGAGTCATGCACTGCTCTTTTGAAAGATAGGAGTTAGGAACTTTCCAAAATTTAGCTGAAAGTTAGGCATCAAACTTAGTGGACATATCTCCTTATTACGGTCATCTTTGTCTTTAGTCCTCCACCATAAAACATGAAGTGCTAGGTCCAAATTGGACCTTGATGTAAATATGCAAAAAAATAGTAAAATCATCGAATCTACACACAAATCACACTTAAAATGCATATTAAATAATATACAAAATTTCCTATTGAATATATATAAAACCTTCATAAAAAGTACATTCTATTAAAATAATGCCGCACAACATGTTATGAATCCATAAAAAAATATGAGCATTTTTTGGTGCTCATAATTCCCCCATGCCTAACGATTGGCATGTCCTTGTGACACCTAGTGTTGATTATCTCTAATTTTAGTAACAACTTTCTAGTAGGCTCTGTGTCTCCCTTTCCTCTCTCTGGATGTGGCCTTGTCCCTATCTTTGTTCCTTGGATTTTAACCACTCTATGTCTAAGGAGTACCAATTCCTTATTATGGCATGCACAGGTGAGGACTGCACCAAACTGATTGATTAGGTTCAACTGCTAAATTTGGTTGTTCTTGACTCTATATTTTCTCCCTGCTACCTCCTTTAAATAAAATTGTGTGAAATTTGAGGTATCTTTCTGAAGTGCTAGCTTGTATTGCTTCTAGAATTGATGGTGTGGAGATAGAAATTCTAAATCTAGGACATCTAGTTTTTCCCATAATGGAAAATAGGATTCATCAACAACCTTAACTTTGGCCACCTCTGGCTTAAGTGTAGTATCATCAAAATCAACTTTTTTCTGCTTTCACCTCTATCAGAGGTACCTTACTTGCTACCATTTGAACTGTAGGTTGTATGGGACCTAGTACTCCCATTTTATGAAAGTGCTTTTTTATCTTGGATGGCTTATCTCCAGTAAATCCATAGATATTTCAAAATTGATTTTCCTAGATAGGATTGAAAAAAACACTAGCTCCTTGGCCATTCGTTCAAAGGCCTTTATTGACTTTTTTTCTTCTTTAAGGCTTTCTTGGAGCTTTGCAAACTACTCCTTCTTGGAAAAATCCTTCATAGATTCAGCCCATTCATCATCTGAATTTAGGACTGGTTGAGCCTTAGGTCTTGAAATCCTTGCCCTAGTTCTTGACCTTCTTTGTTATTCCCTTGCAACTTTTCAATTAGGCCTTAACATCATTAGCTATACCTGTACGACTGTGTGAGTAATGGAAATAGAGGTATTATTCTTATCTGCTACTAGTGATGGTGTCACCTCATGGTCATCAAAAAAGCTTGACTTTTGGTCCATAGGAACTTCTTGTACTGGCTTAGTAGGCATCTGCTTAGGTAATTAATTAGTCACAAGTTGACCAACATGTAGTTGTCTTACTGATTGATCCTTTTATATAGAGTGTGTTGATGTGTAAGGTTGTTCTACCTCCATATCAATGTCCTATTATTGCCTTCCTTCCATTTGGGTAGCTAGATGTGACTATTTAGCCTCACTCTCCTAAATATCTACTACATGGGTATCTATTTGTAGAATTGAGCTCCCTTGTTCTTCACAAATTGTTTTAGCAGATGCCTTAAAGAGGTCCCCTACCTTAGCTTCTAAGCTAGCTTATTTTTTGGAATCTGAACTAGTATGACCAAAATAAGCAATCCTTTCCTCAGATTTTAGATAATTTGTAGGCACATCCATCACCCAGTCTGTCTAGACAACAGTGTCAATTTTAGTTGGCTAACTAGCCTCTATTTTCTGAATTTGTAATTTTAATCGATGCACTGTGCCCTACAATTGGCGTATATCATTGTACATCACCTACATATTTTTTGCAACAACCTTCCTATAATCCTAAAAGATATTCTACTCTATTTTTTACTTTATTTATAAATGAAGGTGTTGGCCTTGTAAACAATCCCACCTTTGTTACCCAAAGTTTCAATTTTGGACTAGAATATTTTCCTTTGATCCTAGTGGAGCACTCAAAATTTTGGTTAAGCACCCCAATTTTTTGTGTCATGTGCCCCACTTCTAGTGGAGCGCACAAATTTCTTAATGGGAGAGTGAAGTTGTGCACCCCACTTTTGTGTTGTGTGCCCCACTTCTAGTGGATCACACAAAAATTTGAAGGGCGCACGAAGCCTTGTGCCCCATTTTTGGGTTGTGTGCCCCACTTCTAGTGGAGTGCACGAAGGTCTTTAGGGGTAAGCAAAGTTGTGTGCTCCACTTTGGTGTTGTACACTCCATTTTCTATGGAGTGCATGAAGTTCTTTAGGGATACATGAAGCCACACACTCCACTTCCTATGGAGTGCACAAGAGTCCAAAGGGGTATGCGAAGCCGCATGCCTTGTTTTTGTGTCATGTGCTCCACTTCCTATGGAGCACATAAAATTTCAAAGGGGTATGTAAAGTTGTGCACCCTATTTTTGAGTCATGCACCCAACTCCACATGGAGAACACAAAAATTTTAAGGGCACGTGAAGCCATGCATTCTGCTTTTGTGTCATGTGCTCCACTTCCTATAGAGCACATGAAATTTCAAAGGGACACCCCACTCCACATGGAGCGCATGAAATTCTAAAGGGTACATGTACTTCATGCACCCTACTATGAGTTGTGTGACTACTTTTAATAAAGTGCATAGGTCAATTAAAGGTGCATAAATTTTGTGAACCTCCTCTTAAATTTGTGCACCTCAAATTTAAAGCATGCAAGCATGCCTTGCCTGAACCAATAATAAAAAGACACATGGGTGGTTTTGATTCCTCCCTATGGAGATCCAACTAAGAAGAATGAGAAGGCATCCAATCAATACCTGATGAAAGATTAATTCATGTGCCCAGCCCCTGTGGCATGATGAATAAGGTCCCCTCAGCCAATAGGGAAGTAGTATTCCACCTAATGCTATTAATGCAAGCTCTTTAAAAGGAAGGTGGTGAACTTCCCTCATAACATCAATGAGAGTGGATTGAATAGGTACATGTAGAGTGCATTGCAAGTACCAGTTATAAAGGTGAATTGAGCTAGTGAGTGATTGAGAGAATGTTGGTGCGCAAGAACATCCCTAGTCCACAATCGCCTGATATAATGACTTCAATGAGTGCAACCACAACTGGGGTAACAGATGTGAAAGCATGAATTAGAGAATTAATAGGGGCTTGACCGATAGCTAGGAGAATAGGAAGGATGAGGGACCCAAAGGTACTAAGTGACCAACCTATTTTGAATAAAGACATCATGCCAAACCAATAACAAGAAGTAGAGAATGTGACAATAGATAGTTTTGACCCGATGAAGGAGGACAATCAACGTCACCCTACTCTACTAAGGGGATTGTTCATGAGGGTGTAGAGACATAGCCAGATTTAAAGAATAAGTGGATAATGAACTCAATGAATATGGATTTACATTGCAAGAGTTTTTTCAAGCACCCAATATTAAATACTTTATCTTCAACAAAATACAAGAATTTGACTTTGATCAAAATATCAAGTTGATAAAGCAATTCACTTCTTTGGTTGAAATGGTGGACCACTTATGTGTATTTACTGAGAACACCATGGAATGGTCCAGGGAGCAGGTGAATAAAATCACATAATATGTCAACTTATTGAAGTTCACATTAATATTTCACGATGAGGCATGGGTCTATATTGACCACAATATGCAAAATCCTGGAGATAGAGAAGGAGGGGTGATAAAGGGACCACAAGGAGATGCACTTGGTAATGACCAAAATATAGTGGGATCCAGCACAACAAAGGATATTCTAGGTCAAAGCACAATGAATTCGCCTTCTCAAGATGATGAGGAATTTGGCACGCAACAAGAATAACCATAGGAATAAAGGCATGGACCACCTGTCCATTTTTGCTTTTGCCATAATTTTGTACGAAATAAGAAATCAGGCTAAGTGGAGGGCCAATGAGGAAATGGTTATAGCACAACTTGATCGCTCAGCCCTATACATAGAAGACCATGGTGATAGTGGTAATTTTTATCAAGCCTTAGAGAGAAAAAATCTGAGTCCAAGTATAGTCATGTTCTAGAGTTAGTCGTATTTCCTTTTCTATGTGTGTTTTATCCTTTCATCTCTCACACTGCCTTTTCCTCCACCATTATTCAGGGACTATCTAGGAAGATTTGTCTATCAAGATTATTTCCTATGGATGTGCCAGAGTTGGAGACTCTCATCACTACAATCTAGATAGATATAAGTAACCCCATGTTATGATATTCAAATAGGGGTGCCATTATAATTGTTGTCATATAAGACCTGAGCATTATGCTAGGCCTTGCATATGTAAAATTTTTTATGAATATAAATTCTAACTTTGTTCTTGGCATTTCTAGTGTTCATGGTTTATATGTCTTGTGTTGGATATTTTAAGCTCAGTTAGTTTTCATTGATGACAAGGTGAAAAGTCATCATTAATACCATGGAGCACATCATCAACAACACCAGGAACAATGCGAAGAGTTGAAGAAAAATTTGGTAAAATAATATTTTATGAGGGTTTATGGTAAACCCATGGTGGGAGATTAAATGATTTTATTAAAATTATTATGAGGATATAAAAGTCTCCTAACACATTCAGATGGCAGTTAAGGTTTTAAAAAGACCCACGATGAAAGAATAATTTACAAGTTAAAGGTTTTAAGTTTAAATCCAAGGAAGGTTTTAATATTTTTAAAGCTAAAGTTTATAAATATAATTTATAAAATTTAAATTCCTTAGAATTTAAATAATTTATAAATTATAAAGGTGGGAGCACCGATGTCATAAAATAAGTGGAAGTGCTGACATCTATGAAACAAAGGGATTTTGTGTATATATTAATGCCAAGGAAGCATTCAAAACTTACCCCTCAACATTTGTTTTTACATGCAATATAGTGAAATGTTTTCGTGCAATTGTTATTCGTTGAGGAAGAAGACAAGAATTTTTATTATCTTTAGCACCAAGTGAAAATAGATAAGGGAAAGAGCATATTGGTTGAAATGCAAAGGACACGGTGGTTCATTGGCAATGCATGTTTTGTGAAGGTGTTGGGAGTTGAGAAGCTCACAATCGATTCATGTGGATTGGTGTGTGTCTTCAGCACCAAGGGAAATCTTTTACGCATGCCTTGTTTTGTGCACTAGCCAAGGACAAAGAGGAGGAAGAGCGTCTAAGCTCTTAACTATGTGTCTAGTGCATGCGACGGTCAAATCCATGGCTAGAGCACTCACGGAGGTAGAGATTGAGGGTTCGAAACCCACCATTGGCAAAGGTAATTTTTTGATAATTAAAATCTTTATTTGCCTAAGGTTTTTTATGGAGTTATAAGGGTTTGTGAAAAGTTGATTATTTTGATTTATATTATTTTGGAGTAATAAGGGTTTGTGAAAGGTTTTTCATTTGAAAATTGATTTTTATTATTGTGGAGTAATAAGGGTAAATGAGAGGTTGTGTTATTGATGAGTGATTTACATCATTGGAATTATAAAGAAAGTAGATTTTATTTTTATCAAATTTTCTCTTACCATTAATTTAAATCAAAGAGGTTTGAGTTATTTTTGGTGGATGTTAATTTTATTTTAGTTGGGAGTTTATAAGGTGTTATTGGATAAATATTTTATGTATATTGATGGTTGTTTTTGAAAGTTGGAGTGATAAGGTGTAATTGAGTATTTACATTATATTGTGAGAAATATTTATCTTCTAACCTCTTTGAGCTTGGCATAGAAGTGTTTGTGGTTGTGACAGATTTATGAGATCCCTTCATCTTCAATAAAAAGGTATGAGCACATTCTTCCATAAGTTGAGTTGATTGATTGGTTTTATGGAAAATCAGTTTGGAGTGAAAAGGACTTGATTAGGGTTTCCTATTGAGTTTGTTGAGTTAATGCTTCAAGGTTTTTTGGAATAATTGTTTTTTTTTTTGAATTTACATGGTGGAATCGATAGCCGCCATGAATGCGGCAGGTTGTCTAGCTTTTTATGGCTGCCATAGTATTCTGCACTGCCTGTCCCAAAAACTACCACATAGATCTTCGTGCAGTCTGCCCCTATAACCACCATGCCACAATCATTTTAAACCTTTTACGCTACTGAAAGCACCAGGAAAGGTACAAGCGTTCAGTCTGACGAGGCCCGAGATTTGAACCTTGGACCATTTTCTGGAATAATTGTTAAAACCTTGTTTGATAAGTATTTTTGTTGAAGCAATTGGTTATGTGAAGAACTTGAGTTAGAGTTTTGCAAAAAACATGAGTATCATTGTTATGTGAATATTATTTTATAAGCATTATTGTTTAAGTAAGTTGTTGTACAAGAACTTGAACTAGGGTTTGAAGAGAAAATGAGTATCATTGTTATGTGAGATTTATTGTTGAGCATTGTTGGAAATATTTTGAGTTGGTGGTTATATGCTTGGACTAGGGTTTGTGAGAAATAAGTGTTTCATTGAGTGATTGGTTGAGTAGATTTGATTGAGCCTAGTCAAGTGGATGTGTGAAGTGATTTTTCAAGTTCTATAAAATAAACTATTCTATATTTTGATTTGAGTTGAGAAAGTGATTGAGCATTGAGTGTAGAACATATTGAGTCTCTAAAAATTCTCTTTATGTTTCTATGAGATTGGACAAGTTTTGTGTGGAATTGTTAAGCAAATTTGAGGCAAGTCTTTGAGGATACTTATGGACTGATTTTGTGTGAGATTTTTGTAGAAGCTTACAATATAGATTTGATTAAGTTCTATGTGGAATTATTGAGTATATTTGGATAAGTTATGTGTGGAATTGTTGAGAAAATTTGAGCAAGTTCTGAGTGAACTTGTTGAGCAGATTTGAGCAAGTTTTGAGTGAACTTGTTGAGCAAATTTGAGCAAATTCTGAGTGAACTTGTTGAGTAGATTTGAGCAAGTTCTGAGTGAACTTGTTGAGTAGATTTGAGCAAGTTCTGAGTGGACTTGTTGATAAGATTTGATCAATTTCTAAGTGGACTTTTTGAGCATATTTAAGCAATTTTTGTGTGAACTTGTTGAACAGATTTAAGAAATTTCTAAGTGGACTTGTTGAGCATATTTGAGCAAGTTCTATGTGAACTTGTTGAGCAGAGTTGAGCAAGTTATGAGTGGACTTGTTGAGCATATTTGAGAAAGTTCTATGTGAAATTTTTGAGTAGATTTAAGCAAGTTTTGAGTGGACTTGTTGAGAAAATTTGAGCAAGTTCTGTGTGAACTTATTGAGCCAAGTTGAGTAGGTTTCGAGTGGACTTGTTGAGTAGATTTGAGACAGAGCTTTGGAGGTGATAGAGTAGAGAGGACAGTAGTATCCAATGGATAGATATCCATCAACCAGGGTAATGAGGATAGGTCTTATAAGTGGATAAAAGAGTCTTTAGTGGAGAGATATCCATAAACCAGTGCAATGGAGGCAGTAGTATTTGATGAGGCCTAAAAATATCTCATTTTTACACTATGTTTGACATATAAAAACTGTCATATTATTAAGTTAAATGCAAAATAGTTTATTAGAATATATATTTGTTAAGTGTTTACATGATTTTATGTTAGGAGCATTATATCTCTGTTTTTGACTATTTTCAACATTTTATGCATTGTTTCAGTTGATTAAGTAGCAAATAAAAGTTGTAGTAAAATTACATTATGGTGGCATGAACATATTCCTCATATCAAGAACTACAACTTTGCTTTTTGAATCAAGTCAATCTGAGCTGTAGATAAAAAGTTATGAAGATTTCATCATGTTCATGCCTTAGTCTTTTCTGGAGTTGTTAATAGGTACAAATATGCATTAATGGTGACATTGGCAAATCTACTAGAAATGATCCAAAGTGACTTAAGGTACCAAATTCATACCAATGGTACTTCATAGTACAAAGAACACATGACCAAATTTGAATGCATATGGACAAGTAATCAAGAAGTTATGGGGCCTGCAAAATGATAGTTTCACACTTTTTGACAGCTAGAAATTTTGGTGAAAATCTGTGTTAAAGGCCAAATTAACAGTGATGCTGAAAGCAACTCTTGAATATTTAAGAGCTGAAAACTGAAACAAGTGTAGTTAATACAACCAAGAACACATGGATACAATTTGATATACATTGAAGTTATGAGGAGCAATTTATGAGCACTCCAAAAGGGTAGTTGGGCATGTTTTGACAACTGGAAAAACAAGATTTTCCATACAAATTCTAGCAAGTTGACATTGAATGGCAAGGCATGGAATTCACACATGGAGAAGGATAAAAGCTATTGCAATCAGTTCTTGAGAGATAACTCACTTGAGAAAAGTAGCTGAGATAACTTGAAGACCACATAGTTAGTCAATCCAAAGATCTTCGAATTGAGCAGACATCTTCGGATTGATAGAATGCAGTTTCTTTGGATTGAGCCAGTTATCTTTGGATTGACAGCAAAAAGTACTTTTTGAATTTTTGATTATTTTTTGATGGTGTACAAAGGGAAAGAAGGTTGAGAAGGTTAAGGGAAAATATCCCCCAGTTGTCTTTGTCGTCCTTGCCATCCAAAAGCCACCATTCATGGGAAAATATCAATTGATCTCCTTCTAGGATAAAACCAAGAAATGTTGCAGTATAATAGTAATTGATCTGCAGGATAGAAATAGTATATTTTCTATTTGTAAATAAATCTTATGCATATATAAAAGGATAGCTCCCATGTCGTTTGAGCTTAAGGAGAATAAGTAATAGAAAAGTAGACAGTTTTTAGCTTTGTAATGATCAGTAGCAGAGATAAGCTCGTAATGCCATTTTCAGAGTAATAAATTGCAGTTCTTTTGTCAGATTTTTTTCTAATTTTAAATTAGTTAAGGATTTTTTTTCACCTCCTTCTAGATCAAAAAGTATGGGCCCAATTTCATATCTAGAAGGAGGGATTTTATGGCAGGTTTTAATCTGTAATTTTGCTGTAGCAGAATTAGTAGATTGCTTGCCAAATTTCATTTTCTTATTTTTATTTTGTATTATGTGATTGATGTTTTCTATTATGTTTGTGTATAACATTTATGTGTGTGTAAGCTGACAAATTAGATTAAACATTTATTTCTTGTTTCCTTTGCTTTCCATGTTCTGTTATTTTTATGTTTCAGCAACTTTCAATTTCCAGTAGATTTCATTTTGCTGTCAATTTCTATAGCAGAAGCTTGATGACATTTTGTGGCAGGGCATTGATAGGTGTTTCATTTCCAAGCATCACTTCCATTCTACAAGAGAAAACTAGGTTTTAATTTTACAAGTGTAATTTAGGATTTCATTTCAGCAACATTTCAATTTAGCAATTTCAATTCTTTTATTTCAATTCTGCAAAAGTAGAGTAGATTTCAATTCAGCAATTTCAATTCATGCAATTGTAGTTAAATTTAATTTTTTGAATTTAGAATTAGTTTTTATTTCTTGCAAGTTTCCATTCTGTAGTTAGGTTTAGTGTGACACCAAAAGGCTAAACCAAATCTATTTCACCCAATAATTGCTTGAAATCTGAATGCTTGAATTGTACTCTACCCTAACCTTCTATTGTAGATAGCCTTGGACACCACCCCGAATTGATAAATCATTGAGATTAAATTATGAGACTCAACGACACTCATAATTTTGGCACCATTGTCGAGGATCATGGTATTGTTAGAGGGTAAAAACAATAAAATAATTATTATTGTGCTAAGTTATGAAGTTCAGAGTAAAATCTGAATGTAATAGCTGGTATAAATAATAATTATTGATAGTTGCATTTTAGTCCATTTAGAAAATAAGCAACCACAGGGAGGTGATCTTCAAACTTGAGGGTTAAATTACCTATGTTTGAAATTCTTGATAAAAATTGAAAGAATTCACCATCCTCATTATCAAGAAACATAAGATATCTTAAAATATTTAGAAGTCATCTGTTAGTATTCCCCTTTTTATATCCATATCATCAGGGTAGTATAAAAAAATTTGTACTAGATGTTGGGAAGATATCATGGTAGATATACAAGACTATCCCTTGAAAAAAATAGCCATATCAGCTACCTGTAACATTTTTTCACAGGGACATATCACTGACGAATGCCATTTACTTTCGTAACTTAGATATGCAAAATTTGTTGCCTAGTCTGAATTCTTCTCAAAGAGAGATCCCAACAACAACAAACAGGGCAAGTAAATCAACCACCACTTTCAGCCCAACCTATGGCCAATATGAATAATACAGGATAGGAAACCCCTGTCTATGTAAGTTGAATCTATTAAAAAAAATCACAAAACTTTTACACAATCAAAATAGGAGTTTACAACTTCATGGTGATCCTAGATTTTTCTATTATTACTTAAATATTGTTAGGATTTTACCGTGCTAAACTGTAACATAGCAATTATTAGCCTACATAGACAATAGTTGATCTCATTAGAGGTGATCCTACCTGAAAAGTAGTTGATCTGCTAAAGTTGTACACTTCTTGTCTTATTATGCAAACAAAAAATATTTCTTTTTTAGCCTAACCTGTGATCAGTCTGAATAATATAGGATAGGCATCCTTTATCTATGTAGCTGAATCTGGTAAAAAAAAAAAATGCAGGAAATGTTATTGACTGCAACAACATTCAAATATGCTCAAACAAGAACTTACCTTAGATTGAAGAGATAAAAGTCAATAGAGATACACAAAAACCCTTTAGTCCAGACACATAAATCAACCTTGGATAAAGGAGAAAAACTAGAAAATCTGCACATAGAAAATTTACTTCCATTAAGGATAAATTTTGTCCTCCTAAGAATGAAACAAACTGAAGTACAGCCAAGGAAATTCTTGAACATTATTGGCTGGTTGACTTATGAACAAAAAGCAAAATTGTTTGTTTTTTTGAAACATTTCAATCCCTTTGCATGGAATTACAAAGGTATGTCAATATTTCATCTTGATGGATACACTTAACATACTTGAGAATTGGCATTGAATTGTTTCAAGTACATATTGACAAGATTTTGTAGATTAGGAGGCATGGACAAACACTTGATTGAAGAAATTTTTAGATATGAAGCAGTGTTTCTTTCTTCCATTGGTGATTCACAAAGGAATTTAGTGGTGAATGAATATTGCTTTTGGGTATACCATGCACCATTAACTAAGAAGGAGTTCTTGAGGTGAACAATTGGATGTACACAGAATGGAGGAGAATTTCTCTTCCATGTCAGATTCAAAGTGATGATAAAATTTTGACAAAAAAAAAAGAGAAATACAAGAAAAGAAAAGAAAAAAAAGAATAATATTGCTTGTGAAATTCCTTCATGGGCACAAGTAAGACAAGATAAATATATGAAAAAGAGAGAAAAAAAAGAGGAAAAAAAGAGAAAAACAATCAGCAAAAGGCATGTCCCATAAAATGGGTGTACATGAGGATAAACATCAATTTCAACATGGAGGAGGAACAATGAAGTCAACACTTCATTTCCAATAATAAGGAGTTAAATGATGACATAAGCATATTCTTACTGCTCATCTAGAAAGGAAGGTTGCATCATTGTTACAGGTTTCAACAGAAAAAGATGGTGTTTTCATACAAATATTGACATTTTTTTGCAGAATAAGGAATTATTCTTATCCAAATAAGAGTGTGAGACATTCTCTCTCATTGTAGCCTCATGAGAGATACTCTTTTATTGAGGCACTTAAAAAAAAAGAAAAAAAATGGCAGAAGTTGGTTGAAAACCAGAAATGGCAGCCTCTTCTGATGAAAAAAGAGATTAAAAAAAATGAAAAAAAAAATGAATAATTAAGTAGTGAAAACCTCCTTGAGGCACTGCTGAGTTGGCTTGCATGAAAACCGATTTTTTGGTATGCATTGCCTTGTTGATTTACTCATCATTGTTCCACCATTATACAAATCTCACACTACTCATGTGTATATTTATGTTTTCAGATAGCTTGCTAACAATCATTAAAAGCAGCTTGTAAGGTGCATGATTAATTTTTAGGATAGTAAGGTATGTGCTTCTTGCATTTAAGTCATAGTAAGCATTTAGCATTTAATGTATGATAATCGGTATTTGGCATAAACTATTCATACAATATTGGCAAGTTGAAAATGGAACATAATCAAAATGTCAAGAAACACCCCCTTCTACCCTTAGTTGCATGAGAGCTTCAAAACTGTATAAAAACCTGATTTTGAGACAGACATGGCAGAAATTCTATGTCAATTAGTAGGGCAGGTTTCAGAAGTAGGACTACAATTTTATCTCATAATTGGCTCATAAAATTGAGGAAGAAAATCTGGAAAATGCACCTAAAGATTCTGTTTTACTACTGCTGCAATAAAATAGCAATATACAAAATGAATAATAACATCTAAAAAAAAGGTTAGAGAGGGGATTTTTGATGTTATGGAAGGCTTATACACACTAGATATGGGCCCTCAATAGAATCTATAGCTAACTTTTGCATATGAGGTCATTTTTGCATTTTTTGATGCATCTTCGGAATGAGCAGGATATCTTCGAAATGAGCAGGATATATTCAGAATGAGTAGAAACTATACCAGAATTGCTGAAAATGTTGCATAATAGCAAAAAAGTAGGGTACATCAAATATTGAGGTTCCTAAGGCTATACTACATGTAATTACATCCCTCAAGCATTTAAAAATCAAAATTTTATCAATTTTGTTCAAAAGGTGCAAACAACAAGAATAGGCATTCAAGTTGAAATATTGTTAAGAACAAAAAATTCCACCAGTAGTCGTGCATCTGCCAAATATGGTTCCACAATAAGGTTATTGTAAGATGAGTCACATGATACCAAGCCTTTAAGAGATACATTGTAGCACTAAAACTTGTAGAAGGGCTAAAAAAAATTAAAATTGCAGTAATTGCAGTATTGAAGGATGAAAGTGCAGAAGTAAAAAAGTTGCAAGTTGCAAATGAAAAAAAATATGCAAGAAAAAAAAAGAGTAGAAAAAAAAAAATTGAAAAAAATTGATTGAAAAAAAAATTGCAAGGTTGTAGAAAAATGAAATACATGTACTTAAATTATAAAATACTTGGTGTAGTGCAGCAAGGGGCGATTTATCAAGTAGCAGAGGGCAAAGGATATTTTTCACAAAGATAAAACCAGCATATTAATATGGACTACTAGGATGCATGAGGGCATGCATCAGTTCAAGCTGGGGGGAATGATGAGGCCTGAAAATGCCTCATTTTTACACTATGTTTGACATATAAAAACTATCATATTATTAATTTAAATACCAAATAGTTGATTAGAATATATATTTGTTAAGTGTTTGCATGATTTTATGTTAGGAGCATTATATCTCTATTTTTTACTATTTTTAGCATTTTATGCACTATTTTAGTTGATTAAGTAGCAAATAAAAACTATAGTAAAATTACATTGTGATGGCATGAACAGATTCCTCTTATCAAGAACTACAACTTTACTTTTTGAAGCAAGTCAATCTGAGTTGTAGATAAAAAGTTATGAAGGTTTCATCATGTTCATGCCTTAAGTCTTTTTTGGAGTTGTTAACAGGTACAAATCTGCATTAATGGTGACATTGGCAAATCTACTAGGAATGATCCAAAGTGAGTTAATGTACCAAATTCATACCAATGGTACTTCATAGCACATAGAACACATGACCAAAATTTTAAGGCATATGGACAAGTAATAAGGATGTTATGGGGCCTGCAAAATGACAGTTTCACACATTCTGACAACTAGAAATTTTGGTGAAAATTTGTGTTAGAGGCCAACTTGACAGTGATGCTGGAAGCAACTCTTGAATATTTAAGAGCTGAAAATTGAATGAAGTGTAGTTAATACAACCAAGAACACATGGATACAATTTGATATACATTGGAGTTATGAGGAACAATTTATGAGCACTCCAAAATGGTAGTTGGGTATGTTTTGACAGTTGGAAAAATAGGATTTTCCATACAAATTCCAGCAAGTTGACATTGAATGGCAAGGCATGGAATTCACACATGGAGAAGTATAAAAGCTATTGCAATAAATTCTTGAGAGATAACACACCTGAGAAAATCAACTTAGATAACTTGAAGACCACATAGTTAGTCAATCCGAAGATCTTCGGATTGAGCAGACATCTTCGAATTGACAAAATGCAGTTTCTTCGGATTGAGCCAGTTATCTTCAGATTGACAGCAAAAAGTACTTTTTGACTTTTTGATTGTTTTTTGATGGTGGAAAAATGGAAATAAGGTTGATAAGGTTAAGGTAAAATATCCCCTAGCTGTCTTTGTCGTCCTTGCCATCCAAAAGCCACCATTCATGGGAAAAGATCAATTGATCTCCTTCTAGGATAAAACCAAGAAATGTTGTAGTATAATAGGAATTGATCTGCAGGATAGAAATAGTATATTTTATGTTTGTAAATAAATCTTATGCATCTATAAAAGGATAGCTCCCATGTTGGTTGAGCTTAAGGAGAATAAGTAATAGAAAAATAGACAGTTTTTCGCTTTGTAACAGTCTGTAGCAGTAGAACTGTAATGCCATTTTCAGAGTAATAAATTACAGTTCTTTTATCAGATTTTGTTCTGATTTTAAATTAGTTAAGGATTTTTTTTCATCTCCTTCTAGATCAGGAAGTATGGGACCACTTTCATATCTAGAAGGAGGGATTTTATGGCAGGTTTTAATCTATAATTTTGCTGCAGCAAAATTAATAGATTGCTTGCCAGATTTCATTTTCTTATTTTTATTTTGTATTATGTGATTGATGTTTTCTATTATTTTTGTGTACAATATTTATGTGTGTGTCAGTTGATAAATTAGATTAAACATTTATTTCTTGTTTCCTTTTCTTTCCATGTTCTATTATTTTTATGTTTCAGCAGCTTTCAATTTCCAGTAGATTTCATTTTGCTGTCATTTCCTATAGCAGAAGCTTGACGACATTTTATGGCAGGGCATTGATAGGTGTTTCATTTCCAAGAATCACTTCCATTCTGAAAGAGTAAACTAGGTTTCAATTTTGCAAGTGTAATTTAGGATTTCATTTCAGCAACATTTCAATTTAGCAATTTCAATTTTGTTATTTCAATTCTGCAAAAGTAGATTAGATTTTAATTCAGCAATTTCAATTCATGCAATTGTAGTTAACTTTAATTTTATGAAATTAGAATTAGTTTTTATTTCTTGCAAGTTTTTGTTCTACATATTAGGTTTATTGTGACACCAAAATGCTAAACCAAATCTATTTCACCCAATAATTGCTTGAAATCTGAATGCTTGAATTGTACTCTGCCCTAAAATTCTATCATAGATAGCCTTGGATACCACCCCAAATTGATAAATCATTGAGATTAAATGATGAGACTCAATGACACTCATCATTCTTCTAGAGGATCACCATCCAGAGTAGAGGAGGAGTTATCCTATGGATAAAGATCCACAAACTTGATTTAGGAGATCAACATCTCCTTTGGACAAAGGTTCATAAACATTGTAGGGAAAGAATTCCCAAGAGAATTTTTGTGAGAAAATTTATAAGAAATATTTTCTCCGTGGAGTTAACCATATTTTGGTGAACCACATTAAATTGGTGTATCTATTGTGTGTGGTGATTTGTGCATTACTTTGATTACTGCTATTGATATTGCTATTTTTACATTGCATAATATTGATTTGGAAAGAAAAGTAAAAAGTGGTCTTATACTGTTCACCCCTTCCTCTCAGTATAAGATTGTGTTCTTCATATTGCTTATTTGCATATTACAACAATCTAAATGTGTGAGTGATGCTTTCCCTTGCTAGTTTAATTATTCTTTGATGAACTAGTTTTTCTCTCCTGTTCTTTTCTTTATTCATGAAATTTATAAATCCACTATAACTACCCAATGGATATGGCACTGGTCTGGTCATAATAATCTAAATGTTTCTTGGCTTGGTCAAAAAAGAACAAAAAATTGATATAATATCATTAAATCTGGTAAGACATGGGTTATAATATCATAATGGAAAATATCCAAACCCATCATCTGGGGTTTCCTTACTTGTCCTAGTCTATCTAGAGTCTTATAGATAATATTTTTCTGGGTCAAAGAGGTAGATACACCAGAGTTTGCAAACTGGTTGTGACTCTTGATATTCCTGTGATGTGACATGTTTTAAGGAGGTAAGTAGGAAATACCCACAATAGTTTTTGGTACTATAACTAGGGACTAACCGTTTTACTATTTTCAAAATTTTCTTTTTTGTTCCCAATGAGATTTAGGATTAGTGGGCTGAGAAATATTTGTCAAAGAGTATTCTTTTTTTTTACACATTGTGCTGGCAATTTTGAAGGACCCACAATAAAAAAAGTGAAAGTTGATCTGGCGACCACAAGAAGCAGTGAAAAATAACTCTACCCCAAACTTCCAGATCCATAGGTACTTTTTCAACCACATAAAAATAGAAATGAACCCTCACTCTCCATCCCTTTAGGTATTCATAATAATAGCAGTACAGGTTTTATTTCTAAAAATCCACATCCATAAAATACTATTCTATCTACCATACCTCCTATCCTAAGGGACCTAGTTATACAAATGACCAACCCTCATATAAAAAACTAGCATACCAATAGGTACAGGTACTTTATGTTACCTCTTGTCCTGAACCCAATACCTTCCAAGGCCCACAAATATCTAAGTTCCTTGGAGATAACACCGTAATAGGCGAAGACCATATTAAGGACTTCTTGTACGCCATGGATAACCTGGAAGTAGAAGATGAGGACATGGTCCTCAAGATATTTTTACAAACCCTAGAAAAGGATGCCAGATAATGGTTCAATGGCCTCTCGACAAATTCTATTGGCATATTCCAAACATTAGAAACTATGTTCCTCAGAATATATGGAGAAAATAAGAATGAGCAATCTTTGTTAACTAAACTAGCCATGATGAAAAATAAAGATAACAAGATTGTAGATGATTTTAATAGGAAGTTCACCAAAAGGAGGAACAAAAATCCCCACAACCCTAAGACCAAATTATCACCAATCTATCTATTTATATTATAATGCATTCCCTGGGGATTTCAACTATGAACTCAGACAGCAACCCACGCTTACCATTAATGGTTGCATGGAGAGAGCCATTGAAATTGAAAAAAACATGATAAACAATGGAAAAATTAAGCCCTCCTTAGTAGAGCCCAGTCCAAGCTAAATTAAAAGAAAGCCTAAGAAAGTGGGTTTTGATATATTAAAAAAATTAGAACTTGATCCTATTGAAAAGTTGTCAACCCAGTTGATAGAAATGTTCCACTCAATGAATAATAGGCTATCCAAAATAGAAAGAGATAAGGTAGATACCAGGGAATCCTCTCAACACCAGAATGAAGGTAGGCCTCCTTTTAGAATAAATTTCAATAGGAACTAGAATAATGAAGGAGGAAGAAATTAGAACAATAATTGGAAAATAAAAGAGGTTCAGAAATATCAAGATGATATCCTAAACCCCATGGCTTCGGCCAATGTGGCCTCTAATTTTCCTTTCTATTTCTTAGCATGTGAAGCCTCCCACAACTATGTCGATTGTGGTTTTTACCTCAAATTACATTCAAGCATTGACCTCGAAGAAGAATCAGATGATGAAATTAGAGTAAACGCATGCTAGACATGGGATGAAACTACCAAAGAAACACAAGCCCAAGGGGAGCCGAGTGAGTCTCTCAATTCTAAATCCAAACCCACAACCTACACCCTTGATAGAATAAAAATATTAAAAAATGCCACTAGATAATCATTTTGAATAAATGAAATGAGGTAATATGATCCCTACAATAGAAGAGGTTGAATCCTTAGAAAGGATCCATGCCACCAATATTTGAAACCATACTGTGCCAGATAAAACTAATAAAAAGGGTACATCCAAAGGTAGAGGGTACAACAACATAAAAAACAAAATAATAATCATCAAACCATTGCCCCTAAAACATTGGAATCGGTTGGTGAGAGTCAGAAACAACAAGAAGCTAATAAGGTATCAAAAAATAAGAAATCAAAGTTTGATATAGGGCTCAAATTTTTAAAATAGAAAATAAATATAACTTTTGGAGAGTTGATGATGGTGCCCAAATATATGTAATAGGTTTGTAATCCCTTTGCTTTAACTAAACAAAAAGATAATCATGTTCTCACTACTTTACCTTCTAATCCCCCCGTAAGGAATCCCTCTTTAGTAAGGCCCTTTTATATATCCCTTTGTTATACATCAGGGTATGGGGACCACTATGTGATTCACAACTACATGCTTGATAGTGGAGCATCCCACAACATCATGCCAAAGCAGGTGGTAGATAAATTGGGATTAATGTGCACTAAATATTCTCCTCCCATTTCTATCATGGATAGAAGATAAGTGCCCTGTGTGGGGATAATCATAGGCCTTATAGTTTTCCTAGACCAGTACCCCAAAAAGAGGATTGTGATGGATGTGGTTGTAGTGGACATTGACCCCTTCTTCTCCCTGTTATTATCCAGGTATTGGGCAGAATAGCTAGGTGGTTCAATCCAATTAGATTGGTTGTATGCCACAATACCCCTTTCATCCAAAGAACAAGCAACCTTGAGAAGAGAGCCTTTTAACAAACACTCGGTTGAACTAAGAAATCCTAACAACATAATAGTAAACATGGTCAATTCTGTTTAAGATAAATAATTAGATTTTTATTCCATTTGGTATACACATTTTCTAAAAGAGGTCCCCAATGCAGAAGGCATGGATCCCAAAGTCAGTAGCAGTTGATGCAAAATCAGACTGATTTTTAACCATCGAGATGTGGACAATGACTTTTAATGGGGCCAATTCACAAATAAGGGCTGGTGTTGGGATCAATATCACTGACATAAAAGGTAACTATTTGGGCATACCCTATCGACTGGAGTTTCATTACACAAACAACGTGGCTAAATATGAGGTATTGCTACTTGGAATGAGAAAGGCTAAATAACTCGATATAAATTTTCTCACCATTTATGGTGATGCTGAACTAATTATTCAGTAAGTAAAATGGAAATATCAAACCAAGCACCCCAAGTTGAAATAGTATAAATAACTAGTGCAAGACGATATAAACATATTTTTGACCTTCAACATATCTCACATTCCCATGGAAAAGAACCATATCACCAACCTATTGGTTGTAAATGCTTCTGGGGTAGATAGTCCCAAAATAGACATAGAGTATATGGATAGGTTTCCCACCGTCTCTATGTATCACACTTCTATCCCAAATAACATGGTATATTTGTAGGTTTTCCAAGATGACATTGATATTAAAGATTTTATGACTGTACAAAATCATTTTTTTGACATGATATGTGATGAAGAAGATGAGAACAAATTATAGCATATTATAGGAGAGCCTATGGAAGTGATACAATTGAAAACCAATAAAATTCCTTGGGGGTTGGTATCTTTGGAATCACTTTTTGATGATTTTGATAAGGCACATAGGCCTGCATTTCATGAATCAGAATCTGAAGAGTTTGTTGAAAATTTTGAGTAATAAGGTTGTCATTGATGTCAAGTATTTGGTGCAAGGCAAAGTCCATTTTGGTACAAGCAAAGTGGTAAAAGAATTTGTTATAATATTTTATATTATAAGCCATAAAGGTTGGCTAAAAGGTTGAAGACAAAATATTACCCCCATGGTATTAAAGAGAAAATAAGATATTATAATATTTTAATATTATAATAATTAAGCCAGAAGGGCTTATTAAAAAGAAGGGAAAAATAATTGACGAAGACCCCCATACAAAAGTATTATTTAATACTAAATTAAATAATATAATATTTAACCTAAAGTTAAATATTATATTAATAAATAATTAAATTTGAATTTGGCAAAGGCGTAAAAAATCAAATTTAATATTGGAGGTATCTATATTTTTGCTGATGTTTATAAAAACACCTTGGAGCATATAAAAGGAGGAAAGAAAAATTAAATACGCAATTTGAATGTTTAATGTCCATGCGCATGCGAAGGAAATCGAACGAAGGAGACAAGAGAAATGTGGAGGTTTCTCATTCGTTGAACGAGGGCAAAGGAATAAAATAAATGTGGTGAGCGCTTTGGTGCAGAAACAACTGGTAGCCCAAGTGGCAGGTGGGTCCTGTGTTAGTCGTTGGAAGAAGGAAGGTTCAAGGTTCGATACCCCCTAGCGTCAGTTGAAGATTTTGATTTTTTAACTAATGGAGGCAACAAGTATAAAGGTGGTGAGGCTAAATCTTAGTCTCAACCACTTGGCTAGCACAAGCAGTCGAGCACTACGCTTGGTGAGCTGAGGTCGGAGGGTCAATTCCTGTATGTGACAAAGTAAGTATTATTTTTTGATAAAGGTATGCTCCATGGTTAATTTGTGAGGTATGCACTATATTTTTGATTATTTGCTATAGTAATATTTGGTGGATGACATTTGATCTATAGTTGAAACTTAGGAGATATAAGGAGAAATATTTTTGCATTAGTTTTAAGGGTTTAAATGTCATTTATTTTATTTGCTGAGATTGGAGTGATAAGTTTGTAATTGGTTTATTTATAATTGTAATTATTTTATATTTGAAAATAAATTGGAGTGAAAATTATTTTGAAATAGTGGAGTTAAAAGGTGTAAAAGTCTTGTTACTTGATTGTAATTCTTGTTTTATAAAAGGGGAAATTATTGAGAGAGCTTTTGCATTATTCATGAAAACCAAAGAAGAATTCTATAATATTATTTTTAGAATTATTTGAACATCTTGTTAAGGGAATATTCATGAGGAATTTTTGAGATAGACTATTGTTATCCAACCTTTAAGTGGCACAAAAGGAATTGGTTGTGAGCGAGACAGAGGTTTGAAGACATATCTCCATCAAAGCAAAAAGGTATGGGTACATCATCCTTTGTTTGAAGTGTTTGTTAGAATGAATGTTGTATAACATAAGGTGGAGTGAAAATTATTGTTTTATAAGCATTGTTGGAAAAATTTGAGTGAATCTTAAATGCTTCATTGTTGAATGTTTTGAGAACATTTGAGATAGAGATTATGAATTATTTGAGTTAGGTTTTGAGACCTACATTGTGCTCTTTGTTGGAAGAAGTGTGAAATATTTGGTTAGGGTTTGTAAGCAAGTTATGCTTCATTGGTTGAATGATTGTGTGAAACTCTTGAGCATTGGTTTTGAGTGATATTAGAAGTGAATCATGAAGATAGATGTTGTGGGAACAAAGGTCTCCTAGACAGTATAGTGGGAACAAAGGTCTCCTATGGAGAGATATCCATAAGCCATAGAAGTGGGGGTAAAAGTCTTCTAGAAGATCACCAGCCATAGTAGAGGGGATAGAGTTCTCCTGTGGATAGATTTCCATGAACCAGATCAAGTGGAAAGAGTTATATTATGGATAGATATCCATGAACTATAGCAAGGGGAAAGAGTTCTTCTATGGAGTGTGATCCACGAACTAGCTAGGAAGATAGAGTTATTCTGTGGAGAGAGATCCACGAACCAGTTGAGGATATAGAGTTCTCCTCGATCAAGTTCAACAAATTAGAGAAAATGGGAAAGAGTTCTCCTGTGGAGAGATATCCACAAATAAAATCATAGGGGATTGGTGTCTCCTTTTGATAGAGGTCCATAAATATTGTAATAGGAAATTGATTTCCAAGAATATTTATTGAGAAAATTAGCAGAAATATTTTCTCCGTGGAGTAGCCCACATTGGTTGAACCACATTAAATTGGTGTCTCTCTTGTGTGTGATGATTTATGCATTGCTTTTATTACTACTATTGATATTACCATTGATAATATTATTTGGGAAAGAAAAGTAAAATTTGATCTTATACTATTCACCCCCCCTCTCAGTATAAGCCTTTGTTATTCAATAGGTATAAGAGCGGGTTCCTTTGAAAGAGTTTAACATATTGAAGTAAAAGTGTATAGGAACATAGATGGCATCTTAGAGTGGATATTCAGAAAATAAGGCACCATTGTTATATGGGAACAATTCTGCTTTTTGGAGCATAAGAATGAAGACTTACTTGATGGCATAAGGATATGATACATGTAAAGTAGTTGAGGATGGATTCACACCTATAGCTACTCCTCCCATAGATAAATATGGTAAGCTCATATATGTGAATAATTCCAAGGCTAAGAATACAATTTTAAGTGGTTTACGTGAAGCAGAGTTTATAAAATTTATGCATTGCGAATTAGCAAAAGAGGTTTGGGAAAAACTGAAGCACACATAGGAGGGAGATAAAAAGGTCAAAATGGAAAAATTGCAAAATCACAAAAAGAAGTTTGAAGACTTGAATATGAAAGAAGACAAATATATTGTTGCATACTTACTTCATGTGGATGAGGTTGTTAACACCATGCGAGGACTTGGATTTAAAATTGAAGACTCTGATGTTGCTCAGAATTTTTTAAGATTACTTCCTATGAGGTATGATGGAAATTTTTTAGCCATAGAAGAAACAAGAGATATTAAAAATTTGACTATGGATGAGTTACATGGAACTCTCACAACCTATGAGATAAGAATAGTAAAGGATCCAATTCCCAAGAAAAAGGCAGCCTTCAAAGTAGCAAAGAAGATAAAATATAAGAAACCAAAATCAAGTGATGAGTCAAGCAGTGATGAAGAAGCTAACTATGGCAAAAGAAACAAGAAGGATTCAAGAAAGCAAAAAGGTATGAAAATAGTGAAGTGTTTTAATTGTGGTAAATATGGTCACTATGCATCTAACTGTCCAAAATCTGGAAGTAGTAGCAATGAAGAGAAACAAGATCATAAGAAAAAGGAAGTAAGGAAAATCCAGGTATGAAAAGGAAAGCAGGTATGGAAAAAGCAAGCATGAAAAAAAAAAAATTTAAAGGCATAATAAGAGTTTCTATGTAAACAAGATATGCAAGGTTTCAAGTGATAGTGATGAAATACCCTCAGATAGTGAAGAAGAAATTCTCCTTTTAGCAATAGAAGAGGAAGGAAGTGCTCCTATTAAAGATAAATATGAAAAGTATGAAGATCCTCTAGAATACCAAGAAGTAGAGAATGAAGAGGAAGGTGTAGTATATCTAGAAGTAGAACTTATTTCTGCTCTCAAAGAATTGAAAAATGTTAGAAAGCAGAATTCAAGATTCAAGGCTCAATTTCAAGAATGTGATGAGGAGAAAGGAAAGCTTATACAAAATCTAACAAACTCAATAGCTAAGACAAGGAGATTTAAAGAAAAACTAGAGGCAAAAGTCTTAGAACATGAGAGATTAGAACAAGAGGTAGCTTCTCTAAGAAATGAAATGGAATATTCTAAAGACAAGCTACACAAGTTTGGGAAACGTTCAAAGAACTTGGATAAGATTATCAATGCACAAATACCTTCATCTATCAAAACAAGACTTGGTTTTGAAGAAGGACAAGAGAAACAAGAAGAAGGGTCAAGTTCAAGCTCAAAAGAGGAATATTTTTTAGAGGAAGAGAGTGAAGGAGAAATTGGGACCTATGTGAATAGAAGTCTCACCAATAAAGAAAATAATGTACAAATAAGAAACAAGGATCATCACAGAGAATAAAGGACTAAGACACTGGTGGGTCCAAGGCAAGATTTATTCAAAGGACATTGCTTCTCATGTAATAGGTTTGGTCACAAGGCTATGTAGTGTAAGACACATGGAAAGATGGAATATGGTTCCATCAAAAGAAATTTCAAAAATGGACATCTCTTTCAAGGGTATTGCTACTCTTGTAATCATTTTTATCATAAAGCAATTCATTGCAGGGTTCATGATAGGAATGGGTATGACTTCACTAGAAGGAACTTCAAGATATTTGCACCTTCTATGAACCATAACATTAAGTGCTATAAGTGCAATAATGATGGACATAAGGCCAAGTGGTTTAGAACAAAATTTCCAGATACAAGTAAGAACAAGGACACTCAAAAGAATCAAAAAGGCATGTTGAGAAATAAGGATGACAAAGAAAAAGAGCATTGTATGCTGGGAGTAGAGATACTCCCACCCAAAAATTAATCACCTCAAGGAGAGGAGGTGGGGAGGGGGCTGAGCTAATATTCTTATCTTTAGCCCCAAAGGAGTCCATTTTACATTGATTACAAAGGGGGAGATATTTGAGTAAGGGGAGAGCATTCAGTTAGGGAGAGCAGTTTCTCAGAGGGAGCAGAATTGAAAAAAAAAGGATCGTGTTAAAAAAAGGGGTTGCCATCAATGATAAAGGGGGAGATTGTTGGAAATTTTGAGTAATAAGTTTGTCATTGATGTCAAGTGTTTGGTGCAAGGAAAAGTCCATTTTGGTACAAGCAAAGTGGTAAAAGAATTGGTTATAATATTTTATATTATAAGCCATAAAAGTTGGCTAAAATGTTGAAGACAAAATATTACGCCCATGGTATTAAAGATAAAATAAGATATTATAATATTTTAATATTATAATAATCAAGCCAAAATGTCTTATTAAAAATAAGGAAAAAAGAACCCCATAAGGGGGCGGAGGTCCAAGGTTCAAATCTCGAGCCTCACCGGACTGAACGCTTGTCCCTTTCCTAGTGCTTTCAGCGGCATAAAAGGTTTAAAAATATTGTGGCATGGTGGTTATAGGGGTGGTCTACACAAATATCTGTGTGGCATCTTCTAGGGCGGACAACACAGAATACTATGGCAGCCATAAAAAGCTGGATAGCCTGCCCGGATTCGTGGTGGCTACCAATTCCACCATGTAAATTCAAAAAAAAGAAAAAGAAAAAAGAATTGACAAAGACCCCCATACAAAAGTATTATTTAATACTAAATTAAATAATATAATATTTAACCTAAAGTTAAATATTATATTAATAAATAATTAAATTTGAATTTGGCAAAGGTGCCAAAAATTGAATTTAATATTGGAGGCATCTATATTTTTATTGATGTTTATAAAAACACCTTGGATCATATAAAAGGAGGAAAGAAAAATTAAGTACGCAATTCAAATGTTTAATTCCCATGCGCATGCAAAGGAAATCGAACGAAGGAGACAAGAGAAACATGGAGGTTTCTCATTTGTCGAACGAGGGCAAAGGAATAAAATAAATACGATGAGCACTTTGGTGCAGCAAGGGCTAGTAGCTTGAGTGGTAGGTGGATCCTACATTAGTCGTTGGTAGAAGGAAATTTTGAGGTTCGATTATCCCTAGCACCGGTTGAAGATTTTAATTTTTTAACTGACGAAGGCAAAAAGTATAAAAGTGGTGAGGCTAAATCTTAGTCTCAACTACTTGGCTAGCGCAAGTGGTAGAGCATTGTGCTTCGTGAGCTGATGTCGAAGGGTCGATTCCCATCCATGATAATGCAAAGATTATTTTTAATAAAGGTATGTGCCATGGTTAATTTGTGATGTATGCGCTATATTGTTGATTATTGGCTATAGTAATATTTGGTGGATGACATTTGACCTATAGTTGAAACTTAGGAGATATAAGGAGAAATATTTTTGCATTAGTTTTAAGGGTTTAAATGTCATTTATTTTATTTAATGAGATTGGAGTGATAAGTTTGTAATTGGTTTATTTATCATTGTAATTCTTTTATCTTTGAAAATAAATTAGAGTGAAAACTATTTTGAAAGAGTGGAGTTAAAAGGTGTAAAATTATTGTTACTTGATTGTAATTATTGTTTTATAAAAGGGGAAATTATTGAGAGAGTTTTTGCATTATTCATGAAAACCAAAGAAGAATTCTAGAATATTATTTTCATAATTCTTTGAGCATCTTATTGAGGGAATATTCATGTGGAGGTTTTGAGATAGACTTGTTGAGTGGTATTTTCACCCGATTGTGAAAACACACTCTCCAATAGGATTTGGGTTCTAAATCCTCTCTTGCAAAGAAATTTAATAAACAATTTCTCCAAGGTTCCGCTATGTTAGCATTTGGTATATGTGTATCAATAATCTCAAATAAATATATTTAATTTAAATGCTTGGAATACCTTAATGGTTGCAAGTAACTGAAAACAAGGGGCAATGTTGGTTTATTTTACTGTGAAACTGTAAATGATTGTTCGTTGAACCCGAATAAAGCAAATGTGATTTGATCTTCGTATGACCATGTTGTAACTTCAAAATGGAAATTTATGAAATGTCATAAAACACAACCCCTTCAATGAAATTGGAATTTTATGAAGGGAATATCATCGTCTGCTCATGAATGAAAAACAAAACTGAAAAATGAAATTCTGGCCTTGAAATGGAAATTTTCTATTTTTAGACTTTGGAATTTTTAGTTTTTTTATTTTTTTAATTTTAATGCCTGTAAATGAAAATAAAGTGCAGAAAAAATGAAAATAAAATGCAAAAGAAAAATGAAATGCATTCAGGGTGATGCAATCCTATTATGACAAAACCAAAGCTAATGAGGTTTCCATGCATGCAACCTAACCTATTGAACCTGCAAAACACGCACAATATAGATAATTTAAGTGCTAGTCTCTGGGGTTTTAACTGTGATTTTAGATTTAGACATTCGCATGAAGCAACCAAGAGAACTTGCATTAAACTTCACCTATAAGCCTAGAAATCTAAAAAGGGGAAAGATAAACATTTAATCCTGCATGCAGAAAATAACTCCTTTCTTGCCAATGAGATGCAACTCTCTAAATTTTTTGTATTAAAAATTGATCATTTACAATAAAAAAATCTCTAGTTTTCTCAAAACCAGAAAAATGGGAAGAAAAACACTCCAAAGCAAGCCCAGAATGGCTTCTCACCTTCGGCACTGCAACTCTACTCGCAGCGGTTTTTGACCTTTGTACCAATCTGTGCCTCTACTTTTATACTTTCTGGCAATGCTCTCTGTTTCACCCTGTGACGCTTCACTTTATCTTCCAGATCTCTTCGTTTCACCTTCCTTGCCTTTTCGTTGTTTTTGACTTTATGTTCGACATCGAGACGCTTGATATTCTCTATGAACTGTAATGCTTCTGTAGCCCTTACACCTTTATGCCATGTGTTCTGCGCTTTTTTGCATGTTTCGTAATGGCCCACCGTGAATCGCAACAAAAAATAGCATGTCGTGATATCACGACATTTTTCTGTCTGTAGCTTTGTTCTTCCACTTGCACCGTGAAAATGAGACATGTCATGATATCGTGACATTTTTTTGCCAGCAGCTTAACTCCCCTTCATGCATCGCAAAAATGAGACATGTCGCAATATCGCGACGTTTTTCTGCCAGCAGCTTAACTCCCCTTCATGCATCGCAAAAATGATACATGTCACGATATCACGACATTTTTCTCTTTCGGGCCGCGAGGATGCAACCTGTCGTGAAATCGTGACGTTTTTCTATTTCAGGCTGTGCAGATGCAACTTGTCGCGAAATCGTGACATTTTTTTGTTTTGGGCTGTCTCGCTGCACTTAGCCGCAAAAATGCGACATGTCACAAAATCACGACACCTTTTCATTTTGTACCATCTTGCTGCTTTCTATCATGAAATTGTGACGCTTTTTTCTCTTTCGTACTGCTCTCGCTGTTCTTGGCCGTGAAAATGCGACATGTCACAAAATCGCGACATATTTTCCTTCTGTACCATCTGGCTGCTTTCTGTCACGAAATCGTGATGCTTTTTCGTTCCGTACCACTTGGCTGCTTGGAGCCGTGAAAATGCAACTTGTCGCGATATCACGACGTTTTTCCTCTACGTTCATTTTGGCTGCTCCATGTTGCAAAACTCCGACATGTTGCGATATCGCGACAACTTTAGTGCCTTGCCCTATTTGACTGGTTTGACCGTGATTTTTTGACATGTCGTGATATCGTGACATTTTTTTATTTTGTCTTCTCTCTCCTCTTTGACCTGCGATTTCACGACACGTCGCGATATTGCAACAATTTTCTATCAACACTTCTTCTTGTTGTTTTGACTGCGACTTTACAACATGTCGCAATATCGTGACAAATTTCCATTTTGCTGCATTTTTTTACTCTTGGCCATGAAAACGTGACATGTCGCGATATTGTGACAACTTTCCATTTCTAGCTACGACAGAGCAACATGTCATGATATCACAACAACTTTTCATTTCTAGCCACGACGGAGCAACATGTCGCGATATCACGACAACTTTTCATTTTTGGTCGCGACGGAGCAACATGTCGCGATATCGTGACAACTTTTCATTTCTGGTCGTGACGGAGCAACATGTCGCGATATCGTGACACTTTCTTTTTCTTGCTATATTTTGCTCTTCCTTTGATTTTTTAGCATCTGGGCCACTACGGTATTCTTTGAAAGCATGCAAAAAAGGTGGGTCCCCAATTTTGGGGTGTGTTGTGGATCAGCCACAACAAGACTATTGTTATCTAACCTTTAAATGACACAAGAGGAACTTGTTGTGAGTGAGACAGGTTTTGAAGACATACCTCCATAAAATAAAAAAGGTATGGGCACATCATCCTTTGTTTTAAGTGTTAATGTTGTAGAACATAAGGTGGAGTGAAAAGGATTGTTTGATAGGCATTGTTGGAAATATTTGAGCGAATCTTAAATACTTCATTGTTGAATGTTTTGAGAACATTTGAGATAGATATTATGAATTATTTGAGTTAGGGTTTGAGACCTTCATTGTGCTCTTTATTGGAATAAGTATGAAACATTTGGTTAGGGTTTGTAAGCAAGTTGTGCTTCATTGGTTGAATGATTGTGTGAAACTCTTGAGCATTGGTTTTGAGTAATACTGGAAGTGAATCAGGAAGATAGGTGTCATGTGCTATACTAGATCTATATTTAAAAGAAAAATAAAAGTAAGACATGTGGAAGTGAAAGAATTAATGATTGAGTAGAACATATTGATTTTTTTATAGAGTACATCATTATCTATATGTTCCAGAGGTTAAATGAATTTTGGATAGAATATGTCTAAATTGCTTCAAGTTAAAGGAATTATTTTGAATATTATACAAATCATTTGATAGAATTATTGAGCAAATATTTGATATTGATTGAGCATATCTTGTGAGATGTTTTGAGCACGTGTTAGAGTAGTTTTTAACATGTGCTAAAGCATATTTGAGCAAGTCTTGGTGAAGACTTGAGAGAATATTTGAGCAAGTCTTGGTGAAGACTTGAAGATAGATTTGAGCAAGTCTTGGTGAAGACTTGAAGGCATATTTGAGCAAGTCTTGTGAAGACTTGAGATAGCATTAAGAGTAGGTTTGATTTGTTCAAGCTTTGTGTTAAGGCTTGGGGAAGATCTGAACAGAGTTGATTGGTGATTTTTTCAAGCTTTTTGTTAAGGCTTGGGGCAGATCTAAACAGAGTTGATTGGTAATATTTTCAAGATTTATGTTAAGGCTTGGGGAAGATCTAAATAGAGTTGATTGGTGATTTTATCAAGATTTGTGTTAAGGCTTGAGGATAGAGTTGAGACAGATATTAGTGTAGATTTATGAGCATATTTGTGAGCAGAGTTAGAGCAGATTTGTACTAGACTTGGGATAGAGTTTGGTGCATAGTTGAGATAGAGTTGAGAACAAGCTTTGAAGGTGATAGAGTAAATAGGACATTAGTCTCTAGTGGATATATATCAATTAGCTATTGTAGTGGGGACAAAGGTATCCTATGGAGAGAGATCCACAAGACAAAGCAGTGGGGGTAGAAGTCTTCTAGAAGATCACCAGCCAGAGTAGACGGGATAGAGTTCTCTTGTGGATAGAGTTCCATGAATCAGAGCAAGGGGAAATAATTCTCTTGTGGATAGAGATCCAAAAACTAGAGCAAGGGGAAAAATTTATCCTATGGAGTGTGATCCATGAACCTATTGGGAAGAAAGAGTTCTTCCATAGAGAGAAATCCACCAACCAGTTGAGGAGATAGAGTTCTCCTGGATCAAGTTCCACAAACCAGAGAAAAGGGGAAAAGTTATCCTATGGAGATAGATCCATAAATTAGAGCATAGGGGATTGGTGTCTCCTTTGGACATAGGTCCATAAATATTGTAATAGGGAATTGATTCCCAAGAATATTTGTTGAGAAAATTAGTAGAAATATTTTCTTCATGGAGTAGCCCACATTGGGTGAACCATGTTAAATTGGTGTCTCTCTTGTGTGTGATGATTTGTACATTGATTTGATTACTACTATTTATATTGCCATTGATAATATTGGATAATATTGTTTGGGAAAAAAAAGTAAAAGTTGCTATTATAATGTTCACCCCCCCTCTCAGTATAATCATGTGTTCTTTAGATGTTAATATTGGGATAGTAGGAGAACCAAGAATAGTTAGGATAGACAGGGCATTATCAGATAAAGAAAAGAGATAGTATATCCAATACCTAAGGAAAAATAGGGATAGTTTGGCCTGGAGTTATGATGATTTGAGAACTTTTAATATTGATGCCATGACCTATATTATCCCCCTACAGGAATATACTAAACCATTCAGGTAGAAACAAAGAAAATTCAATCCCACCCTACATCCTATCATGCAAAGAGAGGTACAAAATATTTTAAATGCAAAAATAATAAAAAAAGTCTGATTTTCATCCTAGATAGCTAATTTGGTCCTTGTCAGAAAAAGAAAGGAGAAATAAGACTATGTCTTGAATTTAGAAATCTGAACAGAAATTCCCTCAAGGATAAATACCCTCTCCCTAATATGGAACAACTTTTAATTTGATTTTTGGTCTCAAAAACAAATTGTGAAATCCTTGTCTATGCAAATTCGTCGGGTCCTTTATGTTTTATTTTCTTTATTTTTGGTTACACCTAGTCAACCCAGATATTTTTAAGTTCTCAGGCCAATACATGAAATTCCATCATTCATTCCCCTATCCTAGTTAGAGCTGATTTTGGCCTTGTAAACAATCCCACCTTTGTTACCCGAAGTTTCAATTTTGGACTAGAATATTTTCCTTTGATCCTAGCAAAGCGTTCAAAATTTTTTGTGTCATGCACTCCATTTCTAGTGGAGTGCACGAAGGTCTTAAGGGGTATGTGAAGCCGTGTGCCCCACTTTTGTGTTGTACATCCTACTTCTAGTGGATTGCATGAAATTTTGAAGGGTGCATGAAACCATGCGCTCCATTTTTGGGGTCATATGCCCTGCTTATAATGGAGTGCACGAAGGTCTTTAGGAGCACATAAATCCATGTGCTCCACTTTTGTGTTGTGCACTCCACTTTCTATGGAGAAAATGAAGGTCTTTAGGGGTGCATGAAGCCATGTGCTCCATTTTTATATTGTGCACTCCACTTCCTATGGAGCGCACAAAAGTCCAAGGGGGTGCACAAATCCATGCACCCCACTTTTGTGTCATGTGCTACACTTTCTATGGAGTTCATGAAAGTTCAAAGGGATGCATGAAGTCGTGTACCCCATTTTGGAGTCATGCACCCCACTCCACATGGAGCGCATAAAATTTCAAAGGGTGCACAACTTGTCATGTGCTCCACTTCCAATGGAGTGCACAAAAGTTCAAAGGGGCATGTGAAGCCACATGCTCTAGTTTTGAGTCATGCGCACCACTCCACATGGAGTGCATGAAAGTTTGAAGGGCACACAAACTTTGTGTGCCATGCTATGAGTTGTGCAACTACTTTTAGTAAAGCAAATAGGTGAATTAAAGGTGCACAAATTTTGTGCACCTCCTCTTAAAGTTACGCACTCCAAATTTAAAGAACACAAGCACACCCTACCTAAACCAATGAGAAAAATATACATGGGTGGCTTTGATTCCTCCCTATGAATATCCAACTAAGCAGATTAGAAAGGCTTCCAATCAACACCTGATAAAATATTAATTCATGTGCCCAACCCCCATGGCATGACGTAGCCAATAGGAAAGTAGTATTTTACCTAATGCTATTAATGCAAGCTCTTTAAAAGGAAGATGGTGAAATTCTCTCGTAACATAAATGAGAGTGGATTGAATAGGTGTATGTAGATTGCATTTCAAGTACCAGTCACAAAGGTGAATTGATCTAGTGAGTGATTGAGAGAACACTGGTGCATAAGAACATCCACAGTCCACAATTGCCCAACCTAATGATTTCAATGAGCATAGCCGCAACTGGGGTAACAGATGTGAAAGCCTAAATTAGATAATTAATAGGGGTTTGGCCAGTGGCTAGGAGAACATAAAGGGATAGGGACCCAAAGGTACTAAGTGACTAGCCCATTTCAAATAAAAACATCATGCCAGACCAACAACAAGAAGTGGAGAATGTGACGATATAAAACTTTGACCTGATGGAGGAGGATAATCAACGTCACCCTACTCTACTAAGGGTATTGTTCATGAGGTCATAGAGAGATAGCCATATCTAAAGAATAAATGGAGAATGAACTCAATGACTATGGGTTTACGTTGAAAGAGTTTTTCCAAGCACCCAGTATTAAAGACTTTGTCTTCAATAGAATACAAGAATTTGACTTCGATCAAAATATCAAGCTGACAAAGCAGTTCACTTCTTTGGTTGAAATGGTGGACTACTTATGTGTAATATTGAGAACACCATGGAATGGTCTATGGAGCAGGAGAATAAAATCACACAAGATGTCAACTTATTAAAGTTCACATTAACCTTTCATGATGAGGCATGGGTCTATATTGACCATAATTTGCAAAATCTTGGAGATGGAGTAGTGGTGATAAAGGGACCACAAGGTGATGCACTCAGTAACACCCAAAATGAAGTGGGTTCTAGTGCAACAAAGGAGGCACCAGATCAAAGAACTATGGAGCCACCTTCTCAAGGTGGTGAGGATCTTGGAATGCAACAATAATAACCATAGGGGCAAAGGACTTGGCCACCTATCCATTTTTTCTTCTGCCATAGTTTTGTATGAAACTAGAAATCAGGCCAGATGGAGGTCCAATGAGGAAACTGTTACAGTATAACTTGATCGCTAAGCCCTATATATAGAAGAACATGGTGACAATGACAAGTTTTATCAAGCCTTAGAGAGCAAAAATCTAAGTCCAGGTATAGTCATGTTCTAGAGTTAGTCATATTTCCTTTTTTGTGTGTGTTTTATCCTTTTATCTCTCACATTGCCTTTTCCTCCACCATTATTCAGGGACTGTCCAAGAAGCTCTATCCATTGAGATTATTTCCTATGGATGCACTATAGTTGGAGACTCACATCATTGTAATCAGGATAGAGAGAAGCATCACTCCATTATAATATTTGATTGGAGGTGCCATTGTAACTACTGTCATATAAGACCCAAGCATTCTTCCAAGCATTTCATATGAAAATTTTTTTATGAATATAAATTCCAACTTTGTTCCTGGCATTTCCAGTGTGCATGGTTTATGTGTCTTTCTTATTTACATATTAAAAAAA
The DNA here is from genome assembly GCA_028583015.1 of Wollemia nobilis. NCBI lineage: Eukaryota > Viridiplantae > Streptophyta > Pinopsida > Araucariales > Araucariaceae > Wollemia > Wollemia nobilis. The sequence goes on along the minus strand of JAQPPZ010016879.1, from coordinate 10,621,322 downwards.
TCTAAATGTGTGAATGACACTTTCCCTTTCTAGTTTAATCGTTCTCTTTGATTAGATCATTTGAATGAATTTGGATGAACTAGTTCTTGTCTCCTGTTATTTTATTTATTCATGAAATTTATATATCCGCTACAAATAACCAATGGATATGGCATCGGTCTAGTCATAATATTCTAAAAGTTGCTTGGATTGGTAAAAAAAGAACAAAAAACTGATGTAATATCATTAAATATAGTAAGACATGGATTATAATATCATAATAGCAAATATCCAAACCTAGTCTGTCTAGAGTCTTATAGATAATATTTTCCTAGGTCAAAGAGATAGATCCACAAAAGTCTACAAACTAGCTATGACTCTCGGGATTCCTATGACGTGACATGTTTTAAGGAGGTAAGTAGGAAATACCCAAAACAAAAGGCTTTCTCCTTTAATGTATATAACTATTTCTACATATCTTTTCCTTGGATTTCTATTGAGCAAGGTGCAGCAAATAGTATTGTCATTGTTGTCAACACAATCAGACAGATCTGTTGATGCAGTGGATAGGAAGTTCAAAATCTAGTCAGATGCAGAAATCAAGAGTTCAAAGGTTACTCAGAGTATGTACAGTGATTCTCCAAGAAGACCGAAGTGGACCACTTGCAAAAGATCAAAGAAAAAGACAAGAAAAGTGTCATGATATCGCAACATATACAGTAGGCAAGAAAAACTGTCACGATTTCGTGACATGTTAGAAGAGAGAGAAGAAGAAAGAAAAACTGTCACGATTTCATGAAATGTTGGAAGAGAGAGAAGAAGAAAGAAAAACTATCATGATTTCACGACATGTTGGAAGAGAGAGAAGAAAAAGAAAAACTGTCACGATTTCACGACATGTTGGAAGAGAGAGAAGAAGAAAGAAAAACTGTCGTGATATCGTGACAAGTTGGCAAGAAAGAAAAACTGTCGCAATATCGTGACATGTTGAGAAGCAAGCAAAACTATCACGATTTCGTGACATATTGCAAAAGAGATAGTACGGTAGAAAAAGTGTCGCAATTTCATGACATGTTGAAAGAAAATGAGGCAAGTAGAAAAAGTGTCACGATTTCGCAACATATTGCAAGGAAGGTTGTACGGATGAAAAAGTGTCGTGATTTCGTGACATATTGCAAGGAAGGTTGTACAAACAAAAAAGTGTCGCAATTTCGTGACATATTGCAAGGAAGGTTGTACGGACGAAAAAGTGTCACGATTTTGCGACATGTTGTAGGAGAGAGAGTCCGAAAGAAAAAGTGTCGCGATTTCGTGACATATTGCAAGAGAGAGAGTCCGAGAGAAAAAGTGTCATGATATTGCAACATGTCGGGTTTTCACGACCCGAAGGCAAGAAAAAGCGCTAAGGAGAAAAAGTGTCACGATATCGCAACATGTCACATTTTTGCGACCCAAAGGCAAGTAAAAGCGCTAAGGAGAAAAAGTGTCGTGATATCGCGACATGTCGCATTTTTGTGACCCAAAGGCAAGATAAAGCGCTAAGGAGAAAAAGTGTCGCGATATCGGGACATGTCGCATTTTCACAACCCAAAGGCAAGTTAAAGCGCTAAGAAGAAAATAGTGTCGCAATATCGTGACATGTTGTATTTTCGTGGGCCAAAGCAAAGAGAAAGAGGAGAGAGAAAATAGTGTCACGATATCGCGACATGTTGTATTTTTGTGGGCCAAAGCAAAGAGAAAGAGGAGAGAGAAAATAGTGTCACGATATCGCGACATGTGTTTTCGTTGGTTGAATTTGAGAAGAGTAGCAAGGAGGCAAAAGTGTCGTGATATCGCAACATGTTATGTTTTCGCGGGGCCAAAGCTAAGAAACAGAGCAAAGGAAAAAGTGTAGCGATATCGCTACATGTTGTATTCTCATGGGCCAAAGTTAAGAGAAAGCGTACGAAGGAAAAAGTGTAGCGATATCACTACATGTTGTATTCTCGCGGGCCAAAGCTAAGAGAAAGCGTACAGAGGTGAAAGTGTCGCGATATCGCGACATGTGTTTTCACGACAATAGCAACAAAAGAGTTATAGGGGCAGTTGAAGTCGACGAAGACCGATGTTAGCCGATGAAGATTAGGGTTTGCAGCCGACTATGATTAGGGCTACAGCAAACTAATATTAGAGTTTTTCATAATGAAAATGTTGTTATAAAAGCATGGCTATTTGGAGAATGGAGTGTCATCATCGATATCGTCGAATGCATGTCAAAGTGTGAAATGTGGTCGTAAGAGCGTAGAAGCGATGAGATGATGGTGAAGTGCACAAAGTGAGTGAAGAAGTCATGTCGAATTGTTCTAAGTGCGTTTGTGAGTGTGCAGAGAGAGCAGAGTGCACAAAAGGGAGAAGATGATCATGAGGTTCGATTGTAGTGAAGCAGAGTGTGCGAAGTTCAGTCGTAGTGCACAAAGAGGGAGAAGACGATCATGAAGTTTGACTATGACAAAGCAGAGTGTGCAAAGTGATTATGCAGAGTGATCAGAGTGCACAAAGAATGCAAAGGTGAAGTAGACCAGTCAGAGTCTTGTAAAAGTGAATGTATCTTACTATTAAAACCAAAGATTTAATTTGAAGTCCAGGTTGGTGCTCCTTCCAGTTGGTGCTGGTAAATCAGGGGTTGGTGCTCCTTCCAGTTGATGCTGGTAAATCAGGGGTTGGTTCTCCTTTCTGTTGGTGCAGATAAATTAGGGGTTGGTGCTCCTTCTAGTTGGTGTTGGTAAATTAATTATAAAGTTGGTGCTTTGCAAAGGCTAGATTTGGATGGTAGTCCAAGCAGTCCTTTTTGATGAGTAGCCACATTGGTGAACCTCTTTAAATCTTGTGTTGTGTGATGTTCTCTTGTGATACTTGCTTTATCTATTTTTAAGGTTTCATTATTTTAGTTTTAAGAGCTATAAATTTAAGTTTAAAAGTCTACACTGATTCACCCCCTCCCTCTCAGTGCCATTGTAAGAATAACAATTGGTATCAGAGCCAGGTTCCCTTCGAAGGCTAAATCAGTCAAGGTTGATATTGGATTAGTATGCAATGGGTAAGAAGAATAGATCCTCCTCCAAAAGGGCATATCAATTAGTTTCAGTTCCTGTGGAAGAGAAAATTGAACCAAAAAATGTTGAAGACTTCTCATCAAACCAAGCACCTTTGTTTGATGGAACAAATTACATGATCGGGAGAATCAGGATGAAAGTATATCTTTATGCTTTGGGATACGACATCTGGGATTCAATAGATAGTGAATACACAATACCCATCACTCCTCCAACCGATGTTGTCGATAAGAATCTATTTGAGAATGACTCAAAAGCAAATGATGTTATCAGGTGCGGTTTAGTAGACAGTGAACTGGTAAAGATCATGAGTTGTAAAACAGCAAAAGAAATATGGAACAAACTGAAGAGTATTCATGAAGGAGACGATGAGATCAAGGAGGCTAAATTACAAACACATCAAGCTCAGTTCGAAGCCGTAAAGTTGAATGACGATGAGAACATAAAAGCATATATGTTGAGAGCTAATGAAGTCCTAGAGGATGATTCTGAAAAGGAAACAGGTGGAGATATTTTCTTAACACTCGAAGAAGAAACAAAAAAGGAACAGGAATGTGATGAAGAAGAAATTGATGGAGAAATAAATTTGAAAGAGGAATTACTTGCAGCTCTGGATGATTTGAAGATAGAAAGAAAAAGGAATAAGAAAATCTCAAGAAAGCTTGAAGATGCAAATGAAATAATAACCAGTTTGAAAGTACAGGTAGAAGAATTCAAAAGGATTGAAGAAAATCTCAGGTCACAGTTCAATGAGAAAGAGATTGGTTGCTACAAACAAGAGGAAGAGATTGTCTTATTGAAGGAACAACTAGAAGAGGCCAATACAAATATCAAATTCGAGAAAAGCACAAAGTTGCTAGATAAAATGATAAGCCAACAAAGAAGCTCCATGGATAGGCATGGTATTGGATATGAAGCTGAACAACCTTCGTCTTCCAACTCTGCAGAGAATAAGAAGTTCACTGTTGAAGGACCAAAGCAAGAAAAGCTTGAAGCTAAATTTTCAAAAGGAAGAAAATATCAAAGGAGATCTACAACAAAGCAACCACAACAAAAGAGGTTCTATCACTCTCACTCTATTCATAATAATACTTTTAATGGCTATTGTTTCAGATGCAATCAGTATGGTCATAATGTAAAATTACGAAACTAGTTTTTCATATTTCAGCAGCCTGTTAAATAACATTTACACTGTCGGGAATAGCACACCGGCTGAACCAGAATTGTTACATCAGTTGTAACAATGAGCTACATAATGAATAGAGACAAATAGATTGTTAAGTACGCTAACATCCCCCTTTATTACATTATTTGGGTAATGTAATAACTAATAGCTATACTAAACTACTAACATCCCCTTACATTATTTTGCAATACAAAGTGAGCTGCGAAACAATTCAAATTTGACACGTCCAAGTGCCTTAGTGAAAATGTCTGCAACTTGAGCATCGGTGGGAATGTGCTGAAGCTGAATTCGGTGCTTTGGAACTTCATCTCGAATGAAATGACATTGTGTGTCAATGTGCTTTGTTCTTTCATGATGGACTGGATTCTTGACGAGGTTCAGAACACCCTGATAGTCGCAAAACAAGTGTATTGGAGATTTTGATGGATGGCCCATACTTGTCAGAATGCGACGTAACCATATCACTTCGCACACAGCTTCACGTGCGATGCGATACTCTGCCTCTATTGATGAAATAGCAACCACCTGTTGCTTCTTGCTATGCCAAGAGATAGGACCGGATCCCAGATGAAAAATGTATCCAGAAGTTGACTTGCGATCATCAAATGATCCGGCATAGTCGGAGTCCGTGTATCCTTGCAAGAAGAATTTGTTGTTCCTCTTGTATTCTAGGCCATATTCCATAGTACCACGGACATAGTGAAGAACACATTTTTTTGCTTTCCAATGAGTGGTCTTAGGCTCCTGCATGAACCTCGAAATATAGTTGACAAAAAATACGAGATCTGGCCTAGTATTGGTCAGATATATGAGACTCCCAATCAACTATCGATAGAAAGTACCATCTACCTGAGGTGAATCATCATATCATGATAACTGAAGTCCATTCTCCATCGAAGTTGCCATTGGCTTGCAATCAGTCATGAGATATTTTTCCAGCAATGTCTTGGCATATTTTTTCTGAGACACTTTGATGGAGTGCTCCTTCTGGCTGAATTCCAGACCAAGACAATAATGGAGAAGTCTAAGATCTGTCATCTCAAAATATTTGCACAAGTTTCTTTTGACAGTAGAGATCATTGTTTTTGAACTCCCTGTAATGAGCAGATCATCCACATAGAGTACAAGCAACACTATCTTAGAACCCTGTTTCTTGAAATAGAGGTTTGCATTTGACGAACATCTCTTAAATCCATGCTACATAAGGTGATTGTCCATTTTTATATACCAAGCTCGAGGAGCTTGTTTCAGACCATATAAGGATTTGACCAATTTGCAAACCTTCTGCTATTGGCCTTCCACTTCAAATCCTTCTAGCTGAGTCATATAGACTTCTTCTTGGAGATCACCATTTCGAAAGGCACTTTTGACATCCATTTGGTGAACTTTCCACCCATATTGTGCTGCCATAGCACACATAACTTGAATTGTGGTCATCCAAACAGTAGGTGCAAAATTTTCCTCATAGTCAATGCCTTCCTTTTGAGCATAGCCCTTTGCAACAAGACAGGCATTATGCTTATCAATTGTTCCATCTGCCTTGTACTTTACTTTATATATCCATTTGCAGCCAATGGGTTTCTTTCCATGCGACAGATCAACAAGCTTCCAAGTTTTATTTTTCATCAAAGACTCATTCTATGTATCCATAGCGGCCTTCCACTAAGGCTCACTAAGAGCATCTTGCACTGATGCAGGTTCAAGATCATCTATGGTAGACATGAATGCCCTGTCATCATCAATATCCATATCCTCTACTTCGGTACTTGGAGTTACAAAAAGTTCCTCAAAAGATTGACAAAGATCATCAACCTCACCAGTTTCTTTGGCTTCTTTTTCCTTTTGAGCCATACTACGTGTACGAGGTCTATCCAAGTTCATATTGGGAGGAGTGGATAAATTTGTGTCTCTGATTGTATTTGTACACCATTTAGGATTCTTCTTCGGTGGATTTGAAGAAGAGGTAGAAGGACCTCCTGTCTGTGTTGACGAAGGAATCTTCTCTTCCTTAGATTCCACAATATCTTGGTGTACTTTAGATGTGCTCTGTGATGTGAAAGCTTCATCAAAGACAACATCTCTACTGATATGAATTTTCTTGGTCAAAGGATCTATCAAATGATATCCTTTAGAGTGCTCAGAATAACCAAGAAAAATACATCTCAGTGTTTTCTCATCTAGCTTCTTCCTTTTCTCTTTCGGTATGTGCATGAAAGCGTGACATCCAAAAATACGCAGATGAGATATGGAGGGTTTTCGACCACTCCATGCTTCCTGTGGAGTCATTCCTTTTAGGGCCTTTGTGGGTGCCCTATTCAATAGATACACTACAGTGGTGACAGCTTCTACCCAATGTTGTTGCCCAAGAGTAGCTCCTGTGAGCATATAATGAACCATTTCCATGATAGAACGGTTCCTTATCTCAGCAACTCCATTTTGCTGAGGAGTATAGGCAGTTGTTAACTGTCTCTTGATTCCATGCTTATCTAGGAATGTAGAAAATTCATTAGAGGTAAACTCTCCCCCTCGATCTGAGCGAAGGGTTTTAATAGAAGCTCCTGACTCCTCAACGGATTTCTTGAACTGCTGGAAGAATGCGAAAGCTTCAGATTTTAGTTTGAGAAAGAAAACCCACATCTTTCGTGAGTAGTCATCTATGAATAACTGAAAGTACCTCTTCCCTCCATAACTGTTGGGTGTGAAAGGACTACACAGATCGGTGTGAATTAACTCCAGAGGTTTTCGTGCTCTTGTAGAGCTCTTCTCAAATGGTACTCTATGCTTGCTTTCCCGCTAGCGATCGAGCACACCGGCAATGTGGCGAAAGGGAAGGAAGACCCTTTACCATCTCATACTTGCTGAGCTCAAGTAAGTAGCCAGAACTAAGATGCCCATATCTTTTGTTCCATAGGGAAGTTGCCTCCTTGGTAGAGACAGTCATGACAACATGTGGAGTAGAGATAGCATCTAGTGCAAATAAGTCATGCTTATATGAAGCTATTGCAATCTGCTTACCCTTCCTAGTAATAGTACAACACTTCTTTCCATTCTCAACATGAAAGTTGACAACCATATTTCTATCCAGGATTTGTGTCACTGACAACAAATTGTTGGCCAATCCCGAAACATAGAGGACTTTGTCAATCTGAAACTTGCCATCAGGAAGAGTGATCGAAACTCGTACCCTCTCCCCGAACCCCGTAGGTTTTATCATCAACAATGGTGACAGGTTTGCCCTCTTTGGCCACAAATGATTCAAACCACGATCCGTCGCTGATCATATGTTTGCTAGCTCCGGAATCGACATACCAAACAGGATCCCTCTGTGTGGAATCTGTGGTAGTCATGAGCACCTTGTGTGCCCATTCAGAATCTGAGTTAGATTCTTCAATAGCAACATTCACCTGGGGTTGCTTGTTTTTATTTTGTGGTTTGTTTTGGCCTTTTTGCTTGTTCTTATGCCGTGTCATGGTTGTCTTTCTCACATATCTTGCACCACCTCTTCTTTTGTTGAGGTTGTTTGCCTTTTCCTTTCGTATCCTGTTGAGAATTTCCTCCTTTCTGAAAGTTGCCTCCTTTTTGCCCATTACCTTTCTTCCTAGAACCCTGCCTGTTGGTGTATAGGGCTGTATTGGAAGAATCATCCTTATGAAGTTGGCGTGCCTCCTGTTGTTGAAGCAGATTGACCAAATCGATGTAGGTAATTTTTATTTGAGACACCTAGATGGAGGTTATCAACATATCAAATGAAGAAGGTAAAGCTCTCATCACAAGTGAAATGAGAAACTTTTCGTCCACAGTATCTCCCAAAGAACTCAATTTCTCTTTCAACTCAGACACTCTGCACAGAAAGAGTTCAACTGTTTCACCCTGTCTCAAACTCGAAGTTATGAAGTTGTTGTTGAAGATGAAGAATGGTGGAATCATTCTTTCCATCATAGATGGTTCTAAGGGCATCCCATGCCTCTTTACCACTTGCTTTGTTAGCTATATGAGGTTGCACTTCATCTGAAATAGCAAACAAAATGAGCACCTTTGCTCTACTGTCTTTCTTGTCAAAAGCTATCTGATCTGCGAAAGGACCTGTGGATCCTGTTGTTGGTGAAGGCCTAGTTGCTACTCCAGTAACAATATCCCACAAATCTTCCATTTGGAGAATTGCCTTCATATTATGTTTCCATGGTGTATAATTTGGACCTTTCAATAACTGATGCGGATCAGTCATCAATTTTGCAACAACGGCCATAGTGAAGGTTCCTTATATCACCAATTGGTCCCCCTTTCGATATACCTTTTGCTAGGCCAATATACCATACAAAATACCCGCCCTTACATGAGGGAAACTATAGGTATTTAGAAAGATCAACAAAAATCACCCGCCCTTACGTGAGGGAGACTATAGGTGAGTTTTAGAGATCATACGATACGTGGAACATAAGCGGTACTGAAAGGGAATCGCCTTGTTGATGGCACCTACCATAGAAGATTCTTCTCATGCATGGGGCGTAACTTCCCCTAAACACTATGAAGAATACTTCGTCAGGATTTACGCCTAAACACAAGTGCGATAAAGGGTAGTGGATGGAGTAAAAAAATGCAAAAAATGGCAAACTTATCTCTCCCCGACGATTTATAGAGAACAAGCTCAGACGTCATTGTAGCAGCTATATTAGGCGACGGATACAATAGCCAAATCATGACAGCTTTACCTGTAAGTTCTGGCCAAAGGTATCACAAATACCGAACGCTGCAGTGCAATAAATTGCACGGATGGGTTTTAATTATTTCGGGGACTTAGGGAGTGTTTTGATTTTAATTTTTAATGTTATAGTGCAAAAATGAAATATGCAACATACAACAAAAAAAATGCCCACAAGAATAACCCACTAGGTGTCGGTCACAGCCAAAAATGCACCTTTTACAATTCGCCAAATTGCTTTTTCAGAAAATTACTCACTTTCCCCCTTTGATTTTTTGAAAAAAATATCCCCCCTCTAAAAACAATTCCTTTAACAAAGCATTTTTAATAATTATTATATATTTAAAATTAAAAAAAATAATTTTAATTTATATAGTTTACTTATAAAAAAATAAATTAAAATTAAAATTTTAATTTATAAAGTTAAAAAACTATAGAAAAAATTAAAATTAAAAATTTTAATTAAAAAATAATAATTAAAAAAATAACTTTGAAAAAAAAATTTATACCTTGGGGGGAGTCGGCGGGATTTGAACCCCCGACCTACAGGCTCCCTGAGCCTTACCGCACAGCTCACTGCCAAGTGAGCTAGCGGGCTGATCCGAAAGGATCAGTGGAGCTCCTGTCCTTTATCCTTCCTGTTTGGTCTGCCCGAGCCCTCTTCTGTCATTCTCCTCTGCTGCACACGTCTTCTTCTTCCCTCTGTTTTAAAATTCTCGGGGGTGGCGCTGCATCGGCCTCCTTCCACTCAACGATAGGGGGGGGGATTTAACATGGGGGGGGGGGTGGATTTTATTTTTCACCCCTGCCTTCAACGGGGGAGGCTGGCATCCACACAGCCGTGTCCCTCCTCCTCTCGTTCGCGCGCGAGGGACGTTGCATCCTCCCGTTCGCGCTCTGTCATGGACACGCGCAGAGTCGCGGGGGACGTTGCATCCTCCCATCCGCGCTCTGTCCCGAACATGCACAGAGCTCACGGGGGACGTTGTGTCCTCCCGTTCGTGCTCTATCATGGACGCGCGTGACGCGGTGGCTACGGAGCCGCCTACGCGCAGCTGCGGAGCAGTCTACGCGTGGCTGCAGAGTGGCCTGTGTGCGGCTACAGAGCAGTCTATGTGCGGCTGTAGAGTGGCCTACGCGTGGCTGCGGAGCAGTCTGCGTGTGGCTACGAAGTGGCCTGCGTGTGGCTACGGAGCAGTCTACGTGCGACTGTGGAGTGGCCTACGTGCGGCTACGGAGCGGTCTGCTCTTCTCTGCGCGACAAAAAAGAAAAAGAATTGTTTTTTTTTTCAAATTAATCACAATTGCGTGATTAAAAAATTATGTGCACACAGAAAAAAAATAGCAGCCCGCTCCCAGCTAAAAAACGTAGCAACCTCCAACCTTTCCCTACACGCCTCCCTGCAAAAAAAATCCGTAGCTAGCTCTGATGCCATGTAAAATTACGAAACTAGTTTTTCATATTTCAGCATCCTGTTAAATAACATTTACACTGCCGAGAATAGCACATCGGCTGAACCAGAATTGTTACATCAGTTGTAACAATGAGCTACATAATGAATAGAGACAAATAGATTGTTAAGTACGCTAACACACAAGGCAATTTATTATGGATTGAATAATAAATCATGGAGTTATGCTGGTAGAAATACATCTGCATTTCTGAGTGAACATTATGTACAATGCTTTCAATGTAATGGTCATGGGCACATGGCAAGGTTTTGTCCAAGCACTTTTGTATCTAATCTAAGGCAAAACAGTAGATTTCATCAGACACAAAGAACACAACACAGACAGGGAATAAATCATGTACATAAAAGAAAGGAAAATAATCATTCATCAAGGATGCACAAGAGACAACCACACAAGAGAAATATATGAGTTCATGAAAAGGTGCAAAACAGGGATGTAGTTGAAAAATCCAAGCCCGAGTTCAAGAAAGTTTGGAGAAAGATAGAAGAAAGGAAACCGTGTCTCCTTGGACTGAAGGAGACTACTCCTCTATTGCACTAAGAAACTCCAGGTAGCACATCCTCAGGGGGAGCAATCTTGAAGTTTTATTTTAATGCTCCTATGTATTTGTTTGATTACCTAAGGACAAAAGGCAAGTAATCAGGGAAGTTGTCGTATAGTTATCAAAGTGTGTTTTTAGTTCATATAGTTTGTGGAAGTGCCATGAAGGGTGGTGATTAAATTGAGAGTTGTCCTTATTGGTAGTATTGCTATATGTCATTGTTGTACTGGTGATGGTTCTTACTGCCACTGTCCAAAGTTAAGGATTATAGCAGTTCAGATAATTTGGTTAGTGAAAGAATGTTGCTCTAGCCACATCTATGTGTTTCGATAAATTTGTATGTATTTGAACTACACATTGACGTGAATATTGTTAGATCTATTATGACACTACGGTGAAAAATATTAAAGTCTGATCATTGATTCATGTTTAGCTCATAAAGATGAGCAACTTTGCTTTGTGAATCTTACCTATCTGAGGTCCAGAATTATGAGTTTGAGTAAGGTGCACCATAGTTGGCTGTGAAGTGTTTAACAAAATATTGTCTCCTGTTTCGAACAGTTGAAAGTAAGGTGTGACCAGCGGTGACTATAGAAAACATAGACCAAGTTGAAAATGTAAAAAGGGATTTGGTTGGTGTTGTGATACAGTGTTTGATGCTTGCACAGAGTTGGCAGTAAAATTGCAGTGTCGGTATAGTGTTGGACAAAATTTGGTACAAGTGTGAGTCACTTGTCAATTTTGTTCACAAATGTGAAATCGGTGTTTTTGAATGGGAAGCTTGAAGAAGAGGTTTATATTGAGCAGCCAGATGGTCTCCAGCTTGATGATGATCCCAAATTGGTTTGTAAGTTGAAGATATATGGCTTGAAATAGGCACCCCGAGCATGATATGCAAGGCTAGACAACTATCTTACTCAATAAAGGCTTAAGAAAGGGTGCAAGTTGAACAAGAATGACAAATCTCCACCTGTTGATCAAATCATGTACGGATCTATGATTGGAAGCCTCACGTGCACTGATGACTATCAGACCAGATATTTTATAGGCAGTATGCATGGTAGCATGATTTCAATCTAATCCCAAAGAGACTCATGTGACAACATTATGGTGATTGATTTCTGAAATATCATTGAAGGGAAAATTATTGTTTGTGGTTTCCTTTTTGGAAAGTAGTTGGTTGAATGCATTAAGGTTTTTTGAATTGAGAGTTGTGTTTAACTTTGTGTTATAAGCACAGTGGTTTAAGCCCATTGGTTGTAAAAGAACTTGAGTTAGAAAAGAACATGAGTATCATTGTTATGTGATATTTGTGGTTGAGCATTGTTGGAATTATTTGAGTTTGTTGATACATACTTGGACTAGGGCTGTGTGAGAGAGAGTTGTCACTTGAGCATGATTGATTGAGCCTTTGAGAAGGCCTTTGGGAAATATTTAAGGACAATGTTGGGTCAGATTTCCAAAGCAGATTTGGGCAAGTTCTTGGTGAGATTGCTAGAGAAGATTCGGACAAGTTCTTAGTGAGCTTGGTGGAGCAGATTTGGATAGGTTTTTTATGAGCTTGTTATTCAGCATTAGACAAGTTCTATGTGAGCTTGTTAAGTAGGTTCTATGTGAGCCTATTGAGCAGGTTCTTAGTGAGTCTATTGACTGAGCTTTAGAGGTGACAGAGTACAAAGGATAGAGTCTCAATGGATAGAGATCCAACAACCAACACAATTGAAGATAGATCTGAGTGAGGATTCCTCAAGTGGAGAGAGGTCCACCAGTCAGTGCAGCAGAGAGATAGAGTCTTCTATAATATCACAAGGGTACTATGGAGTATGGGTTATGGTATCCTAAAGATGCATATTGGGTAGGATGTGTAGATGATAGGAAGATTACCAGTGGAGGTGCATTCTATCTTGGAGACAGTTTGGTCACGTAGAACAGTAAGAAACAAAATTCAGTTTCCTTATCCACGGTAGAGGTAGAATATATTATAGCAACAACGTGTTGTATGTAGGAGAAAGTTATAGAAAGTGAGGTTAAGTTGGATTTTCATTCCAACAAAAAATTGTGGAGTGGTAACATTTCCCAAGAATTGACTAGCTACAGGGATCACATTCTCAGGGGGAGCATTTAAGTAGTTGTTTATCTTTTTGCTCATGTTCATGATTTTTGCTAAATGTAATAAATTTTGGCTAAGAATTTTGTGCATGGACTCAGGGGGAGTCTGCAGTAGCCCTTTGGTATTATTATCAAAGGGGGAGAAGAATTACAGGAAAATTGCACATGTGTTGCCAATAATTCCAAAGGGGGAGATTGTTGAGCAAGGTGCAGCAAAAAGTATTGTCATTGTTGTCAACACAGTCAGACAGATCTGTTGATGCAGTGGATAGGAAGTTCAAAAGCTAGTCAGATGTAGAAATCAAGAGTTCAAAGGTTACTCAGAGTATGGACAGTGATTCTCTAAGAAGACCAAAGTGGACCACTTGCAAAAGATCAAAGAAAAAGACAAGTAAGAAAAGTGTCACGATATCGCGACATATACAACAGGCAAGAAAAACTGTCATAATTTCATGACATGTTAGAAGAGAGAGAAGAAGAAAGAAAAACTATCGCGATTTCATGACATGTTGGAAGAGAGAGAAGAAAGAAAAACTGTCATGATTTTGTGAAATGTTGGAAGAGAGAAGAAGAAAGAAAAACTATCACGATTTTGCGACATGTTGGAAGAGAGAGAAGAAGAAAGAAAAACTGTCACAATTTCATGACATGTTGGAAGAGAGAAGAAGAAAGAAAAACTGTCATGCTATCGTGACAAGTTGGCAAGAAAGAAAAACTGTCACAATATCGTGACATGTTGAGAAGCAAGAAAAACTGTCGCGATTTCATGACATATTGCAAGAGAGATAGTACGGTAGAAAAAGTGTCGTAATTTTGTGACATGTTGAAAGAAAAAGAGGCAAGTAGAAAAAGTGTCATGATTTCACGACATATTGCAAGGAAGGTTGTACGGACGAAAAAGTGTCGTGATTTCATGACATATTGCAAGGAAGGTTGTACGGACGAAAAAGTGTCGCGATTTTACGACATATTGCAAGGAAGGTTGTACGGACGAAAAAGTGTCACGATTTCGCGACATGTTGCAGGAGAGAGAGTCCGAAATAAAAAGTGTCATGATTTCGCAACATATTGCAGGAGAGAGAGTCCGAGAGAAAAAGTGTCGCGATATCATGACATGTTGGGTTTTCGTGACCCGAAGGCAAGAAAAAGCGCTAAGGAGAAAAAGTGTCGCGATATCGTGACATGTCGCATTTTCATGACCCAAAGGCAAGTAAAAGTGCTAAGGAGAAAAAGTGTCACGATATCGCGACATGTCACATTTTCACGACCCAAAGGCAAGATAAAGCGCTAAGGAGAAAAAGTGTCGCAATATCGCGACATGTCGCATTTTTGCGACCCAAAGGCAAGTTAAAGTGCTAAGAAGAAAATAGTGTCACAATATTGTGACATGTATTTTCGTGGGCCAAAGCAAAGAGAAAGAGGAGAGAGAAAATAGTGTCACGATATCGCGACATGTTGTATTTTCGTGGGCCAAAGCAAAGAGAAAGATGAGAGAGAAAATAGTGTCGTGATATCATGACATGTTGTGTTTTCATTGGTTGAAGCCAAGAAGAGTAGCAAGGAGGCAAAAGTGTTGCGATATCGTGACATGTTATGTTTTCACGGGGCCAAAGCTAAGAAACAGAGCAAAGGAAAAAGTGTAGCGATATCGCTACATGTTGTATTCTCACGGGCCAAAGTTAAGAGAAAGCATATGGAGGAAAAAGTGTAACGATATCGCTACATGTTGTATTCTCATGGGCCAAAGCTAAGAGAAAGCATACGGAGGTGAAAGTGTCATGATATCGTGACATGTGTTTTCGTGACAACAACAATAGAATATTTACAGAGGCAGTTGAAGTCGATGAAGACCGATGTTAGCCGATGAAGATTAGGGTTTGTAGCTGACTATGATTAGGGTTACAACCGACTAAGATTAGAGTTTTTCATCATGAAAATGTTGTTATAAAAGCACGGCTATTTGGAGAATGGAGTGTCATCATCGATATCATCGAATGCATGTCGAAGTGTGAAATGCAACCGTAAGAGCACAAAAAGCACAGAAGCGACGAGATGATGGTGAAGTGTGCAAAGTGAGCAAAGAAGTCGTGTCAAATTGTTCTAAGTGCATCTATGAGTGCGTAGAGAGAGCAGAGTGCACAAAAGGGAGAAGACGATCGTGAGGTTCAATCATAGTGAAGCAGAGTGTGTGAAGTTCGATCGTAGTGCATAGAGAGGGAGAAGACAATCATGAAGTTCGACTATGATGAAGTAGAGT
This sequence comes from Wollemia nobilis, assembly GCA_028583015.1. Taxonomy (NCBI): domain Eukaryota; kingdom Viridiplantae; phylum Streptophyta; class Pinopsida; order Araucariales; family Araucariaceae; genus Wollemia; species Wollemia nobilis. The sequence goes on along the minus strand of JAQPPZ010016879.1, from coordinate 10,605,986 downwards.
GTGCGAAGTGATTGCACAGAGCGAGCAGAGTGCACAGAGAATGCAAAGGTGAAGTAGACCAGTCAGGGTCTTGTAAAAGTGAAGGTATCTTATTGTTAAACCCAAAGATTCAATTTGAAGTCCAGGTTGATGCTTAGAATTAGGGGTTGGTGCTCCTTCCAGTTGGTGCTGGTAAATCAGGGGTTGGTGCTCCTTCTAGTTGGTGCTGGTAAATCAGGGTTTGGTGCTCCTTTCTGTTGGTGCAGATAAATCAGGGGTTGGTGCTCATAAAATAATTATAAAGTTGGTGCTTTGCAAAGGCTAGATTTGGATGGTAGTCCAAGCAGTCATTTTTGAGGAGTAGCCACATTGGTGAACCTCGTTAAATCTTGTGTTGTGTGATGTTCTCTTGTGATACTTGCTTTATCTATTTTTAAGGTTTCATTATTTTAGTTTTAAGAGCTATGAATTTAAGTTTAAAAGTCTACACTGATTCACCCCCCCCTCTCAGTGCCATTGTAATAATAACAATTTCTAGGTGAGAAGGTTCACCACTGGCCATGTCCTACAACATTTGGGCAACAAGTTCATCCTCGATTATGCCAATGACTTCTTCATTATTGGATGAACTAGAAATAAGAAATAATGATCTCTTTATCATACTTTTGGTCCTTAGGTAGGTTGTTATCTGAACAGATCTTGACATGCTCTATCCTACTTTCTTATTAAAATATTGAGAAATAGGTGACGGAGTTTGCCCTACCTCCCTTGTTGATTGATCATGAAAGGAGGTAGGCGCCAACTCTGTTGACCCTGATGCCCCTACAGTTGATTGACTATAGGATTAAGGTGCATCTATCACCTCCTGCTATTATAAAATAGTTGTATCTTCTTTAGCTTCTTTAATCAATGCTTCTCTATGTGCTTCTACATGTCTAATTAGGTCTAAAATCAACCCATGGTGTTCTAAAGCAATACTTATCCCTACTGGATATCGGTTGGCCTCATATTTTAGGGCACATGCTAAATAATATGGGATATTGATCTTATCCCCATGTAGTAGATGATTTAGAAAATGAAAATGGTTTGCATTGACCCATGAAAACTTACACGTGCAGGTGAAGAATCGGGCTACTTGCTCAAAGACTTGATTCCATAGGTCTGGTAGGTACTATTTTAGTAGTCCAAAGTGCTTCAAATGTATTTTTGGATGTCCGAAGAACCTATGTGCACATTGTGTATGACTATCATATTTATATGTAGGATCCCCTACTTAAGGGAGACCAGTGACTATAGAAATATGGGTCTCTGTGATTGAAATTTCTAGTTTGTGCATTTCAACAATATTGTCTCTCAAGGATACTGTAAATTCTTCAACTGCTTCAATGTCGTAGTTTTGACTAACTAGGCATAAATAATCCATCCATCTGGTAGCTTATAAATGGCTCTGAACATCCTCATTAATCCTTGAAATATATCTAGGCTCATTATTTTTAGGCAGATGATTCGTGGATTTGCTTCCCATGGTGAATTTATTTCTGGTTTTCATCTGCAATTCTTTTTCTACCTTTCTATATTTCTTTGCAACTTACTATTGCTCATAGGTTCTTTTTTAACATGTTATTTTAACTCTATTGTATTCGTGCAATTAGGCACTTTTCTCACCATAATTAGAAATAATTATAGTAATCTATGCAAAATATCATGAAATTATGTGTTGAATTTCTAATGGATGACTGTTATAACTATTCATCCAATTGATTACTGACATGTGGAAAAATGTAGAGTTGGGTATGGTAATTGGATGGAATTTCTATGGATAACATGATGACACTATCTATAGGAATGTATTTATATGAAAACTATATATATAAAATAGAAAATTGAATACATACCTAAATAGTTTTTTTTGTGTGCATGATGTGTAGACACTGGTGGTACATACAGATTGGTTGTCTCATGATGACGGTGTTTAACGAAATAAATAATGGTATGCATTTTTCCCATGTGAAGAAATTCTTCTCCAAACAAATTATTCTCAGATGTTGCAATTTTATTTTCATTCGAGGTTCCCTGCCAAAACAAATGCAAGAAAATATTAAATTAATATTTGTTGTGGGACGACACACATCCCTCCTTGGAATTTGTTCATTGATTGTCCTTGAATGTACATAAATCTCTAACAAATTTTTTTTTATTCATGATAAGTTTGACTTTGATCATGTGGATGAAATGCTGATGTGGCTTCGAACACTTCCCAATGTAGAAGATTTATTTCTTATACTAGATAAAGGTGCTCATGAGAATAATATTTAGGTGCATTTTCACAAGAAATTAGGAGCCCATTAGAATGGATGTTAGACACCTTTTTTCTAGAAATCGGGCACCTCACTCTAATACACGGGAGACAAGCACTTGTTACAATGAAAGATAGGTGCCTACCTAAATAGGGCATATGTACATACTAATATTACACATATTTTTTTATATGAGGACTCTTCAATAATGGAAGATAGGTGCCTTTATGATATGTAGGAGTCAGATGCATCCCCATCGTTGAAAAGTCAATGTCTACTGATGTGTCCGTAGTTGAGCACTTTTAGTTGATCAGACTTTCAACATTATTCCTTTAAAGACAAAATCCACTTCTACTGTCTTAACTAGCATGTGGGCATTTATCTCCATGAAGACGTAAACATATGTACACGTGTCCAAGCATGGTTATCCCCCTCTATATGGGGATGAATGTACTCTACTAAAATTAAACTTCCTAAAAAGGTAGAAATATGCAGGTTCATGGATCATGTGCCTGATAGGCCTAGCTTTCCTAGGTTACCTACAGATTGCATTTAGGACATCATTCTTGCAAAACAAAAGTATAACTAAAGAAAGAAAATGTGATACTTAAAAGGAATATATTATTTTTGGTTCATGTGGACAAACATGTGTCCACATATTACTGAATTTTTTTTAAAATTCAATTGAGTGGGGTCTTCCTCATACCTATTATAGACTCAATCACATAATTCTTAGGTGCGTGATATGGTCGTAATCGATGGTCATTGACTATCAACATAGTGTTGCTTTCTTCAATAGTTCTAACACACACAACACCATTTGTGATGAGTTCAATCACCCCATATGGCCCCATACAACACTGCATGAGCTTTCCCTTTCTCTCTTGGAACCAAGAATCATACAACAATGCCCATTCTCCCACATTGAATTGTTTTGGTTGGATGTGACGATTATGCCATCGGGATCTCTATTTTTGAATGACTTCTATTCAATGCAAAGCATCACACAAATTTTCATCCAGCTGGTTAAACTGCTTAATTCATTCTTTCTATGCTTCATTCATATTTAAATTTAGTTCTATTGTAGTTTTGAGAGTTCTTATTTCAAATTCTATAAGCATCATAGCATTTTTCCCATATACCAACTAAAATGGTGTAAAACCAGAGGTAGTTTTCCAAGTGGTTCTATAATCCCATACTGCTTCTGGTAATGTCATAGCTCAGTCTTTCCTATGTTGCTACATCATTTTTATGAGAATTTTTTTCAATTCATGATTTGTGACTTCTACTTGCTCATTTGGTTGTGGATGGTAAGGAGTGGTCTTATTGTGCCTGATTTTGTACTACTACATTATTTCTTGGATCAGCTTCAAAGTGAAATGGGGTCCCTGATTAGTAGTGATTTCTCTTGGAATTCCAAATTGCATGAATATGAATGCAAATAGGAAATTTGCTACAGTCATTTCCTTGGATCATGTAATGATTGCACTTCAACCCATTTAGTCACATAATTGATACAAAATAAAATATAACTCTTACCTACTGACTATAGATTAATGTGCCCTACAAAATCTATTCTCCATTTGTCAAATGGCTCAATGTGGACATGTGGTTGGAGTGACATTTCATCTCAAAGAGTTGGTCTACCCATACTCTTTCACTGGTCACATTGACTTACATATTTGGCTACATACTTAAATAATTAAGGCTAGAAATATCCAGCCTGCGATACTTTAAACACAATACTTTTACCTGCAAAATGGCCACCACAAGGTTCATTATGACAAGTTTTAAGAATTGCTACAATATCATTTTCAGCAACACACCTTTTCATGATTTGATCAAGCCCGATTTTAAATAGGTGACTATCAATCCATGAAAAGGCCACACTTCTCTATTAATGTATGTTTTTCATGTGGTGAGAATGAAAAGGATACTCTACCAGTGGCTAAGTAATTAGCCATATCTGTATACCATGGTGTTTGTTGAACATGAGCAAAGAGATGCTCATCTAGAAATTGATCTTTTGTGGTTGTATGATCTGGAGGCATTAACTTGGAAAGAAAATCTGCAACCACATTATTTTACCTGGCTTTCCAACAATTTTTATATCAAAATATTGCAAGAGTAAAAGCCATCTAATAATTATACCACTAATTATAGGTTTATTCATCAGGTATCTAATGGCTAAAAGATTGATATGCACAAAAACCTTGTAACCTATAATATAATGGTAAAATTTGTTAATAGCATGAATGACTGTAAGAAATTCTTTCTCCATGATAGTGTAGTTAAAATTAGCACCTGTAAGATGTTTACTGACATAATAAATATTATAAAAAATTTCACCATATTTTTGTTCTAGTACTGCCCCTATCACATTATTAGACGCATCTGCATATATGTGAAATGGAATGGTCTAATTTGGACCTCTCAATACTGGAGTAGTGGTCAGTCTCTCTTTCAAAATTTGAAATGCCTATTCACGTTCATCTATCCAGACAAACTCTACATCTTTTGACAACAATGTGTTCAAGGGTTTAGCAATTTTTCTGAAATCTGATATAAACCGTCTATAGTATCCAGTTGTATCGCTACAAATTTTTCGCATCCTTACCTTCAGGCTATAGGATACATGCCCAGAAGGAGGATGGGAAAAGGATGTCGCGGTACCTTGGACTGAGAGGACTTGCGAAGGTCTTGCCTCTCAAGGGAGGTGTATATTGGTGATTTTTCGATGGATGGTGGGTTCACTAGGAAACATTTAATGGCAGTTTCCACGCCTAGGTTTGGAATGTGTTTTTATGTGTTCATTTTTAGTCTTAAGCATTCATATCATAGGTTTGGCCAAATGAATCTAAATTAATCTATATGCAAGTGCAGATTTAATGAATACAGAAAGCAAAATTAAGGACAGAAAATAGAGAAATTACAGAAGATTAAAAGCAGAATACCTGATCCAGATGTCTGATGAAGATTCTGATGTTGAAGTAATCAAGATTGCCTCTAATTTGACAAGATCGTCTGAGATCAGACAAGATCGTCTGAGATCTGACGAATTTGTCAGACGAATTCGTCTGAGACCTGCAAATAGAAAAATAGATGCAAAATATAGAAAATGCAACTATGATAACAGAGGGAAACAGCACAAAATAACAGTATGAATACTAAACAATGGTTATGAATAGAAATTCAAACAAATTATGATGTTCAAATGAGAAATTATGATCTTATCATGCAACTTAAGCTATATGGGTGAAATCCAAATGCAAAATAGTAAGAAATAAAGATAAAACTAACTAAAATGCGAAATAAAACAACAAAATGAATAAGAGAAAGTGCAAACTCTGGGCACTGATTGCCCCCAATGTAGATTGCAGTCGAAATCGTCTGGAAGCAGTGAAATCGTCCTGAATTGTGACAGGATCGTCTGATATTTGAACGAGATCGTCTATGATGATATGAGCATGCTCCGACTGAAAATCAATGAGGTCCCTGCAAGAAAACTTCAAAATAACAAATGCAAAATGATGCTCTGGGTATTCTAATGCATGCAAAATCAAGTCATAGAGAAATTCAGCCAGGGGTTGGGAAGGGAAGGTCCTAATGATTAAATAGGCTTAGAGGAATATTTAGGAGGTTGGATATCATCCCTATTTGGGAGATCTCCAATGGGGGAGGGTCTCTAACGGTGCAAACACACTTCTGTCTGGATTAGAGGCTCGTTGGAATAGAAGCTAATTGTGCAAAATCAGTTTTGCGACAAGATCGTCTGGACGTCCTTGTCCAGACGAAATCGTTAGATCTGGGGTGATATCGTCTGATCAGCGACGATATCATCAAATGGTCAAAACAACCTCTAAAAATGGCACAAAAAAGGGGGAAACAGATTACCCGACGGTTAATGGGCGGTTTGGGAGGTTAAATTTTGAATTTAAATTATTTACTAAGGTGAATGTAATTATTACAATTTTGCTGCGCCAATTTTAGGGTGCTACATTTTTCCCCCTCTTTAGCAAGTTTTTTGAAGAAAATGCGTTAAATATGAGTTCTTCTCCATCTACGAGAAAGCAAAAAATTATTCTCATTTTTAGGCGATGATTCTTGGTCGAAACGTACGACAACTTACTATGGTGCCCCCTCCGTGTTTTTACCCAAATCGAACGTTTGAGGTAAAAACGCGGAAAAGCAAAATTATTTTTGAATAAAATTAAAAAATAGGGTAAAACCCTAACTCATTTTTATTGTTCATTTTTACTGGTTTTTAGAGCTCTAAAGCAAAAATGGTGGAGACGATGCACATATCAACAGAGGTCCGGCACGGTCTACGGGTAAGAGTCTAGACTTAACTAGAATGCTTTAATTCAATTTTACATGCTTTTTAGGTAGATTTTAGATGAATTTTGAGCATCGCGGCCGTTTTTGGGCCGTCGACGTCGTTAGGACAAAATCGTCACAATTTCATCAATTTCATCCAAGGGCAAAATCGGTGAAAGGGGGACGATTTCGTCAAATTAGAGATGATTTCGGCTTGCGAAATCGGAGACGATTCTGCTCAAATTTGGGATGATATCGTCCAATAGTGGGCGATATCATCAATTGCATAAAATTGAACTTTAACTTGCATTATTAATTACTTGAATTGTTTATTAATGATTGTTTGTTGTTTCATTGTTTATGTTGCAGAGAGGTTTGCTAAAGAGCAGGGAATAGAAGTATGGAGGTTTGAGAGATGACTTGGCCACTCTTACATAGGCAGAGTGAGATCAGCTGGCATAGGCTGGCTTACAGCATGTGGCAGAAATGCTACAGGTGTCTACAGATATGGGGCTACTGATAGCCCTAGCAGAGAGATGGTATCTGGGTTCCTCATGTTTTCGACTACCGGCAGGGGAGATGACTCCCACTCTAGAGGATGTATGGAGGATTCTAAGAATCCCCATACAAGGATGATTGATCACTCCTACGACCAATCAGGGCCATGCTATGGGACAATTGTGTGGTGACTCGAGCTTCACCCTGGAGAAGGGCAAAGTGAATATCGAGGCACTACGTCAGATGCCTAGGGCATCTAGACTCACACAGGTTCTAGCTGGAGTGGTTGGTGGACTTTTGCTGTGCCACTAGAGCGGGTGTAGGGTGTCGTGGATGCTGGCAGATATGATCTATGACATGTGATACCACAGGTACAGGTTCTCTTGGGGCAGTTACGTACTATGCCAATTGTACAGGATCTTGTATGGGGTCATGTACAAGGGCGGCTGATGTCTGGTGATAACAGCGCTTCTACAGGTTTGGTGCTAGGAGCACATTGCAGTGCGAAGGCCGATAGGGCTTCCTCTGACAGGGGTTGACGGAGAGAGGCCCCAAGTCTTCTACTGGTGGCTCTGAAGAGGGTCACAGCGATAGATCGACCTTCCTATGTCTCAAAGACTATTAGATGACCTAGTCCTAGACCAGATTACCTGGAGGCCATGGAGGGAGCATCCAGGGTGGGTCGAGGATGGACAAGAGTTGGCTCGTGTTAGGTGAGTTTGCTGGCTACGGATGGAGAGGGGAGAGGTGGAGCTCCACCACTATGACCAAGTTTTACGTTAGTTCGGTCTGCAATAGGGGATCCCATCTCTGAGGGATTATGAGTTTTCTCAGACTGTCTGAGATAACACCATAGTTAGCGAGGCTCCAGACATGCAACGGTTCTGGATTCAGGACATAGACGATGCCCCCATTCAGCTAGTGGATGGGGACGACGTAGGTGTAGCTGATGGCTACGATGCCTGGTACACAGGCATCCGCCATCCTCGAATGACGAGGGCTCAGGGTCCGATACATGCAGTCATGCATCAGATAGGGAGGCAGCACTAGGTGGCTATGGAGGTGGCCCAGAGTCATGATGGAAGAGAGCTAAGGAGGCCACAGGCACAGGAGAGGCCACGATAGAGGGAGATGAGGGAGGCGAGACCCCCATCTCCACAGAGGGAGAGGCCACCATCGCTCGATAAGGGCAAGGGCGTTGACACGGGGGAGAGTAGCGAGACCGATACTCTCTGAGCAGAGAGAGATCGTCTCTAGGCACAGGTGCAGACTCTACAGGATGAGGCTGCACGCCACCGAGCTGAGGTGACACAGCTTTGAGACGAGATGACATGCCTCAAGGCACAGGATAAAGGGGTGAGCACTGGGGAGCTGACACAAGCTATTGCCCAACTTACTTTCTACCAGACTTTGTACTATCAGCTAGTGCCAGAGGCAGATAGACTACCCCTGCCAGCCAACATCGTAGATTCGATCAGGATCGGGTCATCGAGGACCTCATCCCGATTGAGGACTAGGACTCACAATACTACTCAGACTACGATGGGGCCACCTCATCCACCTCAGGGCGAGGGAGGAGATGAGGCGAAGAGCTCGAGGGGCTATCGAGGCTAGAGGACTGCACAACTTTGTACAGATTGACATGATAGCATTGTATTATTATTTTTTTGTTGATAGAGGATTGAGTAAGCCGAGGTATAGATTGTGGCATACCAATCCAGTTTTGATGATGTATATATATTGTTGACATATATATGATATGTTTTTGATCATATGACTTGTGTTATGTGTATGTGTATGATGCTTTTATGTTTGATTGATTGATTTGATAATTGGATTGAGGATTCATGAAATTATGTCATTTTGAAAATTTATAATTTTGATGTCATGCGGTAATATTTTAAATGAAATAATTTGATGTAACAAATTGATTGTTTGTAATGTGATGTAATAAAAAATAAAAAGAGACTTCTAACAATAATTTCAAAGGACATTGTCACTATTATAGACCATTTCATGGAGTCGCTGCTCACTCGGTCGTCAAGCTAATCCCAGTATAGAAATATTGTTAAAAGTAAAAGAGTGCTTAAGAGACTATCTTAAGACTTTGGTGCAATGGTGAAAATGATGGTGATGATGGTTTGTTTTTCAGATTTTCATGAAAATAGTATGCATGAAATAATGTTAAAATGATTTTTGCTAGGCATAAATTCCTAAGTGTGATAAAAATTTTAGATAATTCTTTAGGAATTATATCATCATTGCAAAATTGAAGGTTGACATAATGACATGAAATAATGAAAATGTGTTTGCTTTTTAAAAGCATAATTTGTGTAACATAATGAATTAAGTCATATGGTTTTCATGATTTTTAATAAATGGGGAATAAAAATTGTTACAATGATTTGCGCTAGGCATAGAATATGTAGGTATAGACTTATACCATCATCGCGAAAATCAAAAAGAGATAGTTTTATTGCATGGTTGATTTTGTAATAAACAGAAAATATGAAAATGAGGACTTGCGCTAGGCATAAAATTCCAATTTTGGTTTTGGAACTATACCATCGTCGCAAAAGTCAACCAGATATATATGTTTTGATTGTATATTTTGAAAGAAATTTTTGATTTTTCTATTATATAGTTGTCTTTATGGTAAGCAACTATACTTGATTTATTCCAAACAAGTTGCAAAAAGAATATTTCAAAGTATTTTGAAGACAAAAGTTATATTTATAAGGAATCCCATGTGCATATGTGAATTCATTTCCGATCTTGATTTATCATAATGATACACAAAATTTCTCAAATACAAATGTGTGTGCAATTGCTTTGTGCATTTACCAGTTTTGAGCAAGATAATATGATACAAGTGATTTGAAGAAACCAAATAAGTGTTCATTAACCATGATGTAGATGCATATAACCATACTAGACTACTATGTAGGTCGGATTATCAAGAGCTATCTAATCCATAAGCAGACATAGGTCTGTACAAAAGAAGGTCGCTAATGTGACAGACATATCACCACGCTAGGAGTTACCCAAGGCCAAGCAGGTTGGGCACAAACCACCTGTTATGGGGCTTACCTCACAGTTTTCGAATAATTGAGAATTCTAGGGATTCAAGCTCATCAACCCTTCTTTTCTTTTCAAAGGGTAGGGAAAGGGATTTTATTGCTTTCTTGCTTTCTGCTTTCTTTTGAACTTTGCTTCTTTTTCTTTTTGTATTTTTGTTTGCTTGATTTTTTAGATAGTGCTTGAAATATTGCTGTAATGATATAAAAGAACATTTTTCTTTTTTTTCTCTTTTTTTTTTTTCTCTTTTTCTTGAACTTTTCTTTTCTTTTTCTTTGCTAGGGATACTTGCTTGGATTAGCTGTAGAGCAAGGGATTTTTATTTTGGGTAGGGGTGAGCTTGTCCTTTTGCCAATTCTCAAAGATTCTAGACCATGTGCATGATAGGATAGCAGGGGAAACTTTTCGCTCAAGAAATCACGTCTACTATGTAGCAAAACATGGAAATTACAAATATAATCATTTTATTGTGAAAATATGTGCTTGGTTTAAGGACATAACAAGATCAATTCTCTATGCTCAAACTTTATTTAATTAAATTTTGTGAACTTTGATATAAGAGAGATTAGTAATCCTGCCAGATAAAATCAAGATATTTATTGTTGTGAGTGTGCAAGTGAGGGATTCCAAATAAATGCTAATTTATCCAAAATAATTTGAAACATATAACTGCAATAATTGTAAGAAAATATATATAAACACTTTTGAGAAGTTTTTGAGAATTTTGACTCTCTCTTTCTTCTTTATATTATTTTGGTTTCGAAAGAGTCAAGCATATTGCTGTTTTGATTTTTATTCTTTATTTTGTTTTTTTTTTTTTTTTAAATGTAACAAGTGCCATAAATAAATGCAACAAATAGTTTTGAAGATTTTGATGATTATGAATGTTTTTGATGTTTTTGGATTTTATAAATTTGAAAGAAATACAAGATAGTGATTTTGAACAAATATATACATAGATGAAGTGACCAAATTTATACATAGTAACATTTAAGATGCAAAATATTCATGGGTTCTTTAAGTTCTTTACCATATAAGGTAGACAATTTGTATGCTCCTGATTCAAATTTAGCAGTAATAATGTATGGTCCAAGCTAGTTGGGCTCAAATTTACCTTTAAGGTCCTTAGTTGCATTTGTATTTTTTTTATTTTCTTTTAAAACAAGGTCGTCAATCTCAAAGGATCGATGACGAACTTTTTTAGCATATGATCTTTTAAGCTTGTTTTGGTAGGCATAGAGATGCTCCAAAGCATTGATGCATTTTTCATCTAGGAGTTCCAACTGACTGAGTCTGCCAGCATGATATTCATCTCCCACTTCAGTATCTTGAAGTAGCAGAGCCAAAGAAGGAACTTCCAATTCAAATGGAAAAACTGCTTTAGCACCATAAACCAAAACAAATGGTGAAGTTCCAGTGGGGGTTCGAACACTAGTTCGATAGGCCCACAAGGTCGGATATAACTGGATGTGCCGATCACGGCTAGTTTTATTGACCAATATTTTGAGAATTTTGATTAAGGTTTTGTTAGATGCTTATGCTTGACCATTACCCTGAGGATAATAGGGAGTGGACCAGCGATGTTGAATCTTATATTTTTGGCATAATTTTTTAACATCTTTATTTTTGAAACAAGTTCCATTGTCAGAGATGAGATTTGCAGGAATTCCAAACCTACAAATTATTTGATTAAAAATAAATTTAGATACTTATGTACCAGTGTAGGAAGCTAAAGGCATAGCTTTGACCCACTTCATGAAATACTCAGTGGCGGTTATGATGAACTTGTGTCCATTAGATGAAACAGAATTGATTTTGCCAATAATATCTAAACCCCATTTGGAAAAGGGCCAAGGAGATGAAATAGCCTACAGCTCTTGTGCAGGCGCATGGACAAGGTTAGCATGTTTTTGACACTTGTCGCAATGGCACACATACTCATGTGCATCCGTTTCCATGGTAGGCCAAAAGTATCCTATCTGAAAGATCTTTTTAGCAATGACGCTACCACTAAAGTGTCCTCCACAAGATCCATTGTGGGCTTAACTCAAGGCTTATTTAGACTCTTCTAAGTTTAAACATATTAATAGGATACCTTCAAAAGATCTCCTATATAAAGTATTGCCAATTATTACAAATCGACTTGCTCGTCGACGTAATAACCGACGTTGGTTTCTATTAGAATTGGCAGGGAAAGTCCCATTTTGGAGAAAATCAAATATGTCTGTATACCAAGGTTCAGGAGTAGTTTCATTGATTAGAAACACATCCAAAGGCTCTAAGAATGACTTATTTGAAGCGGGTTCCTGGAGTCGACGAAAAATGATAGTGGCATATTCATCATCTAACTCCAAGGGCAGGAGAGATGCAGCTGCGGCCATAGCATCAGCTGCACGGTTGCTAGTTCGAGGAATAGCTTCTAAGGTAACTTGATCAAATAAACTTCATTAATTTGGTTTATAACCAGTTGAGAATCACCAAAAACTAACATATGTTTAATTTTTAGTGCCAAGGCAGCTCGTAATCCAAGGATTAGAGCTTCATACTTAGCAGTATTGTTGGTGCAAGCAAATGTCAATTTGAAGGACAGAGAAATAAGATGTTTTTGTGGGGATATTAAAATAATACCCGCACCAGCCCCACTCATACATCGGGCTCCGTCAAAGTATAAGGACCATTTTTCAATACGGTCTGCCTTTAGTTGAAGGCATTCGTCAGGTTACTCAATGATGAGGGGATGGGTAGACTCTAAGGGTGTAGAAGCTAATTGATCTGCTATGATTTGACCCTTAACAGACTTATGTCTTATGAATGTGAGATCAAACTCGCTTAGAGCAAGAACCCACTTGGCTGTGCGACCCAATAAATAAGGTCGACTCATGAGATACCTTAAGGGATCGTATTTGGCAATGACATACGTTTTCTGACTAAGCATATAGTGTCATAATTTTTGTGTAGCAAACACGACTACTAGACATAGTTTTTCTAATTTTGTATAGCAGGTTTCATAACTGATGAAGGTTCGGCTAATATAATAATTAGCATGTTCTCTCTTTTCATCATCAAGTTGAGCTAACATAGCTCCTAAGGGAGAATCTGAAGCTGAAATATATAGGAGAAATGGGCGATCAGGTTTAGGTGGTGAAAGCACAGGTGGATTAAGGAGGTATTGTTTGAGAAGTTCAAAAGCTTCTCGACATTCATTGTCCCAATTAAAAGGGACATCCTTCTTAAGGAGTTTAAGAAAGGGACCAGTTTTGTCCGCCAGCTTATCAATGAAGTGACAGATATCTTGAAGTTTACCTTGTAAACTTTGTAACTCAGATATATTAGTAGGTGCGGGCATATCAGTGATGGCCGCAATCTTGAGAGGGTCGATTTCAATACCACGTAAAGAAACTAAAACCCCTAATAGTTTACCGAACTTAACTCCGAATATACATTTTGCTAGATTTAATCGAATAAGATATTCTCGTAATTGATTAAAAACTTTTCTCAAATCATCTAAATGGTTGTCTTCAATAATAGAGCGAGCTATAATATCATCTACATAATCATGTAGGATATCATGCATCATATCATGAAAAATATAGGTCATAGCTCGTTGATAAGTTGCACCTGCGTTCTTTAAGCCAAATGGCATCACTTTCCAGCAAAAGGTACCCCAGGGGGTAATAAAGGCATCACTTTCCATCCATTAAGGACATCATCCCACTTTCGATAGTAAATTCAATGATTTGATCCATGTTTGGAAGAGGAAAATCATCTTTAGGGCATGCGACGTTAATATCTCTAAAATTTGTGCAAACCCCAACTTTGGTAGCTTCTTTCTTGGTGACTGGAACTACATTTGAGATCCATTTAGCATAATCAATAGCTTGTATAAAGATAACATTCAAGAGTTTTTCTAACTCCCCTTTGACTAGCAGAGCCACTTTGGGATGCATTTTTCTAACTTTTTGTTTAACAGGTTTAGCATCCGGATGGACCACTAGATGATGCATGACTACGAAGGGTCTAGACCTGGCATATCTTCATATGTCCAAGCCAAGACATCTTCATACTCTTTAAGGAATGCAATGTATTGTTCTTGTTTTTCTTGACTTAATTCTGATCCAATATTGATTATGTGAGGATTATCCTCAGTTCCAATATTAATTTTAATGACGTTTTCTACCTCCATGTGTAAATCTCTTTCAAAATTTGGTGGGGCGGGTGAAACACCCAATTCTTGTAATTCTTGTAAGGTTAATTTAGATAATTCATCTTGAGGATTAGTGGCCTCAAGTTGGGCTATAGTTGGTATAGAACCATCAAAATAAAATCCATTGTGTAACATCTCTTCAACAGAGACATCATGGAAGATATCTCCTTCCAACTCTTCATCGGGGTCAGTAATCATTTCAAGGTAAGCTATGGATAGCATGTTACATGAAAACGACTGATTTTTAAGAGGCAAATCAACATTCCTATCCAAATAATCTTGATAACATATGAGTTGATCATCATCTTCAAAAGGAAATGGTTGACCCTTACTAGGAAATAGGCCCACACCACAGCGGGAAGGCCACGGTTCTACCTCGAAAGGTTCTTTCATGCCATTTTGGAAAGGTCCCAAGCCTTTCCCTTTATATCCCATTTTAAGCATCATGGGTTTAGCTTTAATATAATCATTGGTAAAATAACACCGAGCGTATCCCTCATGATGAGTTTTGATATTTTGAGGTATTCTTCCCCAATCATATCCTTTATAAATGAAGGCACAACTCCCGACTTGGTAAGTACTTCCCATAGGTTTTGGGAGGCCCAAAGTATGAGGAGATGGTGGTAAATTATTCAAAAGAATTGAATCTTGCATGAAAGCATTTGTTTTTTCTGATATTAAGGTTGTGGATAAATCTGGTAAAAGTTCATTAGAAAGTGCTTAAGATGTAGAAGGCTTATTACCTATATCTTGAGATGTGGAAGGGATGATTGATGTTTCTGTAGGTTTTGAATTTATAGGGATAGAACATGAAGGATTGGTTGTAGATTTAAGATCTTTTTGAGGTTCTAGAGTGATTTTTTTAGAGGGTTGTTGATCTATATAGGAGGATGAAATAACTGGAGGGGGAATAGGTGAAGTTATGGGTGTGTGTTTCATAGTTTTAGATGAAAAATAAGAACTAGGATGTGTGGATGACAGAGCAAGGAAAAATTACACTCCAACAGGTTCTGCCAAAGCACACATATCGAAAGGTCTAGGGTCACCATGGATAGTGACCAATTGATTTTTAAACTCAAATTTAACACATTGGTGTAAGGTTGATGGGACCGCTCGCATGGCATTGATCCAAGGGTGACCCAAAAGTATATTGTATGATGCTGGGCAATGTACAATAAACATGATTGTTTCTAGGGTTCTAGGACCAACTTGCAATGGGAGGGTAATAACTCCACATGTTTCTTGTGTTTTGTCATTAAAATCTTTGATAATCATATCAGTTTTCTTCATTTCATCACTTCTAAAGCCAAATCGTTGGTAGAAGTCAAAAGTGCAAATGTTTAGAGATGAGCCATTATCAATCAAGACTCGTTTGATGACTACATCCCCAATTAGAGTAGTAATGTATAAGGGATTATCCTTATGTAAACTGTGTTGTGGGATATCTTTATCTCGAAAGTCAATACAATCAATCTCTCGAGTGATGATCGTATTGGCCATAGCTTCGAGTTGAATGTTTTGAGGTACCATCATTTGGCTTAATGTAAGCATCAACTCATCCCTATGGGTGGGAGAGGATCTTAATAAATCCAAAAGGGAAATTTTGGCCGTAGTATTGGACAATTGCTCATTAATATTGTAAGGGGGTTTAGGTTGAACATTAGGAGCATGATTCCCTTTATTGGGGTTTTCAGAATGAATGGAGCTGATCCATCATTCTGGTTTGGTTCTTGTTGGGAATTTTGAGCTTGTTGTCGGGTGACGACTCCAATGGTACCTACAATGTTATAATGAGGACGTTGAACTGGTCTCGGTCTAGCATTAATGGCTTGTTCATTAGAAAGGAATATATTAGAAGAAGGTCGAGTAGTAACTCTTCTAGGAAATGGTTCTTCTGGAACCATAGCATCTGTGATGGGTTGAATAGGATCTGATTCATTTTTAGAACTATTCTATTGGTTTGAAGTAATGTCTACTTCACTTTTAGTATCCGATTCTATATCACTAGAATCAAAAGTTTGAAAATTATGTAAGGGCCTGGTCGTAACCAAGGATAAGGTTGTGTCAAATATTTGAGGATCCTGAACAGGTAATTGTCCGCTAATGGTTCCTACATATCGGGTAGGAGGGGGAACATTATGATGTTCAATTTGATTGGCTACCTCTTTATCATGTCTTGGTAAAGGGTGTTGAAATATGTCTAATTATTGATTAGAATTTTGATTTTGATTTTGGGGAATGGTCTTTTGAGTATTATTAGGAGGGTTTTGTTTAGGTTGGAAGGCTTGCACTTCCATTTCATTATTATCAATAAAATATTGTATTTTATGTTTCAACCTTTTACAAGCGTTGGTAGAATGTCCAGGTCCTCTATGGAAATCACAGTGTAAGTTAGCTCTGTATCCGGGTATAGTTGGATCAGGTTCCCGGATAGCTGGTAATTGGATCAAACCTCTTTCGAGTAATTGAGGTAAAATAGTTGATAAGGGTTGATTTAATCTAGTGAATTCTCGAGGAGGCTTATCGGGAGGTTTCAATATAAATTTTTCTGTTGTCTTCGTTGCATTGATATTAGCAACATTTCTGTTGTCAGTGACTCCATCACCGATAACTTGTTTATTTTTATATTGATTTCCGGATGTTTTCTCATCATCCTTCTTCCTAAGTTGGCCTCTCCTAATGAGGGCATCTTCTACTCTTCGAGCTAAATCTATAGCTTGATCGAAGGTAGTTAAGGTAGCAGTTGATAGCTCATAAGATATTTGTTCTTGCAAATTATTGATAAAAATGTCCAATATTTCCCTATAAGGTAGCACAAAGTGTAGTTTTCCTGTCAATTGCCTCCATCTAGCTAAGAAATCAGCAAAACATTCATCTTTGTCTTGTTTTAAATTGTATAAATCTTTAATAGTTACATGCCTCTCGATGTAGGCACTAAATTGATGGACAAATGATTCAACTATTTCTTCGAAGTTTCTCAAAGAATGAGTGGGCAATTGATAGTACCACTCTAATGCCATTCCATCTAAACTTTTCGGGAACATTTTTAATAATAGCAAGTCATCATGTGATATGTCATGACATGCTATCCTAAACATGCAAAGATGCTCTATGGGATATTTATTTCCTTTATATATAGGCAGGATGGGCATGGGAAAATGATTAGGTATGGTTGAGCTACAACTATGGGATCCAAAGGTTGACTACATATCTCTCGATAATTATACGAGGGACGGTAGGGATCTATCTGGTCCATACGTGAAGCTAACTGTTTCACCATGGATTCCAAATTACTAGTTTGCCCACCATATTGGTTTGGTAGGGCATTGACATGGGTTTTATGGGCATATGATGGAGGAACATGAAGATTAGATGCCATGTTACTATTGTGTAAATTATTGGTAGGAAAAGTATTATGAAGGAATTTTGAAGCTGTATTATGATGTGTTCCAGATTGTTGAAAATTGGTATTTAGCTTCGTTTTAGGTTTTTGTTTACTTGAAGCATATTGCTCAATAGTTTGGCGGAATAAAGTAGTGAAGGAAGGTTTCTTTTGTGTGGGAATGATTTTAGGTTGAATAACAGGTTCCTTAGGAGGTTGGATAGCCTATTTTTTTGACATGTTTTGAATCATAGTGACCATGCCTATATTGGATGGCCCAGCTTTATCACTTTCTTGATCAATGAAATACAAGGGATTAGTGCATACATCAAACGCATGTTCCAAGGCTGCTTGAGTGTTACTAATTTTCCCTTTATCAATACGAACTACCACATTAAGGGCATCAATGTTATCATTAAGAAAGTTCTTGAAATGATCTATGTTTTCAAAAGCAATAGTTCCATCTGGAGCTACTCTAGGGGATGAGGATCCATCCTCTTTAACACTTCCTTCTTGTTCATTATCTTCACCTAGGTCATGTTCTGATTGATCTAGAGTTTTTCCTTCCGAAGTTGGATCTTCAGGAAGGATATTTGGGTCTCTAGTTGTATCTTGTAACCAATATTCTTCTTCTCCTAAAGTTTCTTTACCATTCCTAAGTTTAGGCATGGTGCTAAATTTTGATTTCAGAAAATATATATATATGCA
Source organism: Wollemia nobilis (assembly GCA_028583015.1). NCBI lineage: Eukaryota > Viridiplantae > Streptophyta > Pinopsida > Araucariales > Araucariaceae > Wollemia > Wollemia nobilis. The sequence continues at coordinate 10,587,523 of JAQPPZ010016879.1, read as the reverse complement.
ACAAAATTAAGAGGTATATATTTACTATATACCTACTACAATATTTGAAATAAAATGTTTAAGTTTTTGCTATGTTTTTTAGTTTTTAATTTTTAGTTTTTCTTTGTTTTTGAAATAATATTGTAAAGACAATCAACACAATAAATGCAAGAAATAATACTGAAAGTAATAATCTAGTTTTCTATAAACAATTTATAAATATCATTAATAGGCTCGAGTTGTTCAGGAGTCATGAAGTGTTCTTCTTCAAATTGAAAGTTTTCTTTTAAAAATTTAATGAAAAGAGCTATAGTGATATTATCTCGTCTCGGATCTTTGGTTGATAGAAGTAAAGCTCATGGCAATACTCTCGATATAACATAGCTCGTGGAACTCTATTCCATCTTTCCCTATCTGTAAGAACAACCTCTTGGTCTTCTACACAACCTAGGAACTAGTGTACAATGGCTGCGTTCTCGAGGTATTCCTCGAAGGTGAACAATTCTGAAGATACTAGAGCTCTCCTACAAGCTAACCATCTATGGCAGGCTCTCTGAAGTTCATGATAAAAGACAAGTTGATGAGGATCCAGGATTCTATCTAGGACTAGCCTCTTGATATGTTTAAGTTCTGTTGACCTAGATGAAATGACACTAAGTCTCCTATCAAGTTCATTCCACAAGAATTGATTTCTATTTGTTTTAGGCACATTAAGCATAGAGTTGATTTCTATGGCTGCCAATTGGTTTTCTACATTTATAGTAACTGCTAATATTTTCTTAGGAGCTACCATCTAAACATGATATTAATCCTACCATCTAAAAAATGATATTAAACTTAAATGTTTTAGTTGTTCTATTTTTTTTGTTTTGTTTTTGTTTTTTGTTTTCAAAAGGTTATGATGCATTCACGTCGGGTTCCCAAAAATGTATCGCTCCAAATTTTTTGCATCCTTACCTTCAGGCTATAGGATCCGTGCTCGGAAGGAGGATGGGAAAAGGATGTCATGGTACCTCGGACTGAGAGGACTTGCGAAGGTCCCGCCTCTCAAGGGAGGTGTATATTGGTGATTTTTTGACGGATGGTGGGTTCACCAAGAAACATTTAATGGTAGTTTCCATGCCTAGGTTTGGAATGTGTTTTTATGTGTTCATTTTTAGTCTTAAGCATTCATATCCTAGGTTTGGCCAAATGAATCTAAATTAATCTATATGCAAGTGCAGATTTAATGAATACAGAAAGCAGAATTAAGGACAAAAAATAGAGAAATTACAGAAGATTAAAAGCAGAATACCTGATCCGGATGTCTGATGAAGATTCTGATGTTGAAGCAGTCAGGATTGCCTCTAATTTGACAAGATCATCTGAGATCAGACAAGATCGTCTCAAATTTGATGAATTCATCAGACGAATTCGTCAGAGACCTGCAAACAGAAAAACAGATGCAAAATACAGAGAATGCAACTATGATAACAGAGGGAAACAACACAAAATAACAGTATGAATACTAAACAATGGTTATGAATAGAAATTCAAACAAATTATGACATTCAAATGAGAAATTATGATCTTATCATGCAACTTAAGCTATATGGGTGAACTCCAAATGCAAAATAGTAAGAAATAAAGATAAAACTAACTAAAATGCAGAATAAAACAACAAAATGAATAAGAGAAAGCGCAAACTCTGGGCACTGATTGCCCCCAATGCAGATTGCAGTCGAAATCGTCTGGAAGCAGTGAAATCATCTTGAATTATGATAGGATCATCCGAGATTTGAACAAGATCGTCTACGATGATCTAAGCATGCTCCGACTGAAAATCAATGAGGTCCCTGCAAGAAAACTTCAAAATAACAAATGCAAAATGATGCTCTGGGTATTCTAATGCACGCAAAATCAAGTCATAGAGAAATTCAGCCAGGGGTTGGGAATGGAAGGTCCTAATGATTAAATAGGCTTAGGGGAATAGTTAGGAGGTTGGAGATCATCCCTATTTGGGAGATCTCCAACGAGGGAGGGTCTCTAACGGTGCAGACACGCTTCTGCCCGGATTAGAGGCCCGTTGGAATAGAAGCTAATTATGCAAAATTAGTTTTGCGACAAGATCATCTGGACGTTCTTGTCCAGAAAAAATTGTCATATCTGGGGCGATATCGTCTGATCGACGATGATATCGTCAAACGGTCAAAACAACCTCTAAAAATGGCACGAAAAATGGGGAAACGGATTACCCGATGGTTAACGGGCGGTTTGGGAGGTTAAATTTTGAATTTAAATTATTTACTAAGGTGAATGTAATTATTACAATTTTGTTGCGCCAATTTTAGGGTGCTATACCAGTAGAGCCAAGGAAAATTTGGACATCTTTATAAGTTTTGGGAGTGGGCAGATTTTTATTACCTAAATTTTATTTTTATCTACCTTTATCCCATATCCAAAAATATGATGTCCTAATACTATCCCCTCCTGCATTAACATAAAATATTTTTCATGACTCAGGGACAAATTAGTTTCCTCACACCGTTGAAGCACTCTTTCCAAATTTTTGGTGGCTTCCTCAAAAGTCTCAATGTAAAAGGTGAAATAATCCATGTATACTTCCATAATTTTCCCAATCATATTAGAGACAATACTCAATACTACCCTTTGAAAAGTGGTAGGTGCATTACACAAACCAAAGGTTTATACTCAGTAAGCGAAGGTTCCCCTTGGATAAGTGAACATTATTTTATCCTAATCCCCTTCCCTAGTCTATATATGATTGTATCCACTAAACCCATCCAAGAAATAAAAGTACTTTCTTCCTGCTAAGGTGTCAAGGATCTGATACACAAAATGTAAGGAAAAGTGGTCTTTCTTTATTGCATTATTGAGCATTTTGTAATCAACATAGTTAAGCGCATGAAAACCACATCCGAATGTCTCCTTGAATTCCTTAGTGAAGGTGGGCTTCTTTGTACGTGTGCCACTGGTTGTATGATTTGGAATGTTGAATATACTTATATAAACCTGCACAAATATGTTAGTGCATTTGGGGGCCTATCATGGATCAGACCCCATATTTATATAGACAAAATGACATGTAAAATGAAGTGAAATGTATTGAAAACTGAAGGAAATGCTATAAAAACCATAAACAAAGTATACTTACCTGATATGGAGTTGTAGACTAGTTGTAGGCTGTTGAAGCAAGATTTTTATGGTGAAGCTGATCCAAGTAGTATTTTTTGATGTGTGATGGATGCAAAATTGGTAGAAGGTATTCTAGAGCAATTTTAGTAGAGTTTGGGTATGTTAGTCAAAAGAGTGAGATCTGTTTAATGAAGGATTTGGTCTTCTATTTATAGAGGAAACCAAGGTGTAGGGGGGGAGTTAGGTGTACTAAACCCTAAGGTCAAGTCCTAAGGTGGTTAGGTTAGGGTTTGTGAGGTGTCATGCATAGTCACCCTTTCACATGCCCTAAGGTAAATATCCTATCCTCACACATGTGTGAGGAGGGATTAGGATTAACTAGGATTGATTGATTCCTAGGTTAGGTTAGGGTTGAGTTAGGAAATATCCTAACTAATTTGGTGCACACATGTGTGAGGATGTAATTAGGGCTAATTTGGCTTAGAACCCTAATTAAACCTATTTAGATGATAAAGTGCACTTAAGTGAAAAGTGACTTTCAAATTAGAATTGTAATTAGCATAATTAGGGTTTTTGGAGGGAATGGTCCCATGGGAGCCCTAATTAGGCATAGGAAAGGGCTTAAGTGGCCTTAGGGAGCTAGTAGGTAGCCCTTTTGTGAATAGAAGGTGTTTTGGATGTAATTGGTGTAGTTTTGTAGGGTTTTTTACCTACAAACAATTGAGATGGCCTATGATGGTCTATGATGGCCTATGATTGAGCATGTGTGACTTTTGGGTGTCTACATTTTTCCCCTTTTTGTACTATACTATGTAGAACATAGTTTAATACAAAAATGTGATGGGAGAAAGTAGAAGATGAGAGAAATAAGGGGGAATGGAATCCAACCAAAGGTATGTAGCCACTCGAAGCATGACCATACAACATTGATTGAGGATCTAGGGGGAGAAGAGAAGAAAAAAAAAGAAGAGGGGAATGAAATCCAACCAAATGTATGTAGTCGCTCAAAGTGTGACCATACAAAATTGACCGAGGATCCATGGGGAGAATAGAAGAAGAAAGGAAGAATAAAAAGGAGAAGAAAAACATAATAATAAAGGAAGAATAAAAAGGAGAAGGAAAAGAGAAGGAGAAGAGAGGAAAGAACAGGGGGAAGAAGAGAGAAAGAAAATGTAAAATTATGATGAATGCAAATGGGTGATTGTGGATGCAATGTGATGATTTTGCTAATTCTGTGTGATATTTCTCAATGTCACACTGGTTTCTTGTGGAGGCAACTTATGACTGCTTTTCTTTTGTGACCAATGTAGGATGGTCCAAAGTACAAATAGAACAAATGCCTATTCAATTTTTTGTTTTTGATTGATTGATGAGTGCATGGTGACATGTGTCAAACCATTTGAGCTAAGGGACATTGTATTTTGTCAAACGTACCATTCAGTATACGGTAAGGACCACTTTACCTGAATTCCAAAAATGACATGCTCAAATGTTGTGCTAGGATTTAGTCAAACGTACCATTTAGTATATGATAAGGTCCGCTTTACCTAAATACCAGGTTGACATACCCATGGTAACTCATAGCTCTCGTGATCTAACAAATATCTAGTTGGTATTAAGATTATTATCATAAGATAATATTTAGCAAAAAACTTTGTAGACAGATGCGATATCTGTTATTTGGATGCTTGGTTGTTTGGTTGCATGAAAAGCTAAATTTTGGATATGAATACCCCCTCAAACAAGGAATCATCAATGAGGTGAATGAGATGTGGTGATATGATGATGGATCGATTGATAGAAGAAAATGGTGATAAAAAGTGGAAGGATGTGGAAAACCAGGATGGGAAGTGAAGAAGAATCTAAAAAAAAAATTCAGAAAAAAGTGGAGATGATTGGATAGGTGAAAAGCTAGGTCAAAGATGACCCTACTTTTAAAAGTGATGGATGCACAATTTCAAGCCTTGTGAAGGGTGCGCATGATGATTGTTGAGCAAGGTGCAGCAACAGTATTGTCATTGTTGTTAACACAGTCAGATAGATCTGGTGTTTCAGTGGACAGGAAGATCAAAAGCTATTCAGATGCAGAAGACAAGAGTTCAAAGGTTATTCAGAGTATGGACAGTGAGTTTCCAAGAAGACCAAAGTGGACCACTTGAAAAAGATCAAAGAAAAATACAAGTAAGAAAAGTGTCGCGATATCGCGACATATTCAGCAGGCAAGAAAAACTGTCGTGATTTCACGACATGTTGGAAGAGAGAAAAAGAAAGAAAAACTGTCGTGATATCACATGTTGAGAAGAAAGAAAAACTATCATGATTTCATGACATGTTGGAAGAGAGAGAAGAAGAAATAAAAACTGTCGTGATATCGCGACATGTTGAGAAGAAAGAAAAACTATCGCGATTTCATGACATGTTCGAAGAGAAAGCGCAAGCAAGAAAAACTATCGCGATTTCGTGACATGCTGGAAGAGAAAGAGGCAAGATGAAAAAGTGTCACAATTTCATGACATATTGCAAGGAAGGTTGTACGGTCAAAAAAGTGTCACGATTTCGTGATATATTGCAAGGAAGGTCGTACGAACGAAAAAGTATCACGATTTCGTGACATATTGCAAGGAAGGTTGTACGGACGAAAAAGTGTCGCGATTTTGCGACATATTGCAAGGAAGGTCGTATGGACAAAAAAGTGTCGCGATTTCATGACATATTACAAGAGAGATTGTACGAACAAAAAAGTGTCGTGATATCACGACATGTTGGGTTTTCGTGACCCAAAGGCAAGAAAAAATGCTAAGGAGAAAAAGTGTCATGATATCGTGACATGTCGGGTTTTTGCGACCCGAAGGCAAGAAAAAGCGCTAAGGAGAAAAAGTGTCACGATATTGCAACATGTTGGGTTTTCACGACCCGAAGGCAAGAAAAAGTGCTAAGGAGAAAAAGTGTCACGATATCATGACATGTCTTGTTTTCGTGACCCGAAGGCAAGAGAAAGCGCTAAGGAGAAAAAGTGTCACGATATCATGACATGTCGCATTTTTGTGACTCGAAAGCGTAGGAAGGAAGAGAAAGAAAAAGTGTCGTGATATCGTGACATGTTGTGTTTTCGTGGCAACAACAACAGAAGAGTTACAGGGGCAGATGAAGCCGACGAAGACTGATGTAAGCTGACGAAGATTAGGGTTTGCATCCGATGAAGTCTAGGGTTTACAGCCGACTAAGAGTAGGGTTTACAGTCGACTAAGATTAAGGTTTTTCTTCATGAAAATATTGTTATAAAAGGAGGACTATTTGGAGAATTGATGCATGTTGAAAATATTATAGAATGCATGTTGAAGGGTGAGTGTCGAAGGATGTGAAGTTCAATCACAGAGCACAGAGTGCAAGTCGTATCAAATCATGCTAAGTGCAAAATTTGCAAAGGATATAGAGTGCACAAAAGGGAGAAGACGATCATTCAACTATGACACAGTAGATTGTGCGAAGTAATTTCACAAAAAGAGCAGAGTGCATATAGATCGCTAAGCTTGGCATCAGGGATTGGTGCTCCTTCCAGTAGGTGCTTGTAAATCAGGGGTTAGTGCTCCTTTCTATTGGTATAGATAAGTAAGGGGTTGGTGCTCCTTCCAGTGGGTGCTGGTAAAGTGATTGTAAAGTTGTTGCTTTGCAAAGGCTATATTTGGATGGTAGTCCAAGTAGTTATTCTTGATGAGTAGCCACATTGGTGAACCTCATTAAATCTTGTGTTGTGTGATGCTCTTCTATTATTATTGCTATATCTTGTTATAAGTTTTAATTGATTCTATTTTAAGAGCTATGAATTCAAGATTAAAAGAGCTACACTGATTCACCTCCCTCTCAGTGTCATTGTAAGACTAACAATTGGTATCAGAGCTAAGTCCCTATACAAGCTTAACCAGCTAGGGTGATCTTGAAAATAACACAATGGCAGGTGGTGAAGGCTTCTCATCAAACAAAGCACCATTGTTTGACGGATCTAATTATGCATTTTTGAGAGTCAGGATGCAGACATATCTCTGTGCTTTGGGATATGACATCTAGGATTTAGTGTTTAGTGGATACACAATTCCTACCTCTCCTCCAAAATAAGTGGACGAAAAGAAACTGTTTGAGAATAATTCGAAAGCAATGAATGCCATCTTGTGTGGATTAGCAGACAGTGAACTAGTAAAGGTCATGAACTGTAAATTGGCAAAAGAAATATGGAACAAATTGAAGAGTGTTCATGAAGGAGATGATAAGATCAAAGGAGCCAAGTTACAGACACATCGAGCTCAGTTTGAAGCATTGAAAATGAATGACGATGAAAACATTGAGGCATTCATGTTGAGAGTTAATGGAATCATCAATGCGATCAGAGGACTCGGTGAGGATATCGATGACTCTATTATCATGAAAAAGGTATTAAGATCTCTTCCTCAAAGGTTTGATTCCAAAGTCTCAGCGATAGAAGAAGCTAAAAATCTAAATTATTTTAGTATAGATGAGATGTATGGTTCTTTAACTGCATATGAAATTAGGATAGGAAGAACTAAACCCATAGACAGAGAAGCAACTTTTAAAGCTCTTAAAAATAAAAACACTAATCAAAAGTTTGAGGAAGAAGGACTTCAGATGAAATGGAAGTAAACTTTGTTAGAAAGCAAAAAAAAGGAAAAGGGAAATACAGAGGGAAGCTACCATTTAAATGTTTCAATTGTGGAGGCATCGGGCATTTTGCGACTAAATGTCCATTTAAAGAGCAAAAAAAAAATGATGAAGGATCACACCATGAAAAAGGTGACTGGAAGAAAATGAACTTCAGAAAATGCAACTTCAAGAAGAGAAGTTTCATATCCAAGAATGTCAGTTCATCAGAAGATAGCTCCGAAGAAGAGTTTGAAGAGGAAAAAGGTGAAGCTCTCTTTATGGCATTTGAAGAAGCAAAATTATAAAAGGAAGGAGTGATCTCTGAAGTGTGTGGTGAAAACCCTGAGGCTAAAGTAGATCTAGAAGGTGAGTTGATCTCTACACTTGAAGAGTGGGAGATAGAAAATAAAAAGAATAAGAAACTTTCAAAAAAATTTGCGGATGCAATTGAAATCATAACCAGTTTGAAAGTATAGATAGAAGAATCCAAGAAAATCTCCGAAGATCTTGAATTACAAATAACCATGAGAATAGACTATTGCAGCAAGCTAGAAGAAGAGATTGTTGGTTTTAGAATGCATCTAGAAGATATGAGCAAGAAAATTAGTTATTATCACAAACGTGAAGAAAGTTCTATGAAGCTGGATAAGATCATAAATTACCAAAGACCTGTAGGCATCAAGTTTGGTCTGGGTTTCATAGAAGGAGAATCATCAAGTGGATCAAAGGCCAGAAATGAAGAATCCACAAAGAATGAAGATAAGAAACAGGTTGATCAAGGCAAAATGCCTCATGCAAAAGAAAGCAATAATACCAGGTTCGAAAGGAGAACTGACAATGATGGATTCACAAACGTCACACATTAAAGAAGAAGAAGACCTATGGCTCCTACAACAACATGGCAAAGACCATCTCCTAGGTTCAATTATCCCTTCTTTGGTTTTTGTTTTAAATGCAATGGCTATGGACATAAAATCTCAGACTGCAAATATAATGTCAGACCAAGGAATTTCACCAGTAGAAATGTTTTTTCTCCTCTGATGAATTATATAGTAGAATTTTATAATTGTCAAAATTTTGGGCACATTGCAAGAAACTGTAGAAGCACATTTTCATCAAATCAGTTTCAGGGAAGAAAATTTCAACCAAACAGGATGAGATAAAATAAAAAACTTCCTATAAAACATGCACAAGCTGCTGATAAGGGAAAAGCAAAACAAGAACCCAAAACCACTACCAAGATGGAGTGGAAAGAAAAGGAACAACTTAAGGAAGAAAAGGAATCCTTAATTTTTCAAACAACATTTAAAGCATAGAATAAATATGTACCATGGATACTTGATAGTGGATGCTCCAGTCATATGACAGGTAACAAACAAAAATTTGAGAAGCTACAGAAATATGAAGGTGGTTTAGTAAAGTTTGGAAACAATGATGGAGCTAAGATAGTTGGCAAAGGTTCAGTAAAAATTATTAACAAAAAAATTAAGTCAGAAGAAGTCTTGTTTGTAGATGTTTTGAAACATAACCTGTTGAGTGTAAGTCAGATTTGTGATAAAGGTCATGAGGCAGTTTTTAAGAAGCAGGGTTGTGAAGTCAGAAAGACAAATAGTGGAAAATTGATAGCAACTGGATCAAGAACATCTGGAAACCTATACACGCTCTCAAAAACTTCAGAAGGAGCTTTTTTTATTGGACAGGAAGAAGAAAATTGGTTGTGGCACAAGAGACTCGGTCATATTAGTTTTGATAACCTAGTAAAAATCACCTCAAAAGGAGTAGTGAGAGACATTCCCACCATCAGAAAAATTGCAAACAACATTTGTGCTTCATGCCAAAAGGGGAAACAAACTAGAGTCTCTTTCAAAACAAAAGAATACTACACAAGCAAGCCTTTGGAACTAATACACACTGATTTATGTGGACCCATGAGAACACAAAGCATAAATGGTGACAAATATTTCATGTTGTGCATTGATGACTATTCTAGAATGAAATGGATATTTTTCTTGAAGCATAAATTAGAAGCTTTTGATATGTTCAAAATTTTCAAAAACTAGGTTGAGAATGAAACAGGAAAGAGGATCAAATGTTTAAGATCAAACAGAGGAGGAGAATTCATTTTAGAGGAGTTTGCAGAATACTATGAAAAATATGGTATTAGGAGACAGTTCTCAGCAACCAGGACACCTCATCAAAATGGAGTGGTGGAAAGAAAGAACAAGACAGTGCAGGAAATGGCATGGACTATGTTGGCTAAAAGTAAAGTAGCAGACAGATTTTGGAAATAAGCAGTCCATACTACAGTGTATATCCAAAATAGGTACATGCTGAGAACACATGAAAGCAAAACTCCTTATGAATTGTGGTTCGGTAAAAGGGCAACAGCAAAATACCTTAGAGTGTTTTGCAGCAAGTGTTATATCAAAAGAACTGAAGATAATCTTGGTAAGTTTGAAGATAGAGCGGATGAAGGTATTTTTGTTGGTTATTCATTTAGAAGCAAAGCTTACAAATGCTACAACAAAAGGCTCAAGAAAATTGTTGATAGTACTGATGTTAAGTTTGATGAAGGTAAAGAACGAGTAATTAGCTATGAAACAAACTACCCAATCTATGAAGAGGTTATTGAAGGAGATGAGGAAAATGAAATTGAAAAGATTCAAAAAATTGACTCAGATGATGTAAGTTGTGATTCGAAGCGGAAGAGAATAAGAAATTCAAAACAGTGCGATTGGCAGAAAAATCATCCTAGAGATCAAATAATTGGAGACCCCAAAGTTGGTGTTCAAACAAGAAGAAGAGTAGCAAGTAACTACTCTCTATTATCCAGCATTGAGCCCAAGAATGTTACTAAAGCAAGCAAAGATGAAGTTTGGATGAAAGCAATAAATGAATAATTAGACCAGATTGAGAAAACAAAAATTTGGGAGTTAGTAACTAGACCTGCGAACAAAAATATAATCAAGACTAAATGGATCTTTCGTAACAAATTGAATGAAGACAGACAGGTAGTCAGAAATAAAGCAATATTGGTATGCAAGGGGTATGCACAAGTAGAAGGCATTGACTTTTAGAAAACATTTGCACCAGTAGCTAGACTAGAGGCAAGCAGAATGTTTCTGGCTTTAGCAGTCTACAAGAATTTCAAAGTTTATCAAATGGATGTGAAATCAGCATTTTTGAATGGGAAACTTGAAGAAGAGGTTTATATTGAGAAACCTGATGGGTTCCAACTTGGTGATAATCCCAACTTCATTTGTAAGTTGAAGAAAGATTTATATGGCTTAAAACAGGCACCCCGAGAATGGTATGCAAGACTAGACAACTATCTCACTCAACAAAGGTTTAAGAAAGGTATGGTGGATAGCAACCTATATGTCAAAACAAAAAATGGGCATCTTATTGTTCTTGTTGTGTATGTAGATGATATCATATTTTGCAGTAGCAAAGATGAGTCATGTAAAGATTTAGCAAATAAGATGCAAAAAGAATTTGAAATGTCAATGATTGGTGAACTGTCATATTTCCTCGGCTTGCAAGTTAATAAAAGTAAGAAGGGCATATTTATTTCTCAAGTTAAATATGTAAAAGAGATGCTAAATAAATTCACAATGGAGGATTGTAATCCAGTTAGCACTCCCACGACAACAGGCTACAAGTTGAGCAAAGATGACAAATCTCCACCTGTTGATCAAACCATGTACAGATCTATGATTGGAAGCCTACTGTATCTGACAACAACCAGACCAGATATTTTGTAGGTAGTATGCATGGTAGCACATTTTTAGGCCAATCCCAAGGAGACTCATGTGACAGCATTAAAGAGGATTCTTCGATATCTCAAGGGTACTGTGGAGTATGGGTTGTGGTATCCAAAAGGTAAAGACTTCACCCTTATATCATATTCAGATGCAGATTGGGCAGGATGTGTAGATGACAGAAAGAGTACCAATGGAGGTGCATTCTATCTCGGAGATAGATTGGTTGCATGGCACAGTAAGAATCAAGAGTCAATTTCTTTATCAATAGCAGAGGCAAAATATATTGCAGCGACAACATGTTGTACGTAGGTACTATGGATGAAACAAACCCTAAAATATCTTGGTATCTGCTTCAGTGAACCAATATCAGTTAAGTGTGATAACACCAGTGCTATTAACATCTCCAAGAATCCAGTTATGCATTCATGCACAAAACACATCGCTATCTGATATCACTTCTTGAAGGAGAAATTTGCAGAAGGTGAGGTTAAATTGGATTTTGTTCCAACTATAGAGCAAGTAGCAGATATCTTCACAAAACCATTGCCCAAGGAAGTTTTTGAGTACTTTCACAATAAATTGGGAGTGGTCACACTTCCCAAAGATTGACTAGCTACAGGGATCACATTCTCAGGGGGAGCATCTAAGCATTTGATTATCTTGTTGCTCATGTTCATGATTTTTGCTAAGTATAATCAATTTTGCCTGAGAATGTTGTGCATGGACTTAGGGGGAGTCTGCAGTAGCCCTTTGGTATTATTTTCAAAGGGGGAGAAGAGTTACAGGAAATTGCACATGTGTTGACAACAATTCCAAAGGGGGAGATTGTTGAGCAAGGTGCAGCAACAGTATTGTCATTATTGTCAACACAGTCAGATAGATCTGGTGTTTCAGTGGATAGGAAGATCAAAAGCTATTTAGATGCAGAAGACAAGAGTTCAAAGGTTATTCAGAGTATGGACAGTGAGTTTCCAAGAAGACCGAAGTGGACCACTTGCAAAATATCAAAGAAAAATACAAGTAAGAAAAGTGTCACGATATCGCGACATATTCAGCAGGCAAGAAAAATTGTCATGATTTAGCGACATGTTGGAAGAGAGAAAAATAAAGAAAAACTATCACGATATCGCGACATGTTGAGAAGAAAGAAAAACTGTCGCAATTTCATGAAATGTTGGAAGAGAGAGAAGAAGAAAGAAAAATTGTCATGATTTCATGACATGTTCAAAGAGAAAGCGCAAGCAAGAAAAACTGTCGTGATTTTGCGACATGCTGGAAGAGAAAAAGGCAAGACGAAAAAGTGTCGCGATTTCGCGACATATTGCAAGGAAGGTTGTACGGTCAAAAAAGTGTCACGATTTAGCGACATATTGCAAGGAATGTCGTACGGACAAAAAAGTGTCATGATTTCGTGACATATTACAAGGAAGGTTGTACGGACGCAAAAGTGTCACGATTTCATGACATATTGCAAGGAAGGTCGTACAGACGAAAAAGTGTCATGATTTTGTGACATATTTCAAGAGAGATTGTATGGACAAAAAAGTGTCACGATTTCACGACATATTGTAGGAGAGAGAGTCCAAAAGAAAAAGTGTCGTGATATCGTGACATGTCGGGTTTTCATGACCCAAAGGCAAGAAAAATCTCTAAGGAGAAAAAGTGTCGCGATATCGCGACATGTCGGGTTTTCCTGACCCGAAGGCAAGAAAAATACCTAAGGAGAAAAAGTGTCACGATATCGCGACATGTCAGGTTTTCTTGACACGAAGGCAAGAAAAAGTGCTAAGGAGAAAAAGTGTCACAATATCGCGACATTTCGGGTTTTTGCGACCCGAAGGCAAGAGAAAGCGCTAAGGAGAAAAAGTGTCGCGATATTGTGACATGTCACATTTTCGTGACTCGAAAGCGCAAGAAGGAAGAAAAAGAAAAAGTGTCATGATATCGCAACATGTGTTTTTGTGACAATAGCAACAGAAGAGTTACAGGGGCAGTTGAAGCCGATGAAGACCGATGTAAGCCAACGAAGATTAGGGTTTGCAGTCGATGAAGTCTAGGGTTTGCAGCCGACTAAGAGTAGGGTTTACAGCCGACTAAGATTAAGGTTTTTCTTCATGAAAATATTGTTATAAAATGAGGATTGTTTAGAGAATTGATGCGCATTGAAAATATCATCGAATGCATGTTGAAGGGTGAGTGTCAAAGGGCATGAATTTTGGTCACAGAGTGTAGAGTGCAAGTCGTATTGAATCGTGCTAAGTGCAAAATTTGTAAAGGACGCATAGTGCACAAAAGGGAGAAGACGATCGTTTGACTGTGATGTAGTAGATTATGCGAAGTAATTTTGCAGAGAGAGCAGAGTGCGTAGAGATCACTAAGCTTGGCATCAGGGGTTGGTGATCCTTCCAATAGGTGCTTGTAAATCAGGGGTTTGTGCTCCTTTTTGTTGGTACAAATAAGTAAGGGGTTGGTGCTTCTTCCAGTGGGTGCTGGTAAAGTGATTGTAAAGTTGTTGCTTTGCAAAGGCTAGATTTGGATGGTAGTCTAAGAAGTCATTATTGAGAAGTAGACACATTGGTGAACCTCGTTAAATCTTGTGTTGTGTGATGCTCTTCTATTATTCTTGCTATATCTTGTTATAAGTTTTAATTGCTTCTGTTTTAAGAGCTGTGAATTCAAGATTAAAAGAGCTACATTGATTCACCCCCCTCTTAGTGTCATTGTGCCTATATACAATGTGTGTGATTTTGTGTGTATGTCATGTGTACATGTAGTGAAATGTGTTTTATATGAATTATGTGTGTATGCATGATGAACCTAACTGAACATGAGTATGTGTGAATGATGATGTGTAGAGGTTATATGTAATAACTTGTGTATAAGAATGTAGTAAATCATGAGCTGATACGATGAATGAGAGATGCAAGTGTGATTGAGAAGATGTATGTGAATTAATAAAAAATGGTGCACCAAATGAAATATAAACAATGTATGTATCTATGCCCTATCGCTAATGAGCGCCAAACGGAAGCATGCAAGCAAAATAGAAAAATAGTGAATAACAAGAAGTAGAGAAAAACAAGTATATATCTTATTAATAAAAAAATCCAAAATTATCGGTTACAATGCATCCCATTTAGGTATCAAAATAGGTGATACAAATATTTACAAATCGGGTGCCCAAGGATCAAAATCCTTCAAGAAATTTGGGTGCACATCCATTGTCTTTCCTGTTACCCACAATTGAAGTGGGTGGTCCAAAGTTACCACCACTTGAATATTTGATCTTTGATGTCTTAGGGTGCCTCCAAATGAACTGTAATGACCTGCATATTCACACAAGGAAACCAGAATCATCAAATAGCGAGTGTGTGTGATAAAAAGGATGTAATCCCCATAGGGGCAAAATGACTAATAATGAGAAAACACATCAAATCAACTCCAAATAGGACCAAATTATAGAGTGATGTAAAAAGGAATATTTTGGGAAGATATCACTGGAAATTGCACCAAAATAACATTCTATGGGGCTTTGAAACTTGGATGACCGTTCACAACCTACAAAACCCAAAGCAAGCAAATTTTGACCCTATGCATATCCAAAACACATGAAAATTTGACATAATATATGAAATACTCCTATAAGAAAATCCATTTTATTATATTTGTGATATAAATCATAGTTTGTGTGTTCTCTTAGATGACCTCTAGATACCTGCAAGAGACCCTGCAAAACACTAAAAATGCAATATCTTAGCAATTATAGCTTATAATGACATGAAATTTTAACTACAACATAATATAAGCATATTTAAAATATCCAATTAAAAAAATCAAGAAATAATCCACATATCTCTATTTGTCCTGGGGTGGAGCGAATAAGACTGTCATAGATTAGGGGGTGCCCCGGGGTGTGGCACCCACGAAATCTCCCTAAATTTTACCACCAATTCCACTTGGTAATGATGCAAAACCCTATAATATGTGTTTTTGTTGAATTTGGTGATGGAATTCACTCATTTGGTTTAGTTTTGTAATATATTGCGCCTCCTAGTTCACTCGCAAACCTCCTTTGCTAGGTAGAGATTTCAAGGGAAAAATGGGCACAAAAGGTGAGGTGAAATCTTAGCAACACTCCATTGCATAAAACTAAAACTCCTCTCCATATATTTTGTGTGGAAATTGGATCCACTTTATAGCCCAAGGAGGCTCATGTGCAAAAATGCATGCAAGGGCATGCATGACAAGAGCCATCATTTGTCTAGGAGGAGGTATGCATTGGAAGGGTAAGAGAATATCCATTTTTGGTCTCCATTATGAAGCATGTCATAAGAGTGTTGTGTGCTCTAACCTGCATGTTAGGCTAAGTAGGGAAAATGGTAGTTTTTGGGTGGCATTTTTCCAAAATTTGACTTTTTGGGGGTCAAACTTGCTATTCATCCCAGGGTGGGACAAATAGGATATGTATTCATCCCAGGGTGAGATGAATAGGAACAAGGAGCCAAAAGGTCCCGAAAATAGGACTAAACCTTCCAAAACCTTTCTGAGAGTGGCTCAAACCACAGTATGACCTCTGAGGGCTGCCTAATCGGATTGACCAAATTTTAGTGTCTACAGTATGTGATAAATAGAGTCAAAAATTATGCTATAAGACCCTAATTATAAATATAGTGAATGTTTAAAAGAGTTTCTAGGATCTCAAATGACATGGTATGAAGAATTAAACTGATCTAATGTCCAAGCAATATCATGAAGATATCTTAACTACCATAACTGAGGTTGAATTGTTCATGGACCTATGTGTGCACATGATGTTCATTTATCCATTTTGAGGGAGGTTGGACTAACCTATTATAAACTTAGCCAATATAGCTAGCTCATACACAAGAATGTAGTGATATGTACAAGAGAAGGTCACTAATGTGATAGATGCATCACCAGTTGTAAGACTATTCCATTAGCGGGTAGGCTCTTGTAGCCTATTACTGGCGATGGAAATCGTCCCATGATGTTATGTTAAACCGAAGGACCAAAGGGAGTCAAGCATAGTGGTAGTACTCTTGGAGGCTTTTCCTTTTGTTTTCTACCTCTCTTCCTTTTGATTCTCTTTTGTTTTGTTTTTTTTGTTTTATGATGCTCTTTTTAGTTGTTTTTTTTGTGGACGTTGGCTTTTGTTTTCTGTTCATTTTTTTTTTTTGCTTATGCTTGTCCCTTTGTTTATCCCCAGGTCATATTTTGATCACAAAAATGATAGGGTGAGTAGGGGAAACCATTTGCTACATGGTGAGGCTTATGCAAGGTGTTGTCCTCCCTAGACTCAAAATTTTCTTAAGATGTAGTGTGAGTGGTCCATGAATGAACTTGATTCAGCTAGAGAAAGTATTGAAATCCTATAGATTTTGATGATGTTCGATATAGGTTGATTAAACTAACCATGAATGGTTGAGCAACATAAAGACTTCTCATAAACATGTAACTAATAATGGAACCGATATCATGATGTATATGAGCAATGGAATGCTTATGTACAAGGAATACAAAGAACATGACTAGGAGTGATGTCTATGTGATGCGACAAAATCCCTGAAAATGTATAGGAGGATGTGACTAATTTGTTTTTGCAATGCAAAGTGAGTGATACAGATATATTTAATAAGGTGTATCCAAAATGTGGGTTTTCATGTACAAAAATAAATCCAAAAGGTATGGATGGATGCATGAAATAGTCAGACTGGATGCTAATATTTCATGGTCATCAACATGATTTATGAATGTAAATGATTAGGGTGGAAGATATGGAAAAGTGATCCTGTGAAATGGAGAAGGGGAAGAGAAGAATAGGATACAATCAAAGGTATGTAACTGCTCGAATCATGACCATACAACATTGATCGAGAACCAAAATAGGTAGAGAGAAGAAGGGCAAGAGAAGAATATGATCCAATAAAAGGTATGTAGTCACTCAAAGTGTGACCATACAACATTGATCGAGAACCAAAATAGGTGGTAAGAAGAAGGGTAAGAGAGGAATATGATCCAATCAAAGGTATGTAGCCACTCGAAGCATGACCATACAACATTGATTGAGAACCAAAAGAAAGAGGTGGATGTGGGAGAATATGAAGTAGAATATTTATTAAGAAGAGGAAAATGAAATGTAAGATATGTCACCAATGGACGGTTTTGATTTGTTTGTATTTTTGTTTTAATTTTGTGGATGTTTGTTGTGTTCGATGCCGCATGTACAAGAATATGTAAGGAAAGGTTTCCCCTAGAAGAAAAATCTTTGCAAGGACAAAGAAGTGAAAATTTGTGAGGCTAGACTACGCTAGACTATGTGTATGCTATGCCTATGCTAGGCTATGAGTATGCTACACCTATGATTAGGCTATGAGTGCACTACACCTATGACTAGGCTATGTTATGCTATGTTAGGCTAATTCTACACCTATTACTAGGCTATGCTATGCTAGGCTATGCTAATGCTATTCTAGGCTATGTCTATGCTATGCCTATGACTATGATATGCTAGGCTATGCTAATGCTATGTTATGCTATGACTATGCTATGCATATGACTAGTCTATGTTGTGCTATTCTAGTCTATGCTAATGCTATGCTAGGCTATGAATATGCTACACCTATGACTACGCTATGTTATGATATTCTAGGCTATGCTAGGCTATGCTGATGCAAGGCTATGCTAATACTATGCTAGGCTATGACTATGCTACGCCTATGACTAGTCTATGCTATGACTATGACTAAACTATGCTATAGAGAAACCTAGTTCCAATTATTTTTACTGATATTTTTGGAAAAAAACCTATCCAAATTTTTACTGAGGTTTTTGGACAAAACCTATCCAAATTGTTACTAATATTTTTGGAAATAACTTATCCAAATTTTTACCAAGGTCTTTGGAGAAACCTATCCAAATTTTTACTAAGGTTTTTTTGGAGAAACCTATCCAAATTTTTATTGAGGTTTTTGAAGGAACCTATCCAAAATTTTACTGAGGTTTTTGGAGAAACCTATCCAAATTTTTATTAAGGTTTTTGGAGAAAACCTTTGTGTTGATTGTTTTTACTGAGTTTTTTAGAAAAAACATTGTGTTGATTGTTTTTGCTGAGGTTTTTGGAAAAACCTTTGTGTTGATTATTTTTGCTGAGGTTTTTGGAAAAACCTTTGTGTTGATTATTTTTGCTGAGGTTTTTGGAAAAACCTTTGTGTTGATTGTTTTTGTTGAGGTTTTTGGAAAAACCTTTGTGTTGATTTTTTTTGCTGAGGTTTTTAGAGAAACCTTTGTGTTGATTGTTTTTGCTGAGGTTTTTGGAAAAACCTTTGTGTTGATTGTTTTTGCTGAGGTTTTTAGAGAAACCTTTGTTTTTTCTAAGAGATTCTAAAAAATAATGTTCCAAAATTTTACTTAGGATTTTGGAGGAACCTGATTTTTGGAAAAATCATTGTGATGAAGGCAAGGCAAAGGGTGTAACCTTTGACAAAAGGATGGAATATTTTGAATCTAGTGATTGACTTGATTTGATGAGGTGAGGTAAAGGACACAATCTGTGACAAAAGGATGCAACCTTTTGAATTCTAGTAATTTATTTGATTTTATGAGGACAAAGCAAAGGAAACAACCTTTGGAACCTAGCAATTGATTTGATTTAGTGAGGGTAAATAAAAGGACATAAAATTTGACCCTAGCGATCAATTTGATTTGATGAGGGTAAGGCAAAGGATATACCATTTTAAAACTAGTTATTGATTTGATTTGATGAGGGCAAGGCAAAGGATGCAACCTTTTGAACCTAGTGATTGATTTGATTTGATGATGGTAAGGCAAAGTATGCAACCTTTTAAACATTGTTATTAATTAAATTTGGTGAATGTAATGCAAAGGATGCAAACTTTTGAACCTAGTGATTGATTTGATTTGATGAGGGTAAGGTAAAGGATGCAACAATTTGAACCTAGCAATTATTGGATGAGGGTAAGGTAAAGGATACAACCTTTTGAACTGGGTGATTTATTTGATTTGATGAGGGTAAGGCAAATGATGCAACATTTTAAACCTGGTTATTAATTTGATTTGGTGAGGGCAAGGCAAAGGATGCAACCTTTTGAACTTGAGATTGATTTGATTTGATGAGGGTAAGGAAAAGGATGCAACATTTTGAACTTGGTGATTTATTTTATTTGATGAGGGTAAGGCAAAGGATGTAACCTTTTGAACCTAGTAATTGATTTGATTTGATGAGGATAAGGCAAAGGATGCAACTTTTTGACCCTGGTGACTAGTTTTATTTGATGAGGGTAAGGCAAATGATGCAACAACCTTTTGAACTTGGTGATTTATTATGATGGCTAAATACCATGAGGTTCATGGCAAAACCTATTGATGTTGAATGAATTGTTGATATATGAAATTGGGAAACCTTTTAACAAAGGGATACTCCTTTGGAGGATCTAGCAATGTGATGTGATTGATGGTGATTTATTTATGAATGCACTGTTAGGTGGCACTATCATGAGTAGATGAGAGATGGTGAAGTGCGAATGTGCCAATATAATTAACTTTGTGAAATGGAACTATGGTTGAAAAGAGGAAAAATCCTCTCCCAAGTGTAGAAGTGTTCTGAAAGGGAATGCAATCCCTGAATTGCAAAATAATTTAGAAGGAAGGGGAGAAAAATCCCCCAATCATAAATATTTTGTGGAAATGAGATGAATTTTATCAGTTGTGAATGATGGATTGGGAGCATATGAGGTTGCCCCCATTTTGAATGATGGATTGGGAGCATATGAGGTTGCCCCCATTTTGAATGATGGATTAGGAGCATATGAGGTTACCCCCATTTTGGATGGTGGATTGGAAGCATACAAAGTTGTTCTAGTTTTGAAATATGGATTAGAAAAAAAATTAAATTACCTCCATTGTGAATTATGGATTGGGGGAAGATGAAATTACCGCTAATTTTGAATGATGGATTGGGAGCAAATAATGGTGTCCCAATTTTGAATTATGGATTGGGAGCATATGAGGTTACCCTCATTGTGAATGATGGATTGGAAGAGGGTGAAGCTACCTCTATTTTGAATGATGTATGAGGAGAGGGTGAAGTTACCCCTATGTTGAATGATGTATGGGGAGAGGGTGAAGCTACCCCTGGTTGGAATGATGTATGGGAAGAGGGTGAAGCTACCCCTATGTTGAATGGTGTATGGGGAGACGGTGAAGTTGCCCCTATATTTTAAATGATGGATGGAAATAGGGTGAGCCTACCCCCAATTAAATGATGTATGGGAAGAAGGTGAAGTTTCCCCAAGTTTGAATGATTTATGGGAATAAGATGACAATTACAAGTTTTGAATGGTGTATGGGGAGAAGATGAAATTACCCCCAATTTTGAATGATGGATTAGGGGAAAATAAAATTACCCCCATTGTGAATGATGGATTGGGGGAATATGAAATTATCCCCAATTTTGAATGATGGATTGGGAGCAGATGAGGTTTCCCCCCTTTGAATGATGGATTGAGAGTAGATGAGGTTACCCTCGTTGTGAATGATGTATTGGAAGAGGGTAAATTTACCTCTATTTTGAATGATGTATGGGGAGAGGTTGAAGCTTCCCCTATTTTGAATGATGTATGGGAAGAGGGTGAAGCTACCCATGATTGGAATGATGTATGGGAAGAGGGTGAAGCTACCCCTATGTTGAATGGTGTATGGGGAGAAGGTGAAGCTACCCCCATGTTTTAAATTATGGATGGGAAGAGGGTGAGGTTACATTCAGTTGAATGATGTATGGGTATAAGGTGAAGTTACCCCAAGTTTAAATAATGTATGGGAAGAAGATGACAATTCTCCAGTTTTGAATGGTGTATGGGGAGAAGATGAAATTACCCCCAATTTTGAATGATGGATTAGGGGAAAATGAAATTACCCCCATTGTGAATGATGGATTGGGGGAAGATGAAATTACCCCCAATTTTGAATGATGGATTGGGAGTAGATGAGGTTGACCCCAGTTTGAATCATGGATTAGGAGCAAATGAAGTTACCTCAGTTTTGAATGGGAGGAGATGAAGTTACCCTCATTTTGAATGATGTATGGGGAGAGGGTGAAGTTACCCCAATTTTTAATGGAAGGGGGTGAATTTTCCCTCATTTTGAATGGGAGGGGATGAAGTTTCCATCATGTTGAATGATGTATTTGGAAAAGATAAAATTGCTCTCCAATATTGAATGATGGATTGGGAAGAAGTGAAACTCCACTAGCTGTGGAGAGTGTGATGGAAAGAAAGAAACACCTCCAAATTGTGCATGATGGATTGGAAGGAGATTAGAAATTTCCTTAGTTGTAGAAGATGTAGACCAAATGGAAAAAACCATTTTAGAAGGATATTAAAATGAATGGTAGAATGATGAGTATGTGATTGAAAAATGATGAATAATGAAATGTGAAGAAAGGAATAATGGTGAACATGACATAGAAAAAATGAATTCTATGTAGGAGGAAGGTGAAAAGTGGAAGTGGATGATGGTGGAAGTGGAGGAATGGGGACATACCAATGTGATAGATAGTTCTAATTATGAGTAGTGATGCTAATCATGCCAACCACTTCATGGGAAGGAGGATTGTGATGGACATGTTTGACCTACATTGATTGGGCTTGTTGAGTGGTTTGAGTCTCATGAGGGTTAGTCCCCCCCATGTTCAAGTAATGGATTTTGGTAATTACCCAAATTTTTATTTTGTGGTGTTATGGGGTTTGAAATGTGAATAGTACCATGATAGATAATATTCTCGACTAAGTCATGAAAGGTGTGACAAGAATGGATGTCATGTCCAGGATAGTGATGGTAAACACAAAAGGTATGTTTGATATGCCCACAAGGGTTGGGTCAATTTTGATCTATAGGTTGAATGTTTGATAATGTGATATGACCAACATCAAAAAACCTCTAGAATAAAGTAGGTAGATGCTTAGAAATTAGATTCTAATTATGATGTCGATGTGGAGTATGGGGACTATGAGTGCATTATGGTTTGGATGGAGGAGGTGCATTAGTCTAGAGTATCTATTGTTGTGGAGGAGGAGGGTTTGAGATTGATGAAGAAGATGGAGAGGCTACCGTTACTTGGTTGGTTTGTGGCAGTTTAGATAAGGGTTTATTCGGTTCATTGAAATTGAAGTGATAATTTGAAGCATAGGATGGATTCTATTGAAGTTTTATTTTTCCAGATTGGACCTTGATGTCCTCAATAAACTTGTCTTGGGCGATGGCTTCCTCAAATGTGCAGCTTTGATGAAGTTGTAAAGAGGTGGATATATATTTGTTACAAATCTTGGAGAAGAGTGTAACAAGTTCTGGAGATGGGAGGCTATGATCTAGGTCATGGATGACTGTTATATATAAAAAAATGAAGTTTGTGGCATGTTCATCATCAGCATATCATAAGGCATAGACATCAAAAAAAATTATCTTCTTTTTGATGTTGATGAAGAAATGTTCGAGAAATAAATTGGACAACTGTTCGAATGTGAATAGGCTATGGCATGGGAGCATGTTGTACCAAGCAAGAGCTTGTCCCCCAAGTGAGAGAGTAAAGGTACACAACATGATGGGGTCACTACTATGAAGTTGGTAGCATGCAAAGTGATAGTTTCTAATGTGTTCTCGAGGATCCTCTTTATCATTTTATTTTTTGAACTTCATAATCTCGAAATGATACAGGTAAGGAGGGATGGGAACTGGAGGGTGAACTAGCTTGATACATAGCTCATTGTATGTGGGTTTTTGGGGCCATAACCAACTATGCAAAGATTTAGCATCTTAACTTCCTATTGTAAGAGTTGAAGTTCAGGTTATAGAGGTATAAGGGATTGTGTTGAGCTGGTTGTACCTTGAGAATGGGGAGGGTATTGCACTTGTTGTTCTTCCCAATGTGTAACATGAATGTACTACAATTTCTCCTAGAGGTATGGTTTTTGAATGGCATGATATGTCAAGGTCGATGGTATGCTCTTCTTTGAAGCAAGAATATTTTGGGTGTAATAATATTGTGACTATGGGATCTGTGACTACTCCATAGGGATTTTCTGTAATGGTTGCATTGTGGGGTATGATGACCAAGTAGGAGGGGTCATAAAGAATGTAGGCACGATATATTATTTTGAAGAAAGTGGAAATATGGAAGTATATGGAGGTGAGAGTGGAGTGGGAGATGACATACCATACATCCTAGAAGAGGGTAATGTAGGTAGAGGAAGGGATGTAGGTGTCAAAGGTGAAAGACTAAAGTGAAGGATAAGTGAATGTATCTACAAAGGATTGTGAGGAATGTATTTGTTAATGTTTTGAGGAAATAAATTATGGTTGTTGGGATGGGGGTTGTGATGTTTGTGAAGGATTTGGTGCAATTGAGGTGTACTACTATTGTGATATTGACTATTGTAGGGTTGAATGTGATGAAGGTGCATGAGTGCTAGGAGTGGATGATTGAGGATCTAAAATCATCTTGACTATGGGGGTAGATGTCGTAATCCTAGTATGTGGATAAAAAAGTGAAAAGGGAGTATTCCCAATAAATGAGTGAGATGTATCCTAAAGAAATGGGTAAGAAGATGTGGGTGAGGTAGGTAGAGGCTCCTCATAAATAGTGAATAATGGATATGGATCTCCTAAAGTGGTATATATAACATGATCATAAAATATGTATGATGAATTAGGTGGGGGTAAATGAGGAAGAATAGAATGATCTTCATTAGAATATGTGGTAAGCATTTATCAGTAATAGAGGTCTCACCATGGGACATGGTGTGTATGTGAGATGGCTCAAAACTAGTGAGGAAATTAGGTGTGATAGTGGATGTTTCCCTCATGAATGAAGGGGGAGTGATAGAATGATTGGAGGTGGTGTGAGGGATATCATCCTTGAGATGCGCTTGCTTGCGCACCCAACTACAAGTATGTTAGGATACCACAGTATAAAATGGATTACAGAATAGAAATTAATGTATCGCTTGATGATATGAATCGCTTTTGGAATATTGGGTTTAAACCTGTAATATTGATATATATATAAATGTATTTGATTTGATGTTCTAAAATGAATATGGTGATGTGCATAAATATGAAGGATGGGGTGCGATTGGAAAGATGCACCCCTAATAAATATATAATTATAATATGTTAGGAGGGTCCTAACATGCCACCCTCCTTAAAAGAGCTTTGTCCTCAAAGCTCAAAGTAAGGAGCTTCGTTGCTTGTTTTCCAAGTTGAATTTGCGCAATTTCTTGTACTATCTTGATGTCACTTTTTTGAAGGCAAGGATATCATGAAGGTCGGAGTGTTAGTGGGGGATTTCCAAGAAAAATAGTAAAATTTTCCTTAGGAGAATTGTGATGACGGTAGGCTTCCGCTTTAGCCGATTCTTCCTGTGTAGAATGAAGGGAAAATAAAGGTGCACTCACTATTTGGCCTCCTTTCTCAATCAGGCTGCCTATACGATGAGAACTCACTATTGGTGATGAACTTGTGTGTAGTTCATTGAGAGTGTATGTCTCACCTTCATTATTTACTGCATGGATGTCTACCTCATCGTTTTGTGGTGCATCAAGCACTTTTGATAAATCGACCTCATTTCCTTCATTGTTATGGTCAGGTGCTTTGGTCATGTCATGCACATCTTCCTCGCCTTCTTCATTGATGTGAGTAGGTGCACTGGTCGCTTCGGACACAACTACCTCATCTGCTTGCTCTATGGAGAGACAGGGATCAACTTTATGCAATAAATACAATGTTTGTGTAGCACAACAATGAAGGGGCCCAAATTGCTCATCACAAGTATAGCAGAGGTCTTTCGCTCGTCGCTCCTCCATTTCTTGTAGGCTAAGGTACTTAACTGGCAAGGGTTTGTGTTTTGGAATAGTGTGTGTGAATGTCAATTTATCAATAGGTTGCTCCCCATGTTGACGTTGAACACTGAATGTATTGTCAGCTAACAAGGCTAATCCAATGGCTTCCTGTAGGGTGTGAGGAGTGTACATCATGATCTTCACTCTAATTTCTTCTTTCAATCCATTGATGAACCCACTTATGAGGACTGATTCGTCCAACCCTGTGATGCGATTGACGATATCCTGGAATTGAATTTTATATACATGCACTGATGTGACTTGACGTAGGTGGGCGAGATTAAGCAACAAAAGTAGGTTGGGGTCATGAGATATTCCGTCGTCGGTCATTTTTGTAATCGTCATTGGAAGTTGTTATTAAATTGCTAAAAATCGTCATAAAAACTTGTCGTCAGAAATTGTCATCCAAAATTTTATCGTCAGCAATTTTCGTCAAATGTTGCAGCAAAAATCGACAAAAATTGGTGTCAACTTTTTGTCAGCGAGAATTGGGTGTTTTCAAATTTTTTTTTTATTTTGTGGGCAATGCCCTATCAACTTTTTATTTTGGCCCTCCCCCTGAGAGCGCACAGCGGTTTGTGGGCTGGAAGGACGATAGAGGTAGCCCGACAACAGGCGGCAAGACTGACAGAGGTGACAGTGAGTGGCAGGACTGACTGACAATGGTACGTAGAACTAACATAGGCGATAGAGGGCAAGAAAGTAGGCGGTAAGGGTTATGGCAGATGCAGAATGGCAGAGAGTCACGACAGATGGGTACAGTGGATGGCACGATCATGGTAGAGAGCACAATAGAGGACAAGGGGATAGGGACAAAGTGACATCACAAGCGGCAGGATCGAGGTGGCAGAGGCAGAGCGGCTAAGGAAGTACAGAGCTAAGCAGAGGTGACGAAGAGGCAGAAACAGAGTGATTGACAAGTCAATTGACTATGCATTTTTTGAGGTGGCTTGTAATTGGACGGTCTCGAGAAGGTTCTACCACGTGCATGGACGTGGGTGGGGGATGTGCCTAGCAAGCTAGGTAGTTCGATATTTGCTTAACTGCTCTTATAAACCATTGACGCTCGTATTTCCCTTCGATGTGGGATAATGTTTGGGTATTTTTTAAATTTCAAACTCCTTTTGGCCGGTGTCCCGAAACGTCGTCGCCATGAAATTTTTTTTTTGCGAAGGTAACTTTATATTATAAAAAAAAAATTCTTATAATATTTCGCCGCCTTTTTCCAAACTTGCCGGAAAACACGATAGGTTGTCACAGAAAGGTTTTTTTTTTTGGCGTAAATTTGAATGTATTTTGATTTTTTCGATCCGAATGAATTTTTTTTTTTTCGAGTTGTTTTGACCTTGTGACTTTCTTCAACGTCTCTAGATGGATTTATGCGTCATAAATTCTGGTTATATTTTTTTTTAAAAACTCCGTCGGACGTCGCCCGTAGAGTTTTGAAGGATGCGCGCCTCAGAGAACAGCAAGACAAGACTTCAAGACTTTACCGCCAAAGCTAGAAAATGTAGATGACCCGTCGTGCTTCTAGTTTCTATTTTCGATGATAAACACGGTGGTGGGTGGGGTGGAAAAAAAACTATGAATGAATTCAAACTTAGCTCTGATCCAAATGTTAGGATACCACAGTATAAAATGGATTGCAGAATAGAAATTAATGTATCGCTTGATGATATGAATCGCTTTTGGAATATTGGGTTTAAACCTGCAATATTGATATATATATAAATGTATTTGATTTGATGTTCTAAAATGAATATGGTGATGTGCATAAATATGAAGGATGGGGTGCGATTGGAAAGATGCACCCCTAATAAATATATAATTATAATATGTTAGGAGGGTCCTAACATAGGTGGTGTGAGGGATATCATCCTTGAGATGCGCTTGCTTGCGCACCCAACTACAAGTAACAAAAGGCATGGTGATGTATAGTGTGATGAAGTGCTCAAAATTGTTTAGATATATAAATATGAGCCTATGGGTCCCTTCTGTGCAATATTTTATGGAAATCTATGAGTTTTGGTGTGTGTTTGTTTAGGAGAATTGAGTGTGCATACTGCTATGTGAATCTGGACTATGGAAATTTGGTTCACACAGTGCTATGCAAACCTTCTCTAGGTAGTGAATCAAAATTACTTCAATTGTGTGGGGGTCCTATTGAGCATACCAAAATGAAGTGCATGAAAACCACATCTGAATGTCTCCTTGCATTCCTCAATGAAGGTGGGCTTATTTATATATGTGCCACTGGTTGGATGCTTTGGAATGTTGAATATACCTGTATAAACCTACATAAATGTGTTAATACATTTGGGGGTAAGTCATGGATTAGAACCCATATTTATATAGACAAAATGACATGTAAAATGAAGTGAAATGTATTGAAAATTGAAGGAAATGCTATAAAAACCATAAATAAAGTATATGTACCTGATATGGAGTTGTAGACTAGTTGTAGGCTATTGAAGTAAGCTTTATATGGTGAAGCTGATCCAAGTAGTATTTGTTGATGTGTGATGGATGCAAATTTGGTAGAAGGTATTCTAGAGCAATTTTAGCAGAGTCTGGGTATGTTAGTCAAAAGAGTGAGATCTGTTTAATGAAGGATTTGGTCTTCTATTTATAGAGGAAACCAAGGTGTAGGGGGGGAGTTAGGTGTACTAAACCCTAAGGTCAAGTCCTAAGGTGGTTAGGTTAGGATTTGTGAGGTGTCATGCATAGTCACCCTTTCACATGCCCTAAGGTAAATATCCTATCCTCACACATGTGTGAGGAGGGATTAGGATTAACTAGGATTGATTAATTCCTAGGTTAGGTTAGGGTTGAGTTAGGAAATATTCTAACTAATTTGGTGCACACATGTGTGAGGATGTAATTAGGGCTAATTTGGATTAGAACCCTAATTAAACCTATTTAGATGATAAAGTGCACTTAAGTAAAAATAACTTTTAAATTAGAATTATAATTAGCATAATTAGGGTTTTTGGAGGGAATGGTCCCATGGGAGCCCTAATTAGGTGTAGGAAAGGGCTTAAGTGACCTTAGGGAGCTAGTAGGTAGCCCTTTTGTGAATAGAAGGTGTTTTGGATGTAATTGGTGTAGTTTTATAGGGTTTTGTGCCTACAAATAATTGAGATGGCCTATGATGGTCTATGATGGCCTATGATTGAGCATGTATGACTTTTGGGTGTCTACACATAGATAAATTACTTTATATTTTTCTTGGACACCACCACCAAAGGTGATACCCACTCAATATCAGATATAGAGTAGATAAATCCAACTATCAGGAGTTTTTATAATTTAGTTTTAATAATTTATTTCATGGTTGGATTCATCCGACCTTGTGGTTGTCTTACTGATCTTACTTGTTCTTCCAGATATATGCGATGAGTAAAGAGTTCAGGAGTAATTTACTTCATATCTAAATAATCCCAAGCAAAAGTATTTTGGTGTTTGACCAATATCTCTTTCAGCCTATTTGTCCTTATTTATAATATTAAAATCAATATTATAATCCTTTTATTTTCAAAAAATTTAATTGCTTTGAGATATACCTTTCCTTGAATAATTGTCCAACCTTAGAATAATATTTCTGCCTTGAATACCATGCATCATTTTGATATCAACCCTTTGACATCAATAACAACTCAATATGCTCAATATTTCCAACAATCAGCACCATGGACCTCATTGGAGAAACTATAATGCATGGAATCCAACTCCATAGAATGCAATACAAGTCCTACTACAATAGAGTTTGCTAGATCCTCTTTCTTTGAGACCTACTCAAATTCCTACATAGTCCACATAAAATCCCAATAACAACAAATCAAATCAGCTAGCATACCAAGTGGAAAATAAGATGTTACAATTTATAATATCATAGTAGGTTGTAATATCGTATAGTTAAGATCAAGAAAATAAGTAGGAGTAGAAATAACTCCTTTGGTAGAAGAGGAGGAAAATGTAGAAGTAGAAAATAAGGAATCACCTCTTGTAGAAGTAGAGGAAGAACCAATTAATAAAAATGATAGAGAAAAGGTTCCACCTTTTCCTAAAAGGTTACAAGAACCAAGAAAGCCAGTACAATCGAAGTTTGATATTTTATCCAGTCTAAAAAAATTAACAATCATAATTCCTCTTTTCTAAGCTTTAAGAGATGTTCCAATTTACACAAAAGCCATACAAGAATTATGTCAGATAAAACCAGGTTGAAAGCCAGTAAAAATAATTAGTGTGGTGGATCAATTAGCTGGTCTCATGCTGGGAAACACTCCAAGCCTACACAAAAGGCTTGCTCAAATCTGCTCATCAAAATCTGCTCAACCTACTCAAAGCCTGCTCACAAGGCTTGCTCAAATTTGCTCAATAACCTACTCAAATATACCTCTTGGGGTGCTTCCCTTTACATTTGGGATAGAAATAGGCTAATGCTGCCTTGTTCTCCTAATTATTTTTTGAAGCAGAAGAGTATCCATCTAAAGTGCAAGTGATGACATCATCTCACTTTTTAGGTCTTATAGCATGTTACCTATTTCAGTTTTGGTGACTATGGCTATTGGTTTGATACTTTGGGAGGATGGTTTACCTTTCCTTCTTGAATAATTTTGGTATAACCATCAAATATATAAAATTCCTTCCTCTCTAGAATCTCGTGCCCTACCAAAGTTTTGGTATTATTCTAGGAAGAGTCTTTTCATATATTTCTAGGTAGTAATCTATTTATTTTCTAAACTAATGAACCAATGCAAGGCTAAATCATCTAAAGTTGAGGGAAATAGTTTCAATTTCTGGGTATCAATATTGTAATCTATAGACTTGCATATAACATTTAACTTAAAAAGGAACAAGTTAGGATCTTCAGTCTAAATCCTCTAAAAATAGGAAGGTGGGTAGGAGAGATGTGTTTCATTTTTGTCTCCTGTTGTCTCTTCTATTGGAAAGTTAAAATTGATGTATGTCTCTTTAGTTTCAACCATATTTTTAAGAAATGAGGTATCTATACTTGCTTCCCTTAAAGTAGTCCCTAAGGCTCTTCTATAATTTTGAGTATTCTATACAAAAATATCTAATTTAGCTACTGATATAGTTTCTTCCTCTACTACTTTCCAACATTGTTTGTACAACAAATCCTCCTCAAATTGGATTCTTCTAAATTTTCTATTATCTACCATCAATTATTCATCAATATTTGGCATTTTTTTTAAATAAGAACTCTATGCAAAAATTGGATGCAGACTCCAATGCACTGGTGGAGGTGATGGGGGTGATAAAATTTTAACTTTATAATTTGGTACAGTTGATTCGGGGGCTTCTTGAGAAAACAACTATCCAGTCCTCTGGTTCTTTGTGGACTCATACAAGATTAGGTGGGAAAATTTGTAGATAAATTAACCTAAAATTTTTAAGATACACTTGCTATAAAATAGGGTATTACAGTTGGTACTTCCCCAACAAAAATACCAAAATTTTGGGCAAAACATTGGTTAAATATACAACTAATTTATTGCCTCTATTTAAATTGTCAACCTTGGAAAATCTCATAAATTTATGAAGTACCATGCATAATTTATGCCTGTAAAAACAATATGAGTCCACTATATCCTAAGGTTTGGGGGGGTGGTTTGTGGTGTAGTTCTATTTCTTGTCCAAACCATTAATCTAGCCTAAATTATCAAACACATGACTGAAAATAAACTATGGAAAGTGAAACACACACTTATTGGAAAATATAGAAAAATAGAGAAATTACAGAAATTAAATAAACTATAGAAAATATAGAAAACAGGAAAATAAATAGTGAATAAATTAATTATAGAAAAATAGAAAAAAGGGAGGAATACTATTGAGAGTGAGCCCAAGATCCAACAGCCTCCACCCAGATCTATTCATGCACACCGGACACTTAGAAATATATATATATATATATATATATATATGAACACTCGAATAAATTTTATTTATAGCTTTAGAAATGATTTACAGAAAATATCTAGGATCCTTTTCTTAGGGGTGGCCTGTGTATTTATATAGTGTACAACCATCTCCTATTAAAAATTTAGGCAAGTCTATTTTAGACTTGTAGTTATAATAAATATGCAAAAAACAATCATAGATGATTTATTAGAATGAACACATGCTAAATTTATCCTTCACGGGATAAATTAGGCATGTTCCACTTATTTGAATAGAATATGTCTAAAATTACACCTCAACTGATATTAATAGTTTTTTATAGGTGTTTGTTCTATTTATGTGTTTGCTTATCCATTGATGAAAAATGGATATTTTTTTGATTCATTACGTTGTCCTTCATCAACATTTGTCACTGGAAACCACTACACTATTTCGTTTGAAAATAGGGTCCTTATTGTACTATGTTTAAATGGGAGTCAGGAACTATCCAGCCTATCACTGGAAGTCAAGCACCATTAAACCCAAAGTTAGAAGTCGGGGACAACCCGACTTGTCACTGGAAGTTAGGCACCATTGACCCCAAAGTCAAGAGTCAGGTGTCGCTCTTTCAGAATATAGGAGTTAGGTGCCTTCCAGACTTTAGCCGGAAGTTAGGTGCCTAACTTAGCGTATGTAAATTTTTGTTGCAATAATATTTGTATTTAGTCCTCTATCATAAAACATGAAGTTCTAGGTCCAAATGGGTCCTTGACGTAAATATGCAAAAAAGTAGTAAAATCATTAAATCTACACACAAATCACACTTAAAATTAGAGAATATGTACAATTTCCTATTGAATATATATAAAACCTTCATAAAAAGTACATTCTATCAAAATAATTCCGCACAACATTTTATGAATCCATACAAAAATATGAGCATTTTTAGTGCTCATTAGCAGCTTTAGCAGGCCCCCAAATGCTAATCAAATTTTCTAGGGTTTGTGAAGTTATTTTGTAGGTTTGAAACTGTTGCGGGCCAAACAATGTTAAATTATTTCCTATTTTTGTCACTTGCCCGTGCATTAATTATCAACCTAGGGAGCTTTGTAAACTTGTGAAGGATATCATACAGGATCACTTAAAATATCACTTTGAGATGAGTCCACTACCTCCACTATTGGGGGGTGTTTCAAAGGTTGTCAATCATTCATTCACTTCTCAATAAATTATGTATGAATAATTAAATATTCATAAATAAAACATTCATACGTGCATACTAATAACAAACCTATTGCAATCATAAAATAATAGTGCAAAAATAAACCTATGAAAGCAGTAAGCTAATCTAAAAAACACAAATAAAGGGAAGAAATACTAGCTTGGAGTGGGTGCAAGTTACAACAGCTTCCTCCCAGCTGAACACATGCTTAGGAACTCTTAGAACTTTATTATAATCACCAAGGAATTACAATGCTTCTTAACCTCTGTACTCCTCTCTATATTCTATTTTCCATCTTTGATATTTTGATATCTTATCAGAGAGGTCTGCATGTGTTTATATAGCACACCCATAGATCTTTTGTTACAATGTGGTTACAACAATCGATTCATTCCATACTAAACTAAGATAGTCTAGTAAATGTAATAGACATCTACTAAAATTGGCATTCATTCCTAACGGTGGTGTGTTATCTGATTGGTTTGTGCTTCACCTGGTGTAGGTAGGACGTTATCATATGTTAGTGCAACTCCTGAATTAACTTACATGACGTAGAGTTGGAACTGCACCAGTCAATGTTGCCCATGTCACGTTATCTAGTCAACGGGCGAAGAACAGAGGCACCCTCTCTATGAGGAAGGTGCCTAAGTATATCGGGTGCCTTATTTATATAGAAGGTTCTACCTTCCGTTAGTGCCTTCCTGGAAAAGGAATGTACTTGCCTTCTATTGGTGCCTTCCTGGAAGAGTAAGGTGCCTACCTTTTGTTGGAGCATTCTTTGAAGAGGAAGGTGCCTACTTACCATGCATTAATTCCAAAAGAAATAAAGTTCCAGGTCCATGAAAAGACCTTGACTGATCCAAATATGACTAAATAAACTATAATTCCACAAAAAAACACTAGAACATACAAATTAGATAACACACATAATCTTATCAAATAATTACATAACCATTCATAAAAATATACAATTCCTATTGTATAGCTGCATAATTATTGATGAAACTCATACAAAATATGAGCATTTCGTGTTGGCAATTTTGGGTACTTTGGGTACATTGCATTTGCTCAAGTGTATAAGTTGTCATTGATGTCAAGAAGCTTTTGAAGGAATTTTATTTAATGTCAAATAATTTGTTTTGATGAAGGTTACGGCATGACAGTTTCAAAGGTCTTTTGCAAACCCCAAGCTAACAGGTTCGAGAGAAAAGTGCTAAGGAGAAAAAGTGTCGCGATATCGCGACATGTCAGGTTTTCGCGACCCAAAGAAAAGAAAAGCACTAAGGAGAAAAAGTGTCACGATATCACGACATGTCGGGTTTTCACGACTCGAAGAAAAGAAAAGAGCTAAGGAGAAAAAGTGTCGCGATATCGCGACATGTCGGGTTTTCGTGACCCGAAGAACAAAAAAGAGATAAGGGGGAGAAATGTCATGATTTCGTGACATGTCACAGTTTTGCGACCAGAAGGCAAGTGAAGATGCTAGAGGAGGAAGATGTCATGATTTCGTGACATGTCACAGTTTCGTGACCCATAGAGGAGAGAGATGGCACAGACAAGGAGATGTCACGATTTTGTGACATGTCGTATTTTTGTGACCAAGAGGCAAGTGAAGGAGCCAGAGGAAAAGATGTCACGATTTCATGAAGTGTCTCATTTTCATGACCCGAAGGAGCGAGAGGAAGCTGAGAGGAAAATATGTCATGATTTCATGAAAGGTTGCAAATAAAACATACATAAAGTTGATAGCGTCGCGATTTCACAACGGTTTACAAGGAAAGCGTACGGAAGCTGAAAGGGTCATGATTTCGCGATGGGTTGCAAAGAATACATACGGATGTAGAAAGTGTCATGATTTCATGACAGGCAGAAGAGGAAGGTTATGAAGATAGAAGTGTCATGATTTCACGACAGAAGTGAAGACGAAGTCTGCAGAGGTAGAAGTGTCACGATTTCATGACAGAAGTGAAGACAAAGTCTGCAGAGGTAGAAGTGTCATGATTTCACGATAAAAGCAGAAAGGAGGTCGACGAAGGGAGAAGTTTCATGATATCGTGACAAAAGTTGTAGTTTCACGACAAAAGCTACAGAAGAGATACAGAGGCAATTGAAGTCGACAAAGTTAAATGTGAGCCAACAAAGATTAGGGTTTGCAATCGATGAAGTTTAGGGTTGTGCAGCCAACTAAAGATCAGGGTTACAGCCGACTAAGATTAGGGTTTTGATCTTGAAAGTGTTATTATAAAAGGTAGACTATTTTGAAGAGTTTGAGTGTTGTGAGTTGCGGCATTCGCAGATGGAGCACAGAGTGAGAAGTTTGATCATCGAGAGCAGAGTGCAAAATTCGATCGAAGTGCACAGAGTGTGTGAAGACAGTGCAGAGTGTGTGCAGAGAGACGACTGAGAGAAGACGAAGAGTGGCTGTAAGAGTGCAGAAGATGTGTATGTTTCTTGAGAAAATTTGGATAGGTCCTAGCAGAGGACTTGCGAGCTGAGTTTGATAGTTCTATCAGAGAACTTGAGGACAGAGGTGCATTGGTTCTATGAGAAGAACCTGAGGACAGATTTGGCAAGTCTTTGAGAAGGCTTGTATACAGAGGATTGATTTGTTCAAGAGTTGGATAGATCTGACAGATAGAGGAAGACTTGTGCTAGACCGACTGACTGTGTTTGGTATAGGTTGTTGAGTTGCTGTGGACATGATCATAGAAGGCAGAGGTCTCTTAGGCTAAGCATTAAAGATAGGAGGTCTTTGATGGAAAGGAGTTCCACGTGCTGGCAAGAGGTAGAGGCAGTTGATCTTTTGAGGGATCATTTCCAGAGCAGAGGGGAAGGTATCTCCTTTGAGCAGAGGCTCATAAATTTTGATTAGGGGAAGGTATCTCCTTTGGGCCGAGGCTCATAAACATTGTATTTGGGAAGGATTCCCAAAGAACTTTGAGATAAATTTTAGAGAAAAGTTTTTATGGACGTAGCCCAACCATTTTGGGTGAACCATGTTAAAAATGGGTCTTCAATGTGTGATGCTTTCTGTCTTGATTAATGTTGTGTTGATGCCACTGCTATCTAAAGTTAAAATTATTAATTGGTTAAGTCTTATACTGTTCACCCCCCCTCTTAGTATAAGCTTGTGTTCTTCAATTGGTATCAGAGCGGGTCTCTCTAGAAAGAGCCTAACAGCTTGGAGAAGGATCTATCAGAGGAACATATAGATTCAGAAAGAGATGAAGAGGTTGATTTTGATCTCAAAGGTGAATTCTTCTTTACTTTAAGAAAGCTTGAGAAATTTAGGGAAGAGAATTATGTTCTCAAGCATCAATGTCAGGAAGAAGAGATAGCAAGATCAGAATTGTCTCAAAGTTTTATAGACCTCAAAATTCTAGCTGAAGAAGGGAAGAAGGTTGAACAGGTTCTGACAGAGGCTTTAAAAGGAAAGGAAGTTGATTGCGAGAAACTAGAAGAAGAGGTTATGTCTCTTAGAGTGAAGTTGGAACAAGTTGGCTCTCGGACAGAATACTCTGTGTGAAAAGCAAAAGAAGGATGGTATCACCATTCATGAAATAGGGTCTTCGAGCAAGATCAATCTTCATCCTGAAGAGCAGTGGATTCCAGTTAGTCACGAGAAGAACAATCATCCAAGGCATCAAAATAGGTTACATAATACTTTCCATGGCTACTGTTTTTTTCGCAAGAAATTTGGTCACAAAGCTATGCATTGCAATAAGTCTTTGAATAGCCATAGTAAGGAAAATGTTAACTCTTTTGCACCTCTTATGAAAAAAAATGTCATGTGTTACAAGTGCAAGAATTTTGGGCATATAGCACGGATGTGCAGTTTGGATAGATCTAGCCTTGAGTTCACTAAAAAGAGAAATGAGATCAAATCTAAGTCAATGATAGTTCAAACTACTTTTCATGCTCAAGACAAAGTAGAAAAATGGTATCTTAATAGTGGTTGTTCAAAACATATGACTGGTGAAAAGGAAAAGTTTTTGGTCTTAAAAGAAACAAACAGAGGAACAGTTGGTTTTGGAGATAATAGGTCAGCTAAAATCTGTGGTAAAGGGACTCTTAGTTTGGATGGGAAATCCAAAATAGAAAATGTGCTTTATGTAGAAGGCCTAAGACATAATATTCTAAGTGTGAGTCAACTTTGTGATCAAGGGCACATAGTATCTTTCTTTTCAGATATATGTGAGATAAGTAAAAAAAAATGGAAAACTCATTGCTAGTGCTACAAGGACTCAAAACAATCTTTACATGCTAAGTGAGATAAAAAAGGAAAAGTGTTTTCTAACTCAAGAAGATGAGAGTTGGTTATGGCATAAAATATTGGGGCATTTGAGCTTTGATAATCTTGTCAATATTAGTAACAAGGAAGCAGCTAGAGACTTGCCCAAAATAAAAAGGCCCCATAACATCATTTGCGGTCCTTGTCAACATGGAAAATAGACCAGAACCAGTTTCAAATCAAAAGGGTATACTTCTTCAAAACTATTGGATCTTATTCATACTGATTTATGTGGCCCTACTAGAACTCAGATCATTCAGGGAGAAATCTACTTCATGTTGTTTATAGATGATTATTCTAGAATGAATTGGGTTACTTTTCTCAAAGAAAAATCTGAAGCTTTTGAAAAATTTAAAGCTTTCAAAGAAATGATTGAAAATGAGACTAACAAGAGAATCAAATGCTTAAGATAAAATAGAGGAGGAGAGTTCACTTCAAATGAATTTGTGGAATACTGTGAGCAACAAGGAATCAAAAGAGAATATTCAAGCAAGCAAGAACTCCTCAACAAAATGGAGTAGTTGAAAGGAAAAACATAACTATTGAAAATATGGCTAGAGCTATGTTAAATGAGTCAAAAATCTTAGATGGATTTTGGAAAGAGGCAATCAGTACAACAGTCTACATTATCACCAAGGCCCAACTTAGAGTCAATCATCATAAAACTCCTTATGAGTTGTGGAAAGGAAGACCAGCTACAGTAAAACACTTCAAAGTGTTTGGAAGTAAGTGCTTCATCAGAAGGGAAGATCAGAATTTGGGTAAGTTTGATCCTAGGTGTGATGAGGGAATCTTTCTTGGATATTCTAGCAAAAGCAAGGCCTACAGATGCTTCAAAAAAAGAACTCATATAGTTGTAGAGAGCATAAATGTAACAGTTGATGAAAAAATAGGGATAAGAGAACCAGTCAAGGAACTCGATGATGAAATTTGTCAAGAAGAATTCGGAGAGGTTTCAGATGAAGAAGAGGAAAGACAACAACTGCTTCCCAAAAATCCTTCATGATATGTTCAGAAACATCATCCCAAATATTTGATCATTGGTGATCCAAATAGCAGGCAAACAAGAAGAAGAGTCATTCCTTCACATGATTCTACAAATTTTTCATTATTATCTCAGATTGAGCCAAAATATTTCAGTGAAGCATGTGCAGATAAGTTTTGGGTAAAAGCAATGGATGAAGAGCTAAATCAAATAGAGAAAATTGAAACTTGGGAATTGGTTCCAAGACCTAAGGACAAGAATGTCATTGCAAAAAAATGGATATTCAAAAATAAACTCAATGAGGATGGAAATATTGTCAGAAACAAAGCTAGGTTAGTCTGCAAAGGTTATGCTCAAGTAGAAGGTGTTGATTTTGAAGAGACGTTTTCTCCTGTTGCTCGTCTTGAAGCAATCATAATGTTTTTGGCCCTTTCGAGCTTCAAATCATTCAAGGTATATAAAATGGATGTAAAGTCAGCTTTTCTAAATGGGGTGTTGGTAGAAGAAGTCTACATAGAACAACCAGAAGGAGTGTCTCTCTCAGAACAGTCAAACTATGTGTGTAAACTAAAAAATGCTTTGTATGGGTTGAAGAAAGCACCTAGGGCTTGGTACTCAAGACTTGACAGGTATCTTCATGAGAAAGGTTTCAAGAAAGGTGTGGAAGATAGCAATTTGTATATTAAGGATGAAGGTGATGATATGTTGATTATGGTTGTTTATGTTAATATTATTTTTGGGGGAAATAATACTCAGATGAGCAAATATTTTGCTAACACCATGCAGAAGGAATTTGAGATGTCTATGATTGGAGAGTTGTCATTATTTTTAGGTCTTCAGATTGCTCAATCAAAAGGTGGTGTATTTCTCTCTCAAGGGAAGTATATCAAAGAAATGTTGAAGAAATTTGGGATGATGGACAGCAAACCAGTATGTACTCCAATGATTACAAGGTGCAAGATGAGTAACGATGATGAATCTCCAATGACATATCAAAAGTTGTACAGATCAATGATTGGCAGTTTATTATATGTTACAGCTACTAGACCAGATATCATGTAGGCAGTTGGGTTAGTAGCAAGATTTTAGGCAGCTCCAAAATATTCTCATGTTATAGCAGTTAAGAGGATATTCAAATATCTGAAGGGCACTATGGACTTTGGGCTTTGGTATCCCAAAGGTAATGATTTCACCCTCACAACTTATACAGATGCAGATTGGGCAGGCAGTATTTATGATAGGAAAAGCATTAGTGGTGAAGCATTCTTTTTGGGAAAGAGTTTGGTTTCTTGGCTAAGTAAGAAACAACCTTCACTTTCCTTATCTACAGCGGAGGCTGAATACATAGCAGCAGTGGCTGGGTGTACACAGGTTTTATGGATGAAAACCACCTTGGAGGATTTCAAAGTAAAGCATGAACAACCCATCTCCATACTTTGTGATAATACAAGTGCCATAAGTATTTCCAAAAATCCAGTAATGCACTCAAGGACAAAGCATATTTCCATCAAGTATCACTTTCTAAGGGAGAAAGTGCAAGACAAGCAGGTCAAGCTAGAGTATGTGTCTACTAAAGAGTAGATAGCAGATATCTTCACCAAACCTCTTCCAAGAGATACGTTTGAGTATCTAAGGGAGAAATTGGGAGTTTTACTCCCACCCCAGAATTAATCACCTCATTAGGAAGTGGGGGAGGGACTATGCTAAGAGACTCATTCTTAGTCCCGAGCCCCAAAGGTGGCCCTTTGCCATTGATGACAAAGGGGGAGAGATATGAGTAAGGGGGAGAGCTTCAAGTGAAGAGGAAAGCTTCAAGTCAGGGGGAGAAAAAATTCAAAGGAATATTCTCAAGTTGTGGGCATAGTTTGTTAGTTTTTAGCATAGTTGGTTTCAGTTTTGGCTCTTGAGAAGTGTTTTCAGTAAAGGTTTGCCATCAATGACAAAGGGGGAGATTGTTGGCAATTTTGGGTACTTTGGGTACATTGCATTTTCTCAAGTGTATAAGTTGTCATTGATGTCAAGAATCTTTTGAAGGAATTTGATTTGATGTCAAATAATTTGTTTTGATGAAGGTTACGGCATGATAGTTTCAAAGGTCTTTTGCAAACCCCAAGCTGACAGGTTCGAAAGAAAAGTGCTAAGGAGAAAAAGTGTCATGATATCACGACATGTCGGGTTTTCATGACCTAAAGAAAAGAAAAGCGCTAAGGAGAAAAAGTGTCGTGATATTGCGACATGTCAGGTTTTCATGACTCAAAGAAAATAAAAGTGCTAAGGAGAAAAAGTGTCATGATATCGCGACATGTCGGGTTTTCATGACCCGAAGAACAGAAAAGAGCTAAGGGGGAGAAATGTCACAATTTTGCGACATGTCATAGTTTCATGACTAGAAGGCAAGTGAAGATGCCAGCAGAGGAAGATGTCATGATTTCATGACATGTGGCAGTTTCGTGACCCACATAGGAGAGAGATGGCACAGACAAGGAGATGTCATGATTTCGTGACATGTCACATTTTCGTGACCAAGAGGCGAGCGAAGGAGTCGGAGGAAAATATGTCATGATTTTGTGATGTGTCACATTTTTGTGACCCGAAGGAGCGAGAGGAAGCAGAGAGGAAAAGATGTCACGATTTCATGACAGGTTGCAAAGAAAATGTACAAAAATTTGATAGCATCGTGATTTTGTGATGGGTTACAAGGAAAGCATATGGAAGCTGAAAGCGTCGTGATTTCACGACGAGTTGCAAAGAATGCGTATGGATGCAGAAAGTGTCATGATTTCACGACAGGTAGAAGA
This sequence comes from Wollemia nobilis, assembly GCA_028583015.1. Classification (NCBI taxonomy): domain Eukaryota; kingdom Viridiplantae; phylum Streptophyta; class Pinopsida; order Araucariales; family Araucariaceae; genus Wollemia; species Wollemia nobilis. The sequence continues at coordinate 10,546,861 of JAQPPZ010016879.1, read as the reverse complement.
GGAAGGTTATGAAGACAGAAGTGTCGCGATTTTGTGATAGAAGTGAAGACGAAGTCTACAGAGGCAGAAGTGTCACAATTTTGTGACAAAAGTAGAAAGGAGGTTGACGAAGGGAGAAGTGTCGCGATATCATGACAAAAGTTGTAGTTTCACGGAAAAAGCTATAGAAGAGTTATAGAGGTAGTTGAAGCCAACAAAGTTAAATGTGAGCCTATGAATTTTAGGGTTTGCAACCGATGAAGTTTAGGGTTATGCAGCCGACTAAAGATCAGGGTTACAGTCGACTAAGATTAGGGTTTTGATCTTGAAAGTGTTATTATAAAAGGCAAACTATTTTGAATAGTTTGAGTGTTGTGAGTTGTAGCATTTGTAGATGGAGCATAGAGTGAGAAGTTAGATCACCGAGAGTAGAGTGCAAAATTTGATCGAAGTGCATAGAGTGTGCGAAGATAGTGCAGAGTGTGTGCAGAGAGATGACTGATAGAAGACGAAGAGCGACTGTAAGAGCGCAAAAGATGTGTATGTTTCTTGAGCAGATTTGGACAGGTCCTAGCAGAGGACTTATGAGCTGAGTTTGATAGTTCTATCAGAGAACTTGAGGATAGAGGTGCATTGGTTCTATGAGAAGAACCTAAGGACAGATTTGGCAAGTCTTTGAGAAGGCTTGTATACAGAGGATTGATTTGTTCAAGAGTTGGACAGATCTAACAGACAGAGGAAGACTTGTGCTAGACCGATTGACTGTGTTTGGTATAGGTTGCTGAGCTGCTGTGGACATGATCATAGAAGGCCGAGGTCTCTTAGGCTTAGCATTGAAGACAAGAGGTCTTCGGTGGAAAGGAGTTCCACGTGCTGGCAAGAGGTAGAGGCAGTTGATCTTTTGAGGGATCATTTCTAGAGCATAGGGGAAGGTATCTCCTTTGAGCAGAGGCTCATAAATTTTGATTAGGGGAAGGTATCTCCTTTGGGCCGAGGCTCATAAACATTGTATTTGGGAAGGATTCCTAAACAACTTTGAGATAATTTTTAGAGAAAAGTTTTTGTGGACGTAGCCCAACCATTTTGGGTGAACCACATTAAAAATGGGTCTTCAATGTGTGATGTTTTTTGTCTTGATTAATGTTGTGTTGATGCCACTGCTATCTAAAGTTAAAATTATTAATTGGTTAAGTCTTATACTGTTAACCACCCCCTCTCAATATAAGCTTGTGTTCTTCATTCTGAGGCTCATGATCCCCCCATACCTAACATATGCTATGCCCTTGTGGCATCAAAATTTTAGGTAGCCTCATTAACTCCTCATAGTTGTCATTTTTTGGTGGATCTATTTGTACCTATGACCCATGTTTGCTTCTTCTGTGGACCGACATCTGGAGATGCGGTTCCTCTTTTCTTATGCAGAGCTGCAGGTGCTATTGTCAGCTTTTGCTCAAGTTGCTGACTCTACTTATTTTCTTTTCTCATCCTAGCTGCTATTGGGGGTGGTATTTCCACATGGTTGTTGCTACTTGAAACGTTGCTTCTGCAGCCTACCACAGGTCAACTTTCAAGGGCCTAACAACTACAAGAGGGATATCTGAGTTATCTCTCTTGAGATGAACCACCTAAGCCTTCTGTAATTGGGTTGCTTTAGGAGTAAGCCCTGTATTTTCCATTGTAATGACATCAACTTCCAATTTGGGGCCATATACCCCCCATATTTCAAAATACCTTTGTATCTTGGAGGGCCACCCCTAGGATGACCCGTAAACCTCCTAAAATCCTCTACTGGATTAATGCATATACCAAGGTCTCCTAAACCCTCAATGTTGACTCCCTGGCCTCCTTGGATATTGTCATTTCTTTGAGAAACCATTTGAACTACTTCTGCCTTTCTATGAATGGCTTCATGTCCTATTCATCTTCTTCTATTTTAGTGAAAGTCACCTTCACCTTTTTTCAAGCCATCTTGGGCCCTTTTCCTTTTGCCTATAGTTGTTTTCTCATCGTGGGGGACTTTTTCATTCTGAGGGACTTGCCCTGATGTCCCTAGAGCTATCTCTCCATCCTCTTGTCTATCCGGTATCATCCCTGTTGGTCCTTCTATCTCTTCCTATTTAGGTCTGAGGGATTCCTCTTTAATCCCTGATCTTGTCTGTAGCTGTTGGCTTCCACCTAGTTCTGCATCACTTAGGTCTATGACCAGGGGCTCTATGGATATTCTTCTATCCTCACTTTCAAAAATAGAGGAATTCTCCCTACCTCTAGGCTATTCTACTAGGCATCTGACCAAAATTTTCCCAAAGAGAATACTTGTTCTACTGATGTGGGAGAATTCATCGGGACCTCAATCACCCAGTCATTTTGGGTTGATGCATCCCTTTTCTCTATCCCCTTAGCCTGGAGTTGTTGGTTCTATTATCATAACTACTGGACCAACTACTTGAGCTAAGTGATCCTTTATGCTCGCTCTTTCATCTCTTCTTCATGCTTGATCTGGTAATCCTCCAAAATTTGTTGGGCCATCCAGTAGTTGGTTTGCCATTCTAGGGCCTCCTCTAGGGCTGTGTCAATTTGATTATTGCCCCTGGAAGTACCTACATCCTATGGACTCTAGATTTTCAACTCCTAGAGGGTTTGGGCTGCAAGACCGACATTTGAGTCATCTTCCTCCTCCTCCAAGGAGAGTATGAGTCATCATAGGTGTTTCCTCCTAGGGGTTGGTTCTAGTGGCTAAAATTTGGCCTCACCGCTAGCAAGTTGTGCCCCTTCTTCTTCATACTCGGGCACTAGGGAATGCCCTATTTCTTCTATAAAATTAGGCAGTGCCAATTGCCTTATTTCCTCTACTTCATTTGCAGGGCTATCATTCGCTCATCCTACCTCAACAATAGAATCCTCCTGCATTTCCTTGTCATCATCTCTTTCTACATTGGAACTCTACCTTTGTGCTTCTACATGGCATACTAGCACTGATATCAGCCCATGGTGGGCCAAGGTAGAAGGTGCCCCATTCTAGTATCTAACTACTTCCTCCTTTAGGGTATTTTCTAGGTAGAAGTGCATGTTCATTTTCCTCCCATGCACTAGGTGATTCACAAATTGTACATGATTAGTGTGCAGATGTGTATATTTCCTAGTGCATGTAAAGAACTGAGAAACCTACTCGAATATCTTCCATAGATTCATAGTAATGTTGCTTTTTGGTAGCCCTTCCTTTTCTATCTACACGTTCTCCCCTAAAAACAATAATTTGGCATATGGATTCAACATTCTACCCTTGTATGTTTACTCGCCTGTGAGAGGCAAGCCAGTCACCTGTGAGATATGTTCGGGGGTAACTGGAATCTCCATCCCTTGTACTTGAGCTATGTCTCCCCCAAGGAGGAAAAAAATTCATTTACTACATCCATATCTTGCCTCTGAGTGACCAGGATATAGTACTCAAGCCATCCCTCAGCTTCGAATTGCATCCTGACCACCCCCCTGATTCCTTCTGTATCACTCGATTCATTTTTCTTCATCGTGTGATTCCTCGATCGTCCTCCCATGGTGCCTTCCCTTAGGCTATTCTATTTTTCTCCTTGCCTTCTCAGGAAGGTGCCTTCTTATAAGGAAGGCATTGAACCCTAGCTTTCAATTTTGGCAAGGTATGCCTCACAAGCTACATCATTGGCATGATCGGCCATGGGGGCTGCATAATTTTTATGGCGGTGATATTTTTCGGTACTACATAATTTATGAATGATTACATTAAAATATGAGTAGAGTATGCACGTACCTAATTGGATGTCTTGTGCATCATGGAGAGTGTCAATTCACCTAATCAATGACACAAGGGATGGATACTTTGTTTGAGCAGATTACACAAGATTTTGTTGTTGAGTTGTTTTAATGGTTGATGCCGAAGACAGACTCCCGATAGGTTTACAAACCGTCTATCTATTATTTTTGGAACATGCACACTGATCTCGCCCCATAATTCTATGATATTTTTTATTGGAGTGGTTCCCTATCATACGAGCAATTGTGGTAATATGATGTCACCTTCTCGTGTGATGATCTTGTTTCGAATGAGGTGCATGTGAAAATTTAAGTGTTGGTTGTATACGAAAGGCGCTCTTTGGTACCTTCCTGATGTGGAAGGTGCTTGATATAGTGCCTTATCAATGTGGAAGGCACTTGATATGGTGCCTTCCCAATGTGGAAGGTTCTTGATATGGTTTGTATAAATCCTTAATTGTTAAATAAAACTATCCACTTGAGGTATGATGCCTTCCTCCTAGAAGAAGGCGCCTGATGAAGGTGGACATTTTCCATCATGATGGAGGTTTCGAGTAAGAGGTGATATGCCTTCTTGGTAGCCATGTTGTGATTTATCGGTAAAGGGTTATCAAGCCTCCTTAGACTCACTTCATGCTACGTCAACATATTCCTACAAGGCCTGGTGTCTTAATTTCCTCTTGGGGAAGAGTTTGTTGCCCACCCCCGCGCTTAGATAGATGTTGCTTCTACCCTATGAGTGCTGGCATCGGGATGCTGAGCCGAGTCAGGTATAGTTTCCTAGATATCTATTATTCCTATTGTTAGGTCCTCCACCTGCAAAAAGCAAACAAAAAAGAAAAATACAGGTAGTTAGACACATTTCGTGCCTGTTAGGCCCTAAACCCAGGATGCCTACAACTTGCATGTGGGCATTGTCCCTGAAAAACACACCGTAAGAAATAATCAAAACCTAAATTAACTATTTTTGGTGAGCACCTCCATGCCCATAATTTTTCCTACTAAGAGCTTGGTCCAGATTCACAAGGATTGGGTCTCCCCCATGCCTACTTTGGATTCCACCAGTAAATTCTTGGATGTGTTGTAGGGCCGCAATCGATGGCCATTAATGGTTAATACAACATTATTGTCATCAATGGTTCTAACATGCACAACACCATTCTTGATGAGCTCTACCACCTCATATGGTCCCATCCATCTCTGCATAAATCTACCCTTACTTTCTTGGAACCGAGAATCGTACAATAGCACCCATTCTCCTTCTTGGAACTGCTTTAGTTTAATGTTGTGATCATACCACCATTTCCTTTGCTTTTGTATGATCTATGTTATTTGTAAAGAATCCATTCATATTTCATCCATCTAATTTAGCTATTGAACCCTTTCTTTTTTAGCATCATCCAGGCTCAAATTTAGTTCTAAAGTTGTTCTCAGTGTTTTGATCTCAAACTCGATGGGCATCATTGCACTCTTCCCATAGACCAATTGGAAGGGTATAAAGCTTGTGGTGAATTTCCACATGGTTTTGTATGCCCATATTGCCTCTGGTAGCCATGTAGCCCAATATTTTCTATGTTATTGCATGGTTTTTGTCAGGATGTTCTCTATTTCCCTGTTTGTCACCTCCACTTGCTCGTTTTCCTATGGATGGTAGGGTGTAGTTTTGTTGTTTCAAACTTTGTATTGCTTCATCAGTTCCTCAATCAACTTAGAGCTGAACTGAGGGCCTTTGTTAGTTTTTATTTCTCTGGGGACCCCAAATCATGTAAACATGTGAGCAAATAATAAATCAGCAACCATTCTTTCTTTTGAATCCCTCAATGCTTGAACTTCAACCCATTTTGTGACATAGTCTGTACAGACTAAAATAAACCTCCTACCTATTGAAGGTGGGTTAATTGGTCCCACAAAATCCATACCCCACTTGTCGAAGGGTTCCAGGTGTACCTGAGGCTGGAGGGGCATTTCATCACGATGGGTTGGTCTACCCATTCTTTGGCATTAATCACACTTACTAGCATATGCGGCTTCATATTTGAATAGAGTGGGCCAAATGTACCCAACCTGTAGGATTTTATAGGTAGTCTATTTCCCCATAAATTTTCCTCTAGATGGTTCATCGTGACAATATTTGAGTGTTTCTGAGAACTCTTGTTCTGCTACGCATCTCCTTATGATCTAGTCACATCTTGTTTTGAATAGGCAACCATCAATCCATAGGAAAGATGTGCTTTTCTCTATTACTGCCTATTTTTCTCGAAAGGAGAGAGCAGGTTAGGTTCTTCCGATGGCCAAGTAATTTGCTATATCTACGTACCATGGTATTTGTTCACTGATGGTGATAAATGCTCATCCAAAAACTGGTAGTCCACTACTGTATGGTCCAATGGTATCAATCTGGATAGAAAATCTGCTACAATGTTGTCCTTGCCCGATTTTTTTACTATTGTTATGTTGAATTCCTATAATAGTAGGAGCCACCTAATAATTCTTCCACCAATATTTGGCTTGCTCATTAAATATCTGATGGCCATGTGGTCCATGTCGAAAAACACCTTATATCCGGTGATATAATGGTGGAATTTGTTTATGACATGCACAACTGCAAGGAACTCCTTCTCTGTCACCATGTAGTTGAGCTCAACTCCTACCAAGTTTTTGCTGACATAATAGATGGCATAAAATTCCTCGCAATCCTTCTATCCAAGAACTACTTCAATCGCATTGTTGGATGCATCACAATAGATATGAAAGGGTATGGCCCAATCTGGTCCTCTCAAAATCAGTGCAGATATCAGTTTCTCCTTGAGCAACTAAAATGTTTCTTTGTAGTCTTCCATCCAATTGAACTCCACATCTTTAGACAATAGAGTGTGCAGTAGTTTTGTAATCTTATTGAATTTTGTGATAAATCACCGATAGTACCCGACAAATCCGAGGAAACTTCTCACCTCTCTCTGCATTCTTGGACTGGGTAGGTCCCTGATGACCTTGATCTTTCTTTTGTCAACCTTTATTCCTTTTGTGGAGAGATGGTGTCCCAATACGATGCCCTATTGCATCATCATAAAGCATTTCTCATTACTCAGGGACAAATTATTTCCCTCACTTATTTCAAGCACTCTTTCCAAGTTTGTCATTACTTCATCAAAGGTTTATCCATAAGTGGTGAAGTTGTCCATGTACACTTCGACCGCATCTCCCATAATTTTTGATAATATGCTAAGCACCGCTCTTTGAAAGGTGGTTGGTACGTTGCATAACCCGAAAGGCAATACCTGATAAGCAAAAATTCCCCATGGGAAAGTGAATGTTGTCTTATCCTAGTATTCTTCTCCTATCTAGATTTGATTATATCCACTGAATCCATCCAGGAAGGAGAAATACTTTCACCCCAAAAGTGTGTCCAAGACCTGATCAATGAATGGGAGTGGGAAGTGGTCCTTATTGCTTGCTTTGTTTAACACTCTATAGTCTACATAGATTCACCACTTCCTATTCTTCTTGGGGACCACCACCAGTGGTGACACCTACTCACTATCAAAAATTGGATAGATGAATCCGATAGATAAGAATTTTTGTAGCTTTGCTTTGACAATGTCTTTCATTTTTGGATTCATTCTTCTTGGTGGTTGTCTACTCAGAGTTGCTTGTTCATCAAGGTATATTCGATGGGTATAAATCCTTGGGTTGATTCCCTTCATATCCGAGTAATCCCATGCAAATTCCCACTGGTGTCTTACTAGGAGCTCTTCTACTTTTGTTAGTTGTGTGGGAGTCAACCCACTACTGACGTTTAATGTACTTCTTGTCCCAACGTTTATCTACTAAATGTGATCTTGGGTGCTAGCCAATGGCAACCTAGGTGTGGTGATGGAGGATTCTTTATGGAGGAACTCTACAATAGCACCATCCTCATCTTCTTTTGCCAACTCATCCAATGCCATCACCGGCTGGATTATGGATAACTCATGATCTTCATGCTTGGTCAACGTAGGTTTTTCCAGTAAGTCGATGGACTACGCAGGAGGTGAAATGGTCAATATTTTGACATTTTTCCCATCTAATATGGTCATTAGCCCATCACGGTAGCTGATGTAAGCATCGACTGTTGCCAACCATGGCCTTCCCAATATGAGCGGGTAGCCACTCAACCTAGTTTTAGACTACAAAACTAGGAAGTTGGCTGGGTATTCCCATGCACTAACTGTTACTATTACATCCTCAAGCATTCATTTTGGTTCCATGGTCGATCGATCAGCCAGCTACAGAACTATCATGGTGGGTCTCAGGTTCATGAGCTGTAGCCTCTGCATGGTATCCTAAGGCATTACGTTTATGGCTACTTTGAGATTGACCAATGTATTGGACAAGGAATGTCCTTCAATTTTTACAATAAACACTAGGCTGCATGGATCTACGTACTTGGGATGACACGTCTTGCCCATCATCAAATCTATGAATTTACCCATGACATTGATAGGCTAGATTGCTTTTCATCCTGTGCTTCTTAGGCACATCTCCTTTATCACCTTGGTATATATCGAGACATCTCAGATAGCTTGAAATAGTGGAATTGTCACTATGATGTTCTTCAAGCTGGATAGGATATCAAACTCTGGCTATGTTAGTTTCTTCTATTCTTGTAGTCGGTAAGGAAATGGAGCCTTTTCTCTCTTAGCTACTTCTTCTACCACCTCTTCTATAAGAGGTGTTTCTCCTACATATTCCTCCTCTTCTATTAGTGGAGGTGTTTCTACTCCTAGATGTCTACCAGACCTAAGATGAATATGATACATTGGATACATCTCACCTTCCATGTTGTATGCTAGTTGATTCACTCTATTATTTTGTCGGTTGTGTGGGTAGTTGTGCAGGTCTCACTACTAGCAAGGTTGACAAGTTTTGAAGGGGGTGAGCTAGCACTACATTCTGTGGGGCTAGATTCCATGGAGTGTGACTTCTCCATTGCTGCCCCAGATATTGATATGCCATCCAGGGATGCTGATTTAGGAATGTTCTAACTGGGGGTGCGTTAGACCAAGGTGATGGCCCCCAACACCCCATATTAGGTGGTTAATGTGGGCCTCGTGACATGTATGGTCCTACCCCATATTATGGCATTCCAGTTGGCATATTCCCCATAGGGGTTGTGGCTAACTCTTTTGATTGCCTATGAAATAGGCCTCCATGGCTTCAGCATCCTCCTAATTGCTAGGCAATTTTAGGCACAATCGGGTCTTATGGTTCAACCTATAAACTGTGCATACTCTAACTTTGTTCTTCGGGCATGCATTCTTTGCATGCTTTCCTCTGCATTTTGGTTATAAATAAGCCAATTTTGCATCTTTTTATTGCTTCTTTTTCTCTAACAACCGCGTATCCATCTGCAATGCTAGAGATGAAAGCATTTCATTTTTTAGATCCTCCAGCATGTTGCCTATTTTTGTTTTCATGATTGAAGCAGTCACTTTCATGGTTCTAGAAGTGGTCTTGCCTCTTCTTCTTGAGTAATTTTGACATAGTTGTAGGATGTCTTCCATAGCGTACGGTAGACATCACCTCCATAAATCATGTTGACAGCCTCCAAGGATTCATTGTTAAGCCCTCTCAAAAATATGCTTTTGAGAGATTTATCATATAGCTTCACGTGAACCATTGAATATTGAAATTGAATATCTCCTAGTACTCTTCGAGAGACTCGTCCTCTTTCTATGTCATGCTTAAGACTTCCTCTCTGGAGTCTCTTGCTCTCTCGAAGTCTTGATATTGATCTAGAAAGAGCTTCTTCATTTGATCCCATGTGGTAATGTGTTTCTCCCCCAGACTGATGAACCACCGTAGAGCTATGTCATCCAATGTGGAAGGAAAAAGATTCAACTTTTGTGTATCATATTTGTAGTCCAAAGACCTGCATAAAACATTGAACTTAAATAAGAACAGGTCAGGGTCCTCGGTTGGGTATCCTCTAAAGGTAGGAAGGTCAACAGGGGATATGTTTTTTATTTTGGTATCTCCTACTCCTTCATCAATTGGGAAACTAAATCTAGATGAAACTTCTTCTACGTCGGCTATTTTTTTAGGAGATGTGGTCTCTAATGCAGTACTTATGGCCTTACAGTTGTTAAATTTTTTTTGATTCAAGGCTCTAATGTTATTTTGTGTTATCGTCTGATCTTCTACAAATTTCCACAACAAGGCTTCCTCTAAAGGTGTCCTTTTAAATAGGGGGTTTATGATTGTTTGTTCTTCCCCAATTTTATGGGATGAGGAAGTACTTTGCACAAAGTGCAGATCCTCACTCCAGTGGAGTGCTAACTGTGAGTCAGGCGAATCTAGTTCGAGCTCAGAGTGTTTGGCCGACTCAAGTTTTAGAGAACTTTGTTTTACAAACCAACCATTAGGTCCTCTTATTCTCGAAGAACTCATACAAGGTCATATGGAAGGTTTCAGGTATTGCAATTTATCTAGTAGAGGTGCTTCCCCGACAACGGTGCCAAAATGTTGCGGGCCAAACAAGGTTAAATTCTTTCCTATTTTTGTCACTTGCCCATGCATTAAATATCAACCCAGGGATCTTTGTAAACTTATGAAGGGTCACACACAGGATCACTTACAATACCACTTTGAGATGAGTCCGCTAGCTCTACTATTGGGGGTGTTTCAAAGGTTGTCAATCATTCATTCACTCCTTAATAAATTACGTATGAATAATTAAATATTAAGAAAAAAAACATTCATACGTGCATACTAATAACAAACCTATTGCAATCATAAAATAACAATGAAAAAATAAACCTATGAAAGTAGTAAGATAATCTAGAAAACACAAATAAAGGGAAGAAATACTGGCTTGGAGTGGGCCCAGGCTCCAGTAGCTTCCTCCCAATTGAACATGCACTTAGGAACTCTTAGAACTTTATTATAATCACCAAGGAATTATAATTCTTCTTAACCTCTGTACTCCTCTCTATATTTTGTATTCTATATTTGATATTTTGATATCTTATTAGAGAGGTATGTGTGTGTTTATATAGCACACCCATAGATATTCTATTACAAGATGGTTACAACAGTCGATTCATTCCAAACTAAACTAAGACATTATGGTAAATGTAATCGACATCTACTAAAATTGGCATTCATTCATAATGGTGGTATGTTCTCTGATTGGTTTGTGCTTCGCCTGGCATAGGTAGGACATTCTCATACATTAGTGTAACTCCCAAATTAACTTACATGACGTAGAGTTGGAACTGCACCAGTCAATGTTAGCCACGTTGCATTATATGGTCAACAGGTAAATAATAGAGGCACCTTCTCTATGAGGAAGGTTCCTAAGTATATCAGGCACCTTATTTATACAGAAGGCACCTACCTTTTGTTAGTGCCTTCTTGGAAGAGTAAGGTGCTTGCCTTCTATTGGCACCTTCCTGGAAGAGGAAGGTGCTTGCCTTCTATTGGCACCTTCCTATAAGAGGAAGGTGCTTGCCTTCTATTAGCACCTTCCTGGAAGAGGAAGGTGCCTACCTTCTATTGGTGCCTTCCTGGAAGAGAAATGCACCTACCCTTTGTTGGTGCATTCTTTGAAGAGGAATGCCCCTACTTACCATGCATTAATTTCGAAAGAAAAAAAGTTCCAGGTCCATGAAAAGACCTCGACTGATCCAAATCTGACTAAATCAACTATAATTCCACAAAACCACACTAAAAAATACAAATTAGATAACACACATAATATTATAAAATAATTACATAACCATTAATAAAAATATACAATTCCTATTATATAGCCACATAATGATTAATGAAACTCATACAAAATATGAGCATTTCCGAGGCTCATCAGAAACCATTGATTATTTTGGACATAAGATAAAGCTTGGATCAACCACCAGATCAAATAAGTTCTTGTAGACTTTAAAAGGCTACATAGCCAAATTATAAATATTCTAAGTAATCAGAAAAAAATGGCAAAAGGCTATGTGAAGTTCTGTTGGAGATAAATTTTGTAGTCAACAATGTCAAAGTCGAACAAGCAAAATCTAGAATAGCAAAAAATAGAAGTGACATTAGGGTATGGAAGTTTTTCACGTCAAAAGAAGTCAGAGTTTAAAACCACTATTTCGTAGTCAGCATGGCCAAATGATGCAAGGTGGAATATAAAATTGTATATTTTGGAAAGAAGTGATAACATATTTCAAAAGCCAAAGTAGAAGCTAGTTTCATAGTTAAACCGATCAAACTCGACCTAGCAAAAATCAAAGTAGCAAAGTTTGCAGGAAGTCATTAGCAACCTTAAAAACCAATTCCACATTTAGTGCAATCAAACCTTACTTAGTGGAATTCATAGTTGTGGATTATTTGAAAGATTACTATATATTTAAAACCCATACTTTGCAGTCAATATGGTCAAATCAAGACTAGCAGAAAATAAACCAGCAGATTTTGAACCTAAAAAAGGTAGCGAAATCAGAAAAATATAGTGGAAAGGATGTGGGAAGACCAAACATCATGAGAATCAAGATCCAACTACATTTTTAGTTACAAATTAACAACAAAATATTCCTGCAAGAATGAAGAGCGGTCTAGATTTATCTGTAACCTCTCCAACCATAGAAGTCAGTTAAGGAGTCGAGTGTTTGTAGAGTGTAGATACAACATTAATGGAGTACATCTCAATTCCCTTCTTGAATATCATGATATGTTTCCACCTCAAAAATTTTCTATTTTAATATAAAAAGTCCTTGTAATGTTCCATCATGTTAATCATTGTAAAATCTATATAAGGAGATCAAACCCCCATGATTAAGGGTCATCTCTGGAGTGTTTTCCTGATATATTACTATAATTGCTAAAATATCAATAGAAGGAGCATTACTTGAATGTTTACCTCTAATTATTTATTTTACCAACAGTAGATTTATTTTTTGTAACATAGCAGTTTAGAGTTAACACCTTCGCTCAAGTCTATGTTGGACATTTTGAGTCCTTAAAGTTAAAGTTGTCATTGATGTCAAGAAATGAAGTCATCATTAAATATCAAGAAATTTGTTAAGAAATGAGTTATCAAATTTGTCATTGATATTATGGAAGAAGCTTCTAATAAAGTCAATATCAAAAGGAACAATGAAAAATTTAAAGGCAAAGGGCTCCATAATATTTTTTAAATATTATGTGGAAGCATAAGTTAAAAGGTTTTTCTTTAAAACCAATGGTGGCAAAAATAAAAGGTTTTTCTTTAAAACCAATGGTGGCAAAAATAAAAGGTTTTTCTTTAAAACCAATGGTGGCAAAAATAAAAGGTTTTTCTTTAAAACCAATGGTGGGATAAATTAAAAGGTTTTTATTTAAAACCAATGGTGGCAAAAATTAAAAGGTTTTTCTTTAAAACCAATGGTGGAAAAAATAAAAGGTTTTTCTTTAAAACCATAGGGTTTAAAGAATTAATTTATAAAATTTAAATTCAAAAGAATTTAAATATTTTATAATTAATAAAGTTTCAAAGGAAAATCGAGCGCCAACATTGAGAATAAATCGAGCATCGACGTCATGCATGGAGGAAGAGATTTATTATAAAAGCTAATGCTTTGGAGGTATTTCATTTTATCCTTTTGCTCGATGATAAAAATGTACAATTGTGTTTAAGTTTGTAAGGAAGAAAGAGCATCGAAAATCTTGTTTATGCACCAGCGAACGTAGCCAAGGTGTGGTGAGAGAAAGTAATAATAGTCAAGGAGTGGTGCAAGGTAGCAAACGTAGCCAAGGTGTGGCTAGAAATAACAAACGTAGCCAAGGAGTGGTGCAAGGTAGTGAATGTATCAAAGGTGTAGCTAGAGATAGCAGACATAGCCAAGGAGTGGCGCAAGGTAGTGAGTTTAGCCAAGGTGTGGCTCAAGGTAGCAAATGTAGCCAAGGTGTGGTTTGAGGCAACGAACATAACAAGGTGTGGATTGAAGCAGGCGAAGGCATAAGGTGTGGAGGCTTCAAGGGAAAATGTAGCTCCATGGTGGTGACAACCAAGAGGAAGGTGCTTGGAATAAGAAGATCTTCAAGTGTTAATAAAATTGGTAACATTTTTATGATCTTTAATTTTAATTTAGGCTAAGGTTGAATAAAGGAGAAATAAGGTTGTAATTAATTTTATGAATGCCTAAATTAAAATGGAGTAGTTATTATAAAGTATTGAGGTGAAAAGATTTACCTGTAGGTAAAATACTTTTACCTTAGAAAAGGGAAATATAAATTGCATTATCTTATTAAAAGAATTATCTTTAATGCCATAATAAGTTTAGGGAGTTATAAGTAGAAATAGCTTTGGGTTTTGAAAAACAAAGTAGTAAAGTGACTTATGCTTGAGAGGTGAATATTCAAAATAGTTTGGTGTTGGATATTATTTTGAGATTGGAGCAATAAGGTATACTCATGAATTAATAAATGCATTGTATTGTCATCTAATCCTTTTGAGATTGGCAAAGTAATATTGTGTTATTGTGGTAGATTCTTGAAGGTCATATTTATCAAGAAAAAAGTATGGACATATTTTTCAAAGTTCAAGTTGATTGGTTGTTTTATGAAAAATAATTTTGGAGTGAAAAGGACTTGATTATGGTTTCATTTTGAGTGTGTTTGAGTGAAGGTTTTATGGAATAAATAAGTGTGGTTAAACCTTGTTTTATAAGTATTTTTGTTGAAGCCATTGTTTGTGTGAAGAACTTAAACTAGGATTGTTTTGAGTATCATTGTTATGTGAATATTATTTTATGGGTGCCTATTTCTTGTTAGGTTCCTACTTCCCATTAAGCATCTGACTTCCATGTTGGCACCTATGTCTTGACTTCTACAAACAAGGTGCCTATGTCCTAATTTCTATGAACAAGGCACCTGCATCCTGACTTCTACAGATAAGGCGCATGATTCCCATTGAAGCTAATTATGGGATAAATGATCTTGGCTTCAAGAATTTTTAGAAGTTCATATTTCATCAGGGCTTTGATCTTCGGGTAGACCAGTATTTGCCTCTGTCTAAAAGGTTTGACCCCTTCTTGCAGCTCGATTGTATGTTGAACCAGTCTTCGGTCATAACCCTTTAGGTCTTGGTAAGACCATGCCACTTTATCTAGATACCTCCTATACAAATATTGGATTTGTTCTAACTCTATTGTGGTACATTCTATTCCAAATTTTATCACCTTCCTAAATTCAAGCTCTAGATCTTAATATTGCCTAGCATCAACTTTGATTTTGTGGGAGACAGATCAAGGCAAGAAGTTTCAACACCAACCAGCAGTTGGGATAGTGGTGAATTCGAGGTGTGCAAGGTGTAGGAAATGCAGAGGTGTTGCATTCAAGTCTCAATGGTGATGTAGGAACAAAGCATAACCTCCATCGATAAGAAAAATGTTGTGGAAAAAACACTAGTTAAATATGGTCCTATTTTTGTCACAGTCCTTTCATTTAAATTGTCAAACTAGGGAACTCGTAAGCTTTTGAAGGGTGATTTTTTTTGTTTTGAAATAGATAAATTTTATGCCTCACACTCTCAAAATCATTTTTGTGTCAAAGTTGATCTTTCTAAAGACATAAAGGAGATTTTTTATGTCCAAGTTGGTGACTATAGGTTCGTGAGCAAGCAAAGGGGAAAAATTTCTATTTTTAATTGTCCCTAAAATATGTGGAAAGCAAAGTGATCAAGGCAAGAAGTTTAAACACCAACCAACGGTTGGGCTAGTGGTGAATTCGAGGTGTGCAAGGTGTTGGAAATGTAGAGGTGTTGCGTTCAAGTCTCGACAATGATGTAGGAACAAAGCATAACCTCCATAAATAAGGAAATTGTTGGGGCAAAAACACTGGTTAAATATGGTCCTATTTCTATCACAGTCCTTTCATTTAAATTTTCAAACTAGGGAACTCATAAGCTTGTGAAGGGTGAATTTTTATGTTGTGAAATAGATGAATTTAATTAAGAAAAGAACTTGAACTAGGTTTTGAAAAGAACATGAGTATCATTGCTAAGTGAAGATTGTTTTATGATCATTCTTTTTAAAGTGAGTTGTTGAGCAAAGAACTTGAACTAGGATTTGAAAGAACATGAGTATCATTGTTATGTGAGGATTGTTGTTGAGCATTGTTGGAAATATTTTGAGTTAATGTTTACATGCTTGGACTAGGGTTTGTGAGCAAGGGTTTTTTCTTTGAGTGATTGGTTGAGTAGAGTTGGTTGAGCCTAGTCAAGTGAGTGTGTGAAGTGATTGTTCAAGTTCCATAAAACAAACTATTCTATATTCTAATTTGAGTTGAGAAAGTAATTGAGCATTGAGTATAGAACATATTGGGTCTCTAAAAATTCTCTTTATGTTTCTATGAGATTGGACAAGTTCTAGTGTGGACTTGTTGAGGAGACTTGAGGTAAGTATTTGAGAGAACTTGTGGATAGATTTGAGTAAAATTTTATGGAAGCTTACAATACAAATTAAGAGTAGATTTGGATAAGTTATTGAGAGAACTTATTGAGCAGATTGGAAAAGTTATGAGTGGAATTTTTGAGCAGATTGAGCAAGTTTTGAGTGTACTTGTTGAATATATTTGAGCAAGTTCTGAGTGGACTTGTTGAGCAGATTGGAAAATTTCTGAGTGGACTTGTTGAGCATATTGAGCAAGTTCTGAGTGGACTTGTTGAGCATATTTGAGCAAGTTTTGAGTGGAATTATTGAGCATATTGAGCAAGTTTTGAGTGGACTTTTTGAGCTGATTTAAGCAAATTTTGAGTGGACTTGTTGAGCATATTGAGCAATTTTTGAGTGGACTTGTTGAGAATATTTGAGCAAGTTATGAGTGGACTTGTGGAGCATATTTTGGTGCAAATTTGAGAATAGGTTTGTGCCAGACTAGAGATAGATATTGAGTAGATTTGTTCTAGATCGAAGGACTGTGTTTAGTGTAGATTTGAGATAGATATTTGGAGGTGATAGAGTAGAGAGGACAGTGGTCTCCAGTGGATAGAGATCCATCATCCAGGGTAGTGAGGATAGGTCTTCTGAGTGGGGACAAGAGTCTTCAGTGGAGAGAGATCCATAAGCTAGTGTAGTGGACACAATAGTCTTCTAGAGGATCACCATCCAAAGTAGAGGAGAAGGAGTTCTCCTATGGATAGATATCCATGAACTTGATTTAGGAGATAAAAATATCCTTTGGACAGAGGTCCATAAACATTGTAATAGGGAAATGATTCCCAAGATATTGATTGAGAAAATTTTAGTGAAATATTTTCTTCGTGGAGTAGCCCACATTGGGTGAACCATGTAAATTGTGGTGTCTCTATTTTGATGGTTTTTTATGCATTGCTTTGATTACTACTATTGATATTGATCTCTACATTGCATAATATTGATTTGGAAATAAAAGTAAAAATTTATCTTATACTATTCACCCCCCTCTTAGTATAAGCTTGTGTTCTTCAGTCTACAATGAAGTTGTGCAGGCTAAGAACATCCTAATAAATGTAGGAAGGTTACCTCCAAAAGCTATCATGCCTTATGGTTCTGAGACATCTCATGCTTTAAATCAATATTTCACATATTCATACATGGATCGCCCTCCTTTGTCATCACCCCTTCCTCATATGACTCCCATCCCACCAACAAAAATACCAATGCCTACAAACTCCTTTCCATCACTCCCTCCTCAATCTCCCTAAGATTCCACTGTGCTTCTTGACATTTAAAGTATGCTCAAGATGCTCAATAATAAAATGAATGCTATGGAGAAGAGAGAGACAAAAATATTCCAACCAAGAATATTTCCTTATATAAGCAAAGACCAAAAACCTGGTCCTAGTAATAGTATGAGAATCAAAGTCAATGCAAATCAATATGATCACGATCACATTTTTGAGACTAGTCTTGTCAATGTATGGTGCTTAGTATGTAATGATCCACATGATTTATAATCTTGTGCCATGTACCAACACCAAGTGCAGTAAGCCATGGAAAAGGTAGAAAGAAATCAAAAGGGAAGAGTTGACATGCTATGATAGTATGATCAAGTTATGACTGGACAAGATTATTCTGAGGAGGAGAAAGTTTTGGTAATGACAAGGTTTGAAAAGAATCCCATGCAAGTGGACCCACAAAAGATGGGTAGTTTGCAAGTTCCCTCACAAAAGAGGAGAGAAACACCACTACAAAGTGAGGATCAATTTTCCATTATGCAAGTAGTAGATAAAAGTAACACAGTCCATAGAAGATAGGAGAGGGAGGTAAGCTTTCTAGGGGGAGGTGAGAAAGAGAGGAATAGGGAAAAAGAAAGTGTGAGAAAAGAGGCCCAAGAAAATCAAAGTTTACCTTCGATTATGAAATGCCAAAGTATTGAAGCTACACAATAGTACATAAAGAACTATGGATATCCAAAAAAGGGTATGAGAGACCTCCACTAGTTTGAAGAACATGAACTTATACTGAGAGGGGGGGTGAACAGTATAATTCTTATCCATTTAATAATTTTAATTCCAGATAGCAGTGCATCAACACAACATTAAACAAGACAAAAAACATCACACATTGAAGACTCATTTTTAACGTGGTTCACCCAGAATGGCTGGGCTACGTCCACAAAACTTTTCTCTAAAATATTATCTCAAATTCTTTGGGAAACCTTCCCAATTACAAAGTTTATGAGCCTCGGCTCAAAGGAGATACCTTCCCCTAACTCTACTCTGACTAGTGATCCTTTAGAAGACCTCTGCCTCAGCTGCCCTTAGCAAATGAAACTCTATCCACATAAGACACTGTCTTCCCCGCTTAGTCGGAGACCTCTATCCTCAACTCTATCACCTCAAAGCTGGTCCTCGAATTTGCACTAAACACAGTCCTTCGGTTTAGCACAAATTTCCTCGATCTCTTTCTCTGATCTGCACCAAACACAGTCCTTTGTTCTGGCACAAATGTCTTTGTCCTCTTTTTATGGTCTGCACAAAAACACAGTCCTTCGCTCTTTTTGCACAATCACAGCTACACTTGATAAATCTTTGACCTTTGCACCTCTGTGCACTGACAACCGCATAGTCTTTGCGCACTCTAATTCTTGCGATCTCTCTCACTTGAAAGAATCGATAGAATGCACTCTGCTCTCGACGATCGAACTTCTCTTCGCATAGTCTATGAATGCTACTCTTCAAATGCACACTTCGATCTATTATTTTTCTCTCCAAGCAGCCCTACTTTTATACTAATACTTTCAAGATAAAAACCTTGATCTTAGTCGACTGCTACCCTTAACTTTGTCAGTTGCAAGAACCCTAAACTGTGTTAGCTCAAATTCAACTTTGTCGGCTTCAACTGCCTTTGTGGTTCTGTAGCTTTTCTCATGAAAATACATGTCGTGATATCGTGACACATTTGCAGTCGTACACTTTCTTTTGGCTTTTGTCATGATATCATGACACTTTCTACTTCTGCTGACGTCATCTTCTCTTCTGTCATGAAATCATGACCCTTCTGTCTTCATGGCCTTCCTCTCTGCTTTTGTCATGAAATCACGACACTTTTGCCTCTGCTGACGTCATCTTCAATTCTATCACGAAAATGTGACCCTTCTGTCTTCATGGCCTTCCTCTCTACTTTTGTCATGAAATCGTGACACTTAACCTATGGAAGACATGCTTTCAGTTTCTGTCACGAAATCACGACACTTCTGCTGTCGTCTGCTATCTTTTCTCCCTGTCATGAAATCGTGACGCTTTCATCTTTTGAAATATTTCTTTGCAACCTATCATGAAATCATGACGCTTCTCATTTCAGACTCTTCCATTTGCTGCATGTCGTGAAATCATGACAGTTCTCACTTTGAGCTTTTTAGCATGTCAAAAAATCGTGATAGTCCTCACTTCATCTTTTGTAGCATGTCACAAAATTGTGACTGTTCTCACTTCGAACTCTGCAACATGTCATGAAATCATGACACTTTTTGAGATACTTTATCTCTCTTTAAACTTGTCATGAAATCATGACAGTTCACACTGCGGACTCTCCCTTCTGCATCATGTCGTGAAATCATGACACTTTTTCATCTGTACAACCTTCCTACACTTTTCGAGTCATGAAAATGCGACATGTCACGAAATCGTGACACTTTCCACCTTGCTTTCTTTCTCTGCCAACATGTCACAAAATCATGACAGTTTTGCCTACTTCTTCTCTCTCTTCCAACATGTCACGAAATCACGACAATTTTTTTGGCACTTTCTCTCTCCTCTAAAATGTCACAAAATCATGATAGTTTTTCCATCCTGCTGCATACTTTTTCTAACTTGTCTTTTTTTCTTTGATCTTTTGCAAATGGGCTACTATGATCTACTTGGAAACCCACTGTCCATGCTCTGAATAATCTAACATTAAATCAAATTCCTTCAAGAGCTTCTTGACATCAATGACAACTTCTACACTTGAGCAAAGGCAATGTACCCAAAGTACCCAAAATTGCCAACAATCTCCCCCTTTGTCCTTGATGGCAAACCTTTACATAAAATACATCTCAATAGCCAAAACTGAAACCAACTGTGCTAACAACTAAGAATCTGCCTTTGACATTTTTCTCCCCCTAACTTGAAGCTCTTCTCTTCAATTGAAGCTCTCCCCCTTACTCATATCTCTCCCCCTTTGTCATCAATGGCAAATGGTCACCTTTGGGGCTCGGGACTAAGAAAGAGCCTCTTAGCTTGGTCCCTCCCCCACCTCCTGATGAGGTGATTAATTTTGGGGTGGGAGAGCAACTCCCAATTTCTCCCTTAGATACTCAAACATATCTCTTGGAAGAGGTTTGGTGAAGATATCGACAATCTACTCTTTAGTAGACACATACTCTAGCTTGACCTGCTTGTATTGCACTTTCTCCCTTAGAAAATGATATTTGATGGAAATGTGCTTCGTCCTTGAGTGCATTACCAGATTTTTAGAAATACTTATGGCACTTGTATTATCACAAAGAATGGAGATGGGTTGTTCATGCTTGACTTTGAAATCCTCCAAGGTGGTTTTCATCCATAAAACTTGTGTGCACCCAGCCACTGCTGCTATGTATTCAGCCTCTGCTATAGATAAGGAAACTGAAAGTTGTTTCTTACTTAGCCAAGAGACCAAACTCTTTCCCAAAAAGAATGCTCCACCACTAGTGCTTTTCCTATCATCAATACTGTCTGCAAAATCTGCATATGTATAAGCTGTGAGGGTGAAATCATCACCTTTGGGATACCAAAGCCCAAAGTCCATAGTGCCCTTCAAATATCTGAATATCCTCTTAACTGCTGTAACATGAGATTCTTTTGGAGCTTCTTGAAATCTTGCTACTAACCCAATGGCCTGCATGATATCTAGTCTGGTAGTTATACTATATATTAAACTACCAATCATAGATCTATACAACCTCTGATCTGCCGCTGGAGATTCATCATCTTTACTCAGATTGCACCCTATAATCATTGGAGTACACACGGGTTTGTTATCCATCATCCTAAATTTCTTCAACATTTCTTTGATATACTTTCCCTAAGAGAGAAATATACCATTTTTTGATTGCACAATCTGAAGACCTAAAAAGAATGACAACTCTCCAATCACAGACATCTCGAATTCCTTCTGCATGGTGTTAGCAAAAACTTTGCACATCTGAGTATTATTTCCCCCAAAAATAATATCATCAACATAGACAACTATAATCAACATATCATAATATTCATTCGTAATATACAAGTTGCTATCTGCCACGCCTTTCCTGAAGCCTTGCTCATGAAGATACCCATCAAGTCTTGAGTACCAAGCCCTGGGTGCTTGCTTTAACCCATACAAAGCCTTTTTTAGTTTACACACATAGTCTGACTGTTCTAAGAGAGACACTCCTTCTGGCTATTCTATGTAGACTTCTTCTACCAACACCCCATTTAGAAAAGTCAATTTTAAATCCATTTGATATACCTTGAATGATTTGAAGCTTGAAAGGGCCAAAAACATTCTGATAGCTTCAATACGAGCAATAGGCGCAAACGTCTCTTCGAAATCAATACCTTCTACTTGAGCATAACCTTTATAGACTAACCTAGCTTTGTTTCTGACAATCTTTCCATCCTCATTGAGTTTATTTTTGAATATCCATTTTGTGCCAATGACATTCTTGTCCTTAGGTCTTAGAACCAAATCCCAGGTTTCACTTTTCTCTATTTGATTTAGCTCTTCATCCATTGCTTTTACCCAAAACTTATCTGTACATGCTTCACTAAAAATTTTTAGCTCAATCTAAGATAACAATGAAACATTCGCAAAATCATGTGAAGGAATGACTCTTCTTCTGGTTTTCCTGCTATTTGGATCACCAATGATCAAGTCTTTGGGATGATGTTTCTAAACATACCATGAAGGAGTTTTGGGAAGCAGTTTTTGTCTTTCCTCTTCTTCATCTGAAACCTCTCTGAATTCTTCTTGACAGATTTCATCATTGAGTTCCTTGACTGGTTCTCTTATCCCTGTCTTTTCATCTACTATTACATTTATACTTTCTACAACTCGTATGAGTTCTTTTGTTGAAGCATCTGTAGGCCTTTCTTCTACTGGAATATCCAAGAAAAATTCCCTCATCACACCTAGGATCAAACTTACCCAAATTCTGATCTTCCCTTCTGATGAAGCACTTACTCTCGAACACTTTGAAGTATTTTACTATAGCTGGTCTTCCTTTCCACAACTCATAGGGAGTTTTATGATGATTGACTCTGAGTTGAGCCCTGGTGATGATGTAGACTGCTGTACTAACCGCTTCTCTCCAAAAGCCATCTAAAAGTTTTGACTCATTTAACATTGCTCTAGCCATATTTTCAACAGTTCTATTTTTCCTTTCAACTACTCCATTTTGTTGAGGAGTTATTGCTACTGAATATTCTCTTTTGATTCCATGTTGCTCACAGTATTCCACAAATTTATTTGAAGTGAACTCTCCTCCTCTATTTGATCTTAAGCATTTGATTCTCTTGTCAGTCTCATTTTCAATCATTTATTTAAAAGCTTTAAATTTTTCAAAAGCTTTAGATTTTTCTTTGAGAAAAGTAACCCAAGTCATTCTAGAATAATCATCTATAAACAACATGAAGTAGCTTTCTCCCTGAATGCTCTGAGTTCTAGTAGGGCCACACAAATCAGTATGAATAAGATCCAATGGATTTGAATAAGTATACCCTTTATATTTAAAATTGGTTCTGGTCTGTTTTCCATGTTGACAAGGACCGCAAATGATGTTATGGGGCCTTTTTATTTTGGGCAAGTCTCTAACTACTTCCTTGTTACTAATATTGACAAGATTATCAAAGCTCAAATGCCCCAATATTTTATGCCATAACCAACTCTCATCTTCTTGAGTTAGAAAACACTTTTCCCTTTTTATCTCACTTAGCATGTAAAGATTGTTTGGAGTCCTTGTAGCACTAGCAATGAGTTTTCCATTTTTTTCTTTACTTATCTCACATCTATCTGAAAAGAAAGATACTATGTGCCCTTGATCACAAAGTTGACTCACACTAAGAAGATTATGTCTTAGAACTACATAGAGCACATTTTCTATTTTGGATTTCCCATCCAAACTAAGAGTCCCTTTACCACAGATTTTAGCGGACCTGTTATCTCCAAAACTGACTGTTTCTCTGTTTGTTTTTTTTAAGACCAAAAACTTTTCCTTTTCACCAGTCATATGTTTTGAACAACCACTATCAAGATACCATTTTTCTACTTTGTCTTGAGCATGAAAAGCAGTTTGAACTATCATTGACTTAGATTTGATCTCATTCCTATTTTTAGTGAACTCAAGGCTAAATCTATCCAAATTGCACATCCTTGCTATATGCCCAAAATTCTTGCACTTGTAACACATGATATTTTTATTCATAAGAGGTGCAAACGAGTTAAAATTTTCCTTACTATGGCTATTCAGATACTTATTGCAATGCATAGCTATGTGACCAAATTTATTATACGAAAAACAATAGCCATGGAAGGTATTATGTAACCTGATTTGATGCCTTGGATGATTGTTCTTCTTGTGATCAACTAGAATCCACTGCTCTTCAGGATGAAGCTTGACCTTGCTCATAGACCCTGTTTCATAAATGGTGATACCATCCTTCTTTTGCTTTTCACATGGAGTATTCTGTCTGAGAGTCAACTGTTCCAACTTCACTCTAAGAGACATAATCTCTTCTTCTAGTTTCTCATAATCAGCTTCCTTTCCTTTTAGAGCCTTTGTCAGAACCTATTCAACCTTCTTCCCTTCTTCAGCTATAATTTTGAAGTCTATAACACTTTGAGACAATTTTGATCTTGCTATCTCTTCTTCCTGACATTGAAGCTTGAGAACAGAATTCTCTTCCTTGAATTTCTCAAGATTTCTCAAAGCCAAGAAGAATTCACCTTTGAGATCGAACTCAACCTCTTCATTTCTTTCTAAATCTGTATGTTCCTCTGATAGATCCTTCTCCAAGCTGTTAGGCTCTTTCTGGAGTGACCTGCTCTGATACCAATTGAAGAACATGAACTTATATTGAGAGGGGGGGTGAACAATATAATTCTTATCCATTTAATAATTTTAATTTCAGATAGCAGTGGCATCAACACAACATTAAACAAGACAGAAAACATCACACATTGAAGACTCATTTTTAACGTGGTTCACCCAAAATGGTTGGGCTACGTCCACAAAAATTTTCTCTAAAATATTATCTCAAATTTTTTGGGAAACCTTCCCAATTACAAATTTTATGAGCCTCGGCTCAAAGGAGATACCTTCCCCTAACTCTGCTCTGACTGGTGATCCTTTAGAATACCTCTACCTCAGCTTCCCTTAGCAAATGGAACTCTATCCATAGAAGACACCTATCTTCCCTGATCTGGCTGGAGACCTTGTTGAGTGGTATTTTCACCCAGCTGTGAAAGTACAACTCTCCTTTAGGATTTGGGTCCCAAATCCCCTCTTGCAAAGAAGTCAAACAAACAACTTCTCCAAGGTCTCCGTTGTATTAGCATTTGCATATGTATATTAGTAATCTCAAATAAAGATAATCAATTTAAATGCTTGGAACACCTTAGTGATTGCAAGTAACTGTAAACAAGGGGCAATGTTGGTTTATTTCACCATGAAACTTTAGTGATTGTTCATTGTTTTTTTTTTAGATTTTGTAATTTTTAAATGTTCATTTTAAATAAATTAAACCTTCGGGAAAAATAAAATAAAATGAAAAAGAAATGCAAAAAATTAAAAATAGAACACATTCAGTCTGATGCTATCCTGTTTCGACAAAACCGAAGATATGAGGTTTCCATGCATGCAACCTAACCTATTGGACCTACAAAACATGCACAATCCTGATAAGCTAAGTGCTAGCTCCTAGGGATTTGAATGAGGTTTTCAGATTTAAGCATTCGCATGCAGCAACCAAGAAAAAACTTGTATCAACTACATTTACAAGCCTAAAATCTGAAAAGGGAAAATAGACATTTAATCTTGCATGCAGAAAATGACTCCTTCTTTCTTGCCCATAAGATGCAAATTTTTGAAATATTATCTCGCATTAAATATTCGTCTTTTTACAATAACAGATATCTGGTTTTCCAAAACCAAAAAAAGTGGAAGAAAAGCACTCCAAAGCAGGTCCAGAATGGCTCATCACCCTCGGCTCTGCAACCCCGCTCCCGACGGTTTCTGACCGTCCATGTGGAAGGAAAATATCCTAGAAAACCCGGTCAAGGCCTTGCCTTCATTCCTGCAATATTCTCTGAACAGTTTTCGACCCCTGTGCCTGTCTTTGCTTGTGCCTTTAAACTTTTTGCTATGGCTCTCTACTTCGCCTTGTGACGCTTCGTTTCATCTTCTAGATCGATTCGTTTCATTTTCCGCTCTTCATTATTTTGACTTTTGTTCGATGTCTTAAACGTTTGATCTTATCTGTGAACTGTAACGCTTATGTAGCCCTTACACTTTTATGCCACGTGTTCCGCGCTTCTTTGCATGTTCCATAAATGCCCCCTATAAATCGCGACCAAAAATAGCATGTCACGATATCGCGACGTTTTTCTGCATGCATCTTTGCTCTTCCACTTGTATCGCAAAAATAAGACATGTCACGAAATCGTGACAATTTTTTGCCCAACCTTGTCCTTCATGCACAAAAATAAGACATGTCACGAAATCACGACATTTTTATGTCATCGGGCCGTGAAATGCAACCTTGTCATGAAATCGCGACGTGCTTTTCTCTGTTTGTGCTTTGCCTGCAAGTGCAACCTGTCGTGAAATCGTGATACTTTTCTCTTCTGCCATCTTCTTCGTGAAATGACATGTCGAATCGTGACAACTTTTCATTCGTACCATTTGGCTACTTTCTATCATGAAATCATGATGCTTTTCTCTTTCGGTCTGCTTCTATCATGAAATCGTGACACTTTTTCATTTCGTACCATTTGCTTTCGCATGAAACGTGACATGTCACGATATCACGACACTTTTTCGTTCCACTGCAGCAACACGATGCGATATCACGACCACTTTCTTTTTCTAAGCAGCAACATGTCGTGATATCGCGACAACTTTTCATTTCTGGCCGCGACGGAGCAACATGTCACGATATCGCGACAACTTTTCATTTCTGGCCGCGACGGAGCGACATGTCACGATATCGTGACAACTTTTCATTTTTGGCCACGACGGAGCAACATGTCATGATATCGCGACAACTTTTCATTTTTGGCCGTGACGGAGCGACATGTCGCGATATCGCGACAACTTTTCTCCTTTTGTGAAATTTTTGCTTTTTCCTTGATTTTTTAGCATCTAGGCTACTGCGGTTTTCTTTGAAAGCATGCAAAAAAGGTGGGTCCCCAATTTTGGGGTGTGTTGTGGATCAGCCACAACAAATGGTGACTCTATTGTCAAATGCTCCTGAGCATTTTGGTGAGAACCCAACCTGAAATATACAAGCTTAGATACAGAGCGTCAGCACATAAAGATAAACAAATACCGATAGATCAAAATACATGAAACATCAGAATCATAAGTATCAGCTCGGTGTGTGCAATGTGTTTCATTCCCTATCATTTGAACTTGATCAACATTCCATTGTCAGTTTTACTTATGATTTGTATGCAAGGCTATGAATGATTTGTGGAGGATTTGATGCATGATGAAGATGCTAGAGACATAACAACTTGCTTTACAAAGGCTCAAACCTTCTAATATCATGAACAAACATATTCAAGTTGTCAAACCCTCTTAGGACCAAATATATGTATACTGAATTAATTTACTAGATCCCAAAGTTGGTTATGTGTCACTACCATCTTGAACCCATGTGCAAGTGTGAGTGAAATCAGAACTTTGGGGAATAGGATTCCCAACCTAAGCGAGATGGGAATTTAACCCTATCCTTACTATTCTGATTTGGAGTTCATTACCTCATCTTGAACAAAATGATTTAACCAGTTATGGATGAAATTGTCAAGCTAGTCTATCCATATGAGCAGTCAGTGGTCTTGCTTTTAGACAAGACATGATGCCACGCATGAGCACTTAACCCCATAATCCATGATTTGGCTTCATTCATTCTCTCTTTTTTTTTTTTCTTGGACCTTTGGGATGACTACCCATCCTTGCTAGGGACATGTAGTACGATCCCTCCAATCCAATATTAAGATGAAATGGGAAACATTAATTTTTTATTTCTTGGACCTTTGGGATGACTACCCATCCTTGCTAGGGACATGTAGTACGACCCCTCCAATCCAAGATGAAGATGAAATGGGAAATATTAGTTAATTTTATTTTTGTTTCTTGGACTTTTGGGATGACTACCCATCCTTTGCTAGAGGACATGTAGTACGATCCTTCCCATCCAAGTTTTATGATAAAATGAAAGATGGAAGCTTTGGGGAATCGGATTCTCAACCTAGGTAAGATGAGAATTATGCCCTATCCTTACTACTCCATGAAGGTCAAATCAGAGCTTTGGGGAATTGGATCCTCAACCTAAGCGAGATGAGGATTTAACCCTATCCTTACTACTTTGATTTTAGGCTTTAAGCATTATGGGAGTGGTAAAAACCATTGTTTTAAGGATTATGTTGCATGATAGGACAGACATGGACTATTCCTTTCGCCTCACCTTTTCTTCCAAGTATGGTTTTAACCATTTTGCTCAAGACTCTCTTTAATATGCGTAGAACGTGCTTGGTTCAAGATAGTTCGGGCATCAGTTCCCAACCTTAGGATTTTTTATGTTTTATGTTATAGAATAACCCTAAGAGGATTCAACACCTTTTCAATGATTGTACATGACATGAAGATGCAACTAAGATGAAATATATATGCAGTGTGGAATATAACATGAGATATGAATGCATTGCTTCTTTTGAAATGTTAATGGAGTATATCATCTACTTTACCATAATGTGTAAAACTGACAACTTCATGCATCACAAGATTCAAACGATAATATTTAAAATGTTTGTGTTACTTGTGGAGCTTTCTACAATACAATTCCAATGTTTCATATTCTCCTGATTTTAGGCATAAGTTGACATCTCAGAATTATTTTTTTTTTTTTACAAACCAAACATGTCCATAGGACCAACACATAACTTTAAATCAAAACTTATTCAATCCAAAACCAAAATGCAATCCAAAAATGAAAATTTGAAAACACAAACCAAAACCAAAAATCAAAACCTATATACAAATGTACAAAATAATACAAGATGATGCAAAGCTTGGATTATCACTTTCCTGGATCCCAAACATGATTAGAACATTTCAAAAAAAATATAACGTGATGTGCATGCCAAATGATGTAGGAATCCAAAAAAAACAATATTATACCACACCATGCAACAACTTTTAACTTACCTTGCTCACCCCACCAATTTGATTTAGTTCTATTACCAACATCATAGGTGAGATTCAAATCAAATTGATTAGACAATGGTTGGTATTCAATTTTATTTTGTCTATTCTTTAAAGTGCAAGTTTCATCATTCCATTCATGATTTAGAAGTAGGCTTTCCTTTTCAAATGTGAGATATTGCAAACAAGAGCCTATTTCTAAAAGTCTTGAATTCAAATTATTTTTCGAGATTTTAAAGCAATCAAAATCAATCAAAACTTGACAAACATCACCAAGATTTGACATTTCATCATTAATGACATTAGCATCCAAAGGGACATCATGTAATCCATCACTTAAAATTTTTGTAGCTACTACCAAAGGTAAAGATTTCACCTTGTCACCCATACTCAACCCATCATAATTAGAATTTACAACAACTTGATGAGTGTTAGTAGCTTTTTCCTTTTTCTCATTGTCTTCTTCATCATCCAACACCTGTTCAAAAACACCAAAGTTAGGCACCCAATCAAACATGCGTCCATATTTTTCAAAACAAGAGCCTAGTTTTTCAAGATATGTGTCGCGTGACACCTTTCCATGATCAATGGCTTGAGTTGCCTCAAAATCCATATTTTCATTAGGATCATCAATAGTATCAAACCCACACCACTTAGGTTTTGTAATTTCATCATTTTGAGATGGCATAGACATTGTAGAAACAATAGGTGGATCAAGATTTTTGATTTCTTGCCCCTCAAGGGGAACAAAATCAATTGATTCTCCTTCTTTATCCATGGTAGTAGAATCATTATCCTTCTCCAACCTTTGATGAGATTCCAACCCTTCTTCCAAAGCATTCTTAGATTGTACAGGACTTGTAACATCCTCATATGAAAGGGCAATCGTATTATCCTGCATATCAATAGGCACACAAATTTCATTAGCAGTTTTGGAGTGAGCATACTCTTCCCTAGAATCATGATGATCATCTTTCAAAATCAAATTGTGATGCTCAACTATTTCTTCATCATCCTTTAATTCATCAACATGTTTCTCATCAAATTTATCTTCACCTTCCTTAGATGGTTCAATTACTTCCAAAATTGGGTTATTGCTTGTATTCAAATTGATAAGGCCATCATAATCCACATGTGTAACCCATGATTCAAGTTTAACATAATTTGGAAGGTGTGAATTTTCTTGGCCATTATCTTCAACAATGTCATCCAACATGTCATCCGAAACAGATTCATCCTCGTAGAATTCATCTTTTGGTGAGTCAAGGGTTCCCAATCTGTCACATGTTTCAATACTAGTTGGATCTAGTACTCCTCCCTTGCCTAAAATCATATTATTATGAAAATCATTGAAATTGATTTTAGAAACATCTTTTGAATCAAGATGAGTATTTTGAAGTTGATTCATACTTAAGAAAGATGGTTGATCTTGCATAGTAGGTTGAGGATTTTGAAATTGATTGAAGCTTGGGAGTGATTGTTGATTCTGAAATTGATTCAAACTTGAACTCGGTTGAGGTGGATAAATCATTGGGTGGGTAAAGGAGGTATTAAATGATTGAAAATTATATGATCCAAAACCCACACCATAATTTTGACAACTCAATTGTTGCTCAATTGCCATTGCTTGAGTATAGGCTTGTGACAAAGATGTGATTAGAGGCATCCCTCGCAAATATGTGGAAGTGAGTGGGTCAAGAGCATTGACATATATTTGGAGAGCCACTTCTTCTTGCAAAACATAAAATGTCACTAATTGAGTATATAATCCAAAGAACCTTTCAGAAAATGACTTCACATTTTCACTTGGTCCTTTTTTAATAGTGAAAAACTGCTCATACATGCGGATTGAGTCAACTTGCTTTTTGTTGAATTGATTAAGAAATGTTGCCTCTAGTTGAGCCCAAGAAGTGATAGACCCTAAAGGTAGACTTGTAAACCAATCATATGCCACTTTGTCCAAGGTGTACAGGAACATTTTACAAGCAACATCATCATACCAACTTGTTAAGTGATTGGCACAGAATTTGAATGCTTGAATGTGTTCTTCTGCAGTATTTGTCCCGTTAGACGAAAATCGAGGAAGACATCTCTCAAAACCAACGGGAAAATAATGTTGAACTCCCGGTATGTTCAATGGGCTACCTGGCATCCATGGTGAAAACATAGCCATTAGTGTATCTTAAAGAATACAACTTTAATATCAATTTTTTTTTTTTAAATTAAATTAAATCACATTATTCCTGTATGAACAATCAAAGCGTTAGACCAGTGCATAGCAATTCATGTCCTCCTTTTAAAAGTACAAAGTTGTATTGTTAAAAGAGGGCTAAAGATAATAATCAATAGGGCATGAAATATTCAAAATTTAAATCCCTATAGCATTTAAATCAATCTGAAATAAACCGGTTCAGGCCCTCCTTCTAGCGCCAAAATGTTGAGTGGTGTTAGAGGAGGCCAAAGATGCTAATCAAATGGACTTGAAATATTTAGCAATGTAAAGCTCTTAAACAATTATAAACCTGTAGCATCTAAAATCACGATAAAATAAACCCTTTCATGCCCTCCTTCTAGCGCCAAAATGTTGAGTGGTATTTTCACCCAACTGTGAAAGTACAACTCTCCTTTAGGATTTGGGTCCCAAATCCCCTCTTGCAAAGAAGTCAAACAAACAACTTCTCCAAGGTCTCCGTTGTATTAGCATTTGCATATGTATATTAGTAATCTCAAATAAAGATAATCAATTTAAATGCTTGGAACACCTTAGTGATTGCAAGTAACCGTAAACAAGGGGCAATGTTGGTTTATTTCACCATGAAACTTTAGTGATTGTTCATTGTTTTTTTTTTAGATTTTGTAATTTTTAAATGTTCATTTTAAATAAATTAAACCTTCGGGAAAAATAAAATAAAATGAAAAAGAAATGCAAAAAATTAAAAATAGAACACATTCAATCTGATGCTATCCTGTTTCGACAAAACCGAAGATATGAGGTTTCCATGCATGCAACCTAACCTATTGGACCTGCAAAACATGCACAATCCTGATAAGCTAAGTGCTAGCTTCTAGGGATTTGAATGAGGTTTTCAGATTTAAGCATTCGCATGCAGCAACCAAGAAAAACTTGTATCAACTACATTTACAAGCCTAAAATCTGAAAAGGGAAAATAGACATTTAATCTTGCATGCAGAAAATGACTCCTTCTTTCTTGCCCATAAGATGCAAATTTTTGAAATGTTATCTGCATTAAATATTTGTCATTTTACAATAACAGATATCTGGTTTTCCAAAACCAAAAAAAGTGGAAGAAAAGCACTCCAAAGCAGGTCCAGAATGGCTCATCACCCTCAGCTCTACAACCCTGCTCCCAGCGGTTTTCGACCAGTCCATGTGGAAGGAAAATATCCAAGAAAAACCCAGTGTCAAGGCCTTGCCTTCATTCCTGCAATATTCTCTGAACAGTTTTTGACCCCTATGCCTGTCTTCGCTTGTGCCTTTAAACTTTCTGCTATGGCTCTCTGCTTCACCTTGTGACGCTTCGTTTCATCTTCCCGATTGATTCGTTTTGTTTCCCACTCTTCATTATTCTGACTTTTGTTCGAGCATCAAAACGTTTGATTTTCTTGCTAATTGTAACCGCTTCTATAGCCCTTACACTTTTATGCCACGTGTTCCATGCTTTTTTGCATGTTCCATAACTGCCCCCTATAAATCATGACCAAAAATAGCATGTCGCGATATCGCGACGTTTTTTTGCATGCAGCTTTGCTCTTCTACCTGTATCGCGAAAATAAGACATGTCACGAAATCGCGACAATTTTTTGCCCGCAACCTTGTCTGCCTTCATGCACAGCGAAAATAAGACATGTCACGAAATCATGACAATTTTTTGTCAACGGGCCGTGCAAATGCAACCTGTCGCGAAATCGCGACGTTTTTCTCTTTCGGGCCGCGAGGGTGCAACCTGTCGTGAAATCATGACGTTTTTCTTTTTCGGGCCGCGAGGATGCAACCTGTCACGAAATCATGACGCCTTTTCATTTTGCTGTGTTTTGCTCTACCTGGCCGTGAAAACGTGACATGTCATGAAATCGTGACACCCTTTCATTCCGTACACATTGGCTTCTTTCTATCGTGAAATCGTGACGCTTTTCATCTTCGCCCTTCATCTCGTCTTCAGGTCATGAAATGGTGACATGTTGCGATATCACAACTTTTCATTCCATACACTTTGGCTACTTTCTGTCATGAAATCGTGATGCTTTTCTATTTCGGGCTGTGCAGATGCAATCTGTCATGAAATCGTGACACTTTTTCATTCCGTACCACTTTGCTTGTCTCAGCCGTGAAAACGCGACATGTCATGATATCGCGACACTTTTCCATTCCACTATAGCAACACGTCGCGATATCATGACAACTTTATTTTTCTAAGCAGCAACGTGTCGCGATATCATGACAACTTTTCATTTCTAGCCACGACGGAGCGACATGTCGCGATATCACGACAACTTTTCATTTCTGGCCGCGACGGAGCGACATGTCGCGATATCGCGACAACTTTTCATTTCTGGCCGCGACGGAGCGACATGTCGCGATATCGCGACAACTTTTCATTTTCGGCCACGACGGAGCGACATGTCGCGATATCGCGACACTTTTTCTCTTTTGTGAAATTTTTGCTTTTTCCTTGATTTTTTAGCATCTGGGCTACTACAGTTTTCTTTGAAAGCATGCAAAAAAGGTGGGTCCCCAATTTTGGGGTGTGTTGTGGATCAGCCACAACAAGACCTCTGTCCTCAACTCTATCACCTCAAAGCTGGTCCTCGAATTTGCACTAAACACAGTCCTTCGATCTAGCACAAATGTCCTCGATCTCTTTCTCTGATCTGCACCAAACACAGTCCTTCGTTTTGGCACAAATGTCTTTGTCCTCTTTTTCTAGTCTACACAAAAACATAGTCCTTCACTCTTTTTGCGCAATCATAGCTACACTTGATCAATATTTGACCTTTGCACCTCTGCGCACTTATAGCTGCATAGTCTTTGCACACTCTACTTTCTTGCAAACTCTCTCACTTGAAAGAATCGATAGAATGCACTCTGCTCTCGGCAATCAAACTTCTTCTCTTTGCATAGTCTGTGAACGCCGCTCTCCAAATGCACACTTCGATCTATTATTTTTCTCTCCAAGCAGCCTTGCTTTTATACTAATACTTTCAAGATCAAAACCTTGATCTTAGTTGGCTGCTACCCTTAACTTCATCGGCTGCAAAACCCTAAATTGCGTTGGCTCAAATTCAACTCTGTTGGTTTTAATCGCCTCTGTGGTTTTGTAGCTTTTCTCATGAAACTACAACATGTCACGATATCGTGACACCTTTGTAGCCATACACTTTCTTTTGGATTTTGTCGTGATATCGTGACACTTTCTTCTTCTACTGACGTCATCTTCTCTTCTATCGTGAAATCATGACCCTTCTGTCTTCATGGCCTTCCTCTCTTCTTTTGTCATGAAATCATGACACTTTTTCCTCTGCTGACGTCATCTTCAATTCTATCGTGAAAACGTGACCCTTCTATCTTCATGGCCTTCCTCTCTGCTTTTGTCATGAAATCATGACACTTCACCTATGGAAGACATGCTTTCAGTTTCTGTCACGAAATCACGACACTTCTGCTGTTGTCTGCTATCTTTTCTCCCTGTCATGAAATCACGATGCTTTCAGCTTCCGAAAGGTTTCTTTGCAACCTATTGCAAAATCACGATGCTTCTCATTTTAGACTCTTCCCTTTGCTGCATGTCATGAAATCCCGACAGTTCTCACTTTGAGCTTTTCAGCATGTCACAAAATTGTGACAGTCCTCACTTTGTCTTTTGCAGCATGTCGTGAAATCATGACTGTTCTCACTTCGAACTCTGCAGCATGTCGCGAAATCATGACACTTTTCAAGATACTTTATCTCTCTTCAAACTTGTCATGAAATTGTGATAGTTCACACTGCGGACTCTCCCTTCTGCATCATGTCGTGAAATCGTGACACTTTTTTGTCCGTACAACCTTCCTGCACTTTTCGAGTCATGAAAATGCAACATATCATGAAATCGTGACACTTTCCACCTTACTTTCTTTCTCTGCCAACATGTCGCGAAATCACGACAGTTTTGCTTGCTTCTTCTCTCTCTTCCAACATGTCACGAAATCATGATAGTTTTTCCAGTACTTTCTCTCTCCTCTAAAATTTCGTGAAATCGTGACAGTTTTTCTAGCCTGCTGCATACTTTTTCTAACTTGTCTTTTTTTCTTTGATCTTTTGCAAATGGGCTACTATGATCTACTTGGAAACCCACTGTCCATGTTCTAAATAATCTAACATTAAATAAAATTTCTTCAAGAGCTTCTTGACATCAATGACAACTTCTACACTTGAGCAAAGGCAATGTACCCAAGGCACCCAAAATTGCCAACATAGTTTAGATTGAATACATTATTGATGAATTAAAAAGAGTTCCAACTAGAGCAAGATTGTATGATACTCTTTTCCTCAAAAAAATTGACTTGTTGAAAGCTTCCCTGCATAAAATGTCTCAAGGAAAATAAATTACCACAATTTTAAATATAGCACAGGATAGAGAAAAGATATCTCCTACTACCCTAAAGAATAAACCACCACCATTCTACATCTCTCTTAGAATGGAAGGATGGGTAGTCCACAATTGTATGACAAATTTAGGTGCCTTAACAACTGTTATGCCAAAATTAGTTTGTGATAAAATAGGGATGTAGTACACAAGATCTTGCCAAGGTGTTTTATAGCTTTATGGAACCCCTGTAAAGGTTGTGGGAGTTATAAAAGATGTATTAATGAGGTTACACAAGACCCCAAAAATTATAGTTGTCCAAGAAATTGTGGTAGTAGACCTTGAGCCGTATTTTGGTATTTGCTTTTCTAGAGGGTTCATGGTCAAAATGGGTGGAATCATGTATCTTGATTACTCCACAATTATAGTTCCTTACAAAGGAAAAATAATAAGAATAACTTTGAAAAAGTTGATGTCCTTCCACATTGGAAAAATTGAAGAAGATTTATCCAATAATTCAATAATGGAAGAACCAAAAATGGTAGAAATATTAGAAGATCTAAATATAGAAGATGAATTACCCTTCAGAGAAGACTAAAGTCTAGAAAATACTGGGTTGGGCACATACAATATATCCACTGAGGCCGAAAAGAATGTCCCTGCTATATCCAACCAATTGTTAAGACAAACTAAGGTTTGGACTATGTATTTTGATGGATCAAGGTGCAAAAATGGCACCAAAGCTGGTATAGAGCTAAATATCCTTTAGAATGAGTAATTTTTCATTCATATTCACTTGGGATTATACAAATAATGTTGTGGAATATGAAGCTCTGTGTTTAGGTTTGATGCAAGTGGAAAATATGGGAATCAAAATATTAGACATATTTGGTGATTCAAATCTAAGGGTCAACCATGTCATAGAAAAATGCAATAGTAAACATCACTATTTGAAGACTTACAAAAATAGAGTGTGGGATTTAATGGAGTCATTTGATGTGTTGAATCTCTACTCCATTCCCAGGAAGAATAATACACTCGTTGATGCTTTGGTTGTTAAAGGAGCTAATTTCAACCCTTCCTTAGATTTAGGCATAACTACAAGCAATAAGGTCAAGCTAGTATTCAAGCTTGCAGTCCTAGATAGGTAGATCTATTGGCAAGTCTTTGAAAGTGACGACCAGATAATTTATTTTCTATTCAGAGAAGCTTGTTTATTAGAGTTTCAAGAAGATATTTTTCAAGAAATAGAGCAATACGATATGATACATCTCAAGATAATCATATTCCTAAAGGTTTGATCATATTAGAAAGTCTATTTGATAATGATGATGGCAAAAAATCAAATACCATGAGAATAGACGATAAAATCTGCAACGAGGTTGAAATAGGAGCAGATAAGAAAATCAATATAGAACTAAGATGCTATTCGAAAGAGGTGGAAGGAGTTAAGACATTATGTTCCAGATATCTTTATGTCATTGCCTTGTCCTATGATGATCTTAAAGTCTATGATAAAAATATCATTTAGGATACCATTGAGCTAGAACCTAATGTGAGATATTTCTAACAAAGACAAAGACCTTTCAATCAAAAAATTGAATTTATAATGATAGGAACTGATCAAACTTCTGAAAGTTAAAATCAATTATCCCATCAAGCATTCCACATGGGTTGCCAACTTGATCCCAATGCATGGATTTCAAGAATTTAAATAGAGCTTCATTAAAAGATCACTATCCACTTCCTCAGATGGATCAAATCCTTTAGATGGTGTCAAGAGTAGAAAGGTACTCTTTATTAGATGGATTTTTGTGGGTACAACCAGATTTGGATTAAGGATGAAGATCAATTCAAAATAGCTTTCACTACCAAACGAGGAACATTCGCTTATCAGAGGATGTCGTTCGGTCTATCCAATATAGGAGACACTTTCTAGAGGGCAATGGACTATGCCTTCGGTGAACTCATAGATAAAATAATTTTTATTTATCTGGATGATATGACAGTATTCTCTCACATAAAAGAGTCACATCTTGAACATTTGGAGAAAGTTTTCCAAAAATGTAGAGGGTTTGGTATATCTCTTAATCCCAAGAAATATTTATTTGTAGCTTATGAGGGCAAACTACTGGGATATATAGTTTCCAAATATGGGATGTCAACATATCCATATAGAGTAAATTAAATCCTATCCCTTCTCTTACCCACAAATAAGAAGATTTTATAGTCCTTGTTTGGGTAGCTTAACTTTGTGTGGAATTTTATTTGAATTTGCTTAGTAGTCAGGCCTATTGATGAGCCATAGAATTGCTAATTTTTTGTACTCTTTTCCCCATAATATGCGGTATATATTCTTGTAGGTATAAATATTTTATGAAAATTATATATATAATTGACAACTTATTTTGCATGTTCTCTAATATTTATCTTTAAGTGTAATTTGTGTAGATTTAGTGGAAATTGTTGCATTTTGGCATGTTTTCATTGAGGTCCAACTTAGACCTGACACTTATAAATAAATGAAGGGAAAAAATCTATAGAATATCGATAAAGAGGCATGAAGTTAGGCACCCAAGTTCTTTGAAGTGTATGACTTCCGTTCGACACCTAACTAATAGGCGCCTAATTTTCGTTAGGCGCCTGCTTCTCGTTGTACAACGTAAGGTGCCTACTTCATATTATATGATAGAAAGTACCTGCTTCCCATTATATGGTGGAAGGAACCTACTTCCTATTGTATGATGGAAGGCACCTGCTTCCTGTTATGCAAACAAAATATGCCTGCTTTCTGACTTCTTCAACCGTGATGCCTAATTCCCGTTAGCGTTAAACTTCATCATGGCTCTATGGTCGGCAGAACAGAGCGAACACATAAAAAACTAGCATGAAAGTATTTATAGAATAATAACCAAACGTGGTATAATTTCAAAGGTGATTCGTCACCTATTTTTTAGTTGTTACATAAATTAATTATGTAAGTTGTGCAAATCAAATATCAACATATTCTAGAAACAGAATATGCTGAAAAATCATGATATTTTGCTCGATTCAAGAAACCAGCTGTAACAGTGAATCATGTGTTGATTCATTCATTGTAATAGGGATGGTTGCATACTTTATAAATATGTAGACCACTCCTGAAGAAGACCCCCTAAATTTTTTATGTATTTTTCTCAGTTGTAAACTGTTAATAAAAATATCTACATTGTTCTTGTAAAAAGCATATTCTAAGCATCCGGTGAAAATTATACCATGGGTAGAACCTACTGGAAGTGTGGGCCCACTTACAATAGAGTTATTCCCTATTTACCTTGTTTTCTGTAATTATTTTAATAGATTAATTTATTTCCAACATTTTCCCTATTTTTTTGTAATTTCCAACAAGGTAGTTATTTAGAGTTTTAATGTTTTTAGTCCTGTTTCTTAGACTTAGCATAGGATTATTGGTTTAAACATAAACTTCAATGAACATTAAACACCCCCTAAACCATAATCCAAGGGACTCATATCCTAAGGAGAAATTACAAGCATAGATTTTGCACGGCTGCTCACAAGACTATGAGCTACCTCGGGTTGACAATTAAATGGAGGCAATTAATTGAACTATAGAAAACTAACCAATATTTTGCCCAAAATTTTGGTTTCATTTCCAGGGAGTAGCCATTGTAATTTCTTGTTCTGAAGAAAGCATATTTATAGTAGTCTAGAGTGTTTTCTTCAGAAATCTTCATCTAAAGCTTTGTATGAGTCTACCTAAGAACAGGGGACCAAACGGTCATTTTGTCAAAAATAAAGAAGTTGTTTCTCAAAATACTTTTGCTTTAGTAGAGCCTCAACCTAAGACTGAACTCTCACCATATCAATATCCACCGATGCATTGGTAGAAACACCCACTATTTGCATAGGATCCCTCTAAAATAATTTAGCAAAATCCTAGAGCAAGATCAAAGATAAGTAGAGTTCAATCTGAGGAGGATCTACTAAATGTTGAACATTGGCAAGTAGTGTTAGATGGAAATATCTCAAACACTGACTTATACATCCTTCTAAATGATAAAATAAATGAATTAGAAGAATTGATAGCTACTTTGAATGAAGCAGGGGTAGAAACACTAGTAGTAGGCAGAATAGCAAAAAATCTAGAGGAAACATCTACTATTTTAAGTTTTCCAATAGGAGAGGCAAGAGGAGATCACAAGATGAAACACATCTCTCTTGCCCACCTTCCAAATTTTATAGGACTACCAACGAAAGATCCAAACATGTTTCTATTCAAATTTGATGTATTATGTAGATATGTGGATTACACCACATATCCTCAAAAACTAAAAATATTCTCTTCCACCCTTGATGATTCAACTTTGTGCTGATTCAT
This sequence comes from Wollemia nobilis, assembly GCA_028583015.1. Lineage (NCBI taxonomy): Eukaryota > Viridiplantae > Streptophyta > Pinopsida > Araucariales > Araucariaceae > Wollemia > Wollemia nobilis. The sequence continues at coordinate 10,507,216 of JAQPPZ010016879.1, read as the reverse complement.
CAGCTTGGGGGATAAACAAATAACTACCTAGGAATAGTTGAAGAAACTTTTCTAGGATCAGTATCAGGATTTTCATAGAGCAAGAGATGTAAGAGAGGAAGTTTTAGATATGAACCAAAAATAAGGGAAATTCATGAAAGAATATTGGGATAGATTTAGCTTCAATTTGCAAAGATCGTCCCATTCAAAACTAGGAGATAGGTCCCTAAGAAGTATTTTTTTGAAAGGATCAAAAAATGAATCCTTGGAAGCTTTAAACATGATCTTTGGGGAGACATTTACCAACACCAAATGGATGATATTCAACAATTGTGTCAAAATTTCTCAAGAAGAAAGGGTAAATTAACCTCTAGAAATGTTAAGCAGTCAGCCACTGTCACTAAAATAGAAATAGGCAACATGTTAGAAGACCTTAAGAGTGATATGTTATCATATCTATATCTTCAAATGAATACTCTTATGCTTTAGAGAAAGGAGTAGGAGAATGAGTCAGCATTCGCCTAATTCTATCCTAAATGCAGAGGCAAACATCCTGTTGTGGCTGATCCACAACACACCCCAAAATTGGGGACCCACCTTTTTTGCATGCTTTCAAAGAAGATCTCAGTGACCCAGATGCTAAAAATCAAGAAAAAGGCAAAATTGCACAAGGATGAAAGGGTGTCACGAAATCGCGACATGTCGCAAAATCATGGCCGAAAATGAAAAGGTGTCACGAAATCGCGACATGTCGCGCGAAATCGCGACGTGTTTGATTTTCGCGGCCTAGAGAGGAGAGAGAAAGACGAAGCAGAAAAGCGTCGCGAAATCGTGACATGTCACAAAATCGTGGGTCAAACCAGTCAAACAGGGCAAAGCAGAAAAGCATCGCGAAATCGCGACAAGAAACGGCAAAGGAGCATGAAGCGAAAATATGTCGCGAAATCGTGACATGTCACGTTTTCGCGGCTCCAAACAGCGAGGTTGTACGAAATGCAAAATATGTCGCAAAATCGTGACATGTCACGTTTTCACGGCCAGAAGCAGCAAGGGAGCCCGAGATAGAAAAACGTCGCGAAATCACGACAGGTAGCAGCTAAGGTGCCCGAAGTGAAAAAACATCGCGATATCGCGACAACTTACAGCGAAGGTGTACGGAGCGAAGAGGCGTAGCGAAATCGTGACATGTCACGTTTTCGCGGCCAAGAAAGAAGAGCGATACAAAACGAAAAAGTGTCACGATTTCGCGACAGGTTGCCGCAAGACAACTTCAAGTGAAAAAACGTCACGATTTCGTGACAGGTTGCAGCGAAGGTGCCCGAAGTGGAAAAGCGTCACGATTTCATGACAGGTTGCGGGAAAATGGTACGAAACGAGAAAAGCATCACGATTTCGTGACATGTCACATTTTCGCTGGGCACGATGGCAAGAAAGGCTGTTGACAGGAAAACGTCGCGATATCGTGACATGTCACGATTTCGCGACATGTCGCGTTTTCATGGCCAGGAAGACGGACAAAGCTGCATGCTATTTTTGGTCATGATTTACAGGGAGCCGTTACGAAAGATGCTGAAAGTGCAGAACACGTGGCATACATGTATAAGGGTTACAGAAACGTTACATGCATAGAATATTATCGAACGTTTCAGCATTAAACATAAATTCAAGAACAATTCGAAAGGCGGGAATATGAAACGAATCGATCGGGAAGATGAAACGAAGCATCACAGGCCAAAACAGAAAGCATTGCCATGCTTTAAAAGTAGAAGCACAGGACAGATAGGGGGTCGAAAACCGCTGGGGCAGAGTTGCAGTGCCTAGAGGCGAGATGCCATTCTGGGCCTGCTTGGGGCTGTTTTCCTTCCTTTTTCTGGTTTTGAGAAAACCAGAGATGCTCGCTATTGTAACATGATTTATTTTTAATGCAGAGTGTTCAAAAATTTGCATCTTGTTGGCAAGAAAGAAGGAGATCTTCTGTGCATGCTAATGGATTTAATGTTTATTCTTTTGTTTTCAGATTTCAGATTTATAGATAATGTTAAATGCCACTTTTGTGGGTTGCATTAGGCGAATATTTGAAATCTGAATTTTTATTTCAAACCCTAGGAATTAGCACTTAACTTATCAGGATTGTGCGTGTTTGCAGGTCCCATAGGTTAGGTTGCATGCATGGAAACCTCATTGTCTTCGGTTTTGCCAGGACGGGATAGCATCAAACTGAATGCAATTTTAAATTTCTTTTCTTTTGCATTTTATTTTTCTTTTTGCTGCATTTTATTTTCAGAAGTTCCAATTTTATTTACAGACATTAAAATAAAATAAAAAAATTAAAAAACTCCAAAATCCATAAATAATTCCTTCATGCTATTGCATTTCATCAATTTACATTTTGAAGTTACAGCATGGTCATTTAAGGATCAAATCACATTTACTTTATCAGGGTTCAATGAACAATCATTAAATTATCATAGTAAAATAAACCACAGTGCCCCTTGTTTTCAGTTACTTGCAACCACTAAGGTGTTCCAAGCATTTTAATTAAATATCTTTATTTGATATTATTAATACACAGATGCAGAATGCTAACATAACAGGAACCTTGGAGAAATTGTTTCTTTGCAAGCAGAGGATTTAGAACCCAAATCCTATCGGAGAGTGTGTTTTCACAATCGGGTGAAAATACCACTCAACAGATTGGCGCTAGAAGGAGGGCCTGAAAAGGGTTTATTTTATCATGATTTTAGATGCTACGGGTTTATAATTGTTTAAGAATTTTAAATTGCTAAATATTTCAAGCATCTTCGGCCTCTAACACCACTCAACGGATTGGTGCTAGGAGGGCCGTACGGGTTTATTTTTAGTGTAATATAAATTTAAATTTTTGTATGCATTAGTCCTCTAACATTCAGCAGATTGTAAAAAGGACGGCCTGAATTTATTTACTTGTTCTATTTTAATTTAGGTATGTTGTATATTATTCTAACACTTTTCTGATTGTTCATACAAAAATAATGTGATTTGATTTAATTTTGAAAATTTTGGTCTCATGCAATTACTTTTCATTTGATTTTAATGAATACATCTCTTGGTTGATGCTAACTTGATTTTTTTTAAATTGCAGGTTGAATATTCAACAGATTTGGTTCTAAAATTACATTTTAAGTTTCACTAATGGCAACACTTGAGGAGCAAATGGTATCCCTGAGAGCTGAAATAACATCTCTAAGAGAGAGAATGGTATCAATGATAGAGGATTATTATGAGGGTTTACATGTGATACCCTATCATATTCCTACAATGTTATTGGATTTTTTACGGTGTTTTAATCAAGAGGTGCCACTAGGATACTTGCAAAAACTGCATGTTTACAAGGATGCATTATGTAAATTCCAGATTTTTTATGAGGAGGTAGCTTGTAAGTTATTTGCATACATTTTGGATGATAGACCATTCTTTTGGTATAGCCAACTACCCATGGAGGTTAGGACTTCTTGGATACAACTAGAAGCAGCCTATCTTCATCATTTTGGTAATCGAGCTGACTTAGAAATATTGAAAAATCAGTTTACCTCCATATGTAAAGAGTCTAATGAATCCTTGAGTCAATTCAATGGAAGATTTCGTGAGTTGCACTCCCAAATGTGGGAAAATTTTAACACATTGGAAGAGGAAGCCATGGAAGTATACCTAGGAGCCATACACCCCACACTTGCTTCACTCATTGAGGAAAAGCTGAGTGGTTTGTCCCTAGAGAGAATCCATGAGGTCTTAGAAGAGATAGAACGACAAGGTCTTGAAGAAGAAAAGGCACAACATGTTCACATGAGAGATTGTTCTTTTGATGCCAACCTACACCAACCATCAAACATAGCACCCTCCACTCCAATGATATCTAAGGTAAATGATCAAGGGGATGAATTTGAATATCCAAATCTTACAACCACCTTAGATGTAGTCCAAGAGGAGGTGCAAATTGCTAAGACAACATCCACTAGTGAGGATCATGTAGAGATACACGATTATCTAGATGAAGGGGTTCTAAATTCAACAATGTTTGATATATGTGATAGGATGGAACCCACCATAGAATTGAATGAAGTGGTTGAAAGTGAAATGGAAAGAAAATCAATAAATGAATTTGAAGATATGATAGAGTTTCACCACTTGTTCTTGGAAGATACTATTGATGAGATGTGTAAAATTAAAGATCAAGAAATTCTTCACCCTCCAAATTATGATAAAATTGAATCATGGGTTACTAATTTGGACAATGATAGCCTTATAAATTTGAATTCAAGAAATAACCCACTTTTGGAAATAATTGAACCATCTAAGGAAGGTGAAGATGAATTTGATGAGAAGCACATTGATGAATTGGAAGATGTTGAAGAAATAGTTGAACGTCACCACTTGATTTTGAAAGATGATTATTATGATGCTTGGAAGAAGTGGGAAGACTTCACTCATTCCAAAACTACTAATGAAACTTGTGTGCCAATTGATATACAGGACAACATAATTGCCTACTCAAAGGAAGATATTACAACTCCTATACAATTTGAGGATGTTTTGGAAGAGGGTTTCAAATCTCATCAAATTTTGGAAGATTATAACGATCCTATTGCCAAGGACAAAGAAGAAAAAGAATTTATGAATGAATCAAGAGATCATGTCACAAACACCATGGATTTTCATTCTATGGATTTGGATGACGATTTTTACAATGGTTGGGGGAGATATGATAATGCATTCTTTTCTCACATCCCTATAGATGAAACTCATATTTCACTTGATATGCAGGATGTTGAACCTTCTACATCATACGAAGATCTCATATTCACAGGATTTGAAAAGGTGACAAAATTTGATCATGTTGAATATAAATTCATTGAAAGTGTGGATGCAAGTTTGCATGATGATTTTGAGGATTCAAATGAAGAGATACCATGGATAGTGAACAAAGAATTGGAACCAAATGACAAAGAGATTGATCAATTGGAAGCAACTCAAATGAAGGATCATCAAGATGAGTCATGGGACATACACTTTGACCAAGAATGTTTGAGGATTGAAAAGGATGACCATATTTTGAATTTAAATAATGTTTATGGTGAAATGTCATTAAAGGTAAATGAAAAACAAGGTATAATTTTTAATCACACCTTTAATAACATTGTTTTAATGAATGGAAAAGAAGTTGATGCACTTGAATTGTTAAATAAAATTCATCAACAATTATTAATTGAATCTAGGATAAAAACTTTTAATGATCCTAATTTAGTAAATATCCTAGATGCTTGTAAATTGTTACACAAATTTGATTGGCCTACAAATTTGGAAAATGATTTGGCTTTGAAATTTGTAGAAATAGGCTCTTACTTACAAAATTGCATATTGGAAGAAGATAGCCTAATTCTAAATCAAGGAGGGAATTATGAAGTTGAAATTTTAAAGAATAGACATGATAAAATTGAAAATCATTTATTGTCTAATCATTTTAGTAATTTGATGCTCACCTATGGGAGTATTATTGGAACTAAATCAAATTGGTATGGTGAGCATGGCAAGTGGAAATTTGTTGCATTGTTTGGTCTTAGTCTTGTTTGTGTTGGATTCCCACAACATTTGGCATGCATATCATGTTATATTTTTGTTGAAATGTTCTAATCATGTGTGGGATCCAGGAAAGTGATAAGCCAAGCTTTGCATCATCTTGTATTATAGTGTACATTTGTATATAGATTTTGGTTTTTGGTTTTTGGTTTGTGTTTTCAAATTTTCATTTTTGGGATTGCTGTTTGGTTTTGGATTGAATAAGTTTTAATTTAAAGTTGTGTGTTTATTTGACATTTTTGTGTTTGTTTATATATAAAAAAAAAAAATGATGAAAAAGTTGCCTTGAGATGCTAACTTATGTTCTAGATCGGGAGAATATGAAACATTGGAATTGTCTTGTAAAAGCTCCACAAGTAACACAAACAATTTAATAATATCGTTTGAAACTTGTGATGCATGAAGTAGTCAGTTTTATATGGCAATATTTCATCTGCAATTCAAAAGACAATGCATTCATATTACATCTCACTTTGCACATACATGCCATCTTAGTTGCAAATGCATTTCAAATACAAATCATTAAAGTGTGTCAAATCCTCTTAGGGTTATGCTATCACATAAATATAAGAAGAAAATCCTAAGGTTGGAAACTGAGTCTTGAGATATCTAGAACCAAGCACGTCTTATACATTAAAAAGGATCTTGAGCAAAATGATCAAAACCTAACTTGGAAGAAAAGGTTGGGCGAAAGAAGTATTTCATGTCTATCCTATTATGCAACATGATCCTTAAAACAGTGGTTTTGACCACTTCCATAGAGCTTAAAGCCTAAAATCGGAGTAGTAAGGATAGGGTTAAATCCTCATCGAACTTAGGTTGAGGATCCAATTCCCCAAAGCTTTGATTTGACCTACATGGAGTAGTAAGGATAGGGCATAAATTCTCATCTCGCTTAGGTTGAGAATCTGATTCCCCAAAGCTCTTATGTCTCATTTCATAATAAATCTTGGATTGGAAGGATCGTACTACTTGTCCTCTGCAAAGGATGGGTAGTCATCCCCAAGGTCTAAGCAATAAAATTAATATTTTCCATTTACATCTAAAGTTTGGATTGGAAGGATCGTACTACATGTCCCTAGCAAGGATGGGTAGTCATCCCTAAGGTCCAAGAAGTAAAAAATAAATTTTTCCCATCTCATATTTATATTGGATTGGAAGGATCGTACTACTTGTCCTCTGCAAAGGATGGGTAGTCATCCCCAAGGTCCAAAGAAATGAAGATAAGTTTTGGATTGTGGGGTTAGGTATGCCCATGCATGGCAACATGTCTTGTCTAAAAAACAAGACCACTGATTGTCCAAAGGGTTAGACTAGCATGACCATTTCTTCCATAATTGGTTAAATTATTTTGCTCAAAGTGAGGTAATGAACTCTAAATCAGAATAGTAAGGATAGGGTTAAACTCCCATCTCGGTTAGGTTGGGAGTCTGATTCCCCAAAGTTCTGATTTCACATTCACTTGCACATGGGTTCAAGATAGTAGGGACTCATAACCAACTTTGGGATATAATAAAGCAATTAATTAGTGGATCCTAAGAGGGTTTGGCAATCTTGAATGTTTGTGTATGATACTAGAAGAAAGACTATGCATTTTATAAAAGCAAAATCTCCTAGCATATTTATTAGGTTACACAAATCATTCACAATCTCATATATGCATTCATGTAAAACTGACAATGGAATGTTGATCAATTTCAAACGATAGGGAATGAAAACACATTGCACACACCGAGCTAATACTTGATGATTCTGATGATTCATGTACTTCTGATCTTTGGGCATTTGTTTATATTGCTTATGTGCTAACACATGTTTTCGAGTTTATATATGTTTCCAGGTTGGGTTCTCACTAAAATGCTCAAGAGCATTTGACAAAGAGAGTCACCATTTGTTGTGGCTGATCCACAACACACCCCAAAATTGGGGACCCACCTTTTTTGCATGCTTTCAAAGAAGATCTCAGTGACCCGGATGCTAAAATTCAAGAAAAAGGGCAAAATTGCACAAGTATAGAAAGGGTGTCACGAAATCGCGACATGTCAAAATGACGCGAAATAGCAAAAATGAAAAAGTGTCACGAAATCGTGACATGTCGCAAAATCACGATCAACGAAGCAACGGTAGCAGGTGGGAGAAAAGCGTAGCGAAATCGCGACATGTTTGATTTTCGCGGCCCGAGAGAGGAGAGAGAAAGGAGAAGCAGAAAAGCGTCACGAAATCGTGACATGTCACAAAATCATGGGTCAAACCAGTCAAACAGGGCAAAGCAAAAAAGCGTCGTGAAATCGTGACAAGAAATGGCAAAGGAGCATGAAGCGAAAATATGTCGCGAAATCGTGACATGTCAGTTAAGGGTAGGAGAAAGATGAGCAAAAGGAGCGAGATAGAAAAACTGTCGAAATCGTGAGGTGCGAAGGTGCATGAAGTGAAAAAAGTCGCGATATCGCGAAGGTGTAGGGGAAGAGGGGAAAGTGAAAGGAGGAAAAAAAGTGTAGATTTCATGAAAGGAGGAAGTGAAAAAATGTCGCGATTTCATGACAAGTTGCAACGAAGGTGCCCAAAGTGGAAAAGCGTCATGATTTCACAATAGGTTGCGAGAAAATGGTACGAAACGAGAAAAGCGTCACGATTTCATGACATGTCACGTTTTCACTGGGCGCGATGGCAAGAAAGGCTGTCGACAGGAAAACGTCGCGATATCGCGACATGTCACGATTTCGCGACATGTCACGTTTTCACGGCCAGGAAGACGGACAAAGCTGCATGCTATTTTTGGTCACGATTTACAAGGAGCCATTACGAAAGATGCTGAAAGTGCAGAACACGTGGCATACATGTATAAGGGTTACATAAACGTTACATGCATAGAATATTATCGAACGTTTCAGCATTAAACATAAATTCAAGAACAATTCGAAAGGCGAGAATATGAAACGAATCGATCGGGAAGATGAAACGAAGCATCACAAGCCAAAACAGAAAGCATTGCCATGCTTTAAAAGTAGAAGCACAGGACAGATAGGGAGGTCGGAAACCGCTACGGGCAGAGTTGCAGTGCCTAAGGCGAGATGCCATTCTGGGCCTGCTTGGGGCTGTGTTCCTTCCTTTTTCTGGTTTTGAGAAAACCAGAGATGCTGCCATTGTAACATGACATATTTTTTAATGCAGAGTGTTCAGAAATTTGCATCTTGTTGGCAAGAAAGAAGGAGATCTTCTGTGCATGCTAATGGATTTAATGTTTATTCTTTTGTTTTCAGATTTCCAGATTTATAGATAATGTTAAATGCCACTTTTGTGGGTTGCATTAGGCGAATATTTGAAATCTGAATTTTTATTTCAAACCCTAGGAATCAGCACTTAACTTATCGGGATTGTGCGTGTTTGCGAGGTCCCATAGGTTAGGTTGCATGCATGGAAACCTCATTGTCTTCGGTTTTGCCAGGACGGGATAGCATCAAACTTGAATGCAATTTTAAATTTCTTTTCTTTTGCATTTTATTTTTCTTTTTGCTTGCATTTTATTTTCAAAAGTTCCAACTTTATTTACCGAGCATTAAAATAAAATAAAAAAATTAAAAAACTCCAAAATCCATAAATAATTCCTTCATGCTATTGCATTTCATCAATTTACATTTTGAAGTTACAGCATGGTCATTTGAGGATCAAATCACATTTACTTTATCAGGGTTCAATGAACAATCACTAAATTATCACAGTAAAATAAACCACAGTGCCCCTTGTTTTCAGTTACTTGCAACCACTAAGGTGTTCCAAGCATTTTAATTAAATATCTTTATTTGAGATTATTAATACACAGATGCAAAATGCTAACATAACAAGAACCTTGGAGAAATTGTTTCTTTGCAAGCAGAGGATTTAGAACCCAAATCCTATCGGAGAGTGTGTTTTCACAATCGGGTGAAAATACCACTCAACACATCCTAGAAACGAGTGCCCAAAAAATAAATTTTGTGTATGTGTGGTTTGTAAGAAGGATCATAAAATGAAGTTGTGTCCATAATTAATGAAATTTAAAGAGAAACCTGAAGTATCTGAGACATACTTCATGGGTAATAGGAGTAACTGGAAATAGTATCCTATGGGTAACAATATGCAACCAGGAATGTCATCCTATGGGGGTAGTAATTACCAAAATCAAGGTCAAAACTAGCCACCCAACATGGGTTGGTATGGTCAACAACCTTGGAATCCATTTCCCCAAGGAATAAATCCTTACAACCCTTATCCTTGGAACCAATATCAGTAGCCTAGGTAGCAATGGAGAAATTAGAATGCTTGGAATTAGTATCCATAGCATACTACTCCAGCTCCACTACAACCAAGTCTGCCAACTTTACCTGTTCCAAGGACTCCTCAGCTACCAGCACAACCAACACCAAACCCAAACAACAAGCATCCAACCTATCATATGGAAAATGAGATATCAAGGTAGATTGCAATCCCATCTAGTTAATGTCAATAAAGCAAGTAGGTGTATAATTCATTCCTCTTGTAGAAGAAGAGGAACCACTAGAAATAGAGAAAGGGGAATCACCCCTTATAGAAGAGGTAGAAGAAGAATCAACACCTGTACATAACAAAGAGGAGGTTCCACATTTTCCACAAAGGTTGCGGGAACCCAAGAAACCAATACAAATAGAGTTTGATATCCTCTATAGTTTAAAGAACTTAACAGTCACAATTCCTCTCTTTCAGGAAATTAGAGATATACTTATCTATGGAAAGGCCATAAGAGAGTTGTGCATCAAGAAACCAGTGAGGAAACCAGCTAAATAAATCAGTTTGGTAGGTCAATTAGCTGATCTTATTCTAGGAAATACCTACAACCAGAACTATTCAGATCCAGGAAGCCCTATGCTAACTATAAAAATAGAGGGCTATATTTTACCCAACACACTAGTAGATTTGGGGACTGCCATCAATGTCATGCCCTAGGAAACCATGCAAAAATTGAAATTGACCAACCTAAATCCCACTAAAACTATGTTGTAGTTAGCAGATAGGTCTATAGTACTTCCTATGGAATAATGAAAGATATTACTATTACAATAGATGCATGGGAGTATCCAGCAGATTTTTTAGTATTGTAATCTAAGTCTGGACTAGCTGGATACCCATTAATCTTAGGTAGATCTTGGCTGGAAACAAATGATGCCTACATAATATGTAGATATGGAAAAATGACTATTTCATATGGTCAAGATATAAAGAAACTGATCATACATCCACCTACACAGTCTACAAATTTGTTGGGAGAACCTGATATGAAAATCAAAATGTTGATGGTCTATCAATGCTCCAACCGATGATGACACTTGAGGAATTGGAAGATGAAAATGATGAGGATAAAATAATCTCCCACTTTTTTCAAGGATAACCTTCATGTCCTCCTCCTGATTTGCCATTAGTAGGAGTGAAAGACCACCATATTTAGCAAATAGAAGTTGCACCTGGTAGAATGTTGAATGTAGATAACAAGTTGACAACTGAACAACAAAACAAACTAAAACAAACATTGGAAAAATATCAATATGCATTTTCTTGGGAGTATTTTGACATGAGAGGAATAGCTCCTAAGAACAGTACACATAATATATTTGGAAGACCAGGTCAGACCAGTAAGAAAACCACAAAGAAGAATGAACCCAACCATGAAAGAAATTATTAAAACAAAGTTACAAAAACTCCTCACAGTTGGATTCATCTACCCCATTTCAGATAGCGAGTGGGTATCACCATTAGTTGTGGTGCCAAAGAAGAATGGAAAGTGGAGAATTTGTGTTGATTATAGGTTTTTGAACAGATCAACCAAAAAGGACCACTTCCCCTTACCATTTATAGATCAGGTCCTTGACATCTTAGTAGGAAATAAGTACTTTTATTTCCTAGATGGGTTCAGTGGATATAATCATATCCAAATAGGGGAGAAAGATCAATACAAAACCACGTTCACTTATCCATAAGCAAAATTTTCTTACCAAGTCTTACCATTTGGCTTATGCAATGCACCTGCCACCTTTCAGAGGGTAGTTCTTAGCATTTTGTTAGATATGATTGGAGAGATTATGGAAGTATGTATGGATGATTTCACTGTATATGGTGAGAATTTTGAAATTTCCATAGAAAATCTAGAAAAGACACTTAAACATTGTGAGGAAACTAACCTATCCTTAAGTAATGAGAAATGCTATATGTTGATGCAGGAAGGGATAGTTTTAGAACATCACATTTCTACAGATGGGATCAAAGTAGACAAAAATAAAATTAAAGTCATCCAAACTCTGCATACTCTCAAAACACAAAAGGATATTCATAGTTTCCTAGGATCAGCTGGTTATTAGAGGAGGTTTATATCAGACTTTAGAAAAACTTCTAAATATCTTACCACATTTTTAACAAAATATGCAGAGTTTCTCTGGACTGAAGAATGTAAACAAGCATTCAACACCCTAAAGGAAAAAGTAATTACTGCTCTAGTGTTGAGAGGTCCAAATTAGACCATACCTTTTCACATATATGTTGATGCATCTAACAATGCAATAGGCTCAGTACTAGGAAAAAATATGGTGATGATTTTTATGCCATCTATTATGTTAGTAAAAAACTTATAGGTGCTAAACTAAATTATACTATCATAGAGAAAGAGTTTCTTGCAGTAATACATGCTCTTAACAAATTTTGTTATTATATTATAGGTTATCAGGTATTTATATACACTAACCACTCAGCAATTAGATACTTGATAAACAAACCTGGGATTAGTGGAAAAATTATTAGATGGTTGTTGCTTTTGCAAGAATTTTATGTGACAATAGTAGACAAGCCATGAAAATACAATGTGGTAACTGGTTTCTTGTCCAGATTGACACCTCCAAACTATGCAGCTATAGAAGACCAATTTCCATATGAGCATTTGTTTGCTCTAAATGATCAGATACCTTGGTACATAGATATGGCTAATTATTTAGCCATTGGTAGAGTATCCCCCACACTTTTACCTCATGAAAAACATACTTTAATTGAGAAAAGTGCATATTTCTCTTATATTTATGGGTGCTAATTTAAAACATGACCAAATCATGAGGAGATGTGTTGCTGGAGAAGAAATAATTGAAATACTAAAGGCTTACCATGATGAACTTTGTGGTGGCCATTTTTCAAGAAAAAGGATTGCATATAAAGTGTTGCAGGCTGGTTATTACTGGTCTTCACTATTCAAATATATAGCCAAGCATGTGAGTTAGTGTGATCAATGTTAGAGGATGGGCATACCTACTCTCAGATATGAGATGCCACTCCAACCACATGTTCACATTGAACCATTTGATAAATGAGGTATGGACTTCATAGGACCTATTAATCCAAAATCAGGAGGTAATAGGTATATTCTAGTTTGTACTAACTATATGACAAAGTGGGTTGAATTACAGGCTTTGCATGATTCAAAGGAGAAAACTATAGCAAACTTCTTGTATTCAACAATTTTTACAATATTTGGGGTCCCAAGGGAGATCACAACAAATCAAGGACCTCGGTTTACTTCAAGGATGATCCAAGAACTCATGCAACAATACAAAATAAAGTATAACAAAACCAATCCCTACCATCCACAGGAAAATGGGCAAGTTGATGTGACCAATAGATAATTGGAGAATATCTTGACAAAGATAGTACAACAACATAGGAAGGACTAGGCTACTAGATTACTAGAAGCAGTATGTGTTTACAAGACAACTTGGAAGACTACTACTTGGTTTCACACCATTTCAGTTAGTCTATGGGAAAACAACCATGATGCCTATAGATTTTGAATTTAAAACACTTAGGATTACTATAGAATTGAACATCAATCTGGATGATACACAAAAAAATAGAATTCAGTAGCTTAATCAGCTGGATGAATACTTCCTTGATGCTCTATAGAAAATAGAGATCATTCAAAAATAAAGAGCCAAGTGGCATGACCACCATACCAGGACAAAGCAACTTAAAGTGGGAGAATGTGCATTAATTTATGATTCTCGATTCTATGAAATAAAGGGTAAGCTCATGCAACGTTGGATGGGGCCATATGAAGTAATTGAAATCATCAATAATGGGGCTATAAGAGTTAGAACAATAGATGGCAACAACATTACATTAACAGTCAATGGCCACCACCTACGTCCATACTATGTGTCTAAAGCATACATGATTGAGTCTAGATTAGGCATGGGGGATACCCCAGTTGATTCTGATTTTATTTAAGTCAATGAGATGTGGACCTAGTCCACATAGTTCCAAAGACAATTATTCTTTTAAAATTTTTTTCTTTTTTTTAGTTGTGTTTTTTTTTTGTAGGTACAATGCCCTTTGTGCAACTGTTAGGCATCCGGGGAGATCTAGGCCTAACAAGCATAGGATCCATGAACCTACGCTTTCCAATATTTATAGGAGAATTTTATTGAAGTAGGAGTAGTTAGTCCCCATTCACAAAGGAGAATACTAAACTTGAACCTGCACAAGAGTGTTTATATTGGTCATTTTAGAAAATAAAACACTCAATTGTTGGTTCAGGAGCAAATGCTAATATTGTACCTATTTTTCAATCAAAAGCATTGAAAATGCCTGATCAACCTGACAAGGCATATACAAGGACAAGTTATCACCTATTAAATAAAAAAAAGTGTCATGTATTTGTATTTTATGGGGAGGCACCTAATTTCAGTTATCAAAAAATGCACCTACTTTCCATTGTACAATGAAAGGTATATGCTTCATGTTGTATAGTGAAAGGCACCTATTTCCCATTGTATGGTGGAAGGGACCTACTTCCCATTGTACGATGGAAGGTGCCTACTTCCCATTGTACGATGGAAGGTGCCTACTTCCCATTGTATGCTTCATAGTGCCCGAATCCTAGTATGTTATAAAGATGGTGCCTACGTCCCGTTTGCTGATAGTTCAATGCCTGACTCCCAATTTTTTAGGAGAATGGCCAACTACCAATTTTTGGGAAATTGACACCAAATATTCTTAGCATACATGTAAAAAAAAAGTTTGTATAAATTTTTTTTTATAAGTATGACACCCGATAGTTAGCAAAAAGGTGTTCGCTTCCCATGATAGGCATAAGCGCCTAATTTCTAAGGTGTCTACTTCTCGTGTTAAGTAGAGCACCTGACTACTAAGGTGTGCTTCCCAAGTAATCAAAGCATCCGATTCCTATGGTGCCTATTTCCAATTTACAAGGTACCTATGTACTATAACTAAAAAAGAAGGTTCCTAATTTCCATACGAAAAAGGTGCCTAATTTTTGTTGATTACGGCCATTTTCTACCTTGACAGAATAATACATCAGCCTTGGGATGTGGCCTGAGCCACGTCAGTACCCCTAAACATGCAAATTCAACTCCACCATGGACAAAATTAAAAGTTGGCATCAACCAATTTCCAAGGAGGGGATGTTTGTCATCCCAAGGTGCTATGTTTTCTAATTTTTATTTTTAATTTTTGTAGGTTTTTTTGAATAACCCACAGTGTAGCTACCAAGAACCAATCACATCTAAGGAAATTCATTGCATGGGAACCATGGCCATCATTATCTATTTTAGTTTTTTCCATCATCAAATGCCAGCCAATAGTGATGCACCATGAATATTTACACATATGCACCCATAGAATAAATTTAGTTTAATGTATAAATTTTATATTTCTTGTCTATATTATTTTCATGAACATGTGTGTCTATGGAAATGTGCTAGCACAACCCCCCATTATTACCTTAACCACTTGAAAAATCCTCTTGGTATAATTTTGTGTGGCACACCTTTGATTGGTCGACAATTTATGGTTATCATCTTCGCCCAATCGGGAACATGCTTGAAGGAAATCTACTACAGATAACCATAATCACTATTGATTATGGTAATTAACTATCTGTGTACATAAACGTAGTTGTTTAAAAGGTTATTTACTAGCTACTATGCAACCAAGTTCAACAAGAAAAAAATAGAACAGTGAGGCACAATGGTAATTTGAAGGGGCGACAATAATATTGTTGAGTGAATTATGAATTAGATACAAAGTATGGGGGGAAAGTCAAAAAATAATGACCTTAAGAAGAGTGATCCAATCGATTGCTCAGGAATTTTTGTAGACATCCAAATATAGTTGGACACTGCATAATGGATGGACTACTGTTAACTGGTTAGTTAGGGCTAGGATGCGGTAGTAGCAAATAAATTTGTGGTATCGAT
This sequence comes from Wollemia nobilis, assembly GCA_028583015.1. NCBI lineage: Eukaryota > Viridiplantae > Streptophyta > Pinopsida > Araucariales > Araucariaceae > Wollemia > Wollemia nobilis. The sequence continues at coordinate 10,491,362 of JAQPPZ010016879.1, read as the reverse complement.
GAGTTAGGGGGTTGTGCACATGAAGAGGCTGGAGATCCCAGTCACTAAGGACTACATCACCAGAGTTATGGGCCTCCATTTTATGGGGAAGCACATGTACAAAGAAGATAACCTTACCCTCTATGCATAGAGATTTTTTGGAGCACCAACAGAGTACTTGACGCATGCTAGCTTTCCAAAATAGCACATTCCTGATCTCTAGAGGGTCATTTTTGAATAGGTCACCCATTTATTCACATGCTCTAGTAGGTTTTCCCACCTGAATGCCAATCACTTCTATTTCCTCAATCATATTTTGCATGGGGACAAAATAAATGTTCCCCAATACCTTGCATGCACCTTGAAATATGAAGCTAGGTGATACTAGGTAGGCACCATCTCTACCCTGGCTCACCATGGCCTAATTTTTGCCTTGGTGAGATATGCAAAGTCACATAGAAATGTGACAATTGAGGAATTTGTGGGTACTAGTGCAGTAGCAGGGGCACAAGCAGAGGAGGAGGTGCCCATTAAAAATTAACAGTTGGTCCAGGAGGTGACATAATGAGAAACGATGGCACCTACATCCCAACCTATAATAAATACAGAGGAAGCAAGGCATACCTCATTTCCTAATTTTCCCTAATTTGGGGAGGAAATAGGGTACACTTCATCCCCTTTTGCACCCCAATTTGAGAATGATGTAGTGTAGGATTCCATGCCTATCTCCACCAAGACATGAAGTAGAAGAAGGAGTTCATAAAGGGTTGTTTCAAGATCATCTGATGAGGATACACCCATCGATGAGCTCAACAGGAATGATTATATGGCCCATATTTTATAGGAAATTTCCTAAAGGCCAACTCCTCAACAAGAGGTGGCCATGGTAGATGTACCACCAAAGGGCCGGGTGGTGGTTCTACAACAGTAGCTATAGGTTCTGAAAGAGTAGGCTTCCACTTGGGAAGCTAAATTCAAAGAGGAATGGACTCTGTTTGAATAGTCCAAAAAGGAAGCCGCTCTAAAAATGCACAAATTGTATCAAACAATTTTGCAACTGCAAAGACAATTGTAGTTGTAGGGTAGACCAAAAGTAGCTAAGCAATCGACCAGGGTTGATGTAGCAGTGTATACTGATGGGACAATAGAAGTATCCCCTTATGATAATGAAATAGAATAAGGAAAAGCTACTGAAATGGAAGTAGAGTAGCCCTACTCTATGTTCCCCTCTACAGAGCAAGTAATTAAGGAGGATGAGGTCAAAATTGAAGAACCTCCAAATGTAGACCAATCTAAAAAGTGGGGAGAAGATGGATAAAAGAAGACGAAATCCGAAGAGCCTCAAATTACAAATAGAGAGGGAGAGGTAGAGAAACATCTAATTAATATAGGGGTAACTCAGCCTCAAGAACAAGGAGTAGTCCCTGATGTGCAACAAGAAGCTATAGAGTAAAAATAAATAGTCCCTAATGTGCAACAAGAAGTTGAAGAGGACCAGGAGGCTTAGTAACCTGCATCCCCTGTACACTAAGAAACAATAGTTGCACCAACATACCCTAGGGTACATAGTATTAAGCTAAGATCAAAACAAAAATCCATAAGGCCATCTTAGCGCTGACCCAAAACTAGAGCAAGATTTACAGATTTGAAGGCCTTGGGCATTGAATCCGATAAAGAATCAGAGCTGGATTCATATGAGGAATGAGAGGTAGCAAAGAATATATTTTCTACCCAAAAATAGAAATTTGAGGAGCTCAAGGAGGAAATTAAGGCAGACAAGAAGAACTGGAAGAAGGCCTCCAAGAAATCCCTCAAGAAAGTAGAAAAGGAGGCTAGAAAATAATCTAGTAGACCTTGGAAGAATATTCCAGTTGCTCAACCTAAGTAGTTTTGGTATTTTTATGGGTTAGAATATGGAAAGCCTTCAAGGATGTAGGTATATTTTAATAAGATGAGATTTCTAAGCCCTGCATAGAAAGAGGATCTAGCATCAAGCAATAGAACTCCCCTGTGCCAAAAATAGAGGTTAAAGCTAAACCTAAGCTTGACCTAATAGGGGGATATTTGCCCAAATCCAAGGTTGCTAAGGAATCTAGCATCCCATTTGGAGATAAGGAATCAGGGCCTATGGGTGAGAAGTTGCCACTTCACCAAAAGTACTATAAAATGGTTGAGCCTGCATTCCAGAAGGATGCCACCAGCTTCACTGGTTTTTATATGAATGGTGATAAGGGCAAGGTGGCCTGGACTAGAAAACCACCCAAGAAGAGGGCAGGGCAGAGTGAACCACTTCAGTGTAGCAAATGCTAGAAGCACTAGGGATAGGAGAAAATATCTCCCACAGCACCAAAGGGGCAAAATCCCTAGGACAAAGAGAATTCCAAGGCCGCTAAGAGAAAGAGGACATAGACCAATCGAGCCTATTGGGATGAGGTGAATAGAACTGGTAAATACCAGTTCAAAGTGGCATAGGGATGTGCCACCCCTTAAGCATGGGGGGATGATGAGCCATAGAATTACTCTCTTTTTTTACTATTTTCTTCATAATGTGCGACATATATGCTTGTAGATAGAAATATTTTATGGAAATTATATATATAATTGACAGTTTATTTTGCATGTTCTCTAATATTTATCTGTAAGTGTAATTTTTGTAGATTTAGTGGAAATCATTATATTTTGGTATGTTTTCGTTGAGGTCCAACTCAAACCTGGCACTTATAAATAAATGAAGGGAAAATATTTGTAGAATATTAGTAAAGAGACATGAAATCAGGTGCCCAAGTTCTTTGAAGCGCCTGACTTCCATTTGGTACCTAAATGATAGGCACCTGATTTTTGTTAGGTGACTGCTTCCTGTTGTATTGAAAAAGGTGCCTACTTCCTATTATACGATGGAAGGTGCCTATAGACACCTAAATCATGTCATGTTTAGGATAACTACTAACATGGGCACATTCCTAGGCCATGTGACTAAATCTTGGACTTTCCAAGTATCAAAAGTGGTTTTCACCACTCATATGGGGTAGTCTTAGCCCATCCAAGCATGGCTGCTATAAACCAGGGTAGCTAGATCCTGGTCGCTCAAGATCAGGGTGGCCAAACCTCAGACATTGCAAAAAATAGAGGCTAAAACTTAATCACTTTGTACAACAGTGGTTAAGCCATAAAAGCAAATTACTGACAAATTGGCCCATTCATGGGTGTAAGTGGTAGTTTGCATGCAATAAAGGTGAGCAGAGACAACTTTGCATTCCCATTTCATAACTAGTTCACATGGGAGACTCAAGTCTAAATTTAGACTTTAGTTAAACATGGAAAAATAAAAGCTTCTCATGCTAACATTCACTACGCATGAGGAATTTTATCCTAGGGTATTGAACATAGACCTAGAGCTTCACACACTTTAAAAGGTGAAAATCTAAGAGCACAAAATGATGAACACATATCCAAGATCATGAATTGAATAGAAGAGGTCATTGAAGAGAGCTTTCCTTGAGGATCACTATTACAGCGAAGCCCTACCAGATTGGAGAGAATATTGGAGCATATTTGAGGAGTGACAAAGTGCTATCTGATCAAGGTTTTAATACATACAAGATATTCAACAAATCGAGCAAATCAACCCCCATTTCAAAATTGGATACAAGCTTTTATCCATAGCCTTGGAGTGAAGAAGGCAAGTTTCACTTTAGCGGTCGTTGTATTGGACAGTGGCACGTAGACCTAACTTAGGGTTTAGACATTAGTTTCCTTTATTCTACTTTCTTCATGTCTTCATGTCATTAGCATATATTTACTTCATTTACTTGGTTGCATAGCATTAGTTCATTGTATTTTCATTAAGCTCATTTATTACGAACAACCTCATTCAAAAAGGCAATCTCAGAAATCTAAGTGTGTGTTGTTATTTCATTGCTTGCAGGGCTACAGGTTCATCAGGTAAATCTACAACATACGAAAGTAAGAGGATCCCTCTAGAAATAAGACCTAGAGAAGAAGCCATTTATGAGCCCTCATACATTTATGTGTGCATCACCGGGAAGCCTGATAAAGTGCACCCCCTTGTGAGGGGATATGTTATACACCTGCTACCTTCTTTGTGTGTAAAAATCATGTATCAAACGAAGGGTATACATTAGAGGGATTCATATGTAACTGAATATTGGGAATATCAATACAAAAGCATTCATTCATTTATTTATTTGCATTTTGGTTATATCTACTTTGTGCCTTTCATTTATTACATGTTTAAACATTAAAGGATTCAATTAATACACAAGTAGAGTAGCTAGTGGATGGTGCACTGCTTCCCCAGGGTCGCTATAGATGGCAATCACGGTGGGACCCCTACCCAGTTCTATAGTTAATTTTCATTTTTTGCCACTTTACTAATTCGGGTTTTGTGTGCAGGTTTATTCGGTTTGATCTACAGTGAATATGAGTCAGCCGCTCTGGTCTACAGTGGTCAGAAATCAATCACTTTTTTGACAACGATCGGAACTGAAGTGCAGCAGAGGTCAAAACCTTGATTCTATGAGCTGGATTAAATGTTGGTACAACTTTTTTTATGCTTTATGGTTTACTGTCTACTTCTATTTTCTTAAAAATAGTGAAAATTAAAGACATTTTGATTTGGAAAACTGAAAGAATGAAAGGGGAAATAAAAACTACATGTTGCATTTCTTAGGTTTCTTTTAGATTTCCTCTAGGCACTGCAAGAAATAGTGGACCTCTATCTATAAGGTCTGCCCTAGTCTCTAGCATGCTAGGTGTAGATCGAGGGCCAATTAGATGCAATAAAAACAAAACATTAATCACTAAAAAATTCAAGAACTTTATTTGCACCCCTCGTCAACCTTGACCATTACAAATGCAAGTGTATAAATAAGTAGGGAATAGGAAGAAAGTCGGCAAAGGAGAGATAATGGGAAAATGGAGGATAAGAAGGGATAAGGGAGTTGGAGGGATAAGGGGGAAGAAGGATTAACGGAGGGATAAGGAGGAGGGAAAATAGGAGGAAATTAGGGAATAAATAAAAACAAACTTGCCGACAAAATTTGCCGACATAATGAGGGAGAATTCACACTGAAGCTTAGAAAAGAGATTTTTCTAAGCCAGTTTCAAAACAACCCTATTCACACTTGTAACATTCTCCCCCTTAAAGTTGAGAGGACTGACTACATAGTCTCTCAGCTTTACAAATTGAGCTTTTGTCATCGCCTTGGTGAAGATGTCAGCGACGTTCTCCAAAGTGTGACAGTATTGAAGCTCAACAATTTCATGTTCCACCATATCTCTGATGAAGTGGTACTTCATATCAAAATGCTTGGTTCTGCTATGGTGGACAGGATTATATGCCAATTGAATGGCACTGATGTTGTCGCAGTAGATTCTGGTCGGACCACTTTGTTGTTCTCCTATCTCTTCTAGTACTTTCCTTAGCCACAAGGCTTGAGTACTTGCATAAGTAACCACTATATACTCGCTTCTGTTGAAGATAGCGCTACTCTTTATCGGCTTTTTTGAACTCCAAGTTATTAGTCCTGATCCAAGACTAAAATAGTTTCCTGATGTTGACTTCCTATCATCAATATTGCTACCCCAATCACTATCACTGAAGCCTACAAGCTTGATAGTGTTACATTTATGGTATTGGATTCCAAAATCCAATGTACCCTTCACATATCTCAAAATTCTTTTAGTCGCTTACAAATGCAGCTCAGAGGGGTTAGACATAAATCTAGAAACAAGAGATACAGCATACTGAATATCTGGTCTGGTGTTGGCGAGAAACATCAAACTCCCAACCATGCTTTTGAAAGTGGTCACATCAACTTTTGGTGCTCCATCATCTTTGCTTAATTGGATCCCATGTCCAATTGGAGTTGCAACTGGTTTGCAATGCTCCATAGCAAACTTCTTGATCATATCCTGAGCATACTTATGTTGACAGATGAAGATCCCTGTATCTGACTGATGAACCTCCATTCCAAGGTAATAGTGCATTAAGCCAAGATCCTTCATCTCAAACTACGTCATCATGGAGTGTTTGAACTCCCTATTCATTTTTTCATTACTACCCATAAAAATGAGATCATCCACATACAAACAAACTATGAGGATGTCTTTACCTTGCTTTAGGTAGTAGAGTGTGGGTTCATTTTTGCTCCTGGTGAACCCATATTCTTTGAAGTACCCATCAATGCATGAGTACCAAGCTCTTGGTGCCTGTTTGAGGCCATAGAGTGCCTTCTTCAATCTGTAAACAAGGTGTTCCTTACCTTGCACTTCAAATCCCTGTGGTTGCTCAACATACACTTCTTCTATCAAGTAACCATTGAGAAATGCACTCTTCACATCCATGTGTTGGACTTTCCATCCTTTATGTGCAGCTAAGGCAAGAACTGTTCTGATTGTCTCCTGTCTGGCTACAGGAGCAAAAGTCTCTTCATAATCTATGCCATACTTCTGAGTAAAACCCTTTGCCACTAACCTTGCCTTATGCTTCTCAATGCTTCCATCAGCATTAAACTTGGTCTTGAAGATCCATTTACAACCAACACATTTCTTTCCTTTAGGAAGCTTCACGAGCTCCCAAGTGTCGTTGTTTTTTATAGAGGTTATCTCCTCTTTCATGGCATCTTGCCAAATCTTTTGAGTACATGCCTTCTCATAACTAGAAGGTTCAAGCTGTGCACTAGTTAGCAAAGCATAGTTAACTTGATCTCCTCTGGGTTCTTGCTGGGATTCATCATCACCATACAAGTGCATACTTTCTAATCTGTGTAAAAGCAGAATCCATTTCACTAGCTTGACTCCTAGTATATCTTCTTGAAAAAATTTTATCCAACATCTGAGAGGATGGATGATACTGTAAAGTTCTCTTACCTTTGGATGGAACATCAATATCCATTGGTGAGGAACTTACTGATCGTTGTGGAGAAGGACTTGGAGAAGCAGTTGAATCTGAAGATGGACTTGGTGGATGTGTGGGCGGAGACTGCTTCCCTTTCTGTGGTAGTCGTGGTTGCACCTGCTGAGCAACTACATCAGTGGCTTCAACATCACTGAATATTTGGGGCTTACCCCATTCTCCCCCTTCATCAAAAATCACATCCCGTGAAACTACTATCTTTCGAGTCGTAGGATTGTAGAGTCTATACCCTTTTGTGTTTTCACAGTATCCTACAAAAATGCAAGCTTGACTCTTTGGATCCAACTTCTTTCTCAGCTCATCAGGAATGTGAGCATATGCCAATGAACCAAATACTCTGAAATACTTCACATTTGGTTTCTTACCATATCGGGCTTGGTAAGGTGTCTTCCCTTTCAAACTTGAAGTAGGACTTCTGTTCAAAATGTGAACACTAGTCCTTGTTGCATCTCCCCAATATGCATTACTCAAATGCTTTGTCTGAAGCATTGATCTCGCCATCTCCACAATGGTGCGATTCTTTCTTTCTACTACACCATTTCTTTGTGGAGTGTAGGCGGTTGTGAGCGCCTCTTGATGCCATGATGTTTACAAAAATTCAAAAACTGATTAGAGGAGTATTCTCCTCCTCTATATGATCTAAGACATTTTATAGAATATCCACTCTCACTTTCAACTTTTGCTTTAAAATCAACAAAGCATGCAAATGCTTCATCCTTATGCTTCAAAAAATATATCCAACACATTCTTGTGCAATCATCAATGAAAAGTAGGAAGTAAGAGTGATTACCTAGACTCTTGGTCTGCATCGGACCACAGATGTCTGAATGTACCAACTGAAGAGGATAGCTGGCCCTCCATGCTTGTCCATGAGGAAATTTCGATCTGGCATGCTTGCCCAAGGCACACCCTTCACAGACTTCCTTACTATCTTGAACTTTGGGAAGTCCAGTCACCATTGCTTGTGAAGTTAGCATCTTCAAACTTGCTGAATTCAAGTGACCATATCTCAAGTGCCATAGGACACTTGGATTGGTAATTGCAACATTTGCTAACTTATTTCCTCCTGACTGGCCAAACTTCAAAGGAAATAATCTATTCTTCGACATTGGCACTTGTGTAATGATTCTATTACTATGGTTCTTGTCAAAAATGATGCATTTACCCTCATCAAAAATCAACTTATAATTCTTTTCAAGCATTTGACCAACACTTAGAAGATTGTGTTGAAGATGAGGAGTGTAATAGATATCACTTACGTGCTTGATGCCTTCTTTCGTTGGAACCTCCATGGCTCCAATGCCTTCAACTGCCAATGACTTGTCATCTCCCAATCGGATGCTGGATTTGTATGAGGAGTCTAACTTAGCAAAGAGTTCTTCTTTGCCACTCATGTGATTTGAACACCCTGTGTCCAAAATCCATGTATCATTCATATTTTGCTCCGTCTGGCCATAAGAAAGAAAGAGATTTGAGGACTCTTCCTCTTCTCCAAAATTCCCAAACTGACTGCTCTGGTTGCTGCTGCTTCCTTGCGAAGTTTTTGACCAACAATCACGAGCATAATGGCCAGGTTTGCCACAATTGTAGCAAACTTGTTTAGATTTGTCTCCTCCTTTTCCTTTTCCAGATTGTTTCCCTCTGTATTGTTGTTGTCCTCCTCTATTCTGATTTCCACCTCTGTTGGATGATCCTCCTCTGTTAGGAGTTCCCCCTCTTTGATTATTCCTGCCTCTGCCTCTTTGTTGACCTCTGCCTCGGCCTCTACCTCTTCCTTCATGTGTGGCAAAAGCTTTGTCATCTCCTCCATAACTGGTGGTAGGAGTTTCCTGCAACCTCTCTTCATGGGAGAGAAGTGAACCAATTAAAGCTTCAAAAGACAACGAGGTTAGGTCTTTGGACTCTTCAATAATGATTGCCACTGAGTTCCATTTAGGAAGAAGTGTTCTCAACACTTTCTTCACCATAACCTCCGGCTTGATATCTTCCCCTAGTGTGACCATCTTGTCGACTACGGCTTTCACTCGTATGCAGTAGTCTCCGACTCTTTCATTCTCATGCATCCTGAGATTTTCAAAATCTCGTTTCAAAGTTTGCAGTTTTACCTGCTTCACTTGGTCACTACCTCTATAGCTTTCTTTGAGGGCATTCCATGCATCTTGTGCAATTACATATGAGGCTATTCTAGGGAAGATGCTTTTATCTAAGGCAGCATGAATATGATAAAGAGCAAATGAGTTATTTTTCTGGGCTTCCTTTTTAGCCCTTCTATCGACGATTAGAAAAAGCTGCCCATTCAGCAGCAGTTGGTTCTTCATAGCCTTCTTCTACAACATCCCAAAGGCCTTTTCCTATCAACAAAGTCTTCATTTTTATAGACCAGTAATCATAGTCACTACCATTAAATTCAGGGATTGGTAGACTATTGCTTGCAGCCATTGCTAAAAAAGCAAACTTTTATTGAGGCAAACTGGAAATACAAAGCAGTACAGAATGATTTAATGATTTAAATCAAATCTAGCCTTTTTATTACATTCAAATTCTGTTTCAGAACTGCTGCTGATAATGATGATCTCAGGTTTCACTTCCTCTGGATCTGCTTCTGCTGCTTCTTCTTCGTCTTCTTCTTCTTCGTCTTCTTCTTCTGCTGCTTCTTCTCCTTCTTCTTCTTCTTCTTCTTCCTCGTCTGCTTCCTCTTCTTCTTCTGGTTCAGGTTCAGGCTCAGGAGAGCGTGGTGTATATCCCTCGCTCAATTCAACTGATGGTACACCTGGTGTGTAACTGGCACCAGATTGTACGTCCGAAACAAATTGCACGGTTTTGGATTCTTCAATTCTCTGTCCGAAGATATTGTCTTCTGAATCTGCCTCGTATCCTGAATCCGGCTTTCTTAGGTGAGCTATCACCTGATTCTCAAGCTGACAAAACACAGTATGCAGACTAGTTCGGTGAACCCTTTCATCAAAGGATTTCGGTGTCTGCCTCTTCAAAATTGACAGTAGTGCATTATAGCACCCTTCAGATCGAAACATCTATCATTTGCACAGGCACATTATTCCTCCTTTCACAAATTCTCTTTAGAAGGGTTTCAAAAAAAAAAATTTATAAAGGTTTTTTTTTTGTTTTGTAAATAAATTTAATAACCTTTTTATTATTTTTAAATTACCTTTTAAAAAACTAAATTAAAAAAAGATAATTTTAAAAAATAATATAAAAAATTATTAAATAAATTTTTAAAAACTTTAAAAAACTTATTAAAAAAAAATTGTACCTTTTCGGTACGCAGGGGATTCGACCCCGTAACCTGCTGTGTGCTGAGCGGGCCCCTTTGCCGCTCGACCACGCGGCTACCTCGAGAGCAAGGAAGTCACTGCTTCCTTTAATTTCCTCGGCGACGACTTTAAACTAAAAATAAATAAAAAACATTTACCTCCTTCGCAGAGTGCACGGCGGGATTTGACCCCCGAACCTCCTCTGGGCAAGCAAACAACGATGACCGCCATGCCAAGCACCGCGGATGAGAATCGACGAGAGCGAGGAGGGTTTTATTTCAACGACGGGAAAACGTTTTTAAAAAAAAAACAAATTGTGGGATTATCCCACATGCGTCCGAAGATGGACGCGAGAAGGGTTTATAACCCTCACTCCGCACAGAAGGCTTTGATTGCCTTCGGGCAGTCAAGCCTGGCCTTGTTTTACCAGCTCTGCCCAATCGCGTTTCGCCACGTGGAGCCAATCACTGTTCGCCAATGCGTGCCAATCGCCGTCCGCCACGTGGCGATATTTTGTCTACTCTCTGCCAACCAAACTACCAATCGTCTTGCACCACGTGTTAAGATCTGCTGTCGCCACGTGTCGTCCAGTCACCTCTGCCTCGACTGCCATGCCGCTGCCACGTGTCAACTATCTCGGGAATAGTGTCACTGCCAAATGTCACCTCGTGTGTGCACGATCCGCCTCGGGATCCGTGCCTGACCTACCTCGGGAACTGTGTCCGAGTCTACTCGTGATCCGCCTCGGGATCCGAGCCGGCTGACTCCTGCCTCGGAGTGCGTGCCCGCCTAGGTGCACCTCGGGAACCGTGCCCGAGTGACTACCGGATTTTGCCTCAGAAACCGTGTCCGAGCTGACTGGCTCTGATACCAGTGTAGATCGAGGGCCAATTAGATGCAATAAAAACAAAACATTAATCACTGAAAAATTCAAGAACTTTATTTGCACCCCTCGTCAACCTTGACCATTACAAATGCAAGTGTATAAATAAGTAGGGAATAGGAAGAAAGTCGGCAAAGGAGAGATAAGGGGAAAATGGAGGATAAGAAGGGATAAGGGAGTTGGAGGGATAAGGGGGAAGAAGGATTAACGGAGGGATAAGGAGGAGGGAAAATAGGAGGAAATTAGGGAATAAATAAAAACAAACTTGCCGACAAAATTTGTCGACATAATGAGGGAGAATTCACACTGAAGCTTAGAAAAGAGATTTTTCTAAGCCAGTTTTGAAACAACCCTATTCACACTTGTAACATTAGGCCATTGTATTTTGGTTTGCTTGCATGTGGCCCAATCAGTGGCTACCCATTCACAAAGTAGGAAGTGCATTATATGAGAAATCATTTAGATTAAATTAGATATGCATCTTTCTTAATTCGAAATGTTTCTTTTAGGCATGTAGTAAAGTAGTTATGAATGCTCGTTGATGCATCACTTTTCATTTCAAAAATATAAAAATAACCCTACACACTTGCACGTTCTACCATAAACATTGGGGAGTTTGATTTCATCACCAACCCTCAATTCAGTCCGGTGACATTGGCATTCATCTCCTTCCATTGGTTTACCCCCTAGAGCTTCCTAGTAATGGAGTTAGGAACTTAATTATAGTGGTACTAAGGTACTTATGTTCAAACTATCTCCCACTATTAGAATAATTGGTTCATATTGGAAGAGCTAGGCGAACCCCCCACTGGGATTTAAACAGTGTACCCTAGTCTCTTTTGAGAAATCATGTTTTGCATGAATGTTCTTGATTATCACTATGGATGAGTCTCCTCATTCTCAATACAAAAAAAAAGAGAAAGAAATAAGAAACAATGAAATGTTGGCAATTTGAGTTATTTTATGTTGTCATTGATGTCACATGGATCATTGATGTCACATGGATCACATTGAGTTTTGGTGGCCAAATGATATTTTGGAAAGCATGGATAAATACAGGGTTTTTGTGAAAACCAAGGTAGGCAAAATAAAAGGTTTTATTTAAAACCATGGATGGCAGATTTGAACTGGGTTTTTCTTAAAACCCAAGTTGGCCTTTCGTTTCGTCGAAAAAGGTGCCCCGGTGATGGAGATATTTAATTTTTAATATTTAGTTTAAATTTTAATTATTTAAAATTTAAATTTAAAATTAAATATGCAAGATTTCCACCGACGTCATCGAAAATAATAAGGAGGCTATATAAAGGGGATACCTAAGGTTCATAAACTGATCCTTGCTCATGGTTAATAATCGTTGGCTAAGCATCCAAATTGAGCTCGTGCAAAAATCTTTTAGAAAGCAGAAGCAACGAATAAACGAAGGTTGGTCGAAGTCCAAAGTCATCATGGGCAGAGTGGCGCATTGGCAGTTGGCTTTTGGCTAAGGTGTGTGGCAGCACAAACGTCAAGGTTTCAAATCCCCTTGACTGCGTTCGGAAGGCATTGGAAGAAAAGTGCTTGAAGCGCTTTTGATTTGCGAAAAGGGAGGAAAGGTTTTAAGGCACGTTGTGCCTTTCCCTTTCGAATGAGCGGCTAGCTCGTGTGGCAACCTTAGCCATGGCTAAGGCGCTCGTGGTGTGGGCAAGTCGGGGGTTCGAATCCCCTTGAGGAGGTAAATACGTTTTTGCTCTAATTAATTTTGTTAAGCCCTAAGTTGGAGTTATAAGGTGGTTAGGAATAATTAAAGTTTTTAATTAAACTTTGTTTTTATAAGGGTTGTGATTATTATTTCAAAGGTGGATGAGTTGTTGATTTAATTTGATGTTCATGAAATTGAGAATTAAGATTTAGGAGAAATAAGGAGTTGTTATAAAATAATTTTTGAGAGGTTTATTGATTATTATTTTTGATAAGGGTTTTTATTAAAAGGACTTTGGTGGATGTGTTTATTAAGTTGGAGTAAAAAGGTGTAAATTGAGTTATGCTTTATCTTGTGATTATTATTTGAAGTCCACTAACCCTTATTGAGATTGGAAAGGAAAGTTGTGTTTAGTGTGGCAGATTTTGTGGACAACTTCTTGGCATCAAAAAGGTATGGGCACATTCTCCTATTGATTGTTTATGGTGGTTGATTTCTGAAATATCATTGGAGTGAAAAGGATTGATTGTGGTTTCCTTTTTGAAAGTGGTTGGTTGAATGCTTCAAGGTTTTCTGGTTTGAGAGTTGTGTTTAAACCTTGTTTTATAAGCATAGTTGTTGAAGCCCATTGGTTATGTAAAGAACTTGAAAAGAACATGAGTATCATTGTTATGTGAGATTTGTGGTTGAGCATTGTTGGAAACATTTGAGTTGGTTGATACATGCTTGGACTAGGGTTTTGTGAGAAAGAGTTATCCCTTGTGGTGATTGGTTGAGTTGAGTTGATTGAGCCTAGTCAAGTGATTGTGTGAGGTGATTGTTCAAGTCCCATGAAACAAACTATTCTATAATTCTGATTTGAGTTGAGATTGAGCTTAGAACATATTGAGTCTCTAACAATTCTCTTTATGCTTCTATGAGTTGACTTGAGTTGAGATTGATTTGAGTTGAGTTGAGTTGAGATCATTGTGGATCATTGTTGTCATCCATTGTAGAGTGCATTGCCATTCATTGTTGAGTTCATCTTTGAGCCTTGCCTTCATAGATTTGTGGATGAGATTTGAGTACTACTTGAGCATGATTGATTGAGCCTTTGAGAAGGCCTTTGGGATAGATTTTTGGACATATTTGTGGCAGTTTGTGTATGATTGATTGAGCCTTTGAGAAGGCCTTTGGGATAGATTTTTGGACAGATTTGTGGCAGTTTGTGTATGATTGATTGAGCCTTTGAGAAGGCTTTGTGGACAATTTTTGGGATAGCTTTGTGGACAGTTTTAGACAAATTTGTGGACAGTTTTGGGACATCTTTGTGGATAATTTTAGACAGATTTGTGGACAGATTTGGGATATATTTTGATGAGGTTCTGAGTGAGCCTATTGAGTAGAGTTGAGCAAGTTCTTGGTGAGCTTGCTAGAGCAGTTTTGGACAAGTTCTTAGTGAGCTTGTTGGAGCAGATTTGAGCAAGTTCTTGGTGAGCTTGCTAGAGCATATTTGGACAAGTTCTTAGTGAGCTTGTTGGAGCAGATTTGAGCAAGTTCTTGGTGAGCTTGCTAGAGCATATTTGGACAAGTTCTTAGTGAGCTTGTTGGAGTAGATTTGAGCAAGTTCTTTGTGAGCTTGTTGAGCATATTTGGACAAGTTTTGTGTGAGCTTGTTGAGCAGTTTTGGACAAGTTCTGTGTGAGCTTGTTATGCAGATTTGGACAAGTTCTGTGTGAGCTTGTTATTGCCTAGATTTGAGCAGATCAAAGAAATTTGGACAAGTTCTGTGTGAGCTTGTTGAGTAGTTTTGGACAAGTTTTGTGTGAGCTTGTTATGCAGATTTGGACAAGTTCTGTGTGAGCTTGTTATTGCCTAGCTTTGAGCAGATCAAAGAAATCATTGTATTGGATAAGGATCCTTATTTCTATGTGAAATATTATAAGGATATTATCTTGTGGAGTACCCCACATTGGGGGAACCACGTTAAATCTTGTGTCTCAATTGTGTATGGTGACTTGTGCTCTTGCTTACTATTGCTATCTAAGTTATTAATGCACACTGCTATATTTGGTTATTGCAATTAAGGACATTAATTGATATTGGTTTGGAAAGAAAGTAAAAAGTGGTCTTATACTGTTCACCCCCCCTCTCAGTATAAGCTTGTGTTCTTAAATTGGTATAAGAGTAGGTTCCTTCAAAAAAACTAACAGCTTGAGGGTAGATTCTACAAGAACACAGATGGCTTCACAGAATGGATCATCTACAAATAAGGATCCACTATTTGATGGTAATAATTATGCTTTCTATAGCATGAGGATGAAGAACTACTAGATATCACAAGGATATGAGGTATGGCAAATGGTTGAAAAATAGTATAGGGTTGAATGTGATCTCGAGGCAGATAAGACTATCAAGAAATTGGTTGAGATCAATGCAAGAGCAATGAATTGTATTTTGAGTGGGCTACGAGAGACATATTTTGCAAAGGTTATGGTATGCAATTTAGCTAATGAGATATGGACCAAATTGCAGAATACTTACAAAGGATATTCCAAGGTAAAATTGGCAAAACTACAAACTCATAGAAAAATATTTGAGGAATTAAAAATGGAAGATTATGAATATATTGCAAAGTTTTTACTTCGAGTTGATGAAATTACTAACACCATGAGAGGCTTAGGATTTGAGATGAAATAATTAGAAATTACTAAAAATATTTTGAGATCACATCCCATGAAATATGATGCAAAGGTTTCAACAATAGAAGAAACAATGGATATCAACAAGCTAACAATGGAAGAATTGCAAGGAACTCTCATAGCTTATGAGATGAGGGTAAGTAAGCATCAGGTTCCAATAAAAGAGATTGCATTCAAGGCTTCATAAAAGGAGAAAGGGAAATTTCTAGAAATAGATAGAGTTGTAGATAAATATGAGGAAGCTAACTTCATCAAAAGGAATAAGGACTCAAGGAATTTTAGGGATATAAGAAAAGTTAGATGCTACAAGTGTGGTGATCTTGGTCACTATGCATACAAGTGTCCACATGAAGATAATGGTGATGATGAAAAATAGGGTCATAGAAGAAAATAATGTTGGCAATTTTGGGTACTTTGGGTACATTGCCCTTGCTCAAGTGTATAAGTTGTCATTGATGTCAAGAAGCTCTTGAAGGAATTTGGTTTGATGTCAAATAACTTGTTTTGATGAAGGTTCGGCATGACAGTTTCAAAGGTCTTTTGTTAACCCCAAGTTGGCAGGTTTAAAGATTTCAGGTGGATGCATTAATTTAATGCAATTGGGTCCAGGAGGAAATATTTATTTAAATAATTAAAAACCTTGTTAAGGTTCCCTTTAATTATTTTTAAATAAATATTAATTTATGGTTTGCAATGGGTTCTCCTAATCCATGGCGCAAATGTCTAGGTGGGCACTATGTTTTAAACTCGGTGGGCGCTAGCCCAAGACCTCCGTCGACGTGGTAAACTCCCCGTCGACGTCAAAGAGCTCATGGCAAGGATTCATATTAATACCCCTCGATGAAAACAAAGATGAATCCCATCCGATTTTTGAAGAGTTGCTCGCTGATCGTTTCTGTGTCTTCACCGATTTTCGTAATCCGCTGATCGTTGTGTGTCTTCGCCGGTTTTCGTAATCCGTTGTTCGTTCGTTTGTCTCACCGTTTATCGAATCCGCCGTATAGCTTGTCGTCTGCGAGTTCGCGTCAGAAGGAAGGGAGGACTGTGTTTTATTTTTCCTGACGTAGAAGGGACAAGTGTAACAACGTGAGGTTTTAACCTCACCGGGTGCCTTTGGCGCACCGGTAGCGGCTAGGCTGTTGGCGCGCTACCCGAATGGGAGGTTCCGCGTTCGAATCACGCAGAAGGGTTTTTCGTCGTGGACGCAGCGGGTGGTGTTAGATTTCGGGCACAAATTTCTCCAAAGCGATTTTTGATGTTGGCTAAGGTATTTTCGAAATTAATCTTTTGCTAAGTGTATGTTGCGGATGGAGGAAGTTTGTTAAAAGAAAAACAGCTTAGGAGTTATAAGGAGTTTCAAAGCTTGTTGTTATTTTGATAAAATATTATTTTGAAAGTGTTGTTGAAATATCCTATTGCATTCTTATGAGAGATAAAGTTTATTTTTTGATAAGACTATAAGGGAGAAATAAGGTGTATAATGGATAAATTTTTCTTGTAATGTTGAGAGTGCTTTTGGTTGATTATGGAAATGAAAGCATGATGTGTTAAGGTTAATTGCTTCTTGTGTGAAAGTATGAAACCTTAAGTGGACAGCTTTGAGATTGACATTTGCTTTCATTAAGTTGGTTATAATCAAGCTATTCTTTACTTGGTTAAAGTGTTGGGCTTACTCCTTTGTTGATGAATTGAAAAGTTGTTTTATGCTATTGTGAGTTGAGTTGGTGGATGCTTTTGTTCAAACAATATTGGAGAGAAAAGGAGTTCTACTTGTTTCCTTTTTTGATGTTGATTGTGAAATGCTTCAAGGTTGTGTTTTGAGCTGAATGGTGTTGATTGAACCTTGTTTGATGAGCATTATTGTTGAAGCCCTAATTGATGGTGAAAAGAACATGAGTATCATTGTTATGTGATTCTTTGCATAGTTGGCAATTGTTGGGGTTTCATGTTCTTGAAAGAAAGCATTCTATCCTATCCATTTCAGATATTGAGTTGAGTTTTCAGATTTGAGATTGAGTTTGAGCTGAGTTGATTTGAGTTGAGTTTTGAGATTGGGAGTTGAGTATAGAACATATTGAGTCTCTAACAATTCTCTTTATGCTTCTATGAGTTTGACAAATCACATTGGGTCTCTAACAATTCACCTTGTGATTTCCTACTAAGAAAGTTTTTCTTGGTGAGCTTGCTAAGGTTTTGGACAGGTTCCGGTGGGGACTTGTGAGCAGGTTTTGGACAGGTTTCGGTGGGGACTTGTGAGCAATTTTGGACAGGTTCGGTGGGGACTTGTGAGAGTTTTGGATAGGTTGATGGGGACTTGTGGGGGTTGGGGACTTGTGAGCAGATTTGGATAGGTCCTAGCAGAGGACTTGTGAGCTGAGTTTGATAGTTCTATCAGAGAACTTGAGGATAGAGGAGCATTGGTTCTTTGAGAAGAACCTGAGGATAGATTTGGCAAGTCTTTGAGAAGGCTTGTGTGTAGAGGATTGATTTGTTCAAGTGTTGAACAGATCTGACAGATAGAGGAAGACTTGTACTAGACCGACTGACTGTGTTTGGTACAGGTTGCTGAGCTGCTGTGGACGTGATCATAGAAGGCAGAGGTCTCTTAGGCTAAGCATTGAGGATAGGAGGTCTTCGGTGGAAAGGAGTTCCACGTGCTGGCAAGAGGTAGAGGTAGTTGATCTTCTGAGGGATCATTTCTAGAGCAGAGGGGAAGGTATCTCCTTTGAGCAGAGGCTCATAAATTCAGATTGGGGGAAGGTATCTCCTTTGAGCAGAGGCTCATAAATTCTGATTGGGGGAAGGTATCTCCTTTGGGCCGAGGCTCATAAACATTGTAATTGGGAAGGATTCCCAAAGAACTTTGAGATAACTTTTAGAGAAAAGTTTTGTGGACGTAGCCCAACCATTCTGGGTGAACCACGTTAAAATTGGTGTCACTTTGTGGATGATATTGTGCATTGTTTTGATATTGCTTTGGGTATATTGCTTTACTATTTTGAAGTATAAAGGAAAAAGTAAAAAGAGGTCTTATACTGTTCACCCCCCTCTCAGTATAAGCTTGTGTTCTTCAATTGGTATCAGAGCAGGTGCCTTCGAAAAGTTTAACAGCTTGAAGGAAAAGCTAGTAAAGAACACAATGGATCATTCAAGTGGCAATGCAACACCTATTCTTGATGGGTCAGATTTTGGTCTTTGGAGTGCAAGGATGAAGGTTCATCTAATGGCACTTGGTAATGAGGTATGGGAAGTGATTGAAGATGAGTACACTATTCCTGTACATGGTCCTAATACTAAAGAAGAAAGGCTCCTACATCACAGCAATTCAAAAGCAATGAATGCAATCCTGAAAGGCTTACGAAAGCAGATCTCACCAAAGTGATTCACCGCAAGACAACTAGTGAAATGTGGAAACAGTTGAAGGTGGTTCATACAGGTGATACAAATGTCAGAAAGGCCAAGTTGAGACACTTCAAAGGTATGTTTGAACAACTCAAGATGAATGATGATGAAAATATTAGTGACTACATGCTTCGTATGGATGAGGTTGTTAACTCCATGAAAGACTTAGGTCTTGAGCTTGCTGAAAATGATGTTTGTGATAAGATTTTAAGATCTCTTCCTAATAGATTTAGTGAAAATATTTTTGCTATTGAGGAAGCTAAAGATTTGGATAAGTTAAAAAAGGATGAGCTCCATAGTATACTTGCAGCATTTGAGTTGAGAACTCAAGTGAAGGTTGATGTCAAGAAAGAGGCAGCTTTCAAGGCTACCAAGGAATCCAAGGGTAAACAACTTCAAGATAGTGATGAGTCTTCTAGTGATGAAGAGGCATATTACAGCAAGAAAGGCAAGTTCTCTAGAAAACACAAAAGTATGAAAAATATAAGATGTTTCAATTGTGGAAAGTTTGGTCATTATGCTACTAACTCGTACTTGTTCCCAAGAATGAAAGTGATGAAGATAAACAGGATTCTAAGAGCAAGGATTCTGAAAAGCACAAGCATCACAGGAAGAACAAAGATGAGCACAACAATCAAGGAAAGAGGTATTCTCACAAGCACAAGAAGAGTTTCTACCTAGACAAAGCAAGTAAGTGTTCTAGTAGTGATAGTGAGAGTTCTTCAAGTGATAATGAAAATGAGATGTTGTTCATATCAGAAAAAGAGGAAGAACCGAAACATAGATTCATTATCATGAAATGTCTTAGATGTGGAAATTTTGGTCACCTTGAGGATGATTGCACAAATAATGATTTGGTTTCTAGTATGTATGAGGATGCTTCAGAAAACTATAAGGAAGATGCATGTATGGTTTTTGAAAAAGGTAGCACCTCTAGTGATAAGAAATCTGAAAAAGGCTTTGATGATTCAGAAAGCAAACAAATAAAGGATCTTGAAAGTGAACTTATTAGTGCTCTTAGTGCTTTGAAAAAGGAAAGAAAGAAGAATGCTAGACTCAAGGATAAGTTAGATGAATGTTGTATGGAGAGAGATGATCTTATAGAAAATCTTGATTTCTCTATAGCTAAGACACAAGAACTCAAGGATGAGTTAGAGTCTAAGGTTCTTGAGTATAGTGAGTTAGAACAGAAAATGGCTTCTTTGAAAGAGGAAACTAAAGAGTACAAGGATAAGCTTTACAGGTTTCAAGATAGCTCCAAAAAGGTTAAGTCACTCATCAAAGGTCAAAGAAAGACAACAGATAAAACAGGCCTTGGTTTTGTTAAGCCACACAAGGAACAAGTTGGAGAGTCTAGTAAGAGACTCCAAAAGGAAGAGAGTTCTTATGAGGAAAGTATTTCAGATCATGAGTCCTTGAATGATAGATGCACAGAAATAGAAAACAGAATTCAGAATGAGAAGAAGAAGTTTTCAGAACCTAAGAGGTCAAATAAAGGAAAGTTTCAAGGCAGATGTTTTGCTTGTCACAGGTTTGGTCACATGGCTTCACATTGCATGGCTCAAGTGAAGAAGGTAAATGACAATTTTAGAAGTGCTAGTTTCTTTCAAGGGTATTGCTACTCTTGTCAATAGTTTGGGCACAAGGCAGTCTATTGCAAGGTAAATAACAGGAACAGGTTTGATCAAAATAGGTTTGGTCAGAACAGGTTTGGTCAAAACAGGTTTGGTCAGAACAGGTTTGGCCAGAACAGGTTTGGTCAGAACAGGTGGATTCAAAGATCAGGTTTACCTCAGAGAAACAACATCGTCAAGTGTTTCAAGTGCAACAATGAAGGTCACATAATCAGACAATGTAGAGCTGAAATTCTAGAATACAGGAACAGGAACAGGAACAGTGGCATGATCAGGTCCAAGGATCAAGGCATGGACAAGAACAGGGATGAGAACAAGAACAAGAACAGTGACAAGAACAGGAATATGGACAAAGAGTTCAAGAGAAGGCCCGACAAGGAAGTTATAGACGCTGATGATGATCAGTGCCTAATGGGAGTTTTACTCCCACCCCAGAATTAATCACCTCATCGGGAGGTGGGGGAGGGACTAAGCTAAGAGGCTCATTCTTAGTCCCGAGCCCCAAAGGTGGCCCTTTGCCATTGATGACAAAGGGGGAGAGATATGAGTAAGGGGGAGAGCTTCAAAGTGAAGAGGAAAGCTTCAAGTTCGGGGGAGCAAAACTTCAAAGGAAGATTCTCGGTTGTGGGCACAGTTGGTCGCTTGTTAGCACGCTTGGTTTCAGTTTTGGCTCTTGAGAAGTGTTTTCAGTAAAGGTTTGCCATCAATGACAAAGGGGGAGATTGTTGGCAATTTTGGGTACTTTGGGTACATTGCCTTTGCTCAAGTGTATAAGTTGTCATTGATGTCAAGAAGCTCTTGAAGGAATTTGGTTTGATGTCAAATAACTTGTTTTGATGAAGGTTCGGCATGACAGTTTCAAAGGTCTTTTGTTAACCCCAAGTTGGCAGGTTTAAAGATTTCAGGTGGATGCATTAATTTAATGCAATTGGGTCCAGGAGGAAATATTTATTTAAATAATTAAAAACCTTGTTAAGGTTCCCTTTAATTATTTTTAAATAAATATTAATTTATGGTTTGCAATGGGTTCTCCTAATCCATGGCGCAAATGTCTAGGTGGGCACTATGTTTTAAACTCGGTGGGCGCTAGCCCAAGACCTCCGTCGACGTGGTAAACTCCCCATCGACGTCAAAGAGCTCATGGCAAGGATTCATATTAATACCCCTCGATGAAAACAAAGATTAATCCCATCCAATTTTTGAAGAGTTGCTCACTGATTGCTTCTATGTCTTCACCGATTTTCATAATCTTGATCGTTGTGTGTCTTCACCGATTTTCGTAATCCTGATCGTTTTGTGTCTTCGCCATTTTTCGTAATCCGTTGTTCGTTCGTTTGTCTCACCGTTTATCGAATCCACCGTATAGCTTGTCGTCTACGAGTTCGCGTCAGAAGGAAGGGAGGACTGTGTTTTATTTTTCCTGACGCAGAAGGGACAAGTGTAACAGCGTGAGGTTTTAACCTCATCGGGTGCCTTTGGCGCACCGGTAGCGGCTAGGTTGTTGGCGCGCTACCCGAATGGGAGGTTCCGCGTTCGAATCACGCAGAAGGGTTTTTCGTCGTGGACGCAGCGGGTGGTGTTAGATTTCGGGCACAAATTTCTCCAAAGCGATTTTTGATGTTGGCTAAGGTATTTTCGAAATTAATCTTTTGCTAAGTGTATGTTGCGGATGGAGGAAGTTTGTTAAAAGAAAAACAGCTTAGGAGTTATAAGGAGTTTCAAAGCTTGTTGTTATTTTGATAAAAGATTATTTTGAAAGTGTTGTTGAAATATCCTATTGCATTCTTATGAGAGATAAAGTTTATTTTTTGATAAGACTATAAGGGAGAAATAAGGTGTATAATGGATAAATTTTTCTTGTAATGTTGAGAGTGCTTTTGGTTGATTATGGAAATGAAAGCATGATGTGTTAAGGTTAATTGCTTCTTGTGTGAAAGTATGAAACCTTAAGTGGACAGCTTTGAGATTGACATTTGCTTTCATTAAGTTGGTTATAATCAAGCTATTCTTTACTTGGTTAAAGTGTTGGGCTTACTCCTTTGTTGATGAATTGAAAAGTTGTTTTATGCTATTGTGAGTTGAGTTGGTGGATGCTTTTGTTCAAACAATATTGGAGAGAAAAGGAGTTCTACTTGTTTCCTTTTCCGATGTTGATTGTGAAATGCTTCAAGGTTGTGTTTTGAGCTGAATGGTGTTGATTGAACCTTGTTTGATGAGCATTGTTGTTGAAGCCCTATTTGATGGTGAAAAGAACATGAGTATCATTGTTATGTGATTCTTTGCATAGTTGGCAATTGTTGGGGTTTCATGTTCTTGAAAGAAAGCATTCTATCCTATCCATTTCAGATATTGAGTTGAGTTTTCAGATTTGAGATTGAGTTTGAGCTGAGTTGATTTGAGTTGAGTTTTGAGATTGGGAGTTGAGTATAGAACATATTGAGTCTCTAACAATTCTCTTTATGCTTCTATGAGTTTGACAAATCACATTGGGTCTCTAACAATTCACCTTGTGATTTCCTACTAAGAAAGTTTTTCTTGGTGAGCTTGCTGAGGTTTTGGACAGGTTTCAGTGGGGACTTGTGAGCAGGTTTTGGACAGGTTTCGATGGGGACTTGTGAGCAAGTTTTGGATAGGTTCCAGTGGGGACTTGTGAGTAGGGGGGGGAGGTTTTGGATAGGTTTCGGTGGGGACTTGTGAGCAGATTTGGACAGGTCCTAGCAGAGGACTTGTGAGCTGAGTTTGTTAGTTCTATCAGAGAACTTGAGGATAGAAGAGCAATGGTTCTTTGAGAAGAACCTGAGGATAGATTTGGCAAGTCTTTGAGAAGGCTTGTGTGTAGAGGATTGATTTGTTCAAGTGTTGAACAGATCTGACAGACAGAGGAAGACTTGTACTAGACCGACTGACTATGTTTGGTACAGGTTGTTGAGCTATTGTGGACGTGATCATAGAAGGCAGAGGTCTCTTAGGCTAAGCATTGAGGACAGGAGGTCTTCGGTGGAAAGGAGTTCCACGTGCTGGCAAGAGGTAGAGGCAATTGATCTTCTGAGGGATCATTTCTAGAGCAGAGGGGAAGGTATCTCCTTTGAGCAGAGGCTCATAAATTTAGATTGGGGGAAGGTATCTCCTTTGAGCAGAGGCTCATAAATTTTGATTGGGGGAAGGTATCTCCTTTGGGCCGAGGCTCATAAACATTGTAATTGGGAAGGATTCCCAAAGAACTTTGAGATAACTTTTAGAGAAAAGTTTTGTGGACGTAGCCCAACCATTCCGGGTGAACCACGTTAAAATTGGTGTCACTTTGTGGATGATATTGTGCATTGTTTTGATATTGCTTTGGGTATATTGCTTTACTATTTTGAAGTATAAAGGAAAAAGTAAAAAGAGGTCTTATACTGTTCACCCCCCCTCTCAGTATAAGCTTGTATTATTTAAATAATATGGAAAGCATAAGCATGACAAAGATGACAGATACAAGTAAAACAGGTATGAGAAGAAGAAATGTTTTTTTAAGGTAAAGAAATATTACTAGATTGTAGAAGCAAGTGATAGCTTAGATCATAGTGATAGAGACAAATCAGATGATGAAAAGGAAGAAATTATATTCCTAGGAATAGAAGGTGAAAGAGAGTAGTGCTTTGTGTGTGATCAAAGAGATCACAAATCAGGATATTGCAATGGTTTCAGTGATAGTGAAGATGAGATGACACATCAAGGAAATAAGCATGGTCAAAGAAATCTTGAGAGTTTATTTGATATAGAATATTTTAATAGTATTAGTGAAAATGAAGATAAATAAGTCTCACTTTTGGTAATAGAAAAAGAAGAGGATGAGCTTAAAAAACAAAAATTAGAAGTCAAAAGGCTAAAAGAAGAATACAGGAATCTTGAAAACAAGATTCAAACATATTGTTGGAATATTTTCAACATTGCCTCCTTAGTCCTAAGTATTAAGTCCTAGTATTTAGTTTTAGTTTAATGTTTTGATTTACATATTTCTAGTTAATTTGATTAGCATACGTTGAGGTTTTGGCTTGGTTGATTAATGTTTGACCATAGTCCAATATTAGTATGTTGTTAGGATAAGAGCTATCTTTAAGTTAGTTTGTTGTAATAAGTTTAAGAGGATTTCTCTCAACCACCATGTCTATTTTTAGTTCTTTCAAGAACTATAAAACTATGTAATGCATTGTTGATCAATAGAACAATTTCACCATTGTTTCTCATTTGGTATCAGAGCAGGTTTGCTCAAATGGATCAAAACCTATGGAGAGTGGTGTGAAGAGATCTGAAACACACACTTTGTCAGGGAAACTCAAGTGGCCAGCACTCAGCAGATTTGCAAGGAAGAGCTCGAGTAAATCATTAATATCTCATGAATCCTGAGGTATTTGATTATGAATTTTTGAGGGTTGTTAGGTAATTGTATCAAGAGGATGTAGTAAAAATTTCAAGTTATTTGGATCTAATTTTCTGATTTTATTAGCATTTTTAGTTTTTCAATAAAATGGTTGTATAAGGTGGAATACATGGTATTTGCTTCTCAAATTTTGGTAGAAATATTATTTCGATAAAATCATAATTAAGACAAAATTTCAGATCATTGGGATCTGTATTGATTGATTTATGTGAATATTTATTTTTCCTTCAACAATCCTAGATCCGGAATTGTGATAAAAATGGAAAAAGTAAATGATCACATATTTTTCACCTTTGTGATTTTTCTTCTGAAATTTAGAGGGTTTTCAGATTATTGTTTCAAGAATACAGAGTTTAATTTTCAAAAATTTTGGGGTTATATAGATTTATTTATGTGAAGAACATTGAGGTTGTCTCAAAAACACTCTAAGATCTAGAAAGGGCAAAAGTAAATTGATCACATATTTCTCATTTGTGTGAATTTGGATCTGAAATTTAGTGGATTTTTAGATAAGTATATCAGAAGTCTACAAGAAAGGAGTGGCTGAGATCTAGGTGGAAGATTGATGAATGGTGGATTGCAGAATGGCCACCATGTATAAAGAATTAGAAGTACCCAAATTCAATGGAGATAATTATGCTATTTGGAGCATAATGATGAAGACCTTATTGAAGGCTCAAGACTTATGGGATATAGTTCAAGAAGGCTATGAGGAACCCTCTTGGAATAAGCTACAAGGTGATGAGAGAAAAGAGAAGAAGGAGCAGCAATATGCAAATTGCTTAGCTCTTATGGATTTGAGGAGAGGAATGGAAAAGAATGTTTTTCCTCTCATAGCCAATTGTAGATCAGATACAATGGCATGGAAAGTGTTAAAGGATGCTTATGGGTTTGATGAGGATACCCATAAAGCCATGAGTGACAATCATGAAGATTGTTTAAGCAAGGAGGAGCCTTGCTTCCTTGAAGCGGTTTCTGAATTAGATCCTTTTGAAGGAGTTTTTGAAGAGTCTTGTAAAGACTCATATGAAGCCATGCTTTGTAATGGAGAATTATTTTTTGCAGAGGAAGGCCTGTATGTAGAAAACCAACAAGATGAAGAATGCTTCATGGAGGAAGCATATGTTTCTGAATTTTGTGATGAAAAGATAAGAAGAGGTGTGTATTCCTTAAGAGGACGAGGAGGAAGAAGAGGATTTGTTGTTGATAGAAGAAAAAGTGATAAAAAATATCTCATGGAGGAGATAAATGAAGAGTTTATTATGGATAATGCACCTAAAATTCTCATGGGAGAGAATAAAGAAGATAATAGGATCAACCAAAATTGTTGGCATGTTGATGGAGAAGCAATGTGTATGGAAGACCATTGTCTTGAAGACCATTCAATTGGAATGGATGTATGCTCTCTTGACAGAGAAAATGAAGATCTCCTACAAGGAGAAGATAAAATTGTTAGAGTTCCTCTAAAAGGGGAGAAGAATGTGAAAAATGAGATAGAAACATGTTTGACCATAGTCCAATATTAGCATACGTTGAGGTTTTGGCTTGGTTGATTAATGTTTGACCATAGTCCAATATTAGCATGTTGTTAGGATAAGAGCTATCTTTAAGTTAGTTTGTTGTAATAAGTTTAAGAGGATTTCTCTCAACCACCATGTCTATTTTTAGTTCTTTCAAGAACTATAAAACTATGTAATGCATTGTTGATCAATAGAACAATTTCACCATTGTTTCTCACATATGTCAAAATCAGAGAAGAACTACTACAGACAATCAGTAATCTCAGAGAAGAGTTTCAAAATTCAAAAAGAATATAATAAAGGATGAATGAAGAACTAAGGGTAATAACAACAAGACATGACACATTAGATGAAAATGTTCAAACAGGAGTTGAAACTTATTTTAAAGTTGTATCCTATTTCCAAGAAAAGTCACACTCAAAAGGAAAGGAAGTTCTAAAATATGAAAGAAAGGAAGAACCTAAATGTTATGAAGAAAGTTCCAAAGTTTCTATGGCTCCAAATATTCAGTTTGGATCTTGTTTTGATAGAGGTGAATCAAGTTCAAAAGGAAAATAAATACTTGAAGAGAAAAACAAGGAAGAAACTAAGGAAGAGGATTTAAATACTACAAAGAAAGTTCAATAATGCAATGCACAAGTTGAAAATGATCATAAGGATAATGGTCAAGAAAGGTATAAGGAACCAAGGCATGAAAAAAGGGCTTTTCAAGGACATTGTTTTTCTTGTAATGGATTTGGACACAAGGCTATACACTGCAGGGTTTATGGATCAAAGAAGTTTGATTTTGCTAGAAGGAACATCAAAGGAAGAAGGTATGGTTTTTAGGGACATTGCTTCTCATGTAATAGGATTGGTCATAGAGCTTCTCAGTGCAAAGGAAATGAGCAACATGGTTTTGGTTTTAGAGCTACACAATTCAAAATTCATGGTCATAATGGTCATGAAAATAAAACTTCACAATATAGGGTTCAGGAAAGGAATGGATATGGAAATTATTTCAAGAAATATTTTAGGATATGGGCACCATCCAAAGGCTAAAATATCAAGTGTTTTAACTACAATTACTTTGGACATATTGCAAAATGGTGTAGGACTCAATTCCATACAAGTTCAAGACAAGAAGGTCAAACAGGTTCAAGGCAAGAAGATCAATAGAAGGATATCACAAAAACATGGAAGGAAGTTGATAAAGTAAATAAACAATGTAATATGGGAGTAAAAGTACTACCCAAAAATTAATCACCTCAAGAGAGAAGGTGGTGATGGGGCTATGCTTAAGAGTCATATATTTTAGCCCCATAGGTGTCCCTTTTGTCATTGATGTCAAAGGGGGAGAGATTTGAGTAAGGGGGAGAGCATTGAGTTAGGGGGAGCAGCCTCCAAAGAGAGCATTGAGTTAGGGGGAGAAGCCTCCATAGAGAGTATTGAGTCAAGGGAAGCAGCTTTGATCCTTAGAGATGGTTTTTGCATTAGAGGTGTTGCCATCAATGACAAAGGAGAGATTGTTGGCAATTTGAGTTATTTTATGTTATTGATGTCACATGGATCATTGATGTCACATTGATCACATTGAGTTTTGGTGGCCAAATGATATTTTGGAAAGCATGGATAAATACAGGATTTTTGTGAAAACTAAGGCAGGAAAAATAAAATGTTTTATTTAAAACCATGGATAGCATATTTGAAATGGGTTTTTATTAAAACCCAAGTTGGCCTTTTGTTTCGTCGAAAAAGGTGCCCAGGTGATGGAGATATTTAATTTAAATTTTAATTATTTAAAATTAAATATGCAATATTTCCACTGACGTCATTGAAAATAATAAGGATGCTATATAAAGGGGATACCTAAGGTTCATAAACTGATCCTTTATCATGGTTAATAATCGTTGGCTAAGCATCCGAATTGAGCTCGTGCAAAAGTCCTTTAGAAAGTAGAAGCAACGAATAAATGAAGGTTGGTTGAATTACAAAGTCATCGTGGGCAGAGTGGCGCATTGGCAGTTGGATTTTGGCTAAGGTGTGTGGTAGCACAAATGTCAAGGTTTCAAATCCCCTTGATTGTGTTTGGAAGGCATTGGAAAAAAAGTGCTCGAAGTGCTTTTGATTTTCAAAAAAGGAGGAAAGGGTTTAAGGCACGTTGTGTCTTTCCCTTTCGAATAAGCGGCTAGCTTGTGTGGAAACCTTAGCCGGGCTAAGGCGCTCACGGTGTGGTCAAGTCGGGGGTTTGAATCCCCTTGAGGAGGTAAATACATTTTTGCTCTAATTCTTTTTGTTAAGCCCTAAGTTGGAGTTATAAGGCAATTAGGAATAATTAAATTTTTTAATTAAAAATTGTTTTTATAAGGGTTATGATTATTATTTCAAAGGTGGATGAGTTGTTGATTTAATTTGATGTTTATGAAATTGAGAATTAAGATTTAGGAGAAATAAGGAGTTGTTATAAAATAATTTCTGAGAGGTTTATTGATTATTATTTTGATAAGGGTTTTTATTAAAATGACTTTGGTGGATGTGTTTATTAAGTTGGAGTAAAAAGGTGTAAATTGAGTTATGCTTTATCTTGTGATTATTATTTGAAGTCCACTAACCCTTATTGATATTGGAAAGGAAAGTTGTGTTTAGTGTGGAAGATTTTGTGGACAACTTCTTGGTATCAAAAAGGTATGGGTATATTCTCCTATTGATTGTTTATGGTGGTTTATTTTTGAAATATCATTGGAGTGAAAAGGATTGATTGTGGTTTCATTTTAGAAAGTGGTTGGTTGAATGCTTCAAGGTTTTCTGGTTTGAGAGTTGTGTTTAAACCTTATTTTATAAGCATAGTTGTTGAAGCCCATTGGTTATGTAAAGAACTTGAAAAGAAAATGAGTATCATTTTTATGTGAGATTTGTGGTTGAGCATTGTTGGAAATATTTGAGTTGGTTGATACATGCTTGGACTAGGGTTTTGTGAGAAATAGTATCCCTTGTGGTGATTAGTTGAGTTGAGTTGATTGAGCCTAGTCAAGTTAGTGTGTGAGGTGATTGTTCAAGTTCCATGAAAAAAACTATTCGATAATTTTGATTTGAGTTGAGATTGAGCTTAGAACATATTGAGTCTCTAACAATTCTCTTTATGCTTCTATGAGTTGACTTGAGTTGAGATTGATTTGAGTTGAGTTGAATTGAGATCATAGTGGATCATTTTTGTCATCCATTGTAGAGTGCATTGCCATTCATTATTGAGTTCATCTTTGAGCCTTTCCTTCATAGATTTGTGGATGAGATTTAAGTACTACTTGAGCATGATTGATTGAGCCTTTGAGAAGGCCTTTGGGATAGATTTTTGGACATATTTGTGGCAGTTTGTGTATGATTGATTGATCCTTTGAGAAGGCCTTTGGGATATATTTTGAATAGATTTGTGGCAGTTTGTGTATGATTGATTCAGCCTTTGAGAAGGCTTTGTGGATAGTTTTTGGGATAGCTTTGTGATCAGTTTTAGAAAAATTTATGGACAGTTTTGGGACAACTTTGTGGACAGTTTTAGATAGATTTATGGACATATTTGGGATAGATTTTGATGAGGTTCTGAGTGAGCCTATTGAGAAAAGTTGAGCAAGTTCTTGGTGAGCTTGCTATATCAGTTTTGGACAAGTTATTAGTGATATTTCTAGAGCATATTTGAGCAAGTTATTGGTGAGCTTGCTAGAGCATATTTGGATAAGTTCTTAGTGAGCTTGTTGGAGCAGATTTGAGCAAGTTCTTTGTGAGCTTGCTAGAGTAGATTTGGACAAGTTCTTAGTGAGCTTGTTGAAGTAGATTTGAGCAAGTTCTTGGTGATATTGATATAGCATATTTGGACAAGTTCTTAGTGATATTTTTGGAGTATATTTGAGCAAGTTCTATGTGAGCTTGTTGAGCAGATTTGGATAAGTTCTGTGTGAGCTTGTTGAGAAGTTTTGGACAAGTTCTGTGTGAGCTTGTTATGCATATTTTGACAAGTTCTGTGTGATCTTGTTATTGCCTAGCTTTGAGCAGATCAAAGAAATTTAGACAAGTTCTATGTGAGCTTGTTGAGTAGTTTTGGACAAGTTATGTGTGAGCTTGTTATTGCCTAGCTTTGAGCAGATCAAAGAAATCATTGTATTGGATAATGATCCTATTGTGGCTGATCCACAACACACCCCAAAATTGGGGACCCACATTTTTTGTAGGCTTTCAGAGGAAATCTCAGTGACCTAGATGCTAAAAATGAAGAAAAGGGGCAAAAATGCACAAGTGTAGAAAGTGTCACGAAATCGCGACATGTCATGAAATCGCGACATGTCGCTCCATCACTGTCAGAAGAGGAGAGAGAAAAGGAAAATGAAAAAGTGTCGTGAAATCATGACATGTCGCTCCATCACTGTCAGAAGAGGAGAGAGAAAAGGAAAATGAAAAAGTGTCACGAAATCGTGACATGTCACTCCATCGCTGCAGGAAGAGGAGAGAGAAATGCAAAATCGAAATGCATAGCGATATCGTGATGCGTCACAAAATCATGGGTCAAACTGGTCAAACGACATGAAGTGAAAAGCATCACAAAATCGCTATAGGTTGCGGCCGAGAATGTACAGAAGTGAAAAACGTCATGAAATTGCTACAGGTTGCGGCCGAGAATGTACTGAAGTGAAAAACGTCATGAAATCGTGACAGGTTGCAGCCAAAGCAGCGCCGGGTGAAAAGCGTCGCGAAATCATGACAGATTGCAGGTGGAAGGCATGAAACGAAAAAACGTCGTGAAATCATGACAGAAGCAAGCCCAGTTATACGGAACAGAAAAGGCATAGCGAAATCGCGACAAAAATCAGCAAATGTGCATGAAGCGCAAAATGGTCACGAAATCATGACAGAATCTACCGGAAGGCGTGAAGAGCAAAAATAGTCACGAAATCATGACAGAAAGTAGCAAAGGGGGATGAAGCGAAAAGGCGTCGCAAAATCACGACAGGTTGCGGTTTCATGGCTCCAAAGTAGGGAAGCGTACGAAGATCAAAATGGTAGCGAAATCATGACAGATTGCGGCAAGAGGGCCCAAAGGAGAAAATGGTCGCGAAATCACGACGAGTTGTGACCGAAGCGTATGGATAACAAAAGCGTCGCAATATCGTGACATGTCGCGATTTCGCGACATGTCATTTTTTCGTTGTGAAAGTGAAGGAGCAAGGCCGTAGGCTATTTTTGGTCACAATTTTCATGGGACCATTATGGAACATGCAAAAATGCATCGAACACATGGCGCAAAGGCATGAGGTTTATGATAACGCTTCAGAGTGACGGTTATAGTATGCAGATAGGACCAAACATTTCAAATTCAAGCGAAAGGTCAAAGAATCAAAGAAGCGAGAAAATGAAACGAAGCATTCTGGGAGGTGAAATGAAATGACATAGGTGAACCAAAGAGCCGTGCCAGACAGTATAAAATTGGAAGCGCAGATTGAACAGGGGTTGGAAATTGCTGCTAGCAGAGTTGTAGAGACAAGGGCTTCATGCCATTCTGGGCTTGCACTTGGGCAATTTCCTTCATTTGTTCTAGATTTGTTTAACCTGGAACATTCTGTAATTGTAATTGATACATCATTCTAATACAAAAATATAGAGAGTTGACATCTTATTGATAAGAAAGAAGGAGTCATTATGCATGCAAGATTTAATGCTTTATTTTCCCTTTCAGATTTCTAGGCTTTTAGGTGAAGTTTAATGCAAATGTTTTTGGTTGCTTCATGCGAATGCCTAAAATCTGAAATTGCAGTAAAAACCCCAGAGACCTGCACCTAGCTTATCTGGATTGTGTGAATTTGGAGGTTCAATAGGTTAGGTTGCATGCAGAAACCTCATTATCTTCAGTTTTATCAATCAAGATGGTAGCATTCTAGACATAGTTTAGTTGCATTTTCATTTGCATGCATTTTATTTTCAAACCCTTATTTCATTTTCTGCATTTTAATTACAGTCATTTAAATAAATAACTAAAAATCCATTAAAGCTCAGAGTCCATTGCAAATCCAAATTAAAGTAAACTACAGTTCCCCTTGTTAATATCCACTTGCAAACCCTAAGGTATTCCCAGCATTCAAATTGAAAAACATCATTGGTGAATGAAGAACCATCACAACAGGAACCTTGGAGAAATTATTTAGTCATAATTTCTTTGCAAGCAGAGGATTTTGGGACTCAGATCCTACCGGAGAGTGTGCTTTCACAACTGGGTGAAAACACCACTCAACAGATTGGCGCTAGAAGGAGGGCCGAATCGGTTTACTTTATTTTGGTTTTCATACATGAATAATATCTTTTGATTTAATTTTGAAATATTTTCTTAAAGCTCACAAACAGCTAAACTGCAGCTTTTGCTTTCTTTTGTTGCAGGTTTTCATTGAAACAATCGAGGGTTTCATCAAGCAGGCTGGACCCACCGCGTCGTATTGCGACCAGGTCCCAAACAACCAAAGAAACCATTTTTCATGACCTTACTGGTACTCCCAAGAATAAAACCAAGCAAGTCGTAAGCTCACCAGTCACAAAAGACCTGTTTTCTCCAGGAACCTCAAGTGGACCTATGCCCGTAATATCAGTTGCCACTAGTTTTCCCATTGTCAGTAGTATTTCTACTGCTATTGTAGGTTTGTCTTCATCAATTTTGAGTCAAATGGATCAAGCTCCAGCAGCTCCTTGGTATGGAGCTAATAATACTCCTTTGAATATTGCTAGGGATATCCATGAAATCCCCAAGAACATTGAAATATTTCTGCCTAAATACAAACCAGATGGCCCAAGAACAGTAGAAGAACATATCCAAGCCTATAGAGATGTTTTAATTAGGCTGCAAGTTCAATATGAAGATGTGGCCTACAGACTTTTCCCCATGAGCTTAGATCCAATAGCATATGAATGGTATATATGCTTACCAACTGGTTCAATCACCTCTTGGACTCAAATGGAAAACACCTTTGTTAATCAATTTAGGTCACCCTTGGATCCCGCAACTATTTATAATCAGTTTATTACATGCAAAAGGGGCCAAGGGGAACCGATCAGAATGTTTAATCAGAGATTCCAAAAGTGCTATAACAGAGCAATTCAACATTTTTCCATTGATCCTGCAATGGCTTTACAGATATATTTTGGGGCATTGGACCCCATGACAGCCATGTTTGCAAGGCGCAATCCTCAAGTCACCATGCTGGCTTTGGCCTATAATGAATCCATGACTATCGAACAACAAATGACACCACATGGCTACGGGTTTACCCAGATGCCTGGGATGGGACAGTATGTTCCATATGGTCAAGCTCCCTTGGCAAATCAAATCATGGCACCTCAAGTGCCAAGCATGAATGCCTTCCCATATCAGCAGTCGTATCCACCAGCGCCCACGTATGCACCGAAAGCATGAGATTCCGACAGAAAAATAGTATTAAGATGTAATGAAAAGCAACCAAACATATGTGATCGAATTAACCAAATATAAAGGAGAAAAGCAGGGGCACAACCCTTTATATTAATATGGTTCCAACCCGGTTACAATAAGTCTCTTCAGTGACATATTCTCGGTTACAGTCATGATTAATAATCTTCTTCTATCCGCATGCCCACATTCGAAACGGGCGGGCCAGTGTTGCCGCCGCTTATTGCTTGGTGAATCCTTGTTGTTTGTTGTTTCTCCTACGGTCAAAGAAACAATAAGAACGTTTAGTAGCACCTGTGACGTAAGATCAATATATAATGACAGAATAAATTAAAAATAGTATATAATGCGACATATGATGAATATGTAATAGGGTCGCAGATCATATAAGCAATGGTGAGATTCGAATATGTTTTTACAAAAGTGGTGTAGAGAACCACTGTCAGTGAACCAATCGGTCAAACTGCACTCGAATGAGACGTCTCCACCTGCAAGTTAACGTGATATCGAAAACCACGAGAGCATAACAATATTCGATATGTATAAAGCGTGAACTGTTGATTTAATGCGTTCAAAAATAGCATGTATATGAAGAACGTAAAACGTATACTGTTATCTTAACACATTTGAAAACAGCAGGTATTCGAAAAACGTAAAACAACATATATTAAATTGACTAGGAACTTGCATGGGGTGCCCAAGCGGGCCGCCCCCGTTAAAGCTCGGTTTCAGCGCCAATCCACTAAGGAAGGGCCCGAAATCTATCAGGTTGTTATGTCGTCGAATTAGTGGGATACAGTGATCCACTGTCGGGCATGGAAGTCAGATTCGCGCTTCTGAGAACCACCCACCAACCTCTCCTTGCAAGAGATTCTGGATGTGAAGAAAGAGAAATCCAGACTTGATGCAGTCGGGTATTCAAATGAACAGCACTTCGTTGTGTTTTCAAAATGCTTCGTCGATCCTCTTTTACATTGCATTTGAGCTAGTTTTTATAGAGGAATTTTGCCTCTGAAACATTAATGTCAAACCCTAAGTCCGCAGGCGCCGCTGAGATTTGACCTTTGTCAGGTGATTTATGAGGCATGGCTCGCACTGAGATTATCGTCGGAAAATCATATCAGCAGTTATGAGGCATGACCTCGGGCTGGATTTGTTGTTGAGACTGCTCGTCTCATTATTGTAGTTGGTGAAGTCCGCCATTTTTTACAGACCCACGTGGTCTCTTTAAAAAAATGACACACAGGGGTGCCACGTGGCGGTCATTCCTTGGATGTTTTAATGGCGCCTCTTGAGTGGTCGAATGTCTGCCTTTGAACGTTGACTTTGACTGCTTCTGCCTTTGATGCCGAAGTGTCGCGATATCGCGACACTTCGGCCGGGTCTTGGCTTGGGGACCGAAGTGTCGCGATATCGCGACACTTCGGCCGAGCTTTGGCTATAGGGCTCGAAGTGTCGCGATATCGCGACACTTCGGCCCGGCTTGGACTAAGGGCCCGAAGTGTCGCGATATCGTGACACTTCGGCCGGCGGAGGGGGGGGAGGGGGAAGGGCCGAAGCGTCGCGATATCGCGACACTTCGGCCCGGCTTGGGCATAGGGCCCGAAGCGTCGCGATATCGCGACACTTCGGCCCGGCTTGGGCATAGGGCCCGAAGCGTCGCGATATCGCGACACTTCGGCCCGGCTTGGGCAAAGGGCCCGAAGCGTCGCGATATCGCGACACTTCGGCCCGGGTTGGGTAAGGGCCCGAAGTGTCGCGATATCGCGACACCCCCGGCGGGGCGAAGGGCCGATGTCGCGATATCGCGACACTTCGGCCGGGGAAGGCGGCGCGTAGTGACACTTCGGCCCGGCTTTGGCAAAGGGCCGGAAGTGTCGCGATATCGCGACACTTCGGCTCGGGTTGGGTAAGGGGCCCGAAGTGTCGCGATATCGCGACACTTCGGCCCGGCTTTGGCAAAGGGCCGGAAGTGTCGCGATATCGTGACACTTCCCGGGTGGGAGGGGAGTGTCGTGATATCGCGACACTTCGGCCCGGCTGAAAGGGCGAAGGGGAAGGGAGGAGGGGGAGGGCCCGAAGTGTCGCGATATCGCGACACTTCGGCCCGGCTTTGGCAAAGGGCCGAAGTGTCGCGATATCACGACACTTCGGCTCGGGTGGGAGGGCCGGGGGATACGCGACACTTCGGCCGGCTGGAAGGGCGGAAGTGTCGCGATATCGCGACACTTCGGCTCGGTTGGGTAAGGGCCCGAAGTGTCGCGATATCGCGACACTTCGGCCCGGCTTTGGCAAAGGGCGGAAGTGTCGCGATATCGCGACACTTCGGCTCGGGTTGGGCAAGGGGCCCGAAGTGTCGCGATATCGCGACACTTCGGCCCGACTTTGACGGAGGCTTTGCTTTGAAGACTTTGTCTTGCTTTGAAGTTTGCTTCAGAGGTTTGAGGTTTGAGGTTTGAGGTTTGTTAAAGGCTTAAAGGCTTGCTTTAGATTAAAGGCTTTAAAACGACCAACTTTGCTCTGCTCATTTTTCGACCTTCTAAACTGCTGTGTGAGTGGTCAGGACCACTGTTTGACCTCTGAGGGCTGCCCTGAAAGCTGTGTGTGTCAATGCGATCAGTGTTTGTAGTCACTTAATCGAATTGGTGCTGTTTTGGTGTCTATAGATGCCCCTTTTTGGGAAGCGCTACGGGTGATGCAGTGTTGAGCAAAAATAGAAAACCAAAGCACTAATGATTAGGGTTTCTTGGTAACCTAACCAACTTTTGATGCCCCAAGTATGGAAAGGGCATGCATTCTTGAACCCTTGCTTCTGACGAGCTAAGGAATTTGATTTCAAGTGTTAACCTATTTTGGTGAGGTGTGACTTGAGCTTGGACATTGATCAGTCATGATTAGGCAAAGGGCGTAACCTTTTGTCCACAGGGGAACCTTGTGTTCATGATTCACGAATGCCAAGTGTTTGATCAACTTAATGATTGCTTGTTTACTGCCCCAAGCAGGAGCGTGATTGTCTTTGTCAATGATTCTTTGAATGCATGTCATTGCCTTGATTGGGTGTGTGCTTGTTGATTGGTGACTAAGTGTGACTACCCCCTCAAGCGACGAATCGATGAGGGAATGACCTTCGTGAGAAAAGCGACGAGTCGCTTGACCCAAGATGACTTAGGTTAGGGTGCCTTTAGATGTTTTACCATTTAAGCACGTGCAGTTTCTCGACATTTGGACCTATTTTTGGTGGGTGTTAACCCTTTTGGTGATGCCATAATGGGGTGAAATCATCAAGAACCCATCTTCCCGTGGAGCGGTCCAGCTATGATAGCCTTCTTGGGGAAGTGAGAAAGTGACAATTTGAGCCCCGACATCGATTTTCGTTATGCCAAGAGGTTAAGTGCAAGAGCACTTGTGTCCGACAACTTATTGCTATGGTTTTTGTGGTGCAATTTTGTGATGTTTTTGTTGTTTTGATTTTCTTTCTTTGTATATGTCATGATTTTATGCACAATGATTGATGTTGATGGATGCATGCTACTTTATATTGATGGATGCATATGTTGTAATGAATGCAAATGTATGTGATATGCAGAGATGAAATGGATGGATGGACTTTGTGATGTTTGGCTATGGCACCATAGACTGTTGAAGATTCTATTATGTTTTGAGGCGATTGCTGTGATACATGACTTTGTATGTATACATGTGGTTTTTCTGGTGTTTTTGTATTTTTTGATGGTTTTGTAAGGATGAAAAAGTGGCGCAGTTGGTTTAGAAATGTAGCCAAGGTTTTCTGAGATTCAGACGGTTTTAACTTACTAGCCATGACTGTACCGTATCGTACAAGACTTTTGAACAAGGTATGAATCGGACTTGTTTTTGACCAAGCTATTTCACATCCCTGTGTGTGCAATTGAGTTCATTTATGTGGTATTCGTCAGGATACCGCCAGTGCCAAATGGGCTTTCAACCGAATCTGTACTGAGGATCACCTAATTAGTCCCACTAACTCCTTTGTTGTATGTAGTTAGATTAATCTGCGGTGTTATCCAGGATGCCATAAGCTAGCTCATCCACATGCAAACATTGATCTGTACGCAAGTTAATGTGATAGATATATCGTCATGCGAGAAGTTTACCGCCAATTATCGATAGGCTATCAACCAAACCGATACTGAGGCTTGCCTCATGACCCGTTAGAATGCTGAGAGTTCCAAGGATTCAAGTTCAACTCCCTTCTTTTCTTCAATTGTATTGGGATACTTGCTCCTTATAGTGATAATAATCACTGTTTATTTTGATTTGTTTTTCTTCTGAGCAAGGGATTGGGGATATGGAGTGACGATAATCATTATTGTTTGTGCCTTTTGATGTGTGCACTGTAGTATGTCAAATTTTTGGAGTTTTGACGCTTGCAAATTTTTGATGTTTTGCAACTATTGAGAACTTTGGGATTCTTAGGGAATTGGGTAGGGAGGATGCTTGTCCTTTTGCCAACTCTCAGCATTCTAAGGGTCATTTGCACAGGGGGATGAGCAAGATAACCGTTTCGCTTATGGTGACCTGGATTACCGTGCAGGTTTCATCTTTCGTTCACACAACTTGGGAATTTTTATGTGTTTTAATTTGTGTTGGGATGTTACGTAACAAGGCGTATTTCAAGTATGACTCTACCTTCGTAAAATCTGTCTGACCGGATACATTACATGGCTAAAGAGCAAAATGATGACTGAATCACGAAAACCCTTGATACATTAAAAGACCATTGACTCTAGTGTGGAAAAAGAAATGCATGGTGTTTTTGTTGTTTTTGTAAAATGGAACAAGATGGACTAGGAAAACAATTACAGCCTATGGTGCCCTTGACCTGTACGACCACAAGTATGAGATGTATGGATGCAATGCTTGATGCAACTACATATTTTTGTATTTTTGATGGATTGATTTTTGTGAATATGAAGATGAAGTGCGAGAAGAACTCTCTATTGATGAATTTGAGTATGCCTAGAAATGAGATGCAAATTTTTGTTGTTTTTGATGTTTTTTGTTGTTTTTGAATTTTCTTGATTTTTGACCAAGCGATTATGGAAATCCTTGGAGCATTTTTGGGTTTGACCAAGCGATTTCAATAATCCTTGGAGCTTTTGGGGATTGACCAAGCGATTGCAAGAATCCTTGGAGCCTTTTGGGATTGACCAAGCGATTGCAATAATCCTTGGAGCATTTTGAGATTGACCAAGCGATTGCAATAATCCTTGGAGCATTTTGAGATTGACCAAGCGATTGCAAGAATCCTTGGAGCATTTTGGGATTGACCAAGCGATTGCAAGAATCCTTGGAGCCTTTGGGGATGGACCAGGCGATTGCAAGAATCCTTGGAGCATTTTTGGGTTTTTGACCAAGCGATTGCAAGAATCCTTGGAGCATTTTTGGGTTTTGGCTCTCTTAGATATGAAATGGTCGCAAATGACTGATATTCAAGGGTTCTGTTTCCTTGATACCATCAAGAGAAGCTAGCCGGTACGTCCCGGGTCCTATTTTGTTATCAATGACATATGGACCTAACCAATTTGCCGCAAACTTGTCCCTTAGGTGAGATGGCAAACTAGAATTTTGCTGGTTTTCCTTCAAAACCAAATCACCAACCCGGAAGTCCCTTAGGTGAACTTTCATGTTGTAAGCTTTCTTAAGTCGCTCTTGATAAATACGTAAATGCTCGAGAGCATTAACGCGTCGTTCGTCAAGCAACGTAAGCTGGTCTAACCGGGCTTGCCATGCAGAATCATCATCGATGAACTCCTGCATTGATATGCGCGGGGAAGGAATCTCCAACTCGAGAGGCATGACTGCCTCGGAGCCATACACAAGCGAAAATGGAGTGGCCCCAGTGGGTGTCCGAATGCTAGTGCGATAGGCCCATAGGGCAAGTGGGATTTGAATGTGCCAATCCTTATGTCTGTCTACGACGGTCTTTTTAAGGATGGCAACTAGCATTTTGTTTGACGCCTCTGCTTGCCCATTCGCCTGTGGATAATAGGGTGTCGAAAAGTTGTGTTGAATCTTGTACTTTGTGGTCAAAGCACGCACGTCTTTGTTCTTGAAAGGCGTTCCATTATCCGAGACTATTTTGGATGGAATACCAAAATGACATATGATGTTATGCAAAATGAACTCCACAATGCGGGGTCCTGTCGTAGAGGTAAGCGGAATTGCCTCCACCCACTTGGTAAAATACTCTGTGGCCATTATGATAAACGTGTGATGGCCTGACGATGCAGGGGAGATCTTTCCAATTAGATCGAAGCCCCACTGCGAGAATGGCCAATCAGACTGGACTATTTGCAAGGCTTGAGAAGGTACGTGCATCAAATTGGCATGATGTTGACACTTCACGCACTTCTTGACATAGGTGCAACAATCTCGCTCTAAAGATGGCCAATAATAGCCCATGCGAAGAATGCGCTTTGCAATGGCCATACCGCTGAAGTGGCCACCACATGTACCATCGTGCGCTTGGGCAACTGCCCAAGTGGACTCTTGCTGGTCCAAGCAACGAAGGAGGATTCCTTCATGGTGCATGACGATACAAAATGTCTCCTATCAAGACATACTTAGCCGCTTTACGCTTGAGTGCTCGTTTTGCAGCATGAGTCAATCCAAGGGGGAGATTACCTAACTTGAGGTAGTCTTTGATGGGTAAATACTAGTCCTGTTGATCAGAAACCTCGACAGTATGAACAACCAATCTCTCTTGAAGTTCCTCCCTAGCAAACGCTGAATGGGATAGAACCTGCAAGAATAGCGTTGTGTTGCTATTAATGGGAGTAGGGGAGAACAAGGACCCCCAGTTGGCGCATTTTAGATGATCGCGGATTCGAGAGAGCTTATCCGAGGATGGTTCAATCTGGATCATGTGGATTCCTGGCGTTAAGTCGGAGCTTGCACGCTCCATCGCAGATTGCGATAAGGTTTTGACTTGAATGGTTGTCATATCACCGGAAAGGTCCTACGGAATTAGTGACCCCAAGGAGGCCATTGTGTCCGCAAAATGATTCGATGATCGAGGGAGGGCCTCGATGTCATACCACTCAAGTTTTGCTAGGAATTTGTCCACAAGGGCTTTATAAGCCTTCAGAACTGGGCATTTGCATTGATATACCCCTTTGACTTGATTGACTATTAACAGCGAATCACCAAAGATATTCAGTCGTTTGATGTTCATGGTGATTGTTGTCTGAAGACCTAGGAGCAAGGCTTCATATTCTGCGTTATTGTTGGTGCATGGGAAGTTTAATTTGAATGACAGGGGCATTGGGGCACCCTGCGGTGTGAAGAATACAATTCCCGCGCCACCACCTTGCTCGCATTTGGAACCATCGAAGAATAGGGTTATATCGGCGTGTGACTCAGGCTCATCAGAATACGGCGATTACGAGACATGGAAGACCCCATCATCGGGTAGTTCTATGACCAGAGGCTGATCGTCTTCAAGAGGAGCCTCTGCTAGTTGATCGGCTATGACTTGTCCTTTGATAGATTTTTGTCCAATAAACTCTATGTCAAATTCTGTCAACAACATGATCCATTTCGCCGTGCGACTACTATGATAAGTGCGACTCATCATGTATCGCAATGGATTCTCCTTAGACACAACATACGTAGTGTTGCTCGAGCATGTAGTGGCGTAGCTTTTTGGTAGCAAACACCACTTGCCAAGCGAGTTTCTCAACGTATGCATAGTTAAGTTCATAACCGACCGGGTGCGGCTAAGATAGTATGTAGCCCGTTCTTTGTGGAGTTCATTCTTTTGGGCTAGCATGGCGCCCAGTGCCACCTCGATGGCTGAGATGTATAAGTAGAACGACACTCCTGGTCTAGGTGGTGCCAATACTGGCGGTGAAGCCAGGTATTGTTTGATCTCGTCAAAGGCTGACTGGCACTCGTCATCCCAATGAAATGTAACTCCCTTGTGCAATAATTTGTTCATGGGTCGGCACTTGTCAGATAATTGCGCTATGAAGCGTTTAATCGATGCGACCTTGCCCTACAGACTTCTGAGCTGCTTGATTGTAGTTGGAGGAACCATTTCAAGGATTGCCTTGACTTTCTTTGGGTCTACCTCGATTCCTCGCTTTGAGACTATGAAACCCAAGAGTTTTCCAGAGGTGACGCCAAAGACGCACTTCTTGGGGTTTAGTCTAACTTTATGCTCCATGAGGCGATCGAGGATCTGGCTTAAGTCGGCGATATGATTTGAGCGCAAAAGAGATTTGGCTAACAAATCATCCATGTAATCTTCCAAAGTTTTGTGCATGTAATCATGGAAGATATATGTCATGGCACGTTGGTAGGTGGCACCAGCATTTTTAAGGCCAAAAGGCATGACCTTATAACAAAATGTCCCCCAAGGCGTTGTGAACGCCATTTTTAGTTGGTCTTCAGGATTGATACGAATCGATTGTATCTCGAGAAACCATCCATGAGGGAGAGCATTTCGTGACCTGCTGTAGCGTCTACCAACGCATCGATGCTCGGTAAGGGGAAATCATCCTTAGGACTCGCTTTGTTTAGATCTCAAAAATCGGTGCATATGCGAATCCTCCCGTCGAGCTTCTTGACGGGAACCATGTTGGACAACCATGGCGGATAATCCATGCAGATGACAAACTGTGCATCCAACAACTTTTGCAATTCATCTTTGACCATCAAGGCCACTGTTGGGTGCATCTTACGTAGTTTTTGCTTTATAGGCTTGATTGTCGGATCAAGCGTTAAATTATGCGTGACTAGTTGTGGGTCTAGTCCTGGCATATCCTTGTACGACCATGCAAAAACCTCCTTCTTCTCTTTGAGAAGGGTAATGTAGTCGGCTTGCTCTTCGGGGGAAAGACTTACCCCCAGCTTAAGAATCTGTGGATTCATTGGATCTGTGCCGATATCTACATCAGTCGTTTCCTCGACTGACATGTGGGATCCGTCCTCCAATTGATGTGGAGTCGGGATCAAATGGATGTCATCAGCTGAGTTTAGATCTGCGTTGGGAACCTCGGGTTCCTCTTCAGCCTAAAAAATATCCTGAGTTGTCCTTGGGGTAAAATGATGTATTTCACCGAAAGGCCAGTACTCTGATGGTGACAAAGGTGAATTGACGCGACCCCAGTCGATGGCATCTATGTCGAGATGCAATGACCGTGTTTGGATCGGCCGGATTGCGGATGGGTGCGGTCAAATCAATGGAGATCATGTAGATGGAATGAATTGGGTCTCCATTACCGTGGGTATGATAACTTGAATCTTCTGGATGCTCCCTATACTCTGGATCTGGTTCTAGGGGAACGGGCACGAATGGATCGGCCCTATGTGCTGATAGGAGGACAGGGTCTTCCCTTGGCACTGTTGTCATGATAGGGTCTCGGGGTGGACGGTGCTCATCGTGAATTTGGAGCCATGGATCCAAGATCAGGTCCCACCCTGCTGGGTCTACCCACCATTCATGTCCTAATATTATGCCCATCTGTCCCATTAGATCTTCATGAGTTAAAGGGCGATAATTCCGTCGTGCATGTCTGAGATAGATCATCTCAGTCTCATCTTATGAATCACTTGCGGAGATCCAAAAATGTTCATTCTCTTCAGCAACTGGTACTTGCGACGTTGAGGGTTCTCCTTGTTCCAGTAAGTTAATCTGGTCCCATTGCGGTTGTTCCACTCTGGGTGGAGGGACCTGATTCTCTTGACATGGTATTGATTCAACTGGAACCTCTAAGGGGAATAGCTGCAAAAAGATGTCCGAAAGCCGTTGATGTTCTTTTTGAGGATTAATCTCCGAACTTTCACCTCTCTCTAGCAAAGGAGAGGGATTACTACTGTTGCCAAGGGTGTTTGTTGACCATGGGAGGTAATCTCCCAAAGTATATTTTGTATTTGGGTTGGCATAGGGATCGGGTGCCAATCCCCCCTTGTTGCCTATTTCTAGGCCTTGCATATTTTCTACC
This sequence comes from Wollemia nobilis, assembly GCA_028583015.1. Taxonomy (NCBI): domain Eukaryota; kingdom Viridiplantae; phylum Streptophyta; class Pinopsida; order Araucariales; family Araucariaceae; genus Wollemia; species Wollemia nobilis. The sequence continues at coordinate 10,447,535 of JAQPPZ010016879.1, read as the reverse complement.
AAGATGTCTAAGGGCAGGGGATGGTGGAACCCTACTCCTGACTTATCATATGGCATCTGATATCTTGGTTGGCAAAGGACCCGCATCCCTTGCTCATATCTGCCTAGCCCGTATCCATGCCAATTGCATTGGCCGAGATATTTTAGGGCAAAGTCTGGGTTTGACAGATAGTTGATGTTTTCAACAAAAGGTTCTCTGTCTACTTCCTTTTGTTTGCATGGTTCAAGACCATGATCAAGGCCCCCATACACAAAATTTGTCTGGTTGGGTGGGTGACCTAGAGGAACAACTATTCCTATGGGAAGGCGAGGTCTCCCCATATCCTGTACTGACTCTATTGTAGGCGTTGCCACAACATTCTGCACTAAGTACTCTCCCAGGGCCTGTACTGGCCATTTCAATAGTGATTGTTGATTCTTGGGAGGGAGGGAACATTAGTCCTTCCTGAGTCCATTCCATGTTTGGTGGTTTAGGAATCTCAACTTCCGTAGTGCTAGGTGTTTCCTCTGTTGATACCGTTGATATTGTGGGCAAACCCTCTTCTAGGGGCTGAGCCTCTTCCATGATCTGTTTTCCCTTGTCCTTCTGTTTAGCCATGACAGGTGGCATTGGTAATGAAGGAGCAGATGATGAGGATTCACCTGGTTGGGATTTTGGTGATTTGGTCACTAGTGGTGCCTGTGGTATTGGACCTTGTTTGGATGGATTTAACTGGAAATCCAAATGCGTTGAAGGGAGGGTCGATTGAGGCATTAGTTGTACCGCGTTGCAATACTTGAAGGGTTCCAAGTCCATCGGGACTACATGTATTTCTCCTTCAAAAGCATACTTTAAGCACTGGTGAGCGATGGAAGGGACACACTTCATGTCCATGATCCAAGGCCGCCCTAGCGAGTATATTGTAAGCCATCTCGCCTTCCAACACATGGCACAATGTTGGTATTGTCTTTTGTCCTACCTGGATAGGTAGAACAGTCGTGTCGACGGTCGAGCATATTGCATCATTGAAAGCTCACGAGTGTGTACGTGGAGGTCTGTGATATGAGAGGTTGGCGACTTTAAATGTTTTAGCGCTGCGGTGGTGATGATGTTATTGGATGAGCCGGTATCTACCAGCACTCTCTTGTATGGGATCCCGTTGACCCGCGCGATGACGTGCAGGGGTGGATCTACCGTGTCATTCGATATTGCTTTGACTTCATCCTCTCTGAAGGTGATGACCGGCTCCGTACATTGTTTCACATGTCCCACGAAGTTGTTGAAAGAATTTGCTTCGTGAGGCTGTAAGTCTATGGTTTTTAAAATGTCCATAAGAGCTTCCCTATGAGGTGTTGACTGTTGAATAAGCTCGTAAATGGACAGCCTAGCCGATGTGGTCCGCAAACTCTGCGTGAGTTTGGTCCGTATCGTGACCTCGGGTCTAGGCGGAGGTACTTGCACAGGGCATTGCTTGAGGTTGCGATGTCGTTGGAACTTCCCTCGTAGCTACCACGGGGGCAGCTGCTGGGTACTTTTTGTTCCTTGTCACTATGCTGATCATTCCCACAAATCCTTGCATGGGAAGATTCTGGCGCACCTCGTTAACTTGGAGAGGTTTTGTCTGTGCCTCATGGGTAGGCAAAGGGTCTTTGAATACCCCCATTTGTTGGTTATTTGGCGCTATGGGGTTGTCCACGGCCAATGTTTTATTGTCGATTAAATCTTGGATTAAGCCTTTGAATTTCCAGCATCCATTTAAATCATGTCCCCTTCGCCTATGGAATCTACAATACAATTCCTCTCTGTATCCCTTAGGCTTGGGGGCGTTAGGGTCTATAGTTTGGATCTACGGAAGGGTGACTAGATTTGCCGGCGACAAGCGGTCAAATAGGGAGTCCCTGGACTCCGTGTAGAGGGTGAATTGTCGCCTAGGGCGTACGCTGCTGATTCTGCTCCTGTTTCTTATTATCTTTTTCATAACTAGGAGGCACTTGCACAGTAATTGGCCTTTTGGGGCTGTATTTCTTGCACAGGCTTGGGAGCATTTATCGCAACTTGGTTAACCGCTACGGGTTGTGATTGCGTATTCCCAGTCTTAGTGGTTTTATTCCACTCTTTCTTTTTAGGCTTGGCAATTGCGCCTTCGCCTATCTTAATCTCTTCTATAACTCTGGCTTGCGCCAAAGCTTCTTCTAAGATGTCGTATTGCTACAGCAGCAATAGACCAGAGATTGATTTTAAGCAACTTTTTGCGAACATCTGCGTAAGATCAGACATAGGGGGACGGTAGGGTAACCTAGAAAGCAAAGCCCTCCAGCGATTCCCGTATGTTGTCATTGTTTCTTCCTCATATTGCCTGAGGTTGGCCAGATCACTCAGTGATGCCTTCTTCTTTGTGTTGAAAGCAAAGCGTTCAAGAAACGCATCTACTAATTGATCGAGATTGTTTATGTTGTGTTTGGGTAATTGTGTGAACCAATCCGAGGCAGGGCCTGCGAATGTGGTTATGAAAGTTCGAAGCAACAATGCATCATTATCTTGGATGCCGAAGCATTGACTTAGGAACCTTGTGACATGTTCTTGTGCGTCCTCTTCACCTTTAAAAACTGCCAATTGAGGCAACTTGAAGTGTTCGGGGTAAAGAGGTGTAGGTACTGAGGGATGCACTGGATGACTACGGAGTTGACGTAATGTGGGCTTTTGATGCCCAGAAGCTTTTGTCTCCATAGACTCCAAACGCTCTAATAGCGCTTTGTATGCATCGAAAGATTTTATTTCTTCCTCTTTTGTTTGCTCCCGTGGTGAGTTATGGGAGACTGGAGGCCTATGGGGGGGTGGCCGAGTGGCAGCCCTCCCGCCTTGATGGGGCATTTTGGCCCGCTCTATTTCTGGTTCGTACTCCTCATAAACTTCTTGAGGAGTCCCTGGGCGAGACCTATGACCTTGATTGAGTCCCCGCTGGGGGTACCCATCATTGTTTCGGGGAGTGGCCTCCCTCTCGGGTCTATAAGGTCTCGGAGGCAAAACTTGACGAGGTCACGGAGACCTGTCTTGCACCCAGGGATTGTGCCTCTCATATTGTTCTTCTCTATGGGTGCGAGGGGTTGGCACCCTCTCAGGTAGCTTGTAGCGCAACTCATCCGCTTCGCGCTGCATGCGCTCTTTATTCAAGCGGTATAAGTACTCTAACTCTTGATGACCCTGCTCAAGCTGCGTGATTCGAGCTTGGCGAGCGGCATGTCTGGCGACTACCGGGTCAACTGGGTCTGCCCTCTTTTGTTGAGGAGGCTTGAATGTTTTGCCTATGTGTTTGCCTCGATCTTGATGGTCTAAAATTTCAATGGGTTGCTTCCCTTTGTCGGGGTAGGCGACATTTGCTTGAGGCTCTAGCCTTGATGTGTGATCATGATATCTGGCAGGCACAGAAACACAAGGTTCCCACGTTGTATGTTGTTCCCGAGGAATGCGATGATCTTCCTCGTACTCCCTTTCATGGGTGTGAAAGGGGCGGGCGGAGTTAGCTTGCCCTGTGTAAAGAGCCCTGCGCTCTGGATGTTGTTTTTCTGTTCTGATGGGAGGTAAAGAAGAGACGCCATATCCACGTTGTCCCTCCAAATGGACAGTATGCCTCTCTAGCGCTTCATCGCGCTGTGGCCATTCAAATCTAGCCTCAAGAGGCGGTTGTCTACCTACATTGGGATCTACGTGTAAAGCGTCTTCCCGAAAGGGGCTATGTTGGATGGGCATACCCCAATGAGGAGGCTCCCAATAATTTCTTTTTGATGGGGTCTGATATGGACTCTCTTGTAGGCTAGACCGCCAAGGCGGTATGGCCAAATCCTCAGGGCTAAAGCGAAGGCGACTAGCGCCCTCTCTTTGTGCACCTTCCGCAGCGTTTGCCCTTGATTGGGCTTGGCTACGGGTGTACACCATTGTAGTGCTTCTCTAAGCAGACTTTATCTTTTTTTTATGATGATTTGTCCTTTTGTGCACACTAAGAAGAAATGAACACACACACATACACAAAGCCGTGATTATCTCTTTTAAGGATTAGATAGTGTGTCCTAAAGCTGGTTTAGTGCATTTTGATGTTTTGTTATGTTTTTGCAAATTTTGGAAGAACGTTTAAATGCATAATGTTGGCTCATATGACTCCCATAAATGGTCGCCCCTTCAATATACCATTGCCGGACCGATATACCAACCTCTCTATATACCCGCCCTTACGAGAGGGAGACTATAGGTACGTGAGAGCAGATGGTACGTGGAACATAGGCGGTACGGAAGGGGGATTGTCCTGTTAATGACACCTACCATAGAAGACTTATCCTCGCGTGCATGGGAATCACCCCAGCAACACTCGGTCAGCTTTCGTCAGGATTTACGTCTAACAACAGTGACAATCGGGGAAATGGATGCAAAGCTAAGCCAAGGTGGTGATGAACCCACCGTTGGTCTTGCTCAAGGGCTGGGGTTTTACGACCAGCGCCTTGGTTTAATTTATCACGTGAAGTGTGTGCGGTTCATTTTATGTAATAAAAATGAAACATGCAGCAAAAAGAAAGAGACTTTCCCTATGCTAAACAAACACTACAAACCGGAAAACAGCAATTAAAAATTTGAATTTTTTTTTTTTTTTAAGCAATTAAATAAATAAATAAAGCAAGAAAAATTTTATAAAGAATTTCTCTACCTTTTTTTTTTTTTTTAAATTAATTATTAAATAAATAATTACATAAATAAATAAATAATTAAATAAAGTAAGAAAAATTTATGAAAATTCCTCTACTTTTAATAATTAAAAAAAAGTGAAAATAAAAAATTAAACCGTTACAGAAAATGACATAGACAGTTATAAACCGTTACCTCTTTCTGACCGGATTTGCTGTTTCTGGCCTTCGGCTTTTTAAAAAAAAAAGTACCTGTTAAAACACAGCAAATCTGATTAGTTTCTGTGATTTAAAAATTTTGGGAACGGTCCCACCGTGATCGCCACTGAAAGCATGAGATTCCGGCAGAAAAACAGTATTAAGATGTAATGAAAAGCAACCAAACATATGTGATCGAATTAACCAAATATAAAGGAGAAAAGCAGGGGCACAACCCTTTATATTAATATGGTTCCAACCCGGTTACAATAAGTCTCTTCAGTGACATATTCTCGGTTACAGTCATGATTAATAATCTTCTTCTATCCGCATGCCCACATTCGAAACGGGCGGGCCAGTGTTGCCGCCGCTTATTGCTTGGTGAATCCTTGTTGTTTGCTGTTTCTCCTACGGTCAAAGAAACAATAAGAACGTTTAGTAGCACCTGTGACGTAAGATCAATATATAATGACAGAATAAATTAAAAATAGTATATAATGCGACATATGATGAATATGTAATAGGGTCGCAGATCATATAAGCAATGGTGAGATTCGAATATGTTTTTACAAAAGTGGTGTAGAGAACCACTGTCAGTGAACCAATCGGTCAAACTGCACTCGAATGAGACGTCTCCACCTGCAAGTTAACGTGATATCAAAAACCACGAGAGCATAACAATATTCGATATGTATAAAGCGTGAACTGTTGATTTAATGCGTTCGAAAATAGCATGTATATGAAGAACGTAAAACGTATACTGTTATCTTAACACATTTGAAAATAGCAGGTATTCGAAAAACGTAAAACAACATATATTAAATTGACTAGGAACTTGCATGGGGTGCCCAAGCGGGCCGCCCCCGTTAAAGCTCGGTTTCAGCGCCAATCCACTAAGGAAGGGCCCAAAATCTATCAGGTTGTTATGTCGTCGAATTAGTGGGATACAGTGATCCACTGTCGGGCATGGAAGTCAGATTCGCGCTTCTGAGAACCACCCACCAACCTCTCCTTGCAAGAGATTCTGGATGTGAAGAAAGAGAAATCCAGACTTGATGCAGTCGGGTATTCAAATGAACAACACTTCGTTGTGTTTTCAAAATGCTTCGTCGATCCTCTTTTTCATTGCATTGAGCTAGTTTTTATAGAGGAATTTTGCCTCTGAAACATTAATGTCAAACCCTAAGTCCGCAGGTGCCGCTGAGATTTGACCTTTGTCAGGTGATTTATGAGGCATGGCTCGCACAGAGATTATCGTTGGAAAATCACATCAGCAGTTATGAGGCATGGCCTCGGACTGGATTTGTTGTTGAGACTGCTCGTCTCATTATTGCAGTTGGTGAAGTCCACCATTTGTTCCGCTTTCTTAACCCCCCCTTGGTCGATCCATCGTTCTACAGACCCACGTGGTCTCTTTAAAAAAATGGGCACGCAAGGGTGCCACATGGCGGTCATTCCTTGGATGTTTTAATGGCGCCTCTTGAGTGGTCGAATGTCTGCCTTTGAACGTTGACTTTGACTGCTTCTACCTTTGATGCCGAAGTGTCGCGATATCGTGACACTTCGGTCGGGTCTTGGCTTGGGGACCGAAGTGTCGCGATATCGCGACACTTCGGCCGAGCTTTGGCTATAGGGCCCGAAGTGTCGCGATATCGCGACACTTCGGCCCGGCTTGGACTAAGGGCCCGAAGTGTCGCGATATCGCGACACTTCGGCCCGGCTTGGGCATAGGGCCCGAAGTGTCGCGATATCGCGACACTTCGCCGGGGCATAGGGCCGAGCGTCGCGATATCGCGACACTTCGGCCCGGCTTGGGCATAGGGCCCGAAGCGTCGCGATATCGCGACACTTCGGCCCGGCTTGGGCATAGGGCCCGAAGCGTCGCGATATCGCGACACTTCGGCCCGGCTTGGGCATGGGGCCCGAAGTGTCGCGATATCGTGACACTTCAGCCCGGCTTGGGCATAGGGCCCGAAGCGTCGCGATATCGCGACACTTCGGCCCGGCTTGGGCATAGGGCCCGAGGTGGGCCCGCAAGGGCCCGAAGTGTCATGATATCGCGACACTTCGGCCGGTTGGGCAAGGGGCCCAAAGTGTCGCGATATCGTGACACTTCGGCCCGGCTTTGGCATAGGGCCGAAAGTGTCGCGATATCGTGACACTTCGGCTCGGGTTGGGCATAGGGCCCGAAGTGTCGCGATATCGCGACACTTCGGCCCGGCTTTGGCAAAGGGTCGGAAGTGTCGCGATATCGCGACACTTCGACTCGGGTTGGGTATAGGGCCCGAAGTGTCACGATATCGCGACACTTCGGCCCGGCTTTGGCAAAGGGCCGGAAGTGTCGCGATATCGCGACACTTCGGCTCGGGTTGGGCATAGGGCCCGAAGTGTCGCGATATCGCGACACTTCGGCCCGGCTTTGGCAAAGGGCCGAAAGTGTCGCGATATCGCGACACTTCGGCTCGGGTTGGGTAAGGGGCCCGAAGTGTCGCGATATCACGACACTTCGGCCCGGATTTGGCAAAGGGCCGGAAGTGTCGCGATATCGCGACACTTCGGCTCGGGTTGGGCAAGGGGCCCGAAGTGTCGCGATATCGCGACACTTCGGCCCGGCTTTGGCAAAGGGTCGAAAGTGTCGCGATATCGCGACACTTCGGCTCGGGTTGGGTAAGGGGCCCGAAGTGTCGCGATATCGCGACACTTCGGCCCGGCTTTGGCAAAGGGCCGAAAGTGTCGCGATATCGCGACACTTCGGCTCGGGTTGGGCAAGGGGCCCGAAGTGTCGCGATATCGCGACACTTCGGCCCGGATTTTGACGGAGGCTTTGCTTTGAAGACTTTGTCTTGCTTTGAAGTTTGCTTCAGAGGTTTGAGGTTTGAGGTTTGAGGTTTGTTAAAGGCTTAAAGGCTTGCTTTAGATTAAAGGCTTTAAAATGACCAACTTTGCTCTGCTCATTTTTTGACCTTCTAAACTGCTGTGCGAGTGGCTAGGACCACTGTTTGACCTCTGAGGGCTGCCCTAAAAGCTGTGTGTGTCAATGCGATCAGTGTTTGTAATCACTTAATCGAATTGGTGTTGTTTTGGTGTCTACAACACCCATTCCAATCCAACCAATCACATCCATTCCATCTGTCCCTGCATTTTTGTAGAACAATCAATCAACTATGCAAGGAACTAGCCAAGTCAATCCTCAGGCCATAGTTCCTTTTCCAAATCCAACCCCCATTCAAAGTGTCAATCCATACAGGAATCAGATTCCTCAGAACTCGACTCCAATGTTGAATCAAGACCCCATTAATTATGCGAATCCAATGGGGGTTAACAACAATATGATTCCACCGTAGGAAATTTATTCAGAAGTCGAAGAGCTCAAGAAATTAGTTCATAAACTGAGCAATGATAGGGTTCAACAGCAGAAGTATGAGTCCCATGCCCCTCACCCAAATTGAAATTTTAACAATAGAGGGAGGCACTGGAACACCAAGCCAAACAATGGGGGAGTTCCCGCTCCCATTGCTAATCAACTAGATACTTCTGTAGGACCTAGCCAATCCAATTCTCTCTTGAATCTTTTAGATTTGGTGTGGGAAAGGGGGTGCAGGTTGCATAACACCAAAGAACACAATGAGAGGAATTGTCCTAAAATTTCTAGATACACTCATTGTCTTCAGGCACAAGTTGATGATTTGGAACTGGTATCAAATGAGGGTCCATCACAACATCAAGATGATAATATTATGGTGATGGAAACTATATATCATCAAGAAGGTGAGAGTGAGGAAGAAGAAGATGAAATTTTGGAACAGGAGGTGCAAGCTTTTCGAGATTTCAGAAAGGGGAATCATGGATACCATTTGAGAAGTAAATCTAAAGCCCCTAAAACCTCATCGACACCTCCAAAAAATTCTATTCTTCCTCTAGATACTAAGGCAAATAATAATCCTCCCCCTCCACTCAGAAGAGAAATGTCTAATGATGTGCAGAAGACAGTCAAATTTGAAAAGCCAAACTATGACATAGTGGAGGATCTAAAGAAGTCCAAATCTAGCCTTTCATTCTTGGACACAGCTAGATTGTCGGGCCAAAAGGAGGCATTGATAAAAGCTTTGAACTCACCTGATCTAACGTGGAAAGAAAAAGGAGTTGAATCCCATCTAATTTTGTGAAAGGAGAGAAGGGATGTCCCGCCATTCTTACTGACTCTGAGAATTGCGGGTAAGAATTTGCATAACTGTTTGGTGGACAAAGGTGCCACGAGCAACCTCATGCCTACAAAAATATGTAAAATGCTAGGTCTGCAACCTGTTTCATCCAAATGTACGATATTGCAATTGGATCGTTCAGAGGTAAATGTGGTAGGGACCTTATATGATGTCAAGATTCAATTAAATTCTGAACCCAGGGTCCAAAGAGGTTGTAGACATTCTAGTGGTTAATATCCCAAGTAGGTATGGAATGTTACTTGCAAGGGATTGGATGAAAACTCTGAATGGCTATTTTTCAATAGACTGATCACATATGTGGCTACCATGGAAGGGAATTGCAAACCAAATCAGAGTGGAAAATGAACCGAGGCTTAAGGATATTATAACAGATTTTAACAAGCCGAATGAAGTTTAGTTTTCTAAGCCAGAACTAGGAGTTTATGCACTTGATGTTGAGGAAGCAGCTGAAGAGCCCAAAGAGGAGGCGTGTCATGATAGCTCTTCTGATGAAAATGATTACACGTGGTTGCTCAGGTTCGATGGATCAAAATCTAGACAGGGAGCAGGAGCTGGAGTCGAGCTCACTGGCCCAGGAGGTAAACCATTATTGGCTGCCTACAGACTGCAATTTCCTTGCACGAACAATGTGGCAGAATACGAAGCATTGATCTTTGGTTTACATCTAGCATTGAGCAAACATGTTAAATGCTTGAAGGTTTTGGGAGATTCTGAGTTGGTAGTCAAAAAAATCAAAGGACAGTATATATGCCATGATAGGAGACTAAGCCTTTATAGAACTAGGGTTATGGACCTCATTGAGGAGTTTGATGCGTTCAATATAGCCCTTATTTCTAGGAAAGGAAATCAAATAGCAGACTCTCTTGCAGTCGCCGCGGGCATGTTAAACCCAGTTGATATAAAAATATGTAAAAAGTTTTCCATTGAACTAGTTCCTTGTCCATCAATACCTGATAATGTAAAGAATTTCCAGGTTTTTGAAAGTGACAGACACATTTTCAAATTTGTCACGAACTCGGGTATTTTTGAAAATCAGGTGATTGATGAGGAGCAAAGGTGGCAGGATGAAACAGAAGATGAAATTGAAACTGCGTATCAATCCAACAAAATTCCTAAAGACGTGGCTTCATTGGAAAATATGTTCGACATGGGATGCAAGACCAAGAAAGGAAAAAGAGTCCCACTCCCTAAAGATGCATGTGATTCAATTAATCTAGGGAGTGCAGACAATCCAAAGGAGGTGTACATAGCAAAGGCATGTATAGAGGAAGAAAGGAGCAATATAATGCAGGCATTGAAGCATTACTTAGATTGTATTGCTTGGAATTACAATGAATTGAAAGCATACAACCAATACATCATCACACATACCATCCCTTTGAAGCCAGACTCCAAGCCTTTTAGGAAAAGACAGCGAGTTGTTAACCCGCTATTGGAGCATTTGATCGAAAAGGAGGTTAAAATATTATTGGAAGCAAAAATCATTTTTCCTATTAGGCACTCAACATGGGTGGCTAACCTCGTTCCAGTGAGAAAAAAGAGTGGAGAGATTAGGCTGTGCATAGATTTTTGAAATCTTAATAAAGCCTCTCAAAAGGATAATTATCCATTGCCATCAATCGATGAAATTCTACAAATGGTAAATGGATCTGAAATGATGTCCTTTCTCGATGGGTATTTTGGGTACAACCAAATTCTTATACATCCAGATGACAGGATGAAAATAGCCTTCACTACCAAGTGGGGTACATTTGCATATAAGAGAATGTCGTTTAGACTGTTAAATGCTGGTGCAACTTTTCAACGTGCCATGGATTATGCATTCAAAGGACTCATAGGCAAATGCATCATCGTGTATGTGGATGATATCCTAGTTTTCTCAAAGAAGAGAGAGGACCATGTCAAAGATTTAAAGAAAGTGCTTCAAAGATGCAGAGAACATGGAATTTCCTTAAATCCCAAAAAGTGCATTTTCGGAGTAACAGAAGGAAAATTGTTGGGTCACATCATTTCAAAAGAGGGAATATCCATCGACCCAAAAAGGATACAAGCTATCCAAAACTTACCTCTCCCGAGTAGTAAAAAATAATTGAGATCTTTCTTTGGGCAGGTTAATTTTGTGAGGAATTTTATCTCTAGCTTTGCTGAGATAGCCAAACCTCTGAACAAGATGCTCAAGAAATATGTGGATGTAAAATGGAACGAGGAAAGTAGAGTGGCCTTCTAGAACATCAAAGATGCCATTTCCAGGGCCCCGGTCCTTATAAGTCCAGACTATTCCAAACCTTTCTTCATTTATGCTTTTGCATCAGAACACTCCTTTGCGAGTGTCTTAACCCAAAAAGGCGAGGATAGTGCCAAAAAACCCATAGCATTTTTAAGTGCCCCCTAAAAGATGCTCAATTAAGGTATTCAATCCTTGATAAGCAAATGTACGCACTTTTTAAAACGGTGAAAAAATTTAGACATTACATTGTGCACAGCAGAGTTATTGCCATTGTGCCTGACTCTGCTGTTAAGACCATGTTTTTACAAAATGAACTAGGTGAGAAAAGAGGGAAATGGATTTCCACCATCCAGGAATTTGATCTCGAAATCCAACCTATGAAACTAGTTCGAGGACAGGGACTGGCGAAGGCGATCGTAGAAAATAATCCGCAAATAATAGGCCAATGCTCGAATACAGAATATATTGCTAGGGATGACTGGTATGTTGATATTGTGCAATTTTTATTGACTGGTAAGTGTCCTAATCTGAATTCAACACAAAGAAGAGCTTTAAGGCTTAAGTCTATCAATTATCTGATGAAATCTGGTGTTCTTTATAGGAAGAATCATGAAGGAATCTACCTGAGGTGCTGGAGCAAAGAAGAAGCTACCAGGGTGTTGTAGGAATTTCACGGGAAACATGGAACTGGTCATGGTGCAGCAAATGCTACAGCACATCAAATCCTGAGAGCAGGATACTACTGGCCCCACATTTTCAAAGATGCACATGCCCATGTACGATCTTGTCATATCTATCAAGTGGCTACCAATAGAGAAAGAAATGCAGCCATGCCATTACAACCTGTAGTTGAAATGAGACCATTTGCACAGTGGGGACTAGATTTTATCGGGGTTATTAACCCAAATTTTTCTGATTCCCATAAATTCATATTGACAACTACAGATTATTGTACAAGGAGGACAGAAGCAATTCCTACTAAACATGCCACCACAGACATTGTGATTAAATTCCTTGAGGACCAAATTATAACAAGATTTGGAATGCTCGATTCTATTGTCAGTGACAATGGTAAAGCATTTATTTCTACGCAATTTGTAGATTGGGCATATGATAACAAAATGAGCTTAAAATTTGCATCCAATTATTATCCTCAAGGAAATGGTCTGGCCGAATCTTCAAATAAAAATTTATTGAACATCATTAAGAAGTTGCTGGAAAAGAACCCTCGGGACTGGCATAGCCAATTGAAGTTTGCCCTTTGGGCAGATAGGACCAGAGTGAAAGAATCTATAGGGAATACTCCCTATCATTTTTTCTATGGGCAAGACCCGATATTTCTTGCAAATTTGAAGTTGCAGACCTTGCATTTCATACAAGAGTATTTGGGGACAGATGATCAAGTTGAAGCCAGGTTGAGTCAGTTGTTGCATCTTGATGAAAAGAGATAAGAAGCCATGAATCACATGATTAAGCACCATGAAGTTATCAAAATATGGTTTGATAGAAGGGCCAAAGTTTTATTGTCTTTGGTTAGGCCCATATCAGATTTCAGAGATTCTTGGGAAGAATACCTTCAGGCTAAAAACTTTAGAAGGGAGAAATTTCATGCTACCGGTTAATGGGCAGATTTTAAAGCATTATTTTAGCCCTTAGGTTGTGATATTTTGATATTATTCTTTCGGTTTTGGTGGGGATTTTTAGTTTTTGTTTTTATTGTTTAGGATTGTTAGTCTAGCTAAGATTTTGGTGGTGGATTTGATTTCAATTGACATGTTTTGTTAATTTTTTTTTTTTTTTTTTAAATATATAAAAAAAAAAGTGAGATGTCAACTTATGCTTAAGGTTAGGAGAATATGAAATATTGGAATTGTCCTGTAAAAGCTCCACAAGTAACACAAACATCTTAAGTTATATTGCTTGATTTTGTGATGCATGAAAGAGTCAGTTTTGCATGACAAATCATTTCATTTGCAAGTCAAGAGATAATGCATTCATGTTCCATCTCACCTCACATATGCATTCCATCTTAGTTACATATGCATCTTAGGTACAAATCATTAAAGTATGTCAAATCCTCTTAGGGTTGTGTTATAACATAAATGTAAGAAAAATCCTAAGGTTGGAAACTGAGTCTTGAGATATCTAGAACCAAGCACGTCTTATACATTAAAAAGGATCTTGAGAAAAATGATCAAAACCTAACTTGGAGGAAAGGGTTGGGTGAAAGAAGTATTTCATGTCTATCCTATTTATGCAGCATGATCCTTAAATAGTGGTTTTGACCACTTCCATTAAGCTTAAAGCCTAAAATCAAAGTAGTAAGGATAGGGCCAAATCCTCATCGAACTTAGGTTGAGGATCCAATTCCCCAAAGCTTTGATTTGACCTACATGGAGTAGTAAGGATAGGGCATAAATTCTCATCTCACTTAGGTTGAGAATCTGATTCCCCAAAGCTCCTATGTCTCATTTCATAATAAATATTGGATTGGAAGGATCGTACTACTTGTCATCTGCAAAGGAGGGGTAGTCATCCCCAAGGTCTAAGCAACAAAATTAATATTTTCCATTTACATCTAAAGTTTGGATTGGAAGGATCGTACTACTTGTCCCTAGCAAGGATGGGTAGTCATCCCTAAGGTCCAAGAAGTAAAAAATAAAATTTTCCCATCTCATATTTATATTGGATTGGAAGGATCATACTACTTGTCCCTGGCAAGGATGGGTAGTCATCCCTAAGGTCCAAGAAGTAAAAAATAAATTTTTCCCATCTCATATTTATATTGGATTGGAAGGATCGTACTACTTGTCCCCTACAAAATATGGGTAGTCATCCCCAAGGTCCAAAGAAATGAAGATAAGTTTTGGATTGTGGGGTAAGATATGCCCATGCATGGCAACATGTCTTGTCTAAAAAACAAGACCACTGATTGTCCAAAGGGTTAGACTAGCATGACCATTTCTTCCATAATTGGTTTAGTTATTTTGCTCAAAGTGAGGTAATGAATTCTAAATCAGAATAGTAAGGATAGGGTTAAACTCCCATCTCGATTAGGTTGGGAGTCTGATTCCCCAAAGTTCTGATTTCACATCCACTTGCACATGGGTTCAAGATAGTAGGGACTCAACCAACTTTGGGATATAATAAAATAATTCATCAGTGGATCATAAGAGGGTTTGGCAATCTTGAATGTTTGTACATGATACTAGAAGAAAGACTATGCCTTGCATAAAAGCAAAATATCCTAGCATATTCATTAGGTTACACAAATCATTCACAATCTCATATATGCATTCATGCAAAACTGACAATGGAGTGTGATCAATTTCAAACGATAGGGAAAGAAATTCATTGCAAACACTGAGCTAATACTTGATGATTCTAATGATTCATGTACTTCTGATCTTTGGGCATTTTTTTTATTGCTTATGTGTTAACACATATTTTTGAGTTTGTATGTGTTTCAGGTTGGGTTCTTACTAAAATGCTCAAGAGCATTTGACAGCAGAGTCGCCATTTGTTGTGGCTGATCCACAACACATCCCAAAATTGGGGACCCACCTTTTTTGTAGGCTTTCAGAGGAAATCTCAGTGACCCAGATGCTAAAAATGAAGAAAAGGGGCAAAAATGCACAAGTGTAGAAAGTGTCACGAAATCGTGACATGTCGCGAAATCGTGACATGTCGCTCCATCGCTGCCGAAAGAGGAGAGAGAAAAGGAAAATGAAAAAGTGTCACAAAATCATGACATGTTGCTCCATCGCTGTCGAAAGAGGAGAGAGAAAAGGAAAATGAAAAAGTGTCATGAAATCGTGACATGTCACTCCATCGCTGTCGAAATAGGAGAGAGAAAGGCAAAATGGAAAGGCGTAGCGATATCGCGACACGTCGCAAAATCGTGGGTCAAACTGGTCAAACGGAATGAAGTGAAAAGTGTCGCGAAATCGCTACAGGTTGCGGCCAAGAATGTACGAAAGTGAAAAACGTCATGAAATCGCTACAGGTTGCGGCCAAGAATGTACGAAAGTGAAAAACGTCGTGAAATCATGACAGGTTGCAGCCAAAGCAACGTCGGGTGAAAAGCATCATGAAATCACGACAGATTGTAGGTGGAAGGCATGAAATGAAAAAACATCGCGAAATCACGACAGAAGCAAGCCCAGTTGTACGGAACAGAAAAGGCGTAGCGAAATCGCGACAAAAATTAGCAAAGGTGCATGAAGCGCAAAATGGTCACGAAATCGTGACAGAATCTACCGGAAGGCGTGAAGAGCAAAAATGGTTGTGAAATTGTGATAGAAAGCAGCAAAGGGGGATGAAGCGAAAAGGCGTCGTGAAATCGCGACAGGTTGCGGTTTCGCGACTCCGAAGCAGGGAAGCGTACGGAGATCAAAACGGTAGCGAAATCATGACAAATTACGGCAAGAGGGCCCGAAGGAGAAAATGGTCATGAAATCACGACGAGTTGCGGTCGAAGCGTACGAAGAACAAAAGCGTCGCGATATCGCGACATGTCACGATTTCGTGACATGTCGCGTTTTCACTGTGAAAGTGAAGGAGCAAGGCCGCAGGCTATTTTTGGTCACGATTTTCATGGGACCATTATGGAACATGCAGAAATGCATCGAACACATGGCACAAAGGCATGAGGTTTATGATAATGCTTCAGAGCGACGGTTACAGTATGCAGACAGGACCAAACATTTCAAATTCGAGCGAAAGGTCAAAGCATCAAAGAAGCGAGAAAATGAAATGAAGCATTCTGGGAGGTGAAATGAAACGACGCAGGTGAACCGAAGAGCCGTGCCAGACAGTATAAAATTGGAAGCACAGATTGAACAGGGGTTGGAAATTGCTACTAGCAGAGTTGCAGAGACAAGGGCTTCATGCCATTCTGGGCCTGCACTTGGGAAATTTCCTTCATTTGTTCTAGATTTGTTTAACCTGGAACATTCTATAATTGTAATTGATACATCATTCTAATACAGAAATATAGAGAGTTGACATCTTATTGATAAGAAATAAGGAGTCATTATGCATGCAAGATTTAATGCTTTATTTTCCATTTCATATTTCTAGGCTTTTAGGTGAAGTTTAATGCAAATTTTTTTGGTTGCTTCATGCGAATGCCTAAAATCTGAAATTGTAGTAAAAACCCCAGAGACCCACACCTAGCTTATATGGATTGTGCAAATTTGTAGGTTCAATAGGTTAGGTTGCATGAAGAAACCTCATTATCTTCGGTTTTATCAATCAAGATGGTAGCATTCTGGACATAGTTTAGTTGCATCTTCATTTGCATGCATTTTATTTTCAAACCCTTATTTCATTTTCTGCATTTTAATTACAGTCATTTAAATAAATAACTGAAAATCCATTAAAGCTCAGAGTCCATTGCAAATCCAAATTAAAGTAAACTACAGTGCCCCTTGTTAATATCCACTTGCAAACCCTAAGGTATTCCCAGCATTCAAATTGAAAAACATCATTGGTGAATGAAGAACCATCACAACAAGAACCTTGGAGAAATTATTTAGTCATAATTTCTTTGCAAGCAGAGGATTTTGGGACTCAGGTCCTATCGGAGAGTGTGCTTTCACAACTGGGTGAAAACACCACTCAACAGATCCTTATTTCTATATGAAATATTATAAGGATATTATCTTATGGAGCACCCCACATTGGGGGAACCATGTTAAATCTTGTGTCTCAATTGTGTATGGGGACTTATGCTCTTGCTTACTATTTTTATCTGAGTTATTAATGCACACTGCTATATTTGGTTATCGTAATTAAGGACATTAATTGACATTGGTTTGGAAAGAAAGTAAAAAGTGATCTTATACTATTCACTCCCCTCTCAGTATAATCTTGTGTTCTTAATGAAACATATAAATACAACAAACAGTTTAGGGTACACTTAAATTGATAATCAAGATAAATATTTGCTTGATATTGTTTGGCTATATTTAATTGCAACACAAAAAAAACTAAATCTGTAAACACAATGTTGAAAACAAGAAGTAAACATCCTCAGTATGATACCAAGGGAGAATCTTAAGCAACCCACACCCATAGGTGAAGTCACAGTCACATTGGAAGACCCACTCATAATATTGTGATACGTAGTTCTATGAGTCTTAGGGGTGATAACTCAACCCTTGGGGGTTCTCCTTGAGAAACCCAAAATAGGGAACCACATCATGAAACTACATTGACTAAACACAAAGAAGCCTCATGGCCATCATCATCAAGGAGACATGAGGAAACCTCGAGGGCTTACTCCAAAAACATAGAAACTTCTCAAAGACATGAGGAGGCTTCAAGAGCTTCCTCCCCGCATGGACGTAAGGGAGGTTCTAAAACTCATTCTTCACATAGGTATGACAAGGCTTCCATGCCTCCATCCTCATGGATAAATAAGGTGACCACAAATCCTTCATCATCAAAAGGACATATAGGAGTCACAACATCCCAAAATTCACATGAGACACTTAGAACAGATCAACCCACTAAGAGGCATGAAACTAGAGATACATCCAGTCTGAGACATCAAATAGAAGATATCATTCACACAATATGAAGAATTCCAATAGACTATGACCTCATTGGAGTAAATGTCACCCCATGGGATTAGCCATGGAAAACAAGACAGTTAGATGAGGTGGATCAAATTTATTTGAGATCACCTCCCAAAGTTGTAGCCACAAAGAATTACATCTAGAAGTTCATGAACCGTGACTTCTAAGCCCACTTCTCAAACTAGGGGTGCCTCAGGGTGACCCCATAGTAAACATATATATTTTTATCATAGAGACACTCAACAATACACTAAAAAAATTACATTAGCTAGTAAGAGCAAGGAAATAGCATAAACCTCTTCAAGGAATCTACGAATCAAAACCACTAGAATAGGGTCAAATAAGCATGAGTCTTCTATGACAATGCAATTTAACCGCATGTGTTAGCTATATAATGCCTTACGCAAAGAGTGAGAGCTTATGGGAGCTCTTGAACATGACAAGCAAAGAGAAAGGTTGTTGTGCCAACATAAGCAACATTTAAGATAGCAAGCTGAGTAGCTAGCTCGCATAAACCAACAAGAAAATAGAAATGATAAAATATATCAATTTGTTGAACTCACCAAGAGAGGGGTGCACTATAAAATAAGGTAAACCACAACAAAACCATCCTCTAAATTATGAATGAATTCCAACTAGTGGAGAAAGGGTAAACCTAGTAGATTAGGATCAGATACACCCTGAATCCCCTTAAAGGAGGGAAGAGAACAAAACAAATCAAGTGGATAGAAGGTTACCTCCATTGCCACCATGAGGAGGATTGTAAGAAGAGGAACCCCTTGCCTCAAAGGCATTCCAAGAGCTCGCTAAAAATATGAAGTCCTTTGAGAAACAAGAGATGGATAGAAACCAAGCAACATTGAGCAAAATACACAATCAACCATTATGTCCATTTGTCCCTAGCCCCGCATACCCTAAGCATTTTGATATGCCTAGGTTGGAAATGTTTAAGGGTAAAGAGGATGCACAAGAGCATGGTACCAATTTCATCAATGCATGTCTTTATCTTGAAGACAATGATGCTCTTATGCTAAGGACATTCATTATGACATTTTTGGGCACTACCACTCAATAGTTCAACCAACTGCCCATGCATAGCATATCCAATTTTGAAAAACTAGTGAATACTTTCCTAAAGTGTTTCTCTTTCAGTGCTAAGAGTAAGTTGAACCTTTCATACCTGGCCAATTTGAAACGTTATGAATATGAGCTAGTAATGGACTATGGGAATAGATGGAGAAAAGTCATGGTAAAATTATCATTCTCCATCCCCATAAAAGATATCATCCAAATGTTCACCAAGAGTTGTTCCAAACACATTTCCCTCTTTCTACAACTTCAACAATACCCCTCATTTAAGGAAGCCTTAGAATAGGCCAAATTCATCAAGGACATAAAATTAGATGAGGGAACCATCAAACTCTAAACCAAGGAGTGAAAAAAAAATGATAAAAATGGAAAATATAAGCAGAAGAAGGCAAACCCTACTCTAGTTAATCAAGTGGTATTAGTTGCACCTAAGGATGGGGCTATGCAGTAACCCCAAAATTATCAAGCATGACCCCCACCAACCAATTATGATCAAAAGAGCAATCAAGGGTGAAACAAAGAATGCAAGCCCCCTTGCTATTTCACACCATTGATAGAATCAATGCAATCAATATTCAACCAATTGAGAAAGGCCATAAATATCAAGTTACCTGATATACCTCTCATAGATCCCAACCATCATAAGCCAAAAGGATATAGGGAAGATCAATTTTACCCTTATCATAGGATATCGAGGTATAACATAGAGGTTTGTGTTGGTTTCAAGCACTAGGTGCAAAACATGATTGAGGCAGGAGAACTTAAAATTGATAACTCATTGACTCCTAAAATAGAGATATGGGTATATACAAAAATTTGTTGCCAAACCATGAGGTCCCTAGAGGGCAAGGAGCACAAGTCAATCAGGTCTGAGTTGATACACCTACCAATGAGTACATTGGGATGGTTGAAATTTTCAAAATAGGAACTAGGAGTAGATGGTATGGTCAACCACAACCTCCTGCAGCTCCCATTAACATCCCTGCTACACCTAGGTAGAGGCAGGGGTAAAACAACCTTCCAGGTCCACCAACCTGACCTGTGGTGACTATTCAGAGTAGACTTGAGCAAAAATTACAAACAACTCCAGCTAATCTATCCATCTACGAGCTCATACAACAATCCCCAAAGCACAGGGAGACCTTGATGGATATTTTAAGGTCAATTGAGCTCCAAACACAAGATAAAAATTCATTCACTCATTTTGTGGGACAAGTACAAGAATACCAGGAACCTGTAATTCAATTCTATGATCATGAGATTAAGATAGTGCCTACTACCTTATCAGAACATCCACTATACATTATGGTGTTAGTCAATGATTTACCTTTCAAATGGGTCTCGATCAATACAGGTTATTCAATCAACATCATCACAACAACAACAGAACACCTTAAGATCCCCAAGTCCAATATCATTCTAAGAGCCTACACATTAAGGGCTTTTAATTATGCTTTATGCAATACCATGGGAATGATAGTCCTACCAATCAAGGTGGGGCATAAGACCATCCCCATGATGTGTCATGTCTTGGAGGGTGCCATGCAATACAACATCCTCTTAGGGTGACCTTGGATAAGGGACATGAAGTGTGTTCCTTCAATCTTACACCAATGTGTCAAGTACATGCATGATAACAAAGTCTATATGGTTTTTGCTGATGATGAGCCATTCAAATATGTCCATCATGTGGATTTTATAGGATAATTTGTGATTCCTTCTAATCACTTGTATGTAGGAACTTCATCTCCAACTACACAACTGAATGATAAGATCAAAGGGGTACAAAAGGACCCATCTACATAAACACCTCATCTAGCACCCAACATGACTAATGCTTCTAAGAGACCATCAATGTCTAAACCAAAAGACAATCAGAAGCTAAATATGCCCTTAGTTGAGGAAAGAAAGACCAAGGAAGTGCTAACCATAGCCATTGAGAAAATTCCAATTCCCATGGAATAATAAGATCTTCAAGATCAAGTTAAGGAGATACTAGAGCCCATTTCACCAATGTTATCTGTAGGATCATCCATATCACATGCGACTATACACTTGGAAATTACAGGGATAGAAGAATATCTTATGTAGAATATAACATTCATGCCCATCATAGAGTCTGCACAAGATATGGGATGATCAAAAGACTTAAGACCACTAGTGGGAATAGTGATTCCACTTGGAATACCTCCCAACCAGATAAACTTTGTCTATGTTGGACTAGACTGTGCCCATAATTCTATTGATGAAGAAGAGGACAATGATGAATTATTCACTATTAATGTTCATTTCCTCTCTAATCCTGAGTTTTCTTTAAGCTACTTCGAACGTTGTCATTGGTATGGTTACGGTCTTG
The DNA here is from genome assembly GCA_028583015.1 of Wollemia nobilis. Taxonomy (NCBI): domain Eukaryota; kingdom Viridiplantae; phylum Streptophyta; class Pinopsida; order Araucariales; family Araucariaceae; genus Wollemia; species Wollemia nobilis. The sequence goes on along the minus strand of JAQPPZ010016879.1, from coordinate 10,426,209 downwards.
GTATATATGAGCAGGGATGTAGGCGGTCATTCGAGCTAGAATACCAGCTTTCCAGTGATAGGTTTGGGTTAGGCTATCACATTAGAGGTTAGGATGACTCTCTAGTAGTAGCCTTGGATAGATTAAGCTTGGGGTTAGGAGAATATATCAATTTTATTCCTTATCACCCACCAAGTACAAGACATCTGAGCAATAGACAAGTGGTCGTGGTGAGCATACCACCACCCAAAACTTATCATACAAGCATCGCAATTGATGCCACCCCAATAGGTTACAACTCATGGGATGAAGAATAAGAAGAAAATGGATATGTGGTGAGTGATGATGAAGCATAAGGAGGCTTGGCCTATCATGGGCCTCACTATTTACACAAATTTACTTTGTCCATCCACAATGAGAGTGGATTCATATCAGATGAAACTAGATACAATTTAGAGGACTCAATGCAAAGAGCCTACCTAGGACCAAGGTAGTGGCCCCATACCTTGGGGTAAGAAACCAAGGCAAATGGGTTCTTCATAAGTGACGAAGAATATGAAGATGAGACATAAATGGCCTACTTAGGGCTAAGACACGAGCCTCTTATCTTGGGGCCACATACCAATGCTAACAGTTTTTGGACAAGTGATTATGACTTTGAATATGAAACCAAGATGGCTTATCTTGGGCCTCATCACTTGCAACAAGTCAGTGCACTTGTAGAAAGAGAAGTGACACTTTGTGACATAGACCCCAGTTTATGATTTTTGGGAAGACCTATCGACTTAGTTGCCTTTAATCACATGGTAAATCCCCCTTCACCTATATTCAGAGAGCTATTAGAGCCCAATGATCCTATTATCTGTCTTGCTCAGGGGCTAGATCCAAAAATCCCTTTTCTACCATAACCTCATTGCAAGTATGGAAGGGAAACCTCTAAGACAAAATTTCATCCATGTGGTCCTAGATATTTCATTCCATCCATCAACATGGTCTCCATTGATTTGACCACTCCAATTGATAACCCAGTAGATCCCACAAAACCTGTGCACCTTGATACAAATTCTATTTATTGGGATCACACTGATTCACCCATAGATCTTGAGGATATTTTCTCTAGTGAAGAGACATTACAACCATTCCATTTTGCATTAGGCTATGTTTATGACGTGTTCCATGCTGGTTTGGATCCTAAGTCAATAGTACCTATAAATCCTGCTGATGATATTCACTTGATACCCACACCTCACCAGTTGGAGGATGGGTCACATATGGCTATAGAAGTAACTTTCGAGGTGGACATCAGTGATGATCCTACTCAAACAAATAAAGTCAAGTTCTGATAAAGTCTATCTCTAGAGGAACAAGCCATCATTATCCCTCTCCTTAAGGAGAGGCCAAATATTTTTGCTTGGACTTATAAAGACATACCAAGGATCGATCCAAAGTTAGTTTTTCACAACCTGTCATTGGATCCCCTAAAGAATCCAATCAAGAAAAAATTGAGGAAAATGCATCCAACCATCGCTTTGATGGTGAAGAACGAGTTGCAAAAACTATTGGATGTAATCTTCATAGTTCCCATCAACTATCCTGAATGGGTCTCGAACATGGTGTCCATGGGAAAACCAGATGGAAGACTTTGCATTTGCATAGATTTCAAATACTTTAATAAGGAAATTCTAAAGGATTCATTCCCATTGCCAAACATAGACGCTCTTGTGGACACCACCATAGGTCATGATATTCTCTCCCTAATGGATGGTTTTTCTAGGTACAATCAAATTCGGATCAAACCTAAAGACCAACACAAAACTGCTTTCATTACTCCATGGGGGATATTATGTTATAAAGTGATGCCATTTGGCCTAAATAATGTTGGTGCCATGTATCAGTGGGCCATGAAATACATATTTCATGACTATATGCATAGGATCTTGGAAGACTACATTGCTGATTTACTAGCCAAATATTTATTGCGGCAAGAGCATGCTCAAGTCCTTACAAAGGTCTTTGATCCCCTCATTGAACAAAACGTCATATTGAATCCTAAGAAGTGCGTGTTTGGTATAACTTCTAGAAAGCTCTTAGGGTTCATCATTTCTAAGAGAGGCATCGAAGTCGATCCTACAAAGGTAAAGGATATATTGGAAATGGTTGTCCCTACCAACATTAGGGAGTTGAAAGCCTACAAGGCAAAGTAGCATCCATCAAATGGTTCATTTCTCAATTATCAGACAAGTGTCGATCCATGAACCGGTTGCTACACAAGGATGTCCCATTTCACTAGGATGAAGAGTGCCAACAAGCCTTTGTAGAGATCAAAATATACCTGGCAACGTCACCAGTATTGTCTCCACCAAGGTTAGACATACCATTTTTGCTATACATATTGGCTACTAATTTTGCTTTGGGTACCATGTTGGCCTAGAAGAACACGCAAGACAAATATCAAGCCGTATATTACATTAGTCGCACCTTGGTGAGTTATGAGCTGGGATATGCGTATGTAGAAAATTTGTGCTTGGAATTGGTCTTTGCAACCAAAAAGTTGTAACACTACATGTTGAGACATACAACCTATGTTATATCCAAACAAAATCCTTTGTAGTACATGATGAACAAGACATATCACAATACCCGTACTGCAAAGTGGATCATGCTACTGAAAGAATTTGATCTAGAGTTCATAAGACAAAATTACATCAAGGGACAAGTCATAGCAGATCAATTAGCAGAAGCTCCTCTTCAGGATAGCAAGCCTATTACTATAGAGTTTCTTGATGATGCATTCTTTACATTATCATATCCATCGAAACTTGAAGATCCTGAGAAAGAAAGTGATATGGCATTATTCTTTGATGGCTTGAAATGCAAGCAAGGGGGCAGAGCAAGGATATTCTTTATCACACAGCAAGGTGCTCCATTGCCCTTGTCATTGAAGCTAGAATTCCCTTGCATGAAAAATAACACATAGTATGAGGTCTTGATCTTGGAACTTCAAACATCCATAGCAACGGGTATTAAAATATTGAATATCTTTGGTGACTCTTTGCTCATAGTAAATCAATTCAAAGGATTGTTCCAATGAAGGTGCCCACTCCTGAAATCTTACAAGGAGCTTTTTGACACTTACCTAGCTTGACTAGAATGGTATGACATCGAGGCAATCCCTCGTACGTCAAATATATTTGTAGACACCATGGCATATTTGGGATCCTTAATCCCTTAGAATATGTCTGCTGATTTCACAACCGTTCATGTGAATGTGCTTATGCACTCAGCAATACAATGTGAGGTTATTGATAATCAAGAGTCGGTCAACATGATCCAAACTAAACCAGATCAGGATTAATCCTTCAAAGTTAGAGCTTTCTTGCAAACGTCACCTTGGGAATATTTTATCTCTCAAGGTCCTATGGAGTGTGGTACAACTATTAACCATAGGGTTGCCTCTCAATCTATGTTCTCAGATTCTAGATCACAATAGGAACATGTCATGTTATCCATAGAATCTATGGCTTATCAAGATTGGCTTTCTCAATTGTGGGATTTCCTAAAGCTTGGAATAATACCGCAAGGCATGTCGCATGCTGAAATATGAACCTTTAAACAAAAGGTGACTAGGTACATTTTTCTAGGAGAAATCCTTTATAGGCAAGGTTATAATGGAATGATCCTTCACTGTCTTGAGCTCCAAGAAGCATCCTGGGCAATCTCGCAAGCTCACAACGGTACGTGTGGTGGTCACTTCAGTGGCATGGCCATTGGATCTTGATAATGGGTTACTATTGGCCCACTATGGAAATAAACTATTGTGAGTATATCAAGAAATGCGTCAAGTTCTAGCATCATGCAAACCTCACCCACCTGCCATCACAAGCCTTGCAACCCATCAAGGCAACATGGCCCTTCTTGTAGTGGGGACTAGACTTGATTAGAAATATCTCTCCCTATATTCAGGTCGACACACATTCATCATAATGGCCATTGAGTACTTCACCAAATGGGTCAAAGTGATCCCCTTGACATCAACTACTGGACCAAGGATTGTGGAGTTCATACTCCACAATATCATAAGTCATTTTGGGGTCCCTTCAAAGATAATTTTGGATAATAGGCCATATTTCAAGAACAAAAATATGTGAGCTTTAATGAACAAATACCATATTCAGCATAATTTTTCAACATCCTATTATCCGCAAGCAAATGGCCAAGCAGAAGCCTCAAACAAAACAATCATCTCCATCTTGAGGAATATGGTTAAAGATAATCATAAGGATTGGCATTTGTAATTACCTCTTGCATTATGGGTATATAGGACTAGTGTGCGGATGCCCACTAGGGAAACACTATTTTCACTTGTATATGACACTGAGGTCATCATGCCCCTAGAGTTGGAGATTCCTACCTTGCACATAGCATTGAAGGACTACATAGATGATGACACTGTACGACAAGGCCACCTTGATCAGTTGATGATTCTTGATGAATATCGAGTCAATGCCTTGGAGCATCTCCATGTTTATCAAAATTGCCTTGCATGAGCATACAATAGTAAAGTCCATTTGAGGGAATTCAAATTTGGGGATCTTGTGCTCAAAGAAAACCAACAGAACTCAAATCTGTCGCCCCACCTGCAAGACAAATTTGTGGCAAATTGGATAGGCCCCTACATGATTTCAAAAATGGTTGGGACTGAAGCATATCACCTTACATATTTGGATGGTGTTGAAGATCCCAAACCTCTCAACATCATTCATTTGAAGGTGTTTCATAAATAAAAATAAAAACATTCAATATGTCAAAAAAAATCAAAAACATTTTAATACATAAAAATCAAAAACATTCAAACATGTCATAAAAATTAAAAAAAACATTCAAATATGTCATAAAAAAAAAATCAAATACATAAAAATAAAAAACATTCAAATATGTCCAAAAAATAAAAAAACATTCAAATATGTCAAAAAAATAAAAAACATTCAAATATGTCAAAAAATAAAAAACATTCAAATACATAAAATTCAAAAACATGGTCACCTTCATCAAAAATGCTCCAAAGGCATCTTAAAACCCTTTTGTCAAATCATCAAAAAAAGGCTCCAAAGGCATATTAAAGCCCTTTGGTCAAATCATCACAAAAATGCTCCAAAGGCATCTTAAAGTCCTTTGGTCAAATCAAGTCACAAAAAGCACCAAAGGCACTTAAAGGCCTTTGGTCAAAAGCAAATATACAAAAAAAAACAATGCAAAAATAAAAAATACAAAAACATTTGCATCTTACATCCACATCCACATAGTTGCATTTCATTATGACATACATATCCATTGCATTCGCATATGTTACAATCACATTCTTACAAACAATGCCACAGTTGTATCACAATCACAATAGTCAAATCCATATTCATCCATGCATCCATGTGTGTAACTATGTTTTTCAACACAACCATATCATATTGCTATAAGTAATATACTAAGGTTTCCTAGTCATTCAACCATATCTAGTGGTCTTCTCAGCATTTGTAGAAATCCACCTTGATTAGTATAGGGTAGGGTCTAGTTGTGATAATACCTTGGATATTCAGGATCCCATCACTAATTGAAACACTAAATTCCTAGTTGGTACAAGGAAAATATGAAAGCTACAAAAGTGGTCTAGATTACCTTAAGTGAAAAGGATTTTCCTCGCTTATCCCCCTGTGCGACCGATTTAAAGGTGCTGAGAATTAGCAAAAGGACAAGCTTTGCCCTACACAATTAAATCCCTTGCTTTCATTAACACAAGAAAAAATCCCGAAACAAAGCACAAATTCAAAATCCCAGTTTTCAAAGTCATAGTTCAAAAAAAAATCAAATAGTGATTATCATCACTACATAGGTCCCTTGCTCAAGAAAAAAATCAATCAAAATAAATAGTGATTCTCATCACTACACATGAGCAAGTATCCCAAATGAAATGAAGAAAATAAGGGAATTAATCTTGAATCCCTAGAAGTCTCAGCATTGTATAAAACTGGAAGGAGATATCCTTATGCATGATGATATGTCTATCACAATTGCTTCTGACATTTGTATAGACCAATGTTTGCATGTGGATGAGCTAGCTTTAAGTAACCCAATACTGCCTAGTGGGTTAGTCCAACTAAGTCCAACATAAGGACGATATGAACACTTGAGAATCCCTGATCTTAGCAATGGGTTGAAAGAATCCCGCTTGACATCAAAGGAAATGCTTGGGTTCTATCTCAAAATATATATTCATTTGCACACACAGATATAATGAATATCCAAGAATATGGTGAAAGCCTTGCTTTTCAAAAGTCTTGTGTGGTCAGTACATAGTTGTTGATAGGATAACTAGAGTTTTTGAAGTCTCAGGAAAAACATCAAAAACTCCCACATAGCAACAAATCATATCATCAACCACATCATCAACTTTCTCTATAAGATTCTATAAATTAGGGGGGTATTATTAAAATAAACTAGATACCGGATATATGTCAGAAATGATATTTAAATGGCCATTGATTATTTTATATCTCTTAAATTACAGAAGCTTATCCATAAAATATACATACATTCCACACCATTACATTGCACATATGAATGGTTTAAATAATTAATTATTATGATTAGAAAGATTATTAAACATTCATGGTTGTTATACTTTCTGTGGTATCACCCATTAGATTGTCAAAATCATATCATATGAATTATGTATTTTTTAAATGATTAAAACATGTAAGTTCATTCACATTAGATTAAACACCATGTACATACCGTATTACGTATTGCATTCACCATATCATAACATAAGTTAGATGCACACAATAAAATAAAAATCAAACATGCATTTAATAATAAACATTACATCCATAAATACATAGTCCATAACTCATCCATTCACATCTAAGATCACATCATAATTCACCTATGCATACAATCATAAATCCATAATTAAATCAACACATGATACATCACATCATGTCATAATTTAGATCATATCACATCTACATAAGCATCCATATAAACATTTGTATCATCATAAATATCATCTATCATCTATCACATGCATTAACTCATCATAATGCCATCATCACGTCACATAATAAAACAAAAAAATAACAAAATAACAAAATAGGCGCAAGTCCACCAAAACAATCCTAAACTAAACCTAACTACAGGTTTGGTTCATTACCAACAAGCTTAATGTGGTTCATTTTACTAAAAATTGAGAAGGTTTAAATGTTTCGAAGAGTACCCAAGAAGCTTCGACTCCTCTGCTCGATGATACCTCACCCCACATAGCCATGATCCTCCAAACCACAACAACACTTCAAGTTACCAAAGTTGCTTTCACTACAGAGCTCTGGGAAACGAATCGCCAGCTGGACAAAAGAGATAAGTAAAAAACCCTAGAGTACTTTTTATATTTTCTAGTTATGCCTTGGCCACTGCTATCGTCAGTGACCCAAAAATTTTGGTCGCTTAGGACTAGAGCAGCCACAAGTAGGTATTTAGGGGTCACTGGATCTGACAACGACCAAAGGCCTAAGCAAGAATAGGAGGGATTCCCTCCATGAGAAGTAGAAAAAACATTAAATAAACACATTTTGATGACTCATGGTCATCATAATGTTAAAAATAACAAAAAAATCACATAAAAACACATCTCGAGTAAACCTCGTATCAAGTTACTTACTCTATCAACTCAGTGGTTATAGTGATTTGTACTCCATGCAATTCGGTGAGATGAGTGAGTTACAATAAGGCTACTTGGGCAAAAACATGCATTTTGGAATTATGATGTGCCTCCTTCAATCTTGAAGAAGACCGAGATGGTTGGACTGCTCCACAAGTACGAAAGAATCATCCTGATTCCTCTATGACACAAAAACACTAAGCCAAGTGATTTAATACGAGCATACATAGAATCACTCATCCCAATTCTTGAAGAAGTCCATTGATGGCTGGAACGCTCCCCATGATAGGGATGAATGATTATCCTAAAAAAATGGAGCAACACTTGGAAGGGAGTTTGCCCATTAAAAGAACAAATACTAGAAAGAAGCCAAAACTAGTTAATATTGGTCAAGTGATTTTTCACTTCATTCATTGCCCTTCCCTTACCAATTCATTGTGTGAGGGGGTAGTTCAAATCTTCAAAAAATCATAATCAAAATAAACAAAATATCACTCGATCATATCAAAATTGTGTTCGTCCTATGAATCATTGCAGACAAAAACTACAAAGTTTCTCTTATTTGCTAGGGTCATAAGCAAATTGTGACATTATTATTGTATAGCTCTCCTACCGATTAGATCTAATTATAGAAATAGAAGCTACCCAATTGTTTATGAGGAATGAGTTCAATTGAACATGTGCAAATCCCTATGCTAAGTTAAGCCTTACAAACTTTGAAGTAATGATTCAAGGATGCATGCCATCTTGCATGATTGGGGCATCCAGCGTTAATCAGTCCAATGATCATCATACACCTTTAGACATATCAATCTACACTTTTGCTCAATGTTGTGTTTTCCACATAGTGCATTGCAAAAAGGGGTATCTGTAGACACCTAAAACATGTCATTTTTAGGAAAACTACTAACATGGGCACATTCCTAGGCCATGTGACTAAACCTTGGACTTTCCAAGTATCAAAAGTAGTTCTCACCACTCATATGGGGCAGTCTTAGCCCATCCAAGCCTGGTCATTGTAAACCAGGGCCGCAAGATCTTGGCCGCTCAATCTTAGGGCATCCAAACCTCAGTCGTTGCAGATAATAGTGGCTAAACCTTAGTTGTTGTGGATGATAGTGAATAAGCCATAAAAGCAAATTGCCAACAAATCGTCCCATTCACAGGTGGAAGTGGTAGTTTGCATACAATAAATGTGAGCGAGGACAACTTTGCATTCCCCTTTCATGACCATTTCACATGGGAGACTCAAGTCTAAATTTAGACTTTAGTTAAACATAAAAAAAACAAAATCTTCTCATGCTAGCATTCACTACGCATGAAGGATTCTATCCTAGGGTTTTTAACATAGACCTAGGGATTCACACACTTTAAAAGGTGTAAACCTAAGAGCACCAAATGATGAACACATATTCGAGATCATGAATCAAACAAAACAGGTCATTGAGGAGAGCTTTTAAGATTTGGAGAGCTTTCCTTGAGGATCACTTTTACAGTGAAGCCCTACTAAATTGAAGAGCATATTGGAGCATATTTGAGGAGTGACAAAGTGCTAGCCGATCAAGGGTTTAACACATACAAGATATTCAACACATTGAGCAAATCAACCCCCATTTCAATATCAGATACAAGCTTTGATCCATGACCTTGGAGTGAAGAAGTCAAGTTTCACTTTAGCGGCCACTATCTTGGACAGTGTTCCGCAAGCCTAACTTAGGGTTTAGACATTAGTTTCTTTTATTATGCTTTCTTCATGTATTCATGTCATTAGCATAGATTTACTTCATTTACTTGTTTGCATAGCATTGGTTCATTGTATTTTCATTAAGCTCATTTATTGCTAACATCCTCATCTAAGGAGGCAATCTCGGATATCTAAACGTGTATTTTTGTTTCATTGCTTACAGGGCTATAGGTTAATCAGGAAAATCCACAACATACAAAAGTAAGAGGACCCCTCTAGCAATCATACCTAGATAAGGAGGCATCTGTAAGCCCTCATACATTTCTGTGTGCATCATCGGGAAGCCTGATAAAGCATGCCCCCCTTGTGAGGGGATATTTTATGCACCTGCTACCCTCTTTGTGTGTAAAACTCATGTATCAAATTAAGGGTATCCCTTAGAGGGATTCATATGTAACTGGATCTTGGGAATATCAATACAAAAGCATTAATTCATTTATTTCTTCACATTATGGTTAAACCTGCTTCATGCCTTTCATTTATTACATGTTTAAACATTAAAGGATTCAATTAATACACAAGTAGAGTAGCTAGTGGATAGCACACCACTTCTCCGGTGTCTCTGCAGTGCCTAATTCTTGTTATATGGTGGAAGGTGCCTACTTTACATTGTATGGTGGAAGGCACCTACTTCCCATTATGTGAAGAAAAGGCTCCTGCTTTTCGACTTCTTCAACCGCGATGCCTGATTCCCGTTAGCATCAAAATTCATCATGACTTTGTGGTTGAAATAACAGAGCGAACATGTCAGCAACCAGCATGAAAGAATTTCTAGCATCATAACCAAACATGGGATAATGTCAAAGGTGATTCGTCACCTATTTTTTAGCTGTTACATAAGTTAATTCTATAAGTCAGTCAAATCAAATATCAGCATATTCTAGAAATAGAATACACTAATAATCATGATATTTTGCCTGATTCAAGCAACCAGCTATAACAAAAAATCACATGTTGCTTCTTTCATTGTAACAGAGTTGGCCGCATACTTTATAATATGCAGGCCACTCCTGAAGAAGACCCCTCAAACTTTTTATGTATTTTTTTCAGTTGTAGTTGTTAATAAAAATCTCTACATTATTCTTGTAAAAAACATCTTCTAAGCGTCCGATGAAAATTCTACCACGGGTAGAACCTGCTAGAAGCGTGGGCCCACATACAACAGAGTTCTTCCCTATTTCCCTTATTTTTTGTAATTATTTTAACAGATTAATTTATTTCCAATATTTTCCCTATTTTTTTGTAATTTCCAGCAAGGTAGTTATTTAGAGTTTTAATGTTTTTAGTCATGTTTCTTAGACTTAGTTTAGTATTATTGGTTTAAACATAAAATTAAATAAACATTAAACACCCCCCAAACCATAATCTAAGGGACTCATCTCCGAAGGAGAAATTACAAGCATAGATTTTGCATGGCTGCTCACAAGACTACGAGCTACCCCGAGTTGACAATTAAATGGAGGCAATTAATTGAACTGTAGAAAACTAACCAATGTTTTACCCAACACCTATATATGAATTAATCAAGAAAAATATGTAGTTCAAGTGGACTAAAAAGTGTAAACAAGACTTCAAGGCTATTAAACAGGTAGTTGCCATTGCACCAGTGTTGATAAATCTAGATTTCACCAAAGATTTTATTGTATATGCCTATGGAATTGAGGAAAGCTATGCATCTATACTTACTCAGAAGGATGAGAATGGAGAGAAACACCCCATATTATTCTATATCTATATGTTTCTTTAGTATAAAACTAAGTACAACTTCATTTAAAGACAAGTATTTGTTGTTATGAAGTCTCTGAAGAAGTTTAGGTAATACTTGGTTCAGAGCAAAAATCTGGTCTACGTGGTTCACCCTAATGTGAGAAAATTAATCCTTAAGGTAGAACTGGGTGATAAAAGGGCTAGCTATATTACTAATATACAATAGTATGATGTAGATATCCATCCTACCAAACTATTCAAATAAATAGAACTATGCCAAGAGCTAGTAGTTAAGGTGGATTTAGAGCAAACAATGGCCTGTTAGGAGGTTGTGGATGATCAAGATGATAGTATCTTAGAATATTCTAATTGTATAGATCAATTGATAGATTATTTTTAGTAAATAGTATACCCACAAGGACTCAACCCCTCACAAAGGATAAGGATGAAGTGCTCTTAAGATGATTGAGGGATAATTAGAAATAGAAGGTTATCGAGGATTTTCATAAAGGCCTATCAGGTGGTCACTTTTTAGGAAGAATAACTGCCATGAAGATAATAAGGGTAGGATATTATTTCTCTACCATATTTGCAAATGTTTTCAAAGTAGCTAAGTCTTGTAAAAAATATCTGAGATATGTGGGAAGAACCAAGAATGCAACATTTTCGCTCAGGCTGATTCAGGTAGAAGAACCCTTCCAACAGTGGGGACTTGAATTTGTTGGAGTTATCAATACAAATTAATTAGTAGGGTATAAGTTCATATTTACCACCATAGACTATTTCACTAGATGGGTTGAAGCTATTCCAACTAAGAAATCTGATCAAAAGGTAGTGATTGATTTTCTAGAGAATCTAATTACAAGATTTGGAATCCTGGAAGCACTAGTGAGCGATAATGACTCGACTTTTATAGGTGTAAAATACATTGGATTCATGATCAAGTATGGTATAAATATCAAGAACTCTTATAACTATTACCCTTAGGTAAATGGGTTAGCGAAATCTACAAATAAGAACTTGCTTAAAATCATGAAAATGGCACTAGAGGAAAATAAAAGGAGTTGGTATCTATTGCTTGATCAAGTTCTATGGACAGACATAATAACTATCAAGAGATCTATCAAGACGTATCCTTATGCGTTGGTTTATAGTAAGGAGGCTCTCCTACCCATTCACCTAGAAATACCAGCTTTAAGATACATTCCGCAAGAGGGTAACTCAATGGGGAAAATCTACAGTCAAAGAAGTCAAAGTGGCATAGAAAAATTACAAACTGGTAGAATTTCAAGAAAGGAAATCTAAGCACCATAAATCCCCTTTGTCCAATATTTTACTACAAGAGATGGAAATTGAATATAGTTTGGTAAGTGCACCAACGATTATTTTACCACCATCTACCTCAAACCTCACCCAATCAGAGACTCACTCTTCACTGACAAGCCACACTTCGCATCATTGTTGGAAATTTTGAGTCCCTAAGTCAAAGTTGTCATTGATGTCACCGGATGAAGTCATCATTAATACCAAATATTTTAGTAGGAAACAAAGGGGATAAAAATGGTTATTGTATATTTATAAATAAGGCCAAAAATCAAGTGCAACAGTGCAAAAGACAGAAGTTAAAAAGGAGTTATAATATTTATTTTATAATTTTTTTAAATTCAGTGAGAATTTAAATTTTATAAATAAATATTAAAGGTACTTTTATCAAAGGTATAATATTATAATAATGGTTATTATAATATTAAATATGCCATGGTGAAAAGCCAAATAAAATATTTATAATTCTTATTATAATTTTTTATAAGGCAAAAGTGGGTTATATAAAGTCTAAAGATATTTTAATAAACCCAAAGGTTGGGTTTAAGACCAAAGGCATTTGAAGACTTTATGATCTCCGCTGACGTCATAGAAGACAACAAGGAAAGCATCGACATTTTCAAAGTAGTGTAAGAAGCATATAAATATTATACCTAAAGTTAAAATTTATGATCCTTGCTCTAAAGTGAAAAGATTGGCTTGCGAAAGAAAGAGCTTGTGAGTGTATACGAAAAATGTGACAACAAAGTGTTGAAGAGAGGAAGCTTCAATTTTCAAAGTTGCATAAGACAACGTGGTCTAGTGGCATTTTGGAAAGCGTGAAAGCATTGGCTTGCAAGGGAATTCATGTTTGAATCACGATGGATGCATCGTGAGGGGTGTTGAGTGAAGTGCCTACGATGCACATTCTTTTGCTAATGTGGAAGGAGATAGTGGAGATTAAGAAGCATGTGGTGCTTCGTTAATATCAAAGAGTGCTTGGCTTGTGCAATGACTTTGGCCATGGTTAAGGCACTCATAGGGGGCAACATTGAGGTTTTGATTCCCTCCAAAGGCAAAGCTAATATTTTTTATTTTATTATTAATTAAATGCCTAAGTTTGAGGTATAAGGTTGTTTAGTGGTTGATTTTGAAAAGGTTGCTTTGTAATAAAGTTGTGGTAGTTGAGAATTACCTTTAGGAGTTATAAGGAGAATTCTATTTTTATTTTTAAGTCTTAAAATTGCTATTGTGGAATATTGAAAGGTTAAGACTTTGTGGGTAGTATGTTATTTTGAATTAAGGGTTTTTGAGACTATTGTGAGGATATTGATTATTATTTAAGTTGGAGTGATAATCTGTGATTTTGATATTATTTTTGTGATATGTTTTATTGAAGAAAATTATCCTCTAACCCTTATTGATATTGGCAAAGAAGTAATTGTGAGTGTGGCAGATTTTTGAGACCAACTACTTGTCAAACAAAAGGTATGGGCAAATTCCTTCTTGGTTGAGTTGATTGATTGTTGTCTTGAAAATTAAGTTTGGAGTGAAAAGGATTTGATTAGGGTTTCCTTTCCAAAAGTGTTTGAAGTTAAATGCTTCAAGGTTTTTTGGAATTAAGTGTTGTGATTAAAACCTTGTTTGATAGGCATTGTTGTTGAGATAATTGGTTATGTCAAGAACCTGGGTTAGGTTTGAAAAGAACATGAGTATCATTGTTATCTCAAGATTGATTTATTAGCATTTTTTTGAAGCTATTGGATTGTGCAAACAACTTGAACCAGGGTTTGATAAGATCATGAGTATCATTGTTATGTGAGATTTTTTGTTGAGCATTGTTGGAAACATTTTGAGTTGGATGATACATGCTTGGACTAGGGTTTTTAAGCAAGAGTTATTTCTTGAGTGATTGGTTGAGTAGAGTTGATTGGGCCTAGTCAAGTGGATGAGTGAAGTGATTATTCAAGTTCCATAAAACAAACTATTTTATATTATGATGTGAGTTGTGAAAGAGATTGAGTTTTGAGAATAGAACATATTGATTCTCTAACAATTCTCTTTATGCTTCTATGAGATTGAGTTGAGAAAGTGATTGAGTTGTGAGAATAGAACATATTGAGTCTCTAACAATTCTCTTTATGTGTCTATGATATTGAGTTGAGAAAGTGATTGAGTTTTGAGTGTAGAACATATTGAGTCTCTAACAATTCTCTTTATGCTTCTATGAGATTGATTTGAGAAGACTTGTGGACTGATTTTGTGTGAGCTTTTATGGAAGCTTACAATACAGATTTGAGCAAGTCCTAGAGAGGACTTATTGAGCATATTTGAACAAGTTATGTGTGAGCTTGTTAAGAGTATTTGGACAAGTTATGTGTGATCTTGTTGAGAAGATTTGGACAATTTCTGTGTGATCTTGTTGAGTAGATTTGGACAGGTTCTAAGTGGATCTATTGAGCATATTTGATCAAGTTTTGAGTGGACCTATTGAGAATATTTGGATAGGTTTTGAGTGGACCTGTTGAACAGATTTTATCAGGTTTTGAGTGGACCTGTTGAGCAGATTTAAGCAGGTTCTAAGTGGACCTATTGAGCAGATTTGAGCAGGTTTTGAGAGGACCTATTGAGCATATTTGAGCAGGTTCTGAGTGGACTTGTTGAGAAAATTTGAGTAGGTTCTCAGTGGACCTATTGATATGACTTGTGCAAGATCAAATGAACTATGTTTAGTGCAAGAAATTGAGCAGACTTGTGCTAGATTGAATGAACTGTGTTTAGTGCAAGAGTTGATCAGATTTGTGCTAGACCAAATGGACTATGTTTAGTGTATATTTGAGTGAGCTTCTTGAGAAAACTTGTGCTAGACTGAATGAACTATGTTTAGTGCAAGATTGAGCAGATCTTTGCTAGATAGAATGGACTATGTTTAGTACAAGCTTGAGATAGAGTTTTGGAGGTGACTGAGCTAAGAGGATAGTAGTCTCTAGTGGATAGAGATACATCAGCCAGGGTAGTGAGGATAGGTCTTCTAAGTGGGGATAAGAGTCTTGAGTGGAGAGATATCCATAATCCAATGCAGTGGATGCAGTAGTCTTCTAGAAGATCACCAACCAGAGAAGAGGAGAAAGAGTTCTCCTATGGATAGAGATCCATGAACTAGATTTATAGGATCAACATCTCCTTTGGATAGATGTCCATAAACATTGTAATAGGGAAATATTTTCCAAGAGATTGACTGGCAAAATTTTAGTGAAAGCTTTTCTCTATGGAGTAGCCCATATTGGGTGAACCACGTAAATTATGGTGTCTCTATTAGGTGTGATGATTTGTGTATTGCTTTGCTTATTTCTATTGATATTGCCATTGATTATATTGATTAATACTATTTAGGAAAGACAAGTAAAAAGTGATATTATACTATTCACCCCCTCTCTCATTATAATCTTTTGTTCTTCAATCATTTTATTTATTCATTTGAAATCATGGGAGGACAACTGCCCACTCACTTTCATTAATGACAAACATATGCAAAAAGGGTTATTTAAACAAGAAAATTAAAAATACTTAGCTATTTACAAGAAAATTATTATAAAGAATAGAAACATTGTTGAGAACGATCTACAACTTATCACCAGAGAGTTTGTGAAAGAAAAATTGAAGGGAAGCTGAAATGGCATCATATTCAGCAAAGAAAATAGATAAACCATGCTACACAGACAATAAAGTAGGGGTTTTGGATACAAGAATGACATATGTGACCAGAGACAACCTAATATGGAAGTACGAAGATAAATTTTTCAAATGTGATCCACTTTCAGACCAAGGTATGGGATCAATGTATTCTTCCCTCACCTATTACATTTGTGATGTAGAACATCCATGCGCTAAATTAGTCTCTAGTATAGCCAATTTTTATGATCTTGAGTCAAGGTCTATAAGAATGTTGTACAATAGGTTTTTGTTCCATATCACAGAGCAAACCTATCAAGATATGTTTGCAATAGGGCAAAAACCTTGAACACCCACTAGAGATTTCAGCTTAGAGCAATAATCTAAGTATTATACCCTGAGGAATCGAATTTTAGATATTGGATGTACAATCAGCTCAAGAATTCCAAGCCCAATCAAGCCCTACCTATGATTCCCATTACCACGAGTGAGTTTATAGAAGCATAGCTCTATTTAATTTTAGTTATAGTTTGCTTTGAGTTGAACATAGAGGTGAATGATTAGAAATTAGATAATGCATATTGTATTTCAAATAGTGGGATGTATGCCCCACATCTACGTAATAATAGTAGCACCCCAATTTAATTCAATTGGCCCTCATTACTTTCCAAAATAATGCATAATCAATTGGTGGAAATGTAGTAGGAATAAGAAAATTTGATATTCAGACACTGTTATAATATGATCTGGATGTTCTTTGGTGCTACCAAAGAGGAATACCCATGGATATCAGTAAATTATAGGTACAAATATGGATATGCATTGCTTGTATATCATTGGACTATGTTTCTGAGCATAACTCAGTCATATTACCCTTTCAAATTTGAATTTCTTAGACCTGCTCTCAAGGTTATGTATGGTGATTGTCCTAGACTAGCCCTAGAAATTGAAAAGAGAATCAGGGTAAATGGGGCAGAAGAAGGATACTGGTACATTCTAATAGAAGGCACAATCATCATATTATATGATTTTAAAAATAATTCCTTTTTATTGCCACATTATGTCACTCATCGCTTATTTGTGCTAGAATATTGTAGACAAGTTGATTATATAAATTGTAGATTCAGTTTTGAAAAAAAGGAGGTCAACCATTAAATATGGTTTCAATGAGGGTGACATCACCGTGTGGTATAAATGGCAATGTGAGAAAATCACAGCATCCATGGAAATATTAGGTCTCATACAACTTCCACATAGATGGGGGTATGACCCGAATGATTTGTTTGTAGCAAGAATCAAGGATTTGCATGGAGAAAAAATGGCCAAATTGGTGAAATCTAAATGCATGCATATGGAGAAAAATAGAAATAATAGAGAGCAGTCTCCTATTAAATGGAATGTGAGTAAGATGGAACCACTTTCACCATGGAGATATTTTTATGTGCATGTGAATGATTATGATCTAACAAAGGTCTCTCACTAGCTCAGCCAAGTAAAAGAAAATGAAATGGAGGAACTCATAAGTGGCCTCTAGCCAAAACCCTCGAATGGTGGAATATGAGAGTGGAAATAAATACAATGAAGAACAAATACCCCACTCCCAAAATTGATGAGAAATATGAGAAAAGATACAATGAACATGCTACGACTTGGAAGGCTCAACCAAAGAAAATCTTAGCAATGGTTTTATGGAAATCAAAAACAAGCAAACCCAAAAAATGAAAAGAAAAAGAGAAGCCTGGAACAACTAAGAAGCATCAAGAATCTACTCTGATTTCTACTTCTCCTCTACAACAAGAGGAGGGAAACTTACAAGAATCCAAAGTAGAAGATGATAATCCAAGGAGGAGAAGATGCCAAAACAGAGTTGTAGAGGCAAATATCCCTATAGAATAGAGTCAAAAGAAAAAGAGGAAGATGTTAGACTAGATTAATGTCACCCCCTCCAAAAGGAAAAGCAAATGAATCCCAACCACTGAATATGTTGAAGCATATCCCCAATAAGTAACACAATCAGCTATACCATTCATAAGGAAAGTAGAAGGTGCATTACTGGAGATTGATTTTGAAGCCCTAAAGAAGTAGAGATTGGATTAAGTGAAAGGATTAACACAATCTCCCATTACATTTGGTAGACCAGAGATTCAAGAATATAGGGAGAAAAATTCTAAATAAGTTCTCCATCAAGCTACGATAATAGGTTCATGTATGATTTTTGATCTCATTTCCCCTTCTTCTCCTACTTATTCCCTAGAGAAATCTCATTCTCCTTATCAAATAAATAATTTTGTGATATTATCTTCATTTGAACCAAATTCCCCTCAATAATATCCCCTTCATCACCATTCCCATTTCTTCTCAATTAGTTCTCCACCCAATATCACTTAAAGTCTCAAAGTTTCATCTTCAAATCCATGTTCATAGAACCCATTGCCTTCTCCACCTCCAACTTCCATTGATTCAACTTTCATAACATTAGTACCCCCAGTAACAATGATAATATCATTACCATTTACCTCTCTATCAAAAATAGCAACTAGCTTTATTACAGTTGCCATTTTTGCTATAAATAAAATATTGATTCAATGGTTATTACCTTTTACTCCCCTTTTTGCTACAATGGTCCCTTCTTTCCCTACCAATGTCACTTCTTCTATCCCTATGGATCATCCCATAGTGGCATCTCTTCGGAGGATCATGAGATCTTCACTAAAAGAACAAATGTAAGTCCCTAAGTCATTCTGAGAAAGACAATAGTGGTTGATCTGGTGTCTTGACAGAGGTTGAAATTCAAAATACTTCCTTTGGTTGATAAACCAGCTAAAGATATGACAGTTGAATATTATTAGATAGTTGAGAAGATAGAAGATATAGAGCATATGGAAATAGAATATGTGATTATAATGGTCAAATATGGACTAGAAACCATGTTTTTCAAGACTAATATCCATTGGGAGAAAGCTACCAAATTAGAGGAAAAGGTTACCAGAATATAAGCTACCATAAAAGAATAGAATAATGAGATGAGAGCCTTGGAAAATGATGCTAAGAAATGGTAGAGTAGGTTTGAAAAGATGGTAGATTTCAAGGAACAAGTACAATAAATGTAGAAAAAGAATAAGCAATATGTAGAGCAGATACAGGTTTTAGAGCAACAACTACAAGAGGAGAAAATTAATTTTGTCAAATTTTCCAAGGACAAGGTGAAACAAGTCAGGAGACAAATTCTCTCCAAGATATTGGAGAGGTTATCCATAATTTTGCATATTTTTGACTTCCTGAACAATACTAGTGAGGTATTTCCATAAACAAGAGAAGTTATATAAGCCACCACTAAACTCATACGACCAGTTGCTCCTAAGGCCAATGATCTCCTCAACATTTTTGAAGATACCTGTAGCTAGTTGGGTAAGCCTATTCCCAAAAAGGATTGGAGCACCTCAAAAATTGTAGCCAAAATCATTCTTAAGAAGAATGATTTACTCCAAAAAGGGTGGCCATTAATTGAGAAATTGGACGAAGAATTGCAAAGGATTATTGATATCAATCAAGAGATGGTGCAATATGGTTTCAGTATATTTTTGAGGGAATATGACTTGATGATATCTAATGAAGATTTATTGAGTATTGTAATGATCCCAATATTGGTCATGTTGGTTCATTGAGTAATCATGTTGATTCATTTATTCTCTTCATCTATTATAGGTAGAATGTTTTTTTAGATCATCATCAAATAATTATTTTATCCATTTACATATTTGCAAGAGACTATGCCCTCTCTAAGTGGCTACAAGACTCTACCCTCCTTAAGTGGCTATAGAACTCCACCCTCCTTAAGTGGCTTGATTTATTTGATTCATTTGATTTTATGGTATGTGTTACACTTCAAGTGGTATCAGAGCTAACTCTTGGAAGCTACGCCAAAGTTATCTTTTTCCAGATCTAAAATTTCACATGGTGATTGGTTTTTCCAAGGAGAAGGAAACTATCACATAGCTTCACATTAGCAACCCAACACATTCAAGCAACTCCACACTACCATTTTTTGGACAAAATAAATTCATTAAGTAATAGGAGTATGATTATAATTGGAAAATCAAATTTATGTGAGTTCTTCAGAACCAAACACTTCAACTTCCTGTAAATTAAAATCATGGTTAGTCGCTCCCTACGACCTGCTATCTCAAAAGCAGAATTTATAATTCTAGGTGATTAATCTGAATATAAGGACAACAGAAAGCTGAATTTGATTAACGTACAACATTTGATCTTCCTAAGGTTATTTCATCAAATTTAAATAGCAAGGAAGGATAAACCTCGTATTCATGCCCAAAAACAAACAAAATATATCTTGATTTTGTTAAAAAAATTAGAAGATGAGTTTTGTGTTAAAAAAAAAATTATTCAAATTTTTCTCTTTTTCGAATCACAAGCAAGAAAGAATTCAATTAAAATTCCTTCCTAAAGTTGGAATTTTAATTATTGAAACTGTAAATCTTCTCTTAAATACTTACGGATGCATGGCAATCTGAGCTGTCATGGTTGTTGCTCTAGCATTTATGTTTAATAGGCAGTTGGTAGTAGTTTCGATGAGAAAAGAAGATGTGGGGAAAATACTCAATCAACATAATAAGCAATTGGAGATGAACAATAATAATCACTATTTATTGAGAATTTTAAACTATGTTTTTGAACGTTCGGTTGAAGAAAATAAGCCTAAAATTTAAGTTATTGAAGTTGTTACAGTGGAGAAAATAGAGACACTAGAATACTTTGGATGTTTTGAAATTTATTAAAATAAAATGACACCTCAATTATCGGTCCACCCTAGCAGGAGAATGTGTATCAATATTGACCTAGCTAAAACCCTAAAGGAGTATATCAATATTCAGGTTGGTTCTACCCGTATTCATCAACATGTGGTGTATATCAACCTCCCTAATACATGTTACCATTTCTAGTCAGCGTCCCACCGCATTAACGATTGCCCTTTGATGGCTAAAAAAATTCAAGGCCAAGGTGGCTACCCCAATAGCTAGTGTTGTATTATCTCCCACTACCCCACACCCTTCATCAAAATATGGTGAATGGACTAAGGTTTTGTGCAAGAAATGGAAAGGTAGCAAGCCCACTCAAGTGGGGCACATAGTAGACACATATGCTCAGGCCCTAGCACCTAATCCTCCCATGTAGTCACTGGTTATGGAGTCAATCCCTATCGACTCTCCTCCTCTGGACATCGAGTCTATAGACCATGATGAAGGGATTTGGTCCACTATGTCCTTGGGTTATCCAGACGAGGTAGGAACAAAAGGAAGTTTCTCTAAAAATTTAGGATGATGGTCCTGTAGCCCCTTGTGAGGTGAGAAACTTGCTCATTTGGACAAGCAGTGATTAACTTCTCTCTCCTCCACCACCATGGATACCTTAAAG
Source organism: Wollemia nobilis (assembly GCA_028583015.1). NCBI lineage: Eukaryota > Viridiplantae > Streptophyta > Pinopsida > Araucariales > Araucariaceae > Wollemia > Wollemia nobilis. The sequence continues at coordinate 10,404,664 of JAQPPZ010016879.1, read as the reverse complement.
AATAACCCCTATCACCTGTTGTCAGATAATACGATCAATACTAGTGGGGGTATGCAACTTGACTCTTTTTAATGTTGTTTCTCTCCTAGAATGTGTGTGGGTTGACGGATCCTGTTCGTCATTACATGGTTCGGGATGAGCTCACTACATGTTCCAGTCTCTATGGTTGTCCATATTTTGTGTGTTTACAAGAAGTCAAAGTGGCAGGTTTCAATTTACAATCTACTTGTTCTATGTTATGGCCTAGAAGTTAGATGTATGCTACCAAACACAATCATGGCAGCAGAGGCACTGTCATTTTGCTTAATAATAGGTGGGTGAGCAATTTTATCACATGGGGTTCTGACCCCTCTCACCATGTGATTTGGATTCTGCTTGAAGTTGGCAGGTTTTCCTTCAGGATTATTAATATTTATGCCTCTAATAAGTTCCAAGATAGATGTACACTATGGAGATGGTGTGCTTTGTCCTTACCTACCATGGTCTGGCTAATGTGTGGTGATTTCAATATGGTCAAGAAGCCTTATGATAAAATGGGCCAACTCCAAAATAGGTGGGCCTCGGGAGAGCGACATGCTTGGTATTTTATGAAAAATAAATTGGGGGTTTTCGATCCCAATGGTTGTTTCTCTGCGGGTTAGTTTCTCAAGAACTTGTGGTTCATGTGGTATAATCCCCAAAAGAGTTTTAAAAATGTTGGATAGGACTATGTTGTCAGACCAACATGAGTTATATTTTTCTCATCAGCTCCCTTCAGTCCCTTTTGATGAAACCATTCCTAGTATAGTATCATTCGATCATTCCCCCATAATGTTCTCTGTTCATGTTTCCTCCACCCATAAATGACCTAGTCATGCTCAGTTTTTTCTTAACACTTCTTTCTTGCAACATAAAACCACTATTTGTCACATCCAAAGGATCTAGAACATTGTACCCAGACCCAATGGAGATTCAATATGGATTGAGTGGTGGAATGATGCTATTTTTCATACCACTACTCTGCTCAGAAGCCTGGGGAATAAGGTGGTGTAGCTACATCATCACTCTAATACTGCTTTGTGTAATGAGCTTGCACAAGTCTCCTTTCATATCGATGCCTTTCTTTTTGACTCTGTCATTCAAACCCATGTCACTCAACTCTGGCATGATCCCAAAGTGGCTGAAGTGTACGAGGCCAAAGGGGATTAGATTAAAGCCATACTACATTGGCTCAAAGTGGGTGACCACATTTCTAAAGAGTTTTTCTAGAGGCTCTGGCCTTTGCATCACTCCACTCAATTCAAATCTTTATTGGTTAATGGGGTTCACACCACCTCTTTTCTTGAGATAGCAATTGAATTTACATGATATTATTCTCATGTTTTTGTTGGTCAGTCGCACAACCCTGAACGAGAATTAGCCCTTAAATTTTGCAAAGAGGTTATCCCAAATTGCCTCTCCCCAGTGCAATAGAATGAATGTGGATGACCCCTATCAGAGTAGGATATTGTAGATGCCCTATTTAAAATGGCAAAAACGAAGGCCCCAAGGCTTAATTTTTTTTGGTAAATAAAAGTCTTCATTAATTATCGGGTTTTGCAGGTTAACCCAAAATCTATTATAATATCCAGCCTTCTACTGAGATTGTAGATCCTAGTCACCCTTGAAACTTTCGTACCAAAAATTATGTTGAATCCCCTACAACACCTTACTAACAAAGCACACCCATACCTAAACATACTGTAAACATTACTTTCATTGACAGGAATTGAAGTTTGGAACTTTGCACTTGTGAAACCTATTGCTTGCCCATTTCCTATTCTTTGTCAGAATCTTCCAAGGCTTACACCCTGTTACCTTCATTTACAATTTGGTGTGATTTAGAGGGAAACCCCATAGTTATTACCAGCTCTATGGGGAAAGAACACCCATTCATCTTTCTCCTTAAAGGGTAGGTTTATTTTCATGACTAATAATGTTTTCCACTTCACGTGGCACACCTTGTGTCCATGTCACCAAACTACCAACATCAACACCTATGTTGGCTAATTTTTTAGCTGACCTGTTGGCCTCACGATACACGTGATGAGCCCTCCTATTCTATCTTACCACAAAAAGGATCCTCACTTCATGGATGACTCCATCGATTCTCCATGGAGGTTTTTTGCCATTGGTTAACAGATTGATGATGTTCATAGAATCACCTTCAATCATCAAGTTATCTTGAGTTTCTTGGGCTACTTGCAACCCTCTCCAAAAGGCTCTAGCTTCTGCTTCATTATTAGTTCTGATTCCCAATGGTTCAGCGAAGGCCTTGACAAGATTTCCTTGATGGTATTAATGGCTTCCCCTACAAATTTTATAAAACTTGATGGGAGTTTGTTGGTCTTGAATTGCATAAAGTATATTTAGAAGCCCTGCATTCTAGCTCCTTAGGTGTTATTATCAATAAGAGCAATATCAAGTTTATCCCAAAGTCCAGGGATCCAGAAATCATTACAAATTGGAGGCCAATAACTTTGCTAAATGTCAGCTACAAGATCATTGCCAAAGTGCTTGCTTTGTGGATTAGGTCCTTGCTTCCCTCTATTATGAGGCTTGAGCAAACTGGATTTATCCAAAATCGATATATTTTGGACAATGTTCTTGCTATTTGGAAAGGGATGGAATGGGATCGCAGGTCCAGTCAATAGGCCCTGTTCCTCAAGCTTGACTTTGAAAAGTCTTATGATTGAATTGAGTGGGTTTTCATTCTTTCCATGTTGGAAGCTCTTGGCTTTGGTCCTTAGTTTATTTCCTCTGTTAAAATTATTTTTCAGGATGCATCAACTATACTTTCTCTCAACAAGTTTCAAACTGACACTATTGGCTTGCATTGGTCAGTAAGGTAGGGTTGTCCTTTGGCCCCCTCGCTATTCATTTTAGCAGTAGAAGCATTTGGTTATCTTTTGGCTCATCTTGCTTCTCTTAGGATGCTTCAGGGTATTTTCCTTCTTGGGAATGTTGGTCAACTCATTAATGACCATTTTACTGATGATTCCTTTCTTACTCTGAATAAGCATGAACAATCCCTTTCTGAAGCCCTGTCTTGTCTTGATATTTTTTGCAAAGCCTCTAGGTCTAATATCAAATGGAGGAAAACCTCATATTATAGGTAATCCCTACAACTTCTTCCCCACTGGCTTCAACATGTGCAGTGGAGTTGGATTCAGCCTGGAGAAGTCTTCAAATTCTTGGGCATTCCTTTTGCCATTCAAGGCTCTCCATCACAATTATGGTCTTATGTCATCAACAAAGTCGAAAGCAATCTGGAATATTGGAATGCTAAGAAGCTATCTCTTGCTGGAAATTTTCAAATTTTCTCAAAAGTGTTGGCTTCCATGCATATTTATTACTCGTCTTGCCGGGTCCCTTACCAAGCTTGTTACAAATGGCTTTAAAAATTACTATAGAATTTTATGTGGTCTAGTGGGTCTGAGTAGAAGGGCTTTCATAAAGTGGCTTGGGATATTTGTTTTCTCCCATGGCAAGCAGGGGGTATGGGTTTGTTGGACTGTAAGCATCAAGGGTTAGCCCTCTATGCTAAATGGATTGTGCAAGCTCTCAAAGGACCTAAAGCATGGAAATTTCTTATCAGACATTGCATCTTGGTTGGGCTTACTCTCAACCGTCGATCCTGGGCAAGAATGGATTTGCCCTCTCTAGTGTTGGCCCTAATTTTCATTAAAATACCTAGCTTCTTTGTCATTAAAAGCATATGGAAGGCTTGGCAACAATTAAATCATTGGATTGTTTGGAAGGGTTCCGTTCACATAAATGTCTTTCCATTAATATTATCAATGTCTGGTGGTCCCTTGTATTCAAGATTCAGGGTAAACCATTGGGCCAAGTTCCTTGGGTCCATGCCCAAAATTTTTTTAAGCAGGGCATTGTCGCCATTGTATATTTTTACTCCAGGGAAAATAGAGACTGGATTCCTTGGAATGATTTTAAAAGGATGTTCTACTTGTCCAACGCTAACAAGGCTACGTATGATGTTGTTCTAGACCATACACCTTTCTCCTTATGGCAGAAATTAGGTGTCAGATCCTAGAAACCTTGGTGGAAATATTGGGCCTAGTATAAGAGCACTTCCTTGCTCAACTACAGAGCTAGGTAGGGTTATGACTGGCTTATGCCAACTACACCCATGGTGCCAAAACTCAATATCAAATGGGACCTTCTCTCATCACTCATGCTTCAATATGGGGTGAGGAGCACTTAATGGGTGGGGAAACCACCCACTTCAAATTAATAAGGCCATATCTACCATAGTCCCCCTTCTTTAAAAACATTTCTAGTTGTAGAATGTTTCTAGTTTGTTGTTGATGGTCGTGGTGCCCGTGTGGTGCAGTTTGTTTTTCTTTATCCACTATTAAGATAAGTTAGTGGCATTCGGGGTGTGATTTTTTCTCCACCCACATTTTTTTTTTGCTATAAAGGACTTTTATTTTTATAATTAAAATGGTCTTTCATCAAAAAAAATTGTATACCTAAATTCTATGCTATACAGTGCTTAACACGTGGAAAAATAATGTTCAAGCCAAACATAGGAGAAATATCTAAAAATTGATCAAATTCCTAAGGTGACGTCGCTGACTGCGAAAAAGAACGCACACAAAAAATTAAAATTTAGAAGGGCATATTTAGCCAATTAAAGTTGTGCAAGTTAACCCTAATTTTTCCATCCTTCGATACATGAATTCAATATTTTCATTGATGTTTAATAAACCTAGCACTATTCATAGAAAGCGACGATCAAAACAATTTGCGAGAAATTAATCTAAAATTTGCTCCAATACCTTCGTGACACTTGTAATAGTCCGGTGTGCATTTGGGGTGCATTTTTAAAAAATTTTGATTTTATATTGGAGACTTTGGTAAAGCAGAGAAAACTAGACAAACTTGCCAAAAAAAAAAAACCCATTGATAGACACGTGATTTTTGTGGGTTGTTCACAACGATAAAACTTCGACTCGATTTTTTGGCTTTAATCGTTGGATGTATTTTTATTTTGTGATAAAATTCATAGTCGGATGTGGTTCAGGCAAACAAAAGCCTTATCATATTTTTTCCAAATATGTTTTCTATATAAAAGGGAAAATCTAAGTGCCAAATCAATATACATTAACACAACTCAAAATACCGCACTCTAAAAATGCTAAAATGCACTCAATCCAATCAAAAACCCTAACCTTGTACCTATTAAAACTAGTTGCATCAAATTTGATTCCATATCACATGGTAGATAACACACTACCACTATATTCCTACTGAACACACGCTCGACGAATGCATTAATCCAGGCAAAATAAATTTTGGGTGTAAAGATCATTCCCAGGCTCCGCGTTCATAGACTAAGCAAAAAAAAAAAATTAAAACTCATCATTTAAAATTCAACACGGTTTGACAATTAAACCCTAAAGGCCACCCATTCATAATTTTAAAAGTAACCCAGAGAAAATCTAATTTTCCAATTAAGGGTGCTTGTTTAATAGAAATTATCAATCACCACCATCGATGCGATTCCTCATAATAGCATAAGGTAATTCGCCAGCGGGTCCACTTTGTAAATTTTTGGTTTGTCATTACTGTCTAGATTTCAATAAAGTAACAAGGGCCAAATATATTCTGAGTAGTATTGATCAGCTCGAATTATTGGAAGTGTCGTAAATAGGCTCACCAAGGTTGGAGTATTACATTCTTTTATTAATCAAGTGCATTCCTCTAAAAAATATACGAGAAATATTACACAAAAATCTTGCCAAGGTTGGAGTATTATGTTCTTTTATTAATCAAGCACATTCCTCTCAAAAATATACGTGAAATATTACACAATCGACAAACAATTTTATAACGTGGATTAACACACCGATAACTCCAAAACTATTGTAGAATTCGATAAAGTTGATTTAACACATCGAGCTTCAAAACTGTTGATTTTACCATTCATGGATAATTGACCCACTAATTGTTTGTTGGAGCTATATTTGAAAAAAATATTGCCAATTTTTTTTGGACCTACTTTTGACAAAAATATTTTCAATTTTTTTTGCAAATTATTGGAAGCAAATTTTTTGCAATTTTTGTAGCAAAAGGCTATATTTGACAAAAATATTTCCAATTTTTTTGCAAATTTTTGGTAGCAAATTTTTGAAATTTTGGTAGCAAAAGGTCGTCCCTCAAAAGGTAGAGATGAAAATTCTAGAGAAGAGGAAGACCAAAATGATTACCGAAGAAGCTGCTACATGGGATCTTGGGAGTATTTTCCAGTCCTTTCCAGCTTTGAGGACGAAGATTTTAATGGGGGAAGCCATGTAACGATCCCAAAATTGGTCATGTTAGTTCATTTAGTAATCATGTCAATTCATTTATTCTCTTCATCTATTAATAGGTAGAATATTTTATTAGATCATCATCGAATAATCATTTTATCCATTTGTGCATTCGCAAGAGACTCTGCCCTCCTTAAGTGGCTACAAAACTCTGCCCTCCTTAAGTGGCTTGATTTATTTGATTCATTTTATTTATATTAAGCATTACAATTCAAGTATACAAGCATTGATTCATGAAGAATCATAAATAGATGTATGGCAAGAGCCAATCGATCAAGAGAAAGTTACTCAGCTAATAAAATATGTAGCCAAATTGAAGGAGTCGATGATTAACCTAGAATAAGGGGGAGATTCATCCTCTTATGATAAGCTAGTATAATTATGATATGTTTAGCATCAACTTTTAGGAAATTCAAAATCCTACATTAAAATCTTGTAATAATGCTATGGATATTTTGAATTTGGCAAAACATATTCTGAAAGGAGATCCAGAATAAAAAAGGGCCAAGAATAAAGAGGAGCAACAACATTTGGGATAGGAAGAAGAACATGAAGAGCAAGAAGAGGAGGTAGCGAAATATGCTATCCAAGAACAAGATCAACAATAAAGGCATCATTATGCAAACAATTTTATTATGCTTTCAATTCAAGATTTTGCATAGAGTTAGAGTAATAAAATATAAATATCATTTTTGGGAGAAGCAGTTTTGAACCTACCACTACTAGAAAGCAAAATAACCATGAGTTTATCCAAACATGTGGAAGGTGTGAGGCTTATCCTAATCATGTATATTTAATTAGGAGCATACTCTAATGAATATTGAGTATGGCAATAGTTTTTCTTGAATATGACCTCCATGTGAATCGTTACTCTTTGAGTTTTCTTTCAATGAATTTAGAGAGTAGGGTTTATAGGGAAAAATTCTTTGAAAACATAAGTCTACAACCGGTGGATAACAACGGATTGTAGAAGACTCACGAAGGTAGAGCTAACTCATTTTATTTTTGAATCCAGTGTCCAATGGATAAGGATCTGATTTGGTAGCCTTACAAGTAATGCTCCCCAAGAGGCTACATACTTAGCCAAATTATAAATCTCCTAAGTAATCATAAAAAAATGGCAAAAGGCTATGTGAATTTTTGCTAGAGATAAATTTTGCAGTTAGTGAGGTCAAATTCGGACAAGCAAAATCCAAAATGGCAAAAAATAAAAGAAGTGACATCAAGGTATGGAAAATTTTCACGTCAAAAGAAGTGAGAGTTTAAAACCACTATTCCATAGTCAGCATGGTCAAATGACGTAAGGCAGAATATAGAGTTGCATATTTTGGAAAGCAGTGATAACATCTTCTAAAAGACAAAGCAAAATCCAGTTTTGTAGTCAAACTGGTCAAACTCAACCTAGTGGAAATCAAAGTAGTGGAGTTTACAGGAAGCTATTGGTAAACTTAGAAGCCAATTCTATAGTTAGTGTAGTCAAACCTTACTTGATGGAATTTGAAGTTGTGGATTCTTTGAAAGATTGTGATATATTTAAAAACCCATACTCCGCAGTCATTATGTTCAAACCAAGACTAGCAAAAAATGAACCAACAAATTTTGAACCTAACAAAGGCAACAAAACCTGACAAATATAGTGGAAATGATGTGGGAAGACCAAACGTTACTAGAATTAATATCCATCTGCATTTTCAGTTACAAATTAACAATGAATTATTCCTACAAGAATGAAGAGTGGTCCAGATTGATCTTTAACCTCTCCAACCGTGGAAGTCAATTGAGGAGCCATGTTTTTGCATATACAACATTAATGGAGTACAACTTAGTTCCCTTCTTGAATATTCATGAGAGGTTGCCACCTTAGCACTTTGCTATTTTAATAGAGAAAGTCATTGTAATGTTACATCATGTTTATCATTGTAAAATCTATATAAGGAGATAAAACCCCCATGATTAAGGTTCAGCTCTGGATTTTTTTCCTGATATATTACTGTAATTTCTAAAATATCAATAGAAGTATCATTACTTGGATTTTTGCCTCTAATTTTTATTTTTTACCAACTGTAGATTCATTCTGTGAATTCATTTCTGTTACTACTTTATGGTTAGTCAATTCTTCTGATATTGGATTGCTAATTTAGAGCACCTTGGAATGGTTTATGCATAAATAAATATTGTAGAAGACTTATATTTTTGTTAGCCTAAGTGTTGATCTAATTTTTCTTTTTATATTATTAGCATTATAATTTAGGTATTTGAAATAGTTTTCTAAGAATTAAAACACATATTAGAGAATGTACACAATTTTAAGAACACAAGCTTATACTAAGAGGGGGTGAATAGTATAAGATAAAATTTTCACTTTTATTTCCAAAATAATCTTATCCAATATTATCAAGTGCAAGAAATTTGTAAAGTAGTATTAACCAATATCATCAGTAGCACTAAAAAACAATGTACAAATCATCGTACACATGAGAGACATAGATTTAACATGGTTCACCCAATGTGGGCTACATTCATGGACGAAATATTTCTTATAAATTTCCTCAACCAATCTCTTAGGAACCAATTCCCTATTACAATTTTTATGGGCACTAACCCAAAGGAGACACCAATCCCCTATGCTCAAGTTTGTGGACCTATATCCATAGGAGACACCAATCCCCTCTACTATGGTTTGTGGACCTCTATCCATAGGACATCTCAATCCCCTTTGCTATGGTTTGTGGACCTCTATCCATAGGAGAAAATAATCCCCTCTACTCTGGTTTATGGACCTCTATCCATAGGAGACACCAATCCCCTCTGCTCTATTTTGTGGACCTCTATCCATAGGAGACCTCTATCCCCACTACTTTTGTTTTCTTTAAGCCTTTACACAAGGCTTTCTCTAAAGCCTACTCTCAACTCTGCTTAGATATACTGAAAGCCTACTCATAAGGCTTTCTCAAATCTGCTCCAAGCCTACTCATAAGGCTTGATCAAATCTTCTCCAAGCCTACTCACAAGGCTTTCTCACAACTCTGCTCAAAGTTTTTCATAACACCTACTCAAATCTGCCTTAATTCTACTCATAGAAATTTCTCAACCTACTCACACACTCTACAAAAATAAACCTCAAACCTACTCAAACCAATGAACAAATTACTTTACAAAACTGCTCTCTAACCTTTGCAAATTTATTGTAACCTTTACAAAACTGCTCTCTAACCTTTCAAATTTGATTTCTAACACTTGCACATTCACTTCCAATATCACTCAAACCAATGCACAAATTACTTCACAAAACTACTCTCTAACCTTTGCAAATTTATTCTCAATATCAATCAAGATTAATGCATAAATTTGCTTCACAAAATTGGTCTTTAGTGCTTGCAATTTTATTCCCAATATCACTCAAAATAATGCTCAATTATGCTCTCAAAAACTTGCATAATTATTTACAAATTCATTCAACAATGATGCACAACTTGTTCATAAACCCTAGCTCATTTATTTCCAACAATGCACATACACTTAATCCTTATATCTCCACCTTATGACTAAAAACAAGTTTCTCAAAAACACAACCACCTTGATAAGGAGTTAAAACACCATACCGCAAATTGTCTTGAAGAATATGTGCCATAAAAACCTTTATCAAAATAATTTCCTTTATGCCACTTCAAGAGGTTAGTAAAACTCCTTTCCAAACATTCACATAAAACCCTTATAAAAAAATGTGCACAATAAGGCTTCAAAAACAATGTTTCATAATTCCATTTTAGTCTCACAAAATAGAACTTTTAATGGTGAAATAAAACCTTCAAATTTTATTTTATCATGCAAAAGTTACAATCAATAATTTAAACCATAATAACACCTTATCACTCCTACTTTCATAATGTGCAAAACATATCCCTTTCTTCTACTATTCAAACTTTGCGAAATAACAAGTTTATAATTTAAACCCTTATAGCTCCCATTCAAAAATTAAAAAAAAACTTTTTCCCTAAAGTTAATCAAATTCTTTTATTCATACCCAAGAAAAACTTTGATGAGCGCATATGAGTTTTCTAACCTTAACTTTGCTTGACGTTTATTGGATTTAAATGAATGGCGCGTTCACTCCTTTGTCACACTTTACAAAAAAATAAAACCATGTCAAACCTGGTGCCCATGTGATTCAAACTTCCAACCTTCCTCTTAACAATGCTTAGACACAAATGAGCAGCCAACTATACTATCCTACCAGATGAAATCATAGAGGTATATTAAACTATTTGTATTCTTCTTATACACAATTCATTTTGTGATGTCACCTCACCCTATGTTCTCCACTGTTTCTCAGGTTTATAAAACATGCTGATAGGTATTCATTTATTGACTTGCTTCAGTCCAACATTTGATTCATACGTTTCTTGGTAGCTATATCTTCAATAATTTTTAATTCATGGCAACGATGTCTTTCATAAAATTTTAATTCTCGATAGAAATATCTTTCATCAATTTTAATTCCTGATAGAAATGTCTTTACAAATCTATTATGAACTCTTACTGCTAGTGATATCATCAACTTCTGCCCTCACATTGAAATGCAAGAAATAAATTTCATATGAATGCTTTTTTGGGCGCCAAATTCTTCATGAATCCGCACCAAATTTTATCTCTGAACTACATTAGACCTTGAAACTCATTTTATTTGAAATATTTCCATCTAGTCTATGTATCAAATTTTACTCTTAAGTCCTTCACTCCATAATGTCTCCTCAGATTCATCTTGGTGTTGCCATTCAAAGCATTGACGTCTAGTCAACATATCAAACTCTCATGCCAATCTCTCCTTTGCATTACATCATTTGATCCTTCACCATTTGGATATCTTCAACCTTTTCTTGTTCTAAAATATTGGAAATATGAGCAAGTTTTGTTGTCATTGATGTCAAAAGGATATACAAGGCAAGGTTCTCTCCAAAGGAATTAGAATCATGAGTTCAAAATAATAAATTATTTTGAAGGAAGATTATATTTAAAAAGGCCCAAAGGACATTTAATATTTAATTATAATATTTAAATTCATTCTGAATTTAAAATAATTATAATTAAATTATGTAGACACCTAAAACATGTCATGTCGATGGCGACTACTCATATGGGACATGCTACAAGACCATATGGAAGATCTTGGATAGACTCCAAGATAGAGCAGTGGTTTTAACCACTCAATTTGGGCTCCTTGGCCTAATCAGCTCAAACCATTGTTGAGACCTACGGTCTACAGTCTGAACCATTGCTGACACCCATGGTTCATAGTCTAGGCCGCAGCTGTCACCCATGGTCTAGAACTAAAGTTCAGTTGGCCTTCATCCGAGCCAAATCGGTTTGAACGACCATTTGTTCTAGAAGAAGGTAGTTGAAGGATGGAAGATTCCAGAGGCTTCCAATCCAACTGTCCCAACCACCTCTTCTTGATCTTGGCTTCTCCATGAAGCCACCCCTAGCCCTTGGGTAATCCTATAAGTACCCCTTCAAATTAGGGCAAAAATATATTGTATTTTGATAGTGAAGCGTTTTCGAGATAGAGAAGTGTGCATTGGAGATTAGAGCAGTGAAGCCCTATCGGATTGTAGACTCACTTGAGTGCACTGAGAGAGCTTTGTTGCCATTCATTTGCCAATTCATCAAGCATCATGTCAATTTGTGCCATGGATGCCCTAAGGAGCTAGAACGCCAAGAAACACAAATTCGGGCAAACGGAGGCCCAATTGTGCAATTCAACCGCCAAACCAGTCAGAGGACATCAAGGCGACCCTTGATCATCAATTTGACAAGGAGGATCAAGCCCACAACCTTGGATTTGGAGGGAAAAACTACTTTGTTGCTCATCATGGCTGACAACCATGGTGTACAGTGCAGACCACTCATTTGAGCCATGGTTTGCAATCGGTGAAAGATCTCCTTACTATTCTTTTTGCATTGTATTTCATTAGGTTAGATTAAGCATCTTAGTGGTTTATTTAGCATTTTAGAGACTTTGACTGATAGAATTAGGGTTTTCATTAAGTTTACTTCATTATGGCAAATAGGACATAATTAGCTCATTTTCATGTTATCATGCTTCATTTCATGCAATCAATCCACTAGATAGATAGTTGTACTTTCTATTTATATGTTTCAATTAATATTTTCAAGTATTGCATAGGCTTAACATGCTTTATTCATTTTCTTGATTTCATTAGTGTTATGGCATCTTTATGTTCATATTCTTTAAAGGGCCTCATCATGAGAGGTTGCCTATGCTATTAATGCTTTTATGTTGTTTCTTGACCGTAGGAAAGCAGATTCAAAGGAGATTCAACCATCCAATTCCTTCCTCAATGTGAAGAAGAGGGTCAACTCCACCCTAGAGCAGTTCGTGTCACCCCGAAGGGCCTAAAACTCACATTTACCCTTGAGAGGGAACATTTATTTTTCCTACTGTAATAAGAGTATCAAAATGGTATCCCTAAGAGGGACATAATTGTAACTGGAATTGGCTTCTTTATAATGGAATAAAAGTGTTTTTCTTCTTCCCATTTGTTGTCAATTTTGCATGCATCTATTTTGTTTCTCTTATTTCATTTTACGTAGTAGGAAGCATAGGTGTGAGGCCATTTTGGTGGTCACATAAGGTGATCACGGTGGAACTCCACATTTTTAGCCTCTGATTTCTGACATTTTTTGTTTTTGGATATCAGGTGCAAACCGCGGTTGATAATTACGGTCTCATTGTTGGCCTACGGCTTCAAGATACGGTCTATAGTAGCAACCATGCGATAGAGCTATGGTTTACAGTAGACATAGTAGACAATAGGGATTCAAAGCTTTATCAGATGAGGATTAGAGGTAGGTCCCATTTTTTAACCCCTATTTCTATTTTTATTGCTTGTGTTTTTCCAGAATGCGTGAAAATGAAATTTAATTAGGACACATAAAAGAAAAGGAAAATGAATTAGGTCCTAGGGTTTCAATTCTTTTTACGTTTTAGCTAGGCGCTGCTAGGAACAATGGACCTCTGAGTGTAGTCCACCCTAGAATCCAGCGTGCTAGATTAAATTATGTGTTGGTTTGCATGTCTAAGGCCCAATCAGAGGCCATTTACATCGTAAAGTGCATTGTCAAAAAGAGCATGTAGTATGTAGCTTGCATTTTCTGAATTTGAAAAGTTCTTTCGTTGCATATCATGTAGGAAATGAGCATGAATGTTGTATGATGCATTTTCTTTTTATGCAATAATTAAAATGAACCACACACACCATGTTTCAATTAAACGCTAGTGAGTTGGAAGTGACATCCAACCACTAGTAGGGTTTCAATGATGGTGGAGGTGATTTCCATCCATTGGCCCAAATCCCATGTACCTTATGTTCTAGACCAATACCGGATCCAAGAACCTTTCGTACCCTAGAAAATTTGCATGTACTTCTCTTCGGAGGGTATGACGCTGACTAGGTGAAAATGGGTGAGGATCTGGGAGGACCTGTGCTCCCTGACCATGTGTGGGCTTCATTACCACACATTATAGGTTGGATTACATGACTTGGAGTTCATAGCCAAGTTGTCGAGCTATGAGTATACAGGTGAAAGCCAATTAAACTGATATTATCATCCAACAAGCTTTCAAACATGATAAGAGTTTCTAATACTGATACAACAAATCATGAAACAACATCAAATAGTTTAGGGCTCACTTTTAAAATGTAAAGGAGATAATCACATTGTTTACATTGTATGCTTCTTTATTGCTTAATTCATCAAGATAAGGCCTTCCTTGAGGCCAAAATTTTTAGTAAGAGAGGTTTCCTCTCAAGACTTGTGTAGTTGGCACATCATGACAACTAGGCATAGTCGAGCTCAATCATGAGCTAATGACTCAGAATATGCATGGAGAGGCCCTCAATGCCTCCGATATTCCCCTGAGGATATTTTAGATCTCGCACGCCTCCTTGCTAGGCATCATACACATCATTCACCTGAGGATCTAATCCTCCCAGCGTGACATTATGATAGTCATCGCGAGCCCCCTTCATCATGCAGGGGGTCCACCCATACAGGCCATGGGGTTTCTTCACACACAGAGAGAACCCACGTCATTAGGTCTCCCCCTAGCGAGATAGAGAGTTGTGGATCCTACTCCATGAGTCGGTCATATAGGAAACCTGAGTCTCATACAGTCCATAGTGGGTGACTACTCCAAAGTCAATTGGAGGAAGCACGCATTGAGCGGGAATGCCTAGAGTGTGAGTACTCAGAGGAGAAGAGATCACATCAACAAAGGTTGGATAGGCTCCAACAACGTGAAGGGAGGATTTACCAACAGAAATTACGTGAAGAACAATCATGTGAGGTAACTCCTGAAAAGAAGCTCATACCTAGAGTGCTTAGGCAACAAGTCAACGCGATGCACCCTACGCATCGTCAAGAGTTACCTCTTAAGCAAGTAGATAGCCATTCTCTTATATAGACAGACATACCGTCGGCTATTGATAAGCAACAAAAAGACATGCTTAAGGATCCCATGCTCAAGCATGAGGTTGAGAGTAGGCAAGTCAGACAGGTGAGCAATGTCAATGCTCGAAAGTTGTCACAATCCTTGATGCATATACAGTCTATTCCACCGTATAAGGAACCTGTGATTACCTTCCATAAATAGGAAGTCAAACCTGTCCCTGTCAAGGAATCTGATCCTCCATTGCACATCATAGCGAGGATAAATCAGATTGCGTATAAGCGAGTGTTGGTTGATACAGGATCGTCCATCAATATTATCACCACCTCTACATTCAAACATCTCAAAATTCCACCTTCCCACATCAAGGCATCGAATTTCATGCTACAATATTTTAATGATGTGGAATCCCCTACAATAGGCACAATAGTCCTCCCCATCGAGGTGGGACAAAATATTATTTCTACATTGTGCTACATTTTAGAGGGTTCAAGACAGTATAACCTACTGCTTGGAAGGCCATGGATAAGAGCCATGGAGTGCATACCATCCATAGTGCATCAGTGCATTAAGTACACCCATGCAAATGAAGTCCATGTGGTTGAGGCGGACCCAGATCCTTTCAAGTATTACAAACTGGGGGATCATCCACAGGAACCTAGTGGGGCACCCACGCATCCGAACACTAAACATGATGAGTCTATCCAAAGTTTGGATGCAACCTTGTAGACTATTGTGGAGTTACCATCACCACCGCTATCACCTGTGGAGTCACCTATGACTCCTTCATCTTTGGACTTTCCTAGTAGGGAAGGACTGATGAACCAAATCACAGAGATGCTCACAGCTACCTTGGATGTGTCATTAGAGGACCCTCATACTCCTATCGAGGGGGAAGTACCTAGCATGGTCATGGATGCACCCGAGTGTATCATACCCTCATCATCCATCATGTCACAAGGTAGACCTCATGAGGATGATGGTGAATATACAGAGCATATGGAGGTAGACACCATGGTGTCACCCATCATGGAGACCATTGAGGATTTAGGTCAGCTCCTTGTCGAGTCTCTACCTATTGATCCTATCCTTGATGCATCATTTGAGCATGAGGAAGAGTCAGTTGTTGCAATTGAGATGCTACAACCCCAATAGGTTGATGAGTCACCTACGACTCATGCAATTGTGGAGTCATCTTCTCATGAGTTTGTGGGAATGGTTGACATTAGGTCAGAGGATCGAGTGACTCTAGAGAAAATAGAGCAAGAGATGGGGCAATCAGACATTGCTTCCACATCAAAGGGGTCCGAACCTTTAAAATTAGTCACTCCTGACTCATTTCTTGTGCCACCTTCTCAAGGACAAGAGCAAGTGTGTACCCCATATCAGGTTGGGGGTACTAAATCTGACATAGTTCAATTCTTTCAAGTCGAACAGCAGCATGAACTGAGTCATGCGCATGAGCATGTGGATAGCATTGATGAAGTGTATCATCAAGAAGCATCCGCATCAACCCAAATGAAGGAAATAGGTGATTTGCAATTACCTAATGGATCTCTAGCATCCACTTTTCTATTTCCTTCAATAGACAAAGGTATTTCGAATCAGTCATTGGAAATACATATGAACTCTTTGTCAGTCTTGCGAGCCATTCTAAGTCATCTAGAACAAATGGAACATCGAATGGATGAGCAAGATAAGGCGTTGCATTTTATCATGAACCAGCTTGGAAAATTGGGATCACAAAAGAATCCTTTGTTTGAGGCCGAACCACTTCCTGTGCAAGTATAGGAAAAACCTCAGCAAAAGCAAGAGCCCATGCGGCCAACCCAACCATTGGGTCCTCAAAGCAAACCAATGTGGGTCGAGCACCCAAAATAGTCACAGCGCATTTGGACTCCTTTAAAAGAGTCTATGTCTGACATCTTTCAGAAGCTGCAAGAGGCTAAGGTCATCACCTTACCTGATATCATCCCTTTAGACCCAAATAGAGCTAAACCTATGGGTTACAGGGAGCATCACTATTGTCTCTATCATCGAATAGAGGGTCATGGCATTCGAGATTGTCATGAATTCAAGAGTGTGGTGCAAAATATTATAGATAGGGGGGTTTATCATGTAGATGGTTCTCTTATAGTGCCCCAACATGCTGAAGTGGAGGTCACACCTCCTCATGTGCGACCCCAAGGTCGTCAGTCACCTCGTAGGCCCAATAAGCCAGTGCAATGAATAGTTTCATTTCAGATGACTATTCTAACTTTGTTCCAAAAGTTACATGAGGTAAAGGCATTCATATTTCCCAAAGTCAAGCAAAGGGTATCCAAGACTGGGTCACCTGATGAGAGCCCCTTTTGTGTGTATCATCGAGTACATGGACATGACATTTGAGATTGTCAATCATTTAAGAGGGTCATCCAAGACCTAGTAGAATGAGATGTGATCCACGAGGATGGTTCACTCGTTCAACCCCACCAAGACATAGGCACTCCATTGAGGTCCATTCCTCATTTGGGAGAGTTGATTTCTGTCACTCTTCCTAAACAAGTTGATTACATTTTAGTGGATAGCATGCACGCTAGGGGTCTCCAAGGTAGCATACCTTCCCCACCATCCATGCCAAATTTGATAAGGTAAAGCGAGGGGTCTAGAGGTATCACACCTCCCTCACTGTCATCGAGTGGCACATACACTGGGGGTACATAGGGTAGCATACCCTCCCCAAAAGGCTCCAAGGGTTTCTAAAACTGCTTGGTCATGTCAGTTAAAGGCTCAAGGGTTTGCTTAAAACTACTTGGTCAATCCCAAAAGGCTCCAAGGGTTCCTGAAATCGCTTGGTCAATCCCAAAAGGCTCCAAGGGTTCCTGAAACCCTTGGTCATTCTAAAGGCTCCAAGGGTTTTAAGAATTACTTGGTCAATCCTAAAAGGCTCCAAGGGTTTTCTAAAATCTCTTGGTCAATCCAAAAGGCTCCAAAGGCTTTTCTTAAACTACTTGGTCAAATCCTAAAGGCTCCAAAGGCATGTACTCATCGTTTGGTCAAATATAAAGGCTCAAAATCCATAAAAATTAAAAAAATAAAATCCAAAAAAATTGGTAAAGCATAAAATCCAAAAACATTTGCATTTGCATTTTCATTTACACATGCATTCACTTCATCACATTGCATGTAGGCATTCTTCATCCATTGCATTCCATAGTAGGATGGATTGTGTTTGTCAGTCTTACAAATGACGCCACGTTGTGTTTCAATCATGCACCTCTGCATTTATCATAATCCATCATTCATGTGAGTAATTATGTTTTTCAACACAACCCATAATGTTGCTATGAAGAATATACTAGGGTTTTTCGGTCATTCAACCATACCTAGAGGTCTTCTCAAGAGTTGATAGAAAGCTTGCTTTGCTTTTGTAGTTGAGGTCTAGTTAGTATAGCCCTTAGCATATCAGAATCCTATCACTAATCAATAAATTAAAAAATCCTAATAAGGACTAGGGGAATATGAAAGCTACGAAGTAGGACCAGGTATCCTGAGGTGAAAAGAGTTATTCTTGCTTATCCCCCTATGCGGATGGTATGGGAAATGTTGGTAATTGGAAAAAGGACAAGTTTATTCCCTACCCAGAATCCCTTGCTTATGATAAAATGAGCAATATCCTAGAGTGATATCCCACATCAATCCTCAATATTGATACCCTAGATCGATATCATAGATTGATATCCCATATTGATATCATAGATCGATATCCTAAATCGATATCCCAAAAATAGTTTCCCAAAGTAAAATCCCCAAAGGAAGTTTCTGAAGAAAATTATCAAATGTAAATTCCAAAAATTCAAGTCAAATGAAGACAAATTGTACAAAGGAAGTTAAATCAGTATCAAATCCCTTGCTCAAAGAAAAAAAAAGAAAGTACAAAATAAATAGTGATTCTTATCACTATAGTACAAAAATAAATAGTGATTTTTATCACTATATATGAGCAAGTATCCCAAAAAATTGAAGAAAAGAAGGGAGTGAACTTGAATCCTTGGAATTTTTAGCACTATTGTACCTTATGCATGATGATATGTCTGATGCATTAGCACCTCACTTATGTATAGACCAATGTTTGAATGTGGAAGAGCTAGCTTCAGGTGTCCTGTATCGCCTAGTGGTCTAGTCCAACTAAAATCTAAACCTAGGATTGGATAAACATTTGAGGATCCCCTATCTTAGAAATGGGCTGAAAGAATCCCTCCTAACATCGGGGTATGCTTATGCTTTATCTTAATATATTCATTTGCACACACAGGGATAATGAACAGTTAGGGCCTATCCTAGCAAAAGCCTTACATTTCAGAAGTCTAGTTTGGTCAGTATACAACTTTTGATAAGTCTACTAGGGTGTTTGAGTCTCATGGAAAACCTCAAAAATTTCTCTAATAGCAACAAAATACCAAAGATCACAAACCATCAAAAATAAAAGTCATTCAATCATCAAATTGCAAAGTATCGAATCCGTGATACATCATTACATTGAGCACAATCAAGATATAGGATAGATACCGGATGGATATCATAAATGATATTTAGATGGCCACTGACTATATTATGCATATATTTCAAATTGCAAAAGGAATATAGAGTGACATATTATATCATTCACATCATACCGTTCATATCATTGCATTTCATATATGGGTGATTAATTGATTAAATTCTTGTAATGAGGATTTTCAATTACATTCATGATTTTTACACATTCTGTGGTGTCATCCATTAGATTGTTAAACACATATCACATTCATTCCTTATGTTTTAAGTGATTAAAGCATACAGGTTCATTTACATTAGATTACCATCATGTAAATAATGCATTACATACATTGCACCAGCATATCATGACATCATCATAAATTAAATGCATACAATAAAGCAAAATTAAATATGCATTTAAAAGTAAATATCACATCCATATGCATCCATCATAAATAGCACATCTAAGCATCTAGATCACTACATATCATCATCATCATAAATTAAAATAGCTATCTAGTGCATGTCATCCATACATCACATCATATAAACATAGCATCAATATGAACATCTGCATCCATGTGCATAACATAAACATAAAATCAAAAATAAACAAGTACACATAATGAGCCAAAATGATCAATCTCATATATATATATTTGTGTTGTGTGTGTGTGTGTGTGTGTGTGTGTGTGTGTGTCCAAAGAGTACATCAGGGGTATATCAAAAATGCCCATAGGCTACAACTATGTAGGTCCTCGACCTTACACTCAAAAATAGTACAATAAGTATCTCTAAGATCTGTACTAAGGGCCTATACCCCTAGTCTATGAGGCACCTCCATCACCTACACCATCCCTGTGAGTTCTCTATGAGCTAGCACCATGAGTGCTAGAAGACCTATGAGTCCTCTCGGTCCTGTGGGTCCTATGGCTAAAGTCGGTAGTAGACTACCTTGTCTCCCTAGGTCCTAGGATCGGCTCAGTGCCTTAGCTGTGTGTATCCTTTGGAACCTCCCCGACTATTAGCCTAATGTGGCCCTCTAACTGGGATATGTGAGCTACATGCATTGTATCTCCTCGTTACCCTCCTCCATGAGGGAATGAAGCATCTTGATCTCTGCCATGGGGTCATGACCTATGGTAGTAGAGAAGATGGTGTTTGGAGGTCCCATGATAGCCTAGGTAGAAGAGGGACCCCATCCTACCCTTAGTAGGTCCCTCTTTATATATGGAATCTTTGAGTTGATCTCTATGTAGCTATTGAGGTGTCTTCCTCTTATTGGTTCACCTCTAGTGGTGATAGATGTGTCCCTCTAAGGTATGAGTCCCAACCTAGCTCTAAGGTTAAAATGAGCTAGGTAACTACCCAACCTCACTATCAAGAGGTACCTCACCCTCCTCAACTGTGTCCTCCTCTACCTCAACCTGAGGAGCCTCCTCTATGGTGGCCTCTATGCCCTATCTACCCTCGGTACACTGGTGCATGTTGCACCCATCTAGATCAGCCTCTACTCTATCATCTATTCGATTAAGGGGCCCCTCTCCCTACCATTGTAGGAGTGACCACCAAGTGTCATACTTTGTGGTGGTGCTAGCCCTATCCATGCTCGACTCTTGGAAGTCATCAGCCTCATCCCCTAGCGATGTCGGTTGGACCCATGGTAGATCTCTCTCCAGTACTAGGCGCTTGTAGATAATAGGAAGCTCTAAAATATCTTGAACAAGACCAAACTAGTGTAGGACATGTGAGTAGTACTGATACTCATGAATCTCGACCTTATGATTGAGTAACCACCTATCCCTCCTCACCTGGTGTAGCCACTTGCTAGCCTCCTACCATGTGGGACAATCCATGTATGAGTGCCACTCTATGTCATCCACCTAGAGCTATGCAAATCTAGCAATATAATGGTCTAGGTCCCTAGCATGAGACCTACTCTGAAACCCCTCCTCCTCATGAGGCTAGCATGTCGCATAGCACTAGCATGTGGTAGGAATAGTAGTAATAATGAGTGGTAGGTCTATGGGTCGCTCGATCCGAATGTGCTACCAGCCCCAGATCTGAAGTAATAGGCTGCAGCTGATACCAACCCGACTCCTATGGGTAACCTGATATAACTCATGATATAGTTGAGCTAGAGTGCTCCCCTAAGCTAAGAGTAGTGGCTACTATGTAGAACTCTGAGTAACTCTCCTGACGATGGCCAGGAGGTTCTAGGGGATCCTCATGCCCGAGGAGTCTAGAAGCACAATCTGAATGACTAAGTGCATGAAGACGACCTCTCAGACTGAGAAGATGCCCTCCCCCTACCAATATCCAATATGGATGCCTCCATGGTCAATCTTGCCCTGGGCATCCTCACTACGATCACCAAATATGGCATCAAAGACAGCTCCCCTTCTACTGAATGGAGTGGAGGTGATGGGCTCCCCATCGATCGGGATCCTGAAGATCCGGTAGACATCCTCCAGTGTCACAGTCATTTCACCTATGGGTAGGTGAAATGTGTTGGTCTATGCATCCCAACATTGGGCCAATGTAGTCATGTATGTCGATCTACCCTGATCATGGGTAGATCAAGCATATATCCAAAGCCAACCGCATCGAACCACTCCCGCTCCTAGTCAGTGAGCTATCTATGGAGGGTGCGAAGGAGATCTAGCTCCCTGGCTCTAGAGGTCAATTTTTGAAAAGAAGCAATGCATAAGGAAAAAGGTGACTAAAAATAACTAAAAATAGTTAAAAAATGACCTAAAAAAAAAATCTAAAAAATTGCTAAAAATACAAAAACATGCAAAAAATGATAAAATTAAAAAAAAAATGCATTTCAGAAGTGCAATAAATGGCATTAATTGAAAAAAAAAAAAAAAATTGAATTTTTTTCAAAAGTTTTGGAATCATGGGTCAAATCTGCGGTCCGCATGATGGTCAAAATTTTACCATTGGGATTTGAATCCCACCATGGCTGATAGTCATGGTCCCCAATCTGATAATTGGGAGTCACGTCTACCAACTACGGTCTAGGAATGTAACCCTATAAGGGTCACTTCCTAGCCTGGCACCCAAAAAATTAAATCCTTAATCTAGCCTAAACTAATGTGAGGTTCTTTACCAATAGTTTAGTGAAGTTAATTGGACCCATTACTTAATGTGGTTCATTTTTAAGTTGGTAAGGAGTGTGAGGACTCGGTTTCGAGTTACCTTTCCCACATCGATGCCTCTGCTGGATGAAGGTTGCATAGGGTCTACCATCGGGATGTGTGTGAGGTCGTAGGTAGTTGTTTTAGTAGCGTTTCACATCAATTTTGCTTCCTCACCTCTCAGAGCTCTCCAGTTGCAATCACTTTCAAGGAATAATAATGAAATTTTCAAATGGGAAAAATTTATATACTTTTCTTAATTTTGACGGACCGCATCTGACAATCGCTGTCCTAGAATTAGAGTTTGTCGATCGCAACTCTGAGCCACGGTTCCCAAATTTTTAAATTTCTAACTACTGCCCATGCACGCGGTTTGCAACTGGCATTAAATGCACCAAAATCCCATCGTGGGAAGGTTTTAAATGATAAATTAATGATTCCTAATGGATCAGAATCTCAATAAGAGCAATCAATTTAGCAAATTTGGTGATTTTCAAGCACCAAGATCAATTAAAAACTCAAAAAGTCAAAAAAAATTATTAAACAAGTCAAAAGCCAAATGCACCTCGTATTCAGTTATTTACCCTAGACACTTGGCGGTTGCAGTGACTGATGCTCCATGCAATCCGACGAGATGAGTAAATAACCATAAGGACATTTGGGGTAAAATTGTCATCGTTGATTTGATATGCTTCTTTTCAATCCCGAAGAAGGCCTTCGAGGCTGGACCGCTCCACGGGAATGAGGCATTTCATGTCATTTCTCCTATGACATATTTTCAGCAGATCATCGACAAATTGATTCAACATAAATCTAATTGGCATTGTATTATTTTGATTCCCTAAGAAGGCTATTGCAGCCCGACCGCTCCATGGGATAGAAATGTGCAATTACTATTAACAGTTGCAATCATAAGCTGAACTAAGCCTAGCCAAGTAATTAAATGCTAAATTCTAAGTTTGTTCAGATCATTCATAGTGGTCAAGCGACCTCGTCGCTTCATTCAATTGTCATTACCCTCATCGACTCATCGCTTGAGGGGGTAGTCATACTTTCATAATCATAATCAAAATCAGTAGAAGATCCCTTAATCGTAGATCCCTTGATCTTGTCAAAATTGTGTTCGTCCTTGCGAATCATTGTCAACAACTATCATAAGCTTACCCCTTTGCTTGGGGAAAATAGCATATATGATAGTTTGTTTGTAGCTCTCCTCCTTTCGGTTATATAGGCCTAACTCCTATTGTAGCACCAAAGCTACCCAAATGCCTGATGATGAGTGCAAACCCTTTCAAATTTAAGCCTTTCACCGAGTTGGAAGCAATGATTCTAGGATGCATGTCCTTTTGCAAGACTTAGGGCATCTAATGTTGATCAGATCAATGATCATCATGCAACCTTCGACATCATTTTAGGTGGTGTATTTTTGCTCACGCGTTGTTCGATCTCACAACGCATCTCAAAAGGGGCATCTGTAGACACCTAAAATGCATCATGTCGATGGCGACTACTCATATGGGACATGCTACAAGACCATATGGAAGATCTTGGATAGACTCCAAGATAGAGCAGTGGTTTTAACCACTCAATTTGGGCTCCTTGGCCTAATCAGCTCAAACCATTGTTGAGACCTACGGTCTACATTCTGAACCACTATTGACACCCATGGTTCACAGTCTAGGCCACAGCTATCACCCATGGTCTAGAACTGAAGTTCAGTTGGCCTTCATCCGAGCCAAATCGGTTTGAACGACCATTTGTTCTAGAAGAAGGTAGTTGAAGGATGAAAGATTCCAGAGGCTTCCAATCCAACTGTCCCAACCACCTCTTCTTGATCTTGGCTTCTCCATGAAGCCACCCCTAGCCCTTGGGTAATCCTATAAGTACCCCTTCAAATTAGGGCAAAATATGAAGAGAAAGTGTGCATTGGAGATTAGAGCAACGAAGCCCTATCAGATTGTAGACTCACCTGAGTGTACTGAGAGAGTTTTGTTGCCATTCACTTGCCAATTCATCAAGCATCATGTCAATTTGTGCCATGGATGCCCTAAGGAGCTAGAACACCAAGAAACACAAATTCGGGCAAACGGAGGCCCAATTGTGCAATTCAACCACCAAACCAGTCAGAGGACATCAAGGCGACCCTTGATCATCAATTTGACAAGGAGGATCAAGCCCACAACCTTGGATTTGGAGGGCAAAGCTACTTTGTTGCTCACCATGACTGACAACCATGGTGTACAGTGCAGACCGCTCATTTGAGCCACGGTTTGCAATCGGTGAAAGATCTCCTTACTGTTCTTTTTGCATTGTATTTCACTAGGTTAGATTAAGCATCTTAGTGGTTTATTTAGCATTTTAGAGACTCTAACTGATAGAATTAGGGTTTTCATTAAGTTTACTTCATTATGGCAAGTAGGACATAATTAGCTCATTTTCATGTTATCATGCTTCATTTCATGCAATCAATCCACTAGATAGATAGCTGTACTTTCTAGTTATATGTTTCAATTAATATTTTCAAGTATTGCATAGGCTTAACATGCTTTATTCATTTTCTTGATTTCATTAGTGTTATGGCATCTTTATGTTCATATTCTTTAAAGGGCCTCATCATGAGAGGCTGCCTATGCTATTAATGCTTTTATGTTGTTTCTTGACCGTAGGAAAGCAGATTCAAAGGAGATTCAACCATCCAATTCCTTCCTCAATGCGAAGAAGAGGGTCAACTCCACCCTAGAGCAGTTCGTGTCACCCCGAAGGGCCTAAAACTCACATTTACCCTTGAGAGGGAACATTTGCTTTTTCCTACTGTAATAAGAGTATCAAAATGGTATCCCTAAGAGGGACGTAATTGTAACCGGAATTGGCTTCTTTATAATGGAATAAAAGTGTTTTTCTTCTTCCCATTTGTTGTCAATTTTGCATGCATCTATTTTGTTTCTCTTATTTCATTTTACGTAGTAGGAAGCATAGGTGTGAGGCCATTTTGGTGGTCACAAAAGGCAATCACGGTGAAACTCTACATTTTTAGCCTCTGATTTCTAATTTTTTTGTATTTTTGGATATTAGGTGTAAACCATCATTGATAGTTGCAGTTTCATTGTTTACCCATGGCTTCAAGATGTGGTCTACAGTAGAAACCATGTGACAGAGCTACGGTTTACAAAAGACATAGCAGATAGTAGGGAGTCAAAGATTTATCAGATGAGGATCAGAGGTAGGTCCCATTTTTAACCCCTATTTCTATTTTTACTGCCTATGTTTTTCTAGTTTGCGTGAAAAGGAAATTTAAGTAGGACACATAAAAGAAAAGGAAAATAAAGTAGGTCCTAGGATGTCCATTATTTTTTACATTTTAGCTAGGTTTTGCTAGGAACAGGGGACCTCTGAGTGCAGTCCACCCTAGAATCCAGCATGATATATTAAATTATGTGTTGGTTTGCATGTCTAAAGCCCAATCAGTGGCCATTTATATCATAAAGTGCATTTTCAAAAAGAGCATGTGATGAGGTTTAATAGACTTTAGGTTTAATATTTATTTATTTTTCCTAAAGTCTTGTATTTGCCGACATTTTATTGTCGACAGCTTTGTAATGTCGGCAGTTGCCGACATTCCTTGTTTTCATTTGTCGGCAGCTTCTTATCTACTCCTGTCGACTTTCTTTGTTTTAGTTGGCTATTTAAGCCTGTAAATAAAATAAAAGTATAGCTTGGCTAATACCACATCAGATTGGTATCAGAGCTGTTGGAAATCGTGAAGGTTTTGGGTCATTTCCGACCTCATTTGATTGTCCTGTTTGAAGCTCTATTCTCCTGTTGCAAAATTGCTGCGTAGTTGCTGTTCTAATCAGCAAATTTGTAGTATATTATTGCACTCTGTTGTCTTGTTTTCGTCAACAATTTTTGTCTGTAGGACCATGATTTTTGGCCTTCGTGCCCGTGAAATGAGTTGCTGTTTTGGCTGGCGATAGCTGCGCACGAGTGGATCTGGAAAATTCTGCCTTCTTGCGATTGCCCTCTGCTGGCAAATTTCAGCCGCGTTTTTGCTGGATTTCGACCTAAAATTGCAATTTCATACCCGACTGCTTGATGTTTACAGACTGCTTACGAATCTGAATTGAAGGCATTTAGTGTCTTCGTTGTCAGTGTTTTCTCATTGCGATTGCATCTGCACCATCGCAGACGAAACATTCTGCCTTCGCGTTCGTCTTCTGGTGTTTGTGTTGGCTTCACAGCCTTTCCTTCCTGAGCTTGAACTTCAAGCAGCAGGGACAGCTCGATTGGGTTCGCAATAACTATCTCCTTCATAACTACTGCGTTGATCTTCCCCGTTTCAACTATTCGCTTCCTGCTGGATGCAAGCCGAAGAACTAGATTAGCATTGTCCTTTTTCATTGTTGTTCTGATTGGCAATTATTTCCTTGCATTGTCACGCATTTCATTTTATTGTCAGTGTTTCTATTACGTTCTTCCAAAATAAGCATCGACTTAATTTAGGCGGTGTTTTAAATTTATTTTGGATTGATAATTTTATGGAAACCTGTAACGATTAATTTCGGAAAGAGGAGGAGATATTGGCGTGAATAAAAATTGAATATCATTTTATTAAAAAAAAAAAACCTGTTGCCGATTCCGTGACCCTGTTCCGGCGGCGAATTTCCAGCACGCAGCAGCAAGACGCGTACGACGACGCGGCGACAGTTGTCCCTTTGCTGCCCTGTTCCTCTTCTGCAAATGAATTACAGATCCGGATTCGACGACGTGTTTCCTGTCGGTAGACTCTGCCTAAATCAACTGTGATGAGTCGAGGGGTCGAGCATGTCACGACCCCGTGAGGGACTGTTTAGATTTTCTTCTATTGTGTCGGGCCAAATAAACAGTAGGCGGCAATTTCTTGACATGCGGGCCAGCTGTTTAGAGCTGTGAAGGAGACGACGGACTGCTGTTTCAGCTCTAATTCCATGCCGGTTGACGTTGTTTTCGGAGGAGGAGGTTCCCACCACGTGGAGGACGTGCATCGTGTCGCGTTCTGTCTTCTCCTAGTTGTCACGCCGGCAGCATACGCAAGGCGGTCATGGTGGTATTTTTTGATTTGTTTTGGCGGTCCTAATTGCCATTAAACTTTTGTGAGGTCATCTTTTATTATTCACACTTTTCTAAGAAAAGAAAAGAAAAGAAAAAAGTAAAGTAATTTTATTTTGATTTAAAATCATTCTTTTTGTTCCATTGTAAAATTGCATATCATTTTGCAATTATTATTGGCAATTACTTTTCTATCGACCTCTTATAACCACTTTTTGCTACCATCCTTGCTGGCGCATACTCAGGCCCAAATGGCTGCCGAGTTGGCTGACAAAATGGCTCAACTCACACAACTTGTGAGTGTTTTGGCCGATAAAGTCACCACTCAAGACATTCAACCCCATTGTGATGTTGCCAACTATGACGGTTCACGGGATCCGGAGGTTCTTAACAGCTGGATTCTTGACATGGATAGTTGGTTCGAGTATACCAAATTGGAGAAGGTCCAACGAGTTGCTTTTGCCAAACTTAAATTGACGGGCCTTGCTAAGATCCTTGTCACAGATCACCATCAAACTCAGAATCCCATTGATACATGGGATGAATTGCAACGCGTTTTGAAGAGTAGTTTTTACCCTTCAAATTATGTCGAAGACCTTGAAATCAAATGGCTACGTCTTCGACAAACTGCTCACATGAGTGTTCATGATTATGTGTTGCAATTTAACAAATTGAGAATTCTGAATTCTATGCAGGATACTGCAATTCAACTTGTTACCAAGTTTAAAAGTGGACTGCAGGAACCACTTTATCGCAAGTTGAAATACAAAACTATCTTGAGCATTGATATGGCTTTCAATCAAGCCATTCTTGCGGAGGAGGAATTACGAGATTCATCGCGCGGGGCTCGCTCTTCGTCATCGGGAGGAAATTCAAAGGCTTCAAATCAGCAATCCAAGGCGGCTAAGTCTTCTTCTTCTTCTTCTTCTCCTACTCATTCTTCTTCTTCCTCTTCTTCTTCTAAAAAATCTTCCAAATCTTCTCGTGGAATGTACATATTGTAAGAAGAAGGGCCATCAAAAGCATCAATGTTTTAAGTTGAAAATTTTGAAAAAGAAGTCCCTAGTTGTAAAGCCTTCCAATGAGGAACCTCAAGAAGGTCCCATTGAGGCTACAGGGGAAAGAAAGACTTACAAAGAGTTGGCTGGGTTGAACAAATTGACCCTCATGAACACTTCACTAGGGGATCGAGAGAACTTGTTTGTGACCACGGTCCACCTTGATGCATCTTTTGTAGTTGATTGTATCATCGATAGCGGCTCGCAGAAGAATCTAATTGCGAGGTCTGTTGTCGACAAATTGAAGCTGCCCATGAAACCCCATCCTCATCCGTATCCTTTAGGGTGGAAGGATAATGGGATTTCATCGGACATCACACACACTTGCACTATGAATTTTGCTTTCAGTCCCTCTTTTGTTGACACAGTTGTGTGTGATGTTACTCCAATGGATTGTTGTGGTTTATTGCTTGGAAGACCCTATCAATATGATAGGAGGTCTATTCATGATGGGTTTAAAAACACATACACCTTGCACAAAGATGATAAAGCCTACATAATCAGAAGCACTCAGCAAACTCCTCAAAATCTAATGCTAAGTTGTAGACAAGCACGTAAGGCTGTAAATCAAGCAAGGGAATTGGCACTCATCTTCATCAGACCACATAATGAAAATAAGCAAGCATCCAAGCCAATACAAGACAAGCATGCTTCAGTTAATTCTTTGTTGCAATCATATTCAGGTGTGTTTCAAGAACCCACAAGTCTTCCACCTCAAAGAACAATTAATCATTCTATTGAAATTGTACCTACTGCTTCACTTCCTAATGCTCCAATGTATAGACAATCAATAGTGCAAATGGAGGAAATTAAAAGACAAATTCAAGACTTATTGTCTAAAGGTTTCATTAAACCTAGCACTTCTCCATGTGCTTCACCTATTTTGCTTGTATTGAAGAAAGATGGCACTTGGAGACTATGCATTGATTTTCGAGCATTAAATAAGATCACCATCAAAAATCGTTATCCACTTCCACGAATTGATGATCTCTTGGATCAGCTCCAAGGAGCTAAGTTCTTTTCCAAGATCGATCTCAAAAGTGGATACCATCAAGTCAGGATTGAGGCAGAGGACACTTGGAAGACAACATTCAAGACTAAGATGGGACTCTTTGAGTGGCTTGTCATGCCCTTTGGTCTTACGAATGCTCCAACCACATTCATGCGGCTAATGAATGAAGTGTTTCGTGATTGTTTGGACAAATTTGTAATTATTTATTTGGATGACATCCTTGTATTCTCTTCCTCTTGGAAAAGTCATCTTGAGCATTTGGAATATGTTCTTCAAACTCTTCAGAAGAATCAATTGTATGCCAATCTTTCCAAATGTTCTTTTGGGCAAACTTCCATTGCCTATTTGGGATTTGTAATCAATGAAAAAGGCGTTCAAGTGGATCCTACCAAAATTGAAGTCATTGTCAAATGGCCAACTCCTACTTCTGTCACAGAGTTGAGGAGTTTTCTTGGACTTGCTAATTTCTATCGCAAGTTCATTGCAGGATACTCCACTATCGCTGCTCCTCTTCATTTTGTAACCAAGATCAAGATCCAGTTTCAGTGGACACAGGACCAGCAGAAGGCCTTTGACACTTTGAAACGAAAATTGTGTAGTGCACCTGTCCTTGCGTTGCCTGATCTTGCACAACCTTTTGAGATTGAGACAGATGCTTCACAATATGCACTTGGTGCCGTGCTTAAGCAGAATGGCCATCCAGTGGCCTATCATTCTGAAACGTTTTCGGAGGCAAAGAGGAATTATTCCACTTATGATAAGGAGTTGTATGCATTGGTGCAGGCCATCAAATACTGGAGACATTACCTTCTGGGTAAAGAGACTATAGTTCATACTGATCACATGCCCCTTAAGTTTCTTCAATCTCAGTCCAAAATTGAAGAAGCTCGACACATGAAGTGGGCATCCTATTTGTAGCAGTTCCATTTGGTGATCAAATACAAGAAAGGACAAAATAATGCAAGTGGCAGATTGTTTGAGTCGACCTCCATCGGCTCGTGCCTTGACTGTAGTGACTATGTCTCATGTTGGTTTTCAGACTTGGCCTTCTCAGTATTCATCAGATCCTGATTTTGCCAAAGTTATTCAACAACTTTCTCATCCTTCTTCTTCCAACTTGAGAGGTCTTCAAGACTTTCACATGCAGGATGGAATGTTGTATAAGTTGGATAAACTTTGTGTTCCTCATGAGCATAGAGAGTCTCTTTTGAAGGAGGCTCATTCTACACTTTATGGCGGACACTTTGGCAAGCAGAAAACTCTTCATCATCTTCAGAGGTTCTTCTTTTGGCCCCATATGCAGAGAGATGTCCTTCACTTCTTGCGACAATGTGCCGTTTGCAACCGTTCTAAATCCACCAACAGGAAATTGGGTATGAGCATGCCTTTGCCCATTCCTTCTCGTCCTTGGGAAAGCATTTCCATGGACTTGTTGAGCGGTTTCCCAATGACAGTCCGACAACATGATTGTGTCTTCGTCATTGTGGATAGATTCAGCAAGATGGCCAAATTCATTCCATGTCGTAAGACGAGTACTGCTCAGGACTTGGCTCAGCTCTTCTTTGAGACAGTGTGGCGCTCCTTTGGTCTTCCTACCAGCATTGTTTCTGATCGTGACTCACGATTTGTGGGTCACTTTTGGCGATCCCTTTGGAAGATCTTAGGTGTTTCACTTAACTTCTCTACTGCCTATCATCCACAATCCGATGGGCAGATAGAGGTAGTTAATCGTACGCTTGTGCAGAGTTTGAGGATTTATCATCATTCCACTCCAGCCAAGTGGGATTTAAGCCTCACTCACATTGAGCATGCATACAATAGAGTTGTTCATAGTTCTACAGGGCACTCTCCTTTTGAGGTTTGTTTCGGTTTTCAGCCGTTGGCTCCTTATGAGTTGCCTTTGTCCTTGCCCTCACCAGCTACTATGCATATTCAAAAGGAGCAAGACAAGGCGAACTCTTTCATCCAACATCTGCAGAGCCTTCAGTCCAAAGTAGTTTAGATTCTTTAGAAGACTCAGCAAAAACAACGACAACAGATGGACCGACATCGTATTCCTCATCACTTTCAAGTGGGTGATAAAGTATGGTTTTACCTCGACAGGCGACGATTTGTGGATAAGACCCATAGCAAAATCAAACCTTTACGCTATGGTCCTTATACCATTGTTCAAAAGATTTCAGAGAATGCCTTTCGTCTGGATCTTCCAGCTCATCTAGGCATTCATGATGTCGTCAATGTTGATCTTCTTAAGCCGTACTATGATTCCACCTTGGAATCTGATCCAGCTATCAGTCATCCGGTTGATGTGGTTCCTGATGCACAGCTTTCGCTTTCTGAAGATACACTTTTTGATACAAAGACTCGACAAACTCGCCAGGGTACTTCTACTTCATATCTGGTGGCCCGTCGTGGCCAGTTTCCACACCAAGCTCGCTGGATTTCTGCTCACCTCATGTCCCGGGATTTTCCCGCTTTGTTACAAGCATTGGAGTCCAATGCTTTTGTTGATGGGACGAGTGATGAGGTTTAATAGACTTTAGGTTTAATATTTATTTATTTTTCCTAAAGTCTTGTATTTGCCGACATTTTATTGTCGGCAGCTTTGTAATGTCAATAGTTGTCGACATTCCTTGTTTTCATTTGTCGGTAGCTTCTTATCTACTCCTATCGACTTTCTTTGTTTTAGTTGGCTATTTAAGCCTGTAAATAAAATAAAAGTATAGCTTGGCTAATACCACATCAACATGTAGTATGTAGCTTGCATTTTATGATATTGAAATGTTATTTTACTACATACCACATAGGAAATGAGCATGAATGTTGTATGATGCATTTTATTTCTATGCAAAAATTAAAATGAACCACACACACCATGTTTCAAGTAAACACTAGTGAGTTGGAAATGACATCAAACCACTAGTAGGATTTTAGCTACAGTGGAGGTGATTTCTATCTATTGGACCAAATCCCACGTACCTTATGTTCTATACCAATACCGGATACAAGAACCTTTCATAGCC
This sequence comes from Wollemia nobilis, assembly GCA_028583015.1. Classification (NCBI taxonomy): domain Eukaryota; kingdom Viridiplantae; phylum Streptophyta; class Pinopsida; order Araucariales; family Araucariaceae; genus Wollemia; species Wollemia nobilis. The sequence continues at coordinate 10,372,002 of JAQPPZ010016879.1, read as the reverse complement.
TAGAAAATTTACATGTACTTCTCTTCGAAGGGTATGACGCTGACTGGGTGAAAATGGGTGAGGATTCGGGAGGACCTGTGCTCCCTGACCGTGTGTGGGCTTCATTACCACACATTATAGGTTGGATTACGTGGCCTGGAGTTCATAGCCAGGCTATTGAGCTATGAGTATACAGGTGAAAGCTAATTAAACTGAGATTATCATCCAACAATATTTCAAACACGATAAGAGTTTCTATACTAATGCAACAAATCTTGAAACATCAAAAAGTTTAATCTCCTTATGTTCTTGCAATTAGTGAAAGATCTCCTTACTGTTCTTTTTGCATTGTATTTCACTAGATTATATTAAGCATCTTAGTGGTTTATTTAGCATTTTAGAGACTCTAACTAATAGAATTAGGGTTTTCATTAAGTTTACTTCAGTATGGCAAATATGACATAATTAGCTTATTTTCATGTTATCATGCTTTATTTCATGCAATCAATCCACTAGATAGATAGTTGTACTTTCTAGTTATATGTTTCAATTAATCTTTTCAAGTATTACATAAGCTTAACATGCTTTATTTGTTTTCTTGATTTTATTAGTGTTATAACATACTTATGTTCATATTCCTTAAATGGCCTCATCATTAGAGGTTGCCTATGCTTTTAATGCTTTTATGTTGTTTATTGACCACAAGAAGTAAATTCAAAGGAGATTCAACCATCCAATTCCTTCCTCAACATGGAGAAGAGGGTCAACTCCACCCTTGATGAGGTTTAATAGACTTTAGATTTAATATTTATTTATTTTTCCTAAAGTCTTGTATTTGCCGACATTTTATTGTCGACAGCTTTGTAATGTCGATAGTTGTCGACATTCCTTGTTTTCATTTGTCGACAGCTTCTTATCTACTCCTGCCGACTTTCTTTGTTTTAGTTGGCTATTTAAGCCTATAAATAAAATAAAAGTACAACTTGGCTAATACCACATCAACCCTAGAGAAGTTTGTGTCACCCCAAAGGGCCTAAAAATCACATTTACCCTTGAGAGGGAACATTTGCTTTTTACTACTGTAATAAAAGTATCAAAATGGTATCCCTAAGAGGGACGTAATTGTAACTGGTATTGGCTTATTTACAATGGAATAAAAGTGTCTTTCTTTTTCCCATTTGTTTTCATTTTTGTATGCATCTACTTTGTTTATCTTATTTAATTTTATACAGTAGGAAGCATAGGTGTGAGGCCGTTTTGATGGTCACATAAGGTGATCATGGCAGAACTCTACATTTTAAGCCTCTAATTTCTAACCTTTTTGTGTTTTTGGATATCAGGTGCAAACCGTAGGTAACAGTTGTGGTCCCATTGTTGGCCCGCGACTTCAAGACACGGTCTATAGTAGCAACCGCATGACAAAGCTATGGTTTACAGCAAGCACACTAGACAATAGGGAGTCAAATATTTATCAGATGAGAATCAAAGGTAGGTCCCATTTTAACCCATGTTTCTATTTTTACTGCCTATGTTTTTCCAGTTTGCATGAAAAGGAAATTTAAGTAGGACACATAAAAGAAAAGGAAAATAAATTAGGTCCTAGGATGTCCATTCTTTTTATGTTTTAGCTAGGCACTACTAGGAATAGCGAACCTCTGAGTGCAGTCCACCATAGAATCCAGCATGCTAGATTAAATTGTGTGTTGGTTTGCATATCTAAGGCCCAATAAGTGGCCATTTATATCATAAAGTGCATTTTCAAAAAGAGCATGTAGTATGTAGCTTGCATTTTTTGAATTTGAAAAGTTCTTTTGCTGAATACCACGTAGAAAATGAGCATGAATGTTGTATGATGCATTTTCTTTGCATGCAAAAATTAAAATGAACCACACACACCATATTTCAATTAAATTCTAGTGATTTGGAAGTGACATCCAACCACTAGTAGGGTTTCAACTACGGTGGAGGTGATTTCCATCCGTTGGCCCAAATCCCACGTACCTTATGTTCTAGACGAATACTAGATCCAAGAACCTTTAGTAGCCTAGAAAATTTGTATATACTTCTCTTCGGAGGGTATGACTCTGACTGGGTGAAAATGGGTGAGGATCTAGGAGGACCTGTGCTCCCTGACCATGTGTGGGTTTCATTACCACACATTATAGGTTGGATTATGTGGCCTGGAGTTCATAGCCAGGTTGTCAAGCTACGAGTATACAGGTTAAAGCCAATTAAACTGATATTATCATCCAACAAGATTTCAAATATGATAAGAGTTTCTATACTAATGCAACAACTCTTGAAACAACATCAAACAGTTTAATCTCCTTATGTTCTTGCAATCTATGAAAGATATCCTTATTGTTCTTTTTGCATTGTATTTCACTAGATTAGATTAAGCATCTTAGTGGTTTATTTAGCATTTTAAATACTCTGACTAATAGAATTAGGATTTTCATTAAGTTTAATTCATTATGGAAAATAGGACGTAATTAGCTTATTTTCATGTTATCATGATTCATTTCATGCAATCAATCCACTAGATAGATAATTGTACTTTATAGTTATATATTTCAATTAATATTTTCAAGTATTACATAAGCCTAACATGCCTTTTTCATTTTCTTGATTTTATTAGTGTTATAGCATCTTTATGTTCATATTCCTTAAAGCGCCTCATCATTAGAGGTTGCCTATGCTTATAATGCTTTTATGTTGTTTATTGACCGCAGAAAGCAGATTCAAAGGAGATTCAACCATCCAATTCCTTCCTCAACATGGAGAAGAGGGTCAACTGCACCCTAGAGTAGTTTGTGTCACCCCGAAGGGCCTAAAGCTCATATTTACCCTTGAGAGGGAACATTTGATTTTTTCTACTATAATAAGAGTATCAAAATGGTATCCCTAAGAGGGACGTAATTGTAACCGGAATTGGCTTCTTTACAATGGAATAAAAGTGTCTTTCTTCTTCCCATTTGTTGTCAATTTTGCATGCATCTACTTTTTTCCTCTTATTTCATTTTACATAGTAGGAAGGATAGGTGTGAGACCATTTTGGTGGTCATAGAAGGCGGTCATGGTGGAAATTCACATTTTTAGCCTCTGATTTCTAACCTTTTGTGTTTTTGGATATCAGGTGCAAACCATGGTTGACAGCTACGTTATCATTGTTGGCCTATGGCTTCAAGATGCGGTCTACTGTAGTAACCATGCAACAAAGCTATGATTTATAGTAGACACAACAAACAATAGGGAGTCAAAGCTTTATCATAGGAGGATCAAAGGCAGGCCCCATTTTTAACCCATGTTTCTATTTTTACTGCCTATGTTTTTCCAGTTTGCGTGAAAAGGAAACTTAAGTAGGACACAAAAGAAAATGAAAATAAATTAGGTCATAGGATGTCCATTCTTTTTACATTTTAGCTAGGTGCTTCTAGGAATAGCGGATCTCTGAGTGCAGTCCGCCCTAGAATCCAGCATGCTAGATTAAATTGTGTGTTGGTTTACATGTCTAAGGCCCAATAAGTGGTCATTTATATTGTAAAGTGCATTGTTGAAAAGAGTATGTAGTATTTAGCTTGCATTTTCTGAATTTGAAAAGTACTTTTGTTGCATACCACATAGGAAATGAGCATGAATGTTGTATGATGCATTTTATTTCCATGCAACAATTAAAATGAACTACATACACCATGTTTCAATTAAACGCTAGTGATTTGGAAGTGAAATCCAACCACTAGTAGGTTTTCAGCTACGGTGGAGGTGATTTCCATCCGTTGGCCCAAATCCCACATATTTTATGTTCTAGACCAATACCAGATCCAATAATATTTTGTAGCCTGGAAAATTTGCATGTACTTCTCTTAGGAGGGTATAATGCTAACTAGGTGAAAATGGATGAGGATATGGGAGGACCTGTGCTCCCTGATCGTGTGTGGGCTTCATTACCACACATTATAGGTTGGATTACGTAGCCTAGAGTTCATAGCCAGGTTGTCAAGCTATGAGTATATAGGTAAAAGCTAATTAAACTAAGATTATCATCCAACAAGCTTTCAAACATGATAAGAGTTTCTATACTGATGCAAAAAAACTTGAAAAAACATCAAATAGTTTAATCTCCTTATGTTCTTGCAATTGATTAAATATCTCCTTATTGTTATTTTTGCATTGTATTTCACTATATTAGATTAAGCATATTAGTGGTTTATTTAGCATTTTAGAGACTATGACTGATAGAATTAGGGTTTTCATTAATTTTACTTCATTATGGAAAATAGGACATAATTAGATTATTTTCATGTTATCATGATTCATTTCATGCAATCAATCTACTAGATAGATAGTTGTACTTTCTAGTTATATTTTTCAATTAATCTTTTCAAGTATTACATAAGATTAACATGCTTTATTTGTTTTCTTGATTTTATTAGTGTTATAGCATATTTATGTTCATATTCCTTAAAGGGCCTCATAATTAGAGGCTACCTATGATTTTAATGCTTTTATGTTATTTATTGACCGCAAGAAGTAAATTCAAAGGAGATTCAACCATCCAATTCTTTCCTCAACACGGAGAAGAGGGTCAACTCCACACTAGAGTAGTTCGTGTCACCCCGAAGGGCATAAAAATCACATTTACCCTTGAGAGGGAACATTTGCTTTTTCCTACTGTAATAAGAGTATCAAAATGGTATCCCTAAGAGGGACATAATTGTAACCGGAATTGGCTTCTTTACAATGGAATAAAAGTGTTTTTCTTCTTCCCATTTGTTATCAATTTCACATGCATCTACTTTGTTTCTCTTATTTCATTTTACGTAGTAGGAAGCATAGGTGTGAGGCCATTTTTGTGGTCACAAATTATTATTTTTGAAGTGCAAAGCATTCTCCTTGAAAAGAGCAAGTGAGCAAGTTTTAAAAACATTAAAGGAGGGAAAGGTTAAATAATTTTAATTAAAATATTTTAACCTTTTGGTTAAAATTTTAATTCAAATTATTCTTGGTGCCAAAGTTTTTTTTGATAGATGGTGGCAAATCGAATAATGGCTGACATATCCACATTTACAATTTTACATATAAAGAGGGGTAAATTATTTTCCCAAAGTCTAAGGTATTCGTCGATCAAAATTGAGCATAAGACATACTTCGTGCGAGCGCTTCGAGGGAGGAATCTTCGTGCTATTCAAAAAATATGGAGTGTATGTTGAAATAAATGTGGGCACAAAAACCTTACACCACCCACTGGGTAGTGCAGACGACAGACAAGGCAGAGTTAAGGCATTTGCGAAGGCTAGGTCATGGGTTCAAGTCACGATCATGTTTTTGCAAGGAAGGAAGAAGAGGTTTTTGAATTCGATGTTTTAGGCATGGAAGACAAGGAATAAAGGGACATCATGTGCCCTTGGTCCCAAGTGGGTGTGTAGCCCACGCGGCTAGCCTAGCATTTGCTAGGGCGTAGCACTGGTAGTGAATTTTCAAGTTCAAATTCGTGTAGAGGCAGTTTGTGTGGTGCACAAACATTTTTGGTGCATGGTCTAAGGTATGAAAAATTAATTTAATTTTTGCAAGGCCTATGTTATATTAAAATGTGTTTTGAGGCATACATGTTATTAAGTGGGCAGTTTTTGAAGTAGGGATATATAAGGATTAAAATAGTTTTTTTTCTTTGTTGTATTGGAAATAAATTAGAGAGTGAAGTTAAAAGGTGAAAAAGAAATTTGTTTTGATATTTCTTTATAAAAGAAGAGAAGAATAATTTTTCAATTATTAGGGATATTTTGAAGTGGTAATTATTTTTCTGTTAATGTATTAAGATCTAGATGGAGTGATAAGGTGTATTTGTGACATCTAACTATAGACCAAAAATGGCCACATACATAGCAAAATTTGACTAAGTGATAATGTTGTTATTCCTCTCCAGAATTAGGTTGATGGTATGATTTCAATGGGAAATATCTCAACTTGAAGCTTTGTGCATATTCTGGAAAATTCCATTTCGATTTCGAAATAATAATGGATTTCAAATACGCAAAAGTTTGTAAGAGATCGTGATGTTAGCAATAAAAAGTGCAGATTTGGTTCTTGTCGTATGTCCAATTTCAAAAAGTCTTTTTGCTTCCCACTTCGAAAGAGCCTTCTTGCTTTCTGCTCTAGATTGATGAAAGTTCCAAAATCTGCAAAAGTTTATAAGAGATGATGATGTCAGTGGAAGAAATGTGTGGATTTGTAATCTAGGAAATGAACAAGGATTCTCTTCCCAAAATGTAGATAAAGCAGAAGGGGAAAATAATCTAAGTGTTTTACTCCAGGACCCAATTTGCATTGTCTCTAAATTCTGCAAAACTCATGAGGAGATGATGATGTCAACGATGAAAAGATGTGGATTAACAAAGACAAAATGAAAGATAAAAGAGCCTAAAGCAAATTTAGGGTTTTGATGCTGCGGATCCAAATTAAATATTTTGATGCTGAGGAAAAGAACGGGATGGATTTTAGCTTATGTCGAACTTAATATAATTCATCTAAAATGGAGAATCAATGGTGGAGGTTGACCTATCATATTTTTGTTGTTCGAAATATTTTTACATTAGAACCATGGCATGTAGCTAGAATATGGAATGTCAAAGACTTTCAAGAAAAGCTAACCAGAAGTAGTTATAGATAGATGGTGTCAAGTTGTTCTCAAGAAATATCAATGGGACGCGTGATCTGGAAGATTCTAGACTTCAATTATTTTGGTCGACCATCAAGTTGCAGAGATCTTGAATGGCCATGGCGGATGTTCTTCCAGCAGATTTCCTGGAGTTTGAATGAACCAGCTAATGCCAGCTAATATTTTTCTGAGCTATTGTAACAAGATTGAATGTATTGTTTCTTGAATATTATAATATGAAAACTATAAAGAGAGATCGAACACTCGATTTAAAGGGTCAGCTCTAGTGTGTTTTCCTGTGCTACTATAAATATTTCTAAAGAACTAAATGCAAGAAGCAATACATTGATCTTCACATCAAGGCTGTGTTTCTGTGGTGGATGTTAGAGGTTTGGATTTCATAGTTGTATTTCTATAAATGCTTAGATGGTTAGTTTGTGTCGATCATGGATTACTAGCTGTAATGAGTAATTGAAATTTGTTGTGAAGCTTGTTCTTTGTTATTAGAAGGTGCATTTCTATAAAATTTGGGTTATGGTGAATTCTACTATTTGGATTATCATTTCCTAGATATTGAAATTGCTTACTATAACATTTCTATGTTATGTTTTAAATATATAAAACAAGTTATCTTGGGATAAAAGTTGATCTGGATGTATATATTTAATATGGTTTTTTGGAAGCTTTTTATGGTAATCCATTGGTGTTAACCTATCCGTCCACTGATATCTACATTTCTGTAACCTTACCCTTTTCTAACCCTAAACTCCAAGCCTAATTGAGCATAATTGTGTCAACAATATGCTAAGTTGACAAGGAACCAGCCTACTCTAGAGGTTGGATCTGAAACCCCTATTTTAGTCCATCCAACATTGAGTGCTAAGCTACAGCTATCAGGTGCAAACCTAAGTAGAAATTAGGAAGATAGATAGCCACAGTATCAAGAAAAATTGGTGCAATTCAGTGCCCAACAATTTTTGGCATGCCCGATGGGACAGTTCACAAGGAACACAAAACCCATATTAAGATTTAATATTATCTCTACCTGAAGTAATCAAGATTTGATGAATTATCTTGAACTTGTTAGTGAATAAAATAAAGTTCACCTGGTGACTCCTGGTTAGAAGACCCTAAAAATAATTGTAGATCAGTGCCCTTTCATGTATAATAGGTCCTTCAAGAGGACAACCCTGATTCTTTATTTCACAATGAGTTACCCCTGAAAAGGTCTACTATTATCAGAAGTTTGGATTGAGATTTTATTGAAGAAGAAGAGCTTTTGGAAGAAAATCTAGTAGCTCCCACAAGAATACCTGTAGCCAAAAACATAGCACACAATGTGGCCCCAAATGTGCCACTACAGAAGTACCCAAACTAGGAATCAAATGGGCCCCTTATTTTAGCCCAAATGGATGCCATGACTCAAGTTGTATCTAAGGCAACACCCACATATGATGGATTTGGAAAGACAACTTATGAGCACTGCCAAGATATCTTGAATCTGGCAACAATCCATAATATAAAAGAGGAAAATATTATTGTCATGATTCTAGCCCTGTCATTTTGTGGAAAGATATTACACTGGTTCAAAACCCTGGAAGATAAGTCTATTGATTCATGAAAGTCATAGGCTTAGCCATTCATAGAAGAATTTAATGAATCTACTGATCATTTTTCCCTGCTAAATAAGTTTACAGCTATGCAAAAAATATAGCAAGAAACTGTCTCTAATTTTAATTTGAGATTTAGCAGAACTTGGAAGAGAATTATCCCTAAAGCTAGACTAGCTACTTGTTTGGATTATATGTATTACATCCATGCCCTAGGATCAGAGCTAGGTTTATAGACACACTAATATATAATTGAAACCTTTCCCAAAGTCTATAATGTTGTCGTTCATGCTAAACATATCATGATCAATGTAGGAAGAATTCTCGCCAAGACTGTGTTGCCTTACAATTTAGAAAATAGTGGGAGCCATGACCAATCTACAAAAGCCTCTCACATGGATCCTACCTCTATACCATATTCATTTCCTAATATGAATCCTATTCCTAGATATAAAGTTTTGTCCTCCACACCTTATTTCCCCCCTCTTCCTTCCCAACCTTCTCAAGAATTGTCTGCTATCCTGGACATACAAAATACCATGAAAGCTCTGAGTAATAGAATGAATTCAATGGATAAGAGAGATCAAGAAAGGTCAAAACAGAGGAGATTTCCATATGTGAACAAAGATCAAAGGTTTGGTCCTAGAAATAGTGTCGGGGTTAGAGTGAATGCAACATATGAGGATCCGAAATGTTTTGTAGATTCCACCCTTGCAAATGTCTGGTTTTTAGTATGCAATGACCCCCATGATTCATAGTCTTGTGTGATGTATCAACACCATGTTCAACAAGCTATGGATCAAACTAAAATAAATCATAATGGAAGAGTTAATATGTTATAGCATCCTGATCAGATCATGGTTGGAAAAGACTTAGAGGAAGAAGGCCCAATTGTTGTTATGATGAAGTCCAGAAACAAATATTTACAAGTAGACCCTCAAAAAATGGGACAGTTCCAAGTCCCTTCCCAAAAGAAAGTTGATTTCCCCCCTCAAAATAGTGACATTTTTCCCATTCCCCGAGCTAAGGGAAAGGAGAAGACCGACAATTTCCCCAAGATTTTGAAGAGAGTAATGGAAGGATTAGGATGAAATCCAAGAATGAAGAGCAAGAAAGGCTTAGGTTCCCCTCTGTTATTAAAAGACAAAGGTTAGAGGTAACCCAACAATACAAAAGAAGGTATGGTGAGCCATACAGATAACTGGAAAGACTATCCCTAACCAAGTCTGAGTATAACATTATGAAAGAGATGAAAAATATTCCATCAAAAGCTAGCCTGTATGATACCCTTTTTATTCTGGGTAAAATTGACTTACTTAAAGCTTCCCTTAGTAAAAGTCCCCAGAGCAGATTCGCTACCACCATCCTCAGTATACCCTCATAAAAGAAAGAAATGACACCTATTATCCTAAAGAACAAACCTCACCATTTTATATATCCTTAAGAATGGAGGGATGGGTTGTCCAAAATTGCATGATTGATTCAAGAGCATCAACCATGATTATGCCTAAAATGGTGTGTGAAGAGATGGGGATGGAATATACCCAGTATTTTTTAGGAGTATTGCAACTAGATGGGAAACCTATAAATATGGTTAGAGTTATTAAAGATGTACTGATTAGGTTGCACAAAGCCCTTGAGGTGACAATAGTGTAAGAAATAGTGGTGGTGGATTTAGAACCCTATTTTGGATTATGTCTCTCAAGAGAATTTACTGCAAATCTTTGAGGATGTATGTATATGGATTATTATACCATGGTAATACCTTTCAAGGCAAATATGATAAGGATAACTCCTAAGAAACCAGTTGCTTATCATATTGAGAAAATTGAAGAAGATATGTGTAACCTTAATCCTGTGGAAGAATTTGAGCTAGTAGAAAACACTGAAGAACTAGATATTGAAGATGAGTTGCCTTGCAAAGAGTATTACAATCAATTTGGAACTGGTATGGGTACATACAGTATCACAAATGAATTGGAAAAGAAACTCCCAGCTATTTATAATAAATCCCTAAGAAATAATGAAACATGGGTTATGCACTTTGATGGCGCTAAATGCAAAAATTGTGTAGGGGCTGGTGTAGTTCAGCAATCATAGTCATAAGGGGTGAAGAATTTTTCTTATAGATTGACATGGTCATGCACCAATAACGCTACAGAATACAAGGCTTTTTGCCTTGGATTAATGCAAGCTGAAAGCATGGGCATCAATATTTTGAAAATATATGGTGATTCTGAGTTAATTACATCAGGTAAGAAATAAGTGTAGCAGTAAGCATCATTACTTAAAAGCTTACCAAAACAGAGTTTGGGACCTAATGGATTCCTTATTCCATGAACCTAACTTTTATGCCTAGAGAAGAGAATCACCTAGCAGATGCATTGGTAACTAAGGGAGATAATTTCAATCCTCCTATAGATTTTGGAACTAAGAAGACCAAGGGGATTAAAATGGTTTTCAGGCCTGTAGTACTAGATAAGCAAATATTCTGGCAGGTTTTTGAGAGTGATGAACATATTCTAGACTTTATGATGAAAGAAGCATGCTTCACGACTATCCAAGAAGAAGAATTCGAGGAGATAGACCAGCAGGACTTCATCTAGCTGAGAAACAATCACATCCCAAAGAGGTTGGTTACCCTTGAAAGTTTATTTGATAATGAAGATAGAAAGAAAGTGGGAGTTATGAAGGTTGGTGAAAATATCTATAAAGAAATAGAAGTCAGAATCGAAAAGAAGTTAAATATTGGGGTCCAATGTTCTGCTGAGGAAGTAGAAGATATTAAAGCTTTATGTTTAAAATACCAAGATACGGTAGCTTGGTCATATGAGGACCTTAAGGTTTATGAAAAAAGGATTATTCAGCATACTATTGAGTTAGAGCCTAATTCTAAACCATTCTGGCAAAAATAGAGGCCTATCAATCCAAGGATAGAAGTCATTATGAGAGAATAAATTTTGAAGATGTTAAATGCTAGGATAATATATCCGATAAAACACTCTACTTGGGTAGCTAATTTGGTACCTATAAGAAAGAAGAATGGGGACATACACCTATGTGTATATTTCAAGAATATGAATCAAGCTTCCCTTAAGGATCACTATCCTCTTCCTCATATTGATCAGATTTTACAAGTAGTAGCTGGAGTAGAGATCTTTTCTCTACTGGATGGTTATTTTGGATATAACCAGATCTGGGTAAAAGATCAACATCAATATAAGACAATATTTACTACAAAGTGGGGAACATTTGCCTATTAGAGTATGCCTTTTGGGCTATCTAATACAGAAGCTATATTTTAGAGGGCCATGTATTATGCCTTCGATACACTTATAAATAAAGTCATTCTAATTTACGTAGATGACATGACTATGTTTTCTCATGATAAAAATGATCATATATATCATTTGGAACAAGTTTTTCAAAAATGCATAGAATTTGGTATTTCACTGAATCCTAAGAAGTCATTCTTTGCAGTACATGAGGGAAAACTGCTAGGACATGTAGTCTCAAAAGAAGGTATAGCCATAGAACCGAATAGAATTAAAGCAATCCTAGTTATTCCTTTACCTACTAATTAGAATATGTTGTACTCTTTCTTAGGCCAGATCAATTTTGTTAGAAAGTTAATTTCTAATTTTGTACAGAATGTGAGGCGTATATCTGAACTACTCAAGAAGAAGGCAGAGTTCAAGTGGACTAAGGTTAAGAAGCAATCTTTTGAAATCATCAAGCAATTCATTTCTACAACCCTAGTTTTGATAAATCCTGATTTTGGCAAAGATTTTATCCTATATGCTTTTGGAGGTTAACAAAGTTATGCTTCAGTACTCACTCAAAACGATGATCAAGGGGATGAAAACCCTGTGTTATGTTGCAGTCATACTTTACATGACTATCAAGTGAAATATAATTTTATTGAAAAAAAAGTATTTGTTGTGATGAAGTCACTTAAGAAGTTTAGACAATATCTGGTGTATAGAAAAACTCTGGTGTATGTAGTTCATCCAGATGTGAGAAGTTTTATTTTACAAGGTGACATTGGAGATAAAAGGGCTAGTTGGATTACTAATATCCAAGAATATGATGTGGAAATATGACCTACCAAGCTGGTAAGAGGCATAGCCTTGTGCCAAGGATTGATAGATATTTCAGCTCTGGCCATAGTAACAAATTGTCAGATGACAGAAGAAGATCAAATAGAGATTGTTCACACTTTGGATTCTGATTGGATCGAACAAATGACCAGGTATTTTCAAATTGGTGTATGCCCACCTGATCTAAATTCTTCTCAAAGAAGGAGGTATAGAATTAATGCTTTGAAATATGCATTATTATCAAAAGGGTTATTCAAAATAAACTTGGATGGTGTTCTCCTAAAATGTTTGAGGGAGGACCAACAAAAGAGAGTCCTAGAAGAATTTTATGGAGGATCATCCAGTGGTCATGGCTCAGGTAGAGTTATAGCTTTGAAAATAATAAGAGCAGGCTATTATTGGCCTATTGTCTTTAAGGATGCTTTCAAAGTTACTCAGGTTTGTGATAAATATCAGAGGTATGTTTGAAGAACTAGAAATTTTGCATCTCCTCTAAAGCCTATTCAAGTTGAAGAACCTTTCCAACAATGGGGATTGGATTTCATAGGAGTTATAAACCCTAACTCTTTATTAGAACATAAATTCATCTTGAAAGCTACTAATTATCTAACCAGATGGGTAGAGGCTATTCCTACAAAAAGGGCAGATCAAGATGTTGTGATAAAATTTATGGAGAGTTTAATTACCAGATTTGGAATCCTAGAAGCTTTGGTGAGTGATAATGGTCCTGCTTTTATAGGTTCCAAGTATATTGAGTTTTCTAGTAAGTATGACATCACTCTAAAAAATACTTCAAATTATTATCCTCAAGGTAATGGACTTGCAGAATCTACTAACAAGAACCGATTGAGGATTTTGAGAAAGTCCCTAGAAGGTAACAAGAGGAGTTGGCATCTATTGCTTGACCATGCTCTATGGGCATACAGGATTACCATTAATAAATCTATCAAAAATTCCCCTTATGCACTTGTATACATAAAAGAAGCAGTATTGCCAATCCACTTGGAGATCCCGGCACTTAAATTTGTCAGTTCAGAAGAGGAAGAATTAAAGGGAGATCCTGTAAAAACTAGATTGACACACTTGTTGCAACTGGAGGAAAGCCGGACTCAAGCATATGATCATTTTTAGAAGCACTCATCAGATATTAAAGCATGGTTTGATAAAAAGGCCAGGTTCAAAAAACTTTAGGTTGAAGACTCAGTTCTCAGGTGGAATGTGGATAGAGCAAAGTCGAGAAAACATGAGAAATTTGATTCCTTTTGGGATGGTCCTTTTGAAATAGTGGAAGCTAAAGAATCTAATGTATTCTAGCTGAAGGATCTAGAAGGGAACATTCAACCAATTTCGGTGAATGGTTTCCACCTCAAGCTTTACTATCTGTAAGTTGTTATCTCATTGTAACATATGTACATAAATATTTCCCTTTCTTTCTGCACTTTGTTCTTGTTTTTGCACTTTGTAAATTGGTCCTTTTTTTGAAAAGGTACTCCAACAAAAAGAGAAAAAAGAAAAAAATTGTTTCAAAAAAATGACTAAGTGTTGAGAGGGGCGTGCTAAGGTTCTATTCCATAGACGGTACCACCCAAGGTTCTCCGGAATGACGTTTTGCCTTCGAATCCGCATGATTGGATCTAGATGGACAATTCCATAGGATGATCCACCAGGAGAAAGATGAGAATGGTAATAATTCAGAAATCCCTCAAATCTTGGAATAGGTCGGAGCGAAATCAATTCAAAATCAAATGACAAGTTCTAAAATGATGCGTGGAGACTAAATATTGCTCGTGCATTTAATCCTAACGAACTCATGCATGAAATGAAGAGTAGCCAAAGGGATGTGATGGGTTAGCAACACAATTTCAAAATTCGACCAATGAATAGGTACAATGCCACCTTTGCACCACCAAATTGAATGATGAAATGGATTGGAAAGTGTCCCCACAAAGATATCACACAATAACTGCATTAATGACAAAAGATACGTGGGTTCCATAAAGGGGAAGTAATGAAAAGCATTTTCCAAATTCACTTTGAGGTCCCTTGCTTCTATAGAAAAGTAAAATAAGTACAACCATACTTGGAAGAATTCACTACAGAAAATTTGGGAAAATGAAGCTTGCTACTATCAGAATGGCATCCAAAAAATCATCCACTAAATCAATGAGGACAATGACAAGATTGCAGGTGCATGCACATCGCACCAGTCGAATCATAGACATAATGATGGCTAGAGTGGAAAGGACCCACCTCAGGACCGATTTTGAATTCCCATATTTTGAAGGAAAGCCAATGCAATGGTGAGGTATGATAGCCATAAAATCCTTTTTGTTCTCTTACATTTGTGATTTTGTACATCATTGTCTCGAACTAGTCTCTGCTATGATTCAGTTCTATGACCCAAAAAATAGGATAGTTAGAACCCATGAGGGCACTCCCCTATTTTCTATCACAAGGGAGACATGTTATGAATTGTTTGCCATGGGGGTAGGTCCACCATCAAAACCCAAACCATTTAGTGTAGCAGAGCTAGATAGGGCTTACAATAACATGATGGCTATAGAAGAAAAAAGAGAGGCACTAGAAAGGTGGCTTCGACTTAATTTCATAAGGATAAGGAATGAAGTTGAGATGCCTGAGGTCCCAATTCATATTGATGAAATTGCATACCCAGAGTTATTTTCTATGTTGGCCTTGATGGAGGGTTTGGACTCTGACAAAATGGTGCATGATTGGCAAATCATCGTGGCATATTGTATGTCTGATGAAAGGATGTACAAAAAGGGGGTAAAAAAGAGGGGCATAACGAGTAATTTACTTTGAATGGCTAGATTTTCTTGCTCAAAATATTCATGAGCAGATGGTAGACATGAAGAGAGGTGTTGGTACTCCCAGCTTTAGACACTGCTCGAGTCTGGTATGGATGTTTTATGCAGCTATTAGGAACAAAATATCATGGATTACAACTAAGGATAATACTGATGATGGAGAACCATTGCCAGTCTATTATTGGATAGATCTTTTGAAAAGCAGCAGGTCCCATTATAGGTTCAATTTGAAATTTTTGGAACCTACCCTCAAAATAATGTACAATGAGTGCCCTAGGTTACCTGCTTTGGCTAAGCAGATTCTAAGGAGAGAATACGCTGAGGAGGGAGATTGGTATCTGCTGATAGAGGGCATAGTAATCAGGTTGTATGGTTTCTTAGGTAAACCCTTTCTTTTACCTCACTTTGTTACAAAAAGACTATTCACCCTAGAGTATCTGAGACAGGTGGTATACATTGACACGAGCTTCGGTTCTACAAGAAAGAAGAAGTCTCTAATTACTTACCGCCCTAAAAATAGTATTCTTGTAGCCGAATGGCAGGGCCAACTAATTGAGTGGTATCTTGATAGATTAGGTCTACTTTATATTCCTCAAAGGTGGAGTTATGATCCCGACGATATTTTTACCATAAGGAATAAAGCCCTCAATGGAGATAAAGCCTATAAATTTGAAAAAAGGCCTAGGGCTATTTTTGAACAGGGGAGGAATAATGATGAAACTTCTCTTGTGGAGTGGAATGTTTCAAATATGGGTCAATTGCCTCCATGGTTGGATTTCTATGAACAGGTAGTAGATTTTGATCTAGAGAATGAGACCAGTCATCAGCTTATCGAAGATATTATTGATAGAGTGACAATTGAATCTGTTAATTTAAAAGACCTCCCTTCTGGAGAAGATATATCATAGAGAGGAAAATCGGTAGAAAAGGGACCTTGGAAGGTGGAGAAGATTGCAGATTGGTGGCATATGAGGATTGAAAATGGAAAACCTTTTCCCAAATCAAAGTTTGGAATGAAGATGGATAAGGAATTTTCTGGGATTTATAATAAAAATTTTGAAACCTGGAAGCCAAAAGATGTCAGGAAAATAGTTTTGATAAGTGAAAGGCCTCAAAAATATTTTGAATCATTACCTTCTCTAATGCGATAGAGGATTCTGGTAGAAACGCGAGAGGTTCCTTCGACCACTACCAAAATACCAAATATTTTTGAACCCCTCTCTGAGCAGGTGGAAAAGCTTCCCGAGAATGCTAAATTAATAAATGAGACACCATGTTCTAAGGAAGTAGCGGTTAATATCCCATTAATTGAAGTAAGATCCCCACTTTCTTCTATTGTCCCTACAGCTTCGTATGAGTTACGACCCATAGCTGAGCAGTCTTTACATTCAAGGGTAGAACAGGGAAATGAAGGAGGGGAATATTTTGAAGGAGAAAGTGCCACTTATCAAATAGTGTATAGAAGGACTAAGAGGGCCCTAGAAATAGAGGAGAAAGAAATATCTAAGAAGCAAAAAATAGGTCTAAAAGGAATGAATGGAGAAGTAGTTGATGTTACTACAGAAGGGTTGGTTGACTGAGAACAACAACCGATAATAGAAGTTGAACAGGAAAACCCTGCATCTACAAGCAAAGGTACGGTTTCTAAACTCTCTTCTCCTTCTCATATTCATGAATCCCTGGAAGGATTTCCCTCCTTTTTTGTTCAAGATGCGGTAAAGTTACCTCCTCCACCTTTCAGTTCTTCTCCCAATCCATCAATAACCTTAGAGGTACCAGTCAGTTCTACATTGTCGAAACCTCCTCCAAACCCACTCTCAACCTCTCAGGTCTCCACTCCCATGTCCGCCATTGTTACATCTTCGTCTATTTCATTATCGTCATCAATGGGACATTGCGTTCCAAATTCATCCATTCCATCCACTAGCAATTTGGTCTCTATTTCGCTTAATTTACTTGTATCAACGATAACAATAGTCACCGAGTCCACCATTGTAACAGAAGCTATGGTTAGAATGTCTTCATCCCTACCAACAAAGGGGTAGTCCGCCCTTATGTTTTTGATGCCATTATCTCCTTTGGCGGCTGATGTTTCAAGGTCTATTGCTAAACCCCGAGAGCAGGAGAATGTTCAGAGCATAAGTGATTACTAGGTAGAAAATCTTATCAAGCCTTCTAGCCGGATGGCTGTGACCAGGAAAAGTATGTATGTCAATCCTATCACCAGGTAGAGGATTTCAAGGTCCTTAATTTTGCAAGTAAGCAAGCTTGAGAATGAGATGACTACTCAAGATTATAGAGCAGAAGAAATTATAGAAGATATTGACAAACTACATGCTGAAGATGAATTGGGGATGGCCAAGGCCCACTTAGAAACTTTTTGTGTGAAGATAGATATAGCCAAAGACAAGGTGAATAAATTAGAACAATAGATTGAAAGGCTTAAAAAGAATTTCAATGATAAAAAGGAAGTGGAAAAGGCTTTAAGAGAAGAGGTGAAGGGTTGGCAAGAAAAATTTCAAGAAGCTAGTAAGTTGAAAGATCATTTAGAAGAATAAAAGAGACTGCATAAAGAGCAGGCCAGAGAAATTCAAAATCTGAAACATCAGCTTCAGGTTGAGAAGGCCAAAACCTCAGGGTTTTCCAAGGATGATTTGAAAAGAATAAAGTAGGAGTTGCTTTCTGAAGTCCAAGAGAAATGTTCTGGTCTTCAACTTATAATCGACTACCTAAAATATGCCAGTCAGCTGCTATTCACCATTCAGGTAGATACAGATCGAATCTTAAGGGAATTACAGTCTATGGTGACTCCGATAGAACAAATAGACCGGTTGGTTAGTAGTAGGTTTGATGATGCTGCTAAACAAATTTCTAATAAAGAGTGGAATCTAGCCAAGATAGCTTCAAATATAGTGTTGAAAAGGCACAAAGTAGCACAAAAAGTTTGGTTGTTATGTAATAGGATGGATAGAAGAGTCAAAGAGATCATTGACATAAATAAGGAGATGATTCATCTTGGTTTCAAAGGACTCTGGAAGGAAGATCATAGCTTGTTATCTATGGAAGAATTTCAGTAGAGCATCAAAGATATTTTGCAGGATGAAGCTGAGATTGATTCATTACCAGAACCATTATTACAAGAACAAGCTGCCAAATTGATTGTGGACTATACCCGTTTCAGATATTTGATGGAAGATTTGGTGATTAAGGGGAAGGTTTCTAATTATGAGGATGTTGGAGAGCTACAATATGTTTACAAGCAGCTTAAAGAAATGTCAAACCCTTTGAAGGAAGTTTGGAGACATGCCCTCCAATATTTAGAATCAATGATTAAATTGTTGGGGAACACCTCTATGTGGAGATAATCAAAATGTACAAACTCCGAAGGAAGAAGAAGAAGAAGATGAAGATGAAGAAGGTGTGGAAGAGTAAGGATAATATTGAGCACTCACATGCCCAGGAGAGCCTCACACTCAAGTCATTTCTATTTTCATTTGTACAAATACATCATTTTTTTTGTATGTTTGTTTTTACTTTGATAGTTGTCAGAAATAAGCAATAAAGGTATGAAGCCTATAGAGCAGTAGTTTTTGTGTGAAGATATTCTTTGAAATAAAGCCTTATAAAGGAAGAAGAGTTGTATATAGCTTACAAAGGTAGTAATAATACTGATATTGCAGACATAGTCTCTGGTTAAAAAGGAAGGTTTGATGATGTTCTCGACATGGTTTCTATGTGACCCTCTACCCTCTAGATAGAATTTGTGTTTTCAGAGGGTAGGGTTTGCATGGAAATCATTCTTTAAAACATAATCTCAAAGATAATTCTTGTTTTGACTCCTGAAGCCCAATGGATAAGACTCTGGATTCGATTGGTTTTACGAGAAAATCCACCCGGGAGGCACCATAATGTAGACCAAAAATGGCCACATACTTAGCAAAATTTGACTAAGTGATAATGTTGTTATTCCACTCCGGAATCAGGTTGATGGTATGAGTCCACTGGGAAATATCTCCACTTGAAGGTTTGAGCATATTTCGGGAAATTCCATTTCGGGTCCGGAATAATGATGGGTTTCAAATCCACAAAAGTTTGTAAGAGATCATGATGTCAGCAATAAAAAGTGTGGATTTGGTTCTTGTCGTATGTCCGATTCTGGAAAGTCTTTTTGCTTCCCGCTCCGGAAGAGCCTTCTTGCTTTCCACTCCGGATTGATGAAAGTTCCAAAATCTACAAAATTTTGTAAGAGATGATGATGTCAGTGGAAGAAATGTGTGGATTCATGATCCGAGAAATGAACAAGGATTCTCTTCCCAGAATGAAGATAAAGCGAAAGGGGAAAATAATCTAAGTGTTTGACTCCGGGCCCGGATTTGCATTATCTCTAAATTTCGCAAAAGTCATGAGGAGATGATGACGTCAGCGATGAAAATATGCGGATTAACAAAGACAAAATGGAAGATAAAAGAGCCCAGAGCAGATTCAGGGTTTTGATGCTATGGATCCGAATTGAAGATTCTGATGCTGAGGAAAAGAGCGGGATGGATTTCAGCTCACGTCGAACTTAATCTAAGTCATCCAAAAGGGAGAATCAATGGTGGAGGTTGACCTATCATATTTTTGTTGTTCGAAATATTTTTGCATTAGAACTATGGCATGCAGCTGGAATATGGAACGTCAAAGACTTTCAAGAAAAGCTAACCAGAAGCAGTTATAGATCGACGGTGTCAAGTTGTTCTCAAGAAATATCGATGGGATGCATGATCTAGAAGATTCTGAACTTTAGTTCTTCTAGTCGACCATCAAGTTGTAGAGATCCCGAACGGCCATGGTGGATGTTCTTCCAATAGATTTCCTAGAGTTTGAACGAACCAGCTAACGCCAGCTAATATTTTGCTGAGCTATTGTAACAAGATTGAATGTATTGTTTCTTGAATATTATAATATGAAAACTATAAAGAGAGATCAAACCCTCGATTTAAAGGGTCGGCTCTAGCATGTTTTCCTGTGCTACTATAAATATTTTTGAAGGACTGAATGCAAGGAGCAATACATTGATCTTCACCTCAAGGTTGCG
The DNA here is from genome assembly GCA_028583015.1 of Wollemia nobilis. Lineage (NCBI taxonomy): Eukaryota > Viridiplantae > Streptophyta > Pinopsida > Araucariales > Araucariaceae > Wollemia > Wollemia nobilis. The sequence goes on along the minus strand of JAQPPZ010016879.1, from coordinate 10,351,753 downwards.
TTTCTATGCTGGATGTTAGAGGTTCAGATTTCATAGTTGTATTTCTGTAAATGCTTAGATGGTTAGTTTGTGCCGATCATGGATTACTAGTTGTTATGAGTAATTGAAATCTATTGTGAAGTTTGTTCTTTGTTATTAGAAGGTGCATTTCTATAAAATTTGGGTTGTGGTGAATTCTACTATTTGGATTATCATTTCCTGGATATTGAAATTGCTTACTGTAACATTTCTCTATTATGCTTTAAATATCTAAAATGAGTTATCTTGGGATAAAAGTTGATCTAGATGTATATCTTTAATATGGTTTTTTGGAAGCTTTTTATGGTAATGCAATGTTGTTAACCTATCCATCCACTGATATCTATATTTCTCTAACCTTACCCTTTTCTAACCCTAAACTCCAAGCCCTAATTGAGCATAATTGTGTCAAAAATCTACTAAGTTGACAAGGAACCAGCCTACTCTGGAGGTTGGATCTGAAACCCCTATTTTAGTCCATCCAATGTTGAGTGTTGAGCTACAGCTATCGGGTGCAAGCCTAAGTAGAAAGTAGGAAGATAGATAGCCACAATATCAAGAAAACTTGGTGCAATTTATTTCTCAATAGTTTTTGGCACACCCGATGGGATAGTTCACAAGGAAAATGAAACCCATATTAAGAGTTATTGTCATCTCTACCTGAAGGAATCAATATTATATGAATTATCTTGACCTTGTTAGCGGAGAAAAGAAAGTTCACCTGGCGACTCCCTGGTTAGAAGACCTTGAAAAGTATTGTAGATCAGTGCCCTTTCATGTATACCAGGTCCTTCAAGAGGAACAACCCTGATTCTTTCTTTAACTGTGAGTTACCCCTGAGAGGGTCTACTGTTATAAGAAGTTTAGATCGATATTTTATTGAAGAAGAAGAGCTTATGGAAGAAAACCCAATAGTTCCCCCAAAAAGACCTATAGCCAGAAACATGGCACACAATGTGGCCCTAAACATACCACTATAGAAGTACCCAAACTAGGACTCAACTGGGCCCCTTAGTTTAGCCCAAATGGATGCCATTCTTCAAGTTGTATCTAAGGCAACACCCACATATGATGGATTTGGAAAGACAGCTTATGAGCACTGCCAAGATATCTTGAATGTGGTAGCAATCCATAATATAAAAGAGGAAAATATTATTGTTAGGATTCTAGCCTTGTTATTTCATGGAAAGATATTACACTAGTTTAGAACCCTGGAATATAAGTCTATTGATTCATGGAAGTTATTTGCTGAGCCATTCATAGAAGAATTTAATGAATATGTTGATCCTTTTTTCCTACTAAATTAGTTTACAGCTATGCAAAAAACACAAAAAGAAACCGTCTCTGATTTTAATTTGAGATTTAGCATAACTTGGAAGAGAATTACCCCTGAAGCTAGACCAGCTACTTGTTTGGCTTATATGTATTACATCCATGCCCTAGGATCAGAGCTAGGTTTGCAAACACTCTAATCTAGAATTGAAACCTTTTCCCAAGTCTATAATGCTACCATCCATGCTAAAAATATCCTGATCAATGTAAGAAGAATTCCCACCAAGACCGTGTTGCCTTACAATTCAAAAAATAGTGGTAGCCATGAGCAATCTACAAAAGCCTCTCACATGGATCCTACCTCTGTACCATCTTCATTTCCTAAGATAAATCCTATTCCTGGATCTAAAGTTGTGTCCTCCACACCTTCTTTCCTCCTCTTCCTTCCTAACCTTCTCAAGAATTGTCTGCTATCCTGGACATATAAAATACCATGAAAGCTCTGAGTAACAAAATGAATTCATTAGAGAAGAGAGATTAAGAAATGTCACAACAGAGGGGATTTCCATATGTGAATAAATATCAAAGGCCTGGTCCTAGCAATAGTGTCGGGGTTAGAGTGAATGCAGCATATGAGGATCCAGAATGTTCTGTATATTCCACCCTTGTAAATATCTAGTGTTTAGTATGCAATGACCTTGATGATTCATAGTATTGTGTGATGTATCAACACCATGTTCAACAAGCTATAGATCAAGCTAAAAGAAATCATAAGGGAAGAGTTAATATGTTAAGGCACCCTAATCATATCATGGTTGAAAAATACAAGAGGAAGAAGGCCCAATTGTTGTTATGATGAGGTTCAAAAACAAAGCTTTACAAGTAGACCCTTAGAAAATGGGACAGTTCCAGGTCCCTTCCTAGAATAAAGCTGATTTCCCCCTAGAACAGTGACATTTTTCCCATTCCTCGAGCTAAGGGAAATGATAAGACCGACAATTTCCCCAAGATTCCAAAAAGAGTAACAGAAGGATATATGATGAAATCCAAGAATGAAGAGCAAGAAAGGCTTAGGTTCCCCTCTATTACTAAAATACAAAGGTTAGAGGTAAACCAACAATATAAAAGAAGGTATGGTGAGCCAGAAAGAGAATTGGAAAGACTATCCCTAACCAAGTATGAGTATAACATTATGGAAGAGATGAAAAAGATTCCATCAAAAGCTAGCCTGTATGATACCCTTTTCATTCCGGGCCAAATTGACTTACTTAAAGCTTCCCTCAGTAAAATTCCCTAGAGCATATTTGCTACCACCATCCTTAGTATACCCTCAGAAAAGAAATAAATGACACCTATTGTCCTAAAGAACAAACCTCCCCCCTTTTATATATCCTTAAGAATGGAGGGATGGGTAGTCTAGAATTGCATGATTGATTTAGGAGCATCAACCATGGTTATGCCTAAAGAGGTCTATGAAGAGATGGGGATGGAATATACCCAATATTGTCTGGGAGTATTGCAACTAGATGGGACACCTGTAAAGATGGTTGGAGTTATTAAATATATACTGATGAGGTTGCACAGAGCCCCTGAGGTGACAATAGTGAAAGAAATAGTGGTGGTGGATTTAGAACCCTATTTTGGATTATGTCTCTCAAGATAATTTACTGCAAAGCTTGGAGGATGTATGTATATGGATTATTATAGCATGGTAATACCTTTCAAGGGAAAGAGGATAAGGATAACTCCTGAGAAACCAGTTGCTTATCATATTGAGAAAATTGAAGAAGATATGTGTAACCTTAATCCTATGGAGGAATTTGAGCTAGTAGAAAACATTGAATAACTAGATATTGAAGATGAGTTGCCTTTCAAAGAGGATTACAATCAGTTTGGAACTGGTATGGGTACATACAATATCACAAATGAATTGGAAAAGAAACTCTTGACTATTTCTAATAAATCCCTAAGAAATAATGAAACATGGGTTATGCACTTTGATGGTGCTAAATGCAAAAATGGTGTAGGGTTTGGTGTAGTTCTGCAATCACAGTCAGAAGGGGTGAAGAATTTGTCTTATAGAATGACATGGTCATGCACCAATAATGTTGTAGAATATGAGGTGTTTTGCCTTATATTAATGCAATATGAAAGCATGGGCATCAATATTTTGAACATATATGGTGATTTTGAGTTAATAGTACATCAGGTAAGAAATAAATGTAGCAGTAAGCATCATTACTTAAAATATTACTGGAACAGAGTTTGGGACCTCATGGATTCTTTTGATGCCCTGAACCTAACTTTTGTGCCTAGATAAGAGAATCACCTGGCAAATGCAATGGCAACTAAGGGAGCTAATTTCAATCCTCCTATAGATTTTGGAACTAAGAATACCAAGGGGATTAAAATGGTTTTCAGGCCTGTAGTACCGGATAAGCAAATATTTTGGCAGGTTTTCGAGAGTGATGAACAGATTCTAGACTTTATGATAAAATAAGCATGCTTCACGACTGTCCAAGAAGAATACTTGGAGGAGATAGACCAGCAGGACTTCATCCATATGAGAAACAATCACATCCCAAAGGGGTTGGTTACCCTTGAAAGTTTATTTGATAATGAAGATAGAAAGAAAGTGTGAGTTATGAAGGTTGGTGAAAAGATATATAAATAAATAGAAGTCAAAATCGAAAATAAGTTAAATATTGGGGTCCAATGTTCTGCTGAGGAAGTAGAAGATATTAAAGCTTTATGTTTAAAATACCAAGATACGGTAGCTTGGTCATATGAGGACCTTAAGGTTTATGACAAAAGGATTATTCACCATACTATTGAGTTAGAGCCTTATGCTAAACCATTACGACAAAACAGAGGCCTGTCAATCCAAGGATAGAAGCCACTATGAGAGAAGAAATTTTGAAGCTATTAAATGCTAGGATAATATATCTGATAAAACACTCTACTTGGGTATCTAATTTGGTAACTATAATAAAGAAGAATGGGGACATATGCCTATGTGTAGATTTTAGGAATCTGAATCAAGCTTCCCTCAAGGGTCACTATCCCTTTCCTCAGATTGATCAGATTTTACAAGTAGTAGCTGGAGCAGAGAGCTTTTCTTTACTATATGGTTATTTTGGATATAACCAGATCTGGGTAAAAGATCAATATCAATATAAGACAACATTTACTACAAAGTGGGGAACATTTACCTATTAGAGGATGCCTTTTGGGCTATCTAATGTAGGAGCTACATTTTAGAGGGCCATGTATTATGCCTTCGGTACACTTATAAACAAAGTCATTCTGATTTACCTAGATGACATGACTATGTTTTCTCATGATAAAAATGATCATATATATCATTTGGAACAAGTTTTTCAAAAATGCAGAGAATTTGGTATTTCACTAAATCCTAAGAAGTCATTCTTTGCAGTACATGATGGAAAACTGTTGGGACATGTAGTCTCAAAATAAGGTATGGCCATAGAACTGGATAGAATTAAAGCAATCATAGCTATTCCTTTACATACTAATTAGAAGATGCTTTAGTCTTTCTTAGGCCAGATCAATTTTGTTAGAAAGTTCATTTCTAATTTTGCACATAAGGTGAGGCCTATATTTGAACTACTCAAGAAGAAGGTAGAGTTCAAGTGGACTGAATTTAGGAAGTAAGCTTTTGAAATCATCAAACAATCCATTTCTACAGCCCTAGTTTTGATAAATCCTGATTTTAGCAAAAATTTTATCATATATGCTTATGGATATGAACAAATTTATGCTTTAGTACTCACTCAAAAATATGATCAAGGGTATGAACACCCTGTGTTATTTTGGAGTCAAAATTTACATGACTATCAAGTGAAATATAATTTTATTTAAAAACAAGTGTTTGTTGTGATGAAGTCACTTAAGAAGTTCAGACAATATCTAGTGCAAAGTAAAACTCTGGTGTATGTAGTTCATCCAGATGTGAGAAGTTTTATTTTACAAGGTGACCTTGGAGATAAAAGGGCTGGTTGGATTACTAATATCCAGGAATATGATGTGGAAATATGACCTTCCAAGCTAGTAAGAGGCAGAGCCTTGTGCCAAGGATTGAAAAATATTTCAGCTTTGGTTGGAGTAACGAATTGTCAGATGACAGAAGAAGATCAAATAGAGATTGTTCACACTCTGGATTTTGATTGGATCAAACAAATAACCAAGTATTTTCAAATTGGTGTATGCCTACCTGATATAAATTCTTCTCAAAGAAGGAGGTATAGACTTCATGCTTTAAAATATGCATTATTACCAAAAGGGTTATTCAAAATAAACTTGGATGGTGTTCTCCTAAAATGTTTAAGGTAGGACCAACAAAAGAGATTCCTAGAGGAATTTTATGGAGGATCATCTGGTGGTCATGGCTCAGGTAGAGTTACAACTTTGAAAATAATAAGAACAAGATATTATTAGCCTACTATATTTAAGGATGCTTTCAAAGTTACTTAGGTTTGTGATAAATGTTAGAGGTATGTTGGAAGAACTAGAAATGTTGCATGTCCTCTAAAGCCTATTCAAGTTGAAGAACCTTTCCAGCAATGGGGATTGGATTTCATAGGAGTTATAAACCCTAAATATTTATCAAAACATAAGTTCATCTTGACAGCTATTGATTATCTAACCAGATGGGTAGAGGTTATTCCTACAAAAAGGGTAGATCAATATGTTGTGATCAACTTTATGGAGAGTTTAATTCCCATATTTGGAATCTCAAAATATTTGGTGAGTGATAATGGTCCTGCTTTTATAGGGGCCAAGTATATTGATTTTTCTAGTAAGTATGGCATCACTCTAAAAAATACTTCAAATTATTATCCTCAAGGTAATGGACTTGCAAAATCTACTAACAAGAACCTATTGAGGATTTTGGAAAAGTCCCTAGAAGGTAACAAGAGGAGTTTGCATCTACTACTTGACCATGCTCTATGGGTAGACAGGATTACCATTAATAAATCTATTAAAAATTCCCCTAATGCACTGGTATACGAAAAAGAAGCAGTATTGCCTATCCACTTGGATATACTGACACTTAAATTTATCAGTTCAGAAGAGGAAGAATTAAAGGGAGATCCTGTAAAAACCAGATTGACATAGTTGCTGCAACTGGAGGAAATTCAGACTCAATAATATGATCATTTTTAGAAGCACTCATCAGATATTAAAGCATGGTTTTATAAAAATGCCAAGTTCAGAAAACTTCAAGTCGAAGACTCAGTTCTCAGGTGGAATGTGGACAGAGCAAATCCAAGCAAACATGAGAAATTTGATTCCTTTTGGGATGGTCCTTTTGAAATAGTGGAATCTAAAGAATATAATGTATTCCAGCTGAAGTATCTAGAAGGGAACATTCAACCAATTTCGGTGAATGGTTTCCACCTCAAGCTTTACTATCTGTAAGCTGTTATCTCATTGTAACATATGTACATAAATATTTCCCTTTCTTTCTAAACTTTGTTGTTATTTTCACACTTTGTAAATTGGTCCTTTTTCAAAATGATACTCCAACAAAAAGAGAAAAAAGAAAAAAATTATTTCAAAAAATGACTAAGTGTTGAGAGGAGTGTGCTAAGGTTCTATTTCGTAGACGATACCACCCAAGGTTCTCTAGAATGATGTTTTACCTTCGAATTCGCATGATTGGATCCGGATGGACAATTCCACAAGATGATCCACTAGGAGAAATATGATAATGGTAATAATCCAAAAATCCCTCAAAGCTTGGAATAGGTCAGAGCAGAATCAATTCAAAATTAAACTACAAGTTCTAAAATGACGCGTGGAGACTAAATATTGCTCGTGCATTTAATCATAATGAACTTGTGCATGAAATGAAGAGTAGCTGAAGGGATGTGATGGGTTGGCAGCACAATTTCAAAATTTGACCAATGAAGAGGTACAACACCACCTTTGTGCCACCAAATTGAATTATGAAATAGATTGGAAAGTGTGCCCAAAAATATATCACACAACAGCTGCATTAATGACAAAAGATATGTGGGTTCTATAAAGGGGAAGTAATGAAAAGAATTTGCTAAATTCACTTCGAGGTCCCTTGCTTCTACAGAAAAGTAAAATAAGTACAACCATACTTGGAAGAATTCACTGCAAAAAATTGGGAAAACAAAGCTTGCTACTATAAGAATGGTGTCCAGAAAGTAATCCACTAAATCAATGAGGACAACGACAAGATTGCAGGTGCATGCATATCACACCAATCGAATCGTAGACACAGTGATGGCTAGAGTGGAAATGACCTGCCTCAGGACCGATTTTGAATACCCATACTTTGAAGGAAAGTCAATGCAACGATGAGGTATGATAGCCATAAAATCCTTTTTGTTCTCTTACATTTGTGATTATGTACATCACTGTCCCAAATTAGTCTCTGCTATGATCCAGTTCTATGACCTAGAAAATAGGACAGTTAGAACCCATGAGGGCACTCCCCTATTTTCTATCACAAGGGAGACATGTTATGAATTTTTTTCCATGGGGGTAGGTCCACCATCAAAACCCAGACCATTTAGTGTAGAAGAGCTAGATAGGGCTTACAATAACATGATGGCTATAGAAGAAAAAAGAGAGGCACTAGAAAGGTGGCTTCGACTTAATTTCATAAGGATAAGGAATGAAGCTGAGATACCTAAGGTCCCAATTCATATTGATGAAATTGCATACCTAGAGTTATTTTATATGTTGGCCTTCATGGAGGGTTTGGACTCTGATAAAATGGTGCACGGTTGGCAAATTGTCATAGCATATTGTATGTTTGATGAAAGGATGTACAAAAAGGGGGAAAAAATAGGGGCATCAAAGTAATTTACTTTGACTAGCCGACTTTTCTTGCTCAAAATATTCATGAGCAGATGGTAGACATGAAGAGAGGTGTTGGTACTCCTAGATTCAGACATTGCTCGAGTTTTGGTATGGATGTTTTATGCAGCTGTCAGGAACAAAATGTTGTGGATTATAGCTAAGGATAAGACTGATGATGGAGAACCATTGCCAGTCTATTATTGGATAGATATTTTGAAAAGAAAAAGGTCCCATTATAGGTTCAATTTGAAATTTTTGGAACCTGCCCTCAAAATAATGTATAATGAGTGCCCTGGGTTACCTGCTTTGGCTAAGAAAATTCTAAGAAGAGAATACGCTGGGGAGGGAGATTGGTATTTGCTGACAGAGGGCATAGTAATCAGGTTGTATGGTTTCTTAGGTAAATCCTTTATTTTACCTCACTTTGTTACATAAAGACTACTCGCCCTAGAAAATATGAGATAGGTGGTATACATTGACACAAGCTTCGGTTCTGCAAGAAAGAAGAAGTCTCTAATTACTTACCACCCTAAAAATAGTATTCTTGTAGGCGAATGGCAGGGCCAACTAATTGAGTGGTATCTTGATAGATTAGGTCTTCTTTATATTCCTCAAAGGTGGAGTTATGATCCCAACGGTATTTTTACCATAAGGAATAAAGCCCTCAATAGAGATAAATCCTATAAATTTGAAAAAAGGCCTAGGGCTATTTTTGAACAGGGGAGGAATAATGATGAAAATTCTCTTGTGGAGTGGAATTTTTCAAAGATGGGTCAATTGCTTCTATGGTTGGATTTCTATGAATAGGTAGTAGATTTTAATCCAGATAATGAGACCAGTCATCAGATTACTGAAGATATTATTGATAGAGTGACAATTGAATCTGTTAATTTAAAAGACCTCCCTTATGGAGAAGATATATCACAGAGAGAAAAACTGGTAGAAAAGGGACCTTGGAAGGTGGAGAATATTGCAGATTGGTGGTGTATGAGAATTGAAAATGGAAAAGCTTTTCCCAAATCAAAGTTTGGAATGAATATGTATAAGGAATTTTCTGGGATTTATAATTGAAAACACGAGATTCCGAAAACAAAAAGGAAATACTAAACAAAATTGTATTAAAAGGAAAGAACACAAATGAATGAACACAAGATATAAAAGCAATATAAACTATGGCCCTTTTTTTTATTGATATTCTTTTCAATTCGTGTTACAATGCGTCTCCTTCCTTTTTAGGGGATAGGAGCGTTAGATATTGATCTCTACAACTTGTTTCAGAATTCCTTCTTCCGCGTGCCCACATATAAAATGGGCGAACCAAAACGTTGTCGCCGCTTGCGTTGGTACAGGTCGATTCCTCGCCGCTCCTCCAATGCTGCAAATCTGCGTTCAAAGAAACAAACAAAGAATCCGTAGCACCTGTGTATGAAAAATAAAAGATAAATCTAACTATGGCTAAAATGAATCTAAATGAACTGAAAACTTGATAAAAGCATAAACATGAAACTAGCTAAAAAACTACAAAAGCAATAAAGCGGGAGGGGTGCCCGAAGGCAAACCACCCGCGGGTGAAACTTTGCTCCGACACCAATCCGCTTAGAATTGGTCCGAAACCTGATGTGATGTGTTGTCGACAAATTGGTAGGATATTGTGGTCAAAAGAATGGGGTGTTGGTTCTTGATTCGTGCCTTCAAAAGTCACCCAATAACCTCTCTTTCGATTAAGAGATTATGGATGTTGAAAACACAAATCGCAAGTAAATGAATTAGCAGCACTTCGTCGCTCAAAATGCTCCAGCTCGGTATCCCTTTTGGGTGAGGAAACTCACCATTTTATAGACCCAAGGGGTCTCTTTGAATTAACATGCAAAAGTGTTTCTTTGCATGAATGCTTTTTGCCTCAAAGAAAGACTTCTTCTTGATCAAGGGATTCTTAACTGTCTCTGTGCATGTCTTTGTGTGTTTTAGAAAAGCTCACTTGCACTCCCATGCAATGAAGGGATAGCTAAGTGGCAAATCTGAGTTGTCTTAAAAAGCTTACTCTTATTCCCATGCAGTGAAGGGAGAGTTAATTGGTAGATATGAGTTGTCAAAAGAACTCACTCGCACTCCTATGTCATGCAGGGAAAGCTAAGTGGCAGTTCTGAGTTGTTACATGCCGAGATTTGACTTTTTGCCGGTCAAACCTGACATTCGTCCCACCCCGAAGCGAGCGCTGGTAATCGTCCCTGGGTGAGACGAGTATAAGTCAGCACTCGTCTCTGGGTAGGACGAGTAAAACTTTCACTCGTCCCTGGGTAGGACGAGTAAAACAGCACTCGTCCCTTGGTGGGACGAATAAGCAATAAAGTGTCTAAAAAGTGCCAAATTGGTTTCTGACTTGCAAAACTGTTGTGTGAGTGGTTAGAACCATTGTTTAACCTCTGAGGGCTGCCCTGGGGGCTGTGTGTGTTAGTGCGATCAGTGCTTGTCGTCACATAATCGGATTGGTGCTGTTTTGGTGTCTACAGATGCCCCTTTTTGGGAAGCGTTGCACATGGTGCAGTGCTGAGCAAAAATATATAACCAAAGCACTAATGATTAGGGTTTCTCAGTAACCTAACCAACTCTTGATGCCCCAAGTATGGAAAGGGCACGCATTCTTGAATCCTTGCTTCTGACGAGCTAAGGAACTAAAATCAAGCATTAACCTGGTTCGGTGAGGTATTACTTGAACTTAGACATTGATCAGTCATGAATAGGCAAAGGGCGCAACCTTTTGTCTGTGGGAACCTTGAGTTCATGATTCACGAATGCCAAGTATATGATCAGTTTGTGATGATTGCTTGTTTGCTGCCCCAAGCAGGGGCGTGATTGTCTTTTGCAATGATCCTTTGAATGCGTGTCATTTCCCAGACTGGGTATAATGGTGTTGATTGGCAACTAAGTGTGACTACCCCCTCAAGCGACGAATCGATGAGGGAATGACCGACATGAGAAAAGCGACGAGTCGCTTGACCCAAGATGACTTGTGCAAGGGTGCCTTTAGATGGTTTACCGCTAAGCATGCTCGAGCAGTTCCCCGACTGTTTTGACCTTTTTTTTTTTTTTGGTTTTGTTGGCATTTGTCATTTTTATGTTGTGGTTGTTGTTGATTTTTCTCTTTTTTTTTTTTTTTTTTAATCGTCCCGGGGGGGGACGAGTGCCTGGATGGTACTCGTCCCGGGGTGAGACGAGTGCGTCTCCGACGGTACTCGTCCCGGGGTGGGACGAGCGCGCCGAAAAGCGCTCGTCCCGGTAAAGGACGAGTACCAGCTGACAAAAAGTATAAATATGCGAAAATGACGGTTTTGGCTCATTTGCACTGTTCAGCGATTGCGATTTGGAGCTCTGGGAGGAGGAGGTAGATTTCTGACGCGAAGCGCTGCCGGATCATCCAGCCACCATGAGTGCACAGACCGGGTCGTCGAGCGGCGGAGCCGAGGCGAGACCAGTAAGTGCACTATCTCCTCGATTGTGAATTTGAAAAATGCAAATTTGTTTTTATGGTGTTTTTCTTGTGTTTAAACATGAAACCCTAATTAATTAAATTAAAAGGTAAATGAATGACACCGAATGAAACATGGATGCAAACCGATGGAAACTTAGATGGAAAACCATAGGATAAACCCAAAATGAAACTTAGAGTAACACTTTAGGGTAACCATGGTTAAAAAAATGTTTTTCTATGTGAATGGTAAAACTTAGGTCGAAACCGTAGGTAAACCATGCCCATATTTTTGTGTTATGTTTATGGAATTTTAAAAATGGAAAATGAATGAATTTTTTTTTTGTTGAAATGGTAAACTTAGGTCGAAACCGTAGGTAAACCATGTCAAATTTTTTTCATTTGTTTGATGAAATGAAAGATGAATTTTTTTTGGTTGAAATGGTAAACTTAGGTAAAACCGTAGGTAAACCATGTCAAATTTTTGTCATTTTTGATGAAATGAAAGGTGAATTTTTTTGTTTGAAATGGTAAACTTAGGTAAAACCGTAGGTAAACCATGTCAAATTTTTGTCATTTTTGATGAAATGAAAGGTGAATTTTTTTGTTGTTGAAATGGTAAACTTAGGTAAAACCGTAGGTAAACCATGTCAAATTTTTATTTTTTTTTATGAAATGAAAGATGCAAAATTGATGAATTTTTTTGTTTTGAAATGGTAAACTTAGGTAAAACCGTAGGTAAACCATGTCAAATTTTTATCGTTTTTTTTTTGAAATTAAAGATGCAAAATTGATGAATTTTTTTGTTTTGAAATGGTAAACTTAGGTAAAACCGTAGGTAAACCATGTCAAATTTTTGTCATTTTTGATGAAATTAAAGATGCACAATTGAAAAATGGATGAATTTTTTTTTTTTTTTGGATGTACATGTGAATGAAAGATGTTACTATACAGTTATGCATTTTTGTACATGTGATGGTAATTTGATGCATGTTTTTGATGTTTGTTGTTTTTTTTGTGATGTGCAGGTGGTGAAGAGTCGACATCGAGTACCGACCATTTTTTCTAATGCCCGCGAGGCATTGAGTGATGATGACTGGGAGTGGCTTGATGCCCTAGGGCTCAAGCACGTGGCTCGGTTGGATGCAGTTGTGGCGGACCGGGCGTACCTTACAGCACTGATTGGCCTATGGGATGTTCGGACGAACACCTTCCATCTTTCGACGGGGGAGATGACTGTCACCTTGGAGGACGTGTATCGAATTCTTCGGATTTCGATAGACGGAGTTCCCATTCGGACGACACCACGGGGCCAGAGGACGGTAGTACTGACGCGGTACTTTGGATATGGAGAGGATGATGATGGGATGACTTCATTGGAGAGGGCAGAGCTGGATTGCCACATTGGGGGGATTCTGGTACGGTATTGGTATGCGAGGGGAATGTTGGGAGTGAGGCATGCGGTACTCATGAGCCTCATTTCCAACATGCTCCTGCCAGACTCGTCAGGAGCGAGGTTCCCATGGAACCTATTGGAGGTGGTATGGCAGTTAGTGGATTGCCCGATGACAGAGCCGGTTATTATGAGATGGGGTCAGACGCTGTTGGCGCAGTTGTATGATGAGCTATACGAGGTCCGCTGTCGGAGGCGAAAGGGGATGGGGTGCAGTTTCTTGTTGCAGTGCTGGGCATGGCAGCACATAGCCATAGAGCGACCACGAGGGTTGCCCTGGACTACCCGAGCTGAGATGGTGGACAGGGATATTGGGTATGGTGCTTTATGGTATCGATCAGAGGAGCGGGGGCATAGTCGACGGTTTGCGGGAGACGTAGACCATTACAGAGATGCATTGGCATGACTGACTCCCGGAGATGTGATATGGCGGCCATATCGGGATTGTCCCGCATGGCCAGAGGCTGATGAGTGGCTTCGACGGGTTCGGAGGGGGAGATGGGTGATTGGTCGGCATGGGACAGAGCAGGAGTACTTCCATTACCTCCGAGTGACGCGACAGTTTGGGGTACGCCAGGGGTTTCCTGGGGAGCCCGTAGCCTACCGACGTCGGAGTGATGAGAGGACCCTAGCTACGCCGATCCTCGAGCCATTGGGGGAGGAATCAGATGTCGTACTAGACATTCCAGATGTAGATGACGTCGGAGTGACTGCTGAGTACCAGGAGTGGTGGACGCTGCGACAGTGGCGAGGTGAGGGGCCATTGGGCGGAGAGGAGGCAGCGGGAGGCGGAGAGGGTGCGGAGGCACCAGGAGAGGGTTGGGGAGCTCCTACGGATGTGGAGATGGTGGAGGTGGCAGAGGCAGGAGATGACTTTGGGGAGGAGGAGCAGCCGGAGATGCAGGATGCTCCAGAGCAGGCTGGCTTGGGGGAGACAGAGGCGGGGTTGCACGCGGAGGTAGCACGTCTGACGGGGTTACTGCAGAGGCGGGATGGAGAGCTTGCCGAGATGACGTAGGAGAGAGATCTCCTACGGACACAGTTGGCAGGGCGAGGGAGCGTAGGGGCTACGTCTCACCAGCAGGTGGGGGATACGGATGCTGCATGGGAGAGGGATCTCCTACGGGTGCAGCTAGCACAGCGTGATGATGCCATCTCGTACTACCGTAGGCGGGAGGCAGAGTGGAGGCTACGGGAGGAAGATTGGAGGCGACGGGAGGCAGATTGGGGGCGACGAGAGGCCGCTTGGGGGCGGCATCGATCGAAGATGGAGGGTGAGATTATCCGCCTGGGTGGGCGAATACCAGAGCCTCCGGCCAGTGGCTCGTCATTCAGGACGAGAGACAGCGGGACAGAGCAGTCAGCATCATCCCGTCATCGACGGTGAGAGGAGGGAGGAGCGAGCGGTCGGGATGCAGGGGCGAGCAGTCGCCCTGAGAGGTCTCAGAGGACGGATACTGCGGGGGGTAGCTCTCGTCGCACCGATCCTGCGTGATCATGGTGGCCGATGCCCTAGGCTGGGGGTTTTTGAGATTTTGGATGGTGGGAGTGAGGTCCGAGGACCGGTGCACTGTAGCCTGCGGGCAATTTTTGTTATATATACAGATGATTCTTTTTGGTGTTTATACTTTTTCCATGATTTATGTTGATGTGCATGTTTTTACATTGATGTATGCATATGCGATTATGAATGCGATGATTCTAATTTGTATGATGTATGCTTATGGAATGAATGAAATGAATTGTTGATGGTTTGTCGATGCACCATAGACTGTACAAGATTTGGATTGGACTTGCTAGAGTAATGAGATTGATTTATGGAATGCGTGTGCATGTGAAAACTTTGTTTTTGGATTTTGTCGAGTTGTTTATGGTGATGTATGGAATGAAATGGATCGGTTGTTCGAAAATGTAGTTAAGCTTTTCTGAGATGCAGATATTGTTAACTAACTAGCCAAGACCATACATTTATCTCGCAAGACTTCTAAACAAGGTCTAAATCCGACTTGAATTGAACCAAGTTATTTCACATCCCTGTGTGTGCAATTGAGTTCATTTATGTGGTATTTGTCAGGATACCGCCAGTGCCAGATGGGCTTTCAACCGAACCTGTACTGAGGATCACCTAATTAGCTCCACTAACTCCCTTATTGTATTTAGTCAGATTAATCTGCGATGCTATCTAGGATACCATAAGCTAGCTCATCCACATGCAAACATTGATCTGCACACAAGTTAATGTGACAGATATATCGTCATGCGGGAGGTTTACCACCAGTGACCAATAGGCTATCAACCAAACCGGTACTGAAGCTTGCCTCATGACCTGTCGAAATACTGAGAGTTCCAGGGATTCAAGTTCGACTCCCTTCTTTTCTTCAAGGGTATTGGGATACTTGCTCTTTATAGTGATGAGATCACTGTTTATTTTTATGATAATACTCGTCTTTGTTTTTTTTTTTTTTTTTGAGCAAGGGATTTGAATATGGAGTGACGAGAATCACTATTGTTTGTGCCTTTTGATGTGTGCACTGTAGGATGTCAAATTTTAGTGTTTTGACGTTTTGCAAATTTTTGATGTTTTTGCAACTTTTGAGAACTTGGGATTCATGGGGAATTGGGTAGGGAGGATGCTTGTCCTTTTGCCAACTCTCAGCATTCCTAGGGTCAATTGCACAGGGGGATAAGCAAGATAGCCGTTTCGCTTATGGTAACCGGGATTACGATGCAGGTTTCATCTTTCGTCCACACAACTTAGGAATTATTTTATGTGTGTTAATTTGTGTTGGGATGCTACGTACCAAGGTGGGGTCCAAGTAAAACTTTCCCATGTAAAATCTGCTTAACTGTGTACAGTTTTTGGCTAGAAATTTAAAGACATCTGAATGACGAAAACCCTATATACATTAGGCGACACTGACGATGCTAAAATAAAAGGGTGATATGCTGGATGTATGTGTTTATGAAAATGGACTTGAGGTGAAAATGATGGAATTGCCAAGTAATGACAGCCTATGGTGCTTTTGACTTGTATGACCTAGCGAAGTATGCAATGTATGGATGCAATGCTTAATGCAACCTATATTTTTGTATTTTGATTTTTATGAGAATGCATGGAAATGCAAATGTTTTTGTGATTTTGTTTATTTGTTTATTTTTTTTTTTTGAGAATGCATTGAAATGCAATTGTTTTTGTGATTTTGATTTTTATGTTGTTGTTTTTGTTGATTTTTGAATTTTTATGTTGACCAAGCAGTGATGGTAATGCTTGGAGCTTTTGGGTTGACCAAGCGATTGTGGTAATCCTTGGAGCGTTTGGGTTGACCAAGCGATTGTGGTAATCCTTGGAGCTTTTGGGTTGACCAAAGGGTTTATAGATACCTTTGGGGCATTTAGGGTTGACCAAGCGATTGTGATAATCCTTGGAGCTTTTGGGTTGACCAAGCGATTGTGATAATCCTTGGAGCTTTTGGGTTGACCAAGCGATTGTGATAATCCTTGGAGCTTTTTGTTGGGCTATGGCTCTCTAGGTGTGGAATGGCCTCAAATGAATGATGTTCAAGGGTTCAGTTTCCTTGATTCCTTCAAGAGAGGCAAGCCGGTATGTTTCGGGTCCTATTTTACTGTCAATGATGTAAGGACCTAACCAGTTTGCTGCAAACTTATCCCGTAGATGGGACGACAAATTAGAATTCTGTTGGTTCTCTTTTAAGACTAAGTCACCAACCTGAAATTCCCTAAGATGGACTTTCATGTTGTATGCTTTCTTAAGTCGCTCTTGATAGATACGCAAATGCTCGAGAGCATGAACGCGTCGTTCATCGAGCAACGTCAGTTGATCTAACCGGGCCTGCCACGCAGTGTCATCATCGATGAACTCTTGCATTGAAATGCGCAGGGAAGGAATTTCCAACTCAAAAGGCATGACTGCCTCGGAGCCATACACCAATGAAAATGGAGTTGCCCCAGTGGGCGTCCGAATGCTGGTGCGATAAGCCCATAGGGCAAGCGGGATCTGAATGTGCCAGTCTTTATGATTGTCTGCAACTGTCTTTTTAAGAATGGCGACTAGCATTTTGTTGGACGCCTCTGCTTGCCCATTTGCCTACGGATAATAGGGTGTCGAAAAGCTATGCTGAATCTTGTACTTTGTGGTCAAAGCACGCACATCTTTATTCTTGAATGGTGTCCCATTATCCGAGACAATTTTGGATGGAATACCAAAATGACATATGATGTTATGCAAAATGAACTCCGCAATGCGGGCTCCAGTCGTAGTGGTCAACGGAATTGCTTCCACCCATTTGGTAAAGTACTCAGTGGCCGTTAAAATGAACGTGTGATGACCAGACGACGCAGGGGAGATCTTTCCAATTAGATCAAAGCCCCACTGCAAAAAGGCCAAACCGATTGAATCGGCTGCAAGGCCTGAGAAGGTACGTGTGTCAAATTAGCATGGTGTTGACACTTCACGCACTTCTTCACATATGCGCAACAATCTCGCTCTAAAGATGGCCAATAATAACCCATGCGAAGAATGCGCTTTGCAATGGCCATACCGCTGAAGTGGCCACCACATGTACCATCGTGAGCTTGGGTGATCGCCCAAGCGGACTCTTGTTGGTCCAAACAACGAAGGAGGATTCCTTCATAATTTCGACGATACAAAATGTCTCCTAACAAGACATGCTTTGCCGCTTTCTGTTTGAATGATCTTTTCATGGCTTGTGTCAATCCAAGTGGGAGATTACCTAGCTTGAGGTAATCCCGAATGGGTGTATACCAGTCTTGCTGATCAGAAACCTCGATAGTATGAACGGCCAATCCCTCTTGAAGCCTATCCCGAACAAAAGCTGAGCAGGAAAGAACTTGCAAAAACAACGTGGTGTTGCTAGTAAGAGGAGTCGGGGAGAACAAGGACCCCCAGTTGGCTTTAGTCAAACAATCTCGAATTCGAGAGAACTTATCCGGAGATGGTTCAATCTGAATCATGTGGATTCCTGGCGTCAGATCGTAGCTTGCACGCTCCATCGCAGATTGCGATAATGTTTTAACCTCGAATGGTTGTCATTTCACCGTAAGAGTCTTGCAGGGATGAGTGACCCCAAGGAGGCCATAGTATCCGCAAAATGATTTGATGATCGAGGGAGTGCCTCGATGTCATACCATTCAAGTTGTGCCAAGAATTTATCCACAAGGGCTTTATAAGACTTCAAAAGTGGACATTTACATTGGTATATCCCCTTTACTTGATTGACAATTAACAGCGAATCACCAAAGATATTCAATCGTTTAATGTTCATGGTGATTGTTGTCTGAAGACCTATGAGCAAGGCTTCGTATTCTACATTATTGTTGGTGCACGGGAAGTCTAATTTAAATGACAAGGGCATTGGAGCACCTTGTGGAGTGAAGAATACAATTCCCGCACCACCCCCTTGCTCACATTTAGAACCATCGAAGAATAGGGTTATGTCGACTCGTGACTCGTGCTCATCAAAATCTGGCGACTCTGAGACATGGAAGACCCCATCATCAGGTAGTTCAAAAGTCAGAGGCTGATCGTCTTCAAGAGGAGCCTCAGCTAGTTGATCGGCGATGACTTGACCTTTTATAGATTTCTGTCCAATGAACTCTATGTCAAACTCCGTCAACAACATGATCCATTTCGCCGTGCGACTACTATGATAAGTACGACTCATCATGTATCGCAATGGATTCTCCTTAGACACAACATACGTCTTATTACTAAGCATGTAGTGGCGTAGCTTTTTGGTAGCAAACACCACTGCCAAGCAAAGTTTTTCAACATATGCATAGTTAAGTTCATAATCGACCAGTGGTGCGGCTAAGATAGTATGTAGCCTGTTCTCTGTGAAGTTCATTTTTCTGGGACAACATGGCGCCCAGTGCCACCTCGATGGCTGAGATGTATAAATAGAATGACACTCCTGGTCTGGGTGGTGCCAATACTGGCGACGAAGCCAAGTACTATTTAATGTCGTCAAAGGCTGACTGGCACTCGTCATCCCAATGAAATGTGACCCCCTTATGCAATAATTTATTCATGGGTCGGCATTTGTCAGATAACTGCGCTATGAAGCGCTTGATCGACGCAACCTTTCCCTGCAGACTCCTGAGCTGCTTGATGGTGGTTGGGGGACGCATTTCAAGGATTGCCTTGACTTTGTTTGGATCTACCTCAATTCCTCGTTTGGAGACTATGAAACCCAAGAGCTTTCCAGAGGTGACGCCAAAGACGCACTTCTTAGGGTTTAATCTGACTTTATGCTCAATGAGGCGATCAAGGACCTTACTCAAGTCACCGATATGATCTGGGCACAAAAGAGATTTGGCCAACAAATCATCCATGTAATCTTCCAAAGTTTTGTGCATGTAATCATGAAAGATGTACGTCATGGCACGTTGGTAGGTAGCTCCGGCATTTTTAAGGCCAAAAGGCATGACCTTATAGCAAAATGTCCCCCAAGGCATTGTGAATGCCATTTTTAGTTGGTCCTCAGGATTAATACGAATCTGATTGTATCCTGAGAAACCATCCATAAGGGAAAGCATTTCGTGGCCCACTGTAGCGTCTACCAACGCGTCGATGCTCGGCAAGGGAAAATCATCCTTAGGACTCGCTTTGTTAAGATCTCAAAAATCGATGCATATGCGAATCCTCCCATCAGGCTTCTTGACAGGAACCATGTTAGACAACCATGGCGGATAATCCACATAGATGACAAACTGGGCATCCAACAACTTTTGTAACTCATATTTTACCATTAAGGCCACTGTTGGATGCATCTTGCATAGTTTTTGCTTTACTGGCTTGATTGTCGGATCAAGCGTTAAATTGTGCGTGACTAGCTATGGGTCTAGTCCCGACATATCCTTGTATGACCATGCAAAAACCTCCTTCTTTTCCTTAAGAAGGGCAACATAATCGGCTCGCTCTTCAGGGGAAAGACTTACCCCAGCCTTGAGAATCCATGGATTCATTGGATCTGTGCCGATGTCTACATCAATCGTTGCTTCAATCGACATATGGGATCCGTCTTCCAACCGGTGTGGAATTGGGATCGGATGGATATCGTTTGCTGAATTAAGATCATCATTAGGAACATCAAGTTCCTCTTCAGCATGGAAGACATCCTGAGTCTGTCCTGGAGTGAAATGAAACATCCCACCGCAAGGCCAATACTCTGATGGAGATGGTGGTGTGTCAACGCGATCCCAATCGATAGCTTCTATGTCTAGATGCAATAATCATGTTGGATTGGCTGGATCATGGATGGGGGCGGTCAAGTCAATGGAGACCATGTTGATGAAATGATTGTAATCTCCATTACCGCAAATGTGACAACTCTGACATTCTGGATGTTCTTGGTGCTTTGGATCTGGCTCTGTAGGCACTGGCACAAAGGGATCAGCCCTATGCGCGGACCTACAAATAGGGTCTACCCTAGGTACTGATGGTTTGATAGGGTCTCCAGGCGAAAGATGCTCGCTGTATGCCTGGAGTGGCGGATGCAGTAATTGCTATAACTGCGCCAGGTTGAAATGCCTCCTAGGTCTTGGATCTATGTGTAAGTTTTCAAACATGTCGTCTATGTCCAAAGGATTTTGTTGTTGTTGAGGTAGCCTATGCTCACTAGGATCATTCAATGGGAACATCCTCAAGAAGCTTCCCTGATCGTCATTCATTTGATATTCATGCGAATGATCGTACTCCGACTCATCTTCAGAAGACCCTTCGTGGTCTTGTCCATCTTCCCCTTGTGGGTGAGTCCATGAGGTTTCTCCTTGTTCAACCGTAGGGAAAGGGTTGTTGAGGTCAACAAGGTTATTTGTTTGCAATGGGAAATAATCCCCCAATGTATAAGTTGTATTTGGATTGGCATATGGATCTGATGCCAACCCATCCTTGTTGCCTATCCCTAGGCCTTGCATGTTTTCGACCAAGATGTCGAGGGGCAAAGGGTGATTAAACCCTACTCCCGACTTGTCATAAGGCATTTGGTATCTTGGTTGACACAAAACACGCATTCCTTGTTCATACCGGCCTAACTCGTATCCATGCCAATTGCATTGGCTAAGATATCGTAATGCGAAGTCTGGGTTGGCTAGATAGTTAACATCTTCCACAAAGGGATCTTCATCTTCTTCTTCATTTCGAGAAGGTTCAACGCCATGATCTAGGCCCCCAAAAATAAAGTTTGTCTGATTAGGTGGGTAACCTAAAGGAACCACCGAGCCTATGGGGAGTCGAGGTCTTCCCATGTCTTGCATAGACTGAAGTGTGGGCGTTGCAACAACATTGCGCACTATATACTCCCCCATGCCTGTGTTAGACATCTCAACAGTAATCGTTGGCGATTGAGGGGAAGCGAATGGGAGTTCTCCTTGAGTCCACTCCATGTGGGGTGAACTAGGCGTCTCAACTTCCATTCTATTAGGCGTCTCTTCTGTAGAGATATTGGAGACTAAAGGTGGTTCCGTTTCCAGGGGCTTCTTTCCTTTGTCCGTTGGAGTGGCCACCGTAGGTGGCGTCGTTGTGAGAGGACTGGATGAAGAAGATGATCCCGCCTGAGAATTTGATTGATTTGGTGATGAAGATTCTTGCTTAGTCGGACCCCGTTTAGATGGATTTAACTGGAAATCCACGTGCGTTGAAGGAAGGGTCGATTGTGGCATGATTTGCACCGAGTTGCAATATTTAAAAGGTTCCAAATCTGCGGGGACCACGTGTACTTGTCCTTCAAATGTATATTTCAAACATTGATGAGCAATTGAAGGGACACACTTCATATCCCGGATCCAAGGCCGCCCAAGCAAGATATTGTAAGCCATCTCACCTTCTAAAATGTGGCACAACGTATGAATGGTCTTTTGTCCCACTTGGATGGGCAGGACAATTGTGCCAACTGTCGAGCATATCGTATCATTAAATGCTCGAAGGGTATAAGTGGAAGGTGCAATGTGAGAGGCTGGTAGTTTCAAATGTTTCAGTGCAGCGGTTGTAATAAGGTTACTGGACGAACCAATGTCTATCAACACCCGTTTGTATGGAGTCCCGTTGACCCGCGCAATAACGTGCAAGGGTGGATCCGTTACATCTCCAGTCACAGTTTTTAGCTCATCTTCCTTGAAGGTAATGACTGGTTCAGTACACTGTTTGACATGCCCCACAAAATTGTTGAACGAATCCGCTTCGTGGGGTTGCAATTCAATTGCCTTTAATATCTCCATAAGAGCTTCCCGATGGGGCGCCGATTGTTGAATAAGCTCATAAATGGAGAGCCTAGCCGATGTGGTCCGTAGACTTTGAGTAAGTCTAGTTCGAATCGTGGCCACTGGTCTAGGTGGGGGCAACTGTGTAGGATTTGGTTGATGTTGTGACGTGGATGAAGCTTCCCTAGTGGCTGTTGCGGGGACAACTCCTGGGTGTCTCTTGTTTCTTGTCACAATGCTAATCATTCCAACATATCCCTCCATAGGATAACTCTGTTGCACTTCGTTGACATGCAGAGGTTTTGTTTGTGCATCATGTGTGGGTAAAGGATCTTTGAAAACACCCATTTGTTGGTTGTTGGGTGCGATGGGGTTATCCACTACCAATGTGTGATTATCAATGAGATCTTGCACTAAACCTTTAAACGACCAACAGACATTAAGGTCATGCCCTTTCCTTCTATGGAATCTACAGAAAATATCCTCTCTATACCCTTTAGGCTTTGGCGCATTGGGATCAATTGTTGGAATATCTGGCAGATTAATCAAGTTTGCCGCTGACAAACGGTCAAACAAGGAATCCCTAGACTCAGTGTATGGTGTAAATTGTCGCTTAGGGCGACGCTGCTGATTTTGATCCTGCTTCTTGTTATCTTTCTCATAATTATTGTGAGGCACCGCCTGATAGTTAGCCTTTGAAGGCTGTGTTGCTTGGGCAGGCGTAGGGGCATTAATAACAACTTGATTGACCGCATCGGGTTTCTGTTGCGTATTCCCTATTTTGGTGCTCTTGTTCCACTCTTTTTTCTTAGGCTTGGCAATTTCGCCATCCTGTATCTTGATCTCTTCGATACGTCTAGCTTGCGCCAGAGCTTCTTCCAAAGTGGCGTATTGCTGCAGCTGCAATAGCACAGAGATCGATCGCAAACAACTCTTTGCGAACATTTGAGTTAAGTCGGACATAGGAGGGAGGTAGGACAACTTTGAAAGCACTGTCCTCCACCGATTCCCATATGCTACCATAGACTCTTCCTCATACTGTTTGAGGCTAGCTAGATCACTGAGTGACGCCTTTTTCTTTGTATTGAAAGCAAAACGTTCTAGGAACGCGTCCACTAGTTGATCTAAGTTGTAGATGCTATGCTTTGGTAGATGGGTAAACCAATCCGAGGCAGACCCTGCGAATGTGGTTATGAATGTTCTCAATAATAATGCATCATTGTCTTGTATACCAAAGCACTGGCTCAAAAATCTCGTCACATGCTCTTGAGCATCCTCATCCCCTTTAAAGAGTGCCAACTGGGGCAGCTTGAAATGTTCGGGGTATGGAGGTGCTGGCACTGACGGATGTATTGGATGACTACGGAGTTGGCGTAGGGTAGGCTTTTGAGGCCCACCAGTCTTAAGTTCCATATTCTCCAAGCGTTCTAACAACACTTTGTAGGCATCGAAGGATATAATTTCCTCCTCTTTAGTTTGTTCCCGTTGTGGGTTGCGGGGAACTTGAGGCCTTTGAATGACTAAATGGGTAGCATCCCTTCTGCCTTGATAGGGCATTTCAGCCCGCTCTTCTTCTTGGTAATAATCCTCATAATCTTCTTGAGGAGTGTTTGGCCTAGGCCTGTAAACATGGACGGGTGCCCGCGGAGGATGCCCATCATGGTCATGGTGAATGGCCTCCCGCTCAGGTCTAAGAGGTCTTGGAGGCGGTGCTTGCTGAAGTCATGGAGACCTGTCTCGCACTAAGGGGTTGTGCCTCACATACATCTCAGATTGCTGTGCGTGAGGGATTGGGGCCCTCTCAGGTGCATGGTTGTGAAACCTTTCAGCAGTCTGACGCTGAATACGCTCTTGATCAAGGTGACACAAATGTTCTAATTCCTATTGTTCTTGCCTAAGCCGCGTGATGTGCGCTTGGCGGGCGGCTAGTTGTGCAAATGCCAAGTTACTTTGTTCTGTTGTCTCTTGTTTAATAGGCCTAGATGTCTCTCCTACATATTTGTTTCGATCATAATGCTCTAAGACTCCTATATGTTGCTTCCCTCTATCGAGGTTGGCCGCATTGACTTGAAACTCTGGTCTCAATAAGCGATCTGGATATAATGCAGGTGCAGACGTGCATCATTTTGGCACTGGATACTGGCCTGGAGGAATGTAGTGATCCTCCTCTCTCTCTCTGTGATATGCATAAAAAGTGCGAGCAGAATTGTCTTGCCCTGTCGGGAGAACTTGTTGTTCTGGATATGGTCTACTATGTCCGACATTAATCGAGGGTAAATTAGGAACCACAAAATCATATGGTTCTTCCTTTTGGACCCTTTGTTGTTCCATAGCAGTACACAATGCTTCATCACTAGGCCACCCATATTGAACTTCAAAGGGAGGCCTCGTACTTAGACCAGGTGGTATATATAAGTTATTTTCTTGAAAAGATTCTTGTTGCTTAGGTGTTTCCCTTAGAGAGGGAGTTCTAAAGTCTCGTCTATTGATGGTCTGACTTGGAGAACCATTCCTTGAGGCACCTCTAGAACCATGTTCTATGACTGTATGGGTTGGAGTACCCCTCACGGAGGGGCCTATAGAGCCATGTTCTGCATGGTGTGAACTAACTGGTGTACCTCGCCGTTGAGGCGGGATGAACAAGTCTTCAGAGCTATATCGGAGACGATTTGTCTCTCTTGGTGCATGTTCTGCAGCTTCTGCCCGTGATTGGGCTTGGCTACGAGTATTCACCATGGTAATGCTAACCTAAAAAATGCAAAAGTTCTTTTTGTAATTTTCTTTTTATGATTTTTTTTGTCTAAACAGAAAATAGCATACACACTCACAAGCAATGATTATCTCTTTTAAAGATTAATAGTGTGCCCTAAATCTGGTTTAGTGTGTTTTTGTTGTTTGTTTTGTTTTTGAAAATTTTTGTGAAACGTTTAAATGCAAGTATGAAGGCTCTTATGACTCCCAAAATGGTCGCCCCTTCAATATACCATTGTCGGACCGATATACCAACCTCTCTATATACCCGCCCTTACGTGAGGGAGACTATAGGTACGTGAGAGCAGATGATACGTGGAACATAGGCGGTACGGAAGGGGAATCACTCTGTTTATGACACCTACCATAGAAGACTTATCCTCGCGTGCTGGGAATCACCCCAAGCTACACTCGGTCAGCTTTCATCAGGATTTACGTCTAGCAACAGTCACGATCGAGGTAATGGATGCAATATCTCAAGCCAAAGTGATAATGGAATCCACCTTTGGTCTTGCTCAAGGGTTGGGGTTTTACGACCAACGCCTTGGTTTAAAATGTCACGTGATGTGTGGGGTTCATTTTAATTTTGCAAAATTGAAATAGGCAAACGAAAAGAAATCTTTCCCTAAGCCATACAAACTGAAAACCAAAAAATAGAAAAACAGAAATTTGATAGAAGCTGTAAAAACCCCTACCTCTTCTCTGCCTAATCGAAAGTTTCTGATTTGCTCTAAAAATTTGCACAGATCTATAATCGTCCCTGGGTGAGGCGAATAATAGAACCGTAATCGTCACAGGGTGGAACGAATAATTTATTCGTCCCGGGGTGAGACGAGTACCAATTCTGCAATCGTCACTTGCAGAGACGAATAACAGTCCGATGTTGAAAAATAGGTACCTGTAAAAAAACAAGCAATTTTAGATCAGTAATTTAACCTAAAAAAAAATAGAGGACAGAGGTCCCACCGTGATCGCCATTGAAAACACGAGATTCCGAAAACAAAAAGGAAATACTAAACAAAATTGTATTAAAAGGAAAGAACACAAATGAATGAACACAAGATATAAAAGCAATATAAACTATGGCCCTTTTTTTATTGATATTCTTTTCAATTCGTGTTACAATGCGTCTCCTTCCTTTTTAGGGGATAGGAGCGTTAGATATTGATCTCTACAACTCGTTTCAGAATTCCTTCTTCCGCGTGCCCACATATAAAATGGGCGAACCAAAACGTTGTCGCCGCTTGCGTTGGTACAGGTCGATTCCTCGCTGCTCCTCCAATGCTGCAAATCTGCGTTCAAAGAAACAAACAAAGAATCGGTAGCACCTGTGTATGAAAAATAAAAGATAAATCTAACTATGGCTAAAATGAATCTAAATGAACTGAAAACTTGATAAAAGCATAAACATGAAACTAGCTAAAAAACTACAAAAGCAATAAAGCGGGAGGGGTGCCCGAAGGCAAACCACCCGCGGGTGAAACTTTGCTCCGACACCAATCCGCTTAGAATTGGTCCGAAACCTGATGTGATGTGTTGTCGACAAATTGGTAGGATATTGTGGTCAAAAGAATGGGGTGTTGGTTCTTGATTCGTGCCTTCAAAAGTCACCCAATAACCTCTCTTTCGATTAAGAGATTATGGATGTTGAAAACACAAATCGCAAGTAAATGAATTAGCAGCACTTCGTCGCTCAAAATGCTCCAGCTCGGTATCTCTTTTGGGTGAGGAAACTCACCATTTTATAGACCCAAGGGGTCTCTTTGAATTAACATGCAAAAGTGTTTCTTTGCATGAATGCTTTTTGCCTCAAAGAAAGACTTCTTCTTGATCAAGGGATTCTTAACTGTCTCTATGCATGTCTTTGTGTGTTTTAGAAAAGCTCACTTGCACTCCCATGCAATGAAGGGATAGCTAAGTGGCAAATCTGAGTTGTCTTAAAAAGCTTACTCTTATTCCCATGCAGTGAAGGGAGAGTTAATTGGTAGATATGAGTTGTCAAAAGAACTCACTCGCACTCCTATGTCATGCAAGGAAAGCTAAGTGGCAGTTCTGAGTTGTTACATGCCGAGATTTGACTTTTTTCCGGTCAAACCTGACATTCGTCCCACCCCGAAGCGAGCGCTGGTAATCGTCCCTGGGTGAGACGAGTATAAGTCAGCACTCGTCTCTGGGTAGGACGAGTAAAACTTTCACTCGTCCCTGGGTAGGACGAGTAAAACAAGCACTCGTCCCTGGGTGGGACGAATAAGCAATAAAGTGTCTAAAAAGTGCCAAATTGGTTTCTGACTTGCAAAACTCATTGTGTGAGTGGTTAGAACCACTGTTTAACCTCTGGAGGGCTGCCCTGGGGGCTGTGTGTGTAGTGCGATCAGTGCTTGTCGTCACATAATCGGATTGGTGCTGTTTTGGTGTCTACAATAATAAAATTTTTGAAACCTAGAAGCCGAAATATGTCATGAAAATAGTTTTGATAAGTGAAAGGCCTCAAAAATATTTTGAATCATTACCTTCTCTAATGCGACAGAGGATTCTAGCAAAAATGCGAGAGGTTCCTTCAACCGCTATCAAAAAACCAAAGATTTCTAAACCCCTCTCTGAACAGGTGGAAAAGCTTCCCAAGAATGCTAAATTAATAAATGAGACACCATTTTCTGAGGAAGTAGCAGTTAACATCCTGTTAATTGAAGTAAGATCCCCAATTTCTTTTGTTGTCCCTACAGCTTCATATGAGTTATGACCCATAGCTAAGTAGTATTTACATTCAAGGGTAGAACAGGGAAATGAAGGAGGGGAATATTTTGAAGGATAAATTGCCACTTATCAAATAGTGTACATAAGGACTAAGAGGGACCTGGAAATAGAGGAGAAATAAATCTCTAAGAAGCAAAAAATAGGTCTAAAAAGAATGAATGGAGAAGTAGTTACAAAAGGGTTGGTTGATCGAGAACAACAACTGGTAATAGAAGCTAAACAGGAAAACCCTGCATCTACAAGCAAATGTATGGTTTTTAAACTCTCTTCTCCTTCTCATCTTCATGAATCCCTAGAAGGATTTCCCTCCTTTTCTGTTCAAGATGCGATAAAGTTACCTCCACTTTTTAGTTCTTCTCTGAATCCATCAATAACCTTAGAGATACTAGTAAGTTCTACATTTTCGCAACCTCCTCCAAACCCACTCTCAACCTCTTAGGTCTTCACTCCCATGTCCACCATTGTTACATCTTCATCTCTTTCATTATCATCATCAATGGGATACTGCGTTCCAAATTCATCCATTCCATCCACTAGCAATTTGGTCTCTGTTTTGCTTAATTTACCTGTATCAATGGCAACAATAGTCACCGAGTCCACCGTTGTAACAAAATTTATGGTTAGAATGTCTTCATATCTACCAACAAAGGGGAAATCCACCCTTATGTTTTTGTTGGAAATAACGCATGGTAAAAATTTATTTTTACCACAGTAAGGTTGGACCTTACCTTTTACCTCCCTGGACGGTAGAGACTGGACGACAGAGGTTTGATGGCATGGGCGGCAGAGAGAACGAATTCTAATTTTCTTCTTCTTTCCTCCCTATTTTCCTTCATCCTTTTCTCTTTCCCCTAAGTTAGCGATTATGGTTTATTTCCTTCTATTTAAACCTTGTAACCGCAGATTAATTCCTAATGCAAGTTTATTCTATTTTCTCCTAACTTTTTCTTCCTGGTTACTAACCTAAGCTCCTATCACAATATCTGGTATCAGAGCTGGTTCACGTTTGGCTGGAAGGCACGACGAGCGAGGCACGGATCCCGAGGAGGTTGGCCCACAATGCATGAACCGAGGCAAGAGGCCCACAACATGCGAACCGAGGCAACAGGAGGCATGGATCCCGAGGAGCTAATCAGGAGGCGACACGTGGCAGATAGTGAGCGAGCGGACGCGACACATGGCAGGGAGCGGACTCGACAGTGCGACACATGGCAGGGAGACGACGTGACAAGTGGCGAGCAGATAGGCGGGCGACTGGACGGGCAACGCGCGGGAGGCAAAAGGCGTGGTCCCGATTGCCCGCAGGCAATCGAAACTCATCCGCCGAATACAGGCTTTTAAAGCCTGTAAGTTTCATCCGTAGGGCGGATGTGGGACAAATGTCCCATGTTTTTTTTTTAAATATTTGCTAGCCCGACGGAATAGAAGGAAGGCAAGCGCCTTCCATTCGCGTCGGACAGGCTAGCCCGACTGGCCATTCGGGCCAGCGTTAAGGCTTGGCGCGGGAGGTCGCGGGGTCGAACCCCACGCGCGCCATATATAATCTTTTGCACGATAAAAATTAAATTTTTTTATTTTTTTCATATTTTTTTATAAAAATTTATATTTTTTATAGATATTTAAAAAAAAAATTATTTTAACAGTTTTTTTTAAATCTTATCTATAGAAGATATATTTTATAAAAAAAAATTGATTAAAATTAAAATTTTTATGCATTTAAAAATAAGTTTAAAAAAAAAAAGGGAATCTATCTATCAAAATTGTGGAAGAAAAGATATTTCCTAAGAGGAAATTGCTGTAACATTTTTTTTACGCTTTGAGAGGTAAAAATTTAGTAACATTTCCTAAGAGGAAATTTTGTGTAAAAGAAAATTTCAGGGAAATTTTCTTAGATGATAAGATCGAATGGATGTTATCAGGCTCTTTGTAAACTGTTACTAAGAACGAACGCCAAAAACTTTGATGAGCATGTGAGAACACTAGGCATAAATTCAGTCTTTTCACAGTTGCAAAACGCAGTTATTGCACAACAGAGAAATCCTGATCTAGGATACGAAGCAGATTCATAAGATAACTCTTTTGGGAGTAGATTTGAACAATCCGAATCTGTGGAGATTGCTCCACAAGGATCTGAATATACTCATTATAGTAATTCAGTTGAAATCCTACAACCTCCTTCACCTAAAATTATATTGATCAGTGACGACGACGAACAAGTCGCTGACAATTTTGTAATTGCTGAATCACAACAAGAATAGGTTGTTTTTTGAAGGATAAATCAAGCAAGGCTTGATAGTTTGTAAAGTCTTTTTGTAATAAGACTATATAAGAAAGGTTTCTTGTTTTAATAGATTGTAATGGGATCAAATAACAATCTACCAATCCCCGAATTCAATGGGGATAATTATGAGTACTGGTCCATCAAAATGAGGACATTACTCATAGGAAAAGGACTATGGGATAGTATTGAAGACGGTTACACTGCTCCAACAGATTGGACTACTTTGAGTGCAACCGACAAGAAGACCTTCAAAGATGCACATAAAAATAACTCTTTTGCCTTATACCATCTTCAATCAGCATTAGATCCAAGTATCTTTCCTAGAATTGCATCTTTCTTAATTGCCAAAGATGCATGGAATGCCTTGAAAGAAGGATTCCAAGGAAGTGATAAAGTGAAGCAAGTCAGGCTTCAGACCTTAAAAAGAGATTTTGAAAATCTCAGAATGAAGGAAAATGAAAGAGTCGGTGACTATTGTGTACGAGTCAAAGCAATAGTTGATATGATGCAAACTTTAGGTGATAACACAACAGCTTGAAACAATTGTGAAGAAAGTGTTGAGAACACTTCTTCCTAAGTGGAATCACATTGCCATCATAATTGAAGAATCAAAAGACCTTTCTACTCTTACATTTGATAGTTTGATTGGATCATTAACATCACATGAAGAGCGCCTTCAAGGAACACCTTCAACAAGCTATGGAGGTGATGACAAAGCCTTCACTTCGAACGAAGCTGCAAGACGAGGACAAGGAAGAGGCCGAGGCAGAGGACAACAACAAAGAGGCAAAGGCCAAAGCAACTCCTACAGAGGAGGAAATCAAAACAGAGGTGGAAATCAAAATAGAGGAGCCAATCAGAACCAAAGCGGCAATGCAGGCCATGGAAATCAAGGACGAGGAAGTAACAAAACTAAAACGGCTTGTTTCAATTGTGGGAAACAAGGACACTTCGCTCGTGATTGCTGGTCAAAGTCTTCAAAAGATCAAAGCAGTCAATATGGCTCATTTTATGGAGAAGAAGAAGGCACCTCAAATATTTTTCTTTCATATGGACAGTCAGATCAAAATCTCAAAGACACATGGATTTTAGATACTGGTTGCTCCAACCACATGAGTGGCAAAGAAAATCTCTTTGCTACATTAGATTCAAATTATAAATCCCATGTTAAGTTAGGGGATAATAAATCTTTGCAAGTTGAAGGCATTGGAGCTATGGAAGTTCCAACAAAAGAAGGCCTTAAAAAGGTGAATGACATATACTATACTCCACAGCTACAACACAATTTGTTAAGTGTTGGCCAAATGATGGAGAAGCATTACAAATTAGTTTTTGATGAAGGAAAATGTACAATCCTTGATAAAAACAATTGTAACAGAGTCATCACAGAAGTACCTATGACAAAGAATAGGTTATTCCCTCTAAAATTTGGTGAGCCAGGGGGAGCTCAACTTGCAAATATTGCTATTTCAAATCCAAGTGTATTGTGGCACTTGAGATATGGTCACCTCAATTCCGCTAGCTTGAAAATGTTAACTTCACAAGCTATGGTGACAGGACTACCAAAAATTCAAGAACATAAGAAGGTATGCGAAGCATGTGCTTTGGGAAAGCACTCCAGAACGAAGTTTCCAAAAGGGCAAGCATGGAGAGCAAGCTATCCTCTTCAGCTAGTACATTCGGACATCTGTGGTCCAATGCAAACAAAAAGCCTTGGAAACAATTCTTATTTCCTAACATTCATAGATGATTATTCTAGAATGTGCTGGATCTATTTTCTGAAACACAAAGATGAAGCATTTGATTGCTTCATAGACTTCAAAAATAATGTAGAAAAGCAATGTGACTACTATGTCAAATGTCTTCGCATTGATAGAGGAGGAGAGTACTCCTCAAATGAATTTTTAAATTATTGTAAGCAAAATGGGATAAAAAGGCAGTTCACCACTGCCTATACCCCATAGCATAACGGTGTGGCCGAAAGAAAGAACCGCACCCTTGTTGAAATGGCACGTACGATGCTTCAAACAAAGCATCTAACATACAGCTATTGGGCAGATGCAGTGAGAACTAGTGCATATATTCTAAATAGAAGTCCGACTTCTAGTTTAGATGGTATCACTCCTTATGAAGGATGGTACGGTAAGAAACCAAATGTCAAACATTTTTGAGTATTTGGTTCTTTAGCTTATGCACACATTCCCGAGGAGAAGAGAAAGAAGCTTGATCCCAAGAGTCAAGCATGTATTTTTGTAGGGTATTGTGAATCTACCAAAGGGTATAGATTGTACAATCCCAAGACACATAAAATAGTTATCTCCAGGGATGTAATTTTTGATGAAGGGGGAGAATGGGGTCATAAAAAATTTGTTGATATAGACTCTAATTCTGAAAGTTCCACATTTGTACAGCCCAAGAAAAGTAGTGGAAGTAGTTCCCCTCCACAAAGTCCACATCAGGAATCTTCATCGAGTACATCAAGTGGTACATCAAGTCCAAGAGGAACTCCTTTGTTGGCACCCCCAAACTCTTCGAAATGATTTTAGAGATCTGTAAGCGCTCCAAGTCCGATGGATATTGATCCAGTTTCTCAAAGGAAAGAAACAAATAAAGGAAAGCGCATACTACAGAGTCATCCATCTTCTCAAATGTTGGATAGGAATTTCCAACAAAGATACACTAGGAGTCAAGCTAGTGAGATGGACGACATTTTGTCAAGACTTGAAAATATTCACAGGAGATGATGAGTCTCATGAACCAAGGGGTGATGTAGTCAATTATGCTTTGTTGGTCGCCGCACAGCTAGAACCATCTAGCTATGAAAAAGCATGTATTGAAAGTATATGGCAAGATGCCATGGAAGAGGAAATATCCTCAATTAAAAAGAATGATACTTGGGAGCTTGTGAAGCTTCCCAAGGGAAAAAATGTGTTGGATGTAAATGGGTCTATAAGACCAAATTCAATGCTGATGGAAGCATTGAAAGGCACAAGGCAAGATTAGTAGCTAAGGGTTTTACTCAGAAATATGGCATAGATTATGAGGAAACCTTTGCTCCACTTGCTCGACAAGAAACAATCAGAACCGTTCTTTCCTTGGCAGCCCATAAAGGATGGAACATTCAACACATGGATGTGAAAAGTGCATTTTTAAATGGATACCTGACAGAAGAGGTGTATGTTCAACAACCTCAAGGTTTCCAAGAACAAGGAAAAGAGAACCTTGTTTATAAATTGAAAAAAGCACTTTATGGCCTCAAGCAAGCACCACGAGCGTGGTACTCACGCATTGATGGCTATTTTAGCGAGTATGGTTTCACAAAAAGCAAGAGTGAACCAACTCTATACTACCTTAAGAATGGAGTAGATATCCTCATAGTTTGTTTATATGTGGATGATCTAATATTTATGGGTAGTAATAATAAGATGAATATGGAGTTCAAAAACTCCATGATGAATCAGTTTGAGATGAAGGATCTCGGATTAATGAGATACTTCCTAGGCATGGAAGTACATCAATCAAAGCAAGGGATCTTCATATGTCAATAGAAATATGCTCATGACATGATCAAGAAATTTGCTATGCAACAGTGCAAATCAGTTGCAACACCAACCAGACATGGAATCCAGCTAAGCAAAGATGATGGAGCACCAAAGGTTGACATGACCAATTTCAGAAGCATGGTTGGGAGTTTAATGTTTCTCACCAACACTAGACCGGATATACAGTATGTTGTTTCTCTAGTATCAAGGTTTATGGCTTGCCCATTCATGTTGCACCTTCAAGAAACCAAACGAATTTTATGATATGTAAAAGGTACATTGGATTTTGGAATCCATTACCACAAGTCTAACTCTGTGAAGTTAGTTGGTTATAGTGACAGCGATTGGGGCAGTAATATAGATGACAAAAAATCTACATCAGGGAACTGTTTTAGTCTAGGTTCAGGACTAATAACTTGGAGTTCCAAGAAGCAATCTATTGTAGCATTATCATCTACATAAGCTGAGTATATAGCCATTACCCATGCTAGTACTCAAATCCTCTGGTTGAGGAAAATCCTTGAAGAGATTGGCAAAAATCAAATTGGTCCAACCAAACTGAATTGTGATAATATTAGTGCCATACAGTTGGCATATAATCCGATCCACCACAAAAGGTCAAAACATTTTGATATGAAGTATCACTTCATAAGAGAT
The DNA here is from genome assembly GCA_028583015.1 of Wollemia nobilis. Classification (NCBI taxonomy): domain Eukaryota; kingdom Viridiplantae; phylum Streptophyta; class Pinopsida; order Araucariales; family Araucariaceae; genus Wollemia; species Wollemia nobilis. The sequence continues at coordinate 10,317,461 of JAQPPZ010016879.1, read as the reverse complement.
ATGGTGGAACAACAGATAGTTGAGCTTCAATACTGCAGCACTTTGGATAATCTAGCATACATCTTCACCAAAGGCATGGCTAAAGCTCAATTTATAAAGCCGAGAGACTCGTATAGTCAGTCCTCTCAACTTTAAGGGGGAGAATGTTGGAAATAACGCATGGTAAAAATTTATTTTTACCACAGTAAGGTTGGACCTTACCTTTTACCTCCTTGGATGGTAGAGACTGGATGGCAGAGGTTTGACGGCATGGGCGGCAGAGAGAACGAATTCTAATTTTCTTCTTCTTTCCTCCCTATTTTCCTTCATCCTTTTCTCTTTCCCCTAAGTTAGCGATTATGGTTTATTTCCTTCTATTTAAACCTTGTAACCGCAGATTAATTCCTAATGCAAGTTTATTCTATTTTCTCCTAACTTTTTCTTCCCGGTTACTAACCTAAGCTCCTATCACAATAGTTTTTGATGCCATTATCTCCTTTGGTGGCTGATGTTTCAAGGTATGTTGCTAAATATCGAGAGCAGGAGAATGTTCAGAGCATAAGTGATTACTAGGTAGAAAATTTTATCAACCCTTCTAGTCGGATGGCTATGACCAGGAAAACTATGTATGTCAATCCTATCACCAGGCAGAGGATTTCAAGGTCCTTAATTTTGCAAGTAAGCAAGACTGAGAATGAGATGACTGCTCAAGATTATAGAGCAAAAGAAATTATAGAATATGCTGACAAACTACATGCTGAAGGTGAATTGGGGATGGCCAAGGCCCACTTAGAAACTTTTTGTGTGAATATAGATATAGCCAAAGACAAGGTGAATAAATTAGAACAACAGATTGAAAGGCTTAAAAATAATTTCAATGATAAAAATGAAGTGGAAAATGCTTTAAGAGAAGAGGTGAAGGGTTGGCAAGAAAAATTTCAAGAAGTTAATAAGTTGAAAGATAATTTAGAAGAATAGAAGAGACTGCATAAAGAGCAGGCCAGAGAAATTCAAAATCTAAAACATCAGCTTTAGGTTGAGAAGGCCAAAACCTCAGGGTTTTCCAAGGACGATTTAAAAATAATAAAGCAGGAGTTTCTTTTTGAAGTCCAAAAGAAATTTTCTGGTCTTCAACTTATATTAAACTACTTGAAAGATGCCAGTCAGCTACTATTCACCATTTAGGTAGATACAGATTGAATATTATAGTCTCACAGAACAAATAGACCAGTTGGTTAGTAGTAGGTTTGACAACGTTGCTAAACAAATTTCTAATAAAGAGTGGAATCTAGCCAAATAGCTTCAAATATAGTGTTGAAAAGGCACAAAGCAGCACAAAAAGTTTGGTTGTTATGTAATAGAATGGATAGAAGAGTCAAAGAGATCATTGAAATAAATATGGAGATGATTCATCTTGGTTTCAAAGGACCCTGGAAGGAATATCATAGCTTGTTATCTATGGAAGAAGTTTAGCAGAGCATCAAATATATTTTGCAGGATGAAGCTAAGATTGATTCATTACTAGAACCATTATTACAAGAACAAGCTACTAAATTGATTGTGGACTATACCCATTTCATAGATTTGATGGAAGACTTTATGATTAAGGGGAAGGCTGCTAATTATGAGGATGTTGGAGAGCTAAAATATGTTTACAAGCAGCTTAAAGAAACATCAAACCCTTTCGAGGAAGTTTGGACCAATGATTAAATTGTTGGGGAACACCTCTATGTGGAGATAATCAGAATGTACAAACTTTGGAGGAAGAAGAAGAAGAATATGAATATGGAGAAGGTGTGGAAGAGTAAGGATAAGATTGAGCACTCACATGCCTAGGAGAGACTCACACTCAAGTCATTTCTATTTTTGTTTGTACAAATACATCATTTTTTTTGTATGTCTATTTTTACTCTGACAGTTGTCAAAAATAAGCAATAAAGGTATGGAGCCTACGTTAGTTTTTGTGTGAAAATATTCTTTGAAATAAAGCCTTATAAAGGAAGAAGAGTTGTATATATCTTACAAAGTCAGTAGTAATAATGATATTGCAAACACGGTCTCTAGTTAAAAAGGAAGGTTTGATGATGTTATCGGCATGGTTTCTAAGTGACCCTCTACCCTCTAGATAGAATTTGTGTTTTTAGAGGGTAGGGTTTGCATGGAAATCATTCTTTAAAACATAATATCAAAGATAATTCTTGTTTTGAATCCTGAAGCCCAATGGATAAGACTCTAGATTCTGATGAGCAAGGTGCAGCAATAGTATTGTCATTGTTGTCAACACAGTCAGACAGATCGGTTGATGCAGTGGACAGGAGTTAAGAAGTTCTTCAGAGTATGTACAGTGGTTTTCCAAAAGATAGAAGTGGCCCATATACTAAAAATAAAAAAAAAATCACAAGGAAGAAAACTATCGCGATATCGCGACATGTTGAGCAAGAAAGAAAAACTATCGTGATATCGTGACATGTTGAGCAAGAAAGAAAAACTGTCGCGATATCACGACATGTTGAGAAGAAAGCAAAACTGTCACGATTTCATGACATGTTCGGAGAGAAAGTGCAAGCAAGCAAAACTGTCATGATTTCATGACATGTTCGAAAAGAAAGAGCAAGCAAGCAAAACTATCACGATTTTGTGACATGTTCGGAGAGAAAGCACAAGCAAGCAAAACTGTCACGATTTTGCGACATGTTCGGAAAGAAAGAGCAAGCAAGCAAAACTGTCATGATTTTGCGACATATTGTAGGAGAGAGAGTCTAAAAGAAAAAGTGTTGTGATTTCGTGACATATTGTAAGAGAGATTGTACGAACAAAAAAGTGTCACGATTTCATGACATATTGCAATAGAGATTGTACGGACAAAAAAGTGTCACAATTTCACGACATATTGCAAGGAAGTTTGTAAGGACAAAAAAGTGTCACGATTTCATGACATATTGCAAGAGAGATTGTTCGAAATAGAAAGTGTCACGATTTTGTGACATATTGTAAGAGAAAGAGCTAAGGAGAAAACGTGTCACGATATCGCGACATGTCGGGTTTTCGCGATGCGAAGGCAAGAGAAAGAGCTAAGGAGAAAAAGTGTCGTGATATTACGACATGTCAGGTTTTCGTGACTCGAAGGCAATAGAAAGAGCAAAGGAGAAAAAGTGTCACGATATCATGACATGTTGGGTTTTCATGACCCGAAGACAAGAGAAAGAGCTAAGGAGAAAAAGTGTCGCAATATCACGACATGTCGGGTTTTCGTGACCCGAAGGCAAGAGAAAGAGCAAAGGAGAGAAAGTGTCATGATTTCGTGACATGTCGCATTTTTGCGACTAAATGAGGAGAGAGAAAGTAAGAAGGCAGAAGTGTCGCGATATCATGACAAAAGTAAAGAGGAAGAGTACGAAGGCAAAAGTGTCATGATATCATGACATGTGTTTTCACGGGTACAAACCAAGAAGAGTAGCAAGGAGGCAAAAGTGTCACGATATCACGACATGTTGTGTTTTCACGGGTACAAGCCAAGAAGAGTAGCAAGGAGGTGAAAGTGTCACGATATCGTGACATGTTGTGTTTTCGTAGGTACAATCCAAGAAGAGTAGCAAGGAGGCAAAAGTGTCGTGATATCGCGACATGTGTTTTCACGGGTACAAGCCAAGAAGAGTAGCAAGGAGGCAAAAGTGTCGCGATATCATGACATGTGTTTTCACAGGCGAAGTTCAAGAAGAGGACAAAGAGGCAGAAGTGTCACGATTTTGTGACAGGTCATTTTGGCATGAGCTAAGAAGAGAACCTAGCCGAAATAAGATATGTGACAGTTAACTGAAGTTATACAACAGTTACAGGTGCAGTTGTAGAAGAAAATCATGCAGCTAAAAATAAGAAGAGTTGACTGAAGTCATTATGACAGTTGCAGGTGCAGTTACAGAGAAAAATCATGCAGCTAAAATAAGATCAGTAAATTGAAGTCAGAATGACAGTTACAAGGCCAGTTACGAAGTGTAATCATCGAGCGACGGTTAAACTGAAAGTCATCAGTCGAAGACCAAACTTGAGTTGTAACTATTAATAGGATGCATGAGAGAATATTGTGAGATAAAGGAGTTACATATAGAAGTTTCTATTAATAAGCTACATGTGAAAATATGGAAGTTAAAATGAGGTTTACGTGGAGAATTATAGTGCTGCTCAAAGAGAGTGAAAGTGCTATAAGAAGAGGGTTGGAAGAGTGTCGTAAGAGAGCGTTGAGCAGAGCCGTGAGAGCCGTAAAAGTGTAGTAAGTAGAGCCTTTAGTGTGTGTGGTTTTTTGGTGAATAGAAAGAGAGGTTGGGTTAGCAATATACCAGTCAAGGTCTTGAATAAGTGAAGGCATTTCTATGTCAATATTATAGCTTCAAATTTGTAGTCCAAGTAGGTGCTTGGAATTAGGGGTTGGTGCTCCTTTCTATTTGTGCAGATAATTAGGGGTTGGTGCTCCTTTCTATGGGTGCAGATAAATCATGGGTTGGTGCTCATTCCAGTTGGTGCTGGTAAATTGATTATAAAATTGGTATTTTGCAAAGGCTAGATTTGGACGGTAATCCAAGCAGTAATTTTTGAGGAGTAGCCAAATTGGTGAACCCCATTACATCGTGTGTTGTGGAATACTCTCTTGTGATACTTGCTTTATCTGACTTAAATCTTCATTATTTCAGTATTAAGAGTTGTAGATTTGAATTTAAATAGCCACACTGTTTCACCCCCCTCTCAGTGTCATTGTGAAACTAAAAATTGGTATCAGAGCCAAGTTCCTGAAAAAGCTTAATCGGCTAAGGTGATCTTGGAAGTGAGACAATGGCAGGTGGTGAAGGATTCTCTTCAAACAAAGCACCATTGTTTGATGGAACAAATTACTCATTTTGGAGACTCAAGATGCAGACATATATGTGTGCTTTGGGATACAACATTTGGGAGTTAGTAGACAGTGGATACATAATAACCACCACTCCTCCAACTGATGCTGCTGGTAAGAAATTGTTTGAGAATAACTCTAAAGCCAAAAATACTATCATGTGCGGTTTAGTGGATAGCGAACTGATAAATATTATGAGTTGTAAAACGACAAAAGACATTTGGGACAAACTAAGGAGAATTCATGAAGGAGATGACAAGATCAAGGAGGCCAAGTTACAAACGCATCGAGCTCAATTCGAAGCATTAAAGATGAATGACAATGAGAACATAGAGGCATACATGCTGAGAGTTAATGGAATCATTAATACAATTAGAGGACTTGGCGAGGAAATGGAAGATGCTGTCATCGTGAAAAAGGTACTAAGATCTCTTCCCCAAAGATTTGATTCTAAAGTTTCAACAATAGAAGAAGCTAAAGATCTAAATACTTTTAGTATGGATGAGATGCATGGTTCTTTGACTGCATATGAGATGAGAATAGGAAAAACTAAACCCACAGACAGAGAAGCTACTTTTAAAACACATAAAAATATAAAAGCAAAGCAAGAATCCAAGGAAGAAGAGACATCAGATGAAACGAAAGCAAACTTTGCTCAGAAACTAATAAGGGGAAAAGGAAAATACAGAGTGTTGAGTGGTATTTTCACCCAATTGTGAAAGCACACTCTCCGATAGGATTTGGGTTCTAAATCCTCTGCTTGCAAAGAAATTAAACATGTAACTTCTCCAAGGTTCTTGTTATGTGAGCATTTTGCATCTGTGTATGAAAGATTCAATTTAAATGCTAGGAACACCTTAGTGATTGCAAGTAACTGTAAACAAGGGGCACTGTTGGTTTATTTTTTCTATGAAAATTAAATGATTGTTCATTGAACCCTGATAAAGTAAATGTGAGTTGGCCCTCATATGACCACGATGTAATGCTTTAATTCCTTTTATCTTGATGGTTTTAAGATAGATTTTATCTTGCATTAAATCCTCAATGATGAATAGGGTCTTCAAATGTAGCTTCAAAATGTCACTTTAACTTATCCCTCTTAAATGAAAACAAATTTTCATCAAGATGAACAATTAAGTGCTTTAAGGAAAAGACCTTCAATGTAGTACTCAAACTACCCCTCTTTCGTAAAATTGGAATTTTTATGAAGAAAGGGTAATTTTAGGCCCAAAATGGAAATTTGTGAAAATGCCATAAAACATAACCCCTTCAATGAAATTGGAATTTCCATGAAGGGAATGTCATCATAGGCTCATGAATGCAAAACAAAACTGGAAAAATGAAATTTGACTTTAAAATGGAAAATTTCTATTTTCGGAATTTTAAAATCTGTAGCAAAACAGCAACTTCGATGAATTTTTAAAAATACTAAACAAGTCCGAAAATGAAATTTCAAAGTGCGTATTTGAAGTCTGAATTATAATCTCCGCAATGGTGAAATAATTTTTAGATTTTGAAATTTTTTTAATGTTTATTTTAATGTCTGAAAATAGGAAAAAAATTCTGAAATTAAAATTTTTGGAAACAGAAAATTAAAGTTTGCATCAAAATAATTGCTGAAAACACAGCAATGCAAAAGCTCCTTCAGTTTGATAGCACCCCGTCCTGCAAAACCGAATACGTGAGAGTTTCGTACATGCAACCTAGCTTATTTGACCTGCAAAATAAACACAATCAAAGTAAACTAGGTGCTGGCTCCTAGAGTTCTAAATAATTTCCAGATTGCAGACATTCACATGAAATAACCCAAAATAATGGCATCAATTTCACATACAAATCTGAAATCTGAAAGGAGAAAAATGGAACAATTAAAATAAAGCATGCAGAAAATTTCTCATTCTTTCTTGCTAACAAGGCCTGAAATTTCTGAAGAGAAGCTTTCACATTCAAATTAAAATCCCTGTTTTACAAATGTGGCCATGCCCAAAGTTCCCGTTTGGCCACACCACCATTTTCGTTCCCCCTTCTTGCATGCATTTGTTTGGGGTTTTAAAATTTTACTCCCAACCCTTCGTTTCAGATTTCCAAAACCCTTTTGTTTCTCCTTCATTCCAGTCGAAAACGGTCTGTATTCTCTTCATTTTTCCATGCTGGTTTTTCACTTCATATGGTCATGTTTTGTTCACGTTCGTAATTGAAACTCATTATTATGTTAGTATATCTTGAGAATGCTTTTCATATCTTATGTAACGCCCCACAGGCCTTATGATGAAGGCTTCCACCTCGTTTTAATATTCACTTGACGTGACATATATCTTATATAATATCTTTTATTCATTAAGAACAAGACACCATGGGCTACAAATAAAAACCCTTGATCAAGACTTCAGTTTTCGGAATCGGCCATCGCTATATGAGGCTGTTGTTCTCTTCTATTCTCAGCCTTCGCTTCTCTGTGTCTAGTTGTCTAATAATTCCTACTGTATTTGGGCGTTACTTCTCATCATTTATTTAGAAAAGGTCACGGTTGAAATACTTGCCAAAATCCTCCGGTTCGTCCGCTATCCATTATTTTTGGTTGAAAATCAAATGCATTCCGTGAGCCATCATGACCATCATATGGAGATTCACCATACTATTTTAAAACTAGTTATCGTTTTCTACACGTGGAGGCCAAAACCTTCCCATCCGATGACTAACTTGTTCGATATGAGCTATCGTGGATGAATATGCCTCGTCGTTCATTTCGACACCCAGAGACCCATGAAATCCAAACATCGCACGGAGCATTCCACTACTACAAAATTTTTATAATTGCCACTCTGCAATATGGCGTGGTCTGCCAAACTTTTCGTCCGTGTGTATCACCGAACGCCGAACACCTCGTTACTGATCGAGCTTGGTACTGCATTGATTGATGCCTGCCACATAGACCCACTGTCACCTTTGATGTTACTCCGACTGTGATGCGCCATGACCATACGACCAATCCGTTGTATTGTTTCAGATGGCGCTGTGTTGCGATGCGAGCCCTTGTAATCTCCATTGGCTTTTTGACTTCGTCGAATAAAATAGCCGCCCATAGCCTTTGTCTATGCTTTTATAATGTCGTTGGTCTTTCTATCCATAGCGCCCTGTGATGTCTCGTGATGACTGCTATCTACCGTGATATTCGAATTGTCTTGCTACCGGAGTGTCACATCGCAGGTTTCGGGTATATATTTCCATTAACACGTCCATGGCCGAGCGTCTCCTGTTCTTCACTGCGAGACCTGCGCATTAGACAAAGTTAAAATACTTTCATTAAAATCAAAAGCAAAGGCTTTATATATATATATGAAATTTTACCTTCCTTTTTATTATTATTATTTTTTTATTATTTATTTTTTTACTTTTCATTTTAAACTTTCACATAAAAGTTAACACAAAATTAATCGTAAAAATCACCAACAACAATGACGATAAAAAATTGTCAACCAAAATGAACAAGAAAAAGTTGTCGACAATAAAATATCGTCGACAAGAAAAAGTCGTCGACAAGAAAATATTGTCGACAAGAAAAAGTTGTCGACAATAAAATATCGTCGACAAGAAAAATTTGTCGACAATAAAATATCGTCGACAAGAAAATACTGCCAACAAGAACCGACAACAATTGCAAAACCTACGACAAAACGAAGGATTAGACACTAAAAATGAAATGCCAACACCCGGATATCAAAACGAAAAGGTGGGTCCCCAATTTTGGGGTGTGTTGTGGATCACCCACAACAAATGGCGACTCGTTGTCAAATGCTCCCGAGCATTTTGGTGAGAACCCAACCTAAAATATACAAGCTTATATAAACTCAAAAACATGCATTAGCACATAAGCAATATAACAAATGCCCAAAGATCCGAAGTACATGAATCATCAGAATCATCAAGTATTAGCTCAGTGTGTGCAATGAATTTCTTTCCCTATCGTTTGAAATTGATCCACACTCCATTATCGGTTTTGCATGAATGCATATGTGAGATGGTGAATGATTTGTGTAACCTAATGAATATGCTTGGAGATTTTGCTTTTTTAAAAAAAGGCATAGTCATTCTTCTATTATCATACACAAACATTCAAGATTGCCAAACCCTCTTAGGATCAACTATATGAATTGCTTTATTATATATCCCAAAGTTGGTTATGAGTCCCTACTATCTTGAACCCATGTGCAAGTGAAAGTGAAATCAGAACTTTGGGGAATCAGACTCCCAACCAACCGAGATGAGAGTTTAACCCTATCCTTACTATTCTGATTTAGAATTCATTACCTCACTTTGAGCAAAATAATTTAACCAATTATGAAAGAAATGGTCATGCTAGTCTAACCCTTTGGACAATCAGTGGTCTTGTTTTTTAGACAAGACATGTTGCCATGCATGGGCATACTTAACCCCACAATCCAAAACTTATCTTCATTTCTTTGGACCTTGGGGATGACTACCCATCCTTTGCAGAGGACAAGTAGTACGATCCTTCCAATCCAATATAAAGATGAGATGGGAAAAATTTATTTTTTACTTCTTGGACCTTAGGGATGACTACCCATCCTTGCTAGGGACAAGTAGTACGATCCTTCCAATCCAAAATTTAGATGTAAATGGAAAATATTAATTTTATTGCTTAGACCTTGGGGATGACTACCCATCCTTTGCAGAGGACAAGTAGTACGATCCTTACAATCCAAGATTTATTATGAAATGAGACATAGGAGCTTTGGGGAATCAGATTCTCAACCTAAGCGAGATGAGAATTTATGCCCTATCCTTACTACTCCATGTAGGTCAAATCAAAGCTTTGGGGAATTGGATCCTCAACCTAAGTTCGATGAGGATTTAACCCTATCCTTACTACTCTAATTTTAGGCTTTTAAGCTCTATGGAAGTGGTCAAAACCACTGTTTTAAGGATCATACTGCATAAATAGGATAGACATGAAATACTTCTTTCGCCCAACCTTTCCTTCCAAGTTAGGTTTTGATCATTTTGCTCAAGATCCTTTTTAATGTATGAGACGTGCTTGGTTCTAGATATCTCAAGACTCAGTTTCCAACCTTAGGATTCTCTTCTTATTTATGTGATAGCATAACCTTAAGAGGATTTGACACACTTTAATGATTTGTATTTGAAATGCATTTGCAACTAAGATGGCATGTATTGCAAAGTGAGATGGAACATGAATGCATTATCTCTTGAATTGCAAATGAAAATGATTTGTCATGCAAAACTGACTCTTTCATGCATCACAAAATCAAACAATATTATTAAACTGTTTGTGTTACTTGTGGAGCTTTTACAAGACAATTCCAATGTTTCATATTCTCCCGATCTAGAACATAAGTTAGCATCTCAAGGCAACTTTTTCATCATCATTTTTTTTTTTTTATATAGACAAACAAAACATGTCAAATAAATACACAACTTTAAATTCAAATCCAAATAGCAATCCCAAAATGAAAATTTGAAAACACAAACCAAAAACCAAAAACCAAAATTTATATACAAATGTACACTATAATACAAGATGATGCAAAGCTTAGCTTATCACTTTCCTGGATCCCACACATGATTAGAACATTTCAACAAAAATATGACATAATATGCATGCCAAATGTTGTGGGAATCTAAGACCAGACCAAACAATGCAACAAATTTCCACTTGCCATGCTCACCATACCAATTTGATTTAGTTCCAATAATACTCCCATAGGTGAGCATCAAATTACTAGAATGATTAGACAATAAATGATTTTCAATTTTATCATGTCTATTCTTTAAAATATAATCTTCATAATTCCCTCCTTGATTTAGAATTAGGCTATCCTTTTCAAATATGCAATTTTGTAAGTAGTAGCCTATTTCTACAAATTTCAAAGCCAAATCATTTTCCAAATTTGTAGGCCAATCAAATTTGTGTAACAATTTACAAGCATCTAAGATATTTACTAAATTAGGATCATTAAAAGTTTTTATCCTAGATTCAATTAGTAATTGTTGATGAATTTTATTTAACAATTCAAGTGCATCAACTTCTTTTCCATTCATTAAAACCATGTTATTAAAGGTGTGATTAAAAATTATACCTTGTTTTTCATTTACCTTTAGTGACATTTCATCATTCAAATTATTTAAATTCAAAATATGGTCATCCTTTTCAATCCTCAAACACTCTTGGTCAAAGTGTATGTCAAGTAATCCGTTTTGATGATCACTTATTTGAGCTGCTTCCAATTGGTCAATCTCTTTATCATTTGGTTCTAATTCTTTGTTCACTATCCATGGTATCTCTTCATTTGACCCCCCAATCTTCTTTTAAACTTTCCTCCCCCCTTTCTTTGATTTTTTTTTTTTTCCCCTTTTCAAATCTTGTGAATATGAGATCTTCGTATGGTGTGGAAGTTTCAACATCCTCGCATATCAAGTGAAATATGAGTTTCATCTATAGGGATGTGAGAAAAGAATGCATTACCATACCTCCCCCAACCATTGTAAAAATTATCTTCCAAATTTGAGGGATGAAACTCCATGGTATTTGTGACATGATCTTTTGATTCATTCATAGATTCTTTTCTTTCTTTGTCCTTGGCAATAGGATCATTATAATCTTCCAAAATTTGATGAGATTTGAAACCCTCTTCCAAAACATCCTCAAATTGTACAGGAGTTGTAATATCTTCCTTTGAGTAGGCAATTATGTTGTCCTGTATATCAATTGGCACAAAAGTTTCATTAGTAGCTTTGGAAAGAGTGAAGTCTTCCCACTTCTTCCAAGCATCATAATAATCATCTTTCAAAATCAAGTGGTGACGTTCAACTATTTCTTCAACATCTTCCAATTCATCAATGTGTTTCTCATCAAATTCATCTTCACCTTCCTTAGATGGTTCAATTATTTCCAAAAGTGGGTTATTTCTTGAATTCAAATTTATAAGGCTATCATTGTCCAAATTAGTAACCCATGATTCATTATCATAATTTGGAGGGTGAAGAATTTCTTGATCTTTAATTTTACACATTTCATCAATAGTATCTTCCAAGAACAAGTGGTGAAATTCTATCATATCTTCAAATTTATTTATTGATTTTCTTTCCATTTCTCTTTCAACCACTTCATTCAATTCTATGGTGGGTTCCATCCATTCACATATATCAAACATTGTTGAATTTAGAACCCCTTCATCTAGATAATCATGTATCTCTACATGATCCTCACTAGTGGATGTTGTCTTAGCAATTTGCACCTCCTCTTGGACTACATCTAAGGTGGTCATAAAATTTGGGTATTCAAATTCATCCCCTTGATCATTTACCTTAGATATCATTGGAGTGGAGGGTGCTATGTTTGATGGTTGGTGTAGGTTGGCATCAAAAGAACAATCTCTCATGTGAACATGTTGTGCCTTTTCTTCTTCAAGACCTTGCCGTTCTATCTCTTCTAAGATCTCATGGATTCTCTCTAGGGACAAACCACTCAGTTTTTCCTCAATGAGTGAAGCAAGTGTGGGGTGTATGGCTCCTAGGTATACTTCCATGGCTTCTTCTTCCAATGTGTTAAAATTTTCCCACATTTGGGAGTGCAACTCACGAAATATTTCATTGAATTGACTCAAGGATTCATTAGACTCTTTACATATGGAGGTAAACTGATTTTTCAATATTTCTAAGTCAGCCTGATTACCAAAATGATTAAGATAGGCTGCTTCTAGTTGTATCCAAGAAGTCCTAACCTCCATGGGTAGTTGGCTATACCAAAAGAATGGTCTATCATCCAAAATGTATGCAAATAACTTACAAGCCACCTCCTCATAGAAAATCTGGAATTGACATAATGCATTCTTGTAGACATGCAGCTTTTGCAAGTATCCTAGTGGTACCTCTTGATTAAAACACCGTAAAAAATCCAATAACATTTTAGGAACATGATATGGTACCACAGGTATAGACAAACCCTTATAATGATCCTCTATTATTAATACCATTCTCTCTCTTAGAGATGTTATTTCAGCTCTCAGGGATACCCTTTGCTCCTCAAGTGTTGCCATTAGTGAACTTAAAATGTAATTTTAGAACCAAATCTATTGAATATTCAACTTGCAATATAAAACAGAAATCAAGTTAGCATCAACTAAGAGATGTATTCATTAAAATCAAATGAAAAGTAATTGCATGAGACCAAAATTCTGAAAAATTAAATCAAATCACTTTATTTCTGTATGAACAATCCAAATGTGTTGTAAAGCTCTTAAGCAATTTTAAGCATTTAAAATCATGATGAAATAAACCGTTTCATGCCCTCCTTCTAGCGCCAATCTGTTGAGTGGTATTTTCACCCGATTGTGAAAACACACTCTCCGATAGGATTTGGGTTCCAAATCCCCTCTTGCAAAGAAGTTAAACAAACAACTTCTCCAAGGTTCTTGTTATATTAGCATTTGCATATGTGCATGAAATAAAGATATTCAATTAAAATGCTTGGAACACCTTAGTGATTGCAAGTAATCGAAAACAAGGGGCACTGTTGGTTTATTTTTACTATGAAAATTTAATGATTGTTCATTGAACCCTGATAAAATAAATGTGAGTTGGCCCTCATATGACCACGATGTAATGCTTTAATTCCTTTTATCTTGATGGTTTTAAGATAGATTTTATCTTGCATTAAATCCTCAATGATGAATAGGGTCTCCAAATGTAGCTTCAAAATGTCACTTTAACTTATCCCTCTTAAATGAAATCAAATTTTCATCAAGATGAACAATTAAGTGCTTTAAGGAAAAGACTTTCAATGTAGTACTCAAACTACCCCTCTTTCGTAAAATTGGAATTTTTATGAAGAAAGGGTAATTTTAGGCCCAAAATGGAAATTTGTGAAAATGCCATAAAACATAACCCCTTCAATGAAATTGGAATTTCCATGAAGGGAATGTCATCATAGGCTCATGAATGCAAAACAAAACTGGAAAAATGAAATTTGACTTTAAAATGGAAAATTTCTATTTTCGGAATTTTAAAATCTATAGCAAAACAGCAACTTCGATGAATTTTTAAAAATACTAAACAAGTCCGAAAATGAAATTTCAAAGTGCGTATTTGAAGTCTGAATTATAATCTCCGCAATGGTGAAATCATTTTTAGATTTTGAAATTTTTTTAATGTTTATTTTAATGTCTCGAAAATAGGAAAAAAAATTCTGAAATTAAAATTTTTGGAAACAAAAAATTAAAGTTTGCATCAAAATAATTGCTGAAAACACAAAAATGCAAAAGCTCCTTCAGTTTGATAGCACCCCGTCCTGCAAAACCGAATACGTGAGAGTTTCGTACATGCAACCTAGCTTATTTGACCTGCAAAATAAACACAATCAAAGTAAACTAGGTGCTGGTTCCTAGGGTTTTAAATAATTTCCAGATTGCAGACATTCACATGAAATAACCCAAAATAATGGCATCAATTTCACATACAAGTCTGAAATCTGAAAGGAGAAAAATAGAACAATTAAAATGAAGCATGCAGAAAATTTCTCATTCTTTCTTGCTAACAAGGCCTGAAATTTCTGAAGAAAAGTTTTCACATTCAAATTAAAATCCCTGTTTTACAAATGTGGCCATGCCCAAAGTTCCCATTTGGCCACGCCACCATTTTCGTTCCCCCTTCTTGCATGCATTTGTTTGGGGTTTTAAAATTTTACTCCCAACCCTTCGTTTCAGATTTCCAAAACCCTTTTGTTTCTCCTTCATTCCAGTCGAAAACGGTCTGTATTCTCTTCATTTTTCCATGCTGGTTTTTCACTTCATATGGTCATGTTTTGTTCACGTTCGTAACTGAAACTCATTATTATGTTAGTATATCTTGAGAATGCTTTTCATATCTTATGTAACGCCCCACAGGCCTTATGATGAAGGCTTCCACCTCGTTTTAATATTCACTTGACGTGACATATATCTTATATAATATCTTTTATTCATTAAGACCAAGACACCATGGGCTACGAATAAAAACCCTTGATCCAGACTTCAGTTTTCGGAATCGGCCATCGCTATATGAGGTTGTTGTTCTCTTCTATTCTCAGCCTTCGCTTCTCTGTGTCTAGTTGTCTAATAATTCCTATTGTATTTGGGCGTTACTTCTCATCATTTATTTAGAAAAGGTCACGGTTGAAATACTTGCCAAAATCCTCCGGTTCGTCCGCTATCCATTATTTTTGGTTGAAAATCAAATGCATTCCGTGAGCCATCATGACCATCATATGGAGATTCACCATACTATTTTAAAACTAGTTATCGTTTTCTACACGTGGAGGCCAAAACCTTCCCATCCGATGACTAACTTGTTCGATATGAGCTGTCGTGGACGAATATGCCTCGTCGTTCATTTCGACACCCGGAGACCCATGAAATCCAAACATCGCACGGAGCATTCCACTACTACAAAATTTTTATAATTGCCACTCTGCAATATGGCGTGGTCTGCCAAACTTTTCGTCCGTGTGTATCACCGAACGCCGAACACCTCGTTACTGATCGAGCTTGGTACTGCATTGATTGATGCCTGCCACATAGACCCACTGTCACCTTTGATGTTACTCCGACTGTGATGCGCCATGACCATACGACCAATCCGTTGTATTGTTTCAGATGGCGTTGTGTTGCGATGCGAGCCCTTGTAATCTCCATTGGCTTTTTGACTTCGTCGAATAAAATAGCCGCCCATAGCCTTTGTCTATGCTTTTATAATGTCGCTGGTCTTTCTATCCATAGCGCCCTGTGACGTCTCGTGATGACTGCTATCTGCCGTGATATTCGAATTGTCTTGCTACCAGAGTGTCACATCGCAGGTTTCGGGTATATATTTCCATTAACACGTCCATGGCCGAGCGTCTCCTGTTCTTCACTGCGAGACCTGCGCATTAGACAAAGTTAAAATACTTTCATTAAAATCAAAAGCAAAGGCTTTATATATATATATGAAATTTTACCTTCCTTTTTATTATTATTATTATTTTTTATTATTTATTTTTTTACTTTTCATTTTAAACTTTCACATAAAAGTTAACACAAAATTAATCGTAAAAATCACCAACAACAATGACGATAAAAAATTGTCAACCAAAATGAACAAGAAAAAGTTGTCGACAATAAAATATCATCGACAAGAAAAAGTCGTCGACAAGAAAAAGTTGTCGACAATAAAATATCGTCGACAAGAAAAATTTGTCGACAATAAAATATCGTCGACAAGAAAATACTGCCAACAAGAACCGACAACAATTGCAAAACCTACGACAAAACGAAGGATTAGACACTAAAAATGAAATGCCAACACCCGGATATCAAAACGAAAAGGTGGGTCCCCAATTTTGGGGTGTGTTGTGGATCACCCACAACACAGAGGAAAGCTATCATTTAAGTGTTTCAACTGTGGAGGCATTGGACACTTTGTAGCTAAATGTCCACTTAATTAGAAAAACAAAAGTGATGAAGGTTCACATCAAGAAAGAAGTGACTGGAAGAAGAAACCAAATTTTAGAAAAGGCAACTTCAAGAAGAAAAGTTTCATATCCAAGAATGTCAGTCCTTCAGAAGACAGCTCTGGTGAGGATTCTAAAGAAGAAACAGGTGAAGCTCTTTTCATGGCATTCAAAGAAGAAAAAACAAAACAAAAATAGGAAGGTGATAAAAATTTTGAGGCTGAGGCTGAAGTAGATATGGAAGGTGAGTTGCTCGCTGCACTTCAAGAGCTGAGTATAGAAAGGAAAAAGAATAATAAAACTTCAATAAAGCTTGAGGATTCCAATGAAATCATAACCAGCTTGAAAGTACAGATAGACGAATTTAAGAAAATATCTAAAGATATCGAAGTATAATTAACTGTGAAAATAGATGAGTGCAACAAGCTAGAAGAAGAGATTGTTGGTTTAAGGATGCGGCTAGAAGAGATGAATCGAAAAATGAGTTGCTATCACAAACTTGAAGGAAGTTTTGTAAAGCTAGATAATATTATAAATAACCAAAGGACTACAGACATCAAATTTGGGTTAGGCTTCGTCGAAGGAGAATCATCAAATGGATCAAAGGCCATAACTATAGAACCCATAAAGAAAGAAGACAAAATCAGGTTTGATCAAGAAAAAATGAATCATGCTAAAGAAAGAAATAATGCCAGGCACGAGAGGAGTATTGACAATGATGGATTCACCAATGTTGCTCATCAAAGGAGAAGAATATTTATGGCTCCCACTACAAAATGGCAAAGACCATCACCTAGGTTCACTCATTCCTTTTTTGGTTATTGTTTTAAATGCAATGGTTATGGACATAATATTTCTGATTGCAAGTATAAAGTAGGACAAAGAAACTTTTCCAGTAGAAATGTGTTTTCACCATTGATGGATTATGCAATAGAATGTTATAACTATCATAATTTTGGGCACATTGCAAGAAATTGTCGAAGTACATTTGCAGCAAATAAACATCAGGGAAGAAAATTTCAACCAAATGGTTGGAAAAAAAATAGAAAATTTCTCAAAAAACAGGCATAGGCTACTGACAAAGAAAAGTCAAAACAAGTGACCAAAACTGTAATCAAACCAGAGTGAAAACAAAAAGAGCAACCCAAGGAAGAAAAGGAATCCTTGATTGTGCAAACAACATTTAAAGCACAGAACAAATCTGCAACATGGATACTTGATAGTGGATGCTCCAGTCATATGACAGGGGACAAACAAAAATTTGAAAAGTTACAGAAATATGAAGGTGGTTCTGTAAAATTTGGAAATAATGATGGAGCTAAGATAGTTGGCAAAGGATCAGTTAAGATCAATGACAAAAAAATCAAGTCGAAATAAGTATTTTTTGTGATTGGTTTGAAGCATAACTTATTAAGCGTAAGTCAGATTTGTGACAGAGGTCATGAAGTAATTTTCAAGAAGCAAGGTTGTGAAGTCAGAACAACAAACTATGAAAAGTTGATAGCAACTGGATCAAGGACATCTGGCAACCTGTATACTCTCTTAGAGACTTCAGAAGGAGCATGATTGATTAGACAGGAAGAAGAAAATTGGCTATGGCACAAGAGGCTTGGTCATATTAGTTTTGACAATCTAGTAAGAATCAGCTCAAAAAGGGCAGTGAGAGATATTCCCACCATTGGTAAACCATTAAATAACATTTGTGCTTTATGCTAAAATGGGAAGCAAACTAGAGCCACATTTAAAACAAAAGAGTACTTCACAAGCAAACCTTTAGAACTAATACATACTGATTTATGTGGACCCATGAGAACGCAAAGCATAAATGGTGACAAATACTTTATGTTGTGCATAGATGACTATTCCAGGATGACATGGGTACTATTTTTAAAGCTTAAATAATATGCCTTTGAAATGTTCAAGATTTTCAAAAAAAAAGTTGAGAATCAAACATGAAAAAGGATTAAATGTTTAATATTATATAGAGGAGGAGAGTTCATTTTAGAAGAGTTTGTAGAGTACTATGAAAAATATGGGATTAGGAGACAGTTTTCAGCAGCAAGGACACCTCAGCAGAATGGAGTGGTAGAAAGAAAGAATAGGACAGTGCAGGAAATGGCATGGACTATGTTGACTGAGAGAAAAATAGCAGACATATTTTGGAAAGAGGCAGTCCATACTGTGGTTTACATCCAGGTGCATGTTGAGGATGCATGAAAGCAAAACTCCGTATGAACTATGGTTCGGTAAAAAGGCAACATCAAGATACTTTAAAGTTTTTGGAAGCAAGTGTTACATCAAAATAACTGAAGATAATCTTGGAAAGTTTGAATATAGAGTTGATGAAGGTATTTTCCTTGGCTATTCAACAAAAATCAAAGCCTACACATGCTACAACAAGAGTCTAAAGAAAATTGTGGAGAGTGTCGATGTTAAAGTTGATGAAGGTAGGGAACAAGAAAGAAGCTATAAAGAAAACTACCCAATTTATGAAGAAGTTATTGAAGGAGATGATGAAAAGGAAATGAAAAAGAAACAAAAAATTGACTCAGATGAGTTAAGTAGTGATTCAGAAGAGGAAGAAAACAAGAAATTCAAAATAGGCAGCTGGCAGAAAAATCATCCTAGAGAGCAAATAATTGGAGACCCCATAATTGGTGTTCATACAAGAAGAAGAGTAGTAATTAAAAACTCTCTATTATCCAGAATTGAGCCCAAAAATGTTGCTGAAGCAAGCAAAGATGAAATTTGGATGATGACAATAAATGAAGAATTAGATCAGATCGAGAAAAACAAAACCTAGGAGTTAGTACCAAGACCTGCAAATAAAAATATAATCGGTACTAAATGGATTTTTCAAAACAAATTGAATGAAGATGGACAGGTAGTCAGGAATAAAGTAATATTGGTCTATAAAGGCTATGCACAAGTTGAATGTATTGACTTTGAGGAAACCTTTGCACCAGTTGCCAGACTAGAGGCAATAAGAATGTTTTTGGCTTTAACAGTTCACAAGAATTTCAAAGTTTATCAAATGGACGTGAAATCAGCATTTCTGAATGGAAAACTTGAAGAAGAGGTCTATATTGAATAGCTAGATGGTTTCCAAATTGGTGATAATCCTAATTTCATCTGCAAGTTGAAGAAATCATTGTATGTCTTGAAACAGGCACCCAGAGCATGGTATGCAAGGCTAGACAACTATCTTACTCAACAAGGGTTTAAAAAAGGTGTGGTGGATAGCAATTTGTATGTCAAAATACTGAATGGCCATATCATTGTCCTTGTTGTATATGTATATGATATCATCTTTGGCAGCAACAATGATGATTCGTGTAAATATTTAGCAATTAAGATGCAAAAGTAATTTGAAATGTCAATGATTGGTGAACTTTCGTATTTTCTCGGACTGCAAGTTAATCAAAATGAGAAGGGCATATTTATTTCTCAAGTTAAATATGTGAAAGAGATGCTAAAAAAGTTCACAATGGAGGATTGTAAGCCTATTAGCACTCCCATGATGACAAGTTGCAAGTTGAGCAAGGATCAGAAATCTCCAGATGTTGATAAAACCATGTACAAATCTATGATTGGGAGCCTACTGTATTTGACAGCTACCAGACCAGATATCTTGCAGGCAATTTGCATGGTAGCATGATTTTAGGTGAGTCCCAAGGAGACTCATGTGACAGCAGTGAAGAGGATTCTTCGGTATCTGAAGGGTAATATGGAGTATGGGTTATGGTATCTGAAAGGTAAGGACTTCACCCTTATTGCGTATTCAGATGCAGATTGGGCAGGATGTGTCGATGACAGAAAGAGCACCAATGGAGGGGCATTCTATCTTGGAGACAAGTTGGTTGCATGGCATAGTCAGTATCTTTATACATAGCAGAGGCAAAATATATTGTAGCAACTACGTGTTGTACGCAAGTCTTATGGATGAAACAAACCCTAAAAGATCTTGGCATTAACTTCAATGAGCCAATTCCAGTTAAGTGTGATAACACCAGTGCCATTAACATCTCAAAGAATCTGGTTATGCATTCTTGCACAAAACATATTGCTATACAATATCACTTTCTGAAGGAGAAAGTTGTGGAAGGTGAGGTAAAGTTGTATTTTGTCCCAACTACAGAGCAAGTAGCGGATATCTTCACAAAACCGCTGCCCAAAGAAATTTTTGAGTACCTTCGCAATAAATTGGGAGTGGTTAAGCTTCCCAAGAACTGACTAGCTATCAGAACCACATTCTTAGGGGAAGCATTTATATATTTGATTATCTCTTTGCTCATATTTGTAATTTTTGCTAACTGTCATAACGTGTGCTCGAGAATGTTGTGCATGGACTCAGGGGGAGTCTGCATCAGCCCTTTGGTATTATTGTCAAAGGGGGAGAATAATTATAGGAAATTGCACGTGTGTTGCCAACAATTCCAAAGGGGGAGATTGATGAGCAAGGTGCAGCAACAGTATTGTCATTGTTTTCAACACAGTCAGATAGATCGGTTGATGTAGTGGACAGGAGTTAAGAGGTTCTTCAGAGTATGTACAGTGGTTTTCCAAAAGATAGAAGTGGCCCATATATTAAAAATCAAAAGAAAATCACAAGGAAGAAAATTGTCACGATATCACGACATGTTGAGCAAGAAAGAAAAACTGTCATGATATTGTGACATGTTGAGCAAGAAAGAAAAACTATCGCGATATCGTGACATGTTGAGAAGAAAGCAAAACTGTCACGATTTCACGACATGTTTGGAGAGAAAGTGCAAGCAAGCAAAATTGTCGCAATTTCATGACATGTTTGGAAAGAAGGAGCAAGCAAGCAAAACTATCGTGATTTCATGACATGTTCGGAGAGAAAGTGCAAGCAAGCAAAACTGTCATGATTTCATGACATGTTCGGAAAGAAAGAGCAAGTAAGCAAAATTGTCGCGATTTTGCGACATGTTGCAGGAGAGAGATTCTGAAAGAAAAAGTGTCACGATTTCGTGACATATTGCAAGAGATATTGTACAAACGAAAAAGTGTCACGATTTCGCAACATATTGCAATAGAGATTGTACGGACGAAAAAGTGTCACGATTTCGCAACATATTGCAAAGAAGTTTGTAAGGATGAAAAAGTGTCACAATTTTGTGACATATTGCAAGAGAGATTGTTCGAAAGAGAAAGTGTCACGATTTCACAACATATTGCAAGAGAAAGAGCTAAGGAGAAAAAGTGTCACGATATCGCGACATGTCGGGTTTTTGCGACCCGAAGGCAAGAGAAAGAGCTAAGGAGAAAAAGTGTTGCGATATCGTGACATTTCGGGTTTTCGTGACCCAAAGGCAAGAGAAAGAGCAAAGGATAAAAAGTGTCGCGATATCACGACATGTTAGGTTTTCGAGACCCAAAGGTAAGAGAAATATCTAAGGAGAAAAAGTGTCGTGATATCACGACATGTCGAGTTTTCATGACCCGAAGGCAAGAGAAAGAGCAAAGGAGAGAAAGTGTCATGATTTCGTGACATGTCGCATTTTCGAGACTAAAGGAGGAGAGAGAAAGTAAGAAAGCATAAGTTTCATGATATTGTGACAAAAGTAATAGGAAGTGTACAGAGGCAAAAGTGTCACGATATCATGACATGTTGTGTTTTTGCGTGTACAAACCAAGAAGAGTAGCAAGGAGGCGAAAGTGTCGCGATATCACGACATGTTGTGTTTTCATGGGTACAAGCCAAGAAGAGTAGCAAGGAGGTGAAAGTGTCGTGATATCGTGACATATTGTGTTTTTGCGGTACAAGCCAAGAAGAGTAGCAAGGAGGCGAAAGTGTCACGATATTGTGACATGTGTTTTTGTAGGTACAAGCCAAGAAGAGTAGCAAAGAGGTGAAAGTGTCATGATATTGTGACATATGTTTTCATGGGTGAAATTCGAGAAGAGGACAAAGAGGCAGAAGTGTTGTGATTTTGCGACAGGTCTTTTTGGCGCAAGCTAAGAAGATAACCCAGTCGAAATAAGATATGTGACAGTTAACTGAAGTTATACAACAGTTACAGGTGCAGTTGTAGAAGAAAAACATGCAGCTAAAAATAAGAAGAGTTAACTGAAGTCATTACAATAGTTGCAGGTGCAGTTCAGAGAAAAATCATGCAGCTAAAATAAGATCAGTGAACTGAAGTCAGAATGACAATTACAAGGCCAATTACAAAGTGTAATCATCGAGTGGCGGTTAAACTAAAAGTCATCAGTCGAAGACCAAAATTGAGCCGTAACTATTAATAGGATGCATGAAAGAATACTGTGAGATAAAGGAGTTACATATAGAAGTTTCTATTAATAAGCTATATGTGAAAATATGGAAGTTAAAAATAGAATCAATTGTTTGTTATAAAAGGAGGTCTGCATGGAGAATTATAGTGCTACTCAAAGAGAGTGAAAGTGCTGCAAGAAGAGGGTTGGAAGAGTTCCGTAAGAGAGCATTGATCAGAGCCGTGAGAGCCATAAAAGTGTAGTAAATAGAGCCTTTAGTGTGTGTGGTGTTTTGGTGAATAGTGAGAGAGGTTGGGTTAGCAATAGACCAGTCAGGATCTTGAATAAGTGAAGGCATTTTTATGTCAATATTATAGCTTCAAATTTGTATTCCAAGTAGGTGCTTAGAATTAGGGGTTGGTGCTCCTTTTTGTTGGTGCAAATAAATTAGGGGTTGGTGCTCCTTTCTATGGGTGCAGATAAATCAGGGGTTGGTGCTCCTTACAGTTGGTGCTGATAAATTGATTCTAAAATAGGTATTTTGCAAAGGCTGGATTTGGACGGTAATCCAAGTAGTCATTTTTGAGGAGTAGCCAAATTGGTGAACCTCGTTACATCGTGTGTTATGGAATACTCTCTTGTGATACTTGCTTTATTTGACTTAAATCTTCATTGTTTCAGTATTAAGAGTTGTAGATTTTAATTTAAATAGCCACACTGATTCACCCCCCCTCTCAATGTCATTGTGAAACTAACAGATTCGATTGGTTTTATGAGAAAATCCACCTGGGAGACACCAAAATGTTGACAAAAAATGGCCACATACTTAGCAAAATTTGACTAAGTGATAATGTTGTTACTCCACTCCAGAATTGAAGAACATGGACTTATACTGAGATGGGGGGGTGAACAGTATAAGACTTAACCAATTAATATTTTTAACTTTAGATAGCAGTGGCATCAACACAACATTAATCAATATAGAAAGCATCACACATTGAAAGCCCATTTTTAACGTGGTTCACCCAGAATGGCTGGGCTACGTCCACAAAACTTTTCTCTAAAAGTTATCTCAAAGTTCTTTGGGAATCCTTCCCAATTACAATGTTTATGAGCCTTGGCCCAAAGGAGACACCTTCCCCCAATCTAAATTTATGAGCCTCTGCTCAAAGGAGATACCTTCCCCTCTGCTCTAGAAATGATCCCTCAGAAGATCAAGCTGCCTCTACCTCTTGCCAGCACGTGGAACTCCTTTCCACCGAAGACCTCCTGTCCTCAATGCTTAGCCTAAGAGACCTTCGCCTTCTATGATCACGTCCACAGCAGCTCGGCTACCTATACCAAACACGGTCAGTCGGTCTAGTACAAGTCTTCCTCTGTCTATCAGATCTGTCCAACACTTGAACACATCAATCCTCTACACACAAGCCTTCTCAAAGACTTGCCAAATCTGTCCTCAAGTCCTCTGATAGAACTCTCAAAAACTTAGCTCACAAGTCCTCTGCTAGGACCTGTCCAAATCTACTCACAAATCCCCACCGAAACCTGTCCAGAAACTGCTCACAAGTCCCCATCGAAACCTATCCAAATCCTCAGCAAGCTCACCAAGAAAAACTTGCTTAGCATGAACCCACAAAGAGAATTGTTAAAGACCCAATGTGATTCATAAACCTCATAGAAGCATAAAGATAATTGTTAGAGACTCAATATGTTCTATACTTAACTCCCAATCTCAATCTCAAATCTCATAGAAACATAAAGATAATTGTTAGAGACCCAATATGTTCTATAATTAACTCCCAATATCAATCTCAACTCAATATCAATCTCAAAAGAATAAGATAGATGTAGTATGCTTTTCTTAAGAATATGAAACACAACCCAACAATTGCCAACTATGCAATATCTCATATAACAATGATACTCATATTATTTTCACCAACACCTAGGGTTTCATCATCTCAATGCAAGTAGCAAGACTTACTAACATAAACCCTAGTGCAAAAAATGCTTCCTCTTCCTCAACCAGAATTATGCATTCACCCAAAAACTCATCAATGATTTTAATGCATAAACAATCTTCAATATCAAGAAAATAAGATTTACACCAAAAATACCTAGTAGACAACCTTTTCACTCCAAACTCAATTTCAAAAAATATACCATCAACAATATACATGGAAGAAGTTGCCCATACCTTTACTTTTATGAAGAAGGAGAACTCAAAATCTGTCACAACACTAACTCTCAATTTGCCACCAATTAGAGTTAGCAACTATACAATAATAAACAATAATAAAGATCCAAATTAACACCTTATTTCTCCAACTTAATAAAAACCACCAGAAGTATAATATACATACAAAGTAAAACCTCTTTACACCTTATTACTCCACATAAACATTAAGCATCAATAAAATAATGTCAAAGCAAATATGATAACTTAACCTTAGACCTCCAGCACATTCACAGCCACTATATCCTTTGCACACCACGACCAAAAGAAAATTACCCACGAAGAGAATCGAACTCGACACCTCTGCCTTCTAGCGCTTTCGCTTAAATGCCATCTTCGTTGGGTCACAAGTGCCCAATGAAGAAATACAGTGTTGCCCTATATTTTATCTTCCTTTGACCCCAAGAATCTAGAAAAAGTAAATGTCTTCCACAAGCCACATGCAAACTGGTGAGCGCTGTCCAAAACGTAACTTACTGGGCAACAAAAATAATCATCCACACAGTGCAAACAGAAAATTGTTATCCTTCGTGCAATCCAATCAATCATAGGTGAAAGCAAACTATCGGATGTCAAAGCGCAAACTGAAAACGTAATTCAAGTGTAGTCCCAACAACTGTAGGTGAAGCGCAATTTTTCGGATGTCAAAGCGCAAACTGAAAACGCAAGAAATTACTTGGGCAACTCAATATCGATAATCAACTCTCAAAGAAATACAATGCTTTCTCGAAGATCACAGAGCTACAATTTTCATTACACAGAGTTACCATCACTTTAGAAAATCATCCCCACTTATATAGCCATTTCTCCTTAACTGTTTGACGTCGGCGCTCCTCCAACGATGGCAACACATCGACGAAAGAATTATTTTTTTCTCCGTCGCTTAAGGGTTGAAAGACCCTTTAATAATAATTAAAATAATTATTATTATTATTTTATTAATAATAAATTAAACTTAGACCCTTGTCAAAGGTTTGAGTTAATTTAATTATTAATAATAAACATGGACCTTCAAGGTTTTTCAAGAAGTAAAAACCTTTGCATTAAGTTAAGCTTGGTTTTAATAAAAATCCTTAATGAGTCCAAATGGTTTTAAGAAAAACCTTTAACCTTGTCACCATGGTTTTAATAAAACCCTTTAACATTATGAAGCTTCTCAAGATATTTTTGACATCACACTCTTTTTGATATCAACACAAAAATGCCTTTTGACATCAATGACAACTTATACACTTGAGCAAAGGCAATGTACCCAAAGTACCCAAAATTGCCAACAAGAATCAGGTTGATGGTATGAGTCCGCTGGGAAATATCTCCACTTGAAGGTTTGAGCATATTTCGGGAAATTCCATTTCAGGTCCAGAATAATGATGGGTTTCAAATCTGTAAAATTTTGTAAGAGATCATGACATCAGCAATAAAAAGTACAGATTTGGTTCTTGTCATATGTCCGATTTGGTTTTTGCTTCCCACTCCAGAAGAGCCTTCTTGCTTTCTGCTCCAGATTGATGAAAGTTCCAAAATCTGCAAAAGTTTGTAATAGATGATGATGTCAGTGGAAGAAATGTGCAGATTCTTGATCCAGGAAACAAACAAGGATTCTCTTCCTAGAATGAAGATAAAGAAGAAGGGGAAAATAATCTGTGTTTGACTCAGGGCCTGGATTTGCATTATCTCTAAATTTTGCAAAATTCATGAGGAGATGATGACGTCAGCGATGAAAAGATGTGGATTAACAAAGAAAAAATGGAAGATAAAAGAGCCTAGAGTAGATTTAGGGTTTTGATGCTATGGATCTGAATTGAATATTTTGATGCTGAGGAAAATAGCGGGATGGCTTTCAGCTCACGTCGAACTTAATCTAAGTCTTCCAAAAGGGAGAATCAACGATGGAGGTTGACCTATCATATTTTTGCTATTTGAAATATTTTTGCATCAGAACTATAGCATGTAGCTAGAATATGGAATGTCAAAGACTTTCAAGAAAAGCTAACCAAAAGCAGTTACAAATCGATGATGTCAAGTTGTTCTCAAGGAAGATCGACGGGATGCATGATCTGGCTGATTTTGAACTTCAATTCTTCTGGTCGACCATCAAGTTGCAGAGATCCTAAATGGCCATGGTGGATGTTCTTCCAGTAGATTTCCCAGAGTTTGAATGAACGAGCTAACTCCAGCTAATCTTTTGTTGAGCTATTGTAACAATATTGAATGTATTGTTTCTTGAATATTATAATATGAAAACTATAAAGAGAGATCAAACCCTCAATTTAAAGGGTCGGCTATAGCGTGTTTGCCTGTGCTATTGTAAATATTTTTGAAGGACTGAATGCAAGGAGCAATACATTGATCTTCGCATCAAGGCTACATTTCTATGCTGGATGTTAGAGGTTTGAATTTCATAGTTGTATTTCTGTAAATGCTTAGATGGTTAGTTTGTTTCGATCATGGATTACTAGCTATTATGAGTAATTGAAATATATTGTGAAGTTTGTTCTTTGTTATTAGAAGGTGCATTTCTATAAAATTTGGGTTGTGGTGATTTTTTTTATTTGGATTATCATTTCTTGGATATTGAAATTGCTTACTATAACATTTCTCTGTTATGCTTTAAACATCTGAAATGAGTTATCTTGGGATAAAAGTTGATCTGGATGTATATATTTAATATGGTTTTTTGGAAGATTTTTATGGTAATGCATTTTTGTTAACCTATCCGTCCACTGATATATACATTTCTCTAACCTTACCCTTTTCTAACCCTAAAATCCAAGCCCTAATTGAGCATAATTGTGTCAAAAATCTGCTAAGTTGACAAGGAACTAGCCTTCTCTAGAGGTTGGTTCTGAAACCCCTTTTTTAGTCCATCTAATGTTGAGTGTTGAGTTGTAGCTATCAGGTGCAAGCCTAAGTAGAAAGTAGGAATATAGACAATCGTAGTATTAAGAAAACTTGGTGAAATTCAGAGCCCAACACTAACCTTTGTGTTTGGCAAAGAGAGTGGTTATAATTGAGATAGGTTTTTTTAAGGACAATTATTCATCAAAAAAAAGGTATGGTACATATTCCTTGTGAGTGACTGTTGGATGTTGTGAATGCTAAGTTGGATTGAAAAGGGTTGTTGATAAGCATTGTTGAGTTTGGTTTTTCTAGAATGAAATTTGATTCTAGAAACCTTGTTTTATAAGTGTTGTGGTTGATCCACAATGTACCCAAAAATTGGGGACCCACCTTTTTGCATGTGTTCTACGAAGACCGAAGTGGTCCATAGGCTAAAGTTCAAAGAAAAAAGCAAAACACCACAAGGAGAAAAAGTGTCACGATATCGTGACATGTTGCACCATCACGGCCCAAAAAGAAAAAGTGTCACGATATCGTGACATGTTGCACCATCGCGGCCCAAAAATGAAAAAGTGTCGCGATATCGCAACATGTTGCACCATTGCGGCCCAAAAAGAAAAAGTGTCATGATATCATGACATGTTGCACCATCACGGCCCAAAAAGAAAAAGTGTCACGATATCGCGACATGTTGCACCATCATAGCCCAAAAATGAAAAAGTTTCACGATATCACGACATGTTGCTCCATCGCGGCAAAAAATGAAAAAATGTCACGATATCATGACATGTTGCTCCATCGCAGCTAAAAAAGAAAAAGTGTCATGATATCACGACATGTTGCTCCATCGTGGCCAAAAATGAAAAAGTGTCGCGATATTGTGACATGTTGCTCCATCACGGCCAAAAAAATGAAAAAGTGTCACGATATCGTGACATGTTGCTCCATCGCGGCCAAAAGCAAAGGAAAAGAGAAGAAAGAAAAGTGTCACGATATCGCGACATGTTGCATTTTCGCGACCAAATGAGGAAAGAAAGAACAAGAAAGAAAAGTGTCGCGATATCACGACATGTTGCATTTTCGTGACCAAACGAGGAAAGAAAGAACAAGAAATAAAAGTGTCGTGATATCGCGACATGTTGCATTTTCACGATTCAAAATGGGTGAAACTTTTCAGAGAAGATTGCAGTAATGAAGGCAAGGCCTTAGCACTGGGTTTCTCTGGATATTTTCTTCCACATTGGATTGGTTTTTCTTCTTCAGGGACATGGGTTGGAAACTTCTGTGGATAGAGTTGCAGAGTTGAAGGCGAGAAGGCCATTCTGGGCCTATTTGAGTTGTTTCTCTTCCACAGACTGGTTCGAGAAAACCAAAAATTCTGCTATTGTAAAATGACACATTTTTAATGCAGAAGTGTTCAAAAATTTGCATCTTGTGGGCAAGAAAGAAGGATATTTTCTTTGCATGCCATGGATTTAATGTTTATTATTTCATATTTTCAGATTTCGAATTTATAGATAATGTTGATGCCATTTCTTTGGGTTACATTAGGCGAATATTTGAAATCTAAATTTTATTTCATACCCTAGGAACCAACACTTAGCTTATCCGGATTGTGCTTGTTTACAGGTCCAATAGGTTAGGTTGCATGCATGGAGAACTCACATCTTTGATTTTTTCAAAATAGGATAGCATCATATTGAATGCATTTTATTTTTAGTTTCTGCATTTCATTTTTTATTTTCTGTATTTTATATCTTTCCAGAAGTTTTAACTTTTCAAGGCATTAAAATAGACATCTAAAAAATATCAAAATCCAAAAAAAAATGAACAATCACTAAAGTTTCATGGTGAAATAAATCAACATTGCCCTTGTTTATAGTTACTTGCAATCACTAAGGTGTTCCAAACATTCAAATTGAATATCTTATATTTGAGATTACTAATATATATATGCAAATCCTAATACAACAGAGACCTTGGAGAAGTTTTTAGTTTAACTTATTTGCAAGAGGGGATTTGGAACCCAAATCCTAAAGGAGAGTGTACTTTCACAACTGGGTGAAAATACCACTCAACAATAAGCATTGTTGAAAATATTGAGTATCATTGTTATGTGAAGTTGTGAACTATCTTGAACTAGGGTTTGTGAAATATCATGAATATCATTGTTATGTGAGGTTTTTTGATAAGCATTATTGGAAATAAGTGAATGAGTTTTCATATACTTGGACTATAGTTTGTAATAAAGGAGTGCCTTATTGAGTGAATGATTGAGTAGAGTTGATTAAGCCTATTCAAGTGGAAGTTTTAAAGTGGTAGTTCAACTTCTATGAAATAAATTATTCCATATTATAATTTGATTAAAGAAAGAGATTGAGCATTGTTGTGAATGTGAAGCATATTGAGTCTCTAACAATTCTCTATATGTTTCTATGAGATTGGAAAAGTTCTAGTGAGGACTTGTTGAGCAGATTTGAGGTAAGTCTTGGTGAAGACTTGTTGAGTAGATTGGACAAGTTCTAGTGAAGACTTGTTGAGCATATTTGAGGTAAGTCTTGATGAAGACTTGTTGAGCATATTGGACAAGTTCTAGTGAGGACTTGATTGAGAAAATTTGAGGTAAGTCTTGCTGAAGACTTGTTGAGCAGATTGGACAAGTTCTAGAGAGGACTTGTCGACAAATTAGTGTGAGCTTTTGTGTAATCTTACAAGGTAGATTTGAGATAAGTCTTTGAGAAGACTTGAGAGCAGAGTTGATTAATTTGTTCAAACCTTGGATTAAGGTTTGGGATAGATCTAGAAGATTTTATTTGTGATTGAATAAAGCTTTGTGTTAAGGCTTGAGGATAGAGATTGAGCAGTTTTGTGCTAGACCAAAGGATTGTGTTTAGTGTAGATTTGAGGACAGAGTTTGGTGCAAATTTAAGGGCAGGTTTATGCCAGACCATAAACATAGATTGAGCAAATTTTTGCTAGACTGAAGGATTGTGTTTAGTGTAGATCAAAGGACAAAGATTGATCAAATTTGTGCTAGACTAAAGGACCGTATTTAGTGCAGATTTGAGACAGAACCGAGAGCTAGATTTGGAGGTGATAGAGTATAGAGGATGACAGTATCTAGTGGATAGGGATCCATTATCCAGGGTAGTGAGCATAGGTATTCTAATTGAGGACAAGAGTCTTCAGTGGATAGATATCTATAAGCCATTGTAGTGGAGGCAACAGTTCACCTAGAATATCACCAGCCAGAGTAGAGGAGAAATATTTCTCCTGTGGATATAGATCCATGAACTTGATTATGGAATTTGTGTCTCCTTTGGAAAGAGGTCCATAAACATTGTAATAGGGAAGTTTTTCCTAAGATATTTATTAAGAAAATTTTAGTGAAATATTTTATCTGTGGAGTAGCCCACATTGGGTGAACCACGTTAAATTTGTGTCTCTATTGTGTGTGGTGATTTGTGCATTGCTTTGATTACTACTGTTTATATTTCTATTGATATATTGCATAATATTTATTGGGAAATAAAAAGTAAAAAGTGATCTTATACTGTTCACCCCCCCTCTCAGTATAAGCTTGTGTTCTTCATAAAAACCTTTACTGTATGGGTATTTTCAACCTTCATTGCTCTTGAAAACACTTTTGCTCTTATTTTTGTAAACTTACGATGCTAATGAATCTCATTCGTAATGTCTTGTACCTCCTTGTTTTTTTGGAACCAACATACACTTAAATAACCTTCAATAACATTCATTATCACTTATTCATAATTTGTAGTCTTAATGCACTCAATATCCAAAAAAAAAAATTATCAAAAAATATTTCCATATTTATATAAGCCTCCAACGTCATGAGATCAACACTTTTTTTATTTATCAATGCCGACATAAAATTTTGCTTTATATATCCTTCCGAATATAATATTTAAATCTAAAATTTAAATATTATATCTTTTCAAACCTTTGTCCCTTACTTGGAATATTTAAACTTTTGTCCCATGCAACCGTAAACTTCCTTTTATAATATTTAAAATAAATATTATAATCCTTTTCTATACCTTGCTTTTAATTTTGTTCTTTCTTACTATCAAACCAATGTGGAATATTTTTGCCTTGACTATCATCAACCTATTTACCCTTTGACATCAATGACAACTCAATATGCTCAATATTTCCAACACAATTTCCTATTGAATATATATAAAACCT
Organism: Wollemia nobilis; assembly: GCA_028583015.1. NCBI lineage: Eukaryota > Viridiplantae > Streptophyta > Pinopsida > Araucariales > Araucariaceae > Wollemia > Wollemia nobilis. Next base: position 10,285,568 of record JAQPPZ010016879.1, on the reverse strand, counting down.
TCATAAAAATTACATTCTATCAAAATAATGCCGCACAACATGTTATGAATTCATACAAAAATATGAGCATTTTTTGTGCTCATTAGTGACTTTAGCAAGCCCCCGAAATGCTAATCAAATTTTCTAGGGTTTGTGAAGTTATTTAGCAGAAACCATTGATTATTTTGGACACAAGATAAATCTTGGATTAACCACCAAATTAGATAAGTTCCTATAGACCCCAAAAGACTACATACTTAGCCAAATTATAAATCTGCTAAGTAATTAAAAAAATGGCAAAAGGCTATGTGAAGTTCCACTGGAGACAAATTTTGCAGTTAGTGAGGTCAAAGTCGAACAAGTGGAATCCATAATGGTAGAAAATAGAAGAAGTGACATTAGAGTATGGAAATTTTTCATGTCATAAGAAGTGAGAGTTTAAAACCATCATTTTGCAATCATCACAGTCAAATGATGCAAGGTGGAATACATAGTTGCATATTTTGGAAAGCATGAACCATTCCAAAAGGCAAAGTAGAATCTAGTTTTGTAGTCAAACTGGTCAAACCCAACCCAACAGAAATCAAAGTAGCAGAGTTTGTAGGAAGTTATTGGTAACCTCAAAATCCAATTTTGTAGTAGTGCAATCAAAACTTATTTGACAAAATTTGGAGTTGTGGATTCTTTGAAATATTGTGATATATTTAAAAACCTATACTCCACAGTCAATATGGTAAAACCAGGACTAATGGAAATTGAACCAACATATTCTAAACTTGAAAAAGACAACAAAACCTAAAAATTATAGTGGAAAGGATGTGGGAAGACCAAACATCGTCAGAATCAAGATCCAACTATATTTTTAGTTACAAATTAACAACAAAATATTTTTGCAAGAATTAAGAGTGGTCCAGATTGATCTGTAACCTCTCCAGCCTTGGAAGTCAGTTGAGGAGTTGAGCATTTGTAGAGTGCAGATATAGTATTAATGGAGTATAGCTCAGTTCCCTTATTAAATATCCATGAGAGGCCACCACCTCAGCACTTTGTTATTTTAATAGAGAAAGTCCTTGTAATGTTCCATCATGTTAATCATTGTAAAATCTATATAAGGAGATCAAAACCCCATGATTAAGGGTCAGCTCTAGAGTGTTTTCCTGATATATTACTATAATTACTAAAAGATAAATAGGAGCATCACTTGGATTTTTACCTCTATTTCTTCATTTTTACCAATTGTAGATTCATTTTTTGAATGCATTTATGTTACTACTTTATGGTTAGTAAATTCTACTAATATTGGATTTGCTAATTTAGAGCAACTTGGAATGGTTCATGCCTAAATAAATATTGTGGAAGAATTCTATTTTTGTTAGCCTAAGTGTTGATCTAATTTTGCTATTTAGATAATTAGCATTTAGGTCTTTGAAATAGTTTTCTGAGTATTTCCTTATTCTAATGGTGAGGATGTTGAGTTTTGATTGTTGTTAGTCTCAAGTGTGGCATACTGGAAATATGATTGATCAACGGATTATTGCTATTTTTCAATGTTGTTAGCTCTATTCGGCCACCTAATTTCTCATTTTTTCTAACCCTTACCCTATTTCTATCCCTAAAATTACACTTTTTAATTGAGCTTAATTGAGTCAACATATGAAATAGTTGACAAGGAACCAATCTACTCTGGAGGTTTAGTTGAAGTATATCTTTGATCCATCCAATACAGGGGTTTGAGCTATGATTAGCGGGTATGTACCTATAAAAATTCATATATTCATAGTTATAGTTCAAGGTTCCCTTAATGTCAATTAAAAACACAACAATTCCTTGTTCATTTCTACCCAAAATCTAGATTACAAGTAAAGGAAAAAAATTGATTGAATTTTTAGGCATTTGAAATAATAAAAGCATATAGTGTGCATCTAGGGTTTAATCTTGTTTATGCATTCCCTTGGACCCTTACTCAAATATTTTTATTTTGTAATCCTAGGTTTAGACATTATTGAATTATAGTATCATACCAGGGTTAGATCTTGTCTTCTTGCATCTCATGTGTCTTGCATTGTTCTTTTATTTTCATAGTTTAGTTTAGAAAGACCAAATAATAGGTGTATGATTAATTGAACAAATAAAAAATTCCCATCCTAGAATTGGAGCGAGTCCTAAAACCATTCCTAGTTAACCCATCCTTTCACATCATCGAGTGTAGAGAATATAACACACCCCCGTGGTTCAATTAGACTCCCAACATATCCAACCAAGAATTGTACTCGACAAGGTAGTTTTCCCCCTCTACATATTTGGTAAACCCAATGTGAACACACATATTAGTGGCCAATATAGGAAGCCTCTTCCTTTTTTTTCTCTTGAAACTTTAAATAAAACCACTAATTTTATTTGTTTAGATCAGAAAACATTTAAAAAGCATCTTAAAAACATTTTGTGTGTTTTCACTAGTTTTTATTTTTTCTCCTTTTCCACTCTATCTTTTCTCTCTCCTAATGGCTCCCAACCTTAGGAGTGGGTGAAGGATTTTATATTTTGATGAAATTTTTCAAAAATATGATTAGATTTATAGAGAAAATTATAATCTAGAAGATGAGAAAATTGAAGAAAATGACAATGATCTTGATCCTACTAAGGGGTCCAATGGGAACCTTATCTTTAAATCATTTGAACATATCTAGAGTTTTTACAAGAGTTATAAATATACCTTGGATAAAGCTACAAAAGAGGAAACCCAACTCAAGGAAGTTAGAACATCTCATCATCAAACCATTTCCCCCCGAGATGTTCATAACAACCCCTTGATTGAATATTTGCATCATGATAATATTATTCACAACTCAACATATGCTACTACTATGACTATCAATGTTGGAAGAATTCTACAAGTTCCTCCAACTAGTAGTGCATATTAATATTATGTTCAATTTCCTCCTCATTTGGTTCAACATTCATGCTTTTGTTCCATAAAATTTTAGTTATCCTCCACAACAAGATACCACATATCATAACCCATACCATAACAGTGTCAATACCTCCAATATAAGTCAAGTTCTCTTTCAACGACCTGCCTATACCCCTCCCCTAGGGAGCCTAAAGGTATTGCACAACAACAATATTGAAGTGCAAAGTTTAACTAATGTGGTGAAACAATTATATTCAAGAGTGGATATGGTTCAGTTGTTTAATTTAACATACAACTATAGATAAATGTGCAACAAACCCTTAGACCCTATCATTACCTCTAGTCCCTACCCTAAGCATTTTTCAATACCAGTTTTACCTATCTAAAAGGGAAGAAAAGATTTAATTGAGCATTTAAGAATGTTTAGGACAACATGCCATGATATTATATATGATGATATGTTGTTACTTAAAATATTCCATAAAAGCCTTGGTGGTATGGCATTAGAATGGTATTATCAGTTACCCAATCATTATTTAAGGAATTTTTAAGAGACAATTGAAATGTTTGTTCAACAATTCGATGCTTACATTGAAAAGAATGTGACTATGAAAGATGTCTATATGTTGAAACAAGCTAAAGATGAAAGTTTTTTAGAATTTTTGTCTCGTTGGAGGAGTCTAGTTGGATGCTTGAGATATACCCTACCTCCTCAAGACATGCTTGAGATATTTATTGGAAATTTATAAGAATAAATATCTTATGAATTAGAAACAACTATCATATATTTTGATCAAGCGATAGATCTAGGAATAAGGGTAGAGCAAGCCCTTATTATAAGAGGTCAACTTAAGATAAAAGAGGATAGGACCACTAAAAACTAGTATAAGAATAAACATGTGGTTGGTTATGGGTAACAGATAGTAGGATTATTAATAGTGTTGTTAACACCCTATAAAATATGGTGCTTAATCAACCTAAAAAACTCCTACAAAGGAATTTTATAAGACTCAACATACCTATGTGTAGACACAAAAATAGCACCAATCTGATTATGTGACTGCAAACACTAATCACATTGACAAAAATAGCCCCTAGGGCAGCCCCAAAGGTTAAAACAGTGGTCCTAACCACTCACACAGTAGTTTTAAAAGTCAGAGATCAATTTGGCACCTTTTAGGCACTTTGCTACTTATTCGCTCCACCCAGGGATGAGTGCAGACTAGTACTCGTTTCACCCAGGGACGATTACCAGCGCTCACTCCTGGGTGGGACGAATGCCAGGTTTGACCTGCAAAAACTCAAACCTTGGCCCATGACAACTCAAAACTGCCACTTAGCTCTCCCTTCATGGCATAGGGGTGCGAGTGAGTTCTTTTGACAACCACTTGACTCTCCATTCACTGCATGGGAATGGGAATGAGTTGTTTAGGACAACTCAGATTTTCCACTTGACTCTCCCTTCATTGCATGGGAGTGAGAGTGGGTTTTGCATGACAACTCAAATTAGCTACTTAACTCTCCCTTCATTGCATGGGAGTGCGAGTGAGTTCTTTTGGGCATGCAACAGCGATTCTGAAGCAATTATGGAGCCTTGATTAGGGAGAAGTCTTCTCTTCCCTGAAAAAGCATTCATGCTAAGTAGCACTTTTGCATGCTAATTCAAAGAGACCCCTTGGGTCTATAAAATGGTGAATTTACTCACCCAAAATATATACAAATAAGGAGCATTTTAAGCGACGAAGTGCTGCTATTTTGCTGACTTACGATTTGTGTCTTTACATCAATAATATCTTAATCAAAAAGGAGGTTATTGGGTGACTTTGAAGGCACGAATAAAGAACCAAAAACCCAATTTTTCTGACCACAATAGCCCATAAATTTGCTGACAACACATCACAACAGGTTTCGGACCCATCCCAAGCGGATTGGTGTCGAAACAAAGTTTCAACCCATAGGTGGTTTTCCTTCGAGCACCTCCTGCCTTATTGCAGGTTTTCTCGTCGCACCCTGAAATGAGTAACAAACTATCATAGGTTTTCTCGTCACACCCCAAAACGAGTAAAAAATTGTCATAGGTTTTTTCTTCGCACCCCGAAATGAGTACCAAACTATTGTAGGTTTACTCGTCCGATCCAAGGATGAATACCGATTTGCATCAAATTTGGTGACTGTTTCTTTTGCAGCATTTTATTAGTTACGTATTTATGCTTTTGTCAAATTTTTAGTTTATTTGGACTCATTTTAACCATCATTACATTTATATTTTATAGTAACCTTTCATATTCGCTCTTTTATTTTTCATACACAGGTGCTACTGATTCTTTGTTTGTTTCTTTGAACGTAGATTTTCAGCATTAGAGGAGCAGCAAGGAATCTACTTTTACCAACACAAGCGGCGGCAACATTTTGGTTCACCCATATTTTATGTGGGCACGCGGGAGAAGGAATTATAAAACAAGTTGTAAAAGATCAACATTTGACCCTCCTATCCCCTAAAAAGGAAGGAGACGTATTGTAACACATTGCTGAAAGAATATCAATAAAAAAGGCCGTATTTTATATTGCTTTTATATCTTGTGTTCATTCATTTGTGTTCTTTCCTTTTAATGCAATTTTGTTTAGTCTTTCCTTTTTGTTTTCGGAATCTCGTGCTTTCACTATGATAGTGATCCTAAAGCAGTCAACATGATTGAGTTACCTCCCATAAGGAAACCAAATACCACAACTACTTGGTATAAGTTTGGTCAACATTATGAGTATCATAGAGTGGACGAGCACTGGAAAAACTCATTGTTGTTGCCATTGCACAACTTACCCCAAAATTGGGGACCCATCAAAATTTTTTGAAATTTTGATGTTATTTTAACCTTTTGTTTGCATTGGTCATTTTTTGTAGATTAATTTAGATCAATAAAATATGGAATTAAATTTTTTTGTTTATGTTTTGTTGAGTTAGATGTTTAACTTTTAAATATTTTAAAATTTAATTAATTATAAAATGTTAAAGTGAAACTATTCAAAATTAAGTAAATACATTTTTTCGTCTCATGGTTTTATGTTTTGGTTTATTTTTGTAGGATGCAAGGAGTTCAAGATATCGAAGTGTGGTCATCAAGAGGCACGAAGATGCCCACAAAGGGCATTGGATGATTCAAACTACATTATATGCCTTGAATTCTTGACTCCTCGCCCACATGTGTGATCAAACGGGTTTGTGAAAGCTTGCTCAAAATTCATAAACATGTATGATTTCTCAATATAATATTTTTATGGGAGAAACACCACCATGAATTATGCTCAAGCTAGATGAAATAGATGCGACCATGAGTGTTTTGAATGTAGCTATGGAGGTGATTGTGAGCTATCTAAATGTATTTATGGAGGCAATCGTGAGCTATCTAAATGCAATATGGAGGTGAACATAGCAGTAGTGGCTGTAGTGGTGGCGGATCCTGATATGAATATGGTATCTTCTCTAATGATGGAGTGCAATCCTATGGCAGTGATAGATTATATTAGGTGGCTTCATTATCTAAATATCTTCAAGAGTTTTCACCAAATAAAGCAGTATAAAAGAAAAATTAATTTATATTTATAAGAGATGTTAGTTGGAGTAACGATGGGTCATGGTATCAAATCCCAAGAGGTAAGGAATGCATAGCACCATAATTTAAATAGATGGTAAGGGATTTAAAGTTGCTACGTATGGAGATATTTTTCTTGTCATGGAGACTTACAAAGTATGAGAACATGAGAGCTTATCTTGTTATCCAACTCATTATCCATGATGAAAACCATTCGCTATAGAGAGGAAGGAGTGTCAAACATCCAAATTGCATGAATGACATTCATAATACAAGAATGTTTTGTAGTGTTTGAGTTTTCCGATGATGTATTTACCGTAGGTCTCATAAATAGAATCACACTAGAAAAAGTTTAAAATAGGAGGTAGTGTTGATGTGCAGTTCATGAATACTGTAGTATGGTAAACTATGGCAAATTATGGCAAATTATGGAATGGTAGAAAATCAGAAATAATGATAAAATTATGAGAATATTTCAACACATGGAATTGGCAGGTGGTACCTGTAATGTTAGAGAGAGATATTATTCAATGAACAACATCTCGGTAATATACGAAAAGGGATAATTAATTGTGTCATTCTACAATAGCAATATTCCATAACGTATGGCTTTGGTCAATGCTGGAGGGGATACAACATCGGTGCCTAGTAAGTAATCCAATGCTTCAATGCTGAATAAAATGAAAAAAACTTAAGGATAAAGAGAAGTTATTTTTAATTCGTATCAAATAAAATATATAGGAGGGGCCACTTTTCAAGGTCTGGAAAGACACATATGATGGAAGGTTCAAGTCTTTGAATATTTGAATAACTATTTAGTTTATATAAGGCAGATAGTGCATCTCTTTATGCTCCTGTTGTTTCATGATATCATGCTGGAATTGCACAATAAAAAGGTTCATGATTTGTTATAGTGAGACTGTGTCAATTATAGAACTTGTACAATAGAAGGTTGAAAGCCCAACAAAATTTATATAGGGTAAATTTGGGACTTTAGAACTTTGGTATGGGATGTAGCAGTGTTGACAGATCCAATTGTTCTCATATGGTGATTATAATCCACATACTTTGTATTAATAGCAGTGCTAGAGAAATAATAGTAACATGATGGTACATATAATAAATTTTAATTTAGTTGAATGAATACGTTCAACGTATTCCTTTAAAAATCAAAGGAAGAATACAATTTTAAAACCTATGGATTGGTTTTTCATATGTAAATGGAGGAGAATTAAATAAACTCTCGTTGAAATATATTAGTTTAAGAATAAATTCCCATTGTGAAACTTCTCATGGAACGGTGGAAAATAAACAACGAAATTGTAAACCGAACAACTGCATGTATTTCAAAGTTATAAATTGCCATTGAAATCCTAATAAAAGGGTCAGAATATTTTTGGAGAAGCGATAGAGAAGGATTGAAGGACATAGCCAGAGGTTTCCTCCTAGGTTGCTGCACAAAGAAGTTTTTCATCCACAAAGAATTGATGTGAGGTATTCTGAAGTTGTATTGATTGAATATTTTTATGAACAATATTATTGAATTATTTAATGGAACATATGCATGCTGATGGTAGTTTCATTATTAATAATTTAGTATATTGATTGTTTCCTTTTGAATATTGCACCGGATCTAATCTGGACCGTGTAAATTCTGGTTAGATTAGATTAGGTTAACAATTCAAAATATTTCCTTCAGAAAATTCTAGATGAAATTCTAAAGTTGTTGTAACCTGCATTTATTTTTTTTCATTTTTTTTTTTATTTTCCCAACCCTAAGATTTTTCATTTTTTTAATTTTATTTCATGAAAAAAATTAAAACCCTAAGTTTTGATATAAATTTTTCAATCTTACATTAGGGTTAATGTTTATTTCATTTCATTAAACTCTTGGTATTTCACAGTATGAAATAAACATTAGAGTTTAAAAAAATCAAAACCCTAAGTTTTATGCATAGTTTTAATTTTCACATTAGGGTAAATGTTTATTTCATTTTATTAAAATCTCGGCATTTCACATTTGAAATAAACATTAGGATTTTAATTAATTAAATTTTCCAAATAATAATAATTAAAGTTCAAACATTAATTATTTGGATAAATTTAATTAAAATTATTTTCTAAGGTTAAATTCAAATATTTGCACTTCATAAGTTTTATTTGTAATATTTGATTATTAATCTTACATTTGGGGAATTAATTTCATGAACAACAGCATTTCACAATTTAAATCAAATATCAAACCACAGGCCCCTTGTTAACAATAACTTGCACCTCTGAGGCATTACAATAATATTTTCACACTTTTACAAGCATACAAGCACATTTTAAAACATTAATTAAAATAGAACCTTGGAGAATTAATTATTTTATTTGCAAGAGAGGATTGCTTAATAGGATCCTAACTGTGAGTGTATTTTCATAATCGGGCAAAAATATCACTCAACAGAATTGGTGCTAGAAGGAGGGCATGTAATCAGGTATTTTGATTTACACATTTAATTTTGTTCACATTTGTTCATTCCTTGAAATTAATGCTTGAAAATATCTCTTGAATATTATGATTTGAATGATGCATTTTAATAATATTGGAGATTTGTGAGTTTCAAAACATCTTGAGGTTCAAAACATTGTTTTCTTGATCATATTTTAAAACTGGAACCTAAGAATATTATTACAAGATCCAAATCCACTGGTGATACAATTTTTCAAAGTCTTTCTCCCACTTAGAAGTATAGGTGAAGCAAAATTCAAACAGTTGTTATTCCACCACCAGTTAGCACTTCACCTCAAAGCCTTAACGTTCCATTAATCACACCTCCACCAGTTTCCATGGCTGCAAATGTAGCATGGATGGGAGCTCGAAGGAGCCCCTTAAACATTCTAGGAGACGTACATGACATGCCTAAAAATGTAGAGAAGTATTTGCCTAGATACAAACATGATGGTACAAGACTGGCAGAAGAACATATCCAAGCCTACACAGATGCTCTAACTAGATTGCAAGTAGAGCATGAAGATGTAGCTTGTAGGATGTTTCCTTTGACTCTTGATGACATTGCTTATGATTGGTATATTTGTTTACCAACTGGATCTATCACATCTTGGACACAGTTAAAATATGCCTTTGTTAATCAATTTAAATTTGCCATAGATCCTGCTAGTGTCTATCTTCAATTTGCTTCAACAAGAAGGGAACCAAATGAGCCATTGAGAATGTTTAACACTAGATTTCATAAAATGTATTCTCGATTAACTACTCCTTATGCTCTTGCAGAACTTGCTGCTATTCAAATGTATTTTGGAGCATTAGATCCCTTGACTGCCATGTTTGTTAGAAGAGCAGCTCAAATTACAACTCTTACTATGACATATACTGAGGCTTTGACTGTTGAACAATAGTTAATACCTCAAGGTTTTAGAGTAAGTCAATTACCATCGATTGGACATCCTGGTATGTATAATCAAGTTCCCATGATTAACCAGGCCTTGTCTCAACAAATTCCTATGTTGAACACAATACCATATCCACCTACAATGCCTACATATCCAACTAATCCATTATTTTTGGAAAATCAATTCACTACACATAAAATGATTGAAAACAATGCTCATACCATACCTGTTTTTGGGAATGTAGCACCTACACAGAGTTCATCATCTTTTCAAAATTCTAATGTTCATCAGAATAATCCAATGTTCACACAAACTTTTCAAAATCAGAACAATCCAGTATATCCAAATACTTTGCAAAATCAAAATGTTCAAAATGTGGTACCAACTCAGAATGTTCCAAATTTTGGAAATCCAACTAATCCTACTACTACTACTATTCCACCTAATGAGCCTAATTCAGAGGTAAAATACCTAAGAAGGATGGTTCAAAAGTTAAGTAGTGATATGGTTCAGATGCAAAAGCAAACACCACAAAATTCACAACAAAATAGAAAATTTACTTTTCAAAGGAAATAGTGGAACACAAAACCAAACAATGGGGGTGTACCTACTCCTATTGTTAATAAAAATAATGCTTCCACTAGTTCAAGTCAAAAGAGTACTATTGTTAATATTTCTGATGTGGTTTTGGATAATTGGTGCAGGTTGCATAATACTAAAGAACATACTGAAAATGAATGCCCAAGATTCAAAATTGTTGTAGATATTCTTCAATAGGAAATGGATGATTTGGAATTGGTACCTAATGAGGATACTTCTGATGAAGCTAGTTCAAGCAAAGATAAAGGAACTGCTTTTGTTATCGAAACTTTTGGTTCAAGTGATGATGAGGAAGAAGAAGATGATGAAGTTATAGAAGAATAAGTTCAAGCCTTTAGGCAATTCAAAAAGATAAATCATAATTATCATTTGAGGAGTAAGAGTAAGGTTCCTTATACTTCTTCTACTCCTCCAAATAATTCCATTATTCCTCTAGATGTTAATGCAAATAATAATCCTATTCCTTCATATCCTATTGATTCATCTAAACCAACATAGAAAGTGCAAAATACTAAAAAGGTAGCTTATAATATCATTGAATATTTAAAGAAAACAAAAGCTAATATCACTTTGTTTGAAGTTGCACAGTTGACAAATCAACAGGATTCATTAATCAATGCTTTTGGTAAACAAGGTAAAAATGATGCTAAGAAAACTATAGAGGTGCAATTTGTTTCATGAAAAGAGAAAGGAGAAGCTCTTCCTTTTATTTTGACTATTAGAATTGTAGGTAGAAATTTACACAATTGCCTTGTGGATTCGGGAGCATCAGGTAATGTTATGCCTTATGTTGTTTGTCAAATATTGGGTTTTAAACCTTTGCCTTCTAATAGGATTGTTGTTCAATTGGATAAATCAGAAGTGAATGTGGTAGGTATGCTTAAAAATATTCATATTCAACTTTCATCAGAACCTAGAATTCAACAATACATTGACATTCATGTTGTTGATATTCCTGACAAATATGGTATGTTGTTGAGCAGGGATTGGAGCAAAAATTTGAATGGATATTTGTCTATAGATTTTTCGCACATGTGGTTGCCTTGGAAGGGTGTAGCCAATCAGATAAGAGTTGAAAGAGAGCCTAAACTCAAGGATATGATTACATAATATAATAAAGAATCTAATGAAGTTATTTATAATGATACTGAGTTAGGTGTATACACATTAGATACTAAGTTGATTACAAGTGAATCTAAAGTTGAAATTCCATCTTGTAAATCACTTATTGAGGATAATCTTGTTTGGATGTTAAAATTTGATGGATCTAAATCTAAACAAGGTAGTGGTGCAGGGGTTGAACTCATCAGCCCTAAAGGTAAGTCCTCTCTCTTTGCTTATAGATTACAATTTCCATGTACATGTAACACAACAGAGTATGAGGCTTTAGTTTTTGGATTACAATTAGCTTTGAACAAAGGTATTAAATGCTTGAAAGTTTTAGGTGATTCTCAGCTAGTTGTTAGACAAGTTAAAGGTCAATATTCCTATCATGATAAAATATTAACTCATTACAGGAATAGAGTTAGGGACTTAATCGATGAATTTTAGGCCTTTAACATTTCATTAGTTTCTAGAAAGAAGAATCACATAGCAGATTCGTTAGCGGTTGCAGTAGGTACGCTAAACCCTATTGATAATAGAAGATTGAAAAAGTTTTCAATTGAGTTGATTCCTTGTCCTTCTATACCTGACAATGTGAATAATTTACAGGTATTTGAAAGTGATAGACATATCTTCAGTTTTGTAACTAACTCAGGTATTTTTGAAAATCAGGTAATAGATGAAAATCAAAGGTTACAAGAAGATGAGGATGAAGATAATGAGGTAACAACTAAAGTAAATTCAATTCCTAAAGGTACGATCTCACTTGAAAAACTTTTTGATATTGGTTATAAAAGTAAAAAGTGTGATAAAATTTCACTTCCAAAAGATGCTTATGATGCTTTCAATATTGGGAATAATGAAGATCCACAGAATATACTCATAGGCAAAGCTTGTACACATCTTGAAAAAGAAGAAATTATGCATGCATTAAAATATTATAAAGATGTTATTGCATGGAGTTATGAAGACCTTAAAACTTACAATCAAAACATCATAACTCATACCATTCCATTAAAACCTGATGTAAAACCATTCAGAAAAAAATAGAGACCGGTCAACCCATTATTGGAGCCCCTCATAGAAAAGGAAGTTAAAAATCTTTTGGATGCAAAAATTATATTTCCTATTAGACATTCAACATGGGTAGCAAATATTATTCCAGTTAGGAAGAAAACTGGAGAAATTTGATTGTGTATTGATTTTAGAAATCTCAATAAAGCTTCACAGAAAGATAACTATCCTTTACCATCCATTGATCATATTTTGCAGATGGTTAATGGATCTGAAATGATGTCCTTCCTTGATGGCTATTCAGGATACAATCAGATTCTCATTGACCCAAAGGATAGGATGAAGACTGCTTTCACAACAAAGTGGGGAACTTTCACATACAGGAGAATGCCATTCGGTTTACTCAATGCAGGTGCCACATTTCAATGTGCCATGGATTATGCATTCAGAGATTTGATTGGTAAGTGCATTGTTGTTTATGTTGATGATATACCTGTTTTCTCAAAAAATAGATCTGATCATGTTAGTGATTTGAGAAAGGTACTTCAAAAATGTAGAGAACATGAAATTTCCCTAAATCCTAAGAAATGCATTTTTGGATTAACTGAAGGAAAATTATTAGGGCATGTTATATCAAAATATGGCATTTCTATTGATCCTGAAAGAATAAATGCAATCCAAAAAATCCCTTTTCTAGGAAGTAAAAAGGAACTTAGATCTTTCTTTGGAAAAATTAATTTTGTTAGAAAGTTTATTTCTGGATTTGCTGAAATTGTTAAGCCTCTAAATGATATGCTTAAAAAGAACACTAACATTAACTGGACTTGTGAGGCTAAAGCTTCTTTTCAAAGTGTTAAAGATGCCATTTCAAATGCTCCTATTTTGGTAATTCTTGATTACAAAAAGCCATTTTTATTTATTCTTTTGATTCTGAGCATTCTTTTGCTAGTATTTTGACTCAGAAGAATGAAGGTAATTTTGAGAATCCTATTGCTTTCATGAGTTCACCTTTAAAATATGCACAATTGAAGTATTCAATTTTGGATAAACAAATGTATGCCTTGTTTAAAAATGTTAAAAATTTTAGGCATTACATTTTACATAGTAGAGTATTTTCTATTGTACCTGATCCTATAGTAAAAACCATGTTATTGTAGAATGAACTAGGAGATAAAAGAGGGAAATGGATCTCCACTTTACAAGAATTTGATCTTGAGGTTCAACTGATGAAACTTGTTCAAGGAAAGGGTTTGATGAAAGCCCTCACTAAAATAGATCCTTAGATTCATTATCAATAATATTCTGTTAAGGACATCACAAATGATGAATGGTATACTGATATTGTATATTTTATCTTGAATGGTAAGTGTCGTACTCATTTTAATTCTACACAATGAAGAGCTAGTAGAGTACATTGTTACTAGGTTTGGAATGCCTAACTCTATTGTTAGTGATAATGGCTCTACTTTTACTTCACTTCATTTTGCAGATTGGGCTTACGACAACAAGGTGAGCATCAAATTTTCTTCTAATTATTATCCACAAGGTAATGGATTAGCAGAATCTACTAATAAGAACTTGTTGTCTATAATAAAGAAATTGCTAGAAATGAACCCTCGTGATTGGCATAATAAGTTGAAGTTTGCATTATGGGCAGATAGAATAAGGACCAAAGAATCTATTGGAACATCTCCTTATCATTTAGTGTATGGTCAAGATCCCATTTTTCCTTCAAATTTAAAATTGCAAACTCTTCAATTTATGAAGGATTACCTAGAAACTGATGATAAGATTGAAGCTCGTCTTACTCACCTCATGAGATTAGATGAAAAAAGACAAGATGCTTTACTTCACTTTAGTAAACATCAAGATATTGTTAAAATATGGTTTGACAAAAGGGCTAAAATCAAGGCATTTAGGATTTCTGACTTGGTTTTGTTATGGGATAAGGCACACGAGAAGAAAGGTGAACATAATAAATTCGACAATATTTGGTTAGGACCTTATCAAATTGCTGAAATTCTTGGTGAAAGCACATTTCATTTGAAAACTTTGAGTGGGGAAGACATCCCTTTACCTATTAATGGGTAATTTCTCAAGCACTATTTTCACCCATGAAACAGTGAATTCATTCATCATCTGTATATATTCATCTTTTATACATAGTGTTTTGGTTTTGCAGGTTTTGGTTGTATATAACTTTGTTGTTTTTGTTTTGTTAGTCATCACTTGTTTGTTTATTTTTATTGTTTTCATAGTGAAATTTTGTTTTTTTCATTTTTGGCTTTCAATAATATAGATTCGTGTCAATTTTTATGTGTTTTGTTTATGTTCCCATTTTTGCTTCTTCATTTTTGCAAATATTTTGGGTTTGTTCCTCTAATTGAGGTAGTGTTTTGTAATTGCAATAAACTGTTGGTCTCTTTGTTGGTACTTGTTCCTTTGTCATGTAGGATAGATTACCTATTTTGAAAATAGATGAAATTAAGGAAAAGAGAATGAAATTGTTTAGTAATTATCCTTATGATTTTGGACTAAGTGAAATTTTGGAACAATGAGACATTTTTCGAAGCTCCACATGTATCACATCATATTAAAGGGTATTCTTTGAAATTTTGAAGGATAAAGTCATTTTGGTTTTGCAGATTAAGGCAAAAATATAATATACTCTATCTTTAGCCTTAATTGGTCTCTAACCTAGGTGGTAGGTAAATTTTGCAAAGCAATACAATGCTTGATACAAAAAGCAAGGAAAAAAAAGAAAATTTAAATCAATCAAAAGGGTTTAGATAATATTCACCGGGGCTATAGATGCCTAACTAGCAGTGGAGCAATGTATAGACAAAAATAAAATAAAAGAAGAAAAAGCAAAATTTATCTAATGCCTGGGTGATTCAGATAATCTCTACCGGGGCTATAGATGCATGGCTAGCAGTAGAGCAAGGTCTAGAAGAGATCAAGGTTATCTCCACCGGAGCTATGGATGCTTGATTGGAAGTGGAGCAATGCAGAGGCACATTTTAATGAGTGATAATTTTATAGCAAAAATGCAAAACTAATGATGGAATCTGAATTATTTCAAGAATGCAAAATGAATCACAATTCACACACTGAGCAGAAGCAAATGGTTCATCTATTTCATTTGAAGTTGTCTACCCCATTTTCTCTGGATATTGCTAGATAATGTTTATTTTTTCTGATATTTAGTTTCACTTGTTTCAGATTAGGTTCTTCATCCGAAATGCTCAGAAGCATTTCCTAGTAGTCACCACTTGTTGTTGCCATTGCACAACTTACCCCAAAATTGGGGACCCACCAAATTTTTTGAAATTTTGATGTCATTTTAAATTTTTGTTTGCATTTGTTATTTTGTGTAGATTAATGTGGATTAATAAAATATGACATTAAAAGTTTGTTGTTTATGTTTGTTCAATTATGTTGTTTAAATTTTAAATATTTTTTAAATTTAATTAATTTTAAAATGTTTAAGTAAAACTATTTAAAATTAGGTAAAGAAAATTTTATAATTTTTTTTGTCTCAAGGTTTTATGTTTTGGTTTGTTTCTACAGGATGCAAGGAGTTTGAGATGTCGGAGTGTGGTTATCAAGAGGCACAAAGAAGCCCACCAAGGACCTTGGCTGAGTCAAACTAAATTAGATGCATTGGTGGTAAAAAAACCCTTGAATCCTCATCCTCACCCGCATGTGGGATCAAACAAGTTTGTGAAAGCTTGCTCAAAATTTGAAAACATGCAAGATTTTACAATAAAATATTTGGATGGGAGAAAAACCACCATGAATTATGCTCAGGCCAGAGGAAATGGAGGTGATCGTGATTGTTTTGAATGTAGTTATAGAGGTATCCATGAGCTATCTAAATGTAGTTATGGAGGCAGCCATGAGTTATCTGAATGCATTTATGGAACATAGTAGTAGTGGCTATAGTGGTGGCGGATCCTGATATGAAGATGGTAGCTTCTTCGATGATGGAGTAAAATCCTATGGTGGTGATCAACTAATAATAGGTGGCTTCATTCTACAAATATTTTTAGGATTTTTCACCAAACAAAGTCGTGTAAATTAATTTATATTTATAAGAGATGTTAGTTGGATTAACGACGGGTCATGGTATCGAATCCCAAGATGTAAGGAACGCATAGCACCATAATTTTAGCAGTTGGTAAAGGATTTAAAGTTGCTACGCATGAAGATATTTTACTTGCCATGGAGACTTACAAACTATGAGAATGCATGAGCTTATCGTGTTATCCAACTCATTATCCATGATGAAAATTATGTGTTATAGAGATAAAGGAGTGTCAAACACCCAAATTGCATGAATGGCATTCATAATACAGGAATTTTTTGTAGTGTTTGAGTTTTTTGATGATGTATTTATAGTAGGTCTCATCAATAGAATCACACTGGAAAATTTTTAAAAAAGGATGAAGAACACAAGCTTATACTGAGAGGGGGGGTGAACAGTATAAGACCTTTTTTTACTTTTTCCTTTATACTTCAAAATAGTAAAGCAATATACCCAAAGCAATATCAAAGCAATGCACAATATCATCCACAAAGTGACACCAATTTTAACGTGGTTCACCCGAATGGTTGGGCTACGTCCACAAAACTTTTCTCTAAAAGTTATCTCAAAGTTCTTTGGGAATCCTTCCCAATTACAATGTTTATGAGCCTCGGCCCAAAGGAGATACCTTCCCCCAATCAAAATTTATGAGCCTCTGCTCAAAGGAGATACCTTCCCCCAATCAGAATTTATGAGCCTCTGCTCAAAGGAGATACCTTCCCCTCTGCTCTGGAAATGATCCCTCAGAAGATCAACAGCCTCTACCTCTTGCCGGCCACGTGGAACTCCTTTCCACCAAAGACCTCCTATCCTCAATGCTTAGCCTAAGAGACCTCTGCCTTCTATGATCACGTCCACAGCAGCTCAACAACTTTGTACCAAACATAGTCAGTCGGTCTAGTACAAGTCTTCCTCTATCTGTCAGATCTGTCCAACTCTTGAACAAATCAATCCTCTCCATACAAGCCTTCTCAAAGACTTGCCAACTTTTTCCTCAGGTTCTTCTCATAGAACCAATGCACCTCTGTCCTCAAGTTCTCTGATAGAACTATCAAACTCAGCTCACAAGTCCTCTGCTAGGACCTGTCCAAATCTGCTCACAAGTCCCCACCGGAACCTGTCCAAAAATTGCTCACAAGTCCCCACCGGAACTCTCCAAAATTGCTCACAAGTCCCACTGAACCTGTCCAAAACTGCTCACAAGTCCCCACTGGAACCTTGTCCAAAAACTCGGCAAGCTCACCAAGAAAAACTTTCTTAGTAGGAAATCACAAAGTGAATTGTTAGAGACCCAATGTGATTTGTCAAACTCATAGAAGCATAAAGAGAATTGTTAGAGACTCAATATGTTCTATACTCAAATCCCAATCTCAAAACTCAACTCAAATCAACTCAGCTCAATCTCAATCTCAAATCTAAAAACTCAACTCAATATCTGAAATGGATAGGATAGAATGTTTTCTTTCAAGAACATGAAACCCCAACAATTGCCAACTATGCAAAGAATCACATAACAATGATACTCATGTTCTTTTCACCATCAATTAGGGTTTCAACAACAATGCTCATCAAACAAGGTTTAGTCAACCAACACCATTCAACTCAACATCAACCTTGAAGCATTCAACCAATCATCACAAGAAAAGGAAACAAGTAGAAATCCTTTTCCCTCCAAAGATATTTGAACAAAACGACCACCAACACAATATCACCAAATGCAAAGAATAACTTGCTCAAATCAACTCAATGGAGTAAGCCCAATATCATGAATCAAGTAAAGCAATAACTTGATCAAACAACCTCTATGGAAGCAACTCAACCATCAAACTCAAAACAGCCAACCAAGGGTTCCACCAACTCAATGCAAGTAGCAAGACTCACAAACATAAACCCTAGTGCACAATGCTTCCACTACCTCAAACCAGAATTATGCATTCACCAAAACTCTCATCAAGGATAACAATGCATAAGAAGTCTTCAACAAACCAGAAAATAGGATTTACACCCAACCAAAGGAAACCTAGTTGAAAACCTTTTCACTCCAACCTTATTTCAGAAAACATACACCAATCATACTCATAAGGAAAATGTGCCCATACCTTTTTGGAGTAGAAGAAAATTGATCCTTAAAGTTGTCACCACACACAACCCTCAAACTTCCAACCAAGTTAGGGTTAGAACCAAGATAAATGAGCATATATAAAAACTTTCCTTAATACACCTTTTAGCTTCTCTTCTTTAAAAAACAACCACCAAAGAAGCCAAAAACACAACAACCAAAACTTACACCTTATATCTCCATTTTTAAATTTAGCATAGCAAAAGACTAATCTCAAAAATACAACCAAAGAAATATCCCCTTATTTCTCCTATGTCTTTTAAACAATGCTAAACAATGCCAAAAATCATATCAAGAAAATAATCACACCTTATAATGGCTGCCCTTGAAGAATCCGAAATTCGCAGCACAAAACACGTTTTAATAAAAACGTGACTAATCCATGCATAGCTCCCTCCACGGGGATCGAAACGCAGACCTCCGCCTACGCAAGGCCCAAACGCAGCCTTCGCTGCCACTAGCCCACAAGGGGCTTACGAAGTCCAAGACGGACTTCCTTCCACATAAACGGTCAAGCTTTTCGAAAGCTTTTCAAACCACGAGCTCTCCTCTTTCGTAGCGTAAACAGAACATTCGATCGCAGCCAAACCAATTAATTGCCTTCGATTTTCCAAGAGGGTTTAACCTTAGGAACCTTCTCATATTTATAGTCCATACGTGGACTTTAGAACACGTCGGCTGCAAAGAAAAGTAATTTCGAATTTAATCGAAATTTGCTTTCTAAAGGGTTTAAAAACCCTTAAAGTATTTTTAATAAATTAAAAATAATTTCTCCCTTAATTAATTAAATAATTAATTAATTAAAACCTTGAAGGGTTTTAAATAATAATTAAATAAATAATAAAGAGAACCTCCATTGGTTTTAATAAAAACCATTGCCAATGGAATCTCTCCGGATTCTCTTAAAAATATTCTCTTGGAATCTTCCACCTTTGAAGCCAACACATCCTCTTAACATTAATGTCATTTCCTTTTGACATCAATGACAACTCATAGACAAGAAGCTAGGATCTCAAACCCAAAATTGCCAACAATCTCCCCCTTTGTCATTGATGGCAAACCATGCTTCTCAACAACACAGAAACTCAACATAAACAGCTCCCCCTATCTTGAGGCTCTCCCCCTTACTCATATCTCTCCCCCTTTGTCATCAATGGCAAAGGGTCACCTTTGGGGCTTGGGACTAAGAATGAGCCTCTTAGCTTAGTCCCTCCCCCACCTCCTGTTGAGGTGTTTAATTTCGGGGTGGGAGTAAAACTCCCAACAGGCACTGATCATCATCAGTGTCTATAGCTGCCTTACCATGTCTTCTCTTGTTCTCCTTGTCCATATTCCTGTTCCTGTTCCTGTCACTATTCTTGTTCCTGTTATCATTCCTGTTCTTATCCATGCCTTGATCCTTGGACCTGTTCATACCACTGTTCCTATTCCTGTACCTTGGAAGTTCAGCTCTACATTGTCTAGCTGTGTGACCTTCATTGTTGCACTTATAACAAGTAACAATGTTATTTCTTTTAGGCATACCTGTTCTTTGAATCCACCTGTTCTGACTAACCCTGTTCCTGTTATTAGCCTTGCAAAAAATTGCCTTATGCCCAAATTGTTTACAAGAGTAGCAATACCCTTGAAAGAAATTAGCACTTCTGAAACTGTCATTTACCTTCTTCACTTGAGCCATGCAATGTGAAGCCATGTGACCAAACCTGTGACAAGCAAAACATCTGCCATTAAACTTTCCTGTAAATGACCTTCTAGGTCCTGTAAACTTTCTCCCCTTTTTTTGTTTCCTATTTTCTATTTATGTGCATCTATCACTCAAGGACTCCTTTTCTGAAATACTTTCCTCATCAGAACTCTCTTCCTTTTGGAGTCTCTTACTAGACTCTCCAACTTGTTCCTTGTGTGGCTTAACAAAACCAAGGCCTGTTTTATCCATTGTCTTTCTTTGACCTTTGATGAGTGACTTAACCTTTTTGGAGCTATCTTGAAACCTGTAAAGCTTATCCTTGTACTCTTTAGTTTCCTCTTTCAAAGAAGCCATTTTTTGTTCTAACTCACTATACTCAAGAACCTTAGACTCTAACTCATCCTTGAGTTCTTGTGTCTTAGCTATAGAGAAGTCAAGACTTTCTATAAGATCATCTCTCTCCATACAACATTCATCTAACTTATCCTTGAGTCTAGCATTCTTCTTTCTTTCCTTTTCCAAAACACTAAGAGCACTAATAAGTTCACTTTCAAGATCCTTTATTTGTTTGCTTTTTGAATCATCAAAGCCTTTTTCAGATTTCTTATCACTAGAGGTGCTACCCTTTTCAAAGACCATACATGCATCTTCCTTATAGTTTTCTGAAGCATCCTCATACATACTAGAAACCAAATCATTATTTGTGCAATCATCCTCAAGGTGACCAAAATTTCCACATCTAAGACATTTCATGATAATGAATCTATGTTTCGGTTCTTCCTCTTTTTCCGATATGAACAACATCTCATTTTCATTATCACTTGAAGAACTTTCACTATCACTACTAGAACACTTACTTGCTTTGTCTAGGTAGAAACTCTTCTTGTGCTTGTGAGAATACCTCTTTCCTTGATTGTTGTGCTCATCTTTGTTTTTCCTGTGATGCTTGTGCTTTTCAGAATCCTTGCTCTTAGAATCCTGTTTATCTTCATCACTTTCATTCTTGGGAACAGTACGATCGGTAGCATAATGACCAAACTTTCCACAATTGAAACATCTTATATTTTTCATACTTTTGTGCTTTCTAGAGAACTTGCCTTTCTTGCTTGTAATATGCCTCTTCATCACTAGAAGACTCATCACGAATAGGTGTTGCATTGCCACTTGAATAATCCATTGTGTTCTTTACTAGCTTTTCCTTCAAGTTGTTAAACTTTTCGAAGGCACACTGCTCGATACCAATTGAAGAACACAAGCTTATACTGAGAGGGGGGTGAACAGTATAAGACCTCTTTTTACTTTTTCCTTTATACTTCAAAATAGTAAAGCAATATACCCAAAGCAATATCAAAGCAATGCACAATATCATCCACAAAGTGACACCAATTTTAACGTGGTTCACCCAGAATGGTTGGGCTACGTCCACAAAACTTTTCTCTAAAAGTTATCTCAAAGTTCTTTGGGAATCCTTCCCAATTACAATGTTTATGAGCCTCGGCCCAAAGGAGATACCTTCCCCCAATCAGAATTTATGAGCCTCTACTCAAAGGAGATACCTTCCCCCAATCAGAATTTATGAGCCTCTGCTCAAAGGAGATACCTTCCCCTCTACTCTGGAAATGATCCCTCAGAAGATCAACTACCTCTACCTCTTGCCAGCACGTGGAACTCCTTTCCACCGAAGACCTCCTGTCCTCAATGCTTAGCCTAAGAGACCTCTGCCTTCTATGATCATGTCCACAACAGCTCAACAACCTGTACCAAACATAGTCAGTCGGTCTAGTACAAGTCTTCCTCTATCTCGTCGGATCTGTCCAACTCTTGAACAAATCAATCCTCTGCATACAAGCCTTCTCAAAGACTTGCCAACTATTTCCTCAGGTTCTTCTCATAGAACCAATGCACCTCTGTCCTCAAGTTCTCTGATAGAACTATCAAACTCAGCTCACAAGTCCTCTGCTAGGACCTGTCCAAATCTACTCACAAGTCCCCACCGAAACCTGTCCAAAAACTGCTCACAAGTCCCCACTGGAACCTGTCCAAAAACTGCTCACAAGTCCCCACTGGAACCTGTCCAAAAACTCAGCAAGCTCACCAAGAAAAACTTTCTTAGTAGGAAATCACAAAGTGAATTGTTAGAGACCCAATGTGATTTGTCAAACTCATAGAAGCATAAAGAGAATTGTTAGAGACTCAATATGTTCTATACTCAAATCCCAATCTCAAAACTCAACTCAAATCAACTCAGCTCAATCTCAATCTCAAATCTGAAAACTCAACTCAATATCTGAAATGGATAGGATAGAATGTTTTCTTTCAAGAACATGAAACCCCAACAATTGCCAACTATGCAAAGAATCACATAACAATGATACTCATGTTCTTTTCACCATCAATTAGGGTTTCAACAACAATGCTCATCAAACAAGGTTTAGTCAACCAACACCATTCAACTCAACATCAACCTTGAAGCATTCAACCAATCATCACAAGAAAAGGAAACAAGTAGAAATCCTTTTCCCTCCAAAGATATTTGAACAAAACGACCACCAACACAATATCACCAAATGCAAAGAATAACTTGCTCAAATCAACTCAATGGAGTAAGCCCAATATCATGAATCAAGTAAAGCAATAACTTGATCAAACAACCTCTATGGAAGCAACTCAACCATCAAACTCAAAACAGCCAACCAAGGGTTCCACCAACTCAATGCAAGTAGCAAGACTCACAAACATAAACCCTAGTGCACAATGCTTCCACTACCTCAAACCAGAATTATGCATTCACCAAAACTCTCATCAAGGATAACAATGCATAAGAAGTCTTCAACAAACCAGAAAATAGGATTTACACCCAACCAAAGGAAACCTAGTTGAAAACCTTTTCACTCCAACCTTATTTCAGAAAACATACACCAATCATACTCATAAGGAAAATGTGCCCATACCTTTTTGGAGTAGAAGAAAATTGATCCTTAAAGTTGTCACCACACACAACCCTCAAACTTCCAACCAAGTTAGGGTTAGAACCAAGATAAATGAGCATATATAAAAACTTTCCTTAATACACCTTTTAGCTTCTCTTCTTTAAAAAACAACCACCAAAGAAGCCAAAAACACAACAACCAAAACTTACACCTTATATCTCCATTTTTAAATTTAGCATAGCAAAAGACTAATCTCAAAAATACAACCAAAGAAATATCCCCTTATTTCTCCTATGTCTTTTAAACAATGCTAAACAATGCCAAAAATCATATCAAGAAAATAATCACACCTTATATTGGCTGCCCTTGAAGAATCCGAAATTCGCGGCACAAAACACGTTTTAATAAAAACGTGACTAATCCATGCACATCTCCCTCCGTGGGGATCGAAATGCAGACCTCCACCTACGCAAGGCCCAAACGCAGCCTTCACTGCCACTAGCCCACAAGGGGCTTACGAAGTCCAAGACGGACTTCCTTCCACATAAACGGTCAAGCTTTCCAAAAGCTTTTCAAACCACGAGCTCTCCTCTTTCGCAGCGTAAAAAGAACATTCGATCACAGCCAAACCAATTAATTGCCTTCGATTTTCCAAGAGAGTTTAACCTTAGGAACCTTCTCATATTTATAGTCCATACGTGGACTTTAGAACACGTCGGTTGCAAAGAAAAGTAATTTCGAATTTAATCGAAATTTGCTTTCTAAAGGGTTTAAAAACCCTTAAAGTATTTTTAATAAATTAAAAATAATTTCTCCCTTAATTAATTAAATAATTAATTAATTAAAACCTTGAAGGGTTTTAAATAATAATTAAATAAATAATAAAGAGAACCTCCATTGGTTTTAATAAAAACCATTGCCAATGGAATCTCTCCGGATTCTCTTAAAAATATTCTCTTGGAATCTTCCACCTTTGAAGCCAACACATCCTCTTAACATTAATGTCATTTCCTTTTGACATCAATGACAACTCATAGACAAGAAGCTAGGATCTCAAACCCAAAATTGCCAACAAAGGATGCAGTGTTGGTGTGTAGTTCATGAATACTATGGTATGGTAAACAATGGCAGATTACGATAGATTATGGCACGATAAAAAAATAGAAATAATGATGAGGTCATGAGAATATTTTGACACATGGAATTGGTAGGTGGTACTAGTTATGTTAGAGAGAGATATTATTCAATGAACATCTTGATGATATACAAAAAGGGATAATTAATCGGGTCATTCTGCAGTAGCAATCTTCCATTGCATATGGCTTTGGTCAATTTTGGAGGGGATACAACATCAATGTGTAGAAAGTAATCCAGCACTTGAATGCTGAATAAAATGAAAAAACTTAAGGATAAAGAGTGAAGTTAGTTTTAATGTGTATCAAAGATAATATACAGGAGGGACCGCTTATCAAGGTCTAGAAAGACACATATGATGGAAGGTTCAAGTCTTTGAATATTTGAAGAACTATTCAATTTATATAAGTTGTATAGCACATCTATTTATGCTCCTATTGTTTCATGATATAATGCTAGAATTGCACAATAAAAAGGTTCATGATTTGTTACAGTGAGATTGTGTCAATTATAGAATTTGTACAACAGAAGGTTGAAAGCCCAACAAAATTTATATGGGGCTAAAGTTGGGACTTTAGAACTTTGGGATGGGATGTAGCAGTGTTGACAGATCCAATTGTTCTCATATGGTGATTATAATCCACATACTTTATATTAATAGCAGTGCTAGAGAAATAATAGTAACATGATGGTATATATAATAAATTTTGATTTAGTTGAATGAATACGTTTAATGTATTCCTTTAAAAAAATAAAAGGAATAATACAAGTTTAAAACCTATGGATATGTTTTTCATATGTAAATGGAGGAGAATTAAACAAAATCTCATTGAAATATATTAGTTTAAGAACAAATTCCCATTGTGAAACTTCTCATGGAACAGTAGAAATTGAACAACGAATTTGTAAATTGAACAACTGCATGCATTTCGAAGTTAAAAATTGCCATTGAAATCCCAAGAAAAGGGTCAAAATATTTTTTGGAGAAGCGAGAGAGAAGTATTGAAGGATATAGCCAAAGGTTTCCTCCCATATTGCTGCACAGAGAAGTTTTTCATTCATAGATAATTGATGTGAGGTATTCCGAAGTTGTATTGATTGAAGATTTTTTTATGAACAATATTATTGAGTTATTTAATGGAACATATGCATGCTGATGGTAGTTTCATTATTAATAATTTAGTATATTGATTTTTTCCCTTTGAAGATTGCACCGAATCTAATTTGGACTGTGTAAATTTTGGTTAGATTAGATTAGGTTAAATTTTTGAAATATTTCCTTTAGCAAATTCTGGATGGAATTCTGAAGTTTTTGTAACCTGCATTTATTTTATTTTAATTTTTTTATTTTCCTAACCCTAAGATTTTTCATTTAATTTCATTTCATTTCACGTAAAAAATAAAAACCCTAAGTTTTGATATAAAGTTTTCAATCTTACATTAAGGTTAATGTTTATTTCATTTCATTAAACTCTCAGCATTTCATAGTCTGAAATAAACATTAGAGTAAAAAAATCAAAGCCCTAAGTTTTGTGCATAGTTTTAATTTTCTACATTCAGTAATTTTTTATTTCATTTTATTAAAATTTTGATATTTCACATTTGAAATAAACATTAGGATTTAATTAATTAAAATTTCCAAATAAAATAATTAAAGTTCAAACATTAATTATTTGGATAAATTTAATTAAAATTATTTTCTAAGGTTAAATCAAATATTTGCACTCCACAGGTTTTATTTTTTTTATTTGATTATTAATCTTACACTTTAGCATTTAATTTCATGAAGCAACAAAATTTTACAATTTAAATCAAAATACCAAACCATAGGCCCTTTGTTAACATTGACATGCACTACTGAGGCATTACAATAATATTTTTATTTACAAGAAAACAAGAACATGTTTAGAAGTTAATTAAAATAGAACCTTCAAGAATTAATCATTTTCTTTGCAAGAGAGGATTGTTTAATAGGATCCTAACTGTGAGTGTATTTTTGTAATCAGACGGAAATATCACTCAACACTCATGTAAGAGGTTGAAACATGTGGTTCAAGATCTAATTGACAAAGTTTGCCTTGTCATAGAAGGTTCTTGACCCAATCCTCTAACAAACAATCAATATCCTACTCAACAAGCATCCACAACTAATCAAGAAATGGGAATCTTCCAAGATCCTCTCCCTAAGCAAGGCCAATAGGTCATATCAAAATGTGACACTTCCCTATGATAATATGGTTGGTATAATAGCAACAACTACAAGGCAATAAGCATGGAATCAATTGACTCAACAATTTCAATAGGATATTAGTTCTTCATCCAACCCACCTTAGTTTTGAATAATATCTAGAAAAGGAGCACAAGGTTAGAAAACCCATCTTTAGTGTTGAAGCAACAACCTAAAGTCTCCTTTGACATTCAACAACAACTAGCTAGTACCCTGACCAATATCTCTCTCTTAGAACTTTTGCAAACTTCTCCTATTCATGGGGAAGCCTTGTTGAAGCTCCTAAAACAACAACATGTTCCTCAAGACATTTCCCCTAGTTCTATGGCTATTGTTGTAAATTCTCTTGGGATACATAATATCACATTCTTGAATGATGATATACCTTACTCAGACTTACGAGGGGATTCTTCCCTCTACATTACTACATTTATTGGGAAAATTTTTATCAAACAGATTCTAATTGATAATGATTCTTCCCTCAATTTATGCACTTATCAATTTTTCCAAAAGTTTGGTATAAGAGAGGAAGACTTAACTAGATCTAATATCATCATCAAAGCTTTCAAAAATGATTCCTAAGAGGCTTATGGTGTTTTTTCTTTCCCCCTTAGGGTTGGACCTAAGATCTTAGATATCTTATTCTATGTGGTGTCTTGCCTTGCATATTTTAATATTCTTCTTGAACACCCTTGGATCCATGCGATGAGGGCTCTCCCTTCTACTTTTCACTAATATTTGAATTTTGAGTTTAAGTATTAATTTATCACCATTTTGGGTGATCCTCACCCATTTGAATATTTTTCACTAATAGAGAAAGATCAATCTGATATTCATTTTTGTCCATCAGTATCTTCATATCACATGACTAAGAAATTTGAAAATCTAAATGTGGGAGAGGAACCATTAATAAAATTTTCATCACAGGATCAAATCAATCCTTCCCTTTAAGAGCCTCTTATGAGGACATCTCATCAAGTTTTAGAGTGGAGTGCTAAGGATGAGGGACTACCCTCTCCTCTATTTTGCACTATGGTTCATCTTGAGTTAGTTACAATCCCAAAGGAGTATGCTAAAGGTGACACCTCTTGTGACATGGTTCATAAGGATTTTATTCAAAATGGTAACTTCTTTGATAGTTCAATCCCTTGTGTTGCATAGGTTGAGTCTTCTAGTTCTTAAAAGAACTTTAGTTCTATGTCTCCCGAGGACCTTGAGCAACTAGGAGTGATTCCTGCCTCACCTCCTCTTGAGGATAAGTCATCCATTCTCATTGAAGAGACCATATATGTTAACATATATTCTAAGGAGACCCCTAGAATCCTTAAGCTAGGTAAAGCCTTGTCCATATATGAGATAGAGTAGTTGACCAATTTTTTGAAATAATTCCATGATATTTTTTCTCGGTCATATGCCAACATTCTAGGGCTTGATCCCTCTTTTGTTATGCATCATTTGGTATTTTTCCCTAGTGCTAAGCCTATTAAGAAAAACTTAGGAATATGCATCCTAAGGTCACTCTTTTGATCAAGGAGGAGCTCCAACAACTCCTTGATGTTAGTTCTGTAAAAGCTATCAAATATTTTGATTGGATCTCTAATATCGTCCCTATGGCTAAGAAGATGAGAATAATCAAAATATATACTAAATTTTGGAACATTAAATTAGAATGTCCCAAGGATTATTTTTCTCTACCCAACATAGATTAGATCATATATTTCACTACCAAATTTGGTATGCTCTCACTCATGGATGGTTTCTAAAGGTATATTAGATCTTGGTTTCCCTTGATGACTAGGACAAGATAATCATCACACCATAGGGCATATTCTATTATAAATTGATGGGACATCATCTAGCCATCTCCCCTCTCGGGTGCCATAGTGGTAGACATTCGATGTTGGTGCTGGTCCGTACCCTTGGTAATGGATCTTCGACCAATAGCTTGTTAAGAAAAAAATTAGGAAGATGCATCCTAAGGTCACCCTTTTGGTCAAGGAGGAGCTCCAAAAACTCCTTTATGCTAGTTTAATAAAAGCTATCAATTGTTCTGATTGGATATCCAATATTGTCACTATGGCTAAGAAGATGAGAATAATAATAATATGTACTTACTTTTGGGACATTGAGTTAGCATATCCTAAGAATGATTTTCCCTTGCCCAACATAGATTAGATCATAGATTTCATTGCTAAATATGGTATGCTCTCACTCATGGATGGTTTATCAAGATATAATTAGATCTTGGTTTCCCTTGAGGACCAAGCCAAGACAACTTTCATCATACCATAGGGCATCTTATGTTATAAAGGCATGCCTTTCAACTTGAAGTTGGTGCCACATATCAGAGGACTATGACTTATATTGTTTATGAAATGATGCATGATATTTTATAGGACTATGTGGATGATATTTTGGGTCATTCTATACATCGATAGGATCATACTAAGAGGGGGGGTGAATAGTGTAAGATAAAAAAAATTGCTTTTCAATCCATATGATAACATAAAAAATATTAAAGTAGTAAACATTACACAAAGTATCACAAACATGAGAGACATGATTTAACGTGGTTCACCCAATGTGGGCTACTCCACAGAGAAAATATTCCTTATAAAATTTTCTCAATAAATTCTCTTGGGAATCCTTTCCTTATTATAATGTTTATGAACCTCTATCCAAAGAAGACACCAATCTCCTAATCAAGTTAGTGGATATCTATTCATAAGAGAACTCCTCATCCTCTGCTCTAGTTGGTGATCCTCTTAGAATACTAATGCCTCCACTGCATTAGCTTATGGATCTCTCTCCACTAAATACCCCTGTCCTCACTCAGAAGACCTCTATCCTCACTGCCCTGGCTAATGTATCTCTATCCATTAGAGACTACTATCCTTTGCTCTATCACCTCCAAATTATGCTCTTACTTTGTTCTATCTCTATCTTAGATTTGTACTGAACATTGTACTCTACCCTACACAAATCTGCTCAATATCTGTCTCAAATCTATACTAAAAATTGTCCATTGGTCTAGCACAAATCTACTCAATGTCTATCTCAAATATGTACAAGTTTTCACCAAGACTTATCCCAAATATGCATGTAAGCTTCCACAAAGTCTTACACAAATCTATCCTTAAGTCCACTATAGGACTTACTCAAATCTTCTTACAAGCTTTCATAAAAGCTTGTTCAAATCAATTACAAAACTTGCATACAAAACTCAACTCAATCTCTCACAGAAAATCCTCTTCAATCCCATAAACAAGTTTCACTCAGAATCTTGTTAAACCACATAATCATATAGAGAATTGTTAGAGACTCAATATTTTCACAAAACTTGAACTATCACTTCAACACTTCCAATCAATTATGCTCAATAAACTTCATTCAACCAATCACTCAATGAAACACAACTTGCTTACAAAACCTAGACAAGTATTTCACTACACTTCCAACAACTCACACTATGAATCTCAATCCTTGACTCAAGATGATTCCACATTCACATAACAATGATACTCATGATTTTTTCACAAACCCTAATCATGCACATGAAGGTTTACTCAAATATTTCCAAAAATTCTTATCAAACAAACCTTTTCAATCCAACTTAGCATTCACAACATCCAACCCAAAAATATTTCACTCACAAGGAAGATGTGCCCATACCTTTTGTTTTGATGGAGATATATCTTCAAAACCTATATCAATCACAATAAACCTCTTTGCCAATATCAATGGTTAGATAGAAAAAATATTCATTCAAATATTCCCTCAATATTAATTCACCATTACAAAATTAACAAGACTCAAATACACCTTATTATCTCCAAAATTATCAAATAAATATTTCAATCACTCAGATTCACTATAACCCCTTTCAGATATTTAGTGCATGAAGTAATCCAAAATCCTACTTATGTCTCCCTAATCAAAATTGCATTTTCAAAATAATTGACTTTAAAAAATAATGCAATTTACTTTTAACATTTAATAAAAATATTTCACTTTTTTTTCTTAGGTAAAAATAATTTACCTTATCCTCCTTTTAACTCCCTAGGCACTCACTCAATCAAATACATCATGTGCTCATATCATACCCACAATGCACATTAACCCAGACAATTTGATCATCACTAATAATGCAAAATTAAATCATGCGCTTCAACTAAGTGCCACCAACAACCATAGACCATAGACCATGCACTTTAATAAAAAATTAAATACCTCATGCATGCTCCTTTGTGGGACTCGATATCTGGTTGAAGTGTCACTTGCACCTTAGCTACAACTACCCTACCATGTGAGCTAAACGCTCACATGGGAGGCAAAAGCACCTTGAGCACTTTGTCTCTTCCTCCCGCACCAAAGCCAAAAAGGCTTCATCCTTTCACAGTTGTCAAGATTCAAATGTAGAACCTCTGCATTCCCAACACCTTACACACCTCATACTTACAACTAGACCAACCGCTTGGTTGGTGTTAAGTCTTTGTGCCTCGGTCACCTTGTTCTTCACATTTTTTGGGTGCACTTAATGATGCAAAATAGAGTTGCACAAAATATGATTGACAAATTATTCAATTAAGCATTAACTAGACCTTAGGATAGTCATAGCTTAAATAATATACAAAATAGGTTAAGCAACTTATTTAACGCTAATCACGCTAACTAATCATGCTAACAATAGAGAGAGAGATACGTGATTCTAACAACTAACCTAGGATAGAGAAATATGATTAAACCACTAACCTAAAATATCTAACCTAGGATATTTTAGGTATTAACCTAGGTTAACCAGTAGATATTATGGAACAATAAATATCTCCATGGTTATGCAATAAAAAGTAAATGTAATAACCTATGTAGTATAATGCAATATACTACCTATTTTACCCTAACATCCCCCCTTTATTACATTACTTTGATATACAAAGTTTATTTTGGAATAGTTGAAATTTGACACGTCCAAGTGCCTTTGTAAAAATGTCAGCAACCTGTTCATCGATGGGAATGTGTTGGAGCTTGATTCTGTGCTTAGGAACTTCATCACGAATAAAATGACAATCTGTGTCAATATGCTTTGTTCGTTCATGATGTACTAGATTCTTGACCAAGTTCAAAACACCTGAGTTGTCGCAAAACATGTGAATAGGAAGTTTCTTTGGTAGGCCCATGGTAGCCAAGATGCGACTTAGCCATATCGCTTCACACATAGCTCCACGTGCAACGCGATATTCTACCTCAGTTGAAGATAAAGCAACCACCTGTTGCTTTTTACTATGCCATGAGACAGGACCAGATCCAAGATGAAATACATACCCTGATGTTGATTTTCTGTCATCTATGGATCCAACGTAATCAGAGTCAGTGTAACTCTATAAGAAGAATGAGTTATTCTTCTTATACTCTAGACCATAATCTACACTACCTCGAATGTAGTGAAGAACACGCTTAGCTGCTTTCCAGTGAGAGGCCTTTGGTTCCTGCATGAACCGAGAAAGATAGTTTACAGCATAAGTAATGTCTGGTCTAGTATTGGTCAGATAGATAAGGCTTCCAATCATCTATCTGTATAGCGTGCCATCTACCTATGGTGAGTCATCATACCATGATAACTGAAGCCCTGATTCCATCGGTGTTGCCTTGGGCTTGCATTCAGTCATACGATATTTTTCTACTAAAGTCTTGGCATATTTTTTTTGAGTCACCCTAAGATGATTCTTTTTTTGTTCTATCTCAAGACCAAGACAGTAGTGGAGAAGTCCGAGATCTGTCATATCAAATGACTCTTTCAAGTCATCTTTCACGGCGTTGATCAATGTCTCTGAATTGCTTGTGATGATCAGATCATCTACATATAATACAAGAATCACTATTTCAGAACCTGTGTTCTTGATATAGATATTTGCATCAGATGGACTTCTCTTGAATCCGTGTTGCAGTAGGTGACTATCCATTTTAATGTACCATGCTCTTGGGGCTTGTTTGAGCCCGTATAATGATTTGACCAACTTGCAAACTTGTTGCTCATGGCCTTCCTCAGAAAATCCTGGAGGTTGAGTCATGTATACCTCTTCTTTTAAGTCACCATTTAGAAAGGCACTTTTTACATCCATTTGATGTAATTTCCATCCGAACTGTGCTGCCATAGCACAAAGAACTCGAATGGTGGTCATCCTTGCAGTGGGTGCAAAGGTTTCCTCATAATCAAGGCCTTCCTTTTGAGCATAGCCCTTTGCCACAAGATGGGCCTTATGCTTGTCTATGGTACCATCTGCCTTATATTTGACTTTGTAAACCCATTTGCAGCCTATGGGCTTCTTTCCTTTAGGCAAATCGACCAGCTTCCATGTTTTGTTTTTAATGAGGGATTTATGTTCAGCATCCATAGCTGCCTTCCACTGAGGCTGACTAAGTGCTTCATCAACTGTAGAAGGTTCATTTTCATCATATGAAGACATGTAAACCCTCTCCTCATCAATTTCCATATCATTTCCACTTTCTAAATCTCTATCAACAGAAAGCTCTTGAAAATCTACACAAAGATCATCAACTGAAGTAGATGCTTCTGTCGTTCTCTGTCGAGACATACTTCGTGTCTTTGGATGATTGAGAGTGAGATCTGGTGGTGAAGTGAGTTTGGAATCTTTCATAGTACTTGTATACCATTTTGGAGGTTTTTTCTATTGTGGAGGAGGAAGTGGTTGTTGCTCCTCATCTTCCAGGTATACTGATGTAGTGTTAGATGTGAAAGCTTCATCAAACACTACATCTCTACTAACATGTATTTTCTTGGTGAATGGATCTATCAACCGATAGCCTTTTGAGAATTCATCATATCCAAGAAAAACACATTGTAGGGTCTTCTCATCTAACTTCTTTCTTTTCTCCTTAGGTATATGCATAAAAGCCTTACACCCAAATACTCGTAGATGAGATATGGAGGGTTTCCTTCCACTCCATGCTTCCTGAGGAGTCATACCTTCAAGAGCCCATGTGGGTACCCTATTTAGAAGATATACTACAGTTGTTACAACTTCAGCCTAGTAAATGTGCTCAATATTGGCTCCCTTAAGCATACATCGAACCATTTCCATAATGGAACGATTTCTTCTCTCAGCAACTCCATTTGACTGAGGAGAATAGGTTGTTGTTAACTATCTTTTTATCCCATGTTTCAGCAAAAATGAGGAAAATTATTTTGATGTGTATTCCCCCCTCGATCTGAATGGAGGGTCTTTATGAAACATCCTGATTCTTTCTCAACAAGCTTCTTGAACTGCTGAAAATAGTCAAATGCTTCAGACTTCAACTGCAAGAAGAAGACCCACATTTTCCGTGAGTGATCATCTACAAACAATTGAAAATACCTTTTTCCTCCACAACTAGTAGACATAGGACCACACAAATCTATGTGAACTAACTCCAAAGGTACCTTAGCTCGAAAGGAGCTAGGTTCAAAAGGTACTCTATGTTGCTTTCCTGACAAGCAATCTGAGCACACTGGCAAAGTAGATGAAAGAGTAGGCAGTCCTTTCACCATTTGATATTTACTGAGTTCTAGTAAATACCCTGAACTTAGATGCCCAAATCTCTTATGCCATAGAGAAGTGGCCTCTTTTGTGGTTACTGCCATTGCAGTATGTGTAGAGGTAATTGCATCTAAGATAAACAAACCATGTTTGTATGAACTCATTGCTATCTGTTTTCCTTTCCGAGTGATAAAGCAACGTTTCTTTTCTTTGTCCACTTTGAAATTGACATTCATGTTATTGTCCAGGATTTGTGGAACTGACAAGAGATTATTTTTCAATCCTGGTACATAAAGAACTTTTTGAATCTTACATTCTCCATCTGGAAGGGAGACAGAAACACTTCCTTCTCCCTGAACTCGATAGGTCTGATCATCAGCAATGGTTACCGGTCTACCTTCTCGAGCCTCAAATGTCTCAAACCAGGACTTATCGCCAGTCATATGTTTACTAGCGCTTGAATCTATGTACCAAACAGTATCCTTGTGAGGGGAGTCTGTATGTGTCATGAGCACTTTGTGTGCTCGTTCAGAGTCCGAACTAGAATCTTCAACGGCAATATGTCCCTGTTGCTGCTTATTCTTGTTCTTTGGTTTACCTTTGCCCTTCTTTTGTCCTTGTTCATTGGGCGGTTTGTTCTTAAACCAACATCTTTTGGTTTCATGAGTGTCTTTATCACAAATTTTACAATACTGCTTCTTCTTCTTAATCTCTTTGCCTTTACCCTTGTCTTTGTTAGAAGAAGATCCTTTCTGTTGATTCCACTTTTTCTTTCCACTTTGCTTGTTTGAGAAAAGTGCATTGTTGGATGCCTCATCTCTTTGGAGTTGATTAGCTTCTTCAGTTTGAAGCAAATTTACCAACTCTACAAAAGTCACTGTCCTCCCAGAGACTTGTAGTGAAGTGATCAACATTCTATATGAGTCTGGAAGAGCCCTTAAAATGATTGAGGTCAGGACATTGTCTTCCACTTTTTCTCCTAAGGCTTGCAGTTTTGTTTTTATATCTGCGACTCTGCAGAGGAATAGCTCTACTGTCTCTCCAGATTTCATATGAAGAGTATGAAGTTGTGTTTGAAGGTTAAGAATTGTTGATTGATTCTTTCCTTCAAAAATGGTTGCTAAGGCATTCCATGCCTCCTTACCATTTTTAGCTTCACTTATATGAGGTTGTATGTCATCAGTAATAGCTAGCAAGATTAATAAGGAAAGTCTTTTATCCTTTTTATCATATGTTGTCTGATCTGCTCCTGCTGATGTGGGTCTAGAATCAGTGCCATCCACTATTCCCCACATCTCCTCTACAGTTAAAATGGCTTTCATCTTAGTTTTCCAGGCAGAATAATTTGAACCTTTGAGCAGTTGGCTCTCAGTGAGATACTTGTTGATCATGGCCATGGTGAAGGTTTCAAATTGATAGGACTAAGATGACTTTATCTTGCAGTATACCCTCAAAAGAGTATATGGAAGATCTTTAATTTGCTCTTTTAAGATATTTAATGGCACCTGCCTTAACACCCTTAACAAGGGATGAAAAGTTTGAGGATTTTAAGCCAAACAAAATAGAGCAAATTAAAGGGGTAGGTTTTGAAAGACTTCTGATTTTGCTCTCTAGGATATTTAATGGCACTTGCCTTAACACCCTTCAAGAAGGATGGAAAGTTTGAGGAAATTAAGCCAAACAAAGAGAGTGAATCAAGGTGTTTGAATTTTGACCTTTAATGGGGAGTAAAAAATTGACTTGTGAAACCTGTGCAAGGTGTAGCACGATTTTAGTGAAATTTGGGTTTCTGAAATGCTACTTCAATGTTTTATATGATTGTTTAATTGCACACAAAAAAAATGATGGTTAGTGCAATAATCAAAACAAGAGAGCAACCCAAATTATTATCACTATAGGTGTCGGATGCAACCGAAAATGCACCTAGTATAGTCAATTTTTAAGAAAAGGTGTCGAGTACAATCGAGAATGCACCTTTCTTACTTTGAAATATCCCCCCTTTCTCTTTACAACTTTGCAAAAAATAGAATCACAAAATATGACTTCTATCCCCCCTTAATTTTTACAAAATTGAAAAATTTGAGCACTCCTTTCAAGACAAGTCGACACACGACCCGCGTTTGAAAGGCTTCCAGACCAGTCGACACACGACTTTGGTTTTTGTCTTCAACAATTTAGCATGAGGAGCAAAAAAAATAGGTTTGTATGGATCTCAAGTTTACAACAAAAAAATTGCTATTTTATGTTTTATGTCTCCTTTCTTGAAGGAGAGAACAAAAGCAAAGTTTGAAGTTTTGTGAAAAATGAGATGACCTTTATGCTTCCTCGATCATGGCATGCTATGTGTTTTGCAATAGAAATTTTGAGTTTCTATGTCTTATATCTCCAAAAATGAATGAAGAAAACTATAGAACTTCTGAGGAATTTATTGCAAAAAAAATGTTGAAGCAGGTTTTTTTTTTTGTTTGGATTTCAAGTTCTCTAAGTTTGATAAAGCAGAAAAATATGTATTTAAGATGAAATTTCTATAATTTAGGAAAAATTTGGAAAAAAAATGGTCCAATTTGACTAAAAATTGAATATTTTATGCCAATTTAAAAATAAATTATAAAAAAAAATCAAAAAATAATATTTTAAGGCGCAAAAAACTTTAGAAAATTGAAAAAAAAAATTAGGCGATTAAAAACCTGTTAATTTGGAGCGTGGGGGAATCGAACTGGTGCCTCCGCGGTGCTAGGCGGCCATGCTAACCAACCGAGCCACCGGCCGGTTTGGGATCACCTCGGCGCGGCGGCTACTTAAGGTGGCCACGGCGCTCAAGTGCCTTTGTGGGATTTATCCCACATGCATCCCAGAATGGGATGCAAAGGGCATATAGGCCATGGCTCACCCTTTGAACGTCGATTGCCTATGGGCAATCGATGAGAGTCACCCACCCTTTTGGATGCCGCCACGTGGCACCAGGGGTGGGCCCGTAGTCCAAGCAGAGTCTATGTTAGAGTCAGTCTAGGTAGCACCTCGGGGTGCATGCAGAGTCTAGATCTCGCCAGGTGGTGCCAGGTAATGGGTCCATTTGTCAGGGATCGGAGGGCCTCCTACCCTCATGGATCCCGAGGTCATCTGGGTCCCGCGTGTCCAGCTGGGAGGGGGAGGGCGCTCCTGCCCTCTCGGCTCTCCCGAGCTTTCGCCACGTGGCTCCTGGGCCCACGTGGCTCTACGGGCCGTGGCTTCCTATGTGGGAGCCGAGGCGACTGTGCCTCAAGGCTGCTACCATGGGGCCGATCGATAGCCAATCATTGTCGACTACGGGCTCGATCGGTCGACCGCTAGGATGGTCGATCGCCTAGCTCGTGCGATCGGCCTGTCCACGTCGGCGTTGGCCAAGGTGGCCCGTAGGCCCGCCTATGACTGGTAGGTCGATCTGACCTAGCTAGTGAGCGCTTCGCCTAGGCCCTGGTAGGTCGGATTGACCTGGCCAGGGGTTGACCTACGGATGCGCCTGCCGCCATGCTCGAGTAGAGTGTGGTGGCAAAAAAAATCCGACCTCCGACGTATGGCTCTGATGCCAATGATGCAAAATAGAGTTGCACAAAATATGATTGACAAATTATTCAATTAAGCATTAACTAGACCTTAGGATAGTCATAGCTTAAATAATATACAAAATAGGTTAAGCAACTTATTTAACGCTAATCACGCTAACTAATCATGCTAACAATAGAGAGAGAGATACGTGATTCTAACAACTAACCTAGGATAGAGAAATATGATTAAACCACTAACCTAAAATATCTAACCTAGGATATTTTAGGTATTAACCTAGGTTAACCAGTAGATATTATGGAACAGTAAATATCTCCATGGTTATGCAGTAAAAAGTAAATGTAATAACCTATGTAGTATAATGCAATATACTACCTATTTTACCCTAACACTTAAATTAAAAACCTTTGTCTTTATTTGCTCAGTAATTATTCACATTCCCTTTCACAAATCGCATGCACATAATATTCAAAGACTTAGCATTTTGAAACAAACGATATGGTATTTATACCATATGCTTTTATCCTCCAACATCGGCAAGGGGAATAAAATTTAATTTAAACTTTGCGCCCAACCCAAATTTGGGTTATAATATTATTATTTTTATAAATTAATTTATAATATAAATATTAAAAGTTATTTATAAATTACCTTAGGCTTTAATTAAACCTTTAATATTATAATATAAATATTATAATATCATTTCCATTGGGCCTAGGTATTTTTCTCTTTCGCCCTTAGACCTTTTCTGACCGCATTTAATATTATAATAATAAATATTATAATATTATTTCCTTTAGGCCTTTTCTTCAGGGTGTTTAACCATCCTTTTGACTAATCATGTGAAGCTCTTAAACCAAATCTCTTGGGATTAAAATATAAATATTTTAACCCTTATT
Organism: Wollemia nobilis; assembly: GCA_028583015.1. NCBI lineage: Eukaryota > Viridiplantae > Streptophyta > Pinopsida > Araucariales > Araucariaceae > Wollemia > Wollemia nobilis. The sequence continues at coordinate 10,246,816 of JAQPPZ010016879.1, read as the reverse complement.
TTGCCAAGTCCTACACTGTTTTGTGACACTAACTCTTGACATCAATGACAACACAACTAACTCAAAATTTCCAATAATATCCCCCTTTGTCATTGATGGCAACCCCTTTTTTTGTAACCATTCTTTTTCCTTTTTCCAATACTGCTCCTCTTGATTGAATTTTTTCCCCCTAACTCAAATCTCTCCCCCTTTGACATCAATGGCAAAGGGCCACCTTTGGGACTTGGGGCTAAGAATTAGACTCTTAGCTTAGCCCCTCCCCCACCTCCTCTCTTAAGGTGGTTAATTATGGGTTGGGAGTATAACTACTCCCAACTTTCCTCGAAGATACTCAAAAGTCTCTTTTGAAAGTGGCTTATTGAAAATGTTCACAATTTGCTCCTTTGTAGTAACAAATTCCAACCTAAATTACTTATCTGTCACCTGTTCTCTCAAAAAATGATACTTGATCAGAATGTGTTTTTCCTAGAGTGCATCACTGGATTATTTGAGATATTTATAGCACTTGTATTATCACACAATATGGAAATAGGGTGATTATGATTTATCTTGAAGTTCTCTAGAGTTTGCTTTATCCTTAATACCTGTGTACAACAAGCAACTGTTGCAATATACTCTTCCTTTGCTATGGATAAGGATACTGATACCTGCTTATTACTTAGCCAAGAGACTAAATAGTCTCCAATAAATAATTCTCCTCCACTTGTGCTTTTTCTATCATTAATGTTGTCAGCCTAATCTACATCTGTATAAGCTGTGAGAGTGAAACTATCACTTTTGGGATACCAGAGCCCAAAATCCATAGTCCCTTTTAGATACCTAAGAATCCTCTTTATTGATACTACATGTATATCCTTGGTTGCTACTTGAAACCTTACCACTAGTCCTACTGCCTGCATGATATCTAGTCTTGTAGCTATGATATACAGTAAGTTGCAAATCATAGATTTATATAATTTTTTATTTACCTCTGGAGATTCATCATCTTTGCTTAACTTGCATCCTCTAACCATGGGGGTACTTATTGGTTTACAATATTCTAGTTTGAATTTCTTTAGCATTTCTTTTATATACTTGGTTTGAGAAAGAAATACTCCTTTCTCTGATTGTAAAATCTAAAGTCCAAGAAAGAAGGACAACTCACCAAGCATTGACATCTCAAATTCATTCTACATGTTCTTTGTAAATTTATGTCACATATTATCATTGTTACCTCCAAAAATAATATCATCCACATAAACAACCACAATTAGTAATTAATTCCCTTAATTTTTTATGTATATGTTACTGTCCACTATTCCTTTCCTAAAACCCTGTTCCTATAGGTATTTATCCTATCTTGAGTACCAAGCTCTAGGAGCTTGCTTTAGTCCATAAAGTGCTTTCTTCAATATGCATACATAATATAGTTTATCAGTCAAGTTGAATCCTTTTGGCTGCTCAATGTAAACCTTTTCTTCTAGAACACCATTTAGAAAGGTTGATTTAACATCCATAAGATATACTTTGAAGTTTTTGAAACTTGAAAAGGCTAAGAACATTCTGTAGCTTCAATTCATGTAACTAGATCAAATGTCTCATCAAAATTAATTTCCTCTACATGTGCATAACCTTTGTATACTAATATTGCTTTATTTCTAACTATCTGAACATCTTCATTTAACTTGTTTTTGAATATCCATTTAGTGCCAATCACATTATTATCCTTTGGTCATGGGACAAGTTCCCAAGTCTTACTCTTCTCTATCTAATCTAGTTTCTCATTCATTGCCTTAATCCAAAATTCATCTTCACTTGCCTCATTGAAATATTTTGGCTCAACTTTAGATAACAAAGAGAAATTTGCTTGTTGATTTGATGTTATTATCCTTCTCCTTGTATATCTCTCATCTATTTTCCCAATGATTTGATCCCTTGGATGATTTTTCTGTACATACCTGGATGGAGTCTTAAGAAACAGTCTTTGTGTTTCGTCTTCTTCTTCTAATTCTTCACATAACTCTTCTTGACAAATTTCATCTTCTTGATACACAATTTCTTGAACTGGTTCTTTTGACCCTATCTTCTCATCAACTATTACATTTATACTTTCTATAATAGTACGTGTCCTTTTTTTATAGCATCTATAGGCCTTGATCTTGGTGGAGTAGCCTAGAAAAATACCATCATCACATATTGGGTCAAAATTTCCCAAATTTTTCTCTTCCCATCTTATATAACATTTGCTTCTCAAAATTTTGAAATACTTTACAGTGGCTGGTCTTCCTTTATAGAGATCATATGGAGTTTTGTGATTATTTACTCTTACTTGAGATCTATTGATGATATATGTTGTTGTATGTACTGCCTCTTTTTAAAAACCATCTAAAATCTTAGACTCATTTAACATAGCTCTAGCCATATTCTCAACTGTCCTGTTTTTCCTTTCAACTACCCCATTTTGTTGAGGAGTTCTTGCTACTGAATATTCTCTTTTGATCCCATGTTGTTCACAAAATTATACAAATTTATTTGAGGTAAATTATCCTCCTCTATATGATCTTAAACTCTTAATCCTTTTACCTATTTCATTTTACACTAACTCTTTAAAAGCTTTAAAATTATCAAGAGCTTTTGACTTTTCTTTTAGGAAATCTACCCAAATCATTATGGAATAATCATCTATAAATAGTATAAAGTAACTTTCACCTTGTAAACTATTTTTCCTTGTAGTACCACATAGTTCAGTGTGCACTAGCCTCAATGGATCAGATGACATAAATCCTTTTGACTTGAAACTTGTTATAGTTTGCTTCTCGTGCTGACATTGTGAACAAATTGTGTTTTGTGGCCTTTTTAGCTTTGGTAAATCCCTGAAAAACTTGCTTGTTGCTTATGTTTACTATGTTGTAAAATTTCAAATGACCCATTATTTTATGCCATAGCCAACTCTCATCTTATTGTGATAGAAAACATTTTTCCTCTTTAATCTCACTTAACATGTAGAGGTTGTTTGTAGTTCTATTTGCATTTGCAATAAGTTTTCCAGTTTTAGACTTCTTGATCTCACACCTACTTGGATAAAAAGTAACCATGTGCCCTTGATTACAAATTTGGCTCACACTTAATAGATTTTGCCTCAACCCTTTGAAATATAATACATTCTCTATTTTTTTTTTCCATTATCTAAACTTGAATTTCCTTTTCCCACAAATTTTTACTGATCCATTATCATAAAATCTTACTGATCCTCTATCAGTTTCTTTGAGTACAAGAAATTTAATTTTATCTCTTGTCATGTGACTAGAACATCCAGTATCAAGAAACCATTGTTTTCTCTTATCCTAAATATGGAGAGTTGTTTGTACAACATTGATCTAGCTTTCTCATGCCATTTTCTCTCTTTCCTACTTGTTGATGTTGTATTATTTTTACTTGACTTAGGCAATACCATTTTGTACCATCTAGCCTTGTGCCCAAAATTATTGTATTTATAACATATGACATCACTATTCATAAGAGGTGTAAAAGAATTGAAATTTCTATTAACATCCTTTTTAACATAACCAGTGCAATGTACAACTCTATGAACATATTTGTTACATGAAAAGCAATAGCCATGGAAGAGATTATGTAACATGTTTGAATGCCTTGGAAAATATGGTCGAGTGCTTCTCCTTTTGTTATGATTAACTCTTGTCCATGGTTCTTCTTTGCCTTCTTCTTTTCTTATGTCTTTTCTTTCCAAAGTATGAGTCATGAGCTTATCTTCGTTTGATGTCTCTGCCTCATGAAATTTTGACTCTTATTTCTATTTTCCTAACTTCATATCTTGTTGTAAATTTGTCTTTTCAACTTCATTCCTTAGAGAAATAATTTATGCTTCTAATATTTCACACTCTGTTTCCCTTTCTTTTAACAGATCTATCATATCTTGTTCAATTTTCTTTCCCTCTTCTACCTTTATCTTGAGTTATGTGAGACTCTATAGAATTTCTATCCTTGCTTCTTCATCCTCTTGAATTTGATTCTTCAAACTTGAGTTCTTATTTCTAACATTTTCAAGGTTCCTGAGAGCAACAAAGAATTCCTCTTTTATGTCAAACATGGTCTCTTATTCACTCTATGAAGTCATGTGTGTTTCTTATGGATATTACTCCAAGCTATTAGTCTTTTCACGGAGAGACCCACTCTGATACCAATTGAATAACATGTGCTTATACTGAGAGGGGGTGAACAGTATAAGATAAAAAAAATTCTTTTCAATCCATATGATAACATAAACAATATTAAAGCAATAAACATTACACAAAGCATCACACACATGAGAGACATGATTTAACATGGTTCACCCAATGTGGGCTACTCCACAGAGAAAATATTCCTTATAAAATTTTCTCAATAAATTCTCTTAGGAATACTTTCCCTATTACAATGTTTATGAACCTCTGTCCAAAGGAGATACCAATCCCATAATAAATTATGTGGATATCTATACATAGGAGAACTACTTCTCCTCTACTATGGTTGGTGATCCTCGTAGAAGACTACTACCTCCACTACACTAGCTTGTGGATCTCTCTCCACTGAAGACCCCTATCCTAACTCAAAAGACCTATATCCTTACTACCCTGGCTAATGGATCTCTATCCACTAGATACTAATATCCTTTGATATATCACCTCCAAAGTTTGCTCTTAATTTTTTCTATATCTATCTTAGATCTATACTAAATATTGTCCTCTGCCCTACATAAATATGCTCAATATCTATCTCAAATATGCACTAAACACTATCCATTTATCTAGCATAAATCTTCTCAATCTCTATCTCAAATATGCATAATAAGTCTTCATCAAGACTTGTCCCAAATATGCTTGTAATATTCCATAAAGGATTACACAAATTTATCCTTAATTCCACTCTAGGACTTACTCAAACCTGCTCACTAGATTTCATAAAAGCTTTTTCAAATCAATTGTAAAACTTGCATACAAAACTCAACTCAATCTCTCATAGAAAAACCTCTTCAATCCCATAAAAAAGTTTCACTCATAATATTATTAAACCATAAAAGCATATAGAGAATTGTTAGAGACTCAATATATTTCAAATATCTTGAACTATCACTTCAATACTTCCAATATATTATGGTCAATCAACTCCATTCAACCAATCACTCAATGAAACACAACTTGCTTAAAAACTTGTAGACACCTAAATCGCGTCATGTCGATGGTGAATACTCATATGGACATGCTACAAGACCATATGGAAGATCTTGGATAGAATCCAAGATAGAGCAGTGGTTCTAATAACTCAATTTGGGCTCCTTGGACTATTCAGTCTAAACCGTAGCCCAGACCTACGGTCTATAGTCTGAACTGCAGCTAAGGCCTGTGGTTTACAGTCTGGACCACAGCTGTAACCTATGGTCTTAACTGAAGTTCAATTGGCCTTCATTCAAGTCAAATCAGTTTGAATGACCATTTGTTCTAGAATAAGGTGGTTAGAGGACAAAATCTTCAAATCCAACTGTCCTAACCACCCCTTCTTGATCTTGGCTTCTCCATGAAGCCACCCCTAGCCCTTGGGTCATCCTACAAGTACCCCTCAGAATTAGGGAAAACTATCAGAGAGTGCATTTGGAGATCAAAGTAGCAAAGCCCTATCGAATTGTGGACTCACTTGAGTGCATAGAGAGAGCTTTGTTGTCATCACCATTGTCAATTTGTCAAACATCATGACGAATTAGGCCATGGATGCCCTAAGGACCTAGGAGAGCCAAGAAACGCTAATTTGGGAAAACTAAGGCCCTATTCAATGATTCAACCATCAAACCTATCAGAGGACACTGAAGATGACCCTTGAACATCAATTGGACAAGGAGTTCAAGCCCACAACCCTTTAATTTGAAGGGCAAATCACTTGGTTGCTCATCACGGCTTTCAGTCACAGTTTACACTGTAGACTGCTCATCAAAGTTGTAGTTTACAACAAAGGTGAATTTTCCTTACTGTTTCTTTTCTAGTAGATTTAGATAGGATAAATTAATTATTTTACTACTTTATTTGGTATATTAGAAACTTTGACTGACCCAATTAAATATTTGATTAGTTTATCTCCATCTTGGCAAGTAGAACCTAATTAGATTCTTTTTATGCTTTAATGCTTCATTTTGTATAATGCATGTCATAGATTGATAGTTGTATTTATTGTTCATATATTTCAATAAATCTTGATAAGATTTGCATATTTTTAGCATATTTTATGCATTTTCTTGATTTTATGTCATTATGCTATTCTCATGCCATTTGCCTTTAAAGGGCCTCATCATGAGAGGCTTCCTATGCTTTTGATATTCTTGTGTTGTTTCTTGATCGTAGGAAATAGGTTTTTAAAGAGCTACAACCATTCATTTCCTTCCTCAACATGAAGAAGAGGGTCTACTCCACCCTAGAGTAGTTCATGTCACCTTGAAGGGCACTTTGAAATCACACCTACCCTTGAGAGGGAAATAAATACATCCTATTGTAACAATTGTATCAATATGATTATCATTAAGAGGGATGTACTTGTAATTTGAGTTTGGCATCAAAATATAATGGAATAAAGCATATTTTATTGATCATATCATTGTCAATTTATTGTTCTTGTATGCATTTTGTATTGTTTTTGTCAATTCTTGCAATAGGATACATTAGGTGTGAGTATTTTTGGTGGTTACAGAAGGCGATCACGATGGCACCTTGTAAAAATAGACATCTGACTATGTTTCTTGTGTTTATTGAATTGTAGGTACAAATCACAGATATCAGCTATAGGACAATAACTAAACCATAGGTATAACATGTGGTTTACAGTATGAACCGCAGATCAAACCTACGGTTTACATCTGATAGAGCAGACAACAGAAAACAAAGTGCATATCAGATGAGGACCTGAGGTAGGCCCCATTTTCACCCTCTGTGTTTTTTATTTTTGTCTATGTTTTCCAGAGAATAGAAATTGAAACGTAAATTTACTAAGGCTAAAATGAACTAAAAATGGATTAGGTCCTTAGGTTTCTCTTTCTTAGTTTTTGATAGGCGCTGCTAGGAACAACGGATCTCTGATTGCAGTCTGCCCTAGAATACAGTGTGCTGTATTAAAAATTGTGTATTTGGTGTGCATGTGTGAGGCCCAAGTAGTGTCCATTATCATTTTAATATGCATTGTCTAAATTATCATCTAAAATAGTTTGCATTTTCTGAATTTGAAACGTTCTTTCATTTGCATAGCATATAGAAAATGAGCATGAGTGCTATATGATGCATTTATTTTATGCAAATTAAAATGAACCACACTCACCATATTTCATTTAAACATCAGTGGCGTTGAGCTCTCAAATCCAACCAATTTGATTAATACCAACAGTGTATGTCATTACCACTTGGTTGGCTCATTTAAAATTGTTTTATCGAGACCCGCTCATGGCCAAGGCCAACCCAAGAACTGTTCTATTCATGCAAAATTACACGCACTCATCTTCGAAAGAGCATATCGCTATGCACGGTGTGTTGGGTAAGGGTTGGTAGTACCTATGCTACCTTGTTGAGTATGGACTTCACTCCCATATTTGGCTTGTGCGAGTATATAGGTGAAAACCTTTGAACAAATTGAGTATAACATCAACTTTTCAAAACACGATAAGGAGTTTCTATACTAATACAACAAATCATTGAAACACATCAAACATTTTAGGGCTCACTTTTAAAATGTAAATGAGATAATCACATTGTTTACTTTGTATGCTTCTTTATTGCTCAATTCATCAAGATAAGGCCTTTCTTGAGGCCAAAACTTTTAGTAAGAGAGGAAACCTCTCAAGTATTGCTTTGTCGGTTCAACATGATGACTAGGCATGATAGAGCTCAATCACAAGCTAATGAGTCAAAGAGTTCATGCAGAGGATCTAAATGCTTTTGATGTTATCCTAAGGAGATATCATACCTCACACACCTCCTTGATAGATATCATACGCATCATGCACCTAAGGATCTAATCCTCCTAGCACGACATTATTATAGTTGTCATGAGCTTCCTTTGTCACGTAGGGGGTTCACCCATACAAATCATGGGGTTTCCTCACACACAGTTAGAACCCACATCATTAGGTCTCCACCTAGTGAGATAAAGAGATGTGGATCTCACTCCATGAGTCGTTCATATAGGGAATCTAAGTCTCATGCAACCCATGAGAGGTGACTACTCCAAGACCAATTGGAGGAGGCACGTAGTGAGCATAAGCATCTAGAGCGTGAGTGCACAGAGAGAAATAAATCACATAAAAAAAGGTTGGATGAGCTCCAATGGCATAAAGAGAGGATTTACCAATAGAAAGCATGTGAAGAACAATCGTGTGAGGTAACTCCTGAAAATAAGTGCATACCTAGAGTGCTTAGGTAACAAGTCAATGCAGTGCACCTAGTGCATCGTCAAGAGTTGCCTCATAAGCAAGTACATAACCATTCCTCTAGATGGATAGACATACCTAGGGTTATCAAAGAACAACAAAAAGAGATGCTTAATGATCCCATGCATAAGTATGATGTCAAGAGTATTCAAGTTCGACAGGTGAGCAATGTCAACACTCGAAAATCATCATAATCTTGGGGGTATATATAGTTTGTTACACCATATAAGAAACCTATGATTACTTTTCATAAATAGGAATTCAAACCTATCCCTATCAAGAAATTTTATCATCCATTGCATATCATAGCAAGGATATAGCAGATTGTGTCTAAGAGAGTGTTGGTGGATACAGGATCATCGATTAATATCATCACCACCTCAGCATTCAAACATCTCAAAAATCCATCATCCCACATCAAGGAAACAACTTTAATACTACAAGTCTTTAACTATGTGTAATCCCCTATAGTAGGTATAATAGTACTCCCCATCGAGGTGGGATGAAAGATTATTCCCACATTGTGCTACATTTTAGAGGGATCAAGATAGTATATTCTGCTTCTTGGAAGACCATAGATAAGAGCCATGGAGTATGTGCCATCAATAGTGCATCAATGCATTAAGTACACCCATGGAGGTGAAGTCCATATAGTTGAGGTGGACCCAAATCCCTTCAAGTATTATAAGCTTGAGTATCATCCGTAGGAACCTAGTGAGGTTTCTATGCATCTGCAAGTTAAACAGGATGAGTCTATCCAAAGTTCAGATACAGCCTTACAGACTGTGGTGGAGTTACAATCCCCACCACTGTCATTGGTAGAGTCACCTACGACTCCTGTAATCTCGACATTGCTTAGGAGGGAAGTATTGATGAATTCTCTCACAAAGATGCTTATGGCTGCTTCAGAGGTGTCATTAGAGGATCCTCATACTCCTATAAAGGAGGAAGAACCTAGCATGGTCATGGATGCACCTGAGTGTATCACACCCTCCTCATCCATTACATCACCAGATAGTACTCATGAGGATGATGGTGAATATTAAGAGCTTATAGAAGTGTTGTGGCTGATCCACAACACACCCCAAAATTGGGGACCCACCTTTTTTGCATGCTTTCAAAGAAGAAAACAGTGACCCAGATGCTAAAAATCAAGAAAAAATCAAAGGAAGAGCAAAATATCACAAAAGGAAGAAGTGTCGCGATATCGCGACATGTCGCTCCATCGCGGATAGAAAAGAAAAGTTGTCACGATTTCGCGACGTGTTGCTCCATCACGGATAGAAAAGAAAAGTTGTCATGATTTCGCGACGTGTTGCTCCATCGCGGCCAGAAAAGAAAAGTTGTCACGATTTCGCGACGTGTTGCTCCGTCGTGGCCGAAAAAGAAAAGTTGTCGCGATATCGCGACATGTTGCTCCGTCGTGGCCAAAAAATAAAAGTTGTCGCGATATCGTGACATGTCGCTCCATCGCTGCCCAAAAATGAAAGTTGTCACGATATCGTGACATGTCGCTCCGTCGCTGCCCAGAAATGAAAGTTGTCACGATTTCGCGACATGTCGCTCCGTCGCTGCCCAGAAATGAAAGTTGTCACGATTTCACGACATGTTGCTCTGTCGCTGCTGAGAAAAATAAAGTGTCACGATTTCACGACATGTTGCTCCGTCGCGGCCAAAAATGAAAAAACGTCGCGATATCGCGACATGTCAAGCTTTCACGGCCCAGGCAAGCAGGAAGAGGTGTTGATCGAAAATTGTCGCGATTTCGCGACGTGCTGTGAAATCGCGGTCCATAGAGGAGAGAGAAAGACAAAATGGAAAATTGTCACGAAATCGTGACATGTCACAAAATCGCGGTCAAACCAGTCAAACAGGGCAAGGCACTAAAGTTGTCGCGATATCACGACATGTCACGTTTTTGCGACCTGAAGCAGCAAGACATGCCAAAGATGAAAAGCATCGCGATTTCACGACAGGAAGCAACAAAGGGGTACGAAGCAGAAAAACATCGCGATATCGCGACAAGTCACGTTTTCGTGGCTCCAAGCAGCGAAATGGTACGGAAGGAAAATATGTCGCGATTTCGTGACATGTCGCATTTTCGCTGCCAAATACAGCAAGAGCAACCCGAAATAGAAAAGCATCACGATTTCACGACAGAAAGCCGCAAGACAGTTCCAAATGAAAAACGTCACGATTTCGTGACAGGAAGCAGCGAGACAGCCTGAAAGAGAAAAGCGTCACGATTTCACGACAGAAAGCAGCCAAGTGGTACGAAACGAAAAATTGTCACGATTTCGTGATAGAAAGCAGAAGATGGTGCAAAAGAGAAAAGTGTCACGATTTCGTGACATGTCTCATTTTCGCTGTGCATGATGGCGGACAAGGCTGTTGGCCAAAAAACGTCACGATTTCGTGACATGTCTCATTTTCGCTGTGCAGGCAGAGGAACAGAGTTGCATGCAGAAAAACATCGCGATATCGCGACATGCTATTTTTTGTTGCATGATTTACAAGGAGGTAGTTACGGAACATGCAGAGAAGCACGAAACACATGGCATAAAGGTGTAAGGGTTACAGAGGCATTACAGTTCACCGAGAATATTAAACGTTTAAGACATCAAACAGAAAGTCAAAGATAACGATGAGACGGGGGTGAAACGAGCAGCCACTAGAAGATGAAATGAACCGTCGTGGAAGGAGAAGCAATTTTCTAGCAAGTATAAAATGCAGAGGCATAGATTGGTACGGGGGTCGAAAATCGCTGGAGCAGTGTTACAGGAGCTGAGGGTGATAAGCCATTCTGGGCCTGTTTGAGTTGTTTCTCTTCCACAGACTGGTTTAAAAAAAAAAAACCAGAGATTCTGCTATTGTAAAATGAGATATATTTAATGCAGATCTTATTTCAGAAATTTGCATCTTATGGGCAAGAAAGAAGGAGTCATTTTCTGCATGCAATATTAAATGTCTATTTTCCCTTTTCAGATTTTAGGCTTGTAAATGTAGTTGATACAAGTTTTCCTTGGTTGTTGCATGCGAATGCTTAAATCTGAAAACCTCATTCAAATCCTTAGGAACCAGCACTTAGCTTATCAGGATTGTGCATGTTTTGTAGGTCCAATAGGTTAGGTTGCATGCATGGAAACCTCATATCTTCGGTTTTGTCGAAACAGGATAGCATCAGATTGAATGTGTTCTATTTTTAATTTTCTGCATTTCTTTTTCATTTTATTTTATTTTTCCCGAAGGTTTAATTTATTTAAAATGAACATTTAAAAATTACAAAATCTAAAAAAAAAACAATGAACAATCACTAAAGTTTCATGGTGAAATAAACCAACATTGCCCCTTGTTTACAATTACTTGCAATCACTAAGGTGTTCCAAGCATTTAAATTGATTATCTTTATTTGAGATTACTAATACACAGTTGCAAATGCTAATACAGCGGAGACCTTGGAGAAGTTGTTTGTTTGACTTCTTTGCAAGAGGGGATTTGGGACCCAAATCCTGAAGGAGAGTTGCACTTTCACTGCTGGGTGAAAATACCACTCAACATTTTGGCGCTAGAAGGAGGGCCTGAACCGGTTTATTTCAGATTGATTTAAATGCTATAGGGATTTAAATTTTGAATATTTCATGCCCTATTGGTTATTATCTTTAAACCTCTTTTAACAATACAACATTGTACTGTTAAAAGGAGGACATGAATTGCTATGCATTGTTCTAACGCTTTGATTGTTCATACAGGAATAATGTGATTTAATTTAATTTAAAAAAAAAAAGAAAAAAATAATTTTGATATTAAAGTTGTATTTTTTTTAAGATACACTAATGGCTATGTTTTCACCATGGATGCCAGGTAGCCCATTGAACATACCGGGAGTTCAACATTATTTTCCCGTTGGTTTTGAGAGATGTCTTCCTCGATTTTTGTCTAACGGGACAAATACTGTAGAAGAACACATTCAAGCATTCAAATTCTGTGCCAATCATTTAACAAGTTGGTATGATGATGTTGCTTGTAAAATGTTCTTGTACACCTTGGACAAAGTGGCATATGATTGGTTTACAAGTCTACCTTTAGGGTCTATCACTTCTTGGGCTCAACTAGAGGCAGCATTTCTTAATCAATTCAACAAAAAGCAAGTTGACTCAATCCGCATGTATGAGCAGTTTTTCACTATTAAAAAAGGACCAAGTGAAAATGTGAAGTCATTTTCTGAAAGGTTCTTTGGATTATATACTCAATTAGTGACATTTTATGTTTTGCAAGAAGAAGTGGCTCTCCAAATATATGTCAATGCTCTTGACCCACTCACTTCCACATATTTGCGAGGGATGCCTCTAATCACATCTTTGTCACAAGCCTATACTCAAGCAATGGCAATTGAGCAACAATTGAGTTGTCAAAATTATGGTGTGGGTTTTGGATCATATAATTTTCAATCATTTAATACCTCCTTTACCCACCCAATGATTTATCCACCTCAACCGAGTTCAAGTTTGAATCAATTTCAGAATCAACAATCACTCCTAAGCTTCAATCAATTTCAAAATCCTCAACCTACTATGCAAGATCAACCATCTTTCTTAAGTATGAATCAACTTCAAAATACTCATCTTGATTCAAAAGATGTTTCTAAAATCAATTTCAATGATTTTCATAATAATATGATTTTAGGCAAGGGAGGAGTACTAGATCCAACTAGTATTGAAACATGTGACAGATTGGGAACCCTTGACTCACCAAAAGATGAATTCTACGAGGATGAATCTGTTTCGGATGACATTGTTGAAGATAATGGCCAAGAAAATTCACACCTTCCAAATTATGTTAAACTTGAATCATGGGTTACACATGTGGATTATGATGGCCTTATCAATTTGAATACAAGCAATAACCCAATTTTGGAAGTAATTGAACCATCTAAGGAAGGTGAAGATAAATTTGATGAGAAACATGTTGATGAATTAAAGGATGATGAAGAAATAGTTGAGCATCACAATTTGATTTTGAAAGATGATCATCATGATTCTAGGGAAGAGTATGCTCACTCCAAAACTGCTAATGAAATTTGTGTGCCTATTGATATGCAGGATAATACGATTGCCCTTTCATATGAGGATGTTACAAGTCCTGTACAATCTAAGAATGCTTTGGAAGAAGGGTTGGAATCTCATCAAAGGTTGGGGAAGGATAATGATTCTACTACCATGGATGAAGAAGGAGAATCAATTGTTTTTGTTCCCCTTGAGGGGCAAGAAATCAAAAATCTTGATCCACCTATTGTTTCTACTATGTCTATGCCATCTCAAAATGATGAAATTACAAAACCTAAGTGGTGTGGGTTTGATACTATTGATGATCCTAATGAAAATATGGATTTTGAGGCAACTCAAGCCATTGATCAGGGAAAGGTGTCACGCGACACATATCTTGAAAAACTAGGCTCTTGTTTTGAAAAATATGGACGCATGTTTGATTGGGTGCCTAACTTTGGTGTTTTTGAACAGGTGTTGGATGATGAAGAAGACAATGAGAAAAAGGAAAAAGCTACTAACACTCATCAAGTTGTTGTAAATTCTAATTATGATGGGTTGAGTATGGGTGACAAGGTGAAATCTTTACCTTTGGTAGTAGCTACAAAAATTTTAAGTGATGGATTACATGATGTCCCTTTGGATGCTAATGTCATTAATGATGAAATGTCAAATCTCGGTGATGTTTGTCAAGTTTTGATTGATTTTGATTGCTTTAAAATCTCAAAAAATAATTTGAATTCAAGACTTTTAGAAATAGGCTCTTGTTTGCAATATTTCACATTTGAAAAGGAAAGCCTACTTCTAAATCATGAATGGAATGATGAAACTTGCACTTTAAAGAATAGACAAAATAAAATTGAATACCAACCATTGTCTAATCAATTTGATTTGAATCTCACCTATGATGTTGGTAATAGAACTAAATCAAATTGGTGGGGTGAGCAAGGTAAGTTAAAAGTTGTTGCATGGTGTGGTATAATATTGTTTTTTTTGGATTCCTACATCATTTGGCATGCACATCACGTTATATTTTTGTTGAAATGTTCTAATCATGTTTGGGATCCAGGAAAGTGATAATCCAAGCTTTGCATCATCTTGTATTATTTTGTACATTTGTATATAGGTTTTGATTTTTGGTTTTGGTTTGTGTTTTCAACTTTCATTTTTGGATTGCATTTTGGTTTTGGATTGAATAAGTTTTGATTTAAAGTTATGTGTTGGTCCTATGGACATGTTTGGTTTGTAAAAAAAAAAAAAATTCTGAGATGTCAACTTATGCCTAAAATCAGGAGAATATGAAACATTGGAATTGTATTGTAGAAAGCTCAACAAGTAACACAAACATTTTAAATATTATCGTTTGAATCTTGTGATGCATGAAGTTGTCAGTTTTACACATTATGGTAAAGTAGATGATATACTCCATTAACATTTCAAAAGAAGCAATGCATTCATATCTCATGTTATATTCCACACTGCATATATATTTCATCTTAGTTGCATCTTCATGTCATGTACAATCATTGAAAAGGTGTTGAATCCTCTTAGGGTTATTCTATAACATAAAACATAAAAAATCCTAAGGTTGGGAACTGATGCCCGAACTATCTTGAACCAAGCACGTTCTACGCATATTAAAGAGAGTCTTGAGCAAAATGGTTAAAACCATACTTGGAAGAAAAGGTGAGGCGAAAGGAATAGTCCATGTCTGTCCTATCATGCAACATAATCCTTAAAACAATGGTTTTTACCACTCCCATAATGCTTAAAGCCTAAAATCAAAGTAGTAAGGATAGGGTTAAATCCTCATCTCGCTTAGGTTGAGGATCCAATTCCCCAAAGCTCTGATTTGACCTTCATGGAGTAGTAAGGATAGGGCATAATTCTCATCTTACCTAGGTTGAGAATCCGATTCCCCAAAGCTTCCATCTTTCATTTTATCATAAAACTTGGATGGGAAGGATCGTACTACATGTCCTCAGCAAAGGATGGGTAGTCATCCCAAAAGTCCAAGAAACAAAAATAAAATTAACTAATATTTCCCATTTCATCTTCATCTTGGATTGGAGGGGTCGTACTACATGTCCCTAGCAAGGATGGGTAGTCATCCCAAAGGTCCAAGAAATAAAAAATTAATGTTTCCCATTTCATCTTAATATTGGATTGGAGGGATCGTACTACATGTCCCTAGCAAGGATGGGTAGTCATCCCAAAGGTCCAAGAAATAAGAAAAAAAAAAGAGAATGAATGAAGCCAAATCATGGATTATGGGGTTAAGTGCTCATGCGTGGCATCATGTCTTGTTTAAAAGCAAGACCACTGACTGCTCATATGGATAGACTAGCTTGACAATTTCATCCATAACTGGTTAAATCATTTTGTTCAAGATGAGGTAATGAACTCCAAATCAGAATAGTAAGGATAGGGTTAAATTCTCATCTCGCTTAGGTTGGGAATCCTATTCCCCAAAGTTCTGATTTCACTCACACTTGCACATGGGTTCAAGATGGTAGTGACACATAACCAACTTTGGGATCTAGTAAATTAATTCAGTATACATATATTTGGTCCTAAGAGGGTTTGACAGCTTGAATATGTTTGTTCATGATATTAGAAGGTTTGAGCCTTTGTAAAGCAAGTTGTTATGTCTCTAGCATCTTCATCATGCATCAAATCCTGCACAAATCATTCATAGCCTTGCATACAAATCATAAGTAAAACTGACAATGGAATGTTGATCAAGTTCAAATGATAGGGAATGAAACACATTGCACACACCGAGCTGATACTTATGATTCTGATGTTTCATGTATTTCTGATCTATCGGTATTTGTTTATCTTTATGTGCTGACGCCTGTATCTAAGCTTGTATATTTTAGGTTGGGTTCTCACCAAAATGCTCAGGAGCATTTGACAGCAGAGTCACCATTTGTTGTGGCTGATCCACAACACACCCCAAAATTGGGGACCCACCTTTTTTGCATGCTTTCAAAGAAGAAAACAGTGACCCAGATGCTAAAAATCAAGAAAAAATCAAAGGAAGAGCAAAATATCACAAAAGGAAGAAGTGTCGCGATATCGCGACATGTCGCTCCATCGCGGATAGAAAAGAAAAGTTGTCACGATTTCGTGACATGTTGCTCCATCGCGGATAGAAAAGAAAAGTTGTCACGATTTTGCGACGTGTTGCTCCATCGCGGCCAGAAAAGAAAAGTTGTCACGATTTCACGACGTGTTGCTCCGTCGCGGCTGAAAATGAAAAGTTGTCACGATATCGCGACATGTTGCTCCGTCATGGCCAAAAATAAAAGTTGTCATGATATCACGACATGTCGCTCCGTCGCTGCCCAGAAATGAAAGTTGTCGCGATTTCGCGACATGTCGCTCCGTCGCTGCCTAGAAATGAAAGTTGTCACGATTTCGCGACATGTCGCTCCGTCGCTGCCGAGAAAAATAAAGTGTCACGATTTCGCGACATGTTGCTCCGTCGCGGCCAGAAATGAAAAAACGTCACGATATCACGACATGTCAAGCTTTCATGGCCCAGGCAAGTAGGAAGAGGTGTTGATCAAAAATTGTCATGATTTCGTGACGTGCTGTGAAATCACGGTCCAGAGAGGAGAGAGAAAGATAGAATGGAAAATTGTCGTGAAATCGTGACATGTCACAAAATCATGGTCAAACCAGTCAAACAGGGCAAGGCACTAAAGTTGTCGCGATATCGCGACATGACCTGCAAGCAGCAAGACATGCCAAAGATGAAAAGCATCACGATTTCGCGACAGGAAGCAACAAAGGGGTACGAAGCAGAAAAACGTCGCGATATCGTGACAGGTCGCGTTTTCATGGCTCCAAGCAGCGAAATGGTACGGAAGGAAAATATGTCACGATTTCGTGACATGTCACGTTTTCGTTGCCAAATACAGCAAGAGCAGCCCAAAATAGAAAAGCATCGCGATTTCATGACAGAAAGCCGCAAGACAGTTCCAAATGAAAAACATCGCGATTTCGTGATAGGAAGCAGCGAGACAGCCTGAAAGAGAAAAGCGTCGTGATTTCGCGACAGAAAGCAACCAAGTGGTACGAAACGAAAAATTGTCATGATTTCATGACAGAAAGCAGAAGATGGTGCAAAAGAGAAAAGTGTCACGATTTCGCGACATGTCTCATTTTCGCTGTGCATGATGGCGGACAAGGCTGTTGGCCGAAAAACGTTGCGATTTCGTGACATGTCTCATTTTTGCTGTGCAGGAAGAGGAACAAAGTTGCATGCAAAAAAATGTGATATCACGACATGCTATTTTTTGCCATGATTTACAAGGAGGCAGTTACGAAACATGCAGAGAAGCACGAAACACGTGGCATAAAGGTGTAAGGGTTACAGAGGCGTTACAGTTCACCGAGAATATTAAACGTTTAAGACATCGAACAGAAAGTCAAAGATAACGATGAGACGGGGGTGAAACGAGCAGCCACTGGAAGACGAAATGAACCGTCATGGAAGGAGAAGCAATTTGCCAGCAAGTATAAAACGCAGAGGCACAGATTGGTACGGGGGTCAGAAACCGCTGGAGCAGTGTTACAGGAGCTGAGGGTGATAAGCCATTCTGGGCCTGTTTGAGTTGTTTCTCTTCCACAGACTGGTTTAAAAAAAAAAACTAGAGATTCTGCTATTGTAAAATGAGATATATTTAATGCAGATCTTATTTCAGAAATTTGCATCTTATGGGCAAGAAAGAAGGAGTCATTTTTTGCATGCAAGATTAAATGTCTATTTTCCCTTTTCATATTTTAGGCTTGTAAATGTAGTTGATACAAGTTTTCCTTGGTTGTTGCATGCGAATGCTTAAATCTAAAAACCTCATTCAAATCCTTAGGAACCAGCACTTAGCTTATCAGGATTGTGCATGTTTTGCAGGTCCAATAGGTTAGGTTGCATGCATGGAAACCTCATATCTTCGGTTTTGTCGGAACAGGATAGCATCAGACTGAATGTGTTCTATTTTTAATTTTCTGCATTTCTTTTTCATTTTATTTTATTTTTCCCGAAGGTTTAATTTATTTAAAATGAACATTTAAAAATTACAAAATCTAAAAAAAAAACAATGAACAATCACTAAAGTTTCATGGTGAAATAAACCAACATTGCCCCTTGTTTACAGTTACTTGCAATCACTAAGGTGTTCCAAGCATTTAAATTGATTATCTTTATTTGAGATTACTAATACACAGTTGCAAATGCTAATACAGTGGAGACCTTGGAGAAGTTGTTTGTTTGACTTCTTTGCAAGAGGGGATTTGGGACCCAAATCCTAAAGGAGAG
Source organism: Wollemia nobilis (assembly GCA_028583015.1). Taxonomy (NCBI): domain Eukaryota; kingdom Viridiplantae; phylum Streptophyta; class Pinopsida; order Araucariales; family Araucariaceae; genus Wollemia; species Wollemia nobilis. Next base: position 10,228,014 of record JAQPPZ010016879.1, on the reverse strand, counting down.
TTGCACTTTCATTGCTAGGTGAAAATATGACTCAACAAGAGGCCAGCATTATGATGTTGCCCACCATAGAGTCCATTGAGGATCTAGATCAACCTTTTGTTGAGTCTCTACCTATGGATCCTATCTTGGAGATATCGTATGAGTATGATAAAGGTTCGGTTATCATGACTAAAAGAGGACAACCTCAGTATGTTGACGAATTACCTATGATGCCTACAATTATGGAGTCTTATCATGAGTTCATGGGAATGGTTGACATTAGGCCATAAGATCAAGTTATTCCTAATCACAGAGTCAGATATGGGGTAATCCAGTGGTATTTCCACATTGATAGGGCTAGAACCTCTAAAATTAGTCACTCCTGACTCATTTCTCATGACACCATCTCAAAATCACAAATAGGTAGGTTCTTCACATCATATTTTTGGGTACTAAAACTGACATAGTTAAATATAATGAAGTGAAACAATAGCTTGAGCTGAGTCATAGGCATGAGCATGTGGATAACACTAACAAAGTGTGTCATCTAGAAGCATCTGCATCAACTCAAACGAAGGAAATAGGTGATTTGCAATTGCCTAATGGATCCATCACATCCACTTTTTTGTTTCCCTCAAATGACAAAGGATTTTGAATAAATCATTGGAAATACATATGAACCCTTTGTCAGTCTTGCAATCCATTTTAAGTCATCTAGAATGGATGGACAATCGAATGGATGAGCAAGATAAGGCGTTGCATTTTATCAAAAACTAGTTTGAAAATCTGGGATCACAAAAGCAACCTTTGTGTGAGGTTGAATCGTTTCCTATGCAAGTACAGTAAAAGCCTTAGTGAAAGCAAAAAGCCCATGCAACCAACCCAATCATTGGATTCTCAAAACAAACCAATGTGGATCAAGAGCCCAAAAAAGTCATAGCATAATGGGAATCCTTTAAAATATTCTATGTCTGACATATTTCAAAATTTGCAAGAGGCTAAGGTCATCACCTTACCTGATATCATCCCTTTAAACCCAAGTAGAGTTAAACCTACAGGTTACAGAGAGCATCACTATTGTCTCTATCACCGAATAGAGGGTCATGGTATTTGAGATTGTCGTGAATTTAAGAGTGTGGTGCAAAATTTGATAGATAAAGGGGTTTTTCATGTAGATGGTTCTCTCATAGTACCCCAACATGCTAAAGTGGAGGTCACACTTACTCAAGAGAGACCTCGAAGTTATCAGTCACCTCGTAATCCCAATAAACCAGTGCAATGGGTAGTTTCATTTCATATGACTACTCTAACTTTGTTTCAAAATTTACACGAGTCAAATGCATTCATATTTCCCAAAATCAAGCATAGGGCATCCAAGACTAGGTCACCTGATGGGGGTCCCTTTTGTGTGTACCATCGAGCGCATGGACATGACATTCAGGCTTGCCAATCATTTAAGAGGGTCATCCAAGACCTAATAGAAATGGATGTGTTCCACAAGGATGGTTCTCTTGTTCACCCATGCCAAAGAATAGGCACTCTGGTGAGGTTTGTTCTTCACCTGGAATATTTTATTTCTATCACCCTTCCTAAACAAGCTTATTACTTTTTAGTAAATAACAACCAGGCCAAATTCGATAAGGCAATATGAGGAATCTAGATGTATTGCACCTCCCTCACCATAATCAAATGACACACACACTTGAGGTACATAGGGTATCATGCCCTCCCCAAAAGGCTCCAAGTGTTCCTAAAATCACTTGGTCATGTCATTTAAAGGCCCCGAGGGTTGGTTCAAAACTGCTCGATCATCCTACAAGGCCCCAAGCTCGTATTTGAGTAGTTTGATCATTCAAAAGGCACCAAGAGTTTATAAAAAATTGCTTGGTCAACCCAAAATCTCCAAGGATTCTTAAAATATCACTTGGTCATCCCAAAAAGTCCCAAAGGTGCTCATAATCCCTTTGGTCAAACCCAAAAGGTTTCGACGGTTTGCTAAAAACTGCTCGGTCATCCTAAAAAGCTCCAAGGATTTTGTTGAAAAATCGCTTGGTCAATCTAAAGGCTCCAACAGTATTTCCTTGCCACTTGGTCACTCCTAAAGGATCTAGAGGGCTGTACTCACCATTTGGTCAGATATGAGGCTCAAAACTCATAAAAATTATAAAATCAATAAAATTCAAAAAACAATTGGTAAAGCATAAAATCCAAAAATATTTGCATTTGAATTTTGCATTTTTATTTTGCATTCACACATACATTCACTGCATTATTGCATTGCACATAGGTATTCGTCATCCATTGAATTCCATAGTAGGAGGGATTATGTTTTTCAGTCTTAAAAATGACACCACGTTTGTGTCTAAATCATGCATCTTTGCATTTATCATAATCCATCGTTCATGTGAGTAATTGTGTTTTTTAACACAACCAATATTGTTGCTATGGAGAATATACTAGGGTTTTTCGATCATTCAACCATACCTAGAGGTCTTATCAAGATTTGATAGAAAGCTTACTTTGATTTTGTAGCTGAGGTTCAGTTAGTATAGTCCTTAGCATATCAGAATACTATCACTAATCAACAAATTAAACAGTCCTAACAAGGACTAGGGGAATATGAAAGTCGCGAAGCAGGATCAGGTATCCTGATGTGAAAAGAGTTATTCTTGCTTATCTGCAGACGGTATGGGAAATGTTGGAAGTTGGCAAAAGGACATGTTAGTTCCCTATTTAGAATACCTTTATTACGATAAAATGAGAAATATCCTAGAGTGATATCCCACATCAATCCTCAAGATTTATACCCTAGATTGATATCATAGATTGACTTCCCATATTGATATCATAAGATCGATATACCAGAAATAGTTTTCCAAAATCAAATCCCCAAAGGAAAGTTTTTGAAGAAAATTATCACATATAAATTCCTAAAAGTGAAGATCAAATGAAGATCAAAAAACAAGCTCAAATCAAGTTCAAAGTGAAGATCAAATGAAGATCATAAATCAAAGTTTGAGTGGAGATCAAATGAATATCAGAAATCTAGTTCAAAGAGAGATCAAATGAATATCCAGAGATAGTTTAGAGTCAAAGATGGAATCGACTCCCTTGCTTCACCACATATGAGCAAGTATCCTAAAAATTGAAGGATAGAAAGGAATAAGCCTGAATCCCTGGAATTATCGGCACTACTGTACCTTACACATGATGATATATTTGATACACTTGCATTTTTCTTGTGGGTAGACCAATGTTTGAATGTGGAAGAGCTAGCTTCAGGTGTCCTACATTTCCTAGTGGCTTAGTCCAAATAAAATCTAAACTTGGGATTGGATAAGACATTTGTGGAACCCATATCTTAGCAATGGGCTGAAATAATCCTGCCTGACATCGAGGAATGCTTGTGTCTTATCTTAATACACTCATGTGCACACATAGAGATAATGAACAGTTAGGGCCTATCCTAGCAAAAGCCTTACACTTCAGAAGTCTAGTGTGGTCAGTATGCAACTTTTGATAAGTCTACTAGGGCGTTTGAGTTTCATGGAAAACCTCAAAAATCTCTCTAATAGCAATAAAATACAAATATCGCAAACAATATAGAATAAAATCATTAAACTGCAAAGTATCGAATCCATGATACATCATCATATAAAGCATAATCAAAGATGTAGGATAGATACCAGATGGATATTAGAAATAATATTTAGATGGCCATTGACTATATTGTGCATATTTTTCAAACTTGCAAAAGAAAATAGAATGACACATTATATCATTCACATCATAACATCGCATACCATTGCATTTCATATATGGGTGATTAATTGATTAAATTCTTATTATGAGGATTTCCAATTACATTCATGATTTTTATACATTCTATGGTGTCATCCATTAGATTAATAAACATAATTGCATTCATTCCTTATGTTTTAAGTGATTAAAGCATTCATTTACATTAGATTACCATCATGTAAATAATGCATTACATACATTGTATTAGCATATCGTGACAGTGACATAAAAATTAAATGCATGCAATAAAGCAAAATCAAATATCCATTTAAGTAAACATTGCATCCATATGCATCCATAATACATCACACATCTAATCATCTAGATCACTACATATCATCATCATCATAAATTAAATAGCTATCTAGTGCATGTCATCCATACATCACATAATATAGCATCAAATTAACATAAGCATTGCATCCATGTGCATAACATAAATTGAAAATTAAAAACAAATAAACAAGTACACATAATGAGCCATAAATTATCAAATCATATATATATATGTGTGTCCAAAAGAGTACATAAGGAGTACAAAATGCTTTCAAGATACAATTATGTAGGTCCTAGACCTTAAACCAAAAATGATACATATACAAAAATGTAGCCTGGATCTGATAGAGCCCTAGCTCTGGCCTGCTCCTCTTGAGCTGGAGCTCTCACCACCTCCCTCAACCTTGTACTTTAGAGCATGCTCTATGGTCGGCTCTGTTGTTTGTTGTGTGCCCTACTAAGGGCCTTGTGTGCCACCTAGTCCAAAGAGACCTAGCACACAAGATACTTGTATGTCTATGCAGTGAGACCTATGACTAGAGGTCGTAGAAGACTGATCGATCTCTCTGGTCCTAGTATAGGAGCTACTTCCATGTGTTCTAGAGGACTTGTGCATCCTCTTGATCCTATGAGTCCGCTAACTAGAGCTCACTATGGACTACCCCATAGTCCTAGACCTCATCCACTGAGACCCTACAACATGTGAATCCTTTAGGACCTCCCCACCTATCAACTTGATGTGATCCTCTAGCTGGTCTATGTGAGCTACCCTGGATGTATTTCTAGCATTGGCATCTGCCAACTAGTCCTATAAGCACCAAATATCTGACATCGGGTCACGACCTCTTGGTAATAAGGATGATGGTGCAACTGGAGGTCCCATAATAGCCTAGGAGGATAAAGGATCCTCCCTCTGTACCCTAAGTAAATCTTGCTTTGTGATACCCTCACCCCACTACACTAGTACCACATCACGTGCACTAGTGAGATCATAGACACGAGTCTCTACCACTATAGCCCATGTTGTAAGACCTATGATCTGCTCTTGAGCCTTAGCAAGTTGCCTATCCTTATAAGCTAGATTTGCATCTAGAAGGGTGATATAAGTATCCCACTGCAACTACTAAGTCTACAGCCTCCCAACGTGACTCTACAAGTAGTGATCTAAGCTAGGAGTTGTCCTACCTCACTATAAAGAGGTGCATCACCCTCCTTAGATCCCTTAGCCTCCTCCTCAGCCTCTACCTATGGAGCCTCCTCTATGGTGACCTTTGTGCCCCATCCACCCTCAGTATGTTGGCACACCCTGCGCCCATCTAGATCGACCTCTACATCTGCTTGGTCATCTACCCTACCTAGAGGTCCTGATACCTACCACTGTAGTAGGGACCACCATGTGTCATATGCTGGGGTGGTCCTAGTCCTTTCATCCCTAGACTCCTAGAAATTGTTAGCCTCATCTCCAAGTGTCATAGGTTGAATCCACGGTAGGTGCATCTCCAAGACTAGACACCTATAGATAAAAGTAATCTTTGGGATTTCTTGCACCAGGTCAAACTATCACAGGATGTGATAGTAGAACTGGTACTCCCTAACCTTGATCTTATAGCTGAGTAGCCACCTATACTAGTGAGCTTGTCATAGCCACTCGCCTGCCTTTGTCCAATCCAAGAAATCCATGTAGGGACACCACTCAATACTATCTAGCCCAAGCACTGCAAATCATGCAATGTAATGATCAACATTACCAGCATGGGTCCTGCTTTGGAATCCCTCCTCCTCTCAAGGCTAGCACACAGTGTAGCATTGATATTGATCTTTTATGATAGAAATATGGAGGGGTAGATCTATGAGACGCTCTATCCTAATATGCTACTAGCCCCATATTTGTAGTAGTAGGATGCAACTAATACTATGATGACTCCAGCTGGTGATCTGGTATAGCTGTCGGTAGAGCTGGCATAGTAAAGTACTCCCCCATGCTAGGAGCAGTGGATGAGTAGTGGAGCTCTGAATAACTCTCCTGACACTGGCCAGGAGGTTCTAGGGAATCCTCATGCTCAAGGAGTCTAGAAGAATAATATGCACCACCAGGTGCATGAATATCACCTCTCTCATAAAGAAGATGCACTAACCCTACCAATATCTGATGTGGACTCCTTCATGGTCAATCATTCCCTAAGCCTCCTATCTCTGATCATCGAAGATCAAATCAAATACAAGACCCTTGCTCCGAGAGGAGGAAGAGGTGATGGCCTCGCCATTAATAGGGATCCTAAAGATCTGATAGACGTCCTTGAGAGTGATGGTCATCTCACCCATGGGCAGGTGAAATGTGTTGGTCTGCACATTTCAGTGTCAGGCCAACACAGTCAAATAGGTCTGATCTACCCTAATAGTAGGTAGATCTAGAATGTAGCTAAATCCGATAGCTCCAAACCACGTCTGCTCTCTAGGAGTGAGTTGTCTTCAGAGAGTATTTATAATTTTTGGTTCGCGATATCTAAAGGTCAACCTCTAAAATAAAAACATTGTATAAGAGAAAATATAACTAGAAAAAAAGCAAAAATAGATTAAAAAATGACCTTAAAAACGTCAAAAACATTTTAAAAAATAAAATACAAAAACATGTCATAAAGCATTCAAAAAAATCAATTAGCCAAGTTAGAATGATATTAATTTCCTATTAAACCTTAGAAAAATTAAAAATTTGATAATTTTTTTCTAAAGTCCGCGAACCGCGGGTCGACCCTGTGGTTCGCATGCGGTCAAAATTTGACCATTAGAATTTGAATTCCAACCATAGCTGCCAGTTGCAGTCTAGGAAGGATACCCATTTTGGGTCACTTTATAGCCTCGCTAAACAAAAAAATTAAAAAACTAATCTAACCTAATCTACTTAATGTGGTTCATTTTAACTTAGTATTGATTGTGAGGACTCAGTTTTGAGTTACCTTGCTCGCTCCATGACCTTCGCTAGTTGATGGCTGTCTAGGATCCAAAATCAGGGTATAGGTGTGAGGTATGGTCGAGTTTAGGTAGTGTTCTAGATTAGGGATGTCTTCTACCGCTCAGAGCTCTCACAAATGCAGTTTCTTTCAAGAAAATAATGAAAATTCAAATGGGAAAGGCTACTTATAGGTCCTCCTAATTTTGGCAAATCGTAGATGACACCTACGGTTCTAGAATTAGGTTTTTCCACCCATGGGTCCAACCTACGATTCCCAAAATTTGAAAGCTTCAATCACAGACCATACTTGCGATTCACAACTAGAATTAAATGCACTCAAACCCCATCGTGGGAAGGTCTAAAATGATAAATTAATGACTCCTAATGGATTAAATTTCAAAAAGAGCAACCAATATTGCAAATTTGGTGATTTTTAAAGCACTAGGATCAATCAATAAATCAAAATTAACAAAAAAATCAAATAATTAAAAACCAAATGCACCTCGTATTCAGTAATTTACCCTATACACTCGATGGTTGCAGCGACTTGCGATCCATGCAATTCGGCAAGATGAGTAAATTACCATAAGGACATTTGGGGCAAAATTTGTCATCATTGATCTGATATGCTTATTTTAAATCCTTAAGAAGGCCTTTGAGGTCAGACTACTCCACGAGAACGAGGTGTTTCATGTCATTTCTCCTATGACATCTTTTCAAAAAATTATCGATAACTTGATTCAACATAAATCTAATTGAATTTGTATCATTTTGATTCCCTAAGATGGCTATTGCATCTCGACTGCTCCATGGGATAGAAATGTGTAAATACTATTAATAGTTACAATCAGAAGCTAAACTAAGCCTAGCCAAGGCATTAAAATGATCAAATATAAAAAAATTTAGATCATTCATAGTGGTCAAGTGACTTTGTTGCTTCAATTATTGTCATTACCCTCATCGACTCATCTCTTGAGGGGGTAGTCATAATATCAAATCATAATAAAAGTCAACAGAAGATCTCTAAAATCGTAGATCCCTTGATCTTGTCAAAATTGTGTTCATCCTTACGAATCATTGTCAATAGCTATCATAAGCTTACCCCTTTTCTTGGGAAAAATAGCAAATATGATAATTAGTTTGTAACTCTCATCCTTTTGGTTATATAGGCCTATGTTAGGATCCCATCCTAACCCTTAATGTAATAACTTCCATGATGTAATAATTCCTAAATAACGTGGGTAGTACCCATGATTAATATTTTGTAATGTTCTAAGTTTTAGCTTATATAGTGCCTATGACAAATGGCACCCTTTTTATGTAACACATGGTAGATAGGTTATGTAAGGTGGCCTTGTGCATGTAATTCGAGTGGCACTATGCATGTAATTCGGGTGGCATTATGCATGTAATCCAGGTGGCATTTTGCATGTAAGCCAACCATGGAAGGGAACTCTTTAAATACCCGAGAAGGCACCAATGTATTCATATTTTTGCAAATTAATGAAGTGTTGAAGGAGGTTGCCCCCTCGAAGAGGCCTACGATTCTATCTTATTGTGAGATTGTTCCTTTATGCAAATTTTTGTTATAATGTGTATTTTGTTCTGAATATTAATATGATGTTTATGTGAGTTTATTTCCAAGCAATTGTGTGAGAGTGTGTTTATTTGAGTTTATTTTATAGTAGGATCCTAACAAGTGGTATCAGAGCACTTTCCAGGGCCAAGTTCTACTGCAACAGTAATGATTCTTGCCTGTTAGGTATAATCCTCTGTTATTTTCGTGTAATTTTTTTTACTATTATAAAAAAAAAAGACAAATACCAGTAAAAAAAAATAGTCTTTTTAGTTGAGTAGGTAGAAACCCTATGTCGGGGGTTTTAAAATATCATGAAGGATCTATCGTTATTGGCTAAGCTAGATAGCCCATACAACGTCTAGTGAAGTGAGGGGCGATCAGGCTCCAATACCCAGGCCTCAGATAGAACTCGCGCATGGACTTGAGCTCCCACGCATCTTCGGGTGTATCGGGAGACCATTCTAGGGTTAACAAAATTTTATCTAGTAGGAAGCTTATCGGCCTTGTATCATCCATAGTCCATGGGACACAACATCCCGGACGATTACCCTCTCGTACTGTCAGAGAGGCAGATAGTGTGCTCAAGGGTATGTGTGGAATCCTCCTTGGGTAGTGGCCTAAAATATTGGTCCGAGCACTATTGTTCATCACTGCGGTATAACAGAGGGCCTATGGGTGTTACATACTCCTTTACTTAGCATACCCTGGTTCTGTTAAAACTTCAACTTGCAACAAAATCACAAACCAAAACTCCCTGTTTGTAAACCTGCATTCCAAATTCCCAAAAGTGAGCATATGAGAAAGGAATCCTCTACCAAAAAAATAGCATACATTGCATGAATTTGGGATAGAATATGAGGGTGATAGTTAAGTTGATAGTCTAGAGAATAATAATTAAATTTATAATGGTAGAATAATTAGTCAGGTCAACACAATCAGGTCAGAAATTATAGTTTTTAGTGTCAGAACAGAACTGTCATAATAGTAACCTACACAATATAGAGAATCTTCAGACTAGTGAGGTAAGTAGTGTCAGAGAGACTGTCAGGCTGAGCAAAATATTGAGCGAGTGACCAGAGACCAATTATAGATAGTGCTCTAGTACCCAACTTTTGCACTGTAGCTCAAAATCAAAAATTGTAAACACCGTTAGACTCGACAAAATAGGAGATAAAAAAAAGTCTGGGGTGCCCAAAAGTAGTGTTGTGGGATATAGCTCATTGTGACCACCTCTTCGATCTGATCATTTTGATATATAGCACCCAAGCACTTTTTGGACACTTACTAAAAATAGTAAGTCCTGAAACCCAATTCTAATTTTAGTAATTGGTCACAAAAGGTTCCAAAATGGCCTAGGGTACCCGTGGACATCAAAAAGAGCTAGAACAGATGGACTCCTTAACAAAAGCCATTGAGAATTTGAACTTGGCAATTTTCTCCATAAGGGAAGAGGTCCAAGGTCTTCGTCTAGATCATGAGGCCACTAGCGCTCGCTTAGAAGAAACACTGATAGATGTGGGTAGCAAGTTACATAAGGGACCACTCAAAATAGAACACCAGGCTGAAAACTCTACAAGGAATGACCATGACCCATCCTTTAAAATGCCAAAATTGGACTTCCCTCGATTTAATGGGAAGGATGTTGATGGGTGGTTATGTAGGGTTGATCAATTCTTTAGACTTCATAATGTTCCCATATATCATCGAGTTCAGATGGCTTCCTTCAATTTGGAATCTGAGGCTCTACACTGGTTCCAGTGGTTACGTAATTCCAACCCAAATCTCTCTTGGGAGGACTTTGAGTCCCAACTACTGACCCGATTTGGGCCTAGTGAGTATGAGGACTTCACAGGGGCCTTGACCAAACTACAACAAACATCCTCAATCCGTGACTACCAAACTCAATTTGAAAAATTGGCCAATAAGACAAGAGGATTGACGGAAGGGTTCTTCACGAGTTGTTTTATCAGTGGGTTAAAAGGGGATCTCCAAGCTGAAGTAAAGATGTTGAAACCACATTCCATGATGGAAGCTATCAGTTTGGCCCATCTGGCCGAATCTAAACTCTCAAACCAAAGGCGCCCCTCGCGGTTTCCTCAAAACCGACCTTCATTTCCTTTTCGAACCCAAAATTCAATGGATAGTAAACCTACTACACCCAAGCGACTGACTACAGAGGAGATGGATGCACGTCGTGCCCAAGGATTATGTTATAATTGTGATGAAAAGTTTTTTAAAGGACATAAGTGTGCAAACAAAAGACTGTTCTTGATAGATGTTGAGGAACCTACTAACACTGACCAGAGTGATGAGGATGAGGACCCCCTTGAAACACCTTCTCCATAGGAAGAAGATACATAGGGGTCTGAGGTAGAGATTTTAGTCCATGCTCTTGCAGGCATTACCACTCCACAAACCATGAAAGTTGTGGGATTTTTCAAGGGCCAACGTCTTACCATCCTTATTGATTCAGGCAACACACACAACTTCATTGATCCTCGAGTTGCTAAGCGGGAAAATTGCTATATCCACACTTGTAATTCATTCGAGGTCATGGTAGCCAATGGGGGAACATTACCTTGTAAAGGAAAATGCCGCAATGTCAAGATCAGGATAGGGGACTATGAACTCAAGCAGGACATGTTTGCCCTCCAGTTGGGAGGATGTGATATGGTTTTGGGATCTCAATGGTTGAGTACGTTGGGCACTATCAGTTGGAACTTTGTAGAACTCTGGATGCAATTCTCCCAAAATGGACAAACACACTTACTCAAGGGCTCCCCTACAGGAACACCTCACCTCATTAGTTCCAATCGTATGGAGAAAGTGCTAAAGAAATCAAAACGTGGGGTCATTGCACAACTCTTCTCCATCCAACCAACCACTTCACTAATGGCTGAAATTCCATCAGACCTACAACTAGTTCTACACAAACATGATGTTGTCTTTGCAGAACCAACTACACTACCACCGCGTCGCTCTCACGACCATGCTATCCCATTGCTCCCGGGTAGTGCACCACCAAATATCAGGCCATACAGGTACCCTCATGCCATGAAATCAGAACTAGAAAAATTGGTACAGGAATTACTCAAGGCTGGTGTCATCCGGCCTAGTACTAGCCCCTACTCCTCGCCTGTCCTACTTGTTCCCAAGAAATATGGCTCATGGCACCTATGTATTGACTATCGAGAACTCAACAAGACTACGGTCAAGGATAAATTTCCTATTCCAGTGGTTGATGAATTACTCGATGAACTACACGGGACCATGTATTTCACCAAGCTTGATCTCCGCTCTGGGTACCATCAGATCCGGCTCAAGGATGAGGACATCCCCAAAACTACCTTTCGCACTCATGAAGGTCATTATGAATTCTTGGTAATGCCATTTGGTCTCACAAATGCTCCTTCTACATTCCAAAGTCTTATGAACAACATCTTCCGGCCCTTTCTATGGAAGTTCATCCTTGTGTTCTTCGATGACATCTTGATTTACAGCCGCACATGGGAAGAGCACCTCAATCATGTGGATCAAACTTTACAGTTGTTGGTCACCCATCACCTTTTTGCCAAAAGGTCCAAGTGTTCCTTTGGTCTGATTGAAGTAGAGTATCTGGGACACATTGTCTCACAGGATGGCGTCAAGGTTGACCCTAAGAAGATTCAAGCAGTTCAAGAGTGGCCGAAACCTCGCACCCTCAAGGGACTTCAAGGATTTTTAGGGCTTACAGGCTATTATCACAAATTTGTCTACAATTATGGGAAGATAGCTGCCCCCCTCACCTCCATGTTGAAAAAATATTCCTTCACTTGGACAGGGCCTGATGACCAAGCCTTCATTGAACTCAAGCATGCTATGACCACCACTCCCATCTTAGCCATGCCAAATTTCTCTAAACCATTTGTCATTGAAAGTGATGCTTCTGGTCATGGTATTGGGGTAGTATTGATGCAAGAAGGATGACCTGTGGCTTTTACTAGCAAGGCACTCTCTGATCGTAATCTGGGGAAATCCACATATGCTAAGGAAATGTTAGCCATATTGCATGCAGTCACACATTGGCGACCTTACCTCATTGGGCATCACTTCTCCATCAAAACCGACCATCAAAGTCTCAAATATTTTTTGGAACAAAGAGTTGCCATGCCTGACCAACAAAAGTGGGTGTCTAAACTCATGGGCTATGATTATGATATCACCTACAAAAAGGGAAAGGAGAATATTATGGTTGATGCTCTTTCTCGCCAAATGGAGACCGTAAGTATGTTGTGTGCCATCTCAGCACCACTTCCCCAATGGATTGATTCCTTGCATCAAGAAGCACGTCAGGATGCAGATTTGCAAGCTTTGATAGCCTCACTAATGGATGATCCAGATTCTGCACCAGGGTATAATTGGAATGGCCATGATCTGCGCTACCATCAATGCCTGGTTCTACCTCATAAGTCCCCACTTCGAGAGCTCCTCATGAAGGAATTGCATGCCACTCCCTCTGCAGGCCATTCAGGGTTCCTTAAAACATATGAGCGACTCAAGCGCACCTTCTTTTGGAAAGGTATGAAACGTGACATCCACTCTTTTGTTGCTTCCTGTGACACATGTCAAAGGATGAAAGGTGAAACAGTGCACTCTCCGGGCACTCTTCAGCCATTGCCTATCCCGGATCAGGTTTGGACTGACATTTCCATGGACTTTATAGAAGGGCTCCCTAAATCTGGAGGCAAGTCAGTTATTTTCATGGTAGTGGACCGCCTTTCAAAGTATGCTCACTTTTGTGCCCTTGCCCATCCTTATACAACATCCATTGTTGCACAAATTTTTCTTGACTCCATATTTCACCTTCATGGCATGCCCACCTCCATTGTATCTGATCGTGATCCCACCTTCACTAGTCATTTCTGGCAAGAGTTGTTTAAGTTGCAGGGGACTCAACTCAAAATGAGTTCAGCCTACCATCCACAAATGGATGGTCAAACAAAAGTTGTTAATAAATGCTTGGAAACCTACCTTCACTGCTTTGTCTCAGATCATCCCACTCAATGGGCCAAATGGCTATCCTTGGCCGAATGGTGGTACAACACTTCCTATCATACCGCAACCAAACTCACACCATTTGAAGCAGTCTACGGGCGCCTTCCACCTATGCCTTCCTCTTACATTCCTGGCAGCTCCAAGGTCCAGGCCGTCGACAACACTCTGAGTCAACACACCGAGGTCCTTCGCCAACTTAAGCAAAATTTGAACATGGCCCAGAATCGGATGCGCCAACAAGCTGATCAACATCGTTCTGAGCGTAGTTTTGATGTAGGTGATATGGTCTTCCTTCGCTTGCAGTCGTACAAACAATCATCCCTACAACTTCGCAGGTGCTAGAAGCTTGCTGCAAAATTCTATGGTCCTTACCAGGTTCTACAAAGGATTGGCCCCACAACTTACAAATTGGCGCTCCCACCTACTTCCAAGCTTCATCCTATTTTTCATGTTTTTGCTCTCAAGAAAGTTGTGGGCACACAGGTACAGGTTCAATCCACACTTCCTGAATTGGATGAAGAAGGCTCCATATTACTTGAACCTGAGCAGTTGTTGGATCGTCGGACTCGCACTCTTCGCAACCGTACAATTACAGAGATCCTGGTTCAGTGGCATGGGCTTCAACCTGAAGATGCTACATGGGAATCTCTCCACCAACTCCAGCAATAGTTTCCTCATTTCAGCTTTGAGGACAAAGCTTCTTCAAGGGGAAGGACATGTTAGGATCCCATCCTAACCCTTAATGTAATAACTTCCATGATGTAATAATTCCTAAATAACGTGGGTAGTACCCATGATTAATATTTTGTAATGTTCTAAGTTTTAGCTTATATAGTGCCTATGACAAATGGCACCCTTTTTATGTAACACATGGTAGATAGGTTATGTAAGGTGGCCTTGTGCATGTAATTCGAGTGGCACTATGCATGTAATTCGGGTGGCATTATGCATGTAATCCAGGGTGGCATTTTGCATGTAAGCCAACCATGGAAGGGAACTCTTTAAATACCCGAGAAGGCACCAATGTATTCATATTTTTGCAAATTAATGAAGTGTTGAAGGAGGTTGCCCCCTCGAAGAGGCCTGCGATTCTATCTTATTGTGAGATTGTTCCTTTATGCAAATTTTTGTTATAATGTGTATTTTGTTCTGAATATTAATATGATGTTTATGTGAGTTTATTTCCAAGCAATTGTGTGAGAGTGTGTTTATTTGAGTTTATTTTATAGTAGGATCCTAATAGCCTAACTCCTATTGTAGTGCCAAAGTTACTTGAATGTCTGATGACAAGTGCAAACTCTTTCAAGTTTAAGCCTCCAAAGAGTTGGAAGTAATGATTTTAGGATGCGCATCCTTTTGCAGGACCTGGGGTATCTAATGTTGATCAGACTAATGATCATCATAAAACCTTCAACATCATTTTAGAAGGTCTATTTTTTCTCAGCATTGTTTTATCCCACAATGCATCTCAAAAGGGGCATTTGTAGACACCTAAAATACGTCATGTCGATGGTGAATACTCATATGGACATGCTAAAAGACCATATAGAAGATATTGGATAGAATCCAAGATAGAGTAGTGGTTCTAACCACTCAATTTGGGCTCCTTGGCCTTATAAGTCTAAACCGCAACCTAGACCTATAGTCTATAATCTGAACTACGGCTGAGGCCTATGGTTTACAGTCTGGACCACAGTTGTAACTTACGGTATTAACTTAAGTTTAGTTGGCCTTCATCCGAGCCAAATCGATTTGAAGGGCCATTCATTCTAGAAGAAGGTGGTTAGGATGGGAGCTTCCAATCCAACTGTCCTAACCACCCCTTCTTGATCTTGGCTTCTCCATGAAGCCACCCCTATCCCTTGGGTCATCCTATAAATACCCCTCATAATTAGGGTAAACTATCAAAGAGTGCATTTGGAGATCAGAGCAACAAAGCCCTATCAAATTATGGACTCACTTGAGTGCATAGAGAGAGCTTTGTTGTCATCACCATTATAAATTTGTCAAGCATCATGATATATTAGGCCATGGATGCCATAAGGACCTAGGAGAGCCAAGAAACACTAATTTGGATAAACAGCGGCCCTATTCAATGATTCAACCACCAAACCTATCAGAGGACATTGAAGGTGACCCTTAAAAATCAATTGGATAAGGAGTTCAAGTCCAGAGCCTTTGAATTTGGAGGGCAAATCACTTGGTTGCTCACTGTGGCTTTCAGCTATAGTTTACAATGCAGACCGCTCATCAGAGCTACGGTTTGCAATGGAGGTGACTTTTCCTTACTATTTCTTTTATAGTAGATTTAGATAGGATAGATTAATCATTTTACTAGTTTATTTGGTAGATTAGAAAATTTTACTGACCCGATTAAATATTTGATTAGTTTATCTCCATATTGGCAAGTAGAACCTAATTAGATTATTTTTATGCTTTAATGCTTCATTTTATATAATGAATGTCATAGATTGATAACTGTATTTCTTGTTCATATATTTCCATCAATTTTGATAATATTTGCATATGTTTAGCATAGTTTATGCATTTTATTGATTTTATGTCATTATTCTATTCTCATGCCATTTTTCTTTAAAGGGCCTCATCATGAGAGGCTTCCTATGCTTTTGACATTCTTGTGTTTTTTATTGATCATAGGAAACAAATTTTTAAGGAGCTACAACCATTCGTTTCCTTCCTCAACATGAAGAAGAGGGTCTACTCCACCCTAGAGCAGTTCGTGTCACCCTGAAGGGCACTTTGAAATCACACCTACCCTTGAGAGAGAAATAAATACATACTATTGTAATAATTGTATCAATATGATTATCCCTAAGAGGGATGTACTTGTAATTTGAGTTTGGCATCAAAATATAATGGAATAAAGCATCTTTTATTGATCATATCATTGTCAATTTCTTGTTCTTGTATGCATTTTGTATTGTTTTTGTCAATTCTTACAATAGGATACATTTGGTGTGAGCCTTTTTTGTGGTTACAAAACCCTTGACAAGTGTTTCACTACACTTCCAACAACTCACACTATGAATCTCAATCCATGACTCAAGTTGATTTCACATTCACATAAAAATGATACTCATGATCTTTTCACAAACCCTAATCATGCACACAAAGGTTTACTCAAATATTTCCAACAATGCTAATCAAAAAAACCTTTTCACTTAAACTTGGCATTCACAACATCCAACCCAACAATATTTCACTCACAAGAAATATGTCCCCATACCTTTTGTTTTTATGGAGATATATCTTCAAAACCTATCTCAATCACAATCAACCTCTTTGCCAATCTCAATGGTTAGATAGCAAAAATCTTCACTCAAATATTCCCTCAATATTAATTCACCATTAGGAAATTAACAAGACTCAAATACACCTTATTAGATCCAAACTTATAAAATAAATATTTCAATCACTCATATTAAATCTAACCCCTTTCATAAATTTAATGCATGAAGTAATCCAAAATCCTACTTATGTCTCCCTACTCAAAATTGCATTTTCAAAATAAATGTCTTTATAAAATAATGCAATTTACTTTTTTTTTTTTAAAGCGAAAAACCCCTTGCGGGGCCACCTTGATCTGAGAGACCATGAACAGGGGGTTCTATATTGTCAAAGTCACCCGGGAGTCGCACCCGACCCTGCTCGCACCAACATTATCAATTGGATTTTGGATATCCAATTCAGATTTTTGGTAGGGTGGAGATTTGAACCTGGGACCTCTCTTGGAGGATTTCCCTCTCCTCTCCAACTCACCTACAACACCTGGGTGGTGCAATTTACTTTTAACCTTAAATAAAAATATTTATCACTTTTTTGTCTAAGGTAAAAACAATTTACCATATCCTCCTTTTAACTCCCTAGGAACTTACTAAATCAAATACACCACGTGCCCATATCATACCCACAATGCACATTACCACAGGCACTTTGACCATTGCTAACAATGCAAAATTAAATCATGCGCTTCAACTAAGCGCCACCAACAACCATAGACCATAGACCATAGACCATAGACCATGCACTTTAATCAAATAATAAATACCTCATGCACACTCCTTGGTGGGACTCGATCCCTGGTCGAAATGATGCCTGTGCCTTAGCCATGGATACCCTGTCGTGTGAGCTAAGCGCTCACTTGGGAGGAAAAAGTGCCTTGAGCGCTTTGTATCTTTCTCCCACACCAAAGCCAAACAGGCTTTGTCCTTTTGTAGCTATCGAGATTCGAATGCAGCACCTTTGCATTACCAATGCCTTACACACCTCAGACTTACTGCTAGCCCAAACACTTGGTTGGTGTTAAGTCTTTGTGTCTCGATCGCCTTATTCTTCACATTTTTTTGGTGCACTTAAAACTTAAAAATCTATCTTTATTTTCTCACGAATTATTCACATTCCCTTTCACAAATTGCATGCACATAATATTCAGAGACTTAGCATTTTGAAACAAACGATATGGTATTTATACCATATGCTTTTATCCTCCAATGTCGGTAGGGGGAATAAAATTTAATTTAAACTTTGCGCCCAACCCAAATTTGGGTTATAATATTATTATTTTTATAAATTAATTTATAATATAAATATTATAAATTATTTATAAATTACCTTAGTCTTTAATTAAACCTTTAATATTATAAAAGAAATATTATAATATTATTTCCTTTTAGGCCTTTTCTTAAGGGTATTTAACCATCCTTTTGACCAATCATGTGAAGCTCTTAAACCAAATCTCTTGGGCTTAAAATATAGATATTTTAACCCTTCTGTTGCCAAGTCCTGCACTATTTCCTGACACTGACTCTTGACATCAATGACAACACAACTAACTCAAAATTTCCAATAGTTCATGACCTAATATGAATTTTTAAAAGACTTTGATAGTTCAAATTTTGTCTTAAACCCTCTAAGTGTGTGTTTGGAGTCACATCTAGAAATTTGTTAGGTTTCATTATGTCTAGGCAAGGTATTGAAGTGGATCTATCTAAGATAGAAACTATCACTAGCATACCTCATCCTCACATCCTAAAAGTTTGCATGGCTTGCAAGGTAAACTTTAAGCTATTCATAAATTCATAGCCCAATTAGCCAATAACTGTCAACCCTTTCTTAATATTCTTCAGAAATATGTTGTGTTCTAGTGGGATTATGAGTTTTAGCAAGCTTTTTATGAACTCAAGAAGTATATTAGTTTCTTGCATGTTTTATTTTTACCTTTACTAGATAAGCATCTAATGCTTTATATAGTAGCCACAACTCACACTTTGGAAACCTTGCTAGCTCAACACGATGATCAAAAAAAAGAGTGAGCTATCTACTATATTAGTAGAACCTTGATCAACTATGAAACTAGGTACACTCACTTAGAGAAGCTTTACCTTGATATTTTGTTTACTTCCCAAAAATTAAGACACTACATGCTAAACCATAAGATATTGGTTGTGGTGAAGTTTGATCCTTTGTGTTACTTAATGTCTAAGCTCCACCTTTTAGGTCAAGAGGCTAAGTGGATTTTAGCCCTTTGTGAGTTTGGCCTAACTTTCATAGGTTAGAATACTATAAAGGGTTAGGTAATTACTGATAACTTAGCCTCTGCTCCCCTAGAAGTTGCCCATCCTTTGGTCATAGATTTTCTCAATGAGTGCTTCAGTATAAATGCTAAAGAGCCAGAGTCCTACACTTTGTTTTTTGATGGATCCTAATGCATAAAGGACACTGGTTCTAGAGTTGTTTTAGTTACTCCACAAAATATCTCATCCCTCTCTCCTTCAAGATTTATTTCTATTACATGAAAAAAACTACTGAGTACAAAGTTCTAATCCTTGGTCTTAGAGTAGCCTTAGTATTGAAGGTTTGAGTTCTTTCCATCTTTGGTGACTCTCAAATTGTGGTCAATATGATTAACAATTTTTATCAGACTCAAGATGATAAAATAAAACCTTACAAAGATATTATCACCAAGATTTTATCAACATTCAATCGAGTAACCATAGAGTCTATCCCTAGATCCTCCAACCACCATGTAGATGCCATGGACACTACTTCATCCTTGTTTTCTTTGGAGTTGAATTATGATCAAGCATCGATTATCATTAGATAAATTTGGGAGCCCACGTCGCTCGATTCTTGTCTTGTTCTATTAGATTTTTTGACCATCAAAGCTTCCCCATCTAAGCCATGGTATACTGACATATTTAATTTCCATAAGGATGGTTTGATTCCTAATGGTTTAGATCACAACCAGCATAAGATTTTGTGTAATAAAGCATGCCAATTTGTTATAATTAGTAATACTCTATATCGACATTCTTTTGAGGGCATCCTCTTGTGGTGTCTTAACTTCGATGAATCTCGAGTAGCTCTGAAGCTCATGAAGTTTCATGTGGAGATCTGTTGGTCACGAATCCGCCTAGTCATATAAAATGCGCCCTAGACCCGGCCAACATTGAAAGGCCGAGAGAAAGAGAAGTCTCCCGGGCCAATCTCCAGAGAGGGCTGGCTCCCAAACTAATCTAAACTGATTTCAAGGTTTAGGGTTAGAAATAATAGAAAGAGATGGAAATATGGCTGAAGCCGATAGTTGATAGGGAGAACAACCTCAGATAGCAAATAACCTCAAACTAAATCCCGAAGATAAGCAACAACTGATTCTTAGAATGCACATACAAAAATTGGATCAAACATTGACCATAAGTTTGCCTTCAATTATACTTCAAATGTTCAAATGAAAACATAGCCAAATTCAGAACAACAGAATTCAACTTATATTTTAGCACTTGACTAAGCAGAAGTGAATTACATAGAAAGCATCACATGAACATCAGTTTGGATCACCAACTCAAAAGACTCTAAGAACAGAGCAAAATGCGTTTAGGATTTCTGCTTCAATTTTTGCAAAAAGGTCCTCCCTCCTTTTCTTGAGATGTACATTAGTATTTATAGAGGTCTTCCCTCTCCCTTTCGAATCGCAACATTTAAAACATAAAACAGATTTTGAAGAGGAGATCCACAAAATATGCACTTGAAAAGAGAAACAATCCCCCTAAATCTGCCTCGGAGAAATCACATTCCCTGCTTTTATGGATCAAGTTTGAAAATCGAACGGAAACAAGGGACCACATTTCTTCATTAAATGACTATTCTCGGGGCATGCTTGAAGTGTTAGGAGATCACGAACAAGAGCTTTTAATACCGAAGGCATCTTTAATTTTGGTGGCTTCAAAAACTGCATGATTTAACACGTTCTCCCATCTTGCGCACATAGGTAAACAACGAAACATTTAATTTTGGAGCCTCTTTGACCTCGATCTCAAAACCAATTGGAGAGCTTTTAAAACATTACTTCGTTCGATCCTCATTTTCTCCTTACGTTCTCCTATGCAATATGAAGAAAAATGCGGACAGAACTTTATTGGGCCTTTGTTGTCGCTTATGTCATGAAAATGCGACATGTCACGAAATCATGACATTTTTCCCTCGCTGCTTTCTCTTGGACTCAAAATGACGTCAAAATCTGACATCCTCTCTCCTTGTTTCTCCGTCATGAAAATGACGTGTCATGAAATCGTGACATCCTCCTCTCGCTTGGTTTCTTCTCTTTACAAAAAGTGACATGTCCGAAATCTGATATCCTCCTTCGCTTTTCCTTCCTTTGAAAAAAGTCATGAAATGACATGTCATGAAATCATGACAATCTCCTTCATTTGTCCTTTCTCCGTGAAAATGTGACAAGTCACGAAATTGTGACATGTCGTGAAATTGCGACATTTTCTCTTGCCTTGTACTTTTTTCTTTCTCCCGTGAAAACATGATGTCATGAAATTGTGACATTTTTCTGTCTTCTCCTTCGTTGTCTCCGTGAAAAATTTGACGTGTCATGAAATCATGACATTTGTATCATCTTGCTCCTTCCTCGCTTTCCTGTCGTAAAAATGTGATAGGTCACGATATCGCGTCAGTCCATCCTTGGCGCTCCCTTTCTTTGTATTGCAAAAATGTGACATCCCCTATCACTTTGCTTTCTTGCCATTCTCCATAAAATGTGATAGATCATGAAAATGCGACATGTCACGATGTCGCGACAACTTTGCCTTTCTGCTCCCTTTGCTACTTTCTAGCGGAAACCGCAATAGGTCAGAAAATGCGACATGTCACGATTTCATGACATTTTTGTGCTTAGCTTTTTCTCATCGGACACCAAAACCGCAATAGGTCACGAAAATGCGACATGTCGCGATATCATGACATTTTTAACTTACTTTGCTTTGGCACAAAACTTGTAGAGATTTTTGTTTTTTACTAATTATCCCTTTCGAGGTGCTTGGAGGGACAAACAGAGGAGTGAGTATCTCTACAATTTGTGCATTATTTTGCATGAACAACAACAAAAAAAATGTGGCAAAAATGCCAACATTCTTGGCGGCTCTCGGGGTATACAGTTCTGTTGTATGCACGAACCCCAGGCCTTTATTCATTGGGCAATAGAGTCAAGAAGTTGGAGGAGCAGAAGAAGTGAGTGTTGGTTGATGTTGGACATTTCTGCAGGCTACTGCAACAAGCTCTTGCTGGCGCTCGACACTTAAAATAGGACTTTCAGTAAAAATTTGAGGAATAGCAGAACTTCCCTTCTTCCTTTAACTACTGCATTTTGCCTAGCTCGGTTGAGTTGGGTAATCACTAGGTGTTGTGAAAGGGTCTCCATGGCAGTGGTGAGAAGCACCTGGGTTGCAAAAATGGGAATGAATGGGGTGATGACCGACAGATGTGCAGGCCATGGAACGGGAATGGTGAATGATGGAATGGTGGAAGATGGAGGAGTAGAAGCGGTAGATACAACAATTGAAGAGGGCGCTACTGTGCTACCAGCTATTGGGATTCCATGAAAATAGATAATGAAATGGAAGTAGATGGGATGGAGAAAGTGGTGGGAACTATGGAGAAGTGCTCAAAAGACAAAGGATTGGAAGAAAGGGGAAGTGAAGAAATGGGAACATCAGAGAGGGGAGTAGAAACAATAGTAGTGGCTTGATTATGTACAGTGGAAGAAGGAGTGGGAGAGGAAGGGAATGAAAATAAGGAAGTGGAAGAAAGAAGTAGATGGAAGCCACTACCTATTGGGAAGGAAAAGAAAAAGAGAGAGAAATAGACATACCTATGGGCTCGTGTGCAAAAGGAGCCGAAGTTGACGAATTTTTTTTTTTTTTTTTTTTAAAATGTACAAGGTAACACTGTGTTTTCACATCATGAAATGTAGGCTTTCAAATGAAAGTCGTTCACTGAGATAGGAAGTGAATTACCTTCCAAGTCCTCAAGATAAAATGAATTTGCTGCACTTGTACTGGCAATCCGGAATGGACCCTCCCACAGAGCATCAAATTTCTTGTGCATCCCTGGCTTGGCCTTCTTTTCATTCCACTTTAAGACTAAATCACCCACTTTGAATGTGCGGTCAGTAGAACCTTTGTGAAACCATTTTGAAACCGCTTGTGAATGCTTAGCAAACTCATCATAGGCCAAAGAACGTTGCTCTTCCAACTGCAACAACTGAGCCAATCGTATGTTCATAGGATCCATATTTTCTTCATCGTCCAGGAATTCCTTCAATTGCTTGCAAGGCAGGCAGTTCTAAATGAATAGGCAATCTTGCCTCTTTCCCGTATACCAGGGCGTATGGTGAAGTCTTGATAGACTTCTTGATCAAAATTCTATCTGCCCATAAGGCTTGATTCAACAAAAGGTGCCAAGATCTCTTATTATCCCCCAAGGATCTCTTTAAAATTCATAGCAAGTTCTTGTTTGTAGATTCCACCAAGCCATTCCCCTGAGGGTAATAATTAGAGGATGTCTTCAGAAAAATACCGTACTTGTTTGCAAATTCTCCTAGCTTGGCTCCAATGAATGGAGTTCCGTTGTCTGTGATAATGGCGTCAGGAATGCCAAAACGCGTGATCAGTCCTTCAATGAAAGTGATTACCACATCCTGATTTGCAGCCTTGGTTGGAATGGCCTCAGACCATCTTGTAAAATAATCAGTAGCCATCAAGATGTACTTGTGTTCGACTGAAGAGTTTGGATCAATGATCCCAATAAAGTCCAGCCCCCACTGCTGAAAAGGTGCTTCTACTTGAATTGGATGTAGGGGCAATGGTGCATTTCTGATCCGTCCCGTATACCTTTGGCATTTGTCGCAAGCTTGAGCAATCTTGAAAGTATCCATGAACAAAGTTGGCCAATAGTAACCAGCTTGAATAATCTTTAAGGCCATAGGCCTACCAGCGTAATGTCCTCTCGACATGCCAGAATGAAACTCCTCCAGGAATCTAGCTTTCTCGGGTTCCTTAACGCACCTTAGGAGAACTCCATCAATGTTTTTGAAGAACAATCCCTCGGGCAACAATACATACCTAAGAGCTTGTAGGTGAAACCTTCTCCGTTGTGAAGCATTTAATTGTGGGGGACATCTACCCATTGAAAAATACTTAACAAGGTCATCTGCCCAATCTTGGCCTTGTGCAAAGATGTTCACTAGATTCCTTTCTTCAGCAGGGTCGTTCACTTGATGATCAACTATCTCAGAGGCCATAGTTTTTGCTAATTGCTGGCATAAGGCCTTACCCCACACCAACTTGGTTGGATGGATCTCAACATCGAACTCTTGAATTTTGGTGACCCAACCGGCATGCTTATCACCCATCTCACCCTGAATGATGAAGTTCCTTACATCGGGGTGGATGACGTAGACGATCGTCTTGCTCTGAGATACGAAGTGCCTAAACTTTTTGAGAGACTTCATGATAGCATAGACCTACTTCTCAATGAAATTGTATCTCTCCTCATGGGGTAAGATAACCTGGCTAAGGAAAGCAATGGGTCTTTCATCCCCATCGTCTCCTTTCTGTGTAAGCACTGCAACATAGCTTTCGTCCTCTCCAACTGCGTACAGAATGAAGTCCTTAGAATAATCTGGATTGATCAACATAGGGGCTTGTGCAATTCTATCTTTAATCTCCTAAAATGCGTCTTTCCTCTGAGTTGTCCACTTGAACTCCGCATCTTTCTTTAATAGCTCAGTCATGGGCTTGACTACTCGGGCAAAGTCAAAAATAAATTTTTTGACAAAATTGATTTGCCCGAAGAAAGATTGCAACTCTTTCTTATTGGCAGGGAGCGATAGTTTCTTCAAAGCTTCAGCTCTCGATGGATCAATTGCCAAACCGTTCTCTGAGATGACATGTCCCAAGAGCTTACCTTCCTTTACTATGAAAATGGACTTCTTTGGGTTGATGGAAATGCCAAACTCCCGACATTTCTCAAATATCTGCCTCAAATGAGAATAGTGTTCTTCTCGTTTGTGCGAAAAGATAGTCATATCATCGAGATAGATGACAATGATCTTATTTAAAAGCTCCCCAAATATGATGTCCATGGCCCTTTGAAATGTAGCCCCAACATTGGACAATCCGAAGGGCATGCGCTGATAGGCAAAGGTACCCCACTTGGTTGTGAACGCGGTTTTGTGTTGATCCTCATCCCTAACCCAAATTTGATTGTATCTAGAGAATCCATCTAGCAATGAAAAGCGTTGAGCCCCAGCAACAACGTGAAGGATCTGATCAATGCGAGGCAATGGGTAGTGATCCTTCAAGGATGCTCGGTTCAAGTTTCGAAAATCCACACACAATCGTATATCTCCATTTTTCTTACGGACCGAAACCAAATTAGCAACCCAAGTCGAGTGCTTAATCGGATATATAATCTTGGCCTGCAACATCTTCGCAAGTTCGGCCTTCATGAGGGCTTCAATATTTGGGTTCATCGGTCTCTGCTTCTGCCTGAAGGGTTTGACTCCTTCTTCCAGCTCGATAGTGTGTTGAATGATCTCTTTATCATATCCCCTCAGATCCTCGTAGCTCCAGGCCACGATGTCAGAAAACTCTTGACACAATTGTCTGATCTCTTGCAATTCAGTGGGAGTAGAATCAGTCCCAATTTTGATGACCTTATCAGCCTCCAACTGAAGCTCCATGTACTCTTTCTCGTCGACCTCGATCCGATGCTTCTTGGACCGATCATTCTGATCAAACAAGCTTTCTAGAGTAATGAGGCCTTTAGGAATGTGGTTATTCTACAACTGAATCGGGCCTTCAGTTTCTTCATGCTCCAAGGTCCTTCCCTTGATGGTGGCAGCTTCTTGAACCAAAAAGTTAACAATTTGCTCATCGCTATCGAAGACTTGCCAAAAGGTGTCCTTGTCTGGGACAGAGGGCCTATACACCATTCTCACTATTTTTGGCCTTCTCACCACCTGCTCGATTGGTGAAAAATTTGCTCCCAAGGAAGCCAGCAGGTCAGCATGTCTATTTTGTTCTCATGGAATGAAATGCATGCTGAGAGCAGAGAACGATTCGAACAGGTCCCAGACCTTGTTGCGATAGTTCTTGAGATAGTGGTGCTTGGACACACACTTATTGGTCACCTGATTGACAATCAGCTCGGAGTCACCAAAGATTTGCAACTATCGCGCTCCAAGTTTCTCAGCCTTCTTGAGGCCTAGGCATAAAGCCTCATATTCTGCTGCATTATTTGTGCAGCTCCAGGTCAAACGATATGAATAGGATCATTGAATCCCAGAAGGTAATACTAGAACAATCCCAGCTCCAGCGCCATTTCTACATCGTGCTCCATCGAAATAGAGCTTCCAGAGCTGGTCTTGACTTTCATCATTCTTTTCTTTAGCCTTTTCAGGCTTAAAAATGGAGTAACACCCCAAGTCAGTTTCCATCATGGCGTTGAAATTGGCCATGGAAAATTCATTTTCTGGGCGGAGCTCTTCCAAAGCTTCTTCCATTAAGTCAAGCTCACCAAATTCTTCAGACATCATGTGCACCGAATTTGCTAACTCTGTCCATTTCATCTATTCTCTCCACATGAAATGTGGAAGGCTTCTCATTGAAAATTTTCACCTTTTTACCTTTATGGATCACCTCCAAATGAGTAAAATCCAAAGAAAGGTAACCCCCGAGTTTAGCCGTGAACTCTCGGGAGAGACACATACCAAAACATGGCTCTAGGTCCACTACTATGATCTCCTGGATCACAGTAATCTGAGGCATGGCGTGCAGGGAGATAGGAACATCCTTAATTACGCCCACCGTCTTTACTGAGGTACCATCTAGCTACAAAACTCCCATGCTAGTCCTTGTATATTCCATGCCTATGACATCACATACTGCCTTAGGCATGACAGTAGTAGCTGCTCCTGAGTCAATGAGGCAATTATGCACCACATGTCCCTCCATTCTCAATGAAAGATAAAAAGGTGGTGGTCTATTTTTTTTGGTGACTGAAGAGGTCAGAGTTTGAGCCATAACTACCTGGGCTGGAGCCTTCCCCTTACTTTGTGTGGTCTTCAGGGATTCCTGTAAGAGATTCACCTATCCAGGCAGTTGCAAGGTGTCATACAGACTTACCTTGGCTGGTATCCTTTTGAGTTCTTCGACGATGTTGTACTCCATCGAAATCGGCTCTCTCCCTCCACTAGCAGATTCAAATCTGCTTCTATATTGTTGGGTGGCCTCCACTCACTGTCGTTTAGTCAACGATGGATACCGCAACGTCTCTCTAGCTTGTTCCTTCATTTTCGCTTATGGCTGGGAGGTAGAAGCCTTAGCTTGCAACCTCTCTTTTGCTTGTGGTGGAAGCAAATCCTTCGACAAAATAGGTGGGTCTTGTTGCGGGGCTGGAGGATCATGAGTCTTTGTAGGTATTTGTTGCTTTGTTGCTTGTGCAGGAGGCACTTTCAATGGCTCCATCTTAGCTGGATCTACCACCATTGGTTTCTTGCCGCTGCGTGTCAAGACTGCCATGTATTCCTCAGGAGACATCACGGAATTATGATCCACCTCTCGAATCATGTTTATACGGCTCCTCGTAAGAACTTGTAAATAATTTTGGTGGACCATGCAAGTGGACTCATCATGTGGGTCATTGCATGAAGAACACCAGTAAGATGGCTCATGTGAAACTTCAGAGGGGCCAACCTCTTCACTTACCAGGATCGTTGAGTTCCTCTCAGGTACTTTCTCTATAACCTTGCTAGGAGCAACTTGCTCTCTAGTTACCACCGGAATAAATCTTCATGGCTGAAAGTTCCTTTCTGCCTCTCTCCGCTCCATAGATGTCATCTTGTTAGTGAGGGCTCTCATGGCCGATTGAATTTCTTGCAAAATAGCCAATTGAGGATCTGGGCTTGAGGACACAAGCGGTGCCGATAGAGGTAATGGAACTGGTGGAGAAGGTAATGCAGGAGTTGGAACTGGAGAGGTTAACTGTGGAATGGGAATCATAGGTACCAAAGTTGTGGGAGGATTCCATGAAGATGAAGGGTACATGGATGGAGCAGTGTAAGATGTGGAGGTTGCACCTGTAAGCTGGTATTGCGGAAGCTCGAGAAAAATGGGCATAGTCATTTTTGGAGGCAATTTCCCAATGGCAATCAGATCGGCCTCAGCCTTCTGTGCCTGGGAATATAGTGCAGGAAAGGTTTGAACATTGGACATCCTAATGTTCATACTAATATCTGAGTGGAAAGCCCTAAGATAGTAAAATGTCGCTTGGTCATTAGTAGGGCGGAGACCATCAGGAACTCTCTGCCAAGTTCGGGCAAACCTAACATTGAAATCCACTATCTCCTCTTGAGGATGCCTCTTGATATTAGTAAATTGATGCAACAAAGAAAATGGGTCCGCTTGCTCATTGAACCCTTTGATTAGCATCTCTGCTAATTGATCCCACGAATTTATGGAGTTGGGAGACAAGGATCTATACCAGCACAATAACTTACCGTGGAGTGACAGCACGAGCAATTTTATCATGACATCTTCATCTGTGATATTATGAATTGTAGCCAAGGATGCCACATCTGACACATGCTCATACATGGTCTTTCCAGTCCCATCGTATGTAGGCAAAGCCTTTAATGCTGCAGCAGGAACTAGATTTTGAAAAGGCAGGTCCAACGCTCCCGAATGGTTCCAAGCAGGAAATTGACGTGGAGGAGGTTGTTGACCAGCCATTTGCACTGCTAGATTTGGATGTACTAGCAAGCTCGTAGCAGTACTGGGAGGAGTCGAAGATGGCACAAACTGACCCATCGCCTACGAAGAGATAGCAAATGACGGGCTCACAGGACTTACCAATCTTGAGCGCTCCCTCTAGTTTTGAACATCGATCTCGAAGAATTCGATTGGGTCTTCCGATTCTTTGGCTCTTGATCTCATGATCATGAAGCAAATATTTTCACCAGCTTCACGATTGGAGATTTCTAGGTACTATACAGTCACCCCCAGTAGAGTCACCAGATGAACTTACAATCTCCGCTTTGAGGTCAAGACAGTTCATCAAAATCTTGATTCCTCCGGGTGTCAAAATATGGGACTTGTGAGTCCCATCGAGCATGCCAAAAATTGTTGGTCATGAATCCACCTAGTCATATAAAATGCGCCCTAGACCCGGCCAACATTGAAATGTCGAGAGAAAGAGAAGTCTCCCGGGCCAATCTCCAGAGAGGGTTGGCTCCCAAACTAATCTAAACTGATTTCAAGGTTTAGGGTTAGAAATAATAGAAAGAGATGGAAATATGGCTGAAGCCGATAGTTGATAGGGAGAACAACCTCAGATAGCAAATAACCTCAAACTAAATCCCGAAGATAAGCAACAATTGATTCTTAGAATGCACATACAAAAATTGGATCAAACATTGACCATAAGTTTACCTTCAATTATACTTCAAATGTTCAAATGAAAACATAGCCAAATTCAGAACAACAGAATTCAACTTATATTTTAGCACTTGACTAAGCAGAAGTGAATTACATAGAAAGCATCACATGAACATCAGTTTGGATCACCAACTCAAAAGACTCTAAGAACAGAGCAAAATGCGTTTAGGATTTCTGCTTCAATTTTTGCAAAAAGGTCCTCCCTCCTTTTCTTGAGATGTACATTAGTATTTATAGAGGTCTTCCCTCTCCCTTTCGAATCACAACATTTAAAACATAAAACAGATTTTGAAGAGGAGATCCACAAAATATGCACTTGAAAAGAGAAACAATCCCCCTAAATCTACCTCGGAGAAATCACATTCCCTGCTTTTATGGATCAAGTTTGAAAATCGAACGAAAACAAGGGACCACATTTCTTCATTAAATGACTATTCTCGGGGCATGCTTGAAGTGTTAGGAGATCACGAACAAGAGCTTTTAATACCGGAGGCATCTTTAATTTTGGTGGCTTCGAAAACTGCATGATTTAACACGTTCTCCCATCTTGCGCACATAGGTAAACAACGAAACATTTAATTTTGGAGCCTCTTTGACCTCGATCTCAAAACCAATTGGAGAGCTTTTAAAACATTACTTCGTTCGATCCTCATTTTCTCCTTACGTTCTCCTATGCAATATGAAGAAAAATGCGGACAGAACTTTATTGGGCCTTTGTTGTCGCTTTTGTCGCAAAAATGCGACATGTCGTGAAATCATGACATTTTTCCCTCTTGCTTTCTCCTGTTGCTACAAATTTCATGAAATCTGACATTCTGTGATGTCTGAAATCTGACATCCTCCTCTCCTTGGCTTTCGTCTTCTCTAGAAAATGTGACATGTCACGAAATCGCGACATCCTCCTCTCGCTTGGCTTTCTCTTCTGCACTTACATGTGACGTCACGAAATCGCGACATGTCACGAAATCGTGACATCTTCCCTTTTTTGTTCCTTCTCTCCTTGCAAAAATGTGACAAGTCATGAATTCATCTGACATCTCCTTCTTTTGTCCTTCTCTCCTCGCGAAAATGTGACAAGTCACGAAATCGTGACATGTCTGAATCACGACAATTTTCTCCCGCCTTGTACTTTTTTGCTTTCTCCCCATGAAAATGTGTTAAGTCATGATATCATGACATTTTTCTGTCTTCTCCTTCGTTGCCACCTCCGTTGCAAAAATTTGACGTGTCACGAAATCGTGACATTCCGTATCATCTTGCTCCTTCCTCGCTTTCCTGTCTGAAAACGTGACAGGTCACGATATCGCGACAGTCCATCCTTGGCGCTCTCCTTTGCTGCTGTATTGCGCGAAAATGTGACATGCCGCCTATCACTTTGCTTTCTTGCCACTGTCTTCCAAATGCGATAGATCACGAAAATGCGACATGTCGCGATGTCGCGACAACTTTGCCTTTACTGCTCCCTTTTGCTGCTTTCTAGCGCGAAACCGCAATAGGTCACGAAAATGCGACATGTCGCGATTTCGCGACATTTTTGTGCTTAGCTTTTTTCTGCATCGGACGCCGCAAAACCGCAATAGGTCACGAAAATGCGACATGTCGCGATTTCGCGACATTTTTAACTTACTTTGCTTTGGCACAAAACTTGTAGAGATTTTTGTTTTTTACTAATTATCCCTTTCGAGGTGCTTGGAGGGACAAACAGAGGAGTGAGTATCTCTACAATTTGTGCATTATTTTGCATGAACAACAACAAAAAAATGTGGCAAAAATGCCAACAAGGTCATTTTAGTGGTAATGTCATTATCAAAAAGCTCCTTCAGATGGGATATTATTGGTCTTCCATGGAGAAATATGCATGTGACCATGTTTGATGTTGTGGTAAGTATCAATGCCATGACAACCTTGTTCATGCTCGTTCTCAACACCTTCAGATTATTTCTTCTCCTTGACCATTTTCCATTTGGGGATTCTATATTATAGGAATATTAACCCCATGTCATCTAATGGTCACAAGTTTATCATAAAAGCTACAAAGTACTTCACTAAGTGGGTCAAATACATACCCCTAACCATAGTTACTAGAATACAAATTTCCAAGTTCATCTTTAACTAGATCCTTTATAGATTTAGGATTCCTTCAATGGTTACTTTTTATAATGGCACTTCCAAGAACAAGGATATCCATAAACTTTGTACTAAGTACAAGATTTAGCACAGGTGGTCAACTCCATATTACCCTCAATATAATAGATAATCCAAAGCATCCAATAAGTCTTTGATCAATATCCTCAAAAAGTTGGTTAGTAAGACTGGTCATGATTGGTATATCGAACTGTATCAAGCTTTGTGGATCTATCACACTAGTGTGTGAACTCCTACAGGTGCTTCCCTGTATGTCTTGGTCTATGGGATTAAGGCAACTTTTTCATTTGATTTAGATATTCCTTTGTTGCACATCTTATTGCAATATGCCTCGATTGATGAGTATCAATTAGATCATTTGAATCAATTGGAGCTACTAGATGAAAAGTGCATTCATGACTTAGAGCATTTGTGAGCCTACCAGAATAGGCTCAAGCAATCTTATTTCAAGAGAGCTTGCAACCATTCTTTTGAGATAGGAGAACACCAATGTTTGATCTGATATTAAAGGTATATTTTAGTCCAAATTTTTAGGCCATTTTATCATAAAAACCATGTTTGGTTTAGGGGCCTATCATTTGGCTTCTTTGGATGGTACATAACTTAAAGAACCAATGAATATAATGCATCTAAAGAGATACTATGTATAACTTGGCACTCTGCATATTCATATTGCATTTAGATTAGTTTTCATAATTGCATTTGGTTTGCTTGTTCATATTGCATGATTTCCTATCATATTTTGTATGGTTTGCTTGACATTCTATTCTTTGCACTTTGCTTGTCATACTGATGCATTGCTTCCTGTTCATACCTGTATGAATGCTTGATCATATAGATTTTGAGGATTTTGTGATAGTGGCAAGTGATGACACCTAGTTAGATCATATCTCACATGTATTGAACTCACACTAGGGCTCTTATACCTAGTGAATCCCCAACCTAGGGCTATATCATTGCATTTTCTCATGCTATTCTATATTCCTTGATCGTGAAAGTTTTAATGATCACCTTTTTGTCTTCCCCAAGTCAAGAAATATAGTTCTTCTTTTATATGTCCTTTTCCTTTGCATGTTTTCTTCTTTTTGTCAAGACAAGGATACATTCTCTTCCTGTCATTTGTGAATCTCACTTATTGTTCACATTTTCTCCTTTCTCAATTTTCTTCAATAAGGACAAACACACGCACTTTTCTTCTTCTTTATCTCTATTTTATAGCACATGCACACACAGGTTATGTTTTTCATTGATCGCTCATATTTTGCATACACCACACCCCTATCGGGTAGTCCTAGCTTTAGAAATATCAATAATATCATTTTAGCACCCCATAGTAGATAGGTTCATGATCACAAGTGAGGAATAGCCTCCATTTGACCATTTATAAGCACACATCCTAGCAGGTATATCTCTTATTTCCTTTAGCCATTGGCAAGCACTACACCCATAGTGGGTATCACTCCACACGTCCATATCAGCAAGCATACCACCCTTATAGGATAGCTTCATGGATACTAGTGAAGGATAGCCTCCATTTAGCCATAGACACAAAAAATTGACCCACCAAAATGAGTCAATTCTTCCTTAGATCCCTAGTCAGCCACCCAAAATTGCTAAGTGTAAATTTGGGTCATTTTTTCCTTCTCCATTTTATTTCCTTAGCTTTATCAAATTCATGCCTATTGGTTAAAAATCTATTTCTAGTTGGTTATTGTACCCAAGACATGACCAACATTGAATGAATGGTCAAGTTGTAAGGCTTAACCTGTTCAATATCTAGAGAAGGTTGGTTCCTTTGAGAAGTTCTAACTAGCTGAGGGAGAGAAAAGAGTGCTTGAAAGAGATATAAATGTAGTCGAGGCTAGAACTTGATATGGTGCAGATTAAGCAACAACAATAAATGGGAGAAAACCATGAAACAGAGCAATTACTACAACCTCCTAATATACCAACCAATTATTTACCATACACAAAACATTTCTATCAATTTTTAGCTTTAAAAATTAGTAGTTCTAGGACTAAGAAATAAATATGAACAAGAATCCAAAAATTAGAATTAATGTCATGCACATTTACTTAGCTAAATTAGAAACATTCATCCATTCATACATACTTGTTCTACAAGATATTTGAACTAGAGGTTAAACAAAGATATTTATGAAATTTCTCCTTCCAAACTTCTTAATCCATACAACTTGTAAACACCTAAGAGATGACACCTAAAAAATAGGTTGATACTCTTATTTATAACAACTCTATGGTTCAATATTTCAAAATATAAAATTAGCTTAATTAAAAGTTGTTATAACAATATGCCAGGATTGTGTAGTATCATTGGTCCAAAAATGGAATAGAATTCTCAAACTCTAACCGTTGGTGCATTAATCCATACGTGAAAGTAGATAGTGGAGGTGATATTGAAATCTAATCCATCTACCCATATTTATAGATATTACAACAATCATGGCTAATTGAAACTATTACAATATATCATGCTCCCTGTAACTAGTGACGGTCACTACCTAGTCATGCATCAAAAATATGACTTGCCATGGAATTGTGACACCTTCCTTCACTTAAGCCTTCCTATTATTCCTTGCTAGTGGAATCAAAACTTATCACAAAATCATGACACTTTTTGGCACGTGGGCTCTTTTGGTGCTCCTTGCTAGTGGAATCAAAACTTGTTCTGGAATTGTGACATTTTTTAGCACTTGGGTTCTTTTGATGCTTCTTGCCAGTGAAATCAAAACTTGTCATGGAATTGTGACACTTTTTGGCACTTAGACCCCTTTGGTCATTCTTGCCAATGGAATTACGAAAAGTCGCAATACTTTGTTGGTCTTTCATACTTCAAAATTTTTAGGAGCTCATCATCACCTTATTTCTCTTGATGTAGTCATTTTGACCTACATTATTTGTGCCTCTTGGGGTAGTTTGCTAGAAAAATTTTAGAACTTAGAGCCTTTATCCATTGGGTGAGCATAGTCCTTCAAAAAAATAGAACAAAAAGGATAAATTGGGGTTGATGTAGAGATAGAAAATTTTTAGGAGGAAGAGGGATGGACGATATGGCAAAAGGATGAAGGGGTAATCCTTTTATTCAGCTCTTTGATTACCCAAGGATTTTTCCTTTCCTATTTCTTCATCTTCTTCTACTTATTTGTATCCTCCAACTTTTTTTTCTCTTTCAGCTCTGTCTTTTATTTCACCCTTAACTTCTTCACCTACCTAGGTTTTGCTTCCAGCTATTTGATCTTGTAGCTTCTTGGCAATATCATTATAGGCTTTGCAAGCCTATCTCCAGGTATCTTCATCTAAATCTGATATTTCTATAAATTGGTGATGGATGTATTCCAATTCAAAGACTTCATAGGAGGACTTTGATTTCAAGATTAACTCATGCAAGTAGTATTTGATTTGAGTGAAATCTTGTATTAGTTTTAAGACATATTCCTATTGTGCAGATTCTAGACATTCATTTATTCTTGATTCATCTTCCATGTCTACCCTTAAGGTAGCTTTGAGTTCCTCTTCTCCTAAGATGTCATAACCTTCACCCCAGAATCCCATGAATCCACATTTCTTAGCTAGGCTCAAATATTTTAGTATCCTCTTAGTTTCATATCTGAGGTCTTGGATGAGTTTACAACCTTGGTTCATGAACCTATATCTCTTGAAGAAGGATTTAGCCATAATTTTGGTGTTAGACCATTCTTGGTTGGGGGTTCTGCTCACTATACGTCCATATTTTCTTTGGACCAGAGCTTGGATATTTGTGGTTACAGATAGTCTTAGTTGCAAGTAACCTTCAACATCTTTAAATTCATCTTCTGCCACCTCTAATACCCTTTTTACTTCTTTTAGATAGAGTAACCCAAGCCACACTTTAAGGCTCATTTCTATGATATATTCAAACATTTCCTTTCTTACCTGCTTTGCCTTCTCCTTTGAGAATCCTATGTCTTTGGTTATCTCTTATTGAATTTTTTGTTGGAGGTCTTTGATCTGTTCTACCAAAATCTGATTTTTCTTGTTAGCATCTTCTACTTCCTGCTTATATTTGGCCATCTCTTGAAATTGGACTTGTCATTTCTTAGCCTCATTCTTCAATGCCTTTTTTACATTACTTTATTCACTCAGTGCAACTTCAATTTATTTGATTGTTTCTTTGGCCCATTTACACTTTTCTTATACATAATTAGTTTCTAGATAAGCTCTAGTATATCCATACTCATCTTGCATTGGAAGCTGAGTGATGTCTTCTACCATTGTCTCTGTCTGGTAATATTCAATGGTTGAGTCTTCCACTAGCTTATTAGGTGTGACCTTCCATATTTGCATGGTACTTGGATCTAGTGCCACCATTTCTATGTAGCAGGTAAGTATTTTGGAAGACTGAGCACATTTATTATTCCACCAGTCATAGGCT
The DNA here is from genome assembly GCA_028583015.1 of Wollemia nobilis. Taxonomy (NCBI): domain Eukaryota; kingdom Viridiplantae; phylum Streptophyta; class Pinopsida; order Araucariales; family Araucariaceae; genus Wollemia; species Wollemia nobilis. Next base: position 10,192,015 of record JAQPPZ010016879.1, on the reverse strand, counting down.
CTTTTATTAGTCTTATTGAATTTCTTTATATTTGCGATATTAGGATGAGCATCGACTAAAGAGGTGGAAAGGGATTGTAGTAATGGAAAGTGACTAGCAGGGAAGAATGTGACTATTACTAGTGTGGAATCTACATTTGTGGGTGATGCAATGGACACTACTATAGAGGATATAATGGTGACTAGGGGTGGTACCATGGATGGGAATGAGGAAGTAGTAGTTATTTCAGTCAGGGGAGATTATGCATGGACCATTTCAATTGGGATGGATGAAGGAAGTGGTTGATATGATGGTGGTGAAGATGAATGTTGTGGAGGCAAGGATGGATGTTGTTGGGGAGAGGATAAAATAATTTTCTCACCAAAAAGAGAAGGGAGTTTATTTAAGGGATTAGCAAGAAGAAGAAGAGGAGAGGAAGAATTTGCCATACCTAAGGCTTCCTTCTAAGGCTATAGCATCTCTTCAGTGATTGGTGGTTGCTCCACTATCTCTTCTTGCTTAGGGGTTCTTATGTCTAGTTGTTGAGAGAATTTTTCTATACCTCCTTTATCTAAGAAGAAATGACCTTATGATTACACCTTGTATCACTATGAACCAGTCTCCTTCTTTTGCATGTTGGTTTTGTAGGACACTCTTCACCATTAAATATAATCTATCCATTTCTTTGTATATAAGCTTTAGGATAGGTCATAAGAACTCCCTAATGAAGTTATAGTAGATCTCAAAGGTAGTAGGCACAGAGGTCCATTTATATACTGGAAATACTCTTCCCTTCACATCTTGGTTTACTATTGGTATGAAAAAAATTTCTTTCACCATGAAGAAAAAGAGAAACCAAGTCAGGTGAGAAGAGTACCAAAAGAAAATTTGGTCACCTCTCTTTATTTTGGTCAATTTTTCATGGATTAACTGGTACATGAAGGTTGTCCAATTAAAGAAAATAAGCTTAGTTTTTTGGTCCATAACAAAGGTATCATAGAACTTAGGATTAGAGAAATACTGAGCAGTGGTGTTTTTCTAGCTATGAACATGTTCATCTGATGGCAAACCCGCTATGACTGCCAATATTGAGTATAGCTCTTGGTATTTAAAATCAATGAGGGGAATAGGGGTTTTAGGCAAGTTCCTTCTTATCGATGGCTTCTTCATTTGTAGCTCTATGAAATAGCTCATGGCCTTTATTGAGACGTAGTACTCGACCATATCATCTGGGTGAAAATATTTGTGCTTGAAGGGAGAGGCGTATCCTACAGTGAATATGACCATGAAAGCATTTGAGCTATGGGTAAAAATGTACCTACCTATCTTACTCTAGATAATTCTTTTCTTAGAATTTTAATACTTAGAAATCTTGCATACAAGCTCGGGGCATGGATGCATTTGGTCACATATGTAAAAGGAAAGCATAGAATGGAAGGTGAAAGTCTTGGGATTAGATGGAGTAATACTTGCTTGGATTTTATCCTCAACATTTGACCTTAGCAATGTAGTCCCCTTGAACGTGACCATCATGTCCATGATTCTTGCATGTCTATCTTGAAACAGGATGTTCTTGTCATCTTCATCATGCATAGCGAATCTAGTAGTTGAGGATAAGGATATCATTATGGTACTATTGCCTGTATGAGTTGATGACTAGTAAGGGGTTTCTATGGAAGCACTGGTGGGAGAAGGAAAATGGTAAGGAAAACATTTCTGCAAGAAGATTCTAGAAGAAATAGAAACTGCTAGGGTTTTTATGGCCATATATAATGTTTACACTAGAATTAGGGAAACATGTAGTAACTCCAGTAGTTGGCCATTTATTCCATTGAATAAATTTTGACATTGTATCTACTCCAATTCATGTGCCACCTTTTCCTAGCAAATCATAATTGATATTGTATTTATGACATCACGTTGTAGACACCAAAACAACACCAATCCGATTATGTGACAACAAGCACTGATCAAACTAACACACAACCCCCAGGGCAGCCCTCAGAGGTTAAACAGTGGTTCTAACCACTCACACAGTAGTTTTGCAAGTCAAAAATCAATTTGGCACCTTTTAGACACTTTATTTCTTATTCGTCCCACCCAGGGACGAGTGCGGGTTTTTACTCGTCCTACCCAGGGACGAGTGCGGACTGATACTCGTCTCACCCAGGGACGATTACCAGTGCTCGCTTCGGGGTGGGACGAATGTCAGGTTTGACCGGCAAAAAGTCAGATCTCGGCATATAACAACTCGTAACTGCCACTTAGCTTTTCCCGCATGACATAGGAGTGCGAGTGATCTCTTTTGACAACTCATATCTGCCAATTGACTTTCCCTTCACTGCATGGGAATGAGAGTGAGCTTTTTAAGACAACTCAGATTTGCCACTTAGCTATCCCTTCATTGCATGGGAGTGCAAGTGAGCTTTTCTAAAACATACAAAGACATGCACAGAGACAGTTAAGAAGCCCTTGATCAAGAAGAAGTCTTCTTTTCACACAAAAAGCATTCATGCAAAGAAACACTTTTGCATGTTAATTCAAAGAGACCCCTTGGGTCTATAAAATGGTGAGTTTCCTCACCCAAAAGATATACAGAGAAGGAGCATTTTGAGCGACGAAGTGCTGCTAATTCACTTACTTGCGATTTGTGTTTTCAACATCCATAATCTCTTAATCGAAAGAGAGGTTATTGGGTGACTTTTGAAGGCACGAATCAAGAACCAACACCGATTTTTTGACCACAATATTCTACCAATTTGCCGACAACACATCACATCAGGTTTCGGACCCATCCTAAGCGGATTGGTGTCGAAGCAAAGTTTCACCCGCGGGTGGTTTGCCTTCGGGCACCCCCCCGCTTTATTTCTTTTATAGTATTTAGCTAGTTTCATGTTTATGCTTTTGTCAAGTCTTCATTTCATTTAGATTCATTTTAACCATCGTTAGATTTATCTTTTATTTTTCATACACAAGTGCTACTGATTCTTTGTTTGTTTCTTTGAACGCAGATTTGCAGCATTGGAGGAGCAGACGAGGAATCTACCTTTACCAACGCAAGCGACGACAACGTTTTGGTTCGCCCATCTTATATGTGGGCACGCGGAAGAAGGAATTCTGAAACAAGTTGTAAAAGAGCAACATTTAACGCTCCTATCCCCTAAAAAGGAAGGAGACGCATTGTAACACGAATTTGCAAAGCATATCAATAAAAGGGCCGATTTTTATATTGCTTTAATATCTTGTGTTCATGTTCTTCCTTTTTATGCATTTTTCAATAACATAGGGTTTAAGCGTTATTTTAGTTTCATTTACATTGCAATTTTAGTTTATCCTTTTTGTTTCCGGAATCTCGTGTTTTCAATGGCGATCACGGTGGGACCTCTGTCCTCTATTTTTTTTAGGTTAAATTACTGATCTAAAATTGCTTGTTTTTTTATAGGTACCTATTTTTCAACATCGGACTGTTATTCGTCTCTGCAAGTGACGATTACAGAATTGGTATTCGTTTCACCCCGGGACGAATAAACTATTCGTTTCACCCTGTGACGATTACGGTTCTGATATTCGCCTCACCCAGGGACGAGTATAATTCTATGCAATTTTTAGAGCAAATCAGAAACATCCGATTAGGCAGAGAAGAGGTAGGGGTTTTTACAGCTTCTATCAAATTTTTGTTTTTCTATTTTCTGGTTTTCGGTTTTGTATGGCTTAGGGAAAGATTTCTTTTCGTTTGCCTGTTTCAATTTTGCAAAATTAAAATGAACCCCACACATCACGTGGTATTTTAAACCAAGGCGTTGGTCGTAAAACCCCAACCCTTGAGCAAGACCAAAGGTGGATTCCATTATCACTTTGGCTTGAGATATTGCATCCATTACCTCGATCGCGACTATTGCTAGACGTAAATCCTGATGAAAGCTGACCGAGTGTAGCTTGGGGTGATTCCCAAAGCACGCGAGGATAAGTCTTCTATGGTAGGTGTCATAAACAGAGCGATTCCCCTTTCGTACCGCCTATGTTCCACGTATCATCTCGCTCTCACGTACCTATAGTCTCCCTCACGTAAGGGCGGGTATATAGAGAGGTTGGTATATCGGTCCGGCAATGGTATATTGAAGGGGCGACCATTTTGGGAGTCATAAGAGCCTTCATAATTGCATTTAAACGTTTCACAAAAATTTTCAAAAACAAAACAAACAACAAAAACACACTAAACCAGATTTAGGGCACACTATTAATCTTTAAAAGAGATAATCATTGCTTGTGTGTGTGTATGCTATTTTCTGTTTAGACAAAAAAAATCATAAAAAGAATTTTTGCATTTTTAGGTTAGCATTACCATGGTGAATACTCGTAGCCAAGCCCAATCACGGGCAGAAGCTGCAGAAAATGCACCAAGAGAGACAAATCGTCTCCGATATAGCCTTGAAGACTTAGTCATCCCGCCTCGACGGTAGGGTATACCAGTTAGTTCACACCATGCAGAACATGGCTCTAGAGGCCCATCATTGAGGGGCACTCCAACCCATACAGTTATAGAACATGGTTCTAGAGGCCCTTCCTTGAGGGGCTCTCCAAGTCAGGCCTTCAATAGACGAGAATTTAGAACCCCTTCCCTAAGGGAAACTCATGAGCAACAAGAATCTTTTCAAGACAATAACATATATATACCACCTGGTCTAAGCACGAGGCCTCCTTTGGAAGTTCATTTTGGATGGCCTAGTGATGAAGCATTGTGTACTGCTATGGAACAACAAAGGGTCCAAAAGGAAGAACCATATGATTTTGTGGTTCCTAATTTACCCCCAATTAATGTCGACATAGTAGACCATATCCATAACATCAGGTTCTCCCTACAGGGCAAGACAATTCTGCCCGCACTTTTTATGCATATCATAGAGAGAGAGAGGAAGATCACTACATTCCTCCAGAATAGTATCCAATGTCGAAACGATGCACGTCTGCACCTGCTTTATATCCAGATCGCTTATTGAGACCATAGTTTCAAGTTAATGCGGCCAACCTCGACAGAGGGAAGCAACATATAGGGGTCTCAGAGCACCATGATCGAAACAGATATGTAGGAGAGACATCTAGGCCTATTAAACAAGAGACAACAGAACAAAATGACTTGGCATTTACACAACTAGCCGCCCGCCAAGCACAAATCATGCGGCTTAGGCAAGAACAACAGGAATTAGAACATTTGTGTCGCCTTGATCAAGAGCGCATTCAACGTCAGACAGCTGAATCGCTTCACAACCATGTGCCTGAGAAGGCCCCAGCCCCTCGCGCACAACAATCTGAGATGTATGTGAGGCACAACCCCTTAGTGCGAGACAGGTCTCCATGACTTCAAGCAAGCACAGCCTCCAAGACCTCTTAGACCTGAGCGGGAGGCCATTCCCCGCAACCATGATGGGCATCCTCCGCGGGCACCCGTCCATGTTTACAGGCCTAGGCCAAACACTCCTCAAGAAGATTATGAGGATTATTACCAAGAAGAAGAGCGGGCTGAAATGCCCTATCAAGGCAGAAGGGATGCTACCCATTTATCCATTCAAAGGCCTCAAGTTCCTCGCAACCCACAACGGGAACAAACCAAGGAGGAGGAGATTACATCCTCTGATGCATACAAAGTGTTGTTAGAACGCTTAGAGACTATGGAACTCAAGACTGGTGGGCCCCAAAAGCCTACCTTACGCCAACTCCGTAGTCATCCGATGCATCCATCAGTGCCAACACCTCCATACCCCGAACATTTCAAGCTGCCCCAATTGGCACTCTTTAAAGGGGATGAGGATGCTCAAGAGCATGTGACACGATTTTTGAGCCAATGCTTTGGTATACAAGACAATGATGCATTGCTATTGAGAACATTCATAACCACATTCGCAGGATCTCGCCTCGGATTGGTTTACCCATCTACCGAAGCATAGCATCTACAACTTGGATCAACTAGTGGACGCGTTCCTAGAACGTTTTGCTTTCAATACAAAGAAAAAGGCGTCACTCAGTGATCTAGCTAGCCTCAAACAATATGAGGAGGAGTCTATGGTAGCATATGGGAATCGATGGAGGACGGTGCTTTCAAAGCTGTCCTACCTCCCTCCTATGTCCGACCTAACTCAAATGTTCGCAAAGAGCTGTTTGCGATCGATCTCTCGTGCTATTGCAACTGCAAGCAATACGCCACTTTAGAAGAAGCTCTGGCGCAAGCTAGACGTATCGAAGAGATCAAGATACAGGATGGCAAAATTGCCAAGCCTAAGAAAAAAGAGTGGAACAAGAGCACCAAAATAGGGAATACGCAACAGAAACCCGCCGCGGTCAATCAAGTTGCTATTAATGCCCCTACGCCTGCCCAAGCAACACAACCTCCAAAGGCTAATTATCAGGCGGTGCCTCACAATAATTATGAGAAAGATAACAAAAAGTAGGATCAAAATCAGCAACGTCGCCCCAAGCGACAATTTACACCATACACTGAGTCTAGGGATTCCTTGTTTGACCGTTTGTCAGTGGCAAACTTGATTAATCTGCCGTATATTCCAACAATTGATCCCAATGCGCCAAAGCCTAAGGGGTATAGAGAGGATATTTTCTGTAGATTCCATAGAAGGAAAGGGCATGACCTTAATGTCTCGTTGGACGTTTAAAGGTTTAGTGCAAGATCTCATTGATAATCACACATTGGTAGTGGATAACCCCATCGCACCCAACAACCAACAAATGGGTGTTTTCAAAGATCCTTTACCCACACATGATGCACAAACAAAACCTCTGCATGTCAATGAAGTGCAACAGAGTTGCCCCATGGAGGGGTATGTTGGGATGATTAGCATTGTGACAAGAAACAAGAGACACCCAGGAGTTGCCCCCACGACAGCCACTAGGGAAGTTCCATCCACGTCACAACATCAACCGAATCCTACACAGTTGCCCCCGCCTAGACCAATGGCCACGATTCGAACTAGACTTACTCAAAGTCTACGGACCACATCGGCTAGGCTCTCCATTTATGAGCTTATTCAACAATCGGTGCCCCATCGGGAAGCTCTTATGGAGATATTAAAGGCAATTGAATTGCAACCCCACGAAGCGGATTCGTTCAACAATTTTGTGGGGCATGTCAAACAATGTACTGAACCAGTCATTACCTTCAGGGAAGATGAGCTAAAAATGGTGACTGGAGATGTAGCGGATCCACCCCTGCACGTTATTGCGCGGGTCAACGGGACTCCATACAAACGGGTGTTGATAGACACTGGTTCGTCCAGTAACCTTATTACAACTGCTGCACCGAAACATTTGAAACTACCAGCCTCTCACATTGCACCTTCCACTTATACCCTTCGAGCATTTAATGATGCGATATGCTCGATAGTTGGCACAATTGTCCTGCCCATACAAGTGGGACAAAAGACCATTCATACGTTGTGCCACATTTTAGAAGGTGAGATGGCTTACAATATCTTGCTTGGGCGGCCTTGGATCCGGGATATGAAGTGTGTCCCTTCAATTGCTCATCAATGTTTGAAGTATACATTTGAAGGACAAGTGCACGTGGTCCCCGTAGATTTGGAACCTTTTAAGTATTGCAACTCAGTGCAAATCATGCCGCAGTCGACCCTTCCTTCAACGCATGTGGATTTCCAGTTAAATCCATCTAAACGGGGTCCGACTCAGCAAGAATCTCCATCACCAAGTCAATCAAATTCTCAGGTAGGATCATCTTCTTCATCCAGTCCTCCCACAACGACGCCACCTACGGTGGCCACTCCAACGGACAAAGGAAAGAAGCCCCTGGAAACGGAACCACCTTTAGTCTCCAACATCTCTACAGAAGAGACGCCTAATAGAATGGAAGTTGAGACGCCTAGTTCACCCCACATGGAGTGGACTCAAGGAGAACTCCCATTCGCTTCCCCTCAATCGCCAACGATTACTGTTGAGATGTCTAACACGGGCATGGGGGAGTACATAGTGCGCAATGTTGTTGCAACGCCCACACTTCAGTCTATGCAAGACATGGGAAGACCTCGACTCCCCATAGGCTCCGTGGTTCCTTTAGGCTACCCACCTAATCGGACAAACTTTATTTTTGGGGGCCTGGATCATGGCGTTGAACCTTCCCAAAAAGAAGAGGAAGATGAAGATCCCTTTGTGGAAGATGTTAACTATCTGGCTAACCCAGACTTCGCATTACGATATCTTAGCCAATGCAATTGGCATGGATACGGGTTAGGCCGGTATGAACAAGGAATGCGTGTTTTGTGTCAACCAAGATACCAAATGCCTTATGATAAGTCAGGAGTAGGGTTTAATCACCCTTTGCCCCTCGACATCTTGGTCGAAAACATGCAAGGCCTAGGGATAGGCAACAAGGATGGGTTGGCATCAGATCCATATGCCAATCCAAATACAACTTATACATTGGGGGATTATTTCCCATTACAAACAAATAACCTTGTTGACCTCAACAACCCTTTCCCTACGGCCGAACAAGGAGAAACCTCATGGACTCACCCACAAGGGGAAGATGGACAAGACCACGAAGGGTCTTCTGAAGATGAGTCGGAGTACGATCATTCGCATGAATATCCAATGAATGACGATCAGGAAAGCTTCTTGATGATGTTCCCATTGAATGATCCTAGTGAGCATAGGCTACCTCAACAACAACAAAATCCTTTGGACATAGATGACATGTTTGAACACTTACACATAGATCCAAGACCTAGGAGGCATTTCAACCTGGCATAGTTATAGCAATTACTGCACCCGCCACTCTAGGCATACAACGAGCATCTTTCGCCTGGAGACCCTATCAAACCATCTGTACCTAGGGCAGACCCTGTTTGCAGGTCCACGCATAGGGCTGATCCCTTTGTGCCAGTGCCTACAGAGCCAGATCCAAAGCACCAAGAACATCTAGAATGTCAAAGTTGTCACATTTGCGGTAATGGAGATTACAATCATTTCATCAACATGGTCTCCATTGACTTGACCGCCCCCATCCATGATCCAACCAATCCAACATGATTATTGCATCTAGACATAGAGGCTATTGATTGGGATCGTGCTGACACACCACCATCTCCATCAGAGTATTGGCCTTGCGGTGGGATGTTTCATTTCACTCCATGATAGACTCAGGATGTCTTCCATGCTGAAGAGGAACTTGACGTTCCTAATGATGATCTTAATTCAGCAAATGATATCCATCTGATCCCAATTCCACACCAGTTGGAAGACGGATCCCATATGTCAGTTGAAGCAATGACTGATGTAGACATCGGCATAGATCCAATGAATCCATGGATTCTCAAGCTGGGGGTAAGTCTTTCCCCCGAAGAGCGAGCCGATTATGTTGCCCTTCTTAAGGAAAAGAAGGAGGTTTTTGCATGGTCATACAAGGATATGCCGGGACTAGACCCACAGCTAGTCACGCACAATTTAACGCTTGATCCGACAATCAAGCCAATCAAGCAAAAACTATGCAAGATGCATCCAACAGTGGCCTTAATGGTAAAATATGAGTTACAAAAGTTGTTGGATGCCCAGTTTGTCATCTGTGTGGATTATCCGCCATGGTTGTCTAACATGGTTCCTCGTCAAGAAGCCCGATGGGAGGATTCGCATATGCACTAATTTTTGAGATCTTAACAAAGCGAGTCCTAAGGATGATTTTCCTTTGCCAAGCATCGACGCGTTGGTAGACGCTACAGCGGGCCACGAAATGCTTTCCCTTATGGATGGTTTCTCAGGATACAATCAGATTCGTATTAATCCTGAGGACCAACTAAAAACGGCATTCACAACGCCTTGGGGGACATTTTGCTATAAGGTTATGCCTTTTGGTCTTAAAAATGTCGGAGCCACCTACCAACGTGCCATGACATACATCTTTCATGATTACATGCACAAAACTTTGGAAGATTACATGGATGATTTGTTGGCCAAATCTCTTTTGCGCCCAGATCACATCGGTGACTTGAGTAAGGTCCTTGATCGCCTCATTGAGCATAAAGTCAGATTAAACCCCAAGAAGTGCGTCTTTGGCGTCACCTCCGGAAAGCTCTTGGGTTTCATAGTCTCCAAACGAGGAATTGAGGTTGATCCAAACAAAGTCAAGGCAATCCTTGAAATGCGTCCCCCAACCACCATCAAGCAGCTCAGAGTCTCATAGGGAAAGGTTGCGTCGATCAAGCGCTTCATAGCGCAGCTTATCCGACAAATGCCGACCCATGAATAAATTATTGCATAAAGGGGTCACATTTCATTGGGATGACGAGTGCCAGTCAGCCTTTGACGACATTAAATAGTACTTGGCTTCACCGCCAGTATTGGCACCACCTGGACCAGGAGTGCCATTCTATTTATACATCTCAGCCACTGAGGTGGCACTGGGCGCCATGCTGTCCCAGAAAAATGAACTTCATAGAGAACAAGCTACATACTATCTTAGCCGCACCTTGGTTAGTTATGAACTTAACTATGCATATGTTGAAAAACTCTGCTTGGCAGTGGTGTTTGCTACCAAAAAGCTACGCCACTACATGCTTAGTAATAAGACGTATGTTGTGTCTAAGGAGAATCCATTGCGATACATGATGAGTCGTACTTATCATAGTAGCCGCACGGCGAAATGGATCATGTTGTTGACGGAGTTTGACATAGAGTTCATTGGACAAAAATCTATAAAAGGTCAAGTCATCACCGATCAACTAGCTGAGGCTCCTCTTGAAGACGATCAGCCTCCGACTTTTGAACTACCTGATGATGGGGTCTTCCATGTTTCAGAGTCGCCAGATTCTGATGAGCCTGAGTCACAGGCCGACATAACCCTATTCTTCGATGGTTCTAAATGTGAGCAAGGGGGTGGTGCGGGAATTGTATTCTTCACTCCACAAGGTGCTCCAATGCCCTTGTCATTTAAATTAGACTTCCCATGCACCAACAACAATGCAGAATACGAAGCCTTGCTCATAGGTCTTCAGACAACAATCACCATGAACATTAAACGATTGAACATCTTTGGTGATTCGCTGTTAATTGTCAATCAAGTAAAGGGGATATACCAATGTAAATGTCCAGTTTTGCGGTCTTATAAAGTCCTTGTGGACAAATTCCCGACACAACTTGAATGGTATGACATCGAGGCACTCCCTCGATCATCAAATAATTTTGCGGATACTATGGCCTCCTTGGGGTCACTCATCCCGCAAGACCCTTCTGGTGAAATGACAACCATTCAGGTTACAACATTATCGCAATCTACGATGGAGCGTGCAAGCTTCGATCTGACGCCAGGAATCCACATGATCCAGATTGAACCATCTCCGGATAAGTTCTCTCGAATTCGAGATTGTTTGATTCAAGCCAACTAGGGGTCCTTGTTCTCCCCAACCCCTCTTACTAGCAACACCACGTTGTTTTTACAAGTTCTTTCCTGCTCAGCCTTTTGTTCGGGATAAACTTCAAGAGGGATTGGCCGTTCATACTATCGAGGTTTCTGATCAGCAAGATTGGTACACACCCATTCGGGATTACCTCAAGCTAGGTAATCTCCCACTTGGATTGACACAAGCCACGAAAAGATCATTCAAACAGAAAGCGGCAAAGCATGTCTTGTTAGGAGACATTTTGTATCATCAAAATTATGAAGGAATCCTCCTTCGTTGTTTGGACCAAGAAGAGTCCGCTTGGGCGATCACCCAAGCTCACGATGGTACATGTGGTGGCCACTTCAGCGGTATGGCCATCGCAAAGCGCATTCTTCGCATGGGTTATTATTGGCCATCTTTAGAGCGAGATTGTTGCGCATATGTGAAGAAGTGCGTGAAGTGTCAGCACCATGCTAATTTGACACACGTACCTTCTCAGGCCTTGCAACCGATCCAATCGGTTTGGCCTTTTTCGTAGTGGGGCTTTGATCTAATTGGAAAGATCTCCCCTACGTCGTCTGGTCGTCACACGTTCATTTTAACGGCCACAGAGTACTTTACCAAATGGGTGGAAGCAATTCCGCTGACCACTACGACTGGAGCCCGCATTGCGGAGTTTATTTTACATAACATCATATGTCATTTTGGTATTCCATCCAAAATAGTCTCGGATAATGGGACACCATTCAAGAATAAAGATGTGCGTGCTTTGACCACAAAGTACAAGATTCAACATAGCTTTTCAACACCCTATTATCCGCAGGCAAATGGGCAAGCAGAGGCGTCAAACAAAATGCTAGTCGCCATTCTTAAAAAGATAGTTGCAGACAATCATAAAGACTGGCACATTCAGATCCCGCTTGCCCTATGGGCTTATCGCACCAGCATTCGAACGCCCACTAGGGCAACTCCATTTTTGCTGGTGTATGGCTCCGAGGCAGTCATGCCTTTTGAGTTGGAAATTCCTTCCCTACGCATTTCAATGCAAGAGTTCATCGATGATGACACTGCATGGCAAGCCCGGTTAGATCAACTGACGTTGCTCGACGAACGACGCGTTAATGCTCTCGAGCATTTGCGTATCTATCAAGAGCGACTTAAGAAAGCATACAACATGAAAGTCCACCTTAGGGAATTTTAGGTTGGTGACTTGGTCTTAAAAGAGAACCAACAGAATTCTAATTTGTCGTCCCATCTACGGGACAAGTTCGTAGCAAACTGGTTAGGTCCTTACATCATTGACAGTAAAATAGGACCTGGAACATACCGGCTTGCCTCTCTTGAAGGAATCAAGGAAACAGAACCCTTGAACATCATTCATCTGAGGCCATTCCACAGCTAGAGAGCCATAGTCCAACAAAAAGCTCCAAGGATTACCACAATCGCTTGGTCAACCCAAAAAGCTCCAAGGATTATCACAATCGCTTGGTCAACCCAAAAAGCTCCAAGGATTTTCATAATCGCTTGGTCATCCCTAAATGCCCCAAAGGTATCTATAAACCCTTTGGTCAAACCAAAAGCTCCAAGCGTTACCATTACTGCTTGGTCAACATAAATATTCAAAAATCAACAAAAACAACACAAAAATCAAAAATTACAAAAACATTTGCATTTCAATTCCATGCATTCTCATAAAAATCAAAATCACAAAAACAATTGCATTCCAATTCCATGCATTCTCATAAAAATCAAAATACAAAAATATAGGTTACATTAAGCATTGCATCCATACATTGCATACTTCGATAGGTCATACAAGTCAAAAGCACCATAGGCAGTCATTATTTGGCAATTCCATCATTTCCACATCAAATCCATTTTCATAAACGCATACATCCAGCATATCACCCTTTTATTTTAGCATCGTCAGTTGTCGCCTAATGTATATAGGGTTTTCGTCATTCAGATGTCTTTAAATTTCTAGCCAAAACTGTACATAATTAAACAGATTTTACACGGGAAAGTTTTACTTGGATCACACCTTGGTACGTAGCATCCCAACACAAATTAACACACATAAAATAATTCCTAAGTTGTGTGGACGAAAGATGAAACCTGCACCGTAATCCCGGTTACCATAAGCGAAACGGCTATCTTGCTTATCCCCCCATGCGAATGACCCTAGGAATGCTGAGAGTTGGCAAAAGGACAAGCATCCTCCCTACCCAATTCCCCATGAATCCCAAGTTCTCAAAAGTTGCAAAAACATCAAAAATTTGCAAAACGTCAAAACACTAAAATTTGACATCCTACAAGTGCACACATCAAAAGGCACAAACAATAGTGATTCTCGTCACTCCATATTCAAATCCCTTGCTCAAAAAAAAAAAAAAAAAAAAAAAGACGAGTATTATCATAAAAATAAACAGTGATTTTATCACTACAAAAGAGCAAGTATCCCAATACAATTGAAGAAAAGAAGGGAGTCGAACTTGAATCCCTGGAACTCTCAGCATTTCGACAGGTCATGAGGCAAGCTTCAGTACCGATTTGGTTGATAGCCTATTGGTCACTGGCGGTAAACCTCCCGCATGACGATATATCTGTCACATTAACTTGTGTGCAGATCAATGTTTGCATGTGGATGAGCTAGCTTATGGTATCCTAGATAACATCGCAGACAAATCCGACTAAATACAATAAAGGAGTTAGTGGAGCTAATTAGGTGATCCTCGCATACAAGTTCGGTTGAAAGCCCATCTGGCACTGGCGGTATCCTGATGAATAACACATAAATGAACTCAATTGCACACACAGGGATGTGAAATAACTTGGTTAAATTCAAGTCGAATTTATACCTGGTTCAAAAAGTCTTACGACATAAATGTACAGTCTTGGCTAGTTAGTTAAAAATATCTGCATCTCAGAAAAGCTTAACTCCATTTTCAAATAACCGATACATTTCATTCCATACATCACCATCAAAAAATAGACAAAATACAAAAACAAAGTTTCCACATGCACAAGCATTCCACAAAGTTATCCCATTACTATAGCAAGTCAATCCAATCTTGTACAGTCTATGGTGCATCGACAAATCATCAATAATTCATTTCATTCATTCCATATGCATACATCATACAAATTAGAATCATCGCATTCATAAATTGCATATGCATACATCAATGTAAAAACATGCACATAAAAATAAATCATGAAAAATGATAAACACCAAAAAGAATCATCTGTATATATATCATAACAAAAATTGCCCGCAGGCTACAATGCAATCGGTCCTCAGACCTCCCTCCCATCATCCAAAATCCCAAAACCCCCAGCCTAGGGCATCGGCCACCATGATCACGCAGGATCGGTGCGACGAGAGCTACCCCCTGCGGTATCCGTCCTCTGAGACCTCTCAGGGCGACTGCTCGCCCCTGCATCCCGACCACTCGCTCCTCCCTCCTCTCGTCGCCTATGCCGAGATGATGCCGACTGCTCCGTCCCGCTATCTCTCATCCTGTACGACGAGCCACTAGCCGGAGGCTCTGGTATTCGCCCACCCAGGCGGATGATCTCACCCTCCATCTTCGATCGATGCCGCCCCCACTCTGCCTCCCGTCGCCTCCACTCGGCCTCTCGCCTACGGTAGTACGCGATGGCATCATCGCGCTGTGCTAGCTGCACCCGTAGGAGATCCCTCTCTCGTGCAGCATCCGTATCCCCCGCCTGCTGGTGAGACGTAGCCCCTACGCTCCCTCGCCCTACCAACTGTGTCCGTAGGAGATCCCTCTCCTGCGTCATCTCCGTGAGCTCTCCATCCCGCCTCTGCAGCAACCCCGTCAGTCGTGCTACCTCAGCGCGCAACCCCGCCTCTGTCTCCTCCGACCCCGCCTACTCTGGAGCATCTTGCATCTCTGGCTGCTCCTCCTCCCCAAAGTCATCTCCTACATCTCCTACCTCCACCATCTCTACATCCGTAGGAGCTCCCCAACCCTCTCCCCGGTGCCTCTCGCACCCTCTCCGCCTCCCGCTGCCTCCTCTCCTCCCAATGGTCCCTCACCTCGCCACTGTCGCAGCGTCCACCACTCCTGATACTCGGCCGTCACTCCGACGTCATCTACGTCCGGAATGTCCAAAACGATATCAGACTCCTCCCCCAATGGCTCGAGGATCGACGCAGCTAAGGTCCTCTCATCACTCCGTGTCGATAGACTATGGGTTCCCTAGGCAACCCCTGGCGTACCCCAAACCGTCGTGTCACTCGGAGGTAGTGGAAGTACTCCTCTCTGTCCCATGCCGCCCAATCACCCATCTCCCCCTTCGAACCCATCGAAGCCAATCATCCACCTCTGGCCATGCGGGACAATCCCGATATGGCCTCCATACCACATCCCCGGGAGTCAGTCATGCAAAGGCATCTCTGTAATGGTCTACGTCTCCCGCAAACCGCCGACTCTGCCCCTGCTCCTCCGACCGATACCATAAAGCACCATACCCAATGTCCCTGTCCACCAAGGTAGCCCTCGTGGTCGCTCTACGGCTATGTGCTGCCAGGCCCAGCACTGCAACAAGAAACTACACCCAATCCCCTTTCGCCTTCGACAGCGGACCTCATACAACTCATCATACAACTGAGCCAAAAGCGTCTGGCCCCACCTCATAATCATCGGCTCTGTCATCGGACACTCCACTAGCTGCCACACCACCTCCAATAGGTTCCATGGGAACCTCGCTCCTGACGAGTCTGGCAGGAGCATGTTGGAAATGAGGCTCATGAGTAATGCATGCCTCACTCCCAACATTCCCCTCGCATACCAATATCGCACCAAAATCCCCCCAATATGACAATCCAGCTCCGCCCTCTCCAACGAGGTCATCCCATCATCATCCTCTCCATATCCAAAATACCACGTCGTACCGTCCTCTGGCCCCGTGGCGTCGTCCGGATGGGGACCCCGTCTATCGAAATCCGGAGAATCCGATACACGTCCTCTAAGGTGACAGTCATCTCCCCTGTCGAAATATGGAAGGTGTTCGTCCGAACATCCCATAGGCCGATCAATGCTGTAAGGTACGCCCGATCCGCCACAACTGCATCCAACCGAGCCACATGCTTGAGCCCTAGGGCATCAAGCCAATCCCAATCCTCAGCTGTCAACGCCTCGCGGGCATTAGAAAAAATAGTCGGCACTCGATGTCGACTCTTCACCACCTGCACATCACAGAAAACAACAAACATCAAAAACATGCATCAAATTACCATCACATGTACAAAAATGCATAACTATACAGTAACATCTTTCATTCACATATACATCCAAAAAAAAAATTCATTCAGTTTTCATCTTACATTTCATCAAAAACAACAAAAATTTGACATGGTTTACCTAAGTTTACCATTTCAACCAAAAAAAATTCATCTTTCATTTCATCAAAAAACGACAAAAATTTGACATGGTTTACCTACGGTTTTACCTAAGTTTACCATTTCAACAAAAAAATTCATCCATTTTTCATCTTTAATTTCATCAAAAAAGACAAAAATTTGACATGGTTTACCTACGGTTTTACCTAAGTTTACCATTTCAAACAAAAAAATTCATCCATTTTTCATTTTTAATTTCATCAAAAAAGACAAAAATTTGACATGGTTTACCTACGGTTTTACCTAAGTTTACCATTTCAAACAAAAAAATTCATCCATTTTTCATTTTTTAATTTCATCAAAAAAGACAAAAATTTGACATGGTTTACCTATGGTTTTACCTAAGTTTACCATTTCAAACAAAAAAATTCATCCATTTTTCATTTTTAATTTCATCAAAAAAGACAAAAATTTGACATGGTTTACCTACGGTTTTACCTAAGTTTACCATTTCAAACAAAAAAATTCATCAATTTTTCATTTTTAATTTCATCAAAAAAGACAAAAATTTGACATGGTTTACCTACGGTTTTACCTAAGTTTACCATTTCAAACAAAAAATTCATCAATTTTTCATTTTCTAATTTCATCAAAAAACGACAAAAATTTGACATGGTTTACCTACGGTTTTACCTAAGTTTACCATTTCAAACAAAAAATTCATCCATTTTTCATTTTTACATTTCATCAAAAACAAAAAAATCGACATGGTTTACCTATGGTTTCGACCTAAGTTTACCATTTCAAACAAATTTTTTTCCATTTTCCATTTTTAATTCCATAAAAATAACACAAAATTGGGCATGGTTTACTTATGGTTTCGACCTAAGTTTTACCATTCACATCAAAAACAAAACATTTTTAACCATGGTTACCCTAAGAGTGTTACTCTAAGTTTCATTTTGGGTTTATCCTATGGTTTTCCATCTAAGTTTCCATCGGTTTGCATCCATGTTTCATTTAGTTTCATTCATTCACCTTTTAATTTAATTAATTCGGGTTTCATGTTTTACACAAAAGATAAACAATAAAAGTACATTTGCATTTGTCAAAATTAAACTCGAGGAGATAGTGCACTTACTGGTCTCGCCTCGGCTCCGCCGCTCGACGACCCGGTCTGTGCACTCATGGTAGCTGGAAATTTTGGCAGCGCTTCGCGTCAAAAAATTTACCTCCTCCTCCCCAGAGCTCCAAATCGCAATCGATGAATAGTGCAAATGAGCCAAATCCGTCATTTTTGCATATTTATACTTTTTGTCAGTCGGTAATCGTCCCTGACCGGGACGAGCGCTCTTCGGCGCGCTCGTCCCACCCCAGGACGAGTACCACCGTGGCGCACTCGTCTCACCCCAGGACGAGTACCATCACGGCACTCGTCCCCCCCGGGACGAATAAAAAAAAAAAAAAAACCAAATATAAAAATGACAAATGCCAACAAAAAAATTGCCGGACAACAGTGCTCTTGCACTTAACCTCTTGGCATAAGAAAACTGATGTCGAGGTCTACCTTGTCGTTATCCTACTCCCTAAGAAGGCTACCATAGCCGGACCGCTCCACGGGAAGACGGATTTTCGCCAATGTTAACCCCAAATGGCATCCCAAAATGGGTTCACACCCACCAAAAATAGGTCAAAACAATTGGGAAACTGCTCGAGCATGCTTAGCGGTAAACCATCTAAAGGCACCCTTGCACAAGTCATCTTGGGTCAAGCGACTCGTCGCTTTTCTCATGTCGGTCATTCCCTCATCGATTCGTCGCTTGAGGGGGTAGTCACACTTAGTTGCCAATCAACACCAATATACCCAGTCTTGGAAATGACACGCATTCAAAGGATCATTGCAAAAGACAATCGCGCCCCTGCTTGGGGCAGCAAACAAGCAATTATCACCAACCGATCATATACTTGGCATTCGTGAATCATGAACTCAAGGTTCCCACAACAAAAGGTTGCGCCCTTTGCCTATTCATGACTGATCAATGTCTAAGTTCAAGTAATACCTCACCGAACCAGGTTAATACTTGATTTGAGTTCCTTAGCTCGTCAAAGGAAAGGATTCAAGAATGCGTGCCCTTTCCATACTTGGGGCATCAAGAGTTGGTTAGGTTACTGAGAAACCCTAATCATTAGTGCTTTGGTTATATATTTTTGCTCAGCACTGCACCATGTGCAGCGCTTCCCAAAAAGGGGCATCTATAGACACCAAAACAACACCAATCCGATTATGTGACAACAAGCACTGATCAAACTAACACACAGCCCCCAGGGCAGCCCCCAGAGGTTAAACAGTGGTTCTAACCACTCACACAGCAGTTTTGCAAGTCAAAAATCAATTTGGCACCTTTTAGACACTTTATTGCTTATTCGTCCCACCCAGGGACGAGTGCGGGTTTTTACTCGTCCTACCTAGGGACGAGTGCGGACTGATACTCGTCTCACCCAGGGACGATTACCAGCGCTCGCTTCGGGGTGGGACGAATGTCAGGTTTGACCGACAAAAAGTCAAATCTCGGCATATAACAACTCAGAACTGCCACTTAGCTTTTCCCGCATGACATAGGAGTGCGAGTGAGTTCTTTTGACAACTCATATCTGCCAATTGACTTTCCCTTCACTGCATGGGAATGAGAGTGAGCTTTTTAAGACAACTCAGATTTGCCACTTAGCTATCCCTTCATTGCATGGGAGTGCAAGTGAGCTTTTCTAAAACATACAAAGACATGCACAGAGACAGTTAAGAATCCCTTGATCAAGAAGAAGTCTTCTTTTCACACAAAAGCATTCATGCAAAGAAACACTTTTGCATGTTAATTCAAAGAGACCCCTTGGGTCTATAAAATGGTGAGTTTCCTCACCCAAAAGATATACAGAGAAGGAGCATTTTGAGCGACGAAGTGTTGCTAATTCACTTACTTGCGATTTGTGTTTTCAACATCCATAATCTCTTAATCGAAAGAGAGGTTATTGGGTGACTTTTGAAGGCACGAATCAAGAACCAACACCGATTTTTTTGACCACAATATTCTACCAATTTGCCGACAACACATCACATCAGGTTTCGGACCCATCCTAAGCGGATTGGTGTCGAAGCAAAGTTTCACCCGCGGGTGGTTTGCCTTCGGGCACCCCTCCCGCTTTATTTCTTTTGTAGTTTTTAGCTAGTTTCATGTTTATGCTTTTGTCAAGTTTTCATTTCATTTAGATTCATTTTAACCATCGTTAGATTTATCTTTTATTTTTCATACACAAGGGGTTTTCCGGTCGGGGGGGGGGGGGGGAGGGGGCGGGCGGGGGGGGCGGCCGCCCACCAGAGCCCCGAGGCCGAGGGGGGGGGTGGTCCCTGGGGAAAGGGGGAAAATTCCCCGGGCCCCGTGCCCCCCCCCTCTAGGACCCCCACCCACCGGATTTGCCTAGACATAGAAGCTATCGATTGGGATCGCGCTGACACACCACCATCTCCATCAGAGTATTGGCCTTGCGGTGGGATGTTTCATTTCACTCTAGGACAGACTTAGGATGTCTTCCATGCTGAAGAGGAACTTGACGTTCCTAATGACGATCTTAATTCAGCAAATGATATCCATCTAATCCCAATTCCACACCAGTTGGAAGACGGATCCCATATGTCAGTTGAAGCAACGATTGATGTAGACATCGGCACAGATCCAATGAATCCATGGATTCTCAAGCCAGGGGTAAGTCTTTCCCCCGAAGAGCGAGCCGATTATGTTGCCCTTCTTAAGGAAAAGAAGGAGGTTTTTGCATGGTCATACAAGGATATGCCGGGACTAGACCCACGGCTAGTCACGCACAATTTAACGCTTGATCCGACAATCAAGCCAATCAAGCAAAAACTACGCAAGATGCATCCAACAAGTGGCCTTAATGGTAAAATATGAGTTACAAAAGTTGTTGGATGCCCAGTTTGTCATCTGTGTGGATTATCCGCCATGGTTGTCTAACATGGTTCCTGTCAAGAAACCCGACGGGAGGATTCGCATATGCACTGATTTTCGAGATCTTAACAAAGCGAGTCCTAAGGATGATTTTCCTTTACCAAGCATCGACGCATTGGTAGATGCTACAGCGGGCCACGAAATGCTTTCCCTTATGGATGGTTTCTCAGGATACAATCAGATTCGTATCAATCCTGAGGACCAACTAAAAATGGCATTCACAACGCCTTGGGGGACATTTTGCTATAAGGTCATGCCTTTTGGCCTTAAAAATGCCGGAGCCACCTACCAACGTGCCATGACATACATCTTTCATGATTACATGCACAAAACTTTGGAAGATTACATGGATGATTTGTTGGCCAAATCTCTTTTGCGCCCAGATCACATCGGTGACTTGAGTAAGGTCCTTGATCGCCTCATTGAGCATAAAGTCAGATTAAACCCCAAGAAGTGCGTCTTTGGTGTCACCTCTGGTAAGCTCTTGGGTTTCATAGTCTCCAAACGAGGAATTGAGGTTGATCCAAACAAAGTCAAGGCAATCCTTGAAATGCATCCCCCAACCACCATCAAGCAGCTCAAGAGTCTGTAGGGAAAGGTTGCGTCGATCAAGCGCTTCATAGCGTAGTTATCTGACAAATGCCGACCCATGAATAAATTATTGCATAAAGGGGTCACATTTCATTGGGATGACGAGTGCCAGTCAGCCTTTGATGACATTAAATAGTACTTGGCTTCACCGCCAGTATTGGCACCACCCAGACCAGGAGTGCCATTCTATTTATACATCTCAGCCACTGAGGTGGCACTGGGCGCCATGCTGTCCCAAAAAAATGAACTTCACAGAGAATAGGCTACATACTATCTTAGCCGCACCCTGGTCAGTTATGAACTTAACTATGCATATGTTGAAAAACTCTGCTTGGTAGTGGTGTTTGCTACCAAAAAGCTACGCCACTACATGCTTAGTAATAAGACGTATGTTGTGTCTAAGGAGAATCCATTGCGATACATGATGAGTCGTACTTATCATAGTAGTCGCACGGCGAAATGGATCATGTTGTTGATGGAGTTTGACATAGAGTTCATTGGACAAAAATCTATAAAAGGTCAAGTCATCGCCGATCAACTAGCTGAGGCTCCTCTTGAAGATGATCAGCCTCTGACTTTTGAACTACCTGATGATGGGGTCTTCCATGTTTCAGAGTCGCCAGATTCTGATGAGCCTGAGTCACAGGCTGACATAACCCTATTCTTCGATGGTTCTAAATGTGAGCAAGGGGGTGGTGCAGGAATTGTATTCTTCACTCCACAAGGTGCTCCAATGCCCTTGTCATTTAAATTAGACTTCCCATGCACCAACAACAATGCAGAATACGAAGCCTTGCTCATAGGTCTTCAGACAGCAATCACCATGAACATTAAATGATTGAACATCTTTGGTGATTCGCTGTTAATTGTCAATCAAGTAAAGGGGATATACCAATGTAAATGTCTAGTTTTGTGGTCTTATAAAGTCCTTGTGGACAAATTCTTGGCACAACTTGAATGGTATGACATCGAGGCACTCCCTCGATCATCAAATCATTTTGCGGATACTATGGCCTCCTTGGGGTCACTCATCCCGCAAGACCCTTCTGGTGAAATGACAACCATTCAGGTTACAACATTATCGCAATCTGCGATGGAGCGTGCAAGCTCTGATCTGACGCCAAGAATCCACATGATCCAGATTGAACCATCTCCGGATAAGTTCTCTCGAATTCGAGATTGTTTGATTCAAGCCAACTGGGGGTCCTTGTTCTCCCCAACCCCTCTTACTAGCAACACCACGTTGTTTTTACAAGTTCTTTCCTGCTCAGCTTTTGTTCGGGATAAACTTCAAGAGGGATTGGTCGTTCATACTATCGAGGTTTCTGATCAGCAAGATTGGTACACACCCATTCGGGATTACCTCAAGCTAGGTAATCTCCCACTTGGATTGACACAAGCCACGAAAAGATCATTCAAATAGAAAGCGGCAAAGCATGTCTTGTTAGGAGACATTTTGTATCGTCAAAATTATGAAGGAATCCTCCTTCGTTGTTTGGACCAACAAGAGTCCGCTTGGGCGATCACCCAAGCTCACGATGGTACATGTGGTGGCCACTTCAGCGGTATGGCCATCGCAAAGCGCATTCTTCGCATGGGTTATTATTGGCCATATTTAGAGCGAGATTGTTGCGCATATGTGAAGAAGTGCGTGAAGTGTCAACACCATGCTAATTTGACACACGTACCTTCTCAGGCCTTGCAACCGATCCAATCGGTTTGGCCTTTTTCGTAGTGGGGCTTTGATCTAATTGGAAAGATCTCCCCTGCATCGTCTGGTCATCACACGTTTATTTTAATGGCCACAGAGTACTTTACCAAATGGGTGGAAGCAATTCTACTGACCACTACGACTGGAGCCCGCATTGCGGAGTTTATTTTGCATAACATCATATGTCATTTTGGTATTCCATCCAAAATAGTCTCGGATAATGGGACACCATTCAAGAATAAAGATGTGCGTGCTTTGACCACAAAGTACAAGATTCAGACAACTTTTCAACACCCTATTATCCGTAGGCAAATGGGCAAGCAGAGGCGTCAAACAAAATGCTAGTCGCCATTCTTAAAAAGATAGTTGCAGACAATCATAAAGACTGGCACATTCAGATCCCGCTTGCCCTATGGGCTTATCGCACCAGCATTCGAACGCCCACTAGGGCAACTCCATTTTCGTTGGTGTATGGCTCCGAGGCAGTCATGCCTTTTGAGTTGGAAATTCCTTCCCTACGCATTTCAATGCAAGAGTTCATCGATGATGACACTGCATGGCAGGCCCGGTTAGATCAACTGACGTTGCTCGATGAACGACGCGTTAATGCTCTCGAGCATTTGCGTATCTATCAAGAGCGACTTAAGAAAGCATACAACATGAAAGTCCACCTTAGGGAATTTTAGGTTGGTGACTTGGTCTTAAAAGAGAACCAGTAGAATTCTAATTTGCCGTCCCATCTACGGGACAAGTTTGCAGCAAACTGGTTAGGTCCTTACATCATTGATAGTAAAATAGGACCTGGAACATACCGGCTTGCCTCTCTTGAAGGAATCAAGGAAACAGAACCCTTGAACATCATTCATTTGAGGCCATTCCACAGCTAGAGAGCCATAGTCCAACAAAAAGCTCCAAGGATTACCACAATCGCTTGGTCAACCCAAAAGCTCCAAGGATTATCACAATCGCTTGGTCAACCCAAAAGCTCCAAGGATTTTCATAATCGCTTGGTCATCCCTAAATGCCCCAAAGGTATCTATAAACCCTTTGGTCAAACCAAAAGCTCCAAGCGTTACCATTACTGCTTGGTCAACATAAATATTCAAAAATCAACAAAAACAACACAAAAATCAAAAATTACAAAAACATTTGCATTTCAATTCCATGCATTCTCATAAAAATCAAAATCACAAAAACAATTGCATTCCAATTCCATGCATTCTCATAAAAATCAAAATACAAAAATATAGGTTGCATTAAGCATTGCATCCATACATTGCATACTTCGATAGGTCATACAAGTCAAAAGCACCATAGGCAGTCATTATTTGGCAATTCCATCATTTCCACATCAAATCCATTTTCATACACGCATACATCCAGCATATCACCCTTTTATTTTAGCATCGTCAGTTGTCGCCTAATGTATATAGGGTTTTCGTCATTCAGATGTCTTTAAATTTCTAGCCAAAACTGTACATAGTTAAACAGATTTTACACGGGAAAGTTTTACTTGGACCACGCCTTGTTACGTAGCATCCCAACACAAATTAACACACATATAAAAATTCCTAAGTTGTGTGAACGAAAGATGAAACCTGCACCGTAATCCCGGTTACCATAAGCGAAACGGCTATCTTGCTTATCCCCCTGTGCGAATGACCCTAGGAATGCTGAGAGTTGGCAAAAGGACAAGCATCCTCCCTACCCAATTCCCCATGAATCCCAAGTTCTCAAAAGTTGCAAAAACATCAAAAATTTGCAAAACATCAAAACACTAAAATTTGACATCCTACAGTGCACACATCAAAAGGCACAAACAATAGTGATTCTCGTCACTCCATATTCAAATCCCTTGCTCAAAAAAAAAAAAAAAAAAAAAATAAATAAAAATAAACAGTGATTTTATCACTACAAAAGAGCAAGTATCCCAATACAATTGAAGAAAAGAAGGGAGTCGAACTTGAATCCCTGGAACTCTCAGCATTTCGACGAGTCATGAGGCAAGCTTCAGTACCGATTTGGTTGATAGCCTATTGGTCATCGGCGGTAAACCTCCCGCATGACGATATATCTGTCACATTAACTTGTGTGCAGATCAATGTTTGCATGTGGATGAGCTAGCTTATGGTATCCTAGATAACATCGCAGATAAATCTGACTAAATACAATAAAGGAGTTAGTGGAGCTAATTAGGTGATCCTCAATACAGGTTCGGTTGAAAGCCCATCTGGCACTGGCGGTATCCTGATGAATAACACATAAATGAACTCAATTGCACACACAGGGATGTGAAATAACTTGGTTAAATTCAAGTCGGATTTATACCTTGTTCAAAAGTCTTACGAGATAAATGTACAGTCTTGGCTAGTTAGTTAAAAATATCTGCATCTCAGAAAAGCTTAACTACATTTTCAAATAACCGATACATTTCATTCCATACATCACCATCAAAAAAATAGACAAAATACAAAAACAAAGTTTCCACATGCACAAGCATTCCACAAAGTTATCCCATTACTATAGCAAGTCAATCCAATCTTGTACAGTCTATGGTGCATCGACAAATCATCAATAATTCATTTCATTCATTCCATATGCATACATCATACAAATTAGAATCATCGCATTCATAATTGCATATGCATACATCAATGTAAAAACATGCACATAAAAATAAATCATGAAAAATGATAAACACCAAAAAGAATCATCTGTATATATATCATAACAAAAATTGCCCGTAGGCTACAGTGCACTGGTCCTCAGACCTCCCTCCCATCATCCAAAATCCCAAAACCCCCAGCCTAGGGCGTCGGCCACCATGATCACGCAGGATCGGTGCGACGAGAGCTACCCCCTGCGGTATCCGTCCTCTGAGACCTCTCAAGGCGACTGCTCGCCCCTGCATCCCGACCACTCGCTCCTCCCTCCTC
Organism: Wollemia nobilis; assembly: GCA_028583015.1. Classification (NCBI taxonomy): domain Eukaryota; kingdom Viridiplantae; phylum Streptophyta; class Pinopsida; order Araucariales; family Araucariaceae; genus Wollemia; species Wollemia nobilis. Next base: position 10,166,021 of record JAQPPZ010016879.1, on the reverse strand, counting down.
TCGTCGCCTACGTCGAGATGATGTCGACTGCTTCGTCCCGCTATCTCTCGTCCTGTACGACGAGCCACTAGCCGGAGGCTCTGGTATTCGCCCACCCAGGCGGATGATCTCACCCTCCATCTCCGACCGATGCTGCCCCCACTCCGCCTCCCGTCGCCTCCACTCGGCCTCTCGCCTATGGTAGTACGTGATGGCATCATCGCGCTGTGCTAGCTGCACCCGTAGGAGATCCCTCTCCCGTGCAGCATCCGTATCCCCCACCTGCTGGTGAGACGCAGCCCCTACGCTCCCCCGCCCTACCAACTGTGTCCGTAGGAGATCCCTCTCCTGCGTCATCTCCGCGAGCTCTCCATCCCGCCTCTGCAATAACCCCGTCAGTCGCGCTACCTCAGCGCGCAACCCCGCCTCTGTCTCCTCCGACCTCGCCTGCTCTGGAGCATCCTGCATCTCTGGCTGCTCCTCCTCCCCAAAGTCATCTCCTACATCTGCCACCTCCACCATCTCCACATCCGCAGGAGCTCCCCAACCCTCTCCTGGTGCCTCTGCACCCTCTCTGCCTCCCGCTGCCTCCGCTCCTCCCAATGGTCCCTCACCTCGCCACTGTCGCAGCGTCCACCACTCCTGATACTCGACCGTCACTCCGACGTCATCTACGTCCGGAATGTCCAAAACTATATCAGACTCCTCCCCCAATGGCTCGAGGATCGACGCAGCTAAGGTCCTCTCATCACTCCGATGTCGATAGACCATGGGTTCCCCAGGCAACCCCTGGCGTACCCCAAACTATCGTGTCACTCGGAGGTAGTGGAAGTACTCCTGCTCTGTCCCATGCCGCCCAATCACCCATCTCCCCCTTCGGACCCGTCGAAGCCAATCATCCGCCTCTGGCCATGCGGGACAATCCCGATATGGCCTCCATACCACATCCTCGGGAGTCAGTCGTGCCAAGGCATCTCTGTAATGGTCTACGTCTCCCGCAAACCGCCGACTCTGCCCCCGCTCCTCCGATCGATACCATAGAGCACCATACCCAATGTCCCTGTCCACCATGTCAGCTCGGGTAGTCCAGGGTAGCCCTCGTGGTCGCTCTACGGCTATGTGCTGCCAGGCCCAGCACTGCAACAAGAAACTGCACCCAATCCCCTTCCGCCTCCGGCAGCGGACCTCATACAACTCATCATACAACTGAGCCAAAAGCGTCTGGCCCCACCTCATAATCATCGGCTCTGTCATCGGACACTCCACTAGCTGCCACACCACCTCCAATAGGTTCCATGGGAACCTCGCTCCTGACGAGTCTGGCAGGAGCATGTTGGAAATGAGGCTCATGAGTAGTGCATGCCTCACTCCCAACATTCCCCTCGCATACCAATATCGTACCAAAATCCCCCCAATATGGCAATCCAGCTCCGCCCTCTCCAACGAGGTCATCCCATCATCATCCTCTCCATATCCAAAATATCGCGTCAGTACAGCCGTCCTCTGGCCCCGTGGCGTCGTCCGGATGGGGACCCCGTCTATCGAAATCCGGAGAATCCGATACACGTCCTCTAAGGTGACAGTCATCTCCCCTGTCGAAAGATGGAAGGTGTTCGTCCGAACATCCCATAGGCCGATCAATGTTGTAAGGTACGCCCGATCCGCCACAACTGCATCCAACCGAGCCACATGCTTGAGCCCTAGGGCATCAAGCCAATCCCAGTCCTCAGCTGTCAATGCCTCGCGGGCATTAGAAAAAATAGTCGGTACTCGATGTCGACTCTTCACCACCTGCACATCACAGAAAACAACAAACATCAAAAACATGCATCAAATTACCATCACATGTACAAAAATGCATAACTGTACAGTAACATCTTTCATTCACATGTACATCCAAAAAAAAAAAAAATTCATCTTACATTTCATCAAAAACAACAAAAATTTGACATGGTTTACCTAAGTTTACCATTTCAACCAAAAAAAATTCATCTTTCATTTCATCAAAAAACGACAAAAATTTTGACATGGTTTACCTACGGTTTTACCTAAGTTTACCATTTCAAACAAAAAAAAAATCATCCATTTTTCATCTTTAATTTCATCAAAAAAGACAAAAATTTGACATGGTTTACCTACGGTTTTACCTAAGTTTACCATTTCAAACAAAAAAATTCATCCATTTTTCATTTTCTTAATTTCATCAAAAACGACAAAAATTTGACATGGTTTACCTACGGTTTTACCTAAGTTTACCATTTCAAACAAAAAAATTCATCCATTTTTCATTTTCTAATTTCATCAAAAAACGACAAAAATTTGACATGGTTTACCTACGGTTTTACCTAAGTTTACCATTTCAAACAAAAAAATTCATCCATTTTTCATTTTCTAATTTCATCAAAAAAGGACAAAAATTTGACATGGTTTACCTACGGTTTTACCTAAGTTTACCATTTCAAACAAAAAAATTCATCCATTTTTCATTTTCTAATTTCATCAAAAAATGACAAAAATTTGACATGGTTTACCTACGGTTTTACCTAAGTTTACCATTTCAAACAAAAAAATTCATCCATTTTTCATTTTCTAATTTCATCAAAAAACGACAAAAATTTGACATGGTTTACCTACGGTTTTACCTAAGTTTACCATTTCAAACAAAAAAATTCATCAATTTTTCATTTTTTAATTTCATCAAAAAAAAAAAAATCGACATGGTTTACCTACGGTTTTGACCTAAGTTTACCATTTCAAACAAAATTTTTTTTCCATTTTTCCATTTTTAATTCCATAAAAATAACACAAAAATTGGGCATGGTTTACTTATGGTTTCGACCTAAGTTTTACCATTCACATCAAAAACAAAACATTTTTAACCATGGTTACCCTAAGGTGTTACTCTAAGTTTCATTTTGGGTTTATCCTATGGTTTTCCATCTAAGTTTCCATCGGTTTGCATCCATGTTTCATTTGGTTTCATTCATTCACCTTTTAATTTAATTAATTAGGGTTTCATGTTTTAAACAAACGAAAAACAATAAAAACACATTTGCATTTTTCAAATTCAAAATCGAGGAGATAGTGCACTTACTGGTCTCGCCTCGGCTCCGCCGCTCGATGACCCGGTCTGTGCACTCATGGTGGCTGGAAAATTCGGCAGCGCTTCGCGTCAGAAAATCTACCTCCTCCTCCCCAGAGCTCCAAATCGCAATCGATGAACAGTGCAAATGAGCCAAAACCGTCATTTTTGCCTATTTATACTTTTTGTCAGTCGGTAATCGTCCCTGACCGGGACGAGCGCTCTTCGGCGCGCTCGTCCCACCCCAGGACGAGTACCACCGTGGCGCACTCGTCTCACCCCAGGACGAGTACCATCACGGCAATCGTCCCCCCACGGGACGAGTACAAAAAAAAAAAAAAACCAAATTAAAAATGACAAATGCCAACAAAACCACTAAAAATTGCCGGACAACAGTGCTCTTGCACTTAACCTCTTGGCATAAGAAAACTGATGTCGAGGTCTACCTTGTCGTTATCCTACTCCCTAAGAAGGCTACCATAGCCGGACCGCTCCACGGGAAGACGGATTTTCGCCAATGTTAACCCCAAATGGCATCCCAAAATGGGTTCACACCCACCAAAAATAGGTCAAAACAATCGGGAAACTGCTCGAGCATGCTTAGCGGTAAACCATCTAAAGGCACCCTTGCACAAGTCATCTTGGGTCAAGCGACTCGTCGCTTTTCTCATGTCGGTCATTCCCTCATCGATTCGTCGCTTGAGGGGGTAGTCACACTTAGTTGCCAATCAACACCAATATACCCAGTCTTGGAAATGACACGCATTCAAAGGATCATTGCAAAAGACAATCGCGCCCCTGCTTGGGGCAGCAAACAAGCAATTATCACCAACCGATCATATACTTGGCATTCGTGAATCATGAACTCAAGGTTCCCACAACAAAAGGTTGCGCCCTTTGCCTATTCATGACTGATCAATGTCTAAGTTCAAGTAATACCTCACCGAACCAGGTTAATACTTGATTTGAGTTCCTTAGCTCGTCGAAGCAAGGATTCAAGAATGCGTGCCCTTTCCATACTTGGGGCATCAAGAGTTGGTTAGGTTACTGAGAAACCCTAATCATTAGTGCTTTGGTTATATATTTTTGCTCAGCACTGCACCATGTGCAGCGCTTCCCAAAAAGGGGCATCTGTAGACACCAAAACAACACCAATCCGATTATGTGACAACAAGCACTGATCAAACTAACACACAGCCCCCAGGGCAGCCCTCAGAGGTTAAACAGTGGTTCTAACCACTCACACAACAGTTTTGCAAGTCAAAAATCAATTTGGCACCTTTTAGACACTTTATTGCTTATTCGTCCCACCCAGGGACGAGTGCGGGTTTTTACTCGTCCTACCCAGGGACGAGTGCGGATCGATACTCGTCTCACCCAGGGACGATTACCAGCGCTCGCTTTGGGGTGGGACGAATGTCAGGTTTGACCGGCAAAAAGTCAGATCTCGGCATATAACAACTCAGAACTGCCACTTAGCTTTTCCTGCATGACATAGGAGTGCGAGTGAGTTCTTTTGACAACTCATATCTGCCAATTGACTTTCCCTTCACTGCATGGGAATGAGAGTGAGCTTTTTAAGACAACTCAGATTTGCCACTTAGCTATCCCTTCATTGCATGGGAGTGCAAGTGAGCTTTTCTAAAACATACAAAGACATGCACAGAGACAGTTAAGAATCCCTTGATCAAGAAGAAGTCTTCTTTTCACACAAAAAGCATTCATGCAAAGAAACACTTTTGCATGTTAATTCAAAGAGACCCCTTGGGTCTATAAAATGGTGAGTTTCCTCACCCAAAGGATATACAGAGAAGGAGCATTTTGAGCGACGAAGTGCTGCTAATTCATTTACTTGCGATTTGTGTTTTCAACATCCATAATCTCTTAATCGAAAGAGAGGTTATTGGGTGACTTTTGAAGGCACGAATCAAGAACCAACACCGATTTTTTGACCACAATATTCTACCAATTTGCCGACAACACATCACATCAGGTTTCGGACCCATCCTAAGCGGATTGGTGTCGAAGCAAAGTTTCACCCGCGGGTGGTTTGCCTTCGGGCACCCCTCCCGCTTTATTTCTTTTATAGTATTTAGCTAGTTTCATGTTTATGCTTTTGTCAAGTTTTCATTTCATTTAGATTCATTTTAACCATCGTTAGATTCATCTTTTATTTTTCATACACAAGTGCTACTGATTCTTTGTTTGTTTCTTTGAACGCAGATTTGCAGCATTGGAGGAGCAACGAGGAATCTACCTTTACCAACGCAAGCGGCGACGACGTTTTGGTTCGCCCATCTTATATGTGGGCACGCGGAAGAAGGAATTCTGAAACAAGTTGTAAAAGAGCAACATTTAACGCTCCTATCCCCTAAAAAGGAAGGAGACGCATTGTAACACGAATTTGCAAAGCATATCAATAAAAGGGCCGATTTTTATATTGCTTTAATATCTTGTGTTCATGTTCTTCCTTTTTATGCAATTTTCAATAACATAGGGTTTAAGCGTTATTTTAGTTTCATTTACATTGCAATTTTAGTTTATCCTTTTTGTTTCTGAAATCTCGTGTTTTCACACGCTTCCCATTGTTCCTTGAAATTCAAAACTAGTTTTTTTGCTTGTTGTGTGACTATAGCTGTCAGGAGTGCTTTGACCATCTAACCATGATATGACGAGTTATCATGAAATTGTATCAGTTTCTTATTTTTAGATATCCCTATTTACCTCTATCATGGTTTTGAGACATGTCACAAAATCGCATGTGTTTTCCTTTTTCTTGCCCACAACTTTAGGATATGTGATGAAATCATGACATTTTAAAAGAAACATACATAAAGTTACATATAATACATAAAATACGGTAGGTGGGGAATCCTTTAATGAAAATATAGTTTCAAATGAAAACCATTGATAGGGATAGGTTGAATTATTCCCTGTTTGTCCTAAAGTTGGAATGCATTATGGTGCTTTTTATAATTATCTTAAATGGACCTTCCCAAAAGGAGTCAAACTTTTGATGATTTCCTAGTTTTGCTTTGTTCTCACTCCACCTTAATACCAAGTATCCAACCTTGAATTTTTTGAAGGTAGTCTTTCTACCAAACCATCCTTTGGTTTCCCCTAGGCAATTTTGGTATTGCATATAGGTTTTTTCCCTTTATTCTTCTAATTGCAAAAGTTGCATTAATCTATTTTCCACTAGGTCACTTTCCTTAGTTTGATTATGATCAAGCAATCTCAGGGCTGGTATTTCCATGTGTATGGGGAGGATAGCCTCTTTTCCATAAACTAGAGCATAAGGATATGTATTTATAGACTTCTTGACGGTGATCCTATAAGCCCATAGTGCTTGATTTATCATGGAATGCCAAATCCTCTTATTGTATTTCAAATTTCTTTTCAGGATCCTTAGTAAATTTTTATTGGTTGATTTTGAAAGGTTGTTTCCTTGTGGGTAATGGTTGGAAGAATTCTTTAGGTAGATTCTATACTTGCTATAAAAATCAATCATCTTCACTCCAATGAAGTATGAGCCATTATCATTTATCAATGCATCGGGTGTATTGAACCTTGTAATCAGAATTTCAATGAACTCAATCACCACCTCTTCATCATATTTCTTTGTGGGTATTGCTTCTAGCCATTTGGTGAAATAGTCTATCACTGTCAAAATATACTTGTATTCAACTGATAAATTTGGCTCTATTACCCCTATGAAGTCTAAAATCCATTGCTAAAAAAAATTATCTACTTGGATGGACTTGAGCAACAAGGAAGCATTTTTGTTTCTCCCTATGTACCTTTGACATTCTTCACATGTTCTTGTAATCTTGAAAGCATCAAAGAAGATGTTAGGCTAGTAAAAACCTATCCTAAGTATTTTTAATGTGGTAGTCCTTCCTAAATAGTGTCCTCCTGATAAGCCCCCATGGAATTCTTCTAGGATCTTGTGCTTTTGATCATCCTTGATGCAACTCAAAAGAACACCATCCATTTTTTTTTGTACAGACATTTATGTAATAGAGCATATTTTAGGGCCTACAGCTTGTACCTTATTATTTGTGAAGCATTCAGATTCATTGGGTATTTCCCTATTTGAAAGTAGTTTGTGAGTTCATCAATCCAATCTGAATATTCAAAGGATTGTCTGATTTCTTGGACTGGTTCTAGTGCTTGATAAGCTACATAGTCTATCCTAGCTTTTTTTTCCAATTATTGACATAATGCCCTACCCCTTACCAACTTATTTGGATGGATTTCTAAATCATATTCCTATATTTTTGATATCCATCTAGCTCTCTTTTCACCAACCTCTCATTGTATTATGAGTTTTTTAACATTAGGATGCACCACGTATATCAAGGTCTTACTTTGGGATAAAAATGTCTGAACTTCTTTAAGGACTTCATGATAACATACACTTTTTTCTCAATTAATTTATATATTTATTCATGTTCTTGCATAGTTTGGCTCAGGAAATCAATATGTCTTTCTTCCTTGTCTTCTTCCTTTTGGGTGAGAACTATAGTATAAATTTCTTATTCACCAACTACATACAAGATGAAATTCCTTGAGTAATCTGGATTGATGAGTACACGTGCTTGGGAAATTACTTCTTTAACCCTTTTGAATGCTTCTTTCCTAAATTCTATCCACCTAAAGTCTACATTTTTTTTAGCAATTCAGTAATAGGTTTTATTATTTGTGTGAAGTCTACAATGAATTTTTGCACAAAGTTGATTTGTTCGAAGAAATATTGCAAACCTTTCTTATTCAATGGTAAAGGGAGATTCAAGAAATTTTTTACTCTTTTTGGGTCAATCTCCAGCCCTTTCTTAGAAATAATATGTCCGAATAGAGTTCCTTCTTCAACAACAAATATTGATTTCTTTGGGTTCAATAAAATGCCAAAATCTCTACACCTTTTGAAAACCATTTGGAGATGGCCAACGTGATCTTCTTTTTTGTGAGAGAACACTGTCATGTCATCCAGGTAAATTACTATCATTTTATTTACATGTTCCCCAAATGCTAAGTCCATTGCTCTTTGTAAAGTAGCCCTTGTGTTAGACAAGCCAAAAGGCATTCACTGGTATGCAAACATTCTCCATTTGGTGGTGAATGTAGTCTTGTGTTGGTATTCATATTTGATCCAAACCTAATTGTAACTAAAAAAATTGTCTAGCAATGAGAACCTCTTTGCCCCTGCAATGGTATGTAATATCTGATCTATTTTAGGTAGGTGGTAATGGTATTTTAACAAATACTTGTTTAGATTCTTGAAATCTACACACAGTCTGATATCACCATTCTTCTTTCTAATCAGTACAAGGTTAGCAACCCATGTGGAGTGCTTGATGTAGTGACCCCGGGACGCACGCACTACTCTTTTACTCTACTTGCAATGTTATTAAAAACCCAAGATAAAATGGAAGACAATGAAAAAGCATATAACACGAAAATAACAAATATGGATCTCTTTATTCGTATTGAAACTCGGTTACATGTTCCCTCTTAGGGATACCCATTTCGATACAATAAGGTTACAAATAGGCAAAAAATGCCCCTTTCACGAAGAGGTGGTGTGCTCATAAAGGCTTCCTGGTTCTGCACACATAAATGTATGAGGTCTTACAGATGACTCCTTCTCCAGGTCTATTTCCTAGAGGGATCCCTCTTGCTCTTGTATGTTGCATATTTCATTCGATGAACCTATGGCCCTGTAAGCATTGAAACAAAAACACACACTTAGATGTCCAAGAATGCCTTCCCGGATGAGGTTGTTAGTACTGAATATAACAAATGAAAGAAAATGTAAATTAGGCTAATTCTATGAATGAAAATGAATGAAATGATGTTATGCTAATGATATGCTAAACAAAATAATAAATCTAATGTCTAAAACCCTAAGCTAAGCCTACGGGACACTATCCAAGATAGTGGTCGCTAAGGTAAACCTCATCCTCTTTGCTCCAAAGCTATGGACCAAAGCTTGTATCTGATGTTGAAATAATGGTTGCTATGCTCTTCAATCCGTCAGGGCTTCGCCGTACTCATGATCTCCAAGGGAACTCTCTGAGTCTCGAAAGCTCTTCTCAATGACCAAAAAGATCGATCCTCTAATAAAATATGTCCCCCTTTGGTGCTATTATGCTTGCACCTTTTATAGTGTGAAACCCTAGGTCTATGTCCAAGCCCTAGGAATGAATTTCTCATGTGTAGTGTGAGTTAGCATGAGAATATTTGTGTCTTTTCTATGTTTGGAAGCCAGTTATCTGAAATATAACTGCCAACTTGGGTCTCCTATGCGAATTGGTTGTTAGCATGAGAATATTTTGTCCTTTTTTTATGCTTGGAGGTTAGTTAACTAAATTTTAAATGCAAAATCAAGTCTCCTATGTGAACTGGTCATGAAAAGGAATGCAAAGTTACTCCCACTCACCTTTATTGCATGCAGACTACCACTTCCACCCGTGATTAGGTCTGTTTGTTGGCAAAATTGCTTCTAAGGTTTAGCCATTGTTGTCTACAGTGACTAAGATCTGGGTGATTTCATCTACAGTGGCTAAGTTCTAGCCACTCTAGGCTTGAGCGTCTAGGATCTGGCCACTCTTGGCTTGAGCGGCTAGGCTTGGATGGCTTGAAAAGGCCCCAAATGAGTGGTGAAAACCACTATTGATGCTTGGAAAGTCCAAGATTATGTCTTATGGTATTATGAATGTGTCTAGGTGAGCAACTCCCCTAAGCATGATGTGATTTAGGTGTCTACAGATGCCCCTTTTTGTGACACGTTGTGTGGAAAACACAACACTAAGCAAAAACATAGACTGATCTATTTGTAGGGTGTATGATGATCAATGGTTTGATCAATATCGGATGGCCCAATCATGTAAGATGGTGTGCATCCCTTGAATAATTGTGTCAATGTTCAGAGGACTTAGCTCAGTGAATTGGGTGTGTTAAATTGCACTCATTCCTCAAACTCAATCGGGTAGCTTCAGCTACTACAATAATTCTAACTGGTAGGAGAGCTACAATTGAAGATGTCATGTCTACTTACGTTCCCAGAAAACAAGGGACATTTGTGACTGTTGTATGGAATGATTCATAGGATGAACATGATTTTGTTATGATCAAGTGATATTTTGTTGATTTTGATTATGATTATGTTGAAGTTTTAAACTGCTTCCTTACACAATGAATTTGGTGAAGAAATGACAATGAATGAAGCGACAAGTCGCTTGACCAATATGACTATTCTAGTTCCTTTCTAGCATTTGTTGCTTTTAATGGGCAATCCCACATCCAAGTGTGATTCCAATTGTTTATGATAATCATCCATCCTTATCCCAAAGAGCGGTCCAGCTGTCAATAGCTTTCTTAGGGATTTAGGATGAGTGATTCTATTTATGTTTAGATTGTATCACCTTGGCTTAATGTTTTTTATGACATAGGGGAATTAGAATGATCCTTTCACACCCATGGAGCAGTTTGACCATCTTGGTCTTCTTTAGGGTTGAAGGGTGGCACATCATAATTCCAAAATAAGTTGTTTTTGCCCCAAGTGGCCTTATGGTTATCTACTCATATCATTGAAATACATGGAGTGCAAATCATTGCAATCACTGAGTGGATAGAGTAAGTAACTGGGTACAAGGCCTACCTAATATTGTGCTCTTATGTGATTTATTTTGTTATTTTGAATATTATGATGATCTTAAACCATCAAAGTGTGTATATTTTCTATTTTTGTGGGATCCCTCAAGGAGGAAGTCCCTTATTTTTATCTATGGATCTAGCCACTGTCAGTTCTAGTGGCCTATGAGTTCCTGCTTGTGGCCACTATCACCTTGAGTGGCCATGAAGTTTGGGCCACTGACATTAGTAGTGGCCAAGGCATAATTAAAGAAATATAAAATTTACATTTTCTAGGGTTTGACCTTTCATTTTCATTTTTGAAGATTCACTTTTCATAGCTCTCGTGTGATAGCGATGATTGTGACTTTGGAGTTTGTTAGTGTTGAGTACATGGTTGTGTAGGGTGAGACATCAACTGCTGGAGGAGCTGAAGCTTCTCAGGTATTTCTCTTTTATAAACCTTAACCCTCTTTTCTCTTGTCTGAGTAAAACTGAACCTCACTAAGTAATGGGTAAAATGAACCTCACTAAACCCGTTGGTAATGAATAAACTCTGTAGTTAGACTTAGATTACCTTTTGCTATGGTGGGTTAGTTCCACTTTTTGTTCTCATTGCTTTGCCTTGGTAGTTTCTAGCCTAGGATTCCCATATTTTTTTTTGTTCACATGTTGCTACCATGTTAACCATTTTTGAACTTAGCTTAGTTTTTGATGCCTGAGTGGGAATTTGCTTTAAAAAAAATTGTTTTTCCTTCCCTTTTGTATTTTTTATGTTATTTTACAATTTTTGATTTTTTTTTGCATTTTTATGGCCAAGGGTTCATGGGTTTTTCATGTCACCCCTTGGCCGCTATCGCTCAGAGCGGCTGGTTATGAGTCGTTGTTGCTCAGAGCAGCTAAGGTTTGAACCCCAACGGTCAAAAAATTTTACCGTTGGGTCTCGGTCGCTGCTGTCTCTAGTGGCCAGGTTCTGGCTGCTATAGGTGATAGGGGCTAAATCCTTAGCCATATTTTTACATTTTTATGATTTTCTTAAGACATATTTTAATTTTTATGTTCTTTTTGAAAGTTTTGAACCACTCCTGATCTGTGTTGCCCGACTATATGCATTTATCCTTTGTTTTTTTGGACTTAGGAGTGTTGATGTTGTTATGCTTTGTTTGATTTATGCCTTAGACACACTATAGTTTATGTTTTATTTTCCTTTGTTATTAGATCCTCTCTGCTCAGGCTCGAGAACCAAAGCTCTTGCTTGAGATAATTCCTAGCTTTGATGACACGGACTAGGCATGGTTCAAAGTCTATGGGTTACAATATGTCATTAGGCTACCTTACATCATGGTAGATCAGACTTACCTTACGGCCTTGGCCCATTTTTAGGACCCATAGACTAATACCTTCCACATCCCAACAGGTGATATGACCATTATGCTGGAGGATGTATATAGAATATTTCAGATTCCATTTGATGGGGTGGCCATTATTTCTTCAGCCACTAATGATCAGGTGGTCGTCTTCACTCAGGTGTTCGGGAGGCATTCTGAGGATGCTCTCAAGGACACCAAGTTCAAAGGAGTGTCTATCAGTCACTAGCATGGGGAGCGTGTCTTTATAGCAAGGTATGCCATATTGTTGATGGTTATCAGCAATGTTCTTATCATGGACTGCTTGAGTTTGAGGTTCCCATGGAATATTTTGGCAATGGTGTAAGATCTATTGGATAACAAGGAGCCTATCATATATTCATGGGTTAGATCACTATTGGCTCAATGCTATGATGAGTTGTACCACATCCATCGGTGAGGACGTGTTAGCATTACCTGTAGCTTTCTCCTACAGGTTTGGGGATGGGAGCATATTAGGGTAGATTGCCCTAAGGGGCTCTCGACCAAGATTACAATGATCAATGCTCAGACACAGTGCTATGCTTCTATATGGGATTGAGAGCATGAGGAGCACAAGAGCCACACTTTTACAAGGGAGCTATCCTATTATACTGATGCTTTTACTAGACTTTTTGCAAGATATGTCATATGGCAGCCTTACCATGGGTGTCCTACTTGGGATGATCCAGCTAGCTTTACTACCAAGACATGGTGTGAGTGATGGCTTGTTGACCATAAGATTTGATGCATTGTAATTATGCACATCATTAATTCTCAATGAATTTGTCAATCCAGGGTAGTGTACAAGGCTATTTATGAAAGAAGGAGTGAACAGGGCTATAACTTAGGTCATTTGGGAGCAACAGGTCTTATTGGTGAAACCGATTGTGTGGGGGATTTAGGACATTTTTATCTCTAAATTACATAAATTGAACTTTAATATAATTGCAGGAATGGAAACTAATTACTAACTGCATAAATGAAATCCTAGTTACAATTATAGAATGAAATCTAATTATGTTGTAGAAATAACTCCCTAGTTATAGTTGCAGAATTAGAAATCTAATTATGATTGCAGAAAGGAAGTCTATTTACTTTTGCAGTAATGGAAACCTAATTATAAAATAGAAATTAAGTTCTATCAATGCTCTGTAATAGAAGGTTGGCAATATTCTGTGCAGGGGTTGACATCAAAAAACAAAATGCAGTAAATTGCAGAAAATAGTAAATTTTGGAAATGACAATCTGCAGTAATTTGAAAGCTTGCTAAAAATGGAGATTACAACCAAACCTATAATTAATCACAAGATCATCCTAATCATGAAATAAACTAATATTGCAAATATTGTTAGCTATTTACAAGGAAATGAAATGACAAGTTTTACAACTTATTTTGCTGTAGCAAAATCAGAATAAAAACCTGCTGTTAGTCCTCCTCCTAGGTCTGGAAGTGGCCAACCTCCTTGTCCAGAAGAAGGTATGAGTCTTTATCTCTCTATAGATCTTACTCACACTCATTCACAACAACATAAATAAAAATAGTGCACTTTATTGATTCAAGAACATAATTACAATATTGCTGCTAAAAACCCTGTTATAGGACTATAACAGTCACTTTTCTACTATTTTCTTATTATTATACTTCTTGCTTATTTTCATCTATCTTAGCTCAACATGGATAGGAGCTATATATTTATAGATATCCTAAAATCTATTTACAAACTAAGAATATCTCATTCCTATCTTACAGATCTATTCCTATTATGTTGTAGCATTCCTGGGTTTATCCTAGAAGAGGATCAAAATTGATCATTTCCATGAATGGTGGATTTGGATGGCAAGGATGACAAAGTTAGACGTGATATATTTTCCTTTAACATTTTCAACCTTATTTCCCTTTTTCCATCGTCAAAAATCAGTCAACAAGTCAAAAAAATGCTTTATGTTCTCATTTTGAAGATAAGTGTCATTTCAAAGAGACTGTATTTCTCATTTCGAAGATGTCTGCTCAGTTCTAAGATATTTGGAATTAACAATTGTGTGCTCTTCAAGTGATTTCATATACATTTCTTAGGTGGGTTAGCTCTCAAGATCAAATTGCAATAGCCTTCATCTCTCTCCATGTGTGAATTCCATGCCTTGCCATTCATTGGCAGCTGGCTGGAATTTACATTGGAAAACTAGTTTCTGCTGCACAGTAACAGTTTGCTTGCACTATTTGCTAGATTTAGATAAATAAATGCTTGAAACACATCAAAACAAAACTAGTGAAGTGCTGCTATCAACCTAACCATACTTCTTCTTTAGCAAGTCATGACAAAGTAACATAAAACTACACAAAATATGTAAAAATCATAATATAGTATTTCTAATACATTGATCATGCAAACATTTAATACACAACATATTAAATCAACTTAACTAGCATATCAGATTAAAAACAAGAGTTTTTAAGCATTTTCAATGTTCAAAACATGCTATGATTGAGGCATTTCTAGGCCTCATCATTTCCCCCCAACTTATATTAATGCATGTCCTCATGCATTCTGTTGGGCTATAGAATCACATATATCCATGTTCAAATTCCATGATCCGTAGAACAATTTGGTGCCTATATAATATCCCCTATTCTCCTTAAGGTTTTTGAGCCATTCTTCAAACTGATCATCAGGTTGAGAATCTTCTTCAAAATAGAAGGGAACTGGAGAAATGATGGTTGGAGGCCTAAATCTGAGACCTATCTAGTGATGTTGCATGATTTCAATTAGCTGTATCACTCCTTCTACCCTTATTTTGGACCATTCTAGGTTAATGGGAGAGATAGGTTCCCTTTTTTGTAAAGAAATTGAAAGTTCTACCCATCTATTTCTGCAAAAAGATAATGTTGGAACAAAACTGTTATTACAAAAATTTTGGAATTTGGTCACACAGTCCTTCAAATTGCTCAAGTACATCCTTTTTACATCTTCCCTATTCATCATGGTGAAATGTTTCTGATGATAAGTGGATGATTTGGCTGAACTGCTCTAACTAACAATTTAGCTCTTAATTCAATTTCTTTATTTTGTCTCTTCTCTTGGTCCTAGTAAAACTGATTTTGTAAAGTGGACATGAATGCTCTCAGTTGAACATATCCTATTTAAATTTGAGGGTGAAACTCTACCTCTTCTGGAATAAAAATGTTGTGTAAAAATAATTCACATAAGAGGTTTTTCTGTTCTATAGGGCTGTCTAAATAAGCTTCTAAGAAATCTGTAGTTGTGTCCAATTTGTATGGGAGACCTGAGCTAATCCTCATGAACTGCCATCTGGGATATTTCTCCTTTAGAATGAGACTGTAAAATCTAGTCGACCGTCTGAATTAGACCAAAAACTTAGCAATCTAACATAAATCAGTCACTTTTTCATTCAATTCCTTGATTTCTGTTTCTTTTGCTTCTAACTGTTTACCTTCCAATTTAAAATTTTCAACTTTAGTGGCAAATTTTTCATATCTGATCATGCAACTAGTTATGTATGTATTATATTGCTCTAGGGATACAATATTGGGTGGTCTAACTACAGGTGGAAATATGGGTAACAAATATACCTGAACCTCTTTTTTTGCTACTTCCACTGGTTGGTCATCTGATAATAATTCTACTTGTATCCCTTTTTCTGCTATTTCCACTGGTTGGTCATCAAACAACAATTCTACTTGTACCCCTTTTTTTACTATTTCCACTGGTAGGTCATCAGACAACAATTCTACTTGTACCCCCTTATCCTCTACTTTTATTGAAGGTATAACAGTTTTAAATACAAAAATCTCATTTGGAGTACTTACTTGAACAATTTCATGTTGTTGTTTAAACTGCTCCTGTGCTGGTGTTTCCTACTGTGACTCATCTCCAATATTATTTTCTATGTTTTTTGTCAATTCTGGAGCATCTTCATAATGAGAAGGCAATGCTTCAGAATGGAAGGGCACTTCTTCAGAATGAAAGGGCGTTGCTTTAGAATGAGCACCTATGTCTTTAGTCAAAGTTTTTGATGCCTCAATCAAAGTAAAAGAGTCATCTGCCCTAGATAATCCCATAAGTAATTGAGCAAAATTATCCTCATCAATAGATACGATTGATTGTTCTTCGATCGTGATAACCTCTTCCTCAATTCTTCCACTTCCTGCTATAATTCTGCAATCTTCTTTTCCTGTATTTCAATGATATTTTCTTTTTCTTCAATCCATTTAGTTTGTGTTTTGATAACACTTTTTGTTGCTCTTAGCTATTCTATGATGTCCACCTCCTCTATTTTTGATTCATAATCTGATGTAGAAAAATCATCTATAGTTGGTTTCTCAACAACTATCTCATCTTTTGCTTCAGATGTTTGATCTTGTTCAGGAGGTTCCATGAAACTATCTATGATTGTGTATCACTCCAAATTTTTTGCATCCTTACCTTCAAAATATTGGATTTGTGCCCGGAAGGAGGATGGGAAAAGGATGTCACGGTACCTCGGACTGAGAGGACTTTGCGAAGGTCCCGCCTCTCAAGGGAGGTTTATTTTGATGATTTTTCGACGGATGGTGGGTTCACCAGGAAACATTTAAGGGCGGTTTCCACGCCTAGGTTTGGAATGTGTTTTAATGTGTTCATTTTTAACCTTAAGCATTCATATCCTAGGTTTGGCCAAATGAATCTAGATTAATCTATATGAAAATGCAAGTTCAATGAGTACAGAAAATAGATTTAAAGACATAAAACAAAGAATTGACAGAGTACAAATGCGGAATACCTGATTCGGATGTCTGGTGATGATTCTGATGTTTGAAGCAGTTAGGATCATTTGGAATTCTATAGAATCATCTGAGATCTGACAAAATCATTTGAGATCTGACGAATTCATCAAAAAAATTCGTCAGAGACCTGCAAGCAGAAAAATAGATACAAAACACAACGAATACTACTATACTAACAGAGGGAAACGACACCAAATGACTGTATGAATACTGAATAACATTTATTAACATAAATTCAAACAAATTACAATATTATAATGACAAATCATGATCTTAATATGCAATCTAAGCTAAATGGGTGAACTCCAAATGCAAAATAACATAAATGCTGAATTAACTATCTAATTTGCAGAATAAAACAGTAGAGAAAAGTTTGAAAAGTGCAAACTTCAGGCACTGATTGCCTCAATATGGATTGTAGTCGAGATCTCACATCAGTCGAAATCATCTCGAATTGGATAGGTTCGCCTTCGATCTGAACAGGTTCGTCGACGATGATGTGTGCTGGCTCCGACTGAAAAACAGTGATATACCTACAACAAAATTGGTATGGGACCAGTGCAAATAAAAAAAATTGGGATGATTCAGCATAGATGGAGTTAAATTGCAAATAATTTCAGCCAGGGGGGTGCTAAGGGAATAGTTTAGGATTAAATAGGCTTAGGGGAGTAGTTAGGAGGTTGGAGATCATCCCAATTTGGGAGATCTCCAACGGGGGAGGGTCTCTAACGACGCAGACATGCTTCTGCCCGGATTGGAGACCCGTTGGAACAGAAGCTAACTTTGCAAAATCAATTTTGCGACAAGATCATCTGGACGTCCTAGTCCAGATGAAATCGTCAAATCTGGGGCGATATCGTCTAATCGGCGACAATATCGTCAAACGGTCAAAATAACCTCTAAAAATGGCATGGAAAAGGGGGAAACGGATTACCCGATGGTTAACGGGCGGTTTGGGAGGTTAAATTTGAATTTTAAATTATTTACTAAGGTGAATGTAATTATTGTAATTTTACTGCGCCAATTTTAGGGTGCTACTGATTGCATCCACATCTTTTTTGGCTTGTTGAACTGTAGCAACTTCAAAACTATCTTGCCCAGTCTCTTCCTCAATCATTTTTTCAGGGAATTCTGAAAAATATTCAGGGGCTATTTGCACTTCTGTAACATCCGGACTACCTTTTCCACCTTCTTCTTCTATCACCTATTCTTCTATTTCTCTCAAGTGGAGTCTTGTAGACCTCCTAGTTCCTGATGCAAATTTTTTCTTCTTGCCCTGTTTTCTGGTGACAACAGGGGCTATGGGGACAGTTTTAGATTCTAGTGGGAGTGCTTCTATTTCCCTTGTTGTCTCTTCCCCTGTTTTTCTAGGCACTTCACTCCCCTATTTTGATAGATCAGCAACATATTCAGAAAAATGAACTTTCTTCTATTTTTCTTTTCGACTGCCGATTCCAGGCCCTCTCTTCTTTTGTTTCTTAGCTTGTGAGGTTGAAGGTTCTAGATAAAGGTGCTCTATTGCTTCTATTGGGTGTGTTTCCTCCTCTACAATAGCATCTATGACAACATCTATTTCTTCTTCCTCCTCATCCTCTCTTCCAAAAACTACATCATTCAGAGTAGAATAAAACCTATCAAAGCTTCTAGGGTTTCCTCTAAAATGATGCTGGTAGATTAATTTAATAATACCATGGTGGTGAGGGCTCCCTTTTCCTTCTTGATATCGTTTTGCCATATTTTTCAACTCCTGGTGCAGATATAGGGGAAGATTTACCCTAACTTCTGGTTGTTGCCTACCATGTCTTAGGTGGTTCAAAATTTTAAAATGATGCCCTGATAAAAGTACATATCGCCCTTCACAGGTTAAAAATTTTATTACCCATGTGGCCACTTCATTCCAGGGTTCTTGTAGGCTGGCCCTTTTTACCCCCTTGCATGTGTTGTTGTGTATTAAGTATTTTGGCTCCTTATCATTTTCTTCCAGAAATTGACTAACTACATTTTCCAGTGTATTTTTGCCAGTTCTAGAAATTTGAAGACCCTCTAATGGAAGCTTAGTAATTTGAATTAAAACTTTAGGGGTTACCTCAATTGTCATGTCGTTAATGTGTTCCCGGTTATTTTTGAATGTGTGAGCGAACATGCCGGCCAAATATTCAGAGGACCCATAAAATTTGTCCAAAAATGGCATAAGCCCTCCATCTTCAAAAATTTGCAGCACTTCTATATTTTCTCGAAGGTGGGTGGTATCTATCATTTCCATCTTTGTCTTTCATCCCATTTTACTATTTTGGTATGTTAAAAACTTCTCACCTCTGCTACTACTCTTCCGTTGGATCACTAGTTTCTGGTTCTTGTAGACTTGCAGGGTTTGTTTTTAGGTTTTCAATTGCTTTGTTTGTCTTCTTCGGAATGAACTGCAATATCGACATTGTACCTCGTAATCATTTTGCATTAACAATTATGTCTTTGAAAGGAAGGGTGGCACACATCTCTATTTCTACTCTAAACACCTATCCGTTAATGATTGCATAGATGTCCTTGCCATCAGATCCACCTTACTTGTTTTTAGCTCATCTATTTTGCCCGTAGATTTCTCACGTGCATGGTTATCAGCATCGAAAAATGGTGGCATGTTGTTGGTCACTTCCCCGTGATTCTGGTACTTCCTTAATGGGTGCAAGATAAGACAAATCACATCTCAATTGACACGTGTCATTTATCATATGTAGTCAAATAATTCTACTGATCGTATATTTTCCCCCTCCTTGGATGCCACATGGAAATATCATGTTGAATGCTCATTCCGAAGATTATGCTTCATTGCGAAAACAATTCCTCATTTCGAAGATAAAGTTTCATTTCAAAGACAAGTCCTCATTTCGAAGATCATGCTTCATTGCGAAGACAATTCCTCATTCCGAAGACAAAGCTTCATTCTAAAGACAATTCCTCATTTCGAAGACAAAGCTTCATTTCGAAGACAAAGTGCAACATTCATTCTGCTGTCATTCCGAAGACAATTTCATTCTAAAGACAAAGTGCAATAGTCATTCTGAAGACAATTTCATTTCGAAGACAAAGTGCAACAGTCATTCTGAAGACAATTTCATTCCGAAGACAAAACAATAGTTAATCTAAAGAAAACTTCAATCCGAAGACAATACAGCAGTCATTCTGAAGAAGATAGCAGGCACTATTTTTGGCATTCTCATTTCGAAGATTAGGAAAAAACCAATATTCTCCTTCTCAAAACATGTTTTAAGTATGCCAACTCTTATGGATACCTTTTATGCTAATGGTTAATTGTTATATACTACATACCAATCATTTACAATGAAGAAATGTAAGAAATATATACCTGATTAAAACAAGTTAATGCAAGTTTTGAAGAATGACTGCTTCTATTGATGTTCTGTTGAGATTTTCTACAATATTTCAAAACAAGTGCAGTTGGTGAATTTGTACAATGATGATTCAAAAATTTTCAAGGTTATGCATGCCAGAAAACTGGTTTTCATGCATACCAACTCAGTAGTGCCTTAGGAAAGGTTTTCACTGCTGAGCTATTCATTTTTCTCTCTTTTTTTCTTGTTTTCTCTTTTTTTTTTACCTCTCCTTTTCTCTCTATTTTTTTTTTATTCTGATTATGCCCATGAAGGAATTCATGATTTCCCTGAAATCATGCCCATGAAGGAATTCACAATCAAAATTTATTCATCTTTTTGTTTTCTATTTTTTCTGATTTTTTTATTTTTTTGCTTTTCTTGAAATCCATGATCATGCTGATTTTATTGAAGTGGAAGAGGGAATCTCTTCCACCTGTTGTGCATCCAAACTGTCAAGCTGCTACAAGAATTCCTCTTTAGTCAGAGGTGTATGGTACACCCTGAGGTGATGTCCATTCACTACCAACTTTCTCCGTGACCCATCAATAGGAGATAGACGAGCTGCTCCATTGTCAAATACCTCTTCAATCTAGTAAGGTCCAAGCCATCTAGTTCTCAGCTTTCCAGGGAAGTCCTCATAGCGAGAATCAAACAACAAAGCCCAATCTCCTTGCTAAAATTTCCTCTGCTGAATGTGACTGTCATGCCATAGCTTCCTCTGCTCCTGAATTACTTTAGTTTGGTGCAGAGCATCCAACCGAAGTTCATCCAATGCATTCAGTTGTAGAATCTTGTCTGTCTATGCCTGTGACAATTCAATCCCAATTTCCAATGTTGTGCACAATGTTAGTAGCTCAAATTCAATAGGTAGGAGGGGCTTTTTACCAAAAACTAGTTCATAAGGTGTGAATCCAGTAGTGGATTTCCAAGTAGTATTGTAAGCCCAAACTACTTTAGGTAATTTATCTAGCCAGTTTCTCCTATGAAAAGCTACTATTTTTGTCAAGATTCATTCCAGTTCCCTGTTTGTTACCTCAACCTGGCCCATTTGCTTGTGGGTGGTAAGGTGATGATTTCCTATGTTTGATTTCATATAATTCTGTAAAAGCCTCAATGACTTTAGATGCAAATTGGGGTCCTTGGTCTGTGGTGATAGACCGTGGAGCTCCAAATCTCTAAAAAATCTGAGTATACAAGAAATCGGCGACCTTCTCTTCATGAGCATGTTTGAAAGCACGCACCTCTACCCACTTTGTCAGGTAATCAGTGCATACTAGAATATGCACCTTTCCTTGAGAAGGTGGATCAATAGGTCCTACAAAATCAAGCCCCCACCTCTCAAATGGCTCTAAAACCAATTGAGGTTGTAGTGGCATTTCATTTGTATGAGTGGGTTTCCCCATTCTTTGGCATGCATCACAATGCCTGATGTACTTTTTCACATCCTTGTGAAGAGATGGCCAATAATATCTTGTCCCTAAAATTTTTCTAATTGTGCTTTTTACATAATAGTGTCCACCTGAGGGTTCATCATGACAAGCCCTAAGGATATCATATACCTCATCCTTTCGGATGCACCTGCGTAACACATGGTCAGGACTGCACTTAAAAAGTATACCCTTAATCCACTCAAAGGAAGAACTCTGTTTGATCAATTGTTTTTTCTGTTTTGAAGTGAAATGTGGAGGAACTTTCCCTGTGACCAAATAATTGGCTATATCTGCAAACCAAGGTGATTGGACAGATATAGCAAATAATTTTTCATCAGGAAAAGTGTCCTCAACTAATTCCCCTTCCTCTGTGTTCTGCAACCTTGGACAAGAAATCTGCTACAACATTAGCTTTTCCTGGTTTGTTGATTATTGTGATATCAAATTCTTGCAACAATAATAACCAATGAATAATTCTTGCACTTACCATAGGCTTATTCATCAAATACTTAATGGTTGTGTGATCTATGTGAATGAATATTTGATAACCTGTGATGTAATGCCTGAATTTGTTGATGGCATAAATTACTGCCAAGAATTCCTTCTCAGTTGTGGTATAATTTTTCTCAACTCCTATCAAATTCTTGCTAATGTAGTAGATGGCATAGTGTTCACCATTGTCAATTTGTCCTAATGTTGCTCCAATTGCAGTATTGGAAGCATCAGCCTATATGTGAAATGGTAATGTCCAATTAGGTCCTCTTAACACAGGTGGAGTTACTAATTTCTCTTTCAGAGCTTCAAATGATTCCTGACACCTTGCGGTCCAGGAGAATTCAGAATCTTTAGTCAATAGGGAAAACATGGGATTGGCTATTGTGCTAAAGCTAGGAATAAACCTGCGGTAAAAACCAATGTGTCCTAGGAAGCTTCTGACATCAGTCTGAGTTTTAGGAGGAAGAAGATTCTTGATAATTTCCACCTTCTTTGGATCAACCTTGGATCCCTTGAAGAGAGATGTGATGACCAAGAACTATTCCTTCCTCCATCATCATAAAACATTTGTCTGGATTCAAGGATAACTGGTATGTTTCACAGCGAGTTAAAACTCTGTCAAGGTTTTCTAATGTAAAGTCAAAATTCTGTCCACATACTGTGAAATCATCCATGTATATCTCAACACTGTTGGTAGTCAGATCAGAAAAAATTGCTAAGACCGCTCGTTGAAATGTTGTTGGGGCATTACACAAACCAAAAGGTAAAACCCTATAGGCAAATGTTCCCCATGGAAGGGTAAAGGTTGTTTTCTCTTGATCTTCGAGTGCAACCTGAATTTGATTATACCCACTAAATCCATCAAGAAAACAAAAGTATTTCTTTCCAGCAAGGGTATCTAACACCTGATCTATGAAAGGTAATGGAAAATGGTCTTTGTATGTCACTTTTTTCAGCTCTCTATAGTCTACACATACTCTCATTTTTCCATTTTTCTTAGGAACTATAACCAATGGAGAGACCCACTGGCTATCAAAAATTGGGTAAATGAATCCTACCTCCAGAAGTTTTTCAATTTCTTCCTTTACAATATCCCTCAAGGCAGGATTCAGTCTTCTCTGGGGTTGTCTTACTGGCTTGACTTCTTCAGTATAAATCCTGTGGGTGCATATATCAGGGTGAATCCCTGACATATCTTTGTAGTCCCAAGCAAAAGCATGAACATGCTTCTGCAAAATAGTTATCAATTTTTCTTCCTCTTCCCTAGTAAGCCAGTTGTTAATGTTCAAAAATTTGCTTGGCTGGACTTCTATTTGTTTTGTATTTGGAAGGACTGAATTCACTTCTTCATACTTGGTGATTAGGGAGTTAAGAGGGCAATGATGAGATGGGAGGAAATAAGAAGTTTCTGTTTCATTGATTTCTAATGGAAGCATATCCTGTATGGAACAGTGAGAAGGGAAAATCAGGTGATGGTGCCACCCATGTGGTAGTGAAACAGATGTTTCCTATGATAGTACAGATGGCTCACCTTCAAAATTTTGGTTCTCCTCATTCCCTAACAATTGATGGATATTTACTGCTTCCTCTTCTAACCCTTGTTCATGCAGAACATTCATTAGGATAGTTTCATTCTCTAAAGTTTCTGTGTCATGGAGGTCTTCTGTGTGTTCCCTTACTACCAAGGTGGCTAGTGTGGAAATAACCTCTTCTGGTTCTTCATCTGAGTCAGGAAACCATAACTGACCTAAAAAATTGTTGGAGGGTCTTGCAGGAGGATACAGAGAGATCTGTTTTAGATCAATACCATTTGAAATGGTCATTTTTCTAGATCTGCAGTCTATGAAGGCTATTGTAGTTGCAAGCCAAGGTCTTCCCAGAATGATGGGATATCCATGTGCTAAATTTCTTGGCTGTAAAACCAAAAAATCTATAGGGAATTCCCAAGAAGAGACTTCTATAGGGACATCTTCAATGATACCTTCAGGTTTTGCAACTGACCTATCAACCATTTCTAAAATTGTAAATGTGGGACTGAGATGTTTGAGCTGTAATTGTTCCATTATATCCTTGGTCATGACATTTATTGTAGCTCCTAGATCTACTAAGACATTTGATATTGGTACTGAGCCTATGGTAACTATGATAACTGGACTCCCTGGGTCACTATACTTTGGAGGTACTAGTTTTTCGGACAAGAGATCAGCTATCTTTCCTTCAACCTAAACAGTCTTGGGAAATGCTTTCTTTTTTCTTCCTGCTCTTCTAATGCACAAATCTCGGATAGTACTTTTAATCACTGGTATATCCTTAATGGCTTGCAATAAGGGCAATGATATAGTTAACTTTCTAAGTTCCTTGACCAGGTCTGACTCAGAATTTTCTGTTGTGGTATTGAATCTTTCAGGATATGGAATTATCCTTGATGAAGGTAATTGTTCTGCCTGTGGTTCTATTTTTTCTTCTTCTTTCTCTATTGTTGGTTTAACTCTAACTGGTTCCAAAGGTTCTTGCTTTTCATTTTCCTTGATTTTAGTTGAAACAGGTTCAGGTACAACTTTTCCTGAATGAAGTTGGATGTTACTACAATCAAGAACATTTATTTCAGCATTTTCTTCAACTTCAACCACATAGACAGGGGATGCCTGTCTCATGTTGTTTGGATTAGTGACTGGTTGAGCTGGAAGTTGAGGTTGTTTCACCTGTTGTGTTTGCTATGGTTGGTTCTATTTTTCTTGAAAATTTTGATTAGGTGCAAGCAACAAATGTTGAGTTTGACCTTGATTTCTTTGTTGCCTTGGATAGGACTGGTATTGCTGACTCCACTGTGGTTGATTTTGCATCCAATGTGGATTAGTCTGATTCTGATTCTAGGGTGGGTTGTTTTGATTCCATGATGGGTTATTCTGATTCTGATTCTAGGCTGGATTACTCCAACTTGTTTGTGGCCATTCTTGGGAATTTGTCCATTGAGAATAATTCCAAGGATGTTGGGGTGGTTCTGATTGTCCCCAAGGCATAGTCCAAGGATTATGCCCCCAATTTGTAGGAAAATGAGGGGGATTTTGGTACTGAGAGAAATTTCCCCCTATTTTGGTCCAACATAGTTGAGTTCCTTAGTCTGACTCTCTAACACAGTTTTGAGTTGTGGTAGCAGGTGGCATTTATCAGTCAAATGCTTCTTCGAACAGATACTACAAATGGTTGAGATAGACGTTTTATTCAAAGGACACTCCTACAAAGCATGTTTATTTCTACATCTTGGGAAATAAATTGCCAAAGGTTCTGTGGTTTTTGCTTTTGCAGATATTTCTCCCAAAGTTGTGTTCAATTGCACCAGAATATCAGTTTTAAAATTTGCAAGTTCCTCTATTAGGTCCTTCACATCAGTGCCATTTGTACTCTTTTTTCTTCTTCCCTGCTTAGTGTGAGAGTAATTCCTATAGAGATCCACAATTTCCTCATTACTGAGAGTATTTACATCCCCTTTTCCCATCAAATCCAATACTTCTCTGGATTCATCTTGTAATCCTCTCAAAAATATGGTTTTGCATAACTCAGGTTCTACAAGTCCACATCTCCTTTGAACAAAGGAGAACCTATCAAGATAGTCTTCTAATGTTTCATCATCTTCTTGCTTAATCTTGAATAACTCATCTTTCCTGTTCCTTACATGACAATACTCCTGATATTTGTCTAAAAACATAGTTTCCATTTGATCCCAGGTTCGGATGGAATTTGGCTCTAAGCTCATGAACCAGCGTAATGTTGAGTCCTTGAGTGTTGAGGGAAAAACCTTAAGTTTCTGATTGTCATTTACATAGTCATAGGTTTGACACACTACTTTGAATTCAAACAAAAACTGATTGGGATCTTCAGATACAACACCTCGAAAGGTTGGAAGTACTGAAGGTGAAATGGTTTTCATGGGGGAGTTTTGTGTTGGATTCAAATGGATAGGATATTCAAATGTTCTGGAAGGTTGGGGCATATCCTGATCATTTCCTTCATTATGGACATAGCCATGTTGGCCATCCCCATCTAGATTACCTCTCTCTGCCATAGTTTCTTGTTCCTTGGGAATAGTTAAACCTATCCAAATTTCACTCTTAAGAGGTCCAGAATCCTCTGTTGATGATGAGTCTGATGATTTTTCTTTCTCAGGATGTTCTAATGATGATGAAGCTGGTGATTTTTGTTTCAATTTTTTTGGTAGTTCAAACATAGGTGATTCACCCCTTAGGCATGAAGATCTTCTTAATGGAACAAGCCAAGGATCCTTTTGAGTAATTCTACCTTTTTCATCCCTAGGCTTACTCATTCATGTTTACTCTTGAATGACATAAATTATAGGTCAATAGTTGTTACTTTAACTAGCTGTTATATTCAGATTTTATCCTAAATTTTCATAGCTCAGTCTAATTAACAGCTATTGGACTATTGTCACCTTCTAGCAACACTATTCCCCAACAATGGTGCCAAAATGATGCATTGTCATTATGCACATCATTAATTCTCAATGAATTTGTCAATCCAGGGTAGTGTACAAGGCTATTTGCGGAAGGAGTGAACAGGGCTATAACTTAGGTCATTTGGGAGCAACAGGTCTTATTGGTGAAACCGATTGTGTGGGGGATTTAGGACATTTTTATCTCTAAATTGCATAAATTGAACTTTAATCTAATTGCAGGAATGGAAACTAATTACTAACTATAGAAATGAAATCCTAGTTACAATTACAGAATGAAATCTAATTATGTTGCAGAAATAACTCCCTAGTTACAGTTGTAGAATTAGAAATCTAATTATGATTGTAGAAAGGAAGTCTATTTACTTTTGCAGTAATGGAAACCTGATTATAACATGGAAATTAAGTCCTGTCAATGCTCTGTAATAGAAGGTTGTCAATCTTCTATGCAGGGGTTGACAACAAAACACAAAATGCAATAAATTGCAGAAAATAGTAAATTCTAGAAATGACAATCTGCAGTAATTTGAAAGCTTGCTGAAAAATGGATATTACAACCAAACCTATCATTAATCACAAGATCATCCTAATCATGAAATAAACTAAGATTGCAAATATTGTTAGCTATTTACAAGGAAATGAAATGACAAGTTTTACAACTTATTCTACTACAGCAAAATCAGAATAAAAACCTGTTGTTAGTCCTCCTCCTAGGTATGGAAGTGGCCAACCTCCTTGTCCAGAAGAAGGTATGAGTCTTTCTCTCTCTCTAGATCTTACTCACACTCATTCACAACAACATGAATAGAAAAATTAGTGCACTTTATTGATTCAAGAACATAATTACAATATTGCTGCTAAAAACCCTATTACAGGACTGTAACAATCACTTTTCTGCTATTTTCTTATTATTATACTTCTTGCTTATTTTCCCCTACCTTAGCTCAACCTGGATGGGAGCTATCTATTTATAGATATCCTAAAATCTATTTACAAACTGAGAATATCTCATTCCTATCTTACAAATCTATTCCTATTATGCTGCAGCATTTCCTGGGTTTATCCTAGAAGAGGATCAAAATTGATCTTTTCCATGAATGGTGGCTTTGGATGGCAAGGATGGCAAAGTCAGATGGGAGATATTTTCCTTTAACCTTTTCAACCTTCTTTCCCTTTTTCCATCATCAAAAATCAGTCAACAAGTCAAAAAGTGCTTTCTGTTCTCATTTCGAAGATAAGTGGCTCATTTCGAAGAGACTGTATTTCTCATTTCGAAGATGTCCACTCATTTCGAAGAGACTGTATTTCTCATTCCGAAGATGTCTGCTCATTCCAAAGATCTTTGAAATGAACAACTATGTGCTCTTCAAGTGATTTCATCTACATTTCTCAGGTGGGTTAGCTCTCAGGATCAGATTGCAATAGCCTTCATCTCTCTCCATGTGTGAATTCCATGCCTTGCCATTCATTGGCAGTTGGCTGGAATTTACATTGGAAAACCAGTTTCTGTTGCATAGTAATAGTTTGCTTGCACTATTTGCTAGATTTAGATAAATAAATGCTTGAAACACATCAAAACAAAACTAGTGAAGTGCTGCTATCAACCTAAGCATACTTCTCATTTAGCAAGTCATGACAAAGTAACATAAAACTATGCAAAAACTATAAAAATTAGAATATAGTATTTCTAACACATTGATCATGCAAACAGTTAATACACAACATATTAAATCAACTTAACTAGCATATCAGATTAAACACAAGAGTTTTTAGGCAGTTTCAATGTTCAAAACATGCTATGATTGAGGCATTTCTAGGCCTCATCAAGATTACCATCCAAGAGTATTTCTTCTACTCTCGGGTTCTTCATCAGTACGGGTTGTAGCAGGATGTGCCCTTGGTACCGTTCTTGTATAGGCACCTCATAGCAGAGAAGGACCTACCTCCATGATAGATTATAGAGCTTTCAGATGAGGAGGATGCCCCAGCTGTTGACCCTAGAGTGGTTGGGGGAGTTACAGAGGCCTACACTCAGTGGTGGGGTGATCGGATGTGGCATGGTGTCGGTAGCCTAGGGCATGAGGATGATGGTGGGGGTGATGGTACAGATCCGATAGGATGCAGAGTCCAAGCCAGGATCGAGGTATGGGGCCAGCTAGCAGAGCAAGGTGGTAGTGGAGGATCTTGATGTTCCTGAGGAGGAGGAGGAGTTAGAGCCCAAGGAGAGAGACTCTCCTCTGAGAGCACAGCTGCATGAGGTCGAGGCTGAGCTTCAGGCCACTAAGATCCAGGTACAATGGTGAGATGCTACCATTGAGTAGCTCACAGCACATATACAGGCTCTACAGGCTACTATTGGGGGTGGCGATGCTAGGATGCAGTTTGTTGTTCCTCCTTCTACACCACAGGAGGTTCCAGTGGTAGGTTCAGGAGTAGATGTGGGACATCTTCAGTATTTGTTGGATGAGCATGAGGAGCAGATCCGGGGACTTGTGGATCATGTCACCCTTCTTCAGATGCAGCTCAGGAGGCATGGGATTGTCCCTAAGGATCCACCCAGTGCGGGTGGTTCGCAGGTCAGTGGGCGCTCCACCTCGAGGTAGTCTTCCACCCATCCTAGCCAGAGGACCCGGACTCGGATAGAGAGACCGACAGGTTCACATCATTCGACTCGCGACACCACCACAGGGGGAGGTGGCACTAGAGGAGGTGATGTAGGGGGCTCAGGCCTGGTATTTGATTGATGCTTTACTTGGTCCTTGATCCATTTTTGAGGTCGACTGACCTATATGATTGTAGCCCATGGGCATTTTTGTACATCCATTGGACTTGACACACATACTTTTATGATATCTTTGCATTATGACTTATTATGTGTATCGTTTATTGCTCATGTTTTTGTTGTTATTTTGTTTTATGATATGATGCGATGATGGTATTATGATGATTTGATGGATATGTTAGATGATAGATGATATTGAAGATGCTTAGATGGATGTGTAGATGCTTATATGATTTGATGATATGATGCGATGTATTTTGATGATGAATGATGAATTCATGATTGTATGCAAATGGATATTGCCTATGTGTTTTATGATGTGCTTTATGATGTGATGATGAACGATTAATGAATTGTGTTTGTGGATGCGATGTTATTGCTAAATGCATGTTTTAACTTTGCTTTAATTGTATGCATCTAACTTATGTGATGGAATGGTATAAATGAACCTGTATGCTCTAATCACTTAAAACATACGGAATGCATATGACATTGACAATCTTAATGGGTGATACCACAGAAAGTAAAAAAATAATCATGAATTTAAATAATCACTCTTATCATAAGAATTGATTAAGTATTCATATATGAGATGTAATGGTGTGTAATGTATTTTCTTAATAAGTTTCTGTAAATTAAAAGATATAAAGTAGTCAGTGGTCGTCTATATACTATTTCTAATATATATGCGGTATTTGTCCTACTATGTTGATACCCCCTAATTTATAGAATCTTATAAAGAAAGTGATGGTGTGAATGATGTTATGATTTGTTGCTATGTAAGAATTTTTGGGGCTTTTCGGAGATTCAAACACTCTAGTTACCCTATCAATAGCTGTCTACTTACCACTTAGACTTTTGAAAAGTAAGGCTTTTACCATGGACCTAGTTTTTCATGATCTCTGTGTGTGCAAGTGATTGTATATTTTGAGGTAGAACTCAAGCATTTCCTCCGATGTCAGGCGGGATTCTTTCAACCCATTGCTAAGATCAGGGATCCTCAAGTGTTCATCTCATCCTTATGTTGGACTTAGTTGGACTATACCACTAGGCAATATTGGGTTACCTAAGCTAGCTCATCCACATTCAAACATTGGTCTACACAAATGCATGAAGCAATTGTAATAGACATATCATCATGCATAAGGATTTCTCCTTCCAATTTTGTACAATGTTGAGAATTCCAGGGATTCAAGCTTTATTCCCTTTTTTTTGGCTTTGGATATTTGCTCATATGTAGTGATGAAAATCACTGTTTATTTTGATTGATTTTTTTCTTTGAGCTAGGATTTTTGTAGTGATGATAATCACTGTTTATTTTTCTCATATGTAGTGATGAAAATCACTGTTTATTTTTTATTGATTTTTTTGAGCTATGTTTCTTTGAATTTATGATTTGTGTATCGGATTATTGCTTTGAAATCTTGACTGTATGCTTGGCCTTTTGAATATGTACTTTGCTTTGGGATTTTGCTTATTTTTATTTAAGAAAGGGATTTGGATAGGGTAAAGCTTGTCCTTTTGCCAATTCTCAGCACCTTTAAACCGGTTGCATAGGGGGATAAGCAAGGAAGATCCTTTTCGCTTAAGGTAACCTAGACCACTTTGCAACTTTCATATTTTCCTTGTACCAACTAGGATTTTAGTGTTTCAATTAGTGATGGGATCTTGAATATCCAAGGCATTATCATAGCTAGAACTTACCTTCTACTAATCATAGTTGTTTTCCTCAAAAGTTGATAATATCACTAGGTGTGGTTGATTAACCAAAAAACCTTAGTATATTATGTATAGAAACAAATAATGGTTGTGTTGAAAAACATAATTACACACATGTGTTAATGGAGGTATGGATTTGAATGATTTGTATGACAAACTATGGTATCACTTTTAAGGCTCTCATGACATATGCAATTGTAGTGGATATGAAAATGTAATGCAATGATGTGGATGCAAGATGTGAGATGCAATTGTTTTTGTATTTTTGAAAATGGTGTTGCCCATGTGGATTTTAGTATAATAGTCATGTATGCCCATAGTGCAAGATGTAACTTGAATGTGCCAATCCTTGTGATTTTCTTGCATTATCTTCCTCAAAATGGAGACTATTGTTTTGTTTGAGGCTTCCATTTGCCTGTTTGCTTGCGGATAATAAGGCATTGAAAAATTATGTTGAATATGGTATTTGTTCATTAAAGCATGCATATTTTTGTTCTTGAAATATGGCCCATTATCCGATATTATCTTAGAAGGGACCCCAAAATGACTTATGATATTGTGGAGTATAAACTCTGCAATCCTTGGTCTAGTTGTTGATGTTAAGGGGATCACTTCTACCCATTTAGTGAAGTATTATGTGGCTGTTATGATGAATGTGTGTCAGCCTAAGGATGGGGGTGAGATCTTCCCAATCAAGTCTAGTCCCCATTATGAGAATGGCCATGCTGCATGGATGGGTTGCAAGGCTTGCGATGGCAAGTGCGTTAGATTTGCATGATGTTGGCACTTACTGCATTTCTTGACATACTCATAGTAGTCCTTTTCCATTGTGGGCCAATAGTAACCCATTCTCAAGATGCGCTTAATGATGGCCATGCCATTGAAATGCCCTCCACATGTGCCATCGTGAGCTTGCAAAATTGCCCAGGATGCTTCTTGGGGCTCAAGACAATGGAGTAATACTCCATCATATCCTTGTCTGTAGAGGATTTCTCCTAGAAAGATGTATCTTGTTGCTCTCTATTTGAATGTTCACCTT
The DNA here is from genome assembly GCA_028583015.1 of Wollemia nobilis. Classification (NCBI taxonomy): domain Eukaryota; kingdom Viridiplantae; phylum Streptophyta; class Pinopsida; order Araucariales; family Araucariaceae; genus Wollemia; species Wollemia nobilis. The sequence continues at coordinate 10,133,832 of JAQPPZ010016879.1, read as the reverse complement.
TCAGTATGCGACAAACCTTGAGGTACTATTCCAAGCTTCAGGAAGTCCCGTAGTTGGGAAAGCCAATCCTGATAAGCCATGACTTCTATAGAAAAGATAACTTGCTCTTCTTGTATTTCTGAGCTAGTGAACATGGATTGAGGAACAACTCTATGGTGTATGGTTGCACCACACTCCACAGGTCCTTGGGAGATCAAAGACCCCCAAGGTGCCATTTGCAAGAAATCTCTGGCTACGAAGGACCAATCTTGATTTGGCTCGATGTTGATCATGTTGATTGATTCTTGATTGTCAAAAGCTTCACGGTGTATTGTTGAGTGTGAAAGCACTTTCACATGAATGGTTGTAAAATCAGTAGATGGATTCTGAGGGATTAAGGATCCCAAAGAGGCCATGGTGTCTACAAATATATTCGATGTACGAGGGATTGCCTCGATGTCGTACCATTCCATCCAGGCTAGGTAGGTGTCAACAAGTTCCTTGTAAGTCTTTAGGAGTGGGCACCTGCATTGGAATAGTCCTTTGACCTGGTTTACTATGAGCAAGGAGTCACCAAAGATATTCAATATTTTAATGCCCATTTCTATGGTTGTTTGGAGTCCCAGGATCAATGCTTCATATTCTGTATTGTTGTTTGTGCATGGGAAGTCTAGTTTGAATGATAAGGGTAATGGAGCACCCTGTGGTGTGATAAAGACAATCCCTACTCCACCTCCTTGTTCACACTTCGAACCATCGAAGAACAATGACATGTCTCTTTCTTTCTTAGGTTCTTCGAGTTCTGGCGGATCTGATAATGCAAAGACCGCATCATCAAGCAATTCTATGGTGAGAGGCTTGTTATCCTGAAGAGGCACCTCTGCTAATTGATCTGCTATGACTTGTCCCTTGATGGACTTTTGGCTTATGAACTCTAGATCAAATTCTATCAATAGCATGATCCACTTTGCGGTACGTGTATTGTGATATGTCTTGCTCATCATGTACTACAAAGGATTTTGTTTTGATATGACGTAGGTCGTATGGCTCAACATGTAGTGTCACAACTTTTGAGTTGCAAAGACCATTGCTAAACACAACTTTTTGACATACGCATATCCTAGCTCATAACTCACCAAGGTGCGACTAATGTAATATATGGCTTGCTCTTTATCTTGTGCATTCTTTTGGGCTAACATGGTGCCCAATGCAAAATCAGTAGCTGATATATATAGTAAAAATGGTATGTCTGGCCTTGGTGGAGCCAATACTGGTGGTGTTGCTAGATAAGTTTTGATCTCTACAAAGGCTTGATGGCATTCTTCATCCCAATGAAAGGGGACCTCCTTGCGTAGCAACCGATTCATAGGTCAACATTTGTCTGATAATTGCATGATGAATCTTTTGATGGATGTTATCTTGCCTTGTAGGCTCCTCAACTCCCTAATGTTGGTAGGGGTGGCCATTTCCAGTATAGCCTTTACCTTTGCAGGATCTACTTCAATGCCTCTCTTGGATACGATGAATCCCAAAAGCTTGCCATAAGTTACGCCAAATACGCACTTCTTAGGATTCAATCGGACATTGTGTTCTATGAGGTGATCAAAGACTTGTCTAAGGACTTCGGCATGCTCTTGCCACAACAGGGACTTGGCTAGTAAGTCATCCATGTAATATTCTAAGATCTTACGCAGATGATATGTGGCACCAACATTTTTGAGACCGAATGGCATCACTTTGTAACAAAATGTTCCCCATGGAGTAATGAAAGCAGTTTTATGTTGATCTTCGGGCTTAATCCGGATCTGGTTGTATCCAAAAAAACCATCCATTAGGGAGAGCATTTCATGACCTACGGTTGCATCTACAAGAGCATCTATGTTTGGCAATAGGAATGAATCCTTTGGTGTTGCCCTATTTAAATCTCTAAAATCCATGTAGATATGGACTCTTCCATCAGGTTTCCCCATGGGTACCATGTTTGACACCCACTCAGGGTAGTCTATAGGAACTATGAATACTGCATCCAGTAGTTTTTGCAATTCATTCTTCACCATCAAAGCGATGGTTGGATGCATTTTCCTCAGCTTTTTCTTGATTGGCTTCTTCATGGGATCCAATGAAAGGTTGTGAATGACTAACTTTGGATCTATCCCTGGCATGTCTTTGTAAGTCCAAGCAAAAATATTTGGCCTCTCTTTGAGGAGAGGAATTAGGATGGCTTGTTCCTCTGGAGATAGACTTTCTCCGAACTTGAATTTCCTTGGTTGGGTAGGATCATCGCTGATGTCCACCTCGAAAGTTGCTTCTATAGCCATATGTGACCCATCCTCTAGTTGATGAGGCATGGGTATCAAATGAATGTCATCGACAGGATTTATAGGACCTAGTGACTCAGGTTCCAAACCAACATGGAAGACGTCATATGCACAACCTGATGCAAAATGGAATGGTTGTAACATCTCTTCATTGGGGAAGAGGTCTTCAGGCTCTATGGGTGAATTAGCATGATCCCAATCAATAGCCTCTACATCAAGATGCAATGATTTGGTAGGATCTACTGGATTATGAAGTGGAGTGGTCAAATCAATGGAGATCATGTTGATGGATGGGATGAAGTCTCCAGGACCACATGGGTGCAATCTTGTCTTAGGGGTTTCCCTTCCATACTCGCGATGAGGTTCTGGAGGAATGGGAATTTTTGGATCTAGCCCATGAGCAGGGTGGACAATAGGATCATTGGGCTCTAATCACTCTCTGAATGTAGGTAGAGGGGGATTGACCATCCGATGAATGGCAGCTAGGTCAATAGGTCTCCCCAAAAATCGTAGATGAGGGTCTATGGCATGGAGTGCCACCTCTCTCTCTACTAGCTCATTGACTTGCCGCAAGTGGTGAGGTCCAAGATAAGCCATCTCGGTCTCATCCTCAAAGTCATCATCACTTATCCAGAAATCGTTAGCATTGGTATGCGGCCCTAAGACAAGGGGCTCATGTCTTGGCCCTAAGTAGGCCATCTCTATTTCATCTTCATATTCTTCGTCACTTATGAAGAATCCATTTGCATTTGTCTCTTGCCCCAAAGTCAGGGGTTGATGGCTTAGGCCTAAGTAGGCTCTTTCTGTTGAGTCTTCTGATTCATAGTCACTTTCATCTGATGTATACCCACTCTCATCGTGGATGGACCATGTGAATCTTTGTAAATAGTGAGGCCCCTGGTAGGCTAAGCCAAGTTGTGCCTCATCATCACTTGCTTCATATCCATTCTCCTCATCCCATGAGTTGTACCCTATTGGGGTGGAATCAATTGAGATGTTTGGATGATAAATTTTTGGTGGCGGTATGTTTACCGTGGCCACTTGTCTGTTGCTCAAATTTCCTATTCTTAGGGGGTGATAAGGAATGAAATCAATGTCTTCTCCTAACCCTAAGCTTAATCTTTCCAATGTCACTACAAGAGAGTCATCTCGACCTCTGATATAATAGCCTAAGCCAAATCTGTTAGAGGGAAGCTGATATTGTGGCTCGTATGGCCGCCTGCGCCCCTGCTCATATATGCCAAGGCCATAGCCATGCCAATGGCAATGCTCAAAGTAGCTTAGAGAAAACTTGGGGTTAGAGAGGTAATGAACATTGATCATGAATAATTCGTCACTATCCTCTTCTATATCTGAAGACTTATGGGCGCATTCCAGGCTGACATAGACAAAATTGGTTTGGTTGGGAGGGATTCCAAGTGGAACCACTATTCCCACTAGCGGCCTCAAGTCCTTAGGCCTTCCCATGTCTTGTGCAGACTCAATGATAGGCGTAAAGGTAATGTTCTACACAAGGTACTCCCCTATGCCTGTGCTTGCCAAGTGTATTGATGCATGCGATGTGGATGACCCTACGGATGACACTGGTGAAGTAGGGTGATAATCACTATCTTCATCTTGATCTTGAAGATCTTCTTCTTCCATAGGACTTGGCATTTCAGCAATGGCTATAGTTGGCACTTCCTTGGGCCTTTCTTCCTTAACTAAGGGTGCCTTTAGCTTCTGATTATCTTTTGGTTTTGATGTTGATGGTACTTTAGAAGCATTGACTACTTTGAGTGCACCAGGAGGTGTTGATGTGCATGGGTCTTTTCTTACCCCTTTGTCTTCGTTATCCACTTGTGTGGTTGGGGATGAAGGTGCTACGTATAGGTGGGTAGAAGGGATTACAAATTCTCCTAGAATGTCCACTTGATTGACGTATTTAAAAGGCTCTTCATCGGCCAGAACCACATAGACTTTGTTCTCGTGCACATACTTGACACATTGGTGCAAGATCGAAGGCACACACTTCATGGCCCTTATCCAAGGGTGCCCTAAGAGGATGTTGTACTGCATAGCTCCTTCCAAGACATGACACATCACGGGGATGGTCTTGTGCCCCACCTTGATGGGTAGGACTATCATTCCCATAGTATTGCATAAAGCATCATTAAAAGCTCTCAATGTGTAAGCTCTTGGAATGATATTGGACTTGGGGATCTTGAGGTGCTCTATTGCTGTTGTTGTAATGATGTTTATCGATGAACCTGTATCGACCAAGACCCTCTTGAAAGGTAAGTCATTGATTTCTACTACAATGTTTAGCGGAGGGTCTGGTAAGGCAGCAGGAACTGTCTTAATCTCATGATCATAGAATCGAATTACAGGTTCTTGGAATTCTTGTACTTGTCCCACAAAGTGAGTGAATGCATTCGCATCTTGCGGTTGGAGCTCAATTGTCCTTAAAATCTCCATTAGAGTCTCCCTATGCTTTGGGGACTATTGTATGAGCTCATAGATGGATAACTTAGCTGGAGTCATCTATAGGTTTTGCTCCAATCTACTCCGAATAGTTACCATAGGTCGCGTTGGTGGACCTGGAAGGTTGTCTTACCTTTGCCTAGGAGTGGTTGGGATGTTCATGGGAGCTGCAGGTGGTTGCGGTTGACCATACCGCCTAGTCCTTGTTGCTATGTTAACAATCTCAACCATCCCAATGCATCCGTGGGTAGGTATGTCAGCTCGAACCTGATTGACTTGGGCCCCTTGCTCTCGAGGGGCCTCATGATTGGGCAATGGGTTTTTGTATATGCCCATGTCTCTATTATCGAGAGCCAGTGGGTTGTCAACTTTGAGTTCTCCCGCCTCAATCATGTTTTGCACTTGATGCTTAAAACCGATGCAAGCCTCAATGTCATGCCCCGGTATCCTATGATAAGGGCAAAATTGATCTTCCCTATATCCTTTTGGCTTAGGATGGTTGGGATCTATAAGAGGTATATCAGGAAATCTGATCCTCCTGGCCTCGCTCAACTGATTAAATATTGATTGCATTGATTCTGTCAGAGGCATGAAATAATGAGGCGGCTTGCATTCTCTATTTCTTCCCTGATTGTTCTTTTGGTCGTAATTGGCCGGTGGGGGATGTGCTTGATAGTTCTAGGGTTGTTGTGCACCCCCATCCTTGGGTGTAGCCAATACAACTTGATTTACTAGAGTAGGATTGCCCTGCTTCTACTTGTACTTGTCATTCTTACCATTCTTGTTCCACTCCTTTTTGTTTCGGAGTTTAATGGTTCCCTCATCTACTTTTATTTCTTCGATGAGCTTGGCCTGTGCCAAAGCTTCCTCAAATGAAGGATACTACTGAAGTTGTAGCAAGAGGGAGATGTGTTTAGAGCAAATTTTGGTGAACATGCGAATGATCTCTTATGTGGGAATGGAGAATGATAATTTTGCCATGACTTTTCTCCATCTATTCCCATAATCCATTACTGGCTCATCATCATATTGTTTCAAGTTGGCCAGGTCTGAAAGGTTCACCTTCTTCTTAGCACCAAAGGAGAAACGCTTTAAGAATGTGTTTACTAGTTGTTCAAAGTTGGTTATGCTATGCTTAGGTAGTTGGTTGAACCATTGAGTGGCAGCACCTAAAAATGTCATTATGAATGTTCTTAGCATGAGAGCGTCATTGTCTTCAAGATGAAAATAGGCATTGATAAAATTGGTGACATGCTCTTGTGCATCCTCTTCACCCTTAAAATTTTCTAACCTAGGCATATCAAAGTGCTTAGGATATGGAGGGCTAGGGATTGATGGGCACAATGGTTGGTTGTGTATTTTGCTCAATGTTGGTGAGTTCCCAGTTGCCTCTTGTTTCTCAAAGGTTTTCATCTTTTTAGCAAGCTCTTGAAATGCCTTTGATGCACGAATTTCCTCCTCTTGTAAGCCTATTCGCAGTGGCAATGGAGGTAACTCTCTATCCATTTGATTTGTTCCATTTTCCTCCCTCCTACGAGGGGACTCAGGATTGTGATCCTGGTTTGTTGTGTTTGCCCTTCCCCCATTAGTTGGATTTCGTTCATGATTTGGTGGGGGATTTCGTTGTGGGCTATCTTGTCTAGTGCACCTCTCCTTAGGTGAGTCAATGCATCTAGTTCTTTGGTGGTCACCACCATTTGTCTGTAAATTGTTAAGAGCTAGCCGCTCGGCCTGCTCTCTTAAACATTGCTCATGTTGGCGCAAGAGTCTTTCTCTTTGTTTATCTTGTTCGAGAGCTTCCACTAGCTCTCGCTCCTTACGTAATGCATTTTCTAACCACCTCATTCGATCAGTTTGTGCTGTCATAGAAGACTCATGTTTATCTGACTCTGTTCTTGTTGTCTTGACTCGTAGATTCCTCGAGGAGGTTTCTGTTGTATCTATACTCTTGCTAGCTAATGTGACTTGTTCAGTGTACTATTGAGTATCCCTATGATCAGACTCCATGTGTCTACTATGGGGTCGCTCTGAGGTACCCCTAGACTGGGAGATGTGTTTAGAAGTCACAGTTCGTGAGCTTCCAGATGCAGAGTTCTCAGTAGCTACAGTTCTTTGAGTTGGTCGTGTAGGAAACCGATCCAACCCGTCTAGTTGTCTTGTTTTCCATGGTTGGTCCCATGGGGTGCCATTCACTCCTATGAGGTCATAGTCTATGGGAATATTTCCTTTTGTGTGAAGGGTTTCTTCTATATGATTCCCATGACTAGATGTAGCTCTAGTTTCCTGCCCTTCAGTGGGTAGACCTATTTCATATGTTTCTTGTGAGTCTTGAGGTGTTGCAATTCTTGTTTGCCTTCTTGATGAAGAGGGCTTTGTGGTAACATGTTTTCTCCATGTGGATGGAGATGTAGCAGTCTCATCATCCCTATGTGAAGAATGAGTTTTAGAACCTTCTTTATGTCCATGTGAGGAGGAAGCCCTTGAAGCTTCCTCACATCTTTGAGATGTTTCTATGTGTTTAGAGGAGGCCCTTGAGGTCTCCTCATGTCTCCTTGATGAGGATGGTTGTGAAGCCTCTTTTTGTTTATGTGACTTTGTTCCATGATGTGGTTCCTTACTTGGGGTTTCTCGAGGAGATCCCCCAAGGGTTGAGTTATCACCCCTTAGGCTCGCGGAGCTACGTCTCATGGTCTTACGGGTAGGTCATTCAATGTTACTACGACTCCGCCTATGGGTATGAGTTGCTTATGTCTCTCCCTCGATATCAGACCGAGGGTGCTTACTTCTTGTTTTGACCATGTTGTCTATGAATTGATCTTTTGAGTTGCAATTTAGGAATAACCACACAATACCAAACAAATGTTTATCTTGATTACCGATTTAAGTGTGCCCTAAATTATTTGGTGTGTTTTGATGTGTTGTTCTTTCGATTTCTTGCTCTTGTTCTTGGATTAAGAATGAGAAGACTCATCCATAGTGACAATCAAGTACACCCATGCCAAACATGATTTTCTCAAAAGAAGCTAGGGTACACCACTGAAGACCCAATGGAGGGTTCACCTAGCTCTTCCACTCTGAACCAATGATTGTTCCAATAGTGGGAGATAGTTTGAGCACAAGTAACTTAGTATCACTATAAGTAAGTTTCTCAATCCATTTCTAGGAAGCTCTAGGGGGTAAACCAGTGGAAGGAGATGAATTCCAACGTCACTGGACTGAATTGAAGGTTGGTGATGAAATCCAACTCCCCAATGTTTAAATGAGATGTGCGTGTGTGGTGTTCATTTTAAGCTTGCATAACATAAAGTGCATCATATAGCAGCAATGAATCTTTCCTATATGCCTAAGTGCAAAAATACGTTTCAATATTCAGAAAGATGCATGAACTACTATGATTTGTATGAGCGCACTTTATTTCGTGCAGCTATGGCCTCTAGCAGGGCCTCAAAGCAAGAAAACAACATACAATGTCTAGCACGTTGGATTCTAGGGCAAAATTTTTAGGCATAAGCCGTTGTTCCTAGAAATGCCTAGTGGAAAATTTAAAAGAAGATCTAAGATATGCGAAATGCTTAATTCTTTCTCCTTTTATTCTTTCAATTTCCAAACATAAATGTGCTTTAAGTTCTCTATTTTAGACACATAGAAGCAGATAGAAAGCTATAAAATATCAAATAAGCTATACCAACCTTTGATCCAGCTCAGAGAGTCGGTGTTTTGACCTCTGCTACACTCCAATTCTGGCCATTGTTGACCAGAGCAGCTGGTTCTTGGTCGTTGTAGCTCAGAGCGGCTAAATCTCTATTGGTCATTGTAGCTCAAAGTGGCTAGTTTCTGGCCACTGTAGCTCATAGCGGCTAGACCTGCACACAAAATTAAGTTAGTATTCCGGAAAAAAATAAAAAATTAGTGGAGGTCCCACCGTGATCGCCATCTATAGCGACCCCGGGATGCATGCACCGCTCTTTTACTCTACTTGCAATGTTATTAAAAACCCAAGATGAAATGGAAGACAATGAAAAAGCATATAACATGGAAATAACAAATATGGATCTCTTTATTTGTATTGAAACTCGGTTACATGTCGGTCCCTCTTAGGGATACCCATTTCGATACAATAAGGTTACAAATAGGCAAAGAGTGCCCCTTTCGCGAAGAGGTGGTGCGCTTTCATAAAGGCTTCCCGGTTTTGCACACAAAAATGTATGAGGGCTTATAGATGCCTCCTTCTCTAGGTCTATTTCCTAGAGGGATCCCTTTTGCTCTCGTATGTTGCAGATTTCATCCGATGAACTTGTGGCCCTGTAAGCAATGAAACAACAACACACGCTTAGATGTCCGAGAATGCCTCCCCGGATGAGGTTGTTAGTACTGAATATAACAAATTAAAGCAAATGCAAATTATACTAATGCTATGAATGTGAATGAATGAAATTATGTTATGCTAATGATATGCTAAACAAAATAATCAATCTAATGTCTAAAACCCTAAGCTAAGCCTGCGGGCCATTGTCCAAGACAACGATCGCTAAGGTAAACCTCATCCTCTTTGCCCCAAAGCTATGGGTCAAAGCTTGTATCTGATGTTGAAATAATAGGTGCTATGCTCTTCAATCCGTCAGGGCTTCATCGTACACGTGATCTCCAAGGGAACTCTCCAAGTCTCGAAAGCTCTCCTCAATGACCAATATTGATAAAATATCGACCCTCTTATAAAAGATGTCCCCTTTTGGTGCTCTTAGGCTTGCACCTTTTATAGTGTGAAACCCTAGGTCTATGTCCAAGCCCTAGGAATGAATTTCTCATGCGTAGTGCAAGTTAGCATGAGAAGCTTTTTGTCTTTTCTATGTTTGGAGGCCAGTTAACTAAAATCTAACTGCCCACTTGAGTCTCCTATGCGAACTGGTCATTAGCATGAGAAGCTTTTGTCCTTTGTTTATGCTTGGAGGTCAGTTAACTAAAGTCTAAATGCAAACTCAAGTCTCCTATGTGAACTGGTCATGAAAAGGAATGCAAAGTTACTCCCGCTCACCTTTATTGCATGCAGACTACCACTTCCACCCGTGATTAGGCCTGTTTGTCGACAAAACTGCTTCTTAGGGTTTAGCTATTGTCATCTGCAGTGGCTAAGATCTGGCCGTTGTCCTCTATAGTGGCTAAGGTCTAGCCACTCTAGGCTTGAGCGGCTAGGATCTGGCCACTCTTGGCTTGAGCGGCTAGGCTTGGATGGCTTGAAAAGGCCCCAAATGAGTGGTGAGAACCACTGATGCTTGGAAAGTCCAAGATTATGTCTTATGATCTTATGAATGTGTCTATGTGAGCAGCTCCCCTAAGCATGACACGATTTAGGTGTCTACACTTGATAGGATAGATTATCTTGGCATTGAGTAGTTTCAATAACTCTTGCTTCATTAGTACTTCTATTTTTAGGTTGACAAGGCATTGTTTTTATTGAAAGGGTTTTGATCTTGGCTCAAGTTCGATAGTATGTTGTATTATTTCTTTACTATATAACTTGAGATCATCATATGTCTAGGCCATAGTATCATTGAAATCTCTACATAGTTCTTGAACTTGGTCAACTTATTCTATTCAGCATTGGACCCCAAATTTGAGTACTTTTCTACGTTTTATCTGCATCTCTTTATACTTTTGTTTATAAACTTTTATTTTGTGGCCCAATGGTCGATGAGTGTTGTCAAACAAACTTTCAAGAGTTATTAGACCTTTGGGTATATGGTTATTCTTGAGTTGAATGAACCCATCATATTTCTCATCCTATAAGGCTCGATCATTTGAACAGTTCATTTCATGTGTCAAGAAGTATAATGCTTGTTCATCATTCTTGAAAACTTGCTAGAAGATGTCTTTATCTGGTACTGAATATCTGTATATTTGCCTTACTATTTTTTACTTTTTTATAATATTGGCTATAGGTAAATAGTTGGTTCCCATAAATTTTAGTAAATTAGCATGTGTATTATGCTCTCTGGGAATAGACTTAATGTTTAATTCTTAAAAATCCTCAAATAAATCCAATACCTTTTTTTGATAAGCCTTCAAGTAGTATTTCTTGTTGACACACTTCACTATGACCTAGTTGATGATTAAATTTGAGTCTCCATATATTTACAACTGTTTGACCCCTAGCTTTTTAGCTTTTCTCAAGCCTAAAAATAGTGCTTCATACTCTACTACATTGTTAGTGCAACTCCATGTCAATATATATGAGAAAACCTTCCCATCCCCTATTGGTGAGATTAGTACTATACCTGCCTGACTCCATTTTTGCACTTGACGCCATCAAAGAAATATTTCCAGATCAGATTGGTAGGGAAATATTTTTTTGGTAAAGTAGGAGTTTCAACCTTTTTAGGTTTTATAATTGAATACATTCCAATCCCTGTTTCAGTCATAGCATTAAAATATCCCAAAGAGAATTGGTCTTCGGTTTGGAGGTCTTCCAAAACTTCATCCATTAGATCCATCTCCTCAATCTCTTCAGTAATTATTGATATGTTATTTGCATGCTTGTCATATTCCCCTATATTTTCAATGTGAAAGAAGGTTTCTCATTAAAAATATTAATCCTTCTTCCTTTGTATGGAATCTCCATATGTGAATAGTCAAGTGAGAGATATATTCCTATTTTGGTCATGAATTCTCTTGAAAGACACATTCCAAAATAAGGTTCTAGGTCTACCACCACTACTTCTTGTATAACTATAATTTGGGGCATCCTATTCAATACTATAGGGATATCTTTGATTACTCCTAAATTTTTTACTAGGGTGCCCTATAACTACAAAACTCCTGAATTACTTATGGTTATTCCATTCCCATGATGTCAAATAGCTTTAGGAATCATTGTAGTTTCTGCACCCAAGTCTATCATACAATTGTGTACCACCCATCCTTCCATTTGTAGGGATAAATAGAAGGGAGGAGGCCTATTTTTTCCTATGGTTGGTATTGAATTACCTTGAGCTAGATTCAATTGAGGGTGAGGTTTAGTTTTATTATTTATTGACTTGAGAGATTCTTGCAATAAGTCAATCTGTCCTGGGAGCAGTAATGCATCATACATGCTTACCTTTGAAGGGGTTTTCTTCAATTCTTCCACTATACTAAAGGTAGGTGTGTCAGGTTGTTTTTCCTTTTCTTTTGTAGGTGGATCATATATGTTCCTATACCCTTGATTTGCCTCTATTATTTATCTCTTGGTTAAATAAGGGTACCTCAATTTATCCTTTGTCTGTTCTTGAGTTTCAATTTTATTTAGTGGTACATCATTCTTGTTTGTTTCCACCTTATGCTTCTGAACCAAGTTTGGGGTACAGATTCATGAAAAATTCTTTTTTAGCCTAAATTTTTGCTATTGAAGGCACTTTCAAGGGATTGATATCCTTAGGATCAACTTGAAGGGGCTTTTTACCTAATCTAGTTAAGACTACAACCTATTCCATGGATGGCATCATAAAATTATGACTGGTTTCTCTAATCATGTTAACTTGTCCCTTATGAGCTCTTTCTGCTTTCTCAATAGCTACCATATGTACATGATGTTGGTGAATCATACATAAACTATCCCCATGGGGATCATTACATGTGGAGAACCAGTAATCAGATTTAGTTGAAGATGTAGAAGGTTCATTTTCTTGATTAGCATACACTATTTCTAATTTCTTTGGGTACTTGTTGGTTGAAGCTTGATCTTTTGTTACCTATGGGAACCTTCTTGGCTGAAAGTTCCTTTCAGCTTCCCCCCTCTTCATTGAATTCATATCATTAGTCAATTTTTTTATAGTTGTCTATATTTCTAGGAGTACTTCCAACTAAGGATCAGTGCTGGTAAGGCATAAATTAGAGGCAAAGGTAGAAATATTGGAGGAACTTGTATTGTTGGAGTCAATAATCCAAACTATTTTGGGAGATCTATTGTAGGAGCTAAAGTAGGATATGATGTGCTTGTACTAGGGACCTAAGGGAATTCTAGAAATATAGGCATTATCATTTTGGGTGGTAATTTTCCAATAGCAATAAATTTCTTCTCGTATTTTAAGGCTTCCTAAAATATTTATAGGAAAGTAAATACTTGAGATTGTCTTATTACCATCCCTAGATCTAAGTTAAAAGTACTTAGGTAATAATACATTACTTGTAGGTCCGAGGTGTAGACCAATTGGTTCCCCCAAACCCATAAGGGATGTGGAGGTACATGGTTGAAATCTCGGGCCTCATCGGACTGAACGCTTGTCCCTTTCCTAGTGCTTTTAGTAGTGTAAAAGGTTTAAAATGATCATGGTATGGCGGTTATAGGGGCGAACTGTGTGGAGATCTGTATGGCGGCTTCTAGGGTGGATAGAATAGAATATTGTGGTAGCCATACAATTTGGATAGCCTACCCAGATTCATGGTAGCTACTGATTCCACCATGTAAAATAAAATAATAATAATAATACATTACTTGCTATTTTTTGGCCTGAGGCCATTAGGTACTCTTCTCCATGTACGATTGAACTTGATGTTGAAATAAACTATCTCTTCTTGTGGGTGTTTTTGCATAACAATAAACTGAGTGAGTATGGAGAACAAATCAGTATGTTCATTAAATTCTTCTACAAATTTACCAATAAGTTCAACCCATGTGGTTATGGTTTGATCTAGGATAGTTCTATACTTGTACAACAATTTTTCTCTTAAGTCTTATTGTGGCCATTGCACAACTAACCCCAAAATTAGGGTCCCACATTTTATTTTGTTGTTTTAAGGGATTTCTCTTGTTCTCTTAGTTATGAGGTGTTAGGGATGATCTCCTTTTGTGTTCCTATGGGTGTTTAGTTTTTATTGTTGGTTTTATCTTTTAGTTTATTTTAATTGATCTTTGTTTGGTTTGAAAGGCTTGAATTAATTTTAATATGTTGAGCTAAATCAAATAAAACATAAATAAAAGAACAATAAGCTTTCAATTAAAACAAATATATATATTGGTGCTAGAAGGAGGGCCTGAATTGGTTTACTTTATTGCTATTCAGATGCTAAATTGTTCATGTTTACTTGAAAGATTTATTTGAAGGCATTGGTCTTGACTAATGAGGTTTTGTTGATCATATTCATTGATTTGAAAGTTCTCTAATTGATGATGCATTGATGCTAACCTTTTTGAAAATTAGAGAATGTTCTCTAATATCACATTTTAATTGATGCATATCTTTTGGTTGATATACATGATGATTTATATGTAAACATTTGAGAATTGTTAGTCATTTCTTGCTTCTTTGCAAGATATTTCTTTGACTATCAAAATTGGTATTAAAGTTATATTCTTTAAGGTCCACTAATGGCCATGTTTGCACCATGGATGATAGGCAACCCATTGAACATACCTGGAGTTCAACATAGTTTACCCATTGGTTTTGAGAGATATCTTCCTTGATTTGTGTCTAATGGGACAAGGCCCACAAAAGAACATATTCAAGAATTCAAAATCTACGTGAATCATTTAATAATTTGGTATGATGATATTGCTTGTAAAATTTTCCCTTACACCTTGGACAAAGTTGCATATGTTTTATTTACTATTATACCTTTAGGTTAAATTACTTCTTAGGCTCAACTAGAGGTAATGTTTCTCAATCAATTCAACAAAAAGCTAGTTGACCCAATCCTCATGTATAATCAGTTTGTCACTATTCATAGAGGACCAAGTGAAAGTTTGAAGTCATTCACCGAAAGGTTCCATGGGTTATACACTCAACTAGTGGTATATTTTGTCCTTCCAGAGGGAGTTGCTATCCAAGCATACTAAATGCTCTTGACCCATTCACTTCCACATATTTGTGAGGGATGCCTCAAATCACATCTTTGTCCCAAGCTTATACTCAAGCAATGGAAATTAAACAACAATTGAGTTATCAAAATTATGGTGGAGGTTTTGGATCGTATAATCTTCAACTATTTAATACCTCCCTTACCCACCTAATGATTTATCTGCCTCAACCAAGTTTAAGTGGGAATCAATCTCAAAATATTTCATTGTCCTCGAATGTGAATCAATTTTAGTATTAAAAATTATTCCCAAACTTCAATTAATTTCAAAATCCTCAACATATCATTCAAAATCAATCATAATTCTTAAGTGTGAATCAATTTCATAATACTCATCTTGATCCTCTTTCAAATCATATTCCTAAGATAAATTTCAATGATTTTTACAATAACATGATTTCAATAAATGGAGGAGTCCTAGATCTAACTAGTAGTAAAACATCTGATAGGTCAGGACCCTCCATATAATTAAATGAAATGGTTGAATTCATTGAGAAAGAAAACCAACATGTTCCAAATAATGACCCTTTAGAAATAAAAGGCTTGGACTCATTATTCACGAAGGAGGATTGGGACGATCTTAGAAAGAAAAATACAAGAGTTGATATTATTTTATAAACCCTTGACTCACCAAAGGTGGTTGAAAGTGAATTTGAGGATTCAAGAGATGAATCTAAATATTGGCCAAAAGGTAGGATAGAATCTCATCATTTGTTTTCAAAGGATAATTATTATGATGATCAAGAAAGCCAACATGAGTCAAGTTGTGACAAGATAGAAGGCTTAGAGTCCCTATTTACAAGTGAGGATTGGGATAATCATAGAAAACCAAATGATCCACTCTTAGAAATGATTGAGCCCTCAAATGTGGATGAAGGTGAGTTTGAAAAGCAACCTATGGTTGAATTTAAAGAATGTGAAGGAGTGGTTGAACATCACACCCCAGTTTTAGAAGATGATCATTGTTGGTGGAATATATGGGAGAACTTTACCACTTTTTCTAATGAAGCACTCGCTTCACCTAATAT
This sequence comes from Wollemia nobilis, assembly GCA_028583015.1. Taxonomy (NCBI): domain Eukaryota; kingdom Viridiplantae; phylum Streptophyta; class Pinopsida; order Araucariales; family Araucariaceae; genus Wollemia; species Wollemia nobilis. Next base: position 10,118,216 of record JAQPPZ010016879.1, on the reverse strand, counting down.
GTAGGACAATTTTCAAAGGCTATTTCTACAACTTAAAGGAAACATCGCTCAATTACAGGAACAAATGCCTCAAGATGTGTATCTTGATGATGCTCCAAATCATCCTCATGAGACAAAGGTCAAAGATACTAAAAGTGATACTCTTTTAGATAGTGGAGGGGTCCTAGAGTGGACTAATTTTGAAACACATGACAAATCAGGACCTTCCATAAATTTGGACGAGATGATTAAAATTGATGATCAAAGCCTTCAACATCCTCAAGATAATGACTAGGAAGAGTTTGAAGAAGAATTTATTGAAGAAATTAAAAATTACGAGGATGCAATAGAGATTCATCCCATGGGTTTAGACGATCATTATTATAATTATAGGAAAATGTATGAGGAATAATTTGCCATTATCACACTCTATTGATGAAATTTCTACTTCACTTGATAGGTAGGATGTTGAAAACTATATCTCACATAAATATTTGGCAATTCTTGTACAATCAGAAGATGATATACCATTTCTAGAAATATATAAGGTTCCAAGACTCAATTATTTTGAAAATGAGTTTATTGAACACCTCACCAAAATAGAAAAAAATAAAAAAATAAATGATAAATGTTTCCTATGATCCGTTTGTTATGGATGAAACAGGAGACTCACTCACTTGGTTCCCATTTGAGATGTAAGAAATGGAAAGTATTGTTTCACCAAAGGATCCTATAATACCTATGTTACCTCAGGTTATGGATGAATAAGTGTTACATGATGATGATGATAAAGAAAATGAGAAAAAATAAGAAGTTACAAATCCTCTCCAAGTATTGGTAAATGGAAATGCATCAAAGGTAAAATCTCACCTTTTGTGTTCCACCATCCAAATTCCAGGTAAAGGTTTGCATAATCATTTATTGGATTCAAATGTTATTAATGATGAAATGCCATTGGAGGTTAATGAAGAACTAGAGTTGATTTCTACTCACACCACTAATGATATTACTTTGTTGAATGAAAGAGAAATTGATGTGCTTGAATTGTTGAATCAAGTTCATCAATAATTAACAATCGAATCTAGGATAAAAACTTATAATGATTCTTATTTAGTAAATATCCTAGATGCTTGCAAATGGTTACATAAGCATGATTGGCCTAAAGATGTGGAAAATGACTTGGCTTTAAAATTTTTAGAAATAGGCTCCTACTTACAAGATATCATATTTGAAAAGGAGAATTCCAAATAATGAATCAAATTGTGAAATTCACACTTTAATGAATGAACAAGGAGCAATTGAAAATCAATCATCATTTTATCACTTTGATGAATCAAAGCTTCACCATGGGATTTCTAATAAAACTAAATTAATATGGTGGGGTGTGAGAGGTAAATTGAAGGATTTTATGCTCATAGGCATAATATGATTGTGGGATGTTGCCCATAAATTTTCATATGCCTATCATGTCAAGATTCTTTTCATTTGTGATAAAAATCAAGTTTGGGATCTAGTAAAATGATGCTTGAAAGTTTATTACCATATTGTACATTATTAAATATTATTGTATATATTTTGGGTTTTATTTTTTTTTTGGTAAGTTAATTATATTAATTCAAAAAGAGCATTTGAAAGGTGCCCTGTCACCTTTTACAAAAAGGAACTCAAAGGAACAAGAGGAGGAAAAGAGAAACATGAAGAACAGAGCAAAGCTCATCAAAACTGAAAGGCTTGAAGCCATTACACTCAAAAAGCAACCTGAAGGATTGCCAACGATACTTTAGCACAAAGGAACAAAAAGGAACAACACCAGAAGGCAAAAAGGATGAGAAAATCAAGAACATACCTAGCAGCATGCCACAAAACTAGAGGAAATGGAGAACAGCCCAAAACAATGATCGAGACCAACAAAAAATGCCATCAAGGAAGAGCGTCGGGCTGTAGAAAAGTGTGGACATCAATATTCAAAACATTGTCCTTCGCTGCATCCTTCTCTGCATCCTTTGAGGTCTCTTTCACCTTTGGAATCTCCTTCAAACCATAAAGGCAGGTATCTTTTGCAATTTCTACAACCTTGTCTTCAATAGCCCCTCCTTTAACATCAGAGGAGGGTTCAGCAACAAAACCATTGAAATTATCATAAAATAAGAACAGGCTAAGGTTGTGTCTGTTCTTTGAGGATCTCAATGGCCTTACCTATGGTAATGTGGGAAGCCTCCAAGTGAGTGATGGATGCATTGGTGGCATGTATGACCAACTTATGGATAAATTTATCAACCAAATCAGGCGAAGAGGATTGGGCTTTGGGAGGCTTGCCTGAAGGAAATAGAGCCTATGGGTGCGTGGATCCACATTTGTCCTTTTTAAGAATGTCATCCACCTCAACAGGTAGACTGTTTGTCCATGTTAATATTCCTTGGGCATGAATCCCAATGTTAGCCAGCTTATCAGAAATAGTATTGGCCTCTCTGTAGGCATGTTGGAGTATGCAATTATATTGCCGCTTAAGAATTTTCTTGCAATATTCAATAATTGATCTGATCCTCTAGCTAATAGGCTTAGAAGACTTCAAGTAGTTAATGATATTTAAGGAATATCCTTCCACAATGATGTTTCCTAGGATAGTTTTGATAAATTTAAGACCCCTCCAAATAGCTTTGGCCTTAGCAATATGGTTGGTGATAACACCAAGAGGTTCAACATAGGCAAAAATAGGATTTCCTAGATGATCCCTTAGAATTCCGCCAGCCCCCCCTAACCCAGGGTTTCCTTTGGCCATACCATCAAAATTGATTTTAACCCAACTGTTAGGAGGAGGAATCCATTTAACATTACTTCTAGGATTGGGAATATCAGCACTTTTGGAGTCATCAAGATTGATGTTACAGGACTTTAAGATATCTTTCTCAAAAGTAGGACAAGGATGTGGATTAAAAGGTACATCTAGAGAATTTTCTATGGGAAAAAGGATGATTTTATTGGCAATGTATTGAGGTTGGGCAATTTTTTTATCAAAAACTCTATGATTACGTTCAAGCCAAATTTGCCATAAGAAATGTTGAAGGTTAAACTTGCACAATCCTTTAAGCACAGGATTTAGTTTTTTGACTTTGTTCTTCTTAGTGTTGTTTTTGGGATTTGTCCCTATTTTTGGTTTGGCAAGTTTTGTTTTTGCTTTCTTGTCAGTATTATTTAGGTTAGGTTTTGGTTTGTGTTTTTATTTTTGTGTTTTGGGTTGTTCATTTGTTTTGAGGTGATGTTTCGTGGTCACTAATTTATAGCCTCTTGTCTATTTTTTATGTTTATTTGTTAAGTAGGTTGGAATACCTAATCTAAAAGTAGGTGAACCTGAGAAAATGAGGATGATTTATTTTATGCTCATGCTCAGATATTGGTACTAAAAGGGTGGAGAGTGGAATAGTGAAACATTTAGCTAAAGCTCCACTTATAACTCACATAATTAAAGGGTATTTTTGGAAGTCCTGAGGGATGAAGTCATCTTGGTTTGTAAATTAAGGCAAAAATTCAACATGCTCCATCTCTATGCTTCCTAACCCTCATGATACATAAATTATTGCAAAGCTATATATATATATATATAAGAGACAGAAGCAAGCAAAGGAAAATACACTAAAATCAGTAACCAAGTTTAGATAAACCCTACCAGGGCTATAGACGCCTGACTGGTAGTAGGACTTAGTTTATAGGTATCTTGTTTATAAGGAAAGGCTTTGCAAAGTATAAAGTAAACACAAGGGTGAGTTAGATAAACTCTACCAGGTCTATATATGATTTACTGGTAGCAAGGCTCTATCTGTAAAAGTTTTTTTTATGAGCCATGCTTCATAGCCTAAATGAAAACCAAATGATGGAATCCAAAATGTTTTTAGAGGTGTAAAAATGAATCATTTCTCATAAACTGAGCAAAGGTATATGGATTAGTTGTTGTTTATTCGAAGTTGTATACCCCCACCTTCTAGGTACATCTCTAAATAATTTGTATTCACTAATATTTCATGTTCTCATTTCAGATTGGGTTCTTCACCCGAAATGCTCAAGAGCATTTCTCAGTAGAGTCACCATTTGTTGTGGCCATTGCACAACTAACCCTAAACTTGGGGACCCATATTTTGTTTTATTATTTTTGGGGATTCTTCTTGTTCTCTGAGTGATGAGGGTGTTAGGGAGTATCTCCTTTTGTGTTCATGTGGGTGTGTAGTATCAATTGTTGGTTTTGTCTTTCAGTTTCTTTTAATTAGTCTTTGTTTAGTTTGAAAGGTTTTAATTAATTTTAATATGTTGAACTAAATCAATTCAAACATAAATAAAATAAAAATAATCTTTCAATTAAAACAAATATATATATATATATATAAGAATAAAATTTGAAAAATAAGGAAAAATAAAAGTAAAAATACAATAATAAATAATGATAAAAAAGTTATATATATATAAAAGAAAAATGTATATATATAATAATAATGTCATTTTAAATCAATTCTCATTTTTATCATATCTTATAAACTCCTATGTTAATGTGTTTGCAGGTAATAGACGGTTGTTTCTATGGGTGCACAAACCAAACACTAAGACCAATGCCCAACACGGACACAAAACCAATGACCGAGATAGTTGGGTGTATGCCGAAAGCTCACTACATGGGCTACATGGATGGTGATGTGGCCGATCATGTGGTAGAAGGACCAACATGGTGGGTGCATGGAGGTTCGATCACTTGGAGAACGTAGATGTAAAATATTGTGGAGGAAATTGTTGTGGAGAGTGATAGTTTTAAATGAGGTTCCAAGCAGTTTTGATGTGGGACTCGATAGCAACATAGGGTAATTTTAGACAATGAAAAACATGAAAGCTTTAATGGATGTTGGTTTTATAACCTGGCTAATGCACAAGCAAAAGTGAACATAATGGTGTTGAGTTTAGAATATCCAATGTCTTCATAGAAGGGTGATAATCATAGTCAGAATACTCTTGAAATGCTAACACCAATGACATGGATACTGAACATCTATATGCTAGTGGATAGATAGGGCTCAATGTTGGAAGATCACATGATGAGACCGTATGGTTGAAATATGTCATTTAGATCAATTGCATTGCGTGATAGAACAACGATGAGCGAGAAATTCGTCGATGTTGTCATTGTTGACTTTTCATTTGAAACCCGACAAAAATAATATGTATCATGTTTGGGCAATCATCCTAATTATTGTGGTGTTATTTCAAGTTAGAGTAAGAGGGGAGAACATCATTTTCTTCCCTGGTAAATTTAAAAAAGCAAATATCATCCAGAGAAATGTATTAACAGTTATTTGGGATGGCCACAGTTACTATACGCTACGCAAATGCTGCATAGTTTATCTTTTATAGAAAAGGTTTGGTTTTCAAATATGTGTGGTTGTTGGCAATTTGAGTTATTTCATGTTGTCATTGATGTCACATGAATCATTGATGTCATATGGATCACATTGAGTTTTGATGGGCAGATGATATTTTGGAAAGCATGGATAAATTTAGGATTTTTTTGAAAACCAAGATAGGCAAAATAAAAGGTTTTATTTAAAACCATGGATGGAAGATTTGAAATATGTTTTTATTAAAACCTAGTTTGGCCTTTTGTTTCATTGAAAAAGGTGCCCCGATGATGGAGATATTTAATTTTAAATATTTAGTTTAAATTTTAATTATTTAAAATTAAATTTTAAATTTTAAAATTTAAATTTAAATTTTAAAATTAAAATTAAAGTTAGCACCGATGTCTAAAGAAAGAGGGAAAATCAATAATGCATTGATGTCATCAAAAATGATGAGAAGACTATATAAAGGGGTATCCTAAGGTTCATTTGAAATTAATCCTTGCTCATGTTAATCATTGGCTAAGCATCCAAAGAGAGCTCATGCAAAAATCATTTTGAAAAGGGAGACAATGAATAAATCCAAGGTTGATCGAAATTCCAAGACATTGTGGGCAGAGTGGTGCATTGACAATTGGTTTTTTGTTAAGGTGTGTGGCAGCACTTTACATCAAGGTTTGAATCTCCTTGACTGCATTCGAAGGCATTGGAAGGAAAGTGCTTGAAGTGCTTTTGGTTTGTGTGGAAGGGAGGAAGGACTTAAGGCACGTCGTGCCTTTTCCTTTCGAACGAGCGGCTAGCTCATGTGGCAACCTTAGCCATGGCTAAGGTGCTCATGGTGTGTGCAAGTTAGGGGTTTGAATCCCCTTGAGGAGGTAATTATGTTTTGCTATATTTTAATTTCTTTGATGCCCTAGGATAGGAGTTATAAGGTGGTTAAGGAATAATTAAAGTTTTTAATTTATAAGGGCTGTGATTTTTATTTCAGAGGTGGATGAGTTGTTGATTTATTTTGATATTCATGAAATTGAAAATTAAGATTTAGGAGAAATAAGGAGTTGTTATAAAATATTTTTGAGATGTTGGAAAATTACCATTGGTAAAAGGTTAAAAATAGTATTTTACCTTGGGTAAGTTTACTTACTTTTTACCTTACTTGGACGGCAGTTGGACGGCAGCATCTTTGGGCTCTAAGAGAGTTTTAATTTAATTTCTATTCCCTTCCCTTATCTTCTCCTATTCCCCCCTTTTCTCTAGTATGGTTATTTTGTGTTTATTTAAATCAATTGTAACCTAATTTCAATTTAATGCATATTTTACCTTTGCATCGAATAGCTCACCTCTCACATTTGGTATCAGAGCCAAGAGCCGAGATCGGCTCAAATCCTTAGGTGATGGGGCCTACAGTTTGAGGCAGTAGCATAGATCCTGAGGCAGCACGCAGGAGCCGAGGAGGCCCATAGGAGCAGATCGGTGTGATTCTCAAGGTGTTGGAGCAGATCGACATGATTCTCGAGGTGCTGGTGGAGCTGGACATGACAGGAGCAGGCGGACACGTGGTAGTGGCGGTGGTTTGACAAGTGGCAGCGGTTCGACAAGTGGTGGCAGCGGGCGCGTGCGCAAATTGAACCACACGACAAAAAGGGTGTCGACGATCGTTGATTGCCCGAAGGCAATCAAAAACTTAGGCACGTCAAACGCCTTATAAATCCCAAATTCATCCCTATGGGATGAATGTGGGACTAAAGTCCCACTTTTTTGCAAGGGTTTGAAGAGCACCCACGTAGCGTGAGCGCCCTTCAAAGGGTTTTAAATATTTGAGTGTGCATTGGGCTGTCGGATCAGCCACGCAGCCCGACTGGCAGGGGCGCCAGTCTTAAGTCGCTGCTCGTGAGGTCGTGAGTTCGACCTGCAGCACGGATAATTTTTTTTTTTTTTAAATCTCTAAAGTTTTTTTTTATTTTTTTTTTTGTTTTTTATTTTTTTAAATCATTTTTATATAAATTTAAAAACTTTATAGTATAATTTTTTTTTTTTTTTAAAAACAAATGTTTTTTAACATTTTTTTAAAATAAGTTTATCTATATAATTTTTATATAAAAGTGTTATTTAAAATTTGAAAATTTTAAAAATTTTGAAAGGTTTTATTTATCATTTGAGTTGATGATTGACATTTCCTAAGAGGAAATAGTTGTAAAATTTTTTACGCTTTAAGAGGTAAAAAAATTAGTAAAATTTCCTAAGAGGAAATCTTTGTAAAAGAAAATTTTTGGGAAATTTTCTTAAATGATAAGATCGGAAGGATGTTACCAAGCACTTTGTAGTTTGTTCACGAGAACAAACGCTGAAAGCTTTGATGAGCACGTGAGAACACTAGGCATAAATTCAGTCTTTTCACAGTTGCAAAACGTGGTTATTGCACAACAGAGAAATCCTGATCTAGGATACAAAGCAGATTTAGAAGATAACTCCTTTGGGAGCATATTTGAACAATCCGACATAGTGGAGATTCCTCCAAAAGGATCTGAATATACTCATTATTGTAATTCAGTTGAAATCCTACAACCTCCTCCTAAAATTATATTGATCAGTGACGACAACGAACAAGTCGCTGACAATTTTGTAATTGTTGAATCACAACAACAAGAGTGAATTGTTTATGATTGTAAATCAAGCAAGGCTTGATAGTTTGTAAAGTCTTTTTGAAATAAGACTATATAAGAAAGGTTTCTTGTTTTAATAGATTGTAATGAGATCAAATAACAATCTACCAATCCCCGAATTTAGTGGGGATAATTATGAGTACTGGTCCATCAAAATGAGGACATTACTCATAGGAAAAGGACTATGGGATAGTATTGAAGACGGTTACACTGCTCCAATAGATTGGACTACTTTGAGTGCAACCAACAAGAATATCTTCAAAGATGCACATAAAAATAACTCTTTTGCCTTATACCATCTTCAAGCGGCATTAGATCCAAGTATCTTTCCTAGAATTGCATCTTACTTAACTGCCAAATATGCATGGAATGCCTTGAAATAAGGATTCCAAGGAAGTGATAAAGTGAAGCAAGTCAGGATTTAGACCCTAGAAAGAGATTTTGAAAATCTTAGAATGAAGGAAAATGAAAGAGTCGATGACTACTGTGTATGAGTCAAAGCAGTAGTTGATATGATGCAAACTTTAGGTGATGACACAAAAGTTGAAACAATTGTGAAGAAAGTGTTGAGAACACTTCTTCCTAAGTGGAATCACATTGCCATCATAATTGAAGAATCAAAAGACCTTTCTACTCTTACATTTGATAGTTTTATTGGATCATTAACATCACATGAAGAGAGACTTCAAGGAGCACCTTCAACAAGCTATGGAGGTGATGACAAAGCCTTCACTTCGAATGAAGCTACAAGACGAGGACAAGGAAGAGGCCGAGGCAGAGGTCAACAAAAAAGAGGCAAAGGCCAAAGAAACTCCTACAAAGGAGGAAATCAAAACAGAGGAGCCAATCAGAACCAAAGCAGCAATGCAGGCTGTGGAAATCAAGGACGAGGAAGTAACAAGACTAAAACATCTTGTTTCAATTGTGGGAAACAAGGACACTTCACTCGTGACTGCTGGTCAAAGACTTCAAAAGATAAAAGCAGTCAATATGGCTCATTCTACGAAGAAGAAGAAGTTCCATCAAATACTTTTCTCTCTTATGGACAGTCAGTTCAAAATATTAAAGATACATGGATTTTGGATACTGGTTGCTCCAACCACATGAGTGGCAAAGAAAATCTCTTTGCTACATTAGATTCAAATTACAAATCCCATGTTAATTTAGGGGATAATAAATCTTTGCAAGTTGAAGGCATTGGAGATATGGAAGTTCCAACAAAAGAAGGCCTTAAAAAGGTGAATGACATATACTATACTCCACAGCTACAACACAATTTGTTAAGTGTTGGCCAAATGATGGAGAAGCATTACAAATTAGTTTTTGATGAAGGAAAATGTATAATCCTTGATAAAAACAATTGTAAAAAAGTCATCATAGAAGTACCTATGACAAAGAATAGGTTATTCCCTCTAAAATTTTGTGAGCCAGGGGGAGCTCAACTTGCAAACATTGCTATTACAAATCCAAGTGTATTGTGGCACTTGAGATATGGTCACCTCAATTCCGCTAGCTTGAAAATGTTAACACACAAGCTATGGTGACAGGACTACCAAAAATTCAAGAACATAAGAAGGTATGCAAAGCATGTGCTTTGGGAAAGCACTCCAGAATGAAGTTTCCAAGAGGCCAAGCATGGAGAGCAAGCTATCCTCTTTAGCTAGTACATTTGGACATCTGTGGTCCAATGCAAACAAAAATCCTTGGAAACAATTCTTATTTCCTAACATTCATAGATGATTATTCTAGAATGTGCTGGATCTATTTTTTGAAACACAAAGATGAAGCATTTGATTGTTTCATAGTGAAAGCATGAGATTCCGGAAATAAAAGAAACACTAATATGCAATAAAAATAGAACTAGTTTAATGCATGTAATAACACGGATGTAATCAAATCAATAGCAGGAACACAACCCTTTTTATTAATATGATGTCGGCTCGGTTACAATACATCTCCTCAGTTACATATTTTCAGTTACAACAGATGAATAGTGATCTCCTTCCGCATGTCCACATTTGAAACGGGTAGGCCAAAATGTTGCCATCGCTGGTTGCTGATGAATCTTTGTTCCTGCTGTTCTTCCTGCATTCAAAGAAATAGTAAACTGTTTAGTAGCACCTGTGACTAAAGGATAAAGCGTTTAAAAGAAGTACGTGCAGAGATTGATTAAATACGCGGATAAAATAACTCAGGCTGTCCAAGTAAACATTAGAGGACGTAATGCAGAAAAACATTCGAAATACATGATTTCAAGATAATATTCAATGAGACATATTGCAAGATACATTCGAACGTATAACGTATTGCATGATACGTTCTAACGTAAAGTTTATTTAAACAACGTAAAACATAAGTTGTTCAAATACTTTTAGTTTTGCAAGATATATAAAAAAAATAGCATATATTAAATTGACTAGGAACGTGCATGGGGTGCCCAAGCGGGCCGCCCCCGTTAAAGCTCGGTTTCGGCGCCAATCCACTAAGGAAGGGCCCAAAATCTTTCAGGTTGTGATGTCGTCGAATTGAAGGAATATTGTTGTCCACTGTCGGGCTCTAAAGTTCAGATCCACGCTTCCAGAAAACCACTCACTAACCTCTCATACGAAAGAGATCAAGAGTGTAGAAGAAATGAATACCACAGGAAGCAATCGGGTCTTTGGATGAGCAGCACTTCGTTGTGTTTCGAAAATGCTTCGTCGGTCTTCTTTACATTGCATTGAGCTAGTTTTTATAGAGGATTTCGCCTCTAAAACATTAATGTCAAAACCCTAAGTCCGCAGGGGCCGCTGAGGTTTGACCCTTGTCAGATGATTATGAGACATGGCTCGCACTGAGATATTATCGCTAGGAACTCACATCAGTAGTTATGAGGCATGGCCTCGGACCGGACTTATTGTTGAAACTGCTCGTCTCATTAATGCAGTCGGTGAAGTCCGCCGTTCTTATAGACCCACGGGGTCTCTTCAAAAAGGGGTATGTAGTGACGCCACGTGGCGGCCATACCTTATTGCTTTGAAGTATGCAATGACGCCACGTGTCTGCTTTTAATTGGTCGAATCCGCCTTGACTAGTCGCAAGTCTGTTTAAAGCGCAAAATGCCGAAGTGTCGCGATATCGCGACGTCGCGATATCATGACACTTCGGCCGAGCCTTCCCTTTGGGCCTTAGGTGTCGCGATATCGCGACGTCGCGATATCGCGACACCCTCGGCCGAAGCTCCCTTCGGGCCTTAGGTGTCACGATTTCGCGACATCGCGATATCGTGACATCTAAGGCCAAGGCTCCCCTTGGGACCTTAGGTGTCACGATTTTGCGACGCGCGAAATCGTGACATCTAAGGCCAAGGCTCCCCTTGGGACCTTAGGTGTCACGATTTCGTGATGCGCGAAATCGTGACATCTAAGGCCAAGGCTCCCCTTGGGACCTTAGGTGTCACGATTTCATGACGCGCGAAATCGTGACATCTAAGGCCAAGGCTCCCCTTGGGACCTTAGGTGTCGCGATTTTGTGACATGCAAAATCGTGACATCTAAGGCCAAGGCTCCCTTGGGCCTTAGGTGTCGCGATTTCGTGATGTGCGAAATCGCGACATCTAAGGCCAAGGCTCCCCTTGGGACCTTAGGTGTCACGATTTCATGACGCACGAAATTGCGACATCTAAGGCCAAGGCTCCCCTTTGGGCCTTAGGTGTCGCGATTTCGTGATGTCGAATGCGGCGCGCTGGTCTAAGGCCAAGGTTCCCCTTTGGGCCTTAGGTGTCGCGAAATCGCGACGTCGCGATTTCGCGACGTCTAAGGCCAAGGTTCCCCTTTGATTAAGGCTTGCCTGCATTTGAAGTTTTGCTCTTGATTGAGGCTTTCTTGTTTAAGGCTTAACGTTTGTTAAAGGCTCACTTTAGATTAAAGGCTTGTTAAAACGACCAACTTTGCTCTGCTCATTTTCCGACCTTCTAAACTGCTGTGTGAGTGGCTAGGACCACTGTTTGACCTCTGAGGGCTGCCCTAAAAGCTGTGTATGTCAATGCGATTAGTGTTTGTAGTCACTTAATCGGATTGGTGCTATTTTGGTGTCTACAGATGCCCCTTTTTGGGAAGCGCTGCGGGTGACGCAGTGCTGAGCAAAAATAGACGACCAAAGCACTAATGATTAGGGTTTCTTGGTAACCTAACCAACTTTTGATGCCCCAAGTATGGAAAGGGCATGCATTCTTGAATCCTTGCTTCTGACGAGCTAAGGAATTTGATTTCAAGTGTTAACCTATTTTGGTGAGGTGTGACTTGAGCTTGGACATTGATCAGTCATGATTAGGCAAAGGGCGTAACCTTTTGTCCATAGGGGAAACCTTGTGTTCATGCTTCGGGAATGCCAAGTGTTTGATCAATTTAATGATTGCTTGTTTACTGCCCCAAGCAGGAGCATGATTGTCTTTGTCAATGATTCTTTGAATGCATGTCATTGCCTTGATTGGGTGTGTGCTTGTTGATTGGTGACTAAGTGTGACTACCCCCTCAAGCGACGAATCGATGAGGGAATGACCTTCGTGAGAAAAGCGACGAGTCGCTTGACCCAAGATGACTTAGGTTAGGGTGCCTTTAGATGTTTTACCATTTAAGCACGTGCAGTTTCCCGACATTTGGACCTATTTTTGGTGGGTGTTAACCCTTTTGGTGATGCCATAATGGGGTGAAATTATCAAAAACCCGTCTTCCCGTGGAGCGGTCCGGCTATGGTAGCCTTCTTGGGGAAGTAGGAGAGTGACAATTTGAGCCCCGACATCGATTTTTTTATGCCAAGAGGTTAAGTGCAAGAGCACTTGTGTCTGGCAATGCTTATTGCAATGTTTTTGTGTTGCATTTTTGTGATGTTTTGGCTGTTTTGATTTTCTTTCTTTGTGTATATGTCATGATATTATGGTATGCACAATGATTGATGTTGATGGATGCATGCTACTTTATATTGATGGATGCATATGTTGTGATGAATGCAAATGTATGTGATATGCAGAAATGAAATGGATGGATGGACTTTGTGGTGTTTGGCTATGGCACCATAGACTATTTAGAACTCTATTATTTTGTTTTTTAGGCGATTGCTGTGATGCACGACTTTGTATGTATACATGTGGTTTGTTCTTTTTTTTGTATTTTTTGATGGTATTGTAAGGATGAAAAGTAGCGCAGTTGGTTTAGAAATGTAGCTAAGATTTTTTTGAGACTCAGATGGTTTTAACTTACTAGCCATGACTTGTACTTTATCTTACAAGACTTTTGAACAAGGTATGAATCGGACTTGTTTTTGACCAAGTTATTTCACATCCCTGTGTGTGCAATTGAGTTCATTTATGTGGTATTTGTCGGGATACCGCCAGTGCCGATGGGCTTTCAACCGAACTCGTATTGAGGATCACCTAATTAGCTCCACTAACTCCTTTGTTGTATTTAGTTAGATTAATCTGCGGTGTTATCCAGGATACCATAAGCTAGCTCATCCTTATGCAAACATTGGTCTGCACACACGCAAAGCGAATGTGACAGACATATCGTCATGCGGGTAGGATACCACCATTGCCAGATAGGCTATCAACCAAACCTGTAATGAGGATCACCTAGATGGTTTTCGAATGTTGAGAATTCCAGGGATTCAAGTTCAGGATGTTTGTTGGCTGAATGATTTAGAGGGTTGCTCGTCTATATAGTGATGAAAATCACTGTTTATTTTCTATTAATTCTTTTTGAGCAAGGATTTTGAATAGTGGTGATGACCATTGTTATTTGATTTTGTGTTTTGAGTATTGTGGATTTGAGTTTGTGAATGGCTTTGATCCTTGTGGCCTTGGGGATGACTACCCATCCTGGTTAGGGGTGGATAGTACGAATCCTTACGACGTTGGGGACCAAGGGGATGATGGAGGTTATGGAGTAAGGGCATTGATCTGTTAGGCCTTGGGGATGACTACCCATCCTGGTTAGGGGCGGATAGTACGAATCCTTACAACTTGGAGACCAAAGGTGAATGGAAAGTGTTAGGATGATGATTTGTTGGAATTTTGTTTGTGAATGGTGTTGATCCCTTTAGGTTTTGGGGATGACTACCCATCCTGGTTAGGGGCGTGTAGTACAAATCCTTACAACTTTGGGAACCAACTATGATTGGGATTTGGTAGTGGTGAAAACCACTGTATATGGAGGTGAATGGATAGGAAAGAGCTCGTCCTTTTGTCAATTCTCAGCATTCTAGAACCATTCGCATGGGGGGATGAGCAAGATAACCGTTTCGCTTATGGTGACCTGGGTTACTGTGCAGGTTTCATCTTTCGTTCACACAACTTGGGAATCTTTATGTGTTTTAATTTGTGTTGGGATGTTACGTAACAAGGTGTATTTCAAGTGTAACTCTACCTCCATAAAATCTGTCTGACTTGATACATTACATGGCTAAAGAGCAAAATGATAACTGAATCATGAAAACCCTTGATACATTAGAAGACCACTGACTCTAGTATGGTAAAAGCAATGCATGGTGTTTTTGTTGTTTTTGTAAAATGGAACAGTGTGGAACAAGATGGACTAGCAGAGCAATGACAGCCTATGGTGCCTTTGACCTGTACGACCACAAATATGCAATGTATGGATGCAATGCTTTAATGCAGCTGCATATATTTTTTTGTGTTTTTGATGGATGGATTTTTGTGAATATGAAGATGAAGTGCGAGAAGAACTCTCTTATTGATGAATTTGAGTATGCCTAGAAATGAGATGCAAATTTTTGTTGTTTTTGATGATTTTTGTTGTTTTTGAATTTTCTTGATTTTTGACCAAGCGATTGTGGAAATCCTTGGAGCATTTTGGGATTGACCAAGCGATTGCAAGAATCCTTGGAGCCTTTTGGGATTGACCAAGCGATTGCAAGAATCCTTGGAGCCTTTTGGGATTGACCAAGCGATTGCAAGAATCCTTGGAGCCTTTTGGGATTGACCAAGCGATTGCAGAATCCTTGGAGCCTTTTGGGATTGACCAAGATTGACAATCTTGGTTTGTTGAGAATTTGGAGCCTTTTGGGATTGACCAAGCGATTGAAGAATCCTTGGAGCCTTTTGGGATTGACCAAGCGATTGTAAGAATCCTTGGAGCCTTTTGGGATTGACCAAGCGATTTTAAGAATCCTTGGAGCCTTTTGGGATTGACCAAGCGATTGCAAGAATCCTTGGAGCCTTTTGGGATTGACCAAGCGATTGCAAGAATCCTTGGAGCCTTTTGGGATTGACCAAGCGATTGCAAGAATCCTTGGAGCCTTTTGGGATTGACCAAGCGATTGCAAGAATCCTTGGAGCCTTTTTGGGATTTGGCTCTCTTAGATATGAAATGGTCACAAATGACTGATATTCAAGGGTTCTGTTTCCTTGATACCATCAAGAGAAGCTAGCCGGTATGTCCCGGGTCCTATTTTGCTATCAATGATATATGGACCTAACCAATTTGCCACAAACTTGTCCCTTAGGTGGGATGGCAAACTAGAATTTTGTTGGTTTTCCTTCAAAACCAAATCACCAACCCGAAAGTCCCTCAGGTGAACTTTCATGTTGTAAGCTTTCTTAAGTCGTTCTTGATAAATACGTAAATGCTCGAGAGCATTAACGCGTCGTTCGTCAAGCAACGTAAGCTGGTCTAACCGGGCTCTGCCATGCAGAGTCATCATCGATGAACTCCTGCATTGATATGCGTAGGGAAGGAATCTCCAACTCTAGAGGCATGACTGCCTCGGAGCCATACACAAGCGAAAACGGAGTGGCCCCAGTGGGTGTCCGAATGCTAGTGCGATAGGCCCATAGGGCAAGTGGGATTTGAATGTGCCAATCTTTATGACTGTCCATGACGGTCTTTTTAAGGATGGCAACTAGCGTTTTGTTTGACGCTTCTGCTTGCCCATTCGCCTACGGATAATAGGGTGTTGAAAAGTTGTGCTGAATCTTGTACTTTGTGGTCAAAGCACGCACGTCTTTGTTCTTGAAAGGCGTCCCATTATCCGAGACTATTTTGGATGGAATACCAAAATGACATATGATGTTATGCAAAATGAACTCCACAATGCGGGGTCCTGTCGTAGAGGTAAGCGGAATTGCTTCCACCCACTTGGTAAAATACTCTGTGGCCATTATGATAAACGTGTGATGGCCTGACGATGCAGGGGAGATCTTTCCAATTAGATCGAAGCCCCACTACGAGAACGGCCAAGCAGACTGGACTGTCTGCAAGGCCTGAGAAGGTACGTGCATCAAATTGGCATGATGTTGACACTTCACGCACTTCTTGACATAGGTGCAACAATCTCGCTCTAAAGATGGCCAATAATAGCCCATGCGAAGAATGCGCTTTGCGATAGCCATACCACTAAAGTGGCCACCACATGTACCATCGTGCGCTTGGGCGATCGCCCAAGTGGACTCTTGCTGGTCCAAGCAACGAAGGAGGATTCCTTCATAGCTGCGATGATACAAAATGTCTCCTATCAAGACATACTTAGCCGCTTTCTACTTGAGTGCTCGTTTTGCGGCATGAGTCAATCCAAGTGGGAGATTACCTAACTTGAGGTAGTCTCCTGATGGGTAAATACCAGTCCTGTTGATCAGAAACCTCGACAGTATGAACAACCAATCTCTCTTGAAGTTCCTCCCTAGCAAACGCTGAATGGGATAGAACCTGTAAGAAGAGCGTTGTGTTGCTATTAATGGGAGTAGGGGAGAACAAGGACCCCCAGTTGGCACGTTTCAGACGATCTCGGATTCGAGAGAACTTATCCGAGGATGGTTCAATCTGGATCATGTGGATTCCCGGCGTCAAGTCTGAGCTTGCACGCTCCATCGCGGATTGCGATAAGGTTTTGACTTGAATGGTTGTCATATCACCGGAAAGGTCTTGCGGAATTAGTGACCCCAAGGAGGCCATTGTGTCCGCAAAATGATTCGATGATCGAGGGAGTGCCTCGATGTCATACCACTCAAGTTTTGCCAAGAATTTGTCCACGAGGGCTTTATAAGCCTGCAGGACTGGGCATTTGCATTGATATACCCCTTTGACTTGATTGACTATTAACAGCGAATCACCAAAGATATTCAGTCATTTGATGTTCATGGCGATTGTTGTCTGAAGACCTAGGAGCAAGGCTTCATACTCTGCATTATTGTTGGTGCACGGGAAGTTTAATTTAAATGACAGGGGCATTGGAGCACCCTGCGGTGTGAAGAATACAATTCCCATGCCACCACCTTGCTCACATTTAGAACCATCGAAGAATAAGGTTATGTCGGCTCGTGACTCAGGCTCATCAGAATCTGGCGATTCTGAGACATGGAAGACCCCATCATCGGGTAGTTCTATGACCAGAGGCTGATCGTCTTCAAGAGGAGCCTCTACTAGTTGATCGGCTATGACTTGTCCTTTGATAGATTTTTGTCCAATAAACTCTATGTCAAATTCCATCAACAACATGATCCATTTCGCCGTGCGACTACTATGATAAGTACGACTCATCATGTATCGCAATGGATTCTCCTTAGACACAACATACGTAGTGTTGCTCAACATGTAGTGGCATAGCTTTTTGGTAGCAAACACCACTGCCAAGCAGAGTTTCTCAACGTATGCATAGTTAAGTTCATAACTGACCAGGGTGCGGCTAAGATAGTAAGTAGCCTGTTCCTTGTAAAGTTCATTCTTCTGGGCTAGCATGGCGCCCAGTGCCACCTCAGTAGCTGAGATGTATAAGTAGAACGACACTCCTGGTCTAGGTGGTGCCAATACTTGCGGCGAAACCAGGTATTGTTTGATCTCGTCAAAGGCTGATCGGCACTCGTCATCCCAATGAAATGTAACCCCCTTGTGCAATAATTTGTTCATGGGTCGGCACTTGTCAGATAATTGCGCTATGAAGCGTTTAATCGATGCGACCTTGCCCTGCAGACTTCTGAGCTGCTTGATTGTGGTTGGGGGAACCATTTCAAGGATTGCCTTGACTTTCTTTGGGTCCACCTCGATTCCTCGCTTTGAGACTATGAAACCCAAGAGTTTTCCAGATGTGACGCCAAAGACGCATTTCTTGGGGTTTAGTCTAACTTTATGCTCCATGAGGCGATCGAGGATCTTGCTTAAGTCATCGATATGATTTGAGCGCAAGAGAGACTTGGCTAACAAATCATCCATGTAATCTTCCAAAGTTTTGTGCATGTAATCGTGGAAGATATATGTCATGGCACGTTGGTAGGTAGCGCCAGCATTTTTAAGGCCAAAAGGCATGACCTTATAACAAAATGTCCCCCAAGGTGTTGTGAACGCCATTTTTAGTTGGTCTTCAGGATTGATACGAATTTGATTATATCCCGAGAAACCATCCATTAGGGAGAGCATTTCGTGACCTACTGTAGCGTCTACCAATGCGTCGATGCTCGGCAAGGGGAAATCATCCTTAGGACTCGCTTTGTTTAGATCTCAAAAATCGGTGCATATGCGAATCCTCCCGTCGGGCTTCTTGATGGGAACCATGTTGGACAGCCATGGCGGATAATCCACGCAGATGACAAACTGTGCGTCCAACAGCTTTTGCAATTCATCTTTGACCATTAAGGCCACTGTTGGATGCATCTTACGTAGTTTTTGCTTTACAGGTTTGATTGTCGGATCAAGCGTTAAATTATGCGTGACTAGTTGCGGGTCTAGTCCTGGCATATCTTTGTACGACCATGCAAAAACCTCCTTCTTCTCTTTGAGAAGGGCAATGTAGTCGGCTTGCTCTTCGGGGGAAAGACTTATCCCCAGCTTGAGAATCTATGGATTCATTGGATCTGTGCCGATATCTACATCAGTCGTTTCCTCGACTGACATGTGGGATCCGTCCTCCAACTGATGTGGAGTCGGGATCAAATGGATATCATTAGCTGAATTTAGATCTGCATTGGGAACCTCGGGTTCCTCTTCAGCCTAAAAAATATCCTGAGTTGTCCTTGGGGTAAAATGATGCATTTCACCGAAAGGCCAGTACTATGATGGTGACAAAGGTGAATTGACGCGATCCCAGTCGATGGCATCTATGTCTAGATGCAATGACCTTGCTGGATCGGCCGGATTGCGGATGGGTGCGGTCAAATCAATGGAGATCATGTGGATGGAATGAATTTGGTCTCCATTACCATGGGTGTGATAACTTGATTCTTCTAGATGCTCCCTATACTCTGGATCTGGCTCTAGGGGAACGGGCACGAATGGATCGGCCCTATGTGCTGAAAGGAGGACAGGGTCTTCCCTCGGCACTGTTGTCATGATAGGGTCTCGGGGTGGACGGTGCTCATCGTGAATTTGGAGCCATGGATCCAACACTTGGTCCCACCTCGCTGGGTCGACCCACCATTCATGCCCTAACCTTATGCCCATCTGTCCCATTAGATCTTCATGAGTTAAAGGGCGATAATTCCGTCGCGCATGTCCGAGATAGATCATCTCGGTCTCATCTTCTGAATCACTTTCGGAGATCCAAAAATGTTCATTCTCTTCAGCAACTGTTACTTGCGACATTGAGGGTTCTCCTTGTTCCAGTAAGTTAATCTGGTCCCATGGCGGTTGTTCCACTTGTGGTGGAGGGACCTGATTCGCTTGACACTGTTTTGATTCAACTGGAATTTCTAAGGGGAATAGCTTCAAAAAGATGTCCGGACACCGTTGATGTTCTCTTTGAGGATTAATGTCCGAACTGTCACCTCTCTCTAGCAAAGGAGAGGGATTACTATTGTTGCCAAGGGTGTTTGTTGACCATGGGAGGTAGTCTCCCAATGTATATTCTGTATTTGGGTTGGTATAGAGATCGGGTGCCAATCCCCCCTTGTTGCCTATTTCTAGGCCTTGCATATTTTCTACTAAGATGTCTAGTGGTGGAACCCTACTCCTGACTTATCATATGGCATCCGATATCTTGGTTGGCAAAGGACACGCATCCCTTGCTCATATCTGCCTAGCCCGTATCCATGCCAATTGCATTGGCCGAGATATCTTAGAGCGAAGTCCGGGTTTGACAGATAGTTGATATTTTCAACAAAAGGCTCGACGTCTGCTTCCTTTTGCTTGCATGGTTCGAGACCATGATCAAGGCCCCCATACACAAAATTTGTCTGGTTGGGTGGGTGACCTAGAGGAACAACTGTTCCTATGGGAAGGCGAGGTCTCCCCATATCCTGTACTGATTCTAATGCGGGCGTTGCCACAACATTCTGCACTAAATACTCCCCCAGGCCCGTGCTGGCCATTTCAATAGTGATTGTTGATGCTTGGGAGGGAGGGAACGGGAGTCCTTCCTGAGTCCATTCCATGTTTGGTGTTTTAGGAATCTCAGCTTCCGTAGTGCTAGGTGTTTCCTCTGTTGATACCGTTGATATTGTGGGCAAACCCTCTTCTAGGGGCCGAGCCTCTTCCATGATCTGTTTTCCCTTGTCCTTCTGTTTAGCCATGACAGGTGGCGTTGGTAATGAAGGAGCAGATGATGAGGATTCACCTGGCTGGGATTTTGGTGATTTGGTCACCAGTGGTGCCTGCGGTATTGGACCCTGTTTAGATGGATTTAACTGGAAATCCAAATGCGTTGAAGGGAGGGTCGATTGAGGCATTAGTTGTACCGCATTGCAATACTTGAAGGGTTCCAAGTCCATCGGGACTACATGTATTTCTCCTTCAAAAGCATACTTTAAGCACTGGTGAGCGATCGAAGGGACACACTTCATGTCCCTGATCCAAGGCCGCCCTAGTAGTATATTGTAAGCCATCTCGCCTTCTAACACATGGCACAATGTTGGTATTGTCTTTTGTCCTACCTGGACAGGTAGAACAACTGTGCCGACTGTCGAGCATATTGCATCATTGAAAGCTCGCAGCGTGTACGTGGAGGCTGTGATATGAGAGGCTGGCAGCTTTAAATGTTTTAGTGCTACAGTGGTAATGATGTTACTGGATGAACCAGTATCTACCAGCACTCTCTTGTACGGGATCCCGTTGACCCGTGCGATAACGTGCAGGGGTGGATCTGCCGTGTCATTCGATATTGCTTTGACTTCATCCTCTCTGAAGGTGATGACCGGCTCCGTACATCGCTTCACATGTCCCACGAAGTTGTTGAAAGAATTGGCTTCGTGAGGCTGTAATTCGATGGCTTTTAATATTTCCATAAGAGCTTCTCTATGAGGTGTTGATTGTTGAATAAGCTCATAAATGGAAAGCCTAGCCGATGTGGTCCGCAAACTCTGCGTGAGTTTGGTTCGTATCGTGACCTCGGGTCTAGGCGGAGGCAACTGCGTTGGGCGTTGCTGAGGCTGTGATGTTGTCGAAACTTCCCTCGTAGCTACCTCGGGGGCAACTATCGGGTACTTTTTGTTCCTTGTCACTATGCTGATCATTCCCACAAATCCTTGCATGGGAAGATTCTGTCGCACCTCGTTAATCTGGAGAGGTTTTGCCTGTGCCTCGTGGGCAGGCAAAGGGTCCTTGAATACCCCCATTTGTTGATTATTTGGCGCTATGGGGTTGTCCACGGCCAATGTTTTATTGTCGATTAAATCTTGGATTAATCCTTTGAATTTCCAGCATCCATTTAAATCATGTCCCCTGCGCCTATGGAATCTACAATACAATTCCTCTCTCGTATCCCTTAGGCTTGGGGGCGTTAGGGTCTATAGTTTGGATTTCTGGCAAGGTGACTAAATTTGCCGCTGACAAGCGGTCAAATAGGGAGTCCCTGGACTCCGTGTAAGGGGTGAATTGTCGCCTAGGGTGACGCTGCTGATTCTGCTCCTGTTTCTTATTGTCTTTTTCATAACTAGGAGGCACTGCCTGGTAATTAGCCTTTTGGGGCTGCATTTCTTGCACAGGCTTGGGAACATTTATCGCAACTTGGTTAACCACAGCGGGTTGTGATTGCGTTGTCCCAGTCTTAGTGGTTTTATTCCACTCTTTCTTTTTAGGCTTGGCGATTGCGCCTTCGCCTATTTTAATCTCTTCTATAACTCTGGCTTGCGCCAAAGCGTCTTCTAAACTGTCGTATTGCTACAGCAGCAATAGACCAGAGATTGATTTTAAGCAACTCCGTGCAAACATCTGTGTAAGATCAGACATAGGGGGACGGTAGGGTAGCTTAGAAAGCAAAGCCCTCCATCGATTCCCGTATGCTGTCATTGTTTCTTCCTCATATTGCTTGAGGCTGGCCAGATCACTCAGTGATGCCTTCTTCTTTGTGTTGAAGGCAAAGCGTTCAAGAAACGCATCTACTAATTGATCTAGGTTGTTTATGTTGTGTTTGGGTAATTGTGTGAACCAATCCGAGGCAGGGCCTGCGAATGTGGTTATGAAAGTTCGAAGCAACAATGCATCATTATCTTGGATGCCGAAGCATTGACTTAGGAACCTTGTCACATGTTCTTGTGCATCCTCTTCACCTTTAAAGACTGCCAATTGAGGCAACTTGAAGTGTTCGGGGTAAAGAGGTGTGGGCACTGAGGGGTGTACTGGGTGACTGCGGAGTTGACGTAATGTGGGTTTTTGATGCCCAAAAGCTTTTGTCTCCATAGACTCCAAACGCTCTAATAGCGCTTTGTATGCATCGAAAGATTTTATTTCTTCCTCTTTTGTTTGCTCCCGTTGTGAGTTATGGGAGACTGGAGGCCTATGGGGGGGTGGCCGAGTGGCAGCCCTCCTGCCTTGATGGGGCGTTTTGGCCCGTTCTATTTCTGGTTCGTACTCCTCATAAACTTCTTGAGGAGTCTCTGGGCGAGACCTATGACCTTGATTGAGTCCCCGTTGGGGGTACCCATCATTGTTTCGGGGAGTGGCCTCCCTCTCGGGTCTATAAGGTCTCGGAGGCAAAGCTTGACGAGGTCGCGGAGACCTGTCCTGCACCAAAGGATTGTGCCTCTCATATTGTTCTTCTCTGTGGGTGCGAGGGGTTGGCACCCTCTCAGGTAGTTTATAGCGCAACTCATCCGCTTCGCACTGCATGCGCTCTTTATTCAGGCGGTATAAGTACTCTAACTCCTTATGACCTTGCTCAAGCTGCGTGATTCGGGCTTGGCGAGCGGCATGTCTGGCGACTGCCGGGTCAACTTGGTCTGCCCTCTTTTGTTGAGGAGGCTTGAATGTTTTTCCTATGTGTTTGCCTCGATCTTGATGATCTAAAATTTCAATGGGTTGCTTCCCTCTGTCGAGGTAGGCACCATTTACTTGAGGCTCCGGCCTCGATGTGTGATCATGATACCTAGCAGGTGCGGAAATGCAAGGTTCCCGCACTGTTTGTTGTCCTTGAGGAATGCGATGGCTTTCCTCGTACTCCCTTTCATGGGTTTGAAAGGGGCGGGCGGAGTTAGCTCGCCCTGTGTAAAGAGCCCTGCGCTCTGGATTTTGTCTTTCTATTCTGATGGGAGGCAAAGGAGAGATACCATATCCACGTTGTCTCTCCAAATGAATACTATGCCTCTCTAGCGCTTCATCGCGCTGCGGCCACTCAGATCTAACCTCAAGAGGCGGTTGTCTATTTACATTGAAATCTACATGTAAAGCTTCTTCCCGAAAGGGACTGTGTTGAATGGGCATACCCCACAGAGGGGGTTCCCAATAAGTTCTTTTTGATGGGGCCTGATATGGACTCTCTTGTAGGCTGGACCGCCAAGGCGGTATGGCCAAGTCCTCAGGGCTAAAACGAAGGCGACTAGCGCCCTCTCTTTGTGCACCTTCCGCAGCATCCGCCCTTGATTGGGCTTGGCTACGGGTGTACACCATTGTGGTGCTTCTCTACTATCTAAGCAGATTTTATCTCGTTTTATGGTGATTTGTCTTTTTGTCTACACTAAGCAAAAATGAACACACTCATACACAAACCGTGATTATCTCTTTTAAGGATTAATAGTGTGTCCTAAACTGGTTTAGTGCATTTTGATATTTTGTTTTGTTTTTGCAAGTTTTGAAGAACGTTTAAATGCATAATGTTGGCTCATATGACTCCCATAAATGGTCGCCCCTTCAATATACCATTGTCGGACCGATATACCAACCTCTCTATATACCCGCCCTTACGAGAGGGAAACTATAGGTACGTGAGAGCAGATGGTACGTGGAACATAGGCGGTACGGAAGGGGGGATTGTCCTGTTAATGACACCTACCATAGAAGACTTATCCTCGCGTGCATGGGAATCACCCCAACAACACTCGGTCAGCTTTCATCAGGATTTACGCCTAACAACAGTGACAATCGGGGAAATGGATGCAAAGCTAAGCCAAGGTGGTGATGAACCCACCGTTGGTCTTGCTCAAGGGCTGGGGTTTTACGACCAGCTCCTTGGTTCAAATTTACCACGTGAAGTGTGTGTGGAGTTCATTTTATTTTTAAAAATGAAACAAGCAACGAAAAAGAAACCTTTCCCTATGCCATACAAACACTACAAACCGGAAAACAACAAGTAGAAATTTAAATTAAAAAAAAAAAAAAATAGAAATATTACAGCAATATTACAGCAGAAATATTACAACTAAAAAAAATATAAACAAATAAAATAAACAGAAATATTACAGCAGAAAATGACATAAACAGTTAGAAACCGTTACCTCTTCTCTGCCCGGACTTGCTGTTTCTGACCTCCGGCTTAAGAAAGGTACCTGTTAAGCACAAAACACAGCAAATCTGATTAGTTTCTGTGATTTAAAAAAATCAGGGAACGGTCCCACCGTGATCGCCACTGAAAGCATGAGATTCCGAAAATAAAAGAAACACTAATATGCAATAAAAACAGAACTAGTTTAATGCATGTAATAACACGGATGTAATCAAATCAATAGCAGGAACACAACCCTTTTTATTAATATGATGCCGACTCGGTTACAATACATCTCCTCAGTTACATATTTTCAGTTACAACAGATGAATAGTGATCTCCTTCCGCATGCCCACATTTGAAACGGGCAGGCCAAAATGTTGCCGCCGCTGGTTGCTGATGAATCTTTGTTCCTGCTGTTCTTCCTGCATTCAAAGAAACAGTAAACTATTTAGTAGCACCTGTGACTAAAGGATAAAGCATTTAAAAGAAGTACATGCAGAGATTGATTAAATACGCAGATAAAATAACTCAGGTTGTCCAAGTAAACATTAGAGGACGTAATGCAAAAAAACATTCGAAATACATGATTTCAATATAATATTCAATGAGACATATTGCAAGATACATTCGAACGTATAACGTATTGCATGATACGTTCTAACGTAAAGTTTATTTAAACAACGTAAAACATAAGCTGTTCAAATACTGTTAGTTGCAATATGTATAAAAAAATAGCATATATTAAATTGACTAGGAACGTGCATGGGGTGCCCAAGCGGGCCGCCCCTGTTAAAGCTTGATTTCGGCGCCAATCCACTAAGGAAGGGCCCGAAATATTTCAGGTTGTGATGTCGTCGAATTGAAAGAATATTGTTGTCCACTGTCGGGCTCTAAAGTTTAGATCCACGCTTCCAGAAAACCATTCACTAACCTCTCATACGAAAGAGATCAAGAGTGTAGAAGAAATGAATCTCACAGGAAGCAATCGGGTCTCTGGATGAGCAGCACTTCGTTGTGTTTCGAAAATGCTTCGTCGGTCTTCTTTACATTGCATTGAGCTAGTTTTTATAGAGGATTTCACCTCTGAAACATTAACGTCAAAACCCTAAGTCCGCAGGGGCCGCTGAGATTTGACCCTTGTCAGATGATTATGAGACATGGCTCGCACAGAGATTATCGCTAGGAAATCACATCAGTAGTTATGAGGCATGGCCTCGGACCGGACTTATTGTTGAAACTGCTCGTCTCATTAATGCAGTCGGTGAAGTCCACCGTTCTTCAGACCCACGGGGTCTCTTCAAAAAGGGGTATGCAGTGACGCCACGTGGCGGCCATACCTTATTGCTTTGAAGTATGCAATGACGCCACGTGTCTACTTTTAATTGGTCGAATCCGCCTTGACTAGTCGCAAGTCTGTTTAAAGCGCAAAATGCCGAAGTGTCACGATATCGCGACGTCACGATATCGTGACACTTCGGCCGAGCCTTCCCTTTGGGCCTTAGGTGTCGTGATATTGCGACGTCGCGATATCGTGACACCCTCAGAAGCTTCCTTCGGGCCTTAGGTGTCACGATTTCGTGACACGCGAAATCGCGACATCTAAGGCCAAGGCTACCCTTTGGACCTTAGGTGTCACGATTTCGCGACGTGCGAAATCACGACATCTAAGGCCAAGGCTACCCTTGGGACCTTAGGTGTCACGATTTTGCGACGCGTGAAATCGTGACATCTAAGGCCAAGGCTCCCCTTGGGACCTTAGGTGTCACGATTTCATGACACATGAAATCGTGACATCTAAGGCCAAGGCTCCCCTTGGGACCTTAGGTGTCATGATTTTGCGACGCGCGAAATCGTGACATCTAAGGCCAAGGCTCCCCTTGGGACCTTAGGTGTCACGATTTCACGACGCGTGAAATCATGACATCTAAGGCCAAGGCTCCCCTTGGGACCTTAGGTGTCATGATTTTGTGATGCGCGAAATCGTGACATCTAAGGCCAAGGCTCCCTTTGGACCTTAGGTGTCGCGATTTCGTGACGTGCGAAATCATGACATCTAAGGTTGGCCTTAGGTGTCACGATTTCGTGATCGCGATTTCATGACGTCTAAGGCCAAGGTTCCCCTTTGGGCCTTAGGTGTCACGAAATCGTGACGTCGCGATTTCACGACGTCTAAGGCCAAGGTTCCCCTTTGATTAAGGCTTGCCTGCATTTGAATTTTTTCTCTTGATTGAGGCTTTCTTGCATTTGAAGTTTTGCTCTTGATTGAGGCTTTCTTGTTTAAGGCTTAACGTTTGTTAAAGGCTCGCTTTAGATTAAAGGCTTTAAAATGACCAACTTTGCTCTGCTTATTTTCCGACCTTCTAAACTGCTGTGTGAGTGGCTAGGACCACTGTTTGACCTCTGAGGGCTGCCCTGAAAGCTGTGTATGTCAATGCGATTAGTGTTTGTAGTCACTTAATCGGATTGGTGCTGTTTTGGTGTCTACACATAGACTTCAGAAATAATGTAGAAAAGCAATTTGACTACTATGTCAAATGTCTTCACACTGATAGAGGAGGAGAATACTCCTCAAATGAATTTTTAAATTATTGTAAGCAAAATGGGATAAAAAGGCAGTTCACCACTACCTATACTCCACAGCAGAACGGTGTGGCTCAGAGAAAGAATCACACCCTTGTTGAAATGGCATGAACGATGCTTCAGACAAAGCATCTAACATATAGCTATTGGGTAGATGCAGTGAGAACTAGTGCATATATTCTAAATAGAAGTCCGACTTCTAGTTTAGATGGTATCACTCCTTATGAAGGATGGTACGGTAAGAAACCAAATGTCAAACATTTTTGAGTATTTGGTTCTTTAGCTTATGCACACATTCCTAAGGAGAAGAGAAAGAAGCTTGATCCCAAGAGTCAAGCATGTATTTTTGTAGGGTATTGTGAATCGACAAAAGGGTATAGATTGTACAATCCCAAGACACATAAAATAACTATCTCCAGGGATGTAATTTTTGATGAAGGGGGAGAATGGGGTCATAAAAAATTTGTTGATATAGACTCTAATTTGGAAAGTTCCACATTTGTACATCCCAAGAAAAGTAGTGGAAGTAGTTCCCCTCCATAAAGTCCACATCAGGAATCTTCATCAAGTACATCAAGTGGTACACCAAGTCCAAGAGGGACTCCTTTTTTGGCACCCCCAAACTCTCCGAAATGATTTCAGAGATCTGTAAGCACTCCAAGTCCGATGGATATTGATCCAGTTTCTCAAAGGAAAGAGACAAATAGAGGAAAGCACATACTACAGAGTCATCCATCTTCTCAAATGTTAGATAGGAATTTCCAACAAAGATACACTAGGAGTCAAGCTAGTGAGATGGACGATATTTTGTCAAGACTTGAAAATCTTCAAATGTCAGGAGATGATGAGTGTCATGAACCTAGGGGTGATGTAGTCAATTATGCTTTGTTGGCTGTTGCACAGCTAGAACCATCTAGTTATGAAAAAGCATGTGCTGAAAGTATATGGCAAGATGCCATGGAAGAGGAAATATCCTCAATTAAAAAGAATGATACTTGGGAGCTTGTGAAGCTTCCCAAGGGAAAAAAATGTTTTGGATGTAAATGGGTCTATAAGACCAAATTCAATGCTTATGGAAGCATTGAAAGGCACAAGGCAAGATTAGTAGCTAAGGGTTTTACTCATAAATATGGAATAGATTATGAGGAAACCTTTGCTCCAGTTGCTCGACAAGAAAAAATCAGAATTGTTCTTTCCTTGGCAGCCCATAAAGGATGGAACATTAAAAACATGGATGTGAAAAGTGCATTTTTAAATGGATACCTGATAGAAGAGGTGTATGTTCAACAACCTCAAGGTTTCCAAGAACAAGGAAAAGAGAACCTTGTTTATAAATTAAAAAAAGCACTTTATGGCCTTGAGCAAGCACCATGAGCATGGTACTCATGAATTGATGGTTATTTCAGCGAGTATGGTTTCACAAAAAGCAAGAGTGAACCAACTATATACTACCTGAAGAATGGATTAGATATCCTCATAGTTTTTTTATATGTGGATGATCTAATATTTATGGGTAGTAATAATAAAATGAATATGGAGTTCAAAAACTCCATGATGAATCAGTTTGAGATGAAGGATCTCGGATTAATGAGATACTTCCTAGGAATGGAATTACATCAATCAAAGAATGGGATCTTCATATGTCAATAGAAATATTCTCATGACATGATCAAGAAATTTGCTATGCAGCAGTGCAAATCAGTTGCAACACCAACAGGACATGGAATCCAACTAAGCAAAGATGATGGAGCACCAAAAGTTGACATGACCAATTTTAGAAGCATGGTTGGGATTTTAATGTTTCTCACCAACACTAGGCTAGATATACAGCATGTTGTTTCTCTAGTATCAAGGTTTATGGCATGCCCATACAAGCTGCATCTTCAAGCAACCAAATGAATTTTACAATATGTAAAAGGTATATTGGATTTTGGAATCCATTACCACAAGTCTAACTCTATGAAGTTAGTTGGTTATAGTGATAGTGATTAGGGCAATAATATAGATGACATAAAATCTACATCAGGGAACTGTTTTAGTCTAGGTTCAGGACTAATAACTTGGAGTTCCAAGAAGCAATCTATTGTAGCATTATCATCTACAGAAGCTGAGTATATAGCCATTACCCATGCTAGAACTCAAATCCTTTGGTTGAGGAAAATCCTTGAAGAGATTGGCGAAAAACAAATTGGTCCAACCAAACTGAATTGTGATAATATTAGTGTCATATAGTTGGCATATAATCCGATCCACCACAAAAGGTCAAAATATTTTGATATGAAGTATCACTTCATAAGAGATATGGTGGAACAAGAGATAGTTGAGCTTCAATATCTGCAAGCACTTTGGATAATCTAGCAGACATATTCACCAAAGGCATGGCTAAAGCTGAGAGACTGTATAGTCAGTCCTCTCAACTTTAAGGGGGAGAATGTTGGAAAATTACCATTGGTAAAAGGTTAAAAAGATTATTTTACCTTGGGTAAGTTTACTTACCTTTTACCTTACTTGGACGGTAGCATCTTTGGGTGGCAAGAGAGTTTTAATTTAATTTCTATTCCCTTCCCTTATCTTCTCCTATTCCCCCATTTTCTCTAGTATGGTTATTTTGTGTTTATTTAAATCAATTGTAACCTAATTTCAAGTTAATGCATATTTTACCTTTGCATCGAATAGCTCACCTCTCACATGAGAGCCTTATTGATTATTATTTTTGATAAGGGTTTTTATTAAAAAGGACTTTGGTGGATGTGTTCATTAAGTTGGAGTAAAAAGGTGTAAATTGAGTTATGCTTATCTTGTGATTATTATTTGAAGTCCACTAACCCTTATTGAGATTGGAAAGGAAATTTGTGTTTAGTGTGGCAAATTTTATGGATAACTTCTTGGCATCAAAAAGGTATGGGCACATTCTCCTATTGATTGTTTATGGTGGTTGATTTCTGAAATATCATTGGAGTGAAAAGGATTGATTATATGGGCACATTCGCTCGATCCCAAGGGGTAATAATGAGGTTCCCATATATGACAATGACTATGAGGATAACACAGAGAGGGCATACATAGGTCCTCGTTATTTGTGACATCATCACGAGAATATTGACATAGATGAAGTCTATCATTAGTTACATGTTGGCCCACGCTTGAGGGCAAGGCCTGTCAATCTAGGCCAGATTCATCATGAGGTCTTCCCTGACCCACCCACACACATGGAGCTCCTTGATCCTAATTATCTCATCCTACAGTCTATTCCCAAATAGGATTCAGAGATACCTAACCCCCCAGATCCACATCTAGGGGTGAGAGATAACACCAATACACAGTCACATGCACGTGGTCTTGGAGAGCAGACACATTTCATCAATATGATCTCCATTGATTTGACCACACCACTCCATAACCTAGCCTATCCTTCCAAACCATTCCATCTAGACCTAGATATGATTTATTGGGATCACATTGATTCACCCCCATCACCCTCTGAGTATTGGGCTTACGATGGATTGTTTCACTTCTCTACAGGACCAACTCATGATGTCTTCCATAATGAGGAGGAACCCGAGGTTCCCATTGAAGATTTAAATTCAGATAATGACATCCATTTGATACCTACTCCCCATTACTTGGAGGAGGGGTCTCTTATGTCAATCGAGCCTATGATTGATAAAGATATCGGCTCAGATCCAAAAAAACCATAATATATCAAGCTAGGGGAAAGCCTATCCCCCGAAGAGCAAGCTGATTATATAGATATTATCATAAAAAATAAGACAACTTTTGCATGGTCTTACAAATACATGTCAGGACTAGATCCAAATCTGGTCATCCATAATCTCACGCTTGACCCCACAGTCAAACCTATCAAGCAAAAGCTGAGAAAGATGCACCTAAAAGTGGCCTTGATGGTCAAATATGAGCTATAGAAACTATTGGATGCCAATTTTGTCATTTCTATAGACTATCCACCATGGTTGTCCAACATGGTTCCCATAAATAAGCCTGATGGAAGGATTTGCATTTGCACCAATTTTTGAGACCTAAACAAAGCGAATCATAAGTATTATTTTCCTTTTCCAAGCATAGATGCCTTGGTAGATGCCACTGCAGGACACGAAATGCTCTACCTTATGGATGGCTTCTCTGGGTATAATCAGATTCATATCAACCCTGAAGACCAACTCAAAAAAGCATTCACAATGCCTTGGGAAACATTTTGTTACAAGGTCATTCCATTTGGCCTTAAGAATGTCGGTGCCACCTACCATCGTGTCATGACATATATCTTCCATGACTACATGCATAAAATTTTGGAAGATTACATGAATGACTTATTGGCAAAATATTTATTATGTCATGAGCACCTAGATGTCTTG
This sequence comes from Wollemia nobilis, assembly GCA_028583015.1. Lineage (NCBI taxonomy): Eukaryota > Viridiplantae > Streptophyta > Pinopsida > Araucariales > Araucariaceae > Wollemia > Wollemia nobilis. The sequence goes on along the minus strand of JAQPPZ010016879.1, from coordinate 10,086,635 downwards.
CGTAAATTCCTTGATTGCCTTATTAAACATAATGTGAGACTGAATCCCAAGAAGTGCATCTTTGGCATCACATCTGGAAAGCTCTTGGGATTTATAGTTTCCAAATGAGGCATCAAAGTGGACCCTAACAAATTCAATGCAATCCTTGAAATGCCTCCCTTGACTACCATCAAGCAACTTCATAGCTTGCAGGGGAGGATTGCATCCATAAAATGCTTTATAGCACAACTGTCGGACAAGTGTAGACCGATGAACAAACTCTTACACAAGTGGGTCACATTCCACTAGGATGATGAATTTCAAGATGCATTTGACATAATTAAACAATACCTGGATTCACCACTAGTGTTAGCTCCACCTAGACCAGGGGTGTCATTTTGATTATATATCTTAGCTACTGAGGTTGCATTGGGTGCCATGTTAGCCCAAAATAATGAATTTCATAAGGAACAGGCCACATATTATCTTAGTCGCACCTTGGTGAGCTATGAGATCAAGTACGCATACGTTGAAAAGTTATGTCTAGTGGTGGTTTTTGCTACCAAAAATCTATGACACTATATGCTCAACCACACTACGTATGTTGTATCTAAATATAATCCATTGTGATACATGATGAGTCATACTTATTATAGTAGTCGCACGATGAAATGGATCATGTTGTTGATAGAATTCGACATGGAGTTCATAGGAAATAAATCAATCAAAGGACAGATCATTGCTGATCAACTTGTAGAGGCTTCTCTTCAGGATGACTAGCCTCTTTGAAGAACACAAGCTTATACTGAGAGGGGGGGTGAACAGTATAAGACCTTTTTCAATTTTATCTATCAATATAGCTTTCAAACCATTAACATGCATAATAAAATAGCAGTAACAACAGTAGTAAAATAGTGCACAAAAAGCAATCCACAAAGAGACACAACACTTTACGTGGTTCACCCAAGGTGGGCTACTCCACGGATAAAACTTTCCTCTAAAAGTTATATCAAAACCTCTGGGAATCCTTCCCGATTACAAAGTTTATGAGCCTTAGCTCAAAGGAGACACCTTCCCCTAATTCTGCTTTTCTAGTGATCCTATAGAAGACCTCTACCTCCTCTTCCCTTAGCAAGTGGAATTCTATCCATAGAAGACACCTGTCTTCCCTGCTCTGGCTGGAGATCTCTATCCTCAACTCTGTTACTGCAAAGCTGGTCCTCTTTTCTATACCAAACATAGTCCTTCGGTCTAGCACAATTGTCCTCTTCCTTTGTTCCTTTCTACACTTGGTTGAAAACAACTTTTCATTTCCTATGCAACTACAGCAGCATAGTCTTCTCAAATTACAATGGCACTATCTTCTCAAATTACAGCAGCACTTGATCACCGTTTGTCCTTCACAACTATTCGCAATTACAGTAGTATCTACTTCATGCACTTTGCTTTCTTTTACACAGACTGCATGAACACAGTCGCAATCACAGTTGTCCTTAGATCAAATTCCACCCTTTACATAATCTTTGCAAACACTGCAGCATTTGAATGCACAACAACTTATGCGCCTATGTGCAACCACAACATCATACTTTTTGCACAGTCTTCTCATGAATAGCAACACAGTCTTTGATACTTAGAAGTTTCAATGAAATCCAATCTTATGTTGTAGTCAAACTTTGCTCTCTGCTTTTTCGATGATCGAACCTGACTAGTCGCACTAACTTTGCGAACGCCTCACTTCGAATGCACACTTCAATCAATACCCAAAATTGCTCAAACAGTCTTCCTTTAATACTCACAATCTCAAGATGAAATCTTGTTCTTTAGTCGGCTGTTCAATCTCCAAACACGTCGGCTGTAAAACCTTACACTTCATTGGCAAAGGTTAACTTTGTCGGCTTTAACCGCCTCTGCTGTTCTATAGTTGTTCTCACACGAAACTCAAACATGTCGTGATATCGCTACACTTTTGACTGTCGTACACCTTCTTTGGTTTGTTGTCATGAAATCACGACACTACAGCCTTTGCTGATGTCATCGTAAATCTTGTCATGAAATCATGATGCTCTAGACTTCAAAGCCTTCTTCTCCACTGCTGTCATGAAATCACGACACCTTTGCCTTTTGCTGACATCATCATGATTCTTGTCGCGAAATTGCGACGCTCTAGACTTCAAATCCTTCTTCTCCGCTACTATCGTGAAATCGTGACACCTTTGCCTTTTGCTGATGTCATCAGCAACTCTGTCATGAAATCGTGACACCTCTTGCTTCTTCATCCTTTTCTTGGTTTGCACTGGCGAAAATGAAGCATGTCGCGAAATTGCGATGCTTTAGCTGCCTTAAGATTTTTCTTGCCAACTGCTCGTGAAACTAGAACATGTCACGAAATCACGACACTTTTGTTGCCTTAAGCTCTCTCTTTCCAACTGCTCGTGAAACTGGAACATGTCACGAAATCACGATGCTTTTGCCAACTGCAAGCTGCCAACTCAACCTATTGTGAAATTGTGACACTTTCTGCATCCGTACAACTTCTTCGAAACTTGTTGCAAAATCATGACAGTTTTTCCCGTTCTGCCTCTGCCTTCCTGCATGTCACGAAATCATGACACTTTTTCCCGCTTTGCCTCTGCCTTCCTGCATGTCATGAAATCATGACAATTTTGGCCAAACTTTCTCTCTCCTCAAACATGTCGTGAAATCACGACAGTTTTTCCAGCAGCCTGCAAACTTTTTCTAACTTATCTTTTTTTGGATTTTTGGCAACTGGGCTACTCTGATTTTCTTGGAGACTTACTGACCAGCTGAAACCTTCATCAAAACACATCCTTAGACATAAAAACAAATTGCTCCAAGAACTCCTTGACATCAAAAATAGCAACTACCAATAGCTCCTTGACATCAATGACAACAATTAAACTTAGGCAAAGGCAATGTACTCAAGATACCCAAAATTTCCAACAATCTCCCCCTTTGTCATTGATGGCAACCCTTAATTAAAAACACATCTTTCAAGAGCCAAAACTGAAATCAATCTCTTCAAGTTTTGCTCCCCCTGACTTGAAGCTTTCCTTTTCACTTGAAAACACTCCCCCTTACTTAAATCTCTCCCCCTTTTTCATCAATGGCAAAGGGTCACCTTTGGGGCTTGGGACTAAGAATGAGCCTCTTAGCTTAGTCCCTCCCCCACCTCCTGATGAGGTGATTTAAAACAGGGTTGGGAGTGATACTCCCATTAGAAACTCATCATCATTAGTGTCTAAGATTTCTTTGTCGGGCCTTCTCTTGAATTCTTTTTTTGTATTCCTGTTCCTATCACTGTTTTGATCCTCGAACCTGTTAATACTACTGTTCCTGTTTCTTTTATCTTTTCTGTTCTTATCCATACCTTGATCCTTGGACCTGTTCATATCACTTTTCCTATTTTTATTATCATTCCTATTCTTATCCATGCCTTGATCCTTGTATTTGTTCATGTTGTTGTTTATGTTCCTGTATCTCAGAAGATTAGCTCTACACTGTCTAGCTAGGTGACCTTCATTGTTGCATTTATAGCAAGTAACAATATTTGGCATGACTGTTCTTTGAATCCGCCTATTCTGACTAACCCAGTTCCTATTATTTGCCTTGCAAAAAATTGCCTTGTGCCCAAATTGTTGACAAGAGTAACAATACCCTTGAAAGAAATTACGTATCCTGAAACTGTCATTTACTCTCTTCATTTGAGTCATGCAATGTACAGCCATGTGACCAAATCTGTGACATGCAAAACATCTATCGTGAAATTTTATTTTATTCGACTTCATGGGTCCCAAAAACTTCTTCTTCTCAGTCTGAATATCGTTTTCTATTTTTGTGTATTCATAACTTACTGACTCATGATCTGAAGTACTTTCTTCAATAGGACTCTCTTCCTTTTGAAATCTCTTGCTAGATTCCCCAACCTGTTCCTTGTGTGGCTCAACGAAATCGAGACCTATTTTATCTGTTGGTTTTCTTTGTCCTTTGATGAGAAATTTAACCTTCTTGGAGCTATCCTAAAATCTATAGAGCTTATCCTTGTACTCTTTATTTTCTTCTTTCAAAGAAGCCATTTCCTGTTCTAACTCTCTATACTCTAGAATTTTAGAATCTAACTCATTCTTGAGTTCTTGTGACTTAGCCATAGATGCTTCAAGATTTTCTACAAGTTCATCTATCTCCATACAGCATTCATCTAACTTAATCTTGAGTCTATCATTCTTCTTTCTTTCCTTTTTCAAAACACTAAGAGCATTATTGAGTTCACATTCAAGATCCTCTATTTGATGGCACTTTGAATTATCACAACCTTTTTTAGATTTCTTATCACTAGAGGTGCTACCTTTTTCAAAAACCATACATGCATCTTCATTGTAGTTTTTTGAAGCATCCTCATACATACTAGCAGCAAAATCATTATTTCTACAATCATCCTCAAGGTTCCCAAAATTTCCACATCTAAAACATTTCATGATAATGAATTTATGTTTCGATTCTTCCTCTTTTTCTGAAATGAACAGCATCTCATTTTCATCATCACTAGAAGAACTGTCACTATCACTGCTAGAACACTTACTTGATTTCTCTAAGTAGAAGCTCTTCTTATTCTTGTGAGAATGCCTCTTTCCATGATTGTTGTACTCATCTTTGCTTTTTTGGTGATTGTTGTACTCATTTTTGCTCTTTCTGTAATACTTGTGCTTTTTAGAGTCCTTGCTTTTAACATCCTGTATATCTTCATCACTTTCATTTTTAGAAACAGTACAGTCAGTAGCATAATGACCAAATTTCCCATAGTTAAAACATCTTATATTTTTCTTGCTTTTGTGCTTTCTAGAAAACTTGCCTTTCTTGCTGTAATATGCCTCTTCCTCACTAGAAGACTCATCACTTTCTTGAATCTATTTACCCTTCGATTTATTGATAGCTTTGAAAGTTGCCTCTTTCTTTACATCAACTTTTACTTGAGTTCTCAGCTCAAATGCTGCAAGAATACTATGGAGCTCATCCTTTTTCAATTTATCTAAATCTTTGGCTTCCTCAATAGCAGAAATATTTTCACTAAATCTATTAGGAAGAGATCTTAAAATCTTATCACACACATCATTTTTAGCAAGTTCAAGACCTAAGTCTTTCATGGAGTTCACAATATCATCCATCCGAAGCATGTAGTCACTAATATTTTCATCATCATTCATATTGAGTTGTTCAAACATACCTTTAAAATGTCTTAATTTGGCCTTTCGTACATTTGCATCACCTGTATGAACAACCTGCAATTGTTTCCACATCTCACTAGTTGTCTTGCAATGAATAAATTTGGTAAGATCAGCCTTCTGTAAACCTTTAAAGATTGCATTCATGGCTTTTGAGTTGCTGTGATGTAGAAGCCTATCCTCTTTAGTGTAAGGACCATTTGTAGGAATGGTGTACCCATCTTCAATAACTTCCCATACCTCATTACCAAGAGCCATAAGATAGACCTTCATTCTTGCACTCCATAGACCAAAATCTGATCCATCCAGAATAGGTGTTGCATTCCCACTTGAGTAGTCCATTGTGTTCTTTGCAATCTTTTCCTTCAAGCTGTTAAACTTTTTGAATGCACTGGCTCTGATACCAATTGAAGAACACAAGCTTATACTGAGATGGGGGGGTGAATAGTATAAAACCTTTTTCAATTTTATCTATCAATACAGCTTTCAAACCATTAACATGCAGAATAAAATAGCAATAACAACAGTAGTAAAATAGTGCACAAAAAGCAATCCACAAAGAGACACAACACTTTACGTGGCTCACCCAAGGTGGGCTACTCCATGGATAAAAATTTCCTCTAAAATTTATATCAAAACCTCTGGGAATCCTTCCCGATTACAAATTTTATGAGCCTTAGCTCAAAGGAGACACCTTCCCCTAATTCTGCTTTGCTAGTGATCCTCTAGAAGACCTCTACCTCCTCTGCCCTTAGCAAGTGGAATTCTATCCATAGAAGACACCTATCTTCCCTGCTCTGGCTGGAGATCTCTGTCCTCAACTCTATTACTGCAAATTTGGTCCTCTTTTTTGTACCAAACACAGTCCTTCGATCTAGCACAATTGTCCTCTTCCTTTGTTCCTTTCTGCACTTGGTTGAAAACAACTTTTCATTGCCTACGCAACTACAGTAGCACAGTCTTCTCAAATTATAGTGGCACTATCTTCTCAAATTACAGTAGCACTTGATCACCATTTTTCCTTCACAACTGTTCGCAATTACAGTAGTATCTACTTCACGCACTTTGCTTTCTTTTACATAGACTGCGTGAACACAGTCGTAATCACAGCTGTCCTTAGATCAAATTCCACCCTTTACATAATCTTCGCAAACACTATAGCATTTGAATGCACAGTAACTTATGTGCCTATGTGCAACCACAACATCATACTTTTCGCACAGTCTTCTCATGAATAGCAGCACAGTCTTTGATACTTAGAAGTTTCAATGAAATCCACTCTTATGTTGTAGTCGAACTTCACTCTCTGCTTTTTCAATGATTAAACCTTACTAGTCGCACTAACTTTGTGAATGCCTCACTTCGAATGCACACTTCAATCGATACCCAAAATTGCTCAAACAGTCTTCCTTTAATACTCACAATCTCAAGATGAAATCTTGTTCTTTAGTCGGCTGTTCAATCTCCAAACACGTCGGCTGTAAAACCTTACACTTCATCGACAAAGGTTAACTTCATTGGCTTTAACCGCCTCTGCTGTTCTATAGCTGTTATCACGTGAAACTCAAACATGTCGCAATATCGCTATGCTTTTGACTTCCATACACCTTCTTTGGTTTGTTGTCGCAAAATCACGACACTATAGCCTTTGCTGACGTCATCATAAATCTTGTCACAAAATCATGACGCTCTAGACTTCGAAGCCTTCTTCTCCGTTGTTGTCATGAAATCATGACACCTTTGCCTTTTACTGACATCATCATGATTCTTGTCACGAAATTGTGATGCTTTGGACTTCAAAGCCTTCTTCTTCGCTACTGTCATGAAATCGTGACACCTTTGCCTTTTGCTGACGTCATCAGCAACTCTGTCACAAAATCATGACACCTCTTGCTTCTTCATCCTTTTCTTGGTTTGCACTGGCAAAAATGAAGCATGTCACGAAATCATGATGCTTTAGCTGCCTTAAGCTCTTTCTTGCCAACTGCTCATGAAACTGGAACATGTCACAAAATCATGACGCTTTTGCTGCCTTAAGCTCTCTCTTGCCAACTGCTCACAAAACTAGAACATGTCACGAAATCGTGACGCTTTTGCCAACTGCAAGTTGCCAACTCAACCTGTCGTGAAATCGTGACACTTTCTGCATCCGTACAACTTCTTCGAAACTTGTTGTGAAATCACGATAGTTTTGCCCATTATGCCTCTGCCTTCCTACATGTCGCGAAATCATGACACTTTTGCCCGCTTTGCCTCTGCCTTCCTGCATGTCACAAAATCATGATAGTTTTGGCCAAACTTTCTCTCTCCTCAAAAATGTCGTGAAATCGCGACAGTTTTTCCAACAGCCTGCAAACTTTTTCTAACTTATCTTTTTCTAGATTTTTGGCAACTGAGCTACTCTGATTTTCTTGGAGACTTACTGACTAGCTAAAACCTTCATCAAAACACATCCTTAGACATAAAAACAAATTGCTCCAAGAACTCCTTGACATCAAAAACAACAACTACCAATAGCTCCTTGACATCAATGACAACAATTAAACTTAGGCAAAGGCAATGTACTCAAGATACCCAAAATTTCCAACACTCTTAGCATGGAGCTTCCCAATGATGGAGTCTTCCAAATATCAAAATCGTCTAATTCTGATGAGCCTGAGTCACAGGCAGATATGAATCTCTTCTTTGATGGCTCTAAATGCAAGCAAGGGGGTGGCATGGGGATCATATTTTTCACATTGCATGGGGCTTCCATACCCCTATCATTTAAACTCGATTTCCCCTACACAAATAATAATTCTAAGTATGAAGCCTTACTCATAGGGCTTAAAACAACTATCTCCATGAAAATCACCAAGCTCAATATTTTTTGCAACTCCTTGCTCATTGTCAACCAGGTAAAGGGAATATTCTAGTGCAAGTGCCTAGTTTTGCAAGCCTACAAAGCCCTTGTGGATAAATCTCTAGAAAAGTTTTAACGGTATGACATCGAGGCATTCCCTCGATCATCTAATAATTTTGTGGATACAATGGCCTCTTTAGGATCCTTGATTCCACAAGACCCCACAGGGGATATGACAACCATTAAAGTCAAGACTCTATCACAATCAACGATTGAGCGTGAGAGCACTCAACTGATACCAAAAGTCCACTTGATTCAAATAAAACCTCATCAAGAGAGATTCTCACACATTCATGAGCACTTGAATCATGTTGCTTGGGGGAATCTATTCCCCCAAACCCCTTTTGATAGCAGAAAAATGTTATTCTTACAAGTTCTATCCCAATCTGCATTTTCTCGAGATGAACTTCATGAGGGACAAACGATTCATGCAATCGAGGCGTTCACATAGCAAGACTGGTCCACACCAATTAGAGAGTACCTAAAGCTTGGTAACCTCCCTGCTAGATTATCACACGCTATCAAAAGGACATTTAAATGGAAGGAAACAAAGTTTGTCTTGTTAGGAGACATCCTATACCATCGAAGCTATGAAGGAATCCTCCTTCACTTCTTAGAGCATCAAGAATCAACTTGGGCAATGGCCCAAGCACACGACAATACTTATGGTGGCCATTTTAGTGGCATGGCCATCACAAAGTGCATTCTTCACATGGGATATTATTGGCCAACTTTAGAGCGAGATTGTTGCGCATATGTGAGGAAGTGCATGAAATATCAACACCATGCTAACTTGACACATGTACCTTCCCAGGCCTTACAACTGATCCAATTAGCTTGGCCATTTTTGCAATAGGGGTTAGATTTAATCAGCTTGGCTATCGAGCAATTTACAAAGTGGGTGGAAGCAATTCCCCTTACCACTACGACAGGACCCTGCATAGCGGAGTTCATATTTCATAATATCATTTGTCATTTTGGTATTCCATCCAAGATAATTTTGGATAATGGGAAATAATTCAAGAATAAATATGTGCATGCTTTGACATCAAAGTATAATATCCAGCACAACTTTTTGACACCCTATTATCCACAAGCAAATGGGCAAGCAGAAGCATCAAACAAGGCATTAATTGCCATATTGAAGAAAATAGTTAAAGAGAATTACACCGATTGGCATACATAAATGTTTCTTGCCCTTTGGTATTATCGCACTAGCATTCAGACACCCATTGGGGCAATCCATTTTCACTAGTGTATGGTGTTGAGGCGGTCATGCCTCTAGAGTTGGAAATCCCATCGCTGTGCATATCCATGCAGGATTTTATTGATGATGATACTGCGTGACAAGCTTGCCTAGATCAACTTATTTTGTTAGATGAGCATCGCATTAATGCACTTGAACATCTATGTGTGTATCAAGAGTGGCTCAAAAGAGCATACAATATGAAAGTCCATCTCAGATACTTTCAGGTTGGTGATCTCATCCTGAAAGAGAACCAACAGAATTCTAGCTTGCCACCCCACCTGCGGGATAAATTTGTGGCAAACTGGTTAGGTCCCTTTGTCATCACTAGTCAAATAGGACCTGGAACTTATCGCCTAGCTTCACTTGAAGGTGTCAAGGATCCTGAACCCTTGAACATCCTTCACTTGTGGCCATTTCATGCTTAGAGAGCACCCAAAAGGCTCCTAGCGGGTTCTCACCATCTAGGTCAAGTAAAAATGCTCCTAGACTATCTATGATCATCTAGGTCAACCCTAAAATCCCTAAATGCATCCCTAAGCCCTTTTGTCATAGCCAAATTCCCCTAGGTAGTCTTAGACACTTTTTAAGTTTTGCTACACGTCTAGGTCACCCAAAAGGCTCCTATAAGGTTCTCATAATCTAGGTCATGTAAAAATGCTCCTAGATTATCTATGATCATCTAGGTCAACCCTAAAAGCCCCAAAGTAACCCCTAAGCCCTTTGGTCATAGCCAAATACCCCTAGGTAGTCATAGACACTTTTTAAGTGTCATTGCACATCTAGATCACCGAAAAGTCTCCTAGTGGGTTCTCACCATCTAGGTCAAGTAAAAATTCTCCTAGACTATCTACGATCATCTAGGTCAAGCCTAAAATCCCCAAATGCATCCATAAGCCCTTTGGCCATAGCAAAATACCCCTAGGCAGTCATAGACACTTTTTAAGTACCGTTGCATGTCTAGATCACCCAAAAGGCTCCTAGCGGGTTTTCACCATATATTTCAAGTAAAAATGCTCCTAGACTATCTACTATCATCTAGGTCAATACTAAAATCCCCAAAGACATCCATAAGATCTTTGGTCATAGCCAAATGCCCCTAGGTAGTCATAGACACTTTTTAAGTGTCGTTGCATGTCTAGGTCACCCAAAAGGCTCCTAGCGGGTTCTCACCATCTAGGTCAAGTAAAAACACTCCTAATATACCTATGATCATCTAGGTCAACCCTAAAATCCCCAAAGGTATCCCTAAGACCTTTGTTCATAGCCATATACCCCTAGGCAATCATAGACACTTTTTAAGTGCCACTGCACGTCTAGGTCATCCAAAAGGCTCCTAGCAGGTTCTCATCGTCTAGGTCAAGAAAAAATGCTCCTAGACTATCTATGATCATCTAGGTCAACCCTAAAAGCCCCAAAGGCATCCATAAGCCCTTTGGTCATAGCAAAATACCCCTAGGCAGTTGTAGACACTTTTTAAGTGTTGTTGCATGTCTAGGTCACCCAAAAGGCTCCTAACGGGTTCTCATCGTTTAGGTCAAGTAAAAATGCTCCTAGACTACCCATGATAATCTAGGTCAACCCTAAAAGCCCCAAAGACACCCATAAGACCTTTGGTCATAGATAAATACCCCTAGGTAGTCATAGACACATTTTAAGTGTCGCTGCACATCTAGGTCACCCAAAAGGCTCCTAGCGGGTTCTCACCATTTAGGTCAATTAAAAATGCTCTTGGACTATCTACGATCATCTAGGTCAAAACATAAAATCCCCAAAGGCATCCATAAGCCCTTTGGTCCCCCGAAATGTCCCAATGATCCTAAAATAATCCCGTTGGTCACATGTATATACATATCAATCAAAAATTCAAAAAAATCATCAAAACATTAAAATACAAAAACATTGCATCGCATTGCACTTTCATACATACATATCCATCAAAATTTCAAAAATTCAAAAACATTGCATCCCATTGCATTTTATCGTCACTTGCATTTAGGCATATTCATCATTAGCACTTTATATTTTAGAGTTGCACATACATGTCTAGCACCATTATGGTACATTACTTATAGCTCAAAATCAACGTCATGAAAGTACTCATAGTTCAAAAACCGCAATTAACATTTTCACCCACATTTTTCACATTTTCATAATCGTGTCTATTCCCTTCACTTAGCCATTTGTTTTAAAATAATGTCAGTAGGGTTTTTGGTCACTCAAACATATCTAGTATCTACTCATATTTTGTAGTAGGCTAGCTTGATTTTAGGAGGTCGAGTCTTGCATTGATTATGCCTTGCGTACATCATATCATACACACAATTAATCATCAACAATCTAAATTTTACACAAATATAGATGAAATCCATGAAGTGGTCTAGGTTACCTTAAGCGAAAAGGTCATCCTGCTCATCCCCCTGTGTGAATGGTTCAAGAATGCTGAGATTTGGCAAAAGGACAAGCTCTTCCCCATACAATTCCCCAAAATCAACAGTGGTTTTCACCACTATTAAAATTTCCAAACACCCTTGATCCCTAAAGTTGTAAGGATTCATACTACACATCCTTGCGAAGGATGGGTAGTCATCTCCAAGGCCAAAAAGATCAACATCATCCCACAAAAAAATCTCAAAAGCTTCCCATCAACATTTCCAAACACCTTTAATCCCTAAAGTCATAAGGATTTGTACTACACGTCCCCATGAAGGATGGATAGTCATCCCCAAGGCCTAAAGGATCAATGCCATCCACAAGCCAAAAATCCCACAAGTTCAACTTTGAAATCAAAATACTCAAAAAGCAACAATAAAAAATAACAGTGGTTATCACCACTACTCAAACGCCTTGCTCAAGAAAAAAAGGAAAAACTCAAAATAAATAGTTATTATAGTCACTAAAAAAAAAGAAAAATAAACAGTGATTTTCATCACTATATATGAGAGCATGTAATCCCAATCAACTGAATAACCAAAAGACACCTGAGCTTGAATCCTTGGAACTCTCAGCATTTGGAAAACCATCAAGTGATCCTCATTATGGGTTTGGTGGATAGCCTATCCATCAATGGCGGTAGCCTCACGCATGATGATATGTCTATCACATTAGCTTTCAAGCGTATGTGTAGACCAATGTTTGCATGTGGATGAGCTAGCTTTGGTAACCTAGATTGCCTAGTGGTCTAGTCATACTTAGTACAAAACCTACGATGGTGGCATTCATTTGGTGATACTTAGTACAGGTTTGGTTGAGAACCTACTTGGCATTTGCGGTATCCTTATGCATCTCACGGGAATGAATTCACGTGCACACACAGGGATATGAAGTACCTTGGTCGTCCTAGCAGATTTATACCTTGTCAAAAAGTCTTGCATGATAGTATACAAATTTTGATAAGTTGACTAGAGTGTTTGAGTCTCATGAAAACCTAATGGGCATTTCCTAAACAACATGTCATTCATATCACTTCACCACATTCATTTCAATTACATTATTCACAAATCCATTATATAAAGTCTCATGACAACGTTACATATGAGTTTGTGCAAAATACATCATCTATGGTGTTAGCATAATACAACATGTAGTCTACACATTGTATCCTCTATATCAAGAAATAATCCATCTCAATATACATCCATGCATGTACAAAATAAATCAAATCACATACATTTGCATACATTTCATAAAACAATAAACACATGATGATAAACCACATAAAAAAACTCATATATATATATATATATGTGTGTGTGTGTGTGTGTGTGTGTATGTATGGGAAAAAAGATACATCATGTTGCCTATCAGCTACAATAAAGTGAGTCCTCATACTTCACACTGCTAAAACATCCAAAAAAACACAAAAAGAGTCACGTGATCCACTACCATGGTCATGCAGGACCGGTACTATAACTCGCACTCCCACCTGTAGTAGGAGTCCTTTGTGAACTTACATATTTGCTACCACCTACCCTGTCATCTCTTCGCCTATACCCTGGTGCCTACCGCCTAGAGGAGGATTGCCATGTCCTACTGTGGCAACTCTGGTATGACCCACTGGCACATACATAATCCCGTATACACCCATCAAGGTGTACTACCTTAGTCTCCAGCTCATCCACATAAACCTACCCCCATCGACACCATGTCTAGTAAGTCTCCACCATAGATTGGAGTTGTGTCACATCTTCATGTAGCCTAGTCACCACCCCACTATTAGAATCCTCCCATGTAGGGCTTTGATATCGTAGATGTGCCCAAAGAGATCCTATCTTAACCTGAGCCACCTGTACCTTGACTCACTATGCTGCTAACTCTTCTTGTACATCATGGAGATCTCTCTCCTACCTCACCCTAAGTAGCTCATCTCATAGCTCTATATTTATTTCCCTCGATGCCATCGATGGTTCCTGAACCTCCTCATCCCCAACATCATCATCCCCCAAGTCACCTCGATATCCTAAGTCTAGGAGATTCACATGCTCCCCTACTCTGTGTTCCTACCAATCACCTGCCTCACCCTAGTCCTCAATAGAAGCATCCTAATGTGCCTCCATAGCTACACCCATCCTTAGTGGCCCCTCCCCATGTCCCTGGCTTGTCACCCACCATGCGTCATATTTCTTTGTAGTCCTGACATCATCCACATCTAAAATGTCCACTATAGGATTAGCATCCCGTGCCATTGCCTCTACAATCAATCATGATAATGTCATCTAATCCTCATGATGTTGATAAGGCATCGACTCACTAGGTACCCACTGGCATAGCCCAAAATATTGCATCACCCAAGCAAAATGTAAGTACTCCCACTCTGTGCCATGCCATCCAACTAATCATCTGCCTCACTACACCCTCCGAAGATATACAATAGCATCTACCCACTCTCGACAATCTCTGTATGGCCTTCAGAATACCTGACCTACCACAAGTCAGGAAAATAGATCTACATAGTAGGCCACCTCACCTACAAATCATTGAATATGTCCCCTCTCTTGAACCCTCTGCCATAGGATATTGTATCCTATCTCCCTATCTACTAGTTGTGCCCGAGTCATCTAGGGTAGCCCTTATGGTCACCCCACATCTATGTGCTACCATCCCAAATACTATAGCAAAAATATACACCCAATAACCTTCTTCTGATGGTAGTGGATCTCATACATCTCATCATAGATTTGTGCCAATAGTGTAGTACCCCATACCATCACCAGTGGCTCCACCACAGTAGACCCCACCAGTGCAAACACTATCTCCACTTGGTTCCATGGGAACATCACTCCAGAAGAATATGGTATTAGAATATTGGAGATGAGTTTCATGAGTAGTGTATGTTGCACCACCAATACCTTCACCTTGTGCCAAAATCCTACTAGCATACCACCCTTCAAACAGTCCATCTCTGCCTTCTCTAGATCATAACTAAAGTACCTCTCGAGCACTTCCTATCTTCAATCTCATGGTGTTGTGCAGATCAACTGCAATTCTATCAAAATCTGAAGAATCTGATAGACATCCTCCAGCATCACCGTCATATCCCTAGTGGGTAGGTGGAAGGTATTCTTCCACGGATCCCACATATCAATCAAGGTAGTCAGATATGCATGGTCTCCTATGATAGCCTCTAATCAGGTCACCTGCTTGATGCCGATGGCATATAGGCACTCTCAGTCCTCTATGGTCAAGGCATCCATTGTGGAATCAAAGAGATTAGGTACTTGATACTAACTCCTCACCACCTAACAAGGATCAGCAACTCAATAATACACCACCAAAATGGCCTCTCATGGCCCCAAAAACATTCAAAAGAAAAGATTCAAAATGGCCCTTCTTTGAGGCTGATTTGTGGCCATTCCCCATAGGAATGGCCCCCAACCCTATGGCCAAACCATCAAAGGATGGCCTATGACCAGCCCACACTAGCCATCCCACCTAGGGATGACTCCAAAAAATTGGGCTCAAAAAGGCCTTTTAGGCCATCAAAAATAGCAAAAACAATACAAAATTGGACCTATAAAATGCAATCTAATTGCACAAAAACATGGGTAAAACACAAAATTTGTTACATGTATCATAAATTAGGTTTAATTACCTACAATATAGTGTGATATTTTTCCAATCCAAAAACATATCATAAAAACAAAAAAATCAACTCCTAACACTAGGAAAATGCAATAAGAGAGACTTGGCATACCTTTCTCACACCGGCTCCTCCACTGGCTGAGTCTGCCTATTGACTCATGGTGATTGTAGGATGAATTTTATAGCACTCCACTACTTATAATCACTCTCCTACTCCTCACCTCTCAAACTTCCAAAGAAAGCATGCAAAAATGAGCCTAACCTTCATATTTTGGGTTTATATAAAGATGCAGGGGTCACCACAATCCCAAGGTGGTATGAGCACATATTTGGCTGACCGTGCCACCCTAGTATGGTGGTATAACATGCCCTCATCCCACCCTAAGATGGTGGTAGTAAAAATATGCCAAAACAGCCCAAAATGACCCAAATCAAGTCCGAAACTGCACCAAAACAGCCCAAATTGAGTCTAAATTTCACATAGATCAAAATGCGACCCTAAGGATCCTAGGAGGGATGTAAAATTTGTTAATTCCTGCCCTAATAAGTCCATTTTGGCTGTACCACCCCCCGAACATGCAGTTTTTAGCTCCTTTCCTCCAGGAAAACTCAACAAAGTCACCAAAATCCTCTCCAAATTGCCCTATTTTTTAAGGGACAAAACTGAAGGTAAGCATAACACAAGTCAATTGGGTCAAGCGACTCATCACTTTTCTCATTGTTCATTCCATCATCGACTCGTTGCTTGAGGGGGTAGTCATACTCAGTCCAAATCAGCAAGCACACACTCAATTATACGAATGGCTTTCGTTCAACGAATCTTCGATAAAGACAATCATGCTCCTGCTTGGGGCAGAAAACAAGCACAACAATATCAAATTATAATGTTTGATATTACTAGAATCATGAATTCATAGGCCCTAACCCTTCATGACAGAAAATTTTCAAGCATAGGCATGCTCATTCAATGAGTCAGAAGCAAGTATTCAAGAACACATGCCCTTTCCATGATTGGGGCATCTAAAGTTGGTTAGGTTATCGAGTAACCTTAATCATTCTACATTTTTGTCATCTTGCTCAGTGATGTGCTGCACACAATGCATCACAAAAATGAGCATCTATAGATACTAAAATATGGTTAACCCGATTAAGCATCCACAAGCAATGATCAAATTGACATCACATGGCCCCTTGGGTAGCCCTCAGGAGGCTCACAATGGTTCTGCCACTCTGAAAAGGGTTTTGGAGGCTATCGGCCCAATTTTAGGAGCTTTTGGCCCAAAATTCACCATCATACCACCTTGGCATGATGGTATATTCCCATTGTCCCACCCTGGGATGGTGGTGAGCCCTCGTCCCAAGGTGGGACGATGGTGAAGTTTGACCCAAAAAAAGTTAAAATTTGGCCAAATGGTACCCAAAAATTGCCATTTGATCATCCAAAAAGAGCATGCAAGGTAGAGGACAGGTAATCCTTATGACATCCATATTTATGAGGGCCAAATTGGGAGATTCTCTTCCACACCCTGTGCATGCCTCCCATTTGACAAGTGGCACCCCCTGCCATGCATGCCCTTGCATGCCTTTTTGCACATGAGCCCCTTTGGGCTATAAAATGGATACATGGTCCACATTAAAAAATAAAGAGGAGTTCTAGGATATGCAATGGAGTTCTGTCGAGATTTCCCCTCACCTTATTGCACCTTTTTACCCTTGGAATCTCCCTTTTGCCAAGGAGGTTACCGGGTGACTTCAAGAAGGTAATCCGAGCATAAATTTGTTGGCAATTTTGGGTACTTTGGGTACATTGCCTTTGCTCATGTGTATAAGTTGTCATTGATGTCAAGAAGCTCTTGAAGTTATTTTATTTGATGTCAAATAATTTGGTTTTATGAAGGTTTGGAATGACAGCTTCAAAGGTCTTTTGTAAACCCCAAGTTGGCAGGTTTAAATATTACAGGTGGATACATTAGTTTAATGTAATTGGGTCCAGGAGGAAATATTTATTTTAATAATTAAAAACCTTGTCCTTTAATTATTTTTAAAATAATTATTAATTTTTTGCAATGGGTTCTCCTAATACATGGCGCAAATGTTTTAACATGGTGGGCACTATCCAAGACCTCCGTCGATGTGTTAATCTCCTCACCGACATCAAAGAGCTTATGGCAAGGATTCATATTAATTCCCCTTGGTGAAAACAAAGATGCATCCCATCTGATTTTTGAAAGGAATTGTCCACTGTTCATGTGTTTGTCTTCATCAATTTTCATAATCCACTGATCATGTGTTTGTCTTCGTGATTTTTGTATCCATTGTTCATTTGTTTGTCTCACTGTTTATCGAATCTGCCATAGAGCTTGTTGTCTACGAATTCACGTCAGAAGGAAGGGAGGACTGTGTTTTATTTTTCCTAGCACAGAAGGGACAAGCATAACAACATGAGGTTTTAACCTCACCGGGTGCCTTTGGCACACCGATAGCGGCTAGGTTGTTGGCGCGCTATCCGAACGGGAGGTTCCACGTTCGAATCATGCGAAAGGGTTTTTTGTCATGGACGTAGTGGGTGGTGTTAGATTTTGGGCACAAATTTCTCCAAAGTGATTTTTTTGATGTTGGCTAAGGTATTTTCGAATTTAATCTTTTGCTAAGTGTATGTTGCGGATGGACGAAGTTTGTTACAAGAAAATCAGATTAGGAGTAATAAGGGTTTTAAGCTTGTTGTTATTTTGATAAAAGATTAGTTTGAAGGTGTTGTTGAAATATCTTATTGCATTCTTATAAGAGATAAACTTTATTTTTGATGAGACAATAAGGGAGAAATAAGGTTTATAATGGATAAATCTTTCTTGTAATGTTGAGAGTGCTTTTGGTTGATTATGGAAATGAAAGCATGATGTTTTAAGGTTAATTTCTTCTTGTGTGAAGTTGTGAAACCTTAAGTGGGCAGCTTTGAGATTGACATTTGCTTTCATTAAATTGGTTATAATCAAGCTATTATTTACTTGGTTAAAGTGTTGGGCTTACTCTTTTGTTGATGAATTGAAAAGTTGTTTTATGCTATTGTTGAGTTGAGTTGGTGGATGCTTTTTGTTCAAACAATATTGGAGAGAAAAGGAGTTCTACTTGTTTCCTTTTCTGATGTTGATTGTGAAATGCTTCAAGGTTGTGTTTTGAGCTGAATGGTGTTGATTGAACCTTGTTTGATGAGCACTATTGTTGAAGCCCTAATTGATGGTGAAAAGAACATGATTATCATTGTTATGTGATTCTTTGCATAGTTGGAAATTTTTGGGGTTTCATGTTCTTGAAAGAAAGCATTCTATCCTATCCATTTCAGATTTTGAGTTGAGATTTCAGATTTGAGATTGAGTTTGAGTTGAGTTTATTTGAGTTGAGTTTTGAGATTGGGAGTTGAGTATAGAACATATTGAGTCTCTAACAATTATTTTTTTGCTTCTATGAGTTTGACAAATCACATTGGTTCTCTAACAATTCACCTTGTGATTTCCTATTAAGAAAGTTTTTCTTGGTGAGCTTGCTGAGTATTTGGACAAGTTTCGGTGGGGACTTGTGAAGCAGGTTTTGGACAGGTTTTGGTGGGGACTTGTGAGCAGGTTTTGGACAGGTTCGGTGGGGACTTGTGAGAAGATTTGGATAGGTCCTAGAAAAGGACTTGTGAGCTGAGTTTGTTAGTTCTATCAAAGAACTTGAGGATAGAGGTGCATTGGTTCTTTGAGAAGAACCTGAGGACAGATTTGGCAAGTCTTTGAGAAGGCTTGTGTGCAGAGGATTGATTTGTTCAAGTGTTGGACAGATCTGACAGACAAAGGAAGACTTGTACTATATCGACTGACTGTGTTTGGTATAAGTTGCTAAGCTACTATGGACGTGATCATAGAAGGCAAAGGTATCTTAGGCTAAGCATTGAGGACAGGAGGTCTTCGGTGGAAAGGAGTTCCACGTGCTGGCAAGAGGTAGAGGCAATTGATCTTCTAAGGGATAATTTCCAGAGCATATGGGAAGGTATCTCCTTTGAGCAGAGGCTCATAAATTCTTATTGGGGGAAGGTATCTCCTTTGAGCAGAGGCTCATAAATTTTGATTGGGGGAAGGTATCTCCTTTGGGCCGAGGCTCATAAACATTGTAATTGGGAAGGATTCCCAAAGAACTTTGAGATAACTTTTAGAGAAGAGTTTTGTGGACATAGCCCAGTAATTCCGGGTGAACCACGTTAAAATTGGTGTCACTTTGTGGATGATATTATGCATTGTTTTGATATTGCTTTGGGTATATTGCTTTACTGTTTTGAAGTATAAAGGAAAAAGTAAAAAGAGGTCTTATACTATTCACCCCCCCTCTCAGTATAAGCTTGTGTTCTTCAAAATTTTCCATACAGGTGAATTTCTTCACCAAATTGATGAAAACACACCTTAGGTTGTTTAGTAACATCTTCTAGTAATTTGGTAACAAAAAGTGGCCAGATTTGGTGGGTATCCCCTCCTAGGGTACCCTCCAAATAGTTGCAGTCACCATCGCCCCCCGGGATGAGGGTAAATTCTTAAGTAATTTCTTTACTATTTTCAATTATTTATTTTCTACATTATTCCATGACGCTACAATTCAAATTTTAGGTCATTTGTAGTTAAAATGAATGAGTTATGCTATTTTTAAGTTTTCGCAGGCTCATAGGGCCCATCCAGGCATCCTAGTTCTATGTAGGTGGATCCAGGATCCAATTTGAAAATATTATCATATGGGTTGTCTTGAAATGTCAATTTATGCATACTAGCCAAATTTCATGAGTTTTGGATGAGTGCAAGTTCAATATTTTGTTGTATTCCTTTTCATAGGTTGCAAGCGAGCGGCGCTAAATCGAGGGGTCTACGGATGCAATTTTCAATATTTTTTGGGTGATATCCTCCCAAAAACTCCTATTTAACATATATGAAAATTTTCAAGTCATTTTTATTTCATTTGATGCACTTTTAATTCATATGCCATTTTGCCCCTGTGGGATTGCATATTTTCACCATACACCTTTGCTATTTGACATCTTTTGTTTCCTTGTGTGAAGGTGTAGGTACTCATAAGGCTTTGGGAAGCAATATCATACATTATAGAACCTAGATACAAGCATAAATGGCATTGGCTCACCCACCTTGATTGTGGGTATGCAAAGAAACATTGGATGTGCACCTGGATTCCGTGAAAGACTTGGTCTTTGGGCACCCAATATTGTAACAATTGTATCACCCTTTTGATCCCTCAAGGGGACTAATGTAACCTTGTATTGGATCCAACAAATTAATGAGAAAATACTTGTCTTGATTCACTTTCTTTTGTTGGTTTTCTTGCACTTTTGCATGTATGCTTCCTTTTTTATGCTCATTAGCAATATGGGGTAGATACGCTTATTGTTCCACATAATTTGGTGCACAATTTTTCCCTAATTCAGGTTTCCTTTTCAAAATTGGTTGGTTAAATGCTTCAAGGTTTTTTGGTTTGAGAGTTGTGTTTAAACCTTGTTTTATAAGCATAGTTGTTGAAGCCCATTGGTTGTGAAAGAACTTGAAAAGAACATGAGTATCATTGTTATGTGAGATTTATGGTTGAGCATTGTTGGAAACATTTGATTTGATTGATACATGCTTGGACTAGTTTTTTTGTGAGAAAGATTAGTCCCTTGTGGTGATTGGTTGAGTTGAGTTGATTGAGCCTAGTCAAGTGATTGTGTGAGGTGATTGGTCAAGTTCCATGAAACAAACTATTCTATAATTCTGATTTGAGTTGAGTTGATATTAGAACATATTGAGTCTCTAACAATTCTCTTTATGCTTCTATGAGTTGATTTGAGTTGAGATTGAGATTAGAACATATTGAGTCTCTAACAATTCTCTTTATGCTTCTATGAGTTGACTTGAGTTGAGTTGAGATTGATTTGAGTTGAGTTGAGTTGAAGATTGATCTTAGAACATATTGAGTCTCTAACAATTCTCTTTATGCTTCTATGAGTTGAGATCATTGTGGATCATTGTTGTCATCCATTGAAGAGTACATTGTCATTCATTTTTGAGTTCATATTTAACCTTTGCCTTGATAGATTTGTGGATGAGATTTGAGTGCTACTTGTGCATGATTGATTGAGCCTTTGATAAGGCCTTTGTGGACAGTTTTGGGATAGCTTGATGGACAGCTTTGTGGACAGTTTTAGGACAGCTTTGTGGACAGTTTTAGGACATATTTGAGCAGGTTCTTTGTGAGCTTGCTAGAGCAGATATGGGCAAGTTCTTGGTGAGCTTGCTAGAGCAGATTTGAACAAGTTCTTGGTGAGCTTGTTAGAGCAGATTTGGACAAGTTCTATGTGAGCTTGTTATTCAGTTTTGGACAAGTTTTGTGTGAGCTTGTTATTCATATTTGGATAAGTTCTGTGTGAGCTTTTTATTCAGTTTTGTACAAGTTCTATGTGAGCTTGTTATTCATATTTGGACAAGTTCTATGTGAACTTGTTATTCAATTTTGGACAAGTTCTGTGTGAGCTTGTTATTCATATTTGGACAAGTTATGTGTGAACTTTTTATTGCCTAGATTTGAGCAAATCAAAGAAATCATTGTATTGGATAAGGATCCTTACTTCTGTGTGAAATATTATAAGGAGATTATCTGGTGGAGTACCCCACATTTGGGGAACCACGTTAAATATTGTGTCTCAATTGTGTGTTGTGACTTGTGCTCTTGCTTACTACTACTATCTGAGTTATTAATGCATATTTCTATATTTGGTTATTGCAATTAAGGACATTAATTGATATTGATTTGGAAAGAAAGTAAAAAGTGGTCTTATACTATTCACCCCCCTCTCAGTATAAGCTTGTGTTCTTCAAGTGGTACGGATGATGGGTTAATATGTCTAGATGTTGACATGGAAAGAGATGGCCCGTATGTTTGAATATGGACCCCATCATATGGGACTACAAATTTGATAAGTGACAAGTTTGTATGAGATGGTGGTGACCCAACCAGTAACCAATAGTGTGTCCAATGTGGACAACGATAGATTAGCAGCAAACAACTTGTACGATGATGCCATAGTTCACCATCAAAGTCAAGTCTTTGGCATTCAATTAAGGGAGGATGTGGTAGTTTTAAACGATGTTGGATATGCCATCCACGACGTTCATGGAGCTATACTTAGACCAGTTTGTAGTTGTACTAACTATACCATTGGTGCATCGGTTACATTAGAAGCTAGGAGAAATGTGAAGGCAGATACGTGGAGTACATGAGCCTAGCTTGGAACAGTGAAATATTAGCTAAAATGACATGGCTAAAGGGATGGAAAGCAGTAAAAGGAGATCATGTCAAACCTGATATAGGTTTAAAATACATGGTCACATATTAGTGATCTACAGCCATCATTATATTTTAGCTTGGCAGGATGATATGTGCTAATGTGTTCATGATAAATATTAATGATAAAAGGGCGTTAGAAAGAAGAAAAAATTAAAACTATTATTTGAAACATGTGCTAGAAAAGGAAGCAAAATGAGGAAAGAGTAGGAAGTGAAGAGGGCCCATCGAAGAAAAGGTGAAACAAAAAAATTTATGAAAAGATTAAATAATCCATGCAAAGAGAGAAAGAGGGCTGGACCTTTTTAGAGGCCAAGGCTAGAAACCTCTTGGAAGTTTCTGGAAATTTTTTGGAAGAACAGAAACATTATCTTTCTGTTGTAAATGCAAATATTGTAGAAATTTGCACCTTGTTGACAAAATCGGAGGAGAAATCACTTTTTGGATGTCTGTGTTAATTGTCTATATTTTTTTTCATGCTTTTTAGGCTTATAAATGGTGTTTAATGCATTCTAATGGTTACACTATTGAATGTTTAGAAGCATGAATTTTATTTTTCCCTTAGAAGATTACACCTAGTTTATTTCAAACTGTGCAAAATGCAACTTCGGATAAACTAGGTTACATTTAGAAATTCTCATGTCTCTTTTTTGCAGGATAGGGTAGCATCATGTTGGCAGTAGTTTGCCCTTTTAGCATTTTCAACTTTATGTTTTATTTTCCAAAATTTATTTTTATTTTTCTAACCCTTTCTTTTTGCAGTTTTTTAAAACTTTGACAATTAAAAAAAAAATTGAAAAAAATTAAAATTCCAAAAATAGATGCATGGGTGTGGAGAATAATATTTAATGCTTCATTTAGACCAGTTTCAATTTTATTTTGAAGCCATTTTGAAATTATAAAAATTATTCAAAGTTGTTATTTTTACAGGCATTTTGTAATTTTGGATTTTACATAATTTTGCATTTCGAAGGTAAATCAGATTTCAAGATTTGCATGTTTGTTTTGCAAGCAATAAATTAAATTTCCTTTATGAAAATCACAATTTCATTAAAGAGGAGTGATTTATATGGCATTTCAAAGGCCATCATTTTTAGAGCAATAAATTGACGTCTCTTTATGAAAATTAATTTCATCAAAGAAGGGTAATTTATTTATTATATCAAAGACTGTTTTTACTTTCATATTCAAAGCAACATTAAAAGAATCCAATCATCATTCAAATTTTGCATTTCAAAAGATAGATTTTAATATTCTCTTTTATGATCAAAGCAAGGTTTATAATACAAGATAAAACTTGTCTAAAATTTTCTTAATCAAAAGAAGATAAAATCTACCCAAAACACTTCAAGAAAAAATGAATTAAGGCTTTACATCATGGTCATATGAGGGCCAATCACACATCTCTCTTTATTTTGAGTTTCATGAACTATCACTAGTATAGCAATAAAATAATACAAACACAGACCCCTTGTTAAGAGTTATTTGTAAATCACTAAGGTATTCCTAGCACTTATTTGATACATCTTCATAACATACAAGCACACATTAAGTAAAAGGAACCTTGGAGAAATTTATATTTCTTTGCAAGAGAGGGTTTTCGGATTAATACCCTGACTGTGATGGGGATTTTGCAATTGGGTAAATTATCCACTCAACAAGGATATAACCAATAACTTTACCATAATATTTTCTTCAGTGATATTATGAATTACTGCTAGTGATGCCACATCCTAGTAGTGTTCATAAGCGGTTTTGTCAGTGCCATCATACATGGGTAGCACTTTCAAAGTTGCTAGAGGAATGGGTTTCTAAACTATTAGATTCAAGGGACCCATATTATTCCATGTAGGGTAGGGCTGGATGTTTTAATTTTGATTAGCAACCATTATCACTACTATGTTGACTAAAGTTGTAGCAATAGAATTAGCTATACTAGAATATTCACTAGTAGTTGTACTAGGAGGAATTGTAAGGGGAGAATTTACAGCATTGGTTGACCCAATAGTAACAACAAAGGAAGATGTTGATCTAGAGGATAAAATAAGATTTACTTTGAGAATACCAAGGTGAAATTCTAGAAACTCAATTGGTTCTTCTAAATTTTTAGCTTTTGATTTGGTTCTCATGTATCTCAATACTAACCAAAAACTATATGTAAAGATTTTCTAGGTTTGATCTTTTAAATGGAGTCACCAGGTGATTTATATTTAGATAGAGCAAATACAAACACCAAATATTTAACCTATGTATGTAGTGGTATTTGGTCCCACTAGGCGTACCAAAAATTATTGGTCCAAAATCTTCCTATGGTTGGCTATTGCACCCAAGACATGGCCAACATTTAATGAACGATCAAATTGTAAGACTTAATGTGTTCAATCTCCAGAGAGGGTTGGTTCCTTTGAGAATTTATAACTAGTTGAAAAGTAATGAGGGGGAGAAAAGAGTGCTTGAAAGAGATAAATGTATCCAAGGATATAACTTGATATGGGAGATGTTGTGGCTGATCCACAACACACCCCAAAATTGGGGACCCACCTTTTTTGCATGTTTTCAAAGAAAATCTCAGTGACCCAGATGCTAAAAATCAAGAAAAAGGGGCAAAATTGCACAAGTATGAAAAAGTGTCGCGATATCGCGACATGTCGCTCCGTCGCTGGCAGAAAATGAAAAGTGTCGCGATTTCGCGACGTGTTGCGCGGTCGCTGGCAAAAAATGAAAAGTGTCACGATTTCGCGACGTGTTGCGCGGTCGCTGGCAGAAAATGAAAAGTGTCGCGATATCGCGACGTGTTGCGCGGTCGCTGGCAGAAAATGAAAAGTGTCACGATATCGCGACATGTCGCAAAATCGTGGGTCAAACCAGTCAAACAGGACAAGGCACGAAAAGCGTAGCGATATCGCGACAAAAATCAGCAAAGAGGCACGAAGAGGAAAAATGTCGCGATATCGCGACAGAAAATGGCAAAGAGGCTCGAAGTGAAAAAACATCGCGATATCACGACAGAAAGCGGCAAAAGGGCACGAAGTGGAAAAACGTCGCGATATCGCGACAGAAAGCGGCAAATGGGCACGAAACGAAAAAGCGTCGCGATATCGCGATAGGTCGCGGTTTCGCGGCTCCAAAGCAGCGAAGTGGTACGGATGGAAAATATGTCACGATTTCGTGACATGTCGCGTTTTTGCTGCCAAATACAGCAAGAGCAGCCCGAAGCAAAAAAGCGTAGCGATTTCACGATGAAAAGTTGGCAAAGTGTACGGAAGTGAAAAACGTCACGATTTCGCGACAGGTTGCAGCCAAAGGCGTGTCGAGTGAAAAACGTCATGATTTCACGATAGGTTGCAGCCAAAGGTGTACGGAGGTGAAAAGCGTCACGATTTCGCGACATGTCACATTTTCGCTGGGCAAGAAGGCAAGAAGGCTGTTGACAGGAAAACGTCGCGATATCGCGACATGTCGCGTTTTCGCGGTGAAGGCAAAGGAACGAAGCTACATGCCTAATGATGTCACGATTTACATGGGGCCGTTACGAAACATGCTAGAAACGTAGAACACGTGGCATACAGGTGTCAGGATTACAAAAACGTTTCATGTAACAGAGAATATCGAACGTTTCGACAGCGTGCATAAAATCAAAAGCAATGAAAATGTGGGGAATTTGAAACGACGCATTCTAGGAGGTGAAACGAAGCGATGTAGGGTGAATCAAAGAGCCGTATCAGTTAGTATAAAATTAGAAGCGTAGATCGACACAAGGGTCAGAAACCGCTGGGAGCAGAGTTGCAGTGCTAAAGGCCAGAGTGTCATTCTGGGCCTGCTTTAAGGTGATTTTCCCTTTTTTTGGTTTTGAGAAAACCAGATATTCTGCTATTGTAACATGATTAATTCTTTAATGCAGGAGTGTTCAAAAATTTGCATCTTGTGGGCAAGAAAGAAGGAGATCTTCTGTGCATGCTATGAATTCAATGTTTATTCTTTCATCTTTCAGATTTCAGATTTATAGATAATGTTAAATGCCACTTTTGTGGGTTGCATTAGGCGAATATTTGAAATCTGAATTTTATTTCAAACCCTAGGAATAAGCACTTAGCTTATCGGGATTGTGCGTGTTTGCAGGTCCAATAGGTTAGGTTGCATGCATGGAAACCTCACATCTTCGGTTTTGCCAGGACGGGATAGCATCAAGCTGAATGCAATTTTAATTTCTTTTTCTTTGCATTTTATTTTCTTTTTGCTGCACTTTATTTTTAGAAGTCCCAATTTTATTTCTTTTAAGCATTAAAATAAAATGAAAAAATTAAAAAACTTCAAAATCCATAAATAATTCCTTCATTTATGGCATTTCATTAAATTTCATTTTGAAGTTGCAGCATGGTCATATAAGGATCAGATCACATTTGTTTTATAAGGGTTCATGAACAATCATTAAGTTTCACAATAAAATAAACCACAGTGCCCCTTGTTTTCAGTTACTTGCAACCACTAAGGTGTTCCAAGCATTTTAATTAAATATCTTTATTTGAGATCATTAATGCACAGATGCAAAATGCTAGCATAACAGGAACCTTGGAGAAATTACTTGTTTAATTTCTTTGCAAGCAGAGGATTTAGAACCCAAATCCTATCGGAGAGTGTGTTTTCACAATCGGGTGAAAATACCACTCAACAGATTGGCGCTAGAAGGAGGGCCTGAAAAGTTTATTTTATCATGATTTTAGATGCTACGGTTTTTTAATTGTTTGAGAGCTTTACATTGCTAAATATTTCAAGTCCATTTGATTAGCATCTTCGGCCTCTAACACCACTCAACGGATTGGTGCTAGGAGGGCCGAACGGGTTTATTTTAGTGTTATTTAAATTTAAATTTTTTATGCTTGTCCTCTAACACTCAGCCGATTGTAAAAAGGACGGCCTAAATTTATTTACTTGTTCTATTTTAAGCAATTCAGGTATGTTGTATATTATTCTAACACTTTTCTGATTGTTCATACAGAAATATGTGATTTGATTTAATTTAGAAAATTTTGGTCTCATGCAATTACTTGACATTTGATTTTAATAATTACATCTCTTGGTTGATGCTAACTTGATTTTTTTTTATATATTGCAGGTTGAATATTCAACAGATTTGGTTCTAAAATTACATTTTAAGTTCACTAATGGCAACACTTGAGGAGCAAATGGTATCCCTGAGAGCTGAAATAGTGTCTCTAAGAGAGAGAATGGTATCAATGATAGAGGATCATTATGAGGGTTTATCTATACCTGTGGTACCCTATCAAATTCCTACAATGTTATTGGATTTTTTACGGTGTTTTAATCAAGAGGTGCCACTAGGATACTTGCAAAAACTGCATGTCTACAAGGATACATTATGTAAATTCCAGATTTTCTATGAGGAGGTGGCTTGTAAGTTATTTGCATACATTTTGGAAGATAAACCATTCTTTTGGTACAGCCAACTACCCATGGAGGTTAGGACTTCTTGGATACAATTAGAAGCAGCCTATCTTTATCATTTTGGTAATCGGGTTGACTTAGAAATCCTGAAAAATCGGTTTACCTCCATATGTAAGGAGCCTAATGAATCCTTGAGTCAATTCAATGAAAGATTTCGTGAGTTGCACTCCCAAATGTGGGAAAATTTTAACACATTAGAAGAGGAAGCCATGGAAGTATACCTAGGAGCCATACACCCCACACTTGCTTCACTCATTGAGGAAAAGCTGAGTGGCTTGTCTCTAGAGAAAATCCATGAGGTCTTAGAAGAGATAGAACGACAAGGTCTTGAAGAAGAAAAGGCACAACATGTTCACATGAGAGATTGTTCTTTTGATGCCAACCTACACCAACCATCAAACATAGCACCCTCCACTCCAATGATACCTAAGGTGAATGATCAAGGGGATGAATTTGAATACCCAAATTTTATGACCACCTTAGATGTAGTCCAAGAGGAGGTGCAAATTGCTAAGACAACATCCACTAGTGAGGATCATGTAGAGATACACGATTATCCGGATGAAGGGGTTCTAAATTCAACAATGTTTGATATATGTGAATGGATGGAACCCACCATAGAATTGAATGAAGTGGTTGAAAGTGAAATGGAAAGAAAATCAATAAATAAATTTGAAGATATGATAGAATTTCACCACTTGTTCTTGGAAGATACTATTGATGAGACGTGTAAAATTAAAGATCAAGAAATTCTTCACCCTCCAAATTATGATAATGAATCATGGGTTACTAATTTGGACAATGATAGCCTTATAAATTTGAATTCAAGAAATAACCCACTTTTGGAAATAATTGAACCATCTAAGGAAGGTGAAGATGAATTTGATGAGAAGCACATTGATGAATTGGAAGATGTTGAAGAAATAGTTGAACGTCACCACTTGATTTTGAAAGATGATTATTATGATGCTTGGAAGAAGTGGGAAGATTTCACTCATTCCAAAACTACTAATGAAACTTGTGTGCCCATTGATATACAGGACAACATAATTGCCTACTCAAAGGAAGATATTACAACTCCTGTACAATTTGAGGATGTTTTGGAAGAGGGTTTCAAATCTCATCAAATTTTGGAAGATTATAATGATTCTATTACCAAGGACAAAGAAGAAAAAGAATTGATGAATGAATCAAGAGATCATGTCACAAATATCATGGATTTTCATTCTATGGATTTGGATGACGATTTTTACAATGGTTGGGGGAGATATGATGATGCATTCTTTTCTCACATCCCTATAGATGAAACTCATATTTCACTTGATATGCAGGATGTTGAATTTTCTACATCATACGAAGATCTCATATTCACAGGATTTGAAAAGGTGACAAAATTTGATCATGTTGAATATAAATTCATTGAAAGTGTGGATGCAAGTTTGCATGATGATTTTGAGGATTCAAATGAAGAGATACCATGGATAGTGAACAAAGAATTAGAACCAAATGACAAAGAGATTGATCAATTGGAAGCAACTCAAATAAGTGATCATCAAAACAGATTACTTGACATACACTTTGACCAAGAATGTTTGAGGATTGAAAAGGATGACCATATTTTGAATTTAAATAATGTTTATGGTGAAATGTCATTAAAGGTAAATGAAAAACAAGGTATAATTTTTAATCACACCTTTAATAACATTGTTTCAATGAATGGAAAAGAAGTTGATGCACTTGAATTGTTAAATAAAATTCATCAACAATTACTAATTGAATCTAGGATAAAAACTTTTAATGATCCTAATTTAGTAAATATCCTAGATGCTTGTAAATTGTTACACAAATTTGATTGGCCTACAAATTTGGAAAATGATTTGGCTTTGAAATTTGTAGAAATAGGCTACTACTTACAAAATTGCATATTTGAAAAGGATAGCCTAATTCTAAATCAAGGAGGGAATTATGAAGTTTACATTTTAAAGAATAGACATGATAAAATTGAAAATCATTTATTGTCTAATCATTTTAGTAATTTGATGCTCACCTATGGGAGTATTATTGGAACTAAATCAAATTGGTATGGTGAGCATGGCAAGTGGAAATTTGTTGCATTGTTTGGTCTAGTCTTGTTTGTGTTGGATTCCCACAACATTTGGCATGCATATCATGTTATATTTTTGTTGAAATGTTCTAATCATGTTTGGGATCCAGGAAAGTGATAATCCAAGCTTTGCATCATCTTGTATTATATTGTACATTTGTATATAGATTTTGGTTTTTTGGGTTTTGGTTTGTGTTTTCAAGATCGTTTTTAAAGGTACTTTGGGTTTGGTTTTGGTTTGTGTTTTCAAATTTTCATTTTTGGGATTGCAGTTTGGTTTTGGATTGAATAAATTTTAATTTAGAGTTGTGTGTTTATTTGACATGTTTAGTTTGTCTATAAAAAAAAAAAAAAATGATGAAAGAGTTGCCTTGAGATGCTAACTTATGTTCTAGATCGGGAGAATATGAAACATTGGAATTGTCTTGTAAAAGCTCCACAAGTAACACAAACATTTTAATAATATCGTTTGAAACTTGTGATGCATGAAGTAGTCAGTTTTATATGGCAATATTTCATTTGCATTTCAAAAGACAATGCATTCATATTACATCTCACTTTGCACATACATGCCATCTTAGTTGCATATGCATTTCAAATACAAATCATTAAAGTGTGTCAAATCCTCTTAAGGTTATGCTATCACATAAATAAGAAGAAAGTCCTAAGGTTGGAAACTGAGTCTTGAGATATCTAGAACCAAGCACATCTTATACACATTAAAAAGGATCTTGAGCAAAATGATCAAAACCTAACTTGGAAGAAAAGGTTGGGCGAAAGAAGTTTTTCATGTCTATCCTATTATGCAACATGATCCTTAAAACAATGGTTTTGACCACTTCCATAGAGCTTAAAGCCTAAAATCGAGTAGTAAGGATAGGGTTAAGTCCTCATCGAACTTAGGTTGAGGATCCAATTCCCCAAAGCTTTGATTTGACCTACATGGAGTAGTAAGGATAGGGCATAAATTCTCATCTCGCTTAGGTTGAGAATCTGATTCCCCAAAGCTCTTATGTCTCATTTCATGATAAATCTTGGATTGGAAGGATCGTACTATTTGTCCTCTCGCAAAGGATGGGTAGTCATCCCCAAGGTCTAAGCAATAAATTAATATTTTCCATTTTTTTTTCCAAAGCTTGGATTGGAAGGATCGTACTACATGTCCCTAGCAAGGATGGGTAGTCATCCCCAAGGTCCAAGAAGTAAAAAATTAATTTTTCCCATCTCATATTTATATTGGATTGGAAGGATCGTACTACTTGTCCTCTAGCAAGGATGGGTAGTCATCCCCAAGGTCCAAAGAAATGAAGATAAGTCTTGGATTATGGGGTTAGGTATGCCCATGCATGGCAACATGTCTTGTCTAAAAAACAAGACCACCGATTGTCCAAAGGGTTAGACTAGCATGACCATTTCTTCCATAATTGGTTAAATTATTTTGCTCAAAGTGAGGTAATGAACTCTAAATCAGAATAGTAAGGATAGGGTTAAACTCCCATCTTGGTTAGGTTGGGAGTCTGATTCCCCAAAGTTCTGATTTCACATTCACTTGCACATGGGTTCAAGATAGTAGGGACTCATAACCAACTTTGGGATATAATAAAGTAATTAATTAGTGGATCCTAAGAGGGTTTGGCAATCTTGAATGTTTGTACATGATACTAGAAGAAAGACCATGCCTTTTATAAAAGCAAAATCTCTTAGCATATTCATTAGGTTACACAAATCATTCACAATCTCACATATGCATTCATATAAAATTGACAATGGAATGTTGATCAATTTCAAACGATAGGGAATGAAATTCATTGCACACACTGAGCTAATACTTGATGATTCTCGATGATTCATGTACTTCTGATCTTTGGGCATTTGTTTATATTGCTTATGTGCTAACGCATGTTTTCGAGTTTATATACGTTTCCGGGTTGGGTTCTCACTAAAATGCTCAAGAGCATTTGACAAATAGAGTCGCCATTTGTTGTGGCTGATCCACAACACACCCCAAAATTGGGGACCCACCTTTTTTGCATGTTTTCAAAGAAAATCTCAGTGACCCAGATGCTAAAAATCAAGAAAAATGGGAAAAATTGCACAAGTATGAAAAAGTGTCGCGATATCGCGACATGTCGCTCCGTCGCTGGTAGAAAATGAAAAGTGTCACGATTTCACGACGTGTTGCACGGTCGCTGGCAGAAAATGAAAAAGTGTCACGATTTCGCGACGTGTTGCGCGGTCGCTGGCAAAAAATGAAAAAGTGTCACGATTTCGCGACGTGTTGCTCGGTCGCTAGCAAAAAATGAAAAAGTGTCACGATATCGCGACGTGTTGCACGGTCGCTGGCAAAAAATGAAAAGTGTCACGATATCGCGACATGTCACAAAATCACGGGTCAAACCAGTCAAACAGGGCAAGGCACGAAAAGCGTAGCGATATCGCGACAAAAATCAGCAAAGAGGCACGAAGAGGAAAAACGTCGCGATATCGCGACAGAAAATGGCAAAGAGGCTCGAAGCAAAAAAACGTCGCGATATCACGATAGAAAGTGGCAAAAGGGCACGAAGTGGAAAATGTCGTGATATCATGACAAAGGGAAATGGGCACGAAACGAAAAGCGTCAGGATATCGCGACAGTCGCGTTCGTGGCTCCAAAGCGATGAAGGGGTATGGATGAAAATATGTCACGATTTTGTGACATGTCACGATTTCGCTGCCAAATACAGCAAGAGCAGCCAAAGAAAAAGCGTAGCGATTTCACGATGAAAAGTTGGCAAAGTGTACGAAGTGAAAAACGTCACGATTTCACGACAGGTTGCAGCCAAAGGCGTGTCGAGTGAAAAATGTCACGATTTCATGACAGGTTGTAGCAAAGTGTACGGAGATAAAAGCGTCGTGATTTCGTGACATGTCACATTTTCACTGGGCAAGAAGGCAAGAAGGTTGTTGACAGGAAAACGTCGTGATATCGTGACATGTCACGTTTTTGCGATGAAGGCAAAGGAACGAAGTTGCATGCCTAAGGATGTCACGATTTACATGGGGCCATTATGAAACATGCTGGAAATGTAGAACACGTGGCATACAGGTGTCAGGATTACAGAAACGTTTCATGTAATAGAGAATATCGAACGTTTCGGCAGTGCGCATAAAATCAAAAGCAATGAAAAGGCGAGGAATTTGAAACGACGCGATTCGGGAGGTGAAACGAAGCGACGCAGGGTGAATCAAAGAGCCGTATCAGTTAGTATAAAATCAGAAGCGTAGATTGATACGAGGGTCGAAAACCGCTGGGAGCAGAGTTGCAGTGCTAAAGGCCAGATGCCATTCTGGGCCTGCTTTGAGGCTGTTTTCCTTCCTTTTTTTGGTTTTGAGAAAACCAGATGTTGCTATTGTAACATGATTAATTCTTTAATGCAGGAGTGTTCAGAAATTTGCATCTTGTGGGCAAGAAAGAAGGAGATCTTCTGTGCATGCTATGAATTCAATGTTTATTCTTTCATCTTTCAGATTTCAGATTTATAGATAATGTTAAATGCCACTTTTGTGGGTTGCATTAGGCGAATATTTGAAATCTGAATTTTATTTCAAACCCTAGGAGACTAGCACTTAGCTTATCGGGATTGTGCGTGTTTGCAGGTCCAATAGGTTAGGTTGCATGCATGGAAACCTCACATCTTCGGTTTTGCCAGGACGGGATAGCATCAAGCTGAATGCAATTTTAATTTCTTTTTCTTTGCATTTTATTTTCTTTTTGTTGTATTTTATTTTTCAGAAGTCCCAATTTTATTTCTTTTAAGCATTAAAATAAAATAAAAAAATTAAAAAACTTCAAAATCCATAAATAATTCCTTCATTTATGGCATTTCATTAAATTTCATTTTGAAGTTGCAACATGGTCATATAAGGATCAGATCACATTTGTTTTATAAGGGTTCATGAACAATCATTAAGTTTCACAATAAAATAAACCACAGTGCCCCTTGTTTTCAGTTACTTGCAACCACTAAGGTGTTCCAAGCATTTTAATTAAATATCTTTATTTGAGATCATTAATACACAGATGCAAAATGCTAGCATAACAAGAACCTTGGAGAAATTACTTGTTTAATTTCTTTGCAAGCAGAGGATTTAGAACCCAAATCCTATCGGAGAGTGTGTTTTCACAATCGGGTGAAAATACCACTCAACAGAGAAAACCATGAAATTGAGCAATTACTACAACCTCCTAATAGACCAACCAATTATTTACAATACACAAAACACGTCTAATCAATATTTTTCTTTACGGATTAGTAGTTCCAGGTATAAGAAATAAACATGAATAAGAACCCAAAAAGTAGAATTAATGTCATGCACATGTACTTAGCTAAATTAGAAACATCCATCCATTCATACATACTTGTTTTGCAAGATATTTGAACCATATGTTAAACAGAGATCTTTATTGCATTGCTCCTTCCAAAATTCTTAATCCATACAACTTGTAAATGCCTAAGATCCAACTTCTAAAAAAGAGGTCGATACTCTTATTTATAACACATCTATGGTTCAATATTTTAAAATACAAAATTAGCTTAATTAAAAGTTGTTATAACAATATGCCAGGACTGTGTAGTATCATTGGTCCAAAAATAGAACAAAATACTCAAACTCTAACTGCTAGTGCATTACTCCGTACATGCAAGTAGGTAAGCTTGAAATTTGATCTATCTACCATTATTTTGATGTGCCCACCTTCGTATATCTTGCAACGATCATGGCTAACTAAAAATATTATAAAATATTGTGCTCATTGTAACTAGTAACAACTGCTACCTAGTCATGCAATGGAAACATGAATTATTATGGAATTGTGACACCTTCTTGCACTTGATCCTTCCTAGTGTTCCTTTCCAGTGGAATCAAAACTTGTCATATAATTGCAATACTTTTTAGCACTTGGGCTCTTTCGGTGCTCCTTGCCAGTGAAATCAAAACTTATCACGAAATCATGATACTTTTTAGCACTTGGGCTCTTTAGGTGCTTCTTGCCAATGGAATCAAAACTTGGCATGGAATCATGACACTTTTAGGCACTTAGGCCCCTTTGGTCATTCTTGCTAGTGAAATTAATAAAAGTTGCG
This sequence comes from Wollemia nobilis, assembly GCA_028583015.1. Lineage (NCBI taxonomy): Eukaryota > Viridiplantae > Streptophyta > Pinopsida > Araucariales > Araucariaceae > Wollemia > Wollemia nobilis. Next base: position 10,051,147 of record JAQPPZ010016879.1, on the reverse strand, counting down.
ATACTGTGTTGGTATTTCATACTTCAAAATTTTTAGGAGCTCATTGTCATCTTATTTCTCCTAATATAGTCATTTTGACCTACAACACCCGATCCATATGAGGCACAAATTTGGCTTACCATATTTGCACCCTATAATTACTAGGCATGAATTTGATATTCTAGGATTTTTTCTCACTAAAACCCCTCCCCTTGTCGGCCTATTTTGGGATCGGCCTTTGCTTGTGGTGAAATTTCATTTTTCCATATGTTTTACTCTTCAAAACTTTTATAAATAAGGGTTTGTATTCCCTAAGCTAAACCCCAACAAATTCTTTTGAGATTCCAATTCTTGACTTTCTCACTATTCATGCTAACAAGTGCTCATTTGCTCCAAATTATTGTTTTGTTGTTTTGTGCTTTGGTAATTGGCTGGCCTTGGGGATTGAGCGGAGGAGTCTTGATGATTGGATAGATCAAACTTCTTGGAGTGCTTCTTCCACCTATTCATTGATCCTTTATTTCTCCTTAAAATCATTAGAATCTATATTTACTTTAGTTACTTCACAAAACTATTTTTCATTGTTTTAGGGATCGAAAATGCCATCTAAACTAGATCCATGCCCCACCTATACAAGGCATGAATTTGGTAATCCAAATTCATGATCCCTATGTATAGGACATATATTTGGTAAATTAGGGCTTGGATCAACCGTCAAATCAGATAAGTTCCCTAATAGTTCTTTAGGCTATTTGGTGTTTGCTTTTATTTATTTCTATCCAAAACCTAGATTACAAGAAAAATATTTGATTTAATTTCTAGGCATTTGAAAGAATAAAATCATATAGTGTACATCTAGACTTTTAATATTGTTTGTGCATTCCCTTGGACCCTTGCTCCAAGACTTTTATTTTGTAATCCTAGTGTTAGACATCATTGAATTACAATATCATACTAGGGTTAGCTCTTGTCTTCTTGCATCTTATGTGTCTTGCATTGTTCTTTCATTTTCATAGTTTATTTTAGAAATTCCAAACAATAGGTGTATGCTTAATTGAACAAATCAAACATTCCCATCTCAAAATTGGAGTGAGTCCTAAAATTGCTCTTGGTGAACCCATCCTTTCACATCCTTGCGTGTAGATAATATAACAAACCCCTGTGGTTCACCTCGACTCCTAGCAAATCCAATTGAGAATCGTACGTGATAGGGAAATTTTTCCCCTCTACAATGACATTGGCACTAGAGGTGTCCCTAATGACTAGTATGAGTATCGGATTGATGTTGTGAGGAAATAAGGGATTAAAGAGGTACAATTAGAGGAAGCTACTATTAATGTTTAATTCTTTCCAAAAATTTCAAAGACTCTAATAGGGAGTGCAGTGGTAAATCACTACACCTTTTGATCAAAAAGGAAAATAAAGGTTTCATTTGTGGACAAGCATCAAATAAAATCCACAAGCATCAAAGAAAACCCTGATAAAAAGGATTGATGATCAAAGGTTAGATTTTAAAAGTAAAATGTTTTAAGGTCAAAAGTTTATGAGTCACAATGTAAAGACAAGGAGCAAAAGTTTCAACAAATATGGTTGAGACAAAAAGTCTCAAAGACCTAAAGTCAAGTGGCCCCAAGTGATGAAGGAAACCCCCAAAGAATAAAACACCCATTCCCTTAAATTCAAACCAATGAGGTGCACATTTTTTGAGAATTTTAACCCTTTCCTACAAAAAAATGTCTCATATCTCTGTAAAAGGATAACAATGTTGGCAATTTTGGGTTTGAGATCCTAGCTTCTTGTCTATGAGTTGTCATTGATGTCAAAAGGAAATGGCATTAATGTTAAGAGGATGTGTTGGCTTCAAAGGTGGAAGATTCCAAGAGAATATTTTTAAGAGAATCCGGAGAGATTCCATTGGCAAGGGTTTTTCATTAAAACCAAACCGGTTTTTATTAAAACCAAGTTGGATAGGGTTTTTATTAAAACCAAGTTAAATGGTTTTTATTAAAACCAATGGAGGTTCTCTTTATTATTTATTTAATTATTATTTAAAACCCTTCAAGGTTTTAATTAATTAATTATTTAATTAATTAAGGGAGAAATTATTTTTAATTTATTAAAAATACTTAAAGGTTTTTAAACCTTTTTTTATTCTTAATTTATTAAAATTATTTAAGGGTTTTTAAACCCTTTTTGAAAAGACTTTTGATTAATTTCGAAATGGTCTTTATTTTCGCCGACGTCAAGGTGTCTTCGAAGAGACTATTTATTCTCCAACTCCTAAGGTTGGAAGGCTAATTAATTCGAAATTCCTCGAATGCAATTTGCGGTGTTTGTGCTCTGTATTCGTTGCGATCGAAGGAAGACTTAGAAGCACGTGCGGTTGAAAAGTCTTCGGGAGTTTTTTTTGAGGGTGAAGTGGAGGGAAGTTCACTTGTGAACTTCGTAGCCCGCATGGGCTAGTGGCAGCGAAGGCTGTTGTTGGGCGCTGCATTGGCGGAGGTCACCGTTTCGAGTCTCGCGGGGGTGCTTTGCTAGAGTAACACACGTTTTTATTAAAACGTCTTTATGCCACGAAATTCGGAGTTTCTTGGACAACGATTTATAAGGTGTGATTAAATTTTATGAGTTTTGGCTTTTGTGATTAGCATTGAATAAAAGCTTAGGAGAAATAAGGGCATATTTCTTTGGATGTATTTTTAAGATTATTCTTTGCTATGCTAAAATTAAAAATGGAGGTATAAGGTGTGAGTCTGTGATTGTTGATTTATTGGCATGTTATGGTGGTTGTGTTTAAAGAAGTGGAGCTAAAAGGTGTAATAAAGGAAGTTTATATTATTGCTCATTTCTTTTTATTCTAACCCTAACTTGGTTGGAAGTTTGAGAGTTGTGTGTGGTGACAGCTTGAAGGTTCAATTATCTTCTACTCCAATAAGGTATGGGCACATTCTTCTTATGAGTATGATTGGTGTATGTTTTCTGAAATAAGGTTGGAGTGAAAAGGTATTCTACTAGGTATCCTTTGGCTAGGTGTAAATCCTATTTTCTGGTTTGTTGAAGACTACTTATGCATTGTTATCCTTAAGGAGAGTTTTTGGTGAATGCATAATTTTTGGTTTGAGATAGTGGAAGCTTTGTGCACTAGGGTTTATATTTGTGAGTCTAGCTACTTGCATTGAGTTGGTGGAACCCTTGGTTGGCTGTTTTGAGTTTGATGGTTGAGTTGCTTCCATAGAGGTTGTTTGATCAAGTTATTGCTTTACTTGATTCATGATATTGGGCTTACTCCATTGAGTTGATTTGAGCAAGTTATTCTTTGCATTTGGTGATATTGTGTTGGTGGTTGTTTTGTTCAAATATCTTTGGAGGGAAAAGGATTTCTACTTGTTTCCTTTTCTTGTGATGATTGGTTGAATGCTTCAAGGTTGATGTTGAGTTGAATGGTGTTGGTTGACTAAACCTTGTTTGATGAGCATTGTTGTTGAAACCCTAATTGATGGTGAAAAGAACATGAGTATCATTGTTATGTGATTCTTTGCATAGTTGGCAATTGTTGGGGTTTCATGTTCTTGAAAGAAAACATTCTATCCTATCCATTTCAGATATTGAGTTGAGTTTTCAGATTTGAGATTGAGATTGAGCTGAGTTGATTTGAGTTGAGTTTTGAGATTGGGATTTGAGTATAGAACATATTGAGTCTCTAACAATTCTCTTTATGCTTCTATGAGTTTGAAAAATCACATTGGGTCTCTAACAATTCACTTTGTGATTTCCTACTAAGAAAGTTTTTCTTGGTGAGCTTGTTGAGTTTTTGGACAGGTTCCAGTGGGGACTTGTGAGCAGTTTTTGGACAGGTTCCGATGGGGACTTGTGAGCAGTTTTTGGACAGGTTTCGATGGGGACTTGTGAGCAGATTTGGACAGGTCCTAGCAGAGGACTTGTGAGCTGAGTTTGATAGTTCTATCAGAGAACTTGAGGATAGAGGTGCATTGGTTCTATGAGAAGAACCTGAGGACAGATTTGGCAAGTCTTTGAGAAGGCTTGTATGCAGAGGATTGATTTGTTCAAGAGTTGGACAGATCTGATAGACAGAGGAAGACTTGTACTAGATCGACTGACTGTGTTTGGTACAGGTTGTTGAGCTGCTGTGGACGTGATCATAGAAGGCAGAGGTCTCTTAGGCTAAGCATTGAGGACAGGAGGTCTTCGGTGGAAAGGAGTTCCACGTGCTGGCAAGAGGTAGAGGCAGTTGATCTTCTGAGGGATCATTTCCAGAGCAGAGGGGAAGGTATCTCCTTTGAGCGAGAGGCTCATAAATTTTGATTGGGGGAAGGTATCTCCTTTGAGCAGAGGGCTCATAAATTCTGATTGGGGGAAGGTATCTCCTTTGGGCCGAGGCTCATAAACATTGTAATTGGGAAGGATTCCCAAAGAACTTTGAGATAACTTTTAGAGAAAAGTTTTGTGGACGTAGCTCGACCATTCGGGTGAACCACGTTAAAATTGGTGTCACTTTGTGGATGATATTGTGCATTGCTTTGATATTGCTTTGGGTATATTGCTTTACTATTTTGAAGTATAAAGGAAAAAGTAAAAAGAGGTCTTATACTGTTCACCCCCCTCTCAGTATAAGCTTGTGTTCTTCAATTGGTATCAGAGCAGGTGCCTTCAAAAAGTTTAACAACTTGAAGGAAAAGCTAGTAAAGAACACAATGGATCATTCAAGTGGCAATGCAACACCTATTCTTGATGGGTCAGATTTTGGTCTTTGGAGTGCAAGGATGAAGGTTCATCTAATGGCACTTGGGAATGAGGTTTGGGAAGTGATTGAAGATGAGTACACTATTCTTGAACATGGTCCTAATACTAAAGAAGAAAGGCTCCTACATCACAACAATTCAAAAGCAATGAATGCAATCCTGAAAGGCTTACATAAAGCAGATCTCACCAAAGTGATTCCCTGCAAGACAACTAGTGAAATGTGGAAACAGTTGAAGGTGGTTCATACAGTGTGATACAAATGTCGGAAAGGCCAAGTTGAGACACTTCAAAGGTATGTTTGAACAACTCAAGATGAATGATGATGAAAATATTAGTGACTACATGCTTCGTATGGATGAGGTTGTTAACTCCATGAAAGACTTAGGTCTTGAGCTTGCTGAAAATGATGTTTGTGATAAGATTTTAAGATCTCTTCCTAATAGATTTAGTGAAAATATTTCTGCTATTGAGGAAGCTAAAGATTTGGATAAGTTGAAAAAGGATGAGCTCCATAGTATACTTGCAGCATTTGAGTTGAGAACTCAAGTGAAGGTTGATGTCAAGAAAGAGGCAACTTTCAAGGCTACCAAGAATTCCAAGGGTAAACAACTTCAAGATAGTGATGAGTCTTCTAGTGATGAAGAGGCATATTACAACAAGAAAGGCAAGTTCTCTAGAAAGCACAAAAGTATGAAAAATATAAGATGTTTCAATTGTGGAAAGTTTGGTCATTATGCTCCTGACTGTACTGTTCCCAAGAATGAAAGTGATGAAGATAAACAGGATTCTAAGAGCAAGGATTCTGAAAAGCACAAGCATCACAGGAAAAACAAAGATGAGCACAACAATCAAGGAAAGAGGTATTCTCACAAGCACAAGAAGAGTTTCTACCTAGACAAAGCAAGTAAGTGTTCTAGTAGTGATAGTGAAAGTTCTTCAAGTGATAATGAAAATGAGATGTTGTTCATATCAGAAAAAGAGGAAGAACCGAAACATAGATTCATTATCATGAAATGTCTTAGATGTGGAAATTTTGGTCACCTTGAGGATGATTGCACAAATAATGATTTGGTTTCTAGTATGTATGAGGATGCTTCAAAAAACTATAAGGAAGATGCATGTATGGTTTTTGAAAAGGGTAGCACCTCTAGTGATAAGAAATCTGAAAAAGGCTTTGATGATTCAAAAAGCAAACAAATAGAGGAAGATATAGAGGAAGGTGAAGTAGATCTTGAAGGTGAACTTATTAGTGCTCTTAGTGCTTTGAAAAAGGAAAGAAAGAAGAATGCTAGACTCAAGGATAAGTTAGATGAATGTTGTATGGAGAGAGATGATCTTATAGAAAGTCTTGACTTCTCTATAGCTAAGACACAAGAACTCAAGGATGAGTTAGAGTCTAAGGTTCTTGAGTATAGTGAGTTAGAACAGAAAATGGCTTCTTTGAAAGAGGAAACTAAAGAGTACAAGGATAAGCTTTACAGGTTTCAAGATAGCTCCAAAAAGGTTAAGTCACTCATCAAAGGTCAAAGAAAGACAACAGATAAAATAGGCCTTGGTTTTGTTAAGCCACACAAGGAACAAGTTGGAGAGTCTAGTAAGAGACTCCAAAAGGAAGAGAGTTCTGATGAGGAAAGTATTTCAGAAAAGGAGTCCTTGAATGATAGATGCACATAAACAGAAAACAGAATTCAGAATGAGAAGAAGAAGTTTTCAGAACCTAAGAGGTCAATTAAAGGAAAGTTTCAAGGCAGATGTTTTGCTTGTCACAGGTTTGGTCACATGGCTTCACATTGCATGGCTCAAGTGAAGGAGGTAAATGACAGTTTTAGAAGTGCTAGTTACTTTCAAGGGTATTGCTACTCTTGTAAATAGTTTGGGCATAAGGCAATTTACTGCAAGGCTAATAACAGGAACAGGGTTAGTCAGAACAGGTGGATTCAAAGAACAGGTATGCCTCAAAGAAATAACATTGTTACTTGTTATAAGTGCAACAATGAAGGTCACATAGCTAGACAGTGTAGAGCTGAACTTCCAAGGTACAAGAACAGAAACAGTGGTATGAACAGGTCCAAGGATCAAGGCATGGTTAAGAACAGGAACAGTGACAGGAACAAGAACAGGAATATGGACAAGGAGAACAAGAGAAGACATGGTAAGGCAGCTATAGACACTGATGATGATCAATGCCTAATGGGAGTTTTACTCCCACCCCAGAATTAAACACCTCATCAGGAGGTGGGGGAGGGACTAAGCTAAGAGGCTCATTCTTAGTCCCGAGCCCCAAAGGTGACCCTTTGCCATTGATGACAAAGGGGGAGAGATTTGAGTAAGGGGGAGAGCCTCAAGACAGGGGGAGCTATTTATGTTGAGTTTCTGTGTTGTTGAGAAGCATGGTTTGCCATCAATGACAAAGGGGGAGATTGTTGGCAATTTTGGGTTTGAGATCCTAGCTTCTTGTCTATGAGTTGTCATTGATGTCAAAAGGAAATGGCATTAATGTTAAGAGGATGTGTTGGCTTCAAAGGTGGAAGATTCCAAGAGAATATTTTTAAGAGAATCCGGAGAGATTCCATTGGCAAGGGTTTTTCATTAAAACCAAACCGGTTTTTATTAAAACCAAGTTGGATAGGGTTTTTATTAAAACCAAGTTAAATGGTTTTTATTAAAACCAATGGAGGTTCTCTTTATTATTTATTTAATTATTATTTAAAACCCTTCAAGGTTTTAATTAATTAATTATTTAATTAATTAAGGGAGAAATTATTTTTAATTTATTAAAAATACTTAAAGGTTTTTAAACCTTTTTTTATTCTTAATTTATTAAAATTATTTAAGGGTTTTTAAACCCTTTTTGAAAAGACTTTTGATTAATTTCGAAATGGTCTTTATTTTCGCCGACGTCAAGGTGTCTTCGAAGAGACTATTTATTCTCCAACTCCTAAGGTTGGAAGGCTAATTAATTCAAAATTCCTCGAATGCAATTTGCGGTGTTTGTGCTCTGTATTCGCTGCGATCGAAGGAAGACTTAGAAGCACGTGCGGTTGAAAAGTCTTCGGGAGTTTTTTTTCGAGGGTGAAGTGGAGGGAAGTTCACTTGTGAACTTCGTAGCCCGCGTGGGCTAGTGGCAGCGAAGGCTGCTGTTGGGCGCTGCATTGGCGGAGGTCATCGTTTCGAGTCTCACGGGGGTGCTTTGCTAGAGTAACACACGTTTTTATTAAAACGTCTTTATGCCACGAAATTCGGAGTTTCTTGGACAACGATTTATAAGGTGTGATTAAATTTTATGAGTTTTGGCTTTTGTGATTAGCATTGAATAAAAGCTTAGGAGAAATAAGGGCATATTTCTTTGGATGTATTTTTAAGATTATTCTTTGCTATGCTAAAATTAAAAATGGAGGTATAAGGTGTGAGTCCGTGATTGTTGATTTATTGGCATGTTATGGTGGTTGTGTTTAAAGAAGTGGAGCTAAAAGGTGTAATAAAGGAAGTTTATATTATTGCTCATTTCTTTTTATTCTAACCCTAACTTGGTTGGAAGTTTGAGAGTTGTGTGTGGTGACAGCTTGAAGGTTCAATTATCTTCTACTCCAATAAGGTATGGGCACATTCTTCTTATGAGTATGATTGGTGTATGTTTTCTGAAATAAGGTTGGAGTGAAAAGGTATTCTACTAGGTATCCTTTGGCTAGGTGTAAATCCTATTTTCTGGTTTGTTGAAGACTACTTATGCATTGTTATCCTTAAGGAGAGTTTTTGGTGAATGCATAATTTTTGGTTTGAGATAGTGGAAGCTTTGTGCACTAGGGTTTATATTTGTGAGTCTAGCTACTTGCATTGAGTTGGTGGAACCCTTGGTTGGCTGTTTTGAGTTTGATGGTTGAGTTGCTTCCATAGAGGTTGTTTGATCAAGTTATTGCTTTACTTGATTCATGATATTGGGCTTACTCCATTGAGTTGATTTGAGCAAGTTATTCTTTGCATTTGGTGATATTGTGTTGGTGGCTGTTTTGTTCAAATATCTTTGGAGGGAAAAGGATTTCTACTTGTTTCCTTTTCTTGTGATGATTGGTTGAATGCTTCAAGGTTGATGTTGAGTTGAATGGTGTTGGTTGACTAAACCTTGTTTGATGAGCATTGTTGTTGAAACCCTAATTGATGGTGAAAAGAACATGAGTATCATTGTTATGTGATTCTTTGCATAGTTGGCAATTGTTGGGGTTTCATGTTCTTGAAAGAAAACATTCTATCCTATCCATTTCAGATATTGAGTTGAGTTTTCAGATTTGAGATTGAGATTGAGCTGAGTTGATTTGAGTTGAGTTTTGAGATTGGGATTTGAGTATAGAACATATTGAGTCTCTAACAATTCTCTTTATGCTTCTATGAGTTTGACAAATCACATTGGGTCTCTAACAATTCACTTTGTGATTTCCTACTAAGAAAGTTTTTCTTGGTGAGCTTGCTGAGTTTTTGGACAGGTTCCAGTGGGGACTTGTGAGCAGTTTTTGGATAGGTTCTAGTGGGGACTTGTGAGCAGTTTTTGGACAGGTTCCGGTGGGGACTTGTGAGCAGTTTTTGGACAGGTTTCGATGGGGACTTGTGAGCAGATTTGGACAGGTCCTAGCAGAGGACTTGTGAGCTGAGTTTGATAGTTCTATCAGAGAACTTGAGGATAGAGGTGCATTGGTTCTATGAGAAGAACCTGAGGACAGATTTGGCAAGTCTTTGAGAAGGCTTGTATGCAGAGGATTGATTTGTTCAAGAGTTGGACAGATCTGACAGATAGAGGAAGACTTGTACTAGACCGACTGACTGTGTTTGGTACAGGTTGTTGAGCTATTATGGACGTGATCATAGAAGGCAGAGGTCTCTTAGGCTAAGCATTGAGGATAGGAGGTCTTCGATGGAAAGGAGTTCCACGTGCTGGCAAGAGGTAGAGGCAGTTGATCTTCTGAGGGATCATTTCCAGAGCAGAGGGGAAGGTATCTCCTTTGAGCAGAGGCTCATAAATTCTGATTGGGGGAAGGTATCTCCTTTGAGCAGAGGCTCATAAATTCTGATTGGGGGAAGGTATCTCCTTTGGGCCGAGGCTCATAAACATTGTAATTGGGAAGGATTCCCAAAGAACTTTGAGATAACTTTTAGAGAAAAGTTTTGTGGACGTAGCCCAGCCATTCTGGGTGAACCACGTTAAAATTGGTGTCACTTTGTGGATGATATTGTGCATTGCTTTGATATTGCTTTGGGTATATTGCTTTACTATTTTGAAGTATAAAGGAAAAAGTAAAAAGAGGTCTTATACTGTTCACCCCCCTCTCAGTATAAGCTTGTGTTCTTCAAACAACAATATGGGAGCCATAATATAAGCAACTTAAATATCCAAAGCATTAAATAAAGAAATATTCTATGCCTAGGTGATGATAATTTCAAAAAATTGGTATATTGCAATAAATATGGTAGTTTCTCATCTAAAATCTTAGGGCCATTTGACATTCATGACTTCAAATCCAAAAAATCTCATACGGATAGACAATCAAATAGGACGTAACTTAGCATTAGAAGTGACAACTGCCTAGGAATATTTGCATGAATTGTGGAGGGGAAACCCTCCTCTTGTAATTTATAAATAAGAACAACATTAGCTTTGTAAAGGATCAACAATTTTAAAATTGTATTCATTTATAATATTTCCTTTCATTTATTTTTATAAAAATAGTTGTTTGTTGAGAGACTTATGGATAATTTTGAACCCCTACTTTTGGCACAATATTTGTAAAATATTGCTTGCATATATATATATATACACAAGATCTTATATCAAATTTTTTGTATAGCCATCTTTGGCCTCTTGCTAATCCATTTTTGTGTGTATATATCTATTTGTAACCTTTTTCCTATTATGGGGTTTTATTAAGTGTATGTGTGTATGAGGGGCCTATGTCTATTTTTAGACTAATCACTTGTTTTGGATTTCATGTGGGACCTACCTTCTTATGCAAGCATATAGCTGGTAGATCTCATTTGTGCTTTACTATATCGAGGAGAGGAAGTTTTCACTGTTGGAACATAGCATTCAAGTATTTTTGTAGTCCAGTTTGTCATCTATTTAATGCTAGAACTGTTATTATCGTATCTTATAATTTGAAGGTGAGCACCTGCTAATCACAACCTAGACTAAACATTGGAAGAATAAAATTGCTTTGATTCAACCTCAAAATAAGGCCGGTATACCTTATCAACTTAATGAATGTTAACTTTATTTAGCTCAAATAGTAAAATCTTAGGGATAGAAATTATAGGGTTAGAAATGTATGAATATAGAATGGATGGGTGAAGCTAACAACATAGACATCCACACAATATCTCTAAAAATTAGATTTTAGAAGTAGTTTTTAGGGCTAATAACATTCAAAACTTATGCGGTTACAATATCAGTGGTTTTTGCATGCTCACAGAATTATTCCAAACATTTAAAGCATTAATTATCCAAATTAACAAAATAAGATCAATGACTTGATTAATAGAAATAGAATTCTCAAAAAGCATGTATGCAGAAATGATTATCTCAATTTACTGTAAGTCAAATTTTTAAATTAGTATAATAGACTAACCATAGTAGCAAAGGATAGATAATTCTAAGAATTATATCCACCATTCAACACATGCACAAATTCGAGGTAAACATCCCTTGTAATGCTTCATTCATAAATTTGCAAAAATTTACATAGTAATGCAAGCAAACACTCTAGAGCCGATGATGTGGAAGGAGGTTGTTGCCCTTATTTATAGATTTTTACAATCATATTTCTTTCTAAGTATTATAGGGAATTTGATTTCTTTCTTGATCTTTCTAGCCATTCTACCATTCATGGTGCCCGCTAGCTACATCTTAATTTTGTTACAACTACCTTCTAGTCAAGCTCATCATTATTGTCAGTGGTTCTTGCAATCCATCCTTATTCGCTAATCTTGCAACTGAATCTGGTTCATAAAGAGGTTTTGGAAGGTTCTGGACTATAACCACTTTTATTTGACCTCTATGGCATCAGTTTCAACTTTCCTCTATTCTTTGAATTATGCACACAAAATTTCATCAAAAATTTGCATGGAAGATAGGGATTTAATGTCCATCATAGATTTGACTATCATATGACTGTAATTGGCCAATGTAGCACTATTTCATATTTACATGGTGATAATGTATGAAATAAAGAATTATGGTCTTTTTCACCTTAATCACTTTTTCCCTATTCTACCCTTTTTCTAGCGATCTGCTATTCTTTGGTACTTTTACGCTTTGCAAGCTTTCAACAAAGGAGTTTGAGAAATGCAGCTTTATATTATTTTGATTTTCTCAGCTATTAGGCTCTTATCATGCCTTTTTTTATTTATTTCGTGAATACACAGTGGATAAGAAAGCATGATTTTTCATTCTTCTTACATTTGTTCCTTTTCTAGTGCTTCTCTCTTATGGTAGTTTTCCAGTGCCTTTTTTTTTGTGCAGCTAATGCAAATATGGTAGAGAAGCACGAATTGCACAACTTCTTCATTTTACTCTATTTTTAGCACTTCTTACTTTTGGGTGTTTTTTAGCACTTTTATTTTACACACTTAATACAAATGTGGATAAGAGGCGTGGTTCACCCTTCTTCTTCAACTTGGCCTCCTTTTATGTGGAAAATACAAAGGAAGTAGAGAAACACAGCTTCACCAGAATTCTCAATTTTGGACTGAATTCAGTGCTTCTTTGTTCTAGTTTATTTTTTGTGCTTTTGCGTTTCTTCTTCATACTTAGTCAAATTTTGCAAAATTTTGGCTAAGTATGGATGTAGCCATTTTTGGCCTACATTATTGGTGCCTCCTAGGGAATATTTCTCATAAGTTTTTAGAACTCATAGCCTTATTCATTGGTTTTATGGAGTCTAAGGGGATGAATTATTTATGGAATGAGGTAAAACAAAAAATAGGGACTGAGAAGGAAAATATGAATTTTTAAATGGTGATAAAGTATGGCAAATGAATGAAGGAATGGATAATGGAGTGATGAAATGATATGAAGGGAAATGAATGGTGAACTAGACTCTAGCTTTTTGCAGCATCATGGTTCAAAAATTGCTCCTTCGTGACTACCAAATTCATGATCAAAAACAAGATATCCAGAAGTTGATATTCATGAAGAAAAACAAAAAGTATGATTCATTGATTCAAGGAGGATTTCTCTTATAAATGGCTCTTAGTATTTTTCCATGCCAAATGCGTGAGGCCCTTTATAGGTTCATGTTTTATTCATTTCTCTAACTTCTATCAGACTATAAAAAAAACTTTATCAAAATTGTGCTTCTGATGGGTCCCTTTCCTTGGATAGGTTACTCATTTTGCCCTTCGTCTTCTTCCTCTTCTTCGATATGAACTACCTCAACTTCAAGATTTTTAGGAACAATTTCCAGGACTTCATCTTCATCTTCCTTCTCTTTGACCTCATTGTTAATCTTCTCTTCCTCTTCCTATTGGTCTTCCTCATTAGACCCATATTCTTCACTTTCCTCCACACTAACATCCATATCATCATTATCTTCTTCACTAAGCAATTGAGTTACATTACTTAGTGTGCTTGAGTCTTATTACCAGGTCTTCTCTAGAATTCTTGGTACTGATAATATGTTTTTATGGAGCCTTTGTAAGTGGGAAAATATCTTGTGAGATGGCTCAAAATTGTCGTTACCCAGATCAGAGATAATATATTTTGTTTCCATCAAGATCTTAATCATCTAAATCACTTGCTCTTTCTATATTTGTTCGGGTCACCTCTCTATTTCAAATTTATCTTGCATGATGGAGTCTAAAAACATGACAGCATTTTTTCTCTAATGAATTGACGATCTTCCCCAAAGTAATCATGGAAATCAATAAGCCTAATGTAAGAAATTGTATTTATCATTTTGCTCGTTTTATCTTCCAATTTATCTAGCAATTGCAAACCATCCCATAGTAACTTTTTTTTAACTAGGATATCTTTGGATATGCCCTCAATTGTACATCATTGTCTATTCAAAATGAGTCTAGCCATGACTCTAGACCTGGTTTTTTCCAGTTTACAAATTTTCTCTATTGGTGCTACCTTATGTTGAAGCTTGTGGCCTAGCCACATTATTGTCCTCTTTATCCAACTCCCTATAAAATTTCAAGTTGATCCAATGGTTGGATCAAATTTTATAACCTCTATAATATAGGATATTGCATCAATCTTAGTTAGGTAAAACATTTACTGATAAAAGACCTTAGGAAAACTAGAACAAAGAATTAACTTTGGTGACAAAATATTTCACTGCTCTTGGAGAGTAAGACGACTTCAAAAAGACCAAAAAATTGTAATAATTGGAAAGGACCTAAAATTTTAATAGGAGACCGACCAAGGAATTATTTGCAAATTTTGAAAGGACTCACAAGACACCAAAAATTTCAAGTGATATAATTTTAAATGTTGGCCATTGATAGGAATTGAAAATTTTGCATCATCTAGAGTTTACAATTTGTAAGTATGTTGGCCTAAATTCTGAAGGATTTGATAGGGACCAAGCCATTTAGGCTTCCATTTCCCTTTTTCACCATGCTTTTCATTTTTTTGGTCCTAGTACAACACTATATCTCCTCCCTAAAAATATTTACCTTTAGATTTCTAATTGAACAATTGTATTTTTTTGTGAGCTTGGTCAATCATCTTCATTAGTGCATCCTTTCCATCTTCCTACAACTTTACAATTTGATCAAGTCATCTCTACAAGACATTTGGATTTTCATGATCCTAAAGAAGTAAAGATAAAGTATGACTTTCTACATGAGGGGGTAGTAGAGCATTCTCACCATATACTATTTCATAGGGATATTTTCTTGTGCTTCTTTTGATAGATATTCTATCAGCCTATAAAGCATACTTCAACTCACTGTCCCAACTTCTTTTTTTTCTTCCCAATGATCTTCTGATTCTTGTGATCAAATTCTTATTTGAGGATTATACTAAACCAATCCCTTAAGGATAGTAATCTATAGAATGAGAAAGTTCTATGATGTACCTAGCACAAAATTCAATCATCTCAAAAGAAGTGAAGTAGTTACCATTTTTAGTGACTATCTTCTTGGGAACTCCAAATCTTGTCAATATGTGCTCTTCTAAAAACTTGATGGTCACTTATGTTGTGGACTTCTTGAGAGGTGTTGCTTCTACCCACTTGGTAAAATAGTCTATCATTGTAATGATCCACCTATGACATGTAGAAGAATTGGGGTTAATCTCACCTATGAGATATATTTCCCATTGAGTAAAAGTAGATTCCACAATCATTGGATTCAGGGGTATGGTTGGCAAATTATTCTTTCCTATAAAAATCTGATAGTTATGACAACTTCTAACAAACTAGTAAACATCCTTAAATAGGGAGGGCCAATAATAACCAACTCTCATGATCTTGTGAGTAGCATCCTTTGGAGCAAAGTGACCCCCATAAAATCTAGAATGATATTCTTTCAACACTTGAGGGACCTCTTTCTCAAACAATCAAAGAAGCAAAACACCATCTGGATGCCTCAAATATAGTCTACCTTCTTGAATGTAATACATTTGAGCCAATTACTTGATATATCTTCTTTTTTTGGGGGGTATGTCTCCTGGAAATGACAAGTTCTGAAAGTAAAATATAATTCCATCATACCACCTACAATCAAAATTATCAACTTCTCTTGCTTCTTGTTGTTCATCTGCTACAATAGTGTTATTCATATCCTCCCCTTATTTATTAGCTAGATACTTTACCAATACTTATCCTTTAAAAATATATACTTCTTTGAATTCCACATCATACTGTAGCAATTTAGCCATCCATCTTGTAGGACTACCTAAAGGTTTAGTTTGAGTGAAAATATCTTTAACAACAATGTAAGGGATACAAGATATTAACTTATTGGACCCAAAAATACACTTAAATGATCCAATTCTCTGATTAATGCATAAGCCTATTTTTTCGAAAAATAGTATTTCAATTTAGCACTCTTCAATGATGTAATCATAAAGGCTATGGGCCTTTCATTTTTCTCTTCATCTTGTTGAGCTAGAACTGCAGCAATAGTGTGTTCTGAGGCAAATGAATAGATCTTGAAATATTTGGAGTAATCAAGCCAGTTCAATATTGGAGCCTTAGTAATTGCATCTTTGATCTTCTAAAAAGTTGTAGTATTTTCCTCTGTCCACCTTATTTCTCCATTTTTCTTGATCATATCATTTATTGGCTTGGCAATCTAAGAAAAATCAAGGATAAACCTCATAATAAAGTTAATATTTCCAAAGAATGATCTAACTCTCTTAATATTCTTAGGAGGGGGGATTTTAGCAATAGCTTCTACTCTTTGTGGATCAATGTTAATCTCATCTTTTGAAACAATATTTCCAAGTATTTTACCTTGTGTGGCTCCAAACACACATTTTCTAGAATTCAAAGATATGCCAAACTCCTTGCACCTATCAAACACTTGATTTAGATGTGCAAAATGATCTTTAGGATTTAAAAAAAAAACTATAATGTCATCAAGATATACTATCACTATCTTGAAAATTAGCCCCTTAAATGCAACATCCATTACTCTTTGAAATGTTGCCCCTACATTCATCAAACCAAAGGGTATTCTAAGATATTCAAAGGTTCCCCATAGTGTGGTGAAACTTATTTTGTGTCTATATTTTGGATTTATTGCAATCTAATTGTAACCTGAAAAGCCATCAAATAAATATATTCTCAATGATCCAACCACTGCTTGAAGAAACTACTCCATATTTGGAAGTGGATAGTTATCTTTAAGATAAATCTTATTAAAATTCCTAAAATCTATACAAATATTGATCTCACCATTATTCTTTCTAAATAGAAAAATATTTGCCAACCAAGAAGAAAATCTCACCTTCCTGATTATCTTTGTATCTAGTAACTGTTGCACTTCTTTCTACATAATTGGATGCAAAGTGGGATTGAAATTTATTTGTTTCTACCTGAAATGCTTGGTATATTTTTGTAGGGGTATTATTTGAGTCATTACATTTGTATTGAGGTCTTCAAATATTTATAACTCCAAGAAAAAGCATCCATGTTATTTTTCAAGAATTTGATATACTGTTGCTTCTCTTTTCTAGACAGAGCTTTATTGATCCTAACAATATTGGTTTCTTTCTCTATTCCAATATTAACTTCATCTATCTTAGACTCCTAAACTAGAGGTTTATATGCTCTATAAAAATCATCAAATAGGCTCTCCATAGATATCAACCCCTTGGAGATCCTATTGGTCTTTAGTTGTATGACTTATGTGGATTTTCTAATAACATCCTTTAGTTTTTCTTCATCAATTTCATCACAAATAACATCCAAAAATTCATTTTGCATAGTTATGAAATCATTAATGTGTATATCATCAGGAAAAACTTGTAAATATACCATATAAATGGCTTATAAACATATATGGTTGGGAACCTTTACATAAACCAAGTGTCTATCTTAGGGCTATCTACTCTAGAAGCATTGATTGCCAATACGTTAGCATTGTGATTCTATGCTCTAGCAATAAATTGTAAATCAAAGGCAAAAAATCTATCTATTTCATCCAACACTGCTTGCTTATATTGCTTTAATCTAGGCTGCTTTGTCTGATATTTTCCTTTGATATATTGAATTATTAGCTCAACATCCACACACACTTTGAGGTAATTAATACCTATTTTATTGGCTTTTATTAGCCCTAGCAATAAAGCTTCATACTTAGCAACATTATTTATACAAGGAAATTCTAACCTGTATGGTATACCAAGATAGTTTTCATTTATGTTTATCAACAGTACTCCAGCTCCTACTCCTAATTTAGATTTTACCCCATAAAATATTGTGTTCATAACTCTGAAGTTAGAATTCTATCAGTTTCTACATCTACTTCAACCTTCAATTTTGGATCCATATTCTCAGCATCAAGTATTTCCAACAAGAAAGGAGAATTCCAGATAGAGTAAACCCCCATGTCTTTTTCCTCAACAGAATTCATGATATTAACCATATTATCATTAGGATATCTGAATTCAACTAAATACCTATTAAAGGGTTCTCTTTTCAATATCACTTTTTCATTACCCTGCATTATAATAGTGGCATATGACCAATCCAACTAAATAGTACCACCTAGCTGCTCTACCCAATGCCTATAGAGTAAGATAGAAAATAAAGGGTCCACATCTACAACTGCAACATCCATCATCACTCATTTTTTAGGATATTGTTCAATATGGACAAGAAGCCTAGTGATGATACCTACACAAGGTACTCTCCTATTA
The DNA here is from genome assembly GCA_028583015.1 of Wollemia nobilis. NCBI lineage: Eukaryota > Viridiplantae > Streptophyta > Pinopsida > Araucariales > Araucariaceae > Wollemia > Wollemia nobilis. The sequence goes on along the minus strand of JAQPPZ010016879.1, from coordinate 10,033,047 downwards.
TCCATTACAGAAATAGGGGGTGCTCTTTCTGACAAATAAATCCTAACTGATCAGCTACTTGTTTTAACATTACATTCATGGAAGCACCACTATAAAGCATGCAGTTATGAATAACATTTTTGTCCCCATAGCCTGATGTATACCTTAGTGATTTTTAATATGGATTAACTAAATATGGAGGTCTAACTGCATTATTCACAAGTCCTATGGGATTTTGTGGTTGTCCTCCTCACTGATCAGTTAATTTGAAGGCTCTACATACCTGATAACGATACTTTGAAATAGTCATTAATTCTCCAAAAGTTATGTTGACCTTCTATTTGGTAACCTCTAAACCCAGATCAAATTGATATTTCTTATCATCAATTCCTTTTCTAGTTTTCTAATTAGCCAAGTCATTTTGTTGCTTCTGGATAATTTCCTCTACATTAGGTTCTTTAGGAATCATTTGTAGCTTCATCTGATTTACCTTTTCTATGAAATCACTCTTGTAGCTTTCTCCTTTTGTGCAGGCCCTTCATCAAAATTTTCCTCCACTATTTTGTTTCTGATATTGATAGCATGTATTATTTCTAAAGACTCAACCTCTTTTTTTGTAGGTACAATATTTCCTTGCTTTATTCTATCAAATCTAGTATTAGAAGGCTCACTTGAGGTTGATGCATCTCCAAAGACCAAGGCCCTTTGCTCAAGATTTTTGGCACATATGTCCATATTACTTTCAGATTCCTTTTCTCTAGTTTCATACTCTTGAGTCTAGGATACATTAATTCTAATATCTTCATCTTCAAATTCAACATTTAAGTCAACATTATAATGCATACTTAGATAAATACCACAATAACTAGGGTTATGTGGTGCATCACAGGCAAAGAAATAAAAGGGATGATTTAATGGTATATTATTTTATGGCATGGGATTTGGAATAGAATCTATATCTCTCTATATTTCTTTCTTTTTTTCCAATTTCCATTATGATTCATGTTTCCCTCTTCATTTCCATTGTTATTCCAGTTTCTATTGAAATTCCTCTTGAAAAGAGGCTTGTTATCTTCCTGCTATATATTATTACCATACAAATTTTTTGCTCTACTATCCTTAAATTTTTCAAGTCTAGCCAACTTCTTATTCAAATTAGTAAACATCTCACTCAATTGATTAGCTATTTTGTTCATAGGATCCTGATATATTTTATTAGGGACAAAGAACTCAACCTTCTTGGGCTTCCTTTAAGGAATATTGGGCTCTAAAGAGTATGCTTTCATCTTACCACTATCAATAATATGTCTCTCTATTTCAATAGCACTTTTCATACACATATCAATGGTGGTTGTTGCTTGTTGTCTCAACTCATAACTAAAATCTCCAGGGAAAATATTTCGTAGAAACAAATGGATTGATCATCATTTGGCCTTAATGCTACTGGAATCTTATTTTTTGTCTTAAATAATATTATATTGAAATCTTCCACTGATTCATTTTTTTTCTTTTTCATGGTAGCCAATTCTATCACCAAGGACTGTTCATTCTTCCTCTCTCCATATTTTCTAAGGAAAGTGTGCTCTAGCTCTTGAAAATTATTGATAGTACCAGCTCCAAGGTTGTTGAACCATTCTCAAGTATCCTTCTCTAAAGTTTGAAATAAAAATCTAAGGACAACATTTTCATCCACCTCAAGACTACCCATGGCATACAAAAAATCCCTAACATGATCTTTATCAGTGACAACATTGTTCCCTTGAAATTTAGGTAATTACTTATGAGCTTTACCAGGAGAGGATTTAGATTTGTAGGTAAAAAAAAATCTCTATATCTATTGGTCCTCCACTAATTATCATTAGCATTGACATTTTGATTTACATTGATATTTTTATTTGCATTATGAGCTGCCATACTCACTACATGTTGATTCACTATAGGTACTGTTATGACCATTTCACAATGACCCCAAAATTGGGGACCCACAGGAAATTTTTGGAGTTTTGATGCTTATTTTGAAGTTTTTTGGTTTTATTTGTTTGTATGTTTTATTTTAATGTAATATTTAGTTTTGCTTCATGATTTTCTTAAATATCATTTTTATTTGTGTTAGGTATGTTTAGTGTTTTGTATTTATTTTATTTCTATGGTGTTATTTTATTTTATTAATCTTGTGTTAAAATATTGGTGTTACGACAATAAAACAAAATAATATTAAAATTTAAAAGAAATATGATTAAAGAATTATATTTGATTTAAAATAAATATTATTAAAACATTTAATTCTTTCTTTTAAAATAAAAAAGATAATATATTTTGATCTTTTAAAAAATTTAATAAAATATTTTGTTTTATTAAAATGTTTTGTTTTATTGTTTTGCAAGGTACTAACACTGTTTTTGAGATGGTCAAAGTAGCCTAGAGGTTATCACCTGGGCACGCGGTTTGAGGTATGAAGTCTAATTAAAGAGGTATGAATAGCCACCCAGTGGCTTTGGCTGAATCAAATACATATGGGGGCATGGGCAATGATAAAGTGTGCTCACATCTTCTACCATATTCATGTGGGATAAAGTATTCTTAGGTTGGGAGATTATACACAACAAATCACTTCAAATAATGATACTAGTTGGCACAACATTCCTTGTTTATATTTTGATTTAATGTAGTTTGCTTAAGGATCATTTTGGTTATTCATGGGAAGGATCCGGGTAGTAGGATCAATGGTGTATATTCTGACATCGCTTAGTAAATTTTAGCAGTTCCTTTTATGGAAAGGTCGATGATAAAATAAACATCAAACATTATGAATCTTATAGATCTTGGTGTGGCATACAAAAAGATAATTTTAAGTCTCACAAAAATCAGAGATAGTTTTACATAGTAGAAACGGGATTCAAACCTTGGATGCGGTAGCATAGTGATTCAAATTTATTCTTTGCATACGGATTTTTGGTTAAAGTTGTCCAATATTAATATCTCCAATGAACGTGAATGTCGATCAACGAACATGTATGGGGTGGTGGTTCTAGTTTAGATGTTGAGATTATTTTAAAATGATACAAAATTATATTAATGTAGAGCAAAAAAAATGGTGCACCTAACAAATGAAATTTAAATGCATCTAATGTTGTATTCAAGCATTCAAAAGAGACGATAAAGTAAGCAAGTAAATGATAAATGTGTTAAGAAAAATGGGGGTTCTCTTTGTATTTATTAATTTTTCAAATAGGAGATTACAATACATCCCCTTGAGGGCTTTCGATATGACACAATTCAAATTACAAAGTTGAAGGATCCGATCCCTCCATGAACTTATGGCACACTTTCAATGTTCCTCTCACACTCACGATTGAAGAGCGGGCTTGCACTACCGTTGCTTTGAGATATATTTATTCAAATCCTTAGCTCCTTCCTCATGTGTTGGAATACCTATACCTACATGCAAGGAATTAAAATATATTAATAGCATATGTGTATTATGATAAAATTCATGAAATGCATGCATTGTTGAATGTAAAAAGTGCAATCGATAGGTGTAAACTACTCCAAATGACATGAAAACTTAGCATGATGTGTATTATATGATTTTGTAATTATCTAAGCATAAATTGAAGTGATATTATGAGTATAACTTATGACCATCCCTGGGTGGTCCAATTAGGTCTGTAATCACAAAAACCCTAATTAATAATTCAAAACCACTTCAAACTTCACCAAAATTAAGTATGATGCTAATATAAGGCTATAAAATTGATCTACACTAAAATTGTATTAACATTATGGTCCAATTCATGTCCATACTTGATATTTCCAATTGGGACTGTTAATCGTCCTAGGTGGGGACGGACACAAAACAAGGTGGTTTCTGCCACCAATTCCACTTGGATCTGGTCTATAATCCTCCTAGGGGTGTTGTCATAAAATTTGGTAATTAAAATCATAGGAATGGATAGGTTTTGGAGAAAATGTATGTATTTGGTAATTCCTTAAAAACACCTTTGATTGATGAGGTTTCCAAGGGTAAATACGAGAGCAAAAAGGTGAGGGGAAATCTCAAAAGCACTTCGTGGTCAATGCTTGCAAAGGTCTCTCTCTAAAACTGAGTGGAAGCACTCTAATTTATATCCCAAGAGGGCAAAGGGATAAAAATGGTAAGTTGAGTTATGCAAGGCAAGTGTCGCCACTTTTCAACACCTTTGCCATGCATAGGGTGGAAGAGGCTTTCCATTTGGGCCTCCAATTTGTAGTCCCTAATGGCCATGATAGTCTCCTAATCTATCATGAGTGATTGGGTAGGATAAATGGTAGAAATTGATTGCCATTTGTCCCACCCTTGACTTTTTGAGGGGTTTGGACTATGGCTATCCCACCCAGGGATGGTTTCTTATGGTCGTCCCTGGGTGGGATGACCATGAACTATGGTCATCCTGGGTGGGATGGCCATGGATACATGGCACAAAACCTCCTAAAAGTGGGGTAAACCTTATCAAAAGTGGTTAGGACCCCTAATTAACCCTTTATGGTTAACCAATGGGACCATATGGTGTTGTTAAGAGTGGTTCCTTGGTATTCTTATCTGATTTACATGAATTGACCCTTTTTGAGATGCGTTGTGTGAAACAAAGATCTGAGCAAAAATAGACGACTAAATCATCAAATGATTAAGTTTATTCAGTAACCTAACCAAATTTAGATGCCTTCATTGTGGAAAGAGCATACATTATTAAAATCCTTGCTTTTGACATAATTGAAGGATTGATTTTGGTATACCTTTTCAGCCACCTTGCAATAGCATTTTTGGGGCTTTAGGGTATACTTGGTCTTGGTTCCTTGTTTCACTTATAAGCCTTTTTTGGGTAAATTCCCAAGGATTAAAGGAGACCAAGACTTTGTTTTGTTGAATTGATGCTGGATTATTTGCCCCATCATAGGCTTTAAAATTTGTCTTTGGCAATGATTCTTTTGAATGTATGCAAGTTGCACTTTTGAGTGTTTAAGTGTTTATTTTGATTATGAAGTCATTATTATGACTACCCCCTCAAGCAATGACTTGATGAGGGAATTACCAGTGATTAAAGTGATGAGTCACTTGACCTATATGACTTTATTAGGATAACCGTCAGTTTTACCCATTGTAAGATTTATCAATTTTGCAAGGATTTTGATAGTTTTGTTGATATTTCATGGTAGAATAGAACTGAATACCTCCTTCACATAGAGTGATCCAGATATAATGGAATTCTTAGGTATTAAAGTAGATACTTTTCAATTCATCCATGAACACTTTGAATGCAATCTTGATCCTTTATGAAATTCATCAATTTTGACCTATTTTTGGTGGCTTTTGGCCCCTTTCTTGATCTTTTTAAGCTATTTTTATGGGATTTTTTTTTTTGTATTTAATTGATCTGGTCAATGCTAGATGAATCAATCATAGAAAGGGCATGCATCTCAGAATAATTACCTTTGACAAGTTAAGGAACTTGATTTTTATAATCTTTGGGATATTGGCAAACAAGCTTAAGTCTAATCCTAGCCTTGGAAGCAATTAGGAGACAAGCTTAAGAAGATAGGCTTAAGTCAAATATTGGCCTTGATGGAAATTAGGAGATAAGCTTAAGAATATAGGCTTAATTCAAATCCTATCATTTATGACAATTAGGAGATAAGCTTAAGAAGAAAGGCTTAAGTCAAATCCTAGCCTTGATGACAATTGGGAGACAATCTTAAGAAGATAGGCTTAAGTCAAATCCTGGCCTTTATGGAAATTAGGAGATAAGATTAAGAAAATAGGCTTAACTCAAATCCTAGCATTTATGGCAATTAGGATACAAGCTTAAGAATACATGCTTAAATAAAATCCTAGCCTTGATGACAATTAGGAGATAAGCTTAAGAAGACAGGCTTAAGTCAAATCCTAGCCTTGATGGTAATTAGGAGATAATATTAATAAAATAGGATTAACTCAAATCCTAGCCTTGATGGCAATTATGAGATAATCTTAAGAAAATAGGCTTAACTCAAATCCTAGCTTTTATGGCAATTAGGATATAAGCTTAAGTTAAATCCTAGCCTTGATGGCGATTAGGAGATAAGATTACCGGTTTACTTGAATTTGCTTTTTATATTTTGCTTATTTGCCCAAAGCAAGGAGGGTGCATGATTATTTTTAGCAATGATTCATGCATGAACACACTTAGCAATGATTGAGTTATCAATTGTTGATTTGGATTATACATGTTGTTATTATGACCAATGGGCTTAGTGGATGTCGTTGGGGCATTTTGGGTGACCAAAGGGTTTATGGATACCTTTGGGGCTTTTTGGGTGACCAAAGGGTTTATGGATACCTTTGGGGATTTTTAGGTGACCAAAGAGTTTATGGATACCTTTAGTGATTTTTAGGGTGACCAAAGGGTTTATAAATACCTTTGGAGCTTTTTAGGGTGACCAAAAGGGCTTTATAGATACCTTTGGAGCATTTTGGGGTGACCAAAGGGTTTATAGATACCTTTGGAGAATTTTGGGTGACCAAAGGGATTTGTATATACCTTTGGAGCATTTTGGGTGACCAAAGGGCTTTGTAGATACCTTTGGAGCATTTTGGGTGACCAAAAGTCTTTGGATACCTTTGGGGCTTTTGGAGGTTGATTGCTTAACTATTTGATTGTTGATTAGGGGAGGTATGATACCAATAATGCCCCAATTGATGTTTTAAAAATGTTTGTGTGGTTTGCAATTGTGTGATTTTGGACCATTAGATGCATTATGTGTTATGATTTATGGATGCATTAATGGATGTAATGCCTATTGATGATGTGAATATGCTATATGTATGCAATGTATTGATGACATGCACTAGCTAGATGATAAATGTATGATTAGATATTGTGATCTAGATGTGTAGATTCTCTACTATGTATGAATATATGGATGCAATGGTGAATGTTAAATGCATGTTTAATTTGTTTCAATTGTTTATGCACTTAAGTTATGTTGGTATGATATGGTGAATGCAATGTATGTAATACATTATTTACATGATGATGATCTAATGTAAATGAACCTGTATGCTTTAATCACTTAAAATATAAGGAATGAAATGTAATATGTGTTTAACAATCTAATGGATGACACCACAGAATGTATGAAAATCATGAATGAAAATGATAAATCTTATCATAAGAATTAATCATTTAAGCATCCATATGTGAAATGATATGATGTGGGATGTATGGGATTTCCTTACAAGATTTTGTACATTAAAAAAATATGCACAAAATAGTCAGTGGCCATCTAAATATCATTGTTGATATCCATACAGTATCTATCCTATTTCATGAACACCCCTTAATAAAAAAAAATTCATAAGGAAATATGTGTATGATTTGATGAGATGATTTATTGCTATTAGGGATTTTTAAGGTTTTCCATGAGACTCAAACACCCTAGTTTATTAATCAAAAGTTGCATAATGACTATACAGGACTCCTAAAAGATAAAATCTTTTGTTATGAAGACAAAAATATTCATTATCCCTGTGTGTGCAAATGAATATATTAGATGAGACATAAGACTACCTCATTGTCAGGCAAGATTCATTCAGCCCATTGTTGTAGTGAGGATCACCATATGTTCATCATGATCCTAAGTTTGGACTTAGTTGGATTAGACCACTAGGTGATACAAGCCACCTAAAGCTAGCTCACTTTGTAAATTGCTTAGAACTACCCCAATGCTAGGCGATTCATTCAACCCATTGTTGTATTGGGGATCACTCGATGGTTTTAGAATACTGACCATTCTAGGGATTCAAACTCTTCACCCCCTTATTTTATTCACATTGATGTGGGATACTTGCTCATGCTTAGTGATGAAAATCACTATTTATTTTGTATTTTGTTTTCTTTGAGCAAGGGATTTTTTTAGTGATGAAAATCACTGTTTATTTTGCTTTTGATTTTTGCTTTTTGGGATTTTGCTTATTTTGATGAAAGCAAGGGATTTATTTGGGTAGGGGGGAGCTTTTCCTTTTTTCAATGACCAAAACCCTAGACCATGCACATCACAAGGTGAGCAAGTAAAAACCTTTCACTTAAGGTGACCAAGACCACTTTGTAGTTTTCATCTTTCCTTGTCTAGACTAGGATTTTTAATGTTTAAATTGTGATGGAATTTTGAAAGACACAAGGTTAGAACTTATCTCCAAAAGAAAAAATAGCTTTCTACAAAATCTAATAAGATCACTAGTTATGGCTGAATGACCGAAAAAACCCTAGTATATACCTCATAGCAACAGGAGGGGTTGTGTTGAAAAACATAATTACTCACGAGGGTGATGGATGATGATGATGAATAAATGCATGATTGAGATACAAACGTGGTGTCGTTTGTAAGATTGTAAACACATCCTATCCTAATGCAAGTACAATGGATGAAAATACCTAATGTAATACAATTAAATGAATGAATATGATGCAATACAAAATATAAATGTTTTTGTATTTTTGATGTTTTGCAATGTTTTTGAATTTTTTATTTTTCCATTATTTTTGAAATTTTGATTTTCAATTGTTTTTGAAATTTTGATTATTTTGAATGTTTTTGGATTTTGATAAATATGTATATAAATTTGACCAATGGGCTTAGTGGATACCATTGGGGCATTTTGGGTGACCAAAGGGTTTATAGATACCTTTGGGGATTTTTGGGGTGACCAAAGGGTTTATAGACACCTTTGGGGCTTTTTGGGGTGACCAAAGGGTTTATAGATACCTTTGGGACTTTTTGGGGTGACCAAAGGGCTTATAGATACCTTTGGGGCATTTTGGGGTGACCAAAGGGCTTATAGATACCTTTGGGGCTTTTGGGGTGACCAAAGGGTTTATAGATGCCTTTGGAACTTTTTGGAGTGACCAAAGGGCTTATAGATACCTTTGGGACTTTTTGGGATGACCAAAGGGCTTATAGATACCTTTGGAACTTTTTGGGATGACCAAAGAGTTTGTAGACACATTTGGAGTATTTTAGGGTGACCAAAGGGTTCGTAAACACCTTTGGAGCATTTTGGGATGACCAAAAATATTGTAGACACATTTGGAGCATTTTAGGGTGACAAAAGGGTTTGTAGACACCTTTGGAGAATTTTAGGGTGACCAAAGGGTTCGTAGACACCTTTGGAGCATTTTAGGGTGACCAAAGGGTTTGTAGATACCTTTGGAGTATTTTAGGGTGACCAAAGGGTTTGTAGACATCTTTGGAGAGTTTTAGGGTGACCAAAGGGTTCATAGACCACTTAGGAGTGTTTTAGGGTGACCAAAGGGTTTGTAGACCGCTTTGGAGCATTTTAGGGTTACCAAAGGGTTTGTAGACACCTTTGAAGTGTTTTAGGGTGACCAAAGGGTTCATAGACACCTTTGGAGAATTTTGGGATGACCAAAGGGTTTGTAGACACCTTTGGAGCATTTTAGGGTGACCAAAGAGTTCGTAGACACCTTTGGAGAATTTTGGGGTGACCAAAGGGTTTGTAGACACCTTTGGAGTATTTTAGGGTGACCAAAGGGTTTGTAGACACCTTTGGAGCATTTTAGGGTGACCAAAGGGTTCGTAGACACCTTTGGAGAATTTTAGGGTGACCAAAGGGTTCGTAGACACCTTTGGAGCATTTTAGGGTGACCAAAGGGTTCATAGACACCTTTAGAGTTTTTTAGGGTGACCAAAGGGTTCGTAGACACCTTTGGAGCATTTTAGGGTGACCAAAGGGTTTATAGATGCCTTTGGAGCATTTTGGGGTGACCAAAGGGTTTATAGATACCTTTGGGGATTTTTTAACTTTGATTATTCTATGATTTTTGTTTTTTTTTTATGTTTTTAAGGGGAAGGTACACTACCTTAGGTACCCCTAGTGTGTGTGCCAGTCAATGAAAGTGAGGGAGGTGCGATACCTTTGGAGGTCTCACTTTGCTTCATTGATCATGATGTGGATGATAGGGAAGTTGTGACACCTTGAATACCCCCAATGTACATTGTGTTTGATGCATTATGGTTGGTTTAGCTAGGGGGAGTAGTAGAAATTGACCCCCCTATTATGATGTGTAATTGTATACAATACCAATGCCCCATTGAGACAAGATGAGCAAAGGTGAAACATAAGATGATGCCATAGGTTGCATAGATCAATTTTGATATTCATGTTTCTCTATTACAATACTGATCATTCCCACAAACTCTTGGGGAGGTAGATTGATGTGCACCTGATTAGGTTGTTTGACTTGATTGATAGGTGCTATGTTTGCTTCGTGTGTAGGCAAGGGGTCTTGGAAGACTCCTATGTGAAGTTCTTGCCTCTCGATCATATCTTGTATTAAATATCTAAAGGGATGACATGTTTGGATGTCATGACCCCTTTGTCGATGGTAAATACAATATAGATTTACCCTGTGCACCTTTGATCTACACTTATTAGGTTTCAATGGATGGATCTCGGGAAGCATGATTGCTTGTGCCTCATACAATCGATTGAAGATCAATGCTAAGGGCTCTAAAAAATGAGTATATTGTCATGGTGGCCATGTGGTTGGCCTTGTATTTGCTTTTTTTGTGTATGATTTTTGGCCAATGGAGGATGAGCCTGGTAATTAGGTTACACTAGTAATTGCGATGGTGGAGCCTGGTTTGAGGATTCAGGGATACTCAAAACCACTTGATTGATTGGGGCCATATTTTATTGCATGTTACCACCTTTAATATTCTTGTTTGGCCATTCCCTTTGTGGAGTTGAACATCACCCTCTTGGACCTTGATGTCCTCAATGATCTTGGCCTATGCTAAGGCCTCCTCAAATGTTTGATACCATTGTAATTGTAAGAGAAGTAAAATCTGCTTTGAACAACTTCTAGTAAACATTCATATGAGTTTCGTTGTGGGTAGGGTGAAAGGTATTTTTGACATCACCTTCCTCCATCTATTGCCATACTCCATGACTAGCTCATCATCAAGTTGATGAAGGCTAGACAAGTCAGTCAAGTTTATCATTTTCTTAGCGCTAGAGGAAAAACATCCCAGAAACACATCGGCCAATTGCTCAAAGGTTTTTATGCTATGATGTGGTAGATGATTATACCATTCCAAAGCATCCCCAGCTAATGTTGTAAGGAATATTCTCAACATCAAGGGGTCATTGTCTTGAAGATGAGAGCACATATGGATGAAGCTTGTCATGTGGTCTTGTGCATCTTCATCATCTTTGAAATTTTCAAGTTTAGGCATCTTGAAATTTGATGGGTATGTCAATGATGACACTGATGGATGCAAAGGCTGATTGCTAAGCTGCTTTAGTGTAGGTTTTTGATAAACCAAACTTTGATCTTATTTTTTGAATGAATTTATCCAATCATCTAGCGCTTTGTATGGCCCTGATGAAATGATATGATCATCCTGTTGTCACCCTTGATTAGACAAAGGAGGCCGCTTTTGATGTTGAGGTGGATGATAAGTATGATCATTAGGTACCTCATCATAACTAGATTTAGGGTAAGCATCTACTTGATCCTAATGTTCCCATTGGGACTCTTCATATGATTCCTCCTCATCTTGATCTTGGTATTTTTGAGGAGTATGAGGCTTTTGATGATAACCAAATAATGGCCTTTGATGTTGAACGTAATTTTTGCATAGCCAAGGGGAATATTTTGAGACTTTATTGGGTGCCTTGCATGTTGTTGCATCCTATAGGTGCTAGGTGTAAGCACCACTTCATGTAATGCATTTTGCAATTTCTCTTGTTGTATCTTTTGTTTTTCTTGTATCTTTCATTGATACAACCTTTGTAGGTGTGCTCATTGTGAGTCCACCCATTGTTGATTTAATTGTTGTTGCCTATCAAGACTTGCTTTAAGTGCTTGATGAGTATGATCTTGTTGCTCAGTTGCATGGGGTTTGTGTGCCCTCGTATTTGAAATACGGATGGGTTTATCATGTCATTCCCCCTAGTAGGATCTATTACTTGTTTTCCATGCTCCCTAAAGGTTGCATTGACCTGATACTCTAGTTTATGAATGGGCTCTGTATAGTTCGATGATGTAGAGCCACAATGTGGTTGCACCAAGTACTCTTCATGAGGAGTAGGAGGATGACTTGGATATTCTTCCTCATATATGAGGAATGACTCATATTCAGGTTTAGATGTAAGCTCTATATATTTAGGTTGCATAGAAGCATGATGTGTGCATACTGAGTGCTCTCTGTGAGGAGTATGGGGGTGACTTGCTCGATCAGACGGGGTGGTTTGCTCATCTAGGCTAGGCCATGGCGTACTCTCATGTTCATATTATGATTGATGTATAGAGCAAGCTGGGATGTGAATCCATGATATTGACCTACTAGGCCCCTTAGTGGGTGGATTATTTTCTATATAGAATTCCATCAGGGTATCCAAGTCAGGAAGGTTTCCTAGAGGACCTATGGGTGCTTCCTTAGTAGGGATATCTCAAAGGTTTGCCCCCTTGGGGATGGTATTGTTGTTATGATAAAACTTGGGATGCCATTCAGATATGGGCATGTCCTCTAGAATTATTTGGATATGTTCATTGGTTATGGAGCTTAATTCTCTCTCTAAATTGGAGGTCTTGTTTTCAACCGCATTTGGACCAAATCCATAAAAGGGGGTCCCTCAACCATAGTAGAAAATTTTGACTTCCAAAAATGTTATGGGTGTTATATACCAGAATTATCAGTGCGATGAGCTGATCACAATGGGCTAGGGCTCCAAAAATTGACTTCCTAGTCAAAAATTGTATTTTTGGAATATTTGGCCAACCGAGGCTCATGGGAAAATGCCCAATTTTAGGAATTTTTGGGAAAATTTGAGAAATAAAGAGTTAGGACTCAAAATTTATGTGAGAGGTGCACAAGGGGCTAACTAAGACAACAAAACAAATTTGGAAATTTTTGGGGTTGTCTAGGGCTTTTTATGACCGTTTTAGTGCAATTTTTCCCTATTTTTGGCTTGAAAATCACTCAAAAATAGAGTAATCATAAAACCAACATAACTTTTTTGTTATAGCTCTGATTTGCATGATTTTTGATCCGTTGGATGCAGAATAAAAAAGGAGCATTTTTTTTAGGGTTTTGTCCTAGATGGTAGGATTTTACATTGATTACCCGAATAATAAAGAAACACCCAAAGTAGACAACATGATTATCTCTTTTAAGTTTTATAAACACACAATCAAATGATCAAAGAAGCACATAAGCAAAAAATGTGATTATCTCCTTTAAGTTTTAGATGTGAATCCCTAAGATATTTGGTGTGTTTAGATTTTTTGTTTTGCAAAGATACTTTTTCCACGTGTTTGAATATTGTTGATGTATTTTTCAATTGTTTAAAGGATTTCACCTGTATACTCATAGCTTGACAACCGACAATGAAATTATGGTCACGTAAACCCACCAAAGTATGGATATGAAGCCCATACCCATTCAAGGAGCACAGGTCCTGCTAGTCCTCACCCATTTCACCTATGGTCAATGATATACCTCTCCGAAGAGAAATATGTGCTCTATCCCACAGGCTATGACGGTTCTTGGAGCTATTTTTGGCCAAAATAGGGTTCATAGGATTTGAGCCAACGGATGGAGATGAAACCCACCATCATTGGTCTCTATTAGTGGTTGGGGATGAAATCCAACTCACTAACATTCAAATGTGATGTGGTGTGTGTGGTTCTTTTTATCCTTTAAGAAAGTAAAACAAAAGAGCATTCAATGCTAGTTCACTAAATGCATAATGAATGTTTTACTTTTAGAAATCTATGCATGAATAAAGAACCTACAAAAGTACTTATCCTATATGAATACCTAACCATTAGGTAGGTCACACGCAGGAAAACCATTCAAATGCATATCTAAGACTGTTCTTTTTCCTATTTTTCTTCTATTCGTTATTTTGGAATTTAGGAAATGGGAAATCTAGCTTTCAATCAACTAAGAAAGACATGAAAAACTTCAATTTACCCTTTTCTAAACAACCTTAATGCAAATTGAAGGTTTAGGTACTTACCTTGTCATTCCAAGAAGTTGATATTTCTAGAAATTTGAGCATAAAACCCCCTATTTTGTGGTTGTCCCTGGGTGGGACGGTTGTAAATTTGAGGGCCATCCCTAGGTGGGATGGTTGCTTTGGTCATCCCTGAGAATTCCAATTAGGAATTAAAGGGTCATTTCAACTCAGAATGGCCAAAACCTGCAACATACAAAGTGCAAAATCAAGGCTAAAAATCAAAAAAATTGAAAAGGGACAAGGGTCCCACCATGATCACCACTAAAGAGTAGAAAAAATGGTGCACCTAACAAATGAAATTGAAATGCATCTAATATTCTATTCAAGCATTCAAAAGAGACAATAAAGTAAGCAATTAAATGACAAATGTGTTAAGAAAAAGGGGGGTTCTCTTTGTATTTATTAATTTTTCAAATAGGAGGTTACAATACATCCCCTTGAGGGCTTTCAATTTGATACAATTCAAGTTACAAAGTTGAAGGATCCAATCCCTCCATGAACTTATGGCACACTTTCAATGTTCCTCTCGCACTCAGGATTGAAGAGTGGGCTTGCATTGTCATTGCTTTGAGCTATCTTTCTTCAAATCCTTAGCTCCTTCCTCATGCACTAGAATATCTGTACCTACATACAAGGAATTGAAATATGTTAATAGCATATGCGTATTATGATAAAATCCATGAAATGCATGCAGTATTGAATGTAAAAAGTGCAATCGATAGGTCTAAACTACTCCAAATGACATGAAAACTTAGCATGATGTATATTATATGATTTTGTAATGATCTAAGTAGAAATTGAAGTGATATTATGAGAAGAACCTATGGCCATCCCTAGGTGGGCCAATTAGGACTATAATCACAAAAACCCTAATTAACAATTCAAAACCACTCCAAAATTCACCAAAATTAAGTATGATGCTAATATAATGCTATAAAATTGATCTACACTGAAATTGGATTAAAATTGTGGGCCAATTCATGGCCATCCCTGAGAGCTCCAATTGGGACTGTTAGCCATCCTAGGTGGGGATGGCCACAAAATAGGGTGGTTTCTACCACCAATTCCACTTGGATCTGGTCTATAATACTCCTAGAGGTGTTGTCATAAAATTTGGTAAATTAAATCATAGGAATGGATGGATTTTGGAGAGGATGTGCGTATTTGGGAATGCCTTGAAAATACCTTTGATTGATGAGGTTTCCAAGGGTAAATACGAGGGCAAAAAGGTGAAGGGAAATCTTGGCAGCACTTATATTTATAGCCCAAGAGGGCAAAGGGGGCAAAGGGGCAAGTTGGGGCATGCAAGGCAAGTGCCACCACTTGTCAATGCCTTTGCCATGCATAGGGTGGAAGAGGCTTCCCATTTGGGCCTCCAATTTGTAGTCCCTAATGGCCATGATAGTCTCCCAATATGTCATGAGTGATTGGGCAGGATAAATGGTAGAAATTGATTGCCATTTATCCCGCCCTTGACTTTTTGAGGGGTCTGGACCATGACCATCCCACCCAGGGATGGTTGCTTGTGGCCATCCCTAGGTGGGATGACCATGAACTATGGTCATCCTAGGGTGGGACGACCATGGCTACATGGCCCAAAACCTCCCAAAAGTGGTTAGGACCCCTAATTAACCCTTGAGGATTACCCAATGGGACCATATGGTGTCGATAAGAGTGGCACCTTGGTAGTCTTATCCGATTTACATGATTTTAGTGTCTATAATTAATACCCAATAGTGGTTGTGTTCTCACACTAACAGAGTGATGAGTTGTGATATTTAACGTTGGGAGTTCATAGAAAAATTTCTAAAGTTTTTGTATTAGTTAGTTTCCAACAACTCACAATGAGATTTTTGTTCATGTTAAGAATAATGAAATCGTAATTTCTCCTCATGCCTGCACCGCAAA
Organism: Wollemia nobilis; assembly: GCA_028583015.1. NCBI lineage: Eukaryota > Viridiplantae > Streptophyta > Pinopsida > Araucariales > Araucariaceae > Wollemia > Wollemia nobilis. The sequence goes on along the minus strand of JAQPPZ010016879.1, from coordinate 10,017,098 downwards.
TTGAAGAAGAGGATTTTAATTTCAAAATGTATGTATTCGCCATGATGCACACAAAGCTAAGATAAAGGACTTAGTGGTTCTGATAAAACCAACTGGATAACACATGATGTAGATGGTATTTTTGTTTTAGGTTCCATAGACATATGGATTGATCACAACACTCTCTCCAACTATGACGATGGTATGGGTTTCATTTAAAGGTATGAATTTACCATTTTTGATATCAAATAGCAAACTTATGATTTTAACATAAACGGTATCATGGAGCTAATATGGCATCAACAAAAGGTTTATACCTACAATCATATTGGAATTGATGACTCACAACAATAGTCTTGTAAAGACTATTCACTGACATAAAATACATATGAACGCTGGTAAATCTCATAGATACAATGTTTTATGATAGCAGCTGACTAATGAAGGAATCATCAGTTTCAGTTAGCTTGAATTGCATTTGGAAAATCCAAGGATGGAGTAGTGATGAAAACATGTGAGGAAATAAGGTTTTGTGACAAAATATTTAGAGACTAGGTAGTATGCTAGGTGGCCATGTAAATCTTGGTGGATGGGATGTTTATAAAGTAACACACATCTATGTGATAAATTTGATATGGCTATCATAAACCATTTTACGAATGGTGTTGGTGAATTATGAGGTGCCTATGTTTTGGCAATTGAAGTAGTTTTCAAGGGGAATTCATGCTCAATAATTTAGTATGGACCAGGTCTGGTTACATAGAAGTTTGCAAAGTAGGCGCTTCACGTTAAATGTAGCAGCAGCATAACAGTAGAATTCCCAATGCTAGCTTACAGGTAACGGTAGAGGTTTTATATGATGGGTATATTGAGTAAGCAATGCAAGGATGTGATTTTTCACTGCACTAACTGATAAGGTCAGCATGATTTTGCACTATGGTTCAGCATTTCATGCAATTGGCTCCTGAAACATTCATGGGAAATCGATGTTATAAGAGCAATAAGGGAGTGATATGTCATGCTAAAAGAAGAATAATGCATGGAAAATTTATGATGTAATATAAAAAGTTTTGTTTTATTATACAAAAGGACAAATGCATCAGTATAAAATAAATTTGAATACTATGATAAAATATTAATCAGGTTAGAATGACAACTTTTTATAATTTGAATCAAATATCTTAAGTGTGGTAGTTACCAATTAAAATAAATATTACAAAATGAAGTTTTGGAGAGAAGGGAGAACGGTTGGAACCAAACCAAGAAAATATGAAACTAACAGAGGATGAAAAACTTTAAATATTGATTTGAAATAGAAAATGGAGGTCGAAAGAATAGGAGAGGAAGAAATGAAGGAATAGAGAAGTAATTTACAAGTTATATAGAAGAGGAAACCAATTTTGACAGAGATTTTTGACATGAGTGTTGTAATATTTTATTATTGAAGTGAATCAAATTTTATTTTATTGAAATATGCATTAAGGTGTTTCATAATATAAATAAATTTGATTTATTTTTGAATTATTAAAGTTTTCCATAGAATATTGCATTTTATTTATATTGGATTGAGATATTTTCTGATCAGTATAAATAGGATTTAAATTTTAGAATGTCTTTGTATATAGATTTATAGCCTATAGCATAAATTTCATTATTTTATTTTATCATTATTTTACCTTTCTTTTGATTTTACTTTAAATTTTAAAGTTTAGATTACAAAGGAATTAAATTTATATTATAAATATTAAAACTTTATAGTTAAGGCTCATGTTTATTTGTTTCCAAATATTTAATTCAATTAATATTTGGATGAATAAACATTATATTGAAGGGAAAATTATGTGGATTTTAGTTTCAATATTATAAAGCTTAAACTTTATAATTAAGATCCATATATAGGTCATTTAAAATTTATGTAAATTTATCTTGAATAAATAAATGTGATTTCATGATCTAAATAAACTTTACAGATCCTTGTTCAATATTATAAAGTTCTTAAACTTTATGAACTTCACAATTCGAGGTCTAGTCATAGTGGTCATAGGAATCACCTCGACCCATTTTGTGACGTACTCTATGGTAGTGATGATGAACTTATGTTGTCCCAAGAAGGTAGGTGAAATTTTGCCAATCAAATCTAGGCCCCATTGTGAAAAGAGCCAAATACTTTGAATGGGTTGAAATACTTGTGATGGTACATGGATCAAGTTGGCATGTTGTTGAATCTTTTGATATTTCTTTACATACTTGTAATAGTCATTTTACATCATAGGAAACTAATAATCCATGCATAAAATATGCTTTTCAATGGCCATCCCACTGAAGTGGCCACCATAAGTACCATTATGGGCTTCACATATAGCTCTTTGTGCCTCTATGGGATCTAGATATCGAAGTAATATTCCATCATAACAACATCTATATAAGACATCTCCCAAGAGAGTATAACAAGTTGTATTTTGTTTGAATGTTTGTTTGGCAATTAGTGAAAAGTTTTTTGGGAGGGTTCCACACCTGAGAAAGTCCTTTACCTAACTAAGCCAAGTCTCGTATGGCTTTGTGTGAACAAAAAAAATATTATTTTCACCTTCAGACTCTGCTTGTGATATTGTAGATTTGGAAATTATTATAATGATTAGTTTTTGTACCTCTTCATTTGTGTTCTTTGGAATTAATTATCCTAGAGAGGCCATCGCATCCATAAATCTATTAGTCAAATGAGGCAAGCTATCAATTTTGTACCAATAAAATTTTACTAGCAATTTCATTACTATTGTGTTGTATTATTTTGACTGGTTCTCTACATTTCTAAGTTCCTTTTACTTAATAAATGTTTAGTTTAGAATCGCAAAATATTCTTATATGCTTTATGCCTATAGCTAGGGTATCTTGAAGTCCTAATATTAGGGCTTCATACTTTGCATTGTTGTTCATGCATGGAAAGTCAAGTTTGAATGATAAAGGAATTGGCATTACTTCTGGTGTATAAAATACAACCCTAGCACCTTATACTTTTTTGCACTTTGATCTATCAAATAACATGGTGATGTAAACATCATTTTTCAAGAGGGATGAGTTCTTCTTGTTTAGTGATTGAGAAGACCAAATTATCTGGTAGCTTTATGAATAGGGATTTATCATTTAGAAGTAGAGCCTTCACAAGCTGATAAGCTATCACCCGACCCTTAATGGATTTTTGGCTGATGAATTTGAGATCAAATTCCCTTAAGAGAATTATCCATTTTGTGGTATGAGTGTTTTTGTATGTGCCAGTCATCATACAATGTAGAGGATTTTCTCTAGCTATGACATAAGTTGTATTACTTAGCATATAATATTTGAGTTTTTTAGTGGTGAAAACCACTACTAAGAACAAATTTTCAACATAAGCGTATCTTGCTTCATAACTCACCAATGTTTTACTAATGTAATAGATTGCTTGCTCTCTTTTATTTGTGTGCTTTTGTACAAGCATTATCCCTAACACAAAGTCTATAACAGAGATGTAAATATGAAAAGGGACTTCTAAATGAGGTAGTGTTAGCACTGGCGGTGAGGCCAAATATTACTTTATATCATCAAATATCTCTTGACATTATTTTATCCAAAACAAATTAACCCCATTTTGTAGTAAGTAATTGAATGGTATGCATTTTTCTGAGAGTCATGAGATGAATCAATGAATCGATTGAATCTTTCCTTTCAAACTGCACAACTTTTTGAGGTTTATTGGGGGTGGTATTTTGATAATTACCTTGACCTTATTAAGATCCACTTCAATTCCTCTCTTAGAGATAATGAAACCTAGAAGTTTTCCTGATGTGGTTCCAAATACACACTTCTTAGGATTTAACCTCACCTTGTGTTCTAATAATTGATCAAAGACATTTTCTAGTACATCGATATGCTCAAGACGTGTTTTGAATTTGGATATTAAACCATCCACATAATATTCAATTATTTTATGCATATAATCATGGAAGATATACATCATGGTGCTTTGGTAAGTAGCTCCTACATTTTTAAGGTCGAAAGGTATCACCTTCTAACAAAAAGTCCCCCAAGGTGTGGTAAATGTTATTTCATGTTAGTCATCAAGATTAATCTGAATCTAGTTGTATCCTAAGAAAGCATCCATTAAATAAAGCATTTCATGGCCAGTGCAAGATTCTACTAGTGATTGATATTTGGTAATGGAAAATCATCTTTGGTACACGCTTTATTTAGATCTCAAAAATCTATGCATACGTAAATCCCCCCATTCGGTTTACAAATGGGTACCATGTTTGAGAGTCATTCAAGATAATCAATGGGTTGTATGAAACCCATATCTAAAAAAATTTAACCTCTTCTTTGACCATGAGGGCTATGGTAGGATGAATTTTCCTTAATTTTTTCTTGAACAATTTTGCTTTGGGATCTAAGGTGAGGTTATGAACCACTAATTTGGGGCCAAGGCTAGGAATGTCTTTGTACGACCATGCAAAAACACCCTTCTTCCTTGTTAAAACATATAAGAGTATTTCTCTTTCTTCTACAGACAAATATTTTGCCATTTTCACCATTTGTGTATTATCTGCATCTTCACTTAGGTTCACATCGATAGATTCTTTGATTAGCATGTGTGAACCTCCCTCTAACTAATGTGGAGTAGGAATGAGATGAATATCGTCCTCCATATTACTAAATGGCCCAAGTGGGGATTATTCTACCTTGGTTTGAAAAATAGAAGTAGATGAAGATGAGGAATGCTGAGGTATGTAAGTGTTAAAATTTATTAGTAATTCTTTGGATAGGATGAACTCTGCTACATATGGTGGGGATGAAATTGTATCCATGTTGATAAGGCTAGCATCGATTAGAATTAGTTTCACCAAATCATATGGATTATGGAGTGGGGTGAACAAGTCAATAAAAATCATTTTAACTTGGTGGAAGTGAGGTGGCTACGATTCAAAAGGTGAGCTCTCTCACACACTCTCTCTAGGGATAAATTGACCTATGATGGATGGATAATGGTTTTTTCATGGAGGCAACCAAGGTGGTGGTGGTGGATCTCGCTCAAGTCACTATCATGGATGGAGCAACCAAAATATGGAATGATGGATAGAAAATTTTTTAATGTAGTACTCATATCTTTCATCAACAGGTACTATGGGGGCCACATATTCTTTGAAATCATCATATGCAATAGATAGGGCATAAAATTCCTCTTTGAAGTCTTCCACATAGTCATCATTATAAATGGAATTAATTATGGCCATGTGTAGTCACATTTTTTAAAAATACCTCATATAAATAAGGTGCAAACTCAGGGTCTATGTATTCATCCTCACTATCATCACTATCTTTGCTATCTTCATCCTCCTCCTTAGAATATAGGGTGAGTTGCTGGAATGCATGCTCAAAGAAGGTGGTATAATATGTTGTCTTGTATCCCAAGCCAGATTGATCATGTGCCTCTTGATAGTGAGGTTCAATGATGTTGTGTGCACCCTGCTCATTTCATCCAATACCATATCCCTACTAGTTAACCTGATAAAAATATCACATAGGGAAATATAGGTTGGACATATATTCTAGATTGGAACAAAATTATTGCATGGATTCATCATTAGGAGGAGGTGGATCAGATGAAGAGTCCACTCCCCATATACAAAATTAATCCTATTTGGTTCTGAACCCATGCTATACACTACACCTATGGATAAAGGTGGGTCACATGGGTGATCATAATCTCTAATAGTCTAGATAGGTGGAGCTATTGTAACATTCTCAACTGTGTACTCACCAATGCTTATATTGGCAAGATGGAATGCAACTTGAGTGGGGGTGTATGTGGATGAATAAAGTATGGAGGTGGAGGCTTCAATGGTGACTTATGGTTCAGGTGGAGGGATTGGTGTGTGCTATAATGGCTTCTCTCAGATAGGTGGCTCTATATACAAGATAGTAGTGTTATATTTTGATGTAATGAACAATGGGAGATAACAATCACAAGATGTAGAATAATATAAAAGAAAGTAAATATGCAATATGACTGAATTTTGTTGAATAGAAATAACATAAATGAATACAATTTAGCTATGGAGGAAATAAACACTCCATTAATGAAGCTACTGAACTACATTGCATCCATCACCAATATATGGTGATATACACAACACTGCACTACTACCTATGACTATGCTGTAAGAAACTCTATCTATCTATGTCACCCTTCTCATATCTATTTGCTAATGAGGTCTTTATTATATAGGAAGACAAGTTCCTTGGCCAACACTCTACCTAGCTGTGTAAGGGAAAAATTGCACATATACAAATTTCACATTGACACTTGTGAATTTATTAAATTACATGAAGTAACTAGATAACTTCCCCCTAAAGTAATCTAATATCCTAAGTATGTACCTTGGAAGATACATTTACATAACCCAAATGATGGAATAGACTCTATTTCTAACACCCCCATGTATTACATTATTTGGGTATTGAAGACTTTAGTCTTCAATATGGATCTTCCTCTAATGGATAATAGAATTTGTATTATATTTCATTTCTAATTTTAATAAGGTTCTACTAGTAATCTATGTCTTCTATCCAACCATCGTTGTAGTTCTCCTTGCAAGTATCTTTATTTGGTTCTAATTTTTTATGAATGAGTAAACCATGGTGTAATTATTCTCTCATCTTCTTGATTTTGATTCTTCTATGCTTGCCTTTCTATTGTACCAGTTCTTCATTTTCTTCTACATGTTCCTCTGTAAATGTGTTAGCATCATTTTGAAACAATATAATATCTTGAGAGGTTTCCATTGCATCTAGGATGTATGTATTTTCATGGATTGATCCAATTGCTTTTATTCCATATTGATTCATAATAAGGCATGTATTGATCCTATTTATATATCCAAAGTTGATCATATAGTTGTTTTCAACTATCTTGCTTACTGATATGAGATTGAAAGTTAATCCAGGAACATACAAAACTTTTTGTAGTAGAATATATAGAAATGATTTGCTAGGTGTCACACATCCATATCCATGTATAGGATAGGTTTTATTATCTACAATTCTTAGTTTGTATCCTCTAGCAACTTCAAGATAGTCAAACCATTGTATATTTCCTATCATATGATGATTGGCTTCTCAGTCAATGTACCACATATTTTTATGTTTTGTAGACTGGTTCTTGTTGGAGCAAGTTTTACATTCATTGTATGATATTCCTTTTCCCATTTGAAGAAGTAGAAAGAAGAAAAAATATAGAATTGTAGTCTACCTTATGGCTCCCAATATTAGAATATATGATCATGTATTGAAGTATATAAGCTTGATTTGATAAAACCTTAGGTTTGTAGACTTCCTTATGTCTCCCTAGTAATGAGAGTATGAATACCTAATTTTTAGGTTTTTGCAAAAAGCTTATATCTTCTCAACTTGATAATATTTGAAGGATATCATTATCATCAAGTTTTTTAGAATGCCTTATGACTCCCTAGATATATAATATAGTGATTTTATAAATATATAATTCAATTTTGGTTGATTTTGTATAAATTTTGTAAAGATCAAAAATCAACTTTTTAACACCTTATTACTCCTATTGAACTAAGCACTATTTAATTTTGAAGAGGTTTTAATGTTGGATTTATTTTGTCCCTTTAGAGAAGTTTTTGAGACAAGAATATTATATTTTTCCAACCTTAGTAAAAATATTTAATAACCTCTTTTTATATCCTTTGGATTATTTCTAATTTCCAATAACCTGGTTTGGAGTTGTAAGCCTTTATGACTCCCAAATTTGGAAAATTAGAACACATTAATTTTTGCAAATTTAAAATGGATTTATTCCAAGTAGTATTCCTTATTTATCCTAGGTTATGCTTTGCAAATATTAGACAATTATAATATTTAATTTCCCTAAGTTTTGCTTTCAAATGAAGATTGAATTCTTTCAATAATTCAACCTTATAATATAACCTTATAACTCCCTTTTCATGGAAAGCAAATTAGAAAGAAATTGTACGTTTATGAAACCAGTGGTAGACTATCCTTCTTGGGCGCTATGATTAATGGAAGATTCTTCCACTTACTATTTGCTTCAATACTCACTTCAATGTTGCCTTGACCCATTTTACTAGGAGTAATGTGCTTCGTCGTTTGCTTTCGGATTCTTCTCCAAGTTGTTGTTGATCTGCTATCATGTAGTTTCCAAGGTACTACCGTGATATGACCGAGATGATGTTGAGTCACTTTGGACTCATTTGATGTCATTTTTGCCTTGCTTTAACTATGTTTTCACCTCCTTGACCATCCTTTTTACGGAAGATTAATATTTAATTTTGTGATAAGTGTCACACCTATTACGTATGAGCACTCACTCCTTTTGTAACGCATCAAATTCCTTATCTAATGCTTCTTTGGCACTCTGTAATGTATGAGCACTCATGTGGGTACTTGTGTGAGGCTTGTGGAGGATAACAAGTGGCACCACCTCTCTAATATTTCCTATAACTCCTACGTGAGGTTTTTTAAACATTGAGAGATAGAATGACACTGTAGAAAGATTATGCCAAGTGTCATTCAAGTGCTTTGTATGAAGACCTATGGTATAACTCTCCCAAGGAGAATATAACTCCTTTTGTATGTATTACTTATCTTGCTTCATTTCTTGGACAACAAGAAACTTTCTCTTTTATAGGTGATTTTATGAGGCGCTATGGAGCTTCGAATGATGATTTGAAAGTTATATTGGTTCTTCCTTTTTTGGATGATCTTCATGAAGAACACAAGCTTATACTGAGATGGGGGGTGAACAGTATAAGACCACTTTTTACTTTTCTTTCCCAATAAATATTATGCAATGTATAGATATCAATATCAACAATAGTAATCAAATCAATGCACAAATAACCACACACAATAGAGACACCAATTTAACATGGTTCACCCAATGTGGGCTACTCCACGGAGAAATATTTCACTAAAATTTTCTCAATCATTCTCTTGGGAATATTATCCCTATTACAATTATTATGGACTTATATCCAAAGGAGATACCAATCCCCTAATCAAGTTCATGGATATCTATACATAGGATAAATCCTTTCTTCTTAGCTTTGACTAATGATCTTCTAGAAGAACTATTGCACCCACTTCTCTGGCTAATGGATCTCTATCCACTAAAGATACCTATCCTAACTGCCTTGACAAATGGATCTCTATCAACTGGATATTGTCATACTCTATACTCTATCACCTTCAAATCTCTATCTCAAATATTTACTAAACACAGTCCTTCGGTCTAGCACAAATATGCTCAATATCTATCTCTAGTCTGGCACAAACATTTCCTCAAATTTGCACCAAACTCTATCCTCAAATCTGCACTAAACATAGTCCTTTAGTCTAGCAAAAATATATCCTCAATATTTGTCCTCTGATCTGCACTAAACACAATCCTTCGGTCTAGCACAAATCTATCCTCAATATCTATCCTTAAGCCTTAACACAAAGCTTGACTTAATCACAAATCAACTCTATTGGATCTTCTCCAAACATTAACTCAATATTTGAACAAATCAATAAATCAACTCTAGTCTCAAGTCTTCTCAAAGAATTATCTCAAATCTACCTTGTAAGCTTCCACAAAAGCTCACACTAATTTGTCCACAAGTCCTCTCTAGAACTTGTCCAAATATTCTCAACAAGTCCTCACTAGAACTTGTCCAAATCTGCTCTACAAGTCCTCACTAGAACTTGTCCAAATATGCTCAACAAGTCCTCACTAGAACTTGTCCAATCTCATAGAAACATAAAGATAATTGTTAGAGACTCAATATGCTTCACATTCACCACAATGCTCAATTACTTTAAATCATTTTTTTTACCACAAAAACATATAGATAATTGTTAGAGACTCAATATGCTTCACACTCATCACAATGCTCAATCACTTTCAATAAATATTTTACCACTGAAACATATAGATAATTGTTAGAGACTCAATATGTTTCACATTCATCAACACTCAACCTCTTTCTCAAATCAATTCAGAATATAGAATAATTTGTTTTACAGAACTTGAATCATCACATCAACACATCAACTTGACTAGGCTCAACCAACTCTTCTCAACCAATTAATAGTTTCTTACAAACCCTATTCCAAGTATATGAACACTCACTCAAATGTTTCCAACAATGCTTATCAAACAATCTTCACATAACAATGATACTCATGATATTTGCAAACCCTAGTTCAAGTTATTCACTCAACCAATCACTTCAACAACAATGCTTATAAAACAATCTTCACATAACAATGATACTCATGATCTTTTCAAACCCTAGTTCAAGTTCTTCACTCAACCAATCACTTCAACAACAATGCTTATAAAACAAGGTTTTATCAACAACTCTCAATTCCAAAAAACCTTGAAGCATTTACTCAAAACACACTCAACAATGCTTACCAAACAATCCTTTTCACTCCAACTTTGTATTCATAACATTCAACAATCACTCACTAGGAATAATATTCCCATACATTTTATTTTATGTAGAAGTGACCTTAGAAAAACTGTCTCAATCATAATTTTCTCTTTTGCCAATCTCAATAGTTAGATGATAAAATATCACACTAACTTCTTCACAAAATAATTCTCAATTACAAAAATAATCAAACTTAATTACACCTTATTACTCCTTAAAATGATATCCAACACCACAAATTTGTTGGAATATGTAATGCAACATTGTGTAAATTATTCTTAGACTAAAATATAAAGTCTAAAGAATAATATTTGAATTAGAAAATAATTCTATTTTATGTAAAAATATTCCCACCCAATTAATAAATAAAATAAGGGTGCTAGGAATATTTAATTTGTGGAAAAAAGTTATTTCCCCTTTTCTAGCAAATATTAGAAAGTAACTAATCACTTTCTAATATTTGATAGATGCCACTTATCACACATCTCAAAGATTAGATTGTGATAAGATTAGAAAGTAACTAAGCACTTTCTAATATTTGATAGATGCCACTTGTCACACATCTCAAGATTAGATTGTGATAATATTAGATTGTGATAATATTTAGGGTTGTAGTAGAAAAGCTTCTCTTTAAATAGGGGTGTTGTCTACTACATCTTAACATATCTTGTCATATTGACTTGTGTTGTAATATCATGTTGATGCATATTGTTGCATAACATTGAAGCATTCTTGTATTGTTGAATCATTGAGTAATATAGTGAGCTTCATAGTGGATGTTTCCCTTCTTCATTTGAAGTAGGGTTTTACCACTTAATATTGGTGTTGTGGGTTTTCCTCTTTTGTGTGTGATTGATATTGTGGAGCATTCTTCGATCTTGGGGAGACTTTGCTTGTCTCACATTTGGTATCAGAGCGGTTGGGATCTCCATCAAGTGTCTTCAATCCTTTGAGGTGAAAAACCCATTAAGGTATATTTGTTTTTTGCATGCATTTGATATTTGGGTATTTTATGCAAACTTATTTTGCAAATCTGCCATTAGGGTTTATAGATTTATTATGTTTTTAGATCTAGTTGTTAGATCTTTTGCAAATAGTATTTTCATTTTAAATCTATATTTTTTTTTGGCATTGAGATTTTGCTGGAAGGGTTTTGGAGCCAAACGGACCCCATGGTTGTGTCCGGAAGACCCAAAAACCCCTATTTCCATATATAGTCATTTTTTTAATTTTTAAATAAAAAAACAGTCGGCTATATATATATATATATATATATATATATATATATATATATATATATATAAAAATATATATATATATATATAAAAAAATATATATATATATATATATATATATATATATATATAAAAAAATCAGCTATATAGTCTAAAAAACTTTTAAATTTTTTTTAAAAAGTTTTGCTTTATAAAAATATTTAAACTTTTTCATGCGATTTTTTTATTAATTATTTAATAAAATAAATTTTATTAATTTAATTGCATTTTTTTAAGCAATTTTTGTATTAAAAATTTGTTATTATTCTCCTTAAAATGCAATATTTTTTTGTCTCACATTAACAATGGTTGTTTGTGATTTTGCTTGTTTTGCAAGGTTATCCAAGTATGTTTTGGAGTATACAAGGCAATTTCGGATCAACTTTTTCACTCTCTTCCCCTATTTTTATTAATTTCTTCTAATCTCTCTCAAGCATTTGCTTGAAGCATAATGTAAATTAATGTAACTTGTATCTCTCATAATGAAAGTAAAAGAGAATGAAAGTGAGAGTGAGAGAGAGAGAGAGTGTATTTGTGTTTTGCTTTGTGTCTCCACTATCTCTTGTTCATCTTTCTTACATTTTGCATCTCAACTAATCTAACTACTAACTTACTAACTTGCTACTAAACAATCTACTAACCAACTAACTTGCAATTTACTAATTTTCATATTAATCAAGAAGGTTAAAAATGAATCAACTTACTAACCACAACTTTAGTATTTGATTAAAATTTACTTAATCTTGCAACACAGTTTATATTTGCTAAACACCTATTGAATCCAAAAGAATTCGCTCTATCGGTAGCAAGTCCTTTTCGGGTCCTCGTACCCATACCCTTTTGGGTAGCTTGGTTGACCTTGGGTGAGATGAATTGGCAATTCATTAGGCTATAGCAAAACCTTAAAATGAACACTAACTTACTAACTTATTGACTATCTAACATTTAACAAATATTTTATGGTTCAATTCAAGTTAGTTTATTTTGTTGCAAGATGATTGTTATGGTTAGTTACCTTCTTATTGCAAGTTAATCTATTGCAAGTTGATCTTGGTTTATTTCCTTTATTCAATTGCAATATGGTTATAGTTGTTTATTGCAAGATGGTTATAGTAGTTCATGATGATGTTGATTATCTTTCATGATGATGCTTATCTCTCTTGATGATGCTTAATTTTGATTATATTTCATGATGATTATCTTTGATGATTGAAAAGTAGATTACTTGAAAGTTATGTTTTTTTTATATATGCAAGTATGTTTATCTACTTTCTTATTGCATCATTTATTTCCTTTGTCAATGCATCTTATGTTTTGATTATGTTCACTTTCTAGAATGGTTGATCATGGAATCTCCTTCACACCTAAGCACATCCTTGATGGATCAAATTTTGGAATATGGGAACCAAGGATGAGGGTTGAATTTCAAGAAAGAAATTTATGGCCCATTGTGAATGGAGATGAAGCAATCCCAACCCAGGCAAGGGCACTTGAGACATACAACAACAAGAGTCACCTTACACTTTCCATGATTATCAATAGTGTGAGTGATGAGATATTGCTCACTATAAGCCATTGTGAGCATGCTAAATATGCATGGGATTTGCTAAAACAAGTCCATCTAGGGTCCAACACATCAAGGAAATTCACTTTATTGTCCAAAATTCTTAGCACTATGCAAGGTGAAGAAGAAAGTGCCTTGATCTTCCTCTCAAAGATGAAAGACATGAGAACTCAACTATTGGCTTGTAATTGTGATTGGATAAGTGAGAAGCTCTTAAGCTTTATCATTTTGAGGAACTTGTCAAGCAAGTTCAAGAATTTTGTCACCATTATTGAGACTAGGCTAGAGCAAGAAGAGGATGGCATTCCTCTCAACACTCTTTCACAATTATTGATTCAACATGAAGAGTCTCTTAATAGAGACAAAGTGAATGGTCAAGTTGTCAAGGAGAAGAATGTTGCCTTGAGTGCCACTAAGGCTTCCTTCAAGAAGAAATACAAGGGAAGGAAAAATCAAAATTTCCAACCCAACAAGCCTAGAGTTGATTTCACTTGCAACTTTTGTGGCAAGAAAGGCCACAAGGAACAAAATTGTTTCAAGAAGAAGAAGATTGCAGAAAAGGAAGAGCAAGAAAAGGCTAAGGGACAAGGACCTAAGAAATGGTTTGGCAAGGGAAAGAAAAAGAACAACAATGTAAAGCAAAATTCTAATAAAAATACCTTTGTTTGTGCCCTCTACTCCATTGACTCATCTACTTCTAATGAATGGGTGTTAGATTCTGGATGCACTAACCATATGTGTTTTGAAAAGGATAAGTTTGTGGACTTTCATAAGCACTCTTCAGATTCGGTTGTCATTGGTGATAATACTAGACTTCAAGTAGAAGGTGTTGGCAATGTTGTAATTGAAGGGAAATTACTTGATAATGTCCTATATGTGCCTAACCTTAGGAGAAATTTAATTTTAGTTTTGCAAGTTGCTAGAAGTGGTCACACTATTGAGTTCAATGCAACTTCATGGAGCATTAGGAAAGGCATGCTACCAATCATTACAGGTTATGTGAAGAATAATATTTATGTGTTAGGTGATGCAATCCTACTTCCATTCCTATTTCTATAGGGGTTAAGTTGGAAGTAAGTATAGAATCTTAGTTGGCTAATGCTACATTGTATAGGTAGCTCATTGGTAGTCTTCTTTATGTTACCATCACAAGGCCAGATATTGCTTTTGCAGTTGGTATGATGGCTAGGTTCATGCAAAAACCTTATATTGAGCACTTACAAGCTACCAAGAATATTTTGAAGTACCTTTTAGGTACTAGAGATTTGGCACTCAAGTATTCTAGGCTTCCTTCCTTTGCTCTTTCCGGCTATGCTGATTCTGATTTTGGAGGGGATAGAATAGACAAAAAGTCTACCACAGCATATGTTTTTAGTATTGGGTCTGTAGCTATCTCTTGGTCTTCCAAGAAGCAAGATACAATTTCTCTTTCTACAATGGAAGTGGAGTATAAGGCTACGACAATAGCTACACAGGAAGCGATTTGGCTTCGTACCCTCATGAAGGAAATTGGCTTTGAGCAATTTGGTCCTTCACGTTTGCTCTTCGATAATCAATCAGCTATTGCCTTGGCTAAAAATCCTGTAATGCATCAAAGGACAAAGCATGTTGAAATCCAAGCCCACTTTATCAAAGAGAAGGTATTGGATGGGACTATTCAGTTGGAGTATTGCCCATCATCTTCTAATTCTGCTGATTTGTTCACCAAACCTCTTCCCAAGGAGCAGTTTTGTAAGTTGAGGGACTCACTTGGTTTGGTGAAGTTGTCCTCAAGGGGGAATGAAGTGTAGTTACACTTGTGTGATGACAACTTCATCCTTATGAGGTGTTTTGTGCTATATATATGAGTTGATATTTGGTGGTATAATTGTTTTTTGCATCTCTTTTGAACATGGTACTTTCTTGTTTGCCTTGTGCAACTTTTGTACATGTTACTTTGTAGATGGCATTGTGCAATTATGGTATATGATGCAATTGCTTTATGCGACTCTTTTACATGGTACTTTCTTGTTACCTTGTGCAACTTTGTACATGTTTTTATGTAGTTGGCATTATGCAATTGGTTTATCATGGTACTTTCTTGTTAGCATTTATGCTACTTTTGTACATGATATTTTATGGTTGGCTTTATGCAACCGGTGTGCACACTTTATTATTTTCATATACCTTATGCAACTTTTGTACATGGTACTTTAGAGTTTACATTATCATGGTACTCCTTGTTTGCTTTATGCAACTTTGATCATGATATTTTTTGATCAACTATATAGCACATGACTATAAGTATGGCTTGGCATCTTTTTGTGATGACTTATAGTTCACTATTTGTTAGATCAATTTTGTTATCATCTTTGGATATTCATATATGTTGTGGTGAATATATTTATGATGATGTATCTAACTGATCTTATGTTGAGCTGCTTGTAGCTTGCAGGTACTTCCATTTGGGGTTTTGCAGGCTTACTGAAGACACCCTTGTGATGTTTTCTTCTTGTCATTTGCAACCACTTGTGGTTGATGGATGGCTTTGTAAGCTGCTTGTATCTGAAGCTACTCCATTG
Source organism: Wollemia nobilis (assembly GCA_028583015.1). Taxonomy (NCBI): domain Eukaryota; kingdom Viridiplantae; phylum Streptophyta; class Pinopsida; order Araucariales; family Araucariaceae; genus Wollemia; species Wollemia nobilis. The sequence goes on along the minus strand of JAQPPZ010016879.1, from coordinate 10,001,224 downwards.
GGGGCTTGTAGTCTCATTTTGGCCCATTTTGTATTGGTGCCTTATTGTAGACCATTCTTGGTCATAGAAGCTCATTGTAACTATATTACTCATTTGATTCTCATCCCCGTTTGTATCTTTAGGGGGAGAATGTTTCTTTGTTTCATAATTCCTTTCCCCAATATTGCATTAAGGGGGAGTGTTGGAATATGTAATGCAACATTGTGTAAATTATTCTTAGACTAAAATATAAAGTCTAAAGAATAATATTTGAATTAGAAAATAATTCTATTTTATGTAAAAATATTCCCACCCAATTAATAAATAAAATAAGGGTGCTAGGAATATTTAATTTGTGGAAAAAAGTTATTTCCCATTTTCTAGCAAATATTAGAAAGTAACTAATCACTTTCTAATATTTGATAGATGCCACTTATCACACATCTCAAATATTAGATTGTGATAAGATTAGAAAGTAACTAAGCACTTTCTAATATTTGATAGATGCCACTTGTCACACATCTCAAGATTAGATTGTGATAATATTATATTGTGATAATATTTAGGGTTGTAGTAGAAAAAATTCTTCTTTAAATAGGGGTGTTGTCTACTACATCTTAACATATCTTGTCATATTGACTTGTGTTGTAGTATCATGTTGATGCATATTGTTGCATAACATTGAAGCATTCTTGTATTGTTGAATCATTGAGTAATATAGTGAGCTTCATAGTGGATGTTTCCCTTCTTCATTTGAAGTAGGGTTTTACCACTCAATATTGGTGTTGTGGGTTTTCCTCTTTTGTGTGTGATTGATCTTGTGGAGCATTCTTCGATCTTGGGGAGACTTTGCTTGTCTCAAAAAATCTTTAATCAAAATACTTCTTCCAAAATTTGAACTCATCAAAAGAACATTTTAACAATTCATTTTCATCATAACCCTTTTCAAAAATATCTCAAAAATAATCCAAACTCTACTTATGAATCCCTACTTAATATTGCATTAATTAAATAAATCACTTTATAAAATAATGCAATAAATTAATTTCCCACTTTACTAAGGTAAAACAATATCCCACTAGCTTTACTTTAAAAAAAATCAATCCTTCATACACAAAATTCTTTCCTTAACACTTAGGTTAATTTCATAACCTAACTTCCACATTATTCCTCCTAAACTTTACTAAATGTAAAATAAAAATACTTTAAAAAATTTATTACCCTTTTTGCAATCCGTGGGACTTG